>OW964562.2:5000000-10000000 GCA_943138885.2 Tholera decimalis
GTAGTGCTCTTATTAATAACTTTGCAGACCAGCGAGATGAGACCGCTCTCTACAACGATTTGGCTTTACTTACACAGGGTGCCAGCACACCGCAGGAATTTTACGAGCGTTGTCAGAGCCTTTTCAGCACCGTCATGACATATGTTTCATTGCACGATACCTTACATTCAACCATTGCGGCTAAACGCGATTTATATCGCAAACTAACTTTGCAGGCCTACCTCCGCGGTTTGAAAGATCCTTTAGGCGCACGTATTAGGTGTATGAGACCGGAAACTATTGAGAAGGCTCTAGAGTACGTACATGAGGAGACGAACACTATATATCTGCAAACCCGAAATGATAACTTGTCGGATAAAAAACCTTCAGCTCGCATGCCATCTAACCAACAGAACGAATCTAATCATAAAATGCCCGTCCATCCAAATAACATGCTTGTTCCATTTAAGCCTAATCTTTTTAACATGCCCGGTCCGTTCAGACCGCAAGGACCGCAATTCATGTCACGGCCTTGGCCATCTCAGCACCAATTTGGAATGCCGTTTAATCCATATAACATGCAACCGCGTGGCCCGACCCGTACGCAACAAGTATTCAGTTCACCACCGCCTAATAATTACCAGGGTGGCTCCGGATTTAGAGCGCCCCCAAGAAACCCCTATCCAACAAATAATGGCCCCAAGCCGATGAGCGGCGTGAGCCACTTTGTACCTAGGCCCCTGCCTGCTACCAATAGCTGGAATTGGGCACTGCAAGGAAATCCACCACCTTCCAACTATCTTAAAACCCGTGATATTAATGTGAACGAGTGCTCAGATTATGGGGAGGCGTATTATTACCCCGACCTTTCTGACTACTTCTATTTTGACCCCTATAACCAACATTACTTTTTTTTCAATGAATGTACATATGACCACGTCACACCGCAACAGACCGACGAGACTAACAATAAAGACAAGCCGGGTACTGCTGACCAACAGCAGCCCTCAACCAGTCTGGATTTTCAGAAGGCTCCGAAGTCAAACAGCTCAAGATAGAATTAAACCTGCAAACTCAAAGGCAACTACCGTTTATTCGTATCAATGACCCTCCACTTAACTTTCTAATAGATACCGGTGCAATTCAATCGTTCATTAGTCCAGAAGCAGTTCAGAATTATTTCCCGCATACACCTCTTAACTATGATCCATTCGAGGTTACTAACGTTCATGCCACAAGCAGGAGCGACTACTCTATTAATCTACCGTGCTTTCCCGAATTTGGTGACACAGAACCAATTAAACTATTCGTATACAGATTCCACGATCGTTTTGATGGTCTGATAGGAATGGATTTACTTACAAAATGGGAGGCTAAATTAGATTTGAAAGATCTTACATTTATAACTAAGTTTGCAATTAATCCCATCCAAATTTATAATTCGCGTAATTTAAATCTCTATGAAGAAATCATACCAGCGGAAAGTTCTAAATTAATACGCTTACCTATTAATGCCCCAGATAGTGGTGTTTTTGTAGAAGAACAGATAGTTTGCAATTGCATTATATCTGAATGCTTAACCACCGTTTCTAATAGCCGCGGTATGGTTGAAGTCACTAACCCAACTCGTAACGATATAATATTTTTACTGGACCATGCCACTCAGGCAACTATATTAAACTTTGAATGCGCTGAACAATTGTCACCTCGCGCTAAAGATGTTACATCTCGTATACGCACCGATCACCTGAATGAGGAGGAAAGGGCAAACTTATTGGCACTTTGTTCAAAGTACGCCGACGTGTTTTACATTGAAGGCGAGGCATTAACCTTCACCAACAAAGTTAAGCACAGTATTAAAACTACAGACGAAATTCCAATTTATACTAAAAGTTACAGATATCCGTTTATACACCGTCAGGAAGTTAGTGATCAAATAGCGAAGATGTTAGATCAGGGAATCATCAGGCCGTCTGAATCTGCATGGAGCTCACCAATTTGGGTTGTCCCAAAGAAAGGTGACGCTTCAGGAAAACAGAAATGGCGTATAGTCATTGACTTTCGGAAGCTGAATGAAAAAACGATTGATGACAAATACCCTATCCCGAATATTACAGACGTCCTGGACAAACTAGGCAAGTGTCAATATTTCAGTACCCTCGACCTAGCATCAGGCTTCCACCAGGTAGAAATGAATCCCTGTGACATTCCTAAAACCGCTTTTAACGTTGAACATGGGCACTTCGAATTTTTGAGAATGCCCATGGGACTTAAGAATTCCCCTTCCACATTCCAACGAGTGATGGACAATGTCCTCAAGGGACTCCAGAATGTCATATGTCTCGTCTACCTTGACGATATCATCATATTCAGTACCTCACTCCAGGAACACATGAATAACTTAGAGAAGGTGCTCCAAAGGCTAAGGGAGTCTAACTTCAAATTCCAGTTCAATAAATCAGAGTTCTTAAAACTCGAAACCGCGTACTTAGGTCATGTCATCAGTACCGAAGGGATAAAGCCTAACCCAGACAAGATCATAGCTATTCAAAATTACCCCATACCTAAAACACCTAAAGAAATCAAACAGTTTCTCGAACTCCTCGGTTACTATCGAAAATTCATTCCAGATTTTTCACGGATTACCAAACCACTGACACAATGTCTAAAGAAAGGGAAAAAGGTAAATTTAGATTCGGATTATATTAACTGTTTCGAGAAGTGTAAGACTCTACTGACCAACGACCCTATCCTTAAATACCCCGATTTTGCCAAGGAATTTATCTTAACCACAGATGCTTCCAATTTTGCAATAGGTGCGATTCTCTCACAAGGGTCTATTGGCTCGGACAAACCCGTAGCTTACGCTTCACGAACACTTAATGAAAGTGAAGTAAATTACAGCACAATAGAAAAGGAATTACTCGCCATTGTATGGGCAACCAAATACTTTCGACCCTACCTATTTGGACGCAAGTTCAAAATAGTAACGGATCACAAACCACTACAGTGGGTCATGAGCCTCAAAGAACCAAATTCACGGCTAACTAGGTGGTGATTAAAATTAAGCGAATATGATTTTACCGTTATCTATAAAAAAGGCAAATACAACACCAATGCCGATGCCCTTTCTCGCGTCGAGATCCATAATGAGGAGATTAGTTCGATTATTGCGAATGCAACTAATAGGCCACCATCCCTACCTAATTCCAACACTCTGACAGCACATACCTCTGAGGAAAACCCTATACTTGAAATACCTATCACCGACGAACCATTTAACAAATTTCACCGGCAGTTGTGCTTAACCGTTGTAGGCGATTTTAAAAGACGGGCTACTGCATCCAAGCCATTTGACACTCACACTCGAACATCCGTCCAACTATCTGAATCCAATCTAGAAGAAGATCTGATTAACGCTATTAAAGAATACGTCAACCCTAAGATCAAAACTGCACTGTTAATTAATCCACCCCTTGCAATGTACAACATAATCCCTCTGCTACAAAAACATTTTAAAAGCTCATCTATGAAATTGGTTTTGGCAAAAAAGGAGCTTGAAAACGTAAAAGAATATCTGAGACAGCAGGAAATTATTCGTCACTACCACGAAGGCAAAACTAACCACCGTGGCATTAACGAGTGCTTCCTGGCTTTATCTGTTAAATATTATTGGCCTAAGATGCGAGAAAACATAACCAAATTCATAAATGACTGCACAATATGTGGGCAAGCAAAGTACGATAGGAGCCCTATAAAGCAGAAGTTTAATATAGCACCCCCGGCCACCAGACCGTTCGAAATAGTACACATGGATAGCTTTTCTGCACAGAACGAAAAATACGTTACATTCATAGACGCCTTCTCAAAGTACGGTCAAGCTTACCTCCTTCGAGATGGGACTGCAGTTAGTATTATACAAGCTTTACTAACTTTCAGCACACATCATGGCTTACCACTAACCATTATTACAGATCAAGGGACCGAATTCACCAACCAGATGTTCTCCGAATTCTGCAAGGTACATAAAATAATTCATCACCAAACACTTGCATACTCACCTAACGCTAACGGTAATGTTGAACGCTTTCACTCCACTATACTGGAACATCTTCGTATTTTGAAACTAAAACACAAAGATGAGCCAGTTGTACATCTGATGCCATATGCAATCTTAGAATACAATAGTTCAATCCATTCCTTCACACGATGTAAACCATACGATCTCATATTAGGCCACACAGACCCACGAGACCCAATTGATATAGATCTGACCGGACACTTACTGCAACAATATACCGAAACACATAGAGAACGCATGCAAAAAGTATACGAACTAATCAACGAGACCTCTCTCGCTAATCGAACGGCGCTCATAGAAAATCGTAATAAAATCCGTGAGGACGAGGTCGATTACGAACCAGACCAGCAAATATTCATCAGTAATCCCACTGCTAGTACATCAAAACTCGCACCCAGATACAACCAGGATACCGTCCTAGCTAATTTACCTATCCACATTTACACTTCGAGGAAAAAGGGACCTATAGCTAAATCTAGACTAAAGCGCGTTCCTAAAACTGCGAAATTGTTGCAGGATACCCCTGATGCTGTCACTTAGCCTAACATGGGCGCAGGAGATCAATCTAGAACGACTTGAGAATGGACCTGGACTATTACCCTTCAAACTAGGGCCCATGAAACTCATTACTCATTATCATACATTCCTGCAGAATATAGAACTAACAGACATAGATAACAATATTAACGAAATACGAATTCAGCTTATTAAAGCCACAGATAGACTAGATAACTACACTCGCACTTTATACGAGCTCCAGATAGATAATTTAAACGCGAAATTGAATAAAGCCTTATCCCAACTACAAAGTCTGAAGCCCAATCGATTCAAGAGAGGTTTAGTAGACGGTCTTGGATCCGTAATTAAGAGCATTACAGGAAACCTGGACCATACAGATGCCGTTAAATATGATAACGCCCACAAAGCCCTCCATGATAATCAGCAGCAAATAACTATTGAGCAAAATCAACATATAAGTCTAAGCAAAAGTTTGATGAACGAACATACAAAAATCATTACAAACTTAGTAGAAAATCAGGCACAATTAAATCATAGCTTGCATATCTTACTTGACGCCGATAAGTATAAACAATACAACCTCATAAAATTTGCAAACTTTTCGCAAATACTACAAATAATTTGCAACAATGTAGATAGTTTATTAAGCGAATTAAGTAGGTTAGAGAACTCGATAGCACTTTCCGGTCAATTGCATACTCATCATTCCATGATAGGTACAGAAATACTAAGCAATATGATACGCAAACTAAGCGTGCTTTATAATAAGGACCAACTATTGGAATTAGAAATCAGAGAATATTATGAAATTATTAAGCCATTAGCTTACTATCGTGGAAATCAAATAGTTTTTGCATTTAAATTCCCCATAGACTCTCCACTAAAATTCCTATTGTATAAGTTAGTCATTGTACCAAATAAAAATAAGCAAGCCATTATCCCCATCCTAACTGCATCTGCGATATTATTGGAAGTCAAAAACCACGCAAACCATGCAACACTATTACTATTAGCCTGACGAAGCCTGCATTGGAGAAGTTAGATGACCGCCGCTATGCTCTCGTATTCCGGTATTCCCGAAACCAACACAAGTCCAGCTAATCTGTGAACAAGAAGAATCCATAACTCTAACAGGAAGCTTCCTAGCCACTATTCCACATAGCTGCAAACTACGAACAGAAGAATTCACCATCGTGAACATTAACGACCACATTGGAGGACAACCTTTGAAGATAAGCAACGTGCCAAATGACATCGAAGGATCAACCATGCCACCCTTTCAAATCAGTGCTATTAACTTAAAGAAGCTGCACGACATTCAAGATAGAATAGACTCTCAGAAGCCAATCCACATTGAATCAACCACAACCATTTATCATACAACAATCCCATTTTATTGTACACTACTTGCCTTACTTGTACTGGGAGCGATACTAAGAAGCAGATGACAACTCTACATGAAGCCACGTACGCCGAGCCTGAAACATCTGAAACCCGCCAGAACCAGCCGGCATCCCAAGATCAATCTAAACTCTCGACGATATTTCATCTCAAAATCTGAAATAGTCGTCGATCTGAGGTGGGAGGTGTTACGCGCATCACTATTAAGTAAAGCGCTGACACAGAGTCACGACACACGCCGCATGCGCATCATCGACCCAGTTGCTACGAGTGGAAACTGCTGACGCAGAACAAGAGGCCCGAAGACACCGCTTACGTGACCGAGCCCGCGCACTTCGTATCCACCATCGATCGAGTCAATTTCATTTCTTATTAATTGTAATTTTTATTGAAATAAATTAGTTTGTAATAAATTCGGTTTTTTTTTTGAGTCCTCCGGCAGTAGCCTACGTAATTAACGCTTGATGGAATTAGATTATGCAATTCTACCTCATAATCCACGGAATGTAACTGATAGGCTTGCAACACGTCGCTGATGTTCAAGGTTCTGGAGCTTTGAATGAACCCGTGCATCGTTGGCAAATAGTCTCTTAGTCCGTTTCTCGTTAGACTCAAGCGCGTCCAATTGATATTTGGCAGATCCGTACCAAAGATGAGGGTACATTCTCCATACACGATTTAGCTCGAGCTTGAGAAGCTGTACCGTTATGCAGTATTGTCTTACCTTTGCTAGGATTCTCAACTTTTTGATGCTAGTTGAGCCTTAGCCTCGATGAAAGAACCAAAATTGAGGGTCAATGTTACCCCAAGAAGCTCAATACGATCAGTCGTCGGCACGGTTACACCATGAAAAAGAGCCGGCTTCTTTTTGGAGCCTTGCGGAGAAGAGACACGCCTGGGTCTTAGCTGCATTAAACTTGACCAAGTTGGCATCACCCGAGACAGCCTTCAAGTACAATTTCAAGCGTCCAACCATGGCCTCACGGCGAGACCGGATTTGTCCCACCAGCACGCGCGCTGGTCACGTATCTCTCAGAAACTGTGCTGTCGGTCCTGCAGAATATGACTGATAGGATGAAGTAGAAGGCGAACTATTCATGTAATCTGCTCCTTCCGGCAAAGTTCGCGGTGTTTTCAAACTTATAATAATTTTCACATGTTGTGGACATTTATTGCAAACAGTGTGACCGCATAACGCATTAGCATAACGAAATGTTTTGTTACAATATCCATAAGATACACTATTATTTTGTTTTTTGTGCAGATTCCACACGAGTTTGTCCTTATTACCACCTATTTCTAACCTATACCTTTAAGATAGGAACGAAGAACAAATTGATAAGTATCATAACCTATGCCACTCTAAATTACGCAATATTGATTTTCCTTTAGAGTTAGGCTCATGTTGTGATTACACATGTAATAATAAAGAACACTGTTTAATATTAGACAAGCTTTACAAAAATATCATAGATGTTATATCGGAGGCAGCTAAACATTCATATTATTATAGAAAACGTCGTAGAAAACAAGGATATGTAACCGGTTGGAATAGGCATTTAGCTGATGTTCACAGGATGGCCAGGCTTAAATTTCAAATGTGGATTCTAGCAGGAAAACCGCGTACGGGTATCATTTTTGATGAAATGTCTGAATCACGTAAAATATTCAAGGCTAAATTAAAATGGTGTCAAGACAGGCAAGAGCAATTAAAAATGGATTTAATTGCTTCGGATCAATCCGCTGGGAACTTTAAATCTTTTTGGAAAAACACCAACAAACTAAATGTGAGAGCTGGCTTACCTGTGAGCGTTGATAGCGTTCATGAGCATAAAATGATAGCTAATTTGTTTATGAAACAGTTTACTGCGCAGTCAAGCTTGGATCCAACGTTGTGTGCTGACGATACTGAGACTGTCGTGAATGAGCGTAAGGTTTATTTTTCAGCAAAAAGCGTCTCAAAAATAATAAAAAAACATGCAAAGAGGCAAATCACCCGGTCACGACGGTCTCAGTATTGAGCATTTTAAATATGCTGGGGTTCATTTACCGCGAGTGCTCAGTATGATGTTTAATTTGTTTTTATGCCATTCTTATTTACCTGAATCACTAATGCGTACTATTGTGATACCAATTGTGAAAAACAAGACTGGTGATACGTCCGACAAGACTAATTATCGACCTATCTCACTTGCAACGATAACATCTAAGGTGCTTGACAGTTTGTTGAATGGTAATATGGTACAGCAGGTCAAACTGCATGATGCGCAATTTGGTTTTAGAGCTGGTTTGTCAACGGAAAGTGCCATATTATGCATGAAGCACACTGTCGGGTACTACACGGCGAGAAGAACTCCGGTACACGCGTGCTTTCTTGACTTATCGAAAGCTTTTGATCTTGTAGCCTATGATCGCCTATGGGATAAGCTGAGAGGTGCGGGTGTGCCGGCTGAGAGTGTCTCACTCCTCAAATTCTGGTACGCCCATCAGAAAAATCAAGTGAGATGGGCCGGTACCTTGTCGGATGAATACAAACTTGAATGTGGCGTAAGGCAAGGAGGATTAAGCTCGCCTTTATTATTTAATTTGTATATGAATGACCTGATCGAGAGGCTCAGTAGCACACATGTCGGCTGTCATATTGATAACATTTGTTTCAACAATATTAGTTATGCAGATGACATGGTGCTGCTGAGCCCCTCGATCAGAGGTATGAGGATATTGCTGTCTTTGTGTGAGTCATATGCGGAGCTACATGGGCTAAAATACAACACAGATAAGAGCGTAACGCTAACATTCAAAGCGAATAAATATCAGCCCATCCATGTGCCTCCTATCATGCTCAATGGTGTGCCACTGAATGTAGTTCATAAGTTTAAGTATCTAGGCCACATAGTTGCTAGTGATTTAAGGGATAATGAGGATATAGAGCGGGAGCGCAGGGCTTTGGCAGTGAGAGACAATATGCTTACTCGCAGATTTTTCCGATGCTCTAGTGAAGTGAAAATAACACTTTTTAAGGCTTTTTGCCAGTCATTTTACTCGAGTGGTCTGTGGGTACAGTATACGCAACAAGCTTACAGAGCCCTGCGCACCCAATATAATAACGTCTTTAGGAGGCTGTTGGGGCTGCCATGGCGCTGCAGTGCGTCTGGCATGTTTGCAGAAGCGCATACTAACGGCTTTCAGGCCATAATTCGTAAAAAAGCAGCTTCACTGCTGCAGCGCTTACGAAGCAGCGGCAACAGCCTCCTCAGGACAATCGCGGCGAGATTTGACTGCCCTATTCAGCGACACTGGATAGAGGTAGCGATAGGCTTAAGTTGAATGTATGTTTTATTTTATTTTTTATTCTTATTATTTTAGTTATCTTTGCCTTTTTATTTTTTTTTATTTTGTACTAACATAGCATAAGGTTAAATTGTTACTAACACTCAATGGACTTTGTCTGAAATAAATGATTATTTATTATTTATTTATTTTATTATTAACAAGTAGTACTGGTATTAAATTAAATAAATTACCAAGTGCGAGTCAGACTCGCCCATGAAGGGTTCCGTAGTAACTATAATAATATAATATACTACGTATATATTTGACAAAAAAAAACCTAACAAATTTCTTGAAACTAGCTTATTTTCATTTTTTACAACTACGCCAAATAACTTTGTTTTTCATAGTGTTTGTATGAATTATAAAGTTACATTTGCGGTTTTAGAAAATATGCTGTATCTCAAAAACTGCTGAACTGATTTCGTTCAAACTAATTTTGGTTGAAAGTTTACATTAAGACGCATTATAATCCCGTTGACCTTGCTCAATCGGGCGCACTCACAGACACATCACAGAGAATGCCCCGCGCACCCCCTCATTTGAGGGGGTGAAGCAGATGAAGTGGGACACGAGTAGTCCCGCCTACTGCGGGGTGCACCGCGCGAATTTCGTCGATGCGTGTTTTTCATTACATTTAACATCGTAATTTCGCGGCTGGTTTACAGAGCTCGAGCGGTCCAGTGTGTCACCGTTCGGGTTTCGCAGCGCGTTTCCGCGGCGATCACCAAGATCGAATCTCATTCGCGGTATAGCTTTTTGTTGTCTTATTTATTAAATATTATGTATTTATAGATATTTACATATTTTCGTGTTGTTATTATTTTAAAATATGTGCATAGTTTTGTTCTCTTATTTTTTATTTAATTCATTAGGTTATCAAAAAAATTTTTAGCAAAAAAATAGAACCGACTTCCATATAAAACACTACAAAGGCAAAAATAACTTTAATTTCGGTAGTCGGTGTCATTTGTTTTGTAGTTTCTTTTATATTTTTGACACCGCCTTCCGAAATTAAAGTTATTTTTGCCTTTGTAGTGTTTTTATATGGAAGTCGGTTCTATTTTTTTGCTAAATTTTTTTTTCACGCTTTTTAGTGGGACTGTTTGTAATTTATGTAGTTACAAAAGCCAAAATGTCAACTACTTATCACCTTTTACAAAATATTGCTTTTCCTGGTGCAGAGCTGTTAATTTTTGAGGAGTTCACCTGGTACATCACCATCAGCTCTACATCACCATATTCATTGTGATGAGTATAAAGTGCTTAACATCCGTATTCAAGTAATCGAATCGCAATCCACGAAATACTTATTATTGAGTAGTTTCAGTGGCCATCTGTGGTCTTCATCATCAGTTCAACTTCCCCAAATGGTAATTTTCAAAAGCAACTGCTCAAGGTACTATAAGAAATACCCAAAACGCTATAGGTGTGCCTATAATATTTGAAGAGTTCCCTCGATTTCTCCAGGATCCCAACATCAGATCATGATTTCGTAACAATGGGACCAAGTAGAACGTATACCCTTTCAAACGCAAAAAGAATTTTTCAAACCGGTCCAGCCGTCTCCGAGTTATGAGGTAACATACATAAAAAAAAAAGTTCAAGACGAATTGAGAACCTCCTCCTTTTTTTTTTTGAAGTCGGTTAAGATCAATAATTTTTATTCCTATAGATATTTTATTTCAGAATCAAGAATAATATAATGAAAAAAAAACATCCAAAAAGTTTGATGGTGGATTCTGAAGAAAAATAATATACAGGGTGTTACAAAAGAGTTTAAGTAATACCAAAGGAGGTTATTGTACTCATAATTATGAACAAGTTTTACTATGGCACCAGCTCTGAAATCGCAATAAAAACAGCTGTTTCAATTATTTTTTTCCAAGTGAATAAACTTTTTGTATAAAATAGCAGTTTATTTTCGTCATTTTTATTTTCGCAATATACGGTTTATAAGAATACAGCGTGTGAAGTGAACATACCTACGGATGCGAGGAGAGACGAATAAAAGGGTGGGATACGGACTGGGTGGATGGATGGACAGGTGAACGAACAGGAAGGATACATAAAAATTAAACAAGCTAATTATTATAATTTTATTTTGTGATTTTTTGACGTATTTACGCATACGGAGCGCAATGTTAATACACAAATTTTGGAAAAAAATTACTCATTTCACAAATCTTCAAAATTTAGTTTTCTACTACAACAAGTTTTGTTTTTAGGCATCCAAAACAAATACTGCCTTGTATGTGCTCGTGCAGAGATAAAACAAACTGCTGCACCGGAACAGTTTGCTTTCATTCCATTTCGCTTTTGTCTTTTTTGTCACTTTTATCTCTATCTGTATTTTCATCTCTATTTTTTACGTATGGTTCACGAATTTTCATATTTCTTGAAATTCGGGGATCAAGTATCTCAGGTAAAATACAGTCTAAATAGAACTTTTTCAATTTTTATTTCATTTCTCTTTCCCAAAATGTATCATCTCTTTGAATGATTTCCGTCTTCAGCTTTTCTTTTTCATTCTCCCATACGGCAAACAAACAATTTTTTTTTTGGGTTACGTGTAGCTGTCCTTGAACTTGGTAATACCAAGCATGTTTTTTGTTGATGGCTAGTTCACTAGTTTTTGTTTTTTGCCAGAAGTTTACTTTTTTATTTTCAATTGCTGCTGCTAGGCCCATTTTGTGGGCTGTCAAAGGACACTTTACTTCTACAACAGTATTTACTCCAATTAATCCATCAGGCGTTGCACCCAAGAAACATAGTTCTTGGTCTATAAATAAACCACAGGGTCTAATCGTTTTGCGCTCTTGTACAGCCAATTGTGCAAGTGCGATTTTTTCATTCAATTGGCCATGTCTAATAGATTCCACGTGGTCAATTTTGTTCCGATAAAGAATATCTTTGACTAAATTAGCACATGGTGTATTAATACGCCTTTTTATAACTCTGCCGAAATTGGATGCAGTCAATAACGATCTTCACATCTCTAGCCATTCTCCACTATCACTTTGTAAAACAGTTTTTCTTTCAATTGTTGCTCGTTCCAAATCAGACTTTTTAATTTTTTTCATAAACTCGTTTTTCAGTTTATCCAGTATTTCTACCGGCATATCGGGCTTTTCACAGGACTGGCCATAATCCTTATCGTCTTGTTTTTTACTGAAAACAAGCCTTCTTTTTCTTTTTATATATCTTTTACTAAGGAGTTTTTGTTTCTTCTTTCTTTCTTCCCACAGTTTCAGTTTGCCTCTTGGGCTCTTATTGGTAATTTTTTTATAAAGCTTCGAAAGTGCATTTTCTTCATTGAACGACACTGCTGACGCAATGCATCGCGTCTGATATGAGTTTTTGAGGGAAAAATTAACTCTTTTTCCTCCTACATATTTTGCTATGATGCTATGATAGCGTTCTACAACGTTACTGTCCACGTCATGAAGTAAACTTCGAGCATGGCCAGCAATAATTTGTATCATTATACTAATTCTCTGCCACAGAGAACTTAGCTGAAAGTCACTTGGAACATCATTTTGCTCCAAATCTCCCGTTTTTTTGCAGAAATGTGTTTTGCATTCAAGGTGGTTTCCAAAAGCGTGATGATGTGCTTGTAAAATGTCCTCAAATAATTTTTGCTCTTCTGGGCAGGGATCATTTTTATTTTTTTGTATTGCTTTGGTTATGCAGGATCTCATGCTCAAAACTCGCGATATGATCAATAATTTTCTGTGACTTTTTAAATATTTGGTTTCAGTTTGCAATGTCATCATTTTGTTACAAAAATTCCTCAGTAAATGATTTCTGCATTCTACTTTTTCGACGGTAATATCAAGGTAAGGTCTTGCCTGCAAAATTTTGAAATAAGTACTTGAGTCACCATCAGATATTAGTCGTCCGTAAATCAAACCGTGGGTAGCTAATGACTGCTTAAAACCTTCCACTATAATTTCGCTCTCCATTCCTGTGGACGGACCGGAATAGTTTTTCAAACATAAATGTTCAGGCACTGTTGTTTTTTTCTTTTCGGCACGATCACAATGGTAGCAATATTTATTTCGGACTCCCAAATATAAAAGTTTGCCTGTTTTTCTACCTATGATTGCAGCAGCGCCGGATAAAGCTGAATAATTTTTTTTTGTACGACCTTTTACCGTACACACCATCTGCTATCACATCTATGATAGGCGTACCATTCTTTGTGACCCTGCCTTCTGCTATAGCCATAATTTTCTCTTCCTCAGCTGCTTGATCCATGGACTGTTGTGCCAGTTGCTGCCAGTTTTCCGACAGTAATTTGTGGTTCTTTTGGTATGTTTTTTGGGAAATCATTGGCAAATTCATGGCTGATGAAAATTCTTGTAGCTGAGAATGACCACAACCAATAGAAATTGCACCAGCTACAGCACATGTATTTATTGATAAACAATTATCATTGTCGTTAATGATAACAAATTGTTGTTTACACATTTTACATAAAAAAGTAAATTTGGAAGATAAGCCGTGAAGCTTTTCACCAACTAACTCAAGAGAAGATAGCCCGCAGTCTAATGGTCCGTGATTTGAGATCTCACACAGCTTTAAAAAAAAATAGGAAACATTAATAATCCTGCGTCCAATACGTATGTTCTTTTTAGGAGTAGGTATAGTTTTCCGTCTGTAAAAATAAATGAATATTTTTTTTTATACCATAAAACATTGTTTTAACTTAAAATAATTTTAAATAAGTATGTTTTCACGGAATAACTTACTTCTGCACTATAATTTAACCCATCAGTTTCTTGGTTTTCAGGTTGGACATCACAATGACTTTCTTCAGTAGCACTAGCCACCTAAAATTGAATTATACCATTTTTATTTATAAAACTAATTCTACACAACTCGCAAAATTATGTTACTGTAACGTGCGGTTGAAGTTTTGAATATTACCTGTGTATTAAAGGTTTCTTCTAATACTTGCTCAGATGAATATGTACTTTTATCAATAACTTCACGACCGTGATCATTCTGTGATGCCACAGTTTCCAATCTAAAAATACAAAAAGTTTGTGGTAATGAAATTCATTACAAATTAAAGCGGGACATTATTTACCATGTTTGTTATTTGTTTCGAGTTTCGATTGTGAAACAACTGAAAAAAATTGGCCAAGTGCAAGTCAGACTGACCCATGAAGGGTTCCGTAGTAACTATAATAATATAATATAACATGTATATTAATTTGACAAAAAAGACCTTACAAATTTCTTAAAACTAGCTTATTTACACTTTTACAACTACGCCAAATAACTTTTTTTTTCATAGTGTTTGTATGAATCACAAAGTTATGTTTGCGGTTTTAGAAAATATGCTGTAATACAAAAACTGCTAACCCGATCTCGTTCAAACCGATTTTGGTTGAAAGTGTATATCTACAGACATATATTTTTTTAGATTTTTCACTCCATTATTATAGAAGTTAGAGGGGGGAGGGAGAGACACATTTTACCACTTTGGAAACGATTTACTTTATGAAAAAGTGGTTTTAGAAACTTCAATCTCATTTTTTAAAGACCTGTCTATAGATATCACACACGCATAGGTTTCATGTAAAGAAATATTTTCAGTTTTTAGTTCCATATATGGGGAACCTTCCATGTATGGGGAGGTTCCATGTATTTTAATTATTTTTTTCTCAAAGTCGGAAAGCGGTTTATCGGAAGACGGACGGACGGACGGACAGACAGACAGAAACAGACAGACAGACAGACAGACATGACGAAACTATAAACAACAAATACAGGGTGGCAGGGACATCTACGCGCAACCGCTTACCATGGATTCAGTACATGATTCTGGACCCCCCTGCGTTGATAGTTTTCGTCGGCTTTTTCTTAATTTCATAAAATTACGAAAAATCCGACGCAATAACAAAACAGTAAATTCACTTATTTCAAACAGTAATGTAAACCAAACTCGAAAAAGGCTACCTGATTAGTTATGTTGATCTCGCAAATTAACCCTAGCAAAACAGCTGATCAGGTAGCTCTTTCGAATTTTATTTACATTGCTGTTTCAAGTGAAACAAGTGAATTTTATATTTTAATTAACAATGATTTTATACAGTTTTCAGTAAAAAAATACTGAAAAATCCTGAAAAATTAAAAAAAAAAACGACGAAAAATTCCAACGCAGGGGGTCCAGAATCATGTACCGAATCCCTGGTAAGCGTTTGTGCGTCGATGTCCCTGCCACCCTGTATATTACTTGTGCCAAAATATAGTAGTAAATATCCCGTTTTAAGACAGATTTAGTGACCATGTCAATTTTAAAACTGCGTGAAAATGTCAATTCTAAATTTTCTAGTTCTGTGGTTCAGAAGTTGGTACATTTTAGATTTCATTTTTTAGGGTTCCGTAGCTGAATGGCAAAAAACGGAACCCTTATAGTTTCGATATGTCTGTCCGTCCGTCTGTCTGTCTGTCTGTCTGTCCGTCTGTCCGTCCGTCCGTATGTCACAGCCATTTTATTCCAAAACTATTAAGACTATACATGTGAAACTTAGTAGGTAGATGTATTCTGTAAACCGCTTTCCGATTTTAAGTAAAAAAAAAAAAAAAAATTAAAATAAAGGGGGTCCCCCATACATGGTACTAGAAATGAAAATATTTTTTTTCATGAAACCTATGTGTTTGGTATCTATGGACAGGTCTTTAAAAATGATATGAGGGTTTCTAAGACCGCTTTTTCATAAAAACAATCGTTTAAAAGATATAAGCTTCCAAAGTGGTAAAATGTGTGTCCCCCCTCTAACTTCTATAATAATGGAGTGAAAAATTAAAAAAAAAATATGTCTGTAGATCTTAATGTAAACTTTCAACCAAAATTGGTTTGAACGAAATCGATTCAGCAGTTTTTGAGATACAGCATATTTTCTAAAACCGCAAATATAACTTTGTAATTCATACAAACACTATGAAAAACAAAGTTATTTAGCGTAGTTGTAAAAATGTAAATAAGCTAGTTTTAAGAAATTTTTAAGTTTTTTTTATTCGTCAAATAAATATACATATTATATTATTATAGTTACTACGGAACCCTTCATGGGCAAGTCTGACTCGCACTTGGCCAATTTTTTGTATTCATTTCGTAAAATTGTTGAGCTACAAATAAATGATTAGGCAACTAACATTCATAGTTAGGTACATACCTATTCTCTTACTTAGTTATGTATGACAATAAGCAACATCTGAATTTTCAGATCAATCAGATATTTTGTCATGCACATTACTGCCCATATCAATAAACCGCGGTCTTGAAACAAAATGTTTCTTACTTTGTTTTATTCTTTATAATAGCCTACATAATGTGTCGATACTTACTCATTGAAAATAACTTCGGCGTTGACATTTTCGACTTTCTTTCTCCTATAAAAAAATGAAAACGTTTTTTTTTTTTATTCAACAAAATATTTACAAAAATATCTAAATATAATATAAAAGTACTTTCAATAAAATAGAAGTGACAAAAAGACAAAATAAGACCCTAGGTTTGATCCAGGACACTGGCGGTTGCCAATCCGATTCACTACTATACACGCTAATAGAGTTAGGAATTGTAATGAAATAACTGACCGTATTCGAGTAAAATAAAGTGCTCAATACTGAGACGGTTCCAATAATGTGTCATAATATTTTAGAAATAATTTAGTAATCTAAAATATTCTTACCTTTTAACATCGTTCATATGTACGGCGTTTGATTTATATGAACGTTTTTTAGTCCTTTTAACTGGCTTCACTTTATTTCCCATATTTATAAAATAAAATTGAAATCAAGTTACGCTATTTTAACCTAAAGTATTTTATATTTACAAGAAAGAAGATTATTTATAGAAAATTGATATAAAAAATGAATTTATAAATATAATAATTAATTTACAGACGAAACTTTACAATAACTACAAACAATTCCGAGTCGAAATAAATCGGCGAGAAAAGCGACACGTCCATATAGCAACAGGCGTTGGCCGGCACTGTCGGTACACAGGCGTTTACGCACACATGCGTACGTATTATATTGCGAAATAATAATACGCGATTTACAGAAAATGTATTGATTGGATTAAAAAAATAAAACACTATTTCGTTAGTATGTTTCTTGTTGAATAATTTGTCAAAAAATCAGAATGATCGTATGTATTTTAATATGGTTTTTATTCGTTAAAAGATTTTTTTAGAGGTATCTTTGTGATTTTTTTCTATGTATTAAAATTTGTTGTATTATGTTTTCAACACACTACTTAACTAGATTATATCCTGAAGAATATCATATATTTTTCTGATTGTGTTAACTGCAGTGAATCATATACTTTAACGCATTATAAAACTCGCGTTTAGCTCTTGTAGTCCCCTTAAGATCTATAGACATATATTTTTATTAGAAGTTTCACTCCATTATTATACAAGTTAGAGGGGGGACACATAATTTACCACTTTAGAAGCTTATATCTTTTAAACGATTGACTTTATAAAAAGTGGTTTTAAAAACCCCGATGTCGTTTTTAAGGACGTAAGTTCGAATCTGACGTAAATAAGCTGTTTTTCGGTGCCTTTTCCGACTAATATAAAGAAATTCAAACAAAACTAACAGTTGCAATAGATAGATTACTTCTTTATCTCCAAAGCAGCCGTGTTTAAAATACAAAAAATATGGTTTTTAGTATTGTAAACACGATTTTTCAAAACCTCTGCATACAAAGTTGAGGAAAGAGGGTTAAGTTTAGGATTCTTTTTCTGCTAAATATTTACATATTTTGATTCTTAAAAAATACCACAGGCTAGCAGATATAATTACCTCAAAATGAGCCTATTAAAAATAACGAAAATGTAACAAATAGCTTCACAAAAAAATAAAATCCCTTTTAAAATTTTTCACATATTTTGCTAAAGCGCATGAATCTTAACTGGTCGCAATAAGGGTTATTTTCGTTGGTCACTGTTTAGATTTATTGGACAGAAAAGTGTAAAGAAATTTTAATACGCGGTCAGCCGCCTTCGTGAGTGGACGCTATGTCGCTTGTCAACAGAAATTTGTCTAAAAATAGATCGCTGTACGAACACAAAATAATTCATAATACTACACAATACTTATTTCGATACTTTACGCATTTTATATGAGCAACTTGAGAAAGTAAGTTTTTTATCTATTGTTTGGGAATAATTGTTATCTTTTTTGAACAAATGTCTAAACCCAAGATGATACCGATTTTTTTAATGGGTGCAAACGACTCGGTTTTTTTTAAATGTATGTTCCCCGATTACTCGTAACTAGACCGATTTGAAAAAATATTTTTATTATTTGAAAGGCACCTGGTAGGTATATTTCCAGGTGGTCCCATCGTCATCAAGTCAGGATCTGATGATGGAATCCTGTCGAAATCGAGGGAACTCTTCAAATATTATTATTTTTTAAAGTAACTTGTGTAGTTGCTCTCGGAAAATACCATTCGGTGAAGTGGAACTGATGATGAAGACCACAGACGGCTACCGGAACTACTCAATTATAAGTATTTCATGGGTTGCGATTCGATTACTAGAATATGGTTGTTAATCACTTTATACTTGTTAAAATGTATATGGTGAAGTTGAGCTGATGGTGAAGTACCTGAAGAACTCCTCAAAAATGAACGGCTCTGCATCAGGAAAAGCAATATTTTGTAAATGGTGATAAGTAGTTTACATTTAGGCTTTTGTAACTAGGTAAAGCACTAGTCGACAAACAAAACACTAAAAACAAAAAAAAAATACTTCCAACTTGTTATTTTTGGAAATCTGTCTTATTTTTAGTTAAAATGATTTTTTTCATGATATTTTTTATTATATATTTATATAATAAACTACAATATATATATATATATATATATAGTAGTAAGTAACTATAATGATTAGTGATATAATATAAGTAGTATGTATATTTATTTGACAAAAAAATACTTACAAATTTCTTAAAACTAGCTTATTTACATTTTTTGCAACTACGCCAAATAACTTTGTTTTCCATAGTGTTTGTATGAATTACAAAGTTATATTTGCGGTTTTAGAAAATATGCTGTATCTCACAAATTGCTGACCCGATCTCGTTCAAACTAATTTTGGTTGAAAGGTTATACTAAGATCTACAGACATATATATGTATAGACACCGCAGCCCCGGATCACTAGGGCAACTGAAGGAACAGAGTGGGTTTTTATTCAGTATTCGACTGACACTACTTTCCGCTACACCCAGAGCGAAAGGAGTCATTTTGATGATTTTCCCCCCCAAAAAATTGGCCAAGTACAAGGCAGACTCGCCCATGAAGGGTTCCGAAGTAACTATAATAATATAACATAATATGTATATTTAATAGACAAAAGAAATAACTTGCAAATTTCTTAAAACTAGCTTATTTACATTTTTTACAACTATGCCAAATAACTTTGATTTTCATAGTAGTTGTATGAATTACAAAGTTATATTTGCGGTTTTAGAAAATATGCTGTATATCAAAAATTGCTGACCCGATCTCGTTCAAACTAATTTTGGTTGAAAGTTTATACTAAGATCTACAGATATATGTATTTTTTAGATTTTTCACTCCATTATTATAGAAGTTAGAGGGGACACACACAAACATTTTACCACTTTGGAAGCGTTCATCTTTTAAACAATTTACTTTATGAAAATGTCCTTTTAGAAACTTTAATGTCATTTTTAAATACCTGTCTATAGATACCACACACGCATAGGTTTAATGAAAAAAAAAAAAAAAAAATCAGTTTTAGTTCTATGTGTGGGGAGCCCCCCTTTATTTTAAATATTTTTTAAGGTTTTTCTTAAAATCGGAAAGCGGTTCACAGAATACATCTACCTATCAAGTTTCACATGTATAGTCCTAATAGTTTCGGAATAAAATAGCTGTGACATACGGACGGACAGACAGACAGACAGACAGACAGCTTTGGGGGCTGAGTCACCCGTGTCCGTAAGAGGATACCCGTTTGCAAATCCCTACACGTGGCCCTCGGGTGGTGCTAATCAGGTGACATCAAACAGGTGGCAGGTTAAAACTGCAGGCTTATGACCACCCACAGGGCAAATACGTACCGCCAAACGGCCTAGCTGTGTTCCCGGTACGATGCCCTGTGTAGCCTATCAAGGAGTTGGGTCGAAGTAGTTGCTTCACTGCTGAAAGACCAATCTGGCTCGCACTAGTGCGGACGTATCGGGAGACTAGTCGCGGAGAGGAGCGGATCCGAGGCACGGTGCGCCGCTGGCCGACCGCAGGTAGTTGGGGGCCCAAGTAGTGTGCCAGCCACACATGACAGACTGCCTCACCAACTGTCGAAACATCCCGGAATGCACCATCGTGCTGGTTGGCGACCAGATGAGAGGGCCCGATGGTCATTCCCGGGGGGGCTTGGGCGTCCCCGCAGTCTCCAGACTAGTTCCCCAATCAATACCATCCGTCTAGTGTGGGTCTGGAGGTTAACAGCGTGAAGCCTCACTTCACTTCCTTCTTCTCTCCTCTTCACTCTCTAAATCATGAAATGGAATAAAAAGTTAAACAGCGGCTGCACTCCCTCTCTCTCAAAGTGCACCTCAGTAATATCCGAGGTCTGCACTCAAATCTCGTCGCAGTCTACCACCAACTCGAGACTGAAACCTGCTCTGCTGTTTCTTTCGGAGAAGCAGATCAGATGTCCATCAGACGTGTCGTATCTTTCATACCCAGGGTTTACCTTGGAGCACAACTTTAAACCACGTGCGGCGGTATGTATGTACGCCCGCGACGACATCTGCTATTGGCGTCTCCGGAACCTTGAGGACTCCAGGTTTTCTACACTTTGGGCTCTGGTGGACACGGACATAGACAAAATTATCTATGCTTGTGTCTACCGCTCGCACAGCGGAGATCATGAGAGAACCAGGCTCACACAATACATCAGTGAGGCGGCAGATGCGGCCCAGCAGCTCAGTTCGTGTTACTGGAGGACTTTAATGCCCATCACCAGGAGTGGCTCTTCCCATACCAGTGCACGGACCATGCTGGGCGAGAGACGCACAATCTTGCACTTGCATTCAATCTCACTCAGCTGGTCCAGGGAGCAACGAGGGTGCCGGATGTTGAGTCACACAAAGCCAATTGCTTGGATCTTCTACTGACTACAGATCCAGACCGCTACTCGGTAACGATATCTTCACCGTTAGGTAGTTCCGACCACTGTCTGGTGAAGTCTGTACCCGTCTCCTCTCCGCCCGATCTTAGCCTTAAAGTCATTCGGCGGGTTTGGCGATATAAGTCAGCGGATTGGGATGGCATGCGATCTTTCTTTGCATGTTATCCTTGGCAGCCTACTTGCTTTTCTTCAAATGATTCATCGTCGTGCGCAAACGCCGTGGTAGATGTTTTGCGACAGGGGATGGAGTACTACATACCGTTCTCTGACCTAAATTGTTAGGTCAGAGAACGGTATGTAGTACTCCACATTGGTCCGGCAAAGCTCGACCTTGATTTGGCGCCGAATGTGATCGCGCTGAAGCGCTTAAACACGGGGCATACTTAGCATGGGTCGATGCTCGAAACTGCAAAGCAAATGACGTGGATCAGAAGAAGAGAGCCTTCAACAGGGCTGCCAAGTCCAGCAAGAAGGTTTTGCGGAGGGTTCGGTTTGACCATGTTAGCCGAATCGGGAACAAACTCGCTTCATATCCTGCTGGCAGCAAAGCGTTTTGGTCCCTGGCAAAGTCGGTCGAATTCAACTTCTGTCGTCCCTCACGGTAGTGTAGACCCGTCAGGTTTGAGCAGTGGTGGTAACCACTGCTCAAACCAGCAAACTTGTTTGCCGCCCTCTTTGCGGAGTTTTAACAGGCGTGTCAAAATTGGAGACAATTCGTGTGCACAAGTTCTAAGAAAAATTGCTGGTATCCCGTCGGGGCCACTAACTTTGTTCACGTCAAGATTACGCAGCACTCTACGGACTTCCTTCTGATGGATGTGAATGTCAGACATACACGTCTCGCATCCAATAGGAGCATCAGGAGGGTGAGCGCCACTACTATCCAGACGTGAAGACTCCGCGAAGAGAGCGGCAAACAAGTTTGCTTTTTCATCAGCGGAGTGAGTCAGAGACCCGTCAGGTTTGAGCAGTGGTGGTAGTGAGGGGCGACAGAAGTTCTGAAAGCATGGAAGCTGGCTAACGTTCAGCCTGTACCCAAAAAGGGCAGTCGTGCTGACCCGGCCAACTACAGGCCTATTTCAGTCACGTCCATACTCTGTAAGAGTATGGAGCGTGTACTTAATAGTAAGCTCCTGGCATACCTAGAAGCCAACGATATCCTCAGTGACCGACAATACGGTTTTCGCAAAAAACCGGTCAACTGGGGATCTTCTAGCGTATGCCATTAATATCTGGAGCGACGCCATTGAGAAGCAAGGGGAAGCACTTGCTGTTTCTTCTTCGGCTTTTTGAATTCAACAAGATTTATCTCGAAGCCAGAAGACAATGTCCTCAACAATACATCAAAGTGTTTGATGATTATAACATCCAATCCTGTGATCTGAGCACTCAGTTCGGGGTTCCCGAAAAAACGTCGAGCTTTGTTTCTATCATTTGTGGAACTAAATCCTGGCTTTGGCTTGTCCACAATTAATCCCGTTTCATGCTTGAATCGTTGTTTGATTTCGTCTGATCGTTGTTTTACACTTGCTTTTTCCTCTGAAGATCTAGCTTGCCATTTCTTAATATCTAACTTATAACTAATGTGTAAAAAGCACTTAAACGAACGAATCCAAGCATATAATGTTGACAAACCCAAGCCAAAATTATCTTGATTCATCATTCTGGGAGTGGCCCCACAAATATAGCATTTCTGCGATGAATGTGTCTCTGTCAAAGCATTGCACACTTTTCCATCAGTCATAGTCAGCAGAAGCTTGTGCTTAACAGAAATTTCAGAACCACCAAGATCATAAGATGTAGCCTCCAAGTAGTCGTTTATTATCCCAAAACCTTATTTGTTTCGATTTTTGTCAATTCCGTTGTTTCTTTGGCAAAAATGAATTTAATTGGACGACAAAACATCGTCGATGATGGACGAGGATTTTGCCAGATAATGTTGTTACTCTCGTCGATTAACCTTAGAGGAACCAACGAATAAACAAAAAGGAACTCATCAGTGCCTTCGCTGTTTTCAAATCTTTGTTTGTAAGCACTATGACCGGAACTTCCGTCACATCCCCATTTACTTATAAGAGATGTTGTGTGATAAACGATGAATTGGGTATTAGATTGGGGAGCACACTTGTGACAACTTCTCTCTGAGCTTCTACTAAACGTTCTGCTGTTTTATTCAAAATAGCTTGTAGCTCAATTTCTGCTCGAGATTGTGTCAAAACAATGTGCTCCTCGGAAGGATAATATGCTTTTTTTGATTTAACAATGCAATCATATGATGGAAACACGTGATGCCCGACTTTCATAATCCACTTTCTAGTCTGTTTATATGAGTGAGTTGTTAATTTTGAATCAATATAATACGCTAATGCCTCGTCATTACTTAGCAGTCTATCACTTGCACAGCACTTGGTTGTTGAAGGCTAATGCATGTACTTGCAGAAGCTGGATTCTCGCGAATGTCCTTTATAACTCTGGCAACGTTTTTATGTCCAGTTGACTGTGCAGTAACCTCTGCAGCTGTCATTAATACCCCAAAAGCCTGATAAGTTCGAAAACAAAGAAAAACATGCCTTTTTTGTGAATTCACAGATAGTCTATTTTATGACACATAAAATATTCTAATAAGAAAATAATATAGTACATACCTTCGGAAGTAAAATCCATCACTAAAATTTTTCACAAAATGAGAACTGCCACCGTGAGATATTTAGTGCAAGTGTCGCAAAAATGCAACTGACCAATTTCTTTAATTGCATTTACCTCATTACTATTTTTCACTTACTTTCCTCCAGTCGGTGATCAAGGTCAGCGGAGGTGCACGAGCGGGAACCGGTGTAGGATAACGGGACGGTATTTGGACATGTGGTCAAAAAATATTTGTTATTAGATCGTAACTACCATAATAAATTTTATCTAAACAGAGACCTCCCGCCACCTCGCGTCTGTCTGTCTGTTTGAACGCGATAAAAAGCACATAAGATTTTGATACGGTTTTCACCAAATACACGGCAATGATATATAGTAGTTATTTGAGTTTGTACAGTTTCATCGGACGGCGCTATGTTCTCCACATAAATATACTGATGGGATATTTTCCGAGATACACGCGGTCGAAGTCGCGGGCAAAAGCTAGTTGTAAATATGTGTCATTTTATTGTGACCATCAAAACGATCTGGTCCTCTTTACACAGGATTTATGGAGGCAGTCGCGATACTCGCAGTACACACGAAGAGCGTCCGGAAAGATCTGACCAACAGATTTGTAGTACTTTTTGTGGCAGCAATTTGGAAACCACTAATGTTTCAATATATTTTATTGTATTACTGTTTGGTTTGTGACAGAAACACTTTTTAATCAACTTCAAAAAATGGAGGAGGTCCTCACTTATTCGGAATCTGTTTTTTTTATGTATGTTCTCCGATTACTCGAAGACTACTGGACCTATTTGGAAAATTCTTTTTTTATTTGAAAAGGTATACTTTCTAGTTCGTTCCATTGTCATGAAGTCAGGATCTGACGATGGAATCCTGGAGAAATCGCGGGAACTCTTCAAATATTATAGGCACACCTGTAGCAATTTGGGTATTTTTATTAAAAAAACATAAATAGTATTATCAAATTCAAGGGCAGTTGCGTATTACTAGGCAAGACTGGTAAATTAAAGTTTGAAATCATTGAAAAGGACTTTTAATTCTGAAAGGAAAAAATGGAAACCCACTTAATTCGATTTTACAAAAATTGTCTTCTTCCAGAATTGATTGATCCCAAGACGGGTAAGAAATATGGAGTTACGAGCTCATTCCTCATATATTCCAAGAATATATTAAACATAAGAAATTGATTTTTAATATTAAAATATTGTTCCACCCAGCTTTTGTCAAGATCGCTAATGCTATCATACCAAGGAAATGAAACACACGGTGAACAGTTTAATTGGCGAAATCTTTGATTTTGAACCCCATACGTTATTAGCGACCCCGAAAACCACGAAATTACACACCTACCAAACAGAATGGACCTAAACTTGATAAGCTATTCTTATCGTCTAGGATCTTCAAGAGCGGTTGCTGTACTCCTGCAGGCCACTCCACTGAGTTCGTATAATTATAATATCTCATCGTATCTAACAATACAAGCTCGAACTTGGTTGATATACCGTCTTGGCAAGCGCTTCTCCTCCACATTTATTGTGCGCACAGCCAAGCTGTGGAATTCTCTGCCGGCTTCTGTTTTCCCTGCCATCTTCGAGTCTTTAAAGCAAAAGTAAATAGGTATCTTCTGAGCTCGCTCGTTCCATTGTAGACCTCATCTATCGGTTACCATCAGGCGAGATCGAGGTCAAGAGTGGGCTCATTCGTAAAAATTGGACAAATGCGAGTCAGACTCGTCCATGAAGGGTTCCGTAGTAACTACGCCAAAAAACTTTGTTTTTCATAGTGTTTGTATGAAATACAAAGTTATATTTGCGGTTTTAGAAAATGTGCTAAATCTCAAAAACTACTGACCCGATGTCATTCAAACCATTTTCATGAAAGTTTTCATTAAAACCTACAGCATATTTTTTTTATTCTATTATAAAAGTTAGAGAGGTGGGACACATTTTACCACTTTGGAAGCGTACTTTCTATATCTTTTAAACGATTGACTTTAAGAAGAAGTAGTTTTAGGAACCGATATAATTTTTAAAGACCTGTCTATAGATACCGCACACGAAAAGGTTTGATGAAAAAAAAAAACCCGTGTGGCACTCGGGGACTGCCGCGGTAAAGCTATTGCATAACATTTTTATCAACTTATGCAATTATAATTATTTATATAATTTTTTATTTATGCAGTATTTTTTTTCTTTGATATTAATTCAAGTTACCGGGTCAATTATACCACATTTTTAGTTTTGAGCTATTTCTCGCGGCGTTGACATTTTAGACTTTCTTTCTCCTATAAAAAATGTAAATGTTTCTTATTTTATTCAACAAAATATTTACAAAATATCTAAATCCATACTAATATTATAAATGTGAAAGTAACTCTGTCTGTCTGTGTGTTACCTTTTCACGCCTAAACCGCTGAACCGATTTAGATGAAATTTGGCGTGGGAATAGTTTAGGACTCTGGGAAGGACGTAGGATAGTTTTTATCCCGAAATTCCTACGGGTTCGGGATTTACGCGGGAACCCCCTTCCACGCGAATGAAGTCGCGGGCAGGAGCTAGTAAGTATAATATAAAAGTACTTTCAATAAAAAAGAAATCGTAAAAAGATATGATGAGACCCTGGGTTTGATCCAAAATACTGACGGTTACCAATCCGATTCTTTACTAAACACGCTAATAGAACGTTAGTAACCCGAATTGAAATAACTGACCATATTCGACCGTATTAGGTTTTATTTTCGTTACGGAATTTCTTGATTCGGTCGCCGCGCTCAAAGCCCGCGATAAAAGCTATGCAATAGCTTAAAAATATTTTTAGGTTCAGTTCCATGTATGAGGAGCCCCCCTTAAATTTATATATTTTTGTCTATCAATCGGAAAGCGGTTCAACTCGGCGGAACAGAATACATCTACCTACCAAGTTTCACATGTAGGTAGTCATAACAGTTTCGGAATAAAATGGCTGTGACTTACGGACGGACGGGCAGATAGACAGACATGACGAAACTATAAGGGTTCTGTTTTTTGCCAATCGGCTACGAAACCATAATAAAAAAAAAAACTGCACATTTACATCTTGTTGTCAAAGAGATCCAGTACCAGTCATCGAAGTGTACCTACAAGTCACTCCAATAATTTCATGACATCAAACAGCACACAAAATAAAAGCAACCATGAAGCCATTAAAAAAAAATTAAATAATCTAAAGTATCAAAATGACTTTACGTACCCATAATTCGCGGAGCTATTCGTACGTTTGTGTGTGTTTGAGCCTTGTCTATGTAGTGATGCGATTTGATACCTATCAATTTTGAACATGCGTCCTTAAAGACCTGTCTATAGATACCACACATGCATAAATTTCATGAAAAAAAATATTATCAGTTTTAGTTCCATGTATGGGGACCCCCCTTTATTTTAAATATTTTTATTATTTTTTCATAAAATCATAAAGCGGTTTACTGAATACATCTATCTACTAAGTTTCACATATATCGTCCTAATAGTTTCGGAATAAAATGGCTGTGACATACGGACGGACGGACAGACAGACAGACAGACGGACAGATATGACGAAACTATAAGGGTTCCGTTTTTTGCCATTCGGCTACGGAACCCTAAAAAGCACCTAGCCGGCATTTAATAACTCAAACGGGGAATTCCCTGTATGTGAATTACATTGGTGTTGCAAAAATAGATAAAAACTTGTTTTTCGTTTCGTACTGCTAATTTAACATGTTATTACTAGCAGTAGTAATATTGGTATTGTTACAGTGTACACATAATTAACTTGTTTATGTATTAAAATAAGCTTTTTTGAAATGGAAAAATATTGGAAAAATATCGGAAAAGTATTGGAAAAATATCTTTTTTTCTTTTCTTATCCGTCTGAAATTTTTCCACTACCCATCAGTACCTACACATGATGCAATTATGTTTTCATAGTTCAATATGCTGCTTACCTGAAGGGAAAAAAAAACAAAATATCCTGTTTTTTCAAGGTTCAGTTTTCGACTTATATTTCGGTAAATAACTCCAAAACCTGACGCTTTAGGATATTATGTTTAATGATTTTTTGTTTGTATAAGTATCCTCTATCTAAATATATAACTTACGTTGTGCACCGCGATTTAAAAAAAAAACAAAATGGCGTCCGACGTTAGGGCCACCTCCATACAAAAAATTTCAAACCTCTTTATAATAATATAACATGATAGATGTGTATCTTTTATTCAATTAGGTATATTAGATATCATTTATAATTAGTTATTGATTAAAGAATCCATACTGGGCCTCAGTATTATCTATTACTGTCTCTGCCAGTTTGCATTGACATAATGTCTTCCTTTATTTTTTTAAGTAGGTATATCAATTTGGGTCTTAGAAGATATTGAAGCCAAGTACAGATATTTAGAAAAACAAATAGTTGTACCTACATATTATGCAATAACTTAAGTTTTATCAAGCCATAAACCAAGCAGAAAAACAAAGAGGATATAATAGACTATGTTTTATTTGCAAAGATTAGATAGAAACACAAATTAACAAAAATACTAATTACAATTTTGATACAGTTACAATTCTAATTCAATTAAATAAAAAAGCATTCAATAACAATAGGAAGGATTTAGCAATGATGCTGTTCTACCACAACTCAATAACATGGTAGGACCAAAAACACATTGTCACATAAGGACGAGAGGGGGGTTAAATAACACCATGAGGTTTGCCTCATGGTGTTATTTAACCCCCCTCTCGTCCTTATCACAACTGGTCACATTTGTGAGTCCTCCCTGGACCTGGACCCCGTGAGTAATATTATACTAGGGGTATAACATAAATCTTACACACATAGCCAGCCTGTAAGTGTGCCACTGCTGGGATGACACAGGCCCCATCTCTATGAGGGGGAATGGGCCGTAATGTACCATGCACGGCCATTGCGGGTTGGTGTATATTGCATGTCTTCAGATTTTTTCAGTCCTGGAGATGACGGTTTCATCACCAAAAATCTGCTGTAGCTTCATCATTACAGCCAAGTGCTGAAGTAACTGGTCACCTGAACTGCTAATTAAGCAGCATGGAAGATCATTGGCCTAATATTACAGTCTTTTAGCATGAGAAATTGGCAATTCAATATTGTTGTACAACAATATCAGAGCCATCGTAAGTTACATTATAATCTCAAAACATTTGATTATTTTATATTAAAAGATCATACAGCACCAAATATTATTAAAAACCACCACTACCAATTAATGTTCTTAAAACTACAAGTGAAGATATGAAATTATTATAACCCATTATCAGTAACACCCATTAGACTTATCAGAAAACTAGATCCTACCAGTGGGTTTGCTAGTTTGCTTCCAATACTGTAGGAAGCTACAAATACCAAATAAGCCTTTTATCTGCTCCATGTAATCTGGTAATCAAATAGAAAGACTGACAGAAATAATTTCACAAAAAATAAACAGAGCAATTGAGAACCTTCACCTTTTTTGGAAGTCTGTTGAAAATGACTGAGGTGTGTTCCATGTACTTTTTTTTCAACAGCCCATTTCTTGTTATTACTTTTCTTTCAAGGTCAAGTTCTGGTATTGTATTATTATAATACTGTATAGAAAACAGACAAAAAATTTCTTTTAATTTCCATTAACATAATACTTGACTTCTTTTATATTTAGTTTCCCACGGTAGTGGGAAAATCCTTCAATGCAATACAGTATTTCCAAAATGTTAGTAAGCTAATAACAACAATATTGATAACTGTTCATGATTTAAGTATACATATTTAACAATTGTAAGTATAATGTGCCCTATATGGTATACAATGTGTGCTCCTACTAAGTCTAAGTACCTTATGTGGTACAAAACCGCTATGTACCTGTTAATACTATGGTCTAATGAAGTTATCACGTGATTAATATTATTTCAATATGATGTTAGTATGATGCAATATTTCGAAAAGCTTGTTCATATTCTTTTAAATAAATTTATCCTCGGACTCCATTATCTTTAGCATCCTTAGCCTCAATATATTTTATTCTCCATTTTCCGCATTCCTCTTCCAATGCACTAAACCTTTCTCGATTTTTGTTAAGCAATCTCTCAGTCACCTCCAGTTTGCCTTTGTATTCCTGGGCCAGTGGATTGTTCTCTACACTCTCTGATGCTGCCAACACTGTACTCTTAGCCAACTGCACTGCTGCTTCAGCCTCTTTTATTATCTTATCAGCTTTCTTAGTCAATTCGTCTTGAATTATAAGCATACTGACTAATCTGCGAATAACAAATGCCAAGAAAATAGCAAAGCCAGTTATGTAGAAGTTTCTCTGAGCTCGAAATAGCTTTATACTCCCTTTCATTTCATTAGTTAAGTGAACATGAGCTCCGGGTTCCGTGGTAGAATACTTCCTCATTTCTCTTATAGCATCAATCAGGAACAGACTCAAAACACCTAACAATATGTAAAAGTAAGATGCAGCGTGCTCTTGGAACATCGAAAATATACGAGACTTGAAAAACTGATTCCATCTCCTAGGACTACATATGGGTAATATCATGATGATGACGATCGCTACCTCTAAGTAGAGGTAGCCAGCAATAATTGTCCATTGGATGGACATCGTCCTGCGGTCGTCCGACCGGTTTTTATGTAAATATATACTTTTCTATCGTACGTAAACAATTAGCCTTGTATATCTAAGTTTATAGTGCACGGACTGCAAATTATTCTTTACTATTGTCTTAATATCACTCACTTTTTGTTAACTACAAAAATAAATTATTTCGCCACTTTTATTTTTGTAGTAATTTTATTTTTAGTTCTCAAAAACAACTTCGACATTTGACTCAACTGATATTGATATTGATACTAGGGAAGAGCAAAAAATATCGATATATCAAAATATCGATATTTTTTTTAAAAAGTAATCGATAAATATCGTCAAATTTTTTAATCTCAAATTATCGATAATCGATATTTATTTTTGAATATCAAATGCGATATTTTTAAACGCCTTATTATATTTTTTATTATTTATATATTGCTTGTTATTGTAATATCGTATATAATTATACGCAGAGTATCCCTCTGTAGATGGTGAACAAAACCAAATAAAAATCGCTATAGTCTATAGATGGCTCTTTGGTGAAGTTTGGTGTCTGTGACAGTGTCAGAGACAGTTGTATGTGTAACTTCATCAAGAAAAGAGTGCTTCTGATGTCTATATCAGATGAATATTGGTTTGACTAAAAAACAATTGTTTAAACTTTTAAGTTGACGAATAATTTTGTTTATCGTAATAATAATAGTTAAATATGTATTTTATTTATAAACAAAACTAATAAAAGTACCAAATGTCTTTTCACATTTGAATTTTATAACAATTTTTTCGGTAATCGAGCTCCTGAGAGTAAAAATATCGAAATATCGATATTTTTACACTGCATATATCGACATTGACTAAAATATTGATACGATATATATCGATATAATTTTTCCATTTGCCCATCCCTAATTGATACAGTGTTGCGGTTAGAACCAGTGTGACCAGATTAAATTTTACAAAAAACCGAAGCTCGTTAAAAAAATACTGAAATATACCAACTTGCACAGGGAAAATATACCAATAAAAATACTGATTTTCAAAACATATTTTTATTTATTAATCATTATCATCATCGCAATAAATATTAGAATTATAATTTAACATTCTGTTTGATGGGTTAAAATTCACACAGCCTCCTTCATCTTTTATACCTTGTTTGGTTTTTAAAATTGCAGATACATTTTTGTTTAAGAATCTGTTTGCGCTCGCATGCAGCATTCGACACTGGTATACATAACAGAGATTTACTGAAACTAGTTATATTCTTGTATTTTAATGTACCATCACTGTTAGAAATTTTCCCAACTTCCAACCAAAATTGTTCACAAGAAAGGGGTAAGCCAGTACTCGAAGATTGTAATTAATTACTTACTTCGCGATCAAGTTTGAGTGTTCTATATTATTTGTCAATTATCTGCATTTATTCTGGCTGTACTTTGTATGGGAAAGTTTCCATAACACAATTCGTTTCCACAACTACTAAATTCTTTATTCACGGCAGTGTGTGGGTCAAGAAATTTCAGTTCTCGGAAAATTTGATCTTCAAAAGGCAAACGTGATTTCAATTGCGTGCTCAATTCAATTAAAAAAGATTAGCACTTTCTGAAAAAATCAGCAATTTGTTCTTTCGTGTTTATGTTTCCCCTATGTTTAATTAATTCTTGACCCACTTGAATCCCTAAGTACATATTATTCAATAGCAAATAATTCACACTAGAATTTGGGTCTAATGTAAATACGTTGTCCGTGCTTTTTATATAATTAGTTTTCATATAGCAACCCAAAATCGACAAGTACATCATTACTTTACTCTTTGAAGTACATACTAGAAGCATCATCATATAATCTTTCAATGCACGGGTAGTCGCCTTGAAAAATTATATTAAATTTGTTTAAAATCGGCAAAATGTAGTCTAAAAAGTAAAAGTATAATTTGTTTATATCATTATTAAAATAATGATACAAAAATTCTGATGACATAATGCGATCACCCAAATATTGCTCTTGAAAAAACAACTGCAGTGCCCTCCATTGCTCAATAAAATTATTCTATTAACACAAGTATGAAGCGATAGCCATCTTATATCATAATGACGCAGTAGTCCATTGATATATTAAAAGGAGGAAGATACGGTACTCGACACAGCGTTTGGTCCTACAAAACTAAGTAGGTAATTGCCCGTAGTTGGCGGGCGCTCATTCTCAGTCGCATACGGAACGTTGTTGATCACACAGCTCAAGAAATTCTCATCTCTTCGTGTTTTTAAGGATTTTTTTGGAATAAATACGCATCAAAATGACTTCTTGTGTAGCTAGACAGTGTTTTAATTACACCAGAAAGAAAAATAAGAGACATAGGTCATGGGATCACTTATTACGTACTTACCTAATATATGCAATCTTATTTCATTCATAAGCGCAAACATTCGGCAGCTGAGGCGATTTCACTCACACTACAGCGCCGTCTCCTATCTCTATCCTTGTCTATCGGTAACTGTAGGTTTGGGATTGGGACTGATGACGACACTGAACACAGATGTGTGAGTTTCCATGAATGTATTCGTGCGCCGAGCCCATGTTTACTAATTGCTATGTTAGAGACAGTGGCGTAGCGTGCCTTGTCGGGGCCCCGTATAAAAATTTTTTTGGAGGCCCTTATATGGAGGTACAGATTTTTCACAAAAGAAAAAAAATATTGTGAGAAGTAATATTTATTTATCACATAATTTACCCATTTTACAAATAAAAATCGAATTTTAAATATTCACTCTCCTTGCCTTTTTATCGGCAAACTGATTTATTAAATCATTTATGGCTGATGATGATTTTAGTTTTTCTAAAGTTTCTGCCTCTATGGACAATAGTGAGATGTCTGACAGCCGTTCTTGTCCCATCGAAGTTCTTAAGTAATTTTTTATTAGTTTTAATTTTGAAAAACTTCTTTCTGCCGTTGCGGTTGTAACTGGAAGGGTCAAGAATAAAAAGCATGCTGTGATTACCTCGGGAAAACTGGATGCAAGACTATTGAATTTTACTAGCAATAATTCAATGAGTTCTTTAATGGAATAAATTTTTTTAATTTCAGAATTTAAGCATGTTTTTAGAGCCTTTAATTGGTCACAAAGATTAAGTGAGATGTCTTTACTGTATTTAGCAGACAGTTTTCCGGAAGCGTTTAATATCTCTTCGCTTGAAGAAGATAGGAGTTTCTCCGGTTGTAATATTTCGAATATACTACTCAGGTTGCAAAGGCTCTGAAATCTTTCTTTAATTTGAGAAATTAATATATCTAAACAGCAATAGTATACATTGACTTTGAAATAGGATTCCGGGTCGGAAATTCTCTCATCTTGTGATAACTCATCAAAAAACGCTTCGTTATCTTTCGCTTACTGTTTTTAAAAACAGTTGTTACCTCCCACTTTTTTGCTAAATCTTTGGATTCATTTAGCAAACTATTAAATGAATTCTGATTTCTTAATTGGCACAGTCTATTTAAAAGATTACTTAATAAAATACTAGATTTCTGTAAGTCATTATTATCATGCTGTAGAGCTTTAGAAACAGGATTAATAATTTCAAATAGTGAAGAAAAAAATGTAACGAGCACTAAGAAATCAAAACTCTCTAAAATATTAATTATACTTTTACATTCTTCACGTTCATCTTTTTTATTTGAAATTAAATTTAGTTGGTACAAAGTTTTCATGATTAGTAAAAAATTTTTCTTTACTGCTAATAAAGCGTCGTTCCTAGAAGACCATCTGGTAGGACATACCTTTTTAAGGGTAATCAAATATTTTTCAGATGAATCGTCACTTAGCATAGCCTAGCGTTTTATACTATTGCCAAAAAAGTATATATTTTTTCTAAATTATCGAAAAAAGTCGATACTTCACGAACATGTCTCGCAGCATCGTTCAAAACCAAGTTTAAAGCGTGCGCAGCACAATGAACATAATCGGCATTTGGAGCATGCTCTTTTATTAGGGTTTGTAATCCTCCATACACACCCGACATAACATTTGCTCCATCGTATCCCTGTCCTCTACATTTAGTCAAATCAATTCCATATTCTTTAGTCAAATTTAAAATGACAGTTTTCAGACCTGCAGCACTGCAATCGGTTACTGCTATGAATCCTAAAAAGGACTCACAGATTTTTATTTCTTTAGGCACATTATCATCATTTTCTGTAACCGAGATATATCGAAAAACTACAGATAGTTGGTCAATTTTTGACAAGTCTTGTGTTGTATCCAGAATTATTGTCAGAAATGGAGCATTTTTAATTTCTGAGATAATACTGTTCCTAACGTTAGTACCAAGCAAACTAATAATTTCGTTTTGAATCGTAGGGCTTAAATAATTTATTTCACCTTTCGGTTTTAGAAAAAGTTCTTTTAAAGTTGCATTATAGTTAGATAGCAGACGTGAAATTGCCATAAAATTGCCAGAATCAGAATCATGCCCCCTCAAAGGTAGATTACAAGATACTAAAGTAATTATAACATTAATTATACGATGCAGTACATCTCTCCAGAATGTAATTTTACTATCGATTTCACTTTTCAATAGAGTATCGATGGTATTTCCTTGCAACCAATTATTATAAGAGAGTGAGGCACTAATATGCTGCTGTGACTTTTCATGGTCAAGAATAGTTTGTGTGAAATTGCTTCTAACCGAATCACCGTTAACCCAAGCAGAGGAGTACGATTTGTTTTGACGATCTGCTAATAACCAACAGAAGTGACAGTACGGTTTGTTTAAAACGTTAGAATAACATAACCATGGTCTTATAATTTTTATGCCTGCCTGATTGAAATATGAATAATAATAAGCTGAAAAAGGTCGGTTATTTTCTGAAACTTTTGGAAATGGTCCTTGTGGTTTAAATGGACCCAATTTAAAAATTATTTTTCGTTCGCATTCAGTTAAATTGTCACCAAAATTTCCTCTATCTGATGAAATTATATTACAATCTGCATTATCTGCAGATATATCAGAATCGTTGACTTGGGGTTCCTCGATTTCTGGATGGACATCCGATAAAGTATGTGCTTGGCTTTCTTCTATTTCCGGATGGATATGTGACGAAGAACATGCTTCAGAAGAATCTAAAAATAAACGAGTAATTGTTAAAAAATAAATACGAATGCTTTGATACTAAACTAAAAAGAGTTATATATAAATAAATAACGTTACTAAGGGTCACAGTTAGAGAGTGTTCAGTTCAGACACACACAGATTCTACGCGGATTGTGCTCGTACCTATTAGTAGATACAAAATCACCTGCAGCCCGTCCGTGCATTACTATACACCTGCGTGCTATTTAAACGCAGCGCGTAGTGTAGTGGCCATACAAAACGAGAACCCGAAAGCGAGTCTGCACATCTGAAGTTCTCAACACGCAATTAACGATACGATACGGACTGATAAACAAACAACAAAACAAATCGATCCTATAGATAAGTTAGAATTTTGTTTTTTTTAATCAAGGCACGGAACACTAAAAACAGTATAATTGTGAAAATCTAGGGGGGAAGCAACTTTTTGTGACGGACAGATGGACAGACCGAAATTAAAAGATTTCCTTGTTTATCACTACGGGCCCCTAATAAATGGGTTGGGTAGTAGTGTAGTACTTACCTTTCCAATCTAAATCACTCACAGTATCTTGTCTCTGAAAAAATGAAGAAATTTTGGGCACTTTTTTTATAACCTCGTCCCTTTTCTGTTTAATTTTTCTTTTCTCAGCGCCGCTGGGATAATCTATTTTCCTTTCACTCATTTCTTTTTCAAATCGTTACTAATACTGCTAAACCAGAAGAACAATATTGTTTGTACTGAATTACAATGTAATGCACATTTATATAAAGCGCGTAAATAAACAGTGCACTGCACTCCGTGGTTTAACATCCAATGCAAAGTACAACAACGTACACGTACATCGCGATATCGATGAAGGATTCCCGGGGATTCCCCGCTGAGTTGAAGATGAAGTAAGTAAAACGGGAAAGTCCCGCAGCCCGCCATAACGATGTAGTGTTGCCAACTTTTGAACGCACGCTTAAGGCGGGAAAAAAAGGAATTGCTTTATAGAATTTTGTCATTTGTAAAATAAAATAAATTAGAAAGTTTTTATTCTTTTTCCTTACACACTTTGGGGGCCCCCGTGGCCCGGGGGCCCCGTATAATTGATACGGCAAATACGGCGGTAGCTACGCCCCTGGTTAGAGAGTAACATATCTTCCTCCTTTTAATACATCAATGCAGTAGTCTATGTTTTTCAGTGTCAGTGAAATTTTGGAACTCAACAAATTCTCTTTGACGCTTGCTGCTCTGAGAAAAATATCCATATACTTCTTTTACTATCTGTTCTAAATTTCTAGGTAGTATTTTGCAAGCATGACTAACACTTAATGATGCAGAATGACATTTTATGAATAAGCACTTTGGGTTTACTTATTTAATTTTTGGAACAATGCCAGAGTGTTGACCAAACATCACATTCGTAGTATCAGCAGCGAACCCCATCACGTCTTTTATATCTAAACCTAACTCGGATAACTTTGATGACAAAGCATCAAATAAATGATCTGCAGTCTCACCACTTAAATCAACTAAATCAAGGAATTTGGTTTGTACTTTACATTTGGTTTCAGAGAAGTATTTGATTACTATCGCCAACACTTTGATTGTGGTGACATCTGTACTTTCATCGATTACAATTGAATATACTGGTTTTCCTGACGGAGATACAGTACGAAGTATATCTTTAATCATAACTTTTTCAAATTCGGGTCCTAAAAACTTATAGGTGCTGCTTGCTGCTTTGGTTCTCTTGCAGGAAAATTCTTTTGCAATTTCGGAGTCAGGAAAACATTTCACTAGAACATCACTAAGATGGTCTATAGCTCTAAAAGAGATGTTGTGTTCTGAAAGAAAACCGCATTAAACGCAGCACCGCTTTCTTGACTTCGTCTTTCAGTGGTGCATTTTTGAAAAATATGTCAACCTGGAAACAAGTAAAAACATAAATTATACATTATGATCAATGATCATGCACTAAAAAAAGTACCACCGAACTTCTCGACTTTAGGTACAGTAATTCTAATTTTACTAAAAATTAAAAACAAGTTAAGCTTACCTTTGACTGTCCTTTATATTTGTTCAAGTTCGATTTATGCTTTTCAGTATTTGCATGTTGTTTTATAGATGTTAATCTACTTTGGAATTTCGCACTGCACGCTTTACAAAACGCAGCGTACTCGTCATCTTTATAACGTGAAAGCCACGAAGAAAACTCCGGAATTTGTTCCCATTTAGGCAAATAACTTTGCTGAAAACTAGACATGTTTTCTGGATTCTTTATTGCGTATCAGATAACAGCGTATTAGCATGAAGTAAAATGACAACAAAAAATTGCGCGCTCTATTATATTTGTTCAAGTTCGATTTATGCTTTTCAGTATTTGCATGTTGTTTTATAGATGTTAATCTACTTTGGAATTTCGCACTGCACGCTTTACAAAACGCAGCGTACTCGTCATCTTTATAACGTGAAAGCCACGAAGAAAACTCCGGAATTTGTTCCCATTTAGGCAAATAACTTTGCTGAAAACTAGACATGTTTTCTGGATTCTTTATTGCGTATCAGATAACAGCGTATTAGCATGAAGTAAAATGACAACAAAAAATTGCGCGCTCTATTTAGGTATATTACGACGAACATGTAGTAATTTAGGGAAAATCCCGAATTATTGAAACTTTCAATAATTCGGGAATTTCCCTAAGTTTCAATTTTAAAGTTTGAAACCAAACCTTCAAAGATTAAGCCAAGTGCAGAACAGGGAATCATTTTGTGACTAGATGATTCGATACTATTTGTAATTCTAGGGGGCCCACCTGTCATGTCCTATCTGTAACTTACTGATCTTTGCTCTAAAATGAAATATAGACTAAATCCGGAAATTCCCCTGAACATCAATGTAAGTAGTTTTTTTTTAATAATTTTATGACATAGCTATGGTATTGCCATAACTTTTTTCCAAAATATACCCAAAAATACTGGCTTCCGCTTTAAAGGTGAACGCAGACCTAGCCGCACCGCACGCGCCGCAGTCTTTGCATTCGAATTCTTTATATGAAGTTCTATGCAACCTCGCACACCTATCCGCGTCGCAGTCGCCGTAGTCCCTGAAACGACCGAACTCCCCAAGCCGCAGCTGATGACGTCACCCACACGCAGCGGACGCTGCGGCTAGCGCAGCGCGGATGATGTCTTTCGCATCCACGGCGCGCAGTGTTGCCAGAGTTATAATGTAGACAGAGAATCTCTGTCAACGGTTTATAATAAAATTACTTGTTTTCGTATAAATAATTACTTGCTTATTCCCTATTATAGCACCTACAGATAAAATTACACAAAAGAGCAAAATACCAATACCAAATACAGATTTTTTTACAGATTTTTTAAATCTTCGGTACAGATAATGCTTTCAAAAATCTAGTAACACTGCAAGTGCGATGCATGCGGGGACGGGAACGACTGCAGCGACTGCGGCGCGGATAGATGTGCGAGGCCATTAACAAAAAGCGATGACTGCGGGGACTGTAGAGACTGCGGTGCGGCTAGGTCTGCGTTCACCTTTAAAATACTGACTCTTGGAAAACTTACTAAAATATACTCAAAAAGTATTAAAATACTGAATCCGGTCACACTGGTTAGAACAATCTAGTTTGTGGCTACATTAAAGAAAAAGTTGCTAGTTTTGAAAATAAATCACTTTCAAAATTCCGCTAGAAGTAGCTAAAGTATTTTTGGCCTACTTTAATATCCTATTACTATTGATACTACAATTTTAATATTATTTAGGGATAGGGATAAGTGGGTATAATAAAAATATATTTAATAGTGTTAAAAACCTATTAAAAACTGTTTACAGTAAAATTTTGTTTCACTAGTAAAACATTAAAATTACTTTTAAATATTATATTAGTAATAAAAAATTAAAAATTTGAACGTCTACAATGTCATCTGAAAATTCTGGAACCTGTTCAACAATAGATGATGATGTGAATGGTATCCAACACTAATAAAAGTAAGTAGTAATAATCTAAAAAGTAGCCAGAATTAGCTAGATTCATTTTGGTGGCTAAAATGGATTATAGTCTGGCAAACGAAAGTAGAGACTGAAAAAGCGCGGCAAATTTAAAAAATATTAGCATAGCAACCCCAAAATTACTATGAAATACCTGGAATAACCTTACTTGATGCTTTAGAATTATCTATTTTATTTCATCGGAATAAAAATACAAAAGGTAGTTTAGATAGGTAATAGTTTAGATATTGTCTTAATTCGAATTAAAAAAAAAAAACAACAGTATTCTAAAATAGTTCTGATTTATTCACTATATTCAAAATCTGAATATAAGACTTCTATTTGGAAAGTTTCATTATTCACTGGAATCATTGTTTCCTAAGTTAATTTTAAAACTTTCTAAATTATTTTCTGAAATTCTGTTCCTTTCTTTATATTTATTTTCAACATGGATGACATGACCAGTAATTTTCTTTCACTCGGGAGTTATATTTTCAAACGACTCTTTTATAACTTTCTCTAACTGCGCTGCAGGCAGAGCAATATTTTTACTTGCCACTTTACGTTTAGCCAAACTCCATACTAACTCAATGGCATTTAGACCACAGTGGTAGGGGGGAAGTCGCAATACCTCGTGCCCATTCTGCTTCAGAATTTCATCAGCTTCATATACTGGCTCTGGTGTTTCGTTTTAAACTTGTTTTCTAACGATATAAAATTGGTTAATTTTGTTACGAATAGCATCTATGTCGAAACTATCTAAGTCGGACACTGTGGGTTTATTATATAGCCTTTACGCGCAACCTTCCTTTTTAATTCTTTTAAATGTAGTAACGCTCACTTCTGTAAAGAATGGTAAAACAGAATGATGAGGTTCTGCAAATCATGAATTCAATTACATTTTTATAAAAGTTATGTACTCCTAGTAAAAACTTACCAGTGTTTGAAGCTATTTCATCCAAGTACTGGTTCTGGGTTCTTATCCTATCTTTCTGCTCTAAATCCGTAAGTTTTTCAATAGTTTTTACCATTTCATCAACACTTGCTACATCTACCAAATTTTCTATAAAAGAAAAAACAATTGTTAAAAACCATAATGCATTATTATGAAGATGTTTAAATTAATTAAATTAAATTAAATATCGTTTATTTCAGGCATAGGCACCCATAAAATTACATTAAAAAGAAATAACAATGTTTTTCTTAAATTAAATTCTAAAAATAAATAAAAATATATACGTTATACAATAGAAATAAACAAAACAACACAATAAAACAAAATCATATTAATTTTTCAGACCGAGAGAGGCAAAACATACTATAAAATGAATGTGAATCAAAACAGATAAATATTTTTCCTCGCTATAAGATAAATATAAATTATGAATTACGACAAAGTATCAACTTAGTAGCGTCATACTAACTTATGAAATCGAACACCACATGGAAACAATCTTGTTTTTGTTTGAATTCGGCGTCTTTCTCCTGTTGTTTTTCTTGATATTTAGACATCATGCGAAACAACATCTCCCGTACTCCACTTTTAATAGTTTTGTTCATTTTTCGCTGAATAAACGCTATTAACAAGATCACAACAAATCACCAACAACACGCCATCTTGTTTTGGAAAATTGAGTTTGACATTAGTATAGCATTGCCATATAAAAAGTTTTCAAATAATTCGAGTGTCAACTTTCGTTTGCCAGACTCTATCTTGGCCACTACCGTTGTAAATCCGCTAGATTTAGCCACAAAGTGGCTAAAACTGCAACGCTGCAGTTGAAAAGTCAAGACAACACAATAATGGTGAACGCAGACCTAGCCGCACCGCAGTCTCTACAGTCCCCGCAGTCATCGCTTTTTGTTAATGGCCTCGCACATCTAGCTGCGCCGCAGTCTCTACAGTCGTTCCCGTCAGTGTTGCCAGATTTTTGAAAGCATTAGCTGTACCGAAGATTCAAAAAATCTGTATAAAATCTGTATTTGGTATTGGTATTTTGCTCTTTTGTGTATTTTTATCTGTAGGTGCTATAATAGGGAATAAGCAAGTAATTATTTATACGAGAATAAGTAATTTTATTATAAACCGTTGACAGAGATTCTCTGTCTACTTTATAACTCTGGCAACACTGCGCGCCGTGGATGCGAATGACGTCATCCGCGCTGCGTGCGGATGACGTCATCAGCTGCGGCTAGGGGAGTTCGGTCGTTTCAGGGACTGCGGCGACTGCGGCGCGGGTAGGTGTGCGAGGTTGCATAGAACTTCATATAAAGAATTCGAATGCAAAGACTGCGGCGCGTGCGGTGCGGCTAGGTCTGCGTTCACCATAAAACTAAGCAATAATATTTTATTGCTTAGTTTTATTGTATTGCTATCTCTCTCTAGTATTATTATACTAGAGATGTGTGTACAGCTCAAAAAGTATCGATTGGCCCCTTAGAGCATAGGTTAAATGCTCTAAGATTGGCCCACGTCTGTCCCAGTTTTTTTTTGTAATTTCCGAACTATAGAATGTATTTTGGAAAGTTTTGTTTCATGCAAAGAAATAATGTGGTTTATAACGTGAATGGCACTATGCATTTGTTTTATTGAAAACATTAAACATCTCAAGATCTATTTACTGCATGCTCTGATAGCCTTATCTAGATTATTAGATTATTCAGGCAGGCCGAAGAAAGAATATGCAAAATAATATGCACTAAGTGTACGGCCTAGCTTCTAGCAAACTTCTAGTAAGTCTTGGTAGAAGCTTGATTGAACTCTGATGGCTAGGCTATCATCTCTTCTACTTTGGTTTCTATTTAGCTGCGTGAAAGTCGACTAAATATCAAATATTTATTTAGCATTATATAAAATCTGATAGGCCTGTTGTTCTAGTGGTCAGTGGCCCTGACTGCTATACTCAAGGTCGTGGGTTCGATTCCCACCCAGTACAAATGTTTGTGTGATGACTGATGACTGATGAGCACGATCATTTGTTCTTTGTCTGGGTGTAATTTATCTATAATATGTATGTATTTAGAAATATATATGTATGTTTATCAGTTGTCTAGTACTCATAGCACAAGCTCTGCTTAGTTTGGAACTAGATGGCGTTGGGTGAAAGTAGTGAAAAAAAAAAAAGTATTGCCACTAATTGCCAGGCAATCGTAAAAAAGAAAAAACGGGCTGTCATGCCTGTCATTGCTGTCACGTCAGTTTATCATGTCATTTGCAGTCATTTGATCAATGTTCGGAAAATTGAAAGAAATATAATTTTAATTATAGATTCCACAAAACAATGGCTAGTATAGAACTAGATATATGGCGAGGTGAATGGGGACTCGCTTCGATTGATTTAGAATGTCTGAAAGTCTTAGTAAGTGATTTTTCTATAACCTAAAAACCTAAACAGTACCGGTATATTTTTCCGTATTTATTCTTTATTGCATTGTTTGCAGACTTATATGAAATTTATTGGAGTGCCCGTAAGAGTTCGGGAAGCGAACAACCCATTTTTTACACCCAAAGGAAGACTTCCTGTCATGAAGGACGGCCGTAAACTTCTTTCGAATTTTGAGGAAGTCGTGGAACACCTAAAAACTCTGGTTAGAACATTTATTTTTTGCTTTTATGTTACATTTTACCTTTTATCACTTTAGAATAACAATTTTGATTTCTGCATGCTTTCACTAATTTGATGAATTTAAAGAAATATTGCATCATATTTACATAATATTTACAGTAACATGTATTGTTTAATGTTAAATTTGCAGCACTACAGTACAGATGTACATCTAAATACAAAACAGGCAGCTGAAGCCAGTGCATTCACACAATACTTACGAGAGAAACTATACCCAGCATACCAATATGCATGGTGGGTTGATGAGAAAAACTACTGTGATTTAACAAGACCAACATATGCCAAAGCACTGTGTATCCCGTTTAACTTTTATTACCCATCACATTACCAGAATGCAGCTAAAGAAATGGTTGATGCTTTATATGGAGAACATACCGACTTAAAGGAAATTGAAAGAACTGTAAGTAAATCCATACTTGTATTTAGTATTTAAAGCAGAAAAGTTTTATTATTTATTTGGATGCGCTAATGCACTCTTTGAAAGTACTGGGTAAATTTGGATGAAATTTTGTATGGAAGTAATTTGAAGCTAGAGGAAGGTATGGTTTACTCAAGTGCAAAAAGGAGGGTTATGTTTTTATCGTAATTAAGTCCACGGGAAAGAAACCCCATGCGACTGCTAGTTTATTGTAACTACATTATGCCAGCTACATAAAAATCCAATATGTAAAATTTTCATTAAAGTTGTTGGTCCAACTTGGAATCAGTCTCAATATTTCATATAATATAATATGTAATTTTATAATATGTAATTTTACAACAGACATCTAAAATAAATGTAATATGAACTACTGATTTTGAACATGGTCTGTCTACACATGAACTATCCATTTGTGATCTATACTTATAATAAATCTGTAGAGAGGTCAATTCTGTACATGAAATATATTTACAAAATAACTATCAGGGGGTGATTAGGGACCGATACTGATGCCAAAAATGCAATCAGTAAAATTATTGTCTGTCTGTCTGTCGGGTCTGTCTGTCTGTATAACCGTTATAGAAACAAAAACTACTCGATGGATTTTAACGAAACTTGGTACAATTATTTGTCATACTCCTGAGCTGGTTATAGTATACTTTTCATCACGCTACAATCAATAGGAGCAGAGCAGTGAAGAGAAATGTTGGGAAAACGGGAGAAGTTACTCAATTTTTTAAGCTTCCGTCGCGTGTGCAACCTTAATGGATAAAGCTACACAGAAATCATTTATGACGAAAATGTTCTCCTTAAAATTATATAAAAAATATCCCACGACAGCATATATCTATCTTTTATGGTTGACTCACAATAACACGTGTAACTCCCGATAGCGTTAGCAGTTCGAAGCTTTCTGATTATTATTCTGCTCCGAAATTTAAAACCACCATAACTTTGCAATGGAACTCGGCTAAAAGTAACCCAGTTGCAACAAAATATAATCGAGGTTCAAATTTTAACAGGTTGCGGTGCAGGAGAAACCATCTTTATTCCCAGAATTCCCATAATACCAAATAATTTTCCATTCCAATTTAAAAGAACGCAATTCCCAGTATCAGTGTGTTATGCAATGACAATTAATAAGGCTCAAGGGCAGACTTTTCGTGTTGCTGGAGTAGATCTCGGTGTCAGTTGTTTCTCGCATGGTCAGTTGTACGTCGCTCTTTCCCGGGTTAGCAGTTCTAGAAATCTTTATGTTCATGTGCCGGACGGGTCAACTTTCAACATAGTTTACCCGGAAGCTTTGCGCTGAAGTATTTTCGTTCTATAGGTACTTAAGCCTCATGTGATCGTGATCTAAACAATATTACCAATACATTAACTTAATAACACACAAGGAGTTACACGCTGACGGAGTCGCGGGCACAGCAATTAACAATAATATTGTGCGATTCGGTATTGCGATATTTTTTAACAATATTATAGATTGACATATTATATTTCTCTACTAAACACGAAAGGTAATCTGTCTGTTACATCAAAATCACTGAACCGTGAGCAAGGACATAGGCTACTTTTTTTACGAAAAACGACGGAAACATCGTCATATTGCTGACGCTCTTTGAGGCGCGCGTGGAACACGACGCGCCGTCGACCCGGGCATGGTCCATGGTCGGACAGCGAGTTGCCCTTTACTCGCTGTCCGCATGCCCGCGCCTACGGTGGCCGGAGATCGTCGGCCGACGTCCGGCGCCGTGGGCGTCTACCACTGCGGCTGGGCTGGAGGGAGGACGCCATCCTCTCCCTCTCGCGGCCCGCCTCCTCCTTCGGAAGCATGACTGCTTCGCAGAAGGAGGCGACCGCTTCCCACTCCCTCTCGCCCCGCAGCATGACCTCGACCAATGCCGGGCGCGAGAGGTCTCCGCCTATTGCCGCCGTGAGGACACGTCGGTGCTCTGCCCAAGCGGGGCAGTCCTGCACCGTGTGCTCAACTGTGTCCTCAGGGCGACCCTCGTAGTGGTGACACCCAGGCGTTTCCTCCTTTCCCATTAGACACAGGTACCTCCCGAAACTTCCGTGCCCGGTGAGGACCTGCGTCATGCGGTAGGTCAGGACGCCGTGACGCCGATCTAGCCACTCCTCAAAGAGGGGTCTTACCGCCGCAATTGCTTTACTTTGGGCTAACGTTAAATTTAACCCCGATTTTGAAGCATTCTTCATTGGCGCTCCGCTCCTATCGGCCTTAGCGTAATGATATATAGCCTATAGCCTTTCTCTATGAATTGACTATTTAATTAAAAATTAAATATTTTTTCAATTCGAACCAGTAGTTCCTGAGATTATCGCGTTCAACCAAACAAACAAACTGTTCAGCCTGTCGCGGGCAACAGCTATCTATACTAATAATATATTATTAGTATAGATAGCTGTTGCCCGCGACTTCGTCCGCGTTTCCGTCGTTTTTCGTAAAAAGTAGCCTATGTCCTTCCTCACGGTTCAGTGATTTTGATGTAACAGACAGATTAACTTTCGTAATTTAGTAGGGAAATATAAAATGTCAGTCTATAATACTGTTGAAAAATATCGCAATGCGGAACCACACAATATTATTGTTAATAGCTGTGCCCGCGACTCCGTCAGCGTGTAACTCCTTATGTGTTATTAAGTTAATGTATTGGTAACATTATTTAAATCACGTTCACATGAGGCTTAAGTACCTATAGAACGAAAATACTTCAGCGCAAAGCTTCCGGGTAAACTATGTTGAAAGTTGACCCGTCCGGCACGTGAACATAAAGATTTCTAGAACTGCTAACCCGGGAAAGAGCTACGTACAACTGACCATGCGAGAAACAACTGACACCGAGATCTACTCCAGCAACACGAAAAGTCTGCCCTTGAACCTTATTAATTGTCATTGCATAACACACCGATACTGGGAATTGCGTTCTTTTAAATTCGAATGGAAAATTATTTGGTATTATGGGAATTCTGGGAATAAAGACGGTTTCTCCTGCACCGCAACCTGTTAAAATTTGAGCCTCGATTATATTTTGTTGCAACTGGGTGAAAATAAAACTAATATAAAAAAGTGAACGTAAAATTTTATAAAATAACAACAAAAGGAATCTAAAAATAAATTATCAACGACTAAAAGTCGCGCTGATAAGCACGGTTTGTTAATATCTGTCTTATAAGTATTGTCCAATATATGAAAGCACTCTGTGGTATTGTCTGTCAATAAGGTCGAACGCTCTGAATGTCTATTCGGATCAACCATACTTTTCCTATCTCAATGGGATCAACAGGCAAAAATTGTGCTTTTTTTTGGGATTTTATGACCTGGTAACTGGACCTTTAGGTCAAATCTTATTTTAAAAAATTGTATGAAGCCCGCACTTTTTTTTTTAGATAGGGCCTCTCGTAGTTCAGCACACTAAGGCTGGTCACTACTCAACCGCGAACCTCGCGCTCGGACACCCCGCCTTTTTAGGGTTCCGTAGCCGAATGGCAAAACACGGAACCCTTATAGTTTCGATATGTCTGTCCGTCTGTCTGTCTGTCTGTCTGTCTGTCCGTACGTCCGTCCGTATGTCACAGCCATTTTATTCCGAAACTACTAAGACTATACATGTGAAACTTAGTAGGTAGATGTATTCTATGAACAGCTTTCCGATTTTAAGGCAAAAATTAAAAAAATATTTAAAATAAAGGGGGATCCCGGGGAGGAAGGATACATGGAACTAAAACTGAAAATATTTTTTTTCATGAAACCTATGCGTGTGTGGTACTTATAGACAGGTGTTTAAAAATGATATAAGGGTTTCTAAAGCCACTTTTTCATAAAGTCAATCGTTTAAAAGATATAAGCTTCCAAAGTGGTAAAATGTCCCCCCTCCCTGTTACTTCTATAATAATGGAGTGAAAAATCTAAAAAAAATATATATGTCTGTAGATCCTAATGTAAACTTTCAACCAAAATTGGTTTGAACGAAATCGGGTAAGCAGTTTTGAGACACAGAATATTTTCTAAAACCGCAAATATAACTTTGTAATTCATACAAACACTATGAACAACAAAGTTATCTAGCGTAGTTGTAAAAATGCAAATAAGCTGGTTTCTAGAAATTTTAAAGGTTTTTAGGAACCCTTCATGGGCGAGTCTGGCTCGCACTTGGCCAATCGAGACGCGTCGAGCGCGGCGACCGATTCTCAAAGATAATCCTTATAGCATGATACAGTATTCACGCGCGATGGCTTATTATTAGCGTATTTCATGCATAACTTTGGTGTTTCTATACCGATTTATATGATTCTGTTTTATGGAATAGTTAATAATGTTAACTTTTTCAATTAGGGGTGACTGAGAGTGTTATAAACGTAAGAGTAGACAAATATTATAATCAGAAAGCTTCGAACTGCTAAGCTATCGGGAGTTACACGTGTTATTGTGAGTCAACCATAAAAGATAGACATATGCTGTCGTGGGATATTTTTTATATAATTTTAAGGAGAACATTTCCGTCATAAATGATTTCTGTGTAGCTTTAACCATTAAGGTTGCACACGCGACGGAAGCTTAAAAAATGGAGTAACTTCTCCCGTTTTTCCAACATTTCCCTTCACTGCTCTGCTCCTATTGATTGTAGCGTGATGAAAAGTATACTATAACCTGCTCAGGAGTATGAATATTAATTGTACCAAGTTTAGTTAAAATCCGTCGAGTAGTTTTTGTTTCTATAACGGTTATACAGACAGACAGACAGACAGACAGACAGACAGACAAAAATTTTACTGATTGCATTTTTGGTATCAGTATCGATCCCTAATCACCCCCTGATAGTTATTTTGTAAATATATTTAATGTACAGAATTGACCTCTCTACAGATTTATTATAAGTATAGATTTGTGGCGCGTGACTTGCAAAAATTACCGCCAGTTACATTTGATCATGTAGATGTGACCAAATTGTTAAAAGATCTAGTGATTATGCGTGCGGAAATCAATGAAATAAAAAGTGAATATGCAACGATTACTCAATTAGACCAGTTGAAGATGGAATTGGGATCCAACAGGCCCCCGGTATCGTTATTAACGTGCAATAATAATGCGAAAAAAAGAGGAGGGTATTTGTTCGATAGCGGGCCGGTAGGTCTATCGCCGGCGCCAGCATATGACGATGACACGATGATAAGATACGCGAGTGCGGAGCGCCTTGAGTCACCAAAATATCGTTCTCTCGCTTGCACGCTTAACGTACCGAGCAAGACAAGTGCGCATGTACCGCGTAACTCAACGCTGTTGGAAAACGAGTTATGTACGGAGATTGCTGAATCATCTGTTCACCCAGCGGAGACAAATCATTTTGAACCTCAAATGAAACGACCCACGATGGCGGAAATAGCAAAGAATGGCGAATGGAAAACAACTAAGAAACCAAGTGATAATTGGGTATTAGTGCAAAAACGAAGGTCTAGAAACCGATTACCGGTAAAATGGGCAAAGCTGCTACGGACTTGTCCGAAAAATTTATAGCCGCGGAAGTTAAAATCCCGTTGTTTATTTCAAACGTAAACAAATAGACAGCGGTGGAAGATATCTGTAAATATATTGAAAAAAAGACTGCGGAGGTGGTTACCCTTGAGAAAATTGTAATGAAGAAAGAAAAGCCATATAATGCATTCAAGCTGCTTGTCAACAAAAGTAAGCTAGATATCTTTCTAGATGATCAGATGTGGCCCGACGGAGTCACATTTCGGCGCTTTATTCACTTCAAAAACCGAAGAGAACACATAAATAATACTATTTGTGTGAACGAAGGAAAATCTACATCGTGTAATGGATAGTATTTCAAAAATGAACATAATATCTTATAATTGCAAGAATGTTAAAAAGTCTGTGAACTGTGTACGTACACTCTGCAAAACAGCTGATATTATTTTGTTACAAGAAACATGGCTATACCCACATGATCTAGCATTTCTTGATACGATTAATCAGGAATTCAGTTGCACGGGAAAGTCGTCAGTGGACACCTCAGCCGGCATTTGTAAAGGGAGACCCTATGGAGGGCTGGCTATACTATGGCGAAAGAGCGCATTTAACTCTGTGCGTGTAGTGCAATGTGTTAGTAACCGGTTATGTGCAGTGAATGTAGTGGTAAACAACGGCCGATCATTTATGGTTATAAATATATACATGCCAACGGACTGTATTGACAATTTGCCATTATTTACAGAATGTTTGGGTGAAATGTATTCTATTATACAAAATAATGACGTAGAATCAGTGTACATGTTGGGAGATTTCAATGCGCACCCAGGTGAGTCATTTTGTAATGAACTTCTTAGTTTTTGTAGTGAGCAAGAATTATTATGTGCGGACCTAAACTACTTAGGCATGCAGTCGCAAACGTACACATTTATCAGTGACTCACACGGGTGTAAGCGTTGGCTCGACCACTGTCTTGTTACACAGGCGGCGGGAAAATCAATTGTAAACATTGAGGTAGTTTATGATACGTTTTGGTCAGATCACTTTCCTTTAAAAATCGAATGTGATGTTAATGTTATTCGATTAAAGTCAAGTGTAATTAAATCATCGCTTAACAATGTCCGCTGGGGCGAAAGAAACCCAGATGAAATAAATGAATACTTGTCTATGTGTAATAAGAAATTAAAAAATGTAGATTTTCCTGCAGACTTTGAAAAATGTGCTGATCATTTTTGTAGTAGTCTTGAACATCGATTATTATTGGATTCCATGTATGATTGTATTGTATTGAATTTAAGTGAAGCAGCTATACTAAACAGAGCCCCCAGGGACATTATAAGAAAAAAGGGTATCAAGGGCTGGAATAAACATGTCAAAGAGTATCACGCTCAAGCTAGGTACAAGTATAAGCTGTGGGTTTGGTATGGTCAGCCCAGTTCTGGGCCTGTGTATGAAAACATGATAATTAGTCGTAAATTATTTAAATCGAAATTAAAATGGGTTATTAAGCATCAAGAAAAGATTGAAATGGATATTTTAGCCACGGAGCAAATACAAAGAGGAGATGTTGTAGTAAGATTTCCCTATGAAAATAAGCGTGACAATTTGCGGGGTGAGGGGGTGTTAGATCCCGCCCACATCTTTATTTTCCATCTATCGGTCAATAGTAAAACTAGGATATCAATTATGTCGATGTTTATTTATAATTACGTAGCTACCTCACACTAGATGTCACTATGTAGGATGTTACAGGGACGTACTCAGAATTTTGGGTATATTTTGTCTGTTTTTAAGAATTAATTTTGTTAAACACCTTGATAATCTTTTTATTAAAATAGTGATATTTTTAAATAGGTTTGTTTTTAACTGATAATTTTTGTCTTTTTTTAATGATTTATTTCAAATAATAAACTTTCTCCCGTACACGTGACAATTGATGCGAAATAATTTATGTCAAACAAAAACACAACTGATAAATAAGTTAAAAATAAACTTATTCCTTCTCTGTCCAGGCTGTAGGATTGTGGAACTTACTTCCGCCTAACATTCGTGATTTAAAAACAATATCTCTATTCAAATGTCGATTAAAAGAGCATTACCTTTCCTCTTAACTGTGTTAATTATTTATGTATATATTTATATTATCTACGAGATATCCTACCGGCTGCGCCAGTTAGATATCTAACTATGTATACAAAAATTAGATTCTAATTACGGCTCTGTCTTTTTGATGTTTATGGTTGATGTTGCCAGATGACGATAGATGGCCGATTTTTTACAAAACATTACAAATATAATATTTTGGCGACTAAAGGGACTTTAGGAATGAATGTTAAACAAACTTCAGTACGTATAAGTATTATAATAAATGATTACTGTGCTCTACGTACTCAAAAATGCTTCGACACAGTGTCGCCATCTAACGTCGGGTAGAACCATATTGGGAGATGCCGACGCTAATAACAAATCTTTCTAGAAATATTCTTATAAAATTACTTGCAGATGAAATGTGATGCCAGTCATGACGTCAGAACGTCTATCCGAATAGTTTATACATGATAAAACACAACACTTCATCCTTTTCTTCTTGGAACACGAAAATTCTTTAAAATGCGAACATTAACAAAGCAGTGCACAGCACGAACGACGACGGTACACTGTCAAAGGCCACGCCCACTCGATGACGTCAGGACCTAGTTGAAAATCACAGTGCACAGTTGCTTAGGCCGCCTCCTCTTTGTATTTGCTCCGTGATTTTAGCCTCCCTTCATTCTGAGAAACGATTTTCATCTTTCTGGAAGGGCACTAAAAAACTTAATAGTTCTCCTAGCTTACCAGTGAGTGTGGATGGTAAGAGTGACCACACTGATTTAGCTAATATGTTTAAGGAACAGTTTATAGTTAACTCACCTCTTGAGTCTGTGGTGAAGTTGGACGGTGATGAGATCCATCACTCAGGAGTACCCCTTCGATTTACGTGTAAAGAAATAAAAACAGTAATCCAATCTATGAAAAGGGGGAAATCTCCTGGGCATGATGGGCTCAGCATTGAACATCTTCAAAATGCTGGTGTACACTTGCCAAGAGTGTTGTCAATGTTTTTTAATCTATGTGTAGGACACTCTTACTTACCACAGCAAATGCTGGATACTGTAGTGGTTCCTATAGTAAATAATCGGACAGGAGACATATGGTGAACGCAGACCTAGCCGCACCGCAGTCTCTACAGTCCCCGCAGTCATCGCTTTTTGTCAATGGCCTCGCACATCTATCCGCGCCGCAGTCGCTGCAGTCGTTCCCTTCAGTGTTGCCAGATTTTTGAAAGCATTATCTATCCGAAGATTTAAAAAATCTGTTTAAAATCTGTATTTGGTATTGGTATTTTGCTCTTTTGTGTAATTTTATCTGTAGGTGCTATAATAGGGAATAAGCAAGTAATTATTTATACGAGAATAAGTAATTTTATTATAAACCGTTGACAGAGATTCTCTGTCTACTTTATAACTCTGGCAACACTGCGCGCCGTGGATGCGAATGACGTCATCCGCGCTGCGTGCGGGTGACGTCATCAGCTGCGGCTAGGGGAGTTCGGTCGTTTCAAGGACTGCGGCGACTGCGGCGCGGGTAGGTGTGCGAGGTTGCATAGAACTTCATATAAAGAATTCGAATGCAAAGACTGCGGCGCGTGCGGTGCGGCTAGGTCTGCGTTCACCAATATCGGACAAGATCAATTATAGGCCAATCTCATTGGCCACTGTGATAGTCAAAGTGTTTGACAGTGTGCTTGATACGCACCTCAGTAAATATACGACACTACATGACACACAATTTGGTTTTCGTGCTGGGTTGTCTACTGAGAGTGCAATATTTGCGCTGAAGCACACTGTCAAATACTACACAGACAGGAATACCCCAGTTTATGCTTGTTTCCTGGACCTTTCCAAAGCCTTTTGACCTTGTTTCTTATAATGTCTTATGGGAGAAGCTTCGGGAAGCGGGAGTACCAAAGACATTAGTGGCAATATTATCTTTCTGGTATGAAAAGCAGAGGAACTTTGTTAAATGGTCCAATGCGTTATCAGAGCCTTATAAACTCGAATGTGGTGTTAGGCAGGGAGGTCTTACTTCACCGAGATTATTTAATATATATATTAATAACTTGCTTGTGGAACTCAGTAGCACACATGTCGGATGTCATATAGACGGGGTGAGTGTAAATAATCTAAGTTACGCCGACGATATGGTGCTGCTGAGTCCTACAATCAATGGATTAAGGAAGTTACTCGCGATTTGTGAAGGTTACGCCGAGCAACATGGTCTAAAGTATAATCCTAAAAAGAGTGAACATTAGTTTTTAGAGGTAGAAATAAAAGTCCATCAATTGTCCTGCCAGTAGAACTAAACGGTTTGCCTCTAAAGAGGGTCACACAATTTAGGTATTTGGGCCATGTTGTTACGGAGGATCTTAAAGATGATCTCGATATGGAGAGAGAGCGCAGGGCGATGGCTGTGAGGGGAAATATGTTGGCTCGCAGGTTTGCTGGTTGTTCTCTACCGGTTAAAATCACTCTTTTTAAAGCATTTTCCCAAACATTTTACACTAGCAGCCTGTGGGCTAACCATACCCAAAAAACTGCCAACACCCTGCGAATTCAATACAATAATGCTTTCAGGGCGCTGTTGAGGCTTCCTCCGTATTGTAGTGCGTCTGGGATGTGCGCGGATGCGCATACGGATGATTATTATGCGATCATGCGCAAGAAAGTCGCGTCTATAATACGCAGAGTGAGAGGAAGCAACAATAGCGTTCTGAAAGTTTTTGCGGAAAGACTAGAAGGGCCTACAATGGATAGGTTTATCAAACTACACATTAGACATAAGGCTTGATAAACCTTCCTCTGATTGTGATTGTGAGTTTTTATTTTATTTTTATATTATTTAGTTTTTGTTTTGTTACCTTTATAATTGTCTGTGTATGCCTAATTATTTCTTACTAACATAGTTATTAAGTAAATTGTTTGACTAACACTATGGGCCTTAGAAGCCTGAAAATAAAAGTTTTTATTTTTTTTATTTATTTATTATATATCATTACGCTAAGGCCAATAGGAGCGGAGCGCCAATGAAGAATGCTTCAAAATTCGGGGTTAAATTTAACGTTAGCCCAAAGTAACTATTCCACGCGGACGAAGTCGCGGGCAAAAGCTAGTTTCAAAATAAATGTTTTCAGGAATTACTGTCTTTCTGTTTGTCCAGGCTAATAATGTCTGGATTTGCTGATTCGATTTTAATGGGGCTTTCACTGGAAGATAGTTATATGGCAACATATTGGCTTCTTTTATCAAGAAAAAATCCAGGAAAAGCCTCCCATAGGAATGAAGTTGTTAATTGTGGATAATGTATTTACTTTTTCACCAATTCCAGATATACAATGAAGCAGAGAAGTGCCTAAAAACACTATCAGACAGGCTAGGTGAAAGTGAATATTTCTTTGGCAACCGTCCCTCTTCATTTGATGCCACAGTATTCGCATATCTTGCACCACTTGTAAAGGCACCATTCCCCAATTCTACGCTAGCCAATCATGTGAAAGGTATAGCAAATCTGTCAAGATTTGTTGCTCGGATCAACCAGAAGAACTTTAGACATGTAACTGATGGTAAGTTTTATCTATAATTTGCTGTATCATTATCTCCTGTTGAGCCTTTGCCCTTCTATATTGGGGTCAGCTATTGATCTCACCGGGGGCAGCGAGTGCTAGTATTTCACATGAAGCAACTGAATATCCAACCTTGAACCCTTACCAACACTTATGTTAGATTTTCTAGTTTCTGGCTATCCGTAATTACTGTTGAAGAGGCAAGGAAGAATCTGGATATATTAAGATGATCCATTCACTGATCGACCTTGGCAAGGGTAACCTTGTGGACCGACCCATGCGGCTTTTATTATTTATCCACAAGCTCCTCTTGTATTATCCTGCATGCCTTTTGGAAATTTACACAATACCCACAAGAAAAGTTGGCTTTTCATGCAACATCTTTCTGTGCTGTTCTATCTCACATACATAATGATACCTATGCATTGTTTTGAAATTATTAATCAACTTTTTTTTTTTTTTTTTTTAAACTAGTAGAACTGGATAGAAATTTCCTGATAAGATCCGTATTGTATAAGTTAATTCATCCAAAGGTGGTCTGTAAAAGATCAATTTTAGTAAATAAGAGCACCCATTGTATCACCATTTTGTAGTTGTTAAATCTTTATTTATTTTCTGTTATGGTGAACTATAAAGAGTATATTACTATCCATCCATACTTCCAAAGATTACCTTTTACAAACATGATATGAAATATTACTTCCTAGTCTTCATCTTAATTTACCATAATGTTCAAGTCTTGCAGATTCAAAACAGATTTTTTTTCTTAGCCTATTATATTAGGCCTCCTCTTCCTGCTTCCAAACCTCTTTGTGTCCTGTGTGATTTCCTACAATGTTTGACGCGAAAATGATCACATCGTTACGGCGTCACCTAACTTGTCGACGTCAATGGGATGTCTTCATGATGTTGCTACAGTTACATTCGAAAATTTTCACCTTTACTTAAAGTATAAAAAAATATAAATATAAAAATCTTTATTGTTCTAAGAGCATTACAGTACAGGGTTTTATAACTTACTAGGATCGCCTGTGTCCTAGTGGCTAGTCTCCTTCGTCTTACATAAGTACTATAAGTATTATTTAATTATACAAAACAAACATCAGACATGAGTTGGACATTTCCAAATAAAAACGAAAAATTATTAAATTAAATATAAATATATTAAGCTCGTATGTGTCTGTGTGTGATTAAGGTTTGTGTGAGTGTAAGTGTGTGTAAGTGCGTGTGTGTTTTGTTGTGTATCTGTGTGTACTTACATCTGCTACTACAAAATTTCAGAATACAATAGACTGAACTCCAAGAAACAATCAACGGGCACACAATCGGAGCGCGAAGCAGCCAACTTTCCTAACCAGACGCGCAACAAAATCCTCGCCGCCCTGTTCGCAGCTGTGGCAATGACCGGCTATGCTGTCGCAAATGGAATGTTCCAGGTCAGTGAACAGAATCTAGAGCTAGTACCCAAGTCTCTTTATACATATGAATACATCTAACTGTAATAATTTAACTGTTTTCTATAATCTTACCCTTTTCTTGGCTGCAAATTAGGAGCGTTTTTTGAGCGTCATTTTTTCGTAATACACAGCATGTTATCATGTGGATCTGGATTGAGGGCCCATTTTGTTTTTTTAATGCAACTTATTGAGACTTATATGTATGGAATTAAGTTTAAACTAAGCCAAGATCCAAATTTCTTAAATGTCAATCGAATTTTTTATGTACAAATAATGTCTTGGGCCGGGCAAAGTTAAGATGCACGCACATAAAATGGCATAGCATAGGTATCTTCTGGGTTCCATTGTAGACCTCATCTAACGCTTGCCATCAGGTGTGATCGGAGTACATACAAAATTAAAAAAAAATAGCATAAATCTCAGAAAGCAATATTATTTTAGATTTATATTTTATTGCGTTATATCAACGATTATAGAACTGTTGGAATACTCTGCTGCACATTGTTAAGTACTGCTCCAAATCTGCGGCCAAAAATGCTTTGCTAAATGTTGTGCATGTTCAATTTTCGCCTATTTGGCTTCAATGTAAATGGTAAAAACTGGAATATAGTCGAAACCGAATATAACGATATCGCTTATAACGACGGAGTATTACGACTTAATGGCAAGGTCCCGGCCGAAATCCTATATAAACAACTAAGTAATCATACCGCCTATAACAATATCGGATATAGCGACATATCGCTTAAAACGACGAAAGTATCGAAATACAGTGGCTATAGCGACCAACTGTCACATTAGTTACAGCAAAACAACACGTCTAGAGATTATTTTGACTAAACACTGCAATTTTTTTAAAGTTTGTTTTCGTTTCCGTTATTTTATTTGAAAGCAAATTCATACGCCGAATACCTATATTAAAAAAACATATTAAACAACCATACATACATGTTTGTCTAGTCTACCTGGTATAAGATGTATGTATTGCTTATAACAACTACCGGCTATAGCGTCCGAATTTATATGGTCCCTTCAATGTCGTTATATCCGGTTTCGACTGTAGTTTGAAAAGTTGTCAATAAAAAGAAATTTATTTCTGCTTGGTGGCAAAAGACAAAACAATTTTCAGTTGTTAACATTATTGTAGAATATAAGCGTCAATAGCCTAGTGGCTAAGGTGTCTGACTTGTGATCCAGAGGTCGCAGGTTCGAACCCCACCCATTACACTATGGCTGTGAACCCACTCCAGACAAAAGCATTTTAGCTTAGTTGGAGGGGTTAACAAGATTGCTAGTAATGTGAATTCTACCGGCATTGCTAGTAATCTCTTTAAGAATAAAAAAAAAAATAATATGAAAACAGCATGGTGTGTGTAGTGTTTGCCTCAAGTTGTATTCTTATTCATTCTCACAACATATCATTTTGTTTGTTCAGGACTTCAGAGAGTTTGAAAATACGCGAGAGTACAACGACATGTTTGAGAATGATGAAGACGACAACTGACGCTGCCCATAGCCCGGGAGCGCCCCCCCGCCCCCGCCGCCGCGACCCGCCGCCCACACTGTATACACACTACCCACTTTTTCGCCATTTCTGTATTGTGTCTAGGGTTGCCAGGTCGTCAAACCATATAGCTGGGTAGACCAGCTAGTTTGGCCTAACATTTGGGTGAAAAGGATTTTGTGTCTCAGTATTAATACGACAAACAATTTGTATGGAAACTGGGTTTTTTTTTATTATTTGCCGTAAATCTTCTGAAGATGATTTGGCACATGTAAAAAGCCTAACAAAAGCCAGACACGGATTCAAAAAGCGTAACTATGTCCGGCATATCCAGACGCCTGGCAACGGTAATTGCGTCTGATCTAAATATAACCTCACGTGGCAAAAAACAAAATTATTTTATTTTACATGGGCACTTAGATCTCAGAAGCGTGAAGTGCACAGTTTGAATTGATCGTTTCCTATGGAGAAGAACCGGCAAGAAACTTCATGACCACGCGGGTAGGCTCTATGGGGACGTCACGAAGACAGGATTAATTTTATTTACCCAATGTCGCTAATTTAATTTCAAATGTAATGTACATTCGTGTCGATAGAGAAATTAATATAATAGTACATAGCAAAAAACGAGAGCCAGTAAGCCCGTAAGCCCGTTTATTGTGTCTAGGTTGCTATAAGGAGAATTTTTGTATTGAACCTTGTGGGTGTCCGCTCGCTGTTTCAGTGTGCTGTTTGAATGATTTCTGGTTACACGCACGATCAGAAGCATTTATATATCATGTGTGGCTGCTTAGTACGTATTTTCTTGTATTTGGATCGGACGCAATATACTCCAGTATTTAAATTATGTTTTTTAAGCGCAATATGCCTACAAAACGTAGTGTTGTAGTATTGCCAGTGTTGGCGGTTAGTATACAATATTAATATAATACTTCGGCTAGTCTAGCGACAGTCGTGGCTTTTAGTGACTATAGAGACTGTTATGTTCCTGTTTTACTGATTATACTATACACTGTTATTAAAAACGAATGAAATTATTATCGATTGAATGATTTTACGTTTTTTTTATCGGTGGTCGCAGATTGTTGCAACACCAATAATAAAGTCACTATTCCCCACTGGTAGTCTCAAATAATATTATTATGTGTATTTTAACATATCCGCTGCATTTAGTACTTGGTTTTTAAGATTTAAATATGATGTGTCTCGATGTTTGGTTGCTGCTTGTTTGTATTTTGTATTAAATGTCATGTTTTAAAGTTAATTTCTCTATGAATAAACTGAAGTGTAGTTTCGTTTAAATATCCAATATTATTGCTTTACAGTTTGTTATCAAAACCATAAGGTAGTAGTAAATATTGTTAGTAGATACGTAATAATTTCTAATTCTGTATACATATTGGTTCATTGGACCAAAAACGTCCTAAATGAAACAGTAGGCGCAGACGCATCCAAACATCCAAGACATACAACTTGGGTTATATTTTAGTACATAATACTTACCTCCAAGTAGCGATTTTGGTTTTATGAATGAGAATTTATTTGTTGGTTACTTTTTCCGTTAAGCATGAATAAAATGTGGTTCGTTGATGTTGCATGTTTTATTTATTTAGTTTCTTAAAACCTAAAATTTCCTCTGCCGTCTGCGTTCCTCTGCGATATATTTATATCCCGGTCTATGAGTTCTAGAACATTCTTGTAAAATCGACTCACTGCCTATACTGCCAGGAATATACCAGAAGCTATTCGAGATACTCAGTACTGCTACTCGCCGCCAGGTGGCGTTAGTGTATCGAACGTTCTAGATGGCGGTCGAAGTTTCTCGACGTACTTAGCTAAGCGACTGGCGTAACAATACTTATTTATTCAGGAGTTTTCAACGTTAGTATTCACAGAATACGGAGTCGCTTCGGCGATCCAAATAATCAGTCGTCATCAGGGCGGGATTAATCATTAGGCGGAGTAGGCAACTGCCTAGGGGCCCCGCATCAACTAGGGGCCCAGGCCCAGTGCACGCTACAAGAAAACATGTTTCTTCAAACGAGAATTTGATGTGCGTGTGAACTTAGGGACCTCACTGTTATCTCACAAAATACAAATCGTTAGATTTAGTAGTAGAATTAAAACAATTTTAGGACAAATCTGGGAATAAGTAAACAGATATATTAAAAACCACAGCCCTTAATGTGCGTTTCCTCAGTTCACATACGATTTGGTCAGTCAAAGTAAGAAAAGGGGCCCGAGAATGCCATTGCCTTGGGGCCTCTGGCAGGGTTAATCCGGCTCTGGTCGTCATGGGTAATCAGAAGCCTGAAAATCTGACGTTAGTCTCGGCGAGGAGAATCGGGGTACCCAGCTACGGAGTTGTGTGGTCAGACAGGCAGTCGCTCCGTGTAAAACACTAGTACTTAGCTGCATCCGGTAACACTGGGAGCGACCACAAATATAGTAGGGAAACGGCTGAGGAGATGTTGATTAGAGTCGCGTGGTACTAGTAAGTGTTACTGATGAAATGAAATGAAATATTTATTTTTGTAAATTGGTTATAACACTTACACACGTCATTTTGTTTGTGCTTTAAGTTTAGCTAGATGAGGCCGGTGTTTCCTAACTAACTACTCTGAGAAGAAACACCGAAACAAACTCAGAGGTCAACGTCTCTTTTAAAGTCCATACAATTCGTATTGTGGTATTTATCAAACCATATGAGAAGCATGAAGGTTCATGTCTGTTGTGTCTTTTGATGCCTTTCACTTATAGAATTTTGACGACGATTGTCCGAAACTGGTGCTCACAGCTATGGCATCTTCAGCCAATCAGCTAATACCCACGCGGTATGTTTAGTTCCGTGTTATTGTAGGTGCCAATGAATTTAGATAATGGTACATTTATTTAGGTACTTTATTTCGAAAACTGATATAGGTAAGGTAAGTCAGCCTTAGATAAAATAAATAAGTAGATTTGGTCAACAGACGAAATTATATCGGAACCGTGTGTCTCCAGTTAGGCGCTGGGCGGGGCAACAACTACACATGCAGTTTAATAAAATCAATAGATACGCACTCGCGCACACACCCGCATTTCTTAAATCAGAACGTACTATACAATCAATAATAAACCTTATTCCGTCAAACACAGCGTGTATTTACCATGCACCGTAGAATTTACCCACACAAAAACATCGGTCGCTATCGTTGTGCTGTGCAAAAGCAATTTATTTTACATATACGCTAGTGATTGACTAAATCGGAAAGTTATCGATTCTTCCATTTATTATTGTACAATATTTTTTGGGCACCTGAAAATGAACCAAATAAAAAATGGCATGTCCAGAAAATATTACAATAACAATAAACATATTATTAAGAACATAACATTACATAATTATTATTAAGTACTACCTACTAAGTATTAAGGGCTACCCTGGCGCTTTCGACTTAAATCTTAATATTTAATTATCATAGTGATAGGTCAAAAAGAAGTCGATGTTAACTTACATTACGCTCTTGATCGGAACATACCAGCCGTATAGGTGGTATAGAATCCTGAAAAGTTGATTGACTGATTTTATGAATACCCTAAATCATGAGAATAGCTTTCAGTAATAAAATAAAATTTAACACGCTTCTGCAAATATCAGTTGTACTCTTAATTTTGGAATTGTCCATTCAAAAAGCCTGCGACTTTTCTTTAGAGACTAGAACATTTCTGCGTTGAAGTGAACCGAGCATATGGTGCTATTTTTTGTAGGGTACCAGTTAGGTGGCATGCCTGTGGCATCAATCCATTCCTTTTTTATGTTACCATCTTTTGGGAAGCTGAAAAGTACGAAAAGCACTTATTTATCATTTACATACATCCTAAGCTACTTCTAAACGTCACCATATAATAAGCATCGCAATAACTACGTAACACACTATAAATCAAGATCTGAATGATTTTGACGTATATTGCTAATCCATTGCTTCATATGTTCGAAATATTGGTCTGCTCAACAACGTAAATACCACAGTGAGTGTTGTTGATTTAGCATAATGAAACCGATTCCTACTGTAAGTGTGTTACGCAACTATTACCTGCGGGGTAACCGCAGGTAATAGTTTAGTAGGTTATAATAGGTTTTTGTTATAAGAAAAATCCTAGTTAGTAGAGAAATTGTTAAATATATGAAAACAAACACACATCCATGCATAACAAATAAATAGCATGAATATATTGACATATTTTAAGCTCAATTCACAAATATATTATCTGAACCATGCCGATTATTATAACGCATTCGAAGCCTCAATGGAAGCAAAATACAAAAACCATAAAAAATAAAGAAACAGCATGAGGATAAGGCATAACATACGATAATTCTAAACCGAAAAACACCACCGATTATTAACCTAAAATTAAAGTAACTTACTTTACGAATATTGGTTACGCATTTCTCTACTACTCTGTAAAAAAATCAAAATAAGTAAAAAAACATTATTTACATCGATCTTCCAACCGGGCTAAAACGGTTGACAGATTGAAAAATAAACTATTGTAGCGACGGCGACGTCGGAACTCCTTACGCATGCTGCGGGCGTAAAATAAATTGTTTATTTTTTTTTACTTTTTTGTACACTTGACTTTTCAACGTATTTTTATTTCTGTCATCTCATGTAAAATAAAAGTTAAACATATTTTCTTAGAGGTTTCCGTATGTTATAAAAAAAATTTTACCAAAAAATTACACCAAGTCAGGATCTGATGATGGGACATCATCAGATCCTGACTTGGTGACAATGGGACCAATTTCAAAGTATACCCTTTCAAACAAAAAAAGCATTTTTCAAATCGGTTCAGCCGTCTCCGAGTAATCGGTGATCATACATAAAAAAATAATAATAATATACGCGTCGAATTGATAACCTCCTCTTTTTTATGTCATCGGTTGAAAAACCCCTAAACTATAATAGCAATATTTCATTCGTCAATCGACATTGCTGTCGATAGCCTACGTTAGTGGATCTGCACAAGCGCATCACTAATTCGTCGCAAGAAGTGGCGGCCTCACTACGCGATGAATCCGCGTAATACAGTTTCGTATGTTATGTTTACATTGCTTGTCCAGTTACTTAGTGACGAACTCAGGTAGTGGTTAAGGAGCAATGTATTTATAGCAAAAGGAGTACAGTCGCTCTGATATTTGAAAACAAAAATAACTTAGTAAAACCAAGAAATAATATAATATAATAATAATATTCCACAACTTTTTCACACAACGCCATCTAGTCCCAAACTAAGCAGAGCTTGTGGTATGGGTACTAGACAACTGATAAACATACATATATATTTCTAAATACATACATATTATAGATAAATTACACCCAGACAAAGAACAAATGACCGTGCTCATCACACAAACATTTGTCCTAGGTGGGAATCGAACCCACGACCTTGCGCATAGCAGTCAGGGCCACTGACCACTATACCAACGGGCCTGTCAGATATATATATATAGAAATATATAGATATATATAGAAATATTTTACGATTTATTGTTTTTCATGATTTTAAAGACAAATATTGTAAAATACTTGTACTTACATATGGTAAGTGATTCCATGATTCACATAGATTTGATTTTGGCTTCGGTTTTTACAAGATACCACAGAACAACTCGGCATTCATATATGTTATCACGATCGCCGTCGAAAGCGCACTAGTTCGCGGAGACGGCCACTTGCCTGTGACATGAGCCCTGTGGCCATGTCGCGCGGACACCGATACGCCCCCTTACCACTTCTCTGTATTTTTGATTTCTGTGTAAGTCAGCCATAGGAGGTATATTTCTATAGCCGGCTCTTCACGTTGGCCAACACAGTGGCGAATGTAGTGGCCAATGCCTATTGGCCAACGTGTAGACGGGGTGTTTGTGCATGTTGGGTCATATATGTATAACAGATACCTACTTTAATTTAGGGTATATAATACAAATGGTCACTTAAAAAGTAACTTTCAATCTACCAAACTATCCTCTATTTTTGAGTAAGTAAAGGACATCCTCCATTTTGGTCCAAATTCGAAAATGGCGGCCAAAGAAAAAAGTACAATATCTTGTTAGAACGTATTCTCCTTAACATTTTTTATTATGGCACCAAAACTGTGTGACCATTGCCCTCGGTTTTATTTGAGTTAAACGTCGCACACCTTTTTCTTAACATGAATTGTCAAAACAAAGGATTTAGCTTGAACTGCCGTTTACCTCCACGCAATATGATGCACCTCCCCTACCCGCTGAACGACCTGCCCTGCTCCGCGCATCACAACTGTTACTATATTTATTAAGTTCTGAAAGCAACGCTATCGTGTACGCTGTGTGAATTACGCTAGCTCCTACTATAGGTAAGCTGTTTTGTTTTTTTTTTTGTTCGTTATCATCCTTGTTAAGTTTTATTATTGACTGTTACGTGTAGCTTGGTTATTGTTTTTGTTGAGTTTTAAACTGTTATATTAAAGTGAGCCATGACGGACTTCTGTATCTTGTGTCGTGAATCGACAGAGAATTGACGAAGATACTCTTGGAGTTCTCGTGAAAGCGATCATCTTGATATTTCCCAAATAGTGACAGAAGAATTACTACTTCGACAGGTAAGAACGCAGTGCCCTTTATTTATGTCCGTGATATGTATATTATTATATGAAAAAACCTGTATTAGCACATCATCAAAAAGACCAAGTTTATGTTTGCTTCTATTGAAAAGAAACGTGGTGCAGTATTGCATTAACTGGGCTAAGGGCTGTTCATAACAATGATTTTTGTCTTTCAAATACTTAGTGTTTTTTTTTACTTTCTAGTTGGTGGCTACAGAATTCATTTGCCGTCCGTGTGGCAAAGAACTGAACGTACGCACCAACGACGTATGCGAGAAACCGAAGAGCAAGTTGATCAAGAAGATGAGCCAGCCGAAAATACAATTGCAAGACCAATTTCCTTAGAATTGCCTGGTCTTCTTCGCGCACCGAATACCTCATATAGCTGCATTTTTCAACATTGTTTGAATGAATCTCATCGTCGGATACCCGAAAATATAAGGTTTCGTATATAGTGCCGGTACAGTTATTATGTGCCAGAAAGCACACGTGTATGCAATGAACACATGGAGCAAAACGTGTGGTATTTACTCCCTTTACAAGACAGCTCATCAGAAGAGTTCACTTCTGTTCAAATAATGGACATCAACATTACAGAGACATATTACTCAGGACCACATTAACTTCGAACAGTATGAAAATATGGCACCAGACGAGTTCCATACCTGAACTGGAATACTTCAAGACCAGTTTGTCGAATTGATGAAGGGTTTGCCAAGCTTGAGGTCAGTTACTAAAAAAAATATTTTTTGGCGGCAGTATTAGTTAAGTTGAGGACTGGAGACTCCAATGTTAGACTAGTGAACATTTTCAAATGTGGTGAATCAACCTTCCAAAGGTGATTGCAGATTGGACGCGATGCGCTTTTACAGGATTTTGTACTTTTAAACCTTGGTTTTAATCACATAACACGTGAGAACGTAGCACTAAGGAACACGTTAATAGCAAACCATCTATTCGGGAATCCCTTGAGCCCAGAAGGTGAAAGGAAGGCGATAACAATTTGTGATGGTACGTACATATATTTGCAAAAAAGTAGCAATTACTTTTTTCAGCGACAGTCTTACAGCCATCACAAATATAGAAACCTCCTGAAACCATTCCTCTTGGTTTGTTGCGATGGACATATTATTGAGGTAATTGGACCGTATGCTGCCGTTACATTTGACGCAGAAATCATGAATGGTATGATGATGAAATGTAAACAGTCCATTCCTTTGGTTTTTTAGGACCGGAGATGTGTTTATTTTGGACCGTGGCTTTCGCGATTCTGTGGCAAACCAAAGTCTTGTGGTTACATACCACATATGCCAGCAACAATATACCAAAATGAAACACAACTCAGACAACACATCAGGCAAACAAATCAAGGCTGATTACGATTTGTCAATGGGTGGTGGAAGTAGTGAACGGCCGATTTAAAAGAGATTTTCGGCTGTTACGAAATATTACAACAATAGAGCCGCTAGAAACATGTTTGATTACTTCAGAATCGCAGCAGCCATTTTAAATAAATACCATGTTGTAATTGAAAATAATCCACATGCTACAGACATTTTAGAGATAATAAATGAAAACATTAATACGCCAAATGTATTAGCAAACCTGGTTAATCGCCATAATTATAATCGCAGACAAGCTCAGTTCTCCATAATGACAGCAGATATACCAGAGTTCACAGATTTTCCTAGGCTGAGTGAAGATGATCTCTTTTTATTCGCTCTTGGCGTATACCAATTAAAACGGGCCAAAAGCTACTATGGCGAACATATCCTTCAAAACGGAACGTTTTTTATTGAGCTCAGTAATGAAATACCAAATGAACACTTGGAAGAGTTAGAAGGAACAGATCTGTGGATGATACGAGGACGACTGCAATCTCGACATGTCCGAGCTCGCCAATATTATACCTACATCGTAATAGACAGAACATCATCCAGTCGAAGTGCAATCCGTCACTATTATTGCACGTGCATAATAGGAAAAAGAACGATTGGGTGCTGTTCGCATATTATGTGCATAATATGGTACATGAGTTACGCTCGTCATTTACAGGTGTTTATTACCCTCAGCTTTGGGATTAGAGAACATTATTGTAGTTCCAGACGAGGATGATTTTCTTCTTTAACCATATGTTTTGTATTAACATTCTTGTAAGACGTACGTGTATTTTTGGAAATAATAAAGGGTTCATTAACAATTGAACATATGATACAACTGTATTTTTATTTGTAGAAAATCACATAAACCACAAAAAACAAAATAACACAATAAAAAACCAGTACAGGCAGGCTGTATTTTCTCAATATTGTATTTTTTAAACTATTGTAATGCTATAGCAGTACAATTCTTTTTTAAATTCATTTCATAGAAAATGTATAAAATAAAAAAATGAACTCAAATAAAAGCGAGGGCAATGGTCCACCACAGTTTTGGTGCCATAATAAGAAATGTTAAGGAGAACAAGTTCTAACAGAATATCGTATTTTTTTTCTTTGGCCGCCATTTTAAAATTTGGACCAAAAATGTATGGAACGTGGATGATGTCCTTTCCACAAGTTGTTGGAATAGACGTCCTTGCCGCCTTTAAGTCAGGCGTGAATAGGTGTTGCTTTTAGTTGCCTCGCATAAACAGCTGTATTCGTCCCTCGGGGCTTTTTTTGGTGGTAAAATCTCCAAATGACTCCACCCGCTCTAGGTGGAGCTGGAGCGGAAAGGATTGTCAGACTTCTAGTGACTATAAACCCACAATGTTCCTTCAGTTGTTCTTGCGTTCTTGCCTTGTTATCCGGGGACGCTGTATCTCGTTAGAACATGCTAACCCCATTTCCCCTGGGGCTAGTTTTAACCCATCGCTAAGTGCATGCAGGAGCTGGTTCGCTTCGCTTGTGAGTTGAACTGTTTCAGTATCTACACGCGCCCTTCTTATCTGTCTCAAGGGAGTCAAACACCTCACTCTCCTCGCCTGACTAGACGGCACCAATGGGCGGTGTTGAACAGTATTTACGTGACACTTCAGCCCCCGCAAGTGCGAGTAAACTCAGGCCCGTTTTAGTCAGTTTTTTTTTAAATTCGCGTTGGACCACCATGGTAGTGATGATGTGGTTGAAGATGAAGCTCGCTTGCCAAGAAGTAACCTATTCACTCTTGACTTAAAGACCCCCAGGTTATAGCTATCAGGAAATACAGACTCTGGCAGGGAATTCCACTCCTTAGCTGTAACAGGTACGGTCGCAGCCTGGAATTTTGGGGGGGGGGGGGGGGGGTCACTAACAATAAAATATGTCGAGAAAAATGAGTTTTCTTTATTGCACAATACAAATTTTATTGCACACATTATAAAACAAATGGAAGTCTTTTATTTTTATTGGCAAATCGGGTGATAATATTTAGAACGTCTTATTTTGCAAAATTGTTGAATATTTTCTATTTGGGATTTACGATTTGGGAGGGTTAAGTCCCCTGTGACCCCCCCTTTGGACCGCGCCTGAGCTGTACGCATAATGAAAGTATTCCCAACACGTTTTGTACGTATGGTTGGGAAGTCAGAGTCTAAAGGATTACCACCTCAAAGAAAAAATGGCATCTTTCAGTATGCTGCCCTGCTCTATCTAAAAGGTCGTTAAGCCACAAAAGGTCATTTTTCACTTTTTAATGTATACTTAAACTACTTTCGATTCTCTATCTTTTGGTCTAAGAATCATTTTTCTACGATTAATACTTTTCGAGATATAGCAATTTTGCTGAGCAGTTAAACATTTTTTTTCCCATCCTTTATTAAAAAGTGACTAAACCACAATACTTGTATATACAATACTAAAATATAATACAATACTAAAATATACTTTTATTTACTTTAAAAAAACCTCACATATATTGTGAATGCCCACAAAAATAATTTACCATCGTCCTAGCTAGCGTAGTTTTGTAGAAAAATCATTTCCGACTTATTTTTACGTTTACTCGAAAAATACTTTTGGGGGTTAGCGGCTTTTTAGATAGTGTAGGGCAGTATGGCGTCCGGAATATAAGACATTTTATCCCCTCGATGTACCTAATCTACTAATCTAAATCCAACAGCAATGGACGTCTTGGAGCTGGCAGAGGATATTGCTGATCAATCGGATCCGCATAGCCAAGAACCGCTACGACAAAATTACTAAATTAAAAGCAGCTAAAGCCACTGAGGAGTCCAAACCGGCTTAGTAATTTAACTCTAGGGATATATTAGAAAGTTTGATAATGACATTGTATTTACTACTGGCCGCCCATGTACGTAGATGTATATTCTTGTGTGTGTGTATCGTCTTATTCGACACTGATAGACTGAAAATTATAGACTCAAATAATTTCATCCAACTGTCGACTGAAGATGGAGACACCAAGACATGGTTTCGGGCAATAGTCCAACATCAGAAATGTAAATGTAGGGTTCAAACACACCTTTCTTCTACTTCCTCCCGTTGCTAATGGTTTATACTGCTATATACGACTATATTGACATACTGTAAATAATAAATTCTTTCCAATGAGATAGTTCCGGTGCAGATCAATTTCAAAAGTAGTGTCCAATGAGAGTAGTACAGTAGCTAATATACATTAAACAGTTATTAACCAAATTGTATCATATATTTTGGAACAATAAATTACACTTCTGGACACATCTATTGGCCCACCTTAGAGTTTAGGTTTCGATGGCCCCTACCGAAATATGATTGCTAGATTGAACAAAAACTGTTGATGCAGTTTTAAACCTGATATATTTTACCATCTTTTTCGATCGTATAGTTTTAAATTTGAATTCAGAATACCATACGACATGGACCTACGCCTAACAAGTCGGATATGCGCCTTGTTAAAGGCAATTAATTTTTGAATAAAAAACATGTTTTATCAAATAAAGGTTTAATTTAATAACGCGTGTTGCCTCCATGGGCATCTACCACAGCTCTCATACGATTAGGCATAGAGTTTATCAACCGCTCTATGAAATTTTGAGGGATCATCTCCCATTCCTCTTCTATGGCAGTTTTCAACTCCTGCATCGTCTGGGCAACTGGCTGACGAGCCCTAACACGCCTTTTTAGCTCGTCCCACATGTGCTCAATGGGGTTCATGTCTGGGCTTCTGGCTGGCCAGTCCATAACTGTGATGTTCACATCCCGAAGATATTCCCTGACGATGCCGGCCGCATGGGCTCTTGCATTATCATGCATAAAAAGGAAATTTGGGCCCACATAGTCCGCGTATGGTATCACGTGAGGTTCTAAGCACTCACGAATGTATCTTTCAGCATTTAATGTTGGCAGCCGTGGTCCTGTAACAACCTCAAGTTGAGTTTTGCCGCTCGCGGATATACCGCCCCAGACAGTCCATGAGCCACCGCCATAAGCAACCCTCTCTTCAAAGCAGCATTGTGCGAAACGCTCTCCCTTACGCCGGTAGACCTTCTTCCTTCCATCATTGCCATGTAACACAATTTTAGACTCATCAGAAAAGAGTACACGGCTCCAATCTTGCTGTGTCCAATTTAAATGACTGCGTGCGAAATGAAGGCGCGCTGTTCGGTGGGCTCGCTTTAGTTTGGGCCCATTAGCTGGCTTGTGTGGTACCATATCGCGTTCTTTTAACCTTCTCCGAACAGTTCGAGCGCTCACAGATACTCCGTGGAAGTCGCGAAGTTGGTTTTGTATCTCAATGGAGGTAAGGTGACGATTTCTCAAGCTGGTCGTCACGATGAATCGATCCTGCCTTTCAGTTGTGACCCGAGATCGTGGCCTTCCTTGGCGACGAACAAAGCCGCCAGTCTCTAGGTACCTCCAATAAACATTTCGGACCGCAGATCGACTTAAATTAAGTTGAGCACTCACGTTTCTTTGGCTGTGTCCGGCCTGAATAAGTGCCACAGCTTGGGCGGCGACTTCAGGTGAAGTATCCATAGATTATTGATAGAACCTCACCTTAATGTTAAGAATAAGTAATGTTTGTTGCAAAAGCAAAGATATCAATCACTTTTTCAAGAATTAAATCCAAGTAAACCAATAAAACCAAGTTTTCTTAGTATTCGATTGTTTGATATCAACAAACAGGCTCCAAATTGTCTTTTGTTTCTTTAAATTCTGTGTTCGAAATTCAAAAAAAGACTATTGACTGAAATTGTGAATGTGCCAGGTTCAAAACTGCATAAAAACTTTTTGCTCGACCTAATATAAAATTTTAGCTAGGACCAAACGAAACTGAAAATACAAGGTGGGCCAATAGATGTGTCCAGAAGTGTATTATCTTATCGGACCAATCTCATTGGAGAGTAGTAACGAACTAGGTACCGTGCTTCTGAAATTGATCTTCGCCAGAACACCATTAATACATGACGTCTAGATGCTCCTACTGTTGGTCCTGCAGATTTAGGTAACTTCTACTAGTATAAATGAAAACGCTTGTAAGAATAGTTTGAGCAGTTCATTATATTCTTCATGATATAAATATTTACTATGCCCCATTCATTCTATGGAACCGACCTTCACACAGAATGGAATCAAGTGTTTATTTATTTATCCTCGGATTGGAACGCCTTGCAGCAATTACACCAAATGAGAGTTGATATCGTCAGATCCAACATTCTACGTTCATTGGGGTGCTCGATCGAGTGGATGATGGATTGATTGTGGGTCACGTACGCTCATTTGCGCAGCATCAGGCCACTATTTCTTCATATGTTTATGTAGGTAAATCCCTGTCGCACACATACCCATAGTAAAAGTTATGTTGTGATTTGATAGATATTACAGATTTATTGAATTTGTGGGAATCAATGTTATATAAATATTTAGTAATGTTTCTGCCAAAAACTTAGTTGAATGCAATATGCAACACCGCCCTCCCGGTAGTATGTAGGTGCGTTCATGTAACATGCAACCTCAACTTCTACAACTACAAGACACGTGCTTCGCCTTTCATCATGTACTACATGCAATTATAGCTAATAGGATAAGCTTTTTCAGATATTTATATCTTTTTAATAATTTACCGTCATACCTATATAAATAGATAACACACACTTAGATACTGACATTATTATTATATTAGTCTGTAGTGTCCTACTGCAGGGCAAAGGCCTCCCTCCATTCACGTTTTTACGCCTCGTCTTTCCAATTCTTAAGGAAGACCAGATCCAGGTCGTCCCTACATCGCCTTCGTGGTCTGCCGCGGCCACGTGTTGCTGTGTCTTACGAGACCACAGCTTCTTACGTGTCGATGACAAATATATTTTAAGTAAGTTTAGCCCAAAACTCAGCTACGCGAACTCCGCTCGCTGATGCAGACATAAGATCATCAAGAGTGCAGGTGACAGGGCATGTGGAGCAAGATAGAAGGTGGCCCATTGTCTGTTAGGTCATGCTGCATATAAATTTGGGATCTGAACCATCTGTAAATCCCTATCTGTAGAGATTATCTTTGCTACGGCCGACTTGGTTTCTTAGATACTAATTAATGTTTAAAAAAAAGTAGAGGAATGTACCTGTATAGGAACATAAAGCTTAGTTTTTTTGCTGTATAAAATTAAATGCGTCTAAGAAGGATCGCAGAGTAGAAATTAACTTCTTCAGTCGGAATCTACATTGAAAATAACCCAAAAGCTTCTGGTTTATGGATCTGACCTCTGCCCGGACTTTATGGTAATACTTACTTGCATTGTTTGGCAACGTCAAATACCTTCGTCCATAAATGTGTGTATGTATGGACCATAATCTGCTACAAAAAGAACTGAGTTCTGTATTATAAACGGATGTATGTTTACGTATAAAGTAAGTTAACGAATTTGAAATATGTTTGTTGTTAAATGAATGCCATGTATAATAAATGTGGCTTATGTTAAAACTGCGTAAAAAGACAAAATGATTATGATGGACTGACTGACCCATTTCAAGTTTTTCTCCATATATTTTATATGTAATGCAATATAGTTTAATTGTACTGATTGCTGTTTATATTCAGTGAGAGTTTTATACACGTTTTAGTATTATAAAATTTTAAAGACATTTACTTTACAATATTTTTAAATGCTGTGCTGTTGAAAATAAAGAATAGATTTACAAATAAAACAATTTTTTCTCGGAACTCCTTTATTCCTCATATTTGAACATTGTGTAGCAGGTACACTTACATTTTGGTACGAATCATTTCAACACGATTTGGACTGCACTGGGCTACATGACATCTTTTATAACACTGATTATTTTTGATATAATGATATTTTTATAACACGGTAAGAAGGTGAGATGGCACAAATTTCAGGGGTAGGTCTCTACGGGGCTTATATTTAAAAATGACTTCAAAAACTGATGCATCGTAAATGGAAGTAATTGCAGTCTTATATTAAAACTATGTGGCTACGTTATCAATGTCACTATTTAAAACTTGTAATAGGGTAATTACCTAAAATATTTTATTTACTCCGTCACTTAGATTACCAAAAAACATTGGACACGTAATATTTCTTTTTTAAAAAAATTAATGAATGAAGACGATACAGTGAGTTTAGATTAGTGACGTCACGCCGTGTGTTTAGCATGATGTGACGTCAGCAGCCTCCACCCTTGAGCTTTGAATGAATTTTGTAAATTTTTATTGATTTGACAACAAATACGTGTACAATATTTTTTTTAATCTAACTAACGGACCAAATAATCATTTTGAAACATAGAAAACTACCCTAAGGTAGTTGTCCGACTGCCGGCGAGAAATCGATTAACTATCGGCGATTTACTCGCTTAAGAAACGCACAATGAAATATACATTCCGTGGAAACGAAAGAGATGCATATATTAATAGTTCCTCTCTGATTGTTCACACTGCCGGCGACGACTCGCTTCACTAGTTCTGTCGCTGAGCGACGAGAGCTGTCAAAGATAATACTCGCTTGGAGGAACTCACGCCCAGAGACCAACTAGCGAGTGACGCGAGTAATCGCCCGTCGCACTCGCACACTTGCTTATAGCCCAGCGACAAAACTATCGTAAATACACACTCGCTGCTCCCCAACTCATTTTCAGATGCTAGCTGTACTCGCTACTCGTTCATCGTCGGCGGTGTGGGACAACTGTCTATTGGACTAAACTAAAATGTACCATGCATCCATCTTCGTTTTCTCTAGTACAAAACTTCCCGCCCGTGCGATAATGACAGTGATACTAATACGACATACGCGCATAGAGCTATTATAAATACATCGACTAGGGATGACATACGGCCTTCTTTAAGCTGACACGTCCGACAGTTAGAGAGAAGATGGCGGTACCCTTATTTTTCTTAGATTATAATCTATCGAAGCAAAACCGTGAAATTGTGAAATGGCATACAGCAAAACACAACTCGAGGGCTGATCTATTTGTAACTCTATGGTCACAGAACGGTCCTACAGCAAAACCAAATCTAGTTCGGTAGATTATAATCTATCGAAAAATAATACGTTAAATTGCAAGCAGTATACGGATCACAATCTATCGATAAATTAGTTTCGCGATATATTATAATCCAATGGTTTTTGCAATTTTGCGGTGATAAAGCCAGATTTTTTCTCCCTTTTTAAGCAAAGGACAGCTAGAGGCCTGGCTCCCCAGCTCTTTCTATAACACCTCTTTGCGTAAGCGTCGTATTTTCTTATATCAGTTTTTAACAGTTCGTAAACTTATAAATTACATAAATATTCGCTTCTATACGATAAAGTTAATTATACTTACAATGTTACAACAATACTGCTTGTTTGTTTCAACTTGATCAAGTTAGATAAGGCCGTGGATACACTGGGGAAGAAGGAAGGCCTAATTCACAAAATTACACCCAAGGCGCAAAAGGACTAGGTTCTGAAAATGACAAATTATCTAAAAGCCTAATTCTCTGAATGGCTAATTATCAATTTAGCACATTTTCCATATTTGGCAGTATTATTAATAAAAGATTTATTAATGGTTTTTCATTAGTCTTAAATTCTTTTATTATGAAAACAAACAAAAGTTACTCCCAATTGTAGAAAATATGTCAGTTAGAGAATTCGGCTTTTACATAATTTGCCATTTTGAGAACTAGTCCTTTGCGACTTAGTTGCCATTTTAAGAATTAGACCTTCTACGCGAAAACTATTTTCTTTAAAGCTGTTACATCGTGCGCTCTCAGTTATTACCCCGTGAGGCCACGGCCTAACACGCAGTTAATATTTCAATAAGGTAACAAGAACAGTGGACGACAAACGAGTCGTTATATGTGATGTCGAATATTTTGTAACATCAAAACTAATCAACTGATTCTATTGTATACAACAATATATGTACATATTACGTGCAATCTACAATATTTGTTCGTGAACAAGTAGTTTTGATATTTATGTCTTCTGTTATCCACTCGATAATTTTAAGGCCTTTCCGAGTCTTCATCGACGTGTCATCTTTCCTGTGCCCTAATGTTGGTACACAGGTCACTTTAGCTTCGAATGTTTTGTCTGTCTTTGGGTAATTAATCGAAAGTGCAAAATTCTGTGTAGATTAACCTCTCTGTAGGCAACCTCTCAGGGCCCCAATAGTCTTTTATATTTTTTTTATACAACATAATTATATTCATAATTAATCTGTTTTGAGAAAGATTGCTTTCAGATTTAGATCAAAGATGAATATAATACAATTTTCCTCGAATCTAAATAATGAAATACTTTATTATATTTTAATTTTCCTCGAGATCTCCATACTTTTATATTTTGAGTAATGTTTTCCTGTCTGGCTAGATCATTTTTAAACTTTGGTACACATTGAACGTGAAAACGTAAATAAAAATCACTTTTTCTTAGGATTCAGGGCTCCTAGACAATTGCATGCACTTCCTTATGGATAATCCGGGACTGTATGTATCCATGTTGTTTTACTAAAGAACTTAACGTATTATATTTGGGTCTGCACCATCGCTTTTAAAATGTATTCTGTAAGATTAAGAAACGTGACTGCAATTTACACATGAAAATAAATTACGTTGTCTTGTCAAGATTTAAAAAGCTTGTGTGGTTCAGAGGCGGTCACAATTTTCCACTTAGTATTTGGCACTTTCGATTACTTACGTTAGCTGTTTGTGCATTTGGGTCTTATATATCCAGACCAGACTCTGTCATTCTGTACAGTTTTCTCTATTGAAATCAGATTTTTCCTCAAAATTAGTGCCATTTAATCAGCATAACAATTTCGCTACCAGTCATAATAATATCGCAAAGAAATAAACATCGCATAAAGACTTGTACTGTTAAAAAATATAAGCGAATACATTGTATTCAACCGGCTTACTATACCAAGACTATATTAGTAATCATTGATGGACATTCATAAGTAATCATTAATATTAACATAATTATCAGTACGATATTACAGCTGAACGAAGTATTACATAATAAAATGTTAGTTAAAATTATAATTATAGGGAAATAAATATTAAAATAACAACAAAGTACTTAAGTAAGCGATGAAGCTGCCATATTTACAACATAATCATTGAATTATTATTATTATAAGTTTGATTTGGTTTTGTGTTCGTCTCGGTTATAAAGACAAAGTTTTGTCGAATGTCTTAGAGAAGTAATTAAGTTTAAAGTTGGTGCTGTGTCATCGGCTAATAATACAGCTTTAGTAATGGTAACAAAGTTCTTATTTATAAATACTAAGCGACCTGTTCACTACCCTGCATTCATCATTGCAGTTTTAAGAAGGATAGTGAATAGTCAGCTTTAAGTGAATATTAATAACGACGATAAGCTCTGTTAGTAATAAGCGGAAATAGGAAATAATTAAATCAATCTGTTGTAATGGAATAGTTTAGGAATGGCCCAATTATGTCTGCGTTTTAAAAAAACGCACAGACGAATTACAGTTTCGAATAAATTTAATGGTCACACCATAAAACGGTTAATTATAAAAAATATAACTATTATTTTAAAATGGAATAATATACATTTCTCAATCAATTCCTTGTTACAGGGAACTTATAAAAATATGTTTTATTAGAGTAAACGACGTTATATCACGACTATATACAACTTAATTATTATGTACGTCTTACCAACATGAATATATTAACTTGTAATTTACCTAATACTCCTTATGATGGCTGCGGCGGTCTAGACTAAGGGCCTTGTTCGATTTACTGACTTGTTCTAGAACTAATTGTTGGTGATCAGTTGGTTGTTGTATATGTTGCCTTGGTACATAGCTAGGAAAACAACTTGTCTATTAGTTCTAAAAGAGTAAAATTTGAAAGAAAATATGTACTAATATCATAAATGCGAAAGTAACTCTGTCCGTTTGATATACTTTTACGTCTAACTTTTTGTCTGATTTTGATTAAATTTGATACAGAGATAGATTAGACCTTGGAACAGAACGTGGCTACTTTTTGTCGCCGATAAAGTTATTGGTCTAATATTTACACTACCGGTCTTTATTAAAGGAGGAAAGATATTTCTTTAAAAATTCACTAATTAAATACATTACACAGATGTAATGACAACAACAAACCGCTCACCAAAGGCAATACATACACGTCGCTAGCAAACAAAATACTATCAATTAAAAACAACTATTTAACGGAAGCGACACTAAATAGACATTCAACATTCGACCTTACTCCATAGAGATAAGTGTTAGGATCGCTTGCGACGGTGTTTTACTTTAATCGGGGGCATTGAGTAGAGATTGTGATTCTACGAGTTGACTAGCGTCTATGAGGCTGACTTGCATGGAGTCGAGGCTGCCGGTGATGACGTCAGAGCGGCCCACGCTGAAGGGATAGAACCTGGAGACTGGTGGCCGTTGTTGAGGGTCTGAGGGTTCCTCGCCGTTGGAGTGCCGCGAGAGGATCGAAAGAGATGGTAGCTTCTCTTTTATTTGATGGATCTGTTGAAAAATAAGCAATTTTTAATATACAGGATGTCCGGGACGTCGTAACGCATACTTCGCGAATAGTTTATACATAAATAAATAGAATATTCTTCATTGGACACCAATAAATTAAACACACCTATAATTATATGAATCTTAGTTGTTATTTGTTTTTAACTACTGTAATTAATTGGTCCAACCGTTGTTAACATTGTGTAGGCTATTTTAATTTATGTGTAACTACTATGTAGGTAATGTAACTTAACCACAATAATTATAGCCTGAAATATATTCGTAAGGAAAATATTCCCGTGATTTCCACTCGGCAATCTGTTGATTTGTGACATAATATTACGAGCGCAAGTACTAGGTTAACATAAGCGTACTGTAGTAGTTTGAATGAGGTCACTTAACGAAACAAATAGAGACTGACTTAGTTTTCCTTAACATGGCATTGCACTAAGGAAACAGCTGTTTTATTCAGACGCAGTGTACCAGGATCATATGGGCGTATGTAATATCAAAGTCCTCGAGTCAGTGGCAAAGCCAAGACAAATATAAATGATACGACATCTTCAAATGTGCAGTACAGTTCATAAGTTTCCAAAATCACATGATAGTTTACAGACCATTTAACATGAAAAATGTGTTCCTGTAAAAAAGCCGCTTTTGTAACTTTTATGCTGAACAGTAAAAAAGCTGGTTTTTCTAAAGCTTATTTTGTATTGATTCACTGTCAGGTTAAAATATTTTGTAAATAACAGCTTTTTGTCATCAACATTCGACTACTTGGGCTACAATAGTCCACCAACTTACTCACTACCTATCCAACTGTACTGTAGTTACGTCATTCCCATATAGCGAACCAGAGTTATTATATACTAGCTGACCCGCCACGACTTCGTTCGCGTGGTATCCTAACCCTACCCAACCGATACCCTACCCCTACCCTACCACTACCCTACCCCTACCCTACCCCTACCCCTACACTACCCCTACCCTACTCTCCATTTCTTCTTCGTTCGCGTGGGATGGTTTTCCCGCTTAAATCCCTATCCCGTGGGAATTCCGGGATAAAAACTATCCTATGTCCGTCTCCTGGCTCTAAGCTACCTCCATACCAATTTTCACCCAAATCTGTTCTGCCGTTCTTGAGTTATAAGTGGCGTAACTAACACGACTTTCTTTTATATATATAGACTAGCGAACCGCCCCGGCTTCGCACGGGTGCAATGTTTATATTAAATATAGGCAGCGTTCGCGAGAATCGTTAACGTACGGCAGTTTTTTCGACGCCTTACTCCACAATTTTCACTACCACGAAAAATCCTATCTATTTTCCGGGATAAAATATAGCCTATACGGATTCGGAAGAATCCCTCTAAGTAATGGTAAAAGAAATTTTGAAATCGGTCCAGTAGTTTTTGAGCCTATTCAATACAAACATACAAAAATACAAAAATACAAAGGTTTCCTCTTTATAATATTAGTATAGATATGTATCTATGGTAGGTACTATTTGTATATTGACTGACACACTCAATATCACCCGCATTCTGGTTGTCATTGCTAGCTATAGTACCAGGGTAACATAAATCTTCTGTAAAATTGTACCTACATATATGGCGCCACCTCCACGGGCGTTTCAATATGGTATTATGGTCTTGCCACTTCTATAACTATTGTACATATATGAAAGCGTGTCTCGCATACGGCGATTCTATCGAAGTGATCCAATGATTGTCTTTCACGGCCAAAACAGACGACACGCCGCGCGCCTGGACTTTTTCAAGAAAATTCTTGAGAATGTCCTTGTAATCACGCGGCTTCAGTATATATTTAGTCGAAACATACAGTATTACTAATGACAAATCACTCACTCACACATGCACGTTTAAATGGTTGCTAAGGGTGGGTGTATTGGGTGGTACATTTAATCATATAAAGCTAAGGGCTGTCCATCAAGCCAAGATAGAAAAATATCTATTTATTAATTTTCGACTGGTTTCTCCTTTAAATGACACTGACACACTCATTACCTCATTCATTATTAGCATTATAGTACCAGGGCAACATAGGTCACATACAGTATTCTGTCTAACATTTTCATAGAAGTAAGTGCACAAGCGTAGTAATTAATGCCCATATATTATTGTATATTTGTTCGTTATCTGCTTAGCCTTTTTACCTTATATGAGGGGGGGAGGGGGGGGGGGGGGGGGTTTCGGGCTTCCGACTGCCGGTAACTACTATCAAAGATGTATAAATGACAGTCGAACCCACTGGTTTAACCTGTTTTTTAAGGCACGGAGGAATCTCGATATGTTAAGATGGTCACACCCCCCCATCTACGGACTGACCCCGGCAAGCTTTGCTTAACCTTGAAGATTGACCCGTGCTGCTGTAATTTAGGCACGAGCTACTCATCCGTATTGTATGATGTGCGTCATCGTGTTGAGTTTCGAGTGGCGTAATCGGGTGGTTAAGTACCAGGGCAACATGAGCATGTAGGGGTATACCGATTTTCTGAAACGCAGTGTAGTTGTGTACATGGTTCTTGTAGTAACGAAACGGCCAAGCTACATAATTATTATTTTGACTAAAGCGTAGTTTGTGAAGAAGTGTTGGAGTTATGAAGCTTGGCTTTACGGTTCTAAAGCTGAGATTCAGAGACAAGAACATAAGACGGGCGAAGACCGCTCTAACCCAAGTCGTGGCTAAGCGCAGCTTAGAAATTCGTAGTCAGAGACACAGTCCCTGTCAAACTTACGTCGGTCTTAGCAAGGTCTTAGCTAAGCTTACACTCTCTTCTCTATGGCCATTTTTAAAAGCAAAATGTTATTAATGTCTGTTATAAAAGCATTTTATGATGCTAATACGTAATTTTACAATCTAAAAGAGAAAAAAATACCACGCGCTCGAATAAATGTCAACTTTTTCATTGTCGAAATTAGTTACACCTTAGCCCACTTGGTGGCGCTAGTTCCGTCTTAAGTAGTCGATATTGACTACTTGGCTTATCTTAGTTCACGCTAAGTTTAAGACGTGTTCCGAACGTCTCTGAATACAAATTTAAGGGTAAGTCGTTGATTTTGACAGATGGAAGTGTAAGTTCAAGCTTAGACTCGTCTCTGAATCTCAGCCTAAGATCTGATCTGAAATTTTCATGAGAATGTTTTCGTTGGGGGGATTATTATTTTATTCACGAGCTTCTTCTATATTGTATGTGTGTCAACGAATAATTAAGTCTCGAGTGGCGTAATCGGTTGCTTAAGTACCAGGGCAATATGAACCTGTAGGGGTATACCGACCTTCTGAAGCGCGACGTATTTAATGAAATAGATTGATGGATAGATGTTTTTAGTGGGCTTATTATTTAGTCATAAGCTTCTCTATATCAATATTAAGTCTCGAGTGGCGTAACCAAGTGCTTAGGTACCAGGACAACATGAGCCCGTAGAGTTATACCGACCTTCTGAAGCGCGACGTAATTGTGCACATGGTACTGTATGGTCCCGGAGAGCGGCGAGTCGAGCGGCGCTAACCATCGCTCGTAGCACTGCGACCACAGCTCCATGCCCGCTACCGACGTGCAAGGTTCCAGCCGACTCAGTTCCGTGACTGATTTGCTTGGGAGCGAAGATTGAGCTGAAATTAAAGATAAATTCATTAATTAAGTATTCATGTTTAAGTAACTTATACTTGAAGCAAAAACGTTTTGGGAATATTTTCATTGTGCGTACGGGTAAGAAGTGAAATTCCCTACCGGTGTCTGTTTTTTCCGACAGCTATAACCTAGGGGTCTTTAAGTCAAGAGTGAATAGGTTACTTTTAGGTAAGCATGTTCCATCTTCGACCACATCACTTACCATCAGGTGACATGTTTGTGATGTGAGAGGGCCGAACGCAAGCATATAATTCATTAAAAAAATCCTAAGATTTATTAAATAATGTATTGATGTTACCTCTCATAGAGAGGAAGCCTGTATACCAGTAGTTGAAATATTATGGTTACTAATAGGTAGTTGGCATGTGTATTGGGAATCATTGTAATGCTATGTTGTGTCAGCATTAACAGTCATGACAGCAGCTTTAATGAACAAATTAGGTCATATTAGGCGGCTTGATCAGGGGCTTGATTAAGAAAGCTGTAATACTGCACACGGCCCATTAGGAGATCCCTTTCTCTGGAGATCTGACCCGAAGCATGGATAACGCTCGCGATAACGACGTGCTTATAAAAAAAGGCAGAGTTGGCAACGTGGTTACAAGCATAACTGAAAAGTTTGTAAGTCGTGCATCTGAACCCAGACAGACAAATTACTTTTACATCTCTCATATTCGGTAAGTAGGTCCTTATTACCCCCAAATGGGGCCTGTAGGTAACCAATTAGCGCTCTAGGGTAATAATGTAGCTAGAAAAGCCCTAGGGCGGTAAGTAATTTAAAAAAAATCTCTTCACTCTTTCAAAAAGTTTGCGTACATCTAACCATCATACTGGCAATAGACATCATGCATTCAGCCCAATGACAAAAGAGGTCGCTTCGCTATTCAGCCTTGTCTTCGTATGAGTATAATAGTCATCAATTTTAAATATCGAACGGAGAAGCTCAATTTCGTTCTTGAAAAAAATAATTAAAAAACAAAGATGAAAAAAGGCTTTTTTTATTTTAACTAATAAAATGTTTTATTCTTGTAATGCCGGTTTTTTTCTACTTACATCACAATCGAGATGTAAAGCAGAGTAGTTAGCTCGGGTGTAAGCATCAATTGCACCCTCGAACTATAGGCGCCCTCGCTGCGCTCCTGCGCCTAAATATCTCGGGCTGCAATTGATGCCTTACAGCCCTTGGCTATTAATCTACTATTCATCCCATCTATTCGAAAAGGACGACTTGGTTCGCCTTTAAGTGCACCCAAAGGTGGTGTTTTCTATAAGAAACTTTTAGCGGGCAGTAATGAGTTTTTAATCCCCTTTATAAGTGCGCCGCAATTATCTTTGCCGCACACTTTTTGAATTTGGAACATCTTAGTGTTCAGCGCCAAAGAAATCGAACGCAAATATTGTTTGAATAAAGACTGGCTGGTACCACGGCCCATAGCCGCGCCCAGGCTACTGCAACTTCAAGGCGAAAAAAATTGTATGGACGTTGAGGGGTAAATAATGGTAGATTTTGCTGTCTCACCTGTTCCGTGGGCTTTCTCTTTCTTTCATGACAGTCAGCCATATATGTTTACTTGTCGTGTGTCTTGTAGTATTTTGTAAGTTTGTGCTTATTATTTTCTGGCAGTTAGTTACGGTTAATTTTTTATCTTAATTTGTTTTGTGTGTGATCTTGTTCAGTAAACATAATTGTACCATAATGCCACCTAATAGCCGATTTATAACTTGTGAAGTATCGTACTTGTGAAGTCGTAAAGGTAATGAAAAAAGAAAGTTTATAGCAAAATTTCCATTAGATGAGGCTCGGTAAGTATTAAATTAGATATTTGATTATATATTTTATTTAAAACATGGTACTAAAAGGCTTAATCGATCTTTTAATTTTCAATTTTATTTTGTGATAGTGATGTGCTGTAACGCAAATGGCTCTTATCGATAAATGGTGTGTCTGTTTGTAATTGTTTTTAAACAATGTTAATAAGAATTAGAATGATAATTAATATTATATTAATATAATTGATTAATGCCTCTCGCTTGCAGAAGAGAGTAAGAATATACTGGATTTCTTAAAAACTACAATCCTTGCTTTATTTCAACACTACAACACAATCCTTTATAAATTTAAAAAGTTAAAAGAAAGCCCAATACCGACCTGTATACTTTATCGATATCGATAAAGAAGTTACTGCCATTGCTCAGCACTATTTAGTCTGATAGGTTGGTAGTACTGTTGTATGACGTCTTGTTCCCCGTGTATGTTCGTTCATTTGGTATTGAAGTGAACTGTTACCTGTTTTTATTTTTTAGTACAAGTCCCGTCTCTTAAAACATAGTGTATTACATACTCTTTGGCCGCGCCGCCGGCTGAATAAAAATAAAAGGAATCAAATTAAAAACGTGCGAACTACAGCCCGCGTTTTCGTAAATTTTCACAGATTGTTAGAAATTCATGGTTTTGTTTTGAAAAATGAGTTCTTCAAGTGACTGTGAAATATAAGTTTTTAGTTGTTTTATTATTATATTATATTTAATTGAAATTTAGTTGTTACTCTATGTTTGATTAAATAATAATATTACAATAAAATATGAGGCACCTTTTATTTTCGCATAGTGGGTGATGAAAAGTAGAGTGTATCACTCGGGCGCAAAATATATTTTTGGCTCGGGCGACGTACTTTGAATTCCTTGCTACGTTCAGGATTTTACTAAAGAATACTCTAGAATCCCTCATTTTGCTCTCGATTAAAAAAAAGCGCCGTCGCCATAAAAATATTATTTTGCTCCCTTATGATACAATCTACGATTGTGTCATCATTATCACTTCTCTCAAAGCGGTGAAGGGAAACTTCGGGGGAATGCTATTTTGGCTCGTGTTAATACCAAAAATCCGAAAACAGGATATGCACCAATCCGCACTGGGGCCGCGTAGTGGATTATTGGCAGCGGGAATGTTAATCGCTGGTTATGAAAATAACAAATGTAAAACTTGAATATATGAGTTAAGACTAGGGTAAGGGGCCTTACCAAGTCTGTCTCGGATATTATGTATATGGATCTACTCACATAACCTCTGCGAGTACAAGGTATTGGGTTTGACTCCGTACAGCGGGTTGTAGAACAACGCTTTGTCTTGCTCCGAGAACTGCTCGCCCCAGTCCCACACCGGTCTTTGTACGAAGTTCTGGAAATTAGTGCAAAATCAGGAATTAGTACTTATGTACGTCGGTATCTAAAAAAATAAAATTTCGTTCTACGAAACTGCCAATTATACATTATATTATACACAGACATTTGACAGTGTATTTACGTATGTGCATATGACAAAATTGTTTCATATTACTAACAGCCCAGAACCAACCTCTGAGGCTGAGGTTGAGACATTTTTAAAATTATTTTTTTAGGCTTACTTCAAAAAGATAAAACGGCACCTTTATAAGAACACTTGCCGGTTCAAATCCAGGTCCTCGTCGGTGCCACAAAATTAAAATACAAAACCAAAGAAACCGACTACCGAAATTAAAGCTATTTTTCACTTTGCAGTGCTTTTTGGAAGTTGGTATATTTTGTTAAAAAGATTTTTATTATTAATTTTTTTAGACGCATTTATTCGTATTTAGTTATAATGAAAAATACCAAAAACAAAAAAAAAATACCGTTCCCCGTCCAGTATGGTACCCTCGGTGGGCGAGTCCAATTCGCACTTGTCCGGCTTTTTTTTTCACATATATCCGCGCAACGAATTTCGGTCCTACCTTAGACACAGCCAGCTCGCGATCCCTCGCACAGTTAAACAGGAAGGTATCAAAGATGTGGTTATGTGCGCAGTCCCACAGAGTCGTCAGATACGTCTCGGTGAACTGGAAGTCCGCCGGGAACTGCTGCAGTAGCTGCCACACGCAGTCCAGGTACAGAAGTAGTACCGGCGCTGTCTGGGCGGTACTCGTGTCCTTAGCGGTCGAGTCTTTTGGGTTGCCCGGACGAGGGAGGCCGAATCTGGGGAAGACAGATGGTTACAGTGCGTTTCAACTGCTATTAGGAAAAAATTAGCGCCATATTGTAACGCCTCAGCTGTCAAATCCAACCATTTGTGTAGAGTGAACAAAACAAGGATTTATTAAATTATTTATTTACAAATATTGAGCGAAACAAAAAACCAGTCCCCTTTCCATATTTTGGTGGTCAAACACGAGACTATCTAATAAAATAAAATAAAGTTTTAATAATTTTGACGTGACTTCTGGGCCTTTGCGCCATGCGTTCTTTATTTTCGGACGCATTGGTGCTAACAATGAAAATAAGACAAAAGTACGTTTAAAAAAAATTATGACTTCGAATAATTAAATATTATATTTCAAATTGATGTGAGACTCGGTTAAACAAAGTAAAATAAACCGTTATTATTTTTTGCCATTAAGTTTTCTTTGCAAACCATACTTTTTCAGTGACATTTGACAGATAAAGGTAATTGAAATTCCTGACAGCATTTGAAACGCATACTACATGAATGTTAGACTGTGAAATCACTTTTTTTAAAACGATTTTATTAGGTTGAGCTGTAACCAACGAGTTAGGAATGATATAGAATCATAACTCTCTAACGAAGCCCACTAAAACATGGTTCCAAACAAATACCACTAAACTGATAATACGAATGCAACACGCGCATAAACAAAACAAAATACTTTGCTAAATTTATTTTCTGCGCATGGATCCGTCAATTCATTCATTTGGGGCGCTATTTTATTTGGTAAGATAATGTTAGAGTGAAACTGAAATATCGAATCAAGCGAGTGCGAACGAGATGGATTGTTTCGTGACATCGAGCGGCGAGGATGGTGTTATGCAGTATGCAGTAGGAGTCAGTCATTTATTATGAACTCAATTATTGTAAATTAATATTAAACTTCTTTACCTTAAGTTTACAAAAAGTGTAAAGCTTCATAAAAGGCCCGTCGGCCATATAAAAATTTTTCTGAAATGAACAAGAGTGAAATATACGCCAAATGTTACTACAAATCGTAGGTAACCCATTACAATTTCAATAATTATCAAAAAAAACTAGGTAGAAGTCAGTTACAAACCATTTTCTGATATGTTGGTTAAGTCTAGGGTTAAGGATGCCAAGTCGTCACAACTAAAATCAAAGTCCTCGAAAAATTACCGTAGTCGTTGCTATACCATAAAAAAGCAATCCGTACGTAACTCAATTCGCCAGCGCTTTTGTAGAATCAAGTAAACAAACAATCGAAAATGCAGTAATGTTAAACTGTCAGTCTGTCAGTAGGTAAGGCAAAGGAGATGTGTTGATGTGCTACGGTACACATAGGTCGAATTATATTAAATTAATAATTACTGTGCACTAAATCTCCAAACTAATTCGTTAGGAATTATTTTACGATTCCTGTTTGGCTGAATGCCACTTACTAGTGTCAAATAAACACTGACCTCCAATAAAAATAAGAATAAATTAAACGGATATCAGGTTAAATATTTTAATGATTCCCATATTTTTATATCCTACTTAAACAATCTTGAAAATTATTTCATTATACATATTTTATTTTAAAAAGAATTAAGGACGTAGAGCGGAACGTAAATAGAGCGAGCCACTATTTATCAGCTCATATACGGAGTGCCGATTTAATTCCCTGCATTGTTTCAACGTGGTGTAATACCTACTGACAACATAAAACACATTAGACGTGATTTAAAATTTGTATTCTTAAGCAATCCTTAAATAAAGTTATTAGGATTTACCCGAATTTTTCACGAAATGCTGTGCAACAGTACTAACCGTACAAATAGGTACAGCTGATTTTTTTAGCATACGATAGCCAGTGCGTGACGAATATATGTCTTCGTTACCAAAATGTTTGGAGCAAACCCTACTGGCATTAGTTGGTAACCAGTCATCCTCTCTTTTTTCTAAGCGGACTGCTGCAATCCACTGTAGTCGTCGAATCTCTTTTTTGGGGAAACTAAAATAAGAAACACACAGGCAAGCCAATCCAATCCAATTTATAAAACTCTGTACTTAATATAAAATATATAATAGTTAGGTATTAAAAACTGGCTGGCTACCTATTGCATAATACTGACAACTCGTGGTTGTCTATACGAAAATAAAACACGAAATTATTTTACTTACGAGTGATAAGTTATCCCAGTTAGTTTTTTAATTCCTTCTTTCCGTCTTTTACACCACCTTACTATGCAGAGGGTATATTTTATCCCTCAGAAACGAGCTTTTTCTTGGATTTTTCGCTAATCAACACGATTCTGGCGTCTGTCATACATCAGACTGAGAGGCGCTTTGATTGTATTTTTTTCACCCCGCCTACTGGATTGTATTTTGCGTGGAACCATTTTCGTGTTATATATCATTCCTAATTCGTTGGCTGTAACTATCTAATAAAATCTAAGAATCTGAATTACACGCACTTATAATTGTTGTATTAACATGAAACTCGCTAATTATATGTAGATTAGATGACAATACAATATTATGGTACCATTGAGCTGTTCTGACGATGTGACTGGAAAATGACCTAAACGTATGAGTTTGTGCTCATTATGTTCGTCTTAAAAGCGTGTTTTTAGTTTTTTATTATACTATATAAAGCTAAATTACCACTGACTGACTGACTCACTCATTGACATAATTGTTCTCCAAGATGGTGGATGGAGAGGTGGGTATATTTTGACAGATTCGTAAACAAGTAACTCTCAAACCTACGGGAAAAGTGCCAAACCTCCCCTTTTCCCCCCCCTTCACCCCCCTCCCTATCGTATCTCAGAAACTACGAGACCCGTATTTTTTTCTTTTTACGGATTCGTATAGAGGAGGCTCGGTAAAGTAAAAACCATTTTTCAAAGTCCCCCCCCCGCCCCCCTTCTCCCCCCCTTTAGGCGGATCTCGGAATCTAAGAGACTTGGAACATTTTTTTTTTCAGATTCATTTAGAGGGGCAATGCTTTAGTCAAAATACTTCTGCAACCCTCCCCCCATTACCCCCCCCCCCACTTTTTTTTTTTTTTTTCACAAGCACGCGAGGTGCTTGCACCTCGCGCAACACGCAAATACTTGATTTAGAGGGGCAATGCTTTAGTTTTTTTCACAAGCACGCGAGGTGCTTGCACCTCGCGCAACACGCAAATACTTGATTTAGAGGGGCAATGCTTTAGTTTTTTTCACAAGCACGCGAGGTGCTTGCACCTCGCGCAACACGCAAATACCAATTTCTTTTTTCACAAGCACGCGAGGTGCTTGCACCTCGCGCAACACGCAAATACTAAAGCCCCCATCACCCCCCCCTTTTTTTTTTTCACAAGCACGCGAGGTGCTTGCACCTCGCGCAACACGCAAATACTAGTTATTTTATATAATTTAAGAGTAACCTTGGAGTTTCTTGCCAGTTCTTCTCCATAGGGAACGACGTTTTGAATGTTTTTTTTTATGCGTTTGACTTCTATCTCACCAAATGGTACGCGATAACGTAATCAAAGATAAGGCACACTTGCCTAGAAGTAACCTATTCACTCTTGGCTTAAGGACCATCAGGTTATAGCTATCTGGAAATACAGACTGGCAGGGAATTTCACTCCTTAGTTGTATGCAAAATGAAAGTATTCCCAAAACGTTTCGTGCATATGGGTAGGATGTCCACCCACCCTGTAATGATGGCACATCGCCGTTCGTCTTGTAGTTGGATGATGGAACGGGCTTGGTGGAATTATGTTGTGCAATTCCATTGCACACTCCCCGAAATGTAACCGATATTACCTGAGATCGCTATTAATTTTTTGTATATTAAGTGTTTCACTTAAAAAGGCTTCAGGGATTTGAACAAAACTTAGGACACACATAGTTGACAAGCTGGAATAAATAAGTTACTTTTTATTCTAGGAAAATGTGCTTAACTCCCACGCGAATAAAGCAACAGCTAATTATGTAGTAATAATTATTTGAACACAAATGAAGCAATAAAGTTATAATTACATAAGCAGTGGCGGTACCTTCATATAAGCCCAAAAGCCCGGCATGCCTTACTAAAAAATGCTCGATAGAGAATCAATGTCAAACCCGAACTATTTAAAAGTTCGCGCGCTTAATTCTTATCAAAATAACACAATGTATCTACTGCCTGCTACACTACTACACATCGCGATTGTTCGCGCGCAGAGTTTCGCATTTGTAGCATCTAATGATCTACATATTGCTATCTCGCTTACACGCACCGGCTTTTACCGGGCTTTCAAATACTATATCTGTCACTTTCGCACTTATAGCGATGTGCCGTATAACGAGTTAGGCCTTGTGCATAGAACAAATCGATCACTATGGCAGATTTAAGCAGGGCTTTTGTTATGAAGTTGCATGCGTATGCGTGACCTTGTCAGCTTGCCAACTCTGCAGTGTTGCCGTTTTAGCCACACGTTGAAAGATCTTGGAGATTTTTAACGAGTTTGGAAACTTTTTTAACATTTAGCAACAATAAAAACTAGCGACTTTTAAAATAACGAAATTAAATACAGTCAAAACCGTTTACAACAACATCATTTAGAACAACATACCGGTTATATAGACCAAAATCATAGGTACAAAATACTTTGTACCTTGAAAACATCACCGGTTATTACGACTATCGGTTTTTACAACCAAATATGAGTGGTCCCTTGGATGTTGTTATAACAGATTTTGACTGTATTCAAGCAATATCTTAAAAATAAAAAAAATTTAGCTAGATTTTTCATATACCTGGCGACTTCTTTTGCCTAAATTACAACACTGAGTAGTTCCCGACATCCGAGAGTGCAACTAACTTCAGTTTCATTTGCTTGAGTGGGAAAAGGTTTTGTTGTTAAAGTTTTTTGTTTGTTTTCTAAAGCCGGCTCTACACGTTGGCCAACACAGTGGCGAATGTAGTGGCCAATGCGTATTGGCCAACGTGTAGACGGCGTGTTTGTGCATGTTGGGTGCACAAACACCCCCTCTACACGTTGGCGAATAGTCATTGGCCACTACATTCGCCACTGTGTTGGCCAACGTGTAGAGCCGGCTTAAGATTTCCTCAGTGATACAATTGTTTTGGTGATTTACCTACAACAATGGAGGTTATTCTACCTTGTGAGGATTTAAAATGCGTTCAAGTTTTGATTGGCGAAGATAAGGTAAAATCTTTAAACTTTGCTCAGAAAAAACAGTTAATTTCTTCATTAAAACCGACGCCTAATCTGTGTATTTCTCAGACTAGTAAATCGCATAAACGAAAATTTAATAGATCAGTGTATAAAACTAGTTGTAACACGTTGCAAAATAACTCGGCTCCTCGTTTGAGACGCAACGTACGCTGTGCAAAAACGGAATACAGACGACTTTTTGTAGAAGTAATTGATAACATTAATACCGAAATTACTGACCGATATTCTGAAATTTATAAATTAAAGTTTTTCCAACTGCTCAACAACAAAAAATTTGACAATTATCACTCACATTTTCCTACAGAGGAATTAGATTCATTATTTGACATTTATGCAAACTATTTCGACAAACAAACATTAAAAAGCCAATTGATTTGCTTGTATTCTAGTCCTGATCTGAAAGATCGTAATGTTTTCGAATTAATTGATTTCATTCATGAGAATAACCTCGAAGATGCCTTTCCCGAGCTGTTAAAGTTAGCGTATCTTGTTGTAACTATTCCGGCTACAAGTTCTTCCGCGGAACGTGCTTTTTCGTCTCTTAAACGTATCCATACCTATCTGAGAAATACACAAGGTCAAGAGCGTCTTTCCGAATTATCAATGATAGCTATTGAAAAACAGTTGTTGGTAGAATTAAAACGATCACCAACATTTTACTCTGATGTAATTAAATCATTTCTTAAGAAAGATAGACGATTCCAATTAGAATATAAATAATTTATTTAAATTCCTTATTACATTCTATCTAGCTATTTTTTAACTTTCGTATTGTAACTTTTTGTTTTGTTTTTTTTTTGTCTGTAACCTGGGTCCTGTTACGAAGGAAGCAACTACTTACCATAACTTTGTTCCCTCAAGCAATGAAGCAAACCAAACGGCTTTTTTCAAAGCCACCGGAGGTATGCAATTGCTGATATGTTTATTATATTCAATCTAGCACTAGCATGCCTTCAGTGTGCTTTGGTTACCTTATTCACCGCACGACAAGCAAGAGTGAAATTGAAGAAAGAAGAGGAAAGAAGAAGATGGATGAATTCACTTTTAATTTATTGTACCTAACCAGTAGTTTATGATTATGAGAAAATTGCGATGATACATACGTAGGTACCTACATACTCAGTCGAAAACTGAACTTTCTTTTTTTGAAATCGGTTAAAATTTTATTGGGCTTGCGTTATTTTGAAACCCTAGGCACGCCACTGTACATAAGGTACTCTTTCCTGTATGAATAATATTCAACATTTTTAAGGATTAGCTAATAGATACATAAGCTACCAGGAACATATAAACGTAGTACGCGAGTATTGCGTTATTGTTAAACCGTGTAGTATTTACATCTGAATGTTTTTGCGAAAATGCCCTGCATATTGACAGACATCGTTTAGTCTGCTTAGGCCCAGATATATTCTATCTCTTTCTTGATCTAACAGTTTGTTAGGTGTGCTATAGTGACAACAATATATTCAACTAAACCACATGTTAATAATGTGTTTCTTTTGCGAACCATTAAAACATGTGCTTGTGTTATAAACAAGTACCGAAGTAAATTATGTAAGAAGTTCATGCTAAGTACCAGGGGCACAGAAATGTGAAGGAGCACTCACCTATCACAGAAAGGGTGTCCGAGCGCGATCCATTCCTTCTGGATCAGTGACTGGAAGCCTGATATCGTTCTGAAGTGTGGGTCGACTAGCAATTGAGTAAGGCATGATACCACGGAGCAGTAATCCACGCCGTCACCTGAAAAATTACCATAAATATTGTTAATAAATGCGAAAAAAAAATATTGTTTCCCAGAAATATTGACAAACAGCTGTTTGAAACAATTATGTACTAGGAAAACAGAAACATCATAGCGTTCTTGTTATTTATTGTTAAACTCAACGCTATCGAATTTAGGTCTAACTTCTCGTTACATAAGGGTAGAAATGTTCATGTTAAAGGACAAATCAAGTTCATTAAACGTAACAAACAGATCTGTTGCTTAAGAGTTTGCGCCACTTCTTTCTAGCTAAAAACTAGGAATTTATGACAAGCAGGCGTTTCGGAGGACTGTTATGAGCAAAACTAAACGATAAAAATTCGTCGTCAGCGCTGTCGGCTCGTAATTTACTCTTAGATCTTTAATCTCTTAAGATCTTTGTCTTAGATTTTAGCAGTGCGATTACTAAGCATTATCTGATTAATCTTCTTAACTACATGACGTCGTGTCTAACTGGCTATTTCCTGGCGTGTGCGGATGTGGCTGGCGAATCAAAATTTCTTTTACAAGAAGCGCAATCGAGTTGGCCCTCGTTATTGAAGATGTAGAGGTAGATTTAGGTCAGTTATTGCGGATCTGACGCTTACGTAATATCCAGCTCTTATAAGCGAGTGTTTTCATAATTGAAGACTCATTTCTTAACGTTCGAACGCCAAATAGACCTATTTTGTGCGTGCTCTTCCCAATTATCTACAGATATACTACATAAAAGGATTAACTTAAACCAGTCCCCCTATCGAAGATACTGCCCAACGGGATTGCACAGAGTCTACTTTGATGATGACTTTCGTTTTTATTGATGAGATGATTCTCTTCCGTTTAACCACCACCTCACCTGATGGTAAGCGATGATGTGGTCGAACAAGAAGCACGCTAACCAAGAAGTAACCTAGCCCTAGGTATAGCTATCAGGAAATATAGACTCCGATAGAGAATTCCACTCCTTAGCCGTACCGTTCTTTGGTCTAAAAGGTGGTAATTACCTTCTTGTAAGACAACAGTGACGTTATTGGACAAGTGCTGAGCGGCGTCATCAGCGAACGCGATGCAGTTAGCGACGTAGCGGAGCCACCGACTCGTGTCCAGGATTGAGTAGTACTGGGAGTCCTGCATCTGTAAACAAACCAATACATAAATAATAATAAAACAATATTTTCTTATTATCTTCTAGGTTAACTAACCCCTCAAGTGTCAACGGTACACCGTTTGTAAATAACGTCACGGCTCGCATTGGACGATGTATTTTACGTTTATGTTGCGCGTAACACGATGTGGCTGTATCATTCGACTAATCGATTCATACTTGACCGGTTTTAGTAACATTTTAAAGGGTAAAATTAACGAAAAAAAAAATGTTTACAAAATGCATCTGTGGTTTTTGGTGTGACGCCCATTGATATACTAAAAACCCAAGATACACTGTCTCGAAGAAAAGTGACGCTCGAAACTGTCGCCAAACACTCACCACCTACGTAGTAATAGATATGTTATAAGTACAAAATATGTTTTTGCAAATTCTATCTTATGACAATTGTTTAAGGTTGTTTTTACAAAGAAAATTTTGGCATTTTTGACGTGTGTACCTAGACGCGAGTGACGCGATACTATTTGAAATGAGCGCATAATTTAGAATTAAGCACTCATTTTATGCGGACGGTTTTGAGACGTTGAGTGTGCATCTTGGGTTTTTAGTATATCAATGGTGACGCCGCAGACTTTTTCGTTGTGTTATCAAATAGTTTTTATTACTTTTTACAGTGTCTAAGTGGAATAATTTTATTTGTGTTAACATTGCCTACACATTATTGTGTTATCGTGTGTTTTATTTTTGTATTATTGTGTTTCGTGAATATGTGTTTTTTCGTGTGTATGACTTCGAATGAGAGTGAAAATTATAAAAGTGAAAACATATCACATCACTGCGAGATAAGGTCAGTTTGATTTGCTTCTTGAATGATATAAATAGTTAGATAAACTCATAACGAAGCCAGGAAGGTATAATAAATATACCATGATAATGGCCATAAATTGCCGATTTATCATTTTTTCTGAAGTCCTACCAAAAAATCAAAAAGTACATTAAACATGCGACATTCGAGGGGTTAAGCAACGCTTGCAGGGTCGATTTCTGGATGGGGGGCCATGTTAACATATCAAAACTCTTCCGTACCTCGGAGAGTTCGTTATGCTTTGGACCCAGCTGTCATTTGGAAATCTTTGACAGTCGTTATGGGTAATAAGCCAGAAAATCTGGTGCTGGTCGGGCCATGGGATATCGTGTCACCTACAACTGCTGGGTTGTGGAGATCGGATAGTCGCTCCGAGTAATACACTAATACTCAGCTGTATAAGACAAGAGTCAACTGCTTAGCCTTTATACCTATTTACACTTACAGGGTTATCACGGTTTGATTCTACTAATTCACACAAAACCTTTTTTATTTTTTTATTGAAAATAGGTTCGCGTTTGACCACTATCTCACCTAGAGATGTAAGTGCTGTATTATACCATTTGTATTGAAATGTATAAAACGAAAAATACCGTATAATACGGTATTATACCATTTGTTACGGTATTTTATGTATAAATCGATTGTTTCTATATTTTTATGTAAATTATCTGAGTAATCATTAAAATACCTAAGTACTGAATACGGTGGAAAAGCACAGAAAAGATGAAAATATTAAAGGAAAAAGAACAAGCCAATTAGAATATCACGTCAATGCGACGACACTAACACGGCGCGAACGCAGCGCGGTGGTGTCGACGGCGACGAATGCATCGTTGAGCCGCGGACAGGCCGTTCACGTGGTAAATCGTACCTACTGTGCGGTACATTTAAATATTTAACAAACACAGAAATTAAAAATAGACGGAAATATAATATTGTAATAATATCTGTGAAGTTTAATTACTAAGTAATCATTAAATTTGAATTAGTCATTCTAAAATATAGAATACAATCGAAACTTAAAATATATTTAATTTATTAAACTAAAACTCTTCGTAATTTTGCAAGATCTTAAAAAGTGAATCAAAATATAAAATACATAAAATAACAATAATACCGTAAGTTATAATATAATACCTGTTTAATACATAGCCTTTTGGTATTATACGGTATTTTTACAACACTAATCTCACCTGATGGTAAGTGATGTTATGATCGAAGATGGAGCACGCTTACCTAAAAGTAACCTATTCACTTTGGACTTAAAGACTCCTAGGTTGTAGCTGTCGGGAAACACAGACTCCGGCAGGGAATTCCACCTTTCTCCTGAATCAACCTATCCTATTGTATTTAATCGTGAAATCATTAAAAGGGGGATGAACTGTATACCGAAATACAGGTTCCCAAAAATGATGAAGTATCATTAGGTCCTGTACCTAGAAGTCGGTCTTAACAAAGTTAGGAATGGTCTAAGCAGACGTTGAATAAACTTTAAGGTTAATTGTAACTAAAACCTAAATATAGAAACAATGCCTGCCTGAACACGTATGATTTATCCTATTCAATTTTATCTCAGTCTGTGTGTTTTAATTTTTATAGTTCATGCGTAAACTGATCTAAGACAGATTTAAATAAGTCTTGCTTCCATAAAATAAAAAAATACTTATCGGTATTTTTTTATTTTATGGCGGCGGCCCGTGAGGTCTAACACTTGTGTTACACACGTGACACGGGCTATGACTGTCTAACTAATACAATATGCCTTTTCTGCCTTTTATGGTTAAAACAAATACCCTACATTAGAGTTCTAGGAAAAGGAAAATATGGTATGTTTCATTCATAAAACAGTTATACAACAAAATAGCAGGAAAACCTTTATCATTTGGTGAAGTAACCGCAGAGTGTTTCTAGTGTGTTGTTTCAATACTATGCTGTCAACAATTTGATACTAAATAAATAAATTCTTGGAACAGCCTACCAAAGACTGCCTGTCCTCTGTACGGCGAATAAGAAATTATAGACCAAAGCATTCATTTATGCATAGATTTTCTGTATTCATAGGCCCTTTTCGGTTTAAAAAGTAACCGCTATCTCTGCAATATTGGTAACTAACGCATTTATTTACATTAGAACAATGATATTTGAACATAGTCCATCAATTTTTATTGTGGTGATATAGATATATGTTGGTCGTGGCTAAATAATAACAGCCATACAGCTCCATTTTCAAGGTCAAGCGGTAACGGTCGCCAAGGTCGATTCGTGGATGGCTCAAAACTGTACTGTACGAAAAATCAGCAAACATGCGACATCCACCAAGTCGCACGGGCCCTTGTAGTGGATTACAGTCATTTCCTCTCATAGAGAGGATCTTCCCAGCAGTGAGAACTACCGTGGTATATACGGTCGTGTCGTACCAAGCGCTTCTCCTTCACATTTATTGTGCGCACAGCCAAGCTGTGGAATTCTCTGCCGGCTTCTGTGTTTCCTGCCACTTATGACCTTTCAGCCATTAAAGCACGAGTAAATAGGCATCTTCTGGGCTTGCTCATCCCATCTTAGACCTCATCTATCGCTTACCATCAGGCGAGATCGAAGTCAAGAGTGAGCTCATCAGTAGTAAAAACAAAACTACATAGACTGGTTATGCTAATAAAAATCAAATCACTTTTCAAGTAAGTATGACAGAAGAAGATGAATGGATCAGACCATTCATCTTCTTCTCCTGTCATACTTCGCTTTACTCACCCAAAATTGTCCAAGAGTGGTTGGTGTGCACAGTTCAACGAGTTTCTTGTACGAGGTCTGCAGTGTCCCCAAGGGTGGTAGTATACCGGGGCCGCCAGTGTTTGTGAATGTATTGCCGCACAGATATAGTACGTGCGGCGGCGTTAGCTTCGGGTGGGAGCGACGCACCTGAAAATTTGAGCTTTATTTCAGTGAGATAAGGTACAGTTTTGGTTGATCGTATATCCCTAAATAGAGGTTTGCTAATTTAGTTTTTATTGTGATGACTTTTTTTTTTTTTTTTATCGTGGTAAAATTATCAAATAAGTCCTCCCACTCCGGGCAGGGTGGGAGGGACTGTCAGACTTTTACTGACTAAAATCCACGGTGTTCCTTCAATAACCCTTTACGTACCGGGGTCACGGTAACGGGATGAGTCCCACGACCCCGGCAGGCTTCGGCCCTCTATGGGGGGGCCTCGTCATATTGCTGACGCTCTTTGAGGCGCGCGTGGAACACGACGCGCCGTCGACCCGGGCATGGTCCATGGTCGGACAGCGAGTTGCCCTTTACTCGCTGTCCGCATGCCCGCGCCTACGGTGGCCGGAGATCGTCGGCGGACGTCCGACGCCGTGGGCGTCTACCACTGCGGCTGGGCTGGAGGGAGGACGCCATCCTCTCCCTCACGCGGCCCGCCTCCTCCTTCGGAAGCATGACTGCTTCGCAGAAGGAGGCGACCGCTTCCCACTCCCTCTCGCCCCGCAGCATGGCCTCGACCAATGCCGGGCGCGAGAGGTCTCCGCCTATCGCCGCTATTGTGATGACTTAAAGTGGATTTTTAAGTGTGTTCTTTGTGATTAAAACGACGGTCATTTATTAAGGTAAAACAATATTTAGGATGATAACTAAGACACATAGGGGGTTTCTCCCTTTCTGTCTTCCATTCTTGCTAGAGGTTTGTCTCTAGATCTGGATTTATTTTTAGATTGTATGTTTGCAAATATTACATAATTAAATAACTAAACTTATTTATTTATGTACACACATGACACTTAAAAGAGAAATAAAACAAATACAGTTAAAATACAAAGGTGCTGCTTATTTCAAAAGAAATTTCTTCCAGCAGACCTGCGACAGGAGAGTTGAAGAAATGACTTTATTGATCGTTGGAGACATACTTGATCATTTATATATTATTATATCATATCATTGTTATCACGTTTCATATCATACAATGATTACCATGGACATGATGACGTTTTATGAGTTCAATAACACAACTTGTTTATTTTCCGTGTGTGACGATCATTGCTTACGTATTTTACGTAGATTATATTTATATAACTTGGCTTCACATTTTGGTTGTGGACATTCACATGCAAATATTTATTTTTAACTTAGCGAAATCCATGGTTTGGTGTGTACTGAATTATCTTGCGTTTTATCCAAGCGTAGTTCCTAACTTCTTTGTGGGTTCCTCGCATCAATCCTCGTAAAAATAATAATAATAATCTTTTTTATACTGCTTCAGTTAAGGCAAATCTGGGATGTCAAGGACCCCTTCGTAGTCGTAGGATTATAGACAAATACCTTGTCTAGACATCTAAACATCTAGATCGTGCACTAGAGTGACTATATATATATTTTCCACGATAAACTACGTACATATATTCAAAAGGAAAATTAGTAATAGTTTTTATATCTGTCATAGCATTTCTACGATTTTAATTTATTATAAATTAAGTTATTTTGACATTTTTATCAGAATCTTAATTCAAAATCTGTATTTTAATTTAGAGAATAAAATAAAAGAAGAAATGTAGATTAAGTTACTTTATATTTTAAAAGCATGTTTTATGACTAATTCATTGTAAGCACAACCGAATTGAATTATACTTTTTAGGGTTCCGTACTCAAAGGGCAAAAACGGGACCCTATTACTAAGACTTCGCTGTCTGTCCGTCCGTCTGTCTGTCACCAGGCTGTATCTCGAGAACCGCGATAGCTAGACAGTTGAAGTTTTCACAAATTATGTATTTCTGTTGCCGCTATAACTAAATATTTAAAAATTGAATTAAAAAAAAATATTTTAAGGGACCCATACAACAGATATGATTTTTTGCCGTTTTTATAGAAAATGGTACGGAACCCTTCGTGCGCGAGTCCGACTCGCACCTGGCCAGTTTTTTATTATGTACACCATAATATGTTTTATGTAGCCCAATTATTTGTTTTCCTTAATGCAAAATGTGCGTTTTGTGGCAGTATTTTCTAATAAATAATTAAATAGTCCATGAAGTATCGTCGATTTATAACCCCAGATAACTACATAGATTTTTTTAAAAGATAACCATTCATGTGTGTAGAATTCACATTACTAGCAATCTTGTTAACTCCTCCAACTAAACTAAATATGCTTGTGTCCGAAAAGGGTTCACGGCAATTGTGTAAAGGGTGGTATTCGAACTCACGACCACTCAATCACAAGCCCTACTCCTTAGACATTAGACTATTGACGTGAGTTACATATTATATCACTTTAATTCAACATACCTGTTCCAACAACACACTTTCCGCCGTCGCCGACTGCTCAGTACTCAGCAGCTCCCCACTCCTCAACAACGCAGCACCTTCAGGCCTCCCCCAAACCCATATAGGCACCCTGCCCGACCGAAAGTGTCTCGCCGACTCCATCAAGTTATAGTCTAACACTGAACTGGGCACTATCAGTGTCTCTCCAGCTGTCAGCATGAAGGCATCAGACGTTCCGTTTATACAAGTGATCCTCCAATGAGGGCACTCGCATCGTTCCAGTTCCCTCTTCCAGTCTCCTGGGCGTTGGAACATGTTCATGTCGGGGGGGAGAGTGGGGTAGTAAGGTTCTCTGTACTCGAAGGCGAAGAGGAGGTCGTGCCTCTTCGGAAAGGCGTGGTGCATTAGTGCGAGCGCTATCTTTCGGCCGTTGTCGATTGGGGAGTTCACGAAGCTGAATGTTAGGACTTTCATGTTCTGGAAAAGAGATTTGTGGTTACATTAGTTTGTTTGTCTTTATTAAGGACGCATTTACGTTTATCACTCGCTCAATTTTAGGTATCCTAGTAGCAACACAACAACATTGCGCGCAGACGCACTTACAAACCATTGTTCGCCCGATTTTATACATTACTTAACTAATCTTGATACTTGAAGGTAATATTACATTTTCTTTAATATTGTTTGACCATAATAAGTTGTAACTTATTGTTTACAAAGGGTTACATGCTTATTGATTAGATGTTAGTTTCAATTTTGTATTAATGTGTTTGACGCCCGATTAGGAGTACTAGGGGACTTTGGAAATAAAATACTCATTTGTGATAAAAAAAATTAATAAGAAATAAAGAAAAGTTTCGTCATGCCTGTCTGTCTGTTTGTCCATCTGTCCGTATGTCACAGCCATTTTCAACCGACGAAAAAAACGGAGGAGGTTATCAATTCGACGCGTATATTTTTTTTATGTTTGATCACCGATTACTCGAAGACGGCTGAACCGATTTGGAAAATTATTTTTTTGTTTGAAAGGGTATACTTTGAAGTTGGTCCCATTGTCACCAAGTCGGGAGCTGATAATGGGATCTTGGAGTAATCCAGGGAATTCTTCAAATATTATAGGCACACCTACGGTGATTTGAGTATTTTTTATAGTAACTTGTGTAGTTGCATTCAAAAAGCACCATTTGTGAAGTGGATCTGATGATGAAGACCACAGATGGCCACTGGAACTACTCAATATATAAGTAGGAATAAGAAGTATTTCATGGGTTCCGCTGCGATTACTTGAATATGGTTTTTAAGCACAATATGCTCGTCACAATGCATATGATGAAGTGAAGCTGATGGTGAAGTACCAGGAGAACTCCTCAACAATTAACGGCCCAGCATTGGGAAAAGCAATATTTTGTCTACTTTCTAACCAATTTCGGAAGTCGGACACCGCCTACCGAAATTAAAGTTATTTTTCACTTTGCAGTGTTTTTTGGAAGTCGGTTTAATTTTTTTGGTAAAAAGTTTATATATTCCGAAACTTTTAGGACTATACATGTGAAACCTGGTAGGTAGATGTATTCTGTGAACCGCTTTCCGATTTAAAGAATATTTTTTAAAAATTATTAAAAAAAATAATTCAGTTTCAGTTCCGTTCCAGTTTCAATTAATCCCACATGGAACTGAAACTGAAAATATATTTTTTTCATGAAACTTATGCGTGTGTGGTATTAATAGACAGATCTTTAAAAATGACATTGAAGTTTCTGAAACCACTTTTTCATAAAGTTAATCGTTTAAAAGATATACACTTCCAAAGTGGTAAAATGTGTCCCCCCTTACTTCTATAATAATGGAGTGAAAAATTATACAAAAAATATATGCTATGGTCCTTAATGTAAACTTTCAACCAAAATTGGTTTGAACGAGATTGGGTTGGCAGTTTTTGAGATACAGCATATTTACTAAAACTGCAAATAAAACTTTGTAATTCATACAAACACTATGAAAAACAAAGTTATTTGGCGTAGTTACTACGGAACGCTTCATGGGCGAGTCTGACTCGCACTTGGCCAATTTTTTAGTTTTTGTACGAACTGAACATTTTGGCATATTGAACCGTATGAAGTAAGCCCAACAAAAGGTAACTGTTGTATATCTTTGAGGAATTCCCTCGACTGTCTATGGTCTTCATCATCAGACCCGTAATGGCACTTATAACCCATATGGGTGCAAAGTTCTCATCAATATAAATGAATTAAGTTCAAACACAAGGTAGCTACTGTAAACCGTTGAGGAGTTCCCTTAACTGTCCTTCGTCTTCATCATCAGACCTCTAATGGCAGTCACAAACTATCTAGGTGTAAAGTTCCAGTCAATTCAAATTAATCAAGCCCAAACAAAAGGTTAATGCTGTAAATCGTTGAGGAGTTCCCTCGACTGTCAGGAGTCAATCTGATGAAAGGCTCCATCATCAGATCAACTCTAGACCTTCCTTAATTTGTAGTACTTTAAGATACTTAATGAAAAAAAAAAAACATTTATACGGTCGAATTGCGTAACCTCATTATTTGAAGTGGGTAAAAAAAAAATTGTTGTTTCATGCTAGGTTCAGTAACCAATATCCATCCAATTGTAAAAATAAGTATGTTTCTCGTTCTTACTTTTGTTTCGGTACGAAAAAGTATCAACGTATTCTAGTCACAGTATACAAGACGCCACACTTTTTATTATAGGTTTCGACCTTTTTTAATTTTTCGAGGAAAGCGATACACCCCTGAGTTCACGAACGCGTCTGAGCGCAGAATGACGGTCGGAGCCGTGCGTTCGGTAGAAAAAAAAATGTATGAAGAAATTTGAGACCGATTTTATTTTTCTCATCTATACTAATATTATAAAGCGGAAAAGTTTGTTTGTTTGTTTGCTTGAACGCGCTAATCTTCGAAAGTACTGGGTGGATTTGGATGAAATTTGGTATGGAAGTAGCTTGAAGCTTGAGGAAGGTTATAGGCTACTTTTTACCCGACTGCAAAAAAGGAGAGTTATGTTTTTACTGTGATAGAATCCACGGGAGCGAAGCCCCGCGTGAGTACTAGTAAATCATAAAGTTTTTTATGAATGTTCAAAATAATTAGCTTAACGTATAGATAAATACATAGGCTATAATTTCTTGTTATTTTGAAGTTAAGAATATGTTCCAGATTTGGCTTACAGGTACCTATTCAGACCCCATTTTTTGAAATTTTCTACGATTATTGCGGCGATAAAAACGTATTTGTGTGAAAAAGATGTATAGTACTGTGTAATTATAATGCATTCAATGTGAGAGATGAATAAATTATCTTGAAATATAATATCATAACATTTTCTAAATTTTAACTCCTTATGTATCAAAATGGTACCAGACCACACTGTGTAATTTTGCTTCAATTGCGGACACCTATATTTTATCCCTTCAACCTATAGATCCAGCGAAGAACTAAAACTTCTGCAAAGGAACCATAACTTTTTTATGATTAGTTTTGAAGTTATTTGAAAACTCGAGAAAACTCCATAGAAACCATAAAAATGCATTATTTCATTTCAAATATATGATTTTGCAATTGTTATAGATGAGGTCTTAAAAAGGACTGTTATATTCACTAAATTAGTGGTTTATTTTTAAAAAATAATCGTAAATATAAGGAAAAATCAAGATTTTTTTTAAAATCGAATATATTTTTTATTTGTTTAGTCTCATTGTATCCGCATTTTGTATTAACATGAACAGTTTTGTATTATAATATACTATATTATAAAAAAAAATCAGGTGCGGATAATGCGGGACTTCAGAGTTATTGAATTTTTATTTTTGAGGTTAGGGCTGTCACCTACTTTACTATAACTTTTCTTATATAATTTTGATTGCCAATTTACTATCTTTCTTGATTTAAAATTAAATACATGTGTTTTTTGGTGTAAAATTAAGTATTTTAAGTTAGATTCCTGACCACACTGTGGAATTTTGCTTCAATTGCGGACACCTATATTTTATCTCTTCATCCTATAGATTCAGCGAAGAACTAAAACTTCTGGAAAGGAACTATGATTTTATTATGTTCAGTTTCAAAGCTATATAAAGTTATGCTGACGTCAGCAAAAAACTGTTTTTATTTGTACATTTAAAAATAATGATGTTACATAGATCATTGTTTTACTACAATAAAATTACAATATCTAACTCCATATAAAGTTTAGGCATTGCACCTACGATGCATAAAGAGTAATATTTTTTTTTTCTATTTTACCTAAATTATGGTTTTCTCCGTAAATCTATCGATTCCGTATCTGATTTTAAAATTAAATTGTTAATGCTTAAGCCGTTTCATTTTCTTTACTCTTCATCATCCGAAGATATTAAAACTTCTTCAGATGCTAAAATAACATTTTCATCATCTTTGGTTTCTTCAAGTACCTAAGTCCTCGTGATTCAGAACATTTTCTGTTGATGATTTTAAAAGCCAAAGAACTTTTTCAAGTAAAACCAAACGCTTGTTATTTTTTTGGCGACTATCGAGTGACATCATGGATAGAAATGGATCTGAAAATTCTAAAGCTCGGTGAAATAGGTCAAGTACAGTTATCTTCCGGTTTAATTTTCTCGTATGGTGTTCCCATCATAACGCCAGAATTTGTTACGAGATTCTGAAGCTTGCTCACTCAGCATACCAATTGGTTGCGGACTAGACTTTATAATTTTACTCCCGTGATCTAATATTTTGTGAAGTGTAACTGACATGTAGCACCACTCGTATTTTTCTACATATTTTGAAGCGAAATTCGCATAAAATTCGTAAAACTTTTCATGATCTATTTCAAAATTACTTGACAGCGCTACTAATATAACATGTAAATCATCTACAAGCCATTCTTCGACGCCTAGAATGTTTGCAAATGTTTTCCTATGTAAGTCCGATACTGCAGTGCGGGCTGTGTTTCCGTCATTGGATGTTCCTGAATTCGGTCGTACAACATCGAATGCCAAAGACATTTTAGCATAAATTTCAGCTTGGATTCTTGTTTTCCGGTCATGTGGCATCGCAACACGCGCATCGTAATTGTGATTTAGTATCCGTAATCGCGTTAAATACTTTGCCGTCAGTTAAGGTCAAATATAATTTGGGATCTGCAATGATACTATGCCCGGCGCTAGTTTCGGCATAAATAGATGTAAGATCTTTAATTTTCTCCTCAACCCGGTTTTTTTCTTGCAAGGTCAATTCTTTAGATTCAGATCGATATTGAATCTTGATTGGGCGACAAAATCTGTAAGATTGAGGGTTTGGGTTTGACCACAGTACGAAACCGTCGTTAGTTTTTATTCTTAAAGGTATATAAGTTGTTGTAAATAAACTATGTTCGTCAATTTCGCCATCTGAAAAACTTTGCTTATAGATCGAATGTCCCGTACTGCCATGAAACCCTCAAGAACCCTGAAAAACGCAATGAATTGTATCGATTTGTTTTTGGTTGCAGTACTCGTTAGTAATTTCAGCTAATGATTCAACGAGTCGATGAAACGAGTGCATAATTAGGTTAAGGAGAGACACTGTTGCTTGTCTTTCTATTACTAGAACTTTGTCATCGGGATAGCACTTTTTTTCGTTGATTGCACTTTATAATAAGCTGGGTAAATATTGTGTCCTCGTGATTTTGCACCATTATAGATAGTTATATAGTCCTCAACAGTAAGCTTTCTGTCTATAATTAAACAAAGAGCTTCGTTAGGACTATACTGTTGTTGGAGTGCACTTTCTTGATTAGATGTTATCATGTTTGCGATTGTTGTTGCTCCAGTAGGGGTTTTTAGGCATTCTTTAGTGACAAACTCGAAATCAACGGCAGATTTGCTACTAAGTTTATTTCCGTCTTCGTCTGTTACAATCTTGGAGAAAACTTTTAATATTTTGGCTGCAGGCTGATCTTCTAATTCATCTGTAAAACGTTTCTATACACGGCGCTGCTGACGATTGCTCAGACTCTCGTGTTGCTTAGAAGTGGAAGGATTCAATAAAACATGAATAGGGTTTGGTGGTTCTATGATGCATTCCATCTCTCTGGATGTAGAAGGAGCATTTACTTGTCCAATGTTAATTTCTGTCACTTCTGCGATGATTTGAGTGGTTTCGGAAGTTGTTCGTCGTTGTTCTATATCTGGAGATATCTTATCACCAGAGCTTACGACAGATTCTTTTAACAGCATTTCGTGATCAAAGATAGTCGAAAGCCAAATATTGCTTTTCTTTATAAAAAACTGATTGCTTTCTGTGACAATCCTTGTACTTCTTTTCACATTTGCTTATGAATTTTGTCAGTGTATTTTGAATCTTTTTTAAGCTATTCCTGATAATATCAGGAATACCTTTCGGATAAATGGCGTTCATGACAATTTCGGTTCGCTGAGTAACATCCAAATCTATTGGTCGAATTTTCGGACCTTGCAACCGAGCATGTGATTCTAATATTTTTAAGACCTCAAGACGAGTCAACCTCAACGGTATGTTCGTCGTATACGTAGCACGCATTGCTGCGCTACTATTTTCATTTTCGGTAGAATGATAGTCTGCCACTCGCTGACCAACATGAGGGTTGGCGCCCTCATGCCCTAGCATTATGTCCCCCGGTCGAGGTCCGGAAGGACATCCCCCGCAGAATGGGTCAGGTCCTGCGGAGGCAATGCAGCGCCATGGGTCTTTAACGGCTCCATGACGCCTCACCCCCGCTTATCCAGACATCATGTAAAGATATTGGGTTTTAGCAATGCGCTTGACGAGGGCGGACCCCTTCCCAATATCACGTAGCAGTAGTAGCAAATCTGCCGTTTATTTCGAGTCTGTCATTAAAGAATGCCTAAAAACCCTTACTGGAGCAACAACAATCGCGACAGTGAACAACGACAAACAACTTCCGAAACCACTCAAATCATCGCAGAAGTGACAGAAATTAACATTGGACAAGTAAATGCTCCTTCTACATCCAGATAGATGGAATGCGTCATAGAACCACCAAACCCTACTCCTGTTTTATAGGATCCTTCCACTTCTAAGCGTTACGAGAGTCTGAGCAATCGTCAGCAGCGCCGTGTATCGAAACGGCTTACAGATGAATTATAAAATCAGCCTGCAGCCAAAATATCAAAAGTTTTCGCCAAGATTGTAATAGATGAAGACGGAAATAAACTTAGTAGCAAATCTGCCGTTGATTTCGAGTTTGTCATTAAAGAATGCCTAAAAACCCCTACTGGAGCAATAAAAATCGCAAACATGATAAAATCTAATCAAGAAAGTGCACACCAACAACAGTTTCCTAACGAAGCTCTTTGTTTAATTATAGGCAGAAAGCTTACCGTTAAGGAATATATAATTCTTTATAATGGTGCAAAATCACGAGGATATAATATTTACCCAGCTTATTATAAAGTGCAATCAACGAAAAAAAGTGCTATCCCGATGACGAAGTTCTAGTAACAGAAAGTGAAGCAACAGTGTCTCTCCTTAGCTTGATTATGCACTCGTTTCGTCGACTCGTTGAATCATTAGATGAAATTATTAACGAGTACTACAACCAAAAACAAATCGATACAATTCATTGCGTTTTTGAGGATTCTTGGGGGCTTGACGGCAGTACGGGACAATCGATGTTTAAGCAAAGTTTTTCAGATGGCGAAATTAACGAAGATAGTTTATTTTCAACAACTTGTATACCTTTAAGAATAAAAACTAACGACGGTTTCGTACTGTGGTCAAACCTAAACCCTCAATCTTACAGATGTTGTCGCTCAATCAAAATTCAATATCAATCTGAATCTTGATTCCGACTTTGCAAGAAAAAAACCTGGTTGAAGAGGAAATGAAAGATCTCACATCTATTTATGCCGAAACTAGCGCCGGGCATAGTGTCATTGCGGAACCCAAATTATATTTGACGGCAAAGTATAATATTTAACGCGATTACGGATACTAAATCACAATTACGATGCGCGTGTTGAGATGCCGCATGTACAGAATTCAATAAATTGGATAATATTTCCGGGAGGCCAGTTAATCTGGAAGCGCTAAAATATTGTCTAAGCCCGTTGCACGCATGGATTAGAATTTTTGAGTTTCTTCTTCATTTAGGATACAAAAATGACCCAGCAGTGAGAAAGTGGAGTCTCAAAAAAATCGATAGACGCCAAGATTATTGAGGACCGGAAAACAAGAATCCAAGCTGAAATTTATGCTAAAATGTCTTTGGCATTCGATGTTGTACGACCGAATTCAGGAACATCCAATGACGGAAACACAGCCCGCACTGCAGTATCGGACTTACATAGGAAAACATTTGCAAACGTTCTAGGCGTCGAAGAATGGCTTGTAGATGATTTACATGTTATATTAGTAGCGCTGTCAAGTAAGTTTGAAATAGATAATAAAAAGTTTCCCCAATTTTATGCGAATTTCGCTTCAAAATATGTAGAAAAATACGAGTGGTGCTACATTTCAGTTACACTTCACAAAATAGCTCACAGGAGTCAAATTATAAAGTCTAGTCTGCTACCAATTGGTATGCTGAGTGAGCAAGCTTCAGAATCTCGTAACAAATTCTGGCGTTATGATAGGGAACACCATACGAGAAAATTAAACCGGAAGATTACTGTACTTGACCTATGTCACCGAGCTTTAGAATCTTCAGGTCCATTTCTATCCATGATGTCACTCGGTAGTTGCCAAAAAAATAACAAGCGTTTGGTTCTACCTGAAAAAGTTCTTTGGCTTTTAAAATCATCAATGGAAAATGTTCTGAATCACGAGGACTTACTTGAAGAAACAAAGATGATGAAAATGTAATTTTACCATCTGAAGAAGTTTCAATATCTTCGGATGTCGAAGAGTAAAGAAAATGAAACAGCTTAAGCATTAAAATTTTTATTTAATAATAAATTTTTCCATTTCAATAAAATAAATAGATATATGCAATTTGACAACCCTATTTCCATAGAAATTCTATGGAAACTTTAGAAATTTAATATTTCCGAAGTTCCACTATTAACCTATTTGCTTTTTATTTTGTGTTGTTAATAACTATATTATGCATGCTCAGAATTAAAATCAGATGCGGAATCGAAAGGAATACGGAGAAAACCATAATTTAGTGAAAATCGAAAAAAAAACGATTACTCTTTGTACATCATAGGTGCAATGCCTAAACTTTGTATGGAGTTAGATATTCTACTTTTACGTTAATAAAACAAGATCTATGTAAATCACATCATTATTTTGGAATGTACAAATAAAAACAGTTTTTTGCTGACGTCAGCATAACTTTAAATAACTTTAAAACTAAACATAATAAAACCATGGTTCCTTCCCAGAAGTTTTAGTTCTTCGCTGGATCTATAGGATGAAGGGATAAAATATAGATGTCCGCAATTGAAGCAAAATTACACAGTGTGCAGACAAACCAGACAGACCAAACAAACAGACAACATTAAAAAAAAGGTTATTTGTATTTCAATATCGTGTAAATATGCACTTTTAAAAACATAGTTATTTTCAAGTCATTCATTTTTAAGTTACAGACAGACACTTCAATTTTATTTATATGTATTTATGTGGCGGGGGCAAAAATTTGAGGAAGGAAAAGACATTATCATATGTAGCAGAAATCCATGTCAGGTATAACCGATATTGCATACTGAAAAACCATTTAATTTATCCGCCCACATTGTAATTATAATTTTCCTAACTGATTGTGTATGAACATTTATTTGTAACTAGCTTCTGCCTGCGGCTTCGCTCGCGTGTAAAGTTCTACATCAGGTATCAGGTGTTCCAGTTTCCGAAATCAATTATAGATTATATGCCTCATAGCTAAAACAAAAAAGTTTCATTCAAGTCCGTTTAGAAGTTCCGCAGATTAGAAAGAACAAAAAAAATTTTTTTAGCAAAAAATAGAACCGACTTCCATATCAAAACACTACAAAGGCAAAAATAACTTTAATTTCGGAAGGCGGTGTCAAAAACGAAAATATATACAAAACTAAAGACACCGCCTTCCGAAATTAAAGTTATTTTTGCCTTTGTAGTGTTTTGATATGGAAGTCGGTTCTATATTTTGCAAAAAATTTTTTTTTCACGCTTTTTAGTGGGTCGGTTTGTAATTTATCTAGTCACAAAAACCATAATGTCAACAACTTATCACCTTTTACAAAATATTGCTTTTCCCGATGCATAGCCGTTAATTTTTGAGGAGTTCTCCTGGTACTTGACCATCAACTCTACATCACCATATGTATTGTGACGAGCATAAAGTGTTTAACATTCGTACTCAAGTAATCGAATCGCAATCCACGAAATACTTATTATTGAGGAGTTTCAGTGGCCATCTGTGGTCTTCATCATCAGTTCAACTTCCCCAAATGGTACTTTTCGGAAGCAACTGCCCAAGGTACTATAAGAAATACCCAAAACGCTATAGGTGTGCCTATAATATTTGAAGAGTTCCCTCGATTTCTCCAGGATCCCATCATCAGATCCTGATTTCGTAACAATGGGACCAACTAGAAAGTATACCCATTCAAGCGCAAAAAGAATTTTTCAAATCGGTTCAGCCGTCTCCGAGTTATGAGGTAACATACATAAAAAAAAAAAAAAGTTCAAGACGAATTATAAACCTCCTTTTTTTGAAGTCGGTTAAAAAGATAAATACACAGAAATCTATACTTATAATAAATCTGTAGAGAGGTCAATTCTGTACATGAAATATATTTCCAAAATAACTATCAGGGGGTGATTAAGGATCGATACTCATGCCAAAAATGCAATCAGTTAAATTTTTGTCTGTCTGTCTGTCTGTCTGTCTGTCTGTCTGTATAACCGTTATAGAAACAAAAACTACTCGACGGATTTTAACGAAACTTAGTACAATTATTTTTCATACTCCTGAGCGGGTTATAGTATACTTTTCATCACGCTACAATCAATAGGAGCAGAGCAGTGAAGGGAAATGTTGGGAAAACGGGAGAAGTTACTCCATTTTTAAGCTTCCGTCGCGTGTGCAACCTTAATGGTTAAAGCTACACAAATCATTTCATGACGGAAATGTTCTCCTTAAAATTATATAAAAAATATCCCACGACAGCATATGTCTAACTTTTATGGTTGACTCACAATAACACGTGTAACTCCCGATAGCTTAGCAGTTCGAAGCTTTCTGATTATAATATTTGTCTACTCTTACGTTTATAACACTCTCAGTCACCCCTAATTGAAAAAGTTAACATTATTAACTATTCCATAAAAAAATTGGCCAAGTGCGAGTCAGACACGCCCATGAAGGGTTCCGTAGTAACTATAATATAATATGCAAATTTATTTGACGAAAAAAAAACCTTACAAATTTCTTAAAACTAGCTTATTTACATTTTTTACAACTGCGCCAAATAAATTTGTTTTGAAAAAAAAAAACCTTACAAATTTCTTAAAACTGGCTTGTTTACATTTTTTACAACTGCGCCGAATAAATTTGTTTTTCATAGTATTGGTATGAATTACAAAGTTATATTTGCGGTTTTAGAAAATATGCTGTATCTCAAAAACTGCTGAACTGATTTCGTTCAAACTAATTTTGGTTGAAAGTTTATATTAAGATCTACAGACATATATTTTTTTAGATTTTTCACTCCATTATTATAGAAGTTAGAGGTTGTGTCCGCCACACACACATTTTGCCACTTTGGAAGCTTATATCTTTTAAACGATTGACTTTATGGAAAAGTGGTTTTAGAAACCCCGATGTCGTTTTTAAAGAACTGTCTATAGATACCACACATGCATCGATTTCATGAAAAAAAATATTTTCAGGTTTAGTTCCATGTATGGGGAGCATTATTTTAAATATTTTTTATTTTTTTCTTAAAATCGGAAAGCGGTTCACAGAATACATCTACCTATCAAGTTTCACATGTATAGTCCAAATAGTTTCGGAATAAAATTGCTGTGACAGACGGACGGACGGACAGACAGACAGACAGACAGACGGATAGACATGTCGAAACTATAAAGATTCCGTTTTTTGCCATTCGGCTACGAAACCGTAAAAAGAATCATAAAATCGGTATAGAAACACCAAAGTTATACATGAAATACGCTTATAATAATAAGCCATCGCGCGTGAATACTGAATCATGCTATAAGGATTATTTTTGAGAATCGGTCGCCGCGCTCGACGCGTCTCGCGGTCGAAGCGTTCTCTAGGTACTTAAGCCTCATGTGAACGTGATCTAAACAATATTACCAATACATTAACTTACGCTGACGGAGTCGCGGGCACAGCTATATTGTATCATTACGCTAAGGCCAATAGGAGCGGAGCGCCAATGAAGAATGCTTCAAAATCGGGGTTAAATTTAACGTTAGCCCAAAGTAACTATTCCACGCGGACGAAGTCGCGGGCAAAAGCTAGTTTTATTTAAAATTCTCGCTATGTTACCATTTCTAAACCCTCCTCAATTATTATTTTGTAAATAAATTCAATCATACAGACACTTTTAACTGTTTTATTATATGTATATATATTGGTTTAAACTATTTACCGCTCACTAGTCTAACCTGTGAGTCTAACGAGTCACTTATCTATTCGCTAACCATATGACATTGAGTCACGTGCTAATCTGATTAGATAGTGACCCGAACAGATTGCCGTAACGCATCTGCACGAAAATATGTGTATTATCTGTGTACTTAACACATATCTGTGTTCCATGTATACATATATAGGCAAAGGTGTGATTGTGTGTGAACATCCTTTTACGAGAATCGGCGTAAGAGGAGGGGTTATATCGTTTGTTTTGGCAATGTTGAAATATGGTTTATACTACACCTGCTTGGAAAGTACCTTGATACTTTATCAAATTTACGGTAGAAAGTACGTCATTGCATATCGAACAAATATGCGGGGAGAAAACGCATCTGAGCGGGAGAGAAAAGTGTATGAAAATCCATTTCTTACGTGGTTTTTCTTTTTTAATTTTGGGTAAGACTATGCGCCGGTAACCTAAATATCAAAAGCCAAAAAGTTTTTACAGTGAGTTTTTATCTCCAAGTTCACAAAATGACACTGGCCACTAGCTGTGTGTTGGATGGTGTCGGGCTGGCAGTGCGACCCTGCGGCGGCAGGATAAGCAATTTGAAAAAAGAACATGTGAAAATTGCAGACGCCATTGGGGCCATTTTCAATTTGTGTGTTGTTTGAGGATTCAGTTTTCGTAGAAAGTAAAATAAAACTATCAAAATGATAAGTAATGATAGTGATGATGAAGACTTTTTAACTCCGCCGCAATTGAAGGAAACAGCAAAAATACTGATTGATAACCTTTTACCACAGAAATCAATTAAAAAATATAATAAAACTTATGACGATTTTTTGCAATGGAAAAGTGAAAAAAATGCGGCATCTTTTTCTGAAACTGTTTTGCTAGCTTATTTCAGTGAAAAAGCGCAGAAATACAAACCAAGTACGTTATGGTCTATGTACTCAATGTTGAAAAGTACTATTTATTTTCCTCGTAGGTGTAGTATAAAGCACTATGTATCACTCGAGAGAAAGTGCGATTCCCGATCTCGGGTGTTTTAAAGCCCTCGCCTACGGCTCGGGCTTCAAACGACACCCTTGACGGTAATCGGTCACTTTCTCGTTTCTCCTCTCGGTGAACAATGTACTATTTTATGGAAGCGATTAAAACAATATTAGGCCTGCATGGTGAATTAGCTACGGCCTATTTCTTCTCTCCGAGAATTCATGGTGGGTCACTTGACCTTGAAGGCCGTCTCCGAATGGGGAAACGACAACTTGGTCAAGTGTAATGCAGCTAAGACCCAGGCGTGTCTATTCTCCGCAAAAAGGAGCCAATTTCAAACGGCTTCTTCTTTCCGTGGTATAACCGTGCCGATAACCAATCGTATCTTTCTACTACTAATATCGAACTTCTTGGGGTAACATTAACTTTCACCCTCAATTTTGGTCCGTTCATCGAGGAGGATCATTGTGAGTACAGCTAAGGAGTGGAATTCTTTGCCGGAGAGTCTGTGATAAGCTATAAACTGGGGGTCTTTAAGTAAAGAGTGAATAGGTTACGTCTAGACAAGCGTGCTTCATCTTCGACCACATCATCGCTTACCATCAGGTGAGATGGTGGTCAAACGCGAGCCACATAACATAATCAGCCTATCACTTTAACCTCTCAAGGACCGCCATTATTACGTCAACCATCCGTCAAGCTCCGCGGGCGGGTTCTTATCGTAAGCGTAATCTGACTCCGGTCACAAACGATTTTAAGACTTATCTTTAAACCGTTTTAAACCGGTCGGGGTTCGGTGGCACAAATTTGTGCCAGCGGGGCTCAACTAATACTTGTTTACTGGCACGTTTTTTTGCCGCTGGGGCTCTAGATGTTAAAATTGCTGAGACACAGGCCTCTCCTCTATGAAGGAATGAACCGTGATCGACCACGCAGGCCCATTGTTGGTGGTGAATGTCACATTGCTTTGAAATTTTCGTCTTAGGACTTGCAGGTTTCACCGAATTGAGAGCAGTTAAAAAGTAAATAAAAATAAAATGGCTTTTATGGATTCCTTACAAAAAAATAAAATGATTTATAGAAATATGTTCAGTATTACACATGCATTATTGTTATTTATGAGAGCAGTTAGTAGTGAAGATATCAATTACCCAGTCCCAAAGTATTGTACCTGACTGGGATCAAACTCACGACATTCAGGTCGTAAGTCAGTCCCGAACCACCCGGCCACCACTGCTTGGCTATTATAACATTACAATAACAAAAAAAAACCGGGACTCAATGAAAGGCTAATGATATTATCGAAATAAGGAGGAGAAAAGAGGTGAGGAGGTTGTGTAGGTCGTTTAAACGATGTTTGATTGAACTCGGTAGTTCGACATCAGATAGGTGCTTCACTGTTTATTCAGCTGCAAAGTGCAAATAAGATAAGTGTCTGGCTGGAGAACCTATTGAGTGTCTTATAGAAAATATGTATATGATTTAAAAAAAGCCTGTTAAAAATCCGACTAATGGAAGGGTTATTAGTTCGGCAGTCTATGTATTCTCTTACTCTTTACTTTGTTTGCAATAAACAGTTATAACTTATTATTTTTTCGAATTTCGATGGGAATTCATGTGCTCATGAACATTAGGAGGGCGTATGAAAGACCAAACCCAACTCGCAGAACCATCGTTATACGCTTCCAATGTTATGAGAGAACACACTATCATCCCTGGATGCACCGCAAGTAGCATCCTCCTTTCACTCCTAATAACAAACCCCGGTTAGTGCAGGATTATTGCTAAATATAATTTTAATTCTTCAAGCGGCATTATGATTATTATTATTTTGTATTACTTTCTAATGTTTTATAATTAATAATTATTGTATTAGTATAATTGCTTGAGATTTGCATGCCACAAGGCGTAATATGGTTGAATTGTGCTCTATTTCTTGTAACAACTTTATACCCATAATCCATATTAGCAAATAAATGAAATTTGAATTTCCGGGTCAGGCAAAAAGTGCTATTGGGGAATTTCTCAGTCCTCAATACCCCCGTGCCTCGCTTTAACTGTCGTTACGGGTAGTAAGCCAGTAAATCTGACACTGGTCTAGCCAAGGGATATTTACTAGAGATGAAACGGATAGTGGTTTGGCCGGATACCGGATATTTATACAACGTGTAACAAAAACCCCATATCTATCCAAAAGGACTGAAGACAACATCTGGTATGGAGTCTCTATGCAAAGTTTCAGCTCAAAATAAGTGACTCACAGAATTGACCCCAAATTGTTGATTTCGTATGTTTCTTGAATACCAATAATAACAAACGTGTCACATCACTATGAGGGTCATCACTTTCCACGTCATTTGCCAATAAAACGATAATTTTCTTCGTTCTTCTTAATTTAAAAAAATCGGTCTCTGGTATCAATGTATAATTGAAATTTCTAATAAGTTCCACACATGTAGACATAGGATTAGAAAACCCTTGCTATATCGTTTGTTATCATCCAAAGAAGCTGTGCACTCGGTATGTATATACCCTTTAAATTACACGTTGTATATTCAATTTTATTCATATAATATATAATAATATATATAATTTTAATCCAACTTCACACGGGAAGCTCATGACAATTTTTGGGACTGTTTCAATGATGCGGCAAAGGATAATAGTAGTGAATGTCGCGATCAAGTAAAACAAAATCCAATTGCTAAAGCCTGCAATACATGTTGGCCGAGCGTTATCGAGAGAAGGCCAATACCAACATGAAGACGGTATATTTGCCTTGTCTTGCTATCGCTCGGTGTCACTTGCCTAGTTGGCCGAGTGGAGGCCAACGCCAACGTGTATAGAGCTCATTTGCTGCCGGAGTCTGTGTTTCCCGATAGCTATAACCTAGGAGTCTTTAAGTAAAGAGTGAATAGATTACTTTTAGGTAAGCGTACTCCATCTTCGACCATATCATCACTTACCATCAGATGAGATGGTGGTCAAACGCGAACATATTTTTAATAAAAAAAAATACTTGTCTTCGCTCGCCGTTGCTCGTGATCACTTGCCTCACTTCGGATCGGTGTCGGTTTTTGTTCACAAATCATAGGCGCTCGCCTGCGATCGACCAACGTGTGGGCAGCTTTACAGACCCTCTTCTACATTGGTCGTCTGGATTGGCGTTTGACGAACTTGTCGAACGTGTGACATTATTTCTTGCCTCGTACCTATTTGCCAACGCTCGCGTTGGCCTATGCTCGGCCAACATGTATTGCAGGCTTTAGCAATTGGATTTTGTTTTACTTGATCGCGACATTCACTATTATTATCCTTTGCCACTTCATTGAAACAGTCCCAAAAATTGGTTGGTTGGCTTAACGAGGTTGACTTTTTCTTAAAAACACCTCGAATCGATCGCCATCATGACCCATACATTTGGTGGTCATCTAATTTAAATCAGTACCCACAGTTGTCAAGGTTTACTAGAATTTATCTTTCAGCACCTGGCAGTAGCAATTACAGCGAAAGGCTATTTTCAGAAGCTGGTCTGGCCTCTTACCAACAAATGCAAAAAATTTGGTACCTATTTATTCACCATAATTTGCCACTTGTTAATTTTGAGTATTAATTAAGCTAATTAATAAAACAAACATTTTTGTCGAGTGATTAATATAATAAACCGTGTCCATAACGTAGTGTGGTATCATTTTCCTCGTGTAAAATAATGAGAATTTTTAGAATATTACTATCCGGCCGGATACTGAGTTACTATCCGGTATCCGGCCGGATAGTGAAAACAAGGCCGGATAGTGAAAACAAGACAGGATAGTGAAAACAAGGCCGGATAGGCCGGATACCGAATATTTACCGGATATCCGTTTCATCACTAATATTTACCCAGCTACTGGGCTGTGGAGGTCAGATAGGCAGTCGCTGCATGTAACACTGGTACTCAGGCGCATCCGGTTAGACTGGAAGCTGACCCCAACATAGTTGGAAAAAGTATGATCATAATGATGATAAGGTCACAATTTCCTAATATGTTTTTCCGTAGTCAGTTCATAATTTAGTAAATTTTATTTTAAAAATTTTATCAATAAGAATTACCTTTTGAATAAATCATGACATATTAAAATGACTATTAATGTAAATAGTTACGAAGTGAGTCATACAAAAATATGTAAACATAAACGTGCCAATAGAGGATATGGTTTTGGTGTTATCATATCTAAATATCGGTTCATAATAGTATTGATTTTTTTTTTACAAATGAAGTGGACGGAGGGTTAAGAAAATTGGCACAGTTAAAGTTTATATGGAGAAGGAATGCAGAAAGCTATTTTTATATGACGTAAGAAATTTAAATGAGTTATGGAATATCGACTTTAGTGTGTCTTAAAGTTCTCAATTCTAAAAATGAATCATCAACGCGGTATTTTTGATATCGGAAAGGATTAAAAATCAGCTAACTTGAAAGTATCCCAAATATTTCATTTGTATTTGTAATGACAAATAAGTATTGAATGTTCTCAGAATTTTGTTCACAAATAACATCTCATATTTGTTATTTTTTATATTTAGATCCGAATAACAGTTCCACGGAATTCACAGGTTCTTACACGGTATTAATATTAAGGGGAACTGAACACGCGATTTCCAAAGAACTTTGGATCAATATAAATTGTTTTTTCAAAGCTTTAACGGAATGGTAACAAATTGGACTGCTATACGGATTTACCATTTTATATTTTAAGTTCACTCTTGTCATTTCTATCTTTCTTCCAGTTTTTGTTGTGGATACTAACCAAATCAACATTGTCTGAGATGATAAGATTAATATTTTTAGCTCATTTCTTTTCTTTTCATTCTTCAGTTTTGTTATCAAAGTTTTCACGAACATGTTGGGATTAGATTTCAGCTTTCCCATATGCAATCCCAACTAAAATGATGAATGCGAAAGTAACTTTGTCTGTTTGTTTGCTACACTTTCGCGTCTAAACCATTTAACAGATTTTGATGTTAAAAGAGATTGCCCGATTTGTAAGGACAGTTGGGTCCCAGTGGAAAATTCTTGTGCCCTGAAGATTTTTATTTTAAATAATAGTAAAAACATAGTATTTTCATAATCAGAAACCATTTTTCATTTATTTACCCTGGTTTAAGAGATATCATTGTTTTTCTGTTGTAAAAATCTAGGTTATAATTAGAAATTGACATTGACATTTCCTCCTATTTAGATTAAGTACCTACTTCTACTACCTATCTACTATACATCATTATGGGGATGGGATTATGTCTCTATTACTTTATGTACATATAATAGCAGTACTATAAAAAGTAGATAGGTACTCATAGATGGTGTAGAAGCCATCTAGAAGTTGGCCCCAGTACTATTTACTGTCTATCGGGTACGTTAAATTATCAACAGATGGCGCTATATCGTGTACAAAATTTTTTATTTGAAATAAAATTATTGATGTAACATTAATTGGAGATAAGTTTAAGAAAAATATTAAAATCTTCTTACAAATTGAAATAGACACATAAATGAAATATAATTTGATAAAGCACAAATATCAACTTTATTTAAAAAGACCTGGTGCCAGATTCTACTTAGGAAATATAAAGTGACAGTTCTTGAACTGAAAATAAACAATCACAATATGGCGGTTTGTTGTATTCTGGGAATGCGTATTTTGTATAATCTATACTTATAATAAATCTGTAGAGAGGTCAATTCTGTACATGAAATATATTTACAAAATAACTATCAGGGGGTGATTAGGGATCGATACTGATGCCAAAAATGCAATCCGTAAAATTATTGTCTGTCTGTCTGTCTGTCTGTCTGTCTGTCTGTATAACCGTTATAGAAACAAAAACTACTCGACGGATTTTAACGAAACTTGGTACAATTATTATTCATACTCCTGAGCAGGTTATAGTATACTTTTCATCACGCTACAATCAATAGGAGCAGAGCAGTGAAGGGAAATGTTGGGAAAACGGGAGAAGTTACTCCATTTTTTAAGCTTCCGTCGCGTGTGCAACCTTAATGGTTAAAGCTACACAGAAATCATTTATGACGAAAATGTTCTCCTTAAAATTATATAAAAAATATCCCACGACAGCATATATCTATCTTTTATGGTTGACTCACAATAACACGTGTAACTACCGATAGCTTAGCAGTTCGAAGCTTTCTGATTATTATTCTGCTCTGAAATTTAAAACCACCACAACTTTGCAATGGAACTCGGCTAAAAGTAACCCAGTTGCAACAAAATATAATCGAGGCTCAAATTTTAACAGGTTGCGTTGCAGGAGAAACCTTCTTTATTCCCAGAATTCCCATGATACCAAATAATTTTCCATTCCAATTTAAAAGAACGCGATTCCCAGTATCGGTGTGTTATGCAATGACAATTAATAAGGCTCAAGGGCAGACTTTTCGTGTTGCTGGAGTAGATCTCGGTGTCAGTTGTTTCTCGCATGGTCAGTTGTACGTCGCGCTTTCCCGGGTTAGCAGTTCTAGAAATCTTTATGTTCACGTGCCGGACGGGTCAACTTTCAACATAGTTTACCGGGAAGCTTTGCGCTGAAGTATTTTCGTTCTATAGGTACTTAAGCCTCATGTGAACGTGATCTAAACAATATTACCGATACATTAACTTAATAACACACAAGGAGTTACACGCTGACGGAGTCGCGGGCACAGCTATTAACAATAATATTGTGCGGTTCGGTATTGCGATATTTTTCAACAGTATTATAGATTGACATATTATATTTCCCTACTAAATTACGAAAGTTAATCTGTCTGTTACATCAAAATCACTGAACCGTGAGAAAGGACATAGGCTACTTTTTTTACGAAAAACGACGGAAACGCGGACGAAGTCGCGGGCAACAGCTATCTATGCTAATAATATAATGCTGAAGAGTTTGTTTGTTTGTTTGAACGTGATAATCTCAGGAACTACTGGTTCAAATTGAAAAAATATTTTTAATTAAATAGTCAATTTATAGAGAAAGGCTATAGGCTATATATCATTACGCTAAGGCCAATAGGAGCGGAGCACCAGTGAAGAATGCTTCAAAATCGGGGTTAAATTTAACGTTAGCCCAAAGTAACTATTCCACGCGGACGAAGTCGCGGGCAAAAGCTAGTCCTTACTAATATTATAAATGCGAAAGTAACTCTGTCTGTCTGTGTGTTACGCAGTCACGCCTAAACTACTGAACCGATTTAAATGAAATTTAGTACGGACATAGTCTAGAGCTTGAAAAAGGACATAGGCTGCTTTTTAATGCGAAAATAGGGCTGTAAGGGGTTGAAATAGGGGATGAAACTTTGTATAAAATTACGTCATTTTTAAAGCTAGAAGCTTGAAACTTATTTTTTAGACTTTTGATTAGAAGAATGTATTTAAATAAGCTGTTAGCAGTAAAATATTGTAAATAGCTTATTTATGTATGAGTTTTATTTTCAAAATAATTAGTCTAAAAAATTAAAAATGCTGCTGAAAGTCATTATTCCGCGTGGACGAAGTCGCGGGCACAGCTAGTATATAATAATTCTTTGTTTTCTTTCTACCTTTTACTACGATTACTCAATTGAGTAAAAGATGGCATTAGTTATTTAATTCTTTGATACCTGGCAACTTTTTTTTGTATACCAATCAAACCACAGACTACATTGAATTATATGGATGTCAACGTAATGTTTAACTGTTAATTAACTTTAACTTTATTCCCAGGGTGAAAGAAATTGTATAAAAAATACCATGAACGCAAAAAAAAAAAATATATTTTTAGGTTATTATTAAAATCAGGCACAAGATACCACAAACGGGACCTGCTCCGTGGCAATCTCCTTTGTGAAGAAACCTCTGAGGAAGAGGTTAGTTTTTTTTTTTCAAATATGTACTCCAAAAGGGCTGAAATAAGGGGTTGAACGTTTGTATGCTACATCGTATAATAAGTTTTTTGTTATGGATTGTATCTTTAGACTTATGTCAACTAAAAATGTTCGTCTTTTATTTCTACTTCTGTGATAGAATACTTAGCTTTGCGCCAAGCCATACCAAATCAAATTCTTTATTTGCTTACTAAGTGTAACAACAGGTCTCAGTAACTCCATGAGATATTAAAAAAGAAACTGATGAGCCGGCTCTTATCCTGCGCCTGCGCCTGATGGTAGCGTTTGAATAGGTCTACGATGAAACGTGCGACACATAAGCCGGTGGAGATTTCCACACCCTGGCTATTTGCACTATAAATGTGGACGTATTATGTACACGCAGTGCCACAAATAGAGAAGTCTCGCAAAAGCTGCAACTAACCTAGCAGACGATCAAAGACTTCGCCAGGAGTGAAAAGAATGATGGACTCACCTTGCATATAACCTGAAGCCCTTTCACCTTCCCGGGCATATCACCGTACGGCATGAGCCGCCGCCGTCGCTGCGGCCCGCCGTCCGTCAGCCACACTGCGCCGACACCCGTTAAAGGCACGTCGAATGCACCGAGCAAATAGTTCCTTTGGCAGTACTCCTGGGTTAAACAGAAGAATATTATGTACAAATGACAAATTTGAACATGACCCACCATAAATTTATTTTCTCACAGGCATTCAAATACAATCAGGTCGACATTCGCGTAAACATACATTTCCATGATAACGGCTACGACGACGTATTGACATAGCTTGGTTAATAACATTTCAAACGTCCTAAGTGCCACATGCACTGTAAAGGAGGAAAATCTTAGTTACTTTGACAGTTTCAAACGATTTATCGTCAAACTGCGTGATGATTCAAATTTGTCGATTGTACTAGCTGTGTTCTTGACTTAGTTCACGTGTGAGGTTTTTCCCGTGCGGCTTACAGGATAAAAAGAGCTTATATGTTACCCGGAGAGAAGTGATGGCCCAGTGGGTATGGCCCCGACTTGCGAGTTCCACGTCGTGGATTCAAACCTAATCAGAATGTGCCTGATTGGTTACATCTGATTAGGTTCATTGGTACATTATACACTTCTGGACACATCTATTGGCCCACCTTGTATTTTCAGTTTCGTTTGGTCCTAGCTAAAATTTTATATTAGGTCGAGCAAAAAGTTTTTATGCAGTTTTGAACCTGGCACATTCACAATTTCATTCAATAGTCTTTTTTTGAATTTCGAACACAGAATTTAAAGAAACAAAAGACAATTTGGAGCCTGTTTGTTGATATCAAACAATCGAATACTAAGAAAACTTGGTTTTATTGGTTTACTTGGATTTAATTCTTGAAAAAGTGATTGATATCTTTGCTTTTGCAACAAACATTACTTATTCTTAACATTAAGGTGAGGTTCTATCAATAATCTATGGATACTTCACCTGAAGTCGCCGCCCAAGCTGTGGCACTTATTCAGGCCGGACACAGCCAAAGAAACGTGAGTGCTCAACTTAATTTAAGTCGATCTGCGGTCCGAAATGTTTATCGGAGGTACCTAGAGACTGGCGGCTTTGTTCGTCGCCAAGGAAGGCCACGATCTCGGGTCACAACTGAAAGGCAGGATCGATTCATCGTGACGACCAGCTTGAGAAATCGTCACCTTACCTCCATTGAGATACAAAACCAACTTCGCGACTTCCACGGAGTATCTGTGAGCGCTCGAACTGTTCGGAGAAGGTTAAAAGAATGCGATATGGTACCACACAAGCCAGCTAATGGGCCCAAACTAAAGCGAGCCCACCGAACAGCGCGCCTTCATTTCGCACGCAGTCATTTAAATTGGACACAGCAAGATTGGAGCCGTGTACTCTTTTCTGATGAGTCTAAAATTGTGTTACATGGCAATGATGGAAGGAAGAAGGTCTACCGGCGTAAGGGAGAGCGTTTCGCACAATGCTGCTTTGAAGAGAGGGTTGCTTATGGCGGTGGCTCATGGACTGTCTGGGGCGGTATATCCGCGAGCGGCAAAACTCAACTTGAGGTTGTTACAGGACCACGGCTGCCAACATTAAATGCTGAAAGATACATTCGTGAGTGCTTAGAACCTCACGTGATACCATACGCGGACTATGTGGGCCCAAATTTCCTTTTTATGCATGATAATGCAAGAGCCCATGCGGCCGGCATCGTCAGGGAATATCTTCGGGATGTGAACATCACAGTTATGGACTGGCCAGCCAGAAGCCCAGACATGAACCCCATTGAGCACATGTGGGACGAGCTAAAAAGGCGTGTTAGGGCTCGTCAGCCAGTTGCCCAGACGATGCAGGAGTTGAAAACTGCCATAGAAGAGGAATGGGAGATGATCCCTCAAAATTTCATAGAGCGGTTGATAAACTCTATGCCTAATCGTATGAGAGCTGTGGTAGATGCCCATGGAGGCAACACGCGTTATTAAATTAAACCTTTATTTGATAAAACATGTTTTTTATTCAAAAATTAATTGCCTTTAACAAGGCGCATATCCGACTTGTTAGGCGTAGGTCCATGTCGTATGGTATTCTGAATTCAAATTTAAAACTATACGATCGAAAAAGATGGTAAAATGTATCAGGTTTAAAACTGCATCAACAGTTTTTGTTCAATCTAGCAATCGTATTTCGGTAGGGGCCATCGAAACCTAAACTCTAAGGTGGGCCAATAGATGTGTCCAGAAGTGTATTAGGGTTATTGGTTCTTTGTGTAATTTATATCATCACTACTGCTTTCAAATCAGTGAAAAAAAAAAAACATCGCTAGGTAACTGGCATGTCATAGGACCGAAAAAGTTGAATATATGAGACCTCCACGAAACCGCAGTCCGCCAGTCCGTGTGGTATGATAAATAAAACGGTCCATTCCCTTACATAGAGGTGGTGTGAGTGCCAAGAGCGGGAATGTTTATAGGCTGCTTATGTATAAAAGTTTGTAGTAACAGTTAAACCAGAAAGCTAAGCTTGATAGTTTTGTAGTAGGGCCACCTACTATTTTTGCAGCTCTATTGAGCTTTAACTACTGCCTTCGCAGATTATTATCAAATGTCGTTAAAAAATGTTGAAACTTAGCCACATCTTTTCCAATGAGTGAAAAAAAGCTAGACAGGTAGTGAGTTACTTGATAGTTGTACCAGGATGGACACGAGACTTGCGAAAAAAATTGATGGAATGTCGGCTGAATGCCGAGAGAGAGGCAATGTGACTTTTAGATTATGAGATTACATAGTTTTCTGTTTGCTTTCACTGTGATTCTTGTCAAACTAACCGAGGCATCAAATCAATTAAATCGAAGTAGGAACTAATTGTAAGAAAACGTTAAGTACCTACTGTCTGTCGGTTTTCAGGTAAAAACAAGGAAGATAGGTACCAAGGCCGCATAAGTCTCGAAAGTACACAGTTCCTGTTGTTGACCTATGAACGTAAGCAATCACAAAATAACACAACGAGGCCGGTTGCGGGAATGTTCTAACGAGATACCGCGGCCTCGGAACACAAGGGCAAATGAAGGAACTGCCACCGTGTTCCTTGAGTTGCTGGTCAGTAGAAGTATAACAATCCCTTCCGCTCTACGAGAAAGAGAAAAAGTATCACGGCGATGATCGTTATTTAAAAGTCTATCTTTTGTAGCTCAATCCGATCTTTATAATTAACAGACAACGAGTATGGCCTACCTTCGAAATTTTTGTTTGATATATCGCCTAAATAGAGAGCAATAGATCTGCTAGAATATCTTCGGAGTCGGTAAAGTGAGATTATCCCGAAAAAACAGACGGAAAGACATTTTTTTAAAAGTTTGTTACTGTTTTAGTACTTTTAAAAACATAGACATTTCAATGTTATTTATATGTATATGTTCCCGAAAGACTAATGCTCTTCTGTTGTCCAAGTGAGGGGATGTGTACTACGTTCGGGGAAGTTCCTTACGGGAAGTACCCAGCCTACAAAACATCTTGGAACAGGTTCATTTCTAAGACATGAGTCAAGATTTGTAGGCAGATTATTCACCGTCAGTCTTTCCTTGATTTATCCGACATTATGCTAAAACTGATATTGATCATTTAAAGACGTATTTACAGTGTGAAAATGCCGTTATACATATACTGTTATTTTGGGCTTGGCGAAAAATATATGACGAAGTTTTAAAGACACACTAAGCCTCTGCCCGCGGCTTCGCTGACGGGAAAAGGAATTTTTAGTTCAATGTAAGCAGTTTATGTAACTTCCTGATAATGTAGCTTTATATTGGTGAAAGGACTTATGACATCGGTCCATAAGTTTCTGAGTTTATACATTACAAATATACCAAAAAAACTTTCACCTTTATAATTAGTATACTATTGCGCACAATGATGTCCTAGGAAGAACTTAAAACGTGGGATCAGTATTTGCAGAAAGATTTAAAGGTTGTCTGTAAAAATCGCTTTTAGCGATAAGACCACCCATTGTATCACCCTTTTGTAGTTGTTAATCCTTATTTGTTTCCTGTTATGGTGTACAATAAAGAGTATATTTATCTATCTAAAGATTAAATGACCACAAGCCGATATAGGTTTAGGCAAAGGATATACAATTTTGGACATATATTTATTTGGTCCAATCCTTATCTTGGCTCGTCTAAAGCCTGTAAAAAATACTTACATCATTGGTTGAGTTCTCCAAGGGCACGAAGGACAGTTTATAGTTGGTGATGAAGAGCGAGCCGAAGCGGCCGCGGTCCCACTCGCTGAGAGGCGTCAGCATCACCACGCTGTGTGCCGCGCCAGTCACCAGCTCGCCTGAGAACAGTCATTTTTTTAATTTTTTTTATCCAATACACATTACACAATAATTTAAAAAAAATGTTTTGTCATACACGAAAGCCTCTTAGGGCTTATCTGTGTGCTGGCGAGTCGTAATTAGTTAGTAAATTTACTATACAGTAAAAAAGAAAATTAGTAATACTAAATTATATTACTATATAATTATATACTATTATTACTAGATTATAGTTTGACATACATATCCATACTAATATTGTAAAGGCGAATGTCTGTCTGTTACGTTTTCACGGCTAAACCACTGCATCGATTTGGAAATTAAAATTTAGAATGCTCGCTCGTTCCATCGTAGACCTAATCATCGCTTACCATCAGGCGAGATTGAGGTCAAGAGTGGGCTCATTCCGAATAATAGGGTTCCGTAGTTTTTATAACAGCCAAGTGCGTGTCGTATTCGCTGACTGATCGTTTCGTACCATGCTCTAACTAAAAGCTAAACATGACTACCTAACTAATTTGACTTCCTATACAAATCCTCACCTGATCCGACAATTTTGCACGGAAAGTTTCATTTTTTTTAGCGTTTTGTATAAAACTTGTCATAGCCGGTGTTTTGAATTGAAATACGGACACAGAGCTACACTACTCAATCGTCACAAGAAGCTAGCACGATACAACTGGCGCTTAGCGCCATCTATCGACATTTCTGTAGAGTTGTTCGAAATTTTCGAGTCAAATACAATTGGTCGACTATTACTCGTAAACTTGTAAAGTCCACTTATGTGTGATAGTTTTCCTTTAAATTTCGTTATATATAGGTACTACTGCCGTGACATTTGAATTTCTAACTATAACCGTTTAGTTGATAGACGGGAGGGACACTTGATTAACGAAAATTGGTACTTTAAAGCTTGATAAGTCACGAACGGTTTACTTAATCAAAAAACGGTCTTACCAAACCCCTAATATTTTTGAAAGACCTATCCAACGATATCCCACACTATGAGAAGAACGAAAAAAAAATTATCATCTCACTTTACATGTATGGGAGGTACCCTAAATAATAGTTTTTTTCAAAATGTTATATTACCACTTTTTCGGCGTCATTAACGTGTATACTCATGCCAAAGTACAACTTTCTAGTACCAATAGTTTTTGAGCTAAACCGCGGACAGACGGACAGACAGACGGACATGGCGAAACTATAAGGGTTCCTTGTTGACTACGGAACCCTAAAAATCAGCCCCTATAGGATTGAATTGAAATAGGGGATGAAAGTTGAAGTATGAAAAAAATTAGTCCTCAAATTAACGCGGGTGAAATCGCGGGGCACAGCTAGTATCGTATCATTGCCTAGTTGGTTTAGTGGTCGTAAGCGCGACTGTTGAGCATGAGGTCTTGGGTTCGATTCCCGTGTTGGGCGGTATGATACCCCGTACCACGGAAATCGCGTTAAGCCGTTGGTCCCGGCTGTCTTTTGGACATCTTTGAAAGTCGTTCCGGATAGTCAGAAGTCAGAAAATTTGACACTGGTCTGACCCAGGGGGATACCCAGCTATTGGGTTGTGCAGGTTAGAAAGGCCGTTGCTCCATGTAATAGCAGGCGCGGTCCGAAAGGGGGGCGTCACAGGGGACATGACCCCCCCCCTCCAAATCGTACACACCAAATAGAAAATCTTCTAAAATTTTGCAAAATAAGACTTTCCAAATATTGTATTGTACAATAAAGAAAACACATTTACTACACATATTTTATTGCTAGTGATCTCCCCCCCCCAAAATTCCAGGCTGCGAGCGTACCTGACTAATACGCGGCTACATCCGGTTGGATTAGATGATTGTGTAGACCCTAATAGTTGAGAAAAGACTATATATGACAGATGATATATGACAGGTCCATATTACGTTAGACGTCGCGATCCTAGGACTATTTTATTTATTCCGAGCTAATGTAACACATCGGTACAAGGCGGACTTAACTATTGCGTCGCTTCCGCGGACAAGTGCCACACTAGCCCACTGTGACTTGGTGCTTATGTGGAGTGTAAGTTACTAACATAGATTAAGTTTCTATTAATAACTCAATTTGGATTATTGAAATATGTATGTCAGTTTGTAATGTAAGTTATCTATAGGCCACAAATTCCTGAAAATAAATGATTTATTATTATTTTAACGCCTTTCGCATTCTTTACCGTTCTACCAAAGATAACGCCGAGATAACAGGACATAAATGCTTAGACATAAGAAAAATATTTTTAAGTAAAATAGATATAAAAGAATATCGTTGAAATCTCGGTCGATAGACACAAATACATGTTTGTTTTTATATATAAATGAATATGTTTACATAAAATAATGTGTTTATTAGACGACTCTGCTAGTTGTTTAGAAAATGCTTCAACTTTCGCTTAAATGCATACTGATTGGTGACCTGTAGACGCCTTACTTTCAATCGATTCAGTAATTATTAACGATATGACGAACATCTGTGGTTCATTGACGTGCAGAAAAGTGCATAACAATAACATAGGGGCATCCCAGCCGGCAAGCGACAATACGAGGACTATCGTCCCATGTCATCGTGTTCAAAACAGGGTAAAGAACTAAAACCTATTTACCAGTTCTTTAGACAGAACACTCGTTTATTCTTTCCCATTTTCTTTTTGTTATGTAAACAGATATTGAAACCGCGAGTGATTCAGACGGGATTTTTTTCTTGCTATGAAAGATGTGTATTATTACGTTTTTTTGTTACGTAGACTGCGTCATAGTGCGTGATGCCAAGGTGACGAGCGGTGGACGTCAAACTTGCACAAGAGTGACCTCATAGCGATGTTTTTCCTATATTTCTGTGCTGTGGAATAAGAAGGATATCAAAAGTATAACTATCGAATTCTGGCGTATAGATCACTTACACGTCCTTACGATGCCAGACGCCGCTACCAGTGGAAATAGGTTTTAATTATGATGACGTAAGGTTTTTAGGGTTCCGTAGTCAACAAGGAACCCTTATAGTTTCGCCATGTCCGTCTGTCTGTCCGTCTGTCCGCGGTTTAGCTCAAAAACTATTGGTACTAGAAAGTTGTACTTTGGCATGAGTATACACGTTAATGACGCCAAATAAGTGGTAAAATAAAATTTTGAAAAAAATAATTATTTAGGGTACCTCCCATACATGTAAAGTGGGATGATAATTTTTTTTTTCGTTCTTCCCATAGTGTGGCATATCGTTGGATAGATCTTTCAAAAATAATAGGGGTTTGGTAAGACCGTTTTTTGATTAAGTAAATCGTTCGTGACTTATCAAGCTTTGAAGTACAGTCGGCCAAGAAAGTGGTGTACCACCCTAAGGTTGAATATCGCTTGCAGATTCATAGGTGATAAAGATTAGTTTCGCTTGCAGATCGATCTGACAACTTCTATTGCTGTCTTTATCTGATTATTGATAACGACTATTACTGTTTGTAACGTGACAGCTGTTCGACCCCAAGCCCAGCCAACGGTAACTGGTATGTCGAACTGTCCGCGATTACGCGGAGCCCTACGTTGTGGTAGGCTCTTAGGCCTTATTTCAATAAACAAAAATGTACCACTAACCTGAGTGCTGGGGACGCCAACTTCGACCTTCCAAGGTCACGCTCCAAGTGTGGTTTGTATGTAATATGAGGGTGAGTAATTGTAACGTGTGATGTAAGTTACGGGTTCTAGGACGGTCCCAAGGCGTCGATCTTCAGATGGCGCCGTCCCGACCAGCATCACACCCAACTCGTTTCCAGCAAGCGCGCGCTACCCGTGGTAGACCATAAGGCGATGTGTTCCGAGAAATATCACTGGATTCTTGTTAATCCGAGACTACAAAGTTCAATCACTCACTGAACACAATTAATCTGTTCATATCTCGTGAGATCCAATACGATTTACAGCAAATTCCGCGTGCCGGCCGACCGACGACAAGGCGGCGTATAATTCAACAAAATCCCGGGGTTTTCAACAAATGGGGAATACACTTCAACCAACAAATAATTCGCGACCCAATTATCGGTCTCAACAGGCGAATTCAACAATATTTTACCAATTACAATCAAATCAAAGTCCCAAACGTGCGGACATTTTTCCAACCAAACAAAGACAATCTGTCAAGTCAAGAGAGGTTATGTCAAGTCCAACGTCAAAGACAATAGAATGTTGCCACACCAAAAAGAGCGTTCAAAATTACATTTGGGACGCAACATCTACCCCCCCCGGACGGGCCTACCCGTCCGCTAATCAATTGGAAGTCTTGACAAGGTTGCAAATTCAACACAGCTTCAATGCGGCCAAATACCGTAGCTAGTTCATTAAAGGTGAGAACGGTGTCTCCCAACAATCTCCGCCAGCGTCCCTTTGCCGCTTTCACCGCGGCCCCAAAAATACCCCCCCAATGGGGGGCAGGCTGGCGGGTCAAACAACCAAGTGACCCCTCGGCGGGCCAAACTATTACCAATATCAACCTGGCTCTCATTAAGGAAGGCGTATAGCTCCTTCAAATAGTTACTTGTACCCTTGTAATTCGTACCGCAATCAGACCTAATCAACGAAGGTAACCCACGGCGAGACACAAATCTTTCCCAAGTCGCCTCAAAGGCCTCTGTCGAGAGGGAGGTTACCAGCTCCAAATGTACTGCCTTGGTTGACAGGCAGACAAACACACAAATAAGCCCCAACAATCTTGCTATTACGAAGGGTGGACGTCTTCAACAAAGGGGGACCAACAAAATCCGTTACGACGCCAGCAAAGGGCCTCGCCTCATTGACGCGATCAGCCGACAAAATCCAAAATTCTCGCTGCAGAATGGCCAACAGCGCATTGCAACCGGCATGCGAGTTCTTAGTGTGACGATCAGTCACCAACAATTGTACCAATTTCAGTTACAACAAGGGCAGGAGCACCAATTTTAGGGTAAGGACAACTCACAAGGGTGACCTCAAACCAGGTCCTTCCCTCAACAGTGGTGTCAGCCGGTTCGCCAATTCCCCAAATCTTGCCTGAAAGGTCGTTCACCTTCAGGCCAACCTGTCCCGCTAACCAAGAAGACAAAAGGCAACCCCGGACTCCCGTCTCCAAAATGGCACAGACCACAATCGAGTCACCCAAGGGTCCCCAGACCGTGACCGAGGCCGTTGGCAACAAAACCGTCTTGATCGGGGGGTTCCTTTAGCGGGGCAGGCGTCAATCTCTTAGTGATGTCTGGGCGGCGACCGATCGCCGCTTCCAGGCTGCCTTCGTTCACGACGAGGCCAACAATCAAACCATTCGTCCGCGCGGTGTCCCAAGCCGCTCGCCATCACTGGAGGGGCATATCCCACCGAATGCCCGAATGGCGGAGGCCGCGACTCCAGCGGGGGACGTTCCGCCAACGGAGGGGAAAGGCAGCGGCGCCGACCCGGCCACTGCTGCCTAGCAGCCAATGCGCGTTCTCCCTGACGAGGGAAGACCAAATGGCGCTCGTGGGGCTCCCGTTCAACTTGCGCGGGGGGTGGAGAGCGGCGTACGGAATCGCGGGTCTCAGCCCGGTGCTCGTCTCCGGGGTACCCCCCCCTGCGCGAACCCCCCTCAGAAGCTGGTCTGCTGGAGCGGTTCGCGTTGGCGCACAAAATCTCCAAGTGGGACCCATCACAAATTCTACACGGGCGGGGGTCGGGGCAGTCCCGATGGAAGTGGGCCCCCAAGCACGAAAAGCACAAACGGCGTGCGTTGACAATACGGCGGCGGGCACTTACGTGCAAATTCAAAAAATCCGGGCAACGCGCCATGACATGCCCCGTTGCCTTACAAAAGTCACAATGATGAGGACTCCGGGCACCATCAAAACGGGGGGCGGGGCGATCATCAACAGGCCCCCTAGCCCGAGGACTCCGGGCGCCAGCCAAACGGGGGGCGGGGCGATCATCAACAGGCCCCCTAGCCCGAGGACTCCGGGCGCCAGCAAAACGGGGGGCGGGGCGATCAACAACAGGCCCCCTAGCCCGAGGACTCCGGGCGCCAGCAAAACGGGGGGCGGGGCGATCATCAACAGGCCCCCTAGCCCGAGGACTCCGGGCGCCAGCAAAACGAGGGGCGGGGCGATCATCAACAGGCCCCCTAGCCCGCGGACTCCGGGCGCCAGCAAAACGGGGGGCGGGGGGAACATCAACAGGCCCCCGGGCCCTAGTCCGTCCCTGGTCTCTGGGCTGAGAAGGTAGTGGGGGCGACCCCGTAGCGCCACGAGTGTTATCCGCAAACCGACACTCGTCTTCCAAAAATTTGAGGAGGTCGTCAAAGGGGGGAAGATGGGTGGCACCATCCCCACCATACTCCTGCTCAAAACGTGACCTCAACTCCGCGGGGAGCAACTGCAGCACTATGTGCACCAACAAGTAGGACCAATGTTCTACCGGTAACTCCAAGCGTCTCAAAGCGTTGGTCGCTGAAACCAACGGGTTCAGCAAGTCAGTGCGCAACGTCGACGTGCTGACAATGGCCGGTAGCCCCAAAATCTGGTCGATGTGCACATCAGCCAGGCAGCGCTTGTTCTGATACCGTCGGGAGAGAAGCTCCAGAGCGGTCGGGTAAGAGGAATCCGTCACCGGCAAGTGCTGCACCAAGGCTCTGGCTTCGCCCTCCAGGACAGACAACAAATAGGCCAGCTTCTGGGCAGGTCCGAGGTCCAAACGTGCATCGACAAGACTCTCAAAGAGATCTAGGAAGCCCAGCCAGTGGTCCAAGCGACCGTCAAAATGTGGCAGCTCCAGGGTGGGCAGCCTACTCAATAGTCCAGGGCCTGCAACAACAGGGGTCTGCGGCTTGGCCGCATCAGGCACCCGGCTCCTCAAGATTTCCCGCGCTCGTAGACATATGACATCCCCCAGGTGGATAATCTGGTCATAGTCACCCAAAATCTTATCGCGGGCTGTCTGATCCATCACCCCCAAATCCACGTCCATGATGTACTCGTTGAAGCGCGTGAGCGCAGCATCAGCTGACTTGATCCTCTCAATCACTTGCCCATACCGAGCAAGGGTGAGCTCCTCCAATTCCACACGGTCAACAGTTGCAGCTGCCGATGTGAACCATCTCAACTGTGAGGTCAATCCCGCAGCAGCCTCCCTGACTGCCCTTAATGAGGCCATTGCAACAATCAAATATTAATGCAAACAACAATCAACAACCAACAATCAAATATTAAACAAACAGCAATGACTTGTTAGCCGACCAAATAGTTTCAACAAAATAAAAATTCAAATTCAATTATTTCAAGTCCCAATCCGACCCTGTACTTATTCCAAGTGTGAATCTAGCTTGCTAAGGATGGCTAGTTACAAAATAAATAACAATTGAATGTATAATACAATGCTGGACCAACCTCAAATTAAACATCAATAAGCACAACAATTGTCTGTATAATATTGAGCCGGAGAATCTCTAACAAAACTCCAATAATTACTATAAATGCAATAACCAATACACACAATTCAAGTCCTATGTTGTTAGACTATGTGTAATTATTATTTAGATAACCTTTCAAATTCAGATCAATGACATTCAATTATTAATTGCCACAAATACCAAACAACTTTTACAACAATATACCAACTTATGTACCAAATTATGTACCAAATTATACCAAATTATACCAATAATTCCTAATTTCACAAATAAATCCTACCTGTCAATGCAATGAAAGAGGCTACAGTACAAATCACAATACAAACTACAAGTACTATTTGAGCCCGGCTGACAAGGCAATATATTCAAACTTATCAAGTTATAAGTTGTGTTAAGTAATTAAACTCAAGTTTTAAGTTTTCAACAATATTCAAAACTTCCAATTAAACCAGTGGATCTTATATTATAAGAGCCGCGCTTCTGCTACCAAATTTATATTAAACCACGCTCTGCATACCAAATTGTTCGACCCCAAGCCCAGCCAACGGTAACTGGTATGTCGAACTGTCCGCGATTACGCGGAGCCCTACGTTGTGGTAGGCTCTTAGGCCTTATTTCAATAAACAAAAATGTACCACTAACCTGAGTGCTGGGGACGCCAACTTCGACCTTCCAAGGTCACGCTCCAAGTGTGGTTTGTATGTAATATGAGGGTGAGTAATTGTAACGTGTGATGTAAGTTACGGGTTCTAGGACGGTCCCAAGGCGTCGATCTTCAGATGGCGCCGTCCCGACCAGCATCACACCCAACTCGTTTCCAGCAAGCGCGCGCTACCCGTGGTAGACCATAAGGCGATGTGTTCCGAGAAATATCACTGGATTCTTGTTAATCCGAGACTACAAAGTTCAATCACTCACTGAACACAATTAATCTGTTCATATCTCGTGAGATCCAATACGATTTACAGCAAATTCCGCGTGCCGGCCGACCGACGACAAGGCGGCGTATAATTCAACAAAATCCCGGGGTTTTCAACAAATGGGGAATACACTTCAACCAACAAATAATTCGCGACCCAATTATCGGTCTCAACAGGCGAATTCAACAATATTTTACCAATTACAATCAAATCAAAGTCCCAAACGTGCGGACATTTTTCCAACCAAACAAAGACAATCTGTCAAGTCAAGAGAGGTTATGTCAAGTCCAACGTCAAAGACAATAGAATGTTGCCACACCAAAAAGAGCGTTCAAAATTACATTTGGGACGCAACAACAGCTGTTCTTAGTTTGAACTTGATGGAACCAATGACGTCGTAAAACCAACGGCGGGGGGCTGTAGATTTTGATGACAAAATTGTATCTACAAATTCAGAATTGTAATCAACAAGTTACATAAAATTGTAAAGGCACAAGGCGAGTCCACAAACCTACAATTTCTGTAAACTTGTAATTACAATATCAATAAAAAACAAGCTAAAAATAGATTTATCCTTTTATTAAATTTCTACAATCAATTTTAAAATACTTATAACAAACAAAAACATAGCATATATAGTAATATTTAGAAGATATTGAAAATTTTTAAAAATTAGAAACGGGTGTAACCGCCGTTGGCCTCTATAACCTCTAAAAGACGAGACCTCATTGAACCAACAAGCCGTGAGCAAATATCGGTTCCCCGCATTTCCTCCCAGATATAATTACAGTGACTAATAAGAGCTTGTTTGGTTCTTTCATTTTGATGCGACCATCGTTGGACCATAAGGCCCCAAAGATTTTCTATCGGGTTGAGGTCCGGCGATCTTGAGGGCCACTGAATTACCCTTACGTCAGTGTGTGAACGAAACCAGGCTCTTACGATCCTCGCATTATGAATTGAACAATTATCTTGAACAAAATCAAATTGTGGCACTTCGTTCTCCGGGTAAACATTACGGACTGTCGGTAGCATTGCATTCTGAAGCACGTCGATATAATTTACAGCCGTCGCTCGAGGAGGTAGAGAACACAATTCTCCTACACCATCCGTACTCATCCAGCCCCAAATATTTACGGAAATTCGACCTGATTCTCTATTTGGGATTACATGATCATCTTTATACCGTGTTGAATTATATCGCCAAAGGTGAAGACGTCCATGCTGACTGGATTTAAACGTTTTTTCATCACAAAACACTGTATTAGACCAATCAAACTCTAAGTGCTCTCTGGCGAAGTTCAGACGAGCAAGTCTGTGAGCATCCGTCAAATATATTTTCTTGGCGTAATGCCTGTGGTGCAACCCCATGTAATGTAGATGATTCCTTATTGTTTGGGCACTCACATCGAACATCTCCGCAAAATGTTTTGTGGGCTTAAAACCATTGATTTCATATTCCCGTCTCATGAATTCTCTATCGTTATTGGAGAGTGCAGGCCGGCGACCACTTCTTCTGTGATCCAACAAACTTCCCTCCTCTCCTTCACGACGAATCCAAAAGCGGACAGAACGCCTCGATATATTCAAATTCCGGGATATCGCACTGATACTGCTTCCCTCATTAAATTGGGCAATTATTTGTGCTCTTTCGGCAATGGTCAAGTTGGCAGGCATTGAGATGATATTATATGCAGTTGATTGAAAAATAACACGGAAAATATATCGATTTTTTGCATATATTTGACAAAATGTCAATTGTCAGTTTTCTTTTTCAAATGGAATTCGGTTGTCTAAATAGTTTTTATTACTTTTGTTTGGAAACATTTCAATTGCTTTGTAGAAACTAATGTCCTTTTCATTTATACTAAAGGTTAAAATGTCATGTACTTATATGTGACATATGACGTATGAATACTAAATACATAGGTTTACGTCATGATAATGTTGTCTCTTTCAGTAATATCTTTTTATAACGAACCTTGTTGTAATTTTCGATGACCGGGAAACTAAATCAAAACTGGTACACCACTTTCTTGGCCGACCGTACCAATTTTCGTTAGAGTCAAGTGTCCCCCCCCTCTATCAACTAAACGGTTGTAGTTAGAAATTCAAATGTCACGGCAGTAGTACCTATATATAACGAAATTTAAAGGAAAACTATCACACATAAGTTGGCTTTACAAGTTTACGAGTAATAGTCGACCGATTGTATTTGACTCGAAAATTTCGAACAACTCTATAGAAATGTCGATAGATGGCGCTGAGCGCCAGTTGTATCGTGCTAGCTTCTTGTGACGATTGAGTAGTGTAGCTCTGTGTCCGTATTTCAATTCAAAACACCGGCTATGACAAATTTTATACAAACCTCTAAAAAAATTAAAACTTTCCGTGCAAAATTGTCGGATCAGGTGAGGATTTGTATAGGAAGTCAAATTAGTTAGGTAGTCATGTTTGGCTTTTAGTTAGAGCATGGTACGAAACGATCAGTCAGCGAATACGACACGCACTTGGCTGTTATAAAAACTACGGAACCCTACACTGCGCGTGGCCCGACACGCACTTGACCGGTTTTTTTTTTAAATGTAATCACATTTAGCTAGCGCCAGACAATAGCAAATTACTAAAGATCGTACTTCTAAAGGTTTTTAATATAAACAAACACTTTATCTATAAAAAACGGCAAAGACCAACTCACACGAAATGAGTCATGTGTTAATTTTAATGTATAAATATTGTGTTACGTAAATCGCGCTCTGATTAACAAGTTATTTAATGGAGTGTTTGTATTGTTGATGAATAATGGAGCATTTAACAACCTAACAGATACTATTTTTTTATAGATGTAATTAGAAATGAAACAGACAATGCAATAAATGGACTAGAAACCAGAAAATGGAATATAAAAATCTCATTTCAAAATAATTATGGTAAGCAAAAAATATTGGACCGAACGAAACTTGTATTCTGGGCACTTGTTAAACTGTGCAGCACTTCACGAAATAGTAATCTTTTAACATAACCCGTTAGTGTGATTGCAGTTCGTACACAGTATTTTAATTAGTAGATAGTAGAAAAGAAACATTACGCATAAGAAAATATATTCTGCAAGATCTGCAAGATTCAATCAGCAAGGAGTTTTAACTTAGGCAGCTAAGTTTTGAACTACAACAAAGGTAGAAAAGTTTGAAAAAGTCAAAAAAGGCTAACCTGCTGAGGTCATCATTCATATTGTACCATTTATCACTTCCATCCTTGAATAGCCTTTGGAAAAAGAGTGACTAATTATTCCAAGTACCTGCACGCGCATCTTTAAATCGGAGATGAGCCAAGTACTAGGCTGTTATAGAACCGAGGAGGTTGATTCGAAACGAATAACAAGGACCTTGCAAAGCGGCATATTGGCCGTCAAAACAAAACTATAGTACTAGGGTGTCATAACAACTGAGGATGTTAGTGCGTTGTGCTCAAGACAATACAGCGAGGTGAAGTTTTAGTTCTGGCATCTGATACGATTGAGTTTTCTAGCGGCCTTCACACTCAGTGATCTGGACCATACTTTTTTATCACGATTTGTCGAAGAAAATAAGAACGATTTGCGCAATAAGCAGTGACCGTGAACGTTGTCTTTGACTCATGCCGTCATGCGGTACCGTGCAACGAAAATATTTGCGGTATCGTATGTATTCTGGCGATTTACTTTTTATTACTGGTCATTTTGGTATTTCAAGGAAATCTTGAACGTATCATCGCCATTTTTAGGCTTTGGGGGAACTTTTCAAGTTACTATTTGCTATTTTAACGCTACGTTACCTATAAACTATAAATGAATATGACTGACTAAGCATAACAGCTACGTTGAATTAATTGATTTAACGACTTTTGACGGATTCAATTTATGGCTATTTTAGAATTGCGTACATGAATAAAGTAGCTTTTATTTTTATTTTATAGTAAGTAGGTATTTATTTTATATTTGTTAGTTTATACCTACTAAGGGTGATGCAGATTGTCCCGTGAGTATACTTACTCCAACCACAAGAATGTAAAACCTTCATACATATCACATTGTTTACAAATAAAATGGAAATTACGAATAAAATATTATTGTAACAATTTTTACGTTGTCAGAAAGATAAATTATACTTTCGATAAGCACACTGGACAAGGTCATAGCAGCTATCACATGCACACAATTAATTAGATAGGTACTAGGGCAGTATAACAGCCCTGTATTTACTGAATCCATTAGAAATATTAAACATACCTTTCCTCAGAACACCCATTGCGAATCACAATACACCATCAACTGGTGTATAGGACACCACTTCCTTTACTGTGGCTCGCATTACCAGGCATTCATAAATGGAGATACAGTTACAAGTATGCATCGCATACATAATGATTATTATGGTAATTTGCATGACATTTGTACTTCAGTAGTTCAGTGAAAATAAAATGTTGGGCAAAAACACAAGTTACATTGTTTTGTCCTTGAATGGGTGTAATTAAGACGAAATGTAATACGTGTAATGTCATTGACCTATCGTACTTTGTGATACATTGCTGGTAGGTATTTATGTTGGTACTTACAAAGTCACATAATATATGTACTTTTCTAACATGTATGTATGTATGTTTTTGGTTACTTCCATGTTATTTATTAAATATTCATCAGAAAAAAATAAATAAAGATAATCATTATTTTGATTTTAACTCACAATTTTGATCGTTTTCCAGTATGATGAATATTTTGAAACATTCATAATCTGTGGTAAAAATGTCTAATTTTACAACAATTAATCAACAAGCAACAGTAAATTAATAAATCAACTATTTTCCTTTTTTCTATCAGTCAAATGAATCGGCTTAGTTAGTTATCAGCTAGTTTAAATTAGGATATTATTAGGAAAATATGCATATTCTGTTTTCTCTAAAATCAAATACGAGACTGTGGTGACTCACAATACCTATTTGTATTCTTACTTAACAAAACAAAGTCTCTCATCACATTTGTCTGTATGTTCATGGTTAACTCATAAACAACTTCACACATTTTCATGCAGTTTTTACCAATGGTTAGACTGATTACTGAAGAAGATTTGAGTGTATAATTAATTAAGATTTTGTGTGAATTAGCCATTGTGGGAAGCTAGGACAGGCAAAGTAAAAGTTTTATTACAAGTGTATATATACATATATAACTAGAATAAACTTACATACATATTTATCATAATACATACCAAAAATGTATATATTAATAAAAATTTATAGAAAGGCGGTTATGAAAACTCTGCTTCCACTATTTGTTAAGAAAATAATCCCGCAACTTTCTCTTAAATGCATATTGATTGGTGGCCGTCCTGATATCGAGAGGTAGTGCATTCCACAGAAGAATAGACTGTATATAGAAGGAAGAATGAATAAAATCAGAAGTATGAGAAGGACAGAGTAAGAGAAGATTATTGGAAGAGTGCAGACTTTTAGCGTGTGAGGAACATAGAAATTGAAAATGAGAAATAAGGTAAGAGGGAGGGGTAGGAGAGTTCCTAATATATGTCGTATACAAATTCAAATGATTAGTTAAGACAAGCTGTATACATATACATTGTTGCCGAGAATTATGGACATTAAGCCTAGTGTTTTCAATACCTTATATCATGTTTTACAAGAGCAAAGTCAAGCGTTTTCAAGTATCTTTTTAAAATAATAAATGAAAATTAATCATAGTCTTGAATATAATTTAGTTTTATTTCTACTCACCATTTAGGAGCTTGGGTTTCACTTCTTGTAGTGATCCATTTCGTTCTCCTTTACTCTGGAACGAAGTTAAACAGCATTGATATTTTATGGACACTTTTTTTATAAGTTTATATGATATATTTAAATGATGTTTACTTAGCATCACTATGCTGATCTTAATTCATGTAAGCACTCATATGGAATGAAATCAAATATATTAATATAATATATAGGGGTTAGTCTCTGTACTTGCCAAGTAATTATTTTATATGCTTCTTTCTGAAGTAGAGAACTTTCTAACCTCCACCAAAATAAATAACAACACAGCAAAATTCAAAGTTACAAGATAAATTGTTTCACATCTCGGTAATATAGTACATTATTATAACTTACCAGAGGAGATACATTGATGTAACTCTTGAAGTTTTGAACCAACTTTTTCTCATTCATTGTAATCAAATAATACCAACACTGCGTTGACCCACTTTGATAGATTTCAACTATGTTTTTTAACCTATATATGAATAGATCCTTATATTAGGTTGAACGGAAGGTGATAATTGATTAAATTAGCAGTTATCCACATGATTATACTTATTTAACATATTTTTGATAACAATCATCCGCACAAACACTGAACTATCTGGATATAAATTATTCATTAAATAATTGAAGTACGTTAGGGTAAATGGTCCGGAGAATTAAACTAAACATTATTAACGTTAAAATTGGCTCGAAACGATGATAAATTCGTGTTGAAAGAATATTTTGTAAATTTTAAAAATTTATGACTACAGCAACACGCAAACGACCAGCGACGGATAAATGTTGGTATTGCAAGCGTATAAATTTGACTATTTTATTTACGATGCAATACAAAAATGATACCAAGACAAAAAAGGGATGAGTGTTTTGGGAGGGACTAGAGGGAGCAACCTTTTTAAAACATTGATTTCGAGATTTAACTCTATCTATCTCAGTTCAAAAGACTTTTATTTAATTAACTAAATTCAATCTTGGTAAAACTGAACCCTTTTTTCAACATTTTTTTTTGATTATACGTTCACGTTTGACCACCATCTCACCTGATGGGAAGTGATGATGTGGTCGAAGATGGAGCACGCTTACCTAAAAATAACCCATTCACTCTTGACTTAAAGACCCCTAAGTTATAGCTATCGGGAAACACAGACTCTGGCAGGGAATTCCACTTCCATCTATATTACTATACTCTTTGCCTTAGCCGTACGCACAAAGAAGGTATTCCCAGGGCTGGATTAACCATTAGGCGGAGTAGGCAACTACCTAGGGGCCTCGCATCAACTAGGGGCCCAGGCCTGGGCCACGCACATAGGCGTAGGAAGGGGGGGAGCCGGGTGGGCCGTGCCCACCCCAGAATGGTCTGGTGCCCACCCGAGAATTTTTACTAACAAACAATTATGCCTGAAAAATTTAAAAATCTGGCCAAATGCGAGTCGGACTCACTCATGCAAGGTTCCGTTATACGATACATGTTAAATTAATTTATATGAAAATCATCATTTTGTAGGTACGTTAAAGTTGACGCAATTTTAATAAGCGATCATCGCTTCTACTATTGGGGGCCAGGCCCCCCCTGGGAAATATCTCTAGATACGCCAATGGCCACGCACCAAGAAAACATGTTTCTTCGAACGAGAATTTGATGTGCGTGTGAACTTAGGGACCTCACTGTTATCTCACAAAATACAAATCGTTGGATTGAGTAGTAGAATTAAAACAATTTTAAAACAAATCTGGGAATAAGTAAACAAATATATTAAAAACCACAGCCCTTTATGTGCGTTTCCTCAGTTCACACACGATTTGGTCAGTCAAAGTAAGAAAAGGGGCCCCGAATGATGGAATGGAATGCCATTGCCTTAGGGCCTCTGACGGGGTTAATCCGGCTCTGGGTATTCCCAAAACGTTTAGTGCGTATGGGTGGGATGTCCACCATGTAACGATGGCACATCGCCGTTTTCATAAAAATCAGTTTTCCTTTATTTGTTTTGTTTGGAGTTGGCGTTAAAAAAAGCAGTATCCTCGGCTTTGTCAGCCATCGCTTCGTCATAGACAAGAAACCTTAAATATTTTTGAACCTGTATCATTAATTAATTACATCATCTGTGTTATATATACTGAAAAAAAAAACGTATCATAGACTGTGCATGTCTTATAAAAAAATGGCGATTGTTAAATTTTTGTTGAGAGTTTGAAAGCGCAATCCTCAAGCACATATTTAAAACTTTAAATATCTGTTGGTGAAACTGTGAATATATTTTCTGAAAATGGCGGACGCTTTGGTAGAGCGGAGACCCACCGCTCGGTTCTTCTGCCACAGGTGTAACATTGAATTTGAAGATGTTTTGCAGGTAAAAATCAATAGTTTTGGTTAGATTTCCCATTAAATAGGCAATCTTTTAGTGTACTACGCATTTAGATGATACACTTGTCAACCCTCTAACATTAGGAGTTGGTTTTCTAAACTTTATTTAGAAGGGCGAGATTTCCGTGGCTAATTTCCATTGAGGGTATTGGTGCAGCCGGTCGGTTCACAATACTGCGTGACATTTCTTTGGAAAATTGTTCAGGGGTCAAGATTGACGGAAATTGACAATTTCACGCAGTTATATGATTTGCATTATATGGCGCTTTGAATTGTGAACCCTGCCCGGTACATATTTTTATGTGCTCAGTTATCTACATGCATACATCCCACAATAGCCTCTGGAATGTCATTGATGTCAAAAGGATCTTCTAGTTATTCGAAATAGAATCACCTTTATGAGCTGTCAAAGAGGATACAGATTTCCATGCTTAGAAATGCAATGCTTATTAGTCATCACTCATGTAGTTTAAACAGCATTCTAGCTTTCCCTTTCCTATACAAATAAATGAGTCTCCTCAGTTGCGGGTCTCATGACACACAAATATTTATAGAACATATTAGCCCATATTGTGTAAAATTGAATAAATCATTAGTATAAGTATTATCATACAATTTCAGGATTACACATGCCCATACTGTGCAAGTGGTTTCATTGAACAGCTTGAGAACGAGACTGAGGGGCTAGCACTGTCAGGGGATGACTTCAGTGATGCAGACATGAGCAATATTGATGATATGAGCAATATTGATGACATGAGCAACCTGGATGACTCGGATGATATTCACCACTTGTCACAAGTATGTTATCTAGTACTTTTACTATCAAAATAATAATAAACCTTTTGTAGACACTAGATTATCACTCACTACTATATAACTTTTTGTTATACAAACTCAGACCTATTGTTCAACCACAGGCTATTTTTATACAACTCAATTGTTTTTATCATTGTAGAATAGATTACAAAAATAAATGTAGTATAATGTATGTAGACTTGCCAACAGCTGTGTGTTCTCCACAAACATCAGGGCCAACTATTGCCATTATTAGTGCCAGATCTTCATAAACAGCCTACATCTTCTTTTCGAGACAATGCTCAAACATCTTTGGACCAATATATAGGTACCTTCACAGCTCTATCATTGGCCTTGTTAAGATCTTGCAAGATGCAGGTGGTCGTGCACAATATATGTTACAAAAGGTGGGCCAAATCATATAGAGGCTACATCATCTGCATAAACAATCATAAGTAAGCCCAGATACAGTTGTGTTAATGTAAATATAACCTTGGCAACATAGACCTTTGAAAGTCGATTACTTTATGCTGTGGCCTATCCCTTTCCCACATTAACAAACCAACTCATTCTTCAGCAATCTTACATAATTTTAATTATAATGTATGCCTCAAAAGTCTTATGGTCTAGAATAAGGTTGAATATCAATTTTAATCTACCATAGAGGTCAAACATGATGTTGCCTACCCAATGAACTGTGAACAAGTACTTAATAATGAGCTGTGTGACTCATATGGAAATGTTTCACTCTACTATCAAGGCTTTTAGTGCAATTTTGCATGACTATCTTGTTTAAATATACTTCTTATTGATTATATGACATGATAAATGATATAGATAAGATAATAAATAGCCTAAAAGGAATTTGTTAAATAATTTTTAATTTTCTTTCAATCAAATAATTTTTAATTTCCCTTGAACCAAGTTGAAGGTACCAGGAAATCATAATTCTTAAGGGTTAGTTTCACTATAATATCTAGCTATTAAATGGGTGCAGTTTTTATTATTCCTGTTGATTCTGATACCACCTACTGAAGTTTCTAAGGATTTTCGGAGTATTATTTGCTTTGTGTTCTATGAGTATGTCTAGTGTCAGTTATTTAAGGAAACAAGTTGCTCATAATGCAGTGTTTACATGTAAACAGTGTATGTTCTGATTCCTTATCATCTTAATTGTTTTCTGATAGCTAATTTTAATGTTGCAGTTTAATGCAGTTTTGTTTTGCTGTTATGTTGACACTCACCAGCTGTACAATAATATAAGCCAGACAGCCAAGGCACACCTTAATAATTATTTTGCTAGGCATAAAGTTCGACTGCTGAAATAAAAAATAATGAGAATTCTTTTTTGCACGAATCGCACATGTTTTTGGCCACGCAAATAAGTATGTCAGCGGGCCTAGACAAAATCCATTTTCTGTAAGCGTTAACGCCAACGGAAAAATTAAATTGTATGGAGTGGACATTTGCTAACCACATGTCACGTGATTGTCACGTGTTAGTAAATGTCAACTCCATACAATTTAATTTTTCCGGTGGCGTTAACGCTTACAGAAAATGGATTTTGTCTAGGCCCGCAGGACTCCCGCGGGATGTGGCCATTTTAATTTGACGTCGGCTTTCGTTATCGCGTGCGGTCGCGTGACGCGTGTAGCTAAGTTTCAGCGCCCACGTGACGTGGCAGCGACGTGTCGTGATAACGAATGTTTGGAACTTCCACCGGCTGATCGCACCACGCCGCTTGGCGCCCCACGTGGGCGACCTACGTATTAATAGATCAGATCGATTATTCGCATTTGCTACACTAGCAATGTTTATCACTGCCTTCTTATTGCCTTCGCTGAAACACTGATAAGAATATTGATAGAATTTTTCTTGAAAGTTCTAGACGTTTGTTTACTTTTTGCTATCAATGTAATGGTTACCTACTTGGAAAAAACATATGTGTACAAAGCAATCATGAGTTTGAGTCCACTTTATTTTACACAGTTAGTTTTGTCGCTATAATCGACTGTTTAGGTTACCTACTTAATTGCATAATAATTTCAAAGAAGGGGGAAGTTTCCGTGATGTTCCGTCCACGTCTACGGATTTCAAATAAGTACGTAAATGGCAATGTATTTCATGACGTCACTTCATTGTCAAGCAGAACGTGCTTTGTGGATAACGTGTTGATCAATAAGATGATACAGCATAAATATTCTCCTATAGTGCTCAAGATTATTTAACCGAAGGCCGAATGATTTGTAGTCGGCACATACAAAGTATGATAGATGAGGTATGAAAACTTCTCGTCTTAAGAACCTTAACAAAGGGGAACATTTAAAATTATTGTTATTATGAGCCTGTGCTGTCCGAGGTTGTCTGTGCAGGGCAAAGGCTGCCTTTCCCTCCTTCCACCTTTCGCAATCTATGGCTATTAAAAGAAAAAAATTTTTTTTTAATATCCAGCTGTGGCTAGAAAATTCTCAGACAACCAAACTGCACTGAGCTGATCTGATTCGGTTTTTCCTAACTATGTATGTTGGGCTCGGCTTTCAGTTTAGTCAGACTCGGCTGAGTACTAGTGTTTTGGAGTATGGATAATGGAGTGCCTACCTGACCTCCACACCCTAGTAGCTGGATAGCACGATATCCTCTTGGAGAGGCTGTTGTCAGATTATCTAGATCTACTAATGACAATCGGGGGCCAACCGCACGGAGGGATCTCTACAAAATGTAACATTATACAGAGTTGATACGACAGAGGGGCATTAAATTACACTACGTATACTATACGTGTTTAGTGTTAATATGATACAGTTAAAAAATAAAAAAGCAAAAAAAAAAATTTTTTTCAAACATACTATAGCTTACAAATCAGAGTAAAACGCAACCACCCATTTATTTGTAAATAAATGTGACTGACCTTAAATACCTAGGTAACAAAGTGGCAACGTAGCGCGGCGTGTGTTATCTCTTGTCTTGGTCAGATTTATCGCTTTAAGGTGCATCTCATCAAAATCATTTGCGACTAAACTTTCTCCTATTTAATTGATTTTTGGTACAAAGCTTGAAAATGGTACCTAGTATACGGAGTTTAAAGGAAAGCCCCTCGGTCGTATCAACTCTGTATGAATAAACGCAATTCCTGAAAGTAGTTTGGTTCAGAATCGGTTTCTGAATCGATTTCCGTCATAAAAAATGGTGTTAAATTTTTATGGAAAAATCTTTCATTTAACTTAAAATGGAAACACAGTATGATGACAAATTAATACAATCCTTAATTCAAGGAAATTGTGTGCGTGTCGCGTCGGCCGCTAACATTGCATGAGTGTATGCGTCTGCGTAAGGATATTGTATGACGCACATACTTTTTACGTTTAGTAAGGATAACTATTTTATAAAAAATTGGCCAAGTGCGAGTCAGACTTGCCCATGAAGGGTTCCGTAGTAACTACGCCAAACAACTTTGTTTTTTATAGTGTTTGTATGAATTACAAAGTTATGTTTGCGGTTTTAGAAAATATGCTATATCTCAAAAACTGCTGACCCGATCTCGTTCAAACCAATTTTCGTTGAAAGTTTACATTAAGATCTACAACATATATTTACTTTAAATTTTTAACATAAAACTAAATTTTAACCACTTTGGAAGCGTATATCTTTTTAACCGACTTCTAAAAAAGGAGGAGGTTCTCAATTCGGATGTTTGCTTGTTTTTTTTTTTTTTATTTATGTTTGTTCGGGCATAGCTCCGTCGCTTGCCAACCGAATTGAAAAATTCTTTTTTTTTGTTGAAAAGAGTATACTTCCCAAATGGTCCCATGAAAATTTTATCGAAATCGGACAAGCTATTTCTGAAAAATCAACAAAAGTCTAAAAAAAAATATTTACGTTGATGATCTTTTCGTTTACTCTGCATTGCGTTCTTTGTTCGCGCATAACTCCGTCATTTAGGAACCGATTTGGAAAATTCACTGACCCACTAAAAAGTGCGAAAATAAAAACTTTTGCAAAAAATAAAACCGACTTCCATATCAAAACACTACAAAGCCAAAAATAATTTTAATTTCGGAAGGCGGTGTGAAAAAAAAAAGGAAATACAAAACCAATAACACCGACTACCGAAATTAAAATTATTTTTGGCTTTGTAGTGTTTTGATAAGGAAGTCGGTTTTATTTTTTGCAAAAAAGTTTTAAACGATTGACTTTATGAAAAAGTTGTGTTAGAAGCCTCAACAATGATCGGCAATAGTTGCTTATCAACAATAAAATCATTATTTAAATGTCACTTTTTATTGTTTCAGGGCACCCCTCCAATGTTGAACGATCTAGCATTCCTAATGTCTGGCGGACGGATACGGTGAGTCACTAATATACTTTGTATAGCTAAAAAGAATGTTTAGGCTAAGTGGTGATAGTATCCGCAGTTCCGCTCCTATATAGGAGTGAACGAACAGGCTATAGTCGACATTTACTTATGTTTACCACGTTAAAAAAAGACGTTTTTGAATAGTGGAATGAGTGTATGTAGATGTCATAATAATGGCCAAACTCCATCTTCTACATACAGGGTGGCCCGTTTACAGTGGTCCAAAGATTTTTTCAGCTTGAGAGCATCATAAGTGATCATTTAAAACATACTTTAGTTAAGCGAAAACTTATGATTTCGAAATTATGTTTGTTTTTTTAAATAATGTAGTCTAATTATTTACACTAGATGAGCCTATAGCGCGGTAGGTAGATTATTGCACTATGCTTATACCAAATTTCATTCGATTCGGTCCAGTACTTTTCATAACAGAGAGGTTTTGTGTTAAAAATATTGAAATTTCGGGTAATTTAAAAAAAAAAAACAATTTCTAAACCATGAGTTTTCGCTTAACTAAAGTATGTTTTAAATGATCACTTATGGTGCTCTCAAGCTGAAAAAAGTCTTTGGACCACTGTAAACGGGCCACCCTGTATATGTAGGTGAATATCAATAAACAAGTGTCTGTCTGTGATAAGTGTCAAGTGCTTACAGTTATTTAAACGGTACTAAAACAAAAAGAATTTTTAAACTTGTCTATCAGTCTGTGTTTGGGTTTTTCTCTATTTTTCGGCTAATCAGGAACGACTGAACTGATTTAAATGGGCCTCTCAGTGGAAAATAGATGCTGTTATAGGGCAACATATAGGCTAATACTTTTTATCCCTGAACTCAAACATGGGATCGGAATGTATGCAGAGAAAATCTCGTAGATAACAATAATAGTCTCCGCCTATAAAAGTATGGAGTAGTAAGGAAAATTGTTGTAGGGTAAAAAGCAATGACCTTGTATAGCACGCACCATCGTGCAATTACCCCCTGGGGTGCAAGAAGGGTTGATCGTGTGTCTAGTGCCCATAAGTGGTTAAGTACTAACAAACACGCTGCCCGTCATCCTGTACGGGATTTGTAATTTTTAGGATTGGTTATTGCATTGCATAGTGAGCTCGGGTTAAGTGGTCCCGTTTTTCGGTGGAAAAATCATTAAGTGACTCATCCCACCCTGGGAGTGTCAGACTTTTACTGACTAATAACCCATCCTGCTTCTTCAGTTTCCTTTGCGGTCCGAAGTCGCGGTATAGTATAAACAGTATAAACTTGCAATGAAATTCCGATACTTTTGCAAAATTTACAGTAACAGAGGTATTGAAATACCTCTGTAAATTACTGTATTTTTTCGACGTTTACTTATAGTTGGGACTTTGCAGCTCAATAGCCTGTAAAGTAAAACAATTTATCAGGTTTAAACTTATCAAGACGTTATAAACATTCTAATTTATCCATAGGAGTCTCTATGAATAAGAAAAATGACATTTCAAGTCTGTATATTTGAGAAACTGGATACATGAAAGTCTCTAACTGATACAAAGTTCTAGATCCCACCAGATCCCAGTAACACAGGTTTCACTGTATTTGCTTAGCTGGTCTTGCTGATCTGAAATCGTCCAACTGCCTTCAGCAAGTGACGCAATCAATACTCATACTTACAGACCTGTGTAGTAGGACAAAAATAAATAATAGCCTGCTTGCCTGTTGGGGTTGTGAGAATATTCTAGGGAGATACCGCGATTCAGGAACGTAACAGCGATTGAAGGGTGGGTTTTTAGTAAGTAAAAGTCTGACACTCCCTCCCTTCCGCTCCTCCCGGAGCTGGAGGAGACATAATGATGATTCTCTCACATTGATGTTACTGCTTGCGTTACGCTGCTTACCAGTGTAACAGAGAAGACGAAAATTTAGTTTAGACGATTTTTACCTGCATGCAAGCTACCTGTAAAATTGTGCTGCTGTAGCACTGATCAGAGACTTGCTCAGGGGTCGGTCGGGCTCCTGATAGTGTATGACCCCCTGGTACCTGTCGGCAGAGGGGCAGGGCGGCGCGAGACGCTGATGGAGCAGTTGGTGTGGATGATCGGGGGCGCGCGCCCCGCCACCGGTGCAGTCACGGCGGGCGCGCCCTTCGTGCTAGTCGGAGCGCCCGGGGACTATGTGTTTGGAGGTGAAGGTAACTACACTACTACATACTATATTACTACACTTGCGAGTAATAAAATCGCACACGCACACCCCAAATTTTACAAAAAAAAAAAACTGGGTTCTTGATAACATTTATAAATAATTTAAAGTTGCAATCTCAACTTAAAGCTTAATTCATTGTCTTTCCAATGATACCACTAAACAGTATGAAAAATTCTCAAAAGGCTCTTTTAACTTACATCTAAAATTGCATTTAGTGAACCAGACAATGAATTGAAATGAATCAGGAAATTATCAATAAAGTCTTTATTAATATGGAGTGTTACTTGCCCTAGCTCTAATTGCAGCTCTTAATCTGTTTTTCATCGACCGTTTTAATTTTACGACGAATTCCTGTGGTATAGCGTTCCACTCCTCTTCGATGACTAATGCAGCCCTTAGAGGTGTGTAGGAGCTGGACTTCTTGCTCTTGGGTTGAGATCAAGACTGCAAGCTGGCCACGCCGTCACGTTATATTGGCGTCTTCCATAATTATAATAGCGAACTGTCCTAGCGACATGTGACCTGGCATTATCATGCATGAGTACGAACTATTCCCCTATAAGTCATGAAGTCTAACACCATGTTAGGCCAACATGGTGTTCGAGAACTTCTTCCACATACAGTATTGGCCCCAGTAATGAAGAGAGTCGAGCATTATGCCACCCACCCCCCTTTTTGTGCATGTTCAAAGGCAAATCCCTCTGATGACCTTTTATAGACTTGAGCGTCCATCGTAGCCGTTTTTGGGACCATAGGATTAGCTTTTCGAGTTTCCTGTGGTCCCAGTCCACTACCTTTGACAGTAGTTACGGATAGTCGGAAGTCAGAAAATGCCAAGCCAGTCTTGCCAACGGGTATCGCGTTGCCCAGCTACTAGATTGTGGTACTAGATAATAGACTCGAAGGTGAACCCAACATAGTTGGATAAATAAAACTTTGGACCATAGAATCTATAGTGTTAGTAACTTACACCTAATAACTTATGATCTAGTGTTAGTGCCCATCACCCTCCGCACAAACTGCTTGATGATCGGGGAGCATAGACTCTCACCTACGATCGTCAGGATGTTGTTGCAACTGTAAAAACGCTAAGCAGATATCCCCAAAGTAACTTGTAAACTTAGTTCATATTGAAACATTTTTCTAGTTTTTCTAAATTAACATTCACATTTGCATACTTATTTCGCCCAGAGATAAATATTTAGCCGCATTTTTTTTTCAGGTTTGGATGCAGTAGTAACACAATTGTTAGGACAATTAGAAAATGCTGGTCCTCCGCCTTTACCGCGGGAACAGATAGCAGCCCTGCCGTCGGTACAGGTCACTGAAGAACAGGCATCAGCCAACACATCGTGCTCAGTCTGCTGGGAGAACTTCACCACTGGTGAGTTAAACCTCTTGCTTATCATAGTTGCCTGGTACTTCTGGAGGACTAGGGACAAGCTACTGCCCTTTTCCGAGGTGATATCCCCATGCATGTCCTCTGTCCTCCACCACTGTGTTGCTGGAAAGTTCTAACGAGTTACCGCGTCCATGGAATTCAAGGGCAACTGAAGGAACAGGGTGAGTTTTCAGTCAGTAAAGGTCTGACACTCCCTTCCACTCCACTCAGAGTGGGAAGAGAAAAGTCCCTTCACCCAGCACTGGCGCCGGGGGCTGCGGTAGCACTTAATACTTTTGGGGATATGCCGAACAGGGTGGAAAGTCCCGCACTTCATTGAAGGTAGATATTCCGACCAGACAGGTGTTTTTGCCTGATGAGCAACTGCCCAATGATTGTGATAAAAATCAAAATCAAAATTGTTTTATTTTACATAGGCCTAAATGGGCACTCATAAAACGTCAGAAGTTAGCACGGTTCGAAATTGGTCGTTTCCTATGGAGAAGAACCGGCAAGAAACTCCACGGTTACTCTTTTAAAAATATCTTGATTTTCACAATCTTTGCATAATAGATACAATTTTTTTATTTATTTTTGGTATGAGAGGACAGTATAGACTAATTGACATAATAAAATGTAATATAACTAATCAGAAATGAATCTCAGAGTCTATAGTGTTCACACATTTACATTAAAAATTAACTTTACAGAACTGCAAATGAATTAAGCAAATGACATAAAAATAAAAATTATATACAAGTAAAAAAAAATAAAAATAACAACAAAAAAAAAAAAAAACAAAAAATAACAACAACACAAAAAAAAGTGGGGTTGTTAATAGACCTTTATACAATAACGCAGTCACAATAAGCCAGGGAAGCCACATGTGCAGAAGGAATCATTGCCAAGCAGTCTTATCTTCAACGTAGTCCTTAATCTTATAATATGCTTTTTTCAAAAGGACACGTTTAATATGGGTTTTAAATTTTCCCTCGCTAAGATCTGTCACATACTTTGGCAACTTGTTATAAAAGCGTATGCTGTTTACAAGGAATGACTTGTTTGTCTTGGCTAATCTCCATTTGGGTATAACAATTTCATGTTTGTCATGTTGAGTTTCATGATCGGGTAGTTTATAGGTTAGCTTTGCGGTAAACTTAGCTTGCGCGATGCAGTATTTCTATGCGTAGTAGGTACTTATGTTGCGAGATAGATTTCGCTACATATTCTTCAACGCGGCCCCCGACCGGTACCGTCTGGTCAATTCTTATGTCGAGATGGAAATTCTCATGGTATATCTCCTGCGTTCTGGGGCGAATGAAGGGTTTTGTTAAATTCTAACTGACTAAAACCCCATGTATCATCACATAACTTATGCGGGGGCTGCGGGACCATTAAAATACTCTTCGACGCGGCCCCTGACTAGTGTCTGCTATGTGGGGGGAAGTGAGGTTTTTGACTCCCCTCATGACGTTTAATATGTAAGGTTCCCGTGTTTCGAGGAGCTGTGGATGTCCCCAAGTCCGCCTTCCCAAGACCCATTTAGACAATCTACTGCTTGCGTTTATTATCAGTCGCACGTCTTCAAAATATAAGATCCAGTTGAAAACCAGCGTCAGGCGATTTGCCTGGAATCATGCTGAACTGGACCTATTTGGCACAGCTGTGACGCACATGCAAAGCTGTTTTATTTAATTAAGATTTTGGTTTTATTTTTTGTATTTATTGTGTGCCTTGGCATCTGGGTCAAATAAATGTATTTTCTTTCTTTCAAGTTGTATTTCCTATTATGAAACTTGTATGGCTGAGTTAAGTATCTATTCAACCGTTACAGCCTTGTAGCAGTCAGTCTCTAGCCATTGTCATTAGATAAGGACATACAACATCCGGGGAATAACGGTATCGACACAATTCGCACCAATCATCTAATTGCTGTTTATCTATCAAGTTTTTGGTGCACGGTAAAACTAATGAGTTTATGTTGGCACCAACTTAAATGTAAATAATTTGTGTGCACTATGGAACAAATAAATAAATAAATAAAAAAATCTATATTCTACTCAGTATAATTTCAATGATATAATAATATACTAAATACATACATATTGTAGATAAATTACACCCAAAAAAAGAACAAATGATCATGCTCATCACATAAAAATTTGTCCTGGGTGGGAATCAAACCCACGACCTTGCGCATAGCAGTCAGGGCCACTGATGATGAAAAAATTAAATAAATAAATTAAATAACTCTCTAATTACCTAGAGATACATTGATATTGACGTCACGGTTAGGGCAGTGGTTGGCTGCTGTGCTGCGTGGCGCGAGTTCTATTCTCGCACTGGAATAAATATTTGTGTGGCATAAAAATAGTTATTCCAGCGGGCCTAGACAAAATCCATTTTCTGTAAGCGTTAACGCCAACGGAAAAATTAAATTGTATGGAGTTGACATTTGCTAACCACATGTCACGTGATTGTCACGTGTTAGTAAATGTCAACTCCATACAATTTAATTTTTCCGTTGGCGTTAACGCTTACAGAAAATGGATTTTGTCTAGGCCCGCTGGTCTGGATGGTTGTAAAAATGCACGCTCGATACAGAAGCAATTTCTAGTGGGAGTCAACGAGAGCTGCTGTCTACATGTAACTGGCTTGTATTACTGATAAGGTTCGTAGTGTCACCGTAGCTATTATAATATTCAAGTCAAAGTAATGTGTGAATAGGCAAATGAGGAAAAATATCAGGATTTTGTTTGCATGGCTTGCGTTTACTGACGGATGAAAACCCTGATTGAGTTATCCGTGCCCAACTTTATCAGGTGTTATAGAAGAGGACCATGAGACAGTATAAATGTATCTGTTGCAACTTCCAGGCGAGTCAGTATCTCGGTTAGAGTGTGAGCACATGTTCCACGCGAACTGCATCACGCCCTGGCTGCAGCTGCACGCGACGTGCCCCATCTGCCGGCGCTCGCTGCTGCCCGACGAGGCCCCGGAGGCGCCCGCAGCCCCGGCGAACCCCGCGGATCCCGCGGCCCCGCCCACCGGTACCAGCACGCCCGCCGCTAACACCGACACCTCCGCCAGTCAATACCGTGAGTCCATATGTAAGAAAGCACTGCACTTTCATGCGATCCCAGTAAGGATAATAATCATCTAACGCTTTCCATCTTACTAATTTGGGAAAAAATAATAGGTGGTTAACTTCCGAACTTATCAAGGGAGTTAAGACTGCTAAGTGAAAGATAATACATAAAATCTTTAATAGAACAAGCTTATATTACATTTTACACCCACTGCAAATTAATTTAAAGCAAGACACGATTTACAGCAGGTTGTACTGAATTTCATCCCATTTGGGATTCTGAGATTAATAGTAAGGCACACCTACTCGAACGAGTGTATCGCTGTGTGGCTCGTAATTTCGTCCATAAAGTTGTTTTAGAACTGAGATACTCGGGCGTAGGTGCACCGATGTCCTGCCCTGTCTTACACTGTCAAACTACAAGTACAAACTACAGACAGGAATTAATTGAACACTTGACTAGGCAACAAAAATTAGCATTTGAAAGCACTTCATAAACAGACCACTGAATTGAAAATTGGTTTTCTTACACTCCCATTATTTTTGAAAGACCTATCCACACTATGGGATAGAGGAGTTAAATAAAAAAATGTTTTTTCATTATTTTATTTTACCACTTTGTCGGTGTGATTAATAAAAGTATCCATGTCAAATTTCAGCATTGTCGTACCAATAGTTTTTGAGCTAAGCTGCAGACAGATGGACATGGCGGATCTATATGTTTGTAGATATGGTACTTATTATGTGAAACTGTATAGTAACGTGTAATTCAATGCATAGTTTTGAGCCAATAAATAAATCTATAAGGGTTCGTTGCCGAGTACATAACCCTAAAAAACTCCCAAGGTCAAAAATAATTCCAGCGTATACCATCTATCACTTACCATCAGGCGAGATTGAGGTTAAGAGTGGGCTCATCCCAAAAAAAATCGAAAAACATTTAAAAAGTTCAAAATAATACTTATTAGTGAGCCATCAAATTCAATGGATTTTAATTACAGAAATATTACATTTTCTCGTTAAAATTGGGGTCTAACATCCCGTCGCAGGGGTACCACAAACTTATAACACCCCTCTTCTTTTTTAACAACCCCCTTTTTTTTCCAGTGGTTAAGAACATATTTTGAGTTATCGAAATTATACCATGGTGTGGGAATACTCAGTCATGAGTTGTATATTATTGTTACGAGTTGGGGTTCGGGATAGTAATAATTTAGACCAATTAAACCAAAATTAACACTTTAATTAAATAAACGCAAAAATAAAAATTAACACAGTTATTCACACTGAACACTAAACACTTAAATCGCACTGAAATTTACTTGTAGCTCTCAGATTATATCGCCTTGAATCTTGTAATAAGACTGCCGTCTGCGTTCCTCTGCGATCTATTTATACCCCGGTTCTCGAGTTCTAGAATATTCTTGTAAAATCGACTCACTGTTTATACTGTCAAGAATATTCCAGAAGCTACTCGAGATACTCAGTACTGCCGCTAGATGGCGTTAGTGTCTCGAACGTATTAGCAAGTCAGTCGAACTTTCTCGATATACTCAGTACTGCTACTCGACGCCAGGTGGCGTTAGTGTCTCGAACATTCTAGATTTCTGTCGAAGTTCCTCGACGTAGTTAGCTAAGCGACTGACGTAACGTTATGTTGCAGCATCGCTGACACAGCTACTGGTGCGTCGGCTGCCGCGGCGAGCGGGCGGCGCGGGGGCGGGCGCGGGGGCGGCGGGGGGCGCGGGCGGCGCGGCCTGGGCGGCGCTGGGCGGCGGCGGCTCCTCATCAGGCAGCGTGTCGTCGTCGTCCGTGTCCACGGGCGGCGTGTGGGCGCCCCCGCGCTCCACCACCGCCTCCACCACCTCCAACTCCACGAGCTCGCTCAACTCCGGCGACCGCGAGCGCCACTACAACATGGACATCGACTTCGACTAGGCTCCCGGCCTCTCTGCCGCCCTGGTACTCTCGACAGTGACGATCCTAGTGTTGGTGAAGTGTTTGATCCAAGTGTTCGTGTGCTCGTGATACAGCTTCTGGGATGCTAAGTTGAACCGTTTATTTATATGAAATTGTTTACATAACGAGATCTATGTATGAAATATATAGTTGATACTGTTACTTATACTTCATACTGTTAGATAAATGGTCATTTATAAATGATCTATTGGAGTTGTGTGCCTTTGATTTGTATTTGCAGTGCAGTGTAACATTTCCAATTGAGATGACACAGTATGTTTTCTAATGTTACATGCTAATTTCAAACACTGTCTTTCAATAGACACAAGCGAGAACATTAAAACTATCTGTAACTTGAGAATAAATTATTAGCTACTGTGAAAGTAATTCAATCAATTTGTTTGCATAATATTTAGTTATTCAAATGTGTACAAAATTTCCTGAGTGAGTATCAACTTCATGTTTACACGCAATTTTCTTATTGCATAATTTTTTTCGTTTGTAAATTTTGTAAATATGCATGTAAGTTTAAGAATTTTGCTATAAGCTGTAGTATATTTAATACTCAGGATAATAGCTGAATATACATTTCACCAAATGAATTGATTTTAAATTGGGTTTTATTGATATAAGGGGATCCTTTTACTACAATGTTTCTATAATTGTCTAGTAATCCAAATACTTTAGACTTATAGAAACATTCCATCTATATGTTGTCAATGCAAGAAACTTTGAATTGAGTAAGCACATATTTTTTTTGTATATAATGTTTGAGTTTTAAAGAATAATACATTTTATTGTTGCTTTTGGATGAGAGTTTTTTGTAGTCGTGACCTTTTTTTCTAAACCGCTTTTTATTTTGGGGAAATGTTTGCTACAGAGAAGGTAGTGAGTGTATATGCAAATATTATAATAGATGTATAGTCAAATATATTGATGGTATGACTTGGAGTTATGTAGCTTATAGGAGACGAGGATAGCGCTTGTCGAACGCGACAGTGTAACTGTGTTACAAGGGCGGCGGGTAATCCCAGACTACGTGTGTATCAGATATAGCGCGGTTTGTGAGCGAAAGACTACATTAAATTATTTTACTATTAAAATATCTTTTTTTTTCGATTGAGTGCTTCATTACTGTTTTGTTTGTGGTTTGCTCAAGTGTACAATAAACAATGGGATTGAAGATATCATTAAACTACTGATACATAACTTTATATCCTGATTAAATCATGGTATAATCATCTGAGGTTTCTATATAGAAATCGTACTTCCTACAACAACGTGTTATCTTCATATTTTTTTGTAAAACACACATGGCATTCCTGGTAGAGTTTGAGTTGAACGATAGTTATGCTTTTTACCACACGGAGGATACAGTTTTTAGTGAGAATGTTCTGTTAAGTAGTGAAATGGCTATACTGGTTTTGGTGTTAGATTTTGATGGAGTTTATTGAGTGTATTTGTGAATAGCAGGGCACGGGCTCGAGTGAGGAGGCGCCGCCAGACTATTGAACCAGGCAGCCCGCCGACCTAACTCGAGGTCGTGTCAGCTACAAGATACCTATGTAAGTAAAGCCCACAGGGACTTAATGTTAGAGGATTTTGTCGCTTAGATACATAGATATCAGGGGCGAAGGGTGAATTTTCATAAAAGGGAAGCTGGACCAAAAAATACTTACCTTGCTCAAGTGTGATGCGTGAATTCCAGTAACTGTGGCCCTGTGGCTGACTTCGCAATCTTGTAACTTCGTAAATAATTATTTGTTTAATTGAAAATAATAGATTACTATTTATACAACGTGTAACGGAAACCCCATATCTATCCAAAAGGATTGAAGACAACATCTGGTATGGAGTCTCTATGCAAAGTTTCAGCTCAAAATAAGTGACTCACAGAATTGACCCCAAATTATTGGTTTCATATGTTTCTTGAATACCAGTAATAACACGTGTCACAGCACTATGAGGGTCATCACTTTCCACGTCACTTGCCAATCACACGATAAATCTCTTCGTTCTTCTTAATTTGAAAAATTCGGTCTCTGGTATCAATGTATTGAAATTTCTAATATGCTCCACACAATATCGTTTGTTATCATCCAAAGAAGCCGTGCACTCGGTATGTATATACCCTTTAAATTAGACGTTGTATATTCACATATAAAATAATAGACTAATATTTGCCATATTTCAAAAGGGAAGCCAGTGGGAATCGAGTTATATGGAGCCTTCGCCACTGATAGATATATTCTTTATTGTACACCATAACAATTAAACTTAACTACTTAACTTGCATACTTTTTGAAGCGTCAATAGCCTAATGGTTAAGGTGTCCACCTTGTGATCGAGAGGTTACGGGTTCGAACCCCACCCATTACTTTATTGCCTTTATGCCTCTTCAGACAAGCATAATTGGCCTAGTTGGAGGGGTTAACAAGATTGCTAATAAAGTGAATTTACCCTGTTAATTCTCTTAAAAAAAAGAAACTAGCATTCCGGCTGCCTACCAAGACATACCGCGACGTATATCTCAGAACCTGCTGCCCAATACATCAGGTATAAGTTGCGAATGAACTGGTGTTTGGCTTTGAAAGTTTTAAAATGATAGAATGGAATATGGTGTTAATTTCGACTATTACAGGGAGAAAAACACGTATTGTATCCCTAAAATAGATACGTGCGAACTACCCACTAGTTGCGTTGGCGAAAATGTGGAATATTTGTACTCTCGCTTGCACTACCTCACTCCGCGAAATGTCTTGGCATCCTTCATACCATAGTGCTTTTCAGCATCCCGTCATAGCATCCCTTACTGCGCTCACCAATGCCGTGTTAAAAAATCCCTTTCGATGCCTTAGAATAAATTTAAAACATTGGAATTTATGTCGTATTGCTGCTAGATAAGTTTGAATGTCCTTTGGTAAAAATTTCAATCCTCTGCCATTCTGTCCCGGTGTGTGTAGGTCCTAAAACAAACAGCTCGAAATTACATCAAACTTTCCTACAGCTGGCAAAACATGCCTAATGTTCCTAACCAACTTAGGTTACTTTGTAGCGTTGATAAGACGGATATGTCACTAGGCCCAACTAACCTGATAACTGTCGCTTCTATCGAGCTAAATATAAAACTAGTATCTCGCCTAATTACTCTACATGAATTGATTAACATATTTCTAGGCTCTTGGTGATTCATTTCTCAAAATATGCATTTCAAATTTGAGATCCGGGCAATCTGGATCTTAAGACTGATCTCTTAAGTGATAATACTTAAGCTAATGAAATTTGAAATTGTATTTTTGTATAATCATCACTTATTCGTAGATTAGGCCTAAACATTCAGACAGCTATTGAGGGTTAATGAATTTTAATGTGATACTGCATCGATGTGGCTCTGTTAACGCTTTTTTGTTTAAGTTGAAAAGGAAGGCACATATATATGTATTCACTTTGTTTATATTTATTAGTAGTTAGGTCAGAATACGCAGTTTAAGTAAATTATAGTTTGAAACAATTAATTTGATATGGAACTTTGTATGCACGCTATCATGGTCGATATTACAGGCAGGTGTTTGAAGTGAAAACACATTAGGATTGTTCATCGCATACATCGATAAGTGAATACAGTTCAAGTATCGATTCCAATAAATATGCAAAGCTTTTCAAAATAGACACGTTTGGCGGAAAATGAAGGACATTTTTGCTTTAGTTACTTTTCTGTAAATAAAAGAACTAAGTTTTCGTTCAATCAACGACTTATTTCGATATCGCAATCCACTGGTTGTCTCGCCTATAGGGTAGTATCATAATCATAATATTCTCATACCCAATAGACATACCCTCACTCTACCTTAGGATACCATATAAAATAGTTCAAATACACAAAATGTAAACATTCTCTTAAACTATTAAATATAAATACAGTATTGTATATTTATCTGTGTTTTATTACCAAACACCTGTCAACAAGTTACTTGCATAGGCCCGCAATGGGTCTGTTACTAACCAAGTCAAAAATTCACACATTTATTCTTGGTTCCATTGAAAAGGGGTGATCAATTATTGTTCAATGCTGTAGCAAATTATATGACCAACTAACTATAACATCAATTTTTAATACCATACCATTTTAAATGCCATCATGCAAAAAATGTCTATGGAACACCTTTCAATCATTTTAATGACAACTTCTGAAAAATATTGATTTATGTATCGAGAAAAAGTGGCAGTTTTGGTCTATAGGCTTATCTCTAAAGGGGCTGGAGCTTGCGTAGAAGGTTCTTATATCATTGGCAATATTTATACGAAGTATATTAAAAAAGGCATGTGTTTAAACGCTCATCAAAAATTCCAAGATTTTACTATTCCAAATACCTGCCAGAATGGATAAGTGCTCGCCAAATTATGTTGCACCGCATCGACTTAGCGGGGCTCCTATTTCTGTGTTAAAGTAAACTGATTGAAGATGACCGGTGCTTAGGGAGTGAGCGAACGAATCTCACTTCTCTCCTTACCTAATATGCAAGTCGGGGTGCCCTAAATTCCGATTCGGTATTAATGTTATTGTTTAAGTAAAATTGGAGAGCATTCAAATTGTAGCCTTAAAAATAATGTAAATGTTTTTTTTCTTGTCATCTCATTATGTACTCAATAATAGTAAATAATTTTCATTACCATTTAAGTTCTACAAAGTTCTATATCAAATTATATACATGTTACATAATAATGTATAAAGGTCTTAGAGATTTGTAAAAACGTTAAAATTACTAAGGGCCGATTTTTCAAGAGCCAGATAAAACGTCAGATAGCTAACAGTTCATTAACTCTAACTGAGACTTTAACGATCAAATAAAGAGTTTCAATTTTTCAAAGCTCAGATAACCTTCAGTTAGTTACCTGACCGATTTCTATGACTAGCTTCACGCTACATCTGCGAGAGCGAGACGCGCTTATGTACGTTTACAGATTTTAGAAAGAGACAGACAACTTTCAACGTAATGACAGCGGTTGTCACAATAAAACGGGAATCATAACCTTAAACCTTGTCGGCATGTCTCCGTGTTAATATTTTGTTTCCGTTCGAATTTCTTCTGTTCTGTATTGTGTGTGTCTTCTGTGTTCTAATATGGAAAATATCGTAAAACGTGAACGTTCCACGAATTTTAACAGCAGCGAAGTGAGATTGTTGACCGAATTGGTGGCAAAACATCGCACAATCATCGAAAACAAGCAGACCGACGCTGTAACCAACAAAGAAAAGAGACGAAATCTCCTGTGAAATTTCTTATCGTCCCAAAGAGACATATTATCAGGTCTCTCTCTTACAACTCTATGTCTTCTGTCTGGATTTAAATAATTGAGCACTGTATAATCTTCTTCGATTGTTTCATCGTCAATAGAATCAAAAATATCCATAGTTTTACAATTTAGGGAGCAAAAACACAAATATAACCTATAAACACTGACGCGCGCTATGACAGAAACGTCTAATAACTCGACAGTTAACGTGCTAACGGGGGTGTAAAGGGCCAGTTAAGTTAATTCGCTAGTTAGAGGGCGTAACTGGCCGTTAGAGCCTATCTGTCAATTGAAAAATTGAGAATCTTGTTAACTGTGGAATTAATCTTATCTCGTCGTTTAACTGACCATTGAAAAATCGGCCCTAAGGAATGTAAATTTAAAATTTAAGTAACATTAAATTTTAATGTAAAGATTGAAAATAAATGCAAGTATATTGATTTCCGTGTTGTTATTTTATTTTGGCAATTGGCTCGTTCAAGTTTGTGTTTTTGATCCATTGATACATACATTGATGATATATTCTAAAAAAGTTCTTAGTTATGGCGATGATGATTATCATTTATATTATTGCTTATTTGTTTGTGTAGTTGGCTAGTGTGGTCAAGGTTTATAATAGTCATGTAATTTTTTTATTTTTATTTAATTTGTGTCTCTAACAAAGAATGTACCTTACAAGCTAAAACAATAAATAGGCAGATTATTTAGCATTGGGCTTCTTCACTTATAGGCTACCATAAAAATTATTTAACAATTACGATAATGATTTAATCGTAGAAAGAAAAAGAACTAGCACTAGAATTCACTTTACTAGTAATCTTGTTATTCAATAATTACATTATTTAAATTCTATTATTTAACAAATACAAATGCATAATTATTTTACTATAATTCAAAAAGGAAAACTGCCTAAAGTAAGGCAGTCTTGTAGCACGCAGCTAAAATAAAATAGTAATCTTTTCGTAGGTATATGCGATACCAACATCTGCGCGCGGCTTCGCTCGCGTGGTAGCTTCTTTTTCATCAGATTAGATGCAGTTTATGTCCCTCACTAATACTACTCGTCTACTGGAGGTCTGCCATGAGATACCGATCGGACAGCAGATCGTCCGTTGCAAGTGGTCTTGGATTGGCCACACTCTCCGAAGGGGCCCCAGCCACGTCCCTAGACAAGGTCTAGAGTGGACCCCACAGGGGAAGCGGACACGTGGCCATCCAAAGCTTACTTGGAAGTGGCGGAGTTAAAGAACATAGGGTTGTCGGTGTCCGTGTGGACTGCTCGGCCACCATGTCGTAGAAGAAAAACGACTACGTCAACATTAAAAAGGAATTTGTAAAACACTAACGATGAAAGTCGCAAATTCGTAGATCCAAGATTCAAAAAGTTATAAAGGTTTAAAACCGTGGCCGCGCGGTTCTCTTTAACGGAGCTTCGTAAAGGTCCAATTCTTTTTGCTAATCACTGATACGATTTCGAAGAAATTGTAGATAGTATGAATAAAGCCCTAATATTTGGACTTTACTACCTACACGCGTTTAAAACATATTATGAAGTTAGAAGAAGTGTGACCAAGATTTATGTTGTGTCAGGACATTTCCAAAAGCGTCGTGTTTATATTACGTAGGTAAGTACCTATATACCCACCCTTCCGCTTGGCCCAGAGCGGAAGAAGTCATTCGATGATTTTCCCAACCCAAAAAAAAAAAATGTAAGTACCTATATTGTCCTATTTAGGGAATAATTACCTATGGTTAATTTGACGGATAAGTATCTATGCGAAAACATTAACATCGTATTCGTATAAATACTAAGTACCTATATCTCAGTGGTTTCCGAGTGCGCTCGCGCCAGAATCACCACCCGTTTGCGCGTCTTTACCATTGGGTATAAATGGTTCATCATGGATTGTGTAGTGCTTTCTGAATATTGGAATACGAATTTGCGTCTTTCATCGTTAGTGTTTTAAAAATTCCTTCTTAATGTTGACGTAGTCGTTTTTCTTCTACGACATGGTGGCCGAGCAGTCTAGACGGACACGGTTGTCGTGGCCCGAGGTGAAGCGCGTAGCTTAAGGCCGGGTTATCCAGAGCACCGTAGGTATTCGACGCTTACCCCAGCCCCCGCAACGAATAGCAAAACGTAACAAATTACGACGCGCGGGAGACGCGCGCGCCAAACGCACCGCTCATGAGTTCACGAACTCAAGTAGGTACGAAGATGCGTCACAGAATAGAGCAATGCAGTAGATCAACTTGAATTGATTAGTTTATGTTTATTTTGTTTTGTTTTAATAGTAAGTATTTTCAAGTTTATAGATAGAATAGGTACGTATTGTATAAACTTGAACCTAATTAGTAATAATTAAAAATAAGTATATTTATTTATTTTTGGGGACAAGGTGAATAAAAAATCTGACTGACACGCAGATCATGAATACGGGTATGATTCAAAATTACACGCCGCGCGCTATTCGACTTTCGCAAAGGGTGCGAAATCTTCATGGCACAGTGTAAAAAATCAACTATTAGGTAGGCACATTTACATTAGGGGAGTTGTATTACAATTCAATTATTGTTATATTGAATGAGGGCTTAGAGGTATTCCGTGTGAAATATTATGTTTTTAAATAAAAAATATAAATATTTTTCAATCAAATAGTTATACCAATAATAGCAACACACAAACACTTTTTGGAACGAATTTATTTTACGCGGCTTCTAAACTGGCAGAAATTGTAACGCAAAAGTGTAAATACTTACGACTATCTTCGGACGAGAGAGACGACGAGGGTCCCTCAACCGCACACTTTTTTTCTCTAAAAACTACAATCACTTATGCACAACTGGCTAATGCCATGATTCGACTTCAACTTCAACTCTTGCGGCTTTTGTGGAGGACTCACCACAATTTCACAAGCGCTGGAGGTTGTTTGGTAAAGTATTTTGGATGATGAAAAGTATTAAAATTGAAGTAAAAATAAAAACAAAATCATTTTGTACGCAAACATGACATGACAGCTTTTGCAATTTCAAATGTATTTCACTCAATGTGTTACCAGTTTACCAGTGGCAGCAGGAATAAAATGAGTATGAAAAGAGAAAATTAGAAATATGGCATAGAACTGTTAAAACGATAATACAGTACGCTACAGCTTTATTTTATTTATCTCAATGAACCTACATAGATCATAAACAAATCGAGTAAATACAAAAGGGAGAAGGCATTTAATGGAGGTTGGACGGGGAACATTAGGGAGTGCGCGTGATTGGAAATGCAGTAAAAAGCCATAGATCCTGACACGATATGTTACATTTTTGACGTTTTACAACATATTATCTGTTTCCCTTTGGTACATGAATACTTTATTGGAAAACTCTTAAAAAAGTAGACATACACAAAAATGTGAAACTTTTTCTGATTTATCATTTTCATGAAAAAGAAATGTAAGCACTTTTCTCAAGACCATCTATGCTCGTTGTTGGTGTTGTTTACTGATTGCATAACGGTGAACAGGAGACGACTAGGCTCTTCGACCACCTTACGGAGGCAGCTGCAGGAGCTGAACTGGCCCAGCACAAATATCCGATGGCAAAGCTTGTTTTTCTAAGAGATTTTAATTCCCACCATAAAGAATGGTTGTTCCCGTACCAACAAACAGAGCACGCTGGTAGAGAGGCTCGCAGGTTTTTTATCGCTAGATCTCGACCAGCTGGTTCACCAAGCAACCTGCATTCCAGAAGTCGACGGCCACACGCCCAATGGCTTGGACCTAGTGCTCACAAACGTTGCGTCGCCAGAGACTGTCAGTATCGGTCTGGGCCTCGCTCGAATCGTATGACCACTTTCTGGTGAAAATGGTATCTACCTTTTCTCCTCCAGATAAATGCCCCAGGGGCATACGGCGAGTATAGAAGTATGGGTCAGCAGACTCCGAAACTGCGGAGCGAAACTCGAACTTTTACCGTCCTTCGCTGCCTCCTAGTTATGATAAAACTGGATGGAACACTGGCTCATACCGCACAAGAAAAAGCAAATTTAAATGCCTCCGTCTTTGTGGTAAGTTTTCGTCTCGACACGGCGTCTAACTTACCACCTAAAATACCTCACTTTGGCTCCGTAATGCTGGAAACTGCATTTCATGTTAAGGAAGTCCGTAAAGCCCTTTCTAGTCAAAATGTGAACAAAGCCAGTGCACCGGAAGGAATACCTGCTCGAGTCTTAAAGAGTTGTACCCCGGATTTGTCTCCTGTATCACATACTCGCCTGTATCGCGTTCTATTAAAACCGGAGTGGTGCCAGTGTCCTGGAAGCCAGGTAATGTGCAACCAGTACTCAAAAAAGTAGCCGTGCCGTATGGACGATACAGGCATCGCATAGTCCCGTTGACTCTTTGGCTTACACAGTACACTGCAAACCTGACTTTGCCAGCCAAGCAGAGTCAAGATGCAAACCGAGATCTTTAATTGAAAATGATAGGAGGAAGTGAACTAGTTGCCACTCTAACGATCATACCTGAGCTTCCGATCACAATGGCCTGACACTTTGAGGGGCTTACAGTCACCCCAAATCAATTAGACCAGTTTTGATAGCATCTAAATCTCGGTTTAAATCTCCTATAGCGTATGACAAACTTTCCACCCGCGTAGATGCATACAACTGCAGATCATCATTGTAAAGTTGATACGAACACCGAAGACAGAGAGTTATAAAGTTTACCGAAGTTTACCGAAAATAATAAATGATATTTTTGTAGGAAATGGTCATGCTGTATATTTCTACACTATGGCACGACTGTGCTGCGCGTAATAAATATTGTTGACTTGTGACAACCCTTGCCGTTGCGATACTGTCTAGACGTTGTCGGCATTTTCCACAAGATTAAAGGTGTCGACCTACTGTATGATCTTTATACTGTGGTCATAGCGACGAATGATCGACTGTACAGTCGGCCAAGAAAGTGGTGTACCACCCTAAGGTTGAATATCGCTTGCAGATTCATAGGTGATAAAGATTAGTTTCGCTTGCAGATCGATCTGACAACTTCTATTGCTGTCTTTATCTGATTATTGATAACGACTATTACTGTTTGTAACGTGACAGCTGTTCTTAGTTTGAACTTGATGGAACCAATGACGTCGTAAAATCAACGGCGGGGGCTGTAGATTTTGATGACAAAATTTTATCTACAAATTCAGAATTGTAATCAACAAGTTACATAAAATTGTAAAGGCACAAGGCGAGTCCACAAACCTACAATTTCTGTAAACTTGTAATTACAATATCAATAAAAAACAAGCTAAAAATAGATTTATCCTTTTATTAAATTTCTACAATCAATTTTAAAATACTTATAACAAACAAAAACATAGCATATATAGTAATATTTAGAAGATATTGAAAATTTTTAAAAATTAGAAACGGGTGTAACCGCCGTTGGCCTCTATAACCTCTAAAAGACGAGACCTCATTGAACCAACAAGCCGTGAGCAAATATCGGTTCCCCGCATTTCCTCCCAGATATAATTACAGTGACTAATAAGAGCTTGTTTGGTTCTTTCATTTTGATGCGACCATCGTTGGACCATAAGGCCCCAAAGATTTTCTATCGGGTTGAGGTCCGGCGATCTTGAGGGCCACTGAATTACCCTTACGTCAGTGTGTGAACGAAACCAGGCTCTTACGATCCTCGCATTATGAATTGAACAATTATCTTGAACAAAATCAAATTGTGGCACTTCGTTCTCCGGGTAAACATTACGGACTGTCGGTAGCATTGCATTCTGAAGCACGTCGATATAATTTACAGCCGTCGCTCGAGGAGGTAGAGAACACAATTCTCCTACACCATCCGTACTCATCCAGCCCCAAATATTTACGGAAATTCGACCTGATTCTCTATTTGGGATTACATGATCATCTTTATACCGTGTTGAATTATATCGCCAAAGGTGAAGACGTCCATGCTGACTGGATTTAAACGTTAATATATTTAATATATTTTCTTGGCGTAATGCCTGTGGTGCAACCCCATGTAATGTAGATGATTCCTTATTGTTTGGGCACTCACATCGAACATCTCCGCAAAATGTTTTGTGGGCTTAAAACCATTGATTTCATATTCCCGTCTCATGAATTCTCTATCGTTATTGGAGAGTGCAGGCCGGCGACCACTTCTTCTGTGATCCAACAAACTTCCCTCCTCTCCTTCACGACGAATCCAAAAGCGGACAGAACGCCTCGATATATTCAAATTCCGGGATATCGCACTGATACTGCTTCCCTCATTAAATTGGGCAATTATTTGTGCTCTTTCGGCAATGGTCAAGTTGGCAGGCATTGAGATGATTTTATATGCAGTTGATTGAAAAATAACACGGAAAATATATCGATTTTTTGCATATATTTGACAAAATGTCAATTGTCAGTTTTCTTTTTCAAATGGAATTCGGTTGTCTAAATAGTTTTTATTACTTTTGTTTGGAAACATTTCAATTGCTTTGTAGAAACTAATGTCCTTTTCATTTATACTAAAGGTTAAAATGTCATGTACTTATATGTGACATATGACGTATGAATACTAAATACATAGGTTTACGTCATGATAATGTTGTCTCTTTAGTAATATCTTTTTATAACGAACCTTGTTGTAATTTTCGATGACCGGGAAACTAAATCAAAACTGGTACACCACTTTCTTGGCCGACCGTACCATAATAACCATTATTACATTTACGAAAATATAACCTAATACAGTCGAATACGGTCACTTATTTCAACTCGGCTTACTAACATTCTATTAGCGCGTTTAGTAAAGCATCGGATTGGTATGCACCAGTATTCTGGATCAAACCCAGGCTCTAAACACATATTTTTGTGATTTCTTTTTTATTGTAAGTACTTTTATATTATATTTAGGTATTTTTGGAAATATTTTGTTGAATAAAATAAGAAACATTTTCATTTTTTTATAGGAGATAGAAAGTCAAAAATGTTTTTGTTTTACACACATATTTGCGGTTTGTAAATCTATTCCGCGTAGGTACTTATCTACTTAGTAAAGTAAAATATTAATTTGTATAATTATAGGTACCTATAATAATTTTGTCAGTTTCCTTTGAATCTGACATTTGAAAAGAGCATTTGCGCACGCGGCGGCTTTATGCTCTTTGACATAGGGTTCAAATTCAATTGTTCACACACTTTTTGCGGTTGGCAAATCTATTCCGCCAGAAAAATAAACTATTATAGCTTTTGCGCGCGTGGCGTCTTTATTTACACACATATTATTTTGTGGTTTCGAAATCTATTCCGCGTAGTTAGGTAGGTACCTCAGAATACAGAAAGAACCTAGTTAGTAAAGAAAAATATTTATATAGGTCTAAATATTTATATTGTCAAAGCCTTCTTACTTTTTTGTTTATTCAGCCTTCGTAGAGCCAGCGATGACAACTTCTTTTTGTTGATTTTGTCCATTAGTTTTACTGACCAAAATTATAACTAAAATACCTAATAAAAACAATTTATATTACAACTATTTAAAACTAAACGATAGGAATTAATACTTTATAATGATTTTTTGGCTCGACCGGAACCAAACTTAGCGGGGGTGGCAGGTTCGCTAAAAATTGGCATACGTCCGACCTCCAACACGTTCCGCTCGGGACTAAATGACGCGAGGCGCACGGCCGCGCACATGAAAATAATAGGAAAACACTTATTTTTGAAATTAGTGGTATAAATATTTTCAAACTTCATATTATGACGACTGACATGTATGTCATTTTATACGACCTTTATTATGGTATAAGTTTTATTATTCAAAGCTTAATAAAACTCAAATAAAATAAGAATAAGACCATAATTTAGACTTGTCTTTGCGATTTAATTAGATGCAGTGAAATGCAAGTAATCGTGTATCGGATGACCGAAATAGAAAGATCAAAGTATGAATTATGTAATATGTTTTTTTCAAAATTTAAATCCGTTTTATCTACGAATAAAACACAATTGAAAACGACGTTTTTTCGAATAACCTCGCCTTAAGACAAAACGCGATGGCAGAGCACTGTAGACGTCCTCTGCCCACCCATCATTTCCCTCAACAGCCTTTCAACCATCTTCACATCAAGAATCACATCTAACCGATTTGAAGTGAAAGCGACGAAGGTATAACATTATACATACCTACATGTATAGAGAAGATATTTCAGAAAAAGTAGCACCATTATGTTCTTTTGTCTGTATTTTTTCTTCTTTTAAGAGTCCTGTGTGTACATAAATTAATGAATACACAAAATAATAGAATTAATACACAAAAAACACTGGCATTTGTAATATTAGTATAGTTTGGACCTCATAATAAGAATGCCTTTTCTTCCTAGGTACCTACGAATCCGTTTTGGTGACGGATGCTAAGAACGAAATATTTAATAGAACCGTTTACAATGGGTCCTTTACTGTTCGCCCACAAACAATAGTTGGTTTTTATTTTCTGATTTATACCTAGATGATATTCTTACGATACGCCCTTGGCAAAGAAATATTTGCTAAGCACAATAACAACAATAGCTCTGTTTTAGCTGGTCTAGCTTTAACGTTTTAAATGGCGTAGCAAGGGAGTTCGAAGGACATATAAATAAAATAGGGAGTGGTATGTAAAATAAAAATACCTGTCTTCCCTCAAATGGTTATAGTTACACGTTACTGAAACATAAACAACGGGTCTGTCTTTCTGTTTGTCCGGGCTAATCTCTGAAACCACCATTTAAGATGTGCCTTTGACAGGAAAATACGGGATGTTATAGAAATATAGAGCAACATACATACATAGCCCTGCCCGATTCCGGCCATTGCGGCCAATCTTATAATTAATTAGCCATCTGCGCAGGAGATATAGGGTAAAACGCCCGATAGTCAGTGGTGCACCAGTACTCAGCCTTTACAGACTTTATTTCTTTACAAATAGTGTTAAAATTTGTGTACATCACTAAAATATCATTTGAATGAATCCTTGTCTCTTGATTGGCTAATACGGACACATACGAACCAATATTCTATCAAGTAGACGAGCTATGCTCTTTCATTTGCACCGCCGTCACGGACATGACGAGACACGCCATTGTTACTGTTTTTTTTCTTCAGGGGACCCATCAAAGTTTTCGGTAAGTTTTTGTTTTATATATTGTTATTTGCGGTGGATGATTATATTGTGTTACGATAAAATGTTTATTTTGCTATAAAATCAACTATTACATGCATTTTATTTGTTTAATAATATGTTGTAATTTAGGTGGCCGACTCCTGGGTTGCGAATTTTGATTGCAGATCCAGTGCTCAGCCATAAGTGGCTGACTACTAGTTTTCTTGGGAATATCTTAGATTTAGCTAAAATTAACGAAACGAATTAATTTTAATTTGCTCATTACTTTGGGCTTAACTTTTCTAACATGAAAAGTGTATTTTACCAGTAGTCAGCCGCATACAAATGTAATTGCATGTTAGTGGCCGACCAATGGGTCTACGAATCCAGTAACCAGCCGTCAGTTCTGTTGCACTAAAAGCACCTTAAAGTCTTTTAAATTAGAGTTCAATTTATGCACACTTATTTTAGATTGAAAATCACTTGTTTTAGATTTCCATCATTTCCAAGAGACCAATCCACCAATATAAAGAAGAACAATTTACAGAGGCTATGGCGGCGATTAGAAAAGGAATGAAAATTAGAGAAGCCAGTCGAGTTTTTAAGGTTCCGCGAGGAACAATACAGGATCGACTACATTTAAGGGTTCCAGATTTGCCCCGTAAAATGGGACCGGATTCAGTGCTGACCAAAAATGAAGAAACTACATTGAAAGACTGGTGGCATTAGCGAAATGTGGCTTCCCGTTAAAACGAGATGATCTCCTCAATACCGTCCATAATATTATATCATCGAGTCCAGAGCTCAGACTGCAGCAAAAAAGCTAGGAATCCTACACGGGGTGAGGCAGTACTTCGCGCCTGGACTGCTTCTGAATCTATATAAAGCACAGGTCCGTTCCTGCATGGAGTACTGCAGCCACTTGTGGGATGGCTCTGCAAAATACCAACTTGCTGCACTGGACTCGATCGAGCGTAGGGCTAAAAGGCTTATAAGCGACGAGGCGCTATCGGACAACCTTCACAGCCTGGCTCATTGGCGAACCGTTGCTTGCTTGTCGGTTTTCTACAGATTGTACTTCGGGGAGTGTGCGCAGGAGCTCCATGACCTGATTCCTGCATCTCCCTTTCACTACCGGTCTACCAGACGCACGGCTGGATACCATCCACACTTGGTTGATGTACCGTCTCGTCGTACCAAGCGCTTCTCTTCCACATTTATTGTGCGCACTTCCAAGCTGTGGAATTCTCTGCCGGCTTCTGTGTTCCCTGCCACTTATGACCTTTCAATCTTTAAAGCAAGAGTAAATAGGCATCTTCTGGGCTTGCTCGTTCCAGCGTAGACCTCATCTATCGCTTAACATTCGGCGAAGTCGAGGTCGAAAGTGAGCTCATCTATACTTATAATAAATCTGTAGAGAGGTCAATTCTGTACATGAAATATATTTCCAAAATAACTATCAGGGGGTGATTAAGGATCGATACTCATGCCAAAAATGCAATCAGTTAAATTTTTGTCTGTCTGTCTGTCTGTCTGTCTGTCTGTCTGTCTGTCTGTCTGTCTGTATAACCGTTATAGAAACAAAAACTACTCGACGGATTTTAACGAAACTTGGTACAATTATTTTTCATACTCCTGAGCGGGTTATAGTATACTTTTCATCACGCTACAATCAATAGGAGCAGAGCAGTGAAGGGAAATGTTGGGAAAACGGGAGAAGTTACTCCATTTTTTAAGCTTCCGTCGCGTGTGCAACCTTAATGGTTAAATCTACACAAATCATTTCATGACGGAAATGTTCTCCTTAAAATTATATAAAAAATATCCCACGACAGCATATGTCTAACTTTTATGGTTGACTCACAATAACACGTGTAACTCCCGATAGCTTAGCAGTTCGAAGCTTTCTGATTATAATATTTGTCTACTCTTACGTTTATAACACTCTCAGTCACCCCTAATTGAAAAAGTTAACATTATTAACTATTCCATAAAAAAATTGGCCAAGTGCGAGTCAGACTCGCCCATGAAGGGTTCCGTAGTAACTATAATATAATATGCAAATTTATTTGACGAAAAAAAAACCTTACAAATTTCTTAAAACTAGCTTATTTACATTTTTTACAACTGCGCCAAATAAATTTGTTTTGAAAAAAAAAACCTTACAAATTTCTTAAAACTGGCTTTTTTACATTTTTTACAACTGCGCCGAATAAATTTGTTTTTCATAGTGTTTGTATGAATTACAAAGTTATATTTGCGGTTTTAGAAAATATGCTGTATCTCAAAAACTGCTAAACTGATTTCGTTCAAACTAATTTTGGTTGAAAGTTTATATTAAGATCTACAGACATATATTTTTTTTAGATTTTTCACCCCATTATTATAGAAGTTAGAGGTTGTGTCCGCCACACACACATTTTACCACTTTGGAAGCTTATATCTTTTAAACGATTGACTTTATGGAAAAGTGGTTTTAGAAACCCCGATGTCATTTTTAAAGAACTGTCTATAGATACCACACATGCATCGATTTCATGAAAAAAAATATTTTCCGGTTTAATTCCATGTATGGGGAGCCCCCCTTTATTTTAAATATTTTTTAATTTTTTTCTCAAAATCGGAAAGCGGTTCACAGAGTACATCTACCTATCAAGTTTCACATGTATAGTCCTAATAGTTTCGGAATAAAATTGCTGTGACAGACGGACGGACGGACAGACAGACAGACAGACAGACGGACAGACATGTCGAAACTATAAAGATTCCGTTTTTTGCCATTCGGCTACGAAACCGTAAAAAGAATCATATAAATCGGTATAGAAACACCAAAGTTATACATGAAATACGCTTATAAAAATAAGCCATCGCGCGTGAATACTGAATCATGTTATAAGGATTATTTTTGAGAATCGGTCGCCGCGCTAGACGCGTCTCGCGGTCGAAGCGTTCTCTAGGTACTTAAGCCTCATGTGAACGTGATCTAAACAATATTACCAATACATTAACTTACGCTGACGGAGTCGCGGGCACAGCTATATTGTATCATTACGCTAAGGCCAATAGGAGCGGAGTGCCAATGAAGAATGCTTCAAAATCGGGGTTAAATTTAACGTTAGCCCAAAGTAACTATTCCACGCGGACGAAGTCGCGAACAAAAGCTAGTTCTGAATAAAAAAAAATAAAGAAATCTGAAGATAAAAGACCAAACAAAAATAAGTTAAAATCAATCAATAGAATCGGAGCTATTTCTTCCAAAGAGTGGACATAATTTGAATGACAAAAAGAAGAGATGAAGGAACAGTAAAAGAACGAAATAATAAGTAAGATACTTAAAAGACTTGAAATTAAGGCAAAGAAAGAAGAAGAGAAACAAAAAAGAAAGAAGAAATACAAAAAAGGAAAGCGGAAATGCTGTTGAATTCTAACAAAAGTAAAAAGAACAATAGGACATGCACTATTCACTATAAACAGAATAAGATGTAATAATTGTGAAGAGGAAATGACTAGCGATACCGATATAAAAAAAAACCGACTTGAAAAATATTGGATGTGATAATTGCCCTGCATGGTACTATTTAAAATGCACTGAATTCGCTGAGAATATGTATGAAAATTAGGGCTTTCAATACCGGTATTCCGGGATCCCGTAATACCGTGATCACGGATTTTATTTTGGCCTTTTACAATACCGGTATTGATGTCCCAATACCGTGATTACGGTATTACAAACATTAGATCTAAATCTCATGAAAATATATGTGATCTTATCCTCATACTAGTTTTCACCAGCGTAATCGTCTCGCTGTAGTCTTAAGCCGAAATCGAGCTGTACTTATGTCGTTTTTGTTATTGTCAGTCAGTTTCGCAAAGGCGACCGCATAACGTACTATAGCACGGTACTTCTGATTCCACAAGATTGTATTTAAGAGCAAGTTGCTGGTGAACAATCCTAGCTACCAGGTTGTGTCTATGCAAATAGTCTCCGTCCATAATTGCACAGACAAAACCTTCGGTTTCCCCTAAGAGGTCACCAAAACGTAGCCAGGCTACGGACGTTAATGTATCTACGTCAGACCCATGAAGGGCCCGGTAATAGCGTCCGTGAAGCTCCTTGCTCTGCCATACTTCTTTGCGGTCATTAGTATCTAATACTACAGGTTTGCGCCGATTCTCGCTACCTAAGGAGAACGGAGTGAGGCCTTTGTCCACCGCTACCACATCTCGATGCATACCCACGTCGGCTTCTAGGAAATATTCCCTAAGGCTGCATACCTCGCGGTTGTGCAGGGTCTTTGCATTTAAAAAGCCACGACCCCCGCACTTCCACGGGATATACAGCCTCATCACCGATGAACGTGGGTGATGCATCCGATTTGCAGTCAGCGTTGTGCAGACCCGCCTGTCTAAGGCGTCTAGTTCAGTCTGAGTCCATTTGAGTATGCCAAAAGAGTACATCAATACTGGCATGACCCAACCATTGAAGACACGCACCTTGTTTCCGCCTGATAGAAGATTATTCAGTATTTTATTCAGGCGGCCAAAAAAGCATTCCGTCAATGATTGTTTAAAATAAGCAACATTGATACCTAGTGCCTCTGACATACTCAAATACTTGTAGGTTTCAGTTGAGCTGAGGGATCTTAGGTGTATGGAATCCGAGAGTTGAGTTCCCACGGATTCCATAATCTCCCCTCGCTTTACATGCATGACCGCACATTTGTCCTCCCCAAATTCCATCCTGATGGCGCTACTGAAAGTTTCCGTTACCTTCAGTAGCTCCATTAATTGCAAAAAGTTTCAAATCATCCATGTAAGGCAAGTGTGATATGACCTGACTACCTCTTCTCAACTGGTAGCCTTGCCCCGAACCCTCCAGCAGTGTACTGAAAGGGTTGAGAGCCAGACAAAACCACAGTGGGCTCAGACTGTCGCCTTGAAAAATACCACGCTTAATCCTAATCGGTTCGCTGTTTTCCTGGCTCTGTCGACATCCTGGGTAGCAGAGTACCGTCTTCCATTGCCTCATACATGACTCAAGGAAAGTGCGTAGTATTGGATTTATTTTATACAACTCCAACACCTTCATGAGCCATGTATGTGGAACCGAGTCATAGGCCTTCTTATAATCTATCCAGCATGTCGACAGATTCCTTCGCGAACGACGAACCTGTTGATTAATGGCAATATCGATGAGGAGAAGCTCCTTAGTACCGTGGGACCCGTTCCTACATCCATTCTGAGAAGCAGACAAGATTGAATTTGTATCAATGTGGTTAATAATTTTAGCTCTCAAAATGGTTGAAAGAACTTTATAGACCTTCGGTAAGCACGTGATCGATCTATAATTTTTAGGTTCCGCAGTACTGCCTGATTTATGGAGCAGGTGGGTTATTCCTGTAGTTAAGAATTGAGGTAGCGATCCTAACTCTAAGGAAGACTGGAACTGAGTGGCCAAGTGAGTGTGCGAGCTTTGAAACTATTTTATCCAGAAATTGTGCAGGCCGTCCGGCCCTGGAGATTTCCAGTTGGATAATAGATGGACTGCATGGGTTACATCTTGGGGGCTAATCGTAATTGCCCCCATTTAGCCCCCCGGTATAAGATCGCACGTGCGCTAGATCTCACTTATCCAGTCACCCTAGGTGTGGCTGATAGGCACCGACCAGGTGCTGCGTCAGAACGAACACATGGCGTCATCATCCAGTAGGCACGTATCAGTCACACCTTGGTCAGATCGCTCCCAGGCCCTATAAACCCACCTTTCATTGCTTTGGAATGTGCGATTCTGAGTGTATTGCTCCATCCGCCGCTTATATCGACGAATTTGAATTGCCCATGCATAGACTTTCTGCTTCAGGAAGTCGATACGCTCTGTGATGCGGGTTAGATAATCCCGAGGGCTGATATCAGTCCCCGCAAACGCTCGCCTCACAAAGCGCATCACTCTAGGAAGAGTGTTGCCCTGCCTGAAGCAGATAAGTTTACCAATGAGTGCTCTAGCCCCAGCGATACGACGTTCGATCGTGCACTGCCAAGCTGGTACCGCCGGTCGAATAGCTCTGTCAGTCTTTGGGAACTTGACATGAGCTACCCGACATGCTGCTACAGCTCCACAGTACAGGACCAAATGGGTATCGGTGAGGTCTTTACTATTGTCAAAATAATTTGACAGCAGTGAATCTAGAGCACACACGAGCGCCCTATTTTTCTTATTTATGGGTAAACGAGGCAGACGAGGTCTAAGCTCAGGCGGTGTGGAGCGATGCTCCCGTAATGCATCCTCCAAAGCACTCCTCAATCTGTCACTACACTGGGTACTCACGGTTATAGCCTCGTCATCATCATGTTCACTGACGTGGATGCGTCGCGGTGAGATACTGGGTTGTAGTTGCACCGCGGCCAGTGGTGAAGCAGATGAGACACGGCTGCACCGTGATTCGAGGGGTAGTCTATCAAGTACGGCGTCATCCAACATACGGTTACGCTGGATGACCCGCACCTGATCCGATAGTCGTTGAGCCGAAACGTTGACAGCTGGTAATTATTATTATTATTTTCAATAAATAAGAACAATAAAGATTGATTTGAAAACAAAAACACGTATTTTATTGCTTTTATTAATGTCCTAATTGAACTTGCGTTTAATACCGGATTACCGGTATTGATACCGGGATCACGGTATTGACTTTTCCAATACCGGTATTGATACCGGTATTGAAAAAATCCGGTATTTGAAAGCCCTAATGAAAATATATATAATAGGAAATTTCTACGCCAAATATGCAAAGTTATTGAGGGGCTGACTTTAGGGTAAGCCATGGCTGACTTGTGGAGAAATGAGGCTGAGCACTGGGAAAAAGTGCCATAATAGGATTATTGTTATTTTTTTCTATAATTCTAACAAAAATATAATATTTTGTTAATTTTTTCAGTAAATTTAATAAATAACTTTTCACAAAAGAGTGGTTGTTTTTATGCATAGTGTTTCATGTTTAAAATATTAATAAACTAAATTTAATTTCTCACTAAAAGGCTGACTATTGGGTATTTTACCCTACTCGTAGTGCACAAGTTTGTGCGCAGGTACAAGTGCACTCTGTTCTTATACTCTCATAGCCCAATGGGACGGCATTCCGACACGACCAGAGACAGGATCAGGCGCAGGAACAACGGATTAACGAGCTTTCCGAAGCACGGGGTTATCAAACCGCCAATTTCCAAACTCCGGGCTACTACTGAGAAATTTCTATTTTAAATTTCTATATTTGCCAGACCCGGGAATCGAACCCGAGACCTCTTGTTCTGTAGTCGCTCTTACGACATCTAGACCACCGAGGCAGAGTAACATATAGGCTGCTGCACTGGATAAGAGTTTAACTCTCACACGAATGAAGTCGCGGGCACAGTCAGAACACAATTTTCAGAATCAATCGGCCGGTTTATTCTATTTGTCTAACATATTGAATCACGTATAACGAAGGGACCCTGCATTCAAAGTCGTGTACGGTCTACCACCATAACTTTATACAACGTGTAATTTAAAGGGTAAGTATATACAACGTGTAACGGAAACCCCATATCAATCCAAAAGGGCTGAAGACAACATCTGGTATGGAGTCTCTATGCCCAGTTTCAGCACAAAATAAGTGACTCAAAGAATTGATACGAAATTATCGGTTTCATATGTTTCTTGAATATCAATCATAACAAAAGTGTCAAATGTAAATTTGTTGAGAAGAATAAATATCAAACAGCACTATGAGGGTCAATGACTTTCCACATCACTTGCCTATAACACGATAATTCTCTTCAATCCTCTTAATTTGAAAAATGTTGTCTCTGGTATCAATGTATTGAAATTTCTAATTAGTTCCACACATGAAGACATTAGGATTACCAAACCCTTGTCATATCGTTTGTTATCATCCAAAGAAGCCGTGCACTTAGTATGTATATACCCTTTAAATTACACGTTGTATATCTATGTATATACATACCAAGTGTATATGTAATATGGGGTTTCCGTTACACATTGTTTAGAAAATATGGTCTTTAACAAAAACTGCTAACCCGATCTCGTTCAAACCAATTTTCGTTGAAAGTTAGATCTACAGCATATTTTGTTTAGATTTTTCACTCCATTATTATAGAAGTTAGAGGGGAACACACACATTTTACCACTTTGGAAGCGTATATCTTTTAAGCGATTGACTTTATGAAAAAGTGGTTTTAGAAACCTCGATATCATTTTTAAAGACCTTTCTATAGATACGACTCACGCATGGGTTTCATGAAAAAAAAAAAACAGTTTCAGTTCCATGTACAGTAGCGCTCAAAAGTATTTTGACAATTATATTAGTTGGATGAATTTTTATTCGAATAATTTTGGCTAAATACTGATTTGCTTATTACTGTAGATACTATTTATTTGTTAAAAACATTTTTTTTAATAGTGTCAAAATACTTTTGATCCACCCTATAATTATTTTTTTTTATTAAACTCTGTTTCATTGCAAAAAAGGTTGACTTTATTACTATTACTGTAGAACATTAAATGTCTTTCAATATAATAAACTAATAAATTTTATACTTTGTATTTGTTTTTAATTCATCCAACTAACATAATTATCAAAATACTTTTGAGCGCTACTGTATGGGGAGCCCCCTTAATTTTAAATATTGTTTTATTTTTTTCTTAAAATTGGAAAGCGGTTCACAGAATATATACCTACCAAGTTTCACAAGTATAGTCCAAATATTTTCGGAATAAAATGGCTGTGACATACGGACGGACGGACAGACAGACAGACAGACGTGACGAAACTATAAGGGTTCCGTTTTTTGCCATTCAGCTACGGAACTATAAAAAGCGCTCCTTTTAATGTCCATATTGATGCGTATTATGTGATGTAAATGTGGTTGAGCAGGTAACACGGGCCGATTAATTATGAAGTACCAGGGGAGCAGATGCGCAGACACGTGCGCCGCCGCCGGTGCGCAGGCGCCGAGCCGGCGGTCACTAGAGCCCGGATGATTTACGTTTGTATGAAGTAAGTTGGAACATGGTCCTTTTGAGGGATTTAGAACTAGATAGGGTTATAATTTGGTAAACAACAACGTATCTACATAATCAATTATATATCTTTAGTGATTAAGAAGTAGAAGTTAATTAAGAAACTTACCTCTTGAATCCTTACCTACGCGTGTAAAAAGTCAAGAGGTACCTACCTAGTTTCTTAATTAATAATTATATTCACACACATGTTTTAAGCAGGTGCAAGCAAATTAATGGTAAATGTTAGGCTTAATGTCATTAATTCATTATCTAATATTTTTATTTGAAACGTAGAATAAAACAACGGCTTTTATTTATTAAGGCACCGTCATATAAATTAAAACAAGGTGTTAAAAGGGGTAGGTAAATTAAAAGTAGGTAAACGAAACTAATTACTACTAATAACTAGTCTATTTACAAATAAATATATTTTGTCCCCCTGAGAACTTTAACTTAATAATACTGGATTTAAAACAGTCGCCCAAACTTTCCTGACCGAAAAGTATCAAAACTTCCATCATATTAGATTTTTTTTTTTATTGATAATAGGCTCGCGTTTGATCACCATCTCACCTGATGGTAAGTGATGACATGGTCGAAGATGGAGCACGCTTACCTAAAAGTAACCTGTTCACTCTTGACTTAAAGACCTCTAGGTTATAGCTATCGGGAAACACAGACTCCGGCAGGGAATTCCGCTCCTTAAGCCGGCTCTACACGTTGGCCAACACAGTGGCGAATGTAGTGGCCAGTGCCTATTCGCCAACGTGTAGAAGGGGTGTTTGTGCATCTTGGGTTGTATTGGAATGATGGCCGACGAGTTGGCGCGAGATCCGTGTGGTTTCGGTTTTTTGCAAAAGATCAAAGGGTTGTTGGCCGAGTATTGGCTACCGCGTCCACACGTTGGCCGCGCGTTTAGTATGCTACGAGCTCCATGAACGATCGCACGCACCTGATTAAACATTTTAACCGACTTCAAAAAAAAATGAAGGAGGTTCTCAGTTCTTCTTGAACTTTTTTTTTATATATGTTACCTCATAACTCGAAGTCAGCTCGACCGATTTAGAAAATTCCCTTTACATTTGAAATGGTATACTTTCTAGTTGGTCCCATTGTTATGAAATCAGGATCTGATGATGGGATCCTGGAGTAATCGAGGGAACTCTTCAAATATTATAGGCACATCTATAGCGTTTTGGTTATATCTTATAGTATCTTGTGCAGTTGCTCTCGTAAAGCACCATTTGGGGAAGTGGAACTGATGATGAAGACCACAGATGACCACCGAAACTACTCAATAATAAGTATTTCATGGATTGCGATTCGATTACTTGAATATGGATGTTAAGCACTTTATGTTTGTCATAATGCATATGGTGATGTAGAGCTGATGGTGAAGTACCAGGAGAACTCCTCAAAAATTAACAGCTCTGCATCGGGAAAAGCAATATTTTGTAAAAGGTGATAAGTAGTTGACATTTTGGCTTTTGTAACTAGATAAATTACAAACCGACCCACTAAAAAGCGTGAAAAAAACTTTTTAACAAAAAATAAAACCGACTTCCATATTAAAATACTACAAAGGCAAAAATAACTATAATTTCGGAAGGCGGTGTCAAAAAAAGAAAATACAAAACGAATAACACCGACTACCGAAATTAAAGTTATTTTTGCCGTTGTAGTGTTTTGATATGGAAGTTGGTTTTATTTTTTGTTAAAAAGTTTAGTTACGCGTCGGTAACAACTAGTGTAAACAAAATGTCAGTAATGACTAATAACGAAGAAACTTTTCGGTTTATAGAGCTCTACCAAGCCGTAAATTGTTTGTGGAACCCAAGAAGCAGCAGTTAGCGCCTCAATATCCATTTTAATAAATACGTCCGCACATTGGCCTGAACCGTAGCAAACTGAACGACCTTCCAACGTGTGGACGCTATCACGAACTCTTGGCCAATATGCTGGCCACTACATTCGCCACTGTGTTGGCCAACGTGTAGAGCCGACTTTAGCCGTACGCATAATGTAGGTATTCCCAAAACGTTTAGTGCGTATAGGTGGGATGACCATGTAACGATGGCACATCGCCGTTTGTCTTGTAGTCCGATGATGAAACGGGCTTGACGGAATTAGATTGTGTAATTCCATCGCACACTCCCCGAAATGTAACCGATAGACTGGTAACTCGTCGCCGATGTTCAAGGCTCTGGAGCTTTGATTCGACTAGTGTATCGTTGCCAATGAGTCTTTTGGCCCGTTTGGATATTAAAAGTATTACTATGCTCACATAAGCATTGTTACGGAAGAGCGGAGCCTCGACTGACACAGGCATTGTTTTCCTAAAAGGAGGTTCACTGACTGTAACAAATAAACCGTTTTTTTAACTTGTTTACCAGAATTAATTTGGAATTTTATTAGGAAGGTGTGAGCTTTTTTTCCTAGATTTGACGGAACTTTTTATATTATGCTGTAACGGGCCTTAAAACACGAGTTCTCGCAACTTTCAGCTCAGATATTTATTTATTTATTGTAACTATAAACTTTGTACATTTTGTGTAGCATAAGCTACACAAAATGTACAAAGACGGACATAATGCCCTAGGCATTCTCTACCAGTCAACCATGGGTAGTAAAGAGATAACAGGGCAGGTGCATAAAAAAGAAGAAGTATAATAAAGATATATGTAGGACTCCTGACGTTTCGGAAAAAGTTACGTCAGATTCAAATACAGTGCACCAAGATCTTCCAAAACAGTAGGTAATAGAATTCCTGTAACAAAAATCGCGTTGCCTTATTCCTGTCCCGATTTAGTACTTTTACTGCCGAGGAACTTGCTCTTCAAGGAGAGTATGTTAAAACGAACGCCTGCGAATACTGCCGAGCAATGCTTCAATCATGCGTAGGCGCCGCATCTTTCTAAAATAATGAAATAATGATTTTTAATTTTCAAATAGGTTATTAATAATACATTTACATGTGATTCTCGTAAATTTAAACTAGATGAAGCCGGTGTTTCCTAACTGACTACCCTGAGACAAAATACCGAAACAAACTCAGAGATCAACGTCTCATTTTAAGTCCATAGGTACAATCCGTGATCAAATCATTTGAGAATCTTGTAGGTTTATGTCTGTGGACTGTGATGGTCATTTGAGGACACACAGATTTGAGCAGGCCCTTCCAAACAGTGCAAGCATTTGTCAATTATCGCGTAGCTCAACTTAAAACCTTAAGAAGCTTGAACGATTTGATGTCCAAAGTAAGGACATTTGGTTAGGCCGTATAAAGCACTCAAACTGCCAGATAGTGCGGTTATCTACTCATAATATTCGTTGTTTTCCCACATTGCTCTCACAATCACAACATAGCTCTGAGAACCATGGAAATGATGACTAAGATGGTCTTTTGAAGAAAGACGCACACAAATTTGAGAGGACCTGTCCAGTTAGTGTAAGCCTAAGTCTGCAATTGTGTAGCTCAACTCGGGACTACTAAGGAGCTCAGCGATTCGACAAACAATACCAAAAAAAGGACATTTGGGACATTGAGATCACATTTCCACGGTTGCTTAACCCTAAATATCGACTCTTACTACAGGTGTTATTATTTAGTCACGAGCTCTTCCTATACAGGGCCGGATTAACCATTAGGCAGAGTAGGCAACTTCCTAGGGGCCCCGCATCCACTAGGAGCCCGGTGCACGCAACAAGAAAAAAATGTTTCATAGAACAACAATTTTGATGTGCGTGTGAACTGAGGGACTACACTGGTATCTTATAAATACAAATAGTTAGAGTAATCGGGGAACATACACATAAAACACTTTTTGGTGAACTTTTTTTGAAGTCGGTTAAAAACACCCAGACTTAAGACAACAAACTATGTCGATAATCGCACCCAGGACCACGGGATAGTAATGATTTTAATAAAAACACACGATTCGGTCAGTCAAAGTAAGAAAAGGGGCCCCGAAAATTCCATTGCCTAGGGCCTCTGACAGAGTTAATCCGGCTCTGCCTATACTTACTTACTCCTCTCATACCTATCTAGGTACTGATACAATTATTACTTCAAAGCATGCAAAGCAAAAAACTTTAAAAATAAAGATTGACATTGTTGGTGCATAAGAATGTGTTATTCTGTTAAACATGGTACCTTCAAGATGTTTATTAGGTTGGCATTCTTTACTCTACGGGGAGTGCAATAATGGGATTTATTAGTGTAAACATCTTTATGGTAGTCGGCTGCCATATATTGTTCTTGGAACAAGAATTTTGTAAGGTACTCGTATATATTACGTAGGTAGGTATCGTTTGCTTGATAAGTCAAAGACCCCTCGACGGTCAGCGGTCGCAAATGCAGCTGCAGACTGAATCGTCTCAAGTTTGATTGTTGGGAAAATTATGTTTAAATGCGTAATAAACTATTTATTTAATTTTTGGAATACAGGAATGTTAAGTTGTTTCTGAATTGATTTGATTTTGTGGATAAATAATAAAAGCTGCGAGTCAATCTTCAGGTTAAACAACGGTAATCGAGTTGTCCATGGATAGGTGGTAACATATTGAGATACCTTCGTGTCTTGGAAAGTGCGTTGAGCCGTTGGTATCGACTTGTACATCTCATTAGATAGATATACTCTTTATGCTACACCATAACAGAATTAAATGTACACTTAAAAACTACAAAGGGTGTTACAATGGGCGGTCTTATCGCTAAAAGCGATCATTTACAGACAACCTTTGGATGGATTTGACACAGCAGGAGAAAATAAATGCGCGGGTAGTCCATGGTGTACTATTCACTTATCGTCGTTGCGCCTGCCAAGTTCCATAAGTGATTTTTGTAAGGTTTTGGGAAACAACAAAAAACATGTTATTGAATTGAAAATAAAAAACTCGCCAAAATTATTGATACCACAGCACAGAAGTTTATTTAATATAGCCTTTTAAAGTTTATCCCTGATATTACTGTAAATATTCATGTTCAAAATAACTCGTATTTAAATAATATACAACGTGTAATTTAAAGGGTATATACATACCAAGTGCACGGCTTCTTCGGATGATATCAAACGATATGGCAAAGGTTTTGTAATCCTATGTCTACATATACTACGGAACTTATTAGAAATTTCAATACATTGATACCAGAGACCGAATTTTTCAAATTAAGAAAAACAGTGAATTATCGTGTTATTAGCAAGTGACGTGGAAAGTTATTGACCCTCGTACTGTTGTGACACGTTCGTTGTGATTGGTATTCAAGAAACACATGAAACCGATAATTTGGTATCAATTCTTCGAGTCACTTATTTTGAGCTGAAACTGTGCATAGAGACTCTATGCTATGTGTTGTCTTCAGCCCTTTTGGATAGATATAGAGTTTCCGTTACACGTTGTATAAGTCCCACCCCTGCCGACGACGCACGGTGGGCTGAAAATCGGCTTTCATAGACTTAGGCATTTTATTTTGCAAGTGCGAGTTTTTTTGCCGGATATCACTTCTATTAGTTATAACAATATACAAAAATGACACCAGAATTGATTCTGCACAGAAACGAAGGAATTATAATTTTTTTACGAAAATTTTGTATGGAGCTAGTATGAAAAATCGAAATATCTCTAAAACGGCAGCGATAACCGTAATATCCTTATAGGGGGTTATAGTACTAATTATTTATGATTTTTTGACATACGTTACATAATGGTTGTAGATGCCCTTTTTTTAAAAAAATCGTCAAAATATTTTTATTTATTTTTACATATTTAAACGTTCCTTTTAGTGTTTAAGTTGAAGAATTCAGAGCTTTAACAACTCTTATCATAAAATAGCATCACCCCTATAGACCTGAAGGACTAGACAGAGGTGTGTAGTGTCTTGTTGATCTTGTAAGATTTCCAACAATACCAAATAGTTGAATATCAGTGTCAAAGTGCCCATGCTGTCGCTTCTTTTTGAAAGATAGGGGAATGAAATTGTTAATTGATCATACCCTAAAAGTATGATTACAACATAACCGGACACATAATAATAATAATATCCTTATAGGGGATTATAGTACTAACATTATTTATTTTAACATATGAAACTGTTCAAAACGATCCATGAACTGTGTCAAAGTTAAGAACATCGTTAGGAAGCATGCTTTTTCCCCAAATATTAAGAATATGTGAAAAAAAAAGACTGTATATAAACTTTTTATTGATAGGTAATTTAAATAAAACAGAAGTAACAAAAATAATATCTAATAAATTCAATTATACAAAATACATATTTGAAACTATAATTTATGAAATTATAAACTAAACATATTGGTACAATAAACTAACATAAATAACAAAAGAACATAAAGAAAAATAATTAAATTTTACAAATTTTCTTTACAACTTTCGTTGTCGGACTCCAATTCCGAGTCAGAATCCAGATCGGATATACCTACAAACTCGAACTCAGTTTCCGGAAACTGTATTAGGTCGAGAGTTTCAGCAAAAAAGGTTGTCTTCCTTTTGGCATCTAACTTCGGCCTTTGTGCACTTAGAAAAGGATCCGAAGAAACAAGCATATTTAGGATATCTTGATTAGAATCTTGCCTGCTTCTTTTCCGCGAATGATGTTCCCGGAGCCTCCTAAAATCTTTGTTTCGAGACTCTGAGGCTTCTTCCGAGAGAGTCCCAATCGGGACAATATCATTTTTTTCGATTATGTCAGCTCCGTGTATTAATAGTTTATGTACGGTTGATGACATGTAGTACCAGTCGTATAATTCCACGTACTTTTCTGCTGTTTTGCGAGCAAAATCTTTAAATTTGATGACATCGATCTTCTCACCAGATGTTATTGCTTGCAAAATAACAGCAAATCTTTTTATCAGGTTTTGATCCAACCCAGTAATAGCTGCAGTTTTATTGGGAAACTCGAAAAACTTCCTTGCGGTATTCCCGTCATTGGTAGTTCCCGAGCCTTGTTTTACTATATCAATTAACAGATTGAGCTCCTCTTTAAATTTATTTTGAATGTTTTTTTTTTCTGTTTTGTAACATATCTTTATGCTCATTACTTCTTGCTGCCCACTGTTTGAAGTCAAGTCTGTACGCAATGTGTAACAGACATTCCATGCAATTTATACGGGCATGTAGGGATGATAGGCCAAATTCATATATGTCAGAACACACAGTTTTTGATGTTACAGCATCTAAGTGGTTCATTTCTGTTGGTTTTGCTAAGCACAGGTAGCATGATGCATTTGATCTAGCTTCAGAAAGGTACGTGCAGACTTTTGCGTCGATCATTGTCATCATTAGTTTATGAGTCACCCTGTTACTATTAATGCACTCTGTGGGGTTAAGGGCCTCAATTTCCTCATCCATTTTTCTTTTGTTATCAATGACAACTGCATGGCTTTCTTTTACAAAAGTGAACTGAACCGGACGACAATAAAAAGTTGAGCATGGTTTCGGGTTTGTCCATATAGTATTATCTCCATCTGTCAGTTTCAGTGGCACCAAGGAGGTCATGAAAATGCTTGAATCATCATGCTCGCCGTCCATTTTCTGCTTGTATCGGCTTTGATTGGAAGCACCATCAAATCCCCACTTCGATATCAGCTTTAACTGCTTATTTTCCACATTATCAGAAAGACTTTGAAGAATCCGCTTCACCGTGATGTCAAGTAAAGCTTGAAGTGTAATTCTAGCTGATGAATCCGTAACTGATACTGATTGATTAGGAGGGTAGCATGCAAGCTTAGTTTGTTGCAGTTTATAGTAGGATGGGTAAATATCCTTAGCACCTTCCCGAATGGCAGTCTCTCGCAACGTAATATATTGCCACTTTGAAAGCTTAAGTGAAAGAAGCAATCCAAGTGCTTTCTCTGGTGTAAATATTACTGTTTTCTTAATGCTTTCCTTGATTTTAACGGCAGCTTCTGAATTTTTGATCATATAATTGATTACAGATGCGATATCTTCATAACCTTCTTCTTTTAAACGTGCTGCAGCTGCATATGCCAATTCACAGGAATCCTCGCCTATGTGCTCACTAGATCTTCTCTTTTTCTGTTTGCTTCCCAGATCTTTGAATGGTTTTCGGGACCTTTTTGTCATTGTTCCAACAGTCGATGATGTCGAAGGTTCTGGAGAGACTGAGCGTGCTCTTGGTATCTCATCAACAGTTGGTTCTTGATTTATTAAAGTTTGCACGCAACTCGGCCAATCAATATTTGCTTGCAACCACTCTCCGTACGTATTTCTAAACTTATCAAAGAATCGTTTAGATTTCTGCCACCTGTTTAAAGCAGCTCGCGTGAATCTCCGGCAAAATTCTTTGAGAGTTACTTGATCTTCGGCAGAAAGGCAATCGCCTATGCGGGACACAATTGCACTAAACAATACTTCATGATTAAATGAAGGACACTCACTTTTTAGAAGAACAAACAAATCTAAGTTGGTGATTAAACTTTCCATTCTAAGATTTTGTAGTCGCAAAGCAAATAGTTTTAGTGTTAGCAGTTACACGGTTGTGAACAATCTAAATTATGGAACAAAATTATAGCCCTTTTATTGTATAAAGTCAATAATTAGTTAACTACCCTCATTAAAGTTATAAAAGATATGATAATAAAAATTTATAATCGTCAAAAACATTTCGTAGAACTCATAGTAGAACTAATCAACATTAGCAAATCACATTAGCTCACTAATTATAAAAAGGTGAATGCAGTTCTTAGTTGGTATTGTTGCGAGATATTTCAAATCATTTAATCACTTAATAGGCTCATTAGAATCAGAAGACTACAACCATCATTCTAATTACTTAATTACTTGTCATCAGACTCATTAGATGACTACACAATATGTTATTTTGTATTTTGAACGTATGCAAGGTTTTAAAATTCCTTTTGTGTCGATATTATTATGTGTCCGGTTATGTTGTAATCATACTTTTAGGGTATGATCAATTAACAATTTCATTCCCCTATCTTTCTAAAAGAAGCGACAGCATGGGCACTTTGACACTGATATTCAACTATTTGGTATTGTTGGAAATCTTACAAGATCAACAAGATACTACACACCTCTGTCTAGTCCTTCAGGTCTATAGGGGTGATGCTATTTTATGTTAAGAGTTGTTAAAGCTCTGAATTCTTCAACTTAAACACTAAAAGGAACGTTTAATATGTAAAAATAAATAAAAATATTTTGACGATTTAAAAAAAAAAAGGCATCTACAACCATTATGTAACGTATGTCAAAAAATCATAAATAATTAGTACTAAAACCTCCTATAAGGATATTACGGTTATCGCTGCCGTTTCAGAGATATTTCGATTTTTCATACTAGCTCCATACAAAATTTTCGTAAAAAAATTATAATTCCTTCGTTTTTGTGCAGAATCAATTCTGGTGTCATTTTTGTATATTGTTATAACAAATAGAAGTGATATCCGGCACAAAAACTGGCACTTGCAAAATAAAATGCCTAAGTCTATGAAAGCCGTTTTTCAGCCCACCGTGCGACGGGCCGACCACTTCAGTGGTTAACGCCGTGACCGTATCGTGGTGTAACAACTGGTGTTAGGTACGGCTCATTTAACTCTCTTGACAAACAGCATACGGAAGAACACCACATTTGGGGAAACCAGTTGAATAGTAACGGTGGATCTCTCACTCATGTGCGACAGTAAGACAGAGAAGAATCTTGGCTCAACATAAAATCAACATTTACTTGGCATTTTCCCAACTAAGTTGTGGTGGCTTTTCACAGTCACTGGTTGCTGAGTACTGGTGTTTTACATGGAGCGACTGCACACAACACAGTAACTGGGTAACGTGATACCCATTTAGGGTTGCCATCCGTCCGCGTTTTCCCGGATTTGTCCTAGTTTGGAGAGCGTCTGGGTGCGTCCGGGGGGATTTTCCCAATAAGCGTCCAGGTAAAACCCAGATACACATTGGTCTTACGGGTACCAAAAAGCACGATGAAATACCATAGGAAAATAATAATAGATTATTATTATGGTATTTCATCTCATTGTTTATGTTACGTTGATTAAATGAAAAGGAAGAGACTGTTATTAAAAAAGTTCTAAAGCTCTACAATGTTATCCATATACCATAATTAAACATCGTTATTTTTAGTTTCAAGTTAAAAAATGTACATTTCTACGGTGTCCGGGGAAAAACTGAGATTTTACCCAAATGTCCGGGGTTTATAAGTCTTTGTCTGGGGCCGGCAAATTTGGTGATGGCAACCCTGTACCATTGGGCAGACTGGTGACGAAGTATTCGACCCTAATATAAGAAAAAAAAAGTTTTTGGCTTCTTGCTAGCCGTAACAACTGTAAAAAAAAATGTAAATGACAGCCAGGAAGAAACACTTAACGCGCTTTCCGAGACACGGAGGAATTTCGATACAGTTGCTTAACCTGCACGTGTGCGTAGAGTTGTGAAAAAACGTTTTTTTTCTGAGATGAAAAAAAAAACGTTTAAAAAAACATGAAAAGAAACAGTTTTTTTTTCTGGTGTAGGTTTTTTTTTCATGAGTAGGAAAATAAAAATATGGTAAGGCAGTTAGCGTATGTGAGTTGATATTATTATTATTTTTTTGTTCAATAAAAAAATACCATTTGTTTTTAACATAATTGGCAACACCAAGTGTAAACTACATTTACGGACGGGGATTTCCCTAATCCTCGTTTGGTTTATGTTTTGGTTGATTTGCGTGCAGACTGCAGAAACATTTAGTACGTACAGCGAGTCAGCGACATTCATACCAAGAAACGTAATAGACTGACAAATGACAGGGCTAGGAATATAAGTACATTGTGCAATCAGTATAATCATCAACAATATTAACACAAGCAGAATGTAATAGAGTTATAGTCGTTGATTCAGAATCAGATGAAACAAATAGAGACACAGAACATTATTCCGAAGCTGATAAAACAAGCGTAGCCGTAGCTACTGATACTGATACAGATGATTGTAACACATTAAGTATTTTTTAAGTTCATAATAATAGTTACCCATTGATTTAAACATTATTTGACTTGAATAAAAACAAAACAATCAAATTTAGTGTCTTATTTCACTTTAGTTTCACTTTTTCTGAAAAAACCAAATGTAGAAAAAAAAACCAACGGTGCCAAGATTTTTTTCATGTTTTTTTCACAATCTTGAAAAAAAACATGAAAAAAATCTTTTGTTTTTTTTTTTCAATTTAAATCTCTACGTGTGCGTCTGTTTTATTTAACATAATTTAATAAAATACACAGCAGAATTAAGCGTATATTTCAAAGAAGCTGGTTAAACATGCTGCTGGCTTCGACGAAGTGTAAATCCATTCACTTCTCGTCAAACCCAGTCTAAAGATGAAGCATAATATTTCTAACAGACTAGATTACTAGAATGTCTATTACACTACATTAGTGACAGTCATCGCACGCTGCAATAGAACCTAACAGCTGTTTCTTATCGTCTAATGTAAACGAACGTTTAACATGGCCATAAGTTATCGCAGTCATAACTTATACCATCATGCATCTATATTTTATCGCACCTTATATTTAATTTAAATCCTCGATCACACGCGAGTGGCCGCCACAAAACGATACAAAACCGATCGGTGCGGCGGCGGTGAGGACGAGGTAAACAAAACGAACGCGGGCGCAATGCAATTATTACAAAGGTGCGTGCGCGCAGCTGACACCGCACCTGCCGCCATCTTTAACATTTCTTTTAGTTTTTTTTCGCCATCGGAGTTATTGGCCTATTTTTTATGGCGCAAGCTGTCCCGGCAGCTGACGGCGCATGTGTGGATAAAGGCTTTGTTGCCGTCGACTGGCAGGACAAGGATACAAGGATTCCTTAAGGCGCTGTCTAGGATAATAAGGGCGACGCCAGCTGCTCAGATTGAAAGGTTTGAATCTTCGCCAGCTGTGGATGCTTGCTCTCCGCGTCACACTTGGATAACGTAGCTTTAATTTTTTTTTGGCCGCCTTTTGTTATCTTGTCCTTTTATTTGGGTTTCAAAAAAAGTTAATTGTGAGTTTTTGTTGATTTTAGCTTCCCGTGCGACCATGGGAACATGTTATAAAACTAAGACGACACTCTGGACTCTTTCAATCTAATTAGGTACTCTTGTTAAATATTTTTTATTGAAATGCGAGCAAGTACATATTATAATGGAATGTTACTTGGTATACTAATATATAGAATATTATATATAAATATATAGTATACTAATATATAGTATATGTAATACTTTTTAGGTACATCATAAAGCTATAATGATGTATCGATCGGCACCAATTTTTTATGGATCCTTAAAGTATTTTATTAATAACACTGTTGGTATTCAAGTATTTATTGTGATAGATTAAAATTTAAAATTAAGGCTAAAATTGCATAAGGTTAACTTAGTCAAAATATTTCCTAGAACTTACCTATTTTGTCAATTATTTCCCTAAGCCCCAAACACCTCAAGACGATTACTAATACCTGAAATTCCTCGTATTGTATACATGATGATTGTAGAAGCTCGTCGTTGAATGTGACTCAGTAGGGTCTACGACCTATGCACCACGCAATAAGTCTGACAAGAGCGATATACATGTTTGTGTTGAAGTTGTCCAGCCACATTATTATGTGGCTGTTATACTAACTTTTGTTCGACCACCTGCTGCACTTTTTTGTAATTAGTGAAGGAATATCGAGGACAATGGAAAGGGGAAAGGTTGATGTGGTCTGATTACTACCAACTTATCGTAATGAGTATCTAGGATGTATGTTTAGTGTGTAAATATTGGCCTTTTTTATGACAACGCTGTAATTTTTTCTTGTTGTCTGACTTAGGTACGAACGTTTAACCGAATCAAAAAAAGTAAGCACCTTTGCTCGTCAAATCGTACGAGCTCCCAGCTCCATAAAGTTGTAAGTTGAGCTTCACGATAACTGACAAATGCTTGCACTGTCTGGACAGATCTGCTCAAATCTGTGTGTTCTTTCCTCAAAAGAAAGATTAGAGTCATACACATGTATATGAGTTGATTAGTACAGATTGTATGGACTTTAAAGTAATTGACCTCTGAGTTTGTAGCGGTGTTTTTTCTCAGGGTCCAGACTCAGACGTAGGCCTGCGGGCTGCGAGCAAGGGGTAGCTTGCCGCCCGACTGAAACCAGGCCCGTGTAGACAGAGCGTCGTGTTCCACGCGCGCAAAGTGTGTCAGCAAATTGTCGGGGCCCATAAGAGGGCCGTTGCCTGCCGGGGTTGTGTATTGTTCGAAAGAGTTACCGCGGTCTCGGAACACGGAGGGCATATGATGGAACACGGATGGGTTTTAGTCAGTAGAAGTCTGACACACCCTCCTGCTTCGCCCAGGTCGGGAGGCAATCATAGGATGATTCCCCAACCTAAAATAAAAAAAAATAAATACATGTAACAGTGTTATTTATAACTTATTTGCAAAATAAAATATAATTTATTATTTAATTACGTACTGTTTCCATTTTTTATTTGGTTTTAAAGGTATGTCGATATATTTATTCCTACGTATCATCTAAAGTTATTTGCGTTAGATTCTAAGTACAACATAGGTACATAAAGAATGGTTCCCATAGCAATGTCGTACCAGCAGGTCTCTCATGGATCGATGGTGCACAACGTTAGAGGAGCACCCTTGACAAAACTAGGTCATGCTCCCCCATAGCCGGCCGGCACCCTTGTTACCAGGATACTAGAACCGTGCAAGAGATCGATGTACGAATCTACTGGAATAGATAACGTAGTATATTTTTAAAAGTAACGCAGATACATTTTGTCTATAGGTATAATTTACAATAATAATAATTACAAGTCAATAAAATTAATAATTATGCTCTACTTCACGTCTTGAAAGTTGAAAGGGGCGGTATTGTCTTGCATGTACTCTGTATTTAGCAACGATTTTAAAGCCTTTTCAAGTTATTACATGTAAATTATATATAATTTGTAGGCTTTTGTTTTTTGACGCACAGATACAAATATTGGAGGCCGGAGACGGTCGCTGATCGAATGGAAATACCGACAATATTCAGATGCATTATATGATTATTGCGTACCTATTGCTTACGTTATCCAGATTCTGTCCAAACATCCTACTAATATTATAAATGCGAAAGTTTGTGAGGATATATGTATGTTTGTTGCTCTTCCACGCAAAAACTACTGAACGGATCTCATTGAAATTTGGTGAGTACATAGTTGACATCCTGGAATAACACATAAGCTGTTTATTCCGTAATTCCCACGGGGTCGGGATTTACGCAGGAAAAACCTCCCACGCGAACGAAGTCGCAGGCAAAAGCTAGTTACATTATTAATGTAAGTAACTAACTATAAGAAACCTAAGCATACATAGTTTCGAAGGCTATTATTTTTATATATTGTTGTGAAGATTGCAAACTGTACAAACTATTTTCGGCGGGAAAATTATGAATGACTCTTCACGCTCTGGGTAAGTAAGTAGGTAATATTTATTGACAGGGATTATTTGGGTGTAGTGGAACGAAGTGTCAGACTTCTACTGACTAAAACTCAACCTGTTTCTTTAGTTGCCCTTGCGTTTAGGGACCGCGTTAAGCTAAATAAACTTAGGTTTCTAGCTTAGGTCTTAACTTGGTTAAACATCTGACAGGGCCGATAAATGTTGACTATTACTAGACCCGGAACAAAACGCTACTACTACAATCAAACCAGTCGTGGATTGTTTTTTAGTTTTTTGTACCGTTTCTAGTTGAAGCAGTTCCTTCATCGTTTTGCTGATATTTCGTCTTCCCCCTTGTACCTACATGTTTATTGTTTATTCTATTTAGGTTAATATCCCTTTTAATATGCGTACTTTTATCCCTTTTATGACGTACAGTTGGAGACAATATTGTTTTCGGCGTTCGGAATTTATCGATCAATAAGCTAATGGGTATTTTATTACACCATTAATTGTATTTGATTTGATAAGGTAGGGGATTTGTACTTTATATAATAATCAACCAGGTAAATACGATTTAAAGTCGTGAAACTTACCTATACATTGGTAAAGTGTTACTGTGTAAGTAATTCACATAATGAAAGAAGAATTGATCGTTGGAAGCTTGGCGCAGATAAAAAACATAAAAAAATCACTTGGAGACAACAGAGGTTTTTTTTTCGTTGGTTGGTTAGCTTGCGTTTGACCACCATTTCACCTGATGGTAAGCGATGACGTGGTCGAAGATGAAGCACGCTTACTTAGAAGTAACCTATTTACTCTTGACTTTAAGACCCTTTTTTTTTACGTGGTAAAATCATCAAATAAGTCCTCCCACCCCGGGCAGGGCAGGAGGGACTGTCAGACTTGTACTGACTAAAATCCACGGTGTTCCTTCAATAGCCCTTTACGTTCCGGGGTCACGGTAATGGGATGAGTCCCACGACCCCGGCAGACTTCGGCCCTCTACAGGGGGGGCCTCGTCATATTGCTGACGCTCTTTGAGGCGCGCGTGGAACACAACGCGCCGTCGACCCGGGCATGGTCCATGGTCAGACAGCGAGTTGCCCTTTACTCGCTTACCGCATCCGCGCCTACGGTGGCCGGAGATCGTCGGCCGACGTCCGACGCCGTGGGCGTCTACCACTGCGGCTGGGCTGGAGGGAGGACGCCATCCTCTCCCTCACACGGCCCGCCTCCTCCTTCGATAGCATGACTGCTTCGCAGAAGGAGGCGACCGCTTCCCACTCCGTCTCGCCCCGCAGCATGGCCTCGACCAGTGCCGGGCGCGAGAAGTCTCCGCCTATCGCCGCCGTGAGGACACGTCGGTGCTCTGCCCAAGCGGGGCAGTCTTGCACCGTATGCTCTACTGTGTCCTCAGGGCGGTCCTCGCAGTGGTGACACCCAGGCGTTTCTTCCTTCCCCATCAGACACAGGTACCTCCCGAAACTTCCATGTCCGGTGAGGACCTGCGTCATGCGGTAGGTCAGGACGCCGTGACGCCGATCTAGCCACTCCTCAAAGAGGGGTCTTACCGCCGCAATTGCGGCGTGCCCGGACTTTAAGACACTTAGGTTATAACATGAGGAAACACAAATATGATAAAAAGTTTGATATGTTTAACGATTTTATTAACTTGTCATACCTAACTATTCAGTGTTAGGTATATTGAGACGCACAGCCAACAGCCTCGCTGCTTTATTAGACTATTGACGGCATCACTACATGTGACATAGTTTTAAGCTTTACTTACTAACATACACGTCAAACGCAAGCCTATTAACAATAAAAAAAATACACTTCAGATGTGCCGTGGAGTAAAACTGTATTATTTCTTTAATCAAATTTCAAAGAACTTTAGAGAAGGACTTAGTTACTGTGCTGTAAATAAGGACTCAAAGCCAAGTTCTCCAGCCATATACATGTCGAACATTGGGGGGCAGATACAAAAACGATTAAATATGTTTTGGCTTTAATCCAGAGAATACTATACAGTTTACAGTAGAAACCATTAGCCAAGTTATTTACTTATATCTTGCTTATTGGTTTATATTATATTTAACGGGATTGCGACAGCTCTGGCGCTGAACTATACGATGAACTGTGATCACCAATTTGCTCTCTCCTAATCACCAGACTGTTACGAAAAAAAAGATAGATAGATATATTCTTTATTGTACACCATAAAGTAAAAAAATAAGGACTTTACAACTAAAAAGGGTGATACCATGGGAGTCTTATTTTTTCAAAGTTTCGGTTTTGGTTTCAGCCGAAACTAAGGCTCAGGCCGAAGGTTCAGTTTCGGTTTCGGCTAAAAATTCAGTTTCGGTCAGTCACTAGTTGTTGATAACTAATTTGCAAAATAAATATCATTTATCACTTATTGATAACTTTCATTTCGAAAACGTTTCCTAATCTTACTTTTATCGTCATTAAATCCTTTAAATCAGATATTTATAGCACCAGGTGTAATACTATCGGAAGACACTACAAGCATTCCCACAGTACTGAAGGTGTTTAATTGTATTACTCTCGTTTCATGGCGCACGGTGGGCTGAAAAACGGCTTTCATAGACTTAGGCATTTTATTTTGCAAGTTCCAGTTTTTGTGCCGGATATCACTTCTATTTGTTATAACAATATACAAAAATGACACCAGAATTGATTCTGCACAAAAACGAAGGAATTATAATTTTTTTACGAAAATTTTGTATGGAGCTTGTATGAAAAATCGAAATATCTCTGAAACGGCAGCGATAACCGTAATATCCTTATAGGAGGTTTTAGTACTAATTATTTATGATTTTTTGACATACGTTACATAATGGTTGTAGATGCCTTTTTTTTTTAAAAATCGTCAAATTATTTTTATTTATTTTTACATATTAAACGTTCCTTTTAGTGTTTAAGTTGAAGAATTCAGAGCTTTAACAACTCTTAACATAAAATAGCATCACCCCTATAGACCTGAAGGACTAGACAGAGGTGTGTAGTATCTTGTTGATCTTGTAAGATTTCCAACAATACCAAATAGTTGAATATCAGTGTCAAAGTGCCCATGCTGTCGCTTCTTTTAGAAAGATAGGGGAATGAAATTGTTAATTGATCATACCCTAAAAGTATGATTACAACATAACCGGACACATAATAATATCGACACAAAAGGAATTTTAAAACCTTGCATACGTTCAAAATACAAAATAACATATTGTGTAGTCATCTAATGAGTCTGATGACAAGTAATTAAGTAATTAGAATGATGGTTGTAGTCTTCTGATTCTAATGAGCCTATTAAGTGATTAAATGATTTGAAATATCTCGCAACAATACCAACTAAGAACTGCATTCACCTTTTTATAATTAGTGAGCTAATGTGATTTGCTAATGTTGATTAGTTCTACTATGAGTTCTACGAAATGTTTTTGACGATTATAATTTTTTATTATCATATCTTTTATAACTTTAATGAGGGTAGTTAACTAATTATTGACTTTATACAATAAAAGGGCTATAATTTTGTTCCATAATTTAGATTGTTCACAACCGTGTAACTGCTAACACTAAAACTATTTGCTTTGCGACTACAAAATCTTAGAATGGAAAGTTTAATCACCAACTTAGATTTGTTTGTTCTTCTAAAAAGTGAGTGTCCTTCATTTAATCATGAAGTATTGTTTAGTGCAATTGTGTCCCGCATAGGCGATTGCCTTTCTGCCGAAGATCAAGTAACTCTCAAAGAATTTTGCTGGAGATTCACGCGAGCTGCTTTAAACAGGTGGCAGAAATCTAAACGATTCTTTGATAAGTTTAGAAATACGTACGGAGAGTGGTTGCAAGCAAATATTGATTGGCCGAGTTGCGTGCAAACTTTAATAAATCAAGAACCAACTGTTGATGAGATACCAAGAGCACGCTCAGTCTCTCCAGAACCTTCGACATCATCGACTGTTGGAACAATGACAAAAAGGTCCCGAAAACCATTCAAAGATCTGGGAAGTAAACAGAAAAAGAGAAGATCTAGTGAGCACATAGGCGAGGATTCCTGTGAATTGGCATATGCAGCTGCAGCACGTTTAAAAGAAGAAGGTTATGAAGATATCGCATCTGTAATCAATTATATGATCAAAAATCCAGAAGCTGCCGTTAAAATCAAGGAAAGCATTAAGAAAACAGTAATATTTACACCAGAGAAAGCACTTGGATTGCTTCTTTCACTTAAGCTTTCAAAGTGGCAATATATTACGTTGCGAGAGACTGCCATTCGGGAAGGTGCTAAGGATATTTACCCATCCTACTATAAACTGCAACAAACTAAGCTTGCATGCTACCCTCCTAATCAATCAGTATCAGTTACGGATTCATCAGCTAGAATTACACTTCAAGCTTTACTTGACATCACGGTGAAGCGGATTCTTCAAAGTCTTTCTGATAATGTGGAAAATAAGCAGTTAAAGCTGATATCGAAGTGGGGATTTGATGGTGCTTCCAATCAAAGCCGATACAAGCAGAAAATGGACGGCGAGCATGATGATTCAAGCATTTTCATGACCTCCTTGGTGCCACTGAAACTGACAGATGGAGATAATACTATATGGACAAACCCGAAACCATGCTCAACTTTTTATTGTCGTCCGGTTCAGTTCACTTTTGTAAAAGAAAGCCATGCAGTTGTCATTGATAACAAAAGAAAAATGGATGAGGAAATTGAGGCCCTTAACCCCACAGAGTGCATTAATAGTAACAGGGTGACTCATAAACTAATGATGACAATGATCGACGCAAAAGTCTGCACGTACCTTTCTGAAGCTAGATCAAATGCATCATGCTACCTGTGCTTAGCAAAACCAACAGAAATGAACCACTTAGATGCTGTAACATCAAAAACTGTGTGTTCTGACATATATGAATTTGGCCTATCATCCCTACATGCCCGTATAAATTGCATGGAATGTCTGTTACACATTGCGTACAGACTTGACTTCAAACAGTGGGCAGCAAGAAGTAATGAGCATAAAGATATGTTACAAAACAGAAAAAAAACATTCAAAATAAATTTAAAGAGGAGCTCAATCTGTTAATTGATATAGTAAAACAAGGCTCGGGAACTACCAATGACGGGAATACCGCAAGGAAGTTTTTCGAGTTTCCCAATAAAACTGCAGCTATTACTGGGTTGGATCAAAACCTGATAAAAAGATTTGCTGTTATTTTGCAAGCAATAACATCTGGTGAGAAGATCGATGTCATCAAATTTAAAGATTTTGCTCGCAAAACAGCAGAAAAGTACGTGGAATTATACGACTGGTACTACATGTCATCAACCGTACATAAACTATTAATACACGGAGCTGACATAATCGAAAAAAATGATATTGTCCCGATTGGGACTCTCTCGGAAGAAGCCTCAGAGTCTCGAAACAAAGATTTTAGGAGGTTCCGGGAACATCATTCGCGGAAAAGAAGCAGGCAAGATTCTAATCAAGATATCCTAAATATGCTTGTTGTTTCTTCGGATCCTTTTCTAAGTGCACAAAGGCCGAAGTTAGATGCCAAAAGGAAGACAACCTTTTTTGCTGAAACTCTCGACCTAATACAGTTTCCGGAAACTGAGTTCGAGTTTGTAGGTATATCCGATCTGGATTCTGACTCGGAATTGGAGTCCGACAACGAAAGTTGTAAAGAAAATTTGTAAAATTTAATTATTTTTCTTTATGTTCTTTTGTTATTTATGTTAGTTTATTGTACCAATATGTTTAGTTAATAATTTCATAAATTATAGTTTCAAATATGTATTTTGTATAATTGAATTTATTAGATATTATTTTTGTTACTTCTGTTTTATTTAAATTACCTATCAATAAAAAGTTTATATACAGTCTTTTTTTTTCACATATTCTTAATATTTGGGGAAAAAGCATGCTTCCTATTGATGTTCTTAACTTTGACACAGTTCATGGATCGTTTTGAACAGTTTCATATGTTAAAATAAATAATGTTAGTACTATAATCCCCTATAAGGATATTATTATTATTATGTGTCCGGTTATGTTGTAATCATACTTTTAGGGTATGATCAATTAACAATTTCATTCCCCTATCTTTCAAAAAGAAGCGACAGCATGGGCACTTTGACACTGATATTCAACTATTTGGTATTGTTGGAAATCTTACAAGATCAACAAGACACTACACACCTCTGTCTAGTCCTTCAGGTCTATAGGGGTGATGCTATTTTATGATAAGAGTTGTTAAAGCTCTGAATTCTTCAACTTAAACACTAAAAGGAACGTTTAAATATGTAAAAATAAATAAAAATATTTTGACGATTTTTAAAAAAAAAAAGGCATCTACAACCATTATGTAACGTATGTCAAAAAATCATAAATAATTAGTACTATAACCCCCTATAAGGATATTACGGTTATCGCTGCCGTTTTAGAGATATTTCGATTTTTCATACTAGCTCCATACAAAATTTTCGTAAAAAAATTATAATTCCTTCGTTTCTGTGCAGAATCAATTCTGGTGTCATTTTTGTATATTGTTATAACTAATAGAAGTGATATCCGGCAAAAAAACTCGCACTTGCAAAATAAAATGCCTAAGTCTATGAAAGCCGATTTTCAGCCCACCGTGTGGCGCCCTGGTCGCTGTATGGGGTCACGGAGGGTTGTATTGGGGTCGAGGACTTCGGCACACCCCTGCTTTCACCATGGCGTTACTATGAAAGAGTATATTAATGATTTTAGTCCCTGTGGCTTTGGGAGACATGGTGAATTAGAACAGTTTGACATAATTATCACAGAACATGTATTGTGTCGGTTACACCAAATGTTGGTGAAAGGGAACAATCAATCAAGTAAATTAATTAATTGAATGCATGTGTACGTTTCTGTTCATTGTTTTGTTAATTGATGTGTTCAAAATATAACACTTCCAAACCGGTAAGAGGGGAAGCCTTACATTTTGAACTGTTTAACCAAGGTTTAACCAGTTTTTCCGATGAATCACTTTCAGTGGAAAAACTGGTAAAACCCCAAAAAATACTTATTCATTCGTAATATTTGTTTTTTCTCTAGTGCTAAAAGTTATTTAAACGATAATGAAATAAACTGTTTATAATTCCAGCCCAGATCTCTGGAACGCTAAACTGATTTTAATGGGACTTTCATTGGAAAATAGAGGACGTTATAGGGCAACATATACGCTATTATTTATTTCGGAATTTCCGCGGGAACAACCTCCCAAGCGATCGAAGTGGGGGCACAGCTAGTTTTTATTGCCTGAACTAAAAGTCAGTTCATTTAAACTCCGGTTATTGAGTCTTTATATTAACATCTTATATCAACTAAGCGAGTACTCACCAAGTCGTCCTTGCTGACTTACCCGCCGCACACAAAAACTAGACCCAAACAATCCCAAAGATTTCGACATGAATGGCGAGGACTTGAATTAACCCTCTCATAATTATAAAACAGGCCTAAATAACAGTAAATACGGTGTATTTATAGTGTGAAGCTCAAAGTGGATAATAATAGCGATACCTACAATTAATGGGTGAGGTCACTGGCCGATCGGATCCTTGCACGGGCACCAAAGAGTACAATATATATAGGGACATAGAGAGCTAACTTCACGATAAAGTTTAAATCGCGCGACCGCAGCGCCGCCCTGGTAGTTGTTCATCGAACTATACGCATATTTATGTGCATGTGTGTGTACTGTGTACATGTGTGTATATGTGTGCGTGTGTGTATTTGTGTGCAGTTTTTTATTGTATTGTATTTTCTACTTGAAATTAATGTGATTGTAAAAATCCACTACTTAAATTGAAGTCGTCGTGACCTTCAATTTAGCGGTTTTTTTTTTACAATACACATTAAATTATTATGATTGTGTGAGCAGCGTAGGAAAACAAAGAATGGGTTTTATTCCATAAGCAAAAGAGGTTTATTTTGTAATTCATTTATTAATTGATAACGAACAGTATTCTGTACTATTACAGTTTACATTGTAATCAGTGAGTTTTATTGAGGATATACAATCAAATGTACTCCGCCAGAAGTTAACCGATAGTTATAAGTAATTACTGTACCTATTGATTTTGAAACAGAGAATATCTAAAAAAAGCGATGTTTCTTTTAGATATTCGTTGTTCCAAATACAGTTCTATTACACAGACATTTATTTACAGAATTAACTATGCGCTGACGGCATAAGAATAAACATATTCAATAAAGATACAGATATTATTATTAAACACTCAACTCAAACTCAAAATGTTTTAATTCTCTTAGGCCTACATGGACACTTACAAAACGTCAGCAGTTAGGGCACCAGCAGAAGAACCGGCAAGAAACTCCACAATAACTCTTTTCAAATTAAAATGTCATTTTTACAATGTATCCATAATACATAGTACAAAGAAAATAATACAAAGAAAAAGAAAAACTACACAATGAAAATGAAAACTTAAAAAAGAAATAAAGGAGATATCAGTGCAAATACCCCAAACCCCAAGCATTCCTGAAATAAACCATAAAAAACTTATGCTTTATGGACTTGCGGATTATTATAGAGCCTGAAAGCGATCTTCACAACCGCCTTATAGAATTGTTTCGCGATATTGTGAACATTGAGCTGTCCGGCTACATCGAAAACAAGTACGAGTAGGAAGGAAGGGCGAAAAGAACCGGCCTTTAGTCATCGAATTGTATCGAAGTAAAAGGATGACTGCGTACTTAGTTAATAACAGCATGTATTTTCAGGAACTGGACTATTTATATCCGAATTTTTAGATGTAAAAGCACGAAAGGAGAGAGCACAAATGCGAAATGAACTTATTCAGGCCAGAAGAAACGACCTCCATGCTATCATTAGAAACAATAAACTAGACAGACGGCAAACAAACCAACGTGAAAAATAACAACCATAACTATCAACAAAACAATAATTCTAATTACCAGAAAAAGGATATAATTTCTACAAGCTATGCTGATCAATATTCACATTCGCAAATAAACATACCGGATGAAACTAATAATACTACAACAAACTGGATGACACAACATAATCTTTAAAAAATTAATTTCAATAAAACAAAAATAATGACTTTTCACCCCCGCCAAAAATACATATAAATGTTAATTACAGCTTCAAAAACTCGAAATTGGAAGTAGTTGATAAATTTACCCTCCTAGGCCTAGACATTGACATGAATATAAATTGGAAGTCTCATATTAATAAATTAAGATCTAAATTATCTACATTCTCCTACGCACTCTGTGAGATAAAAAAACAGATCTCAAAAATGCACTAGTCACGTACTACGCCTATGGCTATGCATGGCTTAAATACGGAGTCATACTATGGGGAAATAGTACAGACGTACATACGTTACTTACCATACAGAAAAAACTTATTAGGATATTAGTCAACATCGAAGAGACTGATAGTTTGTAAACGAACTAACTTCACCTATATATTTTTGAAATGTGTAAATTTGTATGTAACCACCCGGAATTATATATAATTATATTCTAAACGAGAAGTAAATACAAACAAATATTACACTAAGATACAAAAATAGATTGAACATACCTACATCACGACTGAAAATACATTCCTCTAGTTGTTATGTTATGTCAATCAAACTATAAATAATAAGCTACTCGAAGAAATTAAGAACATAACTATAACACTATTACAAATAAACTAAAACTATTTCTACTGAACAAAGTATACCATAGCATAAACGAATATTTAACCGATGAACTATAAATAAATAAAATACAACAAATAACTACTACCGACATAATCTACAAATTTAATTATTATAATTTTCTGCATACCTTATAATAATTATAATATAATTGTACATACTTGTTTGTAACTGATCTCAATAATTATAAGAAAATATTGTTTTTTTCTTTTTAAGTATTTTTTTCCTAAATCTTTTATTAAAACAATAAATTTTAAATAATGTTTTAGTTTTAAGTTCTAGTTTTCTATTTTATATCATTGCTGTGCCCTGGCAGGGTCCATAATTGTTCCTTTTATCTTTAAGACTAAACATCTACTGTATATACATTGTGGAAAGCAAATAAATTAATATGAATATGTTAATTAGGTATGAGAGGACAGTATAGACCAATTAATACAGCACAATGGAATTACAAATAAAAATTTGTAAAACAAATTAAGATTCTAGTGTTCTCCCATTCACAAAAAAGCTTTATATTATATTAAAATAAACTTGAGAGGCGACAACATTAGACTTCAATAATGAAAGATAAATTAATAATAAAAATTATACAAAATATGTCAAATCTGTCCGAGCTTAATCTACTAGAAAGAGTCCTAATATGATCGCCCCACTGTAACTTTGAATCTATAGTTATACCCAAAAATCCAGTTTCCGTAATAACATCGAGTATTTTGCCATCAAGGATTAAATTGTCACTAGCTTGTCGTCATCATTAAGAATGATGACAAGTTTGATGCTGGTGGTCTATAAACACATAAGTTGGGCCTTCAACTTCTGCACATGCTATCTCACACAAGCGATCAATAGAGCAAGCGGTGATATCTTTTCGTTCCTTATATCTAAGAGAATTACTAAATAATATTAAAGTACCACCTCCTACCTGAGGACCTGTTGTATGCACTGACAACTGAAAAATTATTAATGTTAAACAACATTCTAACTAGTTTTAGCCAGGTTTCACAAAAACATAAGATATCCATATCATATTTATCTATTAACATTTCCACATCTAATATTTTGCCAGAGTAGCGATTTATATTCTGATGATATAGTAAGATTGTGTTATTATGCCTCTCCTTTGTCACATCTAAGAATTTAAACAATTAATTTCAGTATTATTAGATACCTAGATAATACTGAATAGTCACTTAACCTAGGATCAGTTAAATTATCAATAACTGAGTGTAAATTGTAAGCTAACAAAGTAGCCAATGTCGACTTTTTTGGGAAGGTACATATATTTCCGAATCAAAACAAATTTTTTAGTATCAAAATACAATAAACGGTCACTATGACGGCATACTAGCATACGCATCAAATTATTGAGGCTAAAAATGTATTAATTTTCTTTGAATGTCAAATTATTGGAATAAGGCAATGCACATAAAATTAGTTTGCCTAATTTTAATTTAAGGAGGGTGTCAATACCATTAACGAAGTCCTTTTTAGTTACATTAAGACTGCTTCCAAATAAAAGAATGACTGTGGTATGCTCATTCAATTTTGATTGCTTAGTTTTATGAATAAGCTCAGTAAAATGCAGGTTATGGTAACAATGACTTACTATGGTATGATTACAATAATTATTTAATAGTGAACTAAAACCAGGAGAAACCTTACACTGTGAGCTGCACACCTGTTAATCTTTGCCTTTTTTTTATTTTCATATATATTTCTAAATACATACATATTATAGATAAATTACACCTAGACAAAGAACAAATGATTGTGCTCATCACACAACCACTTGTCCTGGGTGGGAATCGAACCCACAACCTTGCGCATAGCAGTCAGGGCCACTGACCACTAGTTTAATTTTAAGTTACAATTAACTTTTAAATAGGAATAAAAAATTTGAATAAATTTAATCTTGCATGCACATGACTCTATATTGAAACTTGGTGTCTAAGAATATATTATACATACTTTTTCGCATAGTTTGAGTCTGCATAGATCGAGTTTTTGGACCCTCGTCACTTATAGGCACTGGAATCTCGTGCTGCATAGAGGTAGATGGTAGATCAACTGACATGACATCTTGTATACTAGGCATGGTTGCAGCTCCTAAAACCAATGTTAGAATGTTTTTAAATTCATACAATGTAACATAAATCACAATGCCCTAAATTTTATAAAAATTGGCCAAGTGCGAGTCAGACTCGCCCATGAAGGGTTCCATAGTACCTAACTATAATAATATAATATGTATATTTATTTGACGAATAAAACAAAACCTTAAAAATTTCTTAAAACTAACTTATTTACATTTTTACAACTACGCTAAATAACTTTGTTTTTCATAGTGTTTGTATGAATTACAAAGTTATATTTGCGGTTTTAGAAAATATGCTGTACCTCAAAAACTGCTGACCCGATTTCGTTCAAACCAATTTTGGTTGAAAGTTTACATTATGATCTATAGACATATTTTTTTTAGATTTCTCACTTTATTATTATAGAAGTTAGAGGGGGGGACACACATTTTATCTCTTTGGAAGCTTATATCTTTTAAACGATTGACAAAAAAAAAAAACTTTATGAAAAACTGGTTATAGAACCCTTATATAATTTTTAAATACCTGTCTATAGATACCACACATGCATAGGTTTCATGAAAAAAAAATATTTTCAGTTCTAGTTCCATGTATGGGGACCCCCTTTATTTTAAATATGTTTATATTTTTTTTCTTAAAATCGGAAAGCGGTTCACAGAGTACATCTATCTACTAAGTTTCACATGTATAGTCTTAATAGTTTCGGAATAAAATGGCTGTGACATACGGACGGACGGACGGACGGACAGACAGACAGACAGACAGACAGACAGACAGACAGACGGACAGAAATATCGAAACTATAAGGGTTCCGTTTTTTGCCATTCGGCTACAGAACCCTAAAAATGAAGGGTTTTATAGTACTAGGTATTATAGATATTAAAAATTTTCTTGATCCAGATTACCTATACAAGTAAACCATCAGATGTCATTAAAATGAATTAATTTTTCAAGTAACAAAAATTTCACACAGGAAACATTGACATGCAAGATCTTTCCCCATTAAGCAATAAGTTAAGTTTAGGATTGAAGAGTACGGTAGCTAGTGACATTATGAGGTGATGAGACCTAAATTATAACATTTTGTATCTGAGGGTGACAGTTGCAGTGAAGTGGCCCGCAAAGCTTTGAAATACAAATAGCTTCTGCAGGAGTTATAGGCAAGCATGGTGCTTACCATCAGGCAAGTGGTCTCAAGTCACTTCTTATTAATATTTAAAAAAAAGTTTTACTCACCCATAAGATGCAACATGGGAATAGCAATAGGACATAACCGATTTTTGGTGTAATGCCAGTTTTCAGGAAAATGTTTATGGCAAACTCTCCTATTCTTAAATACAAAATTTTCATCCAGTCCAGCAATGTCACCACCTATGTTCATGACCCATGAACGGAAACGTTGAGGATCTTTATCTGGATTTGGGAATCGATGTAATGGAGGACCTGAAATTTTTTTGTTATTCGTTAGTAAATATAGACTTACAGGGATCCACTATATCCTACTCAACAATAATTATGTTAAGGAAGTCTCTATTGCACAGCTCTTAGAAAATCCTTAACATAATAATTCTGTATATATAATTTTAATAACATGATCAATCATTTCAGTTCTCATAGATTGCAATTGCTAATTTAATTTGTAACTTGTATTTCAATAGCAATATTATAGTTATGATACAAAATATGTAAACAAATTAAAGGCTACATTATGTATGAGTAATGAGTACATTTAAATGTAAAATAAACTTACAGATTCTGTAATTTTATCATGCCGATTAAATAAAAATGACCAAAATATCAAAAATATGAACAACAAAACTAAGTAACATTTTTTAAATTTTACTGAGAAGTCTAGTAAAATTATTCGTAATGAAATCTTTATATTTACCATCTGGAAATCTGCTAAAACAGCCAGGTACACAACAAGCTAGAAAAGACATTGTTTTTGTTCACTTTCTAACTATTTAACGAGTCCTATCTCAAATTTTTCACTAGCCACAAATCTGAAAATGCGAAGTCTTCACGCTAAGACGGAGGATCCGCGAACGGTACTCAACTCGAAGATACTAGGGAAATAACTTTCACACACTCAGTTGTATTTTAAGGAGATTAATCACTTAAAATATGAACGAAAAAATTATGTGTACGCGCATCAGAGACTTGCCGACATTTTTTCTCTGGGTGGTCAGCACAAAAGAGCTGTTATAATAAAATTTTCATTCTAATGAGAAATGTGTCTTAAAAATAGTTTTTATATATTAAGTATTTTTAATAATTACATATATGCTTTACTTTTAAAATAAAATTATTATTATGTGATAAAGAATATAACTCATAGATTATTATTTTTAACGATTGCAACCTTTTGGTTTTGTTGTACCACTATCACAGCTAGATGGCACTACTTTCCATACTTTAACCCCCGTCACGAATCTATGTACTAAGTCGACACAGCATGACGGGCACCCGCTCCGGCGCAGCGAGAGTCAATGTGCGTCCTCCAACTGCACTCGCTACATATATGTAGGTACTTTTACTTCACGTGTATGAAGGCTATATTTGTAGTAGGTAGGAGCAGAGATATGAATGTACATACCCATATTTATTTGTTACAAAAAGGTTGTCAGAAGCCTCTGCATATACATTTTATTTATTTATTATTCACTTTACATCTATCCATACAGGGTAACCTAATGCGATAGTGTACCTATTCTAGTATTAACAACTATTTTTTAAAATAATAGATTACAAATAAATCAGTCCTTGTGAATTCACCCAGTGAAAACGGAATAAGTCGAAATGGGTCGCAATGGGGTTGAGAGTGCGGAGCGCACGCGTCAGTGGCGTCAGTACGCCCGCGCGGCTCCACCAGCAGCCGTGGTTGCCGAAGCCGCCTGTAATATGTCATAAAATAGTAGGCCCACCCAAATGTTCTTACTTTGGTATTGTTCGTCAAATCGTTCGAGCTCCTTAAGGTTCTAAGTTGAACTTGAACTACGCGATATTTGACAAAATAATGCTTGTACCGTTTGGACGGGCCTGCTCAAATCTGTATGATCTGTCCTCTAAAGGGCGTCACAGACATAAACCTACATAGCCCTCATATGATGTGATCACTGCAAATTGTAGGGACTTTAAAAGAGACGTTGACCTCTGAGTTTGTTTCAGTGTTTCTTCTCTGAGTAGTGTAGCGTTGTAGTCGATTAAACTAGAAGTCGACTATTACACTAATCTCTAATGTCTATGGTTTCACGGAGTGACAACACTTAGGCGCTCTCAGCTATAAATTCTAACCCCTAGTCCGCGAAGCTCCTTTTCTCGCCGCCTACTGTTGCAAGTAACTTATATAGAAACCTCTCTGTGCCCAAGGGTAAGTGCTCGTTGTATCTGCCATTTTCTCTCCATCTTGCCAAATTGTAATCCTTTTATTTCGCCATAATCTGCAGCGTTTGTAAATTTATATAATTGCCCGGTTATCAAGATGGCTTTCGTCTGGAATGTAAATGTGTTATTTCATTGTCATCTGTTTTCCACTAGTGTTTCTAAATTTGTGAAGCGTGCGCAAGCCGCAGCATTCTTTTCCTGCTGTGTCATAGCAGCTACGGGATTAAACGCTTTGTCACGCGGTTACCTTCTATATCGTTGCATGCGGCATGCGCACGCTTACCTATAACCATTGTGAACCGCCGCGATGGTGAGTTTCCCATCCATTTCCCGGGTACTGTTTCGTGGGGCTTACGGCTGGGAGACGCACGCATCGCTGGCGCTCACGATTCCTGGCACCACGCTTACGGAAGCACCCTTCGTGTGATTCCAGGGTTTTTTTTCTTTTCCTCCTTCGTTTCCCTACTGCCTTGGGTCTCGAATTTCAACTACCTCAACGGCTGCCACGCGACGGGTGTCACCGCTGCCTCCGCGTACTACTGCCGGAGAGACGCGCTGTCGCGTGGTCTACCTGTCATCCTCTGCGCCTGCCACGTGCGAGTTGGGTGAGGAGGAGAGACATCCTCCCCCGTGGCCTGTCCTGCACAACCTCTGCTTCGGACACGTGGTCGCTGCCGGCTTCGGGATCGGCCCGCCGGTCTGCGTGCGTCGCGGCCTGAGCTCAGGGCAGTACCATCCAATACCTTCGACCAGTGAGGGAACTCTTGTGAACTGAACCCACCCCCCTTCGTAAATAAATGCTGTAAACCTGTGGTCTTCTGTTTTATTCTACCACCACCTAAACCACTACGCCACAGTAGTCAGTTAGGAAACACTGGCCTCATCTAGTTTACATTTACGAAAAAAAGACGTGTGAAAGTGTTATTTATAACCTATTTGCAAAATAAACACCATTATTTCAGTAAAGGTAAAGTGGTTTTGAACTTATATAGTCGCCATGTAGTAAAGGAAAGTAGGTCTTCTACTTATACAGTTGACTATTAGTAGATATGTACATACTTATAGATAAGTTCTGCAAATGTAAGGGATCTGGCTGGTGAAACCGAGTTGACTAAATACCATTTACATTAATTACGTACGGAGCCTAAAGACCACAATAACGCATTATTAGCGAGCTAGTTACACTGGCTGCGACAACGACTTAGTCATTATGTAAAATATGAGGCACTAGGCAAAAGCAATTTACTAATTGGAGAAAAGGTATTAATCTGTCTATTTAAAAACCAACACTTAAGGGACATCTTTGGTTAAATTATAACGATGGTTAAAAGGTAATAGGGTATAAGCGACAAAAATCAAATTGTTCAGGAGAGCAGTTTAAAGTTTGGAAATGGACATAACTTTCTACAAAACGCAGTTTTTTGCTTGGGCATAAGTGACAAAAAAGTCATCATAGAGCAATGGGAGTCAGCGCATTCGAAAGAGTGGAAAATTTTAAGTAGAATGGCGTTCATAAGTCAATTTCGACCAAATGTCGCTTATGCCCCATTTACCTTTTAACCATCGATAATAGCTTTTTAAATAACAGATTTTCATGGTTAAGCAACGCTTCCCATCTTAAAATATCGAGATAATTCCGTGCCACGAAAAGTACTGTTACGCCAGTCGCTTAGCTAAGTACGTCGAGAAACTTCGATCGACATCTAGAATGTTCGATACACTGACGCCACCTGGCGGCGAGTAGCAGTACTGAGTATATCGAGAAAGTTCGACTGATTTCTAATACGTTCGAGACACTAGCGCCATCTAGCGACGAGTAGCAGTACTGAGTATCTCGAGTAGCTTCTGGAATATTCTTGGCAGTGAGTCGATTTTACAAGAATGTTCTAGAACTGATAGACTGGGGTATAAATATTTATTTATATTAAACAATTAAAATATAAAAATATGTATATGAATAAATAGTAATAAAAAATATTGTATTAAACTATTGCATTATATTAGTACATATAAATCGACCAATCAGGGGATCGGCACTGTCTCTCCTTAACACAGGCCGACTTTCGGCCTAGCTAGGAGAACAGTATCTCACCTGTTTTGTATTGCATTTTATAATAATAGAACCTAAATTTACAGAATTCCAACAGTTGTGAACATTGCAATCCCATTATGAAATAAATACTATAAAAAAAATAGGTCGCAGAGGAACGCAGACGGCAGTCTTATTACAAGATACGAGGCGATATAATCGGAACTCTATAAGTGAACTTCAGTGCGATTTAAGTGTTGACAAGTATTGTGGTGCAAATAATTATGTTAATTTTTATTTTGTGTTTATTAAATTAAAGTGTTAATTTTGGTCTAATTGGCGTAATTATTTCTACCCCGAACCCCAGCTCGTAACATTGGGTTAAACCGTTGGGCCTGATTATCATTTGTACGAGTTTGAAAGTCCTCACGGGTAGTCAGAAGCTTAAAAATCTGGTAGTAGTCTTGCCAACTGGCATCGTGTTAACCGGCTACTGGATTGTGGATTTCAGATAGGCAGTCGTTCTATGTTAAATACAGCTACTCTTTAATCTAGACTTCTAGTATGGATGCTGATCATTAAGTCATTGCAGCAATCGGCAATTAAATAACATACTTGATAAATAATGTAACTCTCAGTCTCACTCTTCCGAATTTAAAATTTAAACATGTCAAACTTAAAGAGTAGTAGTAGAAAGTTAGAAAGTAGAGATAGACAAATAGATAGATAGAATATACTTTAATGTACACCAATAATTGAAACACATTTAAATAACTGTTTTGCTAAAAATTTGGTTACAATGGCGGCCTTATCGCTGAGAGCGATTTCTTACAGACAACGTTTGGAAGGACTTATAACTTAAGCTTCTCAATTCCATGACCAGTGTATTGGGCTAAAAACAAAAACAACGTAAGTAAATCCTACCAGGGTACCATGACAGCTCAGAATATACTGTTATATTAGTATCCCAATGCATCCGCTCACCCCTCGAGCAAATAATGGGCGCGTACGATAAGCGAAAAATCTCTTCAGGATGTTTGTCCACTTTTTGATATACAATCCTGTTCTGGACCCTATACTAACACGACATCACGATTATAGTCTCTAGCAGGGTAGGCAGAAATATATATAGTATTTCAAAACAGTTTGCCAAACTTAAGTGAGTAAATTAGTTATGGTGAGTTCGAGTGGTCCAGTTGCTCATGGGTTGCGTTGAGTGAAAGGATGCAGTTTTGTGATAAATATATTTATGTATATTTAATTTTAAACAGATATTTCGTGATCAGATTATCCTATATACCTACCAGATATACTTCATTATAAAGCAAATAGATAGATGTATATACTCTTTATTGAACAGCATAACAATATGAAATAAAGATTTAAGAACTACAAAGGGTGTTGTTACATTGGGCGGTCTTATCGCTAAAAGCAATCCAAATATAGCCTAAGTATCGAAATACTTAGTTGCCTATATAGTATATAGTTTTTTAATAATTTAATTTGAACTATTGATAAAGTAGCTTTTGTGGAGGAGCCACCACAATTTTGCCAACAATATGTACGTACAATGATAGACTAATATCAAACGCTGAAGGTTGTTCGGTGAAATATAATTTGGACAGTGAAAAGTAATATGTAAAGTAAATTAAAAATGGATTTATTTTCGACGCAGACATGACAGCTTTTATAATCTGTTTTTACCGGGATGGCAAATAGGAATAAAAGGAGTAAGCAGAAAAAAACAACATAATAAAATGTTTTAGAATAGCTTTGCATATTTGTCAAATCCGAGACCGGCTAGATACACACCTGGCCGACATTTTTTTATAATGATTAGACCGATGTGCACAAAGACACTTTAATACCCACAAGGTGCACCCTCATTAGTAGCATGTGTTCCTAGTACCTACTAGTGTACAGATACTATGAATGCGCGCGCATATGCACATGTCCCTGACAGGTGGCTGTGCATAGTAGCCATGCATGGTAATAATTAATTAAAAAATGACATTTAAATAGGTATGAAATATTTGATGTTATCACGATTTAATAACTTAAATGTGAGGCAAAGGCGCTTTCTCGTATGTCAAAAGGATGTGAATCTCCTCAAATAACGTAAACGCACCTATTACCGCCAGTTTAAGCCAAGTTCACATTTATGTGCAAAAAATAAGCACATGCTTAATAACTGGTGTCATTTTTTATTTTTATTCAAGTACTTAAACTAACGATATTGTCAGTCAGATATAGAAACAATTCGAAAAAATGAAATAAATATATAAAAAAAAAAATTGATGAAAAGAGCTATGTTCCTATTACCAACTCAAACCATGGGTGTGTTCCTATTACCGTTTTTGTGGCACCTATTACCGACCGCTAAATGAACAGAACAAATTTAGTCAAATAAAAATGCTCGTGTGGGTTTAATTCTTTAGAATACAGAAGAACCAGCCTTTAATCAGTCTTAAGAGATATTTTTTTTTAAATTTAAAATAGGTTCGCGTTTGACCACCATCTCACCTGATGGTAAGTGATGATGTGGTCGAAGATGGAGCACGCTTACCTAAAAGTAACCTATTCACTATTGACTTAAAGACTCCTAGGTTATAGCTATCGGGAAACACAGACTCCGGCAGGGAATTCCACTCCTTAGCCGTACGCATAATGAAGGTATTCCCAAAACGTTTTGTACGTATGGGTGGGATGTCCACCATGTAACGATGGCGCTTCGCCGTTTGTCTCGTAGTCCGATGATGGAACGGTCTTGGTGGAATTAGATTGTGTAATTCCATCGCACACTCTCCGAAATGTAACCGATAGAAAACCGATAGACTTGCAACTCGTCGTCGATGTTCAAGGCTCTGGAGCTTTGACTCGACCAGTGCATCGTTGCCAATGAGTCTCTTGGCCCGCTTCTCGATTGACTCAAGCGCGTCCAGTTGGTATTTAGCAGATCCATCCCAAAGATGAGAGCAGTACTCCATACACGACCGAACCTGGGCTTGATAGATATTGAGCAACTGTTCGGGTGTGAATTACCGTCTCACCGTTGCTAGGATTCCCAACTTTTTTGATGCTAGTTGAGCCTTAGCCTCAATAAACGGGCCAAAATTGAGGGTAGAAGTTAGTGTTACCCCCAGAAGCTCGATACGGTCGGTTATCGGCACGGTTACACCTCGGAAAGTAGGAGCCGGTTCGAATTGGCTCCTTTTTGCGGAGAAGAGACACGCCTGGGTCTTAGCTGCATTAAACTTGACCAGGTTGGCATCGCCCCATTCGGAGACAGCCTTCAAGGTCAAGTTCAAGCGCCCGACCATGTCCTCACGGAGAGACTGGATCTGTGACCCACCAGCTCACGCGCTGGACACATATCTCTCAGAAACTGTGCTGTCGTCTGCATACCCAAAGGTACCGGGCATTAGCAGATCGTTTATGTGCAGCAAGAATAAAGTTGCTGAGAAAACAGACCCCTGAGGGACCCCGGCATTAATTGCCAATTGGCCAGACGAGCAGCCATCAATGACCACTCGAATGAACCGATCCCTCAGGAAGTCTTCAATCCAAACGCAAAGTTGAGTCGGTAAACCGAAAGAAGGAAGCTTAGCAATAAGGCTATCGTGCCAGACCCTGTCAAAAGCCTTGGAGATGTCAAGGGAAACAGCAAGTGCTTCCCCTTGCCTCTCAATGGCCTCACTCCAGATATGAATGGCATACGCTAGAAGATCCCCAGTTGACCGGTTTTTGCGAAAGCCGTATTGCCGGTCACTGAGGATGTCATTGGCTTCTAGGTATGCCAGGAGCTTACTATTAAGTACACGCTCCATACTCTTACAGAGTATGGACGTGACTGAAATAGGCCTTTAGTTGGCAGGGTCAGCACGACTGCCCTTTTTGGGTACAGGCTGTACGTTAGCCAGCTTCCATGCTTTTGGCACCTTTCCAGTCTCTAGCTAAAGGCGAAACAGGCGTGTCAGGATTGGAGACAATTCAGGTGCTTGTGCAAACTGTTCTGTTCTAAGAACAATTGCTGGTATCCCGTCGGGGCCACTAGCTTTGTTCACGTCAAGATTACGCAGCACTCTACGGACGTCCTTCTGATGGATGCGAATATCCGACATACACGTCTCGCATCCAATAGAGTACTTGTGATTTCTCTTGTTACGAAGAGTTGCTCTAGGAATCCCAAATCTCTTTGAGGTTTCATAGATACTTGCTCCATTATCGATAGCCATCAATGCAGAGTCAAGTTGATTAGCTGTATATTACGTACGTTTTAATCGTTCCATGTTTCTGAATCAAAATTTACCTAGGCGAATATACTAAACCTTTGCTTAGCAGTGGGTTAAGAATTATAGTAAGTGGAAGTCAATAGGTGATTTTTAATAATAGTTTTAAATGAAAAATGAATTACAGTTTTATATTTTACTAAATATTTTAAATTGTTATAGTTTTATGAAACGGACGGTAATAGGTGCCGATTTTGAGGGGTCGTTATTAGGCGCCTTTACGTTAAATAGAGAAAGAATGTATTTTGCTCGTTTGCTCGCGATGTTTTCCTTTTCTGAATTCTTATTGTATACCAGACATGACCAATAGTACACAGCGCATCGTGTTCCACCCGCGCGCGCAAAGAGCCTGTCGGGGTTGCGGGAATATTCTAAGTTGATACCGCAGCCCATCCAAATAAAAAAAAAAACTAAGTTTAATTTAATAATACAAAACTGGAAACGTCTGAAAAGAAGTATCGCGTAATTATTTGACGAGACATTGCAATTTAAAAAATATTTTCTGTAAATAACCATATTTAATTTATAATATATTCCTCTTTGCAACAACTACATCTGCGTGTGATAGTGAAAATACGCCGACATCAAACGCGCGTCGCTCCTGTACGGATATATCTTATAAATCGTATCGCTGGAACATTGGTCCTGGATCCATAATGGCCTGGTATTCGGCTTGGCCATAGATAGGTAGATAGAATATACCTACTTTATTGCACACCAAAAATTTAAACACACTTAAATGAAAATATTTCTAAAACTTTGGTTATAATGGCGATCTTATCGCTGAGAGCGATATCTTCCAGACAACCTTTGGAAGGAATTTACAACCTTTAATTTAAATGGGCAATGTGCTCACGTTCCCGTCACCTTTACCTACAAGAAACTATATTTATTGCGTCCTAAATCTTAATAATCTCCAAGCGATAGCGGTCCAATTTCTCCTTTAAAAACACTAGATATTATAGCGGCTCATTATTGGTTTCTGATTGCAACATCAAATATTATTTGCAAGTAACTATGACCAACAACAAACTGCCATCATCACTAAACTAAAAATACAGTAGCAGTAAAAATAGCTACAATATGCTTATCAGTTTACTCTTGGCGCGGACAATTAACCAAACAGAAAAGTTTTAAAGTTCATCCAAGTTACTTGCTCTCTGCTAATAATTAATATTCATCTTTAATTAAGAACCGGCGCATTCCTTGACCGTAATAAGTGCAATGGTGGTTGTTGCACTCGTATGCTCGATGGAACGATATCGGATCGATCGAATGATGACTTGTGTTTTGACATTATAAACCACTAGCTTTTGCCCGCGACTTCGTCTGCGTGGGATGGTTTTCCCGCGTAAATCTCGATCTCGTGGGAATTCCGGAATATAAATTAGCCTATGTCCTTCCCAGGGTCCTAAACTATACCTCTATATGAATAATATGGTTTGATTATTGTCGGCACTTTTATCAACTTTTGAAATATAAAACAGTAGTTATAGTGGTATAACTACAGTAGTTGGACATAATTATGGTATCGCGGACTTTTTCGTGGATACGTTCTAATTATAGGACAATATAATATAATATTAAAAAAATGTTATTAACATATATTATATTAACTTATATTAACATCTATTATATATTATATTAATTATTATATTATATTGTATTAACTGTAGAACATTTTTTTGTTCTATCATCAATAGTTTCCGCAGCGCACGCGATGACAGATTTTTATGTCGAATTTTTTCACACCTTGGGTTACATTACTGCATTTTTATTAGGGATCCCTATTTTTTTCAAAACGTAATATAGTCTATGTCTCTCAGTAAAGATGCAGCTTCCTAATGGTGAAAGAATTTTTGAAATCGGTCGAGTAATTTTTGTGTGAAGACGTTACAAACATACATACAAAAAAGTTATTTAAAAAATATGCTTGTTTCTGGCATTTCAGTTGAGCAGTCGGGTTTTTTGATTTTTAAATACCTTTTTTTTCAACTATTTAGTTAAAATATTAATTAACATTTTTATAGTTTTCCCGGTCGGGTCACAATGGCACCCCACCGGATTTAGAAAGTGAAAGAGCTAAGTTCATATTTTTAAACTTTCTCTTTATTTATTTATTTTTGATAGTATTACACTAATGATAAACATGATATACCTTTTTGAAATCCTTGTGTTAAGCCCTTTAATTTGATACCCATTGTAGTATTCGAAAAAAAAATGTTTTTTTAATTCTGTATAATGGTTTCGCACAGCCGCCATGTTTGATTTTTTCAAATGTCACCTATCTAAGAACACTTTGGCTGCTAAGACGAATCTATCGATACCTCAATAATAAAGTAACAATTTTGATATCACAGATGGACACTTCAATTTTATTCATACATACATGTAGGTTTTTTATTAAAACGGTCAGTTTTGTCTTGGTCTGCGCGCGACTTCAGCAATGGCCGACCGTCCGAATATTGTTAGGGACGTGATGTGTATCATAGTCGTATGCAAATATTTACTTAAAACTGAATGCGGTACTATATGCGGTAATCCAGCTTCTCGATCACACAAATATAGTTAGAAGACTAAAAAGAACAAAACCGTTCGAATTAGTGTTTAGTGATAGTGAATAGTGTAAAGTGCAAAAGTGTTACCAAATAAACACAATAACGAAGTGTATTCCCCTTAATAGAGACAATAAGAAAAGTGCCACTGGACACAGTGTCCGCCGCTAATATTGCATGAGTGTATGTGTCTGTGTAAGGATATTTTATGACGCACATACGTTTTGCGTTTAGTAAGGATAACTATTTTATAAAAAATGCCTAGGTTTGGTTTCAATTTATTTAGTTACGGATGTTGTTTTAGACTTATAATTTAATATTCTAATTGGGGTGTCTGAGGTATTGCGCTTAATCTGTTACACCTTGTATATAAGGCTAGATTGTAATATAATTAGGGTTCATCCTGCTGATGAACACTAATAATAATAAAAAAATACGCTCACCATAAACCACGGGGTCTCATCATAAGCTTAGCCTTTTCCCAAATATGTTGGGGTGCCTTCCAGTCTAACCGGATGCAGAGTGTTAGTGTTTTACATGGATCGTCTGCCTATCTTACCTCCACAACCCAGTAACTGGGTAACACGATACCCCTTGGCCAGAACAGTTTCAGATTTACTGGCTTCTGATTACTCGTAACGACTGTCCAAAATGTTAAAATGACAGCCGGGACCGGTTTTCCGAGTCACGGAGGTATCACATCACTAACTTCCAAACTCCGTGTTACTACTGAAAACTTTCTAATAGAAAAACCCAATAGCACCTTTTGCCCGACCCAGGAATCGAACCCGAGACCCTATGCTTAGCACCCGCGCTTGCAACCACTAGACCGACAGGCAGCATAAAATTATAGTCATTAATATCCATTTATTTTGTAAACAGGTTAATAATAGACTTTTACTCGTCAACCATTTTGGAGCACGTTTAAAAGTCGATACAATTCGTACTGGCCAAATCGTATGAGCACTTGGTTAATGTCTGATATAAGCTTTTGATGAAAGTACCACACAGATGTGAAGACCCTGACCTCTAATCTGAATCTCTAATTCGTTTCTGTCTATTATGTCTTTACTACATAGCCTTCCTATGCACTCCCATGAATTCACATGCCCGGAAACAATCACACACAGTCATAATACGCACTCACGCACACATAAACACACCCACACATACACTCACATGTACACACATGCACTCACGCAAACACAAACACAGAACACCTATTTATTCTTAAAACTCTCGTTTTGTTTTTTGTTTGGCGCTAATAGCTACGACACAGTTCTCAACTAATGTGGCTGTTAACGTACCCTAGTAATTTGTATATGCTTTTATGTTCCAAAATAAATAAATAAATACAGTGTAAGCGTTTGTCAGCTGTACGAAAAAAGTTGGTTTTTGAAATACGTTATTTCATTTTTCAAAGTCAGTGATTAATTTGATACATTCGAGTTTTGTTTTTCGGTAACATCGCTACCATTTATAAACTGTTGTTCCATGAAATATAATAAAAATCGTTCGATTATTTATTTAACGTGGAAACGATGCGTCAAACTTCATCAAACATTAAATTGATTGATTTCTCTCTATATGTTCATGATCTCTATATGAATAATAGTTAGTAAGAATCAATACTTATAAACATGTCAGTATATACAGACGCGTGAAATCATGTCTTAGTTCACAGTGCCAACCACAATTTGTATTCAGAACGAGTGTAAAAACAAAAGACACTCAACTAAACATCTCTACGATCATCTATCCAGTAATTTACTCTCAGTTACAAAACTTTACATAACACAAACGATACAAAAAAACATAAAACCCTTCCATATAATAAGAACAAAAAACAAAAAAGAAGAAAGGATATAATTGCAGAAGTTCCTCAATGTAAAACCAAATTTGCAAACAGACAATATTTCTATCTCTCAGCTCAACTATACAATAGGGTTAATAAAAACATGTATGTACACGACAGACACCACTATGACTGTAAAAAAATGATTAAAAACTGGATAGAATCACTCACTTGTGAGGATACAGACGCTCTTCTAATATATCACGAGTAACATAATCACACCCTACTCTACTACACACAACACACTACTATTCTACAACTCACCACACTACACTACGCTACAAAACTCCACTTTACGCTACAACAGGCCACATCACACGACGCTACATCATACCACGCTAAACCTCACCACACCACGCCACACCACTCCAAACCACACTACACACCACTCCACATCTCTTCACATTAAACCACACTTCATCTTACGCACACGCCATACGCACCATAATAAACGAAGATGTAATGAACTTTTTAATGTAACAAATATATATGATATTTTTAAATTTTTAAATGTATTATTATGTAGTTTCTAAGATATTGAAGAGCGAAGTCTCCTAACACAGACATTGTTTGCCTAAAAGGAGGCTCCAAACACAAATGATTGTACATGAAGTTCATGGTATAAATAATAAATATTTTCATTTTTTTATTTTCATTTTTGATTTTCAGTGTATCGGACACTGATATTTGGCAGATAAGAACCTCAGGATGTCATTGCCACTGCCTCACACTCTACTTAATACAGATGATACCCGCTTGCGTCTTATTGCGTAGAAGTCATCCGTCCACGCTTCGGCAAACATCACGGACGCACTGCGGAACCACGGAAACCGCAACAACATCCTGAAGACGTTATTGTATATCAATGTCTTTAATAACTTATTATATTAATTAATTATTTTGAAAACCCTGTGTTTAATTTTTGTGAATAAGCTATATTATTTTTTGAATTTATATTATACTAACCAATCAGAATTTATCGTAGTTCAAAGCGATCTGGTGAAATTAACGTCAATTCTTTAAGTAAAACCTAACAGATTCACTTTACTAGATTTAAGCATATTAGTAGTTTTTAGTTTTTTTTTTTTCTGAAATATACACCTTTTTGTCGGTGGGAAAATCATCAAAAGACTCCTCCCACTGTGGGTGAAGTGGAAGGGAGTGTCAGACTTCTACTGATTAAAAACTCAACCTGTTTCTTTAATTCCCCTTGTGGTCTGAGGCCGCAGTATCTTGTTAGAACATTGCAGCTGCCCCAGAAGGAAATAGCTCTATCAAGTCCCGTCAATGAATATGCAATCTACTACTATAACTGATACCTCCTTAAAATCTGTTCAGAATGAAATCATATCATCCAACTTTCGTAAATAACCTTTTGGGGTCGAAACTCTCGGACCATGGGGCCCGTGTGCTCACAGCCTTTTTAAAGACATATCGAAAAGGCTCATTGACGCTTCCCGTGACCCAAGGGCTGGCTATTTCTTTGGCCAAAGGCTAAGCATTGTCATACAACGAGGCAAAGCCGCCAGTATCTTGGTACGTTGCCAGCCGATAGCGTTGTGGATCAATTTTTTGATGCTTTATTCTAGTTTGTATTTTAAGTATTAATATAATATGCTGCGATACAGGTCCCCTTTGACCTATGTCTGAGAGCAAATAAGCCGTAATCAAATGGGCCCAATGCGGATTGGTGGATGTTTTATGTTTCCGGATTTCTTAGTCCTAAAACATGAACATTGTATCCTCATGAATGTTCTCAGTAACATACAACAGGAGGGAATTATGCAACTGAGCGTTGCAACTGAGTCCGAATGAAACGTTAGCTTTTATTTTTTTATGGATGGGAAATAATCCAATGACTGCCTCCCGACCTGGGCGAAGCGGGAGGGTGTGTCAGACTTCTACTGACTAAAACCCATCCGTGTTCCATCATATGCCCTCCGTGTTCCGAGACCGCGGTAACTCTTTCGAACTATTCCGCAACCCCGGCAGGGAAACGTTACCCTTATAAGATCATTCGTGATTTTGTCTACCTATCTGGCATTCACTGACAATCTTCTCCTAACCTCACTATGTGCTTAGCCTTTTTAGACTTAGACTATGTTGGGATCGGGTTCCAGTCTAATCAAATGCAGCTGAGTACTATTATTTTAAATAGGGTTGTCTGGACTAGAAGTTGTCTGGACGATATCGCTCTCAGCGATAAGACGGCCATTGTAACCATAGTTTTAGCAATATTGTTATGTGTGTTTACCTTCATTGTACGTACGGCTAAGGAGTGGAATTCTCTGCCGGAGTCTGTGTTTCCCGATAGCTATTACCTAGGGGTCTTTAAGTCAAGAGTGAATAGGTTACTTTTAGGTAAGCGTGCTCCATCTTCGACCACATCATCACTTACCATCAGGTGAGATGGTGGTCAAACGCGAACCTATTTATAATTAAAAAAAACCTATTTAACTTATACATCTATTGTCATGGTGAATTTGTCACTTATAGAAGTCACAGATTAAATATAAATAAATTATAGTAGGGGAGATCCTTGTACCTTGGGACACCTTGTACCTCGGGACAAGCTCATTGCATCAAAAATATTGCATTGAGAAGTGGTAACTAGCGAGATCTAGTAACCATTTCTATAAATATTCATAATGCATGAAGTACAGTCAGCCATTTTGCGCCGTTGCTTACATGTGGTATGCTGTGTGATTTTTTCGGCCGATCTTTTTTTTACTTTCCACTTGAATCTGTGTTAAAATCAAAATATTTAAAGTTTAGTCGTTTAATTATGATACAATTAGTTGTTATCTATATTCGTAATCACTTATTTTATTGCAATTCAATAGAGTTCCGTAATTCAGAAATTATAACCCCACTTTGTTTTATACAATTGAAATTTGTACCTCGGGACAGTGAATTTTTTGTACCTTGGGACTGTCCCAAGGCATTGCTTTTTATAAACAATTTATTTTATTTTTACATTTTTATGTTTGTTTGAAATGCGGTTGTTTTTATGTTTGAAAAGCGGTCTAAGTCTAAAGATAACTAGTAGTAATGTTTGTGAACAAGTTTTTTTATTATGTTTGTTTAACTAATTATCTAAAAAGTGATTATAAATTACCTTTGTAACGATGATATTGTTTTAATTACTACAAAATTCTTTTAATAGCTGCCCATTAATACTCAAATTACCGTCATATATAACATTTATGTCAGCTGATATAAATAAATTCATCTGGCGATAGAATAGTTTCACAAAAATGTGTCCCAAGGTACAAATATTAGTGTCCCAAGGTACGAGCCATGATTGTACCTTGGGAAAAATTTTCTAAAATAATTAATTGTTATTTTCTCATTAATGAAACGTAGTAAGTCGTTTGTTGCATCATAATATTGTGATATTATTGGCTAGTTATTAAATATTTCAACATCTATGGTCAGGGATCAATCCGAAGTAAAGTTATGGAAATTTAAAGAAAAGTGTCCCAAGGTACAAGGTTCTCCCCTACATACAAAACTATGAGTACAGATTAAAATTAAAGATTATAAAATTAGCTACTTAACAATATAATACTGTGGCAATATAAAAGAAATAATATAAGGTATATACATAAGATTCACTTACTCAATAAACAATGGATACTCTGTTTTTTTAATACGATTATTATTGTAAGTAAAACGACTGCAATAAACGTGGTCAAAATGTTATGAGTGGATTGGAATTAAAAGTTTTTTACGAAACTGGTAAAAACTGTCGGCAAAGATGTCAATGTTGCTGTTACTGTGGATTATATTATAACTAGCAGCTGTGCCCGCGACTTCGTCCGCGCGGAATAGTTACTTTCGGCAGCATTTTTAATTTTTTTGGCTAATTATTTTGAAAATTAAACTCATACATAATTTGAATGTCGTATCTAATCAAGAGTCTAAAAAATAAGTTTCAAGCTTTAAAAATGACGTACTTTCCATACAAAATTTCATCCCCTATCTCAACCCCTTATAGCCTTTTTCGCATTAAAAAGCCTATGTCCTTTCTCAGGCTCTAAACTATGTCCGTACCAAATTTCATTAAAATCGGTTCAGTAGTTTAGGCGTGATTGCGTAACACACAGACAGACAGAGTTACTTTCGCATTTATAATATTAGTAAGGATTAGTCATATAGTGTATATCTATCTAGATATCTATAAAGCGACTGCCTATCTGACGTCCGCAACCCAGAAGCTGGATAACACGATAGCCCTTAAGGGCCTATACTACCTCAGCGCTTCTCACTCTTTATCTCGCTCGCACACTACTGGCCGCGGTCACGCGAGTAAGCGAGACGGGGTGGCAGGGAAAAGACTCCAAGACACCGATAATTTAGTTTATTTCTTTTTACAGTGAAAATAATAGTAATTTATAAAAAGTAAATAACATAAGACATGCTTTATAGTTAGTTCAATTAATATGCAAAGTTTCATTATCTAATCTGAAGTTATTTTTGAATACCAGTGGTTTATTGTTCGGTTTGGAGGTAACTTTGGAATTTTTTTCCATCAAGAAAATTTTATGGAATCGTGTTTTTGTCAAACATGGTATCATATCATATCATATTATATCATATATTTATTTGCATTCCACAATGTTGTTTTAGACGTTACAATAATTGCTTAAAGCTAGGATACAATCATGGACCCCAAAGGGCACAGCAAATCATAAAATTAATTCAATTTACAATAATAATTAAAGATGTCAATACATATTATATTCCCAAACTTATCAAAAGAATACTGAAAATGTCAATAGATTATTTAAAAAAATCGATAGATAAAAAAAAACAATAGTGTCACAAAAAAATTCATAATATAAACCAGTCAAAATGTTAAATGTTAATATGTCTAACTGTCAACTATAAAAGACATGTGAAAATTTACTATTAACTATGCGGTTACACTCAAAATAAAATACAATCTATCAATCTACAATATATCTAAAATAGTATCTAACATTAATCCTCAACTTTACCATATATTTATTTCAAAATTATTGCTGCAGTATTTTCGACATAACGGAGGATCATGCTTAGCCATTTGAGGTAGTATAGGCCCTTAACAAGACTGCACTAATTTTCTGGGTTCTGATTTCCGTAACGAGTGTCAAAGATGTACAAATGACAGCCGCGACTAACCTCTTAACGAGCTTTCTGAGGCACGAAGGAACCTCATTATGCTATGATGGGCACCCATCCACGGAACGACCTCGGCGAGCGTTGCTTAACTTTAAAGATCAGCTGTTATTTTTAGCCACGACCTCCTTACCTCCTCGTCCTGGTGAGTAATCATAAAACTAGTATGTTAAGCTATTTTCAGCAGGTCAAAGCTCTGAATAGAAAACTATATCTCTACTAAACACTTATTGGTAAATTCGGCACATTATTGTATTATGCTTACGAAGTTTTCCTTCGCTATCTATCATAACAGATAACAAATAATACTTGGATAGTTTCTTCTATGAGTAAATATATATTTAGGTACATATCTACCCATAGAGAGTGTGTCTTCATTCTATTATTATTGGCTATTAATCAGTCAGTCCCTTCGTACATAAATTAAAGTAGGAGCGGTACTGTCGACGAGAAAACTGTTTGTTGTCTTTGATTTATTTGTTTTTCTTTCTTTCCGCGTTTTAGTATGCGGTTAGAGGATAGTTTGGATTGTGGGGACATGCAAAAGTTTTATGTGATGTGATTTGACTTTTTGTCGCGATTCTTTTAGATAGAGCTGGGGTGTTAAGTGATAAAATGATATTTAATTAGTAGATTTAGTATTAACGAACAGCTTGCACGTCATTTTTGTTTGTAAATTTAAACTAGATGAGAGGACAGGTAGGATCTGGGGGAAGCCTTTACGCAGCCAAACTAAGCTAGAGTTTGTGGTTTTTTTTTAGAGTCAGTGTAACAGTCTTTAGATATGATACAAAATGAAGACAGAAGTGAATGTCGCTGCAGTTTACATGGACTAAGTCTATAGAGTAGATCCACAAAAAACTAGATGAGGCCGGATTAAGATTTATTCTAGGGTTAGACGAAAATTGATAAGAGGTTTTAAGACTTATGTGTGTTAGTTAGGTATATAGTCAATTGGTTATCTTCAGCAACACGGGACTGTCCTTAACAACATCTACGAAATGTGATAATCGTGAGATTGATTCAGAATTATTATTAGATATTGAGTAAACGATTGACGCAGTGGTTTAGCGAGTGGGTACTGTACTGCGTTGCGGGTCGTAGGTTTTAATTCCCGCACTGGAATAAAAGTTTGTATGGCCTTCAAATAGTTCTGAGTATTTGTAGCAAAGCACTCACGATTCTGGAGAAATTCTTTGTGTGGGCTAATTGCTATATTAAAATGTCAATTAGATAGAAAGTTTGTGACGGCTATGAAAAGATATAAATATTGCACCATTAATTCATCCCTATAGCGCTTCTGGGTCTCAGTACATTGCCTTTAAAACTAATTAACTTATTACTAAAAGCATTTCCCCTTCACTGCAAAAACACTCCTCTTTCAAAGCAAAAAGAAACCTCAGGGAAATGCTTCAACAGTATTACGTCACAGTTATGAGATTTCAAAGTTTTTGTGCTCGCTAGTACTATATTGTGGATTTAATTGTTAAAAAACTGGCTATTCATCTTCTTCCTGTCTGTTAGGTATCCGCAGAATCTAGACACCTTCAGATGAGACCTGGGATCGTGTGTGTCATGATGACGGATGTTGATAGATATTGATGGATGTTCGGAACCTAGCTTAGAAATCTTTCAATATCTCCAAAGCGACAATGTTTTAATCAACTTCTTGAAATGCTTTTACGGCAGGGTATCAATTATACTTAAGATATGAGAAAGGTGGAGCTTTTAGATAAGTAATTACAGCATTATGGGAGGATCTTCAGATTCAGATTTATTTATTGTTTGTCACAGGTAGAAAATCAGTTCTTAAAACAACAAGTATCACTGTAACATGGATATGTTACAGTGATACTTGTCATTGTACACCTTATGGACATAAGGTGTACAATATTTAAAAATTACAATTATATATCATGAAATGAAATGAAATATTTATTTTGTAAATTGGTTATAAATAACGCTTTTACACGTAATTTTTTTGCGTGTTGAGTTTAGTTTAGCTAGATGAGGCCGGTGTTTCCTAACTGACTACTCTGAGAAGAAACGCCGAAACAAACTCAGAGGTCAACGTCTCTTTTAAAGTCCATACAATTTGTGTTGGTCAAATCATATGAAAAATATGTAGATTCATGTCTTTGGTGCTCTTTGAGGAAATAACCACATAGATTTGAGTGGACCTGTCCAGACAGTACAAGCATTTGTCAGTTATCGTGTAGCTGTGCATATTATTTAAATTTACAATTACATGTCAGATGTACAATATCTACATTTACAATTATATAATTATGTAAAAAAAAAATAAACAAGGAAAAATAACATTAATTGGAAAAATAGGTTCATTATACATTCATCGATTGTCATTTGTCATAATTAAGCATTATTATAATATTAAATACATTTTAGTCTAAACATTTGTCATTTAAGAATTCATGGATTGTTTAATATACTTTCTGTATCAGTAATTGTTTGAGCTTGTATTTAAAGTGGCAATGTTTCAATATTTTTAATAGAGTCAGGTAATTTCCCCTCACATCCACACCGCACACACACTCACACACAGGAGGAGTGGTACACTCTAGTTTAACGTTTTTTTTTTCTTATTTTTAATTCCTACTTTTTTTTATTATTATAGATTTTAATTTCAACTTTTGGCATGCAGAAATTTATTTATTTATTGATGTATTTAATGATTTACTGCTCATTGTTTTGTCTGTCATTCATCTTTACTATGTATCTTGAGAGGTCTGGCTCTTGTGATGCATGTTGTCCTAGTACAAGAGCCAAGGCAACACCGATGTTTGTATCTAAGTGTGTGAATAAAAAAGAATAAAAAGATAATATATTTTAACACCCATACTAAATATGCTTGATTCAACGTTAAGCAACCCCTACTGAGGTTGGTCCGTGGGTGGGACCCACGTAATATATCGAGTTTTCTCCGAGCATCGGACAATATGTAAATAAAAAAAATAAATAAATAAATAAAACGTTTATTCGAGACCAAACATGAGAATTAATTTAAAAACCCACCAAACTGCTTAGCAGTTTGTCGGCGGGATTGGCGCTTGTTTTTACAATATTTTGGCTCTGAGGTACTAATATACACAATAAAACTAAGTAGGTACAGACAGTTGTTGTGACAGCGCAGGCCGTCGCGTCGTCGCCGGCACACGTGCAGGTGCGACGAACCCCTATTTACCTATTCTGAAGCGCGGCGGCCCGCGCTGTGCATGCTTTCGTTGAAAACAATGTAGGCATATAATTTTTTTTTTCTTTTTCAACACAACCACTCGGAACTCATTGTTGTCGCGCGAACGCGGAGCTCAACAACATGTGTATTAAAACTTATTTAGATTACTTAACTTATTTAGAGACATTAGAATCATAACTTGCGACTACTTCATTCAGCAGTACAGTTTTAAGTTTATTCTTTAATGTTTGTTTACTAATACTGTTAACTTTTCTTAACCAGTCGTAATTATTGAACAATGTAGGGGTCAAATACTTATTGGTTCTCTTGCCGTAGTAATTTTTTACGGGTGAAATCTTTGGTCCTAGCTGTCTTCTGTACATCTTTGACAGTCGTTACGGGTAGGCAGAAGTCAGAAAATCTAACACCAGTCTTGCCAACAGGTATCGTGTATGTACAGCTACAGCTACAATAATCTGTCAAATTTCTTTAATAGATTTTCAACTTTATTGTTGAAGAAATTAAGTTCAAGGTTGATTGAGAAAATTTGACAGTTTCGGGTAGCTTCATGTGCTGATGTCTGTACCTAAAAACACTAGTACTTAATTGCATAGTTGAGCATAGTTGGGAAAAAAACTAAGCTATTAATTATGATAATACATTAAAGGAGATTCGTTAATGGCTGTCTAGTGCGACCTAATAGTTTACGTAACTGCATTAATGTGTGAGAAATGAATACAGACATATATTTTTATTAAAATACAAATTCTTGTGCTAATTTGAGTCAAAATACGTTGCCTCTGAATATCGGTTAAACAGTTTTGTATGAGGAATTATTTTATGATCCTTTTTGCCCATAAAACTCATATTTTATACAGAAGTATTTCATGCATTCGTGCGGGTTTTACCTCTGTGGAGTCCTATGGTTTATCCTCAAGCTATTATCCTTATTTAGATGCTTGTTCTGACTTTAAGTACATGAACATATTCGGAACTTAAAAATAATAGATAGTGGTGCAAGAGGGTAAACGCTAATACAGTATCTCGGCTCCATAGCAGTTTCGGCTTCTCTCTCGGTCTATTCCGCCTCGATTATAATCATAATTGCCCACATATACCAAACGATGTTTTTCAACACGTATACTAGAAATAAAATGATAAACATAATCAATCATTCCGAACACCATGTACGTTCCTTAATGGAAAGGCTAGCTTACAGACAGGCTTATATAAAATAAAACAAGAGTTTTATTTTTAATAATATCGATGAAATTTATTCTTATAAATAAATATTTTAGTGTGCCGAAGATAATACATAATTGAACTAGATTAAAACACTGTGGACAAAGCATACAACACACACTCCACATCACTCACTAAGACAAGTTGTTTTTTTTTAGTTTTAAGTTATACTTTCTTTTTTATCATTACTCTTAGTTCTTATCATTAAGTAAATAATGTGCATCCTCGATTGAAAGAGACTGCACAACACAGGGAATCCTAGTATGGGGTCTAGGGTTTAGGCTAGTTCTTAAAGATATGTTGTTTTAAGCACATAAAAGATTTATTTTATTTATATAATGGAATATTTATAATTTTTATTGCAATAATTGATGAGTCCCATTTTTTGGTTGTGTGAAACCAAAAGACCTCTTACTTTCTAACTCAGCAAATATTAGGGCATGAGATGGGCAAGAGGTATCATCGTTCACAAGGGAACGGCAAGAGAGCATCTGGCAAAGTTTGCGTAGCAAATGTTCACTTGGCGGTCCTTCGGAAACCGATTGGTTGCAACTTGGCTGCCACACTAAAAAGTCCTGCTATCCAGTAGAAGTTATAAAAATACCGACAAGAATATCTTCCAGTTTTATATTATTACTAGTACTCACGCGGGGATTCGCTCCCGTGGATTCTATCACGGTAAAAACATAACTCTCTTTTTTTGCAGTCGCGTAAAAAGTAGCCTATAACCTTCCTCAAGCTTTAAGCTACTTCCATACCAAATTTCATCCAAATCCACCCTGTACTTTCGAAGATTAGCGCGTTCAAGCAAACAAACAAAGAAACAAATGTTTCCGCTTTATAATATTAGTATAGATATTATATTTATTTCAAAAGATTGTGAGTTACATTCAGAGGATAAATCCTACTAGCTTTTTGTTCATGCTAGATTCTATAGTTAAGTTTTAAGTCTATTATATCTTTTCTGTTTCATATACACATGCATTTAGATAATACCTACTAAATAAAATACTTATAGGCAGTATCTACAAAATCAATTTCCATGGCATCTACAACGTGTAACGGAAACCCCATATCTATCCAAAAGGACTGAAGACAACATCTGGTATGGAGTCTCTATGCAAAGTTTCAGCTCAAAATAAGTACTCACAGAATTGACCCCAAATTGTTGATTTCGTATGTTTCTTGAATACCAATAATAACAAACGTGTCACATCACTATGAGGGTCATCACTTTCCACGTCACTTGCCAATAAAACGATAATTCTCTTCGTTCTTCTTAATTTGAAAAATTCGGTCTCTGGTATCAATGTATTGAAATTTCTAATAAATTCCACACATGTAGACATAGGATTAGAAAACCCTGGCCATATAATTTGTTATCATCCAAAGAAGCCGTGCACTCGGTATGTATATATCCTTTAAATTACACGTTGTATAGAAATATAGACGTTGAAGACACATAGGTTTTTTTTTTTAATATTCGGGATTAGCCCATTCTTGACCTCAATCTCGCCTGATGGAAAGCGATAAATGAGGTCTACAATGGAACGAGTGAGCCCAGGTAACATAAAAACAAAAGATTATATATTTACATAATACCAGCTGTTGTTCGCGACCTGGATTGCGTTGTGTGGAAATTTCGTAGATATGAATCCCTATCGCACCTACTCGGAACACCTTAATAAAATTTCATCATAATCTGATCGATTGTTTAAGATCGCATACAGGACAAACGTACGAGTACAAAACATTTATTTTAAGTTATATTGATTTGTATCTCAATTCTATTTATTGCAGTTAATGTGGTAGCGCAGACTCATATTTCAATAAGTAAGCTAAAATTATTAACCATAACAAATGAACGATGAATAAGCTTGTAATTTTACCAAATATCTTGCGATATCGCAGCTTGGAGTGCAGCGCAGGCAAGTATCGGTGTGCAGTTCAAATATTGTCTGAGCGTCTGCTGCGTCGCCGCCAGCTCTGACTCACGCCAAATAATGGGAAACTGAGACACAACGCACTAATCGATGCTGTTTTAATAATTCTATAGTGAAGAACTTATACAGATGAGGATTCATTTTATAATTTACTAGCTATATCTACGCGTTGCTAATCAAACTCTTTATGACATTGTAAAGTAATAAAGAGTTTGATTTTTTTCAACAACCATATCAAATTGTGAGCATATGGCAATCCTCTCTTTTACTTACTGGATTTTTTGGTCCAAAAATCTTCTTGCGCCTCCTCAAAACTTCTTACCAAAGTTTGGTCACAACCGAATCGATGGTTTAGGAATGCATACATTACAAACATATGAACACTTCTCTTTATATACTGATTTATTACCCATATAAAATACATGTTTACACAATTTGCTTCAAAGCTTATAATTTACTCTTAATAAAGAAAACAGTTGCAATTGCGTGAAATAATGGGCAGCATCAGCAGCTGAACAAAATTTCGAGGCCCGTGTTTCCAGCACCCAGCTATTTTGATGGATTATAAAAAAGTGTAAATAAGGTAAATTAAAAGTGTGCCAATTAAGGTATAATCACATATGACACCAGTGTTTTAACGCTTAAACTAAAATCCTTTTCGCCATACTGTATTTTAACAGTAAAAGAATTGTCGTAAAACATCTGGTTCTACAAAGTAGCAGCATTGAAAACAAACACCGATATTTGACGATCATTTCACATCAATCTGTAGCTATATTATTATAGCTAGATTTGTGGACAGACAGACAGACTGGTTCATTTGTGGGGCTGGCGATGGCGGTAGACTAGTGAAAAAGCAAATTAAATATTTAATACTCACAGTGAGGGAGTGTCGGGAGCCGAGACGAGGCTTTTTTCAACCCGCGGCTTTTGTTTTGCCATGGAATTTTTCAAAAGGCAGACCTAACATTGTGAATTCGTAATTGCGATTGATCAGAGCGGCGAATGTTTGGATGCCTGTTTTTTTTTTATTTACTTTCTCGTTATGTTGCCCTGGTACTTTTAGTAACATAATTTATATATTAATTAACTTTTTTGTGAGTAAGTAGTAGCCCAATAGGTCGTGAGTTTCGTAAGGTCGTGAGTTAGAACCCGGTCAGGCAAATTACTTTGTCATTTATATAAATTGAAATTGAAAAACATTTATTCGGACTAAGACACACACAACAACATACAATACAAAATTACAAACATTATAAAAAAGGATAAAAATAATCGTTGAGCATGTCCACACCGAAAGGGACACCAACTCAGCGTTTGCTGGGCGGAAGACACCCAGCGCTGGTTTTCAGTTGGCACCCAGCAGTGACACACGGACGAGTAAGGACCTCGTAGCTAAATAATAACAGCCGTATGGGTCGACTTTCAAGGTTAAGCAAAGCATGCCAAGAAGTCCCGGCTGACATTTGTACATCTTTGACAGTCGTTACGAGTAGTCAGAAGCCAGAAAGTCTGACTCTGGTCTTGCCAAGGGGTCTCGAATCGTGTTACCCAGTTGTGTTGGGTTATCAGGTCAGTCACTCCATCAAGACACTAGTACTCAACTGCATCCGTTTACACTGGAAGCCGACCTTAATATAGTTGGTAAAAGGGTAATAAATCATGATTTATCTCATCACCATAGCTCTCAAAACGGTGAAGGACAACATCGAAAGGAAACTAAGGACAACATCGAAAGGAAACTTGTGCTAGGAAAGTTCTACCGAGTTACCGCGGCCCCGGAAATTTGGGGCAGCTGAAGGAACAGGGTGGGTTTTTAGTCAGTAGAAATCTGACACACCCTTCCGCTTGACCCAGAGCGGAAGAAGTCATTTGATGATCTGGCCATCCAAAAAAAAAAAAAAAAAACAACTGTCATTACAGGGTAACATAACTCAATGATGTATGTTTTTTTTTATTGATATTAGGTTCGCGTTTGACCACCATCACACCTGATGATAAGTGATGATGTGGTCGAAGGTGGAGAACGCTTACTTAAAAGTAACCTATTCAGTCTTCACTTAAAGACTCCTAGGTTATAGCTATCGGGAAATACAGACTCCGGCAGGGAATTCCACTCCTTAGCCGTACGCACAATGAAAGTATTCCCAAAACGTTTTGTGCGTATCGGTGGGATGTCCACCATGTAACGATGGCGCATCGCCGTTTGTCTTGTAGTCCGATGATGGAACGGGCTTGGCGGAATTAAATTGTGTAATTCCATCGCACACTCCCCGAAATGAAACCGATAGAAAACCAATAGACTTTCAAATCGTCGTCGATGTTCAAGGCTCTGGAGCTTTGATTCGACCAGTGCATCGTTGCCAATGAGTCTCTTGGCCCGCTTCTCGATAGACTCAAGCGCGTCCAGTTGGTATTTGGCAGATCCATACCAAAGATGAGAGCAGTACTCCATACACGATTGAACCTGGGCTTGATACAGATTGAGCAGCTGTTCCGGTATGAAGTACCGTCTTACCTTGGCTAGGATTCCCAACTTTTTTACCTTAGCCTCGATAAACGGACCAAAATTGAGGGTGGAAGTTAGTGTTACCCCAAGAAGCTCAATAAGATCGGTTATCGGCACGGTTATACCACGAAAAGTAGGAGCCGGTTGGAATTGGCTCCTTTTTGCGGAAAAGAGACACGCCTGGGTCTTAGCTGCATTAAATTTGACTAGGTTGGCATCGCCCCAGTCGGAGACAGCCTTCAAGGACAAATTCAAGCAAGCCTCGCGGAAAGACTGGATCTGTGACTGTGACCCACCAGCACGCGTTCTGGACACATATCTCTCAGCAACTGTGCTGTCGTCTGCATACCCAAAGCTTCTGGGTATTAGTAGATCGTTCATGTGCAGCAAGAAAGTTGCAGAGAGAACCGACCCCTGAGGGGACCCCGGCATTAATTGCCAATTGCAGTGTATTGTTTGTAACAAATTACAAACAAAATTATGGTAGTTATTTCTATAGATATAATATTGGTGTTACCTATATTCTTTAGCTTATTAATCATAGTTTAATAAGCCGTATTAATTATCAATTAAATTTCGGCCACGTAAATGGTGGCCATGTGTTTTTTAGAGTTATCGGTACAGTTAAAATATGTCCAGTAATATATCGTGTCTGTTTAATGTAGGTATGTAATTCCGCATAGGCATATTAATGTCAGCCCGTGTGGTTTGTTTAAAATATTGAACGCAGCACTCTCTTTTTTCATACCGCCATGTTGTAAAACAGAGTAATTTAGGTCGCTGTGAGGCTTATAAGCGATGAGCTTGCAACTTGACGTAAATTGCACTCTGATATGGAGAGAATTATTTTTTATACCGTATAACGTATTTTAATGGTAGAAGCCAACCTATCCTTGTTGTACATCGATTTACGATACTGGTAGGTTAAAGATGTTCCAATGACAGGAGGCCAAGGGTGAGGTGTATGTAACCAAAGCCAGTTTAGTAAATACACGTCTATTTGGTCTGACACAACTCTGGTGCCAAAACACCTCCTTCTCGGGCCTGTGAGCCTGGTACCGCAACAGTTAAGAATAAACGTATGTATGTACTAGGAAAATACAATTTCGCGATGATATTTCCGAGAGTCGTTTAAAAAAGAGTTGGCTAGGGGAACAAAGAGTAAACATAACAAAAGTTTGAAATACGAGAGTCAGGTGCGGTACGGAATGATATTGCGAGGCGAGGCAGGTCCCACTTTGTCGCAAATACAATCTCCGTACTTGCTACCGGCTCTGCGGGCTTGGTACATTTTGAATGCAGTCTGTCCCATACTTGAATTATATCGTGCAATTTTAATAAGAAATGTAGTACTTGTAAAATACCCTATTTTCTACTTATGACTTACAAATATTGAGATATTATGTTCTTGCTTTCAATTTGAACACCCGTTCCATCATTGAACTACAAGATAGATATATTCTTTATTGTACACCATAACAATAAAACAAATAAGGACTTAACAACTAAAAAGGGTGATACAATGAGCGGTCTTATCGCTAAAAGCGATCTTTTACAGACAACCTTTGGATGGATTTGACACAGAAGGAGAAAATAAATACGTGGGTAGTCCACGGTGAACTATCCATCTATATACAATACAAAAACAATAAATTACGTTCTCAAAAGATATATATGTATACATATAAATATTAAAAAAAAGAAACAAAGGCATATATACATAATAACAACAATTTAAGGAGCTCTCTCCTTAAATTGTTGTTATTATAAAGATCTTTTTCATCCCCCCATTCTCGGAAAGAGTATTTTTGCTCTTCGATATCTGAGTGCAAAAGCCGTTTTTATCTGCTAGAGGATAAAAGTTTGTGAATTCAAAATATCATTAAACCTATTTACTTCTACCTCCATGGGGCCGAATTAATCATACAACATTTTTTAATTTGTTATAAACTAAAACTCTGGAACCTTCTTGGTGTACTTACTTTTTTTTAATTTGCTTTGCGCGCCATTTTTTTTTGCGTTTAATCATTTCCTCGCTGAGGTGGGATGAAAAGTTACGTGTTGCACTCGAGTGCAAAGATTTTTCACCTCGTGCTCTTTTGATTCCCTCGCTAACGCTCAGGATTCTAATGTTTGAATCACTCGCTGCACTCGTGATTCAATTTTAGAATCCTTCGCTTGCTCGGTCATCAAAATGGAGCACGCGGTTAAAAAGCAACTTTGCACTCTTGTATAACAAATAACTATTAATTTTTGAGAGACGACTGCTTGAGCTGCAAACGACTTACCATAGAAATGGTGGCGTGACTTGGTACCGCAAGCCTTAAATTTTCTGATGTCCTCAGAGATTTTGCATGTGTGTCATGAAGGAACTTGAATCGTTCTTTAAGATAAGTGGGGGTTTTAGGATTAAACAGAACACTGTAAAGCAGAGACAAGGTGTGTAAGTTCCGGTGAAGACGTATCGTAGTCACTTGAGTTTCGTAAGAAATTCGGATACTTGATCATATTTGCGCAAGCCAAATATAAATTTAATGCTATTTTGGTACACTGTGAAGCGATTCTCCATCGTAACATGGTGAAAATCCCACCCATACGCACAAAACGTTTTGAGAATACTTTCATTGTGCGTACAGCTAAGGAGTGGAATTTCCTACTAGAATCAGTGTTTCCAGGTACCTATAATCTGGGGGTCTTTAATTTGAAATTGAATATGTGAATTTTAAGTAAGTGTATTTTATCTTCGATCACAACATTGCTTACCATCAGGTAAGACTGTGGTCATATGCGAGCCTATCATCAATATAAAATTGCTCTATAGCTGTTCACACATCATAGGACTTCTTTTCATATCTTGTGTACATATAATTTACCGTAACTTTGACAAAACAAAGGCACTCGGAATAGAGGTTTATCCGATCGAGTGGCTGATCAGTATCCTTTGTCTGAAACGATAGAAAATTTTACGAAAATAAAGATGACAGTGACAAAGGGTTGGGCAATAGTTCTTCTCTTCTAAATACTTTTTGTTTCTCGCCTATATTTCTTGTTAAATCGGAAAACCAAGTAAAAACTTTTCCGCGACAAGCTTGCGGGTAGCCAACGGTACAATAAAATAAAAATATTGTCGAGCGTCGTCCGTACGGTTGGACGCACACACAATAAATAAACTACGGCTTGACAAACAAATGACTGATACGTTTCGCTTTGCGACATTTTTGTTTGTGAAAATATCCCTTTTAGCTCGTAACGTAACATCAGGATTACTCTCTGGAAGGGACGGCAGTCGACTCTAATTCACCAAATTGTGGAACCTTTATGTGCATTAACATAAATATATATGTACATACAATAATAAAAAACGTGCATTCCGGATAACAACAAAATAAGTAAAGTTCAGCCATGTTTGCCATATAATATGGCGAGCAAATATGAATTTTGAACGATCTTGAAAACTATTTTACTGTATTGGTAAAAAAGGAGAACAATAATAACGTCGGAAAAATATCAAGTTTTTCATATTTAACCTAGTGTTTTTTTTTTAAACCAAATTATCTTTGTTAAACTGGATTAAACATCGTTCAAAATGTTACAATCAACGTCAGATATATAATATTGCCATATGCAATGTCAAATCGTGTCATCAAGTCTCTTTAGTCATCACTTATCTTTATCAAATTTAAATAAAATACCGTATAATATTTGTATACTATAATCTAGAAATTGTAATTGATAAATTCTATTATGTACACGTATGTTCTTTCAATATTTTTCTTTGTTAACAACTATTTTCGCAAATTAAGCATAGATAAATAATAACGCAGTATATACTGCGTTATTATTTTATTCGTAACGCTAGAAAGGTAATCGGTAGGTAAACAAAATAACAGTATGCTCTTTAAAATGGTCAAGTATTTAATATAAAAAAATATAATCAACCTATAACTTTCCCACCACTGGCACACAGGTTTCCTTTTCGTGAGAGAGAGGCTGTAATCCACCACTCAGACCTATTGTGGGTTGTTGCTTAGCTTGAGTACTTATCACTCATTTTCTAAATGTATTAAAACTAATGCTGGATAATCGAACATTGTATTTAACCGAAGCGCCGCTACCCCAGTTATCAGGACAGTAAAATTTCAACTAAAACTTAAATTTACAGTGCGACATAAAAGCGGGACCCAGTTTCCTCCTTATATATTTTTTTGTTTTTATATTGATCAATCAATGTAATATTCGTAAGCAAATGAGTTGGAAACGTCACAATAACACGCAAACCTTCAAAGGAAGGAACATAAATCAGGCTGGGGCCGTTGTACCCCAGCAGGAAGCGAAGTCGATGCACCCTACGCACACAGACGCGCGCCGCCGTCAATACGGTTAGCTCACCGTACTTGCACACGTGTGCGTGACACGAATACACGAAAACGCGGAAGTACCACATTAACATATATTTTCCGCGCACACATATACACCCTACACAGTGTAGCTACATGTCTCTCACTCACACGCTGTCAGATTTTCTTTGATACTATGTATGTGTGAGTGCCGCCCTGTAGCTACGACGCCGGGGGTGTGGTTCCCACAGTGACGCTTTGACGAAAACTGGGCGAATGTGGCTGTGTGCTGTAGGTGTGTCGATATGCTGTGGGTGTGTCGGTGTGCGTGACTGAGCCGAGTAATGTCGATACAGCGTGTATTTATTTAGTTGATAATTTATTACTGTGATTTCCGGTGCGTTGTTTTCAATTCATTTATAATCCGAATGATATCGTAATTTCCACCGAATATTTTGTTCGATGTTCGTTCATTAAATCTGGTTAATTATTGCAATTTGACGGTAAATAACGTTAAACTTTCAAAATATTTTGTTGTTCTAAATTCTCAAAGTAACATAAAAGAAAAACATAGCTTAGCTAGCCACGTACACAGTAACACACCCCCAACTTACAAACCTCATAATTCACCACACAACCTAACCCAACCAGAAATGCAGCACTGCACAAAGCCTAACTACGTCATTTATACAGCAGCCTGTGTATAGTATACAGGGCGCGGCGGACACGTGTCTACGGCGGCGGGCTGTGGCAGTGTGCGGGGTCGCAGGGGTGGGGGTGCGGAGGCGCAGGGCGCGCGGGGGAGGGGGGCGCACAGTGCGGCGCGAGCCCGGCGCGCCCCCGTTCACGGCCAGGGGTCGCCGACCGCACCCCAGCTACGGCGTAACCCCGCTACGAAGCTACGCCGCTGCTACGGTGCTACGGGCCGTAGCTTCCTCTTGTTTTAATTTCTATTTTCTAGCAGTATCTTTATGTAATTTGGTTGTTTTTTTATTTAGGTCAGGTATTTAGTTGTTTCAAATTCGTGCTCACCTGGTGGTCGGAATTCGACCGGCTTCTAAATCATTTAAAATGCATTATAAATATGGCTTTCTGAAATCCTGCATGTAAACTTTAACTGTAATTATTCCGCGGAATTTTTTGTAAAAGAGGAATTTATTGCTGAATAAATTATATGGCTAAATGGATTATATTGTCTATTTACTTTATTTTATAAAATTATTCTGAAATGCTTGTGAAGCAATAAAGCCCTCAATTTTGTGAAAATATCTGCTTATAAATGTAATGTTGATTTCAGTTATTCCCAGAATCGTTAGTTTATGTATCAATAGGCGGAACACGTAAGGAATTTTCATGGGATTTTTATTAGAAGCCCGCCCCGGGGGTGTGTCCGAAAATTGGTTTCCCTTAAATAACGTGATTTTCGTTTTCTTATACTAAATTTCCTATAAGTAAACAAAAAATAAACAAGCTATATATTATATGAATACGTATAAAAATGCTTATCAGATTCTATGTTCAAAATGTATATGGAGTATTTGAGTTTACAATCAGCTAACAAGTTTTTAAACTGAGTTTATAGTTAAAAGTTTTTATAAATAAAGCTAATACAAGTGTTATGTAGGAAAAAATTTCAGTGTGCAGCAAAGTTCTAAAAACCATATAAAAAGTGTACAATTAAGAAATTCGTTCATTTTTATTTCATATTATTCTTTTTCATATTTATACACTAGTTTTTCTAATAGCATCCTTGTTAAACCGTCACATAAAAATAAACAGACACACCGCCAGTTAACAACTACCCTCTTTTTGCCTCGTTCCAAAAAAGGCTAAAATCTACGACCTTTTCCTGGTCATAAAGAACTTGCTGTAAAATTGGTCGCGACTCGGTGCCGACTAGTCTTAATTAATGTCCTGAAATATATCACGACATGCTTTCAGCAGAGTGGGCAGAGTCCCGCTAACTGTCTTTTAGATAAAACTGCAGGTTAAGAATTAAAAAAGAAGAAGAGCGGACGTTTTTGTTTAGATAAGATTGGTCAGGTTATGTTTGTATGTTTTCTTTGTTTTGAAGTTTGCTTCCCGCCAGACGGTTAGGCGGGAAAATACAAGGTTATGTGTCGCACGTGTTTAGTTTTACTTTGAAGTCGTAACAAATACAGGAAAAATAATGTTTTCTACACAAATCTCTAGTTAAAAAGTATTTAATTAAAACAAATTTTCCGCTAGCTTGACTTGGGCTCATCCCCACCAGGCAAGCAGGGCTGGAGAGCAACGCGTCATTATGCCCTCCATCCATCCTTATTTATATGAGGACTGCATAATTACTGCAATCGGGATGCAGCAGAAAAATCAGGAAACGATCACGCAAACCGCGTCACTGTTACATAAGCGCGGGAGGGGGGCGGTTACGCAAGCGGTGAGGGTTGGGAGGGGGGCACGGGGAGGGGAGGGTCGTCGATCGATGCGCGGCCGTTCACCCGCCTGCAATGCGCCTCGCCGCCTGCACGTATCCGCCTCCGCTCCATGCTGCCCTGGTACCTCGGCCAGCGCCCGGTCGTTCGCTTTTGGGGAAAAATGGGGAAATGACGTTTGATATACGAGTTTCAGTGTCAGGTTACCATTGTAATTTCGTTCTTTGATTAAATTTTGAGTATATCTTGATATTTTTTCAGAAACGCCAATTTAATAATTTTGTTCATGTTTATAATCCCTGTCTTTTGATATCGTAAACAATAACGATAGCGAATAGGAACGTAAAAATTGATATGTTGATCATGCCGTGAAAATAAAGAACAATGAAACTCCACCAGTAAAAAATAGTATAAAAATGAGCTAAGTTAAAGAACAACTTAACTGTTTAAGAGTAAAACTATAGGATTTTCCTCTGCGGGTAAAGTTAAAAACAACAACACACTGTATCGGACGTAGACAAGGCTACGTGCGACGACGCGCGGCTCTACGCGCGTGCTACGAGTACTTATACTTGCTGGGGATTGATTTTTCCGTATTTCGTATTCACGTCTCGTTTAAGGATATTTTCGGATAATGGCATACTCCATGAGACACGGAAGTTTTCTTTATGAAATTGAATCACAGGCCTTTGTTTACTTAGCACTTAATGAGCTTAAAACATTTTCAGCCACTCTGGCACGTGCTTGTGGAGCCTGAAAGAACAGTCAGCAGCACCGACGAGGCCTGACAGGGCCATTGCCTACCGGGGTTGCGAGAATGTACTAACGAGATACCACAGCCCCGGAACGTAAGAAACTAAATGCACAAGGTGGTTTTATACTCAGTAGAAGTCTGACACTCCATTTGGCTCCACCCAGAGGAAGCCGGAAAAAGTCATTTTATGATTTTCCCTTCGAAAAAAGAAGTTATTTACTTAATAACACTTAATGCGCTTATGAAATGGAAACATTCTGACAAAGAACAAAACTTTTGTTTATTCGAAGTATTTCTATGAACCATTGCATGTTGCAACAAATATCACCGGTAGTTCGAGAACAATACTCGAAGTTCCAATAGGACTGAGCCTGAATGAAATAGGGATTCCATTTGTAACAAAGGCATTTGGAGCTTATGAACGTACGAATGCGTCATGTGTTCCTGGTGTTCACGGAAAAATGTATGTTCCAATGCAGTAGGGATTTGTTGCTCGGGCAACTATTAATTGGGGTTCGCGGGAAACAGGATTTTTTTATATAAAATGCTGGTATTTTTATAATGAATATTGCAAATTGATTATTTAATAACACTTACACGTCATGTTTTCGTAAAACTAGTTGACGCCAATTTATTTATTTATTTATTTATTAGGGACAAAAAACAGTTACATGTTATGATATTACATTAATGTTCTTAAGATATATAGGTAAACACATAACCCACACTATTGTCCACGGATTAGTCAATAACATATTGAATGGCAAACAATAACGGATTAATAAAATTTTACTGTTAGTTTTAAACATTTTTATTAGAATTTAGAAGCTAATGCACTAATAGGCGAGTGTTTTAAATTTTTTATTAGAAAGAGAGAAAATATCGATGTCTATGAAGTGTGTGTTATAGGTTTCCACAAGACGACGTAGAGGCACTCGTGCCCCGGCGTTAGTTTTTCATGCGTCCACATGGAACAAGCGTGGCACGCGAGCCCCCCGTCTGATAACCGTTCTAGGTACCGTGTAACATAGTTTGTTTGTAAGGTCAGTACAATCAAACCTATTATGGCACAAGCCATACAGCATCATTACATCCAAAAGTAACCGTCGGGCTTCCAAGCTCTGAATATTGTATTTTTTAAGTAATAGGGAATAGGGAATCTTTGAATGATTACATTTGTAGTTCATGCTACGTAAGAATTTTTCTGCACCATTTCCAATTTGTTATTATATTTAAGATAATAAGGATTCCAGATTGAAACACCGTATTTCAGTTGTGATCGCCCTAAACATTTGATAATATCAGAAAAGTAAAGGGCCGCACAAAGTCTTTAGAAGATCTCATGACGAAACCATACATTTGAAAGGCCTTATTCACGATAGTATCAATGTGCATGTCGAAGTGTAAACATGAGTCCATAATAACACCGAGGTCCCGAATGGAATTCACTACATTTAAATGGTGGTTATCGAAACAGTTATTAAAATTAATTTTATTCTTATTTTTAGTAAACGAACTATGACATTTGGGGAGACTAAGAAAGAGTTTGTTCTTTGTGCAATACGCGTTCAGTCTAATGAGATCGTCTTGGATGAGTAGGCAATCCTGGATATTCTTGCAAGATTTAAATATTTTAATATCGTCGGCATACAATAAAAAATTAGCTTAAGGAAACAAGATTTAATGTCATTTATATATATGATAAATAGGAATGGTCCTAAAATAGATCCTTGGGGGACTCCAGAATTCACAGTAATGGGTTCAGATTCATAACCATTTATGACGACTCTTTGGGTCCTGTTAAAAATATATGAGACAAACCAACGCAGCAAGTTCCCACGAATTCCGTTAAAGGCAAGCTTCTCCAAAAGGAGCGCGTGATCCACCTTGTCAAAAGCCTTCTGAAAATCAGTGTACACGGCGTCTACTTGAACTCGTCGGTCCATGTTTTCAAACAAATAGTTAGTAAATGTCATCAGATTAGTAATAGTTGAACGCTGTTTTACGAAACCATGTTGTTCTGGTATAATTAATCGATGAAATTGAGGATATAGAGCACCGTGTACTAGCTTTTCAAAAAGCTTTGACAAGGCGGACAGGATGGAAATGGGTCGGTTATTTTCCACGTTGTCTTTGTTACCACTTTTATAAATAGGAGTGATAAACGCTCGCTTTCACACGTTTGGAAAAACCCCCTCGCGCAAACATTTGTTGAAAACTACATACAAAATAGTATGTATACTTTAGGCAATTTTTATAAGGAAAGCGGGTGGCAGCCCATCCGGACCAGCTCCCTTTGATGGATCAAGTGATTTGATTGTCCGAAGTATATCATATTTGGAGAGATATATATCACCTACACTAGATGACTTATCCTCATATTTGTCAGGAGGTTTGTGAGAATTTGACTGACTACTCTGAGAAGAAACACGAAACAAACTTTCGAAGCGTCAGTAGCCTAATGTAGGACTTGTGATCGAAATGTCTTGGGTTCGAACCCCACCCATTAAACTATTGCCGTGAACCCACTCCAGATACAATCATATTTAGCTTAGTTGATTGAAGATTGCTAGTAATGTGATATTTACCCACATCGCTAAATATATTTAAAAAAAATGAGGTCTATGTATCTTTTGAAGTTCATACAATATGTACTACTTGGTCGAATCATATGAGAACCTTGTAGGTTAATAAAGTCTGAGGCGATCTTTTGAGCAAAGATGCACATAGATTTGAGTGGACCTGTCTGGTCAGTCCAAGCATTCCTCAGATAACGTATAGCGCAACTTAGAACTTTAAGGAGCTCAACGATTTGACGAACAATAACAAAGTAAGTCAGCATCACCAGTCAGTAACAGTCATTATATTAATTTCTTTAAATTTATGTCTGAGGGAGTGCCTAAATCTGTGTGAGTCTCTAAATCTGTTAAGCCACGAACTTTTCTATCGGCATAATATTTATCTTCATTTTTAGGGTTGCTTAGCCGAATGGCAAAAAACGGAACCCTTAGAGTTTCGTCATATCTGTCTGTCTGTCCGTCCGTCCGTATGTTGCAACCATTTTATTCTGAAACTATTAGGACTATACATGTTAAACTTTGCAGATAGATGTATTCTGTGAACCGCTATCCGATTTAAACAAAAAAAAAATTAAAATTAACAGGGGCTCTACATGCACATATTGTATGCACACATGGAACTGAAACTGAAAATATTTTTTTTATGAAACTTATGCGTGTATGGTATTTATAGATAGGGCTTTAAAAATTACATTGTGGTTTCTAAAACCACTTATCCATAAAGTCAATCGTTTAAAAGATATACACTTCCAAAGTAGTAAAATGTGTGTCCCCCTCTAACTTCTGTAATAATAATGGATAGAAAAATCAAAAAAATATATATATGCCGTTTTTCGTTGAAAGTTTACATTAAGATATCTTAAAGTAAACTTTCAACGAAAATTGGTTTGAACGAGATCGGGTCAGCAGTTTTTGAGATAGCATATTTTCGAAAACCGCAAATATAACTTTGTAATTCATACAAACACTATGAAAAACGAGGTGTTATTTGGCGTAGTTACTACGGAACCCCTCATGAGCGAATCTGACTCGCACTTGGCCAATTTTTTAAATTTAATATTTTCACATTATGCTCATCCGAACAAAAAAAAAAAATACAGACCTCGATCATGTCTGATAGTATGCGCTAGATGAGGTCTGCGATGTAACGGGTGAGCCCAGAAGATGCCTTGCTTTAAAGGCCTTTGTACATAGGTACAAAGCAGACTTCATGCCTCAGGTATTCTCTAGCATTCAACCAAGGTTGGTGGAGAGATTGGGTGTCAGGTACAACAATAGTATGTGGGAAGCAATAATAAAAAAAATAATTTAAAAATATTATCCTTTTAAAAATTCGCCGTTATTCGTCCACAGGTATATACTATTAGCCTTATTAAATAAAAACTTTTTAATCAATTTATTCGTTTAGATACTGACTCAATTTTGTATTCTTCACAGAGATGTTATACAAGAATAAGTCAATCCTTATTTAACATTTTTATGAATAATCGTGTGCGAATACTAAGTATGTTTATTAATTAAATCTCGTAAAGTCCTTCCAAAGGTTGTCTGGAAGATATCGCTCTCAGCGATAAGACCGCCATTGTAACCAATTTTTTTTACGATATTGTTATTTAAGTGTAATTCAATTATTGGTGTACAATAAATTATCTATTTGTTTTTACCATCTCACCTGATGATAAGTGATGATGTGGTCGAAGATGGAGCACGCTTGCCTAGAAGTAACCTATTCACTCTTGACTTAAAGACTCCCAAGTTATAGCGATCAGGAAACACAGACTCCGGCAGGGAATACCACTCCTTAGCCGTACGCACAATGAAGGTATGCCCAAAACGTTTTGTGCGTATGGGTGGGATGTCCACCATGTAACGATGGCGCATCGCCTTTTGTCTTGTAGTCTGTATAAATACATAATTCAACAATATCAGAATTATGTAGAAGTAGGTAGCTTGCGATTAAATAATAACAGCCATAGGTCGACCTTCAGAGTTAAGCTACGCCAGACTGGATGGGTGACCATCAAAACATATCAACATAAGATTCCTTCGTACCCCGGAAAGTAAGTTAATTTGCACATCTTTGACAGTCATTACGTCTAGGTCAGTGTAGGCGAACCTTTATGTATCAATGTGCCATTTTTTCTAAAGAAAATTTTAATGAGATCATAGTCGTGCCGTCAAATAATTCTGACTTTGTGTAATAATAATTTTTCATCGAACACTCTGCAGCGCAGGGTCACTCGCGTTCGCTCGTCATAAAATACTTACATCAGACTTTTTTCTTAGTGCATAATGAATTTCGTAATCGGTGACGTGTCCCAAATATTATGTCGCGTACCATCATTTGTTCGCCATCCCTGCACTAGGTTGTGCAGTTCAGATACGCAGTTGCCCTATGTAAAACACTAGTACGTAGCTACTTCCGGTTAGTCTACCCCACCATAGTTGAGAAAAGGCTAAGGACATGATGAATCTCTTAATAATGTAACCATATAAAGTATCCGCATAACGACGACCTTTGAGCGAGGATTTTGACTCAAATCGTGCATACCTTGTAGTGTACTGACCCTTATTTATTACCTCACTTAATTTCAAACGGGGTCTATTTTTTACGTCCATGTGGAATGATAAAACGAATGTTCAGAAGATTGCCCAAAAGTACTTTTCGCGTTAGAAATTCAAAATTGTGTGTCCCATACCGTTATTTTGTTTATATATTTTGGCTTCAATATTTTATTATAATTATGCATTTTACTCTCTTTCTTTATATGTTTGAAAGTATACAATAATGATTAATTAGACGACATGGTTGGCGTAATGATTGAGCGATTTGCTGATGTCCTGCGTGTTGCGGGTTCTATTCCCGTTCCGGAACAGATTCTATCATGTTTTATTTTAATAATTTTATACTAGTGGTATCAATAGACAGGTCTTTGAAAATGACATTGAGGTTTTTCAAACCACTTTTTCTTAAAGCCAATGGTTTAAAAGATATACGCTTCCAAAATGTGTGTCTCCCCCCTCTAACTTCTATAATAATGGAGTGAAAAATCTAAAAACAACTTTCAACGAAAATTGGTTTGAACGAGATCGGGCAAGTAGTTTTTGAGATAGCAAATATAACTTTGTATTTCATACAAACACTATGAAAAACAAAGTTATTGGGCGTTGTTACTACGAAACCCTTCATGGGTGAGTCTGACTTGCACTTGTACAATTTTTTTATTCTTATACAGTATGTTAGTTTAAACAAGGGACATATTCAAACCCACAATAGTATATGCTTACATGATACTAATAAAAATATGAACAAAAAAAAAACACTGATAAAAAATAACAGACAGAACCATACCAAAAATTTCGCAAGTCTCACAACGTGTATACACCCTTGTGCTAACGTTTTAATATTATCGCTTTTTTGGCAGGATCGGCGCTTGTTTTGCCACGTGATTACTTTAGGTATTGTTTATAATTTCATTCACCTCTTGCGGCTCAGTGTTCGTGATAGACGTATTTTATCGGACAATTACGTCAAAAATTTAGGTTATAGGTTTTTCACATATTTGGGACGAGAATCGAATACTGAATACCCTCCCTCAATAAGTCCCTCGTTTAACCTAATATATTGTATATATCGGCGCAAGTACAATAATTTGTCTATTAAAATAATTGAAATGATTAAAGTTTAATAATTTGATTGTTTTACAAACTATTAATTGATTTTTAAGATGTAAAATTAACGTTTAACATGTTTCAACTTAAAGCATTGTAATTTAAGTAGTTTAATATTTAACTAGAAAATGTGGGTACATGTGTGACAATCCCTCTATATAAGGCCGCACTGTGAGTGCTACAGATTCAGATTCATTCTTGTTCGAGCCACTGGACAGTGCGGACCTCTCTGTAAAGTCGTTACGCTGTCAGTTGAATAAACGAGTCTCCGGTAACATTAACAAGTGCTTTTATTTGAAAATCAAACTGAGTGATCACCAAGACAACATTCGTGACTTCAGCTGAGCTGACGTCACACTTTTTAAAAACACATACGACGCTGTCTCTCCGTCATATATAATTATCTTGATATTCTTATCATCATCATATGTTTAGACTTTTCCCAACGATGTTGAGGTTGGCTTCCGGTCTAACCGGATGCAGCTGATTACTAGTGTTTTACATGAAGCGATTACTTATCTGACCACTTCAACCCAGTATCTGGGTAACACGATACCCCTTGGCAGACCAGTGTCAGATTTCCTGTCTTATGAGTAACTGTAACGACTGACAAATATTCTAAATTACTGCTGGATCCAACGGCACTATTAGCTCGACCTGGGAATCGTATCTGAGACCTCTTGCACAGCAGCCGATCTTGATATTCTTGTATACAACGTGGAACGGAAATCCCATATCTATCCAAAATGACTGAAGACAACATCTGGTATGGAGTCTCTATGCCTTAAACTAAAGTATGTATATGATGTATGTATGTAAGTAGTATGTATGTATTAACACGTTCGCTGACAGTACGTCGTTAGGCGGGAAATTAAAATAGTGCATTATGACAGTACGTCGAGGGACGGGCCACTTATTTTTAAGAGTACGTCGTTAATACTTTTCTTTTCATCAACCAAGATACTTAACACAACCTCCTGCGTTTGATGGTCTATTATTCTACTCGTGATATTGGCAAAATTGTGGTGGCTCCTTCACAAACGCCATTTAACAAGAGTTGAAGTTGAAGTTGAGTACGTCGTGGAAAATTCTACTGTCGTAATATGGTGACGGGGGATATGTATGTGTCAGTTATTTTGAGCTGAAACTTAAGTTTCAGCTCAAAATAACTGACTCACAAAATTGACCCCAAATTATTGGTCTCATATGTTTCTTGAATACCAATAGTAACAAACGTGTCACAGCACTATGAGGGTCATCACTTTCCACGTCACTTGCCAATAAAACGATAATTCTCTTCGATCTTCTTAATTTGAAAAATTCGGGTCTCTGGTATCAATGTATTGAAATTTCTAATAAGTTCCACACATGTAGACATAGGATTAGAAAACCCTGGCCATATCGTTTGTTATCATCCAAAGAAGCCGTGCACTTGGTATGTATATACCCTTTAAATTACACGTTGTATAAATATATTTCATTCTTATTTCAGGCACATTAATATATTGAAAAACCGTTACACTTAGTAAAATCAGAAACGGGAAATAGATTTCCCAGACACTTTCCAATACTTTAATAGCGCCGCCCCATCAAATGCCGATTTCTCTAACGTACCCTCGATAAATTTAAAAGACGTTTAAGGCAGTTTAAATACTCCTCAACAGATCTGACAGTCTCCGCAGGAAATAAACCAGACTGAGTGAATTTACTGCAGTGTCGGCACATGTGAATCTTGTTTACTTGAATTCCCCGTAAAAATATTATCTGAATTTCCTTGAGTATTTTACAGAAAAATATTGCAGTGCACTCAAGTAAATAATGTCATCATATCAATATTGCACGTTAAGATGAGCATGTGCTCTCTTTTTGAACCCATAATTTGAAAAAAGATCAAATGACCTCTGATTTACTTGACCTCTGTGTTTGTTTCGGCGTTTCATCTCAGGGTAGCCGGTGTTTCCTTACAACTGTAAGGAAACACCGGCTTTATCAAGTTAAAAGTTACGAAAAAAAAATACGAGTAGAAGTGTTATTTAATTACCTACATATTTGCATCATGTATCGTTTAAAGGATAAATTTAGGTGAACTAGTAGCGATAAAGAAAGATCTTGATCATCTTGCGATCTTTAGCAATGATCACTTGTTGAAAACTCGCCGTAGTATGTAACCTAAGATAGGCAGCTAGCACTCGCAACTAATAAGAGTTTCGTATTGGAAAAACTCAGTGGCGCGGGGATCGAATCCAGACTCCATGCATAACAGGCATGCGTATCACCGGCCACAGCACCAACGAGTCAGTGAAGGCTTGAAAATTATTATGAAATGTATATAATAGGAGGAGGAGATATTATATATAGTGCACAAGTATGTGCGGAGGTACAGGTTCTTCTAATCAATTCATATCAATTCGCATGATGCCATGAGCCGGAAGCGACTTCGTCTAAAATAATAGTGAAAAATTTATAAAACTATACTAGGTGAGCGTGCTTCATCTTCTATGGTCAAAAATGAATCATCATTTTCTAACAGGTATGACGCAAAATGAAAAAGGAGATCAAACGCGAGCTGGAATCATAAAAGAAAAAAGAAACTCAAAATCAACTCTACATAAAATAATCAGCCTGTAATGTTCCCACTACTGGTACAAACGCATCCTCTATATGAGAGGGAATGAGCCGTAATGCACCACTCGGGCCTTTGCGGGTTACTCTAATAACATAGAAAACCATTTACGTACAGAGCTTTGAACTGTATGTACATGCAGTTACTCGGCCCGAAGTACCTATATTGTTAAACATAAGAGCATTACTCAAGAAATCTCATTGATCCTATTATATTCTTTCTCTGAACCTCTCGAAGGTCGACTGGTAGAATAGAATAATAATAACTAGTGATCGCTCGGTGGTCAGAATTAAACCATAAGTTTTAATAAAAATATTAGCTTTCTGCACTTCGTTTAGATCTATGCTAAATTTCATACTCCTCCAACCGCGTATATTTTTGTAAAAAGGGGTACAATGTTTTTGGTTCACGGATTAATATAAAAATTCCTTTAATTCAGGCATTTTGGCCCATGGAAATGATATAACAAAAGATACTAAAAATAAACTAATACAATACATAAATAACATAATTAACTACTATAACCACTATTCCACACGAATATTCTGTATCGTCGTGTATCGCGAAAAGCCTATGGTATTAGGTGGTGTACAACAAAGTATATTCTATCTACATATTTATCCACCTTTGTTTGTGTTTTTAAATTGTACGTAAATGAATAATCATATTTATTTACAAATATTTATTAGGTGAGGCCGGTGTTTTCTAGCTGACTACTCTAAGAAAAACCAAAAAAAACTCAGAGGTCGACGTGTCTTTTGAAGTCCAGACATGAGCCAATACGTACTAACTAAATCACATGAGAGCTATGTGTAAGAAACTATAATAATTTCATCTTAAAACTTGAAGTCGAGTAAGAAAAGTAAAGGATCAATAACAACACTGCAACACAATGCAAAAATCTTAGAAAAAAAAAACAAAGTTAAAACAATTTTCCTTAAGAACAATCAAATCTTCCAATCACGTTTTCACCACCCCTAACAACAAATAAAACACATTTATAGTACTTACTACAAAACAAACGCATAAAATTGCATCGCGTAACTGACCTGCCCCTACCGTCGGCGCAATGCGACGTGCATACACACTAAACATAGCTCCGTATAGCTCGGCATAGCCACGTATAGCGCGCCAGACTTACAGCAGCACTAAATTATACAGCGCTAGGTCGATTGTGGGGGCAGACGATACTGAAACTGTAGACTTGGTCATTTTTGTTCTTGATCGATGAGGTCTATTGATTTGTTATTTTAGGAGAGTTTTATCCGTATTGCAAGATTTGCACGAGCAGGGGTAGCTCGTCGCCCGGTTAGGACCAGGCCTGGATCGACAGGGCGTCGTGTTCCACGCGCGCCTTAAAGAGCAGTCAGCAGCTCTGACGTGACCCAATAGGGCCATTGTCTGCTGGGGCTGCGGAAATGTTCTAACGAGATACCGCGGCCCCGGACCACAAGGGCAACTGAAGGAACAGGGTGAGTTTTTAGTCAGTAGAAGTCTGACGGTCCCTTCCTCTCCAACCGACAGCGGGAGAAGTCATTTGATGATAGTCCCACCAGGAAAAAAAGGGATGCAATTCGTTTTTTGCTTGAATAATGTATGATGTTAAGATATAGATTGTTATCATCATTATCATCCACAGCCTGACTTCACCCACTGCTGTGTATAGGCCCCCTTTGCGTGTGCCAAGCTCCACGTTCATGTACCGGGCTCATCCAGAGTATACCCGCGATGACAACAATGTCGTCTATCCATCTCGCTGGCGGACGGCCAACGCTCCTCCAGTTTCGTTAGATATAGTTTGTTCATTCTTCTTTTCATATCCAGTCGATTCTCCTCTGGAATGCACTTCCTCTCGAGATCAGAACGGCTGACAGTCGCTATGCATTTAAAAAGAAATTGTAGATCTATTTTCTACACCAATAAGCAGAATTTCCACATTTGGTTTTCATTTGCTTCTTCATTATATACATAATTGTATGTATTTATTTATTCATATATATTATTTATATAGATTTCTATTTTTTTATGATACTAGGGTTTTTGTGTTATTACTATTAGATATTATAATTTTCTAATTTTACTTTTCACGTTCATATTGCACCTCCCACACTATCTCTTCACCACTCATGGTTGACTGGTAGAGAATACCTACGGCATTAAGTCCGCCTTTGTACCTATGTGCATAACGTGTAAATAAATAAATAAGTATCTCTTGTTAGATTCGAAAGTTTACCTCCGCTAAAGAGTAACCGTGGAGTTTATTTTGGCCTGCATCAAACGAAACGACCAATAAGAAACGTGCACTGGCTTATGGTGGTTCGCTAATGCCCATTTAAACCTACATAATTATGTGAGACAAAGTTACTTTGAATTTTGGTAAGCAGCAATCAGTAATGTAATCTCAAGCTAGTGGGTTATCTTATCACCTTTATTCTAAACTTCCAACCAATTCCCACAGGATCCTACATGAATCAAACAAAACAAGTTCTCCTTTCAAAGACACGGCATGGTGTCGACATGGCGCCGCATACCGGTCGTTAGTTCGTCCTTGAGCGGCGTGCCCAAGTCTGCAGTCAGCGCGGTCGCTCAGCAGACAGGTTCTAGTCTAGACGAGGGGTTCCAAGTGCATTTTTCTGTCTGGACCCCCTCTTTCAATGTAAAGCGAACCCCATCGTTTATGCGTGTGCGTTATTTAATATTAAGCACAAAAGTTTTAACGAAAGCATTCTTATTGGAATACGCTAACGGTCCATAATTCCCTGGTCTCATTTTATTGGTAAGTACGGTATAGGTAGTGATTGTCTTTGATGTATTTTGCACGTTTGTGCTTTCAATTTTTGAGTAGCAATTATTTGTGCGGTCGCTGGCAGACCGATTTGTTCAAAGGGTCTGTTTGATAACGTTTACTGTTTTGATTTGGTTTCATTAGTACGATTGCAATGTTGCATGTTTGTAGGAACTTGGTTTATCAAAACGCATTGGAATTACAGGTTAGTAGCACGTTGCGGTAGAGAGCTACATAGATAAATACATAGTGTACATCTACATATTATACTAAGCCAAATTCAGGGACCGAATATATTTTTTTAAGAGTATTTACTAGTAATGTGGGTAGAATCCATATAACTAACAATCTTGTTAACTCCTCCAACTAAATCACGGCAATAATGTAATGGGTGGAGTTCGAATCCGCGACCCGTCTATCACAAGGCCAACATCTTAGCCATTGGGCTATTGCCAAATCAATTCAAATATGTAAGAACTTTAAAAGAGGCGTTGACCTCTGAGATTTTTTTCGGTGTTTCTTCTCAGGGTAATTAATCAGTTAGGAAAAATTGACATCATCTTTTTGAATTTGATTTTTCTAAAAAGTTATCAAAACAATGTGAATTAGATTTTCCTTGTTCATTATAATTCTCATGCTACCCTCAATACAGAATATGGCCATGAGACTCATTAAACAATTCATAAAGTCCAGTCACAACAGACATTTTAGATCGCAATAGAATTTGCATAGCGGATGCTTAGATACATTTCATTCTGTGTAAATACGACGCACTGTCTAGACTAAATCTCGTCTTAAAGGACTAGGAATTTATAACCCCCTAGAAGTCTACGCCAGAGCCGCGGGGTAAAGTTAGCAGCAACATTGGGGAGGTAAGCCAAGATGGTGACAATGTGGACTGTTTTTCATTGTTGTGGTCTAGAGGTAGGTGCTTAGTTGTAGACATTTTTGGACCTTTTAATCTTTTACTAAACTCTATAGTGAAGTTAACTAAACTTTAAAGTGAACAGCAAAACTTCTTCTTTCTTTTTAAAGAGTAGTTTAATAAAGATTGTTACTTAGTTTGTAGCCAGACAGGTAGTCATTTTAGTTTTAGTTTTTTTTATTGTATTGTTTAATGAGCTCGTCGTGGTTAAGCAATGCTTGCTGAGGTTTATGTGTGGATGAGTAGCAACCGTAACATATCGAGAATTCTCCGTACTTTGGAAGGCATGTAAAGCCATTGGTTCCGGCTAGAGTTTATTCATCTTTGAGAGCTGTACCCGTGACAGCTCAGCAACAATCCCTTTACGTTTTTCAGGAAATTGAGGAACAAGTTTCTATTGGGCAACTTCAAAATGCCCTTTGCCACAAAACAAGTGTTCTTTATTTGAATATAATAAAAATTGAAAGGGAAATAATCTTTTGTACCTGGCCTTAATTTTTTTTAACCATCTCCTCCACGGTTTCTGTCTGCCAACAACCAGATTTCGAACAACAATTTGCAGACCATATTTTTTTTTTGTTCCGGGGCGGGAATCAAATCCACGACGCGCAGTGCAGCAGGCAACCACTGCACCAACAGTGTCGTTAAAATCAGTGTTTGTGAAAATAAAAGGTTGAAAATATTTACAACTTTCTTGACTTAATCTTATTAAGAGATTAGTTTTAAGACGGATTGAGTTCTTATATTGAAATTTGCATAAAAATAATACAGAAATGAGAGGGTTATTAAAAAAAATTGAAAACAAATACTCTAACGAAAAAGAATAATTATTCCTCTTTGTTCTATGTAACTTTCCCGTGACTGAAGGGGAACGCTATATGTTTGTAGCTTGTGCGTTTGTTTGAAAAATTTATCAATGAAAATAACACTCAGAATTAATTGTTATTACTTTGTATAATAAGTTTAAGTCAGTAATTTTCTCACTAACAGATAACTAAAGTAACTCTTTGATTTTGTGACGATGTGGTCTCCAATAACCTGTGAAACTAAAGGTTTATAAAGAGGGTACCAGGCAGTCACGACTCACGAAGAGGTCGTAGCTTGTAGGTCTAATAATCGTTTCGATACTGTACATAAAGCGTTATAGGAGTTAGCTATGTGCAATGCGTACATAACTAGCTCGGAAGTGGCTGCAGGTCGTTGCACATCCCGGCCGACGTAACAGGGGTTTGGGGGCAGAAGCCTTGCCCCCTCCTGCCCGGGCAATTGCCCCTCGGTTCATTATCAAAGTTCACTAGTACGGTGCACACATATAGCTCGTTGTATCGACGACGTCGCGGTGCATACACGCCTGCGTGCTGGACCACACTACGGAGAGCTCGCTGACTCTAGCCGCGGAAAGGAAGCAAAGCTGTTCGAGCAAGTATTGTAGATCTATGTAAACTGGTCTCCTGACAGGGGTGTCGAACCGTGCCGACGTTTCACGGAAACAGTCGAACCCCGGGCGGGAGTTTTGACAGCTCGCCCGGAAAATCTGCAGCACGGAAATGCGCTCGCCAACTTAGTTAGGTGTTCAATTTGTTAATTTTATACTTAATGTTTATTGGGATAAGGGTTAAAGTATCACTGCATATAGATTGTTTCTAGGAACTTTGTGGCATGGTAGGTGCTTTCACAAACAAAAGTAAAATATATAAGTGATTTTTATTAACCTTAGCAGTCTCTTTTAGTACTTACTTATCTAATAACGGTAAACAAAATTACAGTTTTTGACGTTAAAAATCTATACACAACTAGTTACTAAACACGTCTTGGTTGCTTAAGTTTAAAAAAATATATATTCAATATTCCTCGGTATTGGCACGTTTTTAATAATAAATAGGCAGCAACAGAAACTGTCTGGGCTCAAAAATAGTCCATCACAACCTGGTTGTCATGACTACCGCCGCCAGTACGCAGTCGCGCGCGCCGTATCAAAGCTATGTACTACCAGGCTCACATAGGGCTTATGTAGGCGATTCAAATTAGTTCGATAGGAAGTTTAGAGAGAGAGTAAAACCTCTTCAAAAGCCGTCAACATTAGTTCCACGGAAAAAGACGGATAAATGTCAGAGGCGATTCCGCCAAGTTGTTTGCGTAATAAATTAAACGTTATTTAATTACGCAAGATAAGAGTATTGCAATTAAACCCTCACGGTAAATATTTTGTCTGTAACGGGGGCTAAATAACGAATGACTGGTGGTGACTGAATTTATATCGTCTTAAATGGTCGCAAAGTGATTGTAATGTCCCGGGGGATGTCGGGAAAGAATACTAATGTTTAAACTATTAAGGGTTCGTACTTTAGTGTCCTAAGATTACTCTGCAATTAAGAAAGGTCGTATTTATAGACTGTTAATATAGTTCTATTTACTTTTTGCTGTTAGTTTAAGCACTTGTGGTGATTACGTTTTGCTTTGGTGTTGTTTTCTTCACTGAAATTATTGATAAATTGAAGATTTCCTATGTTATTATGATATCTAAAAGTCTGTCATTAACTATCGTGGAAGCAGCACACAAATTAAACTAACTACCACATGCTCTGAAAATTAATAAATAGCTACAATCGAATATTACCTAATATAATCGAAGATAAAAAGTAACCTTTAGGTATTTTACACTATAATCTCTTCTATCTTTCAATAAAAGTCCCACTAAAATCAATTCAGTCATCTAGAAATTAGCCCAGACAAATAGAGAGACAGACAAACAAAAATACATTGTCTATTTGGTGTCAATACCTACTAGGACAGCATAACACATAAACAACTGATGCGTTAGCTAGCAGGCCCGTCTCGGGGCTATTAATTAATTACCGTAATTGCGAGTGAGGATGTGATCCTGTTCGCAGACAAGGGGTGGAACCAGACGCCTGTTATAAGTACGACCATGTTTTGATATACTGTGCCTGTTGTACTTATACTCGTACCCGTACGTTATGTGCGGGAATTTGGATGCGAGTCTGCAAGAGAAATTAAATTATGCCTTTATTTTTTTCAAAAGCTTTTGATGGGATTGAAAGGGCTGTTTTGCGATCAACCGTGTTTTGACTGCGCAGGACTGAAGATAAATATAATTTTCGTGTAAGAAATATAAGGCAAGTAAGTTTTTGACTGCCTCGGTCAGTCTACTTTGTAGTCATACGTTGCACGCGGGTTTTCCTGAGTACTTATTAGGAAATAAAATACAATTAAAAATTAATTATATTGAAATACTATTAATAACTCAGTATAAAATGGTTCTCTTTGCAGACGATTACATTCATTCATCATTACATTCTATTATATCGTACGATACATTATATCTGTACGATATAATAGAATGTAATGATGTTCAGAATTATCAAAATTAACATACATTAATCTTTATCAAAAAAGAAAAATTTGAAAAATTGTCTTAAGTTAAACCAATATCATCAATCATGCATTGCCATCAACGTTGTGAAAATAATAACATTATTATTACTTATAAAGACAAATGAGAAGTCTGTAATGCTAAGTTTTTAGGAATAAATATAGATAATAAATCGACTTGGAACACACATACTGACATTATATGTAAACGATTAAGTATATCTGCATAATTATGCACTATTTCAACCATCAAAAAAATTGGCCAAGTGCGAGTCAGACGCGACCCATGAAGGGTTCCGTAGTAACTACGCCAAATAAATTTGTTTTTCATAGTGTTTGTATGAATTACAAAGTTATATTTGCGGTTTTAGAAAATATGCTGTATCTCAAAAACTGCTGATTCGATCTCGTTCAAACTAATTTTGGTTGAAAGTTTACATTAAGATTTACAGCATATATTTTTTTTATTTTTTCTTCATTATTATAAAAGTAAGGGGAAGGGACATACATTTTACCACTTTGGAGGCGTATACCTTTTACCTTTTAAACGATTAACTTTATGAAAAAGTGGTTTTATCTACCTCAATGTTATTTTTAAAGACCTGTCTATAAATACCACACACACATAGGTTTCATGAAAAAAAAATATTTTCAGTTTCAGTTCCATGTATGGGGAGCCCCCTTTATTTAAAAAATATTTTTAAATTTTTATCTTAAAATCGGAAAGCGCTTTACAGAATACATCTACCTACCAAGTTGCACATGTATAGTCTTAATACTTTCGGAATAAAATGGCTGTGACATACGGACGGACGGACAGACAGACAGACATGACGAAACTATAAGGATTCCGTTATTTGCTATTCGGCTACGGAACCCTAATTCAATTCCATATATTTATTCAGATGATTCTATATTTGTTTGTTAGTAACATATGAACTTATAACTTAGTGTTAGTATTAGCCTAATAACAACTTATAACTAAATTAAATTATAAATCTAAGCTGCGTTGGACACGCCGACCCTGGGGTATGTTTACTTGACTGCATGCAGTCGTATCCATCGCCCCAAGATCGGAGAGTCCCACCTATCAGCTAGCGTCCCCAGAATGGTGTTGGGGCTGGCGCGTACGCGGCGCTGTAAAGAGGTAGGTTAATATTGAGACAATTAACAGCATACCTTCTGTTTTACGGTACGATATTATTTTCTGGGGCAGTCACCTAATAGGGAGTGTGTATTTAGGATGCAGAAACGTTGTGTGAAGCCAATGAGTGGTCTAAAAACGACAGATAGCTGTATTCCACATTTTAAAAAGCTAAAAATATTAACACTACCAGCAATGTATATAATGGAAACATCATTGTTTGTGAAGAAAACCCCGCATTTATTTGTTAGCTTATCTGCAGTAAGAAAAATCCATTACGTGCCCAATACAATAACAAACTGTGTAATATTAAATGTAAAACATCCTTAATGTGTAAAAGTTTTTTCGGCAATGCTCCAAAAGTTTACAAGAAAGTACCGGATGTGATTAAAGACATGCCATTAATGAAATTCAAAAGGCACTTCATAAACTATTTACTGATAAATGTTATTACATATTAGAGGATTATTTAAATGACGTTTCAATATGAACAAAATAAAATGATTAAAACACTTATTTTATATTATGACATTCTTATTAAAAAAAAATCTGTTTTAATGTTGTAATGAATCATATTTTTTAATTAATTAATCTGAGACTGTGACATAAATTATATTCAATTTCATCCTAATATTTGTATGTCTTATTGGCAAAACATGGCGGACTTTTTATTAATTCTGATTCTAAATAAAATTAACTTCACTAAAAATTTCATACACAATCAAAAAGTATTTAACAATAGTTTTAGGCTAAGCTTTAAGCTAAGCTAAGCATAAGGTGCCTAATGGTACTTCAGTATTTTTGGGAACCTCTGCATCCGAACTAGGTACCTGTATTTTGGAATACAGATGATCCCCTCTTATAATTAATAATTAAAAAACTAAAAAATAATGTTTATTGCCATTTTGTGCTTTGAGTGTGTATTAAAATTTGGTATACATTTAGCTTAGTTTTCTAGTAATAAAAGTGTATCTAAACAAAATGGATATGATAAACAAAGTCCTTGAACTTATCATGTTTTTTTGAACATTCAGGTCGTTGTCCATTAATTTTGTAATTACACGATTTACTTCAATATCTAATAAGGAAATTAATGAAATTTAATAAGATGCAATATAAATTAATTTAATCGCGCTGTGATTAATAGACAAACAGTGCAATTAGCAAGATTGGATGCACATCGCTAATAACACTGGAATAATACCTACTACCCTCCAATTACACCAAATACGAACCAGTGTGCCATGAATGATGATGATGAAATATTTGTACATACTTTCATACATCTAAGCGATAACAGCTTATTGGGTAAGGTGATGGCATAGTGATCGAGAGATCGGGGTTCGAACCCTAGGCGTGAACCCACTCCAGACAGAAGCATAGCTTGGAGGAGTAAATAAGATTATTAGTAATGTCAATTATTCTCGCATTGCTAGTTGTCTTTTTAAAATAGTCATGTAGATGGGAACCGGGGTTGCAAAGGGCGCACTGGGAATAAACGAAATAACTTTAATAGTAAAATTATATAAAAAAATATTATTTCATAAAGATATTTTTATATTAGTGTAATCCGATTTTATCATTTTAAAACTTTACTATGTTTCTACTATGTATTTCTATTGAATGTTCTCTTAAGATCCGAAACAAGATAGGGATCAGTAAAAAAAATACTGCCACGATAAACACTATCATATAATAAGATTGAAATAAGTTTAAAATATAAGTTAAGTTACTTTTGTCCGCGACTTGGTTTCAGTAGAAATTTTCTAGTAGTTGTTCCGTCCCACACGAATAATCAAACACACCCTTTTTGGTATGGCAATTATCTATGGTCATTGACTTTGACACTTGACATATAACCTTACTACTTGTTAGAAAAAAGTCCACCGTTTGAGATCGATTTTTATTGTTTGTAATTGTAAATCCTGTTGAATCTGAGGTGCTATTGACAAGTCGGTCGTGATTAGTGATTAATTGAAATCTAGAATCCCGAATTGAGTAAAAACCTGGGATATTTTGAACAATAACACCGAATTGAAGTCAGATTGACTGACACGCGAACATTGATGAAAGGAATTGTGATAATCGGTGCTACAAATACGGTCTGGACCACGCTACCTGAGGATCGGTACCATTTGTGAGCGTCCACACCACTTGACAACATTACACATTTCAATTATACTTACACACACACATCACGGACGTGATCTGAGGGCAGCTTCGTGGGTAAGTGATTATTAACTATTGAAATAAGGCCTAAGAGCATATTATTTGTATAAACAACGTTAGAGCTCCACGTAATCGTGGACAGTTCGACATACCAGTTACCGTTAGCTGGGCTTGGAGTCGAACAGTAGTGGAACATTAATTATCATTTATATTTGTGTAAATAGTAGGTACTAGGATAGCAGAGAAATAAAGTGGAAAACGCTCCTAAAATAAAAATGTTTTGCTGCGAAGTAAGATTGCTATGTACCTACTCGCCGACTGTTATGTAGGAAATATTCAACTATTACCATTGGTATCTCAGCTCTTCGGGGAACACAGCCGTGTGAAGTTGTTTTCCTCAGTAAACAAGTAATTAAGTTGTTATGACTACCGCCATATTTTCCCAATTAAAATTATATTTATTGTATATTTTCCGTGAAAATAAGATTTCTTGTTGTTGCGGAAGTGCTGTCCACCGCAACCTTAATTTTAAAAAACACTAACTTAACTTAATTAAAAACTAACATTTGTCTCAACCTAGGTATCGTACGCCCGGGTTGCGGGAATGTTCTGACGAGATACCGGGGCCCCGGACCACTAGGGCAACTCAAGGAACAGGGTGGGTTTTTAGTCAGTAGAAGTCCAAAGCAGGAGGTGTCATTTCATCATCGAACGCCCAATGTTCACTTGACCAACGAAACAAACCTGTAAAAGAAGGTAGGACGTAATTTTACTTAAACAACTGTTCAGTTGTCGCGCCATAGTGAAACTTGAGCGGTCACGCGGTCAACACAAGTTGTCAACCTTACCGATTTGGTGAGCAATGTTCAACTCCTGAATTCAGGAGTTGTTCACATGTGATGTTCGTTCACATTATTTTATAGTATAAATGAAAACTGTATCTTTTATTAAGTGAAATAAACTATTTTCTAAAAGGTAAAATAATTATAACAAGCTTTGCCTCGGCTTCATTCGTGTGGGAGGTTCTTTCCGCGATCCCCCGGGAATTCCGGGAGAAGAAAGAGGGCAACATAAAGCCTACTTAGGCTTTACGTTGCCCCTCTTTCTTCGTCGAGTTCCAAAGTTGCGGGGAGGCTTGATTGTCTATATGTGAGGCACTGTTGTGACCGGCATATTGTTAATGTAAATAAAAAAAAATAACTTGACATTTTCTATGTTATTGCTGTAGTTTTGTAATTTAATGTGACTTTTAATTTGGAATTTAATTTGACATTTAATTTGTATTTATTTTGATAATTTGACATGATTTTTTTATTTTTTTAATATTATTATTATTAACTTAATTGACTTTTAATATATCTTTGAATCTATAAATATATTTGTATGTAAATTTCTCCCTTTATATTTTAAATTAGGAAGCCGAGCAATTGTATGAATTTGTGTATTTTGATTTTATTTTATATGGGTCTTGGACCTGAAATAAATGAATTTTATTTATTTTTATTTAAAGTCCTTTTAAAATCAGTTCAGCCGTTCTGGATATTAGCCCCGACAAACCGACAGACAGATAACATTATTCACAAAGCTTGTTTGTGTTTTTTATTCTCGTTTAATTAACTATAAGCGATTGAGAAAACACAGTTATTTTGAACTCACTGACAGGCACTTCAATTTTATTTATGTATATTTATAAATGTATTGATAAATCCGCACGACCACTGCAGTCTTAATATATTTAAACGGTTTCCTAGAAACCGAAAACCTCTTCGAATACACAAATAAAAGCGTTCGATATGCGCCATCAGATAACTAAGTAAATAATGATTAGAGGCCAGGAGCACATAACATCGTTGCAACACAGACGCACCGGTACAAAAAGTAAATAGGTAGCGCTGGCTGCAGGATACTAGCCACACAATCATACTACGCAGTGATATGCGCGGTGCGGTGACCAAGCCCCATAGGAAATGGAACTTCCTGATTTTCATGTGCTCCTTGTGGACTTAATTCACATTATTGATAGTATTTTCTTTATTATTACGCAGTACGTTACGTATAGTACGTCGCGTGGTCGAACCAGTCAAACCGGATGCAGAGTGTTAGTGTTTTACACGGAGTGTCTGCCTATCTGACTTCCACAACCCAGTAACTGGGTAACACGATACCCCTTGGTAAGACCAGTATCAGATTTTCTAACTTCTGACTGTCAGAGATGTACAAAATAATGACAGCGGGGACCAACGGCTTAGCGTGATGTCTGAGACACGGAGAAATTTTATTTTATTTTATGAAGAATATTGAAAGAAGGCCAATTACAAGTTTTCACAAAGAGTATTAGATTAGAACAAGAGACAGTACACAGATAAAATAAAGTAAGAAGTAAAAGTACTCGGAGCGAGTTATACAATGTAAGATAAGAAGTTATACAGAAGCGTATACAAGTAATTAATAGTTGCAGTATTTTTCGAAAAACTGACTATACATATTTTTTTTGAGTTTTGTGACGCTAGTGGAGAATAAGTCAAGATCATTAACACTCTGACACATTGTATTGTATGATCTGCTATCTCTTATTACAGTATGTTAACTAACAAAGGGCGTTCCCGTTAACCCGCAATAGTATAAGCACATCAATTAGATCGACGCACACACGGCCCGTCATTCATAAATAAATTGCGACGTTGCCGTCCTTCAAGTACGCGTGTACAGAGTGTTTCTTTTACGTATCAATTTAACATTTTTAGTGAATATATTAATACAAAAAAAAACATTTTGTTTTCGAATGGTAATATTTTTTTACATGTATGGATGCTATACTATTGCGGGTTAACGGGAACGCCCTCTGTTAGTTAACATACTGTATAAGAGTTTTGCCGATAAATATCGATATGTTAATATTGTCACTCATCCGCATACCGACCTTGGCAAGTTAACTCATGCGGTTGTTTTTATTTATCCAGGAGCTTTTCCTTTTTAAACAAAAGGAAAAGCTCCTGGATAAACTTACGAGCACTTATAAAACATAAAATAGATTAAATTATGGTTATTTGTTTTTTAAACGATCTATACATATATAGAAATAATAATGTATTCCGAGAAGATATTGATTAATTCTGTATTTGAGCTACTGAAATTGTTTTTAACTTACTGAAGAGCGGTTTTGAGAACAATTTAGACCATTCTTCCCTCAAAAAAAAAAACTATTTAAGAAATAACTGCTCCAAATAAAGCTATCCTAATATATAATCCTTCGTTTCGGTTCGAAATTGGTCGTTTTCTATGGAGAAGAACCGGCAAGAAACTCCACAGTAACTCTTTTACTTTCTGAAAACACAGGCTTGTCTTTTCAGCGCTAAAAGGAGCCCTTTTGAATTGATCCCTACTTTCCAAAGTAGTACATCTGTGTCAGTTACCATTAGCCTGGAGCTTTTGGGCGTGGAGTTGACGTCAGATCTCAACTTCGGCTCAACCATCGAGTCCAGAGCCCAGACTGCAGCAAAAAAGCTGGGAATCCTACACAAGGTGAGGCGGTATTTCACGCCTGGACAGCTTCTAAATCTGTATAAAGCACAGGTCCGTTCCTGCGTGGAGTATTGCAGCCACTTGTGGGATGGCTCTGCAAAGTACCAACTTGCTGCATTGGATTCGATCAAGCGCAGAGCTAAAAGGCTTATAGGCGACGAGGTGCTGGTGGACAAGCTTCATAGTGTGGCTCATAGGCGAACCATTGCTTGCCTGTCGGTTTTCTGCAGATTGTACTTCGGGGAGTGTGCGCAGGAGCTCCATGACCTGATTCCTCCATCTCCCTTTCACTACCGGTCTACCAGACGCACGGCTGGGTACCACCCACACTTGGTTGATATACCGTCTTGTCGTTCCAAGCGCTCCTCCTCCATATTTATTGTGCGCACAGCCAAGTTGTGGAATTCTCTGAACTTTCAGCCTTTAAAGCTCGTGCTTTAAAGGCTGTGACTCGTGTAAATAGGCATCTTCTGGGCTCGCTCGTCCCACCTTAGACCTCATCTATCGCTTACCATCAGGCGAGATCGAGGTCAAGAGTGGGCTCATCAGTAATTAAAAAAAAACTTTAACAGTAATTAGTTATTATACATATATAGAAAATGTATTCTATCTGCCGTATATTATTATTTATACATATAATGTTTTTCACACTATAATATCTGCATCCTTGCCATAAATTAAGATTTTTTATAAAAACTGTTTGAGTAATCTACACCTATATTATACAACGTGTAACGGAAACCCCATATCTATTTAAAAGGACTGAAGACAACATCTGGTATGGAGTCTCTATGCAAAGTTTCAGCTCAAAATAAGTGACTCACAGAATTGAACCCAAATTGTAGGTTTCGTATGTTTCTTGAATACCAATAATAAAAAACGTGTCACAGCACTATGAGGGTCATCACTTTCCACGTCACTTGCCAATAAAACGATAACGTAAAGGCGCCTAATAACGACCCCTCAAAATCGGCTCCCATTACCGTCCGTTTCATAAAACTATAATTTTAAAGAGTTGCATTAAAGTTAGACAAGTCGTTGCTTTAGAGAAAATATAGATGTATTTGTAATGCAAATATTCATCACTTGCTTGTGCGCGTAAACCAACGATTTAAAGAATAATTGCACAGTTTGTCGTCGGACTCCGGATATAGCGAATATTTAGTAGTGTCCCGCTCCCGATTACGTAAGTACACCTATTTCTTTTTTAGCATAATATATAATTGTAAAGCAATCTAATGAACCTTTTAATTATTTTGATACCTTCTTAATACTTTCATAAACACAAATAATAACTAATTTTAATGAGATACAGCTTTATTTTGCTTCAAATTCAATATTAAAATGTGGCGGTGATAGGAACAATAATCTCAATTTTATTCCTATTACCGACCTAGGTCGTTGTTAGGTTTTTGACGAATATTTTAATTTCTACTTTTTATGTTATAATGCATCAATTAATAAGTAGTCGGCTATACTAATTTGATTAGTTAGTGTGTCAAGTTGTATTTGACCTATTAGCGCCATACATAATAAGAGTATCGATACTGTGAAAATCAACTTTATTCTTATGTAAATGTTTTGATGAATGTAGGATGTACAATTCTCTAATTTGTATTTTTATAGTCAAAATACCATTAAAATAAAATTAGCATAGCTACTGGCACCTGTATAATCATACAAATATTCTAAAAAACAATACATTTACTCAATACATATTCATTTCATTGGGTCGGTAATAGGTTATACAGAATTTCTTCAATAGAACCTATTACCGATGTACCTGTACTTTTTAACCGACTTCAAAAAGAATGAGGTTCTCAATTCGTCTGTATGTTTTTTTTAGTTTTTATGGATAGTGTGTTAGTAATTTTTTTTTTTTTTTTTTGCCTAGTAGTTAAATATAATGTAATTAACATTAATAACAATTTAAAATATTTAGAAAAAATATAAAACTGTAATTCATTTTTCATTAAAAACTATTATTAAAAATCAGTTATTGACTTCCACTTACTATAATTCTTAACCCACTGCTAAGAAAAGGTTTATTAGTTTAGTATATTCGACTAGGTAAATTTTGATTCAGAAACATGGACCGATTAAAACGTACGTAATATACAGCTAATCAACTTGATTCTGCATTGATGGCTATCGATAATGGAGCAAGTATCTATGAAACCTCAAAGAGATTTGGGATTCCTAGAACAACTCTTCGTGACAAGAGAAATCACAAGTACTCTAATGAAAATTGTGGGGTTCAACCTGTCTTCACCAAGCACGAAGAACCCCATTTAATAGACTGGATTCACTGTTATATTTCAATATGTAATTCATATTATGAAGCATATCTCTTAAGACTGATTAAAGGCTAGTTATAATTATAACATTCTGTATTCTAAAGAATTAAACCCACACGAGCATTTTTTTTATTTGACTGAATTTGTTCTGTTCATTTAGCGGTCGGTAATAGGTGCCACAAAAACGGTAATAGGAACACACCCATGGTTTGAGTCGGTAATAGGAACATAGCCCTTTTCATCAATTTATATTTTTTTTAAATATTTATTTCATTTTTTCGAATTGTTTCTATATCAGATTGACAAGATCGTTAGTTTCAGTACTTGAATAAAAATAAAAAATGACACCAGTTATTAAGCATGTGCTTATTTTTTGCACATAAATGTGAACTTGGCTTAAACTGGCGGTAATAGGTGCGTTTACGTTAATTATTCTCTTCGTTATTCTTAATTTGAAAAATTCGGTTTCTGGTACCCAATGTATTGAAATTTCTAATAAGTTCCACACATGTAGACATAGGATTACAAAACCCTTGCTATATCGTTTGTTATCATCCAAAGAAGCCGTGCACTTGGTATGTATATACCCTTTAAATTACACGTTATATAGAGGAAGAGTTTTGGATATAAGTTGTTTGTGATGGATAAAATTTAAAACTACTTTTGCAAAGAGTAGCCGAGGAGTTTCTTGCCGGTTTTATTTCCATAGGAAACTACCAGTTCGGACTGTGCATTAACTTCTCAAGTTTTATAAGTGCTCATGTTGGTCTATGTGAATGCCTCGTTGGTCTAGTGGTCGCAAACACGACTCCTGAACATGAAGTCTCGAGTTCAATTCCCGGGTCGGGTAAAAAGTTCTATTGTGTTTTTAACCGACTTCTAAAAAAGGAGGAGGTTTTCAATTCGGATGTTTGTATTTTTTTTTTATGTTTGTCCGCGCATAACTCCGTCACTTGCCAACCGATTTGAAAAATTCTTATCTTGTTAGAAAGGGTATACTTCCCAAATGGTCCCATGAAAATTTTATCGAAATCGGACAACCCGTTTCTGAAAAATCAACAAAAGTCTAAAAATATATTTACGTTGATGATCTTTTCGTTTACTCTGCATTGCGTTTTTTGTTCGCGCATAACTCTGTCATTTACGAACCGATTTGGAAAATTCACTGACCCACTAAAAAGCATGAAAATAAAAACTTTTTTGCAAAAAATAAAACCGACTTCCATATCAAAACACTACAAAGCCAAAAATAATTTTAATTTCGGAAGGCGGTGTGAAAAAAAAGAAAATACAAAACCAATAACACCGACTACCGAAATTAAAATTATTTTTGGCTTTGCAGTGTTTTGATATGGAAGTCGGTTTTATTTTTTGCAAAAAAGTTTTTTTATAAGACATTTTGTAGCCTGGAGTTTGGAAGATGGCGGTGTGAAACCCCCGTGCATCGGAAAGCGTGTTGAGCCGTTGCGCGTTGGTCCCGGCTGACATTTGAACATCTTAGTCGACCCAACATAGTTAGGAAAAGGCTAAGCAGATAATGATGATGTTTTATTTTATTTTGACCAATTTAAAAAAGAGCGTCGAAAACGTTATGTCACTGCAAACGTAAATCTTTGAAAATAGTTCAGGAACACTTTATTGAAGTGAAGATAAACTTCATACAACTTTCCAGTTCAATGAATTTCTGATCATAACTTGATCCGACGTAATTAGTCCATATTTTCCCGTGTATCGAGCATCACTCGTAGCCACCCCAATGCCCAGGGTTGCACGCTGGCAGGAGCATCCGGCGGTCGCCATGACTACCGCCGCCCGCCGCCTGCCGCATCCTAAACACCTATACCTCCCTAGTACCACGGTACGCAATCCCGGCCTTTGACGACTCCTGGAACGAATATTTGTTAGTATGTGTATATTGAGATTTCCGAGAATAGTTCACGTAATAAAGTACAGATTTTTAAATTTGTATGTGTATAAAGTGTTCCCTGAAATCCCATTTTTATTTCGTAAAAATCATGTTATCCTAGGCTTAATTAATAACCAGAATGTGTATTCGTTATTTGGTTGTGATTGTATTGATCCTATTACATATTTTTATCTTATAGAATTAAATATAAAGAAGAACTAAGTATAAGTTTTTAAGCTAACACGGTTACTTACAGTATCATTAGAACTTAAAACGGGAAATTTACCGTGTGTATTTATTTATTGTTTCCGATATTTCGGCGCTGTTACAAGCGCCATGATCACGGATGAAACAATAAATACACATAGAATCATGTAATATTTTCTCAGTAAATTTTCATATATAGTTAGTTATATCGTTGTACATAGCAAATTACTCGTAATAAAGTATTTACTTCTCGCCTTCTAAACTTATAGAAACTCAAAGTGAGTCGACCGTTAGTACAACTCATTGAAGTTACCGCGTCATACAAACGGAACATAAAATCTGTGATGGTTGTAGATAAGCGCTCGATCCTCATCAATATTGAACAAGTTCGGTGAAAATCAACAGTCACCTTGCAAGCCGAACTTTGGCGTATCCTTTGTTGTCACAATGCACCCGGTGCAGTGGAGGGGAAAGGGCAACGCGCTTTGCCTTGGGGTAGGTCTGGCACGCCAATATAAGGAGGCGTCGAGACAGATACCCTTACTAACAACGCTCCAATTATCCCTAAAAAGTAGATGATACTCGTATGTTCAATGTACATTGCTGTTATCCTCTGTAGATGCATTATTTTGCTGGAATAAAACCGACAATGGATTTAAACGTAGAAATAGTCTCGTATTTTCAAAAGAGGCTCGGTGTAAAAGTTGTAAGGGGAGTGCAGCCAAATTATCGGACTTCCCGAAGAAAACAAACCCAGGAGGCTAGTTACTCACGCGCTACGACGCTCGATATACTTGTTTGCAGGCACTGCATATTGTGCATACCTACTACTACCTACTTGAAATTATTACATCCTAGTATTCAGTTACTTGTTACAAATTACTTGTGCGGTTTTAAAGCTATGAATGAAGATGGCTTAGATGTAACTATTTATTAATTTTAATTTTTTAAACATTGAATTTTAGTCTACGCATTACCGAAATTTAGAATACTACCCTTTTCGAATAACCATTAAGATCAGGTTCTATGAACCGAAATAGCCTAAATATTATGTAACATCATATAATAATGATAATACTTCAGGATACATTGCAAGTAAAACAAGTATTTATCGCAGTGTATATTTAAAAAAAAAATTAGTTTTAATTAACGGCACGGAATTTTAATCGCACTTACAACTTAGTTATAAACTCAAAAATATTTTGAGTAGTAGGTTCGTAAAAGATTTAAATATTTATACTTAGTACCTACTTTTATAGATCTGTCGGGGTTGCGGTAATGCTCTAATGAGATACCGTAGCCCCGGAACGTAAGGAGAGTAGGAACAGGTTGGGTTTTTCGTTAGTAGAAGTCCTCCGCTCCACCCAGTGGTAGGAATCATTTAAAAATTATTAAAAGGTGCTGTTATAGAAATAAAGTAAGAACTTTTAAAAATTTATAATAAGGTGCTGTTATAGAAATAAAGTAAGATTGTTGTCCTATGTGTGTAAACACCTATGTGTTTATCAAGTGAAAAATAGTTTATTCAAAATAATTCAATTAATTAATGAAAAAAAAATATCCTCCTCCTTGCGTAGAGTTCCTCAATGATGCCTCAGGTCGTGAAGCCCTCGTGGAAATAGCTTTTCCCTTATGGTGTTCCGCCATCTATGTCTGTTCTTGGCATCGTGTGGTGCTATGTGTAGTTGGATGTTCAGGGTGGAACAAACCTGATCAACCCACCTTGTTGGACTACGGTCTCTAGGTCGTTTGCCATCTACCTTGCCAGTAATTATGAGTTGTTCAATATTGTGGCCTTCTTTCCTGGCTATGTGAAACATTGTTGAAGAACATTGTTGTTATAGCTGTATTTATCAACTGAAAAATAGTTTATTCAAGATAATTCAATTAATAAATAAAAACAGATTATATTAATAGTACAAAGTCACTGAGTTCCATTTTGCTTAGCTCCAACTACGTTACTTTTCCATTTGTTTAATTGGATTTTCCTTACACTTCCCCGAATACTCGTCAAAGGGAGCTGCAGTATTGGATTGGAACAGACAAATCCGGATACTCTGAGATATTTGTGTAGTACGTTTAAAAGGTAAGTCATGTCGTGTAGGCATATCCTTGTTTTATAAGATTATAATAACTCTAAATTAATTACTCTTAACAGACTTTAAGTGCCTTTTTAGTATTCTATTATATAATATAAATCATTATACTTTTACATCTATAATGTTAAGCTATGAAATCATTAAGTTGATTTCTTGAAGCTTCAATAGTCTAATCAGACGTCGTGAGTTCAAATCCCCCTCCAAAAGGCCCGAAAACGGGGTAGTAAATATTGCTTTAAAGAAACATACCCTGAACACTGGTGTATTTCTTGATTTATCATAGACTCCAGATAACAGACAATAACATATTCTGCTCACTCCCATTTTACAGAGTTTCCTTGTAGTTGTTCCCAAAATGCCGAACAAATATTTTGATTACATTTTAATAAAACATCTTTAACTGAAGTATTATAATTAAGTCTAAGTAGGTATATAGTTTTCTTTGCCTCATGAAAAATTCACGATGACGTCGGAGCAATATGGGAGACTGACTATTTTGTATGTATAGTAGTACATAGATAAAATAAACAAGTATGTCTATAAGTATTGTTATTACTCTGTTGCTGAATTTTTATCGACAAGAACTGTTTAAATGTAGCATATCTTGACTATAATTTTATTGTTTGTTTTGTTTGTGTTTATTATGTATTAGTAATATTAATAATAGAATTCATTAACAGTACGACATTTTAAATTAAATTATTATGAATGCATTAGAATATTATAATTAAATTGTCATTATATCACTCATTAATTTGTATGCCCAAGTGGCTGATCATGGAATGAACAATAATAATAAATAAAATCTTTTTATTTCAGACATTGGGTCCATACATCTTCAAAATCATCATCAATTCATCTTAAAAAAACATCACACACATCGAATAAAATAAATTATGACGTAATTTAATTTAATTTATTAATTTAATTTAATCTACTAATTTAATTTAATCTATTAATTTAATTTACTACACATTTAATACACATTAATTTAATTTAAGTATTTGCCTCCCTCTGGGGCACCTAATAATTAACAATAATTAATAATTAATAAATACCTATATAATTATGTAATCAACACCTGTATGCAACCCATGTATCACAAATAAACGATTTGATTTGATTTGATTTATGAAGTTGTATCTCTAATACATGTTGAAGTTGGTTGAGGTAAAAAGCTTACATTTAAATAATTATTCACTAAATTACGCGTCAAAGGTAGGTGTATAACAAAACTTTTCAACGGAGCTATGTAGTACCTATTCATATTCTATGAAACCATATTGGTCAATTACAGTTTTAACTATTGTCTATTCATCTATATCGTTCACAGCAATTTAATCATATTATCCACATCCTCACAAAAGAAATACTGCAGAATATCCAAATAGTTTTTAATAACCAAACAAGAACTTGACTCAAGCGCTGGCTTGTCCCTTGGACAGAGGTTAAGCATTGCCGTACAACGTGGCCAGTGGAAAGCGATGCGCACGAATTTCTGGACGCTATGTGTTGGTTTATTTTTAGATGTAGGTATGTATGTAGTTTAGGGTTTTTATTTAAGCGTATATGTATATTCAATATAAATAAACAAACAAGAAACTGAATAATGTTAATTTGTCGCATATGTCAAAAAACGTGGTGTGATAAATTTGTGAATTTATCATTACAGTTTTGTTTTTTTTATTCCATATTTTCCAACACTACGAATTTTTCATGTATGTATAGTAAGAAGGTGAATTAACTAATTAAAAATAAAAATAAATAAAAAAATAAAATTAAAAATGTGTTTATTATCTTAAATCTATACAATTAAGTTGCCGGGGCTTCCCAGAAAGTAATCCGAAGATACTTGTGATGGGATAAACCTCGCTCTTCCTCGATTATTTAACAATTGTTTTATTAATTAACTTGCACAAGCACCCAGACCCGGAACAACTATCAGTAGGACAAACAATTATACCGGTACGGGAATCGACCTCGCAACTCGCAGCAAGGCAGGCATCGCTCAACTACTGCGCCAGCATTCTGTCTTTCGACTCCGAAACGCCATTGGCTTAGTTGTGTTTCCCGCCTCATCTGCAAATATAAAGTTTGTCAATAAAGTGTAAATTAGCAACCAACCAATGTTTAAATTAAGCTAATACTTATTAGCTAAGAATTAGCAAGAAGTGTAACGAAATATCTGGAAATAGACACATCACATCGTTTCATTATGAGATTTGGCTCCGTTAATAGCAAAAACCTACTAACGGGAGAGTTAAAATTTACATGAGTACCTTGCCCGCTTCAACAAATCTATACAATACACACTAACATTGTAAAGGAGCCAGATTTTTAGTTTGTTTGTACCTAACGGGTTGCGAAACTACTGGACCGATTCTAACCGTTTTTTCATCAATAGAAAGCTTCATTATCAGGAAGTAACAGACATAGGCTGAAATATTGGAAAAAAAAGAAATCATTTAGAAAAAGGCGAGAGAGTTAAAATTTACACGAGTTACCTAGCCGTTTTAGCTTTAACCGTGAACATATGTCAGTAACCATCCAGCAAGTGTCGGGACGAGCACAGTTTAAATCCTTTCGTCAAAAGGTGGCTTGTATTACAAAATTCTCATTAGACCGTAAATTAAAACGCTCTCAGCTTTTAATGACTTTGACACATCTGTTATTAAAAATTCATGTTATGTTTTTTTACCGGGAAAATTCCTTGTATGTTGTTTATTTGATTTTACGGAGCTTTTCGTTGTAAAGCTTTTTGTAATGTAATTGTGATATAAAATAAAAGAGAAATGTTTGTTCAAAATCTGGCCAGATTTAGTACTTGTGAATGTAAAAGGAATAAGCAATGCTGAAAGTAATATAAGTCAAAGTGCTAAGAAAAACTTTTGTTCTCTAAATAAGAAACCATTGTGAGGCTAAAAACATACATCGTTACATGGTGGACATCCCACCCATACGCACAAAATGTTTTGGTAATTTTCATTTTCATTGCACGTACAGCTAAGGAGTGGAATTCCCTGCCGGAGTCTGTGTTTCCTGATAGCTACAATCTGGGGGTCTTTAAGTCAATGCAGTGAGTGAGTGAATAGGTTATTTCAACTAGGTAAGCGTACTTCATCTTCGCTGTTTTATGTATTTTTGGCTTACAGTTGGGTGGTCAAACGCAAGCCAAAAATATCAATAAAAACATTGAATTTGTAAAAACAGTTGTTTTTTGTAAATCTATATTTTCTCACAGCTAGGCAGAGTTCTCCCCCATACTTTCCCAACTAACCTTATCTGCAGTCTACTACGGCTATCTGTTAGGAATGAGTTAAAATATTATACTATATAAAGCTAAATTACCACTCACTGACTCACTGACATAATTGTTCTCCCAGATGGTGGATGGGGAGGTGGGTATATTTTGACAGATTCGTAAACAAGTAACTCTGAAACCTACGGGAAAAGTGCCAAACCTCCCCTTTTCCCCCCCCTTCTCCCCCCTCCCTATCGTATCTCGGAAACTACGAGACCCGTATTTTTTTTTTTTACGGATTCGTATAGAGGAGGCTCGGTAAAGTAAAAGCCATTTTTCAAAGTCCCCCCCCGCCCCCCTTCTCCCCCCCTTTAGGCTGATCTCGGAATCTAAGAGACTTGGAACATTTTTTTTTTCAGATTCATTTAGAGGGGCAATGCTTTAGTCGAAATAATTGTGCAACCCCCCCCCATTTACCCCCCCCCTTTTTTTTTTTTTTTTTTTTGTTTCACAAGCACGCGAGGTGCTTGCACCTCGCGCAACACGCAAATACTTGATTTAGAGGGGCAATGCTTTAGTTTTTTTCACAAGCACGCGAGGTGCTTGCACCTCGCGCAACACGCAAATACTAGTTATATTATATAAAGCTAAATTACCACTCACTGACTGACTGACTCACTCATTGACATAATTGTTCTCCCAGATGGTGGATGGGGAGGTGAGTATATTTTGACAGATTCGTAAACAAGTAACTCTCAAACCTACGGGAAAAGTGCCAAACCTCCCCTTTGCCCCCCCCTTCTCCCCCCTCCCTATCGTATCTCGGAAACTACGAGACCCGTATTCTTTTCTTTTTACGGATTCGTGTAGAGGAGGCTCGGTAAAGTAAAAACCATTTTTCAAAGTCCCCCCCCCCGCCCCACCTCTCCCCCCCTTTAGGCGGATCTCGGAAATTAAGAGACTTGGAATTTTTTTTTTTTCAGATTCATTTACAGGGGCAATGCTTTAGTCGAAATACTTGTGCAACCCCCCCCCCATCACCCCCCCCTCTTTTTTTTTTTTTTTTTCACAAGCTCGCGAGGTGCTTGCACCTCGCGCAACACCCAAATACTAAACCCCCCCCATCACCCCCCCCCCATTTTTTTTTTTTTATATAAAGCACGCGAGGTGCTTGCACCACGCGCAACACGCAAATACTTGATTTAGAGGGGCAATGCTTTAGTTTTTTTCACAAGCACGCGAGGTGCTTGCACCTCGCGCAACACGCAAATACTAAAACCCCCCATCTCCCCCATCAAACCCCCCTTTTTTTTTTTTTGTCACAAGCACCCGAGGTGCTTGCACCTCGCGCAACACGCAAATACTAAACCCCCCCCATCACCCCCCTCCAATATTTTTTTTTTTCACAAGCACGCGAGGTGCTTGCACCTCGCGCAACTCGCAAATACTAGTTATACTATATAAAGCTAAATTACCACTGACTGACTCACTCACTCATTGACATAATTGTTCTCCCAGATGGTGGATGGGGAGGTGGGTATATTTTGACAGATTCGTAAACAAGTAACTCTCAAACCTACGGGAAAAGTGCCAAACCTCCCCTTTTCACCCCCCTTTCCCCCCCTCCCCTATCGTATCTCGGAAACTACGAGACCCATATTTTTTTCTTTTTACGGATTCGTATAGAGGAAGCTCGGTAAAGTAAAAACCATTTTTCAAAGTCCCCCCCCCGCCCCCCTTCTCCCCCCTTTAGGCGGATCTCGGAATCTAAGAGACTTGGAACATTTTTTTTTTCAGATTCATATAGAGGGGCAATGCTTTAGTCGAAATACTTGTGCAACCCCCCTCCCCTATCACCCCCCCCCTTTTTTTTTTTTTTTTTTTTACAAGAACGCGAGGTGCTTGCACCTCGCGCAACACGCAAATACTAAACCCCCCTATCTCCCCCCATCAGCCCCCCCATTTTTTTTTTTTCACAAGCACGCGAGGTGCTTGCACCTCGCGCAACACGCAAATACTAGTCATAATATAAGTTCGACAGCCAAGGTGTGGAACTCTCCGCCGGCTTCTGTGTTCCCTGCCACATATGATATGACCCATCAGCCTTTAAAGCAAGAGTGAATAGGCATTTTTAGGGCTCACTCGTTCGATCGTAGACCTCATCTTACACTTACCATCAAAAAACAAAAATTGCCAATTTGCAGAGCAGAGAGCAGTGGTAGCGTAGTTACAGGCCTGACTAACGGTCACCCTGTGACTCCCGACGCCCAGAGCGTCTCCTGCGGCGGCTGGGGCGTGAGGGCTGTAAGACCCGCCTCTCCCTCGCGCGTCCCTCCACCTCATTCGCTTGCATAACTGCTAAGCACAAAGAGGTGAACGCTTCCCATGCCTCCTCGCTCTGGACCATGGATTGAACCAGGACCGGGAGCGAGAGGTTGCCGCCTATTGCCCCTTACGAGTACACAGCGGAGCTCTGCCCAAGCGGGGCAAATCTCCACTGTGTGTTCCACCGTGTCCTCAGGGCGATTCTCGCAGTAGTGACACTCGGGCGTTTCCTCCCGCCGAATCCGACACAAATAACTCCCAAAACAACCCTGTCCGGTAAGCACCTGCGTCAGATGGAAGGCGATGACGCCATGACGCCTCTGGGACTTACCGCCGCTATTGTGGCGTGCCCAGAGACGGACCTATGAGTTGGTTTCGGTGTTTCTTCTCAGGGTATGGGAACCTAATCCGAAGTTATGTAACATCCACCCGCACTGAGCCCGCGTGGTGGACTAGGGCCCATTCCCTCTCATTCTCATACAGAGAAGGCCTACGTGTTAGCAGATTTAGGCTGATTATGTTTATATTGCAACCAAGTACAAGCTCAGGAAGAGACTACGCCGAGTTGTGATAACAGTAGATTACGCACGTCACCGTGGCGTGGCGTCACAAATACCTAAGGAGGCTCAGGGGAGACCTTTCACAGTCTCTTCAGGGATGTGCCTGACAGGCGTTGCACAGGAGGGGTTTCCTATGAGGACCCGGCTTTGTCCTCCATGAGCTGATGGTAACCATTGGGATAGTTTTAGTGAGTTCTTTTTTAAACATTGCCTCACACTAGAAAGTTCTTCTGTATTGTAAGTGCATACATATACCCGTAACAACAATTTTTAGGTCATAAAAATATGTGTTCGGGTGCGTGAATCGAACCCACAACACGCAGAGCGGCAGCCAATCAATCAACCACGGCGCCAATCGCGAAAGATTATTAAGAAGGCATGATCATTCACATACAATACATAACTAAACTCACAGTCATAAATAAACACTTCTAGTCATCAAATTAAGCAGTAAAATTTCATAAAGCCTATTGGTCCACCGAAATAATTATTGAAACCCTACAATGCATAATCCCCCTTTCCGAGAGGCGGCGAGGGTTGGTTATTAAAAAGTCTCCTCCATGCTCTAGGCGATAGGTACCTATACCTAGTTTATAGGTATGTGGGGCCGTCTGGCGTGCAGTTTCGATCTGTTTCAGTCTGCTGCAGTAATAGTGCAGCTTTATGCCAGCCTGGTGATGTCATACTGCATCGCTCGCCCTCCAACAGATAAAACGTTTACCCACCACTTTTGTTAATAGCTTACTTGGTGTGTCATTGTCTAGGTCAGTTCTGAGTTTTATTATTCATTTTATTGATTAAAGGATTTTCTAGACGATGTTCATGACAGTGGTTTTAAACTTGCTGAAGGAACAGTATTTATATCTACTTAAACAAATATTTTCAGGTTAAAGGTTTGTTTCTTTAAGGAAGTAATTTGTAGCAGTTCAATCTATACTTACATTTATTATAAAATATGTATTATATAAAAACTGTTTCTTCAGGTGGTTATAGTAATTAACACGACACTAAAACGCAGTTTTCTTCTTTCAGTTTGTCCGGGCTAATCTCTGGAACTGCTGAATATTATAAAGGGGCTTTCACTGGAAGATAGAGGAGTTTATAGAGCAATATACTCTTCTTACAGCTCTTCCCGTGTCAGTAAGACAAGCACAAACCCTTCCATCTTTCAAAAATATGGTAAAAGATCTCTATCTCTCTCTTTAATTTGTTTCTATTTTTTATATAAATCAGCTTTGTTCTTTTTATGTATATATATGTATATGTGTATTGAGTATGTAAGTTATTACTTATTTATTGTATATAAGTGAATAGTACACCATGGACTACCCGCGTATTTATTTTCTCCTGCTGTGTCAAATCCATCCAAAGGTTGTCTGTAAAACATCGCTTTTAGCGATAAGACCGCCCATTGTAACACCCATTGTAGTTTTTTAAGTCCTTATTTAATTCTGTTCTGGTGTACAATAAAGAGTATATCTATCTATCTATCTATCTATGAAGTTACTTTTTATCCCAGAATCCACAAGGGATCGGGTATTACACGGGAATAATCGCGTAGGTTATATCGACTTCCAAAAGAACGGATTCGCGGGCTACAAATAGATGTAGAATAAAGTTAGTGCCACTTTATAACGCGTTAACATTCACAGTACCCAAGACTATTGTTTTGATATAAGAAGAAATAATTGTTATACAAAATCCAAATTAAAAAAAAATCCAGTTTAAAACAGAAAAAAATAAACTATCTATCTCTCTATATAAAAAAATATATTTTAAGAATAAAGACAGGCACCTATAATATTTACCGAAACTCCTTTTAGGTAAAAACCTCCTTCAAATATAGCAGATACCAACAAATAGCCCAAGACTGTGAGATGTCTCTCGGTCTTGGGATTTTTGTTCTTATTTTGGGCCAGCAAGTTTTTTGATGTCATCATCCCATCTAGTGTATGGTCTTCCTCAGTTTCGCTTACCCGATGGGCCTTTCCATAGTGTTATTGATTTTGTCCGTATTTGATCTTGAAGACGACTTTGGCGGAGAGACTAAACTCTTCTTTCATGATTCACTTTATGGGAATAACGATCAACCGGGGCACGTTTCCCATAAGTTCATCATCCTTCCCATAAAGGTAGTTGTAATTTATTGTATTTTATTATGTTATTTTGTACACATCTACACTAGCCTAAGCATCCTACTAACACAACTATGGATTTTGTATAGATATTATCTGAAATAAAGAATTTGAATTTTTACCCGGCCCGTTTCCACTTCAGTTGACTGTGTTATGTAACTAGCAGTAAATACACTTTCAAAAGCTTAAATTCCACGTGTTATTGTTCAATATTATCGTAATAGCTTCACCGACCTCCATTTTGTATTGGTAAACAAAATAATTCCAGAAACACTCACGTGATTATTCTGCGTAGATACCTGATGTTATTATAGTATCGTATTAAATACCAAGAATTCATAAAGAGCTGAAAGCACAGTGCACCTAACCAAACATCGCTAGGAAACTATGAACATTTTTTTGTTCTGAAATAGAACCCTAAAAACATTCAAACAAATTAGGAATTTAACCGATTAACCGATTTTTACGTCAGCAACTGGTATTATTGTTCCATGTAGGCGTTTTCTAAAGTGTTTCTACTAACGCCTACATGTATAACATCGAATCAAAATTTCATTCATAATAGGATTTTGTTTTTATTTAGCTCCCGATACTATAAATATACATACATAATCAGCCTACGACTTTTCCCCTATACACAAGCCTGATCTGAGATGAGAGGGTATCTATAGGCCGTTATCCTCTACTCGAGCCTAGTGAGGGTTGATAGATGCCATTTCCTTGGATTTTTCATTCCTACGACATACCGGTTTCCTCACTAGGTTTTCCTTCACAATTTTGACAGTAGTGGTGATGATGAAAACTACACAAAGTGATGTGCCTACCTGGATTTCAACGCACGAATTACAACTTCGTAAATCGTACATGTAAGCACGGGGCCATCACTGCTCACAATATAAATATTTACATTTTAATTTAAAACCTAGTTGCAATTAACTTAATATTCTTAGTTTCTGTCTACAAAAATCTGCTTTGGTATAGAAAGCCTATCTAAAGAGATTAACATATTAATTCGACTGAGAAAACTTTAGAAACCAATTACTGAGCCCCAGACAGTCACATTCGAGCTGACATGCTGGGATTTATTCCTCTATCGTCTACGGTATTGGCCCATAGTGATTAATTTACGTCTCTTTACGTCGATCTAAAATTGAAATTAGAATGATAACATAAATATGCTTGCAATCTTAGATACATCAACCCCACTTCTGATGTTTCATAATTGTTTTTTTTTTCTTCTAAAGTTTCATTGTAATTTATGTAATAAAATTATTATTAAATTTGATAAAGTGAAATCATACAAGTCTCACCATAAGAATCAAAAAATCATACAAGTGAATCGTACCTACATTGTTTTTTTTTTATTATTTTAAACATAAAAATTCTTGAAACCTAATATTTTATTTTGTAAGCTATATTGAGCTTTTCGAGGAATCAAGGCAGTTTTAATTATGATGCACCCATTGCTCATTATTCAAAAAGTCCTTTTGCGCATGCAATTACTGGCCCTTTATGTCGGTACGATACTCTAGCCAACTCTTGCGCTTGCAAGCAAAGTCTTGTAGAATTTCTTTTTAGGTGGATAGATAAATTAATGGTATTTTGTTTATAGATGCTGTGCACTATCGCTAACAAAGCCAGACCCATTCAAGCGGTACAAAGCGGCACAAAACTAATCGGAATGCAGGCGGCAGTCGTTTTCACAGTTCTTTTGTGTCTGCCCGTCTGGCCAGTCTAATGGATACCGGATTCAGCCGCTTTTTACCTCGCACAGCCTTTTGATTACTAATCCCAGATGAAAGAATGCAGATTGTTTGGATGATATGCTCTCTTTGGTCTTTGAAGGGACAGAGCTTTAAGTAATTAAGGCTTTGCAGTAATTATTTTGCAATGTGATTACGGTGTAAAAAATTAATAAATGTGATTTAACCAGCATATGCCGGATGTCCATGCTGCCTTGGCATGATCTTAGTCCCTCAGATCTATCAGAACTTTTCTCGATGTTCAAGCAATGTCATGATATACACACATATCTATTTTAAGATGCTGCACTGTCTATAAAAAACTGACTAAAATAATCGAAAATCGTCATCATCAATCACCATTCAATCAATTCTACCACATCACTAGCGTTGTACCCTGACTGTATTAATATGTTGTGGGGTAACAATGCTTAACCTCGGGCCAAGGTTAAAACCAGGCCTTGGGTTACGCAGTGTCAACTTGGCGTCTGGTTAAATCTTTTGACGACATTTAAGCACTTGGACCCTACAATAATATAAACCTTTATTGTTGAAATTGTCGTATCGTAGGATGTGGTCTGCCAGAATTGTGGGAATGTTCTAACGAGATACCGCAGCCCCGGAACGCAACGGCAGCTGGACGGCAGGGTGGGTTTTTAGTTAGTAGAAGTCCGATACTCCCTTCCGCTCAACACAGAGCGGGAGAAGTCATTCGATGATTTTCCCACCCCAAAAAAGGGTTGAAATTGTCATATCGTGGGAAACATAACAATTATCGAACATCGATACAATTGGCATCCCACACTAATGACCTTCATCTATCATGAAAATAAAGACAATGTTTTACCATTAAGGTAATGAGAATAAGACATGATTATAATCTTCGCAATAATTCCAGGAACCCACGTTCTCAGCCGTTTTTTCAAACACACCGGCATCAAGGAGGGCCGAATGCAATGAGACGGTGGATGACGAGACAGGCCTGCTGCAGACGCCTGCCATCGAGGAGGAAGTGCTGTCGACAGAAAAGTCGAATCAACAGGTCAGACCTTGGGTTAATATTCATACTAATAATATAGATTGTTAATCCTTCAAAAAGAATACAAGTCCTGAGTCTACGGATGAAAACGACTGCAGTCTATACATGATGCTTTAGAATTTCTAAGCTTTTGTAGAAACACTAATTAGCAAGATAGTTTACTTACTGCCATGTTGGTCTTGTGGTCACAAGCGCATCTGCTGAGCATTCGTTCCCGGGTTCGATTCCCCGGTCGGGTAAAAAGTGCAATTGAGCTTCTTTATTCGATACTAGCAATCGCGCGGGGCTTCGCTCCCGTCGACTTTATCACGATGAAAACATAACCCCCTTCTTTTGCAGTCGGGTAAAAAGTAGCCTATAACCTTTCCCAAGCTTCATGTTACTTCCATACCAAATTTCATCCAAATCCACCTAGTACTTTCGAAGATTAGCCCTTACAAACAAACTTAAAACAAACGTTACCTCTTTATAATATTAGTATAGATTTCTCAGTAGTAGCCCGGAGTTTGAAGGTGGCGGTGTGATACCCCGTGCCTCGTAAAGCACGATAAGTCCTTGGTCCTGCGCCTGTTTTTCTCCTGTCGTGTCGGATTGGCGTCCCTTCGTAGTATTTTAGTAGGTATTTAGGATTTGTTCAGTCCTACAATCAGCGCAACGGTACTGGATGGCCGAACTGTCCACGGTACGTGGAGCTTTAACGTTGCTTTACAAACAATTACACAATTAGAGATTTCATGAGGAATACAACACTCACCCAAGGCTGGTTGACGACAGCGAGCGACCTGGTCTCAGATCGCGTCCGTGTGGTATGTGTCAGTGTAATTGAGTGTGTAATGGTGTCAAGTGGTGTCACGGCGGTCACAAAAAGACGCAGGTCTTCACAGCGTGGTCCAGGCCGTAGTATAGTACAACTTCGCACCAAATTCATGCAGCTATTTTCACCAATTCACAATTACTTTCAACCAAGTTCGCGCGTCAGTCAGTCTGACTTCAATACGGCGTTATTGTTCAAAATATCCCAGGTTCCCACTCAACTCGGGATTCTAGATTTCAATTAATAACTAATCACGATCAATCCGTTAATAGCACCTGAGATTCAATTCGATTTCCAATTACAATCAATAAAATCAATCTCCCAAACGGTGGACTTTTTTCTAACAAAGCAAAGGTTATCTGTCAAGAGAAGTTATGTCAAGAAAAGGTGCGTTCGGAAACGTTCGGTACTAAACAGGATTAAAGGAACGGGTGCACGTGTATTTACTTTGTATTGATGAAATAGTAAACTTATTTGTTTTGTATAATAAACGTATTTACATTCCTTCTAGTACCTAAACTGTATTACAAATTTCATACTCCTCCATTTGCGTAATTTTCGTAAAATGGGGTAAAACGTGTTTTTCTTTACGTATTTTATGTATTTTATTAGGTCGACCTACAATTATTGTCGTTGATTGCTTATCAAGAACACTTGCTTAAATACAAAATTACTGTGAAACAACTACTTAGAGGTAAGGGGAGATGTAAACACCACATACATGACACAAGAAATCCGAAATTTTAATCAATTATATTAATACTTTATATAAGTAGATTGAATAAGCATTAGTATCACGACAAAAAAGCCACTTACTTAAATTAAGTAGATTTACATTATAGAATCAAACTGAAACACGTTCTGAATTAAAGCTACTGAAGCTGAAATGTATTTATATCTGTATTCCTTGAAAGTGTGGGAACTAAAACGTCTTTACACAAAAACGCCAATTAGCAAGTATCTGGTACTAAAATTATAGGGTACTGCGTAGTCGACAGACTTTTGTGCGAGTATGCCACAAGAGGAGCGTTGGTCGTCCGCCAACGAGATGGGTAGACGACATTGTTGCCATCGGGGGTATATCCTGGATGAGACTGGTACATGAACAGGACAATATTAACAACAATTTAAATTCTACGCGAAGACGCATCAGGCGACAGAAAATCCACGTGGAACATATCGATCCCCCCAACCAAGAACTCGGTAATCGAAAAATCTAAATTTTACAGGAGAAAAGATTTAGTGATTTTATCAAATATATTTTAACTTGTGGGATTATTGAAGTCATTGATGTATTAAATGGAAGCATTTTTTTTGCGAAATGTTCACTGTGTCATTGATGTGAAATTCCTTTTATTCAAAACCTAGTTATTTAAGAAAAAAAAAACCTAAAATTCTATACCTACATAAAATATCATGTGTGTCATGGATATCTTTGTAAATATCATTAGGAAAAATCTGAAAAAAATTGCTAAGGTGTATTCCGGTCTATAGATGCCAAATTTGACATAGCAGCATAAAGGCCATAATAGCACATTACCGAGTTCTTGGTTGGGGGATCGATGTGTGATTGTCAAAAAAAGCAAAAGTAACTCATCACAAACCTCAAGCGGCGTAAATATAGTACCTGACTGGTATCTATATATTCAACCTGTTTGGAGTCGAAACTTCTGGAATGTGGGGCCTCTCGAAAATGCTGGTTAGCTCTTCCCAGTGACCGAAGGGCTGGTTATTACTTTGGCCAAAGATATTTGGCAAAGCATTGCCATATAACGTGGCAAAACCGCCAGTTTCTTGGGTGCATTACCTGCATTGAGGATGAATTTCTTTGTGCTTTTTAAAATTTGATGTTAAGTTTGAATTAAACAGCTATATAAGTCAATATGGAATAACATCAATAAATTAATGAAAAACTGGCTTAGTATGAGTAGTGCTAAACTATATGTAAGTATGCACTGAAATGACTAAACATTATTGTATATATGTCTATACAACGTGTAATTTAAAGGGTACATATGTACATACCAAGTGCATGGCTTCTTTGGATGATAACAAACGATGTGGCAAGGGTTTTGTAATCCTAAGTCTACGTGTGTAGAACTTATTACAAATTCCAATACACTGATACCAGAGACCGAATTTTACAAATTAAGAAGAACGAAAAGAATTATCGTGTTATTGGCAAGTGACGTGGAAAGTTATTGACCCTCGTAGTGCTGTGACACGTTTTTTATGATTGGTATTCAAGAAATATATGAAACCAATAATTTGGTATCAATTCTTTGAGTCAGTTATTTTGTGCTGAAACTGTGCATTGAGACTCCATACCAGATGTTGTCTTCAGCCCTTTTGGATAGATATGGGGTTTCCGTTACACGTTGTATATAGCGTTCTAGTAACAATAACTTACAATCTAGTGTTAGGTTAGGTTACTTATCAATCTATTAATAAATTGGCTAAGAATTGGCGAGTTGAAGCTCCCCCACCACTGTTTTCAGCATGCTGTAATACTTAATACTTCTTCTTTGCGTAACACTTCAGGAAAATATCTAGTGTTTATTCTGCCAACTGCCCAGTTTTGGGTTATTAAATACCTGATATTTTCCTCAAATGTTAGTTTGGTATAGATTTCCGCAATTTCCGTCTTTGTTTTATGTTCTTAAAGTCCATCCAGAGGTTGTCTGGAAGATATCGCTATCAGCGATAAGACCGCCATTGTAACTATATTGAGCATTATTGTGAATCAAGTGTGTGTTTGAATTATTGGTGTTTTTTTTATTATTACTGATACTGGCCTACTCTTGACCTCGATCTCGCCTGATGGTAAGCGATAGATGAGGTCTACGATGGGACGAGCGAGCCCAGAAGATGCCTATTTATTCGTGCTTTAAAGGCTGAAAAGTCATAAGTGGCAGGGAACACAGAAGCCGGCAGAGAATTCCACAGCTTGGCTGTGCGCACAATAAATGTGCAATAAAGAGTATTCTATATATCTATCAACGTCTATCGTTACAAACTTCGGACTTCATACGTATCGTAGCGTCGCAGCCCGATCGCACAGTCTACAGTCTGCGCAGAGCCTGTATGTAGGCTCTATACGAACATTTAAATTTGTATGGACGTTTCCTGGGATCCCATCGGGTTTTATTTTTGAAAAGGAAGGTAGTTACCGACTGCCACGCGGAACAGAAAATAGCACGTGACACGCGGGTACTTGTCACTTACGTCACATATTAACACGCCCTTTTCAGGTTTATGACAAAATAAATCTATTTAAATCTTATTAGCTTATTCTTATATCTAAATGATATGTAAGTACACAGTATTTTAGGATTATTTCTATAGAAGGAGGGCCTATTATATAAGAACTAGTCCTTTTTTTAAAGGGTTTAAGTATATAGGTATCCTACACACAGTTCCCCAAAATACAACTCAACGATGTTTATATCTTGTTGCTTCTAAGATACTTAAAGCCTCTTAGTTTTAAGCTTCACACACAAAGACCGAACAAAGCCCTAATTTATTACATATACGTAAGTCACTTGTATGTATGAATTTATGGATTTTGGATACTTTATCACGCCAAAATGATTGAGCATATCTGAATGAAATTTGGTGTGATAGTCTGGAAGAATCATATAGTCTTTTATTATATATTCTCGTGGTATGGGTAGAACAAATTTCCACGCGAACGCAGCCACGAGCAACAGCTAGCGTATGTATAATAACCGGAGCAACAGACAGAGGTAAACAGCGTCTTTAAAGTATTCAGAGGTTGCCAGCCAATTATGATCCCAATGAAAGATCAACGCAATTCTTCTTCCCAACTAATATTGTAAATGAGAAATTAACCGTATCAGTAGAACTTAAAACGGGATCCATTTGAACTTTGGCACTGTTGCAAGCGCCATGATCACGGATGAAATTGAAAACTCGAAACAATAAAAATACACATAGTAAATATCCAGATTTTAGTTCTAATGATACTGTTAGTGACAATGTTAGCCATTAAAACGTGTAGTCGTGAAACAGTTAATTTCTGTATAAGTTTTTATTATAGAGAAATTAACTGTCTCACCACTACACGTTTTAACGGCTGAACGGATTAGGGCCAAAGTTGGTACACGGATGGACCACGTACTGGCGAGATGAGAGAGGTTTCATGCCGTTTAAGATACTGTCAGAAGTATACGGCAACCGCAACAACATTATTATTATATAGATATTATGTCTTTTGCGTATAATTAACACACAGGCTGTACAATTAACCATTGTTTTTTTATATATAACTAGCTTCTGCCCGCGACTTCGTACGCGTGGGAAGGTTTTCCCGCGCAAATCCCGATCCCGTGGGAATTTGGGGATAAAAAGTAGCCTATGTGTTATTCCAGAATGTCAACTATCTACTTAACAAATTTCATTCAGATCCGTTCAGTAGTTTTTGCGTGAAAGAGTAACAAACATCCATCCATCCTCACAAACTTTCACATTTATAATATTAGTAGGAATTAGTAGGAAGGATTAGTAGGAGTAGGAAGTAGGACTGTTCAGTTACATTTATCTTTCAAATAACCATTAGCAGCAAATACATGTTACATATTATTTAAATTGTAAATTGAAATACATAAATAAATATCAATTGAAATATGTATATAATGATGTAGCTAATCGATTATTAAATAACAATTTTACGTGTCTTTTTTCGTAAAATAAATTATACTAAACCGGCCGGACCCATTAAGGATTGGCTATCATGGTTTAATGCACAAAATAAAAGCGATGTCCATGATAAACTTAGAAAGTTCAAAATAATGTAAACTCATTCAACATTGGTATTAGTCAGGTTTCGAACCGACATCCGCCTGAGCCTTAACCACTGAGACATGAGTCCAATTTAGACAAAACCTTCTCTCAGTAGAAAGCCTTATGGCAAAGAACATTAATTCAGCGCCCTCACTAGAAGAGTGCAAATCTCTTTAATTATTTGAAGTAGCAGTTAACCCTTACCCGCTGCGCCGCCCGCTGTGAGGAATCAAGGGCGGCACGGGGACGCTCCACGGATTTATGAAGCCCTGCTATGTTGCGAGCGGGGCGGGAGCGGAGAAGGAGAAACAATCATAACAGGCACAAGCAAGTGAAAGAAGAATGAATGAAAATGTAGTTTATCTTTATATCTATACAAAAGTATACATCAAATTGAAGTGTGTTTCTTGTGATTTCATAATAACTGTGTATTTTCCAGTACTCATACATTTTATCTGTCTGTTTTTTGTTTGTCCGCGCTGTGTCACGGCCTGAACTTATTTTAATGGACTTTCAGTACCTAGAAAATAGATGAAGTTTTCGGGCAACATAATTTATCTCCTTTTTATTCTGGAATTCTAACGGGATAAGGCTTTACGCAGGAAAACCTCTTACGTGAACGAAGTCGCGAACAAAAAGGGAAGGAATAAATGTGTAACTAAGTATTTAAAATGTTGTCCAGCTGCCGTGAGCAGACGTTACTGAGGAAAGTTTGCTGTCCTGGGGTTCGAATCAGCAATCGCAGATCTTAAAAACTATTAATATGGCTTTTATTAAATACTAGTACTCACGCGGGGCTTCGCTCCCGTGGATTCTATCACGGTAAAAACATATCTCTCCTTTTTTGCAGTCGCGTAAAAAGTAGCCTATAACCTTCCTCAAGCTTCAAGCTACTTCCAAATCTTCAAAATGCATCCAAATCCACCCAGTACTTTCGAAGATTAGCGCGTTCAAGCAAACAAACAAACAAACAAACAAACTTTTCCGCTTTATAATATTAGTATAGATATGTGATAAAGTAGATCACTCAACACAAAAATACCACGTGACATAGATACATTATATTTTGCTGGCATTCAATATAATTTCAAAAAGGTATGGCTGTTATCCGCTATGTTAACGGTATGACATCGCCTCGCCCATACAAATTACAGTGGCTTTACTTTTTTCACCGTCCGACTACGGGGTGGCGACTGAATCATTGAGCGCTGTCCGCGAGATTAAGTTTCGTCGCGCAATGTAACTCTATAGTACTAGGGCAACAAAACACTGCAAGAGGTTATTTTAGTAGTCACGAAATGGGACTGGTTTTTAGTGACATGTCCAGATCGGGTATCAAAAATTAGTGAATAGCGTTTAAATTTAAATAGATTATTTAAGACAACCTTGTAGTATTACTCACGTATTATTCAAAACCCCATAGCTTTTGCAATAGAAGTACATTAAAAAACAATACCGTAATGCTCTTAAAACTCCATAGGATTAAATTCAACCCCATCTCTTCAAACTCACCCTAGCTATTGTGTTGGTCGCTTACCGTCAAAATGATTACCTGGATTAGAGAACCCCTACAAGACGAATAGGCATTTAAGGAGTTCCATTACATCTAGTATTACGGAATATAAATAGACAGCGATTCGTTTACTAACAATGGGAATTGTTATCATGGATTTCTAAGTTCTTTTTCGGTAAGGAAGAAAGATATTAACTCTTCCCGCTCTTGGAGGAGGCATATTTTGATGATTTTCTGAAGCGGATGTTGACTCTGAAGCGGAACGGAGTGACTGACCTTGCATTTTATAGTGTTCCTTTTGTTGCCCTTGTATTCTGGAGCCGCGATATCTCGTTAGAACAACCCCGAGGGGCAATGGCCCTATTGGGCCCCATCATTGTCTATCTAGTGTTTAAAAGAGCTACTGCTTTGCTGAACATGAGGGCCTGGTTACTCTTTTTTCTCACTTTTTTAGCTTTCACTGCCCCACCACTGAGAAAAGGCCTCCCCCAATACCTTCCAAGAACACTTTTCACGCGCCGCTTCAAACCAGTCGTGTTCTCACGTCTTCCTAGGCCCGCCTTGGAGGTGCCGTACGTATACAGATAAGTGTGAGAGAGTGGCATAAACGTAAAAGTTATTTTTTATTTTAGGAATAAAATGGTGGTTTCACAGATTACTTAAACAATTCTTTAAATTTAATCTGATAGTCGAGAATAAAATGCCGTTGTTATGAACGAAATTAGACATGCAATGAAACAGTTTTTAAAAGTATTTTTCACTTTTTGTGCAGTAGTGTCTGTGTTTGTTTTGAAGTCTGTTATTTTTTCCTTTTTTTAGTATGATTAGATAATACATTCTTAAGTTAAGTATCACAATGGACCGACCAATTAATAGTGCCTCCCAAATAAGAAGTTCAACTCTGAAAATTTATTTATTTATTTACACTTCATGCACATAGGTACAAACGCGGACTTACCCAGGAAATCCCATCTAAATCAAATCTTTTTAAGATTACTCTTTTAGAAATTTCAGGTGTTATTATTTCCATGATCAACTCAGCACCATGAGGCGATGACTATCATACACAAATATCTTAACGGATTTAGATAATACACTGTAAGTCAAGGGTTTCCCTTGAATTTCCTGGGATTCCATAATCAGATCCTGACTTTATTTATACCTTCCATTATCAGTTCAGCAACACGAGATGATGATTACGAGAGTATATGGAAAACAAAGTAGGTGCCAAAAATAATTAAGGGTTTCTCTTGATTTTCCTGGGAGTCCGATGTCAATTTGACCAATATTTAATGATTACTTCAGGAGTATAGATTTTCGAACAAAAAATAAGAGTTTTTGCCCTGTGGGTGGTCACAAGCCTGCGGCTAAAAGCCTACCACCAGTTAGTGTCACCTGATTAGCACCACCCAGGGACCACGTGTAGGGATTCGCTGACGGGTATTCTCCTACGGACGCGGGTGACTCGGCCTCCAAAATCTGTCCAAAATCTGTCCACAACTGGTGGGGAAATCGGAAACATAAATTAAAAAAAATACATGCAGCCGAACATAGTAACTCCTCCTTTTTGATATCGGTAAAAGGTACGACGGCGTTACCTCATTGGTCTCGTTAAAAACACCTATATTTTTTTTATTAGCCTTCATTGTGTTCCACTGCTGAGCAAAGGCCTCTCCTTTTTCCTTCCAAACTTCTCCAGTCTCCATCTTGGGCAATTTCGGTCCATGTTTGCCCCGCGAATATGCTCAGATCAGCACCCTACCAGCGCCGTGGACCTCGACGGCGTTGTCCTCCTTCAGGCATCCAGTGGGTGATGATCTATACCCACCTCTCCGGGTGCATTCGTGCGACGTGGCCAGCCTACTCCCACTTCAGCATGGCTGTTTTTATTCCAACATCAGCTACTTGAGTAATGGAGCGCAAGGTGGTGATGCTAACGCGATCTGTTCGCTTAGCACCTATTGTGCTGCGCTCCATCGCCCGTTGGCAAATCTTAAGTTTGGACTTTTGTTGTTTAGTGAGTGACCAACTCACATTGCTAGTAAACTTTTTAAAAAGAAAAAATATATTACGGTAAGTCCAGCTTTACCGCAATATTTTTATTAACACTTTAATTGCTTATTCTATTATTATTATTATAAACCTCATTTAAGATTTCAGGCCTCAATTAGCTTCTCAACTTGCTTAACATTCCACGCACATATTCAAATTAAAACAAAATGCATTTACTCTTGAATCAATTTCTGTACAGACGCACTGCAGCATTTCATAAGTGTGAGTGCAGGACGAATGCAGGAAGTACCTGTGTACTGCTAACGTGAGACAGAACCAGGGTAGCAGCAGCGTGAGAGCGGTGTAACGGTATACGTGTCTGTTTCACGTTATATCTGGCAAAAGATATACGGGTAGAATTGAAATCAATCCAAAATGGAGAACTCTCATACATAACACGTGAATTGACAGTTATCTATCTATAGACAGACAGAATATTCTTTATTGTACACCAAATCATGTAAACGCACCTGTTTCACAATATTGCTTAAACCATGGTTATTATAGCGGTCTTATCGTTGATAGCGATTTCTTCCAGACAACCTTTGGATCGACTTTACGAACAGAAAATAAAGATGAAGGGAAGGTAGTGTACTTCAAATATCTAACATACGCAATACACAATTATATAAAAAAGTAATATTTGGTTTTTAACCGACTTCAAAAAAAGGAAGAGGTTCTCAGTTCGTCTAGAACTTTTTTTCTTATGTATGTTACTGCATAACTCAAAGACGGCTAGATCGATTTGGAAAATTCTTTTTTGTTTGAAAGAGTATACTTTCTAGTTGGTCTAACTGTATTTCGTGGATTGCGATTCGACTACTTGAATATGGATGTTAAGCACTTTATGCTCGTCACAATGCATATGGTGATGTAGATCTCGTGGTGAAGTACCAGGAGAACTCCTCAAAAATTAACGGCTCTGCATCGGCAAAAAGTAATATTTTGTGAATGGTGATAAGTAGTTGACATTTTGGCTTTTGTAACTAGATAAATTACAAACCGACCCACTAAAAAGCGTGAAAAAGAAACTTTTTACCAAAAAATAAAACCGACTTCCATATCAAAACACTACAAAAGCAAAAATAACTTTAATTTCGGAAGGCGGTGGCAAAAAAAAAATACAAAACCAATAACACCGACTACCGAAATTAAAGTTATTTTTGGCTTTGTGGTGTTTTGATATGGAAGTCGGTTTTATTTTTGGGTAAAAAGGTTTTTTCTAATAGACATATATCAGTGGTAGGTAGCCCGGAGTTCGGAAGTTGACGGGTGATACCGCCGTGCTTCGGAAACCATGTTAAGATGTTGGTCCCAGCTGTCAATTGGACATTTTTGACATTCGTTACGGATTGTCAGAAGCCAGAAAATGTGACACTGGTCTGGTCAACCAGCGTTACCCAGTTACTGGGTTGTGGAGGTTAGATAGGCAGTCGCTACATGTTAAACATTAATACTCAAAGATGCATCCAGTTAGACTGGTCGTCGACTCCAAAATATTACGGAAAAGGCTAAGCAGATCATGATGTATACTGGGTGGCAGGGACATCGACGCGCAATCGCTTACCGTGGATTCAGAATATGATTCTGGACCGCCCTGCGTTAAAAATTTTCGTCGGCTTTTTCTCAATTTAATAAAACTAAGAAAAACCTGACGCAAAAAAAAAACAGTAAATTCACTGGTTTCACTTAAAACAGTAATGTAAATAAAACTCGGAAGCTGATCAGCTGTGTTGATCTCGCAAATTAACTCTAGCAAAACAGCTGATCAGGTAGCCCTTTCGAGTTTTATTTACATTGCTGTTTTAAGTGAAACACGTGAATTTTTTTTTATTAAAATCTCGTTGGCTTAGATAGAAACAATGATTTTATACAGTTTTCAGTAAAATAAAATTCTGCAAAAACCGGAAAATTAAGAAAAAGCCGACGAAAAATTCCAACGCAGGGAATCATGTCCCGAGTCCCTTCGATGTCCCTGCCACCCTATATATACAACGTGTAATTTAAAGGGTATATACATACAAAGTGCACGGTTTCTTTGGATGATAATATACGATATGGCAATGGTTTTATAATCCTATGTCTACATGTGTGAAGTATAATAGAAATTTCAATACATTGATACCAGAGGCAGAATTTTCAAATTAAGAGGAACGAAGAGAATCACCATGTTATTGGCAAGTGACGTGGAAAGTTATCGACCCTCGTAGTGCTGTGACACGTTTTTTATGATTGGTATTCAAGAAACATATGATATTGATAATTTGGTATCAATTCTTTGAGTCACTTATTTTGAGCTGAAACTGGGCATAGAGACTCCATACCAGATGTTGTCTTCAGCCCCTTTGGATAGATATGGGGTTTCCGTTACACGTTGTAGAGTTCTACATTTTAAAATTAAAATTATTTATTTCAGACATGCGTCCGTGTTAGTAAACATAGTAACTTAATAGCTAGTGTTAGTAATAGAGGTATACACAAATAATAACAAACATTATCCTGAACTAGTTTGGATCCATATCCAGTGACCCAGTAGAAGAGAGCCCCACCGGTCTATGAAGACTGGTGGTGTTACGCAGTCAGATTACAATGGAGGCTGTCCTCTTTTATTAAGATAGACTCTTTGATGAACTTGTTTTTTGCAAGATTATAAACTGTTCTAGTTTAGCACGTAGGTAATAAAAGGTTCAAAAGAGAGAGGGGTTTCCCCGGGGAAAATATCAATCCTGTGGAAATTCCGGGATAAAACGTAGCCTATGTGTTGCTTTTTAGCCTGACCTATCTCCGAGTGGGAGTTCCATTAAAATCGATTCAGACGTTCTGGAGATTAGCATTGTTAGTGTAGTAGTTCTGAAAATGATTGCTGGCAGAGCGGACGGTCCAATATAATATAGTCCAATGGGGTTATTGTACATTCGCCACAAAGTAAATTCGCCACAAAAAAAAGTATTAGTAAACTCGCCAGAACTTTATTTTTATGAAAAAATATCCGCCATATTGTTTATTACCGTACAGACAGCAGAAAAATCAAACAATAAAGAATAAAACGTTATTTCTTTATTTTTCATAATCACAGAAATTCACATAAAAATCACAGTTCTACTTACAGCTAAAATATACGCTAATAGTATCTGGTTTTGTTCGTTTTTAAGCCCGCGTTGCCAAGGACAGCGTGACCTGCGTGACATGCCTAATCCTAAATAAACATGTTTTTCAAGTGGCTGATTTTCTTACAACATTTCAATTATAATAAAAATAATAAAAAGATAATTAAATCACAGTCATAATCACTTTTTTGGTAATTAGCATCTGCATAAAAGGTCGCACTTTTACATACAACTATATATATTTATTGCAATAGGCTGATTTGCCTGCAACGTTACAGTTTTAACAAAAACAACAGAAATATAATTAAATCACAGTAATAATCACAGTTTTTTTTGGTAATTTGCATCTACATAAATATCACAATTTTACTTACAAATAATATATATTTATTGCAATAGGCTGATTTGCCTGCAACTTTACAGTTATAACAAAAACAATATTATAGAAAGATAATTAAATCATTGTGTAATTTACCCATGTAACAAATCTTTAAAATGCTGTATAAAAGAAAGTTTTTTAAGAACTTCAGCCAGGGACATTTTATCGTAATTGTCCAAAATAGTGTTCAACTCTTTGTCATACGCAATAGATTGACGTGTTCTTAACTTCAATTTTCAATTTATATGATCAGCCTCATTTTTAAGAGTATCAAGAAATTGAAGCATTTTAGGTTTTCTTTTATCCATGTTATTGTTCAAACGTTTATGCCATGCCTCTGCTAGATTTATTGTCCTATGGCGAGCCTGTTGGGAAGCTAACCCAACATACACGCAAGCGACGCGTGAGCGAAGCACTTACCTGCACCTGAGTCATCGCGGCGGCGGGTAAGTGCGTCGCTCGCGTAGTCGTTGAATTTTGTGACTGCATCGTTCTGTAGAGCATTTTCCATGATGTGCAACCACGCGTCTTCAATGTCTTGTTTCATTATATGGGCCAATGCAGCACACATGGCTAAGTGTCTCTTCTCTTCAATATCATTCAATTGTAAGGCATGAGCTTTTTTGGCCAGTGCTTGTTTGAAGTGAAAATGACATCCAAGTAGTTTAACATCAGGAATATTTTTTTTATGACATTTATCACAGCAATTTCAAAGTCAACAATCATTGTAAACGGTGTCCAAGTAGGTAAATATTGCATCAGTGATGTAAAAAGTCGTTTATAAGACCGTTTCTGCTTATTAGGCATAAGAACGTAGATGAGTCGGACTATGTTCGAATTATTATCATCGCTATTCGCGTCTCCATGTATACAATACAGCTGATAAAATGGTGTACAGCAGCTTAAAAATGTGCCATCCAAAAAGAATGTTTGTATATTTGTTATAGTTTCACGAGCTGTCTCAGTGCAGAAAGCTATTATTCTATTTTTATGTTCACTGACATTATCGAATAATAAAACATTTTTATTTCAAGCGCTAAAAATCAATAACTTTGTTTTCTACCAGTACTTTATGCAAAAATATGTACCTATGCAGACTTATGACGAATTTACACATACTTTTTATGCATGTGACGAATACACTTTCAATGTATGGAGTTTACAAAATGTGACGAATTTACTTTGTGGCGAATGTACAATAACCCGTCCAATGCTGTGTATCGTGTTCTTTACTAATACCTAGTTTTTAAGGATAGTGTTTACTTACCATACATGAGTCACAGCTCGAAATATTTTGAATCTAAATAACTGGTTTTACTTATTTTATTTATGTTTATGTATGTATCTATATTATTATTATTATGTTTTTCCTCTGTTTATTTGCACCTGCTATTTTCTGTGTCTGCACCACAGAAAGGTCGATTGGTAGGTAACACCTTTTTTTTGAAGATTGGTAATTCATCCAATGACTGCCTTCCGATCCGTGCGACGCGGGAGGGTGTGTCAGACTTTTACAGACTAAAACCCATCCGTGTTCCATCATCGAACAATTCCGCAACCAACGCGTTAAGGTCATATTTGTACGGTTACTTTTTCATATCGCACTCTTAGAATGAAAGTGACCTAACTCTAAATTCGTGTTATTTCAGATTTTGATGTAAACTGGCCTGAAACACTATTCTGAATTGCCGTCGAAACAGGGATCTGAATTACAAGTTATAAAAAGACAGCTTATACATTTGCCACTTGAGATATATGAATACAATTTATTCAGTGCTGTTTTATTACTGGTCAAATCCGAAAAATACTATTTTTTGAGTTAAGTCTCTTCCGTTCTGAGAGTGCGATATAATCAGCCTGTAACGTTTACTCTAGCACTGTTTCCATCTCTAAGGGGGAAAGGGCCGTAATCAATCGAAAGCGTTACTGGATGTCTCATGTCTATGATGAAAATTACACAAAGTACCTGCCTGGGCATGAGCCCAGTCGTGTCGATGTGATAATCGTGGGTATGAACGCACGACTTACAACTTGTACGTAACCACAAGTCACCACTGCTCATTGTTTTTACAAGTGCATAAAATTTCCATAAATTAAATGTCTAAATTAATTTATCCGTATGTAAACGCACCACAGCAGAAATTATAAGCTGAGAGAAATTATAACAACCTTATGTTTTCCTTCCATCTTGCGTTTAAATTCATGGTACCATAAATCTTATACGAAATTCTGTTACATGCCGTCATGTCGCTGGGAACGTGAGCAACATACAACGTCTCAATTTGACGCGCTTCGCTTGTCGCCAGCGACAGCAGCGTCGCTTTGTGTCGCAGTCGCTTGACGCTTCCTCGTCACTAGCCGCAAGCTTCGTGTTAGTAGCTTCACTTCGTACAATGATATGAATAACCTCCTTTTTTTCATGGTTGCTTGTTGATATAATATTAAATGTGATACAGAATTATATAGATTCCTTCTGCAGATGTTGTACTGTGAATTGTGATCATTCTAGAAATTAATAATTAATTATCGTATGATCATATAAACTTGTTCCATTGCTTTTTCTTAAAGAGGACTAGTAATATGGGTAGAATTCACATTACTAGCAAGTTTGTTAACCTCTCCAACTAAGCTAAATATGCTTGTGTTTGGACTGGGTTCACGGCAAATTTGCGATGGGCGGGATTCGAACCCGCGAGCTCTCGATCACAAGTCCGACATCTTAGCCATTAAGCTATTGTCACTTCATATTAGTTATGTGTTGTTAGGATAACATTATCTTTTCCTACAGATATCGTAATATAAAGCGTGATTACAAAGGGAAATTGATAATTATGTACAGTGTGATTGATCATAGAGATCTGTTCCATTATTTGATTGATCGATAATTATTCTTTCTTCAATGATCGATTCGAAAGCAAAATCAAGAAAATCAAAAAAAGAATTGGCGATTCTTCGAAATCGAAAGAAGATTAGATCGATGATTAGTAATTATATTAACATTCTAACTGAACATAACCAAAACGCCAATTCTTTTTTCACTTTTCTTGATTTTTCTTTTTTCTATTATGGCCTAAAATGTCTGCCATAGTTTTAAAATATAAGGGAGTTTCGTGGTGAGAGGTATACATATTATGTATCACCCCTATTGGTCAATTTTACAATTTTTAGCTCCGTTCCTTCCGCAAAAATAAGCCGAGTTGACCCAGAAAGAGTTACCATGCCACTCATGGATACCGGAAATTGTTTTTATTCAATACGATTACAGGTGTAGAAAGTCAGTTCCTCGTGAAAAGAGAAAATTTACGATGCCATTACACTTTCGGTTACGCGGCTACGTTTTTCAAATAGCCTCATAAAAAGTGGCGGGAAACGGCTTCCCTTCAAACCGAGCGTCATGTACCGCCACGCACCAGTTTTTGTTGAAAACTCTCATTACATAAGACAAATAAAAATCTAATAAAACTGTGTAGGAAATAGAAAAGTTTCTAAATACGTAGCGCAGGCGGGGTGCAGAGGTGGGCGGTCGCCATGGCAACGGCCGGTTGCAGGAAACTGCACAATCGATGTTGCCAGACGCTCTGCTGCCGCCTGTGGATCAATGTGTCTCTAGTACTACGCCCGGCTCCCGGGAAACCTACCTTACTGCGGGCGTGTGTGTGCACTTCGCGATATAGTGGCGTCCTTTTCTAACACCCACCATTTAACGTCGAGCTCCGTAGCTAGGTTGCGACCTCTCGAAAGCTTATCAGAATCCTGGCAGGCGCGAGCTCAGCCATCTCTGGTCGTACATCGCAGTGTGCGGCGCTTTTCCCCGGGCGTTGGTCGTGTGTGCGTGAGTTGTGTCAGTGTTACGTAGATCGCGTTCCATTTTCGAATGTTCACGTCGGGAAACTTGTGAATCGGTTATCTGTGTGGAGTTGTTTGTTGTTGTGGGTGCGTTCAGAAGCTCGGAGTACCGCCGCGCGCCGCCGCCGTTCCATTGTTTGTTTTGTTGTTATTATCGTTCAGAAACTCTTCACTACAACACACTGTAATATTAAAAAGTATTCGAAATTAACATCTTATAATGACAATATTTTTTTATTTTATTAAGGCGGCTTCACATAATGCGGGCGCTGAAATATTCAAAAGTATACATATAGATAGAGTATCTGAACTACATGACGATAAGTTTCTCTTTAAGGATTTCAGAGTTTGGTAAACATAGGGCGGGAAATTCTTCAAAAAGCAGCACAGCCCATACTAAAATGAACTTTATATTAACAGAATAAGGTCGTTTTTATGCAAAAAGGATGTGAAGGGGAATTTTATTGACGATATCTGATGACTGGCTAAACGATAAAATATTTAGTTGGGACTAATAATTAATAACGTTGTCTTTAAGCGTAGGGGAACAGATTTTGGGAATCTGCAATGATGTGGCGGATTTGTATAAAGGGTTCGAATAATTCACGCCTTATTTTATAATAGCTATTTTTTTTAAGTTTGGTCTACCAGGTACCCGTCACATAAACAAATGAGTTTTGAGATGCTTTTAAATTAAGAACACAGGAACTGATCTTTAGGGATTCTTTATTATCCAGTACTTTGACCTGGATATTCAATATATGAGTCCTGCTTCGTCTGGTAGGCGATTCGGGTTGATTGAAAGTCGGTGTTGTTTAGACCGAATATATTTCACGCGTAATCTCTAGAGAACCGTTCGTACCGACCAGTGCGCAGTAACTGGTCGTCCTATTCATACATCGCGCTTGCATACATTTTTATGCCCTTGCACTCTGCCGTACATACTGACAAGTGGCCCTACACTACATCCCCCCAAAATTTTCTTATCAACTCAGTGAGCACTTACCCTGACACCACATTACGACAGTAGAATTTTCCACGACGTACTCTTAAAAATAAGTGGCCCGTCCCTCGACGTACTGTCATAACGCACTATTTTAATTTCCCGCCCAACGACGTACTGTCAGCGAACGTGTTAACAGTTAAACACAAAGTATACACATAAGTAATACACAATTTTAATGTTACATATTGCGATAAAACATTACAGGGTGCGCGGATCATATTACACGTAGCTGGCTTGTGGCGGCTGTTGCGGGATTGTGCGCGTATCTGTACGCCCGGGCGACACGGTCATAACACGGGTTGCGTCGTTGATTTCCTTATGAATCAACTTCTTGACGCGATGGCGGCACTGTCGATACAATGCTAACACTGCGATTAAGATTACTGCCGTTGTCATGATTGTAATGCCGACTTCGTACTTCGTCATCTTTGATTCTATCGCATTATTTTGGGCGATAACTAATTCCTCTTTGCTATAAGACGCCCATTATTGTGACTTGAGGTACTTGTACGTACTTGTCGCTGCTTGAATTAGAAATGAATACACAGTGCTTTTTACAATATGTATGAATGCCAAATATAAATAGGTACATATCAGCAGAACCGAAGTTCATTTGCTTCAAATATGACGCAGTTAGGAATGATGAAACTTACATTGTTGCACAATGACACATTTAAAATATAATTGTTTAGACTAACATTAACTAGCCGATTCAGCTTGTTCGCTATACTAGCTTAAAATACAGGTTGCGGTCATTAATTTTTCAGAAGCCGACTTTTTGGTATACCGTTTGGCGATACAATAAAAACTTAATATCTACATTTTAAGGGTAGCTGCCGTAACTTTCACTATGCAATAAATTATAGCTGCAACATCAACACTTCACGCGGTCGACGCGACCCCTACAGATGAAATGTGGAACCTAACATTTAAAAACTGTTGTCTTATTGGCTAGATGTTTTTTGGGAATGTTTACCCCACATTAGGCGCCAAAACGTTAGGCTATAAATATGTACCTATTTTACCAAATAAAGCACTGCTATTCAGTACACCGTCCGATACAGTTCTACATTCATCTGGAGTTTCACTTGAACACCCTATACGAGCTACAAAGTTAATTAACACCATATAGGTCGGCGGCTTCCGTTACGGCAACGGCACGTCACTCACGTCGGGGTCAAGAGATATAAAAGATAAGTCTTTTCATATAGTAACTTTTATTACAATAGAATGGAGGCCTGTGTCCACCACGAGAGTCAAGTGCGGGTTGATCGATGGTTGTTTTTCTTGACCGATTTTAACCTTGATTATGAAAATCTGTGATAAAAATTACATAAAGTAAGCTTGTCTGGCTTCGAAACCACGACCTGCAAGTCCGACCCGTAACTATTGCAATTGGGCACTGCTTTCTTTTCACATACCTACTATTTTTATTTTTTTCAGAACTGTTAAAGCAGCCTACTTATAAGTAAAATAAGGATCAGGCTTTGCAGCAGTCATAAACTGGAGATTTTATGTTTCTGCACTGCATTAGTGCACCTAATGTTATTCCCCTTTTGACTCAGTTCAAGATCTGGGACAATGCGCTTGCCTGTAAGTTCGCTGCCTGCCAGGAGATCATGAGTAGTGAGGAGTAAGTTGAGAGGCTGAGGGAAGTGAGAGCTAGGCGTCCTATCACTTTCTATGATCGATAAAACTATTACTGTGATGATGATATGTATGTATAGAGTAAAATCGTGATAGATGTATTGACGCCTCGATTTTAATTACCTTAGTTTCGCAGATGTATCGCTTATGTATATTTTTATGATAAGCTCGCGTTTGAACCCCATCTCATATGATTGTAAGCTATGTTGTGGTCGAAGATAAAGCATGCTTACCTAGAAGTAACCTGTTCACTCTTGACTTAAAGACCTCCATGTCATAGCTATCAGGAAACAGACTCTGGCAAGGAATTTTACTCCTTAGCGGTACGCATAATGAAATTATCTCTAAGACGCATTTAACATTTGGTACCTTAAAATTTGTGTTTATTTATTAGTTACCTATATGTATTATTCCAGGATTTCAACTATCTACAACCAAAATTTTATTCAGTTACGTTCAATTGTTTTTGCGTGAAAGAGGAACAAATCTTCGTCCTTACAACCATGTCCTGTTTTATTTTCGTATACAATACTAGCACTTCGCCCGTGACTTCGTCTGCGCGGATTTCGAAATAGTTTATAGCCTGTAGCACTCTCCAACAAAGAATTTTTAGAATTAGATCATTAGTTCCGAAGATTACCCCTACATACAAACGTAATATATACGTGTAATATAAGTATAGATTTTGAAAAGGTCTGGCAAATATCCCACTATACCTATTTACTATATTGTACTCATTGTATGACATATGATCGAAAAACTACCAGAGTATTATGAAATGACATATCCATTGTTCGTATACTTTAAAAATTTAATCCGACCTCATTAAAGCCAAATGACCCCCCAAATGAATATTTCGATACAATTTTATATGAGGAGCCCGATGACAGATGTAATGACACAGTCTGCATGATATATGTATATTTCCCAACCGCTATTAGCCGTCGAATAATAAATATAATGGTGAATGTATAATGTCGGTTGTTGAATCCGGCCAGAGTGACGAACCCAGTGAGGATTCGTCCTTGTTCCTATTAAAATTATAAATTCAAGAATCTGTGTGTCTGTTAAGCTTTCACGCCTAAATAAATAAACTGATTAGACCTTGAAGAAAACTCATTGAAAAACTGCTTAGCTGAAAAATATTTTCATGTGAGCAAATCGGCAAACACAAGCTAATTAGGTAGTTATTATCCATTCAATAACGAAGTGTATTCACCTTATTAGAGACAATAGGAGAGCCATTGGACACATTCTTAGTAAGACAATTTAATAGTTTAAGTTAAAATTAAATTACTTATTAGTCTATACAGCGATTAGATTATCACATTAATTGAAACCACGTACTCTATGTTAGGTATTTTATGATATAAAATTAAAATAATTTAGTAATAAACAACATTATAGCCGTGGGATCTTTTTTTTTGCATTTTAATATTTTACAAAATCATGTATTGATCAATCAGCTGACCAATCACTCGGCGCGTGCTGCGCCGGCGCCGCGGCGTTGCCGCTTTTACAGGTCAGTAAACTAATATTATAAAGGATTATTTATTATTTACCTATAATGCCATTTATTTTGTTTGAAAAATGCATTTTCTTGATTTTAGTATTCATTTTATTATTTTAACGGACTGATAACAACTTGTAATACCTGCTGTACAATTTAAATTGATAACCTAATCGCCACCCTGTATATAAGGCTAGATTGTAATATGATTAGGGTCCATTCTGCAAACCTAATAATAAAAAATAAAACAATCCATTCATACGTACAAAAAGTTTCGGGAATATATTTTCATTTGTTTTTTCTGATATCTATAACAAGGGGTGTTTATGTCAAGAGTGAATAGGTTACTTTCAGGTAAGCGTAGGTAAGACAATAAAAAAAAATCATGCCTTTATTTTAAAACATTAAATATCATTTTATTTATTACTAGCTTCCGCCCGCGACTTCGTCCGCGTGGAAAAAAATCCCCCGATTTTGAAACATTCTTCATTAGTGCTCCGCTCCTATTGGTCTTAGCGTGATGATAAATGGGCTATCTAACACTGAAATAATTTTTCAAATCAGAACCGTAGTTCCTGAGATTAGCGCGTTCAAGCAAACAAACAAACAAACAAACTCTTCAGCTTTATAATATTAGTATAGATAACTTTATACAACACAAAATGAATTATTACAACTTCTCACGTACGTATTGCACCTCCCACGCTATCTCTTCTGTTATGGTGTACAATAAAGAGTATATCTATCTATCTCTTCACCACTCATGGTTGACTGGTAGAGAATGCCTCTGGCGTTAGGTCCGCCTTTGTACCTATGTGCATGAAGTGTGAATAAATAAATAAAATGAATGTTAGGCATTCTCTACCCGTCAACCATGATTATGGCCACTCTATTACAGGGTACTCCACCATTTTGGTCTTAAGACATTCCGGTTTTCTCACAATATTATCCTTTACCGTTTTGAGAACAATGGTGATGTTATAAATAACTCAAATTAATGCACTGGACTGGGTTCGAACTCACGGCCTACAACTCGTAAGTCGGGCCTGTAACCACTACTGCTCATAGATATTGGTACCAAACAAATTGTAAATTTTATTCATCTTGGGCATATACCTTAGAAACTTGTAATAAAAGTTCCCAGAAGTTTATTTTACAAAGGTGTCTATTACAATTATGTATAGTACAGAAATATATTTTAAATTAAGCGTTCATTGTGTTATCAACAATAAGTTGAGAGGTGTCAGAGTGAGATGAACAACAATATTATTCAATTCGGCTCGTGAATGGACTAGTCACTATAAAATATAGTTACCCGTTTATTGTAGCATCGAGGAGGACGAACGACCTGTGTGTGAAATTCTGATTCCTTCATAACTGATACTCGGACAGACAAAAGATGGAACGAAGTTTACTGGTAAATCCCACTATGAATATTTTTTCTAGACTAGCTATAGAGATTTTTTGATATTACAAGTATTTATTACTTTTTAAGATAAAATCGCAATCTTAATTGGCCGTAGTTATGCAAAAAGGATCCATTCCACACTTTTTCCGAAACTGAGTTATATTGATATCTTTAATATATCACCCTGAAGATGCTTTTGGTATAAATAACTCAATTTTGGAAAAGATAGATAGATAGATATACCCTTTATTGTACACCATAACAGAATTAAATAAGGACTTAAAAAACTACAAAGGGTGTTACAATGGGCGGTCTTATGGGCGGTAAAAGTTTGGATTGGATCCTTTTTGCATAACTTCGTCCAATTTTTTTAATCAGACCCTTCAAAGCAAGAGTAGACAGGTATCTTCTGGGTTCGCTCGTCCCATCGTAGACCTCACCTATCGCTTACCACCAGGTGTGATCGAGTTCAAGAGCGGGCTCATCACTAAAAATATATAAAAAATTGTTGTTAGATCTTAATTCAGACAGAGTGGTGGCCCTGTAGTTACAGACCCAATTTGCGAACTTGCTGGTCGTGGGTTCGAACCCAGTCAGAAAAATAACTTACTGTAATTTATGTCATCACCACTGCTCTTCCCGTGTCAGTAAGACAAGCACAAACACTTCCTTCTTTCAAAAACATGGTAAAAGATCTCTATCTCTCTCTTTAATTTGTTACTATTTTTTATATATCTCAAGCTTTGTTTTTTTCATGTATATATATGTATACGTGTATTGTGTATGTAGGTTATTACTTATGTATTGTATATAAGTGAATAGTACACCATGAACTACCCGCGTATTTATTTTCTCCTGGTGTGTCAAATCCATCCAAAGGTTGTTTGTAAAAGATCGATTTCCAAAGTGGTAGAATGTCCCCCCTCCCTCCCCTCCCAATAATAGTAGAGTGAAGAATCTAAAAACAATATATGCTGTAGATCTTAATAAAAACTTTAAACGAAAATTGGTTTGAACAAGATAGGGTCAGTAGTTTTTGAGATATAGCACATTTTCTGAAACCGCAAATATAACTTTGTATTTCATACAAGCACTATGAAAAACAAAGGTATTTTGCGTAGTTACTACGGAATCCTTGATGGGCGATTCTGCCTCGCACTTGGCCAATTTTTTAATTTCTGAGGCGACTGGCGTCAAATGCTGAAACAGCCTACAGCCTAGTTCGGCATTGGATGTTGTTTTTGTTTATTTGTTGTGATAATATTCCTTCCAACGTATGTATAAATTGTGTAAAATTACGGAAGACCAAAGTAAGTTCAAGTTTCTATTAAATTTAACTTCTTCGTGATGCCATTTTCTTTGTGTTCGAAAATGGGAGTTAAAAAATATAATTGCAAAAAGTCCGACAGTGGATGTGTATGTCTACCCCGTTATTGTGACGAAACCGAATGAATAAATGAACTACGATGTGTACCAGGAGTGCATATTTTCAAGAAGACTGTGGACCCGACATCCTACTAAATAAAAATTTAATACAAGCTAGAGGTTGTAGGTCGGGTAGTACCTAGTTACTACGTAGTAAATCCTGCGGTACTGGTAGTGTGGTTAGTGTTACGATGAGTTTGTGGCTAATTAACGCCAACGCACGTCAACTAGTCTCTGTGGTATACAAAAGGTAGGATCTGACTGGATGTGGCTCTAATTAGGAAGGTATTATAATTGAGAAGGCTCTTGACGTAACATTTGCGCGATGTGTTTTCAGTTGAAGTGTGCGCTGTTCAGATTTTACCATAATGTCTGAATTTTAAAGCTTGTCGCTGTTAATATTCTGTTTTAGAATTGAAATCTATATGAATATCAATAAATATTTTGTCCTACATGCAATCTTAAATCATCGAAAAGATTGTGATGAAACTTTTGAGAATGATAGGATTTCTGGACCAAAAAATCCAGTGAAAATAAGATACAACTTTATAACGTTATCTGGCATATCAACGCAAGGCGGGTACAGTTACTTAAATATAATAATTATTTGATGTTAGGAAGGCTTTTGAGGTACAAAAGAAAAAGTATCTAAGTAGGTATTGTCAGTAAAGCAGTTTGACAGTCAAACTTTTCGATTCACGTTTTAAAAACGTAATTTATTTAATTTAAACATTAAGTGTGATGCACAAATCACTGAATTTCAATAACAGGCTACTAGGCTAACATGTTTTCTAGTCGGTTCCATATCCTGCCATGCCCGCGTAATGCAGGGCGCGCCGCCCTGGGCGCGACCATGCGTCACGGTACTGCGCCCACAGACCGGCGAGCACGTGGTATCCACGAGCTACCACCATGGAAAGGTGTTGGTTAATACTGGAACATTATGGTGAAACACTGCTATTTTAAGTGATCTATGTCTTGGTTTTTTGAAATACGGTGAAGAGATCAGAGAGTTTCATGGTTGGTTTTATCATGAACCTTGTTAAACTTGACTTACTATTATTTTTATCTTAGCTTTAATTTATTTTTATTTTATTTAAATTTATGAATGACAATTTGACCAATTAATTGTGACGTTTATGTTAACATATGAAAAATAGTACTTATTCTTGTTTAAGTGGTTTATTTACTATTGTGACACTGTAGCACTTTAAATCATATATGTATATACAACTGAAAAGAGACAAACATCATTGGCTTCAACATTCAACTTATTGCCCCGAATATCTCCCAAGAAATCTGATGTCCAGCAGATTTTAGACGATGAATGGCGGTATCTTCCGAATAACAATGCACAAAGCAAATGTGATTTAGACGTCAACGATCCTCCAGATGTATTTTGGCATGATGACCAGTCGGATCATTCTATAATTTAGCACATTTTATGCTAGGAATGCTGTCATTGCCCTACTCTAACGCCGATTGCGAGCGCATTTTCAGCCACACTACTGACTTGAAAACGAAAAATAGGAACCAATTGTCTACAAAATCTATTGCTGGGAATCTATTTATGCAGCAACTCATTAAGAGAACAGGAAAAAACTGCGTAGATTATACTGATAAAATGATTAAAATTATTAATGTTTCTATGTACAAAAATAATATACAACATGTAACATAATTAATGCAAATCCTGAAATTAGTTTGTTCAGAATCGTTTACTGAATCGATTTTTATCGTTTTTAATATCGATATTTTATTTTCCCAAAGCAATTAAATGTAGGTACCTACTAAATTACAAATTACACTTTCGCTGTTAAGTAAAAACAAACTAACTATGGACCGTAAATTAAAGTAGTAACTTTTTAAATGCAGATTTATATAAATTCCGTCATTCAGTACACATTACAGAAAAATTAAACTCATTTAAAGGAAGTTAGTCTTAAAAATCTTTTTAAACAAGTAAAACTAAAAATTCAGACAGATGATAATAACATAATTTTCTAATTGGGGTGTTTGAGGGTGTGCGTTAATTACGATACATATTTTATATGACATTTTGATTGATTCTTGTGTGAAAATTTATTTTCATCTTATCTTCGTGGTCGCCAGCAAGCGGTTCGTGCTAATCAGATTTTTTCCACAAGGCGGCATACTCTCTCCACTTTTATTTGCTCTTTTCATAAACTCTATTACCACTATCCTCAAAAACTCTTACCATCTGTACACTGACTTACAGCTCTACGCGCAAGCTGACATTGACAACCTGGACAACTAACTGCATCTAATTGCTGAATGCTGACCTTCTAGCTATCAGTGATTGGTCAAGCAGGTTTGGGGTTACTGTCAATGTCAGTAAGTGTCAGGCTATCCTGATCGGTAGCTCATATTTTCTGCGAAACTTGGACACCAGCCTACTTCTCCCGCTTAGCTTAAGGTCTATATATTGACGACAGGTTAAGTTGTAATAAGCAGATTGCACAGGTTAGCCAGAGCGATATTCACACCGCGATCTCTCTATAGATTCAAGCATTTCCTTCCTTGTAGCACTAAAACCACATTGTTCCAATCACTTGTGCTTTCTATCATTGATTATGCTGATGTTTGCTACTCTCATTTATAACCTAGAAAACGAAAAATATCCCTTAACCAACTGGATCGACTTCTTAGCATTTTCGTTTCATTTTTGGCCTTCAAAAATATGATCACATTTCTTCCTTCTTTTCTCAGCTCAAATGGTTGCCTATCCGTCAAAGGAGATCCCTCAGATCCCTCTGTATGCTCTTCACTGATGAACTTATGAACGATCCTTGTGCTCCTGTTTACTTAAAACAAAATTTTTAATTGTTGGGCAGTTCTCATAGTCTTATCTTTCGCGCATTTAAAACTTACTTCTTCACATTCCTTTTCACCGCACCGGGTTTCAATCTAATTCTCACGCTATTTCTACTATCTAATGAAATGAAATGAAATGAATCTAGAACTTAAGATCTAGAACTTGCTACCCCTTGACTTCAAAAAGGCTGAGTAAAAATTTTCTTTTAAGCGCAAAATTAGAAACCACTACTTAAGGGACTGTTATTCTTAGTTTGGTCTTCGTCATAATTATTATAAGCTCTCTTAATCAGAAAGAATATTATAAAGCACCGTATTTATTCATTTATTATTTGAGCATATATATATATTTTATTAGTATTATATATATTATTTTTTAACCCAAAGTTTGACTGGTAGAGAATGTCTTGCTGCATTAAGTCCGCCCATGTAACACTATGTACATAAAGTTTAAATAAATAAAACTTTGTATGTATTTATAACAACTTGTAAACTACAAGAATGCAATTGCAGTTTAGGAAGTAAGTGATCATCATCTGTTTAGCCTTTTTCCAACTATGTTGGGTCGGCTTCCAGTCTAACTTCTAGTCTAAGTTTTACATGACGCGACTACCTATCGGACCTCCACTTTTTTTTAAGGATGGGTAATCATCCAATGCCTGCCTCCCGACCTGGGCGAAGCGGGAGGGTGTGTCAGACTTTTACTGACTAAAACCCATCCGTGTTCCGTCATATGCCCTTCGTGTTCCGAGACCGCGGTAACTCTTTCGAACAATTCCACAACCTCGGCAGGCAACGGCCCCCTTCTTCTTCTTCTTCTGTAGTTAGGTTTCCGTTCTTAGTCTCTGCACGAGACCATTGTGCGTGAGCCATGTCGGCCGTCACTCCATCCAGCCAACCTCCCTCCAGAAGCAGATCAGGTCTTTCGGTCTATTCAGGATATCTGTAAGGGAATTTAATAACCCGAGGGTTCGTTTCCGTATTTCGGTGATTTCCGTGCACTCTAGGAGCACGTGTCCTACCGTTTCCTCCGTCCCCATGCATGCCCTGCACAGGGGACTGTCCGTTATTCCTATTGTGTGATAGTGTTTGGTCAGTGAGCAGTGCCCGGAACGGCCCCTTTGTGGGCCCCGACAATTTTGCTGACACTCTCTGAGGCGCGCGTGGAACACGACGCGCCGTCTACACGGGCCTGGTTTCAGTCGGGCGGCGAGCTACCTCTTGCTCGCAGCCCGCAGGCCCGCGCCTGCGGTGGCTGGGAGTCACCCTGTGACTCCCGACGCCCGGAGCATCTCCTGACAAGCAGATTTCTAGCTTCTGACTACCTGTAAGACCGTCAAATATGTACAAATGACAGCCGGGAACTAAAGGCTTAACGTGCAGAGGTACGAAAAAATCTACGAACGAAAAAAAACTTTTTAACAAAAAATTAAACCGACTCCCAAAAAACACTGCAAAGTGAAAAATAACTTTAATTTCGGTAGTCGGTGTCTTTAGTTTTGTTTTTCGTTTTTGGCACCGACTTCCGAAATTAAAGTTATTTTTCACTTTGCAGTGTTTTTTGGGAGTCGGTTTAATTTTTTGTTAAAAAGTTTTTTTTTCACTCTTTTTAGTTGGATGATTTTTAATTTACCTAGTTACAAGAGCCTAAATGTCAACTACTTATAACCTTTTACAAAATATTGCTTTTCCCAATGCTGGGCCGTTAATTGTTGAGGAGTTCTCCTGGTACTTCACCATCAGCTCTACATCGCCATATGCATTGTGACGAGCATAAAGTGCTTAACATCCATATTCAAGTAATTGAATCGCAATCCACTTAATACTTATTATTGAGTAGTTTCGGCGGCCATCTGTGGTCTTCATCATCAGTTCTACTTCCCCAAATGGTACTTTTTGAGAGCAACTGCACAAGTTACTATAAGAAATACCCAAAACGCCATAGGTGTGCCTATAATATTTGAAGAGTTCCCTCGATTTCTCCAGGATCCCATCATCAGATCCTGACTTTGGTGATAATGGTACCAATTTCGAAGTATACCCATTCGAACAAAAAAAGAATTTTCCAAATCGGCTCAGCCGTCTTCGAGTACTCGATGATCATACATAAAAAAAAAAAAAAAAAAAAAAATATACGCGTCGAATTGATAACCTCCTCTTTTGGTCGTCGGTTGAAAAATCTTATATTGATTCAATGTTTTCAAATGACTTAAATGGCGAGTACCTAAGAAATACGAAAATAGATTCAACTTTTATTTACGTTCATCTAAGTATAACTATGAGTTACCTATATACATTTATACCAACTGACGTTCAAATAAATAATTGACCTTTTTAAAAACGTAATTAGAATTCTTGAGTCCTGTTTGGCTCCTGGAACCTTCTTAGCAATCAATGCGAACCGTGTATAGTTTCCTAGAATATTCGATGTATGCTGAAGGCAAATTCTCGTAAATTAACATTCGAGTCATCTCAGGAACGAACATGTCAATATTAGAGGTGTTGTGCAGTTTGCGATACGAATGCGGACGTTTTTTAAAATCAAGGTATTGTCCCGCTGAATCATTTCATCACACGTTGGAATAAGTCGCTACTCTGCGAAAATCCATGACATGTAGGTACATAAATATTTTAAGTATTATTTTTCTCAAAGAGCCCGCTCTTGAATCCGATCTCGCTTAATGGTAAGCGATGGACGAGGTCTCCGATCAAACGTGCAAGCCTAGAAGATGCCTAGCTGGTCACCCTTGCTTTAAAGGCTGACGGGTCATATGTGGTATGGAACACAGAAGCCGACAGAGAGTTCCACCCCTTAGTTGTGCGCACTAAAACTATAGAGGAGAAGCCGAGCCGTTACTCCGACGAGTTGCATGTTAATGACCACATCTTTTGCAAGTGTTTACGTATATAAATACTTTAGCAAGAAGACGGTTCTGCATGTTGTATTCAAAGTCGAACAGTTTTTTTAGCAGAATCGATTTGGTTTTAAGTCTGTGTCTACAACTCGATGTTAAATCCACGTACGGGATCGAGTTGTGGGCCATAAGCTAGCAGATCCAACGTACTCTGTCTATGAAGGGTCCAAAATAGTATTCTGAGATCAATAGTGAATGCACTATAGTTTGCTAGGAACGATGAAATCCACGGCCACCTACAAGTAACGCCTGTGAACTCTCAAAATGAGCGGTACAAACATCAACATATGGGACGCCACTATTAACCGAATTGTTGAACTTGACTGCGGAGGTAAAAAGGCTGAAGAAAAACCACCTTCTATAAGTGTGAGGCAGAGCACTTGCTCCACCACAATGCCATGCAACCCTCTAAAAAAAACGCTTGTGGTTTTCTGATTAAAAATGGATATATAATTTTTTTTTTGTTTCTGTTCCAATCTGCAATCAGTATTTTTTACTTAAACAGATGAGTTGGAGGCAGAGTCCAGCGAGTCATCTAGTCCTCAGGCTTCCGAAGCCCCTCAGGGCTATAAGATATTTTTCTATTCAGTCTTTTAGCATAACTTCTAATTGTAAGTGATGAGTAATTTAAGGCAGTTCAGATTATTTCAATGTCCCTCCTGCCTCTCATGGTATTTTCTTTTGCTGTTTTGGATTTGATTCGTGACAGTATTCTGTTTTAATTCCGTATGGACACAGCATTTGTGACAAACCAGGGAACTCCACTGGTTGTGCGCAAGATGGCAATTTATGTTCTCTGTATTATGCTTATTGTTGTCTAGTAGTCGCGCGGAGCTTCTCTCTTGTGGACTTTATCACGATAGAAACATAACCCTCCTTTTTGCAGTCGGGTAAAAAACCTATCCTATAACCTTCCTCAAGCTTCAAGCTATTTCCGTAACAAATTTAATCGTAATCCACTCCGTACTTACGTAGATTAGCGCGATCAAACAAACAAACTTTCTCGCTTTATAATGTTAGTATAGATATGCAAGCGCTAGACGATATAAAGGGATGAAAAATCAGCATTATTATCCAAATAATATTTAAATTATGATCTTCCAAAATCCCAACGATTCACCCCCGTATCGTACATATAGTGTGTCATCGGGATTAACGCCTTATGATTCACCCTTCGGCTCCCAGACGTACGAATAGGCAGACGCGCCCCCTACTGGTCACATTAGGCACTAATGCCATTATTTTTACGTTCAAATTACATTTCGTCTATGGGTTTGAAGATAGATGACTACTATGTTCGGCTGTGTACACTTCGACCAAATTGGAATTTATTTTATTGCTACTTTACTGAAAAAACTTAAAGACACTCCATATGTATCCAGTTTTCATTATAAATTATTTAATTGCTATTTTTTTGTTTTTCGGAAGTGCAATTAGCTTAATAGACGGATTATTTTTCGAAGTTAATATTCGCTAACGTCAATTACACAGAAGATGCCTATTGACTCTTGCTTTAAAGGCTGAACGGTCAAAAGTGGCAGGGAAAACAGAAGCCAGAAGAACCGTCATTGTATTTTTTTTTCAATTAAGTTTTTAATATACGTGGCCATTTTCAGTACAGTTACACAGCGCCATATTGAAATTGTAATTGAAAAATATTTATTCGGATAAAGACACACACAACAACATACGATACCAACATTACAAACAATATTTAAAAAAAAATCACTGAGCATGTCCACACCGAAAGGGTTAACATACAACAAACGTGGCTTTTTTGCCGTTTTTAGGGTTCCGTAGCCGAATGGCAAAAAACGGAACCCTTATAGTTTCGACATGTCTGTCCGTCTGTCTGTCCGTCCGTCCGTATGTCACAGCCATTTTATTCCGAAACTATTAGGACTATATATTTAAAACTTGGTAGATAGATGTATTCTGTAAACCGCTTTCCGATTTTAAGAGAAAATTTAAAAAACATTTAAAATAAAGGGGGCTCCCCATACATGGAACTGAAACTGAAAATATTTTTTTTCATGAGACCTATACGTGTGTGGTATCCATAGACAGGTCTTTAAAAATGACATTAAGGTTTCCAAAATTACTTTTTCATAAAGTTAATCGTTTAAAAGATATACGCTTCCAAAGTGGTAAAATGTGTGTGTCCCCCCTCTAACTTCTATAATAATGAAGTGAAAAATATAAAAAAAACATATGTTGTAGATCTTAATGTAAACTTTTAACCAAAATTGGTTTGAACGAGATCGAGTCAGCAGTTTTTGAGATACAGTATATTTTCTACAACCGCAAATATAACTTTGTAATTCATACAAATACTATGAAAAACAAAATTATTTGGCGTAGTTGTAAAAATTGTAAATAAGCTAGTTTTAAGAAATTTTTAAGGCTTTTTGTTTTTTTTTTCAATTAAATATATTAAGTATATTATATTTATTATAGTTACCACGGAACCCTTCATGGGCGAGTCCGACTCGCACTTGGCCAATTTTTTATAGATAATGGAACCCTTCGTGCGAGAGTCCGACTCGCACTTGGCCGGTTTTTCTGATTTTATAAAACAATTTTTGGTAACTGACCTATTTTGTTATTATACTTTTGTATTAACATGCATATTTATGTTAAATTTACAAGTGTGCTACACATTACAGCTTTGCTTCTAGAATGGAACACACGTGCCTCGCGACACGTGGAAATTAACTGCAGGCTGCCCATACACAAAGAAGATTACATTATATCATATATTACATTTATTTTTTCATTCTTATTTGTCACTTGTGTACCTCGTTGGTCTCTGACCGTGAGATCCCGGGTTTGGTTCCGGTGCCAAACAAAATGCTGTTGGAATTTTGCACTAGGAGTTTCTCAGAAGCAGTCCGGAGTGTTCAACCTGGTGGTGTATCCCATCTAAATGTGTGAGTACAGGATCAGAGAGTGGGCCCAAATACTCGTGCTCTATAATATCTCCCACGTACTTAGTTCGTCTCCGTTTTATGTCAACCTACAAGTATCGTAATCGAAATTCGGTCGCAGGGTTATTTATAATTTAATGGATTTTCCCCGAAAACAAAAAAAGGTTTTATTTTTCATCGAATTGACTTAAAAAAACAATCACTTTTGAAACGCAATAATTGCAAAAAGAAAACAAAATCCTGTCCCACAGTTCACCCACAGCCAGACGTTTAAAGGGATATTTCCCCTCACATATCCAGACTTACAAATGCATTATGCCCCATCCCTCTTCGATAAATTTGCTTTATGAGGGAGGCCCCGTCATCCCCTACTAATATTCAGTCTAGTTCGTTAAAGCGTTAGAAATGCCTAGCCCCTAGCACTAGGGTTGGTGACCGCGGCGCATCGTAGAGACAAACAGATACCTTGTCACGCGGCGGGAGGAGACAAGGTCAGATGGAGCCTTAAACCAACCAAGGAGTTTCTACAACATCTTTTATGAGTAACCTTGAAGACAGGTTTTTGGTCTTCTTCTTCTTAGAATGTCGATGGCAAATAGCTAGATGGAGTCTGCCCAGAACTGAGCAACAAGTTTGGCATCATCGGTAGCTTTCATCAAGTCCTGCAGTGAGCAGTTGACAGGGCACGCAGGACAGGAAATTAATTTTGCCATGGTTTGTGGAGCAGAACCACATATACACTCCAAGGCAGAGTTATCGTTAAATCTCCACCTGAACAGATTTTCTTTACTGCGACCAACCTGGGTACGAAGTCTATATAAAGACTTCCAGGTTTTGGACGTGTCGTTACTTTTGAGCTCATCATTCGCTCGTGGCTAAATAATACAGCCGCACTAGTCCAATTTCAATTTTAAACAATGCTTGCCTAGTTCAGTCCGCAGATGGATGACAATCCTTATGTATATAGATTCCTCCGTTCCTCGAAAAGCACGATAAGCCGATGTTCCCGGCTGTCATTATTTGTACAGACGCCAGCACGTCAATCTACCCCAACCTGTAACATTTTACTAATCGAACATTAACCTTCCACTATTGTGATAAGGTTGAAAATCTGTTAAAGAAATTTGACAGATTGAGGCAGGTTGATGTGCTGGCGTCTGTACATCTATAACAGTCGTTACAGGCAATCACAAGCCAGAAAATGTGACATCCGTCTTGCTAAGGGTGTCGTGTTACCTACCTAATTACTGCGTTGAGGAGGTCAAATAGTCAGTCGCTCCATGTAACCCTAGTAGCTGAATCCAGTTCGACTTGAAGGCGACCCCATCATCAGAAAAGGTTAAGCAATTGATGATGATTTTAGCATCATTCACAGCAGCATTGCCTGTAGTGCCGATAGTGTGAAAGAACGTCTAGAGAACGGCCAACAAGAAAACACAAACAGAAATTATCTTTGAGAATATGTACTAGACATTAGCATCGAGCAAAAAATATAAATAAATTATTTATATTTGTCTTTGAAACATTCAAAATAATAACTACAGTCAAAACACTTAATATTTATCAAACGAATCCAACTACGGCTTCAAAAAGATAAAATCTCTTTCGTAATCTATCGATACAAGATTATCCCTTGCCTCATATCGATGGTAACGTCCCTAGTGCAGACGGGGAAGCTGTGTGTGTATCACAAACATATTAGTACCTGTCTCGACGGATATATACAGATTTGTTTTTGAATCAAACATCGATACATGTATGAGTCTGCAAGATTTGTAGGGAATCTGTGTTGTTATCAATAGTGTTAACAACCCTTCTATACTAATATTAAATTTTTGTAACGAATAAACTGACTGTTGAAAATTCTGTCAACAATATAAAGCTGATGAATAAAATTGATGAATGACATACTGGTTACATTTTTCCCAGAAAAAAACTTTTCACACGAGCCAAGCCGCGGACAGAAATTAGTCATTCATAAATGTTGTTTCTATCGTTCGTTTACTATCGTTTCGTGAATCACCAGTCAATCACAGTATTGACAGACTGCATCTACCGACAATGGTAAAAAATAAAAATGTTTCAAATGTGTTCAAAATACTTTTCAACCGACTACAAAAAAAAGGAGGAGGTTATCAATTCGACGCGTATATTTTTATTTTTTTATTTTTTTGTATGATCACCGATTACTCGAAGACGGCTGAACCGATTTGGAAAATTCTTTTTTTGTTTGAAAGGGTATACTTTGAAATTGGTCCCATTGCCACTGAGTCAGGATCCGATGATGGGATCCTGGAGAAATCGAGGGAACTCTTCAAATATTATAGGCACACCTATAGTGATTTGAGTATTTTTTATAGTAACTTGTGTAGTTGCATTCGAAAAGCACCATTTGTGAAGTAGACCTGATAATGAAGACCACAGATGGCCACTGGAACTACTCAATATTGTATAAGTAGGAATAATAAGTATTTCATGGGTTCCGCTTCGATTACTTGAATATGGTTATTAAGCACAATATGCTCGTCACAATGCATATGGTGAAGTGAATCTGATGGTGAAGTCAACAACTCCTCGACAATCAACGGCCCAGCATTGGGAAAAACAATATTTTGTAAAAGGTTATAAGTAGTTGAGATTTAGGCTTTTGTAACTAGGTAAATTATAAATCGACCAACTAAAAAGAGTGAAATAAAAACTTTTTACCAAAACAATTAAACCGACTTCCAAAAAACACTGCAAAGTGAAAATAACTTTAATTTCGAAAGTCGGTGCCAAAAACTAAAGACACCGACTACCGAAATTAAATTTATTTTTTTTGCAGTGTTTTTTGGAAGTCGGTTTAATTTTTGGTAAAAAGTTTTTCAATACACTTCTTCGAAAACTGGCGCTCTTATAACATGCAATGTAATTCACACTCGTGGATTGTTTTCATTTTTCTTACCATTCCAGATTTTGCCACATATAACATTAAACAATTATTCAATTCTCTATTTTTTTATCACAGCCAAGAGGCGCATATTTTTAAGGCCTTATATTTAAATAAATTAAAATTGTGTTTATGAACTTCTGTTCATAAATAAACATAAAATATCACAAATAAACATTATTATTTATAAAATAATTTTGCTTTTATTAACAAATTAACATTTATTTGTGTTCTAAATTTTGTGTTCTAAATAATTTGATTAAATTTTATTTAATATCAGGCTGTTTTGCTGCTTCATACCTTTGCTTCTCCTTTAACCGAAGGTAAAGCGCGGGGAAAAATTAAATATTTTAATGACAAAAATACTTTTCATTCTATTATTTTATTTCTTCGAAAGTGTATCGAAAAGCGTCGTTTGATACACGTGGACATTTGTTACTGCAGTACTCGGCTCCATAACCCCCTCGCCTTGCGGCTCGAGCGTAACTCCGCCTCGGCCGCAATAACATACTTTCTCCACTTGTATCATAATGTACTATTTTTTTTTCGGTAGGAAAATCATCAAATGGCTCCACTCTGGTTTGAGCGGGAGTGTCAGACTTCTACTTGCTGAAGCCACCTGACTAAACCCACCATGTTCCTTCAGTTGCCTTGCGGTCCGGAGCCGTGGTCTCTCTTTAGAATATTCCCGTAACCCTAGCATGCAATGGCCCTGTCGAGCCCCGTAAATGCTGCTGAATGCTCTTTAAGGCGCGCGTGCAAAAGGACGCGCTGCCGACCCGGGCCTGGTCCTACCAGAAGGTGAGCTACCTAGAGCAGAAGTCATTAGATGATTTTCCCACCAAAAAAAGGCATGTCAGATAAGTTAATGAATTACCCACACTCAAATTTTAATAACCTTTTGTATATGAATTACGATATTACAGTAGTTATATCAATTACAATTGCAGATTTATATTGTTTTTGTTTCAATGGAAATTATTATCGCGCTTGTTTACCGCGACGGAAAAGAGAGAATATTGAGCAACGTATTTCTAGCGTTAGGAACGGCATCTTTGTTTGTGAATAATGTAACTAACAATGTGTGTTAAAATATCGTAACTGAAATCTAATTGAATAAGCTAATTGAGATTACGTAGGGCGTTAACTTATATAATACCTATTACTACAACCTAACAATATAGGTACTATTTCCATAGTTAGAACTCCAAAGGTATTTAAATTTAACGTTAGTTCAATAAAACAAACAACTCAATTCATGGTTACGTAACCAAGAAATACCAACAATGTCTAGGGTTAACTTTTGACCTCGAAAAATAAAACTTTTAGGAGTAACTCCGCAAGTAGGAAATTTAAATTCAAGGTCAAAGTACCAGGGAATTATAATTCTTAAGATAATGCTAAGTCTTTTATTACAGAAGACATTGCAAGCGTGATTTAGACGGCCGCTATATTTCGCCTGTTTTGTCAATAAAGACGGAAAGTACTATGAAAGCAATTGTTTGCGCGTGGTAACACTCGATTATATTATTTGCTTAATACAAGGACACCAGATTCCATGAGGAGGTTTCATAAGTCACTGAGGATAATTGGTTGAGTAAATACAATATTACAGAAACTTATTACTTTGGCTCTGCTCTTAATCTAACTTTTAGGATTATTAAATCTTTGTTCTTAGAAATTTGAGGCCTCTTTGGTTGGTTGGTGAGCATTGCAGAACTGTAGACTGCGACATCCTGCGGAGAAAGACTCTCTCATCTTAACATTGTAGTGTACGTTTGCAAGTACGAAGCATTTTGATTATGGTTACAACTTTGTTTAGGTCTAGCAATTTTTGCATTATGTACTAAATTCGTACTTTTTTCCAAAACTTGCTACAAACATAAATAACTTGCTACCATGCGTTTAATCTACTATCTTCATCTATATAAAAATATAATTTTATTTATTTATTAATTGTAATTAATTGCTGTTCGTAAGTCTCGCTAAAACTTGAGAACGGCACGTCTGATTTAGCTAATTTTGATTTTTAAATATGGAAAATCAATAAAAATTACTTGCCAAATTAGGGTTCCGTAGCCGAATGGCAAAAATCGGAACCCTTATAGTTTCATCATGTCTGTCTGTCTGTCTGTCTATCTATCTGTCTGTCTGTCTGTCTGTCTGTCCATCCGTCCGTCCGTATGTCACAGCCATTTTATTCCGAAACTATTAGGACTATACATGTGAAACTTGGTACGTAGATGTATTCGGTGAAACGCTTCCCGATTTTAAGAAAAAAAATTTTTATAATTATTTAAAATAAAGGCAGCCCCCCTTGTGTTCCTCTCCTCCCCCGCTCTAACTTCTATAATAATGGAGTGAAAAATTAAAAAAAAATATGCTGTAGATATTAATGTAAACTTTAAACCAAAATTAGTTTGGACGAGATCGGGTTAGCAGTTTTTGAGATACAGCATATTTTCTAAAACCGCAAATATAACTTTGTAATTCATACAAACACTATAAAAAACAGTCATTTGGCGTAGTTACTACGGAACCCTTCATGGACGAGTCTGACTCGCACTTGGCCAATTTTTTTGTAACGCTTTGTTGCAAGACAAGGTTTTTTACCTATGCATAAATACACACATTATACATATATCTGCGGAATAATCACCGGAAATTAAATTACACCACTAATTAGATAGAAAGCTCAATGTTTGTGGAGCTCGTAGTTGAATAATAGCAGCGCAGCGTATCGAGTCGATCTATAAGGTTAACCACCGCTTGACAAGGCCAGTTCTCGAATGGGATACCATCTTAACACATCACGATTCCTTCGTGTCTCGTCGTTAATTCCGGCTGTCATTTGTTCGGATGTTTCGTCGTTTCGCACCACGAGTGGTTCGGACCGCGGTGTGAAACGCTGAAGAGCTCTTAGGAATAGGCTGTTTCGGACCGCGGTGTGAATCGACCATAGAAGAATTTGAATGGGTTTATTCGAACCGCGAATGGAACAAAAAGTTTTCTTAGTAATAATGCTCATTCTCACAATAATTATTTTATTTTTATTTTATTTAATTTTTATGTCAACCAACAGATATAATAATAATAATAAAATAATAAAAGTATTTATTTTGTACACAAAAACAAAAAGTACAAGGTATGGCCTTAACTTTAAATTGTACAACAATGTCACAGTTAAAGACGAAAAACCTGGCTCCTAAACTACGCAAGAAGCCTGTAATCTTAGAAGCCTAAGTTCCCCAAGATTTCAAATACGAACAATTCAAACAATAATAATTGTACAAGCACTTCTTATGTGTTAATAACAAATATAAAAAATTGGCCAAGTGCGAGTCAGACTCGCCCATGAAGGGTTCCGTAGTAACTATAATAAATATAATTTAGTATATTTATTAAAAAAAAAAAACTTAAAAATTTCTTAAAACTAGCTTATGTACAATTTTTACAACTACGCCAAATAACTTTGTTTTTCATAGTGTTTGTATGAATTACAAAGTTATATTTGCGGTTTTAGAAAATATGCTGTATCTCAAAAACTGCTGACCCGATCTCATTCAAACTAATTTCGGTTGAAAGATTACATTAAGATCTACAGCATATATTTTTTTTAGTTTTTTCACTCCATAATTATAGAAGTTAGAGGGGGGCACACACATTTTACCACTTTAGAAGCGTATATCTTTTAAACGATTAACTTCATGAAAAAGTGGTTTTAGAAACCTCAATGTCATTTTTAAATACCTGTCTATAGATACTACACACGAATAGGTTTCTTGAAAAAAAAATATTTTCTGTTTCAGTTCCATGTATGGGCAGCCCCCCTTTATTTTAAATATTTTTTATTTTATTTTATAAAATCGGAAAGCGGTTCACAGAATACATCTACCTACCAAGTTTCACATGTATAGTCTTAACAGTTTCGGAATAAAATGGCTGTGACATACGGACGGACGGACGGACAGATAGACAGACAGACAGACGGACAGACATATCGAAACTATAAGGGTTCCGCTTTTTGCCATTCGGCTACGGAACCCTAAAAAAGACAAGAAATTATATACAGTATTTTTAAACCTTTACGAGATAAAACACAAGACAGGCTTAATCTAGACAAATGTAATTTTTATGCTAGGTACTGGTAGTGGTCCTGGTGGTGGTAGGTAGTGGTAGGAACCTGACATCTTTGACACACGTTATTGGTTGTAAGAAGCTAAAAATCAGACACCAGTCTTGCCATGACGTACCGTGTTACCAAGTTACTGGATTGTGGAGTGGACCCTGATAAAGTTGGGATAAGTTGGGTTCGAGTTAAACATGATTGTCTGGCAGTTTGAGTGCTTTTTACGGCCTACCCAAACGTCCTTACCTTACCTTGGTATTGTTCGTCAAATCGATAAGCTTCTTGTTTTAATTTGAGCTATATGTTATTTGACAAATGCTTGCACTGTATGGACAGGCCCACTCAAATCTGTGAGCATCTTTCCTCAAAAGATCGCCTCAAACGGTAATCTACAGGGTTCCCATATATTTTTAACCAGTATACATTGTATGGACTTTAAAAGAGACGGACCCCTGAGTTTGTTTCGGTGTTTCTTCTCAGGGTAGTCAGTTAGTAAACACCGGCCTCATCTAGTTCAAATTTACAAAAAAATGGCGTGTTAAAGTGTTAATTAGTAACCAATTTGCAAAATAAAGGAAAAAAAGCTTAAGCAGATCACGATGATGGTGAAAGCTTAAGGCTCAATTTACACCGCCGCGGAGTGGAATGGAAGCGACTTTTTGCAACGAAATTGTACATAGCATAATGAACTTTATGTCAATTACATAACTTACAAACTAAATAGGAGCCAAAAATAGGTCGCGCGTCTTCCGGGGAATCCTCGCGCATTCTCGAGAATTCCCCTAGCTACTGACGGCGCCGTCTGTGGAATCCGCGGGAAGTGGCGCGAACGGGGAATCGGTTGGGTCGGCAAGCAAGGCGCAGTCGCGCGAATTGCTCCAGAATTCTCGCGCATTCCAGCGAATTCGCACGACTTCTCGCGTCATGAGGCGAAATTGACACTTCCATTCCGCGGTGGTGTAAACTGAGCCTAATGCTTATTACCATTACATTTTCGAACTCAATGCAGCCCTCATAAATGGCCGACCAAGAACTGGAAACCCATAGGTTAAAGAATTTCCATTAAAAACAAATAAAAGCCATTATTAAAATATCCCCATCCCTTTCTTGGCACATTATTAATATCGGAATGACAAAGAGGCAAGACGTGAGTTCGTTTCCTTCGCATTATCGAAACGTCTTCATATTTAAAAAAATGATATCTATTTGAATAAAGTACATTGGGAAGTTAATTTTGTTTGATAACGGAAAAATTACAAATTATGGTGTTTATGATCTGACCGTTAATGGAAAACACGATATTCTGTCTATTCGTTACGGGGAAGCGGGAATGTTTTAATGAGATATCGCAGCCCCGGACGAAGGGCAACTGAAAAAACAGTGCGAGTTTTTAGTCAATAAGAGACTGGGCCCGTTCTGGGTGGAGTGGAAGGGATCCGATTCACCCAGAGCGGGGCGAGCCAGTGGAAGACTTTCCCCCTTTCAAATATGTGTATTCATTGAAATGAGTAAGTATTGTTATAATCGTATCTAATACATACCCATCATTATTATATGAAGGTTAGTGTAAGGACAGCTACAAAATACCTCTAAGAAAATTCAAATCAACTAGTTATAGAACATTTCCAATTTCAGATTCGGTCAGCCAGAAAACAGTGGAAAAAAGAAAGAAGCACTCTATTGTTGAAAATATTGAATTGTCAATGCGTCCGACAGCTAGAAAAAATAGAAGAAAAAAAAAGAAAGAGGTACTCTATGGTTCTCCATAGAGTCCTCTTCCCTTTTTTTCCACTCAAGATTGTTACGTGTTGTTCTATTGGTTCATTTAAGTTTCTAAAAGTACTCTCTGTGTTCTATGCCCCTTCATAATGCTAGACAATTAGATCACAAGACACATCTTCATTAATATTAATCTAAACAGTGGATATCCCACCTATATGTACAAAACGTTTTGGGAATAGTTTCATTGTACATACAGCTAAGGAGTAGAATTCCTTGCCGGAGTCATGTTTCCTGATAGGATAACCTGGGGGTCTTTAGGTCAAGAGTGTGTTAAGCGTGCTTCGTCTTCGACCACATCATCGCATACCATTAGATGAGATGGTATTCAAACGCGAGGTTATCAAAAATTAACAAACAATCAAAAATCAAAGTACAATGTTGTTTTTAACCGACTTCAAAAAAAGGAGGTTCTCAATTCATCTTGAACTTTTTTTTATGTATGTTACCTCATTACTCGGAGACGGCTGGACCAATTTGGAAAATTCGTTTTGCGTTTGAAAGGGTATACTTTCTAGTTGGTCCCATTGTTACGAAATCAGGATCTGATGATGGGATCCTGGAGCAATCGAGGGAACTCTTCAAATATTATAGGCACACCTATAGCGTTTTGGGTATTTCTTATAGTACCTTGAGCAGTTGCTTTCGAAAAGTATCATTTGGGGAAGTTGAACTGATGATGAAGACCACAGATAGCCACTGAAACTACTCAATAATTTATTATTATTAAAAAAATATTTCGTGGATTGCGATTCGATTACTTGAGTACGGATGTTAAGCACTTTATGCTCGTCGCAATACATACGAGTATGGTGATGTAGAGCTGATAGTCAAGTACCAGGAGAACTCCTCAAAAATTAACGGCTATGCATCGGGAAAAGCAATATTTTGTAAAATGTGATGTTGTTGACATTATTGCTTTTGTAACTAGATAAATTACAAACAGACCTAATAAAAAGCGTGAAAAAAATTTTTAACAAAAAATAGAACCGACTTCTATTTTTTGTTAATTTTTTTTTAAACTTCTACGCAGATCAAATGCCGGGCAAGTGAATAAATACATTCCCCCTATTATTTTGACGGTCTGTCATACGTCTACAATCGAGCTGATAATACCAATATCATTGTATATCTTATTACCAAGCAGCTAAGGTTTGATTTACGCTGTTGATAATGAGTGAGAAATTTTTAAATACATAGTTATAGAGTAAGCTAGATGTGTCAATAAAGTAAGCGACGACTTATTACAGGAGGCCGTAAAGATCCTCTGTTGAATTTGAAGATAGCACACACATTGTATGAAATTATGTACATAGTAAAGCTACAAGGTTGCCAACGTAGACGATAGATAAAGATTTCGTTACCTGAAAGGACACTGAATTTATTCGAAGAACTGAAACGCAGTGCGAAAAATCTCGTTAATGTTTCCACATTTCCTCAAGAAATTGTGATTTCCGTTTAGTTAGTGACCTAGAGAGTATTGTTTCGAAATTACTTTTGACCTTTTATATAGAAAAAATATACTGGAGTATATTTAGTTTAACCTTGGGTTCAAAAAGTCGGTGGATAACAATTTAGATTAGAAATAAGTAACTTGAACTTCAGTAATAAAATACTTCACTAATAATTCACTATTAAATATATGATAAATAAAAAAAAACTCTGATAAGAGAGATCACAATATTACAATATTTATGACGAAAAGCAAACTAAGTATATGAACCCCATAAGTAATTCGAATTTTACACTATTTTCACTCTGGGTCTTCTTTATTTAAAGGGAAATTAGGGAGTATAGTTTTATGGTGGAAATATTGTAAGAATTAGGCAGGAATGGGTTTAGAAGTAAGGTTTTGAATGCTTGAAGTTTGTCTGTGAGACAACCACCAACCTATCTAAGTTTGTAGTGCAAACTATACTGAATGACCTATCCTGCCCCCTTTGCCTAGCAACTTGATTTTCCATCCTTAAAATGAAGCTCAGCAACTTGCAGACGAAGAGATCTATCCGCCGCCTCAGATGACGCCGTGAAGTTGCCAAAGTTCATACATTTTCATTTACAAGTGCTGTAAAACCATGCTTCTTGTCAAATTTCATGATAGAACGGGGCGGGAAATACCCTATAAGTATTGATTCACTTGTGTAATCGCAAAATATGCGACATAAACGGTTATATCTTTTGATCGCTTAGATTTACAGATTTGATTTTTACGAAGACATCTTACTTAATTATTATACTACAAGCTGTACCCCGCGGTTTCACCTACGTTTATCTACATCTCAACAATTTATAATTTACCATTTTTTTTTAAAGTAGACTTTATTTATTAATCCCGGGTTTTCAACCATTCTCATTTCAAATTTGATCCAAATCAGTGTCGTGGTTTAGCCGCGAAAGCATAACAAACAGACAGACAGAGAGATAAACTTTCGCATTTATAATATGTATTAATTAGTATGGATATGTCTATTTTTTTTATTATCATGTCCTATCCAGTAATAATGCCGTCAAATTCCACACATCCGTGTACCAAAAGCCCAAGGTGGTAGTATCAGGGAATCTCAGCACGCGATTTGTAAATTACCGTAAACATGGCGCGGCGGTGTGCCGTCCCACTTCTGAAGCTCACCTACTTCTGACGCGCATGCACCGCGCCACGTGGTACCAACAAACAGACTGGAACACCGGTTTATGCTTATGTACAGAGTATACTCGGTACATACATAATATAGTTTAATTTATAGGTTATTTATTTAATGAATAATTGGCATATATATTACAAACATTGCTTTAAAAGCAAAATCAATATTTTACAATTAGGAACACCGTATGGTGTAATGATTGGGCCCTTCTGCATGCGCAATATACGTAGTTATCAACCTATGTGCTTTTAGTGGTAAAAAGGTATGAAATATATACTGATATGGTGTTGAAAACTTTCATGTTTTCTGACTGTCTATGGTGACTTCATTAGTTTCAATAAAAGTCAGTATGTTATTGTCCTCTAATATACTGACTTTTATTGAAACTTTTGCACTGCATCTCAAAATTTTTGAAAAACATATGGTACTCTCTCCACTTTATATTGCACGTCAAAAAGTTAATTCAGATAAAATTGCATGTTTTAAATCCCAATAAATAAAATTTAGATATTTAACTAAATATAGCAATCTCTTTAGAGCTTTAAACGTGAACAGACTCGATTTAGGCACACTCCACACACTTCTGTTTCAACCACATAGTGATAATACGAAGAGTCTGTTCAAATTCTTGGCTTTTAAGACGAGAAGTAGGTTTTTAAGGGGGATGTAGGTTATCCCCCTTAACTATCTTGTTATATAAAAAATAATATAAGTAACAAGATAGTTTGAATGAATGTTAGAGAAAAACTTCCAAGACACAAAATACGTGTAAAGTAGCTCGTAAATTTTGTGATCGCATTTTATGTAATTATTCCTTAATATATACGTATAGTTTATATTAAAAAAAAAACCATTTACAAATAATATTAGCCACCATAAAAAAATAGTAGCTCACCGGTATCGGGAATAGGTTCTAAGCTACCGGTGGTCAGGGCTCCAGAGAGAGCAACCTCCTAACGATACGTGCCATGTCCAGGAGTACCGCTTTCTGAAGCAAGCCCTTGATCCAGCTGCCTAAAGAGAGCCTCTTAAGGTGTTGGTCGAGGCTCTTGGCTATTAAGCCATTGGCTGAGACAACTATCGGTACAATGATTGCTGGTTTCATAACCCACATGTCGACAATCTCGTGCGCCAAGTCAAGATACTCGATTTGCTTATCTTTCTCAGCTTTCACGAGGCAGCTCTCACGATGTTCTCGTTAATGTACCTTTATTGTTATATTATATTATAAGAAGATTATTATTACGTATCACTTACAATAAATAATTACCAGGACCACAGTTTTTAAAAGAGACACCTCACTATCCGTAATTACCTAGCTAGACAAACGGGTCAATGACCGCAATCAGTTCCCCCGATCCAACCGTGTAAACTACTTAGATGTGTAGGTAGGTACTCAGCCGCATCTGGCTAGACGGAAAACTGACACCAACTCATTGGGGAATAATTCAAGAGTTAATGAATTATGTATACAATTAATGTTAATTAATAGAAAAGAAATTCATTTACATTTTCTTTATATGTAAGAATCCCGTGAATCAGCTAATGGTACCAGGAAATCATAAGTTCACTGGCAGATATGTTGAAACGCACTTTCTACCGTACGTACTGAGTTTTCATCAACATTGCTAACCCTTTTTTTCGGGTGGGAAAATCATCGAATGACTTCTCCCGCTCTGTGTTGAGCGGAAGGGAGTTCCTTCAGCTGCCCTAGCGTTTCGCGGCCGCGGTACCTAACTTAGAATTAAATATATTTGCAGCTCTGACGTATACTACTACCCTTTTTTTTTTTTTAACGTGGTAAAATTATCAAATAAGTCCTCCCACTCCGGGCAGGGTGGGAGGGACTGTCAGACTTTTACTGACTAAAATCCACGGTGTTCCTTCAATAACCCTTTACATACCGGGGCCACGGTAACGGGATGAGTCCCACGACCCCGGCGGGCTTCGGCCCTCTGCAGAGGGGGCCTCGTCATGTTGCTGACGCTCTTTGAGGCGCGCGTGGAACACGACGCGCCGTCGACCCGGGCATGGTCCATGGTCGGACAGCGAGTTGCCCTTTACTCGCTGTCCGCATGCCCGCGCCTACGGTGGCCGGAGATCGTCGGCCGACGTCCGACGCCGTGGGCGTCTACCACTGCGGCTGGGCTGGAGGGAGGACGCCATCCTCTCCCTCACGCGGCCCGCCTCCTCCTTCGAAAGCATGACTGCTTCGCAGAAGGAAGCGACCGCTTCCCACTCCCTCTCGCCCCGCAGCATGGCCTCAACCAAGGCCGGGCGCGAGAGGTCTCCGCCTATCGCCGCCGTGAGGACACGACGGTGCTCTGCCCAGGCGGGGCAGTCTTGCACCGTGTGCTCTACGGTGTCCTCAGGGCGACCCTCGCAGTGGTGACACCCAGGCGTTTCCTCCTTTCCCATCAGACACAGGTACCTCCCGAAACTTCCGTGTCCGGTGAGGACCTGCGTCATGCGGTAGGTCAGGACGCCGTGACGCCGATCTAGCCACTCCTCAAAGAGGGGTCTTACCGCCGCAATTGCGGCGTGCCCGGCCGTCGGTTGCGACAGTCGTTCCCTCCATACTGCCCTGAGATCGCGCCGGAGCTCTTCCCGCCGCGCCTCGACTTCTCGAGGCAGCGGGGATACGCCCCGGCGCTGCGCCTCCACGCGCCATTCATAGACGCGCTGGAGGGCAGTCGCCTCCAGATCCCAGGGCAGCAATCCGGCAAGGAGGTTGGCCGATTCGCCGGCGATCGTGCGGTATCCCCGGATCATTCGGATAGCCATGACCCTCTGGCATGCGACCAACTTTAGTGGTCGCGTCCGGATGCACAGGGCCCACACTGGGGACCCGTAGAGGGCCATGGACCGCACGACGCTGGCGTACAGCCTTCGGCAGGAGGCGTTTGGCCCGCTGAGATTAGGCAGGAGTCGCCTGAAGGCGGCTGCTGCCCGGTTCAGCTTTGGGGCCAAACTCAGGAAGTGCTCCCTGAAGTTCCACCGGCTGTCGAGGACGAGTCCCAGGTACTTCATCGTCCTCCCGACGCCGATGCGAACCCCCTCCACCGTTATGTGGGACTCGGACCGTGGCGCGTTCCGACCGCCATGGAAGCACATGGCCTCGGTCTTGTGCAGCGCCACGTCGAGTCCCAACTGCCGATCCTATGAACGACTGTCGCGACCGCTTGCGTCGCCAGGTCGGCCGCCGCCTGGTGCGACTCTCCCTGCGCCAGGACGAGCGTGTCGTCAGCGTAACATACTACGCTGACGCCGTCAGGGAGGTCGCCGCGCAGCACCCAGTCGTATCCGATGTTCCACAGGGGCGGCCCCAAGACCGATCCCTGTGGGACACCGCACAACATCTCTCGCCGGTTCCACTCTCCCCGGTGATCGGGGTAGATGACGGCTCTGTCCGTCAGGTAGTCCTCGACTATGCGACGGAGGTAGGTCGGCACCCGGTGATACCGGAGTGCCTCCCTGATGCAACTCCAGGGCAGGGTGTTAAAGGCGTTGGTGATGTCCAAAGACACCGCCAAGACGACCCTGCCCCGGGATACCGCGTCCCCCTACTACCCTAGTTACAAAATTACAGAATCGATTTGTATGTTTAAATGTAAGGGGGGGGGAAGTTATATAAAAAAAAATGCAGTGCAGGGCAAACTAACTCATTCAATTAAAACTAATTATTAGATTAAAGATTGTATTTAAACGAACAGGTCAAGGCTAAGAGGATCAATTAATATTATTTTAAAAATCAGATAATGAATAGTGTAATATTAACAAACATTGTAAAGCATTATAGTAGGAAGCTAAATTACGCATACATTAATTAGCTTTTCACATGACTGGGCTCAATATAAATAAAATACACTACCAGCCCTTTCTTAATTTATAAATAGCTACAATAATAGCTTTGAATAGTAAATACAAGCGTAGTCCTAACGAGCGGGCAAACCCATGAATAAGGCAGGGGTTCCCTGATAGTTCATTGTAACATGTCACATTTGGTGATGGCACGTAAGCTAATTCATTAACGGAATTTAATGTTTTACTAAATAATATTGAGAAATACTACTACTATTTAGGTGAGGACTTGCAATTGGCTGTCTGGTGGCTATGTTTTCATATGTTTTTATTGCTGTAAATCCTCCGTTAGCTAAATAAATAAATATTAGCAAAATAGTACCAGTTTTTTTGTGATCACTAAAGTAAGTACTTAATATTCGTTACTAGCTTTTTTTGATTATAGGCCCGTGTTTGACTACCGTCTCAACTGATGGTAAGCGGAGGTCGAAGATGGTGCGCGTTTATCTAGAAGTAATCTTTTCAATCTGGCTATCAGCTATCAGGAAACACAGGCTATGACAATGAATTCCACTCCACTTCCAGTACCAAATTTCATATAAATCGGTTAAGTGGTTTCGATGTGAAAGTGTAACAGATAGTCTGAGTTTCTTTCGCATTTAATAAATAAGTAGGTATAATTGTACTTTTGATATATCAATTCATTTCATGTAAACTTTTATACAAACGATTTATTCAAAACTAAACTACAAACTAAAATCTATACTAATATTATAAAGCGGAAAAGTTTGTTAGTTTGTTTGTTTGCTTGAACGCGCTAATCTTCGAAAGTACTGGGTGGATTTGGATGAAATTTGGTATGGAAGTAGCTTGAAGCTTGAGGAAGGTTATAGGCTACTTTTTACCCGACTGCAAAAAAGGAGAGTTATGTTTTTACCGTGATAGAATCCACGGGAGCGAAGCCCCGCGAGAGTACTAGTATAGTATAAAAAAGTTCGTCATCAACGCTGTCGGCTGGTAAGGTGCCCAAGAGTCTGGATGCATTGCATTGCCACGTTGTATGGCAATGATTGGCCTCTAGCCAAAGTAAAAGCCAGCCCTTAGGTTACTGGAAGTGTCAACCAGTTTTTTCAAAATATTACACAGTACATACAACGTGTAATTTAAAGGGTACAACCAAGTACATGGCTTCTTTGGATGATAAACGATATGGCAAGGGTTTTGTAATCCTAAGTCTACGTGTGTAGAACTTATTACAAATTCCAATACACTGATACCAAAGACCGAATTTTTCAAATAAAGAAGAACGAAAAGAATTATCGTGTTATTGGCAAGTGACGTGGAAAGTTATTGACCCTCGTAGTGCTGTGACACGTTTGTTATGATTGGTATTCAAGAAATATATGAAACCAATAATTTGGTATCAATTCTTTGAGTCAGTTATTTTGTGCTGAAACTGTGCATAGAGACTCCATACCAGATGTTGTCTTCAGCCCTTTTGGATAGATATGGGGTTTCCGTTACACGTTGTATAGGCCACGCGGCCGCAAGTCTTAATTTTATTTACATAATCGAAAGAAAATTCTTCGTTTTTTCGACTCGATGGAGTGTGTAGAATTTATAGGGGTTTCGATACCCATGGTTGGCGGTCATTGGAATTTCCATAAATAATTTCTCAGTAAAAGCCTGAGTGTGGGTTTGTTATGCCCGATTGATGACATTTAGGCGCGTACCCTTTTACGAATGGAACACATATGTTCTTTAGTTCAGTTCTTTAGTTATTTTGCTTTGCATTGCGAATGAGCCTGCTCTTGACAATGATCACGCCTGATGGTAAGCGAAAGACGAGGTTTACAGTAAAACAAGCGAGCCCAGAAGATGCGTGTAGAGAATACAGACGCCGCGCCGCCAGTCAGTACGACACATTGGTTGTGCGACAACGCGGTATGTGAAGATCTTTTCAGTTCATTTGCCTTTTATCTTTTGAATTTTTCTTTTGATCACTTTAAATAAATACCTTTCATATTTGGACAAGTTCATGTAAAATTTTTAGGTAAATAAATGAGAGAAAGTACTCCCAAATGATGAGTAATTAAACAAAGTCTAGAGAAGACTAACATTTTTGTAATTCAAAAAGATGACGGCTATTTATTTAAACTCGCAAGAGTTGGTTGAAATCCTTTCATTATTAGCAGTCCAATTTACTTTAAGCTGGAATAAGTAAAGAAATTGCTTATAGCGTCATATAATTAAAGTTGTTCATTTTTTCTGTAGAGATATTAAGATATGTATATGTACCAAGCGTGTGTAAGGAAAAATCTACCAACAAATATATATTTCTTTTAACTAAAATATTTCTATGAACTGCTGAATAACCGTAAAAAACACTAATCGCCATTAATAGTATATATCTTACTAATAAATGCGAAAGTTTGTTAGGATAGATGTATGTTTGTTGCTCTTTCACGCAAAAGCTGCTGAATGGAACTGAGTGAAATTAAGTATGTAGATAATCAATTCCTGGAATAACACATCTAGGCTACATTTTATCTTAGAATTCCCACGTGAATGAAGTTGCGGGTAAAAGCTAGTAGTAAACTAATAATTAGCGAATAGTATCAACTTCATTGGTTTAGTAAGCACGGGTTCCTGGCTTCGATTCCCCAATCTAACGAAATGTTATTAGACATTTCCATCTGGCATTTCTCAGTAGCGTTTTCACGCAGCTTGTAACTGTAGGCGTGCCCGTAATATGTGGCTTAAGCTTATTAGAATTGGAGAAATCTGGGTGTACTATGCTATGTGACCTCTGCCTCACACTCAGAGCAATCTAGACGTGATGATTTTTTCTCTTAGACACACAGGACCGATAATGTAATATATGTTTTAAGGTATTGTTCGTCAGATCGGTGAGCTCCTTAAGTTCTCAGTTGAGCTACACGATAACTGACAAATGCTTGCACTTGATTTGACTGGACCCGTCCAGACAGGACGGGTCCAGTCAAATCTGTGTGGTTATTTCCTCTAAGATTTTCATTTTGTTTCATTTTTATTACTAATTTATCCATCATTATCGTAGTCGCTTCTCAAGTTTATTTTAATATAATATGAATGTTGTGAATGGGAAAACACTGTAGACTCTTAGATTTGTTATACAAATTTTTATTTGTAATTCCATTGTGTTGTATTAATTGATCTATACTGTCCTCTTATACCTAATTAACCTGTATTATGGATACATTGTAAAAATAATATTTTGATTTGAAAAGAGTAACGTTCTGTGGAGTTTCTTGTCGGTATTTCTCCATAGAAAACGACCAATTTCGAACTGTGCCCTAACTATGTGAAATGAAACATTTTGAGTTTGCGTTTGAGTTTAAGAGAATTGAATGAAACATTTTGAGTTTGAGTTTGAGTTTAAGAGAATTCTCTTAAACTCAAACGCAAACTCAAAATGTTTCATTTCACATAGTTAGGGCACCACAGATGAACCTACATGCTTCTCATATGATTGGACCAACACAAATTGCGTGGACTTTAAAAGAGACATCAATGTCTCACCGTCGCACCGAAACAAACTCAGAGGTCAACCTCTGAGTTTGTTTCGGTGTTTCTTCTCAGAGTAGTCAGTTAGGAAACACCGGCCTCATCTAGCTAAACTAAACTAAACACGCAAAAAAACATGACGTGTAAAAGTGTTGTTTATAACCAATTTACAAAATAAATATTTCATTTCATTTATATTATAAATGCAAATGTGTGTTAGTTTGTATTCCTTCTGTCAATCAAAACGGAGCAACAGATCAATGTGATTTTGGTGTAGAGGTCTGGAAGGTTTCATCAGTTACTTTTTTCACTGGCGTGCGAAGCCAAGGGCAGAAGCAAGTGAAAAATAAAGAAAACACTAACTGTTGATTAAGCCTTTTATACGTGACATGCGAATATGACATACAGCGAATAGAAAAACCACATTAGTAACCAAACTACTTTTGTGGTTATGTTTGGCTGTCGAAGTTTCATTACACATCTTAATGAAATTAGCCAAATGGCAAATATCAATTATTAACAGTAGGTACAACTAGACATCACTCAGCTAACTGGTAAAATATAATAATTTGATAATGTCGGTCATAAGAATAGTAACTTGACAAAGCAAAGTAACTTAGTTTTGAGATTGAGCACGCCGTCACGACGTACTAGACACACTCAGCTTTTCGATGCCAGACATGCCAGTACAAACTACGCTCAGAATTTAGTTATTAGTAGAATACTAAGAACTTTAAACAAAAACTTCTCCCATCTGGATATATTTAACTCCAAAAAAGGTATGTTTAGGAAGCTACTTTTATCCTCTGTACATGTCGATTTACCTAATCAGATCCTAACAGAAGTAAAATAGTATGAGATTAAGTATGGTACACTAAAGACATTCACCATACACCACATACCTACAAATTCAGAAAAATCTAAAAAAAAAATTCCTTCATGTTTGTTACTAGTCAATAAATTGTAAATCCGTAATTGGCTGTAAGATTAGATATAAGTTACTATAAAAAATTGTTTTAAGAGCTGTGGATTTTGTTATAAATAAATAAATAAAGCCATTTCTGTCTGGTCAGGAACCTAACACGAAGGGGATGACGGAAGAAGGGTGACCTATTTGTAGCAAAACGAGCGAACGAAACTCTCCCCTCCTCATCCCCTTCGAACCTAACCTGGCCGTATCACTTTCGAAAATAACTTCTGATGTGGTTGAATATCAGTTCTCAAACAATTTAATCGGTCGTGATGTTGAATGGTTTAAACTTAATGAATGATTTAACTAAAAACCTAGGGTTGTTGAATGGCGTTGTTCAATTAAAGGGCTAGCCGTGCAATTAATTAAATTACTTTATTTAGACGAGTTGGCGTCGACATATGTATACATAGTATATTTTATACGTACAACGTGTAACGAAAACTCCATATCTACCCAAATGGGATAAAGACAACATCTGGTATAGAATCTTTATGCACAGTTTCAGCTCAAAATAAGTGACTCAAAGAATTGATACCAAATTATCGGTTTCATATGGTAGTGTATGTGAATGTAATAATATAGAAGATAATTCTATCGTCTCAATGTTTTTGCGCCCCGAGCTTAGAGAATCGGGGGTAGTAGAGTGAAACACACTACTAGAGATGAGATATACTTGCAAATATCAATACCAGGGCTTGCAAGTACGAGTCTGTAAAAATACCAGGGTCGGAAACCAGGTATTAAAATACTAGAAAGTATTTTGAGCCACTTCGGATTTCAGTCTACTAGTCCAGGTCGTACCATGCCACAATCTAGTACGGCTTTTGTAGATTAAATCTTTCCATCCTACTTAATTTACAGAAATTAATAATTCACTTAATTAAATTCACGGAAATATGTTATCTTTGCACATGCAAGCATAAGGCATAAGGTTTAACACTCCCGATTTGTATGATATTAATGCTTTGCACATTTTACATTCAGCTTTATTTTAGCCAAACTTTTCTTAGGAGCCATGGTTTGTAACTGTATTTTTATTTACAACTAGTAAGTCTTATCAATTTTAAAAGAAAACACTTAACTACAGTTCAAAAATCATCTTTTACCTATTTAAATATTTACATTCCTAACTAGTAAACAAAGTCACGTACACATAAAAAAGCAGTTTTGTTTATTTACACACTAACTGTTAATAGTTTAAATTCAATAAACTCGCGAAATAAGAAAGTCACGGTCAGTTGGTAAATTGCATAACAAGCTCGCACTCACTTCTCAGTATTTATATGTATCATCTATGCACTCACTCAAACGACAACTGACGAAAGAAAAATAAAAAAATAAACATAACAAAATATTTTCTAATATACTTTTTCACGCAATAATGTGTCTTTTATTAATAGTCATTAGGGTGAATGGCGCCGCAAACTACTCAAAAGAAAAGAAAAAGTTCCCTGATGCACACACCTACACAGATTTCGGTTTATGTACTCAGACAACTTTGGAATATTTAGAGAACTACTACACAATCGCATTTGCAAATGAAAAATACTTTGAACCTTGCAAGTATTTTTTTTTTCTGATACGATTATGCTCCTTTTTGCTTAGGCAAAACGAATCAATTTCCTATGCAAGTATTTTCACATCAGACGCTCAAGGTACTAGACATGGGTCATACTTGCAAAATCGAGTACCAGGGCTTTCAAGCAAGTCTATCATAAGAAACCAGGTCCTAAAAGCAGGGCTCGGAATACTTTCAAGTATTTTCTATCTGTATAGGAAATTGAACCGTGATTTCCTATGTATAAGGAGCACAATCGCGTTTACAAATAAATACCTGCAAAGAGACGAAAGTTTCTACTTTTATTCAATCCAAGCCCTGTTGGAAGAAAAAATACTTGCATAGGAAATTGACCCATGAGTTGTTATGAATAAGAAGCACAATCGCGTTTACATATAAATAATTGCAAAGACAAACCATATACTAGAAAAGACTTGCATACGAAATTGTTCCGTAGTCTCTTACAGATAAGAAGCATAATCGCATAGTCGGGCGATCGTCAAGCTCCGACTGGAGCGAGTCCGAGTAGTCGTATAAAATACTTTGAAGTCTTGCAAGTATTTCGGATCAGCACCTGGTGTACGTACTTGGAAGTAAATACCTGGTGTAAAAACCTGGTCGCGTAAATACGTACCATCCCTACACACTACCCCTCCCTTAGGCAGTTCGCGTAACACTATGGAGTGGAACGGACGCACGTGCGGTGTGTAAAGCAGGGAGCCGATATGTCGCTATCAGGTGACACACGTAAACAGCACACATGTTTCTTGAATACCAATCATAATAATGTATTAGTTTATTTATATTTATTGTAACAGATTGTATTTTGTTTGTATGGGCCAAGTTGCCTGAAATATATAAAATTCTATTTCATTCTATTCTATAACAAACGGTCACAGCCCTACGAGGGTCAATAACTTTCCACGTTACTTGCCAATAACACGATAATTCTCTTCGTTCTTCTTAATTTGAAACATTCGGTCTCTGGTATCAATGTATCAATGAAATTCCTAATAACTTTCTCAGACGTGGAACTTCCAAAACTGGTTATGGTAAACCCTTGCCACGTGTTCGCACTTGGTATGTATATAATTGGTACATACATTACGGGAATCGCACTTTCTCTCGAGTGATACATAGTGCTTTATACTACACCTACGAGGAAAATAAATTCTACGAAAACTGTATCCTCCAAAGAGTATGTAATACACTATGTGGTATCCTCAAACAACACACAAATTGAAAAAGGCGTCTGCAATTTTCACATGTTCTGTTTTCAAATTGTTTATCCTGCCGCCGCAGGGTCGCACTGCCAGCCCGACACCATCCAACACACAGCTAGTGGCCAGTGTCATTTTGCGAACTTGGAGATAAAAACTCACTGTAAAAACTTTTTGGCTTTTGATATTTAGGTTACCGGCGCATAGTCTTACCCAAAATTAAAAAAAACCACGTAAGAAATGGATTTTCATACACTTTTCTCTCCCGCTCAGATGCGTTTTCTCCCCGCATATTTGTTCGATATGCAATGACGTACTTTCTACCGTAAATTTGATAAAGTATCAAAGTACTTTCCAAGCAGGTGTAGTATAAATACTTATAATTTAATTGTTTTCGATAGTACGTATTTACCATATAACTGTGTGTTAAGTAGTAAGTACTATTTTATTGTAAGAATGCCTCGAAGAAGATCCAACCTCTCCCAATGTACCAGAAATGCTAAAAGGATGAGATTAGTTCGATCACAGGAACCTGAGGAAGGTCGTGAGGCAAGGCTCTATGCAACTCGGGAACATAAGGCTAGGTTTCGTGCTGCAGAAACTTCGACTCAGCGAGAATCTCGACTGAGTTCAAATCGTTCTCGAATGATGACAACTCGAAATAGAGAAAACGGGGAACAATGAAAGGCACGTTTATCTGTCGATCGCAGCGATAACGCTAAGGTTTTTCGTGATTGTAGCCTTATTATATGAGATGAGTCCACAATGGCTAATCGAAAAGCAGTAGAAGCAGTAGACAGAACGTTGCGTGATGTTAAGCAAAATGATCAACCCATGGGTGGAATTACTATGCTTTTTGTGGCGATTTTCGTCAGACTCTCCCTGTAATGTAACCACGTGGAACAAGGGCTGATGAAGTTAGAGCCTGCCTAAAGTTTTCTCGACTGTGGCATTACATTATCCCTTTGCATTTGACATTAAATATGCGTGCGCAAATTGGAGGCAACGAAAATGCTCTGTCCATGCTGTAAGATTGTGGAACTCACTTCCGCCTAGCATTCGTGATCTAAAAACTATAACTCTATTCAAATGTTGATTAAAAGAGCATTACCTTTCCTCTTAACTGTGTTTATTATTTATGTTTATATTTATAAGTTTATATATTATAACATTATGTATTTATTTAAGTATATGTTATTTTTATTGCATTGTAAGTATGTGTAAGTATATTTAATATTTTAGTTTTAGACTTCACATATTCATATTTATTTCTCTTCTTGTTCTCACACACTATTATCTTCATTTCTTTTTCACTTCTCCTTTCGCAGGTCTGCTGGAAGAAATTTCTTAAGAAATAAGCAGTACCTTTGTACTCAGATATTATAATTATGTTTATCTTAATGTATTTTACTGTGTGTACATAAATAATAAAATAAATAAATAAATAAGAATTTTCAGATTTGCTACTTGAGATTCGTAACGGTGTGTATCCGTAGGAACAAGGAAAAGTTGTTCTTAATGAAAACCTATGCAACATAGTTTCATCAATGCGAGACCTCATATCATCTGTGTATGGAAACGCAACGCAAATACCAACTTGCGAAAATTCCTAGTTAAGTGAAGAGCTATTTTGACGCCACGAAACTACCAAGCAGTAACAATAAACGCTGAAATTTTGAGCTATGTTCCGGGGGATTATGTTGAGTATATCTCCATTAACAGAGTCATGGAAGAAGGAGAATCTACAAGCTACCCAGTAGAATTTTTAGAATCCCTCAATGCTCCTGGACTACCAGCACATAAAATAAAATTAAAAATAGGCGTACCCTTAATGCTTCTTAGAAAAAGCCCCCAAAAATTTGCAATGGCACCAGGTTAAAAGTGACCAGTTTACAACGAAATCTGATACAAGCAGAGATTTTAACAGGGTGTGGAAAAGGTGAAAGTGTTTTCATTCCTCGGATTCCTCTCATTCCAAACACTTTTCCATTTAGTTTTAAACGAGTCCAGTTTCCAGTCAGCCTATGTTTTGTGATGACAATTAATAAAGCCCAAGGTCAGACGCTAAAAGTTGTGGGTGTAGATCTAGGTATCAGCTGTTTCTCCTACGGTCAGTTGTATGTGGCTCTGTCACGGGTAAGCAATCCTAGGAGCCTGTATGCTTTCATGCCCGATGGCCATACGTCAAATATCGTATACAGAGAAGCATTAAGTATCTACTGTAAAGTAATTTTTTAGATACCCAAACGACGGTATATGTAATTCAAAATATGCTGCCCAAAAAGTCACTATTCCACGCGGACGAAGTCGCGGGCACAGCTAGTTATTAATAAGGATATTGATCATGTATAATATAATATGTTGTATAAAGTAGTTATTAGTTCGATGTTTGCACAAAAACAAACAACAAAAATACTATCAGCTTATTATAATTCCGCGCGAGTACCAGGGTAGCAGCCGTTGGGGAAAGTGGATCACTTCCACTGCTATGTTTTAGCCGGAACGAATGTTTTTTGGCTACATAGCTACTGATACTGTCTCAACATGAAGTATGAACGTGTGATGTGCTGCAAAATACTCTGTATTGAATAACTAAATTAAAAAAATACTTACTTAATTTGTTTGTAATGAAGGGAGGCCTTTGCCCAGCAGTGGGAACTGTTCGGGTTTGTAATATTAAGTAAAATAAATTGTATTTTTTATAGAACTGCCCATGGTTTGGTCCATCTTTTTAAGGTAGACAGCCTGATTATCATCATCATTTCAGCCGAAAAACGTTCAATGGTCAAACAGAAACTCAAAATATTTTATTTCACATAGGCCTACATGAGCACTTATAAAACGTCAGCAGTTAGGGCACGGTTCGAAATTGGTCGTTTCCTTTGGAGAAAAACCGGCACGAAACTCCACAAATTCTCTTTTCAAAATATAATTCTTTTTTTTGGTTTTATTATTTTTTATTTATTTATAAATATACTACTTACACAAAATAAGTTAATTTCTGTTAATTTAATTCAATTTAAACCCAATCAATTTATATTTATGTAATTATAATTCTGTCTATAAATAATTCTTAATTTGTTAATGTCATTTTTCTTTACATTTATTTTATAATACTTTTAATTAATTAATATTCACAATTATATTGTAAAACTCGTTTTGTGTAAGATGTGCATGCCTGTAAGTGACTTATTTACACAGGATTTAATGTCACAATGTATTTGTAAATAAGTTGTTGGTGTGCCTTATAAATAAATAAATTTAATTTTTAAATAATATTAAAACATTAATAAAAAAAACACTGCTAAACCTAACTATGTACATAAAAAATTCAAATAAAAAAAACATGCTTAGGTGTCAAAGTACTCCTCCTCATCGCTGTCGTCCGGAAACGTACCCAGAAGACTGGCAGCATTGCCAGGTTGTATGGTAATGCTTATTCTTTGGGCAAAGAACGAGCCAGCCCTCCGGTCACGCAGATAAAGATATAGGAGACGCGCACTCGGGCCCCATGACCCAAGCGTAAAACCAAAAAAAAACCAAAAAAAAAAAACATTTTTACAATGTATCCTACAGGATTGAGAGGTAGAGGACAGATAAAAAATTTAAAAACGAATCTAAGAATTTACAATGTACATTCACAAAAAAGCTTTATTTATTTATTCTTTATTTCGGTATTACCCATAAATGTGTTAGTAATTACTTAAACTATGTTAGTATATACTTATAATAAATCGCAACAAAAAATAAAACTATTAAACAAACAAGACCAAGATCTACCATCCTCTGGGAACACCCGGTAGCAGCACATGCATTGCGCACAGGTGTCCTGTTCGATACTCATCGAACACATCATCATCAGCAGTTTTAGCTCAAGTAGGTCACGCTGCGGCACCAGCGGACAGCGCGATCTACGCGAACCAGTGCGCGATCGACCGGCATACTTGTAGCACTCATTATCATCATTAGCATTAATTAGCGTATAGTGTCGGAATAAACTTCTCTAAAATCTTACCTTAGACTTATCATTTAGCACCCGCAATATCTAGCAGCTCGAACATTACCGTTCATATTGGTCCTTCGAACCGTCAAGGACTCCGCGACCGCGATAAATCGTAACGCGCAGTGCTTGTACAATTCCAGCAGCCTGTGGGTTGCCGCGAACTAAACTTAGACTAGGCGTGAGTTCAGAGTGATCTACATCCACCGTGGGGAGCTACGCGCGAAGCAACAAGAGCGAGCCAGCCGCTCGCGTATCCAGCAGCATTGCAGCAACAGCCGCATTACTTGTAACAGCAACAACCGTAGAACTAGCGGTTTTCAAGTAAGAACGTTCCATATTTTCTGTCTCACTTTAATCTGAAAGCAGCACAATGGAGACTTTATACTTCCAACAAACTGAATTAGCAGAGAGTATTGCCAAGGTCCTTATTAATTTCAATAAGGATGGCAAACAGCGTAAGACCATCGACTACTGTAAAAAGAGGCTAGATCTTTTAGACTCGTATTGGAGAGAGTATCAGCTAAATAACGAAAAACTTTTGTCTTTCGAAAAAAGAGGTCATAAGTACTTCGTCAATTCGGAGTTCGAGCGAACAATGGAGTCTTATAAAGCAGCAAAAGACGCCATATCCGAATATTATGAAGAGTTATGTAATAAAGCAAAACAGCCAGCATTCTCTGATCAAGAAGAAAACCCTTCATATCAGCAAGCAGCAGCAGCAGCAGGTTCTTCCGGGGGCAGATCCTTACAGCAGCAGGATAACTTGACGCCCTCAACATCCTCCAGGCCCGCGCGCGCTAGTGTCGAGGAGTCTAGAGGTACCTTTTGTAAGCTAGATGACATGCTACGCAAGCAAAATATCAATTTCAAAGCATTCGCAAGAACCGTAGAGACCATAGATGTCGAGTCCTTGTGTGACAAATGGGAGTTTGAAGACGCCTTGCGATTATTACAAACTCGGTGGACAGCCATAGATAACAGCCATTGGGAACTAATGATGGAGTTGGAAGATGACGAGCAGTACGAATTAAGCTACACTAAACAGGAGCGTACGTACAACGGCTTGAGAAAGGCTATCAGTTCTAAGATGTGGGCAACGTCGTATCGTGACAAGTCCACACCAAAAATGGAAATTCCTATATTCTCAGGCAACTATCAACAGTGGGTATCCTTCAAGGATCTTTTCGATGAAGCAATCCACAACAATCCTTCTCTGTCAAGTGTACAAAAGATGCAGTTCCTGAAGAGTAAGATTAAAGGAGAAGCCGAGCGTTTGATCCAGCATCTCCCGATAAGCACGGATAACTATAACACCTGTTGGGAGATCTTGACTCACAGATTTAACAACAAAAAACAGATATTTATGTCCCATATAAATTCCTTTTATAATCTTGCCAATATACAGCAGCAGTCGTACACAGCCATAAAACGACTTCATGACGTCACCTTAGAGAGTCTTCACGCCATAAAGAACCTAGGCGTAGATATTACGACATGGGATCCTCTTCTTGTCTATATACTAGCACAAAAATTGGATAGTGAGTCTTATTCCGAGTACATAGAGTCGTTGAAGAATCCGCGTGAGCTTCCTGTACTTCAAGACTTTTTGGACTTCTTAGAGAACAAGTTCACTGTCCTAGAGTCATCTCGGCGACGTCAAGATGGGACACCTAAGACAGTTTCATCTCAATCATCTAATCTTTCATCAAATTTTAATCGAAAAAATAATTATAAATTGAGCAATGAATCTAAAAATACCAGAAAACTGGAAATTGCGAAATCAATGCATGTGTCTGAGTCACTAAATAAATGCCCTCATTGTTCGTCAAAACATAATTTAATAAATTGCAAAAAATTTATGGAAGCGCCAATTGAGCAGAAAATAAAATTAGTTAAACAATTAAATTATTGCATAAATTGTGTTTTCGATCACAATGCTACTCGACAAAAACATGTCATAAATGCAATGACGAGCATCATACGATTTTGCATGACTATTTCGCAACACAATCAAAGTCTAACAACTTTACCGAGATTGCAAAGGAAAAAGGCGAAAACAGCAAAAGTATACACGCTTCTCAGCAAGAGGCATCGGAGATTTTATTAGCTACAGCACTCGTGAAGGTCACAGCAGCCGACAGGACCCAGCACGTGATGCGAGCACTGATCGATCAGGGTTCACAAGTTTCCGTGATCAGCGAGAAAGCAGCACAGCAGCTAGGATTAAAACGAAAACCTTGCAAAGGGGATTTATATTTTTGGAGTTGGCGAGCGTGAAAGTACCTGCAAAGGAAAACTAACAATCGTTTGTCAATCGACTTATACCGATTTTAAGTTTTCTACTGATGTTTTAATAATGAACAGCTTAGTAAAAAATCTGCCAAATGAGAAGTTTACAAAGCCATCATGGCAACATACTGCTCATCTCTGGTTAGCGGACCCAGATTATAACATCAGTCGTCCAGTGGATCTTCTCTTAGGAGCGGAAGTATATACCAATATCCTGTTAGAGTGATTAATTCGTGGACAAACGTCCTCGGAACCGCTAGCACAGCAAACTCATTTAGGATGGTTGCTATGCGGTGGCAATGCGAGCACTTCATTTCAATGCAACGTAATCTTGAATAACGTTGAGGATATCCAACAATTCTGGAAAATTGAAGACATTCAAGAACAGAATTCTATGTCTGTAGAAGATCAGGAATGCCTAGATTTTTATGAAACTACGACGAAACGTCTAGGAAATGGTCGTTATGTAGTAAGGTTACCTATGAAGCCAGGATGGGAAGAGAAGCTGGGATCTTCGAAAGAGATAGCGATAGCACAATTTAAAAATCTAGAACGTAAGTTTAGCAAGAACGAAGATCTAGCGAAGCAATACAAGCAATTTATCCGCGAATATGAGCAGCTGCAACACATGAAGTTAGCGATTTCTAACAGCAAACAGAAGGCGGAAATAGAATGTTTCTTTCCTCATAATGCGGTACATAGAGCGGAATCTAGCACTACAAAATTGCGCGTAGTGTTCAACGCATCGGCTAAGACTACTTCAGGCCACAGCCTTAACGACCTAATGCAAAGGGGTCCAAACCTCCAATTAGATTTGTTAGAGCTTATTCTGAAGTGGAGGCAATATCGTTTCGCATTCACAGCCGACATCGAAAAATGCTTCCGTATGATTTTAATTAATGAACAGGATCAAGGCCTACAACAAATCGTATGGCGATAAAGTCCGGATCAGCCTATAAGAAATCATAAACTAGCATCCATAACGTATGGAACTAAAAGCAGCACCATTCTTGACAATGATGACTCTGCGAAAATTAGCGTCAGATGAGCAGCAGAAACAGAAGACTGATGCAGCCAGTAGGGGCTTGACGACCTCACAATTGCTGGAACAAGCATTGTGGTGGCAAGGACCGACCTTTTTATCATCACCTCATTTCAAACCTAAAGAACAAACAAAATACGCTACTGACGAAGAGACGAAAAAGTATGTAAACGTAGCTCAGAATCTTATCGTAGATAGCAGCATAGTTAACGATCTATTACATCGTTACAGCTCATTTATAAAAATAACACGCATTTTAGCCTGGATACGGCGGGCTTTGACACCTGTTGTTAGTAAACAAAAAACGAAGCATCTCACTTTACACGAGCTTAGATCAGCAAAACTTACAATAATAAAATACGTTCAGCGCGCTGTGTTTAAACCAGATATTGAACGCTTATTGCAAAGCCAGGAAGTAAAATCCGACAGCAAGCTACTCAACCTTAATCCATACTTAGATCAAGACGGAATTTTTAGAGCAAAGGGAAGACTCAGGCACGCAAACATAAGCTCAGAAATGAAGTATCCAATCATCATTCCATATAGCAGCCGGCTGACTGAGCTTCTTATCGCTCAAGCCCATGAGCTCACATTTCACGGAGGAGCTCGGCTTACCATGTCCTTTCTAAGACAAAAGTATTGGATAATAAAAGGAAATCGAGCCGTCAAAACACAACTTCACAGATGTGTTACCTGTAGAAAACAAGAACCCAGGAAATTACAGCAGATTATGGGAGATTTACCTGATTTCCGCACCAATCCAGCTCCAGCATTTTATCACACGGGGGTAGACTACACGGGCTTCATATCTGTGAAAGCCAATAAAGGACGTGGAATAAAAACCACGAAAGGATACGTGGCTTTGTTTATCTGCATGGTCACGAAAGCAGTGCACATAGAATTGGTTTCGGACTTGAGCAGCGCTTCTTTTATAGCAGCATTGAGAAGAATGTCAGCGCGACGAGGAGCTCCGAAACATATGTACTCTGACAATGGCACTAACTTCGTGGGAGCCAACAAAATCATGCAAGAAGAGTACGAGCAGCTAAAGCAAGTTTTCGGTGATTCATTTTAGAAGGAGATAGTGGAAATGGATATAGAATGGCACTGGAACTGTCCTTCCTGGCCTAGTGCAGGAGGAATATGGGAACGATCGATACGAAGTCTTAAACAACACCTCAAAAGAGTTGTAGCGGACCAAGCATTGACGTTTGAAGAATATAGCACCATGTTAGCGCAAATAGAAGCGGGTCTCAATTCTAGACCTCTGTGTCCGATATCTGAAGACATAGACGACTTAGGTTTCTTAACACCCGCGCACTTCCTAACTGGTAGAGCAGGTCTGACCGTGATTGAAACAGCCAACGACGCTAGGACTAGGTGGCACTTAACGAACAAGATTTTTCAAGACCTTTGGAGAAGATGGAAAATTGAATATCTTAGCCAATTATCTGTTCGGAACAAGTGGCTAAAACCAAAGAGCAACATTAAGATAGGTAATATGGTGACCATCCACGATGATAATTTTCCTTCTGGAAAATGGCCAGTGGGGAGAGTCGTTGAGGTGCACCAAGGAAATGATGGATTTGTAAGGGTTGTGACATTAAAGACAAAGAGCAGTTTAATAAAGCGACCTATCATCAAATTGTCCGTCTTACCAATCGAGGCAGACGAAGAGCAGAGCAAAAAAGCCAAAACTAAAATCACAAAGGATGAAACGTTAGCGAGTACGATAAAGCCTCGTAATTTCATTAACGTCGTTTTATCATTAATATATTTTATGAGTATCTTGAGCAGCAGCAAAGCATCGAACCACATTACCCAATTTAGTGGTAATCAATCCTTATACTACGATCCGATAGGCAAATTGAATATAATACGGGATCAATGGAAAATTGTGTCTTACTACGAGATGCAACCTTATTGGCAAGGTGATAAAGCAGTGAATACTTTCATCAAATACCTAGAGCAAACATGTACACAAATTAAAGAACGCAGCCATTGTAATATGATTTTATTACAAGTGCAGCATGATTATACCGAGCTTCAATATCGTAATCAGCTGCTGCTAAATCAGCATTTCGGAACTCGGTCAAGAACTCGACGCGGCCTTGTCAACGCAGTCGGCTCTATAGCTAATACTTTATTTGGAGTACTCGATCAAAGTTTCGCGGACAAATACCAACGTGATATTGAAATTATCAATAGCAACGAGAAGCACTTATTACAACTTTGGAAAAATCAAACATCTGTGGTAGAAGCTGAGTATAATGTTCTCTGAAACGAACTGAGAAGACCATTGATACTCAGTATAAGCTTATAAATAGACATCTAAACCTCTTAGATGAAGCAGCTAGGCAAGTGCAGATGCAAACTAAAAACACGTCAACTTTACAAGAATTTACCTTAGCAGCCATGGCTACGACAAATATGATACAAAACTTAAAGCGTGTACAAGATACTTTAATTGACACCTTGACGGATATTTATCATAGTAAAATTAACATGCATCTACTTACTCCAGAGCAACTCAGCAACGAACTTCAAATCATTTCCGGTCAAATATCAAAACAACTTACTTTACCCATCAATAACATTCAGGCCGATTTATATGAAATCTACAAGCTACTAAAGATCAAGGCAAGAATGAGCAAAGAGTATTTTATTTTTGAGATCTCCGTACCACTCATTAGCAGAGACAGTTTCCAACTGTACCGCTTGATACCGGTACCTCTTCAGGTTGGAAATGACATGATCAGCATTATTCCAATCACCGATTATATAGCAACTAATCTGATGAGGGATGCTTATCTCGAAGTCAAGGACGACGATCTTCAAACTTGCAACTATCAGGATGAAAGCTACATCTGTCAGCTACGAGGTCCAATCAAGCGTCTGGATCCAGAAGAAAAGTTCTGTCAAACCGAACAAATAGGTACCTGCCAGCCTAAGAAAGAAACCTGCAAGAATATGTGGTTACAATTGCACGACCTATCGTCCTATCTATATTTTGCATGTGATACTTATTTATTTACGATCATATGTGACGCTGAAACCCGAGCGCGCCGAGTCAGCAAGGCCGGGCTCATTCAACTCGACAAAGAATGCATAGCTAAGGGCCGTGACATAACTCTTTATTCATATCAGCAGGGAAACAAGCTGACTTTAAAACTCCAATACAGCACCATCATTTGGTAAATATTACGCTGCCATTTCTCGAAGCAACGACAGAGGATGCACAGATCAACAACACACTAACCCGTCTTGGCAATCAGATAGCCGCTATGAAGAAAGCAACTTTGGAAGAAGGGACAATATCTACGCATGATATACATCACTATGCCATATCATACGTATTGCTAGCAGCAATCGTCGTAGCGTTCCTGTGGTTCCTGTGGCAGCGAGGCAAGCAAGCCTCATCCAGGCCCGCGCGGACCCCGCAGACGCCGTGCAAGCCGGTGCCCGCACCAGCGCCTGTCGAGCCGCGCGCGGCGCCTATCAGCTGTGTGAGTGTTAGTGCAAGTGCGCGTAAGCCGTCCGTGCCCGAGCAAGGGATAAGTGTTTGTGGGATCAAACGGTGGTCCAGTTTACGAGTTAAAAAAGACAAATCAACGTCATCTATCAGTAGAAGACAATCGGTTTTTACGGTAGATCTAGATAGAGATTAGCGATCATTTAGGATAAGAACATTCAGCATTGTATTAACATTCATAAGCAAACTACTGGTTCACCTATGTATTACTAACCCTCTTAATTGTACAATCATATCATCTCTTTTCCCGTATCCTCCCCTTGGGAGCATGTTCGATACTAATCGAACACATCATCATCAGCAGTTTTGGCTCAAGTAGGTCACGCTGCGGCACCAGCGGACAGCGCGATCTACGCGAACCAGTGCGCGATCGACCGGCATACTTGTAGCACTCATTATCATCATTAGCATTAATTAGCGTATAGTGTCGGAATAAACTTCTCTAAAATCTTACCTTAGACTTATCATTTAGCACCCGCAATATCTAGCAGCTCGAACATTACCGTTCATGTCCCATCAAGTTTGAAGATTGGCAATATAACCTAAACAGAGTAATCTTGACATTACTGTCGCATCTCGCAAACCTATGGGCCAGCATGTTGCATCTTACGGCCCTGCGCTCTCTCTCAATGTCACAGGTATCCGAGCCATCTTCTGTAACCCAGTGATCGAGGTATTTAAACTGCTTAACTCTATTAAGCACCGTACCACACAACGAGACTTGTGGTACTATTTCATAGGTGTTATTATGTGCTGTGAAAACGAGCAGCTCACTTTTCTTAGCATTATACCTCAGTCCATGAGCCCCAGCGTAAGATTCACAAATGTTCAGCAGTTTCCTGAGCGCACTGATTGACGGAGTCGGCAGCACCATGTCATCAGCGTAGCTAATATTATTAAAGGAAACTCCGTTCATCATGCATCCAACTCCAGAGCTGCTGAGTTCCTCAATCAGCTTATTCACATATAAATTGAATAGCTTGGGCGAGGTTAAACCTCCTTGCCTTACTCCACATTCTAGCCTGTATACATCAGAGTAGGAATCTGCCCACCGCACAGTGTTATGTTGGTTACTATACCAGAACTTAAATACATTAATTATTTCTGGCGGCAGGCTAGTTTCACTCGACAATTTGTTCCACAGGATGTCGTAGGAAACAAGGTCGAATGCCCTGGATAAGTCCAGAAAGCATGCATAGACAGGCGTCCTTCTCCCAGTATAGTATTGTACTGTGCTCTTAAGTGTCATAATCGCAGTCTCAGTTGATAACCCATTCCTAAAACCAAACTGCCTGTCATCGATATTTAAATGCTTACCAGATATTTGTCCAGCAAACTATCTAACACTTTGGCAGTAATTGTTGCTAAGGATTATAGGTCTGTAAATGGTGGTATCCGACATGTCATCGGTCTTATTTTTAGGAACGGGCACCACAAGTCCTTACTAGATCCACCGGTAAATAAGAGTGACTGATACACAAGTTAAACAGTAAAGAAAGAATCCTTTGGAGATGGACTCCTGCGTTTTGCTGGCTATCATGACTGGGCGACTTACCCCTAGACATATTTTTAATAACAGAGGACACATCACGGGCCGAGAAACGCACACATACTAGCCGTTTGATTTACTCGACCTAGGGGTGATTCGATTTTAAATTGTTGCTGAAATAAGTTAGCAATATCAACTGGCTCTGTTCTCCCCGCTACACTTAAGGGAAGACTCGACTTGGGATTCAACTTCTTTGCTTCTCTCCAGAAGCTTCCAAAATTTCTCGCTGCGTGGTGGGTAGCAATAATTTCCATTTTAATTTTTTGCTCATTGTTCTAACACCACTTCAACTTAGACTTGAAAGCTTTTCGAGTTTCACACATGTATACTAATATTATAAAGCGGAAAAGTTTGTTTGTTACTTAAACTACAAGTCACAGCTGCTGACTCACTCAGTATGCTCACAAGGGTACTGTATAAACTATCTATATGTACTCTATGATCTATATTATGGCATATATTATCACAGCATATGTGGAAAATACTAGGAAAACCTACCTCTCTCATCTCAATATGACACAATTCATGAAACTTTTTTATCTGACCAGCATCTCTTATACCCCACTTCACACTATTATTTACATTTTTACTGCTAACCATTTTTGTCTGCAATACTTTTAAGTTACATGTAACATAAAAAACATACAATAAACATATTTATAAAATATATTAAAATAAACTTGACAAATGAATTGTGGACACGGGTCTCTTCCAAGATATATCTATGTATCTTAAATTAATTTCTAATAAGTAGGTAAACAATCATACACAACTCCAACTAGCAATGTGGGTAGAATTTACATTACTAGCAAGCTTGTCAACCCTCCTTGGTTCACGTCAATAGCGTAATGGGTGGGCTTCGAACCTGCAATCTCTCAATCACAAAGCCGACACTTTAGCCATTAGGGTATAGTCGCTTTTTGTATACTAGATGCGCCATTGTAACATGTTGGACATCCCACCCATACCAATAAAACGTTTTGGTAATATTTTCATAGTGCGTACAGCTAAGGAAAGGAATTTCCTGCCGGAATGTTGTGTGTTCCTGATAGCTATAACCTGGGGGTCTTTAAGTCAAGAGCGAATAGGTTACTTCTATGTAAGCGTGCTCCATTTTCGACCACATCATCACTTACCATCAGGTGAGATGGTGGTCAAACGCGAGCCTATTATCAATTAAAAAATAAAGGTTTTCTTTAGTGTATGTAGTGTTTTTATTTTATATATTTTATAATAGAATTGTATATGAAAACTCTTCTATTGAACTTTTTACTGTGGAGTAAAATCATGATTATGTTATTTATAGAACGCGTCCTAGATAGTCTGAAAAGCTTTTCAAAACTTTTGCTTTAATTCAGAAATAAATGTAAAAGGCCAGAAATAAGTTCTTTTCTTAAAGGGCTTGAACTACATATTTAGTTTCTCAAGTTTTGTTCGCAAAGCTGAATAATTCAATCTTTACTGCTTCTTTCCACTAGGTTGTAACGTTGTACTACTGCAATTTATCTATATAATTCGATATAGTATGTGAGAATGATACATCTTAAATAATAGACACGGCTAGCACAGTAGTGGAGTTGAATTCCCACAGCGAGACTTTTTCTAAAATTACACTCACGATGCAAAAAAAAATCAAGTGCTTAAAAAAACTATTCAGGCAGTTTAAAAAAAACTCTTATATACCTCTTATTTTTCCAGACGCCTAGTCGACACTTCGCGTGAACCAAGGGCTGGCTTTTACCATGGACAGAAGTTAAGCATTGCCATACAACGTGGCAATGCAGTCAATCTTTTGGGCAAACTACCAGTGGACAGCGATACGCACGAATTTATGGACGCCATATTTTAGATTATTTTTAGATATATACATAGTTTATGGTTTTTATTTAAGTGTATATTTTCTTTTTAATAAAGTACAATTGCTATTCTATGTTTCTCCTATACCTCAAACTAATAATTCTTTTTCTTTATTTTTTTATTCCGGGTGAGCCCACTTCACCTCGATCTCGCCTGATGGTAAGCGATAGATGAGGTCTACGATGGAACGAGCGAGTCCAGAAGATGCCGGTTTACTCACACCTTACTTTAATAGGGACATAGTAATCACATACGAACTATGGAACAGTGTGGAGTTAATTTAATAGAAAATGGAACTCAGATAATATTTATCTATAGTTACATATAGGTATATATGGCTGCCATCCGTCCGGGTTTTCCCGGATTTGTCCTAGTTTTGAGACCCAAGGGCTGGCTTTTACCTTGGACAGAGGTTAAGCATTGCCATACAACGTGGCAATGCAGCCAGTCTTTTGGGCAAACTACTAGTGGACAGCGATACGCACGAATTTATGGACGCCATATTTTATATTATTTTTAAATATAGTTTATGGTTTTTATTTAAGTGTATATTTTATTTTTAATAAAGTACTATTATTATTCTATGTTTCTCCTACACCTCAAACTTATAATTCTTTTTAATTATTTTTTTATTCCGGGTGAGCCCACTTCACCTCGATCTCGCCTGATGATAAGCGATAGATGAGGTCTACGATGGAACGAGCGAGTCCAGAAGATGCCGGTTTACTCACACCTTACTTTAATAGGGACATAGTAATCACATACGAACTATGGAACAGTGTGGAGTTTATTTAATAGAAAATGGAACTCAGATAATATTTATCTATAGTTACATACAGGTATATATGAGTAGTAGTGATTTGCCGGTTCTGGCGCACCAATCCCGTGGCTCACCGGTTCTGGCGCACCACCGCTTCTGGCGCAATCGCGGTCCAGGGCGTTTCAAACATAAAAAAAAAAAAAAAAAAAAAAAAAAAAAAAAAGGTTTTGGGGTCCGCTGATCACGTTTCTGCAATCCTTTTTTGCGTAGGATGCATGGTTCCGGAGATACAGAAATCAATTAACAACAATCTGTTTCATTTCCGGTGACCCGAAACCCTCATTATCGACTTTCATTGTTCGCCTTTTCTTATCTATTGTCCGTGCGTCCGGCCGCGCACCCTCATTACGATTGCATTGACGTTTCTATGTATTACTCATTGTTACTGCTACTGCTATTGTATACTTTTATTGTTCATAGACCATTGCTTACTTTGCTATTCCGGATCATCAAAACGGAATCAATAAAACACATGCGTCATTAACAAATTTTATTTTTATCTACAAAATATGAGCGGAACATCTCATCCACTAAAATATCGTTGTACAGTGTGTTCCCTGTAAATATGTTTGTAAAACTATGCATTGAACATCCCTGAAACTTATATAGCAAATACATTAAGCAATATTCACCACAAACTGAAGTCCAATCATTCTGAATCCTATCAATACTCCAGTCCCATCTTTTACAATTCCTTTTCAAAAACTCGAGATGATATCGTGCAGGTGTTCGCCCATAAGAATCAAAATATTGACCGATGCCATTCGTATCGATATGTACAGCTACCCAGTGTGAACCTGGCTTATCATCCGCATCCAAATTGCATATTATATACGTTGGTGCATGGGTATACATAGGGAGTCTATTAGCAGCATAAACATTATTTTCTAGACTGGGATGAATGTTTTTCAGATGTTTTTGTACTTCTAGTGTATCCATGATATAGCATATTATTACACTACCAGTCTATTCAATGGTTGTCATAGGAATGTTCAATTATAGTGATTTGTAAATATTAAATCGCATTATTTTGTAGCACTCACAAAACAGGTTGATGCCAGCAATGTGAGATAAGTTTGCTGACTCATAGAGTTACTATCAGTTTCCGGAGGAACGTGAGATAATTTTGGTGATTCATAGTTACAATCAGTTTCGTTGTATTTAGGAATTTGTTTTAGATAAGAATGGTGCTATATAAGATCCTACCATTGCAGTCATGCAGTCAGTCTATGGTCGTTTGACCGCAGTGGATTGTATACGTCTACCAATACTACGTTTGTGTTACTTCAACGCATCAATGGCCATGGAGGTAAGTGTTTATTCTATTGACAAACTTACTTGTATTCTTGTTGTTGTTTCCTAACGTGTGTGATTAAGTGTAAACAAATTGATATTAACATGATAACTGTCTTGTTGCAGAAATCATTCAACTTCGATGAAAATACCTATAAACAGTATTACTACTCACCGCTCTCCCCTCAACATGAAGAAGAGAACGATGACATCGTTATTAATAACACATGCGATGGTGGAAAAAGGAAATCACAACCGATTGATCATTTTTTTGAAGTCGCACCAAAAATAAAAAAGAAGAAACTGTTATCGTCAACCGTGGCACGAGCCGCTAGAGATGGTGTATCATACATTTCCAGTAATTCTGACGACGGAGACCAAGCGACGCATCTCATAAAAATTGAAATGTACGATATGAAGAAGCTATGTAAGATTCCAACTACTGATCATTGGAAACACGCTACCACGAGGATTAAATATTATGTAAAGAATAATAAGGATAGCATCTACGACAGCACAAACGGGCTCGTATACAACATTACAAAGACAATAGCAGAAAGTGAAAAAGTTAAAAAATACTTTTTTAACAATGACACCCATTAGTTGATTAGTGAATGTGATTCTGTTTACTTAAATTACTTCTGTGTACTCATTAGATTCTACCTGACTCGTCATTAATAACACATGCGATGGTGGAAAAAGGAAATCACAACCAATTGATCATTTTTTTTTTTGAAGTGGCACCAAAAAATAAAAAAGAAGAAACTGTTATCGTCAACCTTGGCACAAGCCGCTAGAGATGGTGTATCATACATTTCTACTAATTCTGACTATGGAGACCAAGCGATGCATCTCATAAAAATTGAAATGTACGATATGAAGAAGCTATGTAAGATTCCAACTACTGATCATTGGAAACACACTACCACGAGGAATAAATATTATGTAAAGAATAATAAGGATAGCATCTATGACAGCACATACGGCTTCGTATACAATATTACAAAGACAATAGCAGAAAGTGAAAAAGTTAAAAAATACTTTTTCAACAATGACATTAGTCGATTAGTGAATGTGATTCTGTTTACTTAAATTACTTCTGTGTATTCATTAGATCCAAGGAGGTGTCGTCTTGTGGTGCTGAGAGAAAAACAAGATTAGAAGGAAGAGATGAGTGTGGCATACGTGAACAGATCACTTCATTGAAAAGCAAAACTACAAAACTGATTGGAGAAGAAAAAGTGAAGAATATGCAGTACCCAAGAGCTGAATATCCATTTTTCAGTTCAAAATCTAGACGGTTGTTCAGTTTCGGAGACTGGCCACTCGTTATGAAACAGAAGCCTAAAGATCTTGCAGAAGCCGGTTTCTTTTATACTGGTCATGAAGACAGGACCAAGTGTTTCCATTGTGGTGGCGGTTTAAAAGATTGGGAAGATGATGATGATCCTTGGCAGCAGCATGTTCAGTGGTTTAGTCAGTGTGCTTATGTAAAGTTTAAACTCAATCAGTGTTCTGTATAAGATTGAATAGGGTGTTTATAAAGAAATAAAAAAATAGTATATTGCATATAATTTGTTTTATTTAATTTTATAATGTTTCCTTTAGTTACATACACATAACCTTAACTACTATAGTCTACAGTAACATTTCTATTTTTATCTATTTCAATAATATTATCAAACTCAGCATAAACAATACAGTTAATTGTTTGTATTAGTGAGGATTCAAATCGTACTTCTAATCTTACACTACCATGCTTTATGAGATTCCAATGAGCTGATGAGTTAGCTGATAAATCAGGAGTTAAATCAAATGCTAAAAGACAGTAACCTTTAGCATACTGTTCACGAGAGATTGCATTTCCTTCATTTAGAAAGTGAATACCAGTCCCCGAGAATAGAGTATGATATGCTGATGTAAATATATTATTATTAAAAGATGGTTGCAAAGCTTTTGAAGGTATTTGTTGACCATCAATATATAAGCTGAAAGAGTTAATACCATAGTTTTCAAAGTTAAATGGATTTTTAGTAAGCGAACCATTAAATGCAGAATTGTTTACAAATCCAATAATACATCTTTTGGGTACCTGTCCTAAGAATATATTATCAAGAGTTTTTCCTTGAACACCTGATGGAATTGTTAAAACTTTAACTTCAGCACGAGTAATAGGATATTTAGCAGTGGTAGAAGCTAAAACTTTCTGATGTGCGAGTAATACACTTGGATTAATTCGTGCTCTTCGAACAATAAGAGTTGCGTCTGTAATGCAAACTTTAAACTTTACATCATTTGACCCAGCAATTAAATTAAAACTCTCTCTTGATCGAACTAATTTTACACTCATTTCAACGCCATTCATTAAAAATTTATCTTGATTGAAAATGTCACCATGAAGATGACCAATCATTTCTATTTCCCTACTTTCATTAACTAATTCCTGTCTTTTAACAAATCCTATGTTTTTACCATCTGTGGAATCCATTTTTCCTGCTGTATCCTCATACCAAAGGCTACAAGTAAGATGAGATTGTTTAGCAGCAGGAGCATAGTTTAAAAGAGTTTCCATGTATGCTCGATAGGCATAGGTATTATTAGGTGGTGATACAAGTTTTTGGTTTAAATAAACATCAAGTTGACTAAAAAGTGAATGCAGCCAATTATTTACAGGTGCTACTGCTGTAGCTGATATCAAGTTTGATGAATCTTGATTTAATACTTTTGCCTTTATCTGGAGTAATGTATGAGACAAATCTATGTAGTCATCGCCTGTTCCAGGAACTTGAAACTCGATAGGTCCATCATCAGCAAGAGATGAAATTGGTTTATAGTGAATCCACAATCCATTTTCAATGCTTGTTTGTGTAGACGGTAATGCAAATAAATCTAATTCTGACTTAACGCACTCACAAGAATGATTATGAAGGAAAGACATATTTAATTTGAAAATATATCTTCGATGTTTTTTGGTTTTAGACCAAGTTTTTTCGTAGCTTTCACTTTAGCAGTTAGTGGTGGAATGAACGATGCCAATCGTTTTCTTTTAGTTATATATCCAGATCCTGTCATGTTAAATCGATCAATTTTGTTATCAGCCTTTCGTTTTAAGTTCGTACTAACTTGTTTAAGACGATCTTTTATTGAGGCTTCCATAGGACGCGCTTGAACCATATCCGATAAAAGTCCTACTCCAGCGTTTAATGCCTCCTTACCAACCACTCGAACACCACTTGAAAGTAAAGGTAAAACTGATCTAAATAACCCTCCCAAGAAGCTCCCAATACCATGACCGCGTTGGTATGGTGAACCCTTATAAATTACACCAACTCCTGATCCAGCTTGATGTGAATAATAATTTTCATATGGACATTTATGATGATCATGAGGAGAATACATTATTATAATTTGTGGAAATGTAGTTTAATACACACGGTTCCAAACTGGAATGGTATTTTTTGTCCTGTGCTCGATCTTATATCTATTTCCAGCGTATCGAACTCTCTTCGCATAACAGGTAAGTAGTGAGGTGGAGAGAAAACGTGCATTTTATTCGCACCATAAATGTATTTTGAAGGATCTAATGAAATGACTCTTAATAGCGGAGTCATAACATCACCCACAATCTGAGGATCGATAATGTCACAATATAGAAATAGTTGAGATGGTAACCCTAAGTGTAAATTAGCAGGACACTTCCCAAAATTTCTGTCTAGAAGATTTGTATTTGGTTCATAACCTAGTTGTAAACTTAATTTGGGTGATAATGTTACGGATGTTATATTTTTATCCAAAACAGAAATAGACACAAATTTTGTTATTTCATCATAACGAAATTTCAAGTTCTCTCTGATACCATTTAACGCTCTTAAAATATGTTCAACGTTATCATAGTTGGTAGCCGGAATATGTTTTTTGTAGTACACTGTTGATGGTTTATCTTCATTAGGCATTAACATGGTTTTTGTAATGTACACAACATTTTCATGATCTTGAACAGTAAACATGGTGCATGGATATTGAAACTCGACAACTCCAACCGACCATTCACCTTCTAATTTCATAGCTTTTGGTAATTTTGTTGAAAAATTTGTGGTCTTGTTATCAGGAAAATATTCCATTGAACTATTGCTGAGCAAAGTTAAATAAAAACTTTCTTTATTCATATTTCTTTTAAACTAGAAGCTAAAATCCAACTGTTAAATTTATCTGGATAACCTTTCCACTTCACTAATACTTCTTTTCTGTTACCCGAATAACGAGTACCAATTATTTTATCTATTTTATATTGTGAGGTGGGGTTGTAAGTGACCTTCTGTAATTCTCTTTCATAAAAAGTACCAACTATTGCTTCATCTTGTAAATCTGTTATTGTATAAACAACCCATGGAGATCTATCAATTATTGAAGATATAATAAATATTTCATCACTCCAATTTGATTCATAGCCTTTTTGGAAAACATGTTTATATTTAATTATTCGAACATAATCACCCACATTGAAATTTGGTTTTGGATTTTCTAAAGAAAGTTTGTTTGATCCTCTATTATAAAGATTAGTCCAAACTGTCATAATATTGGCGGAACTTACATCACATGGGCACATCTTAATACTAGAGTGAATGCTGTGATTATAAGAGTATATTAAATCCTGTAAAACATCTATGTATCTATAAGTATTGTTATGAGTGAAATAACGCCACATTTTCATTTTTAGAGTTCTTTGAAATCGTTCAACAATACTAGCCTTAATATCAGGATTGTTAGTGGTATAGTAATTTATCTTTTTGGATTTAAAGTATTTTTGTACATCTTTTGAAACAAATTCTGTACCTTTATCAGATTGTATGTGAGTAGGTGTGGAATCACTTTCAGTAAATATACTTTCAAAACATTCTTTAGTAGTTTCTGAGTTTTTCTTTTTCATTGGTCTTGCAAAAGCATATTTACTAAATACATCAATAACACAAAGTATATAGTTGAAACCATCATTATATTGAGAATAAGTTCGCATATCACTTAAATCAGCTTGCCACAGTTCATTAATATTTGATAGAATGTACCTATTACGTGGAAATTTTTTCCGACTGGGTTTATGTAATGTATATGTTTCTTGTGATTGTAACCATTCCTTTACTTGCTTTTTATCCATTTTACCCTTCATGGCTTTTGATAATTTATCAATACTACCAAAACCAGCGGGGTTAGATGGATCATAATAAATCCTGTTAATTTCTTCTAGTACGGGGTCCATTTTTCCCAATCGAGCTTTTTGCGTATTTTAGTTATAGATCTTTTATCTCCACTGCTCGGTGTAGAAAACTCTTGAACTTCAATCTCAGAGGTTTTGTTCAGATCTTTTGCTTGAAGTTGGTTAATAAACTCACATCTCTTTGGATTTCCAATATAAGTAAGTGGTACTTTAATATCTTTTAATGCTTTAGCAAATCTATCCCACCCTATCGGATCACTTCTTTTTAAGGGTCTTAGTGAATCATTTATTAAATCAACAATATTACTTCCATGAATTTTTTCATTATCAATTATGACTGTGCCTTCATTATCCCAATGTATTTTACTTTTACTTGTTCCAATTAAGTTTAATAATGACTCACCTTTTTTATTATAAGTTTTTGGTATTAAACTGAGTATTTGAGTTGGTGTGTAAAGTGGATTTGTGTCATTTTCTTTACTTTTAATGGATCCTGTCTCATCCAACAAAGATTCAGCATCAACTGAACTTTTTAGATCTCTATCTTTATTTTTATTTGAATCTTCATTAGATGTATCAGAATAAATTGGTAATCTGAGTGGTTGACGATCCTCTTCGGTAAAGTGAAGGTATCTTTGTAGTGTTTGTAAATATAACATCCACTTCTTGCGGTCTTCCGTCTTACTATTCATAATATTTTGCATTTCAATATCTAATCGAGACAAATTACTATTAACCTTATTTTCTTGTTTTAATTTTTCAATTAATCCAGGTTCAATAAGTATCATTTTCTTTGCATTTTCCATGTTAACTGGCTAGTCCACTTACTAATCCACTCAATATTGCACCTAATATTATTGGTAAGAAAGCCCCTCCTTTTTGTATGATTATATTTTTTCTTAGTTTATGTTTACACTTATGCACCAGTTTACGGAGTATATTTTTGTGTTTATTCAATTTTTGTTTATCTTGATCTTTAAGAGGTACCTTTCCTTGTAAAACGTTATGAATACATTCACAAATACAGTTTATTTCTTCTTCATCACATGTTTTAAGTAACGCTCTTTGATATTTTGGTTTAAGCGTATGCAAAGCGCTTAGCAAATGTTTATGCGTTGTGAGTCGACGATGCATCATTTAGAAATGATTTGAATTGTTTGATTCTTGGTGTATTTAAACTCTTTTGTGGGGACGTAGACTGTACAGTGTCCATTAAATGGAAAGACATTTGTCTTGATACGACAAAAATCATTGGTATTCTGTTTTAAATCAACCATTAAATATCCATGCGCTTCTAAAGTTGCATCCCTATAGGCATCTTCAATGAATTTTGGGTTGTCTGGTGACACTTGTCGTGCTAAATATCTTATTTGAGTTTTATCTCGAAGGTTTTTAAAATATATTATATAACTTGAGTTTAAAGAAATGTCTCTTTGACCTTTACCCTGATGAAATAAATTTTGTGTTAAATAAAATACACTCAGATTCCTGTGATGACTACCTTTTGTAAATATATCCACAATTCTTCCATCAGACTCTCTCATTAGATCATCAATAATAACAAGATGTGGGTTTTCACCATCAAACATATTAAGATTTGGAATTCCTTGATGATAGTTAACATTTGGTAAATTATATAAAGGTTGCATTTCATCAAAGCACCATGTGATCTGATTAAAATCACAATTACATATTTCTTTAACTGATTTTATGAAATTTGTTACAAAATTTGACTTCCCACATCCACTTGGTCCTGCGACAATAGCAGTAAATGGATGGATAAAGTGAAACATCTCACACGTCTAGAGTTCAAAGGGATGAAATAAAAAATGAAAATTATGTTGTAAAAATTAAATATATATATTGCTAAAATTACAAAAAACATGTAACTGATGAAAAACAGACTGATCTGTATACTATTTCTAACACAATTATTACTTATCAGAACTTTACAATCTTCTCTAATGTATGTTCACCGTTTTATTATTACTTAGATATCATTATTTACAATCGAATAATTAAAACTAACACAATTAGTACATCAGAATTTTACAATCTCAAATTTAAACCTACAAATAAAAACCACAATTATCTTACATTATTTACAATCAAACAATAAATTTTAAATATGTAATAAACTATTGTATAACATTATAGTAATATCATAATTTTACAATCAATATAAATTTTGTATAGGTACAGAAGTAAAAGTAAAAAGTGTCAACACTTAACGTAATTTATAATGTCCCCAAGCCAATGTATCAATGTTGTTGTCCATAATACATCGTTTGCTATCATTATATGATAAAGATGCTTTATTTATTTTTTGTGTAAAAATAGTGTGTTTAATTGACTTAAACCGAAGCATACTACAATATTGTACATTTTTATTAAACAAACACGATTTGTAATTTTCCATATTCATTTTTTTGGTAACACTTTTGTTAACCCCTTTTGCCTTTGCTATAAATTTATCTTCTACTTCCAGTGCATACATTTTTGATCGCAACCCTACAAATTCCTTCAACACTTTACCATTATTCTCGTCTTTAAAAAAACCTAACTTCTTTTTATTTATTTTTGAATAATCGTAAATATTATTTTCTGGATAGTCTGATGTATCAAAATAGTGAAGTAGGTCAGGTTTTATATCCTCATACAAATTATCTGTAAAAATTTGATATATCAAACTATCGGTATCGGTGTACAATAACTTAATTTTGTTATTAAACTTTTTAACCATGTAGTTATAATGAAATTCGTACATAAGGGTCTTAGATATATCTAAAATACAAAATCCTAAATAAATTGGCTTATCATAAATTAATTTTGTTTTTCGTAATTGTATTGCGACTAAATGTTCTGAAAATATTGATAAACTATGGAATTCTGGTTTTGCAATCAATTCCTGAGCACCTAAAACTTTACCACGATTATCCCAGTGAGTTAGTAGTTTAACGTTTACTCTTTTTTCAATATTTTCCATTGTCTTACCGAAGACAGAATTGTTCATTAATTTAAAAAAGTCTTTTTCAAAGTTTGATTTAGCTAACGTTCTCAAACTAGTATTTAAGTCTATGTATTTCTTTAGCCAAGAACTCTGTTTAAATTTTAAAATTCTATGTACTTTCATTAATTTAATTCCCATTTCAATGCATTGTTTTAAATTCCTGTAGTGAATGATGTATTTATTTTTATTATTTAAATTAGGAACTAATTTAGTTTCTTTAGTATTACCCACACATATGTTTTCAGGACATAATGGAAAGTCAGAATGCAAATTATGAAGTTCATCAGGATATTCCAAATCAACTTCTAAAACATAGCCAAAATCAGACGTATCCAACACATTATAATCTGTATTACAATTTATCCATTCGAAACCACCAACAGGAAGGGATTGGGACATTGCCCAACCATATAAATTGTTCGCATCAAAATATGTTAGATATGAATTAGGTTTTTCACCATCATAATCCTCCATGAATTTATTATTTGCTCTAGCAAAACGATTGCTACACTGAGATACACCCCCTCTAATACCAGCTTTAAAAAAAGCAATTTTGTCATAGTCCGTTAACAATTCTAATTCTATTTTCGTAAATTTTAACATTGCATCCCAACTTAAACCTGGAGCAGTATAGTAATGGGCAGGATCTAATCCATAAGTTTTAATACATAGCTTTCTGAAGTTTTCGAATACATCGGTCAAAAGTAAAACATCAGTTTTTAAATACAAATCGGAATAATCAGACATACTACTACACTTAAAATGTTGCCAAATATCTTTTGCATGATTATAATCATCATTTGAAATATTTGAATCTGTGAGTGAACTATAAAACTGGTGTTGATCAGGAAGTGACGGATGTTTCAAGCAATCACTATTACGCATAAATTCATAAGGATAAATACCTTTCCGTCTTAAACGTAAAAAATCTTCATTATTAGGATAGTTTCTTTTTAGTTCTTTAAACTGATCGTCATTAAGATTTTTAGCTAGCTGATCTAAACTACATGATAAAAATTTCAATGAATCTACGAATCTTAAACTTACAGGTTGATTATTTATTGTTAACTGTTTTGAAAATGATATGTATCGTTCTTTATTTTGTGGAATAACTTCAACTTTGCCATCATCGAGGTTTAATGCATGGACAATAAAATGAGCATCGTAGTGCCCGAGGTTATGTAAAAATATTGGAACATAACGAGGGGTTCTGTACTTAGAACTACACACTTGATGTGCAACACCCCTAAAACTGCCAGTATACCAATCAAAATCGTAAAAAGGATCTTCATTTAACTGAGTTTCACAAATATGACAAATGTTTGAATTTGAAATTTTAATTTTATCTTCATCTGATAATGGAACGGGACATTTTTGGAAACAATTTTTTTTAACTATTGTTTTCACATCTTCACAAAGGCGATTCATAAACACTTGTGCACAGTTTGGCCCACTATACGTCTCATATTTTGATAATCTGTCATCATATGAACATTTAATGTAATATCCGAAACTATACACTTCATGTTTTTGAATATTAATTGTACTAGGCTTGGATGGATCGTTACTACATGATTCTATCGGGTTCAAAAATGCTTCAAAGTCTGCATAAACCACAAAGGGCATTTCCAACTTTTTCACGAATTTATCAAATTTTATTTTATTATTTGATATTGCTTTACCGAACCAATCCTTTTTGGAATCCTTACCGTTTGGTAATTCCGTACAAATGTGAGCGCAATCATATTGTTGATGGTTATTAAGTCTTTCCTCTGATGGGAAATGAAGTAAACATGAATCGCATATATAAACTGCGTGATGATTACTCGAGATTTGTGAGCTAACTAACCGCGATAACTTTTTAATATAACAGTAATGATTGTTAGTACCATTCGATAAATATAGTAGGTTGATATGATTAGGTGTACGACATTTTGTTAAATATAAAGGACCTACAACTGAATTACACTTTTTTTCTTTATTATACTCTAAACCAAAAACATTTATACTAATATTGTTTAATTTCTCTACTTTTGATATATCTACAATTTTAACCGGAAAAGAAATACCAGTAAATTTTAGTTTATTTTCATGAATTGCGTATGATGTTACGCGATCTACACTTTTACATACAGGATATAAACCGGACAGTAATGCCCATTTGAAACACATATTATCATTATTTTTAACATTGATTACAGCTTTTTTTAATTTAATATCCTGAGGAAGATCGATATATGAACTACCACGTAAGGGGTTGAATTTGTTAACATTCATATCTATGTATTTAATTTGATTAAGACTCCAACCACTATCTTTTTTTTCAAATTGACAAATTTTACCAACAACAGTGTCTATTAATGATGAAAAAAAAATATTTAAGTCATCACCCTGACAAATTATATAATTAAACGTTTGAAAATCAAATGTATTTTTAATATCTTTAGTTTGTTGTATGAAATCAGCATGCAATATGAAGTTTACTTTAAAAATTGTATGTTGTTGAATACATTCATTGATTAAAAATAAGATATCAATTTTTAATGAATTTAAAAACGATTCCGGTGTTTCAAAATATTGCCCCGATTGAATTGTTTTACTATTAATTCTATATGTTAAAATTCGGTTGTTAAAAGCGGTTTCAACAACTGTAACATTTGCTAGTGAATTATGTGATTTTAAAAGATTATTTTTGTGAACATTGCTTTTTAAATGGTTATTTAGATACCTTTTATTAATAAAAACATGACATGTGTCACATTCCACCTTATTGTTGTCCACGTTATTTGTTTCAGTCGATGATGTAGAAGCTCCTTCATCAAATTTTACTTTCTTGGGAACCTTATTTTCGTCAGTAGTGATACCTCGTTTGATACCTCTTCCAACTTGTGGTTGACTGTAACAAAACAGCAAGAAAATTATAAGACAAATCTTAAAATAAAGCAATACAACAATAATCTTTCTTATTGAGTTTGTACTTCTAATACTTACATCAACGCTGTTTCAACCATCTCACAGTGATTATACAACTCATCATCATACGATGAATCAAACAGTTCACACTTCTCCATTTCATCACAAACTTTAGGCAGCTCCTGATCGAATTCGTTGATGAATAGTTCCATATTCTCTTCCATGGGTGCGGAAAAGAAAGCACTGGTACACACTTCACTGAAGTTTTCCATCTTTATAGCAAAGAAGAAATTAGGTAGCACAGTAAGTAACAGTTAAGTGTTAGTAGACCAACTGATACCCGATTTCAAATAATGTTCAAGATTTCAAATAATGTTCATTATATAGAGTCTAGCAAAGGATTAAAAAGTCAGGTAGAATCTAATGAGTACACAGAAGTAATTTAAGTAAACAGAATCACATTCACTAATCAACTAATGGGTGTCATTGTTAAAAAAGTATTTTTTAACTTTTTCACTTTCTGCTATTGTCTTTGTAATGTTGTATACGAGCCCGTTTGTGCTGTCGTAGATGCTATCCTTATTATTCTTTACATAATATTTAATCCTCGTGGTAGCGTGTTTCCAATGATCAGTAGTTGGAATCTTACATAGCTTCTTCATATCGTACATTTCAATTTTTATGAGATGCGTCGCTTGGTCTCCGTCGTCAGAATTACTGGAAATGTATGATACACCATCTCTAGCGGCTCGTGCCACGGTTGACGATAACAGTTTCTTCTTTTTTATTTTTGGTGCGACTTCAAAAAAATGATCAATCGGTTGTGATTTCCTTTTTCCACCATCGCATGTGTTATTAATAACGATGTCATCGTTCTCTTCTTCATGTTGAGGGGAGAGCGGTGAGTAGTAATACTGTTTATAGGTATTTTCATCGAAGTTGAATGATTTCTGCAACAAGACAGTTATCATGTTAATATCAATTTGTTTACACTTAATCACACACGTTAGGAAACAACAACAAGAATACAAGTAAGTTTGTCAATAGAATAAACACTTACCTCCATGGCCATTGATGCGTTGAAGTAACACAAACGTAGTATTGGTAGACGTATACAATCCACTGCGGTCAAACGACCATAGACTGACTGCATGACTGCAATGGTAGGATCTTATATAGCACCATTCTTATCTAAAACAAATTCCTAAATACAACGAAACTGATTGTAACTATGAATCACCAAAATTATCTCACGTTCCTCCGGAAACTGATAGTAACTCTATGAGTCAACAAACTTATCTCACATTGCTGGCATCAACCTGTTTTGTGAGTGCTACAAAATAATGCGATTTAATATTTACAAATCACTATAATTGAACATTCCTATGACAACCATTGAATAGACTGATAGTGTAATAATATGCTATATCATGGATACACTAGAAGTACAAAAACATCTGAAAAACATTCATCCCAGTCTAGAAAATAATGTTTATGCTGCTAATAGACTCCCTATGTATACCCATGCACCAACGTATATAATATGCAATTTGGATGCGGATGATAAGCCAGGTTCACACTGGGTAGCTGTACATATCGATACGAATGGCATCGGTCAATATTTTGATTCTTATGGGCGAACACCTGCACGATATCATCTCGAGTTTTTGAAAAGGAATTGTAAAAGATGGGACTGGAGTATTGATAGGATTCAGAATGATTGGACTTCAGTTTGTGGTGAATATTGCTTAATGTATTTGCTATATAAGTTTCAGGGATGTTCAATGCATAGTTTTACAAACATATTTACAGGGAACACACTGTACAACGATATTTTAGTGGATGAGATGTTCCGCTCATATTTTGTAGATAAAAATAAAATTTGTTAATGACGCATGTGTTTTATTGATTCCGTTTTGATGATCCCGAATAGCAAAGTAAGCAATGGTCTATGAACAATAAAAGTATACAATAGCAGTAGCAGTAACAATGAGTAATACATAGAAACGTCAATGCAATCGTAATGAGGGTGCGCGGCCGGACGCACGGACAATAGATAAGAAAAGGCGAACAATGAAAGTCGATAATGAGGGTTTCGGGTCACCGGAAATGAAACAGATTGTTGTTAATTGATTTCTGTATCTCCGGAACCATGCATCCTACGCAAAAAAGGATTGCAGAAACGTGATCAGCGGAGCCCAAAACCTTTTTTTTTTTTTTTTTTTTTATGTTTGAAACGCCCTGGACCGCGATTGCGCCAGAAGCGGTGGTGCGCCAGAACCGGTGAGCCACGGGATTGGTGCGCCAGAACCGGCAAATCACTACTACTTATATGGCTGCCATCCGTCCGGGTTTTCCCGGATTTGTCCTAGTTTTGAGAGCGTCCGGGGACGTCCGGGGGGATTTTCCCAATAAGCATCCAGTTAAAACCCGGACACACATTATTTAGTATTTATTAGTCTTACGAGTACCAAAAAGCACGATCTCTATTATTATTTTCCTATGATATTTCATCTCATTGTTTATGTTACGTTGATTAAATGAAAAGGAAGAGACTGTTATTAAAAATGTTCTAAAGCTCTACAATGTTATCACTTTATCAGTAAATAAAAACCATAATTAAACATCATTGTTTTTAGTTTCAAGTTCAAAAATGTATTTTTCTACGATGTCCGCGGAAAAACTGTAATTTTACCCAAATGTCCGGGGTTTATAAGTCTTTGTCTGGAGCGGTGATGGGAGCCCTACATATATACAGATACCCTCTTAGGGAAATGCAGGACGCGCAGAAAGTGTAGCTCGACCACAACCACCGTGGACATCTTGTATACTTGTTTGAGCGCTGTCGTGGTAAGTTTTTGTCACCATTTCTTTAGAGTATTGGCTTACAGGAAAATTTTGCCTATTACTAGCGATTCGCATGGACATGACGCCAAATGCGATAGCACCGCCACATATCGAGTCTGAATCTTAATTTAAACCTGATGGTAGAGCAACGATTTGGTCGAAGATCATGCACGTGTACCTTACTTATGCAGTTACCTATTCACTAGACCCCTAGGACTAGTGATACGCACATCTGCCGGGGTTGCGGAAATGTTCTAACGAGATACCGCGGCCCGGCACTATGGGCAACTAAAAGAACTGCGTGGGTTTTTATTCAGTAGTATCCTGACACTCCCTTCTGCTCTACCCAGAGGAAAACACATTTAAGTATTCAAGTATTTATTTGCAATCCATAATGTACACATACAGGTGGAATAAGATATAAATTATATATTTTATCATCTAAATATACATATATAACTCGAAGGTGACTGACTGACTGACTGACATAGTGATCTAGCAACGCACAGCCCAAACCACTGGACGGATCGGGCTGAAATTTGGCATGCAGGTAGATGTTATGACGTAGGCATCCGCTAAGAAAGAATTTTGCGAAATTCCCACGGGGTCGGGATTTACACGGGAAAAACTTCCCACGCGTGCGAAGCCGCTGGCACAAGCTAGTTAATAATAAGATTTAAATATATTATACTTACATTATTATGTATATTGTTAAAGAAAAACTGTTACCCTGTTAACAACGACTTCGTAACACATCTTACGCAGATTACAAAGTTTTATCAATTCACAAAATTAAGTAAATCCAGTAAGCGCCGCTCTCGAATTAATATGAGTTGTTCATGAAACATTTTATCTCATTATCCACATGTATGATCGGGGGATTGGTGTATATACTTACATTTTACACTTATTTGCAAATACTTGGCTAATGACATTTTTCGCCATTTTTAACTTCCGACGTAAAAAGATGGGTATTATGAGTTTGACCTGTCTGTTTATTTTGTCTGTGGCATCGTAGCTCCTAAACAAATGTACCAATAATGATGCGGTTTTTTAAACTTGAGTGATTGATATCGTTCTTAGTTACAATTTATGAAGATCTGTTCAAGATCTGTTCTATTTCAAGGTAACTAAAAATAGACTTTCTCTGTCTAGAGTTAGTTTTGTTTTTATTTTAATTGTTTGTGCATATCTAATTAATAAGTAAACCTATCACCTATTAATTACATAATTATGTACTTATAAAGTTTTTCTGTAACACATGTCTAAAATTATTATGTCCCAAATAAATATTTATGATATGTAAACTTATAAAGATTACGAAGTTCAATAATTAGCTCTCTCAATATAATTATACATTCGATATTATTTATTTTATTTTATATTGTATATGGTAGGTAATGAGCACAACACACTGATTTCTCTCATCCGACATTATCACTTCCTATAATCACATCCCCTTCAAGCAAAAAAAAAGTTCCCACACGTCCATCAAAACCCAAAAAAAAAAGGTACGATCTCAATATCGATATTAAGCACATTGTAACAAAAAGCCATCAGTTTTTAACCGCACATAGTGGGTCATGGGAACAGGGGAACAGGAAGCGAGGGCAGGTCTGTAACGTGAGCGAGCGGAAGACGGCCGGATGAGGCACCACAGCCTCCCGACGCCTGCAGATCAACTGACCATACGGCGCGCAGGTAGGTTAAGCAACTAATAATCGACAGGTAAGTTTTAAGGTAGGTAGGAACTTTAAAGACACATAAACGGACTGTTAATCCGTGTTGTGTTTTTGTGTTTTTTTTATTTATAAATTTTATTTTTAGTAGATTTTCTTTTTTTTTTTCTTTAATTTCTATGTAAATCTATGTGTTACTGTGCTTTCGTTTGTTATGTCTTCTGTTTGCCAATAAAAGCTTTATCACTTTTCGGAAGAATTTTGAAAATGGTTCTTGCGTGGTTAATGTCTTAAAGAATATTTATCTTCTTTTGGTACAGAGATAGTTCTGTTAAAATGCGAAACTGTATTTACTTTAAAAATCTTACCACGCAAGCAAAACCGCGGGCTGGTATTAGTATTATAATATTATTGTGAAAGTTTAAGCTGTACTGCATATGTTGCAAAGCTACATAAAGTAATATGAAGCAAGAAGTGATTGGTTTTCAACCAACCATTTTAAAATGAGCGCATGTGGCAAACCTCTTTTTGTTAACTAGTTTTTTTATGCCCAGAAACCCTCTCACGCGTCTTAAAACAACAGCTGCCAAAGTTTTATCAATTCTGATCGATAGTTTAAGAACGCATACAGTACAAACATTGATCTTATTATCTTAATATAAAATATATAAATCTCGTGTGTGTTTATTATCAAACTCCTCCAAAACAGCTTGACCAATTTTTATGATTTTTTTTATGTATATTTGGTAGGTGTGAGAATAGGGCGTAGGCTATTCGCGTAGGGTAGTTAGAAGACGAGATATCTGTCAGTCTTATAAAAGTTAACGGGTTATGGAAATCAGATTTTCAGTCAGTATTTTACAACTTACATTTCAGGGAGTGTGCGATGGAATTACACAATCTAATTCCGCCAAGTCCGTTCCATCATCGGACTACAAGACAAACGGCGATGCGCCATCGTTACATGGTGTACATCCCACCCATACGTACTAAACGTTTTGGGAATACTTTCATTGTGCGTACAGCTAAGGAGTGGAATTCCCTGCCGGAGTCTGTGTTTCCCGATAGCTATAACGTAGGGGTCTTTAAGTCAAGAGTAAATAGGTTAGTTTTAGGTAAGCGTGCTCCATCTTCGACCACATCATCACTTACCATCAGGTGAGATGGCGGTCAAACGCGAACCTATTATCAATAAAAAAAAACTCAAAGCCTACACGTAAATACTGACTTAAGTACTCCTCAATAGAGTTGGCAAATGTGAGAGATGGTTGATTAAGCTTGTGTTTCTTATTTTAATTTAATGATATAATGTTTGTTGATCCATAAAATACACCGTATAATTACGGTCTAAAAAGCAAGAAACATTCATAGCATTTATATCAATATCGATCAAACCATTTCCAAACACTGTTGCTTAAAATATAAAGCCAGTTGCGCGTATCTAAGCATAGATGCGTATGGAAAGAACATGCAAGACCATCTTTACATATTCATTACATTAGAATGATTCATTAATAAAATGATCTTTATTTTGCAAACTTGTAACTAAATTCCTACCATCATTTATTTTTAATTATTAACTAGATTTTAATATAAATAAATCTAATTTTAATTAATTAAAAATAATTCGCCGTTTAATTATAAAGTAATTACCACAAGAAGGCATTTTACTGTCTGCAAAACTAATAAAACTAAAACTAGATTCGCCCAAAAATTTTACAATTTTACGGTACCTAAATTGAAAAAATTAAATTAAATCACGTTAACAAAATAGAAAATATTTTTAAAGACCCAAGACAAAAATGTAAGTCGAAGGTAATTAAGTGTTGGAGTTATTAGGATTAGACTACCAAAACACTGAAGAACTCCTGGAAATAAAGAAATAAAAATAAAATACTGAAAATTTTGACATGTTTATAACCTCAAACAGTTCACACAAACATTACACTCACACAGTTTCACCACACACCACACATACAATCACTAACTACACATCACACGGTCATATCTTCAATAAAAATACTCTCATTACACTCCATACATTTACTCCTACACGTACACATGCTCATGACACAACACCCATACACAATCGCGTTGCGATAGTTACACTAACTCTTCGTGATCAATTAACTTAAAATTTGACTTTGTAGAATCTGTAATACATAGTTTTGCTGTAGTTACTTGTTCTAAATATTATGTTTTTCTTATTGTCTCTTTCGCATATTACGTTTAACCTACTGTACATAACTTTTTACTTTTAAAGTAGATACCCATTGTCACAAGATTATTTGGCGGGGACCCTGGTGTCCTGAAATACAAGTTTCGGCTTAGTTCAGGCACCAGTCTCCCACAAATAAAATATAATTTAAATTTGTTCATGTTCTGAATACCTGTATTTCATTTGTTATTTATTTTTGAAAGAGAAATAAACATTATTATTATTATTACTATGCTTTCGCCCGCAATTTCGTTCGCGTGGGAGGTTTTCCCGCGTGTATCCCGATTTGGGGTCCGAGTGCTCACAAATTATTTAAAGAACTATCCAGGCGCCTAGTTGACACTTCGCGTGACCCAAAGGCTGGCTTTTACCTTGGACAGCGGTTAAGCATTGCCATACTGCATGGCAATGCCGCCAGTCTTTTGGCCACATTACCAGTGGACAGCTATGCGCATGAATTTCTGGACGCCATATTTTACTTTATTTTTAGATGTATATATGTAGTAAAGGTTTTTATTTAAGTGTATATTCCATTATTGAATAAAAAAAAAACATCAATAATTTAAATTAGATGAATCTGGTGTTTTCTAACTGATGACCCTGAGAAGAAACACCTAAAATTACTTATAGATCCAAGTCTCTTAAAAAGTCAATACAATCTGTACTTTTTAATTATACAAGAACCTTGTAGATTAATGTCTGAGGCGATCTTTTGAGTAAAAATACACACAAATTTAAGTGGGCCTGTCTAGACAGTGCAAGAATTTGTCATATAACGTATAGCTCAACTTAGAACTTTAAAAACTACAACTAAATTAGAGCCTTAAGCTTTACTGGTATTCTCAATGATAAACTAAAATATAAAAACCCAGTAGTCTCACGCCAGACAAACACCTGGACGGAACTATATGAAAGAGAGGGCAGAGCTACAATCCATTCAGTTTCAGTGTGAGACGATGTAGGTCCGCCTACACGTTACGATTTGTAGATAGAAGTGATGTCGGACTTGTAATGTGAGCCACGTGTTTTAGCTTTACATCAGACTAACTTGACCTTAATTTGTGTGGATATTTTGTGTGTCGACAGTAGATTTTCTGCCCAAAATGCTGTGAAAGTACCATCTACCATCATCCCACTTAAAAATACATTCAACAAGTCCTCTGGTTATGTCAATAAAAATATACAATATGTTACCCGAATCAATAAGAAATGAAAAAATACTCCATTTATTCACAAACAAGTTAGAAAAGCTATTATTAAGCAAATGTTACTACAGTGTAAACGAATATTTAAATGATAAATCCTTGAAACTCGAAAAATAAAGTTTTTAGTAATGTAAATGTCTATGTTTTTAGAATAAGTTAGATTAGAAGATACTTAAATGAGAAGTCCTCTCCACATATTTCACTTTTGCTGTGCCCGACAGGGTCCACGATTGTCTCCAAAAAAATGTTTACCACCTAAGCCTACATTGTGGAATGCAATAAAGTATTGAGTATTGAAAATTTCATCACAATGTGATTGATGGTTTAAGAACGCATAAAGGACAAAGATTTTTGTTTATTTATGCAGATTCGTTAGTTTATTTTTTAGCATTAACATTGACTTATTTTTTATATAGTATTTTTTTAAATAGTCCTCCATCGCAAGCGATCTTGAGCTTTTGGTCACGTCATCCCGATGCTCTCCGCTTCTGCCACCACGGTGCGACGCCAGGTTTGTCTGGGACGTCCACGCTTCCTTTTTCCTTGAGGATTCAAATCCATTGCATATTAAGGGAATCGGAATCCCTCCGGCGCGTGCGACCGACACATTTCCACTTATGACGCTTGATCTGGCAATCGATCTGGGCCTCTCATGGCATTTTCCCAGGAGTTTCCTCGTTGAAAATGGTAGTAGTACCTAAAGTACTAACAATCAACATAAGCCGTCTTTGCAATCGGTTTAAAAGGAATTGTACCGTCTTGCTCACTTGTAAAGGGCTCATAATCAAAATCGTGAGGTGTAAAAGGGCGGTACGGTTTCAAGCGAGCCGTTTCTAGGCAACTGTGAGCGAGACACGTGTAGTACAAGGCCACGACCTCCGAATCTTGCTACTATAGCAAACATGTCATGCCGTCTGTCTGTGTTGTTCAAGTGTTTCACAATTCGATTATCGATACTACGCGTTCCTTCTGACCTTCTGGTCAAAGGACATTTGCTGACTTTAAAGTTAAGGTTATTTCTCAAAAATTGTTATTTTCAATGCAAGGATTTTTAATTATTTTTAGGACTATGACGTGTTTGTTTTATAGCAATACTATTTTATAGTAATGTAGTAGTATGTAGTAGTAGTATGTATGTAGTATGTAGTAGTAGTTTTGTAGTATTTGTTTTATAGTAATTATAGATTATTTTTTTAATAGACATAAAACCTGCATGGCGAGAGATTATAGAGTGAATCTTTTTTTTCATAATTTTTATGTTTTTTATTCAAGTTAGACGGGAAAGATGGATACTTCGAAAATCCGAGCAATCTTTGAATACGAATTTCGACGCGGAACTAACGTGACAGAAACTGCTCGCAATATTAATACTGCGTTTGGAGAGGAGACTGATAATGAACGAATCTTGCGTTTTTTATTTAAACGCTTTCGTAATGGAAACTTCAACATGAAAAACGAATCACGTGGAAGACCGGCCCACACAGGTGAAAGTATGAAGTTTATTTGAATACTAGTTTCTGCCCGTGACTTCATTCGCGTGGGAAAGTTTTCCAACATAAATCCCGGTCCCGTAGGCCAAAAAGTCTGTGTTATTCCAAGATGTACGATGAGACAAACGGCGAAGCGCCATCGTTACATGGTGGACATCCCACCCATACGCACAAAACGTTTTGGGAATACCTTCATTGTGCGTACGGCTAAGGAGTGGAATTCCCTGCCGGAGTCTGTGTTTCCCGATAGCTATAACCTAGGAGTCTTTAAGTCCAGAGTGAATAGGTTACTTTTAGGTAAGCGTGCTCCATCTTCGATCACATCATCACTTACCATCAGGTGAGATAGTGGTCAAACGCGAACCTATTTTCAATAAAAAAAAAATAAAAAAAAAAAAAAAAAGATGTCAACTATCTACATACCAAATTTTATTCAAATCTGTTCACAAACCCACACTGGGTTCTCGAAGTGCATTACAGAACATTCCTTCTTATAGAGAGGAGACCCGTCCCCATTGGCGTATCTAGAGATATTTTCCAGGGGGGGCCTGGCCCCCAGTGGTAGAAGCGATTCACGGTGAAGCATACTGAGGAGGTGTGCCCAGCTTGGGCGGAGCACCGCCGTGTTCTCGTGGAGGTGGTCGGTGGCGGAGACCTCTCACGCCCGACGCTGGTTCAGACCATTGTGCGGGGCGAGGGGCAATGGGATGCAGTCACTTCCTTCTGCGAAGCAGTCATGCTAGCGAAGGAGGAGGCAGAACGCGTGAGGGAGAGGTAACTCTCTTCTTCACGCACCAGCCGACGCGGGAGTCAACCCAGGCATCGGGGATCACGAGCCGATCTTCGGACACCATAGGCGCGGGCTTGCTAGGGTATTGGTTCCGTTACTTGCCATGCAGTTACGAAACCCTAAAAACCTTCGCACAGAAATATATGTTTAAGCTAAAATCGAGAAAGTTTGGCTTTTTTTTTCGACGTGTACCCATAATGTGTGGTTACTTGAAAGTGAAACCGCGACGTCGTAACTCGGCGTCGGTTCTTCACGACACCGGCGGCCCATCCCCACCAGGTGTGACCTCCAGTAGCCTGGAGGAGGGCCAGCGGGATCAGACACACGCAAACACATGGGCGGTGGTAATTCTGAATGGCTGTACGTCCGTATGTCACAGCCACTTTATTCAGAAACTGTTAAGACTACAAAGTTGAAACTTAGTAGATGTATTCTGTGAACCGGTTTACATGTTTTTATGCAAAATAAAATAAAATAGTAAAGTAAAGGGGGCTTACCTATTCATGGAACGAATGTGTGGTGTCTGTCTAGATGTTTTTTTTTTAAATTACGTTGAGATTTCTAAAACCATTTTTTCTTAAAGTTAATCGTTTGACAGATATAGACTTCCAAAGTGGTAAAATTTATAACCTCTTAGTTTTAAAATAAGAAAGTGCAAAGAAGTATAAATGCAAACTTACAACGAAAATTAGTTTGAACAAGATATGTACTGCTAGCTCAATTTTTGTGATATAGTACATTTTAAAAAACCGCAAATCATTCATTCATTAAAGTCATTTATACAAACGGTTGACGAATGAACTTGGTAATTTATGAAAAACAAAGTTAATTTTTACGGAATCTTTCATGGGCGAGTCCGACTCGCACTTGGCTAGTTTTTATTTTATTTTTTCAACCATAATTGTTTGTTAGTAAAAATTCTAGGGTGGGCCCAGGCGATTCTAGGGTGGGCACGGCCCACCCGGCCCCCCCCTCTTCCTACGCCCATGCCTGTCCCAGCAGTGAGATGATATAGGCTGGTTATGATGAGTAATTTATTTTTATTAATTGATTTATTTTTTATTTTATGATGGTAATAAATAAATAAATAATGAATAAGAGATTTTTGCATTAACACACACATGTGGTATGTTTTTGTTCTCAAAATGTATTAGCCTGGTTTAATAAAAAAAACAAAATAAACATAACTGTAATTAATCTTGAATGAAAATACACTAAGTAAGCCTACGCATGTAACACCCTTTTTTATTTATTCTGCTCTACCCAAATATCCCCGTCATACAATTTCTAGATTACCAAGTTCTCGTTACCTTCACGGCTTCCAAATCTAATGCGTCACCACAAATGTATTCTTCTCCTACCGGTTATTACCTAGTTCGGCATTGCCAGGGTCACAGTCTGAACCGCCTTGAGCATAATTGTAATTCCAAGAATCTAAGAACCTATTTGCCCATACATATAAAAATTAAGCGATTTTAAACGGTCACGGCAATAGTGGTCAATTTATTGATACAATGCTTGCGAGTAATTTATGCAACGATATTCTGTTCAATATAAGTTGAGTTGAAAACTAGCGCCAAGCAACAAGTTGTGTCGGGATTGCGGAATTGTTCTAAAGAGATACCGCGGCGTCCCCATCCATTAAAGAACCACGTTTGCTCGTAGATTTTCATTTTTTGGCATTTTTTTTGGATATCTACACAATTTCAAATTGAATTTAGACAAGAATTAGTACTGCCATTTATCGTGGCTATGCTGCTAGTCTTCTGGACACGTTTCCAGATGACAGCAAAGCAATTAAACGGAAAAGCAATGTTTTGGCCCAGAAACCCTCTCTCGCATCCCCAGAACACCTCGCCGAAGTTGAAGCACAATATGATCGACGGTTTAAGGACACATACAGGACAAAAGTACAAACATTGATTTTTATTTCTACATATAGAAGATAGATATTTTTTTATTTAGGCACACCAACTAAATGCATACAAAGACATTCAACATAGATTAAGTTCAGATTGGTTAATATTGCATGCATCTAAATTAAAGGTTAGCACAGCATTTAATATTTATCTGTATACAATAAAACCTTAAACCTTATATTAGTTGTTAGTCAAATTAGCCATTTTCACTATCATCACACAGCACTTTCATTATCATCTGTTACTCACGTGACTCAGGCGAGTGAAGGCTGGCCACCCTTTAGACGCCCGGCAGCTTTATGTCGACACAACTACACAAGTTTGTAACTGGATGAGTTTACAAGATTATATTTAAACATTATATTCGCAAACGGCGATGCGCCATCGTTACATGGTGGACATCCCACCCATACGCACAAAACGTTTTGGGTAATGAAGGTATTCATTGTGCGTACGGCTAAGGAGTGTAATTCCCTGCCGGCTTCTGTGTTTCCCGATAGCTTTAATCTAGGGGTCTTAAAGTCAAGAGTGAATAGGTTACTTTTAGGTAAGCGGCCATCTTCGAACACATCATCACTTACCATCAGGCGAGATGGTGCAGTCAAACGCGAACCTATTATCAATAAAAAAAGCGCAGCAGTCAGTCACTCAATCACTGCGCCAACTGTATTGTCAAAATGAAAAGTAACAATCTCAAAATTAGGTTGCTGTAGTCGATAATGACATATTACTAATAAATAAATAAATAATAAAAATAAATAAATTGTTTATTTCAGATTTAGTTAAGAATTAATTAAATAAAAGAATATTAACATATTCGCCTGTACTAGGTTAATGATATATACGTGAACCGTACCGCGATACTAATATGACGCATATCTATTTTGACAAACATCATTGATGACAGAATATCTAGAGGTCTAGAATTCTAGATATTCTTCCATTAATGTGATAACAGTTACAAATTTATTTATTAGCCTACAAGTGACCCGTGTGAATGAGTTAACCCTCTAATCCGCCCGGTAGCGGATAATCTCCCGCCGTTTAGCGCGGCGACGCAAGGGTTAGACGTAATTGGCTTGAGTTTAAATAGTGACAACGTGGCTGTTGTCAGGGTGACAGTTTATGACACGTGGGTGTATTGTAGGCATGGTTATGATTACCAGTTAAGAGTGTGGGGCGTTGACATATGATCATGAAATTGCTATGTTACGAGATTCCTAAGCGACTGGTACTTGAGACTGAATTGGTATTCTTTTTTTATTCAGCAAGATCCTCAACAGTGTGTAATTTACAACGTGTAACGGAAACCCCATATCTATCCAAAAGGACTGAAGACAACATCTGGTATGGAGTCTCTATGCAAAGTTTCAGCTCAAAATAAGTGACTCACAGAATTGACCCCAAATTATTGGTTTCATATGTTTCTTGAATACCAGTAATAACAAACGTGTCACAGCACTATGAGGGTCATTGCTTTCCACGTCACTTGCCAATAAAATGATAATTCTCTTCGTTCTTCTTAATTTGAAATATTCGGCCTCTGGTATCAATGTATTGAAATTTCTAATATGCTCCACACCTGTAGACATAGGATTAGAAAACCCTTGCCATATTGTTTGTTATCATCCAAAGAAGCCGTGCACTCGGTATGTATATGCCCTTTAAATTACACGTTGTGTACATACAAATATATATATAGAATCATAGCCTTTACTGAACAATCTTACATAGGTGTTTAATTAATACATAGGTATTAAGTATTAAATTTTATTATGATTAGATTATCATGTTTTCCAGCATAGGCCACCCCGACAGCCGGCCACATTGAGCGGTTAAATGTTTGTCTCCTCTAAGTAGGTTCAGCTATATTTTTCAAACCTGCGACGCTGTCTTCCTTCCTTTTTTGTTTTGTACATCTGCTATGATATAATATAAGTGGAATAATTCAGCCTATTTCATTCTAACTATTGAACCACAGGCATACTCTATGAGAGGGATTGGACCGTACTCCACCTCGCGATCCCTGTGCGAGTTGGTATATGAAGAATTAGAATATACAAATGTACATACACACTAACAAAACATACGCGCACTCATTAAATATATATTATTTATCTTTTCTTTTTTAATATATATAAAACACAAAACTCTACACAATACTCACACATTATATAAATGCGAGTAAAAAAAAAAATATCATTATTTTTTTTAATTTTTACTTTATTCTCTTTATTAATTTTATTCTGACAATTTCGCGTCTAAGCTACTCGTCATCCGTATGTCACTGCAGGGACCCAGCAGAATATCAGCGCCAGGTATTTACAGCCTGGCACATGCTGAGCTGGGGACCCATTTGGTGCAATCGCGAGACACACACCGCTCTTTTTACGTCTTTTTTTTAATGTAAGTATGTAAGTGTTACTTTATGTATTTTCATAATGTTACTCAAACTACATGTTATATTTTTTCTTTTGCTATTTATTTTTGTTGTGAGTCATTATTATTTTTCTTTTTATTATGTGAATTGTATTTTGTGTCTTGTGTTGTACCAAATAAATGTTTTATCTATCTATCTATCTATATGTATATTCTAATTCTTTACTAACGATGTTTTCTTTCACCGATTTGTGATCTGTGGACCTATTACTTAAACGTCCGCAACTACTGGCTACCTCTGCTACATACTTGCATATTTTATGCTACATATAAACAAAATTAAAGTTTCCGTCTGTGATTTCTCACGTGCTTATAGTTATTTACACGATTGTAACACCACCAACATAGTTTTTACCACCAAATGTTTCGTCTGTTTTTCTATCCTTCTGACTGTCGGTGCTAATGTCTAGAACGACTGAACCGATTTTAACGACACTTTCACTAGAAGATTCTATATACACGCTTTCGGTAGAAGAGTTATTTATAACCCAAAATTTCCGCGGTATCGGCATTTACAGGGGAAAATCCTCCCACGAGAAAGAAGTCGCGAACACACCTAGTAGTTATTGTAAAAAAACCCTAATAGGTTGTCAGAAGTACATGGCTGATAGAGTGAAGGGTTTGACAGCCGAAGGTTTAGCTTATGTGAACTTTTCGCTTTTGCACAAACCAACAAAAATGCAGTGACCGTTGAGTGGCGGTTTACTTTGATACTTCTAAAATAAAAAATTGCAAGAAAGTATTAAGAATGAACGAAAAGAGCACCAAACAGCAAAACTTTAAAATCTAACCAACCAAGACAACAAATCAATTAAATCAATTACTTGCTGCTTACTATTGAATAAACGTAGCATCTATTAACAGGATGTCCCCTGCAACTTGACACCCTGCTTGTACCAACATTATTTTACCCCTCAAAAAACAACAGACCACCACTCACCAGCCTTAAAATTTAAGAAATAAGGGTGAGTTTCAAACTGTAGTCGTGTTTTCAAGGGTTTGCGGATCGTGGTAATGTCTAATAGCTACTTTATAAGCACCGCCAGATGTCGTAGGTAAGTGCACAGAACCCGGTCGGGTTTTTGAGCACGATCACACGTTTTTCACATAATTCCGCGCAGGATGTGTTCTATTTTTGAGTGCGCAGGTGGACCAATCAGGGATATTTGTTGTTCGACAAAAGAGGCAAGTCGATGTTGAAGTGATTGTTTCCTTGGAGTTCGGGAGGAAGTCGTGATCAGGTCATATTACTTTCTACGTGATCGAAGATCTTGGTAGGTACATAGAATTGGTCAACAGACCAATTCTATGTACCTATGTTTATATTGTCCAGTTCCTTAACAAAGGAACTAGACAATATAAATAAATTTAAGTGTCTGTGTGTGATTTTAAAATAACTGTATTTTCCAAAGCGCTTAAAGTACGAAAAAAAAGCAGAAACATTTTTTAAATTTCATCAGTCTGTCTGTGTTTGTCCGAACTAATCTCTGGCACGGCTGAACTGATTTTAATGGGATGCATAAAAGGAGAATCCCAAGCGTCATTATCAAAATCATTCTGTGGTTCCAAAAACCCAACGCATCCTGGAAGCCAGCACTCGGCATTGCAGAATCTAGCTGTCTAATCTTTTCAACACGATGGTAAATCGAAACAGCTTTTACCTCTTATCTTAACCGATATTAATGTGGTTTCCAATGAGTGATAGAGGAGGTGGGAGAAAGAGAGGGGGGCAACATACAGGCTACTTTTAATCCCAGAATCACCGCATATACTTACAAGCTATATCCTATTCCTAAGAAATTTTCCACCCCTATGCCGAGTTTTGTCACTGTCTGTTTAGCCGTAACAAACAGAAGTTACTTTATTCTATATCTGTACATATCTATTGCATACATATAAATAAGATTGAAGTATCTGTCTGAGATTTCGAAATAACTGTATTCTGTTATTTACGTGATACAAACGTTTATTTTTTTGCTGTCTGTAAGTCTGTCTGTTTTTATGTTTGTCCGGGCTAATCTTTAGAACGTTGTAGAGCTTTTACACGGGAAAAATCTCCCATGCGAACGAAGTCTCGGGCACACCTAGTTTAAACTTTTAATATGAATGCTATTTCTTTTTTAAAGAGAACTAACATTGTGGGTAGAATTCACATTACTAGCAATCCTGTTAACCCCTCCAACTAAGCTAAATATGCTTGTGTCTGGAGTGGGTTCACGACAATAGTGTTTGAACTAGGCGTGTGTAACTCTTTACGGAACCGACTCACTGATTCGAATCATTGAAGTGATTCAAAAGATTGGTTCAGTAACAACGTTTCAAATGCATCATTTGAATCTGAAACATTACTTTGCTCTGGCCCATTTCGCGCGATGCGTCGCTCGTGTGGCGACTGAGCAGTGTGCAAGCGAGAGAGAGAGAGACCGAGACACACTGAGTTACTTTAACTATTGACTCTTATATCCTATGCATGAAGATCGACTTTATTTATAATCTCACTTATTACAATAAATATGTAGACATAAAACATTCAGTATTGATGCCTCAAAACATTTCTATGTCTCAATAGTAAACGTCCGCAACACAACGTAAGAATGTTACGTCTCTATACATGACGTCGCGTCGCGGGCGTTTACTGAGTCATTTGAGCCGATGATCCAAATGAGTAAATGAAACATATCAGTGTTCCGATCATTTCAGTGATCGAGATGCAAATGATCCAATCTCAAAAAATTATACACTTTGCCCACCTCTAGTTTGAACCCGCGACTTCTCGACCACTAGGCCGACGCCTTAGCCAATAGGCTATTGACGCTCTACACTATATGCCATACTTAACACCTACTCATGTGCTTAACACTACTACTTACCTCCTTCCCCAAACAGACGTAAAAATAATAATAATACGATAAAACAAGTTTTATTAGATTATTTTCTATTTATATATCCACAAATGCAGTGCATTTAGAAAGTCCTCAATAAAAAGTAGAAGTAAAACTCTATTATAAGTCCGTTTCGAGCAGCCTACAACTGCTCGTCACCTGTTCGATTCCCAGGAGTAGTGACACTCACCTGCTTCGGAGGCGTCGAACTCTACTACTACCTACTATTATCTACTAACCTAGTACCTTCGACGGGTCAGCCATTGATAAGAATCTTATTTATATCGATAATTGTAAACAGAAAGTTTCAGTATAACGGACTAACTAGATTTTTTACTTATAAATAGACGTTTTGTACAGTAAAAATATCCAACAAAATGTAAAGCTTTTTTCAGTATTTCTTCTTTTATATATTTTTTTCATAAATACAGTACAACAAAACACTCGCCCGTCATCAATTCCTTCCGTCTTTAAGTTGGGAAGAAATAAGTGAGAGAGAAGAATAAGTCCGCTACACACATTTTTGTTCCGTGTGGGAGTCGAACCCACTGAAATCAATGATGTCACCACATCTTAGCCTAAGTTTGTTATTTGTCTGGGATATCAAAATATTCCTGAATCATGATCCGTATGAATAGAACATTCTTGTACCTTTATTGATAAAGATTTGGTGCTAGTAAACACTGGAAAAACTAGGCTACTCAATTTGTAAATAAATGAGCCTAGGTCGCCTAGGTATTCTAGGTATTTTCAGAGCAATAACTTAAATATCGCTATTAGTATCAGAAGTGACATTCAGATCAACTGTTACAATATTCCCAAAAATGATACAGATTATTATTATGTGTGAAACAATATGTATATCAAAGTACTTACATAACTATATCTGTTGGTACATTCTGTATTGAAAGTGTGTAGAGTGGGCCGAATACACTAGCAATATGTAACTACGGCTACGTGAATCGCCTAGTTCTTGCTACGTGCTACGAATCTCGTAGCGCGTCTACGATATCATGGCGTACACTAAATGTACTGGGGTAATGACAAAAATGAATTGTTTGTTCATCTGTGTTTATGTTTGCCTGGTAGTTTTGCTCGAGAATATATTGGCATAAGACTCATATTATTATCATTAACACTTCTAATTTTCTATTTTTAAACACCCTTTAGTTTTTAAGTCCTCATTTAATTAATAAAGAGTATATAAACAACGTCCAACTCAAGGGTACATAAAGAAGAAAAATTATACAACGGTTTTAAAGTTAAATCCAGAATGCCACCAGCGACATTATTTTGTAAACAAAGTGAACTTGTTTACAGGTTTTTTAGGTGAACTTCACCTCACTTCATTTCACCAAAAAAATCTTTTTAGCAAAAAATAGAACCGACTTCCATATAAAAACACTACAAAGGCAAAAATAACTTTAATTTCGGAAGGCGGTGTCAAAAACGAAAATATATACAAAACTAAAGACACCGCCTTCCGAAATTAAAGTTATTTTTGCCTTTGTAGTGTTTTTATATGGAAGTCGGTTCTATTTTTTGCTAAAAAGTTTTTTTTTCACTCTTTTTAGTGGGTCGGTTTGTAATTTATCTAGTTACAAAAGCCAAACTGTCAACTACCTTTAACAAAATATTGCTTTTCCCGGTGTAGAGCCGTTAATTTTTGAGGAGTTCTCCTGGTACATCACCATCAGCTCTACTTCACCATATACATTGTGACGAGCATAAAGTGCTTAACATCCATAATCAAGTAATCTAATCGCAATCAACGAAATACTTATTATGGAGTAGTTTCGGTGGCCATCTGCTGGGGTCTTCATCATCAGTTCCATTTCCTCAAATCGTGCTTTTCGAGAGCAACTGCACAAGGTACTATAAGATATACCCAAAACGCTATAGGTGTGCCTATAATATTTGAAGAGTTCCCTCGATTTCTCCATGATCCCATCATCAGATCCAAACGTGACGACAATGGGACCAACTAGTAAGTATACCCTTTCAAACAAAAAAAAGAATTGTTTAAATCGGTCCAGCCATCTCCGAGTTATGAGGTAACATACATAAAAAAAAAAAAAAGTTCAAGACGAATTGTAAACCTCCTTTTTTTGAAGTCGGTTAAAAAGAGACCGGAGTAGGTCGGAGTCAAGTTCTTAGCAAATCGAGCCCTTTACCTTACATATTATTTCTCAATACTCATTACGTTTATTGCATTCTACAATCATTGATTAGGTCGTGAAGTAAATATTTTAAATGACGCTGATGAGTCCGCTCTTGACTTCGATCACACCTGATGATAAACGATACATTTACTTACTACAATTAATTTAAACATTTACTTACTAGGTTTTAATTTGTGTGTAAACAAATGCATCTTTATTTCATTTCTATGTAGCTCAGATACTAGGTGGATAGGAAGGGTAGGACAAGTCATGTCAAAAAAAATTGAATGTGCTAGATGAATGTATTTGTAACCGGGATGCTGGTAGGTTTAGTCCTGTTTTGTGTCGGAATGTGTATCTTGTTTGTATATATGTCTTTTCATATATGTAGTATAAAAATCTTTGTGGATGTGTACAAACTTACAGATTTCTGTATGAAATAATGATTTCATAGAAGTCAACCTAATCAGTCATTAGGTAATAAATGGATATAGTAATAAATGAAATTCCCAAAGTCCGGATTTAGGAATACCTCTGAACATTCTCTCTGACCTGGGAATCAAACCCGCATGTGCCTATCTATCTATCTATCTATCTGATGTCTTGATTTTCGTACTTAGTCCTAGCTTGGACAATTGTGTGTGACCTTATATATTTTATTTATTAACCAATTTGTCGTGGTCATGAAATAATTTATTTTCGTCCCTAAACTATACAACGTGTAATTTAAAGGGTATATACATACCAAGTGCACGGCTTCTTTGGATGATAACAAACGATATGGCCAGGGTTTTCTAATCCTATGTCTACATGTGTAGAGCTTATTAGAAATTTCAATACATTGATACCAGAGCCCGAATTTTTCAAATTAAGAAGAACGAAGAGAATTATCGTTTTATTGGCAAGTGACGTGGAAAGTTATGATCCTCATAGTGCTGTGACACGTTTGTTATTATTGGTATTCAAGAAACATATGAAAACGATAACTTGGTGTCAATTCTGTGTGTCACTTATTTTAAGCTGAAACTTTGCATAGAGACTCCATACCAGATGTTGTCTTCAGTCCTTTTGGATATATATGGGGTTTCCGTTACACGTTGTATACATATATCTAAAAATAATCTAAAATATAGCGTCCAGAAATACGTGAGCATCGCTGTCCACTGGTAATGTGCCCAAAATACTGGCTGCATTGCCTCGTTGTATGGCAATGCTTATCCTCTGTCCAAGGTAAAAGCAGAAGTGACAACTAGGCGTCTGGAAAGGTCTTTAAATAATTTGTGAGCACTCGGACCCCACGATCCCAGGGTTTCAACCCCAAACGGTTCAAAAATATACCTGTAACTATGTATATATTTAGTTATTTAAACTTTGTGTACAATTGTGTTACATGGGCGGACTTAATGCAGCAAGGCATTCTTTACCAGTCAAACTTTGAGTTAATGCTAAGTTACGACTTCTTGACAGGGTTGTGGGAATGTTCTAAAGAGATACCCGGAATGCAAGGGCAGCTGAAAGTACAGGGTGAGTTTTTAATCAGGGAGAAGTCATTCGAGATGATCACACCTAAAAAAATGTTACGACTATTTTCATCACTGCGCCGGTACATACATCAAATTATTTATCCTTAAGTAAGCATTTGCCCCATTAGCCTTGGTTCATTTACTGATTGCTTTCTATAGAGGCTGAAAGTTGACAAGAGAAACTGCGTTGATGATATTCAGATGATTCTTACACCTAGTGGGTCAACTATTTCGTAGATCTTGAGGTTGTAAAGCCCAACTGCTGAGTGTGACGTCCTGGGTTTAATTCCCCTTTCATGAATTTTCGGTACAAATCCGAGATTGGTGGTCGGCGTGATACTGCCGTGGAAAGCACGTAAAGCTCTTCTTCTAACTACTCTGCCCTGTCGTGCCAGAATGCTGTCCCATCGGATTAAAAGTTTAAAAGAAAAGAAGGTAAACATGTGTGTATATGCGTACCTACCTAATTCAGTATCTGCTTACCCTTTATAAACTATGTCCGGATCGGCTTCGGTCGTATCGGATGCAGTTGAATCCAAGTACTTTCCATGACCATCGGGTCACAAGGCAAACGCCTAATCCACTCGGCCACGGTTCCCGCGGGAAGCATACTTTGTAAAGTTAAAAGACATTGCAGGACTGAATCACTTGATTGTCTGATAAAAAGATGGTTTCGTGCTTCGGAAGGCACGTATAAGCCGGTGGTCCCGGTCGCCAAATGGCGGTCGTCAAAATAGACCTCGTCAGAGGCCCTTGAGACAGTCTAGAACGTACGTAGTTACGTTTACGTATGGACAAAACATATAATATATATTATATTTTCTACATATGTATACATATGTGTGTGTGTGTGTGTGTATTTGTACACACACACACACACATGTATAAATAAATATTATTAATTATTTATTTTCTATACAAAGCTGGTTCACATCCGGTAGTCACTTAAGCACTAGGTCCGGTTGAAAACCAGCGTCAGGCACTAGTTGTCTGGCGTTTTGCTGAACCGAGCCCTTTTGGCGCAGTCGCGAGGCACACTTAATTTGTCTATTTTCGTGTAAATGCAAATATGTACTTAAATTGCTTTTCATTTTTTTTTATATTTGGTTTCTTTCCTTTTGTATACTTTGTGTGTGCTTTGTGGCACGTGCCGAATAAAGAGTTTTTCTTCTTTCTCTTTCTTCTTCTTTCTTCTTCTAGAAAGTTTGACACTAGGGCGTATGGGGTCATTAGACCTTACTAAGTAAGAAGAAGTGCTTTCCATGAAGCGGCATACCTGTTCTCCACAACCAAGTAGCTAGATGACACGATATCTCTTAACAAGACTAATGTCCGATTTTCTGTCTTTAGACTTCTCATAACGACTGTCACATATGTACAATAATGACGTCGGGACCAACACTGCCGTCAATAGCATAGTTGCAGTAAGTACGCTCTAGACGGTTTCGAGAAAATCTTCGATAAATCCTTTGTTTTCAATCAGATCATGATGGTTGATACCTTAAATGGAAGAGGACCTCAGCACGTATCTCACCAAATGTACGTGACGTACGTCACCAAAACATAAACCGCGTTTTTCTCGAAACTGAATAGAGTGTACTTACTGCAACTATGCTATTGACGGCAGAACAGCTTATCGTCCTTTCCAACGCATGGACGAATCTTGATATGTAAATATGGTTGATAGACCTCGGCAAGCTTTTCTTAACCTGGAAAAATCTACCTGTGTGGCTGATATTACTTAACCACGAGTTTCTCTTAGCTTTTCCGTACCCAAATGTGCACTATAATATCTCCTGCGTACTCACTATTCTGTTTTAATTTGTTATTTATTATTGTCAAGCTTTTAAACTGGAATTTTTGTTAGTCTAGACTTAGGCAAAATGTACAAAGATCAATATTACATTCATTCCAAATGTTTTTTTGCAATACCTTTGTTTTTTTAGGTGCGAAAATCATCGAATGACTTCTGCCGCTCTGGGTTAAACGGAAGGGTGTGTCAGACTTCTACTGACTAAAAACCCACCCTGTTCCTTTCCCTTAAGTTCCGGGGCCGCGGTAAATCGTTAAAACATTCCCGCAACCCCGGCAGGCAATGGCCCTATGGGGCCCCGTCACCGGTGCTGACAGCTCCTTGAAGCGCGCGGAACACGACGCGCCGCCGACCCGGGATTTTGTGCAATACCTACAGTATTATCATCTGTTTAGCCTTTTTCAGCTTCCGGTCTAACCGGACGCAGCTGAGTATTAGTGTTTTACACGGAGCGACTGCCTATCTGACCTCCACAACCCAGTAACTGGGTAACACGATAGCCCTTTGGAAAGATCAGTGGCAGATTTCCTTTTTTTATAGTTGATAGGCTTGTGTTTGACCATAATCTCATCTAATGTTAAGCGATGATGTGGTCGAAGATGAAGCACGCTTGCCTAGAAGCAACCTATTCACTCTTGACTTAAAGACTCCCAGGTTATAGCTATCAGGAAACAGACTCCGGCAGGGAATTCCTCTCAGCTGTACGCACAATGAAAGTATTCCCAAAACGTTTTGTGCGTATGGGTGGGATGTCCATCATGTAACGATGGCGCATCGCCGTTTGTCTTGTAGTCCGATGATGGAAAGGACTTGGCTTCTTATTACCCGCAACGACTGTGAACGATGTACAAAAGACAGCCGGACTTAACTTGCTTTCCGAGGTATGGATACATCTCAATATGTTAAGATGAGCGAACCACCACCACATGTCAAGCGTTGCTTTACCTTGAAGCCAAGAGACTCATTGGCAACGATGCACTGGTCGGGTCAAAGCTCCAGAGCCTTGAACATCGACGACGAGTTGCAAGTCTATCGGTTTTCTATCGGTTACATTTCGGGGAGTGTGCGATAGAATTACACAGTCTAATTCCGCCAAGCCCGTTCCATCATCGGTCTACGAGACAAACGGCGAAGCGCCATCGTTACATGGTGGACATCCCACCCATACGCACTAAACGTTTTGGGGTTACCTTCATTGTGCGTACGGCTAAGGAGTGGAATTCCCTGCCGGAGTCTGTGTTTCCCGATAGCTATAACCTTGGAGTCTTTAAGTCAAGAGTGAATAGGTTACTTTTAGGTAAGCGTGCTCCATCTTCGACCACATCATCACTTACCATCAGGTGAGATGGTGGTCAAACGCGAACCTATTTTATAATAAAAAAAAAGATCGACCTGTGCAGCCGGTATCATTTGGCCACGAGCTCCTCTTTGCCTTTAAGTACCCAAATGTACACTATATCTCCTGCGTACTACCTTTCCTGTTAGTGCTTGTTCTTTATTGCTGTACTAACAGTCGCGCCGCTGACTATTACACGATTAAAACACCCGCTTTTTTGCAGGAAAATGGTCCCCAAGCTATTTCCATACCAAGTTACATCCAAATCCGGCGAGTACTTCTGAAGATTAGCGCGTTTAAACAAACAAACACTTTCGCTTTATAAAAAAAAAGACTATGCTTGTGCAGACTTTAATTTTCCCTTTGATTGACTATGGTGACGTGTGCTACTACGACCTGAATGCGGTCTTGCTGGATAAGCTTGACCGTATTCTTAATAACTGCATTCGGTTCATATTTAATTTAAGGAAATATGACCATGTCTCAAGTTTCAGGTCTGAGCTTAAATGGATGACCATTCGTCAGAGGAGAAGATTGCGCGCTTTGACATCGCTTTTCTCACTACTCAACTCTGCCAGCCCACCTTCTTATCTAATATCTCACTTTCAATTTCTATGTTCTTCACACAATAAGAATCTACGTTCATCCAATAATCTTCTCTTACTCTGTCCTTCTCATACTTCTGACTTTGTTCATTCTTCTTTTCATATCCAGTCTATTCTCGTCTGGAATGCGCTTCCTCTCGAGATCAGGACGGCTGACAATCGCTACGCATTTAAAAAGAAATTGCGGATCCACTTTCTTCACCAATAAGCAGAATTTCCATATTTAATTTTCATTTGCTTCTTAAGTATATATGTATGTATATGTATTTATATAAGTATTTATTCATATATATTATTTATGTAGATTTCTATTTTATGATATTTCGATTTTATGATATTAGATTTTTTTGTTTTATCACTATTATTATATTTATTTTTCCAATATAATGTTCACGTATATATTGCACCTTCCACACTATCTCTTCACCACTCATGGTTGACTGGTAGAGAATGCCTACGGCATTAAGTCCGCCTTTGTACCTATGTGCATAACGTGTAAATAAATAAATAAATTCCATAAATGACTGGATTTACTTACTTCGTGAAACTCTACATACAGAAACAATGCTGTATGTCAGTCTTAGGTATTAAATAGATCATCACTACAATAGCTGGAAATAACGTTTATCATACTATAGTTATTTACGATGATCGGCAGACTAAATATTGAATTTATGGCAGACTGCAGTGAGCTCAGTTTGAGCTGATAATACGAAAAGCCATCGTGTCATCCGTGTTCCCTTTTGCTTTAAGTTCTTATACCAGTTAGTACAATGGATGCTGGAGGATGGAATGGATGCCAGTTAGTACATGCAGCAGGATTGATATTGCACCTCTCTCACTATCTCTTCACCACTCATGGTTGACTGGTAGGCTTACGACAATAAAATATTGTGGTTGAGTTGGTGCTAACAGTTCAGTGGGCCTGTGGCTTCCCTCCTATGGCCGATGGTGAACACCAGGATGGTTTTAGTGAGGTAAGGTCCCACACTCCCTGGTCTCATCCCCAGAGACCGAGCACCTTTAGAAGATTTCTCCACTATAGCAAACAAGATAAGTTAGTAACGGTTCAGGTTTTATAAGAGTCCAATATGGAAGTTCGTAGAACTAGTTCACTCCCCAAAACAATCAGGATTCCGGACTATTTTGGAGTCAGATTCCAGTACAAACAGATGCTGCTAAGTACCAAAACTTTTCAGTGAGAAATTTCCTGTCTGATCTCTATTATTCAGTAACTGTAATCGCAATGTTGGTAAGTTATCGTTTATTGTTTAATGCATGCCGTGGCAGCCTTCAATTAAGACTACACTATTTTTTGTAATGATATCGTAACATGTTATTGGTGTACGCTTTGTTGGTGGTCTTGAAATAAATAAACTGTGCAACACGATACGTCTTGCCAAAACTTGTGTTAGATTTTCTGTCTGCTAACTAACCGAGACGACTGTCGAAATGTACAAATGGCACTTGGCCCATCATCTTTACTCGATCGTCTAGAATGATTCTTACATCCGTTGTTATTATCAGGTTTTTAGAACTCTATTTTACAGATTCTGTAATCGCGCAGGATTTGAACCCGCATAGAAATTAGGCCTCCGTCCAGGCAACTATCTGTATCATTTCATTTCATATTAGTTAGGTAACCACCTATTGGTAAAGTTTTTCCACATACAAACCAAAATAACTTTCGCACCCAAGACGTCCTGTCCGGTAGTACCTCTCCTGATGACAAAAACATTCGGCGGCCATCTTTGTCCTTGCGTAGTTCATCTCAGGTCTAGATGATCGCCCCGCCCCTTGTGCTACGTCGTAGCGTAGATAGTGCTACGAACTTCGAAAACCTCTTCGAAGTAGGTACAGCCAGCATCACGAACTGGTTACCCCCTTAGATGCAGCTGTTTGTACTAATCTCCTTCGTGTCGTGTGTGAGGGTAAAATAAAAGATATAAATTCGAAAGTTATAGTTTATATTAGATTTATAATAAGATATGTAGTCTACAAAATTTCACAAATTTTCACAACGTTATTTGAACCTAAAGCGTCTACCCATTTTATTATGAAAATAAAATTATCGAAATCACTGGATCTACGTACGGCGGGGGTTCATTTTACGTAACCATTATTTTTAAAATATAATCTAATAGGCTGATATTTTATTCTCGCGTATTTTTACATGAGTAAGTGAAAAACTAATAACGGTAAAAAAATAAAAAAATATCAATCCATAAAATGAGCCCCCGGTGAACTCAACAACACAACGTCGCTCTCATACATATACAATCATATTTGTTATTGTTATATTTAACTAGAGTTATACAGAATAATGATCCTATGAAATATAATTATGCATTCTTTAAATTTATTCAATAATATAATAATACTTAATAAGTATCCATAGGTAATGGTTAGTCAATGTCGTGCTACAGACTACTATACTTTATAATATAATGAATGAGTCGTATTATTCTTTATCATTTATTACTTTAAATTTATTATTCGATATCATAACCACTAAACGAACATACAGCAGCCTCGGCCCGCAGCGCGGGCGCACGTAATCACAAAAAAACATCGTCAACACATAAAATAATAATCAATAATAATAATCATACAGATAAAAATCATTCATAAAAACATTACAATAAAAATCTAAACATTAAAACACACTTAAAACAAACATTATATTAATATTATCATAATCATAGTGTGTACGTATGTATAATATCATTTAAGCGAATATTCGTATAGTCAAAAATAATGTGAGCATGGCGCGCGGGGGAGCGGGCGGGGGCCACCCGAGCACGCTGGCCCGGGCCGGTAGTCAGCCGCGGCCCGGGCCACTTCCGACTCATTACCTACATTAGCTAGCCCGCGGGCGCACACTACATTCACTAGTCAACAGACAGGGCCCCGCGCCCCGCTCCCCGCGCCGCCCGTCCCTCGCCTATTATATTATTATTATAATATCTTAATACTTTACGCTATTACGTTAGTAAGCTTTATAAATTTTTTCGATTTCTCATTACGCTATCAATAATAATTATACAACTTTTTTTAAATTTTATGTTTTTTTTTCGAAATTTCTATCATAACGTACTTTCGACTCTCTCTGCGGCGACGAGCGCGGCGTGCGCTCGACGACCTAATAAAAAACGTTCATAATAAGAAAATATATCGTGAACAACTCTGCCGACTTACGATAGGTTCGGCGCGGCGGACGGGCCGTGCCGGCGAGGCGCCGACTTTTGGCACCAGGATTTCGATTACGCGATTTTTACTTCTTTTAATATTTTTTATAACGATTCGAGTAAAAAAGATCCCTACTACGAGAGCGTGCGACTCGCGGTGCGGCGGGCGCGGGGCCCTGCGCCTTACGAGATGATGCGGATGGCCTGGTGCGCCGGCGCAGAGCAGGCGGGGCACGGCGCGCCGCCCGCCGCCAGCCGCTGCGCGCACTCCAGGCAGAACAGGTTGTGTCCGCACGGCACCAGCGCCGCCGCCACGCCGCGCTCGCCGCACACGGCGCACGCGCGCGCCGGCGACGCCGCGGGCGACGGCCGCGTGGGGCCCCACGCCCACACGCCCGCCGCGCCGCCGCCCGGCGACTCGAACGACGGCGACTCGCCCAGCCCCTCGTCGCGCTCCGTCGATGACCAGATGCCCAGCAGGTCGCCCAGGCGCGCCGACGACCCGCCCGACGAGCACGACCCGGCCGACGAGAACGCGGCCTCCTGCTCGGGCCGCAGCAGTGACGCCAGCCCGGCGCGGTACAGCGTGGCCAGCGGCTCGCCGTCAGTGGCGGGCCCCGCGCCGGCCGCGCCCGCGGCCCCCGTGCGCAGTGCGATGTGCGCCTCGATCTCCTTGCGCGCCGCCTCCACGCTCTCGGGCAGGCCCGTCACCTCGAATACGGGCTCGCGCTCGCGGGACGGCGTCACGATGTAGGTGTGCGTGGTGTGCTGGATGCGCTTGATGGTGGCGCCCTTGGGCCCCACCACCAGCCCCACCACGCGGTAGGGCACGCGCACCTGCGCCGTCACGTGTCCTGGCGCGCCCGCGGGCGGGGGTGGCGCGGCGCCACACTTGCGCGACGCGCGGATCTGAGAGAAGTGCTCGGCCGCCGAGAGGATCTCGCGCTTGGCGCGCGCGACGTCCTCCTTGCGGCCGGTGACCACGAACACCGGCTCCTCGCCGCGGACCGGTGTCTTGATGTATGTGTTGGTCTTCGCGCGAAGCGCCTTTATCTTGCAACCTAGAACAAAATGAAATAATATTACAAAGGGCTACATTTAACATTCTTGGGGCTAATGCCATTGAGTCGAGTTAAAGCGCTTAACGTGGGCCCGTTGTATTCCAAGGTTGTTTAAATAAGCAACATTCATAGCGGTCGTGGCATTGTACAGTGTGCGGAGCTGAAGGCCGACATTGTACATTTGGGGTATGACGGAGTGGCTGCGGGCATGTTCTCGTCGATACGCCCTCGAGACAGGCGGCGCGAGCACCAGACGTTACTTAACTGAATACGTAATGTCATTCGTCAGTCGGCGGCGAGCCGGCACGCGGGCCGCACGCTCCGTGCTATCGGCGGCCGCGGGTGATGCCGGTGCGATGATGAATGGACGAGTTGATGACATAAACTCATTTCGAATATACATGTACGGTATATGTGTAATGTCGTAAACTCGGTTAGTTTAATTTGAAGCATCCTACAGTAGCGCGGTAGCACGTGTACATCGTAACGTATTGAGTAATGGTCTCGTCCCGCACCGGCACGTGTCGCGGCTATCGCTCCGTCCCGCTCGCGCATGTTACTCGAATGCGGCAAAAACATGGCAATGTTGCGCAGCATCCACTTCGTTAAGACATGACCCGACTACTTAACACAAGAACAGCACAAATTCTGAACAGAGGCCATCTTTAATTTAGAATATTGGTTTTTTTTTATATAGATTCTTATTACATGAGTGAATTAGATCAACGAAGATCTTTTATCCTTAATTTTATCTAAAATTTTATCCTTCAAAATTGTAAGCTACGACCGACTACTGAACATTTCTATTGCGCTCTCCAGTAGCCATCATGCAAATACTAGTAGTTAAGTAACAAATTAATGAACAATACATAATGGTTGGCTTGAAATTCCGTTCGCGTGAAAAGCAGGTATAATCCCCGGCGGTTACAAATGGGAAAGGCCTATATGTAGGGTAGTTTCATGAATCACAGGTTGACGACCCGGCCGGTAACCTCGCCGGGAGCCTCCGAACCAAATTGAACCGTACGGCCTACGTAATAGAGATAATTGGTTTATTTATACAACGCGAATTCCGTCTTGATTTAAGCTATGATATTTTGAGCTTTAAGTATTCGTATTTTAAGTTTTAAATGTATTGTTTGGTTTTCCGGTTCGATATTTTTGTGTGGAAATGTAATAAGTTGGGAGGCTCGCTTTTCGATTATGATTGAGATTAGTCCGGATCGGCAATTAACGGAAATTATACCAATACTCTTAATTTATTATAATAATTGATTTGACACGTCGTTTTTTTGGCACTAACAACCTTAATTGGTGGCAATTAACTTCTATGTAGATATCTATAAATATTTCGATTATTTTTAAGTACGGTATGTCAATTATGTTTGTTTTATATTTCCCACGCATTGAGTTCCTCGTTGGCTGTAGTTTTACAACGTTTAGTTATTAATCAGTGATACAAACGGCAGTACTATTAAGTTAGTTAATGGCAGTAAACTCTATTGCCGAGCTTGAGGTGTTAGGTTCAATTTAGTATTTAAATCTTACTTTTTTAATATAATTAACTAGTTATACTCATGCTAATCCAGGGAGGGCGTGATAATATGTATGATAGGGTTTCCTAATGCAGATAGCAGTCTGCCACATAGGCTAAATAAATAAATAAAGTTATGTGTTATACTTTGTCGTACCAAGCGCTTCTCCTCCACATTTATTGTGCGCACAGCCAAGCTGTGGAATTCTCTGCCGGCTTCTGTGTTCCCTGCCACTTATGACCTTTCAGCCTTTAAAGCACGTAAAGAGGCATCTTGTGGGCTCGCTCGTCCCATCGTAGACCTCATCTATCGCTTACCATCAGGCGAGATCGAGGTCAAGAGTGAGCCCATCAGTAATAAAAAAACCCCTTTGTGAAAGAGAAATAAATCCTATAAATATTATAATGCGAAAGTTTGTGAGGACGGATGGATGGATGGATGTTTATTACTCTTTTTTCGCAAAAACTACTAATCAGATCTGGATGAAGATTGGCTCAGAGATAGATTATAGTCTGGACATAGGCTGCTTTTTATCCCCGGGAAAATGTACGAATTATCTGCGCGAACGATGTCGCAGGCATCAGCTAGTGTTTAAATATTAAATATAAATATAATAAAGGTACACCTCTGCTGAACACTTCGGGGAATAAAAGCGCAATGTTATGTTCAAGTTTATGGACTAGTTAGACAAAACTTGTGGTAGGTAAGTCAGTTTGTTTGTCGTGACGTGTTCTCGTAGCCTCGTAGCGCGTCCCTACGAGTTTCGTAGCTTCGTAGCAGTCGTCTGCTGAAACTATAATGGAAGGAGGTACTCTTAGCCCACTGTTTTATTTATATTATGTTCCAGTATGTTATAAGTTAAGAGATAGCTTCTACCCTTGACTTGGCCCGCATGAAATCCCAAGAGAACATACTCCAAGGTCCTAATACGCGACAGTCTCAAGACATACGGGAAGACTTGTTATGAGGGTTCATTGAATTATAAAGTTATTGAACTAAATAAAGAAAATTGATGTCAATTAGCCATTCTTATGGAAAATCTCGTTCGTTTTAAATGTCTTGAGTACCATGTAATGTCACCTACAATTTAATTGTATCCGCTCCGCAAGCGATACGCCGCGGCGCTCTGCAGGCTGCGCGCCAGCACCAACAGCATCCTGGCCGTTATAGCGGATATGTTGGACACGCGATACGTCCAACACTGGGTCACGACCCATAATGTTAAAATAATAATAGTTCTAGTATGTTTTCTTGTATTCTTTATTTTTCTTACTAACACTATTTTTTAAGTTCTTACTCTACTAACATTCTATGGATTCCGTATATCTGAAATAAATATGTTTTTTTTTTAATATTCATTCATAGTCAAATATAGTTTACGTATAGTATATCAGAAAGCACATCACTTTAATACAGTTGTTTCTATTTAGCCAACTATATTTCTTGTATTTTAATATCAACTTTTGCTTATATCATAATTATGTTAATTGAAAATAAAATTATACATTATATGATTTACAGTAAAAAAATAATGTCCTTATGTTAGAGAAAGATGTGAAAAACGAAAACAAACACAAAATCATGTTGATGAAAGCTAGTGCTTCTTAAAGGCATGAAAAGAATGAAACATGTTTCATGCAATCCGAAAATGCCTTGTTCCTATTGAGAACGGACTAAGGAATTAGAGTATAGTTTCTCCAACTTAATGAAATATAAATATTAGGGATAAAAAACGCTTAACAAATTAAGAAACCTATTTATTAAGTTTAGAAGATTAAAGGACTTCCTTAGTGAAATAAAAGGAAGCCTTACACCCCTACTAAGGGGCAGAAAGTTTTTGACAGTTTGTTAAAAAACCTACAGAAGAGACAATACTCATTATACAACATAAAAATAAATGTTTTGACAATTTCGAAAACAAATCTTTTTTTTGGCTGAGCCCGCTTTTGAACTCTGTCACGGATAATGGAAAGCGATAGATGAGATCTACTATGGAACGAGCGAGCCCAGAAGAGCCTGTTCACTCTAGCTTTAAATGCTGACGGGTCATATAAGGTGGGGAACACAGTTATGGTGTGGTATGTAGTTCTAGAAGCCATAGTAAATTCGCGCCATTCAGTTTGAACGACATTTTGCAGGTGTAGAGCAGGAGAATATCTTCAAAAACATATAGCGTCTGTATGTAAACGTACTAATTTAGTAACAGCCTTGAAATAAGAATTCAAATGAAGATTTTTTTATAATCCCTACTAATATTATAAATGCGAAAGTAACTCCGTCTGTCTGTCTGTTACACTTTCACGTCCAAACCACTGAACCGATTCTGATAAAATTCGGTACAGAGATAGATTAGACTTTAGACAAGCCCATACGCTACTTCATTATCGCTGAAAAACACTACTCACGCAAGCAAAGCCGCAGCTACGAGCTTGTATTCTATAAAATTGGAAAGGTTTGTAAAAGTCCGATTTCCAACTAACATTATTCTTGTAAGTTGTTAGTTTTCAAACAATGATGAAGTAGCAAGTCTTAACAAAAACGTTCCCCCCAATGTAAAGTATCGTGACTTAGTAAAGCAAAAGCACCTGGCACTCTGCCAAGCTCCTATCTGGACAAATTAACATGCGCATTGTTAGCTAACGGCGTTCACTGCCCGCTCCCGTAATGTATGGAGGGATTAACATAACTTTGTTCAAGATTTTTCGGTTCGTGATGCAGTACGTATGTAAATATAGTTGGTAAGATGTCCAAAATTATATTTCTATCGTCATTTTTATTATGATGTATCAAGTTGATATATAAGTTGAATATTAAAGATATAATAGTATATTTAGTAGTATTTCATAACAAAATAATGCTTCGTAAGAAGCATTGTACTTAAGCAAAGAAAATTTTACTAAATAGCTGAATAGTCCAGACCACATGATAAACAGCTAACTACATTAGTACAAACTTTATTCTTATTAAATCGTATACAAAAGTCAAATTAACTAATTCCATGTCGACAAAGGTGGCTAACACCTGCGGCCTTGCTAACAGACAGGTCTTAGCCAGATCTGTCTGCGGTCGCCTACAGTCCGCAGCTATCGACAATGATGTCAGCTATCAACACGACCGCGTGAACTAACCGCAGGTACCTGGCAGGCATCTGCATGGACTAGGCGCGCAGATAGTGACAGAGATATATACTCGTATGTTGCGTATATCAGGTATAATCATGCATTCTCATTTAAACTACACGTGTATTCAAAAATCTTAAAATTCTGTTGCTAGGTTTGATCCGAACATACATACCTCCTACATTGCGAGATAAACAAAAGCTTGTAAAAATCAACTACTACAAAAACATTGCCCCTGGTAATTAGTGGGAGAATCGAACCTGCAACACGTACCGCATCCAGTACCGAAAATGGCAACAGTAAAAGAATTGAGAACAACCTATTCGTTAATATGTTTCCCGACATCATTGTTATTTGGTTTCAAATTGCAGCTCAAGTATGCAACCCTCATGTTCTTCACAAAGAGAGGAAAAATATAAACTTGTATTAAATTTGGGTCACCCTTAGCTAAACATGCAATGATCTGGGCTTGTTTAAACTAACCAGAACATATTCATTCCGTTCCTAAATAAAGAATTTGTTATTAGGATTTTTATTTACTATTTTCGCTTAAAAACCGATCAACATTTGACATTACAATTAATTTTGATACGTTAGCAATAGGGAATAAGCAGAACCAAAAAATATTATGCAACCAATTAACTAAAACATATCTAGACATAATACTAACAATGAAAACAGAATGGAAATAGGTCAAAAACCCAAGTAGTCATTTTTTAACTGCTGAATGAGCATTATAGACTAGTACGACGTTGCTAATGAGCATATTTATAACGATACATACGAGTATTTAGAAATCCAAATCGCTTACAAGATCTAATAAATATATTATTAAAACTAATTTCCAATTATCACAAATCTGTTAACAAATCAATATTTTCCATTATTTATGACGGGGCCTTAATGATACAATACTACAGAAAACTTGAATGAATTGAAAATCGCGTGAATAAAGTACTTGGTTGAAATTACCGTGACCCATATAAAGTACTCCTTCGTATTTATGCTGCTTACTGAAATATTAGTCACATAGTTTAGAAAACTGATTTCTGAAGTCACTTTCAATAATAAAAATATTTTCATTTTACCTCGAGAGGAAGGAGTTATTTTTAATGTTATTGTTGATTAATTTGTTCACTGTTTGACTTTAACTAAAGGCCTCTCCATTGAAGGTGAAATAAGGAATAGCTCATAATACTGTAGGTATCGTATAAAAGCCTTTTCAAGCCGCTGAATTGCACCATCACTTTCTGTTTTTCATAATGAAAAATATTTCGTGCATTCATAAATAAACTTTAACCTAACCATCAACAAAACTCATGCGAAAGCAAACGCACGACAAAGTCTAAAGCCTTCTTTTCCATACATACCATTCATAAGGGTGCTACGGATCTACGAGAGTGCTACGCGGCCACTGCACTCTACGCGGCTACGGGCTACGCGGCTACGGCGTAGCAAACCAGGTCACCGACCCCCTTCCCGCTCCCCCGCGGAGCCTTCTCATGACTAATATAAATGCGTATTTTACGTGAATTCTTATACTTTATGGTTAAGGCTGTAAATATTAAGCATTTACAACTGAATTATTATTACTGCCTTTTTATGGCACCGTTTTATATTTTTGCTGTGTGATCGTAAATTGGTTACATTAATTTGCAATTTTTTTTTTCAATATTAACGTAGGTAATCTCTCTTAAACGTATTAAATTTGATACAAGTGTAACACGAAAAAAAAATAATCTCAACCCACAAATGATTTTTACATTATGGAGTAATAATTAGGTAGCAAAAAATATATATCAAAAGGAATTTAGCGAAAGCTAGACAGCCAGGAATAACCACAAAGGCTTGAAGGCTGTACAACGAGGTTAACGATCTCAGATTTGTCACAATCAAGATTCGAAGTAAACGAGATAAATGTTTGTATTATTTTCCTCTCGACACGTTCGCTTATTAACTTTTGATATTGAGTGCGAACAGCAAACTTATTTGATTTTCAGCTTGTTCTTGACTGATACATTTCTTATAGTGACAAAATATTTCCGCTATCCAACCACATTGTAACCACACGAATACTACTATTAATTCAAGGAGTATCTCTCCTTAAAAATCAATTAGGTATATTTTTATTTATTGAGACATTTAATTCAGATGTTAGGTACATCCATACATTGTGGTTAGTAATACTTACAGATATGTTAGTTTGTTAATTTATTTTTAATACGAAAAAAAAGAATAAAGATTATTAGGATATTCAATACTAACAAAAACCATCATTTTGTAATTATATTTTCTTTTAGTAGATAAAACAGAAAACCACAAGCAAATAAATCAGCCTGTATAAAGTAATCGCTACGGAGGGTGCTACGCAGCTACGAGGCCGCTACGAGATGGTTATGGCGCGGCGGCCGCTACGGTTATGTTCCAAATACCGCATGACTGACTCGCTGTTTTATTTGAACGCTTTTTACTCTCCTACTGTTTTGTTCTGTTCCCGTGAGGATTTTATTTTGAGTAATTTTTATCATAACTGCTCACAAAACTGAAGGAAAATATCTTAAGGAAACCGGTATGTCCTTGGACCTTAAAATCCGAGGACATGCAACATCCTCCAACCACGCATTGAGCCCGCGTATCCACCACGCGGGCTCAATGCGTGGTTGGAGGATGTCCATGATGGTCCACTCCCTGTCATAGAGAGAACGCCTTTGTCCAAACAGTAGGAAAGTTATTTTTTAGCTATCTCAATAGCTGTTTTTAATGCTTTTTATTAATTTCTTTTTAATATATATTCGTAGCCTAATTTAATTCCTGAACTGCCATGATACTGAATAACGTTGAAAATATTGAATGTAAACTTAAAGTTAGAAGTTGGTAACTAAGCGAATACTTTAACTTCCAAGCCATGCCGTGATTTATTAGCATGTCAACAAATAACACCTTGTCCCACAAGCTGATTTAAACTCTATTTCTATTAAGGTAAGGATCATTTTACAGTAATACGAATTAACTCGGTAAAGACAATGACGGATTCGCATACACTATGGGTTCTGTATATTGATGAAATATGATTGCGTATTAAGGAAATGGATTTTGTTAATTACTAGCACACTTAGATACACAATTACTACAGTTTACTATGGAACGTATTTATGTGTGTGGTTTCATTACAGCTCTGTAGATTTATGATATCCTGGTAGATTTTATGTAACAGATGCTTATTATATTAATAACGGATAATATCAAAATGGAATTGTGGGTTGAATATAATGATTAACGAATGTTATGTGGTAACGTTTTAAAGTTAAATTTCGTAACTTTTAAAATAAATACATCTACATGAAGTAATCTATACTATTATTGAGGTTTGTTAAGTTTTAAGGTTGTAGGAAACTGAACAGATTTTGATAATTCTGGCAAGAGACAACTACATTATTCCTGAGTAGCCATGGATGAATATTTATATATTGCTTAAAAACTTTTCACTCGTACAAAGCCTCGGGCATAAACTAGTACAATATATAGGAACAAATTATTTGGTCCAAACTTTTGCCGCCTTTGCCTCGAAAACGTATTTCAGCTTTTCAATATATCAAACTGTTAATTGTGTCGCATAATGTTGGTTTTAATTAAGAACAGGTACATCTTCATTTTGATTCAATCTCCCTATTACAGCTGGAACGGAATACCTTCAAACACGACAGTTCAAAGTGCAACGTAATTTGGAAATCTAAACGCAAACATGTAGGTCAAATGTAGGTATAGCGTATAAATACATAAGCGAGGGAAGCACAGAGAAGCGTAGTCACACTGAATAATGAACAAGACAAAGCCCGACTTTTGTCTCCCTCGCACTAACTTCTCTTTCTATCTTCTGCATTTCTTGTTTCTGTATGACGATTAACTAACATTGATACTTTCGATATTTAGCGCAACGTAGTATCTGTACATTTCTTCAAGTATTATAGGTATAATAATAATAAACTAAGGTTAGTTTATCAATAAGCAGGACTGATAGTATCACAATGGAGATGCGAGTTATTTAACAAAGTAAATCCTCTTTATCCCTCCCAATATTATTCTTTTTCTTTCCGCAGGGGGATCGACTTCGTATTGTATCGGCATTTATTGCAAAGAAATATAATTTATCCCAGATCCAAACACCAGGGCCCTACGAAGGGGAGAAAGGAAAGGTGATCGATACCTGAGAGCGTCTGTACAGTATCACCCAGTCCTGACGTTAACCCAAGACGCTTTACAAACGACTTTGTTTTGTATACAAACAACGTTTAATTCAAATATGCAAATGGAGCCCCAATTTACTTAAACAATTTTGTACCTGTCATCTTTTATTTGTTAAATGTCGGTTACCGTTATTTATATACTTTTTCACTTTACGAGCGCTGCGTTGTTCAGATAACAGACTTCACAACGTTAGTTTTGATCTAACAAGGCATAATATTTTATAGAGGTTTGGTTACGTGCCGCGTATACAGCACAGGGATGGATAAAGAAATCTTTCCAATAACAAGACGGCGGAGCATCGACTAGTCACCAGGCAAACATAAATCATAGGACGTCGCCATAACAACGGCGGTAGGCCGTGCAGGGGTGGGCAACGTTGGGGTACCCCCCATTCTAAGACGAGCTGTTTACCCCCGCACGTCTTACTACAGCTGTTTCCCTATACAATGCTATAAACACTCTTCCTGCCTATAATGGATGCCCGGGAAGTCGGGGATGAGTTTTCATTTATACAGCCTTTTCTCTGTTCTGATTCAGAATATTTTTCTTGCCCATGATATATCTTTATCAGGATAATGGTGGGTTTATTGTACCAAATAGTTTGCTATATTCACCAACATATTTGAGCACAAACATAAACACACGGATTGTTTGCATTATTAAGGCCAAGTCGTTTATGTTTACTGTAACGCAATCCAAAGACGGCTACAATAAAAATCGCACGCAGCAGAAATAGTACCGGACCATGGTAATTACTGAATCAAAAAACGTCAAATAAATTGTGGGTTTTGTAAATAAAAGCGGGAGCTATAGGGAAACGTTGGCCAATGCTGTTTAACCAACGACATGGTTTCGTCATAACGTTGGCGGCGCGCCAGGCCGCGGGGGCTCATCAGATCAACATCCAGCTGAACTGCAGTGAACTCAAGACTACGTCAAAAAACTGTCAACACCTTAACGAATTGGACAAACAATAATTGTACGAGATGTGTAACTAACAAATTAAAGACAAGTCTGGCCCGAAGTTTGTTTGAAACACATTGGATATCATGCGTAAAATAATTATTTATTTATGCAAGTATAAAGATTGGTACTACAGCATTAGGGGCTGAACTGAATAAAGTAGGGACTACGACAAAAATATAATAAAACCAAGGGGTTTTAGTGCACAAATGTGTCAACTCCTATCAAACTTTTATCAAGACTCGGCTCATCACACACCCGTGATAAGACGCGAAATTTCTTCAAAAGTGTCGTTAAGTTGACCAGGGTGACGCATGCGGTAGCGAAACGACCAGGAGAGCATGTGAGGAGCGCGGGTGCGGGGTGCGTCGCCGCAGGGGCGCGTGCCGTGTCGCACCCTCGCCGCCCCGCGATCGATACCGGTCAACGACCCCGGCAGCGGTCTGCGACCGGTGCAGTCGGCCCCGCGAATCTAACCCACATTCACGCCGACTCGCAGCCCGGCCACCCCGCTAATTACTACACGCAGATTACGCTGAAATATGCATTGTTTGTATTTGGGTCATGTCAAGGGGACGTATGGTTTGATTCTACGAGTGAGTGCTTTTTTTAAAGCCTGAATAAATTATTTTTATTGTTTTGTTTTTGTAATTTTTATGGGTAAAATAAGGTAGTTTGCGGCACACCGTACATCAATAGTGATTTTTGACCACCAAATGTTTATTCGGAGTGTTTTAAAAGACTTTTTCGTCTCTACCAAGAATTCATTTTTTCTGCGAAAATAACTATAATTCTTATCCAAAAATTACTTAGTAATAAATAACACGAAGTTTGTTGCTAGAAACACAATCGATCCGACAAACTCTTCAACTAAACAAAACATCCACGGCCTACTACTTATCGCAAACTTTATTAAAAAAATTATACCAGCCACATTATGAAAGCGAGTCATCACCATATTTCACTAAAATTGAGACAACTTAAGGAAATTATCCGCAGGGGAGAAAATGGCATTTTCCTTGAGTTTTGGAGCGGCCATTGCACTCGGCTTATATAACACCAGGGGTACAGAGGTAACAAGAGGTAAGCAGACACTTCACCATTTCAAACAAAGACAGACGTATTTTGTGGCTTCGCGGCAAATAACAAGCGTCTTTAAATCCTAGAGGGTAAAATCTAAAATTAGATGGCTCACGGTCAGGAGATGTGTGTACAGGAATGATTAATGATGCGTCTTAGCGCGTGCGGGTGACACCGGGGGTGCGGTGCGGTGGGGTGAGGTGGGGGAGGTTGGGGTTGATCGAACTGAAATTGGCAGCATTCAACGTCCGGTCGACATTTGTTTTATTCAGTAATTTGTCATGGTACCTACAATGGTTGAATAATTTATCACTTTTCTGTGGTCCCTGATAGGTCATCAATATTAACAAAGATTTAAAATATTTTAACCAATATTAATTTATATGTAATCTGATTAAATAAAACGTATCTTCGCTTCTATTAGTATCAACATGGTTTATACTAATAGAAGCTCAAATTTAGGAGCATTTGAAAATGGAACAGTGGATGTTTTGACGACGAGACATTTTACAGAGCAATGTGAATCTTAATCACTTACGATTGAGTTAAATATTGAATGGAAGTAGCAGCCATATGCCTTTCTTCGGCCAGCGATGAGGAGCATCTTTGAATGTCTACTTGAGCAATTAGGGACCTTGTTCCTACAGCAATAAATGTTAATCTCGTTTAATGTTTTGGCATCGAGTTGATACATTGCAGGAGTGGGTTGACACGTGGCGTCTAGGGAATGTCGCGTGGGCGAGAGGGAGAGAGGTGTTCGCCATTTCGCTCTGATTGCCCGAGATAGACATCTTCCGACGAAAGGGAAACGGCGGGACGAGACCATGTTATTTTCGTGATGGTTAGTTTTTTCAATCTAAATATTGTTCAAGATTGCGGTAAGAATAGACGATTTGTTTTTGAGGCTTATTATTTTGGTATAATCGGGACAGGTTGTGAACTTAATGTAGTTATAATGGTTATCGAAAATGGTTTAGATACTTGTACTTTGGAAATGTCGAAAAATATATTAAGTTTTCGTCTAAATATTACTTCTTACTAATATTATAAATGCGAATGTTTGTGAGGATGGATGAATGTTTGTTAATCTTTCACAAAAAAACTACTGAACGGATCTGAATGAGATTTGGTAAGTAGATAGTTGACATTCTGGAATAACACATAGGCTACTTTTTATCCCGAAATTCCCACGGGATCGGGATTTGCGCGGGAAAACCTTCCCACGCGTACGAAGTCGCGGGCAAAATCTAGTACGACATAATGCTTTAGCTATTGACTGTACCAAGTATAAGACACTGTCGTAAGTTATGCTAATGACCGACCACTTATAACCGCCATGAAATGTTACCTAATACTTTGTTGTTCAGGTCTTAATTCTACGATACTTAGGGCTGGCTTCAGATGTACTGGACGTGATGGCTTACCTGGAAAAAAGAGCAACCGTTAGTATTGTCTTGTCAGATAAAAAGTATGATTTAATGAGGATATAATAAATATGTATTTTTTTTTAATGATTATAGGTTCGTGTTTGACCACCATCTCACCTGGGGGTAAGTGATGATGTGGTCGAAGATGGAGGACGCTTGCCTAGAAGTAACCTATTCACTCTTGACATAAAGACCCCTTTTTTTTTTACGTGGTAAAATTATCAAATAAGTCCTCCCACTCCGGGCAGGGTGGGAGGGACTGTCAGACTTTTACTGACTAAAATCCACGGTGTTCCTTCAATAACCCTTTACATACCGGGGCCACGGTAACGGGATGAGTCCCACGACCCCGGCGGGCTTCGGCCCTCTGCAGAGGGGGCCTCGTCATGTTGCTGACGCTCTTTGAGGCGCGCGTGGAACACGACGCGCCGTCGACCCGGGCATGGTCCATGGTCAGACAGCGAGTTGCCCTTTACTCGCTGTCCGCATGCCCGCGCCTACGGTGGCCGGAGATCGTCGGCCGACGTCCGATGCCGTGGGCGTCTACCACTGCGGCTGGGCTGGAGGGAGGACGCCATCCTCTCCCTCACGCGGCCCGCCTCCTCCTTCGGAAGCATGACTGCTTCGCAGAAGGAGGCGACCGCTTCCCACTCCCTCTCGCCCCGCAGCATGGCCTCGACCAAGGCCGGGCGCGAGAGGTCTCCGCCTATTGTCGCCGTGAGGACACGTCGGTGCTCTGCCCAAGCTGGGCAGTCCTGCACCGTGTGCTCGACTGTGTCCTCAGGGCGACCCTCGCAGTGGTGACACCCAGGCGTCTCTTCCTTACCCATCAGACACAGGTACCTCCCGAAACTTCCGTGTCCGGTGAGGACCTGCGTCATGCGGTAGGTCAGGACGCCGTGACGCCGATCTAGCCACTCCTCAAAGAGGGGTCTTACCGCCGCAATTGCGGCGTGCCCGGCCGTCGGTTGCGACAGTCGTTCCCTCCATACTGCCCTGAGATCGCGCTGGAGCTCTTCCCGCCGCGCCTCGACTTCTCGAGGCAGCGGGGATACGCCCCGGCGCTGCGCCTCCACGCGCCATTCATAGACGCGCTGGAGGGCAGTCGCCTCCAGATCCCAGGGCAGCAATCCGGCAAGGAGGTTGGCCGATTCGCCGGCGATACATAAAGACCCCTAGGTTATAGCTATCGGGAAACAGAGACTCCGGCAGGGAAGTCCACTCCTTAGCCGTACGCACAATTAAGGTATTCCCAAAACGTTTAGTGCGTATGGGTGGGATGTCCTCCATGTAACGATGGCGCATAGCCGTTTGTCTTGTAATATTTGAGAACAGTGATAGTCCAATGGTTACAGCGGCGACGATTTCGCAAAAAGTGGTTGACGCTTCCCGTGACTCAAGGGCTGGCTATTACAATAGCCAAAGGCTAAACATTGCCATACAACGAGGCAATTCCACCCAGTCTCTTGGGTACATTACCAGCTGACAGGGTTGAAGATGAATTTTTTGATGCATTATTTTAGTTTGTAGTTACGTTTAAGTAGTTTATATCGTGGTTAAAAATATAGAATTCCTTAATAACACGTATCCCATGTGGAAGGATCACACGGAAGATGGTCTACACGTGTGTGAAATGAAAACATAAAAAGTTAACAAAAATACCTAAGTTCATAAACATACTGAAACTATCGCAATGTATACTAGAACGATTTGAAATAAATAATAATATAAAATAATAACTTGCCTAAAAAATAGTATAGGTATGTTATGCACTCTCAGTGAATCAAATAAAGGATTTGCTTAATGGCATACAAAAAATAATTACCAATGTATCTAACAAATTCACTTTAGACAATGAATAATTAATGAAATGCCAAAAAACGAAGCCATATTCAAAACATGAAAGTAAAAATAAATAAGTCACAAAAGCAGTCGCTCTACATAAAATATTGATATGTATAATTAATGCCAGAATACTTCATTAACCAAATAACGTGTTTAGTCGGAAGATTAGTTTATAAAAAATCGATCTCGATACTGCTTGTTACGACTGAATTAATTGTGATTAATAGTCCACTCAAGCAAATAATACGGGTATTTTTATATTAATCTTCGATGTAGGTAAGTAAAAGTCGTGGCAAGGTCGGGCTGGGCTTAAACGCAAAAACTTGCCACCCAAACCCTCGGACACAGTCACTATGCAACCAGTAAATCAATTCATTCCGACATCTAATAGCAGTGATTTACATGTGAACATACCTAACTATTAGCTACAGTTTATAACAAATTGATTTTACATGTGACGTGACTGTTTATTTCTTACGTATATCTGGGCGGATGTTGATTCGCGTCGTTTGCTCTGAGTTGTGTTACTGTAGCGCTCGGTGCTGTGGCCCAGGTCGGATTATTTCTGACACAGTTGGCAGGCCTGTCATATAGCATTACTGTTCCCCGATTACAACTTATTTATAAATGTTAAGAATATTTAGTTTCATAATAAAAGTAAAATAAAAGTAACTTTGACTTGTATTCCCCGCTGTGGACGATCCAAAATTGGTGAACTTTTCAAAAAAACAAGATCAGTGGAAATATCAAGGTTTATCGGTAAATCTTTTCTTGCAGAAAATTATATTCTGTTACACCAAAACACGTAAGTATGTACTGACGGACGTTTTTTTTGCACCATTTTATAATAACGGATTACAATGAATGGATAACGAATGGAAATTTTATTATTAGAAACCGCTAAGTAAGGGAAGCTATGTAAAATATTTCTACACCTTCGCGGCTAAACTACTTATCACCTTTTACAAAATATTGCTTTTCCCAACGCAAAGCCGTTAATTTTTGAGGAGTTCTGGTATTTCACCATCAGCTCTACTTCACCATATATGCATTGTGACGAGCATAAAGTGCTTAACATCCATATTCAAGTAATCGACATGCAATCCACAAAATAATTATTATTGAGTAGTTTCGGTGGCTATCTGTGGTCTTCATCATCAGTTCCACTTCCCCAAATGGTGCTTTTCGAGAGCAACTGCACAAGTTACTATAAAAAATACCCAAAATACTATAGGTGTGCCTATAGTATTTAAACAGTTCCCTCGATTTCTCCATGATTCCATCATCAGATCCTAACGTGATGACAATGGGACCAACTAGAAAGTATACCCATTCAAACTAAAAAAGAATTTTCCAAATTGGTTCGTAAATGACGGAGTTATGCGCGAACTAAAAACGCAATGCAGAGTAAACGAAAAGATCGTCAATGTACATATTTTTTAGACTTGTTGATTTTTCAGAAACGGCTTGTCTGTGTTCGATAAAATTTTCATGGGACCATTTGGGAAGTATACCCTTTCTAACAAAAAAATATTTTTTCAAATCGGTTGGCAAGCGACGGAGCTATGCCCGAACAAACATAAAGAAAACAAACATCTGAATTGAGAACCTCCTCATTTTTTAGAAGTTGGTTAAAAATAAGCACAAAATAAATCAATATGGGTATTTTTTTCCTCACGGACATTGAATTGTGATAAGTTAGGTTATTAGAATTTTTGTTTGATGATCGATTTACGTAAATATAATGTATAAAATGTAAGTATTTACTTGTGAAATGTAATTTGATTACACGTTTTTTGTTTTCCTGAATGACTATGACATCCCTCTACGCTACAAACGATCGTTTTAAATTATTAAAATATTTTTAAAATGGCTAAGTTTTAGTTGCCTCACTTTTCGCACTCGTACTATCCTTCTATGCGTTATTTTTCTAAGTTACTAACATTATAAATGCGGAAAGTGTGTTTGTTTGTTTGTCCTTCTGTCACGTCAAAACTTAACAACTGATCGATGTGACTTTTAGTGTGGGCATATGAAGTGTTAGTGAATGACAGATATTACTTTTTTAAGAAGACGTTAGTTTATAAAAACTTTTTTGCAAAAAATTAAACCGACTTCCATATCAAAACACTACAAAGCCAAAAATAATTTTAATTTCGGTAGTCGGTGTTATTGGTTTTGTATTTTCTTTTTTTTCACACCGCCTTCCGAAATTTAAATTATTTTTGGCTTTGTAGTGTTTTGATATGGAAGTCGGTTTTATTTTTTGCAAAAAAGTTTTTATTTTCGCGTTTTTTAGTGGGTCAGTTTGTAATTAAGCTAGTTACAAAAGCCAAAATGTCAACTACTTATCACCGTCACCAGCAGAGTAAACGAAAAGATCGTCAATGTAAATATTTTTTTCAGACTTTTGTCTATATTTCAGAAACGGCTTGTTCGATTTCGATAAAATTTTCATGGGACCATTTGGAAAGTATGCCCTTTCAAACAAAAAAAGATTTTTTTAAATCGGTGGGCAAGCGACGGTGCTATGCCCGAACAAACATAAAAAAAAAAAACAAACATCCGAATTGAGAACCTCCTCCTTTTTTAGAAGTCGGTTAAAAATATGTGGCAGTGAACGACTTTTTCAAAGACTTAAAAACTTTTTTGCAAAAAAATAAAACCGACTTCCATATCAAAACACTACAAAGCCAATAATAATTTTAATTTCGGTAGTCGGTGTTATTGGTTTTGTATTTTCTTTTTTTTTTCACACCGCTTCCGAAATTAAAATTATTTTTGGCTTTGTAGTGTTTTGATATGGAAGTCGGTTTTATTTTTTTTGCAAAAAAGTTTTTATTTTGGCGCTTTTTAGTGGGTCAGTGAATTTTCCAAATCGGTTCGTAAATGACGGAGTTATGCGTGAACAAAAAACGCAATGCAGAGTAAACGAAAAGATCATCAACGTAAATATTTTTTTAGACTTTTATCGATTTTTCAGAAACGGCTTGTCCGATTTAGTTAAAATTTTCATGGGACCATTTGGGAAGTATACCCTTTTCAACAAAAAAAAGAAATTTTCAATTCGGTTGGCAAGCGACGGAGCTATGCCCGAATAAACATAAAAAAAAAACAAACAAACATCCGAATTGAGAACCTCCTCCTTTTTTAGAAGTCGGTTAAAAAAATGAAGGAGCTTCGTATCACATCAAAATTGATATGTAACCATAAATGTGGGTACCCATACAATAATTACGTCACAATACTTGTACGGTGAAACCATACATCAATAATGCACTCGTGCAATTTTACCTTAGCAGTCGACTATTCAGTACACGATTGGCGGTCATCGCGTGTGCTCCCTCGCTCCTTTGTATTTATTTACCTTTGGTCCAAAAATATATTTAGCTTATTTATAATCATCCGCCGTATCATTTAGCAATCTTCCTAACTTCTACAATATTAACATAGGTTACATAGGTATATACAAAGTGTAACAGATTAAGCGCAATACCTCAGACACCCCAATTAGAATATTAAATTACTAGTACTCTCGCGGGGCTTCGCTCCCGTGGATTCTATCACGGTAAAAACATAACTCTCCTTTTTTGCAGTCGGGTAAAAAGTAGCCTATAACCTTCCTCAAGCTTCAAGCTACTTCCATACCAAATTTCATCCAAATCCACCCAGTACTTTCGAAGATTAGCGCGTTCAAGCAAACAAACAAACTAACAAACTTTTCCGCTTTATAATATTAGTATAGATAAGTCTAAAACAACATACGTAACCAAATAAATTGAAACCAAACCTAGACATTTTTTATAAAATAATTATCCTTACTAAATGCAAAACGTATGTGCGTACACACACACACACACACACACACACACACACACACACACACACACACACACACACACACACACACACACACACACACACACATACACACACACACACACACACGAGCGCCCAGCTGACCATAGCTGTGCGTTGGTTCAATGAACGAATTTAACGTAGGTACCTAAAATATCACAGACTGATATGAATAACTTGATAATTGAGTTTACCGTGTAATTAGTACATATTGATAGGAAGAAGTACTTAGAGAACTGGATTATTTACACTTTACACTTAGGTTATTAGTTTAGACTATTTCTGCGATCCACTTTCGACAAAGTTTCAAAATGACCACCGCCTTGGTCTATGCACTTATTTGCACGCTTATTTTGTAAGCACTTCAGTTTCACTTTTCACTGTCACAAATGCTTGTTCAATTTTAGTTTTGAGTTCGTCGACTGACTGTCAAGAGCGATTTTATGCGACCTATCCAGCGACTGTCATAACCCGCATCCAGATGACGTCGAACGGTCCGTGACATGCGCGGGAGCACCGTCTTGCGGGTAAAACTGCGAACAACTGGCGGATGGCGGCAACGTGTGTTGACATTTCGCATAAACATCAAAGAGGTAGCCGATAAATGGTTTATTTCTTTGAGATAAGGTCTAAATTTCTTTAAATTAAATAATTGTATTTCGTAAAAATGCCGAATATTGTTTATGTAAGAAAATTTTTTTGGTAGGGAAACTGATTACCGAACTAAGTTTGATCGTGCATTTAAATAAGCCTTACTCTGTGTGGACAAGGGCGGAATTCCTTTAAATTATCTATTTGATTTGACGTATACTACCTTTAATGTTAAATGCATTGATATTGTTTACGTGTGTGTGATGTGTATTACGAACTATGAGCGCACTACAAATTATGTCGTGCGGTTAAGTAAGCTCTATTACTTAGAGTTAAGGTTTAAATTTTCTTGAATTAAGGATTGTATTAATTTGTCATGAAACTGTGTTTCGATTTTAAGTTGAAAATGAAAGATTTTTCCGTCAAAATTTAACACTTATTTTTTATGACGGAAATCGATTCAGAAGTTGATTCTGAACCAACTACTTTCAGGAATCGCGTTTATTCTGTTACACGTTGTATACATAGTTTATCGTAAAGCAATTTTGATGGGCTTTTATATACATTGAAATCCAAAAAACTTTGAAGAGAAAATCGAATGAAAAAGACTTTCCGGAATGCGATAGGTATTATTATATATCCTTTAATTCGAAAAGGTAAAACGTCTCGTTAATTATTGCATACATTAATTTATGCAAATGTCCAGGGTTACCCGATCAAGTACCAGGCACCTATCACAACACAAGAGGTGAGATACATACAACGCCATAAACATCACACTTTATTGATCCCAAAAACTAATTAATACACTAAACATGAGGCGACAATAATTTGTTTAATAATTAAGACATAAGAATCAAGAAAAATATATTGAGATTTTGAGCATGTAATTAATACTAAGATATTGCACCGAAAATTAAAAAATTAAACGCCCATATTTGCATTCATATTTTTATCGATCAACAAATCAGGAATATTTTCGCGACATTAAGCCGACGTCTCACGAGGGAAGACCTTAAAATATGAATTTTATTGAATGTAAGAGTGAATGAATTATTAATGCGCAGGCTGTCCATGTAAACACTGCGTTATGAGTGTTATGTTATGACTGAATAACATTGAATTTGATTTTATCTTTTTAATAAAGTGATAATGTTAATGGTGCATTACAACACCGTGTTGTTTATTTGAATAAGTAAAGAATAGTATGTTATAGCAATCTGGTTTTTACTTACAAATTAAGAGCTTATGTTTTGAGAGATTCTGCCAGAAATCCTTTAAAAAAGCGTTACTTTATTCTTTGACGTTTCCATTAGTAAAAGGCTAACTAAGCTTATTACTAAATGGTGATTAATTACATCACACTCAAATGTTCTTTAAACAAATTCCCAGCTGGGTGTATGATTCTGTTTAATATTAATACACAATATTTCGGTGGCTACTCTGTAATACGCTACTTAACTAACTTATTACGCATCGTTGACAGTTCTAAGCGAGACACGTGTAACTGGGATATATCATGAGAATTATGTGGCTATCATCATTCTCGGAAGCAAAAAAGTTTGATAAGTCGTTTTTTTCTGCTGTTTAAATATCCCTTCACAGTCACACCTATAAAATGAGTCAATCTCAAAACTGCGCATTTACGAACTAGATATGACTAACACAGAGTGCATCGAACCTAATTTTGACAGTCGACGCACTAGGTACCGCAGATCTTCAAGATAAACTTTAACATTTGTCATAAAATAAACGAGAACGGGTTTAAGTTGTACCTACGTCAACGTATGGACACTGGCGTTATTTATGTTAAAGATTGTTTAATACGATGCCAGATAAAAGTGGCAAGAGAAAATAAATGGCAGTCCGGAGTGTGTTCCCGGCCGAATCACGCAGTTGCAAGCGTGGTGACGTCACCACGTGAAAAATAACGCATTGTGGAGCGTTGTGTAACCTATATCTTAGAAATAGAATAGAGATCTATCTTCCGATTGGTCATACACAGTGCATAATGTAAGGATATATCTGATATCTATAAGGTGTCCTAGCTCGAACTCCTGAGTATTTTTTTATCTCCAGTAAACAGAAAATTTTATTCGTATGTCCACGTGATAACGATACACTGGCCAGTTACAAAACGTCGAGTGAGTGACGAACCAGCCACGCGCGTCTTGAATTAAATCACGTACCTACGTCTGGCGATATACCTACAATTAGTGTTCTATCGAATTTCCGACATAACTTTGTCAGAGTCGGCGGAGGAATTCGAAATATTTGGGATCATCTTCTATTTCGCTTTTTCCCAACTATGTTTGGTACGGCTTCCAATCTGACCGGAACTAGTGTTTTACATGGGGTGACTGTCTATCTGACTTCCACAACTCAGTAACTAGGCAACACAATACGTTTTGGCAATACCAGAGTCAGATTTTGTGGCTTCTGACTACCCTGTATCGGCAGTCAAAGCTGTACATATGACAGCCGGGGCCAAGGCAGTCAAAGCTGTACATACGACAGCCGGGGCCAACGCAGTCAAAGCTGTACATATGACAGCCGGGGCCAAGACAGTCAAAGCTGTACATATGACAGCCGGGGCCAAGACAGTCAAAGCTGTACATATGACAGCCGGGGCCAAGACAGTCAAAGCTGTACATATGACAGCCGGGGCCAAGACAGTCAAAGCTGTACATATGACAGCCGGGACCAACGGCTTAACGTGCTTTCCGAGGCACAGAGGAGGACCTCGATATGTTAAAATGGTAACCCATCCACGGAACAACCTCGGCAAGCATTGCTTAACCTTGAAGATTGGCCGAGCGGCTGTTATTATTTAGCCACGAGCTCCAAACTCAAAATATTTGGGATAGTAGTAGTAAAAATAAAAACAATTGTTAGTAATTATCTTTACGGCGTGTGTGCCTGTGGGTGAACGCACCGGCATGGCCTGGTTGGCTCGTAGCCAGCTCTCACGGTAAACGCTTCTAATCACTGAACTCTTAGCGAGTTAGTATGCTCCTGATAGCTTATAAACGCCTGGTACTTGCTAAGCCGATGCACCTAGCAGTCATGGGTCGGTCTGTGTCACTGGCCAGTTTTCCTGAACGATAATTATAAAGTTCATTAAACTGTATTACGCGTGTGACGTTATTAGTCAAGTGTCGCCTACTAGTTAACAGTTGCGGCTCAAATAGTATTTGCTATGTTTATTTTGATACATGAGTATTATGTGAATGATGTTAAAATAGTTCTTTTAAAGTAACACTACAAGTAAGTACAACGTCATTGTATCGTTAAATTGTGCAACTCCACCAACATTGGGTTATTGCAGGAAGATTTACGTTCGAGCGATAAGCGTTATCGGTTAATCAACCCGGGTATCTCGCGGTGCAGTGACATAGACCTTACCGCACCTCACGTCGAGCTCCAAAAATTCGGTCAAGTGTGAAAACAAATGCAACCGCTAAGGACTTCTTGCGACATTACATTTTAATTTATTTAAAATAGAACATTTTAGTGTTATGGACATATCAGCTGATGTTTTATATATAAAACAGAAGAGCAGTTTATCAAAATTCATTCACAAATCATTAATTTTAAGAAAGACAGACCATGACCTTTTTGTCTTAACATTCTAATAGCACCTTTGCCCAATTTAATTGTTGTATGAATTTTGTTAGCATTTAGCAATACAGATTACGCATGTATAGTCAATTTTCATTTAGACAAAACGATCAATCTGCGGATTTGTCTCACTTAGCGAACGGACCCCAAAAAAAAGGTTGGCCAAAAAGCACGTATGTTTTATTGGTCTGCCGGCGAAATATCAAAAGTTGTTTTAGGTATGGAGCGTATATACCAGGTCACCATGACACGCGAGTCATGTTTAGATGTTGATAACTCCGTGCCTATGACCTCCTTCATTGCCGAACGTTAGAGCCCGTTTCCGGCTAGCAGCCAGAGCAACATATTCGCGACTGAGGTCACTCTAAGGCTGCCTAGAACTTGAGAAACGTAGCATTTGATACACCTTTTGTTTATATGTCAACGCATACATTAGCGAATGATCAAATAGCTTGCGAATGTTGATGGTCTTGGATGTGCGGACGTAATGACAGCCAATGTGCCAAGCGTACATAGCACGCCGTCGACTGAGCTGTTACAAGAGAGTATGGTCCAAGATACCTTACCCTTTTAAAACAGTTACATTCGTTCGTTCAACCTCTTGGATAACTTGAGCTAACGTTCTAAACCAAAAACAGACCACCCTCAAACAATTAAATAAGAAACCGTTAAAAACGAACGCATAACATTCAAAATGTCTGTACATTATACATAGAAAATGGATTAGGAAACAAGAATAACAAAAAGAACCCGTCAAGAAAAGGGGACACACGCAGACACAAAATAAAGCGAATTTGTAAAGAATCTGTAGCGGAATCATGTTTCGATACAATTGGCTAAGGTACTAAGGCCCCAGGTGGTAAGTGGAGTATGTTCAAATATTACAAAACATAAAAGCCGATAGTATCTCGGCCTTGAGTTTAGCTATTCGGTAATGACCCTGCGCAAGCGACGCCAACCGTCGTCGTAGTTGCGATTACGTGTTAGAGCCGGGCCACAGCTGGAGGGCTAGGCAAAGCGACGGACACATAGATTCAAGTTGAGTCATATTGCGAAATATGAAATCCTTTAGGCCGTGCGCGCACTGCCTTGCGGTGGCCGCAATTCCGGTAGTTCTACCGCACCGGTAGACTGACCGCAGTGCGCGCACTTCTATGACACTCCATACTTCACAAATTTTGCGTTTACAAAACGCCACAGGCCGTGCGCGCACTGCCTTGCGGTGGCCGCAATTGCGGTAGTTCTACCGCACCGGTGACTCTACCGCACGCGTTTATTCGACCGCAGTGTGCGCACTTCTATGACACTCCATACTTCACAGATTTTGCGTTTCCAAAACGCAACGCAGTGCTTGCACGGCCTTAAAAACCTTACAATGTGGTCTTTAGTAGTGTAACTATATGATTAATATTTTGTGGGTTATTTACTATTTATTATTATTCTACTGCTTATGGTCCCTATAAAAATAAAATAAATATTAAATACTAAATCTCCTTACTACGTTCACAAGTAATATCGATCCTGCAAATTTAACATCTTTGCGCAGCTTATCTAGCAGTACGCCACGAACATTATGCTATGTTTATTTTATAAAGTTGGCGAATAGAATCTGATACAAATTGTATAATATTATTAATCTTGTTTGTACGAGAACCATGAGCAGCGAAGCTCATCTCCTATACGGCTATACCTAGCTGTAACGTTTTGTTGAGACAGTGAAAGGGCAATAAGTCAAAAACTCAAAATATTATGACGACTTTAAAATGAATTTATGCATGTCTGTCTCATCCCTACTCGCCGGATGTTCTGTTGTTATTTACGAATGACACTTATGTGGTTAAGGCTCGTTCATAGAAAAGTTGCAAGAGGCAAAAGTTGTTGATTTTTCCTTGTATGTTTGTTGTGTTAGAAGCGAAGGTACGTAAGTTAATGGATGTTGAGTTAAGGAAGATTTTGGAAAAATCTATTTTAAATATAGATAGATGCCTTGGTAAGTTTTCGAGTTCATCTAGATCATGAAATTATACTGGATAATATGATGATAAACGTAAACACAAGGCTGCGATTTTAGTCAGGAAATTCTCAAAAGCCGTCGAAGTAAACGTTTGTATGATGAAGTGTCACTTTGTCAATATGAACACATCTTTGTTATGTGGAAAGCCGCACGAGCCTGCGGTTAATTTGCAAATATTATTAAATGCGAACAAAGACGAGACACCCACATGTGGTGCGTTTATGGACATTGAGAGCTTTTGGAAGAAAGTTCCAAACAATGAGGTGACAATTAATAAGTAATGACAGACCGATATCTTTAAGGTCTGCTGACCGAGTTTATGGTTCGATGGATGCTAATATAATAAGGCATGATTCAAAACCGTTAATTTGGAAGAAGCAGTATTTGATTCATTCCATCATTGCAACTCCGAAACACAGTAAGTACCAAAAAAAACCTTTTAATAGCTCCTTTAATTTAATTGCAGAATTAGGAGTTTTTATAGCAATTAATAATGCATTGTTAATTTAAATACGCTTGCAAAGATGACATCATTATAGGTAGTCAATTGCAGACAACTCCTGACATCTATATCGTGGACGCCTCGCCTTTGATTTATCGAATCAAGTAATTCATTCCATTGTGTTTTTTGCGAACATCATAAAACATAACGCCAAAGGTCAACACTAGCAGGATAATGTTACGGATAAAAAGACAAGTAAAGCTCCCATTGTATAAAAAATAAGCTCTCAGGGCAAGCTGGCCGTGTGCGGAGCGGTGCGGTGCAGGGTTGCGGTACCTCACGCTGCGTTTAAGACGTGCCGGCGAAACCCGAGCTTAAAAATCTTCATTATCGCAACCATCAACCATACGTTACACCCTACAACCACATAAACAATCTCAAATTTAATAAAAACTTCATTAACTCTCCTGTCACAACTCCCATGTAAATACTTACAATAATTCAAGGATGAATCGCATACACGGAATTATTTAGTCGATGTACCGACCATCCGTTTAGTATTGCCTCATCACTATTCCGTCCCTGAGGATATGAATGGAGGATAACATTATTAAGCTCCACAAATAACGGTCCTGAATGCAGATGAGCCCTGCAGCTAATCTAAAGTTGGCGCCGGCCGCCGCTAGAAATAACAGAGCTCTCAACAAATGTCGTTGTCCAAATACGACGCACTGGCGGGTAATACCAACACGCTGACATGGCTGTCTCCCTCATCTAAGGAATTATAAAACTTTAATTGAGATTAAGAGCATCGCAGCAGCGACTCCTTGAGTAGCGAAACGAGGCTCCAGCGGCCATGATCAGAAAATACAAGCGATGTACAGCGCTTACAGCAATGTCTGGGAGGTTAATCCATGTGTGTTATGCGCAATAACTTGCAGCACATCCGTACCCCGTAGGTTAGTTCATTTTAAAACACGTCATGCTTCATGACGCCGGTGAATCGACGCTTCCTATATTCTAAATAGATGGCGCGGCGGTCATAAAGATGTGATTGTGTAATAAAAATCAGCTGCTTGGAGTGGCGCCACGGAAAAAGTGTAAATGTACTGAGTTGTTTACTAACATTCAGTTGTAAGTTTCACGAACGAGGAGATTCGAGTTCAGCGTCTTTACCACATTATGGGACCTTTGACTTTGCTCTTGGACGATTATGCGATCCTTGTACCGGGATAATATAGCTGTTGTTAGAGCTTTCAACTCGAGCTCGTGAATTTATTTACCAAGACCGATACGGTTTCAAACGATATTAAATAATCGATTGTTATTTTTTTCGTCTCGGAGGTGTCAAGTTTTTGCTGCACCGTCATTATGACGGGTCGAAAATTGCAGTGCTATCGTTGTGGTCGGTGGTCGGGTACCATACTAACACTCAATTAATTTCCAATGCGATTTGACAGCATCAAATTACAAACAAATAAACGGGTGTGGGGAATTTATTTAGCAATAGGAATTACGTGCAACCTCGATGTGTCAAATGTCGAGAGCCGGAAAAAGTTTTGGTGCGGATGTGCCAGTTGTTTTTGTGTGGTATACATTGCGGGGTTTGTTGGGTTAGTGGAGGTGTTAGTCTAGTGCGACCAGCGATGTAAAAGGTCAGCGGTGGTCGACGAGAGCTGATGACGAATGTAAGGGGTTGATGAACGCAAACGCGATCTATTTCGGAGCGACTAAAAGCGGCCGCGGCTCACCAAGTGACATTTACTCGGGCTAGGTGCATCCGACGCGCCACTATCACACACTGTACGTAACTGTACGGTACTATCAATAGTTTTACTATAACTGGAGCTTTTGCACGTTTCAAAGATTCAAAATTGAGACGGCGACGTCTAGTCTGAGAGTCTGAGACAGATATTTTTCAGATAAAACGTTTCTGTTCTTAAAATAGCTCATTGAATTCGAACGTGGAAAACAAAATTTTTAAAAATTCTTCATGACGAATGAGGTAAGCGGTAACTATATTACGTTCCGTGGATTATAGTTTCAACTCAGGGTTTTTTGGCAACTGATATTAATCAGGCAGAGATCAAGTTATACGTTTATGAATGACCGCTCCTTAGCGTGTATTTCCTATATTGTGTGTTTATGACTCGTAACCTGTTTCAAAGGCCTTTTAGTATTAGAATGCGTTGAAGGATGTTTAACTAACGATCGCCGGACATTCCTCATGTAACGAAGCTTGCGATTCGATCCGAACGATGCGAGCGACGCGTGCCCAATCTGATTAAACTGTGAAAATATTAGTGTGGTGATCATGTACCACAGAATGTACATATCGCACGCACGAATTTACGAGCTTTGTACATATTTAAATGTTTCAAACGAGTTCTGCCAGCAAAAAAAGTAGATGGCGAGGTGGACTGTATATGCATATTTATTTTATTAAAAAATGTTGGTTTACAGACTGGAATTTTCCTGTACCTACTGAAAATAAAAACCGGATAAAGGCAAGTTCGACTGGCGCACCGAGAGTTCCGTATATCTAAGTATATTTTAAGTTCAATATTACATTTGCAACTATTGCAACTTGCCTATATAGGTTTCGATTGCCTTGTCAAATCGCAAACGACATAAATGTTTTGATCGCGTTTACTTACAAGTTTGACTTTTTTACAGCTGAAAGAGATTGAGGATCATTATTTGATTTCAGTGTGATATCTCTTTCCATTCTTGAGAAAAAAGGTATTGAGAGGGATGGACGGACAGACAGAAAACGCAGTGATCGTATCAGGCTCCCATTTTTTTTGGGGTAGGGAACCCTAAAAAGCCATGCTACGTCTGCTGTATACATAAAAGACAGAAATAATGTCTGCCGAAAATACAAAAATATTGTATAAAAAGATATACGAACTTAACTCTTTATTTGAATCACGGAAGAACAGACGTTTTTTGGCCTTATATGGTTGGTTGACTTAAGCGACCAATCATACGTTATTTAGAACATTAGAATAATTTTAAGATGACATGGAAAATCGTTGTTTTGGACAGTAATAACTTGAACTATACCTTCAAACTAATTATTTGAAACTAGCTTCTGCCCGCGACTTCGCTCGCCTAAGTTCTTTTTTCAACGAAAAATGTGTACTATGTTTTTTGGCCGAGTCTAATCTTTACCAAATTCCTTCAAAATCAGATAATTTCACATTTATAATATTAGCACGGAAGTAGGGATAAACCACATACCCATTTGAGCAGTCAAAAAACATCAGTCAGCTACCTGAAGGTAGTTATGGTAGTAGATATCTACGGAGAAAAACCAGCAATAAAACTCCTTACAACCCTGTCAATTACGCAGAATTAAAAGATTGTAATGATTTGGTATAAACAACTAAGTTTACGGTCGTTTTTATCAGTCATCGGTAAATTAACAATACAATTTGAACCGTTAATTTGGCAAGACTGCAATAAAAGAAGGACCGTAGCACAGAAGTGAATCACTCGCTGCAGTTTGATTGATGATGAGGTTCGAGGAAGACGCGGACCATTTGATGAAGCTAATTTATTGTGAGAAACACTTCTAAATGAACTTCTGTCAGAAAAAACGCACTAATATTACTCTCAAAGCAAAGTTGCAGTGTTTGTTTTGATTCTTCGCATAACCAAGAGTAGAACAATTTATTTTTCAATTTATTGTAGGCTACCGTCGCCCAGCCAGATCGCAGATAGTATCATTTAGTGTTAGCGTTCGCGAAATAACTCATTAAACAAAAATGATACGAATCGTGTGAGCGCGAGTCGCGACAGATCCAATTCCGAACGTTTTAATTAAGGTGCGACTGCGCCGGTGCGAATGTCGATACTGTCCGGGACAAAGCGAGAATAATAAATATAAAATTAATCGCCAAAGACCAGGCGACAACAGGCACCTAAAGTTCCTAACACTCCATCCCATCGCTCAATTAACTCGGCTCTTTCCAAACGATTTGAGACTTCGAGTATCAGATTCGCGACCAAATAGGTTAATGGATATTTTGATTTCAATTAGAGTTCGCTGACCGCCGCTGCCGGTGACCGCGGGAATCTCCGCGATCAAGATCTGTTCGCACGCACTCAACGAAATACTCAAGTCAACACAATGACAACGTTCGTTAGTTCTAATCGACATTGAAATTAGGTTGTTCGACTGTAATTTGTCGAATTGAAAGTGGCATAGACGCGCAAGATAAACAGTGCTTTCATTTTTATTCGTCCTCGCATTCTATTCAGGTTTGGGCTGTCACTTTTTGTTTCGTTCGGCGGTAGTGCGGCGCTCGGCGAGCAGCGAGTAGGATCTCGATCGGTCGCGGCCAGCCTTGACCTTCGGCAGCGATCGGTCGCGCGGCCGAGCGTCGACCCGCGCCGCCCCGCGCCTCGCCTCCAGCCAATAGAGATGCACTACTACTTATTATGTTACATCGCAATACGTATCGATGTATCGAACATGTACTTCCCAAAGTAATCTGCCGCAGGTTGGAGGAGCTATAGACCAAACTAACCAATGATCGGGTCTCTGGTAGGAAACAACTATGCGGATGAGCTGGACTCATTATTCTAGGTGGAAGGGAGTCCTTTACCCTGTAGTTAAACATCACAGGCTCATAATAATAATGATAAACTAATCGTAAATCGACTCATTCGGCTCGACTCACGAATCTTCTCAGATTCGCCTCCCCCGCACCATCATAGCTAATTGATTGAGTAATTATTTATCTATAACGCTACTAACACCGAATAAATTAATGTCGTTGTAAAACGAGAACAGTGAACTTTGGAACAACTGGCGACCAGACACCGTGTCTTGTTTGCTTTAAACGTTTCAGCAGTTTATTTTTCATCGAGATAATTTAACTAATTGAGTTATCTTCGTACTGACTAATCAGTTCACATGTTTGTGAAAGGCTTTAAAAAAATAGTGATTATTTCTAATTAATCGATAGAAGTATAATAGGACGGTGTTCTCGTCTCTACGCATGGATCGTAAGGAGCGGTGCCTCTGGACGCGTACGATGCACCTCTGCACTATGCGTTTGTCTTCCGCAAATTATGTATGTACGAGCTCACCCGATCACGTGATGCCAACCTCACAACATTTTATAAATCGATCGAAGCGTTTACTCTTCTGCCTTTTTATTTGCTTACGGCTTTAGTAGTTTTCCATCCAGCCTGTTTGCAAATAAATCGAGGTTCTGCAATTTGAAAATAAGAGGAAATGGTTTGAAATGAGATGGAACAGTGTGTGTACTAGTGTCAGTAACACGTAAGGCTGAGTGTGTCTTGAGGGGCGCCTCGCCAGCCATGACTACGCTGCTTCCGCCGGCCACGGGACTCACGGACACGCCGACTGAACAACATACCTACACAATAACACTATTGTAATAAAACGGCTCATATTAAATCTAATCTCAAGGACGCAATCGACGGGCAATATTTTTTTTACCCAAAACAAGTACCTACAAGAATCGATTTTAATAGCTAGAGGATCACGATAAATAAATTGATTTCCGCAGTAATATTTATACAAATCTTTATCTACTTTTATCACGAACTACCGAAACTTTTCGCGAAGCCTGGCGTTAGTGGTGGTCGGTTGTACTCGGCCGGCAGACGCGGCGGGACGTAATCTTGTTAGTCAAACATACGAGCACTTGAATTATCGTGCGTTAACGGCGCGCACACATGAATGGTACATACGGCATGTACGTGAGCGTACGCGATTCATTCAATTTGTTTACTCGGAGTCATCGCATGCCGCCGCGACGACGCGGTCAAGGGCGACGTCCATCGCGCGCCACGCACTCGCAACAATTACCACTGCACCTACTGGAGTCGCGATGTGAGCAGCAGCGGCCTGTGGCCACGGATTATGCGATGTACTATCTAGTTTTGTTATTGTTTACACATGCCGCCAAAGTTTCGTGTGAAAACATGTAGTGTTTAATGACGAAACTTGGATATCTAGATTTATAGGTTTCTCCAAGAGGTTTAAGTATATACACCAAATCCGAGCCGGGAGATTCTTAAGTAGTGTCTGAATGTTTGTTGAGTAGGCAGCCAGGAGACGCGGGATGGGCTGAGAGGCAGCTGGCAGGCCCCCACGTGACCACTGGCGCGCCACGTGGCGAGAGACCTTCGTCGGACCAGCAACTCTTAGGTCATTTACTCCAATTACGTAACACCCGTGTAACAACTACGACTACGTATATAATCGGCGGAATTTTTATTGACTAATTATTCGCCATTTTTTATAAGCGGTGAAGTCAGCGGATATAGCTAAATATTCAAACAGTGTATCATTCGAGGCTAACAATAACGTATAAAAAAGCCTTCGGATCGAATTATCTCACGTCGATATCTATCGGTGTGTACACAGGCTGGCTCCCGGCGGGTGCTGGGAGGCTGGCGGGAGATGCAGCCACATTCCACGCCGGTGACTCGCGCCGGACCACCGCGGCACGTCACGAGCTTTTCACACGTAAACAACATGTGGGAGAAGTTCGTTGATTACATTTTACTACTTTCGACGCCGTCTTGTTTCAAAGATAAAGTGAACCATTCATCGCTCCAGGCTGCAAGCCAGCCAGCCCGCGAGTCTGCGCGGTGTCAACGCCCAGACGGATTAAAGGGCCGATTAACGAGCACAGTTTAATTTATAACCGGAATAATAAAGTTCACGGAAGGCCCGCCGCGCACCGCACTGCCAGCCCGGACTAACCCATATCGCTCCCAACTCATAACTCAAGTGTCAACACAACACATTGCTCTCTACATTCTTCTACAAATGATTTTTTCACAAAGTCGACCGGCTCCTACCATGCTCGGTATAGACATGCTAATTCGTCGCATTCGATCCTATTAGCTAAGCGCGCCGACATAACTTTCGGTTTCGCACAAACGTTAACATTGATTTAGAGCAGAACGATAAAAAGTAAAAGAGTCGGGACATAGGAACCGGTTGAAGCTTCGACCGGGGCAGCCGAAAACTCTGTAATTATGTTAACGAGACGCGCCACAGACCCACGTGCTCGCCGCTCCGTTTATTAGTGCGATCGTAAACTCAACGATAGTGAAAGATGCTTTCATAACTTTGAGCTACTTTTATAGATTGGTAACGCACGTGTCTCCGTGATAGGCCCCACACATCTGCGTGATAACTCTGATAGGGTATCGGGACCGGAAAACGCGGTGAGATTTGCCGGTGAACCGAGTGCTGGAGGTACCAGGGAAGCGTGACTGATAAGGAGGTTACACAACGGGCTGAAGGAGCCAAGGTCGCGGCAGATGTGGGAAGCACAGGCTCGTCGTTCACTGCTTATCTCGTCGACTGTTTGCCTAGCATAAATAAGCAGCGCCTTAACAGTACGATCGAAATACTCGTCGATACGGCGCACCATGTTTATGGATGTGAACGCACTCGGCTATGGCGTCGTGAGAACTACCATGTATTAGGAGCGATGATACGCGATAATGCGACACGTGGTAATCGAAGCCTGGCAACTACAATGTGTCAGTGTAACATTGCGTAACTAGTTAACTACTCCAAAATATGTTTATCGGAACCAAATGCGTAAACTCTTGGGTGCCGGCTCGTCGTAAGCCAGATTAAGCGATTTTTAGGGTTCCGTAGCCGAATGGCAAAAAACGGAACCCTTATAGTTTCGATATGTCTGTCCGTCTATCTGTCTGTCTGTCTGTCTGTCCGTCCGTCCGTATGTCACTGCCATTTTATTCCGAAACTATTGAGACTATACATGTGAAACTTAGTAGGTAGATGTATTCTGTGAACCGCTTTCCGATTTTAAGAAAAAAATTAAAAAATATTTAATATAAAGGGGGGTCTGGAACTCGAACTGAAAATATTTTTTTCATGAAACCTATACGTGTGTGGTATCTATAGACAGGTCTTTAAAAATGGTATAATGGTTTCTAAAACCACTTTTTCATAAAGTCAATCGTTTAAAAGATATAAGCTTCCAAAGTGGTAAAATGTGTGTGTCCCCCCTCTAACTTCAATAATAATGGAGTGAAAAATCTAAAAGAAATATATGTCTGTAGATCTTAATGTAAACTTTCAACCAAAATTGGTTTGAACGAAATCGGGTCTGCAGTTTTTGAGATACAGCATATTTTCTAAAACCGCAAATATAACATTGTAATTCATACAAACACTATGAAAAACAAAGTTATTTAGCGTAGTTGTAAAAAAGTAAATAAGCTAGTTTTAAGAAATTTTTAAATTTCTTTTATTCTTCAAATAAATATACATATTATATTATATTATTGTAGTTACTACGGAACCCTTCATGGGCGAGTCTGACACGCACTTGACCAATTTTATTTGTGTGCGGGTTCAGTGAGGTATCCGACCGATAAAGAGTTCACGCGATCTCCGCGGGAGGGCGAGATGACGCGCCGCTAACATTCCAAAACCGATATTATTTATTTTTAATAATGCCAATGAACGCTTAGCACGTTTACCTTCGATTTGCATCTACTCCTTCATCGAAGCGCTTCCTGCTCGAGCCTTATTCGTGTTGAGATTATTTGTGAACGATATTCATTCAAGTGGCGAGCGTCGCCGGCGCGGAACGGGCTCGGACGCTGACGAAGCGAAATCTATTCGCGGCGGAACCCGGCCGGAGCCGAGTGCAGTGGGTCAGTGGACCCCGCCGGGAGCCCGTGCCCCCACAGGAATCCCGGCTGAAGGCCGCCATTCATAATAAAAATGACATCAACCGCGTGGGAACGTATAAATGCCAAGCAAACGACCGGTCGGACCGGCAGATTTAATTATGACACCACTGATTAATATTGGCATAAACGACATTCAGCGAAACTGTTCCTCTTCGTCGTTAACACAACGAAACTGAAAGCTGCGGGGGTAGCGTTCATAAAAAGACAAGAAAGCGTGTAGACGATCGTGATGCGTCAGCGCAATGCACTCCTGCCGTCCCTGTCGGCGATGCGTGCACTTGTCGCAGTACGTGCGTCCCTGTCGCTCTCCCGGGCCGGCCGCCGCGGGCTTTCGTCCATCTCGCTCGCGCCTCATCACTTTGTTTGAGGAAGTGCGCCTTATGCTTACGGGATCGCTCCGGCCGGCAGCTGCTTTGCATCGCATACCGAGCGGATTAGGAGCCGAAGGATAGTCATTGAAGAAATCAATGGAATAGCAGCGCGTGTGGCCGCGACAGTTCCCCCATAACAATGAGTGATAGCGTCCGTCCCTCTCCGGCGAGCAGCGAGCTGTTGCTCCGCGCCAGGTTCAATATCCCAGACCTTGGGCCGATCGAGAGTACCGAGGGCCAGTTGAAACTAGTTACTCATACCTACCGACTACCACCTGCTAGCTATGTTATTTAGCCAGTATTTTTAACATGCTTACTCCGAAATTATTCGTTTATAATACTAATGTGATAGCAGCCATTGTCAACGGTGTCGTGAAGCTTCGTGAGGAAATGGATTTTTCCATTGCTTTGTCGGCAATGTTGGGACGATTCGGTCGGGGTCACGTTTTGACATAAACGACTGAACATAAAAAAAATGAGTAGTTTATGATTTCTATACCAGGAAAACGAATGAAGCGTCGGTGGTCGGCGCCGTTCGACCCTACATCACAATATACGAGCGCCCAATTAGATGTCGGCCGCATTGCGAAAATAATATAAATATTAGTAGAACCGACAAAGGTTTTTAATCACCGATCTCGATGCGTTTTGTTCCTTTTGCGGTCCGAAATTACAGGTTGCGAGTTCGCTCACCCCGGCACGCCGCGCTTAGGGCAACTATGCTCTCTTGGATCGTGTGAAAAATTACCCGAGATTTTGCTCTTATTTCGCGTATAAGTGGCATTCGATATGTATAATTTCTGCATCCGGCCGAATATATAGCAGGCTGGCTGCGAGGGCTTGCGGTTTCAATCGGATTTGAAGAGCGATGAACTCTTTATCGGAAGGGCCGTGTCGTTTGTAGTTAGAATCATAAGTAATTCCAAAAAGAACAATGAAAACGAAAGCGTTGGATGTGGCGGCGGGCGCGACGTACTGAGCACATCTCACCGCTCGCTCCGCCAAGGTTACGTCGTAGGGGCGGCGACCGGCGACGACGGCGGCCGGCGAGACGGGTGTGACGTCACGGGCGCCGGAAACGATTGTCCGCTCATAGTTACGGTTACATTTTAAGTTTAGAAGAAAGTGCTCTGACGCCGCGTGGGCTAGGTCAGTGCGGTCGCCATGCACCGCCACCAGCCAACCACTCGGCACAACACTATTGCGGCTCGCATCGACACATCCGCCGCAGACATTGATAGACTTGTTCACAAAATAAAAATAAACAAGCATTTAATTTGTTGTTGTATGTAGGTAAGTCATAAAGCAAAAGCGACAACAAAAGCCTGTAGGTTTTGTTCCGAAAATGGCAGATGTACAAGAAAGCGGGCGACCTCAGCTGATAGCCGGCTGATAAACAAATTAATTGTGCGCAGGACGACAATGGACGCCGAGTTATTGAGCATGCGTAACTAACTATACTCGAAATAAAAACGGTTCGTGCACTTACGAAAGTGTTTGTCATAAAATTGTACTATACTAATTGATCTATACTGACCTTTCATGCCTATAAAAATTGTATTATGGAAACATTGTAAAACTCAAATAAGTTTTGAAAACAGTAACCATGGAGTCTCTCGCCGTTTTAACAGTTACAGTAAATTATACATATATTTATGCCTCTATAACAAAGTTCAAACTGGAATTTCTCTTTATGTTTTGCTCTTTAGATGTTATACTCACGTCATGGTAGGTTGTTAGTGTTTACGTAAAAGATACGATATTGTGCAATGTGTGTGCATCAAGTAACAAGGCTCATACATACTATTTTTCAGTTGACATACTGCCGATGCTTACCTGGGGAAAGAAAATTACATATTTAATTTTTAATTCATTTAAATACACAGAAAAAAGTAGTTAAGATATAGTATATGGGTCCTAGAAAATCTGAATCTTTTGTAAAAATTGGTTTATGAATAAAAGAGCAGTAAAAAAAGACAGCATGTCGTATTTAACTTCTTTCTTAAAACTTCTTGCTTGCAACTGTATCCACTTAGTTTATTTAAAGTTAGGAAAACTAGTGTTGTCTTGTCACAACACACAGTTTTCAAAGAAATATTTTCATATTTAGAATTCATCTCAACTCAATCTCTGCGTTAAGGAGAAATGTTAAATATTTCATAAACATCACATGAACACAAAACACATTTTTGCGTAAATCAGTTCAATGACGTGCAACACACGAGAGTGTTTACAAATATACCAATATTGTCATTATTAAGTACATAAAACAATCCAACTTGGTAATCCTACGTTTTGTTAAAAACTTCTTACAACTCCTTACAATGTAGAAGCATTAATTCATTTCATGACCTACTCGTACCGTTTTCGTAACCCTCAAACGTCCGTGAAGCTTGCCCAAAAATAATTTACATAGTATGTACGCAACGCACCTACTTTCCTTATAAAAATATTTTGCTTAACATAGCATATCGCGCTTGAGGCGCGAGTCACAACTGGGCATTATTGTGCCACCGGCTTACCAAGACCTCCCGTCTCACCTTCTATTGGTTGTTATCGAGAGAGTCGATGTGGAATAAGAGGTCAGATAAGCCTGGTCAGGGTGTATTTAAATACGCGTCCCGGCCGTTACCGTTTCCGATAGGCTCGTGACGCAGACGGACGAACAGAGAATTTAAAGTGACTCATAGACTGCGCACTAGAGCAATGTGCGCGTACGCATGCTATGTAACTTCTGGACCTCAACACTTCATCAACTAATCATATCCCTCTAATTGTTCCGCTGACGTCACATTCGTACTCCCAGACGCCAATTAATAAACTTAAGTGACAAACAGTTTCTTCGCACTAGCTCCTAAAACTTACAATAACCATAACGGTAAACTTTCACTATTGTTTGACTTCTGTCCTAATTTCTATCGACCGACCTCAAACATCATGATGTCGCAGGTGACAACGACAAAGGAAGCGAACAATACCAAGTCATAAAAAGACATGAAATAAAGAAGCATTATGTAAGTCAATAATCGACATTTAATAAGCTGACAAATCGAGAGGCAACAATGTTGACTGACCCGTCCCTGGAATAGAAAGAGTGGGCACTCATTGGGCAGGCTGCGAACAAGTCTGGCAGCGAGCCGGTAGTCGAAACAAATAGGGTAGAGGACTGCGATGATTATTTGCGTAGTCGCGCGACTCTTATTACCAACACATAAAGGTCGAGCTTACGGCGTGGTAAGTGGCAGTCGGAGTAGAAATAATTGTAGAAGCGAGCGCATGCGCAGGTCAGACGCACAACAAACACTACCAACGACACTGACGCTAATTTTCACCAAAATCATTTAAACCTTTAATGTGTTATAAAAAGTAATGAAGGAACTCAGTATCGCTCACAAGGACATAATTCAGCGCGCTCCGGCAGTAAAATTAAAAACGCGTAAATGGCGCGGTGGGCTTGCGGTACCTACCAACTTCAATTAGATTTCGCGAAAGGCGAACAATAAGAAATAAAATCTGATCTTTTACGAGCGCCCTGTCAGGCGTCGGTCAAGGGAGATGATCGTAAAAACGGGAATGCAACGGGGCCGTGATGCTAAAAAACCAAAACTTAACCGAATCTCGACAACTTTTAACCCGAAACTGCCGGGACGAAATTTGATGGGGCGGTTTATGGCGCCGAAGTGGGTCACTCGCGTACAAAGGCACGGCCACGAATTTCCACTTCAATTGAAGCGCGCAATAAAAATGACGCCGAAGGTGAGACGTAACGCCCCGCACAATAAGTACCTCGGCAGAGCCCCGCAGCCAGACTGAGCCCCTAAGTTTACAACTTTTAAATCAACGTGGGAATCGTGAAACGGATAAAATTAATTCGATTTACTGATGCGGCTTTCTTGGTGATCGATTCAGTGCAAATTCGTATTTCAAAACATAAAATTCGCAGTCGGTCGTCGCACACGAATACTCGCGGAATGCAAAACGGAATCTCGCTCGGTCTTTGTTGTGGATTCCCAGACGTCGGCGCTGGACGGCCGCCGAGGTAAAAAGCGGTCACATGTACCGCCTTATACATTATGAACCCCACTGGGGGTTATTAGTTGTCGAAATGACAGCGGCTGAGGCGGCCAGTGGCGAATGTGACGCCCGCTGTACCGTTACAAAACCTAGACCACTAAAAAACTAAGGACGATAGGGTCGTCCGGCCTGTTTGATGCACTTTTATTTTTATCGATTTAAATTCGACTGCGCTCAGAAACAATGCCTCCCGGCAACAAAAACATTTTGAATATAGAACTCAAAGATAAACGTGTAATTATTTATTAATTAATCGTAAGGAACGGGAATCTTGCGACATTAAATTACAATAATATTGTTATCAAGTCACATATTGACCTGACAGAGAAAGCAATAAGTCAACGACTTCAGTGCAATGAAAGAAATCCTCTGTTGATTGATCACACGGCAATAATAGACGTTGTTTTAATATAATGTTATTTATTCGACGTTACGTAAGTGATTTATTGCGGAACATGGTTTTTATTTATTGTTATATCTGTAAGCTAATTGTAAGACAATCTATAAATATAAATAGCTGATTTGTGTTATACGCCTATGCATATGATAAAAGCTATTTATAAGTGCATAAAGTAGATAGAAGGCCGCGTCATCCCACGCAAACAACGTCGAGGTAGGTCGGGATGAAAACAAATAGGTACCTACTGAAAAATACACGTAATTTATGACCGTGTTGATAATGACGTTTCCCATTCACTTATTAAGACTTCAGGAGATGATTAATGCAGTTATGATATAAACTTCAGCGTAACCTTGCTAGCTCGATGTGTGTTTTCGTTCATTCGACCGCCCCGCCTAGGTCAAAGCTAAGCGCAACTCCATTGCCAATTAACTTGCTAAACGTGACGTTTTTAAATGAGAACTAACCCAAACATTATCGAAATAAATTAAAATGGTTTCATTATCGTCTAAGGAAACACGCTTTATACTTGTAATACCTACCTGACCGTAATTACAGGTTTACAGCTAATCATATTAATAGTTACATAGTTTTTGTGTTTAAATCAACGAGTATGTAATAGGTAGGTGTGTTTTGAATCGTCCTTTTAGATCAGATTTGAAACTTGAAGACCTCAGAAATCACCTTTTTATGTATTCTCATCTAAAGCTTATTTATTGAAAGACGCATTATGGCTCGTTAGCTCACGCCAATAACTGGCACTTACCAGGGCATCACGAGTGCAGAGGGAGTGCAGAGGTTGTGAAATTGCGTGTGACCGCAAGACATCCGGCGGACAATGGCGCATGCGCCCGGCGCGGCAGACGAAAGCCCAGCGCGCCGGATGTTCAGATATTGGTGTGCATGTACACATTTATTGAATAATGCTTTTCTTGTAAGGATACGAGTAGTTTAAGAGATGGCTCAATAAAATAATATTGTGCATAAAAGCTTTAGATCTTGATTGACTGACTTCAAGAGCTTTCATCAAAAGATCATATGTTTTGAAGACTATTGAAAGCACTGCCTGAATACATAACCCAAAGATCAAAGCACTTAACAATAAAAAGCACAACTTGACAATAAACCAAAAATTAGGTATTCGATTTCATTGTGGACTTTCGCAACGTTCAGATCGAAAGGAAACCGCAAAGAAGTGGGTTCAACGTCAAGGCCTCGTAATTATTTAATATTCCCGGTGAAGTTTATTTTTATGTATTACCATCAAAAATACAATGGAGAAAATAATCACTTCACTAATGGTGGTATATTTGCAAGTATTATGTGGTAACTGACCCGGCTAACATAACATAATCATGAAAGTGGTCATCAAAAGTATCAAATGAAGCGATCTATCAGACGGGTTGTTACCGCAGGGCTTATTTATAGGGAAGCCTTGTATGTGTGGGAGCTGCATAGTGCAGAACTGGTTTGTCTATGTGTACCGAGACGTCCGAACCTCTTCTTGTTTTTGTTGTCCTAGTCGCTGAAAACAATCAGTGGTGAAATGGACAGCGAAAATAAATACCTCACTCTAAATACAAAAATAAAATTTTAAGTGTCTGTCTGTGATCTTCTATACTTATAATAAATCTGTAGAGAGGTAAATTCTGTACATGAAATATATTTCCAAAATAACTATCACGGGGTGATTAAGGATCGATACTCATGCCAAAAATGCAATCAGTTAAATTTTTGTCTGTCTGTCTGTCTGTCTGTCTATCTGTCTGTCTGTCTGTATAACCGTTATAGAAACAAAAACTACTCGACGGATTTTAACGAAACTTGGTACAATTATTTTTCATACTCCTGAGCGGGTTATAGTATACTTTTCATCACGCTACAATCAATAGGAGCAGAGCAGTGAAGGGAAATGTTGGGAAAACGGGAGAAGTTACTCCATTTTTTAAGCTTCCGTCGCGTGTGCAACCTTAATGGTTAAAGCTACACAAATCATTTCATGACGGAAATGTTCTCCTTAAAATTATATAAAAAATATCCCACGACAGCATATGTCTAACTTTTATGGTTGAGTCACAATAACACGTGTAACTCCCGATCAAGGATCTTCTACCTACTAACTACAAGTTCCTTGCTCCCGATAGCTTAGCAGTTCGAAGCTTTCTGATTATAATATTTGTCTACTCTTACGTTTATAACACTCTCAGTCACCCCTAATTGAAAAAGCTAACATTATTAACTATTCCATAAAAAAATTGGCCAAGTGCGAGTCACACTCGCCCATGAAGGGTTCCGTAGTAACTATAATATAATATGCAAATTTATTTGACGAAAGAAAAACCTTACAAATTTCTTAAAACTAGCTTATTTACATTTTTTACAACTGCGCCAAATAAATTTGTTTTGAAAAAAAAAACCTTACAAATTTCTTAAAACTGGCTTTTTTACATTTTTACAACTGCGCCGAATAAATTTGTTTTTCATAGTGTTTGTATGAATTACAAAGTTATATTTGCGGTTTTAGAAAATATGCTGTATCTCAAAAACTGCTGAACTGATTTCGTTTAAACTAATTTTGGTTGAAAGTTTATATTAAGGTAGATCTTAATATACGTTTTTTTAAGACATATATTTTTTTTAGATTTTTCACTCCATTATTATAGAAGTTAGAGGTTGTGTCCGCCACACACACATTTTACCACTTTGGAAGCTTATATCTTTTAAACGATTGACTTTATGGAAAAGTGGATTTAGAAACCCCGATGTCGTTTTTAAAGAACTGTCTATAGATACCACACATGCATCGATTTCATGAAAAAAAATATTTTCAGGTTTAGTTCCATGTATGGGGAAAAAAAAAAATTAAAAAATATTTAAAATAAAGGGGGGCTCCCCTTTATTTTAAATATTTTTTAATTTTTTTCTCAAAATCGGAAAGCGGTTCACAGAATACATCTACCTATCAAGTTTCACATGTATAGTCCTAATAGTTTCGGAATAAAATTGCTGTGACAGACGGACGGACGGACAGACAGACAGACAGACAGATGGACAGACATGTCGAAACTATAAAGATTCAGTTCTTTGCCATTCGGCTACGAAACCGTAAAAAGAATCATATAAATCGGTATAGAAACACCAAAGTTATACATGAAATACGCTTATAATAATAAGCCATCGCGCGTGAATACTGAATCATGCTATAAGGATTATTTTTGAGAATCGGTCGCCGCGCTCGACGCGTCTCGCGGTCGAAGCGTTTTCTAGGTACTTAAGCCTCATGTGAACGTGATCTAAACAATATTACCAATACATTAACTTACGCTGATGGAGTCGCGGGCACAGCTATATTGTATCATTACGCTAAGGCCAATAGGAGCGGAGCGCCAATGAAGAATGCTTCAAAATCGGGGTTAAATTTAACGTTAGCCCAAAGTAACTATTCCACGCGGACGAAGTCGCGGGCAAAAGCTAGTATCAAATAAATGTGTATAATATAAATAGTAATTTTACACGACATTAAACAACCTTTTTTTGAAATTCTTGTCTTTATGTTTGTCCGGGTTTATCTTTAGAATGGCTGAACAAATTAAAAAGTGACAGTGTACTGGAAGATATTTAGATAAGGTATATAGGCAGCATATAGACTATATTTGATCCCGGAATTCCCACGGAATCGATACGATACAAAGTCGCGGGCACAGCTAGTAAGCATAACTTATTTCAAAGTTATTTATTTTTAAAAGGACAACAATAAACACTTCAAAGTCACAAAAGTTTAAAAAAGTTCGCATTGAATTTTTTTTAAATTACATCACGAACTTTGTACAACTCCCGAGTTCTTTTGTAACTAAAACGTTTACACGTAATAATAATGTGGGACGGAATTATAAATAAGAGGATATTTTACAAAAGACTTCCAAAACATGACCTGACTCTTGTTCTTGTACTTTCAAGAAACGCGTGCATTCCTGCACTGAAATGGCGGTGCAGCATACAATATTCGATCACGTCGGTATTTATTCTTATTGTTCAATAATTACTGATATTTAAAACTAGATTGACAGCGGCTATAGGAACTGTAGCACCCATTTATTACCAGCGACCTTCAGCACTAAATATGCCTGATAGGTTAATTGCTGTGAACAGATTAGTTTTTAGCAGTTTTTTTTGGAGCACCAAAAACTCGATGCTCTTTGTTTATGATTCATAATTACAATACGAAGGAGAGGCAATCACCAAACCTGTCATTATACTGAACAAATAACTACTTATTTATATGTGTGGCCAGTTAATTCGATACCTGTAACGGCCATGTTATCCTAGTCGTATCCTCATTTAGGTATTTATTTATCGATTGGCCAATTTTATTGATGTCTAAATAAAAAAGGGGTTTCTTTATTATATCGCCATATTTCATCGGCCCGTTTCTCATAGCTTACGGTTAGCAAAAAACTGAATGTTATTTATGGTAACGTAGAATTAAGATTAATATGCTTTTTTGTGTTATTCCGCTAACTTCGATGATTATGATTTGCACCCATTAGACCTACATCAAACAGCTCGCGTGTAACCCATGCATAGTGCAGCGCTGATGCAATGCATCGCTAAAAAAACACAACTGTTAGATTAGACGCTATTAACAAAAACTGTGTTATTTACCTTGGCTTTATTTGTAACACAGATTTTTTGTGCGATATTAATATAGGGGTAGATACTTAATAATTTTATGCCATAAACTTATACGACGCAGAAATAATGAAGTGGTCATAAATTTGAATATGGGAGTTAAGTTTATAAAGAGTTCTCATAATGCGTAACAGATTCGTCCTCCATTAAGACGTACCTCACGACCCTGAGGAGGGACGACCTCTCCCGCGGCGGTGTCAGGTCCTTTATCTCGCTACGATATAGGTAGATAGCATAACCAACGAGCAATACCGCGGCTCGAGATAATAGGATATTATAATAATAAGATAATAACACGTCTGCTCTAAGCGGTGCGGCGGTTCAACGGCGAGCTTTTTTCCTGCCACGCCGCGCCGGTGTTGCCATGTCTGTCTCGCAGATTCAATCCCGCCCGGTTTAACTAGTTCAAGGTTGTTTATGATGTCGTGCTCGTGAATGGGTAGCTTTATTTTTTGTCAGTAATAGGTCGTCGTTAGGTCACCGGAGTCACCCGCAGCCGGAACGGACGATGTCGTACAGCAACACAAAGAATCTCTGTAGTCCTCTCATACACGCTGATCATAATCTGATACCTATCTACGTATCTAACTATTTGTTATTCGCTCACAATTTGTTTCGTAAACACAATAAATTACTCGGCGGCTGTTACACATTTGGAACATTACAACAAAAATAAAACGTCGCTAAAAGGATCCGATTTAAAAATTAATTAACTACTTATGATAATAAGTTTGGGTTCGGCCAAAAATACATATTTAATTGTGGCAAAACATGACAAAAAGTAGTCTCGAATGACGAAGACATTAAGTTATTTTGTAACAGAGTGCAACGCACTGGGAACTGACCGCGTTAGGTTGGCAACCCTGCGGAGGGCGCATCTAATATGCGTCCAATCCAACCGTAAACGATTATTCAATATTCGTATTTCGAATGTGCCACGTGAGTGTGACCGTCATTATGCGGCATTTGAATTTAAATTTGGAACGCGTCTTCGACGATTAGTTCGTCAATTTAATTAGGGTCTTTCGTTTATGAGGTCTTCAACTGTCCGCAGCATTACGATGAGTTTAAATAAAACAAGATCATACTCGCGAATTTTGGAAATTATAGCCGCCAAGAATATAAAATTGACATTTTACTTTCCGGGTTCGTTCGCCAGGTGCTCGGAGACCACCGAAGCGATCGAACGCGTCCGACACAAAGTCACTTACAAGTAACATTGTTGACAAAAAAAGCAGGCCACCAGCGCACAGTAAGTCATGCATATATTAAAATAATCTGCGAAATATCAAAACATCTGTCAACCGGCGGCTACACTTTGATCTATGAGCAGGGGTCTGCTCCGCGCCGATTCGATGACGAAAATCGGTAAAAAACCAGTCACGATTTTTCGCCACTTTGATCGAGTTAGATTATTTATGTGCAAAATTGGTGATGGGTGTCTCTAATGAGATCCTAATTTGGTGTTTATTGTTCGTATTTCAATTAGACTTGAGTATAAAAAAGCTGCATCGTTACAAAAAAAGTCAATTGTCTATTGTATCTTTATACTCGAGAGTTTGATAAGTTAATTACGTATACAGCTTTTGGTGTTATGTTTTCCTGGTAGTCAGAAATGGTCGACAGAATTGGAACGAAATAAGATGAAAATGTTGCCACAAAGGAGGCGAAGGGCGTTCTTATTGACTTGAAAACAAGGGAAGTGGTTACTGGTACTTATTCTACTGACACTTTACTGGCAACATTAAGGGGACAAATCTATTATTTTCATTGCTTACGTAAACGTAGAATACGCTGTAATAAAATCTCAAGTTTAGTGTCATCATCATTTATTTTGACAGATGAGAATAAGTTGGCGCCACAAAATAAAACAACGCGTTAGACACCTAAGTTTGTCTATGTCTATTAGTTTAAACAATAACAAGAGGTTTCCGTTTAACAAACTTCCATCTATCCGCTAAGCTTCGCCCATTATTACACATAAGAACCGTGACGTTATTAGTTTTTCGTCTTAAAGTGATAAACATCTGAATGAATTGTGATTCATTATGTCCGAGGTCGATCTTTATGTGAAATAAATCGTCCGATGAAACGCCGGCCACTTCAAACGGAGTCTGCTCGTACCAGATCACCACTTAACATTGACCTCACGAAATACCCCACAGACCTAATCCTAGACCAGATTATTAACATGCAAGGGATACGAGGAAGGTCGAATCAAACTAGACACTCATATTTGACCAAAACCGTGAGATACTCATAGAATATAAAATTAGCCGAAACCAATAGATGCTGGTTTTCATCAAAAATGTCGTCGGCATTTTAATGACCGTTCGGACATAACTGAAATATCGAATTGGTTATTTATTGCCTTTGTATTGTATTTAGGACAAAATATTCTCGATTGCAAACGTTGTTCTCAAAAATAATTAAAAAGTTGATTTATTGAAGACCAGCTCCATTTAATTGATTCTTTCGGTAAAATAAGTAGTTGACTTTTTATAAAGTGTATAAAGTTTTGTTTGGAAAATAGTTCAAAAGCGTTGGTTAACGATTACCATGCATACATTTTCTGTGTGAATGGTCCGGGTTCACGGTTGGGCGCGCGTCAGCTGCTCGCTCCCTCGGGCTCCCACACTACCTCGCTCTGTTACCCCTAATTACGGGGACTGTGTTTCTGTGTCAACACACGAATTAAAAAGTACAAACCACACTGACTTTCGTTCAAATAGGAACGTTCCACGTTTGAACTAGAACATAATTCTAACTGGATCTTATCATTTCCAGTTGGACTCATATCGGTATATCCCTCAGAAAGCGATCCCCAACATTACGTTAGCTAATCGTGTCACAATAGATCACATCGTACTTTCACTCACTTTCGTTGTTTCCTTGCCAACTGTTCGACATTAAAAACAATATGGCGGAGAACAAAGGTCCATTCGAGCGATTCCGACGCAAAAACAAGATCGGTTAAGTTCGAAGTAAAGGGACGAAAAAAGCCAATTTCCAAGAATCGTTGACCGCGTTGCCAATTATAATAAAATTGTTTAATACCACCGGCGGAAAGGTTAGCGAGTTAGCGTTTATTTATTTGTTATGGCGAGGGTTGCAATGGCCGTTCTATCGCACGCGGAACTATTGTCCGAAGCTTCTACGACGCGTCTTCTCCGCTTAGCGAGTTAGCGTTTATTTATTTGTTATGGCGAGGGTTGCAATGGCCGTTCTATCGCACGCGGAACTATTGTCCGAAGCTCCTACGACGCGTCTTCTCCGCTTAGCGAGTTAGCGTTTATTTATTTGTTAGGCCATGCGCGCACTGCCTTGCGGTGGCCGCAATTCCGGTAGTTCTACCGCACCGGTAGACTGACCGCAGTGCGCGCACTTCTATGACACTCCATACTTCACAAATTTTGCGGTGCGGTAGAACTACCGGAATTGCGGCCACCGCAAGGCAGTGCGCGCACGGCCTTATGGCGAGGGTTGCAATGGCCGTTCTATCGCACGCGGCACTATTGGCCGAAGCTCCTACGACGCGTCTTCTCCGCTCGCGTTCATTAAAATGTACAGTAGGCATTTTAATTAAAGGATGCCAAGCAGACGAACAACAATCATCGCAAATGAGTAAACCCATCTGCCCAAAAATTCCATTTTAATGGTAATGCTACTTTTCGCAGATTGTTTTAAAATGGCAGCAATTTTGTTGTCAGAGGATGCACCAGTCGTGGCGTGAGTAGCGATTGTGTGCCATCTTGTAAAAACTAAGCGACTAGGGACCGGGCCTCCAGCTCCAAAATCGATAGTCGCGAAAGGATGTCGGTCTGTGGGTGCATCGTGCATCGTCTCGATTCTAAGGACTATTACTGAGGAATGCCACCCCGCGGCTCTCGCTTTCCGAGCGAGCGAGCGCCTCGTATAATCGTTTTATAGTTTATTTAATACGGTCATTATCGATACTCGTTGTCGAACGACCGATGGTTGTTGTTCGACACCGAATGTACCAGTGGCAGTTAATCGCGGCTGTCATTTCGAAGTCTGTTGCTATTGTTGCGCGCACGCATTATACGCAATCTGCTATACGGAGACATTTTTCAATTACCCGAAGAAGTCGAAATTACAGGGCGGCACGATGCGTGCAATTTTTCTCCAATTGATGTAGAGGCGAGTGCGCTGCGCTGGTCGTGCTTCAGGTGTCAATTGCTATGTAAATGTCTGTAAAGGAGCCTCTGATTGACGCAATTGGCCAGTTTTAAATTATGTTATTGAAAGCAGTATTTAATGTGCTGTTACGTTTGCCTCGAGTCACGCTGCTGCGAGGGAGTTATGCTTTCAGAAGCATTCCTGTATATTTTTTAAAGAAATGAGTGAAGTATAATGCATGTCGCAGTTCTTGAGACGCTTATGTCCTGTCCAGCCCTAGGCGGATTCTTACGGAATTGCTTCTGTAAGAATACTTTCAAAATGCCTTCTTTTATAAAGGGAAACAAGAAAGTCTCAATTCGAAGAAGGGACCAAAATTTTTAGGAGCTAGTGAGCTTATCTGAGGCCTTCATCTCGAACACTCGTGTTCTGTGCGGCAGCCCGCAGCGGCAAAAACTTGCGCAGGTGCAAGCGGCAGATGTGGCCGCCACTGATTGACGGCTTTTCGTACGGAAATACCAAATTTTAAAATAACTATACGTTTGTGTTAATGTATTTCGGCAACATTATGTGTAATTTCGTGTTATCATTATCCGTTCCACCCTCGAAAGTGGAAACGTAAGTAAAGGTTACGTACTTTATTTTTTAAAACAGCACCACGCGTCGATATCATTCCTTACTTCCTACAACCATCAGTAATTCATTTTCGACGCTTGAGTTGTTTTCCTGCGGCGAACAACTGGCGGTGTTTTGACCCCTAATTTTATTAGCATGAATAAATTAATAGTTTCTTTTCATGTAAGTTTTATAATTCGAAATATTTTATTAATGTCAGAATTACGAGCGAGACGGGCACGCGACTGTGACCGCTGATGTCACGAGCAGTGAGGCCGACTCCTGCGCCGCTGTGTGTCTACAACGGGTAGGTACCGAGTGGTACCGAAAATCGAACCGATTTCGAATTCGAAAACAAAACAAAATTGCGTTTCCGGGCACCGCACGGCAGATGGCGCCTTTCCGCCAGCTGCGCCGCCTCCCGGGAACACACCGCCTCCAAGTTTATGCCGCCGCTTGAACGCGACCGAGACGACATCGCACACCCAAACAGAACCTAACATTAATTCTCTCCCTGACGTCATTAGCTTGATTAACCATTCCAACTGTAAAATACTGTCATTTCATTTAAATACAACTGTTGAAGGTGAACGTGTGCGACCGGAGCGACCGGAGGAACTTCTTTTGTCGAGCGAGCTGAGCGCAATCTTTAATTACAACAGCCTCCGATACCGACAGGTGGCTTATGTGATCCTTTGGAACAAAAAAATGCTGTACACAATAATTAACGACGCGAAATAATGTACCAGCATACGAGACGAAAATCTAAAGGCTCGACACGCATCGGACGCGGGAGCAACACGACACCGGCCATTGAACACATTTTCACGAGGGAAATATCGGCTTACACGCTGAGAGTTCGCCACCCACTACGCACACTATAGTCTTTCACAACTAGACCTCTACTCTCCTGCACCCCTGGTAAACAGGTTCATGCTTTTAACAGGGTGGATTGTGTATGATGATCTCGTTATCCCCCAATCCCGTTACATTAATATCCTCAGTTTAGATAGAAGCATCAATTACGATAATCTAAAAAACATTCCTATTCAGACCCTTTGGATGTGCGACACCCTCACAGCATATTTCCAAAGGACGTGCGCTTCCCCACACATGACAGATAAGGAACATACGCAAATGCGACAATAATGAACTCCGGCGTCGCCATAAATCCCTCTCCAAACGTTTAAACGTGCATTTAATTTATGGTATAAGACTGATTAGTGCGCAGGTAAGAAAGGAGCAGGTAGGCTCTTTCACGGGAATATAAAGAACCCGTGATTTAATGGCGGCCCCGAGCTCTCACAAGGACCTTTTTTCGGTGGTCACTTTAAGATACAGTTAGGTTTCTGACAAAACATCGGCCCTTTTGTTGCAAGTGTTAAGTATTCAACTATTTCGAAAAAATTGACAGCTTTAGATAAGAATTTCTTTTTCTCTTGCATCTTATTGTTTCGAAACAAAAGTATAAAATGACAACAGTTTACGGAGCGTTCAAATCGTAAGCTCTTCAAGCATGCGGTCAGCGATCGGTCCTTGAGCATGGCGTGCTCGTTTTGTGTCGCTCCTGACTCCTTTCATCCGTCTTGTACGTGTGTGTTCACATTAAGTTATAAATTTCCGCTTATTGTGATAGACGAGCGATAACCCCTGCGTCCGCAGCCGCTAACAAATACGCAATAAGTCGAAGTCACTAATAAAATGAATCAGAGGAAGTCCCACAGTTCTGAGTATACGTATACGTACTTATACAGATCTAGAACCAGACGCATCCATTTGTTTGTCCCACTTCACGTGGGGCGCTTCACTAAAGGGCTAGGGAGCTCGAAGGACGCCATAGTTAAAATCGGTTAAACCTGTCTATGTCTATGATGCCCTAGTAAGTCATGTTTGCAACCGCTTCTGATCAGCCTGGTAGATTTATTTTAAACACCGCTTTCCGGCTATTCTTGGCTAATAATGTTGTACTTGCAAATTGCTGCAGCAAAAACACGTACAGTCAAATGAAACTTTATATTTAAATGGTTAACTTTCAGAATAACTTCTGTCCTAAAAGTAACGCGACTAAAAACCAGAAACATTAAAACTTCTGAAACCTTATGTCATTGAGTTTCCGAACGTGAAAAGAATAATAAGCCGATAATACAAATGATTGTATGTATATACTAAAAGCAACTCTTTTGACCGAATTAACAAGTTAAACAGTTTAATTACGGACTAGTTGAGGAAAGGAGTAGCTACTAGCTATTAGTTGTTCTGAGTGTGGTAACTGTTAGGTGTCAACGGCGCGACCGTTGAGCCGGCCACTGCGCACGCACACCGTTTCGAAACGGATAGCGCAGCTGCCAGTGTTTTGTCAGTTGAAAGCAGAATGGAGCTTTGTCGTTGCCCTTTTTAATAAAAAATAATTGAATACTCTGCGCGCGGTGGTTAAGGTGCAACTAACTAGTGTTGCCCTATTAAAAAAGAATCAACAATGTTTTTCTTCTTCAAATATGAAAAAATAGGAATCAAAATCCTTTTTTTAAAACAGTTAATTTATTCTATGTCATTAAATTTTGAGAGCAGTAGTGGTTCATAATTTAGAACAGATTTCACAACGGTTAATAATAGTAACATGTGTTACTAACGTCCATAAACAAGAGGCGTAACGACTGTCAAATGTTCAAATCGAAAATAACAATCGAAGTTGTTGAAATGATAAAAAGTTAATTATGTTCAGGAGGTTGTCGAATCCTAGTATTTTAAAGTGGTATAATGACATTCATATTGGAAGTTGGAACCCAGTCTTTCGTATAAATAGACGACATTCTGTGAGTAGCTGTGTGTAGTTTGTAACTTGGTATTTGCTACATGCTGCACCTGCCTCCATTTTTTATTTTTGTTATTTTAGAGCGGTCGTACAACAGTCACTTGTTAAACGATAGCTATAGGACGACTGCGAAAAGCGATGCCGAATGCGAACGCCATTCGGCGTTAATTCGATAAAATGAAAAGTTAAACAATAAATCGATTCGTGTTGTGGTCTCAAGACTGCTGCTATTGTATTTCGTACGCAGTTTTTAAGTGTTGTAAATCAGCTTCTGATCGCTTGCGTGTAGTTTTTTTCAGTGAATAATGAAGTATTAGCTTAGGGGTTAAGACGTAAAAGTGAACCGATAGACAGAGTTACTTTCTTTTATTATAATAAAGTAGGGATGATTTTTTTTTCACAAACCTTCAAGGTGTATGTACTTTAGGCATGCCTTAACAGTGTTTCCCTGTTAACAAGCAGTAGATAAGTTAACAATAGGTAAGCTATCAATAATGATGTGAATGTGAAGGCGGTTGAGGGTCGGGCAGGTGGTGCTCGCAAGACGGTTGGCAGATGGCAGCGCCGGCGATAACATGCAGGAATTTGTAAACGGCCAATTTATTATAACGTCCCTAAACGATACTGCTGATGGAGGTTTTAATGTTTTTTGACAGCATTAACGAGAGTACCTACCTCAAGTTTTATGGTAATTTTTATACAAGGCTGAGTTTAATCCGCATCGGATTTTATTAATTTTACATACATGTTAGAATGTGACGTCATACGATCCATGTCCTCGAATTAAGACCTTCGAAAGCTTAGTTACCTATGTTAGAGTTTATTTATACCATATTAGTTTGAGGTTTTGCCAAAAACAATAGAATTCTTTGATAAACGTTTTAATAGTGAATAAAAATCTATGCACATACATAGAACTGCCCATTGGCCAATATATCCTTATTGTGAGTAGTGGTGCCAAGGCTACATTCGTAACTCAAATTATGAATTCGTCAGTTGACGTGCGAAAGCTTTAAATGTTAATCAGCTAATACGCTAATCGTGTCGTAAGTACACGCTCGTATCAGCACACATGTGGTTGCTAGGTACAACGGAACAATCTTTCATGGCGACAACGTTTTGCACATCTGCGCTGTTCGGACTTTGACTCGAAGACATTAACATCATATCCTGTCATTAAACCTTCACGAGAAAAACGAACGTACGCACCATTTTTTTCCCAACAATAATGTAGTCCGCGACAAATAAATTAATCTCGGACAGAAATTGCCTTCGCATAGTTCTCTCGGAAAATATCCGCGAACAAGTAAGACGGAATAATGAAAGTGGCCGCGAGATGGCCGCTTATTACTGGCCCTGGATGAAGAGTAAATCGAAATGGGAGTGAGTCTAATTCGCGGCGCCCGCCTGACAGCCCGAGATAGATTGTTGTCAACATTAGTGCGGGAGCATATCGACTTGTCGCTCTATAACATTGCCCCCGCCGACCACTAACCCATGATGACATAATTTACAGTGCGAACAGCCTAAATTAGAACCAATAGCTCATATTATAAGAGTCCATTTCACTCTGCAACGTCACGTCATTGCGGCTGTACGATCCGATCACAGCCACTCTCGTCCAGGAGTACATGTCGCGAGACGTCTGACATTCGATTTCAAGCTCAGAAACAAAACAGCTCAAGGTCTACAATTAAACGCAGGAGCGGTTTTCGCGCCGGATTACGGGCTTATTCGTGCTGCCGCGGCAATTAGGAAGTCATTCATTAGGGTCCCTAAGTTTCGCAGACGTGGGGGTGCCGTCGCACCGTGACGTCACGCTGTTCTTTCGCAACGCGCTATGATTTCAAATGATTTCTAGTTCGCTGCGCCTCGCCGCTAGTTAGTGCTCCGCTTGGAAAACAAAAAGTTACCATGTTTAAGAATGCTGTCGGTGCGACGTGCGCAATACAAACAGGAGCGAGTTAGTTCGGGCTCGGCTCCTTCTCCCCGCGGCCGTGGCGCCACTCCGAGCGACAAGGACGGAGAAATGCACCTTAAAATAACCCTCAAATTCGACGTAGTAGATACAACTCATACAACCGTAGATTTCATTTCCGAATGCGCGATAGGGATGCAAGATGCGGTTAGCGGCGGCCCAGAATGCATCTGTCAAGTCACACAAAAAATAGGGCCCTGGAATTTTGGGACGTCTTGGCAACGACGACGGGACACATGCTTGTTTATTTTTTTGCCGCCAGAGTAGATTCATTCAAAAATTGTCAACGGATAGAGGATTTGTGTAATCTTGTTAAAGTAATATCAGTGAGCTCGTTCACAACCAATTTAGCGGTAATTCAAGAAAATGTATTAAAAGTGGAAGCTGACTTTTATTGCTTTCGAATATATAAGAAATCATTCCGTGTTAGTTTATCATTGCGTGAGGTCAGTAAACGTGAAGTTTTCAATAGAAAGTAATTTTCTTGTCGCTGTTGCGGTGGACGACATAATTTGTAGCATTATGAGTGTTTTTCGCTAAATGCGACGTCGTCGTGGGAATCGCATAATTTAAGTGGTACCTATCAGTTTCGCTTTTAGGTTCTATTTCCGCTTGGCGTAGCGATAGTACAAGACAGCGGTGCGACTCGCGTCCACCAGACGGGCAGCAGTGTGCAGGAGCCGAAGCCTTGACCCTGACTGCGGTGGCGTCGACCGGAACGCACGCCGAGCCACATTGCGAATCTTGCCGATTGGCGTTCACTGCCTAGTCGGTGTTGCGATCTTAGTACATTCCGCTCGCACGTGTACTTTACGAGATTGTTTTCTCTTTCGTTTATGTTTGAAAATTACATCGATTAAGTTATATACAACTTGCATGTATTTTCATTGACGTACCTACTTGTATTGCGTTTTAAACGAAGTAAGTGAAATATTACTTTAACAAGATATTCCCGTACGTATGGTTCTTCCCATACTTTGCGATCAACATTTGAACATGATTTTGATAATCAAAACACGGTTACTAAGCATGACGAGACGGCCTAGTAACGTCAAAATCGAGAGTTATTGTTGATAAAAAAGTCATAAGTACATATCTCGAGGAGTAAACAGACCGGAGGGGTAGGCAGTCATTGATGTAGAACCGGTTGCAGCGAGTCGTCATCTAGAACCGGATTGTGACGGGCAGGGATGAATTACTCACCGAAACGTTTGGGAACATTTGAACTAAATGTTGCCGTGCATACATAGCTCGCATGCCAAGCTGACTATTAAGAGGTGGGCCTTTTATCTCGGTAATCATAACAAAGATTGTAAAAAATATCCTGACTGACAGTAATAATTCTTAAAACGCTTAAAAATACAATGCACTATAATAAAGTATCACTCGTGTAAATACCTCTGCGACAGTTCACCTTACATCGCATTCACAGATGCAAAAACATTGTTCAGCGCGCCACTACAAATCAAAACAACAAACGCGCCGACAGGAGGTCCGATCGACATCGAGACAATCATCGACAATCGTATCGATAGTCGACGCGGGTCCGACACGAGTCGACAACCGGACGTGACGTCACGCCGACCGTGCGTAAACGCGAGAATTTTAAACAACCTCCTTTTAGTATATTGCGTTGTCTTGAACAGATGTCATTGGTACAAACAATGATGTCTCATGCTTTGACATTTTATTACCATGTGTTTAAGGTTCAATTTGTTACAAAAAGTTTTCGATCAAAGGATAGACTTATTTAATATTCACACCGTATGAAAAGTGCGTTGTTAAAAGGTCGTTTTAGGTTTTGACACGAATTTACAATAGACAATAAGTATTATAGCCGGGGACCCATGGAATTCTATTTTTACCTTCTTTTGTTCTCCTACATTTGCCCTGTAAATGCGATACCTCATATGCAGGCTTGATACGAATTAATATTAATTTCAGTCAACGTTTTAATCTCGGCTACAAAGCAAAAACAGGCACAGTGGTTGCGAAAATAAATTATTCGAAATAAGTATTCTATTTAGAATGTATCATAGACAAAAATGAAATGTAAAACGGCTCAGAGGTCTCAGTTGGACAAAATAAATAGGGTAAAAATTTGAGTAGGAAGCAAACTCAAAAGCCTAATGCAGACAGAAATAAGAAGAAAAAAATCGTTAAGTCCCATAAAGTACAGGTAAGTTTAAAAAAAGTAGTATGCTTTATAAAGGGCCTCTTCATAAAAGTCTTCCACGTGGAATGATTCTGCGAGTCGAATGCGTCAGTATTGAATTACTGACTATTGTGCCATCAGGTATTGAAAATATGAACAACTTCTAAGAATGTATTTAAGGTTTCTTCGGATTAGCTCAACTTTTTCAGTGTACAAAGTACTGGTTTTTCTTAAGAATGGTTTACTTTAACGCTCAATGGAAATATCAATAAAAATGATGTTAAAAATAAGACAAAATTATCGACTACAGTTTTTTCACAACTTAAGTAGGTATTAATTAACTAGGGTTGCCAACCATACTTTATTATGCTTTATTTTTGGTAATTATACTTTATCATACAAATAAAGTACGTGAAAATACTTTATTTCCAACCTTTACTGCGATGCATAGAACAAAACACTCATTATGGGATTTATGGGTAAGTACTTAACTATTTAACGATACATATAAGTTAAAACATGATGGAAACGATTTATAATTATTGAACGAAATGTTAGATGTCAGATGTTAATGTGGCAGTGACAGGTCACATTATCACAGATGTCACTATCGACGAAATTGTATGAAAATTGTCCGTTGCTTTTGTTTATAATTAAAAAATCCATTTTGTTACCCATCCATGTTTATAAAAAAAATAGCTTTTAAGTTCTAAAATAAAGTTTTTTTTTAATGTATTTTAAAGTGAACATTGGTGCTTAAAATGACGAGTAATTCTGATAGTGATACTGCACTGACTCCTAAAAGGCTAAAATGACCAGTCTTACAAAAGTATAAGCTTTCAATAAGCTTTCACTGAGAGGGTTTTTTCAGTAATGAACCTGGAGTGGCGAGAAGAGAGAAATAGACCGTTAATAAATTTAATTACAAAAGAATCGTTTATTTATTTAAAGGCGGTCGGCGAAATTAGGCCCACTAGCAGTGTAATAGCGGACACAAATGAAATAAATATTTAAAAAAAACTTTCATTTAATAGTTATTTAACGTAATTTTTATACGACTTTTAATCATGGGGTAATGAAAAACACAATAAAAAGAAGATATAGCGGAAGTCATTGTGAATAAATTATCTGTCAGCCATGACATCTGCATTTCCTAATTCCAGGATTGCCAGGGGGTTAAATAGGATAATATTGTATGTAGAGGGGTCATGATTTCTCATTATTTTGTATATTATTATTAAAAATAGATCCATTTTGAAAGTCTAAATATATCAGTTAACGCATTACGTAAATATTTTTGTTAATTACAACGTTTTTGGTCCGTAATAACTGTGGCTTTGTGTTGATTTCGATAGTGGATAAAAATGCTAGAAGCCAAATTATAAAATAAAACATCAAATGAGCTGAAAAAATCAACCAATGTTATTCACTCCGCGAAGGCGCGTAATCGTATAGACCACAGAGTACATTTTTGTTTACACTCTTAGGGTAAATACGCTAAACGTCGCCCCCCCCCCCCCCCCCCAATCTTCGGCCGTCTGTACGTTTTCAGCTTGCGTTCATTCAAAAGGTAATTAAGTGACAATTTTGGTACCTGAATTACAACCTTAGTTCATACTCTATATGTACAAACCGTTACTATTCGATTACGTCACTCGCTCTTCGCACACTGAACGTAAGTCGCGACTGCGCCGTTGAAGCGTCAAGTTTGCGTTAAAAGTAGTTTACTTGACGTGAATACCCATACTTCGGGAATTGATATTACTACGGTAAGACATTTCTTTATTTTTGTTTTGAGCTTTTTTATCACTAAAACGTTATTTTTACTATATTTTGAGATAGTTTTTTCAACGTTTTGCGTATTGTTTTAAGGGCAAAATAGGAGGCCGTCAATAGAGCGCCAGTTTTGACTCAAAACCCGATTCTCGGCCGTGGCCGACTTAAAGTAAATGCAGTCTGTTTTATAAATTCCAATTCTACCAATTCCATTGGTTTAAGAAGAGAATTTGCAAAGCTTACAGGCAAATAAATCTATTTTACGTTTAATTGCCAAATACCGGCCGGGGTGATATTAGTTGAATCTCGAGAAATAAGGTACACGAAATAGGGGCCGACATTAGACATATTAAAGATCGTAATGTCGACCAGCCTCAAATTCGGACGCCACTATACAGGCTGATTACTTTTGTATTTTTTCATTGATTGGGTGGTATCTAGTAATTTTTAATTTATTTATCAAACTTATTTTCTCAAATTTAAATATGTATTATGACAAGTATATTTTATTAATATTATTAAGAAGTTTAGTTTTAATATAGGTATTGACAATATTGAAAACATATTTATGGTAGCTAATTATGGTTTGGGAATTTGGGATATAAATATAAATTGCTCTTTGGAACTTGCTATCTATGAAACCCTTGTTTATTAGCTTAAAAAATATCTTTGAAGTTTACTTACTTTCATTGATTCATTAACCTGCACGTGACAAAAAGCTCGTTCGTTTTCACTTAATGCTTTTAATTTAAGGTACTACAATGACAGAGCAGGTAGATGCAAGGCTTTCGCGAAAGCAAAGAAAATTATGCGGTTACGATCGCAATAAAATAAAAGAAGCTCTTGGGGCAATAGGTATGGATGTCTATTCGTGCATTAAACTATTTGGCATCCCACGAACAACGTTGCAAGTATTTTATTTTATTGTGATGTTTTACTTTGTTATAATTTTAGTACCTAACATTGTTGAGGGGAAAAATATATTTTAGTAATAAAAAAATACAATTACAAATGTATACTTAGTGTGATATTAGACTCCTGCCAAAATAAATCATATTAATAATATTTGTCAGTCTTAATTTAAAACATCCTATACCCGGCCGACATTTGGGAAAAACGCGACCGACCATGGGCCGTGAATGGCCGACAATAGGGTTTTTTCGTTCTCGACTCATCTAAACCTTAAAACTTTTTTATTTTAATAGAAATAACAACCTTATGCCTATAAACATGAAATAGACATATGAAACTATCCAAAACCGCATCAGAAGCTATCCTTCGTTGCAAACTGATGGCGCCAGAGCGATCCCCAGTCAGAAAATCCGTTAGGGGGCCGACTTTTGGCGTATTTACCCTACGCCGCTGTGAATACTCCCACTTTTTAGATGATTTATTAATTAGTTATGAAAATGAATAAAAAAGAACTTAATTCAAACTACTTTTAGTTTGAATTAAGTTCTTTTTTATTAATTTTCGGTTTTATATCTCAATGACCTTAAATGTTTTTACTTTTCATAACCTAACAAACGTTTTTGTTATCTCTCTGTTATCTCGGTATTCCCACGATTAATGTTGATATTGATGTTTTATAGTAAATAGTGTGTATTACCATTCAATTTAGTATTCATATTATTATTGTCTATTGAGTTGAAAAAGTGGGCCAGACGAAGTATGGGCCGTTGCCGGGGTCCTTTAAATGTTGACTGTCAAACAATCTTTGAAACATTTTAAAATAGTAAAAAATTGTTAGCTTGTGCTAAAAGCACACAAAAATACGTTTTTAAGGCAATAAAACCATAAAATTTGAAAAATACTTTTTTTTTCTTTCAATTGCTTTTTTTTTCCTATTCAAACAATTTTATACGTTTTTTTCGTAAAAAAAGTTGGCAACCCTAGTATTAACTGAAAACAGTGATAACCCACGATATTGTAGAACATTTATAATACCAGGTAAAAAACGAGCTTATTAAGATGAAACTAAAATAAGAACCGTTTTATAATAAACATTAAGACTTGACATATTTATAAACTTTAAATTGAATCCTAAACGTGTTTCAAAAGCCTGACATACATAAGGACGCTTTTATTTACTTTTTATCGGCAACCGATCAGTGTATACCAGGGCCCCAGAGGAAACAGAACGTCACGCCCTAAATATAACAACTGTTTTGAAACCCACGGCCCACCTTATCGTGCTTAAGTTTACAGTCCTCCTAATTATGTCTTTCGATTGGAATATGGGCCAACATCGTGTCCTGTGCGTCTTGTATCTTTTATTGACAAGCGAGCGTGTTTCAGTCTACCTTTTTCTCATTTAGGAAGTACCTACATGCATATATTATTTTATATAATATACTAGTCGAGTCAGCAAACGTTGTTTTGACATATAAACTATTTCTGGTGAATATAATAACTTTAGCCTACGAGTATGAGAACTAAGAGCCTGAGAATAAATAGGTCTCAGACCTAACTACCAAATATAAACAAAAAATAACATAATAATCTGTTAAACTATTTTGGCGTAGTTCGATAACAAACATTGTGACACGAGATTTATATCATTATATATTCGTTCGCGTGGGAGGATTTCCCGCGTAAATCCCGATAAAACTAGCCTTATGTTATTCCAGTATGTAAACTCTCTACTTGCCAAATTTCACTCAAATCCATCCAGTAGGTCCGGAGATTAGCGTGTACAAACATACTTTTTTTAAATGTTTTGCCGTGTTACCGTTTCTTAACCGACCCCAATTATTATTTTTGTATAAAATTTAAATGTACAGACAAAATTTTTTACTGTTTTTTTTTGTTTATACGTGTGGATAGATAAAACAATTAATTGACTACTTACTTAAATCTACTGAACCCAACTACGTACTATAAATCTATACTTATAATAAATCTGTAGAGAGGTCAATTCTGTACATGAAATATATTTCCAAAATAACTATCAGGGGGTGATTAGGGATCGATACTGATGCCAAAAATGCAATCAGTAAAATTTTTGTCTGTCTGTCTGTCTGTATAACCGTTATAGAAACAAAAACTACTCGACGGATTTTAACGAAACTTGGTACAATTATTTTTCATACTCCTGAGCTGGCTATAGTATACTTTTCATCACGCTACTATCAATAGGAGCAGAGCAGTGAAGGGAAATGTTGGGAAAACGGGAGAAGTTACTCCATTTTTTAAGCTTCCGTCGCCTATGCAACCTTAGTGGTTAAAGCTACACAGAAATCGTTTATGACGGAAATGTTCTCCTTAAAATTAAATAAAAAATATCCCACGACAGCATATGTCTATCTTTTATGGTTGACTCACAATAACACGTGTAACTCCCGATAGCTTAGCAGTTCGAAGCTTTCTGATTATTATTCTGCTCCGAAATTTAAAACCACCACAACTTTGCAATGGAACTCGGCTAAAAGTAACCCAGTTGCATCAAAATATAATCGAGGCTCAAATTTTAACAGGTTGCGGTGCAGGAGAAACCGCCTTTATTCCCAGAATTCCCATAATACCAAATAATTTTCCATTCCAATTTAAAAGAACGCAATTCCCAGTATCGGTGTGTTATGCAATGACAATTAATAAGGCTCAAGGGCAGACTTTTCGTGTTGCTGGAGTAGATCTCGGTGTCACTTGTTTCTCGCATGGTCAGTTGTACGTCGCTCTTTCCCGGGTTAGCAGTTCTAAAAATCTTTATGTTCACGTGCCGGACGGATCAACTTTCAACATAGTTTACCCGGAAGCTTTGCGTTGAAGTATTTTCGTTCTATAGGTACTTAAGCCTCATGTAAACGTGATCTATACAATATTACCAATACATTAACTTAATAACACACAAGGAGTTATACGCTGACGGAGTCGCGGGCACAGATATTAACAATAATATTGTGCGGTTCGGTATTGCGATATTTTTCAACAGTATTATAGGACGGAAACGTGGACGAAGTCGCGGGCAACAGCTATCTATACTAATAATATAAGGCTGAAGAGTTTGTTTGTTTGTTTGAACACGATAATCTCAGGAACTACTGGTTCGAATTGAAAATTAAATAGTCAATTTATAGAGAAAGTTTATAGGCTATATATCATTACGCTAAGGACAATAGGAGCGGAGCGCCAATGAAGAATGCTTCAAAATCGGGGTTAAATTTAACGTTAGCCCAAAGTAACTATTCCACGCGGACGGAGTCGCGGGCAAAAGCTAGTACAAAATAAAATACAATTAAGCGTTGAAATAGGTACTCCTCTAGATCCCTGTGGTCCCGATACATGCCCAGAAGACTGGCAGCATTACCCAGTTGAATTGTTTTGTTGTTGCAAGAAAGCTTTAATCTATCTATATTATAAAGAGCAAAAGTTTGTTTGTTGAAAAGCGCTAATCTTCGAAAGTACTGGGTGGATTTGGATGAAATTTAGTATGAAAGTAGCTTGAATCTTGAGGAAGGCTAAAGGCTTCTTCTACTCGACTGCCAAAGAAGGAGAATTATGTTTTTATCGCGATAAAATCCACGGAAGCGAATTCCCTCGCGACTGCCAGTTATAAGTTAACAGCTGGTTCCTGTACTGTTCAATCAAAAAAGTACATTCGTCGTTCATTTAATAACATGAAATGCTGAAACAAAAATGAGGCAGGCAGTAAGCTGAATATTAGCCGTGCGAAATTCTTCAAGTCGTATAAAGGACGCACGTAGTTAGACAGAGTTGTAAGTGAAGCGGCCGCATCTTTTTGCTCTGGTTTTTTACAAGTTCCTCAGTCTGGAAATGCAAGGGACCTGTATACACATTGCCTACCTATAGCACGGGTATTATTGTTTCGCTCTACAGCTATGGGAAAGGTTTCCGAGCGAAACGGCCACTATTAAACGGGTCGGATCGAAATAGGTACCAGTTTTTGTATAATGCGATAAGTATTATTTTTATTATTGTTTAGTTTTTTTAAGTATGTTTATCTCTTGATGTACGCTGCAGGGCATGATTTAAGATTAGTTTTCAGATAACAGTGAATTTTAAAATATAGTTTAAACAATCTAGAGCCTGTCTAAATATGATTATTTTAATAATATCTACTTTTCGATTTCGCTATCATATTTAGGTCATCTTTTTTCGATCCGTACTATAAATTGATGTAGTGTTTGCAGTAGACTTTAACAATAGAAGCTTAATGGATCTTTTAATTTGAATTAAGTCTTTTCAATTATTTGACTAATGGAGTAGCTCAATATTGAGTTAAAATGTATGCCACGAACTAGGGGCGGTTCTACATATACTATGATTTTAATTATACTTGTGAGACGAAATTTATAAGCAATTATGACAGCGATACAATTACATTGAACGTCTAGGTAACCAAAAAAAACGCAGGAAAGCCGCCGACCCTCGTTTTCTTAATACCTCAATCAATTCGAAAATGCGAAAGTTAAAACAATCAAGGGAAACGTTTCTCAAGAATGCGAAATTAAGTGTCGCTGTGTACATGAAAATAAATAACAATTAAAAGCCCAGAGGTACCGGGACCACATAACTACGGGCGGGATCATATGTTTGTCTTAAAAAGAGCAAGTTTAATCATTATGTGTAGCGATCGAGCGACATAGCTATATTTTTAATTATGACAACTCAATATTAAAAGTGTTGTAAATATTATTTTAATTATTTTTAGGAGATTCGTGACGAATTGAGTCGTTTGTGGGTAGGCATACATACCTAGATATTCATGTGGCAGATGCTGTGGGCGCATTTGTTTAATTTTCTTGGCTTTTTGATAGCGGTAATATGATATGATGAATATAATACTCGAATATTCTTAGTTGGCCTTTTTCATCTATGATCATGTTTTTACCAATAAAACGGGAAGTTTTAATAAGTTAATTTCTTGAGATATTGCGTTGCAACACCACCGTATTTTTTTTTCATTGGTTTGAGATATACTTTACGACCATCTCATACACAAAAAAAAATCTTAGAATACAGAAAAAAACATAAAAATAGGGTGAAAGATTTCGTATTTGATTATAAGTATGTACACTTCAGGTTAACAAACATCGTCAGGAAACTTTCAGACGTCACAAATGACCTACCTACATTTGGTCTCTTATTACCGACTTGTCGTAGGTTATGTGAGTAACGGATCTCGACCAGGAATTCTTATTTCGTCATAAATATTAATTAACGACTATTACTGATAATATTTTAGCGGTCAGCGTGAATGGTAATTTATTAGCTATTGTGTAAGAACGAGTTTATGCAAATTAAGAGGAATATTGGTGACAAAATTGATTATTTAAGATTACGATGCGAGACTATTTAGTTCGTTTTGTGGCCTTATCAAATGTCTCACATTATGGACGATTTACAAAATATACCGAGTTCATTAAGCAACAAATACAATAAGTTCATGCAAACTTAACCTAAATAGTTACGACAACAATAATATAGTAGGTAGGTATCTATATACTTTTTATTTCTCTTGTGAAAAAACTACGAACTACACTTAATACCTACTTACTCATTCATTCTAGGTACCTACGAGGGGTATTGGGTATTGTTATGTTAAGAAAAAAACATGAATAGCGACTGAAGCAAATTCCATCAGATTTCTTACAACTTTTGACCACGAACCTACCTGTATCATTACAACGTGACCCGCTAAGAAATACCTACATAATTGATTTCTTACGCAGAAAGCGCATAGACTTGAAAAATTAGTGCCAGATAAAGATTGCCGGTCCCCTTTGTCGGTATTTTTTGCTTATCCCTTACAAAAAAGAAAACCATCCCTTAGGATACGATTTTTTGCCGAATTCTACCTTTTAATTAGAACCAACGAATGTTTTTTTGACTTCGAAACCCAATTGGGTTTGAGTGATACCGCGAAATTAGATCGAGTATAGATGGATGCAGGATAATGGACATTTTGTGGGCAGCTTACTTTTATGATGATGCGCTTGAATAGTTCTAGACGAGAAATGACTGATGCAATAAAAAATATGTGGACGTTAAAAGTTTCGTCATTACTTTTTTAGTATCTACACAGATACGATGGTAATATGTTCGACATTTACACACCTTTCCCGAGTTAGAAAATGAAAGCTTTTGGCTAAACATTGTAAAATATCTACGCATGTTATAATTTACAGTGAGCACGCAATCTTCGCAGCACCGTCATCACGAAACGAAATGATAACATCAGTGGGCGAGCTGACTGTAGGGATATCGTGGAGATTCTGCTAGCTTCACGTACCAGCTTATGTAGGTACCTACTGGAGCTACAAAACCACGTACTTCGCAGCTAACTACACAACACTACGACACTGCGGCCATCGGATAAGCATAACAACAAATTTTACGAGGGTAAACAAACGAAAAACATCGCAAATTTTTCGCTGGCCGTCCGATTCGCACGGCTGTCACTGGGTGTTGGTTGTGATCGAACATAACCTAAAAGCGGTCGGCGGCACGTGCGCCCTTACATAAGGGTGGCGCGCACCCCAGCCGGGCCGCTGTCTGACACCGGGTAACCTCTACAGCTGTCGGCGGCGGGACAGGCACAACAAGGGAGCAGCAGTACCTTGGCGGCCGACGATCTCCGCGACGTGCTCAGACGAGGGCACCGGCACACACTCCGTCATGTTCTGCGATTTCTTGGCGCGGTCCTCCGGCGGCGGCGCGAAGCCCAGCGGGCTGGCCAGCGAGCCCGGCGTCGGCAACGACTCCCCCAGGCTCAGCATGCTCAGCTCCAGCGCCAGCTGGAACGCGCGCTGGTCTTCCACCAACCCTCCGCCTCCCCCAAGGTCTCCGAACAAGCTTGACGGCATTTCCACTTGAGAAGCTATTTTTTACGATTTACTGAGAGGTTGCCCTCTCTGTCACTGGTATGATAAAAATTGGGGTGCGTTCGATCGTTTCAAACGCCGCGTTTTGTCATGAGAGACGCACGTCTATGAAGCACGCCGCGCGATCCTGAACTGATGTGCCGGCCGGCGCCGCACGCGGGCAGCGCGCCGGCGCGGGGGGCGCGGCGGCCGGGGGGGCGGCGGGTGGGGGCCCACTGCAGCCAGGGCGGGATGCGTCGCAGCTTCCGCCCGCCCCGCTGTCGGAGGTACCTACAGGCTACGCTACGCTCGTCCGTGCTTTAACACCTTGCCGCGCTCTCCGCTAATTATTTCGAGATCACGTTCTATGCTGTAGGTGGCTGCGGCTGATAACGGACGTAAAAATTACCTTGATTTATGAGGAAGTTAGGTTTTATAAAGCGTATTACTTAGCTTACACTGTGGTTTAAATTGTTCTTACGATTTTAACATTTTATTTAATTGAATGAAAAATGTAGGTACTTATTCTAAACAGGTTCACTAAATGAACGAGTATGCTTCCGCTATCAGAACGCTGCTAAGAACTGGAACTAGCACGATCTAGCAGAGTGATACGGTGGCCCTCGCTCGGTAGGCGACTATCACTGACTACCTATTGTTTGTATCACGTCTTCACTAGGAGCCAATAAATACTCGTAGACAAATCTACATACGAGAACTGACTGAGATGCAGTAGGTATTGGAAATATTATCATTAGAATCAACCTGAAATCGATTTCGAGGCACCTAGATAATAATCGATTGATATACATTATATAATCAGCTTATAATGTTCCCACCGACCTCCTCTCAATGTGAAGGATTGGATCGTAATCCCACGGGTTCGTGGATTAACATTTTTTTTAATTGTATTTTCTCATAATAATTATTAATTTAAGTTAAGTATATTCCGGTCTATATAATACATGATCTAGAATGTGCTTGTATCGACTGGTGTTAATGACCCCGGTCATTACACTATACATACATATCTAGAAGGTATCTAGAAGCCTCGGAAAGTTAGTCATCGTTGGGAACTTAGAGAGGAAAAGACTCAGAGGCCGCTGACCACTAAGACGAACTTCGGAATCAAGACACAACAAAATACATTGTGACTAACATTGCTACTGTAGAGATTGGATGAAGACAGTTCCTTCGCCCCAGACTTGTATCCCACCGGGTGCCAGGTTTCAGTCAAGGCTAAAGACTGCGTCAATGTTGCCTTTTTATTGCTCCAAACAGGAGTTTGGAGCAATAAAAAGTCAGGACCTTTTTAGGGTTCCGTAGCCGAATGGTAAAAACGGAACCCTTATAGTTTCATCACGTCTGTCCGTCTGTCTGTCTGTCCGTCCGCCCGTCCGTCCGTATGTCACAGCTATTTTATTCCGAAACTATTAGGATTATACATGTGAAACTTGGTATAATAAGTAAATGTATTCTGTGAATCGCTTTCCGATTTTAAGAAAAAAAATAAAAATTATTTGAAAAAAAAAAGGCTCCCCATACATGGAACTAGAACTGAAAATATTATTTTTCATGAAACCTATGCGTGTGTAGTATCTATTGACAGGTCTTTAAAAATTACATTGAGGTTTCTAAAACCACTTTTTCATAAAGTTAATCGTTTAAAAGGTATACGCTTCCAAAGTGGTAAAATGTGCCCCCCCCCCCCCCTCTAACTTCTATAATAATAGAGTTCAAAATCAAAAAAATATATGGGTAGATCTTAATGTAAACTTTCAACCAAAATTGGTTTGAACGAGATCAAGTCAGCAGTTTTTGAGATACAGCATATTTTCTAAAACCGCAAATATAACTTTGTAATTCATATAAACACTATGAAAAACAAAGTTATTTGCCGTAGTTGTAAATAAGCTACTTTTAAGAAATTTGTAAGGTTTTTTTTGTCAAATAAATATACATATTATATTATATTATTATAGTTACTTCGGAACCCTCCATGGCCCATGGGCGAGTCTGACTCGCACTTGGCCAATTTTTGAATTTATTTCGCTGCCGTGGACTTTATCACGATAAAAACATAAATCTCCTTTTGCAGTTGGAGAGCGCAAGCGAGCGAGCCTATATTAATACATCTATACTTATAATAAATCTGTAGAGAGGCCAATTCTGTACATGAAATATATTTCCAAAATAACTATCAGGGGGTGATTAGGGATCGATACTGATGCCAAAAATACAATCAGTAAAATTTTTGTCTGTCTGTCTGTCTGTATAACCGTTATAGAAACAAAAACTACTCGACGGATTTTAACGAAACTTGGTACAATTATTTTTCATACTCCTGAGCTGGTTATAGTATACTTTTCATCACGCTACAATCAATAGGAGCAGAGCAGTGAAGGGAAATGTTGGGAAAACGGGAGAAGTTACTCCATTTTTTAAGCTTCCGTCGCGTGTGCAACCTTAATGGTTAAAGCTACACAGAAATCATTTCATGACGGAAATGTTCTCCTTAAAATTATATAAAAAATATCCCACGACAGCATATGTCTATCTTTTATGGTTGACTCACAATAACACGTGTAACTCCCGATAGCTTAGCAGTTCGAAGCTTTCTGATTATAATATTTGTCTACTCTTACGTTTATAACACTCTCAGTCACCCCTAATTGAAAAAGTTAACATTATTAACTATTCCATAAAAAAGAATCATATAAATCGGTATAGAAACACCAAAGTTATACATGAAATACGCGAATAATAAGCCATCGCGCGTGAATACTGAATCATGCTATAAGGATTATTTTTGAGAACCGGTCGCCGCGCTCGACGCGTCTCGCGGCCGAACGAATAAAATTTCGTTCTATAGGTACTTAAGCCTCATGTGAACGTGATCTAAACAATATTACCAATATATTAGTTACACGCTGACGGAGTCGCGGGCACAGCTATTAACAATAACATTGTGCGGTTTTGTATTGCGATATTTTTCAACAGTAGGTATTATAGATTGACATATTATATTTCCCTACTAAATTACGAAAGTTAATCTGTCTGTAACATCAAAATCACTGAACCATGAGCAAGGACATAGGCTACTTTTTTTACGAAAAACGACGGAAACGCAGACCAGGCCGCGGGCAACAGCTATCTATACTAATAATATAAGGCTGAAGAGTTTGTTTGTTTGTTTGAACGCGATAATCTCAGGAATAACTGGTTCGAATTGAAAAATTATTTTTTAATTAAATAGTCAATTTATAGAGAAAAGCTATATATCATTACGCTATGGCTAATAGGAGCGGAGCGCCAATGAAGAATGCTTCAAAATCGGGGTTAAATTTAACGTTAGCCCAAAGTAACTATTCCACGCGGACGAAGTCACGGGCAAAAGCTAGTATTATAATAAAACTGTAGAAGTGTCAATTATGTACATTGAAAATAAAAATAAAAAAATAGTAGGGTGTTACTATATCAATATCGAACCCAAAAACGTAATTTTAAAAAATGTCTGTCTGTCTATCTTCACTTAGTTAGTCATATTACTTTATTTTACTACTATTATAAATGCAAAAGTTTGTGAGGATGCATGTATATATATGTATACTCTTTTACGCAAAACCTACTGATCGGATTTGAATGAAATTTTGTATGTAGATAGTTGACATCCTGGAATAACACATAGGCTCCTTTTAATCCCGGAATGCCCACGGGATCGATATTTACGCGGGAGAACTCTCCCACGCCAACGAAATCGCGGGCCGAAGCTAGATATGAATTAAAAAAGTATTAAAATTTCATCCAAATTCATCCAGTACTTTCGAAGTTTAACGCATTTAAACTATCAAACTTATCCACTTTAGATAGATAGTATACTCTTTATTGTAAACCAATAATTTAAACACCCACTTGATTTACATAAAATGTGGATAACGTAGTGGGTTACACACTTATACATATTGTTGCATGATAATTTTAAGTTCATTTAGAGTGTGCAATTGTTGGTTTTCCCGAATAAATAAAATAAAATACTGCAAAATATGGTTACAATGGCGGTCTTATCGCTGATAGCGATATCTTCCAGACGACCTTGATAATATTATTATAGATAGGTATAGCTTTTTTCTGTTCTTTTTTCTCTAATTTATATCTATCTACAATTATGTATGTAACTGTGCTGTGTGTTGTGTTTCCGGTTTGTTGTCTAACAAGAGTTTTATCTATGTATCTAAAGACCGTTTAGAGTAAGACGGAGAGAGAAATGTTTACTTTCTTATTGGAATCCTTAGAACTACGAAATAATGAGTGTTTCTTTTGTAGATTGCTTTTTTTTTCAGAATAAGTCATTTTAAGAGCGTTGACTGGCAATTTCCGGGCTTGTCAACCCTTTTTCAAGGTGCCAAAGGGAAAACCTTAAAAAATGTTTCGCCCGAGCATAATATTCTAATTAGCCCGGGCGTTATGTTTACATAGCATGGTTAGAAGTTAGATACTAAACCTTATCTTACTAATCTCACTAATATTATAAATGCGAAAGTTTGTGAGGATAAATTTATAGATGTTTGTTAATCTTTCACACAAAAACTTTTCGAAAATATGATCACATTTCTTCCTTCCGTTCTCAGCTCAAATGGTTGCCTATCCGCCAAAGGAGATCCCTCAGATCCCTCTGTATGCTCTTCACTATTAGAACGATCCTTTGTGCTCCTGTTTACTTAAAACAACATTTTAAATTGTTGGGCAGTTCTCATGATCTTAACCTTCGCGCATCCAAAAACTTACTTCTTTACATTCCTTCTCACCGCACTGGGTTTCTATCTAATTCTTACGCTATTTCTATTATCAAACTCTGGAATTTGCTACCCCTTGACATCAAGAAGGCTGAGTCAAAATTTTCTTTTAAGCGTAAAATTAAGGGGCTGTTATTCTTAGTTTGGTCTTCGTCATAATTATTATGAGCTCTCTTAATCAGAAAGAATATTACAAAGCACCGTATTTATTAGTTTGTCATTTTAGCATATATGTGTATTTTATTAGTATATTACTATTATATTTATAAGTATTAAGTATGTTATTTCATTTCATTTTCTCGTACACCTACCACACTCGGGCACGCCGCAATTGCGGCGGTAAGACCCCTCTTTGAGGAGTGGCTAGATCGGCGTCACGGCGTCCTGACCTACCGCGTGACGCAGGTCCTCACCGGACACGGAAGTTTCGGGAGGTACCTGTGTCTGATGGGTAAGGAAGAGACGCCTGGGTGTCACCACTGCGAGGGTCGCCCTGAGGACACAGTCGAGCACACGGTGCAGGACTGCCCAGCTTGGGCAGAGCACCGACGTGTCCTCACGGCGACAATAGGCGGAGACCTCTCGCGCCCGGCCTTGGTCGAGGCCATGCTGCGGGGCGAGAGGGAGTGGGAAGCGGTCGCCTCCTTCTGCGAAGCAGTCATGCTTCCGAAGGAGGAGGCGGGCCGCGTGTGGGAGAGGATGGCGTCCTCCCTCCAGCCCAGCCGCAGTGGTAGACGCCCACGGCGTCGGACGTCGGCCGACGATCTCCGGCCACCGTAGGCGCGGGCATGCGGACAGCGAGTAAAGGGCAACTCGCTGTCCGACCATGGACCATGCCCGGGTCGACGGCGCGTCGTGTTCCACGCGCGCCTCAAAGAGCGTCAGCAACATGACGAGGCCCCCTCTGCAGAGGGCCGAAGCCCGCCGGGGTCGTGGGACTCATCCCGTTACCGTGGCCCCGGTATGTAAAGGGTTATTGAAGGAACACCGTGGATTTTAGTCAGTAAAAGTCTGACAGTCCCTCCCACCCTGCCCGGAGTGGGAGGACTTATTTGATAATTTTACCACGCTAAAAAAAAAAAAAAAAACACCTACCACACTGTGTTTTTTTTTTAAGCCGAAGGTTGACTGGTAGAGAATGCCTTGCTGCATTAAGTCCGCCCGTGTAACACCATTATACATAAAGTTTAAGTAAATAAATAAATGAAATTTGGTAAGTAGATAGTTGACATCCTGGAATAATACATAGGCCACTTAAGATCCCGGTATTCTAACTTCTTAAATGTCTTGAATGTCCTTACTTTGGTATTGTTCGTCAAATTGTTGAGCTCCTTAAGTTCTAAGTTGAGCTACACGATAACTGACAAATGCTTGCACTGTTTGGACAGGTCCACTCAAACTTGCGTGGTTATTTCCTCAAAAGAATACCACAGACATGAACCTACATGCTTCTTATATAAAACTACAAATTGTCTGGACTTTAAAAGAGACTTTGAACTCTGAGTTTGTTTCGGTGTTTCTTCTCAGAGTAGTCAGTTAGGAAATACTGGCCTCATCTAGCTAAACTAAACTTAACACGCAAAAAAAACGTGACGTGTAAAAGTGTTATTTATAACCAATTTACAAAATAAATATTTCATTTCATTTCATTACCCGTTAATGAAATGGAAATCAGGATTTACGCGGGGAAAGCCTCTCATGCGAACGAAGTCGCGGGCGGAAGGTTGGTCAACTCTATTTGGATTTTTTCAGTTATAATTATCATAGGTCACATCTTGTAAGTTGTAATTAATATTACCTACGTAACATAACGGCTTATAACGTTCCAACTTCTTGAAAACAGGCCTCCTGTCTACGAAAGGGATAATCTTGTAATTGAATTTTAAAATACATATATATTATACTAGTACTCTCGCGGGGCTTCGCTCCCGTGGATTCTATCACGGTAAAAACATAACTCTCCTTTTTTGCAGTCGGGTAAAAAGTAGCCTATAACCTTCCTCAAGCTTCAAGCTACTTCCATACCAAATTTCATCCAAATCCACCCAGTACTTTCGAAGATTAGCGCGTTCAAGCAAACAAACAAACAAACAAACAAACAAACAAACAAACTAACAAACTTTTCCGCTTTATAATATTAGTATAGACTAGCAGTTGCTCGCAACTTCGTCCGCCCGCATGGGAAGTTTTTCCCGTGTAAATCCCGATCCCGCCGGGGGAATTTCGCAAAATTCCGTCTTAGCGACCATCTAAGTACTAAAAGGAACCCTGCAAAATTTGAGAGCCCTACTATTTGTAGTTACTGAGATTTCGTGATTAATCAGTGAGTGGTATTTCGCTTTTATATGTATACAACGTGGAACGGAAACCCCATATGTATCCAAAAAGACTGAAGACAACATCTGGTATGGAGTCTCTATGCAAAGTTTCAGCTCAAAATAAGTGACTCCCAGAATTGACCCCAAATTATCGGTTTCATATGTTTCTTGAATACTAATAATAACAAACGTGTCACAGCACTATGAGGGTCATCACTTTCCACGTCACTAGCCAATAACACGATAATTCTCTTCGTTCTTCTTAATTTGAAAAATTCGGAAATTTCTAATAAGCTCCACACATGTAGACATAGGATTACAAAACCTTTGCTTGCTATATCGTTTGTTATCATCCAAAGAAGCCGTGCACTCGGTATGTATATTGTATATACCCCTTAAATTACACGTTGTATACATATAAAAGCGAAATACCACTATATAGATTATTTATTGCAACACCTTTCTTTATTTTTCGGAAGGAAAATCATCAAATGTTACTCGTCCCGCTTTGGGTTGATCGGAAGGTAGTTTCAGACTTCTACTTACTCTGTTCCTTCAGTTGCCTTTACGTTTCAGAGCCGCGATATCTCGTAAGAACATAACCAAAAACCCGGCCGATTTCTTTACCCCCCGTATATATCTTGGGCTCTCTTGCCTTCTACTCCGCCAAAAATGACCTGTTTCTCCAGACTGGTAAGCTGGCTCATAAATGATGATAATTATGTACTTGCTTAGCCTTTTTCAACTAAGTTGGAGTCAATTTCCAATCTATCCGGATTCAGCTAAGTATTAGTTTTATCTTTAGAACTTAAAACGGGATATTTATTATGTATATTTTTTTGTTTTGAGTTTCCGATATTTCGTCACTGTTGCAAGCGCCATGATCACGGATGAACTGAAGTAATTGCGGGTGGAAGTTTATGAGCAGACAAATCGGTCTACCCTCTTTCTCGTTCGTTTTCTGTTAGCGACACCGCTACCACTGTCACATGTATCACTAAACACTCGATTCTTTTCCCGACACAACACTCACCGTGTCGACTCGCGAACTTTCTACGGATTTTTTTCGGTTTTTACACATTTGAACCACTGGATTCCAGGCCCTCGACAATTGAAACATCCTCCCGGTTGAAATTGTCGTATTTGGTAATCTCAATCGCTTCCCTTACCAGTCTTGGTATATACAACGTGTAATGCTTCCCACGGGATCGGGATTTGCGTGGGAAAACCTTCCTACGCGTACGAAGTCGCGGGTAGAAGCTAGTATTATAAATGCGAAAGTTTGTGAGGATGGATGGATGTTTGTTACTCTTTCACCCAAAAACTACTGAACAGATCTGAATGAAATTTGGTAAGTAGATAGTTGTCATTCTGGAATAACACATAGGCTAATTTTTATCCCAAAATTCCCACGGGATTGGGATTTGCGCGGGAAAACCTTCCCACGCGTACGAAGTCGCGGGTAGAAGCTAGTACTAAGATATTTGTTACAGAAAAACACAATAGCAATCGGGAATCAAACCTGACACCTCATTCTCAGCAGTCGCGTTGCTGCTGCTAGACCTACGAGGCAGCATAAATATAATCTAAAAACGTACCTACATATACCTATGCAGCACACATATGCCGCGTATAATTTGATTAAGAAAACAAAGCTTTCGACGTAATTAATAAGCAACATCCTTTGTTGGCTGATTATACCGAGTACCTACAATCAGTAATCGGCATTCAGCGACATCAAAGTAGTGTAGTGTTATCAGAGTCAGTGAGAAGTGTTTATCAGAGGAAATTCGAAGAACGTTGGTCATTCGCCATCTGACATGACCTGGCCACCTAGGGTCGCGTCCGGTGAGTCGTCATCGTGAATTATTGGAATTTGGGATTAATGTTCGGATCTTCCGTTTTATGTTTGCCTAGTACCTACTTATACGAGTTACTGGCCGATACTTTTATGCATTTCTTTAATGGGATAATTATTTATAGGTTTTATTTTTATTTTATTTTATTTTATTTTTTATTTCATCATAAAATAATAGTCCATGGACCAGAGTTTAATAACATTATAAAAATTAAAAACCATGCTTATCGTTAATAGCTATGGATTAATTCAGTTTAATCTGCATACGTATGTCCATCTGATTGAATCGATATCTATACTAATATTATAAAATATGCGTAATAAACTTGGGCATTTATGATATTTGCCAAGGATGTGTGTGTAACTCAACCACGCCAAAATTGTTGAACGAATCTGAATCAAATTCAACAAGGAGATAGATTATAAGTACATAATGGGTAAATTCCAAAATATTGACGCAAATGACACAATAATGAACCAAAATCTTGTGCGACAGTGACACAAAAGTCGCACAGATATTTGCACTACCGTGACACAATAGTGTGGCATAAAGATGGTAGCATAAAACTATAAAGTTGGGAATACACCAATTTATTTAATTTTCAACAATATAGAACATTTTAAATGTCAAAATAAGTTACGTTTATCTAGCGTTTAGTCGAAATTAAAACAAAAATTATAATCTTGAGCAATTTTTATTCAGTCTCTAAAATGTAAAGTAAGTAAATGTAGTTTTGACTACCGATTCTGTATTATTAAGACATCGTTTGCTGTCTTTGCATCCGGAATATGAAATCCATGAGCAACTTTGAAGTTCAACGTCCATTTCACCGCCTCTCCGATACCATCGATGATCGACTTTTCCGTGTGATGCCAATTGCAATTTGCAATATTCACCTGTGTAACAGAAAGATTAATTAAGGAGGTATAAAATGATTCAAAACTAGAACTCCCAAGTATAGTGGTTCGATTTTTACGGTTCCGTAGCCGAATGGCAAAAAACGGAACCCTTATAGTTTCGTCATGTCTGTCTGTGTATCTGTCCGTCCGTCCGTCCGTATGTCACAGCCATTTTATTCCGAAACTATTAGGACTATACATGTGAAACTTGGTAGGTAGATGTATTCTGTGAACCGCTTTCCGATTTTAAGAAAAAAATTAAAAATATTTAAAATAAAGGGGGCTCCGCATACATGGAACTAAAACTGAATTTTTTTTCGTGATACCTATGCGTGTGTGTTATCTATAGACAGGTCTTTAAAAATGACATAGGGGTTTCTAAAACCACTTTTTTATAAAGTCAATCGTTTAAAAGATATACGCTTCCAAAGTGGTAAAATGTGTCCCTCTGACTTCAATAATAATGGAGTGAAAAATCTAAAAAATATATGTCTGTAGATCTTAAGGTAATAATAAATTAATAGTTTAAAAAACCAAAAACACGCTTTTAAGACTAATGTAATGAGCAGAAATTAGAAATGTTTACTAGTAGGCAGTCCAAGGTTCCATTAGCCACCTTCCAATTCCATCGTCAGACCAGCTCGATGGTACAATAATATTGTATTGTCACCTAATCTACACATAATTGCCAAGTTTCATGATGATACAACAATTAGAAGTACGTTTAATTCAGATTCTTAGATTTTATTGCATATTTAGTTCGTTACAGATCGACCTAATAATAAATCTATGTATTACGCGATAATTCAAAAAGGTTAAGAAAACCGATAACGGATTTTCTTTAGGTTTGTTATAACCTTGAAACCTGATCGTGTTCAAAGTCCATTACTTGGCCTTTCTCACAAGTGCAAACACGACTATAATACGATATTCCATCATGGAATTCCAGTGCCTATCTTGCGGCTTCATCATCAGACCTTGAAACCTAATCGTGGTCAAAGTTCATTACAGGACTTTTCTAAGAAATCCAAAACAGCTATGATACGATTTTACATCATGAAGTTCCAGTTCATATCTTCCGGCTTCATCATCAGATCAGTTTGACAGTACCATATTATTGTATTGTCATCAGAACTACATACAGCTACCAATTTTCATTACGCTACGACCCTTGGAAGATGGTTAAATTAGTTACCTTAGATTTCATTACATAGTTAGTTACATACAGGTCGACCTAATAAAAGTGTGTTAAAAAAATATATAACTTTAAATTTTAATTCGAATTACTTATTTCAGTATCTAATCAAATTAACCCTTCCATCAATATCGGACATCGGACAATGAGAGTAAAGGAACAGAGAGAGAGTGCACTACTGTACCAGCGCAACTTGAGCACTATAATTACCTCTTGTTCAGATGGCTCATCAATTATTATGAGATTGATAGCCGTGGTCGAATTCGGTCAGAAAGACTATAATTTTTATTATTATATGCTTATCAATCGATAAATTCTCTCAACCAACAACTGATAAGTTAGCAACACTGGATGCTAGACGCAAGCGAGGCCTCAGCAACGCAACCCAGACGAGCCGTCTGTTCACCGAGTATTTTTGGCGCGCTCCGACAAGAATCACTTATTTGCTTAAAAGGCTCCTATCTCTGTTGATAGACATTTTTTCCAACACTTCAAAAATTCAAGCGCCATGTCTATCAAAAGAAATCTACCGTACTGTATTTTTTCTATGTCTACTGTATTTTTTAAACTACGCACTGGTTGTAAGCGTTACTTCTGCACCTTTATTATAATATATTGATGTTATAATTTTGTTTTTGCATGCTGTGTCTATCGCATCATATTGTACACTATCTTTGTAACACATGGCATGTTTTATTAGGATAGACAGTGTAACAATTTTATATAGGACAATAAATAAATAAGATTTACTTGTTAAATTAACAAACCTCTTTTAATTTTTCTTTTGATCACAGTTCTCTAACAGATTTCATTTTCGTTGACGCTTAAAAGTAAACGATAGTTTCATGTATATATGTATGATATATGTATATACTTTATGATGGCATTTTTTAATTATATTGGTTTGGAAGTTGCTAATGAGGTTTTATTTTTTTCTCTGAGGCTTTACAAGAACCAAGTAGTCCCAAAGACATTTTTTTTAAATTACGGATGAGCCCACCCTTGACCTCGATCTCGCCTGATGGTAAGCGATAGATGAGGTCTACGATGTGACGAGCGAGCCCAGAAGATGCCTATTTACTCTTGCTTTAAAGGTTGAAAGATCATAAGTGGCAGAGAACACAGAAGCCGGCAGAGAATTCCACAACTTGGCTGTGCGCACAATAAATGTTGAGAAGATCCTAAAACCATCATTACACGTAAACAAATCCAGCGATCTTGTGGTATAGCTGACCAATAGACTTCCCGTATACCTACAGATTCAAACTTAATGTTTTAAAAAAGGTGATTTTGACTGGATCCACACAATGAAATTATTATATTAACGACTAGCTGTTTCCCAAAACTTTTTTCGCGTATGATGTTTTACCCGTGCAAATCTTGATAACGTGGGTTTTCGGGATAAAAGAAGGTTATGTGTTATTCCAGGATATCAACTACACCAAATTTGATTCTGTAGTTTTTGCTTGAAAGAGTAAAAACCATCCATCCCAAACAACAAACTTTCATATTCATAATGTAAAAACATCAAAGTCATGATAGGTGAGTAATGTTTATAGGTACGATTCGGGTATCTGAAAGATTTTCTTCTATAAAAATTATAGATCCTTAGTCAAAGTAGGATTTGTATTCCGCTAACCGTGAATGGGGATCCAATTAGTGCAGCGAGTGTACATACTTAGATACACCATATTATGAAAGTGGATGAACAAACAATTATATTACGGTAGTGAACTCGCAAATATTAACATTTGATGAAATTGCGTTTACCATTAGCTGAATAATATCATTATCAGCCTATAATATACCCAATGCCTCCTAAGAATTTTTAAAAATTTTGTATGCATGCAATGACGTATTATAATATAATGCATGTCATTTTCTGTTGAAATAAATACGTTTTCTTTCTTTCTTCTCTTCTTATAAACAAAATAAGTTATATACTTCTTGTATATATCCAAAATGTTTAAATTACATATAACATTTAACACGACCGGGATTTTGTAATAGAAGCACCACATGAATTCCGGTTTTAAATGTATTCGTTCATTTTGAACCAGAAAATAGCTGACTACCTACCCTCTAAATGCTATGACCTCCTAATGCCTCGGCCTCGCGACTTGCGAGATTGATCCTTATGGCTTTAATAATAGGTGCGAAGCATAGTTTTGAAGACACAGTACTGAAACTGGGTCGACTGGGGTTATTGCCCGGGCCTCGAAATAAAGGGTGGTTGTCGATATCCAAAAGTTCATTCTATAATAAGCCTTCCGTGTTATTTTTCTGTAATTCCCTTCGTTTTTGAGGTACCGACTTTCTTTAATGTTATTTTTGTAACGTCCATTAGATGTTTTAAAGGAGAAGTTTTTTTCGCGGCAGGAATATGACCAACTATGTGGAGCAGATTTCCCGCTATTTTTCACTTTGTAGTTTGGTTCCACAATCTTCGTTTCTGTGGGGATGGTTGTAAGTAGCCAAAATGTGATCATACTAGGACTAGGCCAAAGTTCACCTGGGTTTACACCCAGCTGAACTTTGGCCTTTCCGCGAGTTTTTCAATGGAAAACAACCGCCATGTCAATACGCGTTATAGATCGACTTTTAACCGAGTTTTCTCTTAATAAAAGTAGGTAATAGGTATGTAGCCATTGACACAGATAGTAAGGATAGTGCGTATCGTAAGGTTTGCTCACGCCGAACTTTGACGCGTACCTATTAGGATTTGCAATCTTCGTAAACTTTCGGTAAACTTCGGCAGCAGTTGCGTCATATTAAAAGTGTGGGACATTATTGTTGTGTGACCAGGAGCTTTGTAAGAACAACCAAAACAGAAGAATGGCATTACTTTGCGGAAATCCAAACCAAACTAATACTTCAGGAAAATATTTAGTGTTAATTCCGCCAAAACCAAAATATTTATCTAATAATATTTATTTATTTCTATACGCACTAAACGTTTTGGGAATACCTTCATTATGCGTACGGCTAAGGAGTGGAATTCCCTGCCGGAGTCTGTGTTTCCTGATCGCTATAACCTGGGAGTCTTTAAGTCAAGAGTGAATAGGTTACTTTTAGGTAGGCGTGCTCCATCTTCGACCACATCATCACTTACCATCAGGTGAGACGGTGGTCAAACGCGAGCCTAATATTAATTTAAAAAAAAATGCAAAATTAACACTGAAGTATTAGTAACTAAAACAGCAATAAAATAAATTTATAATAAGGCTCTAGCGTGTCTTATATAACGAACTCTATGCAAACGTTCGCATAACCTTATCTTTACTTAATCCATAAAGTTCTAAGTTGAGCTACGCGATAACTGACAAAAGCAAGGGCGGATCCAGGGGGGGGTCATGACCCCCCCTCCCCCCTGGGCTGGGTCCAGGACCTAGGTGGACCAGTAATTAAAATTTTAAAACATTGTTACTAGATAATACTCCAGTTTCTGTCGTTGTAAACGTAAATCGGCAGTGGATGACCAAGTGGCAGCGGAGTCAGAAAATACAAATTATAACTTCTTGTGACTTGGCCACGATTATGTACCCCCCCCCCCTGGCACCAAAGCTGGATCCACCCTTGGACAAATGCTTGCACTGTTTGGAGGGGCCTGCTCAAATCTGTGTGTTTCCATCCTCAAAAGCGCACCACAGACACATAGTTCTCAAATGATTTGATCAGCTTGGATTTTATGGACTTCAAAAGAGACGACCCCTGCGTTTGGGTCGGTATTTCTTGTCAGGATAGTCAGAAAGGAAACACCGGCGTCGCGTAGATTAAATTAGCGAAAAAGAAATTTTGTGTGAAAATGTTACTTATAACCAACCTATTTGCAAAATCATTATCATTTAAACTTATTTATTTAAGGCACTCCAACGACTCACTAATACATTTTTTGAGGTATTGTAACAATCGAACTTAAAGTCTAGAATGAATTTGTCACTTATATGGGGTACATCACTTATATAATTATCTATTAATTTAATTTTATAGCATTACACAGAATAAGTAACTACATAATTATAAGTATATATTTGTGCCAAATTAGTTTCAGTTATGAAAACTATATTACCAACAGTTATAGGTGAGGACGCCGTATGTATGTATATGTAATATTCGTGCGTCAAACTCATATGTTCTCATGGAAGTTTTGCTTAAAAAGCCGATATGTTTTTGTTCATATTGATCTATTCTTTTTGTGTACATTTATATTATAATGCGAGCTCAAGCTGTATGAAACCGTGGATTTCTCTTTATTACATGCATTCACTTAAACGGTGGCGGTCCTATAGTGACCATGATATTGCGTCAAAAGAATAATATATTTAGTTCTTTTTATTTCTCGTTTTTTATTTTATTTCATAGAATATTTATTTAAACGAGGATTACAGTTTTTATTCATATTAATACAAAGATACACTGTATATTGTAATCCTACTTCTGAGCTAGGCAAAGCCTATGTTTCAGGAGTCAGTATCTTCTCCCTATTTAGTCACTAATGTACAATAGAAAGATATAAAATAAATTATAGAAAATATAATAACCTACAAGTACGTATGCTTTATTTGAATTAGTGTGTGTGTGTATATATTATTGTGCGTGTGTAAGTATATAGTGAGAGGGAAGTATGTGGGTGTCTGATATACTATTTTTCGTTGTAGTTGAGTATTTTACCATATGTTACAGAGTTTTTTTATTGAATTTTATACAGAATAATGAAAAAATAAACCAGAACTTACTTCAAACTAATTGGTATTTCCTAATTTGTTTGATGTTATGATTTTAGACAGCTGTGTACTGGGTGGTCTGGTATGACTAAAGAAGTTCGATGCATTAGATAAATAATTACAAATAGACAGTCTATTAAGTTTCTTAAATAACTGAGTTGCTTGTTTAAACAGTAGTGTTGTTTTCCAAAGACTAGATGATATGTGCATTAAAACCAGTAAAGTATAATTTTATTGGGTGGAAAATCATCAACTGACCCCTCCCCCTTTGGATGGAGTGGAAAAAGAGTGTTAAACTTTTACTGACTAAAAACTCACCCACTTCCTTCAGTGATTCTTGCGTCCGCGGCTGCGGTATCTCATTAGAATATTCCCACAACCACACCTAGTTGCTACTAGTTACATACAAGTGGTTTTTTTTTTACTGAAAATAGGCTCGCTTTATGCACCATCTCACCTGATTGTAAGCGATGATGTGGTCGAAGATGACAGTAAGGTACTGTCATCTTCGACCACATCATCGCTTATACATATCGCAGAGAATAGGTATTCTCTCTCGTATTAAACATCCCAGGTTCCACCCAGGTACCAGTTCACTTCACTTAAGTTTACACGAAGTGAATTTGAAGTGAGCTGGTAAACTATTTTAAGCTAGTGACTGACAGAATAAACTACCTATAATGTAAAATTTCATTTCAATGACAGAATAAACTCCTACTTGAACCGTGAGAACTATCCCCATTACTCTCGTTAAGTTAGTCACCCTCAGTCTGTACGTCTCAAGTTCAAGAATAAGTACACTGCGAGACAACAATGAGTACGAGCAGGTAGTGATTTTTTTAGCGTAAGGCCCTTTCAGACCATCTGCTCATAATACGCCGGATAGCAGATGTGAGACGGGCCTTTTGTCCGTGACTGTACTGTTTTTTTTTTCGTCTGTAACGCACTTCTTTGGATGTCGTTCAAAGTTTAAGATAAAAACGGATGAGAGGTGTATGAAGAATCGATTTTTGAATATTGCAAATAGTATCCGGTTTTGGTTTCCTGTTACTTTTTTGAAGTCTTGCGCGGCTATTGTTTGGTTTTAGATATTAATAGCGGATCTTGTTGTTCAATGGCTTGCATCTATCTGTTTCTTGGTATTCTCTCAGTAAATTGTGGCTATGAAGGGCGGAAGTATCAAGGTTCACAAATTGATTTATCGGTAAATATACCTTCAAAATACCAAAAATGTAACGAACATCGTGAAGAGTTTACGTACTTGGAGAGACTGAAGAGACAACAATTGAAGCTTGTTATTTACAAGCTTTAATTTTAGCAAATATCAGTCTCCAATAAAAGTTGAATGATTTTTATAATTAAAGAAGATTTTGCTTAAATTCTATTTTTAGTATTTCTATTTATTATTGGAGAAGGACTTTTATAAATTACGACCGAATTCGGACCATAGGGGCGATCATTATTAACCATATGGAGAACAAGTTATGTTGCTCAAAACAGGAGACATTTTTTTTTAAATATGGCCCAATCTATGAATTTCTCGTGTCTCACGAGTGCTTTTTTACAGAAACGTGTTATAGACAAATATTAATAATATTATAAAGCGTTTGTGGATGGATGTATCTTTGTTACTCTTTCACGCAAAAATTACTGAACGGATTTCAATGAAATTTGGTAAGTACTCGACACATAGGCTTTTTATCCGGGATTTCCCAAGGCATCGGTATTTGTGCGGGAAAACCATCCCACGCGAACGAAATAGCGGGTAGAAGCTAGTGCTTGAAAAAACACGTGCTTATAAATTAAAATTCAAGTACCTACTAACAAGTAACAAACAAAAAGACAACTAAGCACGGACGCCAGCACATCAAGCTACAACAATCTGTCAAATTTCTTTAATAGATTTTCAACATTATTGTTAAAGAAATTAGGTTCAAGGTTGATTGGGAAAATTTGACAGTTTCGGGTAGCTTCATGTGCTGGCGTCTGTACCTCATTACAACATCCTGTTTGGCACATAATAATGAAAAGAACAATGTTTCTTTAATAGAAAAAAATGACCAAGTGCGAGTCAGACTCGCCCATGAAGGGTTCCGTAGTAACTATAATAAATATAATTTAATATATTTATTTGAAAAAAAAACTTTAAAATATCTTATAACTAGTTTATTTACAATTTTTACAACTACGCTAAATAACTTTGTTTTTCATAGTGTTTGTATGAATTACAAAGTTATATTTGCTGTTTTAGAAAATATGCTGTATCTCAAAAACTGCTAACCCGATCTCGTTCAAACTAATTTTCGTTGAAATTTTACATTAAGATCTACAGACATATATTTTTTTTAGATTTTTCACTCCATTATTATAGAAGTTAGAGGGGGGGGACACATTTTACCACTTTGGAAGCGTATATATTTTATGCGATTGACTTTATGTAAAAGTGGTTTTAGAAACCTTGATGTCATTTTTAAAGACCTTTCTATGGATACCACTCACGCATAGGTTTCATGAAAATAATATTTTCAGTTTCAGTTCCATGTATGGGGGAGCCCCCTTAATTATATTTTTTTTTTCATAAAATCGGAAAGCGGTTTACAGAATACATCTATCTACCAAGTTTCACATGTACAGTTCTAACAATTTCGGAATAAAATGGCTGTGACATACGGACGGACGGACGGACAGACAGACGGACAGACATGTCGAAACTATAAGGTTTCCGTTTTTTGCCATTTGGCTACGGAACCCAAAAAAAAACTCCCTCTTCTCTCTCAGTCTTTGAAATCTTAAGCATACTAGCCACGTGTAAACTTAATCCTTCTGTTGTTCGCATAGTACGGAGACAATAGTTGAAGATGCAAGAATGTAAGATGCAATCAGAAATACTACCTACCTGAGATGAGCGGTTGCTTTCATATTATTGTGGCATTATTTACTTGATTTTTTTTAACAGAAGATCTTTATTGTGATATTTGTGAGCCGTGCTGTTTGGTGAGTTTAATTGAATACGTGAATTAAGTTTTCGGACTCTGTCAAGCACATGATTACAGTTTTCGGTCGAGGTAGTGCCCAAAAGTTTGACAGCGTTGCCATGTCGGAAGACAATGCTAATTTTTGACCAAGTATGTATCGGCATTGACGACTAAACGTCTAGCGATTTTTTTGTTTTTTACTTCCTTACTTCCATTATGCAAGAAAAAAGCTATAATCAATCGAATTGAAAAATACCATTCCGAAGGTTTTCGCCGAAAGGCTAGAAGGGCCTACAGTGAATAGGTTTATCAAGATACATGTTGGACATAGGGCTTGATAAACCTTTCTGTGACTGTGAAGTGTTTGTTTTTGTTATGTCCTTGATACTTATCAGCGTCAGGTAAGATTGTTTTTACCAACATAATTTTTATGTGATTTTTAAGACTAAAACTATGAGCCCTTGACGTTAAAGTGTTTTCTTTTTATTATTTAGGTGTGTGTACTGGGAAAAATCTAAGGTTAGAGTCGTAAGTATAACTTGCTTGATCGATGGTGCGCGCGCCTCAAAGATCAGTCAGCAGCATCAGCGGCACTCTCGGTGTCTGTTGCACTTGAAAGACTAGGAATTCAGACAATCTAGCTAGTCAAATCAAGTTTTGATGCTATGCGTCTTTTACTATACAGACATCTTAATACAAAATTGCAGCATCACTCAATCTTAGTAAGCAATTCATACCTACATCAAAATCGTATTGCAATGTGCCAAATGTATAAAATCCAAATCAACCCGTTTATGTTGAAAAAAAATCACATCTTGGATGAAGTACAGTTAAGGGCTGGTTTCTTGGCGAAGGGTCGCGACCCTCGATCAAGTCTGCAGCAGCTGGCCGCGGTCGACGACCTCCTAATGCCGGCCGGACGGAAAAATGGGCAAATTACTTGTTCGCTAACATTGATTTAGGTACCAGGAGAAAAGTAGATTAAGAAGATAACATCTATACCTACGTAGTAACAATAAGAACATGAAATAATTTATAGGTACCTAAATAGCTGTGCTTGCGATTTCGTTCATTTGGGAGTCCATTCCGCGCATAAAACGGTGCATAAAACAACCTGTTTCCCTATAACTTTTCTGTCAATGAAAGTCCTCAGCCTTTTCAGAGATTAGCCCGGACAGTCAGAAACACAGACAGACAAAGATTTAAAAAATATTTTTTAGTATCATGTAACACTAAGCTTTCTTACGCTCGTTCTAGCGTCGTACCGTGTAGATCACACCTTAGATCCCTCCTTAAATCTCATCCTCATAAAACTAGCTACTACTCTTATTCCTTCTCTGTCCATGCTGTAAGATTGTGGAACTCACTTCCGCCTAGCATTCGTGATTTAAAAACTATATTCTCTATTCAAATGTCGATTAAAAGAGCATTATCTTTCCTCTTAACTGTGTTAATTATTTATGTATATACTAGCTGACCCGCCACGACTTCGTTCGCGTGGTATCCTACCCCTACCCAACCGATACCCTACCCCTATCCTACCCCTACCCTACCCTACCCCTACCCTACCCCTACCCTACCCCTACCCTACCCCTACCCTACCCCTACCCGACCCCTACCCTACCCCTACCCTACCCCTACCCTACCCCTACCCTACCCCTACCCTACCCCTACCCTACCCCTACCCTACCCCTGCCCTACCCCTACCCTACCCCTACCCTACCCCTACCCTACCCCTACCCTACCCCTACCCTACCGCTACACTACCCCTACCCTATAAGCTGGTATATAAGCACTCGGGAAAATACAGTTAATTGGAAATCGCGAACAGACTCTTAAGTTTTATTTGTATGTATGTGTAGTATGTGTAGGTACCTATATATACATATCGACGGTTAAAAGGAAATCCTTACTAATATTATAAATGCGAATGTAACTCTGTCTGTCTGTGTGTTACGCAATCACGCCTAAACTACTGAACCGATTTTAATGAAATTTGGTACGGACGTAGTCTAGAGCCTGAGAAAGGACATAGGCTGCTGTTTAATGCGAAAAAAGGGCTGTAAGGGGTTGAAATAGGGGATGAAAGTTTGTATGGAAATTTCGTCATTTTTAAAGCTAGAAGCTTGAAACTTATTTTTTAGACTTTTGATTAGAAATATAAAATACGACATTCAAATTATGTATGAGTTTTATTTTCAAAATAAATAGCCTAAAAAATTAAAAATGCTGCTGATAGTCACTATTCCGCGCGGACGAAGTCGCGGGCACAGCTAGTAGGATATAAGCGACATTTTGAACTGGTATTGTTTTGAAAGCCGACTGTTTCTTGTGTTCTATTTATTATCTTTTATTTTGTCATATTTCCCGATTGGAAAATTAAAAACTGTTTTAGTTTTCACGATGTTTAAATAAAAAAAAAAACATCAGTTTTTCTAAAATTCTAAAGTTTGAACGGCTCTCCTGAACATTTCTTTTTTTGTCGCTTATTTTAACCGTCGATATGATGAAAAAATAACCATAAAATTCGTCATGCTAACCGTTATCATTTCAGAGAAATATTGCGTCTTATGTTAAAATTTAAACCCACATCAAAACTCATTACTTTTTTTGCGGATAACGTTTGAAGTTGAGTATTTATGTATGTAGTTACTAAAACTGGCTATCGTTTCTAAGGGTGCTCTAATTCCCAAGCGAGTACTCATTGAAGGGTTTACTATTCTAACGGATGATTGCTAACCAGTTTCTAACACCCTTACAAACTAACCGTAACCCTTTCAAAAAATCATACCTATGTGTTACCTACACAATGGTCTAAGCTGGCCCAATTTTTTGTTGACCTTAAAAAGTACTGAAGGTTATCACTGGCCAGTAAGTTTGCGAAGATTGTAACTAGATAAGCAACTGTTCGTCTCTTCGTGATTTGTAAGTGGTTATTAACAGAAAGCGAAATAATATTAAACTATGCAGTACATTACGACAATAGTTTTTTTCTGAATAATACATATATTATGAAAATAAATATTCGTAATGAATTGTCACAGATTTGCTATAACCCAAAGCATTCTCCCCTCGAATGAAAATATCGAGAATGTATTGGCCAGATGTACTTCAGTAAATCTTTACGTGCAAAAATATTAAGAACTTTTCTCCTTCATAGACTTATACCGTTAATAATGGCAGTCCAAGCACATTAATCGTATTTAACTGCAAATTTATATTGAAAAGATCGCCCCACGATTGCTAATCGTAAAGCTTTTCCCACCGACGACGGATTCGCCCCAATTTCTCGTAGCTCTATAAGATTTTGCCTTGCGAAATTTCTTTTACATTGGCTGCCGACCCTAGCCCCAAGGTGAGTATTGTGAGAGCCCTTTTCTCAGGCCCTTGGCTCACATCTGTCGTTGCACCGGCCGACAGCCCTTCGTGCAGTTGCATACAATGCAAGACGCTTTATTTCGGTTAATTCAACGGTCGAATTTGAAATGAGAACGGAACGGTTGATGCATTGATTAATATGTTTGTGACTTGGTCTAAATAAAGTAATTTTTAGCACTAGTTCTTAGTATTTGTATTCTTTTGAGTATTTTAAGATGTACATAAATTGAATAAATAATTATTTTTTGGCTAAGGCTTCGGGTAACAAACTTTTGTAACTACCACTAAAATCATATGACCTTTTTTTAGGGTTCCGTAGTCAACAAGGAACCCTTATAGTTTCGCCATGTCCGTCTGTCTGTCCGTCTGTCCGCGGTTTAGCTCAAAAACTATAAGTACTAGAAAGTTGTACTTTGGCATGAGTATACACGTTAATGACGCCGAAAAAGTGGTAAAATAAAATTTTGAAAAAAACAATTATTTAGGGTACCTCCCATACATATAAAGTGGGATGATATTTGTTTTTATCGTTCTTCCCATAGTGTGGGATATCGTTGGATAGGTCTTTCAAAAATATTAGGGGTTTGGTAAGACCGTTTTTTGATTAAGTAAACCGTTCGTGACTTATCAAGCTTTAAAGTACCAATTTTCGTTAGAGTCAAGTGTCCCCCCTCTATCAACTAAACGGTTATAGTTAGAAATTCAAATGTCACGGCAGTAGTACTTATATATAACGAAATTTAAAGGAAAACTATCACACATAAGTGGGCTTTACAAGTTTACGAGTAATAGTCGACCAATTGTATTTGACTCGAAAATTTCGAACAACTCTATAGAAATGTCGATAAATGGCGCTGAGCGCCAGTTGTATCGTGCTAGCTTCTTGTGACGATTGAGCAGTGTAGCTCTGTGTCCGTATTTAAATTCAAAACACCGGCTATGACAAGTTTTATACAAATCTCTAAAAAAATTGAAACTTTCCGTGCAAAATTGTCGAATCAGGTGAGGATTTGTATAGGAAGTCAAATTAGTTAGGTAGTCATGTTTAGTTAGAGCATGGTACGAAACGATCAGTCAGCGAATACGACACGCACTTGGCTTTTATAAAAACTACGGAACCCTACACTGCGCGTGGCCCGACACGCACTTGACCGGTTTTTTAAATCTCTGTACTGTTTAGCGATTTATTTGCCAATTCTTAATTCAAAAAGATTTATTTATGAAACAATCAAACCACAGGTTTCTTTTTTATTAATATTGATTTTAATTTTCTGGCCACAGATGAACCTAAGCTAATCGTAACTTCTTGTTTAATAAGGCTATATCGCATCTATAGACGAAAATGCTAATCAGGTGTGAAATTAGTAAATTTTTTCCATAAAAACAAAAAAGCATAATTAAGTGACAATGTATATTCATTTTTGTTGTTTCTGATACATAGAAAATAAACATAAAGAAAACACAGTTGCTCATGAAATATGAGACTTGGCTAGACTTTGGGAAGCATTCGACAGCAGAGCTTAAAGCTGGTTGTTTACCAAAGGCTAAGCTACGTTGGTATACTGTCACTCGCATAGTGGGGGGCTTCGCTCTCGTGGCCTTTATCACGATAAAAACATAACCTCTTTCTTTTGCAGTCGAGTAAAGTCGGCCTATAGCCTTCCTCAAGCTTCAAGCTACATTCGTACTAAATATCATCCAAATTCACCCAGTACTTTCGAAGATTAGCGCGTTCAAACAAACAAACGAACTTTTACGCTTTATAATATCAGTGTAGATACACTCGTGCGCAGGCAAACGAGTATGAAACCTCAGCTAAGTGAGCTAAGCTGACCCAGCTCAGCTCCTCTGCAGACCTAGCTGAGTTTCCGCGTCAATCCGTATCCCATGGCAATTCCGGGATGGCCTATAATGTTGCCCCATTAAAATTGGTTCAGACATTCCAGAGGCAAAAATGTACCTAATAGTAGTTTTACGTTTTTTAGGGTTCCGTAGCCAAATGGCAAAAACGGAACCCTAATAGTTTGTCATGTCTGTCCGTCTGCCTGTCTGTTTGTCTGTCCATCCGTCCGTCCATCCATATGTTACAGCCATTTTATTCCGAAACTATTAAGACTATACATGTGAAACTTGGTAGGTAGATGTATTCTGTAAACCGCTTTCCGACTAAAAAAAAAATATTAAAAATAAATGGGGGCTCCCCATACATGGAACTAAAACTGAAAATATTTTTTTTCATGAAACCTATGCGTGTGGTGGTATTTGTAGACAGGTCTTTAAAAATGACATTGTGGTTTCTAGAACCACTTTACCATAAAGTCAATCGTTTAAAAGTTATAAGCTTCCAAAGTGGTAAAATGTCCTCCCCCCTCTAACTTCTATACTAATGGAGTGAAAATTCTAAAAAAAAAGTATGCTATAGATCTTAATGTAATCTTTCAACCAAAATTGCTTTGAACGAGATCGGGTCTGCAGTTTTTGAGATACAGCATATTTTCTAAAACTGCAAATATAACTTTGTAATTCATACAAACACTATGAAAAACAAAGTTATTTGGCGTAGTTGTAAAAATTGTAAATAAACTAGTTTTAAGAAATTTTTGTTTTTTTTTTTTTCATATATATATTTTATATTATATTTATTATAGTTATTACGGAACCCTTCATGGGCGAGTCTGACTCGCACTTAGCCAATTTTTTGGTAGGCTCGTGTTTGACCACCGTCTCACCTTATGGTAAGCGATGCTGTGGTAGAAGATGGAGTACGCTTACCTAGAAGTAACCTATTCACTCTTACTGAAAGACCCCCAGGTTTTAGCTATTAGGAAACACAGCAGACTCTGGCACGGATTCTACTCCTTAGCTGTACGCAAAATTAAAGTGTACCTATCTATTCTATACAAATATAAAGCGGAAAAGTTTATTTCTTTGTTACAAAGTTATTCGTGTTTGTTTGAATGCGCTAATCTTCAAAAGTACTGGGTGGATTTGGATGAAATTTAGTATAGAATTAGCTTGAACTTGAGGAAGGTTATATGCTACTTTTTACTCGATTTAAAAAAAAGGAGGGTCATGTTTTCATCTTGATAAAAACCTCGGGCCTATCCAAATGTCCTTACTTTGGTATTGTTCGTCAAATTGTTGAGCTTGAGTTACACGATAACTGACAAATGCTTGCACTGTCTGGACAGGTCCGCTCTTTGCGTGGTTATTTCCTCAAAAGAATACCACATACATGAACCTACATGCTTCTCATATTAAAATTCAAATTATCTGGACTTTAAAAGAGACTGACCTCTGAGTGTGTTTCGGTGTTTCTTCTCAGAGTTGTCAGTTAGGAAATACCGGCCTCATCTAGCTAAACTAAACTTAACACGCAAAAAAACATGACGTGTAAAAGTGTTATTTATAACCAATTTACAAAATAAATATTTCATTTCATTTCATTCATCAGAATTAAGTATTATGTGTTTTGATATCGTGTAACATAGTATAAGCGCTTGAAATACTCAATTATAATGAAATCACAGAGAAACACTGACTTGTTTATAGTTAAAGTTATTAGTCATCCACGGAAGTATTGTGTTTCACTCTTAGCAAAAGACCGTTATGCATAATTTCTGTGTTTCAATTGTTTCAAATCTAATAAAAATACCAATTACTCTTATCTACGAACTACAATCGTTTTAACACCTAAAAGTATTTAAGCCTGCAAGCTTTAGTATTTCTTAACATTACCTGATAAATGACACAATTAAGTAATATTTTCTTATCTTCTTAACAAAAGGAAGGTGCGAAAATAATGTGTTTTTGTTACAAGGTATAGTTTATCACAGGCATTGTCATGCTCTTATCCATTCATGTTCCCCTAGTCCCATTGAAATGTAGACAATGTTATTTCTGGGTAAGAATGCAAAAAAAAAAAACACAACATGCTGTCTTCTCTATTTTGGTAACAAGTAAGCTTTTTAGGGTTTCGTGTCTCGTTGCTAACCAACGAAAACTCGCATAAACTAAAATACAAAATAAGTAAGTAAATTTATTTTTCACTAAGTAGATATTATGCATTTAAATATTCTCTATTGCTTCTTTATCCAAACTCCGTTGTGGCACCCCGACTCACACTTGACCATATTTTTATTTCGATTCATTTCGTAAACTAAATAGGTACCTACATAATCCTGAATATATTTTAAAAGATGGATGGATGGAGAAGTCTTATTGAATCACTCCTTGATCCGTCTGTCTGTCGGTCTGTTTTTCAAGATTTCAGTCTAGTGAACACGTGGAGTAATCAAGTTGAAATTATTATCAAATACGTAAATCTATTATTCCGTGAAGCTCAAAAATAAGTTTCTAGATAAACTCAATAAAAAAAATACGGACATATGATATGGTTTTATATTTGGTAAACAAATCAAAACCCTACACTACTTCCCATTAACCTTGAATCATAAAATTTAGCGAGAAGCGACGTCTTAGGAAAATTATAGATAAAAATCCAAAAACGGTTCGCAAGTAGTATTACCACAGTTTTTGGCAATCATGTACAAAGTTATTCGTGAAGTTGTTGAAAATTGTCGTGTCGTAAAACGATGCATAGGATTTCTTTTTTTGTGCTGTAAAGTTATGCTTGTCTTACAATCCATCAATGAGTCAATGAGTAATTCACGATGCTTTCACAATTATGAACTTCTACGGAACCATATTTTTTCGAATCCGACACTCACTTGGCCAGTTTTTTATTACTATTAATTTCATTCTGTATGTTCTCTTCAATTTTTGAAAAATAAATTTAAATTAGGTATATTTTATTAAGCCGGAAAAAGTGGAAAGAAAGAAGTAGCTAAAGTAATCAATAATTTCCTATTTAAATCGACCAATTTATTAAACAAAAGTAGACCATTACAAACCTTTTATTTTATCAGCCATCAGTACAGCGCAGCGTCGAGCCAGCCAGGTGGCAAACTCAGGTAGTCGAAATCTTTGAAATTATCAAAAAAAAGTGCGGCAAATAATTGACGAAGATTATTTCCTTTCAACGAAATTGTTTGTTGTAAGATAACGATTTATTTATTGTTAAGGTACAAGTAAAAAAGGTTCGTGCACTCTAGGTACTCGTACCTACTTACAAAAAGGTAAATATCCTATCCTACTAATATTATAAATGCGAAAGTTTGTGAGGATGGATGGATGTTTGTTACCCTTTCACGCAAAAACTACTGAATGGATCTGAATGATATTTGGTAAGTAGATAGTTGGCAGCCTGGAATAACACATAGGCTACTTTTTATCCCGAAATTCCCACGGGATCGGGATTTACGCGGGAAAACCTTCCTACGCGTACGAAGTCGCGGGTAGAAGCTAGTTCATGTCTATGCCTATTATTATTTTCAACGTTTGAAACGTATTCTAGGTACCTACATAGTAGTTAGGTGTGTTTGAAATATACCGCCTTTTCAGCCTTGTATAACACAATTTTTTATTGACGTGTTATCATTGCCAAATTGAATGTAGGTACCTATTCGGATTTTTAAAAGATACAATGTAAATAAATAAAATAGGAGCATTTAAATATTATTTACGTAAGTACTAAAGAAAATCAAAACACAATAAAAACCGTTTTTTCATTAAGTAGATGTAGGTATAATCTAAAGTTTGTAACCAAACTCCTTTAAATATAGCTCGTGATTAGGGTTGCCACCCGTACTTTATAATAAAGTATTGTACGTTATTTCCGGTAATTGTACTCTATACTTTATGAGAACAATACAGTACACGAAAATACTTTATTTCGCATGATTTGATTTCTTTGGGATTTTGAAAAGTTTAGTCGTAATAAACAAAGAGTCTCTGAATTTGATAAAAAAAAATGAATTATGTACTCACTTTAAATATATTATACTTACTTTAATTTAAATATAGACTACTGGAAAAAGTAATAAAAAATATGTTTTTAAACATAACTAGCTGCCTACGACGGCTTCGTCCGGGTGCAATTTTTCTTTCGGTATCATACAGTTTTCTTTCCAAACCCTATCCAGACAATTACGAACACAACAAAAAAATAATTAGTCAAATAATTACAGCTGTTATGAACTAATGCGCTTACGTACATATAGATCCGGCAATTAAATTTTAGAAAATAACCTGCCCTGGCTTCGCACGCTTTCTTTACAGAAAATATAAAATAGCCTATGTTACTCCGAGGAGATGTAGCTTTCGGTAAAATTGGCTTAGTTTTTGAGTTAAATCTTAACAAACAAAAAATCAATCATCTTTCCTCGTTATACATAATATTAATTTAGATGATTAGGATTAATACCGTAATTGTGTAAATACCTTTTTAACCGACTTCTAAAAAAGGAGGAGGTTCTCAATTCGGATGTTTGTATTATTTTTTATTTATGTTTGTTTGGGCATAGCTCCGTCGCATGCCAACCGATTTAAATAATTATTTTTTGTTGGAAAGGGTATACTTTTCAAATGGTCCCATAAATTTTTTATCGAAATCGGACAAGCCGTTCCTGAAAAATCAACAAAAGCCTAAACAAAATATTTACATTGACGATCTTTTCGTTTACTCTACATTGCGTTTTTTGTTCGCGCGTAACTCCGTCATTTACGAACCGATTTGGAAAATACTTTTTTTAACAGACTTCAAAAAAAGGACGCGGTTCTCAGTTTGTCTTGAACTCTTTTTTTTCTTTTTTTATGTTTGTTACCTCATATCTCAAAGACGGCTGGACCGATTTGGAAAATTACTTTTTTAATTTGAAAGAGTATACTTTGTAGTTGGTCCTGTTGTCATCACGTTAGGATCTAATGATGGAATCATGGAGAAATCGAGGGAACTTTTTAAATGTTATAGGCACACCTATAGCGTTTTGGGTATGTCTTATAGTAACTTGTGCAGTTGCTCTTGAAACGCATCATTTGGGGAAGTAGAACTGATGATGAAGACCACAGATGGTCACCGAAACTACTCAATAATAAGTATTTCGTGGATTGCGATTCGATTACTTGAATATGGATGTTAAGCACTTTATGCTCGTCACAATGCATATGGTGAAGTAGAGCTGATGGTGAAATACCAGGAGAATTTCTCAACATTTAGCGGTCCAGCATGGGGAAAAGCAATATTTTGTAAAAGGTTATAAGTAGTTGACTGAATTTATGTTAGTTACCTTTTACAAAATATTGCTTTTCCCAATGCAGAGCCATTGGGAAAAGCAATATTTTGTAAAAGGTAACTAGATAAATTACAAACCGACCCACTAACAAGCGTGAAAATAAAAACGAAAAGTTTTTATACATTACCGCTTTATAATTGCCAATTTTTTAAGGTATTAAAATGGACATAGGTAGGATGTTTATCTTTAACATTTAGACATATGCCATCGCGGACTTTGCTATAGGCATAAGATACACAATTCCACCATACCAATGTATGGTGTAATTGTGTATAGTGCCGGGGGAGTCCATTTATGTAGTATATCAATATATACTACATAAACTTTCGGACTCCTCCGGCACGAAAGCGAGGCGCCCAGTCAAATCACGGCGACACGAAATTAATTTCGCTGCGCATTATTTTGATTTTGCAATATTTCCTAAGGTATTAATTTGCATGGTGTAAAGGGAAAAATTAATCTTCATGAAATGCTCAAGCCAACTAACGTATTTAAAATGATAAGGATTAATACAGTATTTGTGTAAATAGCTTTCCAATTACCGCTTTATAATTGCCCATTTTAGACTTTTTAAGGTGTACAGAACTGTAGTACATTATTACGTACGGTTCAGCCAGCGTTTGCAATGTAAGCGCAAAAAAAAAATTGTATTACGACATCAATATGAAAAAAATAAAATTATAAAATTATCAGTTTGTACTATATTATGCATGTATTATACATAGAAAGCTTCCTTTTGAATCACTCTATCTATAAAAATAAAAGTTAGTTTTAAAGATCTAAGCATACGTAGGGACAGACAGCGGAAAGCGACGATGAAAATAAATTGTACTTTATTTTGATGCTATGTACTTTTTTTTTCTTACCTATTTTAACCAATGTACTTTAACTGCACAAAAAAAAGGTGGCAACCCTACTCGTGATGCCTAAAAAGTAAGTAGGTAGGTATAGCCTTATTTAAAACAAAGTCTCCCACCATGTCTGTCTGTATGTTAGCGATAAAAACAAAAGTATTGAACAGATTTTGAATCGGTTTACACCAATCGATGGAGTAATTCATGAGGAAGGTTTTAGTGTATTATTTTATTAAAGGTTTTGTGGGAATCAACTATTATAATACGTCATTGGAATCAACAGAATAAGATCGTGCGAAGCCCGGCTGGTCTCTAGTTGACGAATAGGCAATGGAGAAGAGTAGGTAACTAACTACGCGTAAATAATAGAGATGGGCCGAATGTGGTTTGAACCGAATCCAAACTTCGGCCGAACATTCGGTTAAAATGAAAAGTTCGGCCGAAGATCGACCGAATTTCGGTTCAATTTCGCGCGCTTTCTGGAGAGCGACACGTCGTGACTTGTTTACACATTTACTTCAATCTCGAATATACATATTTATCGTCTTCTGGAAGCTCTGTATGTTCTGCTGAGCAACTTTTATCGGAGGCAGGAAACGTATACGAAAAAAAAAAACGTAACAAACTTCTGCCAGATAAGGCAGAGTTTATGGTGTTTTTGCACCATAGCCTGCCTCTAGTAAAATTTAAATATGAGTGAGTAGATAGATGAGAAAAGTTTGTTAATTTGAAAAATAAGTACCCTTTAGTTAATGAATGTTTAGTTTGTGAATCAAAAACGTGATTTTTTAATTCAATTTACGAATTGTAATCCAGATGTTTGTTAGAAGAATAATAAGTTTATTTAATTTTTGTAATAGTATGTCTAATTATTATGTCAATTTAATTAGGCAGAGATTATCAAAACTAATAAGAAGAACCAATTTAATTTAAGATTTACATTTACCATGTTCGTAACTAAATGACCATGAGTGAGTAAAAGACATAATTTTATAACAGTAATGCTATTCTAATTCTATAAAATTTTAGTCAAAATAGTGCAAGTAAGTATTATTTTTCTTGTGCCGAATGTTCGGCATCTGAACCGAATTTCGGCCGAATGCCGAAGTTCGGTTCAAGCTGCCGAAATTCGGTTGAACCGAATGTGAACCGAATTTCGGCCCATCCCTGGTAAATAAGTATAATATAAACGTTCCTTTACAAGATTATTCGTGTAATTGGTGGTAGTTTTATAGTGAAATTATGTATACAAATATGTATGTGTTTATAATTAAGTTACTATGTATTTATTGTTATCATTTATGTATATTTTCTATGGGACTTAGTAGCTAGAAATAAATTAATAAATAAATCAATAAAATACATGTAAATATGAATGCAACAATAAAAAAAATACGCTGGATATATTGCAATGGCAGTATTATGTATTACTAGTACTCACGCTGGGCTTCGCTCCCGTGGATTCTATCACGGTAAAAACATAACTCTCCTTTTTTGCTGTCGCGTAAAAAGTAGCCTATAACCTTCCTCAAGCTTCAAGCTACTTCCATACCAAATTGCATCTAAATCCACCCAGTACTTTCGAAGATTAGCGCGTTCAAGCAAACAAACAAACAAACTTTTCCGCTTTATAATATTAGTATAGATAATATTCTGGAGTAATGATTCCACTATTACACTAATTTTTACCCGACTGCAAAGGAAGTGTTATTAAGTATTGATTTTACAACTTTGCGTCAAACTAGTTATTTCCCCTGTAGGTATTCTACATTTACAAACCTTTCAACTCACATGCACATAATCCATACTAATATTATAAATATCAAAGTAACTCTGTCTGTCTGTGTGTTACCTTTTCACGCCCGAGCCGCTGAACCGATTTAGATGAAATTTGGCATGGGAATAGTTTAAGACGCTGGGAAGGATAGTTTTTATCCCGAAATTCCTACGGGATCGGATCGGGGATTTAAGGTGATTCGGGGATAAGCCCCTCCCATGCGAACGAAGTCGCGGGCAGAAACTAGTATATATTTAAGTGCCTAAACTTACCCGAAAACTATCCGTAGTAGTACCTACTATGTTTTTATTATAATTAAAGTACCTATTTTTTTTTGTCATCACATGTCAGTGTTCAGATTAAAAATCTCATTCATCATTTCCTTTGATTACGAAATAATATGAATCATGGCTGTTATTTTTTTTACTCGAGTAGTATTATCGGTTTAGTTAGTAATGCCCTCTCGTGGCGATTAATAGTTTCTATATCTTCAGGCATGCACTGCATCCTAAGAGACGGCGAGATAGCGTGATGTTAAAGTTCTGTTTAGTTGCTGTTTCATAATGCCCTTTAGAGACTTATTAAGTTATTACCGAACTAGTTCGGTTAGGAATTTGTTCAAAAGTTTCAAAACACAACAGTTGAAGATGCAGTTTGTTGGCAAAACCACGGGGCAAAACTGTGCAATGTATTGACCTAGCAACACTGATTCCCTCCAAATATTTATGTGGTAGGTAAATAAAAAAGTGTATACCTAGAATTTATATTCTATTTATCACAATATATTTTTCGGGTTAATTTTTTTTTTTAATTTTTGGAATGGTTCTAGTCCTGTGACAATTTCAAATTCAACTCTGGTTTAGTGGTGAATATTCTTAAATAAGTGTGTTTAAATTTTGGTGTACAATAAAGTATATTCTATCTATTTATCTATCTCCTCTGTCAATAACCAACCAATAACAGGGACAATAATTTATCAAATAGCCAATCTTTATTTAATGACGTAACGACTACGCACTTACCGACATCTAGTAAAATTGGATCATAACTACTTGTTAACTACTAGGTTTCTCTGTCTACTATGGTGAATATTGGTGACTGAAGGTGACGGAGGTTATTGTCACAGAGAGAGATATTACATAGGTTGATTGTTATTTAATTTACAAGCATAGATTTAGTTGAAATTAACTCCAAATACCAGAAATTTCGTCTTATGGGAATTTCCCAATAATAAATTCCAAATATTGGGCCGATTTTTTACATTTGCTCTAACGATAAATATTTTAGAGTTGGTAACAAATTAAACGTCAATTAGTTGTTAGGGATGCACGATACCATCTGGGTATCGATTGTTTTACCTAATACCGTATCGGTCACGAGGTATCGATACCGGTATAGAACGAAAAGTATCGATACCTACTTGTATCGGTCAATTATTCCGTCGGAAGTATAAGAGGCAAATAAGAACAGCAGTGTCAGTTTACAGACCGGTTAAGTAGACGCACAGCCTTACTGAGCTGATCTACGAGTGGCCCTACCTAAAAAAAAATAAAGCAGTGTCAGTACATGGAATAAGTCTTAAGTATTTTAAAATAAAATACACCAAATATTAAGGAAAAAAATTGTGATTGACGTGCTCCCTAGAAAAAATATTTTTTCTAGATGTTTTCCGATTAATCGATTTCTGGTGGAAGTATTGCCACAATACTTTACGTCTTTGAAGCATTTCTAAATTTCCGTTTTTCCACAAATTTTACATTCCACACCTCAGACTTTTGTGGTCCTATTATAACAGATTTTGCTAAATATTGCTATTTCAATTTAAATTCAGTTAAGTTTTAATTTAATAAAAAGAAATAAACAACCGCCACGCGATGAAGGAATGTAGTGACAGACCAACCATTTGAATGAATAAATGATGAAAAAACACATATTCTACGTACTATACGCAATGCTGCCAACTGAGCAGTAGAAAAAATGCGTTCGCGAGACAAAAATTAAATCAGTGAGTGAGTGACCGGCCGACCAACCCAGTACCTATCGATACAAGTACTTACTTTCCGATACTACTTGTTACTTGGTAGTCAAGTATCGAGTACAAAAGTACTTGGTATTGAAAGAAAAGTATCGAGTAGTTACTTGTATTTACTTACTATCCCTATTAGTTGTCAAAATGGCACGTCAGCAGCAAGATGTTGATGAGCTTTTCGATGTTAAAAATGCATTTTATGTTGGAAATTATCAACAAGCAATCAACGAGGCACAAAGTGTATCCGTGAGTAACATTTGGCTAATCAAAACTTTCTAATATTTAGCATTTCGGGGCGTATTTCCACTTGTTTTGGGCGGTGACGTTGGACCGCTCCTGTTATCCTCAAAAAAACTTATTAACCCGTTTTAAGTGCACCTAATATTTCCTATTCACGTATCAAGTGTATCTTAACAAAATTGAATTACTTTTTCAGCCGTCAACACCTCTCATAGCTCTCCAACGAGATGCGTTCTTGTATCGATCGTACATCGCACAAGGAAACCATAGGATCGTACTGCAGGAGCTGAAAACCGCGGATCCTATGCTGCAGCCTCTGAAGACATTGGTGGAGTACCTGACACCCAACGCCAACAAGCCTGCTATTGTTGCCGATGTAGACGCGCGCGTGAGTAGCTTGTTTTGAAACTGTTATGATTTATCTTAAATAAGGCTTGGTACAGAAGGCAGTACTCCGCAGTAGAGCTTGTATTGGGAGGATGATAGTTTGGTACTTGGTTAGGTACAGTGTACGATGTAAATAAAACGTAATCAAACACACATATTATTTATATTTGTTACTCAATACCTATCGATACAAGGAAGGGAGGAATGACAAGTCTGTTAGGAAAAAACTCCATGACAACGGTAGTTTCTACCAAAGAGATTATGCTCTGTGATACAAACTCCAACATGCTCCTCATCACTAGCATGATCGCTATATTAAACCAAGTGAGGACCTGAACCCATTAAGTCTTGGTCCAGGTAAACTCTTAGTTAACATATCTGCCTCCATGTGGGCACTTGGCCAGTATTCTACTTCAACTTCTTTTAACTGTCGGATGAAATGTAGTTTTGTATCAATATGCTTTGTCTTAGAGCCAATCATAGGATTTTTCGTCAAATGTATGGCAGCCTGATTATCATTATATATTTTGACGATTAGTTGCCTCCATTCTGTTATGTTTTTTATTAAACGTCTTAGGTGGATTGCTTCCTTAGCAGCTTCAGCCACACACATGTACTCGGTTTCGGCCGTTGATAAGGCTACACTCTTTTGTTTTTTGCTTTCCCAGCTAATGGGAGCACCGGCGAGTTTAAAACAGTAGCCACTGTACGATCTTCGATCTATCACACATGATGCAAAATCTGAATCAGCTTGACCATACAAGTACATTTCGGTTTTCTTATAGCATGGGCCCATGCCTTTGGTTCCTTTTAAAAAACAAAGTACACGCTTTGCGCTCTTAAAATGTTCGTCTCCAAAACAACTGTTGAATTGTGACAAATAGCTCACACTGAACATTATATCAGGCCTGGTATCCACTGCTAAATACATCAGCATGCCAATTAATTGTTGATATGGTAATTTTTCATCACACTTCATTTTTCTGTAATTTTAGATTAAGTTCCATTGGTGTAACTGTTGGCTTGCAGTCTTCCATGTTAAATTTCTTCAACACTTTTTCGATATATTGTTCTTGATATAATTTTATTTCATCTCCACCTTGCCTTTTAATCTGAATTCCTAGAAGTTGTTCAGGCTCTCCTAGATCCTTCATTTCAAATTTTTCATTTAGTATCTTTTTTATTTCTTTTAATTTTGAGTCACAGGAATAAGCTATCAACAAATCATCTACGTATATTGCTATCATCATTTTTGCTCCTCCTTTCTTTAACATATATACGCAAGGATCAGCTTCTGATGGGTCAAACCTAAATTTTTTTCCAGCTCGCTACTCAGTTTCAGGTACCACTGCCGTTTAAGCCGTAGTGCTTTTTCGAGATTGCATACTTTCTCTCCTTTTATGTTTTTCGAGTCATCTAACATTTCCTTAGCTTTATGGAACAGTGTTAAATCATTGTTACCACTTTCTTCCACCATTATTTCTGCCACATATTCTTCCAAGTAATCTGGCATCTTCATTGCTATTTTCTTATCTAGCACGCCATTTAGGTAAGCTGTTGTGACATCCATTTGGTTAAGTTTCAAATCCTCTTCTACAGATATAGCAATGACACTCCTAATTGAACTTAACTTTGCAACAGGAGAATAAGTCTCATCATAGTCAACTCCAAATCTTTGCCTAAATCCTCTTGCAACTAGTCTCGCCTTCTTTATCTCCTTGTTTTTCGGACCTGTTTTCTTTTTTAAAATCATTTTGAAATCTACAATATTCATTTCTATTTCTCATTTTGCGATATTCCACGTACCGTTCTTTACGTGTGCTCTAATTTCTGCTTTTATGGCATCATGCCAGTACCTTTCATCTCCCTCTTCTTCTTCTTCTTTGCATAGATAAATTTTATTAGTAATCATTTCCCGTCGTTTCTGCCTTTCATCTCATAATCCTGAGCCCATACCGGCAATTGTCTTTTTCTTAGAGATTTTCTTCTGTTATTGGCATGATCATGAACGTTTTCGCATTCGGTTGCTTCATATTCTTCATGATGTTCGACTACTGATTCATCAAAATTCTCATTTAGTTCGTCAAGTGCATCATTGAACGTGTCTCCGAAAACATCGTGTGGCGTAGTATCGAGCTGTGTCACTGATGGGGTTTCATACTGCGTCGAAGAACTAGGTACATCAGATTTTGGCGATTTATGTTTCATTTTTACGTCGATTTTTATATTCTCGGTTGTTTCTTCTTGTTGTTGCCTTTTAGGTTTTACTGTCTGATCAGTATTTCCTTTATTTATATCTCTTCTATTCTCCCTTGTTTCTTCAAAATTTGCACAGTCCTTTCCGTAAAACATGGTATTTATAAATTTTACGTCTCTGCTTATTATGAATTCTTTTGAATCAGGAACGAAGATTCTGTACCCTCTGGCACATTTTGCATATCCAACAAATACGCCTTCGGTAGCTCGAGGAGCAAATTTCCATCCTCTTTTAGGTCCTTTCCTTAGGACGAACGCTTTCTGACCGAATATATGTAGGTGTCTTGCAGATGGTTCACGACCAATCCATTTTTGAAAAGGCGTCTGTCCATTCAGGGCTTTAGTTGGGCATCTATTCGTTACATAGTTTGCTGTATGAATGGCATTTGCCCACAGCTCCTCTGGAACGCTTGATTCAAGCATTAGGCATCTCGCCTTCTCGACCAATGTCCGATTTTTACGCTCTGCAAGTCCATTACTTTGAGGTGTGTAGGGTGACGTTAATCTGCGTTGTATCCCATGTTGCATTAAATAATTATTAAAATTTTTGTTTATGTACTCGGTACCATTGTCCGATTGTAGGGATTTTATTTTATGCTTTAATGCTTTTTCGACCATATTTTTGTATTCTGTGAATATCTGGAATAACTCGCTTTTATTTTTCATGAAATATATGCAGCAATATCTAGTAAAATCATCAATAAAAGTCACGAAGTATCTTGATCCAGCATGAGTTTCAACTTGCATAGGTCCACACACGTCGGTATGTATAATTTCCAGTGGCTCTCCTGTCTTTATACCGTCTGAGGTATTAAATGGTATACTCGTCATCTTTCCTTTCAGACATGTTTCGCAGTCCCCCAACTTTTCCTTTTCTCTAATTTCTAATCCTTTTATTAGTTCTTTCTTGGATGCTGCTTTCAAGTCAGTTTCATTTAAATGTCCGAGTTTCTTATGCCACTTACTATACATAATATTTGAATCTTCTACTGCGTTGGCCTTTTCTACTTCGTCAAATTTCATGTAGTACAAATCATTCTCTCTATTTGCCTTGAGAATAATCTTGCCACCACTGTTCTTTATTAATGTTTGATCTTTCTGGAATACTACAGTGTATCCATTATCAGTGATTTTTCCTACTGAAATCAAGTTCATTGACAATCCAGGTACATATAGAGCATTATTTATGTCATAGTGTCCATCCTTTACTCTAACCGTAATTTTTCCTTTGCCTTTTACTTGAGTGACATACTGATCTGAAGCTAGTTTCAATGTTCCAGACTCACTATTTATGGTGTCAAATTTTTCCCCATCTCCGCACATGTGAGATGTACATCCGAGGCAACAAATATTTTTCTTAAAATGCTTCGCAGTTGTTAGGCAAATTGGTTGCACACTAAAACTTCCATGATTTGAATTATTTTCACTATATCCTGCTCTCGCTTGGCATTCAGAAGCCTTATGTCCCTTTCTTTTGCATTTGTTGCATCTGAACTTGAAAGTTCCGCAGTTATTGTTACTTCCTTGTCTTTTATTTCTGCTATAAAAAGCATCTTCAGTATTATCTCTATTGTTGCTGTTCTTTCAGGCTTCACTTTCTTCGATAATTTTAATTTTTAAATTATCTGGACTTGGCAAACTGTCTCTAGTTTCGATGGCAATCCTAAAATTTTCGAAACTTTGTGGCAGGCTATACAGCATCATAATGCTTAACAGTTCTTAATGGATTTCCACTTATTGTTGCTAGTTTATCAACCACATCCATAAAATTGCTTAAGTGATCCTGCGCATCGTCTTTTTCAGCCATTTTCTTCAGAACGAGCTGTTTAAGCAAAGTTGCTTTTCGCGCAGGTCCCGAACTTTGATGAATAGACTTTAGCTTGTCCCAAACCTCTTTAGATGTTTTACAGCCAGTCACCTGTTTGAGCTGAGGTGGAGATATCAATAGCATGATCTCAGCACGAGCCATCGTGTCCCTTTTCAGGAACTTATCGGTCTCTTCTGCAGTCGCGTTCACGGATAACTTTGTGGCTCCGCTCACGCATTCCCATAGCTCATTTTTTATTAGGATGGCCTCAGCCTGTACGCACCAGGTATTAAGATTAAAAGTAGATAAGTTTGAGTTTATGACAAGTATTCAAGTTGGTTTAATAAAATGTGATGTCACTTTAAAAGAATAATAAAAAACGCTGCAATATATCCACAAAAATGATAATGTTGTGTATGATCCAGGTGGCTAAAGGAACGGAGCTGTCCAATGAAATTTTCCTGATTGTAGCAGCCACTATCTACTACCACGAGGACAACTATGAAGCAGCACTCAAGTATGTTTAATTTACTTCACATTATGAATGATTAGGAAACTAATTTATATCTTTAAAGAGCTCAGACACTGCTGATCCAAAAACAGGACTACTGGTTTACCAGTCTTTGTGAGTCTGTTCCTGAGCCTGGGGTGGAACCTACAAAACATGTATAATTTTAGTAAAATGGACTCAAAGGGCTATACTAACTAGAGTAGACTAGGGCTAGACCTCCCCACAACCAAACTCGTATCTTCAGGGCCAAGTTCTGACAGTCAGACGGTTGTTTATACTGCCCACCGGAATTTTTTGGTGTTGTTTTTTGTGTTGGTTTTTGCATACGTAGTCTATGTCTGGTCCCCAGTAGAATCGGATATGCGCTTCTATTTATAGGTGTAGGTATGTTATTGTTCCTAACAAATATTAACATCTTTAGATCTTGAAATTATAATAATAATCTATACATATAATAAAACAGTAAAAAAAGTGTGTCTGGACATTTAAATTTTATACAAAAATAATAATTGAGGTGGGTTAAGAAACAGTAACATGGCAAAAAAGTCTGTCTGTTTGTATGTACACGCTAATCTCCGGACCTAATGGATGGATTATAATGAAATTTGGTAAGTAGATAGTTCAGACATCTTGGAATAACACATAGGCTACTTTTTATCCCGGAATTCCCACGGGATCGGGATTTTCGCGGGAAATCCTCCCACGCGAACGAAGTTGCGGGCAGCAACTAGTCTATATCATAAATACTAACGCTAGGGACACAAACCTAAATAGTGCTTACGTAGTGTATTTTTCAAGACATTTTTAGAGACCGATTTAATCATAATTTGCGTAGGTAATTCGTTTAACACGGTTGGAATAAGCCATTGCGGCGTTCTTCGACTAAAGTAATTCTTCACCTTAGGAACTGAATATAAATATTTTGGCGTCGCTTTACGTGTTGGCCGGTTATACAATCTCTTTACTTTATGTTCATTGTTATTGTGGTGTCCTTAGATTACAGTTAGCTTTACTTTGCTCTGTACGGGTAATATTTTACATATTTTATAATAACTTTTCGTATTCTTTACTAACGCTGTCTTTTATAGTTGCATCTGCAATTGCATGGTAAAAAATGTACAGAATTCCATTTTTTGCGCCATGCTTTGTTGCCGGCCGGCAAAAACTCATTTAGTTTATATCACGAAGCAAAAGTTTCAAATGATTATTTGTCCAATTTCAATTATGTCTTTTTATGTCACTTCATTCATTCTTTTTTTCGATTAAAAAAAAAACATGTAAAAGCATAGCCTTTAATTAAATTTTTTACTTTTGCAATAATTACCTATTTTACTATTAATGCAGTTTGAAATAGAGTATGCATTGTAGGTACAAAAGCAGTCTCACTTCTGCGGTGTAAAATCTATAAGGATGACTTTTTATAACACTTCATTGCATAAAACGCGTAAACGCTGCATGTTTTATAAATAATTTGATGAGATGGTGTATATGAATAATTTGATCTAATAATTAAGCGTCGCAACGAATCTACGGCATCCTCGCCCCGCACAGCCTAGCCCAGCCCAGGCTGTTATCCTGTTGTGACACTGTTTTTGCTTCGGATAGCCTCTCTACAACGTGTAACGGAAACCCCATATCTATCCAAAAGGACTGAAGACAACATCTGGTATGTAGTCTCTATGCAAAGTTTCAGCTCAAAATAAGTGACTCACAGAATTTACCCCAAATTATTGGTTTCATATGTTTCTTGAATATCAGTAATAACAAACGTGTCACAGCACTATGAGGGTCATCCCTTTCCACGTCATTTGCCAATAAAACAATAATTCTCTTTGTTCTTCTTAATTTGAAAAATTAGGATTACAAAACCCTTGCTATATCGTTTGTTATCATCCAAAGAAGCTGTGCACTCGGTTACATACCGGTTATACCCTTTAAATTACACGTTGTATACGTAGTACTTTATCTCAATGACTGTTGCAGAAATTGTCCGAATGCATACTAGGATGTACGATTTTGAAAAATTGTCGTTTAATAATAAATAATTTATTTGTATATGAGACTGATATATGTTTATGAACTACGTCAGAGCGGCGACAACGCTACAAGCGCGGACATTTGCAGGTTACTATCGGATTATGGAGGCAAGAATGTTCGTGTGCAATGACCGTAGGTATAATGATTTCGTTTATTACGTAAAAAACATCTCAAATCCTCTACTCGCATTTTCCAGAATCCTCCACAATGCTGAATCGCTGGAGCTCCGAGCCTTCACCCTGCAGTGTCTCCTGGCCATGAACCGGCCCGACCTGGCCCGCAAGCAACTCAAGGCACTGCAAGATATCGAGGACGACAGCACACTGACGCAGCTGGCTCAGGCCTGGCTTAACCTGTCACAGGTCAGCAGAACTAGAGATCATTTTGGGATATTTTAAAACGGTTTTTCTATTCCTTCGCGTTAATATGACCTAATTACTTCCAAAGCTGCTGCCTTAAAAGAAGGATAAACAAACACTCTTTTGCATGATAAGATAAGATAAAATCATTTTATGTGTTAAAATATAAGTGTACATAGAAAAGAAAAGCATGCAAGTTGTTAAAAAATATCCTACACAGGTCGTCATGTTTCATCTCGTATTAAAATTATACAGCTAATAAAATTATCTAAATAAATACAAATAAAAACAAATCAATCATTAAAATATCACAGTCACAGTTAAATGATCTTCATTGGATGTTTTCAAATAGATTTTCTATTGCTTGGCATTCATATGACATAATTATTTCCAAAGCTGCTGCCTTAAAAAAAGGACAAACAAACATTATTTCGCATGATAAGATAAGATAAAATCATAGATATATATAATCATATAATATATAATCATAAATCCGATCGGCTCCTACTTTCCGCGATGTAACTGTGCCGGTAACCGATCGTATTGAGCTTCTTGGGGTAACACTAACTTCCACCCTCAATTTTGGTCCATTTATCGAGGCTAGGCTCAGCTAGCAGTAAAATAGTTGGGAATCCTAGCAAAGGTGGGACGGTACTTCACACCGGAACAGATACTCAATCTATCAAGCCCAAGTTCGGTCGTGTATGGAATACTGCTCTCATCTTTGGGATGGATCTGCCAAATATCAACTGGATGCGGTTGAGTCTATCGAGAAAAGGGCCAAGAGACTCATCGGCAACGATCCACTGGTCGAATCAATGCTCCAGAGCTTTGAACATCGACGATGAGTTGCAAGCCTATCGGTTTTCTATCGGTTACATTTCGGGGAGTGTGCGATGGAATTACACAATCTAATTCCGCCAAGCCCGTTCCATCATCGGACTACAAGACAAACGGCGATGCGCCATCGTTACATGGTGGACATCCCACCGATACGCACAAAACGTTTTGGGAATACTTTCATTGTGCGTACGGCTAAGGAGTGGAATTCCCTGCCAGATTCTGTGTTTCCTGATCGCTATAACCTGAGAGTCTTTAAGTTAAGAGTGAATAGGTTACTTCTAGGCAAGCGTGCTCCATCTTCGACCACATCATCACTTACCATCAGGTGAGATGGTTGTCAAATGCAAACCTATTATCAATAATAAAAAAAAGAAATGAGCTCTTCGGAAAATTAGTGGCGGACGAATTTAAGTATATTAAGCCATGTGTGCGCACCAAATGCTATGAACAAATCTTAAAGTATTTACAGGAAGCTAAGGGGTATCATGTAAATCAACTTACAAATGAAGAATATGACACCTAACACGCTTACGCTCGAGTCTTCAACGCTAATTACACACTACAACATAAAATAAGCAATTCAAAAGTTGAAATAATAGAAAATGTGATATTTTAAAATTCGTTTTTATCTCCTACCATTTTATTTTACCCTCCCTGATGTAACTAATGTTACCTAAAAATAAATGAAATGAATAAAAATCACTTTTAAAACATATTTTTTAACATTACTAATTTAATTTTATCAAATAAATTAGACACCCAATTTTCTGGGTGTTTATGGGTGCTTGCGGGTGTTTATCGGGTTTTTATCAAAGCACCGGGTTTAAACCCGGTGGATTGCCCATCTATAAATACATTACATACGTGGATCATTTAATATAAATCAAAATTGCTTTTTACACTTTATCAATAAAATGAATACCTTATGAGTTACCGCAAAATGAAAATTATCGGACGAGAAACTAATTAAACAAAATAATATAAGCAAATATAAACTCTATTACCCGAGCGAAGCCGGGCCGGGTCGCTAGTAATTTATGAAATTGGTCCAGTAGTTTTTATTTTATTCATGACAAACATACAAAAACCAGACTTTTTCATGCCGTTCTTTAAGCAGTATAAGATTTTAACATTACCATGTCTCTACATACTGGAGTAGCTGTGTTTGTTGAGTCGAACCCAGATCGGTTTAGACGAGACTAAGACAACACTAATGTGTGTACTGCATGGCTCTGGTCATAATTAGATAATAAAATACCTGAGACTTTGATAGGCTTTTTAATTGATACAGCAAACTGATATAGCATAACTAAGTTTTTAGAAGAAAAACACTTTAGACTTTTAATTCCTATTTAAATCAAATTTTACTTTAAAATTTGCGTTATTTTAATTTTAATTTAAAATTTGTGTTATCTTAATTTTAATTTATTCAAGCACATGAGTAACTTAAAAGTTACTCATGTGCTTGTACTTATAATCTAAAGATTATAAGTATTTTTTTGGCAATTTTGCATGCCTACGGGTAAAATATGGCTGAACCTAATATCTATAACACCGTGTACTGTACCCATATAGATTACTTTACACTTCATAAGTATTTGTTATGTTAGTAAAGTGCGTAACAAGCACTAATCTTGTTAGATCTCTCTTACAAAAGTTTGTGTCTTGTAAGAAATCTTTAATCTTTGTGGTGTGCAAATGAAATTGAACCCTATATAATATATTCTTTATTGTACACCATAATAGTAAAACAAATAAGGACTTAACAACTATAGGTGATACAATGGGCGGTCTTATTGCTAAAAGAGTTCTTTTACAGACAACCTTTGGATGGATTTGACACAGAAGGAGAAAATAAATACGCGGGTAGTGTACGGTGTACAAATATTTACCTATATAACATATAAAAAACAATAAATTACATTCTCAAAACATATATTTATATTATACGTATAAAAAAAATAAAGACATACAAGATACGTGTGTGGGGCGCAAGGCTCGGATACCGATTAAATTTTCAAACCGGTATGATGTACTTGACTCCAAAACCTTTACATTCGGTTTCGTTCGCATAAACCGGTTTTTTTAAACCGGTATTAGGAAGAGCATTACATAGAGGTTTTTTCGGATTAAACGGTTTAGAGCAATAAAAATCGGTTAATACAGACGCACAATAAACAAACGTCGCGCGCTGTTCAGTTGCTATTCAGTCGTAAGAATTTTTTTGATTCGGGTCGAACGTTTATTTATGTCATTGCATCAATAAGCTCCGCAGGCTGTAAAAACATAAAAAATGGTTAAGTATCTAATATTTTTTTGGTGAAATTAAGTTGATAATGACGATAAATAATCGGTAAACATAATATTACTTTTCACCACGGAATAGATGAATAAGATTGGAATGGTAATGTGGACGTGGCAAGCGCGCCACATTTATGATACGAAAATCATAGCTCGACCGATTAATTCATTCACCGCGTTTAGTGCACTTCGGATTACTTCGGAATACAGAGCTCTGCTTTAAAATGCCGTGTTGTGCAATTATAACCTGTAAAACAAAAAGTTAGACCGCAAGTATAGAGCGTGCAGGTATATCTTTCCATGGGTAAGTCGAAAATAACATTTAATTACAATTTTATTTGTAAAAAACATTATAATATTCTGATCACTATGAAATTCCCAACATTAACAACATTATTACAACAAGTTACAAAAAATATACATTGCCCGATGTGTACTCGACGCAATGACCAAGTCCGCTTCCGCCATCGGAACTTTAAATAAGACTGCTCTCTGCGCTCCTCTGCGATCTATTTATACCCCGGCCTATGAGTTCTAGAATATTCTTGTAAAATCGACTCACTGCCTATATTGCCAAAAATATTCCAGAAGCTATTCAAGACACACAGTACTGTTACTCGCTGCTAGATGGCGTTAGTGTCTCGAACATTCTAGATTTCTGTCGAAGTTTCTCGACGTACTTCGCTAAACGACTGGCGTAACACTGCCCCCTCCTAAGACATGCTCGGCCCGAGCATCGTTAGACCCGTGGTAACGCGCCAGTCGATCAACTTGAACAATCTTTGGCGCAGCTCGTGGACCTTTCTGGATCCGATAAGTGACGTCATTAATTTTAGTCACAACGCGGTATGGTCCATCCCATTTTGCCTGTAACTTCGGCGACTTTCCTTTGCTGCGCACCGGATTATGGAACCAGACAAATGAGCCTTCATCAAATCCTGAATTCTTCATTTTTCGGTCGTAACGAGTCTTCACCTTCCGAGACATTTGTTGACCGGATTGTCTGAAATGTTCGTATAAGTCGTTCATTCTGTTTCGCAATTCACTCGCTTAGTCTGTTACACTACAAGGTGTATCTGGCAGTATACCAGTGATTAGGTCTGAATGTGTTTGTCCCAATCCTTTTGCCTGCTTTCCACAACTTTAGCCAGATATCTCTCCAATGTCTGGTTGAAACGTTCCACCATTCCATAAGATTGTGGGTGATACGAAGTGGTCCTGGTTTTATGAGTACCCATTACTCGACATGTCTCCTGAAATACCTCTGGCTCAAAATTCCGTCCTTGATCGCTGTGAATTTCCAAGGGTACTCCGTAGCGACAAAATACTTCGTTAACCAATTTATCTGCCACCGTGGTAGCTTCCTGATTAGGAATGGCAAAAACTTCTGGCCACTTTGTGAAATAATCCATTACGACCACAAAGTACCTGTTCCCACTCTCGCTCTCAGGAAATGGTCCCGCAACATCCAGCGCTATCCGTTCCCACGGGGCTCCCACATTATAGATCTTTAAAGCTCCTCTACTGCGTGTTTGAGGTGCCTTAACTGCTGCACAACTAGTGCATTTGCGGCACCAGTCTTCTACGTCGTCTCGGCAGTGGTTCCAGTAAAACCTCTCTCGTATCTTTAACAGAGTCCGTTTTACTCCCATATGACCTCCTGAACATCCATCGTGGTAAAGCCGTAGAACTTCAGGTACCTTCGCTTTTGGTACGACCATTTGTAGGTGACAATGGTCTCCTCGAGTATTTTCCCATTTGCGGCACAATACTCCCTCGTGAATCACCAAACTGTCCCACTGTGCCCAATAACTTTTTATTGTAGTGCTCATTCCAGCGACTAGTTAGTAGTTTAGACTAGTGCTCATGCCAACTAGGCTTTAGAGCAGCGGCTTTCTTCCATTCAAGAATGGGTTTGACGTCTAAGTCATCCTGCTGCGCACGCTGTAGCGCTTCTTTCCACTCATTGCTCAGGTGTGTTCTCCATCTTGATGGGTACTATTTCTTTTTCTTCTTGCCTAACACAGTGCTTACATTCTTCAGGGCAAGGTCTTCTTAATAGCGCGTCCGCGTTGCCGTGACATCTTCCATTACGGTGCTCAGTTTCATAGTGGAACTCTTGCAGTTGTTCAATCCACCTTGCAACTTGCCCTTCAGGGTTCTTGAATTGCAAAAGCCACTTTAATGCAGCATGGTCGGTCCGCAGATAAAATTTTCGACCAAGCAGATATTTACTGAAATGCTGCAATGTTTTTACTACTGCTAGTAGCTCCCTTCTCGTGACACAATAATTTCTTTCTGGTTTTGATAAAGCTTTACTGAAGTAGGCTATCACAACCTCTTTATCTCCTTTTCGCTGTGATAACACGCCACCAATTCCGGTATTACTTGCATCTGTGTCTACGATAAAGTCATTCTCAGTGTCAGGAAATCCAAGAATAGGTGTATCGCACAGACGCTTCTTCAATTCGCGGAAAGCAGCGTCGCAGTCTTCTTCCCAGCAGAATCTTCGCTTCTCTTCAGTGAGCTTGTGTAATGGCTTAGCAATATCAGCAAAATATTTCACAAACCGGCGGTAATATGAGCACAATCCTATAAACGCTCTGACCTGTGTCTTGTCTTTTGGTACTGGCCAATCCTTAACAGCGACTATTTTGTCCGGATCAGTTTGCATACCTTCTTGCGAAACTACATGGTCCAGGAAAGTCACTTGTCGTTTGAAAAATGAGCACTTTTTAGGACTTAGCTTCAGATTGGCTGCACGGATTTTTGCTAGCCCACGTTCCAGGTTCTTAAGATGATCTTGAAATGAGCGCCCGACAATAATAATGTAATCTAAATATACCAGACAGGCGTCTCCAATAAGCCCTGTGAGTACCAGCTCCATTAGCCTTTCAAAAGTTGCTGGCGCATTGCACAAACCAAATGGCATTACTTTGACTTGCCACAGACCTTTTGCCGTAGAAAATGCTGTCTTTTCCTTATCCTTAGGATCCAGTTTCACCTGCCAGTAGCCACTTTTCAAATCTAGGGTTGTAAACACTTCATTCCTGTCAGCGTGTCTAAAGTGTCGTTAATTCTTGGTAGTGGATAACTGTCCTTCTTTGTTGCATCGTTTAACCTCCGATAATCGACACAAAAACGTAAGTTGCCTTCCTTCTTCTTGACTAGCACTACGGGAGAACACCATGGACTGGATGAAGGTTCTATCACACCATCCTTTACTTCGTCTTCGTCTTCAGACAGATCCTTGTACCAACCTTCTAGAAGGGATGACACATTATATCTGCTATTAAGTTTATTGCTACTGGATATTCTTGGCATCTGCGTATCCAGGCAACTTCCTCACAGGTGCCCATCAATGTTCACTTTTTAATTATGTGTTCTTCATTACTTGGGTTTAAAATCCTCACTACTGAAGTATTTGTGGGCCCACCAGAGTGCGTGCCATTATTCATGGATGATCACTATCCGTTCTTTCAATAAACAGGCACCGACGCTTTTGTCCCAAATTTTGTGATAAACTTACTGGCTCAATGGTTTCCGATCTAGGACGAAGGGTAATTTTCTTCAGGCAGTAGACTTATCCTGATGATCCACAATCCATACAGATTTCTTCTGTGCCACATTTTAATATTCCTTGGTTAATGTCGATCTCACAATGATGGTCTCTGTATGTGCTGTACTGATATTTTGCTGTAACATACCTACTGTTTACTATCGGTCTACTTGCGAATTTTAAACATTTAAGCAAATACTTTTATGCCAATCAATTGTTTACAAAAACACTTTGAAGTTTTATTGTTTTCATTGTAGTCAAAGTATGTATAGATTAAATTCGTCCGCTTTCTACCCATGTTAAACACAAATAATAAAATTAACTCGTAATTAAATCTTACTGCACAGCAGACCTTCGATTTATGCTGACTTCGAGTCAGCATGAATCGAATGAAAAGAAATATCGTAAGTACGTCTACGCGCCGCTTGTGCGGTAGTCACACACAAGTTGCAACGCGTTCACCGACATGCCGTTCGTCGAATAAACCGGTTAATTTAGGTAAAAATAAAGTTCTCAAAACGTTTACGTTCTTATGAAAAGTTCGGAGGAAAACCGAAATAAACCGGTATTAACCGGTATTTTTTAAACCGGTTCCGAGCCTTGGTGGGGCGTGTCGGGAAACTTTTAGAATAAAGTCCGTTTCATATAATAAAAAGGTTCATAACTGTTCACAAAAGTTCTTAAAAATTATCAAATTTAAAAGTAAAATAAAAGTAGGTAAAACTATACGCCATGAGTGCAAGTGTCTGTTCCCACCGATGTTAGGTTGGAAAAAGCCCAGGGACTCGTCGTTACCGTGGGAAGCGCTACTCATGGAATTTGATGCTTCGCGCTTGTTTGCAAGTGTGCTGAGCTAGCAACTTGGGATCGTAACATACATAATAACAACAATATAATAATATATAGCTGCTGGTGGTTCCGAGAGCTCGTACCAACCTTCTGAGGCAGGCGTCTCTGACGCGTGCACTCAACACAATAAACGTTATTGCTAGGGAGACAGATCTATTTTTTTGTTCTCTGGGTGAATTTACAAGGTCAGCACTGTTTGTAATATGTTATTATAATTAATGTTTGTGTATGTTTTATTGTTTTTTACCCGACTGCAAGGGAATGATACTTTTTTTTTCCTTTTGCTACGCTATCGCATTGGGTTAATACCTATAAGGATAGTTGTATGTGTATATGTAAATAAATAAATAAAAATAAAATAAATAAATATATTATTATTATGTATTATTTTTGTAAATTTGCTCGTTGTTTAACTTGCAGGGCGGACCAGGAGTGCAGGACGCGCACTACAGTATCATGGAGCTGTCGGAGAGGCTCGGCGCGCTGGGCGCCGGCCCGGCCGCCGTGGGAGCCGCCGCCGCTGCCTCCAGAGGTAACTCATTCATTTGTACATAACTTAATTCAACACTAACATCGAATTAACTTAGTAATAGAAAAACCGGATAAGTGTTAAACTCGCCCGTTCCGTACAAATTCCATCATCGGACTACAAGACAAACGGCGATGCGCCATCGTTACATGGAGGACATCCCCATACGCCCAAAACGTTTTGGGAATACTTTCATTGTGCGTACGGCTAAGGAGTGGAATTCCCTGCCGGAGTCTGTGTTTCCTGATCGATATAACCTGGGAGTCTTTAAGTCAAGAGTGAATAGGTTACTTCTAGGCAAGCGTGCTCCATCTTCGACCACATCATCACTTACCATCAGATGAGATGGTGGTCAAACGCGAGCCTATTATCAATAATAAAATATTGTAGATTACAAATAGTTCAGAAATCTAGAGCTTTTCCCAAAAAAATGCTGTTATTTTCATTTTAAATAAGAATTTATCCATTGCAAAAAATAAATAAACCATGTTTCGGATATGCACATCAACCTCATTCGTACCTATAATGCTATATTTTTTATGATTTAATGCCTTGTTCCATTAAGTCCGCCAATAGACCATAAACCTGAGTATATGGTTTTAATTTCAATTCGATATCTGAACGCGTTCATGAAATAAAGGGTCTTGACAGACAGACAGATGGACAAAAAAAGTGATCATTTTGAGGTGAGTTTATTTTTTCCTTTTGAGGTATAAACCTAAAAAATAGAAAGCTCATCTGTTGGCTCTGTAGTAGACCAGATCGAAGACATAGGAGAGGTCTCGTCCCTTATTAGTGTACCTTTAGTATTTGGCACTGTTCGTAAGGCAAGCATTTGACGCTACACTATTGTTTTTGTTTGGCTGTTCACGTACTTCAATAAGTGTGAACCAATCAGTAAGAGTAAATTGACAACTTACTCTTCTAAGTTAATGATTTCCTAAGTGCTAGTAACATAAGAACACCCGCTTGTTACTTGAGTTCAGTTCGCATTGTACTTGCTCGCAAATCTTTTATTTATAAATATCACATTGGCGACGAGGATTATTGTTACAGTGTTTAGTAGCCACGGTGTCTTGTAAAATTAGGTGGCATTTACATGCTCAATGTACTAGGGCAGCAGCACGGAGCAAATATTTGCTCCGTGGGCAGCAGTCTCTCATGAAAGTAATGTATGTTTCAGTGCGATATTATAGTACCAAAAAGCCTAGGCGTCCATATAGACACTACATATATGGGAGAGCCTAAGTTACGTTTAGCACATCATTTTTATGAAAGTAGAAGACAACTAATGGTCGATATTCGGCCATATTTTACATAATAACATAATCAGCCTCATCTCTATCAAAGGATATGGGTCGAAATCTACCACGCGGGCCCAGTTGGTGGATAATGTATAAAAACAATATTTTGCTTGATTTAAACTACGACATTCACAACTTCGGAGTGAAGTTAAATGAAACTGTTTAAAAAATAAAAGCATTATTTCTGCTCTCAGTACATTATACATAAGGTCAGGCGGTGCAAGTGCGCCGACGGGGTAAGCGCACCTACCATAAAAATATCGTATTCTACAGATATAATACAACTAACGACGTCTTACATCCATGCAACATACTCAAACACAGTCCCACTTCACAATCGCAGATGCCTCTGTACACCATTACTTGATATATCCACCATTTTAGTTTTAATGGCATTTAAACCTGTTACCAGAGATGAGGACGTGTTATTTATCCCCTTAAATTTTCAAATATTTTATGTGTTGCGGCAAACCAATGAAGCGAGTACAGAAATTAGTTGTTTTTCTTTAAATCTATGGCTGTATTTTAGCCCTAGGTAGTGAAATTAATATTTTTTATAGAAATTAAAATCGTACCCTCAAAATAATCAAGTGAGGCAAGTGCGCCTACGTTTTTAGTAGTATGGCGCACTTCCCCCGAGCCAGAAGTCGTCAACTTTTATGATTCAGTTATTTTATTACCCAACGGCCTCTGTGCTGTTTTGAGCTGAGAAGGTGTTGGGTGATAGGTTTACAGTAAAAGCTTCGTATCAAGTCTATAAACTATTTTTAAATAAGTAATATTGTTTATTTTTTCTTGGGATTTGCTTTTGGGGCACTATAATTATATAAGTAGTTGATCGTAAGTGTTAACAGTAAAACCCAAGTACTTGTCAATTCCTTTGTTCCTTATTTCATGCACGCTTAGGTGTGCCTAATCGGAAGCGATAATCGAAGACTAGCTACTCTTGAAACCTATCGATCCAGCTATTATCATTCAACATCAGTCTTTAAGTCATGCCAAAGGCCTTTGGGCTTGGCACTAGGTTGCCCACAGATCTCTCGACAAGAAAAAGGAGTTGGATAGTTTCTACAAATAGTCGTAAAATTATTATCTTTTACAGATGGTTCATACTTATCAAAGAAAAACCGATAAACCTTCTTGATCTAGATAAACTTTATGTCAGGCAGTTGACGCTGTCCGATGAGGCCTATCTGGATATGAAGCAGCTAAAACTTATGGTATACCTCGCAAAACAATCATGGATCATGTAACGGGTCGAAGGGGTTAAAAATCTTTCACACAAGGTAGACCTTGTCAGCTGAAATTGAAATAGACTTAGCTAAATATCTACATATGATGGAAAGGCATAAAGGAAAAATTGTTACCTACTCTTGTAATTTTACGTAATGCATAAAATAAGTCTGATTTGATTAATTACAGATATCTATTATTCTAGCCAAACATTTTTATTTAAATACAGCAGTTATTTACCTTTTTTAAAAGGATCAGCATTTAAGGTTTAGAATCCCTGATTACTAGTCTATCAAATTTGTTATGGAAGCTGTACTAGCCTATAGGACGAGTACACTAAAAAGAAACCAAGAGTAATACGTTTATTTCTTTATATTCTATTAAGTGAATTATCGGTTTGACTGGTAACGTACGATTTTAACTTTATTATTTAGATAGGCGCACTTGCCCCGTTTCCAGGGGCAAGTGCGCCTATATCCATGTTTTCCAATTTAATAGAAAATCTCGTTAAGATATTGATAGAATTGGTTGAATCGACGTTTTTTGCAGCTACAACATTCCAAATATTGACAATTTAATAAATGTTCACTCATAAGTCAGCATTCAAAAAAAATATTATGCATCGAAATCATCTATGCAAACAATATGGCGCTCTTGCCCCGCCTGACTTATAAACTTGAACTATATGCCATCGTCCCCTGTCCGCGTATTTTTTCTAAAAAGGAGTACAATGTTTTTGTTTCAACTAATACTGTTTCTAAGTTAGTTTGCCCGCATGAGTTGCCCGTCAAAACTTGTCCGATTTTAAACTTCTTTCAGCAGTAGTTGCATTATCACTCACTTCTTCTGGGCAGTCGCTGCGCCCCGCCAGGGGCGCGGCGAGCGGTCACAGGGCTTTGCCCCACTCCCGCGGGAGCATGCCGTGTCCCGTAAATACGGGACCGTCCTCGGGTTGCCTAGTAGCGGCGTAGATGTTCGGGTGTGCGTTGAAAGCGCCTGTTCAAAAGTGAACGGCAAACGCACACCCGCGTGATTAATTGCTATTGTGTAACTATAGGCGCGCCGCGACGCCGATTTTCGGCGTCGTTTCTTCACGACACCCCGGCGGTCTGACCCCGCCAGGTGAAACCCCCATACGGGGGAAGCCCAGCGGGAGCCGACTCTGACGCACCTATAGTGAATGCGGGGCTCTCGTTCGTCCCGCTTCCAGATCTAGCCGGTTACGTTTCGAACCGCAGAGCCGAGAATGTATGTGTGAGCGGCATTGTACTGTGTGTCGCCGCTCAGTGCGTCTGCACCGAATAGCGTGCGCTGCTATTCGGTGCTAGTTATGTATAGCGCATGTAGAGTCATGAATGAGTGTTTTAGTACGTAACGTGCCTATATTAACTTAGAACACGTTACGTACTAGGTGAAGTGTTGTTATGAATAGTATAATTGTTTGAGTAAGCCGCGTGTAAAGTGGGGCGACTTACCCAGGAGTCAAGTCCGGGGGGGATGCGGCCGCGACGTCTGTCGGGAGCAGATCTCTGGGCAGCCTCCTCGCGTCTGGCGGGCGCGCGTGCAGGGGCGCCAGGTGCTGGATGTGAGGCCAAGCAGAGGCGTCGGCACGCGCGAACATCGCCTTCGCGAGGCGCTGCACGTACTCATCCAGGCCCTCAATCCCGAGGTCCCGCCTGATTACGTCGTTCCTCACATAGCGAGGGGCACCTACTGCTGTCCGCAGCGCTGCGTTCTGCTGCGCGCGGAGCGGCCTGCGGGTCGTCTCACTAGTGAGGACGAACCAGGCGGGGGCGGCGTATGTCAGCAGGGAGCGTATGTACGACTTGTACACGCCCACCTTGACACGTACCGGGAGGCGGGATGAGAGCACTGGATAGAGCAGTGAGCGGGCTACCTTTGTCTGCGCCGCGACTTGCTTGATGTTGAGCGAAGAGCAGGGCCCGCAACTCAGCTAGGTCTATCTGGGTTGCGGGCGGTTTGTAGGCGGCGTATATTCGGAGATCCTCGCCGGCCACGTGGATCTGCACACCCAGCGTGTACAATGAAGTCGTGGAGGGGGGCAGCTCTTGATGGACGACTCTTCGCCTCACCAGCACTGCCAGACCACGATATCTGATGTTGAAAGCCGACCGTTCGTCTAGGCGATAAACGAGGTACCCTGGGAACTTGACCCTATCTTCTGGTCCCAGGTGCGTCTCGTTTATTAGCGCCACGTCGATGTTTTGTTCCCTCAGGAGATGGCGGAGGGGGGCGACCTTGTCTCGCAGGCCGCGGGCGTTCCAGTTTAACACCCGCAGTGGCCTAGCCATGGGTGAGTGTTAATAAAGTGGCTAGGCCATCTAAGATGACCTGTTGTGGGTCCTGCCCCCGCCCGATGGCCTGTATAAGGTCCATCAGGATTTTAATGGCGCAGGTCATAAATTCTTTGTTGACATTCACCGAGGCGCCGGCCGTCTCGGTGTTTGTTTTTTGTTCCTTCGGTTTTAGATTTGTAGTTTGTTTACCGGCGCCTCTTGTCGCCGTGACTAGTTTCGGTTTGGCCTGCGCCTTGTTGGGCCTGCGAGACCTCTGCCTGGGTCGCGTTCTCGTTTTTCTTCGGGTTCTGCGGGGGGGGGGGGGGGGGGGGTTTGTGCCTTACCTTTCCCCCCACGCTTCTTGTTCCTCCTCCGCCTGGAAGAGGTGGCCTCTCCGCGCGTCGTGGGCCCGTTTGCTGCCGCCATCAGGGACGCGCCGCCGTGGCCGTCCTCTACCTGGTTGGCCTGCGAGTCGACTGGTTGTTTGGGGCGGCGCGAGTTAGCTGCCGTGATGGCGACAGTTCCCGCCCGCCTGTTCTGAATCTCTCTTTGGAATACTGGGCACTTGACGTGACACGCCGGGTGCGGGCCACCGCAGTTTGCGCAGGTGGCCGGCTCTTCCCTTGGGCGTGTGCAGTCTCTTGCCGCGTGCCCTTCCCCACATCTCACGCAGGCGAGCGGGTGGTGGCATTGGTGCGATGAGTGCCTGAACTTTTGGCACCTATGGCACTGGGCGGGTCCACGCTTTCCACGCCATACTTCTATCCTTACCCCCCGCATCATTAAGAATACGGAGGTATCGTAAAGGGTCGGGATATCCGGGGTCCTCTTTAACATGGCGTAAAATACGCAGCCGGGTCGTCCTTGGCGCGCCCTTATGTGGCGCACGTACTCCGGCTCTTAACCTAGTACGCGGAGCTCTTCCTCAATCTCCTGTGGCTCGGTGTCAGCCGGCAACCCCCGAATGGCCACTTTCACTAGCTTCTCCGCCGGTAGGGAATATGCAAACCACGATATTCCGCTTTGCTTTTCTAGCTCGGTTAAGTACCGCTGGATCAGCCTATATTCGTCCTCAGACTCTGGTGAGAAACGCACGCCGGATCCGTACGGACGGGCGTTAGGAGGCCGACCCAGCTTGGTTGCTAAGGCTCTGAAGTGCTGAGCCCAGTTAGGGAGCCGCTCTACTACCAGCGGAGGGTAGCGGGGGCGCTTCTTCCGCTGACCTGTGGTCGCGTTGGAAGTGGTGGCGGGGGCCGCGCCGTTAGAAGTGGTGGCGCGGGCCGCATCTGAGTTAGTAGTGGGGGTAGGTGCAGGCACTTCACCTACCTCCTCTGTGGAGTCCTCCTCGTCCTCTGATGACCGTCGGCTGTCACTGTTGTCCCGCCGCCGTGACGCACACTCACGTTGTGTACGTTGTGGTGGCGGATCGGGGCGGTATCTCTTCCTTTCTTCAATGGTGTTCTCTTCGGGGCTTCGGCGGCGTCTCTGCGGGCGCGGCTCGGGTGGCACGTCGGCGTCGGAGTCCGACGACATTTGCGCTCCGCGGTCGGGAGACGCACACGACATACTCGACCCCGCGCGCGATGATGTGGTCGAGTATGTCGCGGGCGCGTCATACACGGCGATACGCGGCGGCGCACGGTGGGCTGAAAAACGGCTTTCATAGACTTAGGCATTTTATTTTGCAAGTGCCAGTTTTTGTGCCGGATATCACTTCTATTTGTTATAACAATATACAAAAATGACACCAGAATTGATTCTGCACAAAAACGAAGGAATTATAATTTTTTTACGAAAATTTTGTATGGAGCTAGTATGAAAAATCGAAATATCTCTGAAACGGCAGCGATAACCGTAATATCCTTATAGGAGGTTTTAGTACTAATTATTTATGATTTTTTGACATACGTTACATAATGGTTGTAGATGCCTTTTTTTTTTTAAATCGTCAAAATATTTTTATTTATTTTTACATATTAAACGTTCCTTTTAGTGTTTAAGTTGAAGAATTCAGAGCTTTAACAACTCTTAACATAAAATAGCATCACCCCTATAGACCTGAAGGACTAGACAGAGGTGTGTAGTATCTTGTTGATCTTGTAAGATTTCCAACAATACCAAATAGTTGAATATCAGTGTCAAAGTGCTGTCGCTTCTTTTAGAAAGATAGGGGAATGAAATTGTTAATTGATCATACCCTAAAAGTATGATTACAACATAACCGGACACATAATAATATCGACACAAAAGGAATTTTAAAACCTTGCATACGTTCAAAATACAAAATAACATATTGTGTAGTCATCTAATGAGTCTGATGACAAGTAATTAAGTAATTAGAATGATGGTTGTAGTCTTCTGATTCTAATGAGCCTATTAAGTGATTAAATGATTTGAAATATCTCGCAACAATACCAACTAAGAACTGCATTCACCTTTTTATAATTAGTGAGCTAATGTGATTTGCTAATGTTGATTAGTTCTACTATGAGTTCTACGAAATGTTTTTGACGATTATAAATTTTTATTATCATATCTTTTATAACTTTAATGAGGGTAGTTAACTAATTATTGACTTTATACAATAAAAGGGCTATAATTTTGTTCCATAATTTAGATTGTTCACAACCGTGTAACTGCTAACACTAAAACTATTTGCTTTGCGACTACAAAATCTTAGAATGGAAAGTTTAATCACCAACTTAGATTTGTTTGTTCTTCTAAAAAGTGAGTGTCCTTCATTTAATCATGAAGTATTGTTTAGTGCAATTGTGTCCCGCATAGGCGATTGCCTTTCTGCCGAAGATCAAGTAACTCTCAAAGAATTTTGCCGGAGATTCACGCGAGCTGCTTTAAACAGGTGGCAGAAATCTAAACGATTCTTTGATAAGTTTAGAAATACGTACGGAGAGTGGTTGCAAGCAAATATTGATTGGCCGAGTTGCGTGCAAACTTTAATAAATCAAGAACCAACTGTTGATGAGATACCAAGAGCACGCTCAGTCTCTCCAGAACCTTCGACATCATCGACTGTTGGAACAATGACAAAAAGGTCCCGAAAACCATTCAAAGATCTGGGAAGCAAACAGAAAAAGAGAAGATCTAGTGAGCACATAGGCGAGGATTCCTGTGAATTGGCATATGCAGCTGCAGCACGTTTAAAAGAAGAAGGTTATGAAGATATCGCATCTGTAATCAATTATATGATCAAAAATCCAGAAGCTGCCGTTAAAATCAAGGAAAGCATTAAGAAAACAGTAATATTTACACCAGAGAAAGCACTTGGATTGCTTCTTTCACTTAAGCTTTCAAAGTGGCAATATATTACGTTGCGAGAGACTGCCATTCGGGAAGGTGCTAAGGATATTTACCCATCCTACTATAAACTGCAACAAACTATGCTTGCATGCTACCCTCCTAATCAATCAGTATCAGTTACGGATTCATCAGCTAGAATTACACTTCAAGCTTTACTTGACATCACGGTGAAGCGGATTCTTCAAAGTCTTTCTGATAATGTGGAAAATAAGCAGTTAAAGCTGATATCGAAGTGGGGATTTGATGGTGCTTCCAATCAAAGCCGATACAAGCAGAAAATGGACGGCGAGCATGATGATTCAAGCATTTTCATGACCTCCTTGGTGCCACTGAAACTGACAGATGGAGATAATACTATATGGACAAACCCGAAACCATGCTCAACTTTTTATTGTCGTCCGGTTCAGTTCACTTTTGTAAAAGAAAGCCATGCAGTTGTCATTGATAACAAAAGAAAAATGGATGAGGAAATTGAGGCCCTTAACCCCACAGAGTGCATTAATAGTAACAGGGTGACTCATAAACTAATGATGACAATGATCGACGCAAAAGTCTGCACGTACCTTACTGAAGCTAGATCAAATGCATCATGCTACCTGTGCTTAGCAAAACCAACAGAAATGAACCACTTAGATGCTGTAACATCAAAAACTGTGTGTTCTGACATATATGAATTTGGCCTATCATCCCTACATGCCCGTATAAATTGCATGGAATGTCTGTTACACATTGCGTACAGACTTGACTTCAAACAGTGGGCAGCAAGAAGTAATGAGCATAAAGATATGTTACAAAACAGAAAAAAAAACATTCAAAATAAATTTAAAGAGGAGCTCAATCTGTTAATTGATATAGTAAAACAAGGCTCGGGAACTACCAATGACGGGAATACCGCAAGGAAGTTTTTCGAGTTTCCCAATAAAACTGCAGCTATTACTGGGTTGGATCAAAACCTGATAAAAAGATTTGCTGTTATTTTGCAAGCAATAACATCTGGTGAGAAGATCGATGTCATCAAATTTAAAGATTTTGCTCGCAAAACAGCAGAAAAGTACGTGGAATTATACGACTGGTACTACATGTCATCAACCGTACATAAACTATTAATACACGGAGCTGACATAATCGAAAAAAATGATATTGTCCCGATTGGGACTCTCTCGGAAGAAGCCTCAGAGTCTCGAAACAAAGATTTTAGGAGGTTCCGGGAACATCATTCGCGGAAAAGAAGCAGGCAAGATCAAGATCAAGATATCCTAAATATGCTTGTTGTTTCTTCGGATCCTTTTCTAAGTGCACAAAGACCGAAGTTAGATGCCAAAAGGAAGACAACCTTTTTTGCTGAAACTCTCGACCTAATACAGTTTCCGGAAACTGAGTTCGAGTTTGTAGGTATATCCGATCTGGATTCTGACTCGGAATTGGAGTCCGACAACGAAAGTTGTAAAGAAAATTTGTAAAATTTAATTATTTTTCTTTATGTTCTTTTGTTATTTATGTTAGTTTATTGTACCAATATGTTTAGTTAATAATTTCATAAATTATAGTTTCAAATATGTATTTTGTATAATTGAATTTATTAGATATTATTTTTGTTACTTCTGTTTTATTTAAATTACCTATCAATAAAAAGTTTATATACAGTCTTTTTTTTTTTCACATATTCTTAATATTTGGGGAAAAAGCATGCTTCCTAACGATGTTCTTAACTTTGACACAGTTCATGGATCGTTTTGAACAGTTTCATATGTTAAAATAAATAATGTTAGTACTATAATCCCCTATAAGGATATTATTATTATTATGTGTCCGGTTATGTTGTAATCATACTTTTAGGGTATGATCAATTAACAATTTCATTCCCCTATCTTTCAAAAAGAAGCGACAGCATGGGCACTTTGACACTGATATTCAACTATTTGGTATTGTTGGAAATCTTACAAGATCAACAAGACACTACACACCTCTGTCTAGTCCTTCAGGTCTATAGGGGTGATGCTATTTTATGTTAAGAGTTGTTAAAGCTCTGAATTCTTCAACTTAAACACTACTTACTTAAACTCGCACTTGCAAAATAAAATGCCTAAGTCTATGAAAGCCGATTTTCAGCCCACCGTGCGGCGTTTGGGTCGTGGCTAGCGCTGCTGCCTTACGTAGGCGCGGATCCCTTGACGGGGTCGCGACGGCACGCGCGAACGATGGGTACGCGGCGGCGGCAGGGGCGCGTGATGTGCCAGCGGTGGCAAGCGCGGAGGCAGCGCCAACGGGGGCGCGCGGGGCAGCGGCGGGCCCGGTAGCGACCGGGCGCTGCGTCGCGGGACTTGCCTTGGTAGGGGGCTGCGGGCGACTCGGCGCCGTCACGGGCGCAGCGCGCGCAGGCGCCGGCGGCGGCGGCGGGTCGGCGGCAACCCTCCTCCCCTGGGTTTTCTTCTTGCCATCTGTCCTGGCTGAGCCGGCCGTCGTGATCCCGATTTCCGGGAGCGACGGGGCCCTATCCAGCGACGGGATTCTTCTATCGCCGAGCTCCTCCTCGTCCAGCCGGGCTTCGGCATCACACCACTTATATCTCGCGGTTTTAGTCCACAGTGAATTTAAAAGAATTTAAAGTTTTACACTGATAAAAATGTTATGTGGGTAGTCCCAACCGACGACGCTCTCGAAGCGTCGAGAGGCTACGACGGTGACGCCCTCTGCGCCTGTACGAGCGAACGGCGTTCACTCGTACACTCGCAGAGAGACAACACCAAAACGGTCCGTACGCGAATTAAAACACTGATCACTTGTAAACAACGACACTTGTGCTCTCGGTGGTAACTGGCGCTCCATTATCACTCAGTGACATAAACATGCATACATATAAAAATTCTTTTCACGCAGGCGAAGCCGCGAGCATAAGTTTACATTACAATCCTCATATTTTTTATTTCCAAAACAGGTATTTGTAGTACATAAACAATGTGTACGTAATCTATAATACGAAACATGTACATACATGTAACTGATTATACATAATTACAGTAATTGTGTAGGTATGCTAAGGAGTGGAATACCCTGCCGGAGTCTGTGTTTCCTGATCGCAATAACCAGGGAGTCTAAGTCGAGACTGAATAGGTTACTTCTAGGTAAGCATGCTCCCTCTTCGACCACATCATCACTTACTATCAGGTGAGATGGTGGTCAAAGGCGAGCCTATTCTGAATAAAAATAAAATATCAATGAAAACAGTTCAACCATAGAACTTTATTTTGGAAGTAACGCACACAATTGTTTATTTAATAATTCTTGTTTTTATTTTGTATTTATTGTGGGCCTTTGCACCTGGGTCAAATAAATATTTAAGGCTATTCTTTTATTGATTATAGGCTCGCGTTCGACCACCATCTCGCCTGATGATAAGCGATGATGTGGTCGAACTTGAAACACACTTACGTAGAAGTAACCTGTTCTCTCTCTTTAAAGACGTAAGAAGTAAATGATGTTTATTTAGCAAATTGGTTATTAAATAATACTTTTACACGTTGTTTTAATTTTGTAAATTTAAACTAGATGAGGCCGGTGTTTCCTAACTGACTACCCTGAGAAGAACTATTACCTTTAATGTCCTCTCGCTCCAGGTATGTGGGAGGAAGCTGAACAGATGCTGACGGAGGCCCAGGCTCGAGCTCCACAGCAGCCCGACCTATTGCTAGGGCTCGCCGTTACTGCGGCACATAGCGGGAAGGCTCCCGAGGTCAGTACACTATGATAATTTGCTTAACATATACCAGGAAAGCATAAGCGTAAGGAGGTAGTCTGTAGTTGTACTTAGGTAAATAGTACACCGTGGACTACTCGCGTATTTATTTTCTCCTGTGTCAAATCCATCCATAGGTTGCCTGTAAAAGATCGCTTTTAGCGTTTTTATTTATTTATTAAGACAGTTTACTTGTGGATACATACATATATCTTCTGCCAAACTGCAGTATAGTTTGTCGGCAGTGTTCTCGTGGATTCCTTGTATTATTGTTATACAGGTATTTATAAAGTACTTAATACTTATGTATTTAATAAGCAAATAAAAAGTAAACAAAAAAAAACAAATATCTAGTGATAGATCTTTAGCACTATTATTATTTAAGTGTGTTTCAATTATTGGTGTACAAGAAAGTACACTCTATCTATCATAAATTTTAACGCTAGGGACACAAACCTTAGTGCTTACGATTAGTGACAAGACCGCCCATTTATCACCCTTTTTAACACGCTTTTATTAGGTCGACCTGTATGTAACTATGTAATGGAATCTAAGGTAACTAATTTAACCAACTTCCAAGGGTCGTAGCGTAATGAAAATTGGCAGCTGTATGTAGTTATGATGACAACACAATAATATGGTACTGTTAAACTGATCTGATGATGAAGCCGGAAGATATGAACTGGAACTTCATGATGGAAAATCGTATCATAGCTGTTTTGGATTTCTAGAAAAGTCTTGTAATGAACTTTGACCACGATTAGGTTTCAAGGTCTGATGACGAAGCTGGAAGATAGGCACTGGCATTCCATGATGGAATATCGTATCATAATCGTGTTTGCACTTGTAAGAAAGGCCACGTAATGGACTTTGAACACGATCAGGTTTCAATAAACCTAAAGAAAATCCGTTATCGGTTTTCTTAACCTTTTTGAATTACCGCGTAATTCATAGATTTATTATTAGGTTGATCTGTAACGAACTAAATATGCAATAAAATCTAAGAATCTGAATTAAACGTACTTCTAATTGTTGTATCATCCTGAAACTTGGCAATTATGCGAGCTGGTCTGACGATTTAATTGGAAGGTAGCTGATGGAACCTTGGACTGCCTACTAGTAAACATTTCTAATTTCTGCTCATTACATTAGTCTTAAAAGCCTGTTTCTGGTTTTTTAAACTATTAATTTATTAGTTGTTAAGTCCTTATTTGTTTTTCTATTATGGTGTACTATAAAGACTATATGTCAGATCAAAAAATCCAAAATCCAGAGTAAATTCCGGACATTTGATGAAAATTCCTGACTTTCTTTAATTTGAAATAAAAACATCATATTTTATTTTATTTTTCACTCTTTCATTCAATTGTAGAAATTCCGGACGGTTTACGATTCCCTCCGCATTCCGGACAAAGACCTAAATTTCCGGACATGCCCGGAAAATTCCGGTCGTACCTCCTTTTGTAATATGCCTCCCTGGTCCTGCGATAATAGAGTACATTTTTACATACTCTCTCTCTGGTCGTTTCGTCATGCCTGACGATCGTAGTTAAGATAGTACTCCTGTCAGATAGATGCATGTGTATTGGCAGTGTGTAGAATTTCTATGAGATGGATTGATAAATTGGTCAGAACATCTGATTCGTGAGCGGCCACACAGGGTCTTTTCGACTCCATCGACCCAGAAGATCCTTCAACACAGTTATATAGTGCAAGTAGGAGGTTCCCATCGATAATCAACTTTATCACTCTCTCCACGTCTCTCATTATACAGTTTTCGAAAGACGCTCTTTTATTTTAAACCGTGAAAGGAGAATTACACAATTTTTTACTATAAAAACTTTTTACCAAAAAATTAAACCGACTTCCAAAAAACACTGCAAAGTGAAAAGTAACTTTAATTTCGGTAGTCGGTGTCTTTAGTTTTGTATTTTCGTTTTTGGCACCGACTTCCGAAATTAAAGTTATTTTTCACTTTGCAGTGTTTTTTGGAAGTCGGTTTAATTTTTTGGTAAAAAGTTTTTATTTCACTCTTTTTAGTTGGTCGATTTATAATTTACCTAGTTACAAAAGCCTAAATCTCAACTACTTATAACCTTTTTCAAAATATTGCTTTTCCCAATGCTGGGCCGTAAATTGTTGAGGAGTTCTCCTGGTACTTCACCATCAGCTTCACTTCACCATATGCATTGTGACTAGCATATTGTGCTTAATAACCATATTCAAGTAATCGAAGCGGAACCCATGAAATACATATTATTCCTACTTATACAATATTGAGTAGGTCCAGTGGCCATCTGTGGTCTTCATCATCAGGTCAACTTCACAAATGGTGCTTTTCGAATGCAACTACACAAGTTACTATAAAAAATACTCAAATCACTATAGTTGTGCCTATAATATTTGAAGAGTTCCCTCGATTTCTCCAGGATCCCATCATCAGATCCTGACTTGGTGGCAATGGGACCAATTTCAAAGTATACCCTTTCAAACAAAAAAAGAATTTTCCAAATCGGTTCAGCCGTCTTCGAGTAATCGGTGATCATACATTATACGCGTCGAATTGATAACCTCCTCCTGAAAAAGTGAAAAGTAGTCATTGTATTCTATTTTAAATCTTTATTTATCAATATTTAGAGGTTTGATTAAACATGATATCAAACATGATCATGCAAGCCTTATCATCCTCTTAAAGATTCTCTTCTTATAAAGGCATGGGTAGTTATTGCTACAATCTCTCTTGCAGATGTTTTTTATTTACGTATTAATGACAGTACTGTGTATTACAATGGTAACCAAAAATTCTAACAAACTTTCATTAACGCTTGATGTACACAAGCTAAAAATGTGACTGACTGACTATTTTGCTTTAGTTCTTTTATTTATTTTTATTGACGATCGGTTCGTGTTTAACCACTATCTCACCTGATGGTGAGTGATGATGTGGTCGAAGATGAAGCATGCTTACCTAGAAGTAACCTATTAAGACCTAAGGTTATAGCTAGTACACAGATGTCATTCCATAGCTGCAAAGTATACGTTTCATTGTTTCTTAGTATTTTTAGAGTAGAAGTAAGGATAAATATTATCTATACTAATATTATAAAGCTGAAGAGTTTGTTTGTTTGTTTGTTTGTTTGCTTGAACGCGCTAATCTCAGGAACTACGGTTCTGATTTGAAAAATTCTTTCAGTGTTAGATAGCGCATTTATCGAGGAAGGCTGTAAAAGGCTATATATCATCACGCTATGACCTATAGGAGCGGAGCACTAATGAAGAATGTTTCAAAATCGGGGTATTTTTTTTTCCACGCGGACGAAGTCGTGGGCGGAAGCTAGTTATTCATATTTTCATAAAACTGGATACAAAGGTTTTGCTTCACATATTAAGAATTGACAAGTTTAAACATTGAAACTTATTTTGGGAGCAAGGAGATCCTGTCTTACAATTTGTTTGTTTTGTTTTTATTATAGTTTTGTTACATATTTTTATAAAAACACTGTGTAAAATATTGTGTATTATGTCAAAAGATTAATTGCAAATAAATTATTGCATTATTTCTGAGCACGATCATTTGTTCTTTGTCTGGGTATAATTTATGTATAATATGTATGTATTTAGAAATATATATGTATGTTTATCAGTTGTCTAGTACTCCTAGCACAAGCTCTGCTTAGTTTGGGACTAGATGGCTTTGTGTGAAAGTTGTGGAATATTATTATTATTATATTATTATTTTGTTAATAATGTTTCAGGTATTCAACCGCTACATAGCCCAACTATTGGACAGTCACCCCGACCACCCCTACACGAGGGAGCACCACGCCAAGACCAACGAGTTCAAACGCCTCGCCGCGCAGTACCAGCCCTCCGTCTCAAGCTGAACCTTACGGCCCGGGCAATAGAGTTCAATGTCGCTTATGATTCTATGTATGTTTGTAACTAAAGAGCCTATATTATTCTAATACATGTTGGAGTTTTATTATCTGTAGAATAAGGTTGGTTTAGTTACTTATCACATTATTGCTATATTTTTTAGAGTTTCAAAACTAGTTCTTGTAGTGCTTTATCTGTAGTTCAAAAATATGATGGAACGCTTCGAGAAAAAGTAGGTGTATGCTCCTCGCTTACTTTGGCTTGTCTTAGCAGATTAAGTTATAGTTGCCTATGTTAATTTATTTATGTATGCTTTTAAATGATAAAATAAAAAATACAGAAGACAAAACTGCACAAAGGTGCTGCTGTCATAAGAAATTTCTTACGGTAGGCCAGCGACAGGATAGTTGTGCTCAATTTTTATAATAGTAGGTATTAGGCCCATGCCGAATATTTCCTACTGAATCCACAATCCGTAAGGTAGTTGTCCGAATGCCGGCGAGTAAACGACTAACTATCGGCGATTTAAGAAACTCACAATGAAATATACATTCCGTGTAAACGAAAGAGATGCATATTAACAGTTGCCCTCTGATTGTTCACACTGGCGGCGACTACTCGCTTCACTAGTTTTGTCGCCGAGCGACAAGAGCTGTCAAAGATAATACTCGCTCAGCGATCACTTGGCGGTCAGAAGTCGCGCTGAGAGACCAACTAGATGATAGCTCAGCGACTAAACTATCGAAACAGCACACTCGCTACTCGTTTACAGATGCTAGCTCTACTCGCTACTCGTTCATGGGACACGCTCGTGGGACAACTGCCTAAAATCAGTAACAGGCCAGCGACTATATTGATCAAATATACGGAATAAGTATTTTATTTATAAATATTGGTTTCACCTATTCCCAGTAGTCGTGGGCGTTTTGACAACGAACCGTTTTCAAATACCGTTTTACGCTCTGCGACGGTGAAACCGTTTTTACTTCGTGGGTCAAACCAGTCTTCGTTGCACAAACCAGTCTTCGAATTTCTTTAAGTAATTTTTTATTTTACAGTTATTAAAATACAGTTGAGAACTCATTGATTCAACGATCACACTCGTCGCGACGTCGTTCCGTTTCGTTTCGCACAAACAGTTATTTAAATGAAAAGTGAACTTTTTACCAATGTAATACACAGTTGATATTTCATAACGACTCGTCAGCGCTATCGTTCCTGACGAAACGGTCAAACTCGTAAAGCTTATGTTTCGTTGACTTAAGGTACAAAATCGCCTTGCATAATGAATTAGAATAATTCCTGGAATTCGAATCAGTGAGAGCGCGTGTTTGTTTACATTTTTTTGGTCAGTTGTAATCTTGTACTCGCAAACTGAGACCCCTAATTATTTGTTTGGTTTTTTACAAACAAGTGAATTGTAAAAATTCAAGTGTACATATTATTTCATAACCTAATTATATTAAATACAATAATGTAAAACCCATCGCAATGTCTGCACTGCGAAAATACACAAGAGTTTTAGCTCGCATTTCGATAAAGGCAGTAAATATAAAAAAGCTAAATGCAATTTATGCCACGAAAACTTAAGCTAAAAATCATAATGTCGTCCGATAAAACGTATTATTCAGTAAACCGTTTCATACATTTGCAACTTGAAACCGTTTGTACTTTGTACGTTGCAAGAAACTGCAACTACTTCACTCGACGATAGGGGTTAGACGCAGTTTGTGCACTTCGCAAAATGTGCATTTCGCAGAATGTGCATTCGCAAAATGTGCACGAGGTGTGCGATTTTGTCGAAAATGAGTGTTTTTGTCACAATGAGTCAAAGTACTGAAAATACATAATCAAACATTTCCTGATCATGATTACTTTTTACGAAGATACTACTGTTATTGTGCTAAGAATCGTGCAAAATAATATATAAAACATTGTAAGCAAACGGTTTTTATTTGACCCATTATGATAAAATTCACAGTCACTTTGAGATGTGCACATTTTGAGAAGTGCTCATTTTAAGAAGTGCATATTTTCCGAAATGTACATTTTGCGTCAAGTGCACATTTTGCGAAGTGCACAAACTGCGTCAAACCCGACGATAGTTTCGTCTATCAAGCCGTCTTCAAACCAGTTGCAACGACGACCGTTTTCGTCGTTGGAAAAACGGTTGCGTTACGTCCGCTAAAATTTCGACAATGACCCACAACTAATTCCAAGCCATGTTAACTCTTTCAGCGTAGGTGGTTAGTAACGCTAACCACCTCTTTTACCTGTGGTATTCTAAAATTAGTGCCATCTATTAGTAATTTTATGAATGAATATGACAGATATATCCCTAACCTCTATGAATGACCGGTAGGTGTCGGTTGAATCGATTGTCAGTTAGAATTACGAACTTGAGTATCGATGGGTCGCGAGTGTTTTAATTCACGGAGATTGCACTATTGGATTAAAAAGGTATGTTTTCGTTAATATAACGTTATTTTTATTTTAAAATATGTCTAAAGTGTTGCTGTTTATGTTTGTCAGTAGATTTGATTATAGTTTTATACGTAACATTACTAAAATAGTACTTGAATGTGGTGGTTAGTGCAGGCAACCACCGCACACAGGCGAAAAATCAATAAAAGTCGGACAAAACCAAAAAAATTAAAAGTACTCCAAACAAATAAAAACCTGGTTTACCAACAAGTCAGATAAACAATACACGCTACCTGCGCACGCCACGCGAACCTTTTGTCATCTACGCGCCTGGGTCTCACTCCAAAGTTCGACTTGATCAACAGCGGATGTGTTTAAGAGTGAAAGTGTTGCTTTTAATTATTACGATCCTATAATTTTCTTCTTGAACATCTTTGGTTTTTCGATGGATTCACTTCCAGGAGGTAATAAACTACTTTTTAATATCTACTTTTGATAGTCATGCTTGATATTTTATATTAAAAATAATAATGACTGTGACATTGTATTGTTTTGCATATTTTTAAACTTCACAAAAGGGTAAAGTGTAACTTCCCGAGAGATCGGGCTTTGATATTAGTATTTTTAGAGAGCATGGACTTTGTTTTTCAATATGCAATCATAGTTTTATGCGACCATAAGCGACGCTTTAACAAAATTGTTTTTTTAGTCGACCACTTCTGTATTGGACGAATTCTACGTAAACCAAAACAATGTCTTGCCCGGAATCGGTTACTTAATTGATACTAAATATTAGTTTGATATTGATTTAGGATCAACTGACGAGGAAGTGAGCTTTAGAATAAAGACTCTAATTGCCTACTATAGGGAGGAAACTTCGAAAAAGGAGCAAGATAAAATATCTTATCTGGAAAAAAAATACAACGTGCTCTGCAAGTGAATGAACTTAAAAATGAAATAAAGGGATCATTACTAAATAAACAAATCATTCACCAATCTTCTTAGGGACCCCTAAGAAGATTGGTGAATGGTTATAAGAGAAAACTTCTTCAATCACACATAATTTTTTCTCGGTGTGTTAACGCCAACAATGACTGGTTCGATACCTACATTACATTTCCTGTTACGATTCATACTTGAAAGATAAGTCGCAGCCTTGGTGGCCGACCTTATAAGAGCTCTGAAGAATGTACCGAACGCACAAAACGTAGAAAGACAGAAGATGTTCGAAAACAATTAGAACCTGAAGAACTGGCTTTTGCAGCCCAGGTAGAATATCATGCACGTGGTGATATCCAAACATCAAAGATCATCAAGCAAGTTACAGTGGCTGGTGCCAGTAGCAGTTTTGGCGTTCCCAAAACACACGCGAGCCTTTCGTCAGACAAAGCGTTATCGTTGGTGATTGAAGCACAATTGTCTAAATTTCAGTACAACACTTTACAATCTTCAGCAATGGAGATGAACTGCAGTCTGTATCCTAATTATGAGACTATAACTGAAGCAAAAAAAAGGTGTTATCCTGAATGTATTTTTTGCACCGAAACGAATGCTAAAGCTCCTCTTCAGAATTTAATGGACCACACTGCACAAAGGTTATTTTTGTCTCTTATTGAAGTCATACAATCGCTTACAAAGGATCAGTTACAAAATCTTCGCCTGATATCAAAATAAACAGAGATTTGAAAATGTCGAACAGTCTGATGCAAATATGCTAATTACTTCTATTTAGCCAGTTCAACTCGTGCGTGATCATGGTAAAACTGTGCTCATCTGGCAAAATCCTCGCCCCTCCTCACCATCCGTCCGTTAAAGTTAGAGATGGCACATGAAACTGTAGAACTATCTAGATTAGCAACTCAAAGTGTTCAATCCGAGATTGAAGTTTTATCACCAACAATAGTTTTAATGGAGGAAGAATGTATAGTTAAACACAAGTTGATATTGACCATGGTTGATTGGAAGATGACAAACGCCTTAACGGACACGAAATATGCCATGCGTTGCTATATTTGTAAAGTCACCTCGAAAGACTTCAACAGGATCAAATTCTGCGTGTCAAAGCCGATACCTGAAGAAAACCTTAATTATGGTGTTTCATCGCTACATGCCTGGATAAGGTTTGCGGAGTTCATATTGCATCTAGGCTACAAATTAAAAGTTGCGAAATGGCAAGCAAGAGACGCACACAGTCAATCCTTGATAGGAGCTGAAAAGCGCCGCATACAAACAGAATTTTGGCAGAAACTTGGGTTACATGTTGATAAACCAAGACATGGTGGAGGTACATCGACTTATGGTAATACTGCACGTGCCATTTTTCAGCATGCAGAAGTTGCTGAAATAACAGGTGTTAATCATCGGCTCATAAATCGTCTGCATACCATTTTAAAAGTAATGTCTAGTGGTTACAAAACCAATGCGGTCAAATTCAAGGCGTTTTGCACCAAACAGTATGTATGTCAACAACACTTCACAAGTTCAATCAAAGTTCCAAGTCCATGGATCAAATGTAATAGAGAATTCTAAATAGCCATAGGGTTAATAAGCAAAGATGCACAAGAAAGTCGAAACAAAGATGTGCGAAAGTACAGAGAGCGATTTTCAAGAAAATTTTCAAGAAAATTAGCCATGGAAGATACTTTTAAAAGACTTATGGTGTCTTCCGATCCATTACAGGACTAAGGAAACTAATCACAAAATAATCTGTTTCTATGTGCCCAGACGTTTTAAATCTATTGGATGAACCAAATATTACTGATGATGTATAATAAAAATGTCCAAAAATCACAATATGCGTTTTTTATCACATACCAACCCTTATGAGGCTATTTTGTAGAAAAATAATTAATGTTTAGGTTTTGTCCGACTTTTATTGATTTTTCGCCTGTGTGCACCGTGACAATAGGCCAATAATATTTACTTATAATTCGCTTGATATTTACAATTTGGTTTTTGATATTTTTTTTATACCTCTGGCTAATTTTCTAAGTACCGATAATACCTCTGCTTCTACTTCTCAACCAGCTGATAATAAATAAATAAATAAATAATGTTCAAAGCATGGAAAATATAATGCCTCTACAACTTTTTCGCTTGTTTTGGACAGAAGATTTGCTTCAGAAAAAGTTGCAGTAGATGAAAGTATGATAAAATTTAAAGGACGGTCTTCTCTAAAACAGTACATGCTGAAAAAACCGATCAAACGGGGCTATAAAGTTTGGATGAAGTGTGCTTAGTCTGGTTACTGTCTCGATTTTCAATTATATACTGGCAAAGAAGAACACAATGTTGATAAACATTTGGGTGCGACAATAGTAGATAAAGCGATTATATACAGATCTCAAAGATCACAGAGTCTACTTTGATAATTATTTTAACAGTTACAAGTTGCAGCTTGATTTACTAAACGGCAAAATCCTGGCTTGAGGTACTGTAAATGCTACTAGAAAACATTTACCTACACTCAAAGAAGATGAGAAGTTAGAAAGGGGTGAACATGACTATCGAGTCAGTGACACAAACGTGACTATGATGAAGTGGAAAGATAGAGGGTAGTCCACCTTCTATCAAACTACCACGACCCTCGAAATGTCAGTACTGTTATTCGCAAAGAGCGTAATGGTGACTCAAATCAGATAGCTTGCCCTGAACTTGTAAAGGATTACAACGCAAATATGAACTTTGTAGACAAGTTTGACCAACTCAAAAGCTGTTATGCCATTGAAAGAAAGTCTCGTAAGTGGTGGCATAGAATATTCTTTCATTTCTTGGACTACGCGTTGGTAAATTCTTTTATTATTTACAAAGATCTTCAAAAACTTGATGATATGGGACTGTCAAGACTGACAATGAAGGAATTCTGCCATTCTGTCTACCAGGGCATTCTTGCCCCTGCTTTTGTGATGATCTTATTGTTCCAATACCAGTTATCCAGCGCATTCTCCGCTTCCTGTGCTGATAAAACGTCACAAACCAACAGTTCCCCAGGAAATACGTTTAGAAAGTAGTCGGCACCAACCACATCACAACCATATCTAGGCTCTGCTGCTTGTGCAGTACAAAGTCTCATCCAATTCCAGTACGCAGTTTGTGAGTGCAGCATGTGTAAAGTTCCTCATTGCCTACGTAAAGGAAAAACTTGGTTTACTGATTTTCACAAGAAGTAGTTGTAGTAAGGAAATAATTCCATAAAATAAAGTTCTTTATTCATCATACATGTTTTATTCTATAGCCACGGTGGTTAGTACTGGTAACTAAAGATGGGCGTTTAAACGAAAAGCATATAATATAACGTGTTATTTAAAATAAGCGAATAAGCAGATTAGTTTATAAAAGCATTTAACGTTATCTGCTTATTCAGCTTTTTGTTAAAATTAAAATGTAACCGCAAATATTGCATTCCGTTGTTCACTTTTAAAAACGACATTTTAATTAAAACGGGTTATCGTGAACTGCTTAAATTGCTTACTTTGCTTTTTACGTTTAATAGCGTTTTCTCCGCCCGATTAAAAGCGTCATGTTTTGTGTATTTCCGAAACAATTTGTTTTTGAAGTTATGACTTGGATTTGTTTACGTAAACATAAATAATGTAAAACATTTTTTCATGTGGTGAATTGTTTCGTAGGTACCAAGGAAATAATTCTGAGACTTTTGGACTTGTATATAATATAGTTTTTAGGTGTAGTTAATTGTGTTAATAATAGTGTAAATAGTTTATAGTGTAAGTAATTATGTTAATTTTGGCGTCTTTTGAAGTGAAAACTTCTTTAGCATCGTTGTGATCTGAAAGCTTATGAAACGAAAAAGCGACAGTAAAAAGAGACAGAAACATAAATTGCCGAATTTTGGAATTCTGTTGGGGTCAAGCCCTGTGTGTGTGTGTGTGTGTGTGTGTTGGGGTGATGCCCTTTAAAATGAGCCCAAACTAGGCTATCTTGCGACCACGGGAACGAAGTTAGGTCGCGGGGGGGGTGAAGTAGTCCTGAGAGGGGGTGGGGAGGGGGAGGGGGGGGGGTACACAAATTATTTGAAGATTTTTTTGAAGGTTTCACTTCTACCACGTGTGAATTGCACACAAGTTTTTTTTTTTTCTATAAAAACAAATTAGTGAGCTAATAAAACTGATCGGCAAAGTACGAAGGAAAGTTCATTGATGTCGTTTAAAAACCAATAGGTACAACTTAAACGTAACCAACTAAAAAAGCAAAATACATAATTTCGTTATTTTTAATATAAGCAAGTAAATAAGCAGATAAGCAATTAAGCACTTAACGTAAGTGACTTTTTATAAAAAATAAACGAATAAGTAAAAGTTTTAAATCGTTTATCACATCTCTGCTGGTAACCACCTCATTCCTCAAAAGCCTTAAGGCTGAAGCAATATTTTTGTTTTTTTTATACATGTAGTAGTCCTAACTAATACAGCCGTATATATTTTTTGTTCATATCATTCGAAATATAGAAGTGTGGCTCAAAGAGTTAATAGAGGCGATTGGCAGTTCATTAATAGAATTCTAAGCTTTGCCGAAGCAAAGCTTTCAAAAAGTATTATAGACTCATTTGAGTGTTCCCCTCCACGGAAATCTTTAGTAAAAGGCGAAAGATTTATGCGTTTTGAAGGGAAACCAGAGATAACAGTAATTTTTTTTTTTTTTTTATGAAGGGCCACTTGTAGATCAGCACACTAAGGCTGTGAGTCTACTTAACCGGACTTTCCTGTGGTGACCTCTAATAAATTAAAGGCCCCCAGCCAGGGCTTACAAACTAAAGTTTACTTACAGCTAATGACCGCACGCTAAGGGCACTCCCTGTGGAGTACGGGCCTCGGCATAGCGGGGTCATTTTGGGAGGGCAGCAAAGGGACAGGCTGGGTCATATTATTTACGGGAGTATTTATTGCTACTGGCTCAGCATCGCGGGCTGGCTCGTTTGGCAAAGGTCGGGGAGGATTTTCATTACAAGTACGCGGACGTCGCGATGGGCCTCGTCGGCGAGGCCGGAATAAGGAACGCGTTCTGTATTTGTGTTTTCTAAGAGTGCTGGTTTCCCTACTGCTCTCTTGTCGGATGGTGGTGGGGTCGTCAGGCTCGTCTAGGATGTTACGCGGGCGACGAACCCGAGAAATCTTGGAGGGTCTGTATCGGGCTGCCGATACGATCAGGGGGTTAGTGTGGGTATCAGCAGAGGTGAAGTAACGCACTGACATGCGTTTCAACACTTGCTTTATGGTCGGGAGTTTGAGGTCTACGTGGAGATCCTCATTCCTACAGAACCAGGGCGCGCCCGTGGCCTTTCGGAGAAAACGGTTCTGAATGACTTGCATCCTATGGATCTGATTGGGACTGGCATGAGCAAACACCGGACAGGCATACGTCATGATAGGACGTATGCATGTCGTGTATATTCGGATTTTACATCTAAGGGAGAGCTTACTGTGTTTATTCAGCAAGGCGTGGAGCCTACCGAGAGCGAAAGCGGCTCGCGAGCGAACCGACTTTATGTGCTCACTGAAGTTAAGGAACTGGTCGAGGATCACACCTAAGTATTTGGCTCGCTTCTCCCAAGGGATTGGCTTGCCGAACATAGTGATCGGGCGAGGGGGGGTGAATTGTTTATGCTGGCGAGCCCTGCGAAACAGGACTGCTTGACTTTTGTCGGGATTTACCTCAATCCTCCATTTCCTAAACCAATCGCCTAGTGCGTTGGCTGAGGTCTGGAGGGTATGAGCGATGCTAAGTAGTAGATGGCCGTGTCGTCGGCAAATAGGGATAACTCTACTGGGAGCTTTTTGGGGATATCACTAGTGAATAGCGTGAAGAGTGGGGGGGAGAGCACAGCGCCCTGAGGGACGCCGGTTCTGATAGGGCGGGGAGTGGAAAGCGCTCCTTCGATACGATATCTGAAGGAGCGGTTCGACAGGAAGTCTCGAATGATGAGCACAAGACGGTCCGGCACACCTAGTTGGTAAAGCTTATAAATTAAGCCATTGTGCCAGACTTTGTCGAAAGCCTTTGCTATATCAAAGAATAGGGCCCCCGTCACCAGACCGCGTTGAAAACGGCCGCTAATGTGCTCTACGATGCGGTGGGCTTGGTGGACACTGGAATGATGGGCTCTAAAGCCAAACTGTTCGTTAGGGATTAGGCTCTTGGCCTCGACAAAGTCCTTGAGCCGATTAAGAATAATCCGCTCGTAGACCTTGCCGAGGGCGCTGAGCAGACTAATGGGTCTATAGCTAGTTTGGAGGTTCTTGGGCTTTTTGGGTTTTGGGATACCTATCACTATAGCCTCTTTCCAAGCTTGTGGAAACAAGTTGTTGGACAAGGCGCCATTGAAGATGGCAGCCAGTAGGACTATGATCGTACGTGGGAGGAGTTTAAGTGCCCTAGTGGTCAGTCTGTCAGTCCCGGGAGCTTTCCTAGGTTTGAGTTTCTTGATGATCTCCTCCACCTCGTCTTCCGTGACGGGGGGGAGGGGAGCATCAGGGTCCTCGACAGGGGGTAGGGCAGATCTACGTTCGACCTCAGCATCCACGTGGGCAAGGTGGGCTGGGTCGACTGGTTGGGAGCTGGGAGAGCACTGTGCCTCCAGGCTGTCGGCTAGGCATTCGGCTTTGTCTTCGTCGTCGAAGGCAATGCTTTTGTCCGGGCGGATAAGGGGAGGCATTGAGGCAACCTCAGTGGCGCGCATATTCCTCTGAAGTTGCCAGAAGGCATGGTGGGTGGGTTCCAGTTCGCTCAGGGTCTTGTCCCAGCCGGCTTCACGCTACTCTCTGATGCTGTTACTTACTTTGCGCTGTAAGTACCGCATGAAAGTTTTGTTATTCTGGCAGGGGAAAGCTCTGTAGGCACGGACTGCTGCGTTCTTCTCAGTCAGCAGGGCCCGTACATCGTCCGGGAGTTTCCGGCGCCAGTGCTCTGACACCGGAATCTCCTTTGAACAGTCGTTCAAGACAGATTGCACGTGCTCCGTGAGTGAGTCGATCGCAGCCGTCGTGTCGGCGGCGGACTGGATGTGGTCGGGGATCTTGTCCAGGTGAGGAGACGTGTTGGATTTCAGCAATTCGCCTACTTTCCTCCAGTCAGTGATCACCTGTGTGGGAGGGGGGCGGTTAGGGTCATAGGGACCCGATCTCGGAGTTAACTCCAAGATCACCGGTCTATGGTCAGAGTCAAGTTCGTCTACCGTCTCTAAAGAGTGCAAACGTAAGTTCACATTCTTCAGGAGGGCAATGTCGAGTACGTCGGGCAAGTGGGATGGCTCGAACGGGTAATGAGTAGGCCGCATAGGACCTATGATATCTATGTGGAGAGGTGTGCAAAGGTCGTATAGTACCTTCCCACGGGGGTTGGTAATACGACTACACCATGCGGGATGTTTGGCATTGAGATCCCCCGCTATAAGGACGGAGTCACTCATGTCAAGAAGGGCTGTAAGGTCGCTTCGTAGTGAGGCGTTTATCGAAGAATTTGAATCTACGTCGTTGTACGGTTGGAGATACGCGGATACTATTGTGATAGAGGGATGGCCCGTCATGCCTAGCCGGCAAACGGATACCTCTAAGTGGGCAAGGGGCGGCGGATCCATAGGGATGCAGTGCAGGGAGTTCCTATAATATATTAGAGTGCCACCTCTGTGGCATCTAGTCCTATCGTTCCTAACTAGCCGGTAGTTGGCTACCTTGGGATCCCTAAGGTGGGGTTTGAGGAAGGTCTCTTGGACCAGAAGGATGTCGAGACTATGATCGCGAAGGAAAGTCGCGATCTCGTCCCGTTGATTGGTGATGCCATTGGCATTGAAGTAACCTAGCTTTAGGGATCGGGGCTTTAATCTCTTACTAGCCGTGTTATACATTATGGCTATAACAGTAAATAAGTCGCCCAAGACTATGTACTGCGCGCGGTAACAAACCATAGCGCGATCTAACTCGATCCCAACGCCATCTAGAGAAGAGGAGGTTAAACTTTAACGGCGTACATTTTACAAAAATTATTGTGTACTTAAAATAGCCACATTAGTTAATAACTGTGTACAGCCCAGTGGGCTGTACACAGTTATTAAGCCCACCTCCAAGAGGGAGATGAAAGCGTTCTAGTTGATTATTGTTTGAGGGAAACAATTTAACATAAAGAATATTAACAACTAACTATAAACTAAAACTAAAGGTATCCTTACTTTGGTATTGTTCGTAATATTGTTGAGCTCCTTAAGTTCTAAGTTGAACTACACGATAACTGACAAATGCTTGCACTGTCAGTGTCTGGACAGGTTCGCCCAAAGTGCATTGCCCATCCTGGGCTCAGTATGGACACTTCTTTTGAAAGAAATTACAATTACCATTATTTTTTTAATATCATATCATGAATTTTACATACATTCTAATGAGCGCCATTGTAATGAATAATATTATGTATAAAAAAGTACTTTTATAAAAATCTAAAACGTTCTTGTAGATAAATGTTGCCACTACTTAAAACACGATTTATCGATTTTTCCACGGATATTAATTTTATAGTAATAAATAAATAATACAATATAATTAAATGTAATACATCTTGGACTTTGCACAAACAGTAGTTATAAAAAAAGATTGATGAGCATTAAACCAACGTTTTACTTGTATGAATTATAATGTAACGTACAATGATATTTTATAGTACAGATATGTTATAGGCGCGCGCGCCGTGAAGACTCGAACACGAGCTAATTGGAACGTCTTGCAACTAGTCTGCGTCGAACGCAACCACAAGCGTGCCGCACCGTAATACCCGTGTCCTTAGATATTATTTATCAAAAATGCCATCGTGTGAGTTTCGGAAGCGTACGAAATATACTTCCAAAGTAAATAAAATACAAAGGATCTCATACCAAATGCGAGAATGCAAAAATATTAAGATTATTTTTATATTTCATTTGTTTTCCAAACTTGCCAATAAATTATGCTTAGGAGCCAAATGTAGGTGAAGACAGAGAGAGCAAACTTGTTTTGTCGCGAGAGCGATAAGGATGCGTGCGTGCGGACATAGATTAGTTAAAAGTTTACAAGTGTAGAAGCGATATTGATTGAATTGTTTTAATTGTTTTGTCTTACAATTTTTTTGACTAAAGTTAATTTGACTGATTATTGGGGATTATAACTGTTTTTTTATTGAATTAGGTTTCCGAGGGATCAGGTTCGACTTCAAGATTGGATCGCAATTTTTCGTGAACAAAAAAGTAAATCAGACTGGATAACATCAAAAAACAGCAGGATATGTAGCAATCACTTCCAAAGTACTAATAAATATGTTCCAAAATGTGGTCGAACAATGCTTAAAAAAAATGCACTTCCAATTATAGAGGTAGGTAACTAAAATATTTTATAAAACATAATGCTGCCTGCATAATGTTTTATAAAATGTCAGCTACCTGTTGCTTGCATTTTCGCCAACGTTGAATTTGTTTGGTAAGTATAGGTACCTACAAAGAAACCGCTACATGACACTTCATTATGAATCCTATAGTTGTGTCATGAAATTGATTATTTATTGATTACTAGCTTTCCACCTGCTTCATCCAAGATGAAGTTCCGATTTGACGAAGTTTTCGAATCATACAATTATTGTTATAACTGTCATAAATTATTTCATTAACATAATGACTATTAAATTCTATTTTAGTTTTGAATATAATGGGCTTAGCTGAATACAAACATTAGTGATAATACTTGATTCGTGATTAACCATTATGATATTTAATTTCTTACCTACGTACTTACTCTTCAATCGAGTGTCCACTCTACGGCTATAAATGTTATCCTATGGCACAAGGACTCATTTGAAGCGCAATTGTTAGGATTATAGCTATCTCTTTCACTTGCGTGTTGTTTCGTATCTTTTGTTCTACTTATCAGTAAAACTTGTCAATGTGTGCCATAGATATTCGTGATGTGTGCAGTTTTTACTAATCGGAACAAATTTCAACGCAAATTACTATGAACGTAACATATCTGTATTTTATAATATCATTGGTAACGTAGAATAAATCGATTATTCGATATAGTGTTTTGTATATTTTTATTTCATAATGACAACACTTTCTTCGTTTGTCAAAAATAAAAAGATATTCTATTCACGTCAATTTAGACATGTGTCGTTATGAGTTTTTCTAATAACGTAACGAAGCCGTTGTCCGTTGTCAAATAACGTTGTGAAAACTATCTATTTTGACAACTATCTATTTCGACAACGTCTCGTGTAGAAGGCGCCTTATAACGTGATATCTGTTGCAGTTACAATTGATACTAAACATACAGTCAACTTTCTTTCGTACTTATCCAGGCTTAGGCTTAGGTTTTTTGCAATAAGATAAGTTAGATTTATTTACAATTATTAACACTATAGATGAAAATTACTTATTGTTCAATTCAACACACATACAAAATTTAACGACTTTAGAAAAAAAAATTGGCCAAGTGTGAGTCAGACTCACCCATGAAGGGTTCCGTAGTAACTATAATATTATAATATAATATGTCTATTTATTTGACGAATAAAAAAAAATCTTAAAGACTTCTTAAAACTAGCTTATTTACATTTTTACAACTACGCTAAATAACTTTGTTTTTCATAGTGATTGTATGAATTACAAAGTTATATTTGCGGTTTTAGAAAATATGCTGTATCTCAAAAACTGCTGACCCGATTTCGTTCAAACTAATTTTGGTTGATAGTTTACATTAAGATCTACAGACGTATAATTTTTTTAGATTTTTCACTCCATTATTATAGAAGTTAGAGGGGGGACAAACACATATTACTACTTTGGAAGCTTATTAATCTTTTAAACGATTGACTTTATGAAAAAGTGGTTTTAGAAACCCTTATATCATTTTTAAAGACCTGTCTATAGATACCACACACGCATAAGTTTCATGAAAAAAAAAAAATCAGTTCTAGTTCCATGTATGGGGACTCCCCTTTATTTTAATTTTTTTTTTCTTTATATCGGGAAGCTTTTCACAGAATATATCTACCTACTAAGTTTCACATGTATAGTTTTAATAGTTTCGGAATATAATGGCTGTGACATACGGACGGACGGACAGACAGACAGACAGACAGACGGACAGACATCTTAACTATAAGGGTTCCTTTTTTTGCCATCCGGCTACGGAACCCTAAAAACAATCGTGGAGAAATGGGAAATGGAACACTTGCGGGTATCAAGGTCAACACCAAACTCAATTTTCAAATAATATTTTTTAAGTGGCGAAAGTTACTCATTCAATTATCGACGTTCGTGTTTATAAGATTCGTCACATTATGCAATAAATCATAACCATCCATCTTTGCTTTTGTGCGAACGAGATGCGCTACCTTTCCTATATTTTTCTCGCTCTAACCGTTGCGATACCGCTACGTAGCCAACTTCAACTACGATATCTATTGCGTGATTTCTAGAGCGTTGTGAGATAGCTACGGTTATTATGCGCTACAAAACAACCGATGGTTGTTACAGCTGCAGTTATTGTCATAACGTACGTTGTGAAAATAGATAGTTATGCTTGGTTAGAAAACGAGTGATGGTTGTAAACTCAAATAGATAGTTGTACAACTATTGATGTTACAAAACGGCCATCGCTACACGTCATGTCACATTTTGTTTTCGCTTAGTGTTGATGTGTTTTTTCTTGATACTCTATTTCTGTTATTACGACCCGGCTTATAAAACATGGACTAATTATTGATCTTTCAACGACAACTTTGGCTTTGTTATACGGACTTGGTTCTCACCCTCAACGACGACTTTTGCTTTAGTATCAGGATCTCTGCCGCATTCGTTTTGGATTTCGACTAATAATTGAAATTGAAAAACATTTATTCGGACGAAGATACACTGAATAACTAACAATGGTCAACGAACATTGTGTTAACTGTGGCCATACCCTGACGGGAATTCAAAGTCACATTTTGGAGCCCGAGCAAGTACAGCAATGGATTGCGCCATAACTGGTAAATAATAATTGTTTAAAAACATACATACATGTGTTACCTACATTATTGTGTCATAACATAACTTAGAGATTGTAATATTGTTTTAGGTATCCAACGATCTTGTTTGCCACAACTGCTGGGAGGACCAGTCTTGTTACTCCACAACAAGAAACAGAAGGTGTTAGCCATACAAATAGTTGTATTTATTTATTGTGGCCGCTCAATCAGAAAAATAGAAGTAATTTGTTACAGACAAATACTGAACGGGAGAATCATATTAGAAATGTTATCATAGAATGGATTCAACCGCGAAAGTGGGTTTTATTTCAAATAATAAACAAATGCAAAGTATGGTATTCTAAGTTATCATGTTGTTAATATGTGTTTTGTAAATGTGTATCTATGCTAAATCTATTGTATATCCACCTGATAGGATACTTGTTTTCTTTTTTTAGATATCAATCTCAAGCCACATCTATCATCCATGCTGGGATAGAGCTGATCGGGCAGCTGTACATTTTGTACAAGAATCTGCACCCCTTCTTCAGATGCCAATAATGAAACGGAGATATTTCTACCCAATTATATCCGAGCTGCAAATACAGAACGACGTGAGTGCTCTGGTATGTAGGATGGGCGAGATATGAAACAATTATTTTCCCTCCTGCGCCATTTTTGGATAATATATTAGTCATATATGAAAATGATGAAAATATAGATGTGTGCATTACACACTAAAAAACTTGCTTTATTTTATTTTAGCACACAAACAATAATAAATCTTTGATTTACCGTCGTTAAAACACTTTTTTATATTGAGGAATATCAAAGCAATCCATTTTTGTTTTTAAACAATGGCCACATTTTCGGTATATTTTTTATATTTCCGATACACATAAGATTCTAAAATACACAACTGGTGTTCCATTATTCACTGTCCATTCTGGGCCCAACGCACTATGATGGGTGGGCTATCCCCTTTGCGTGGTTATTTCCTCAAAAGAATACCACAGACATGAACCTACATGCTTCTCATATACAAATACAAATTGTTTGGACTTTAAAAGAGACTGACCTCTGAGTTTGTTTCGGTGTTTCTTCGCAGAGTAGTCAGTTAGGAAATACCGGCCACATCTAGCTAAACTAAACACGCATAAAACATGTCGTGTAAAAGTGTTATTTAGTTATAACCAATTTACAAAATAAATATTTCATTTCATTAAAAACAAATTAAAAGTAATAAGAAAGAATTACTTATTAGTTACTTCTAGGCAAGCGTGCTCCATCTTCGACCACATCATCACTCTTAATTATTGTGTACCTTCATGTGGTCTCACATCAGGTGAGATGGTGGTCAAATGCGAGCCTATTAACAATACAAAAAATTGAATGTGTTGTGTGTTGAAAATTGTTGAATGTGTAGTGCACGTCCGTTAGGTGTTAGTATAGAGTTCGTTTGTATGGAACCCCCCACACAAGCGCAATCTACGCCACATGTATTTGGTATACATGTTTACGGAAGGAAGATTAATTAATTAGAGCTTTAATAAATTCCCCAATTCTTCATACGAGAGCGTGTGGAGCCATTCGTCTAGCAATCTTTTGCAGTACCTCTAAGCTGTCGAGCAGACTCTGTCAGGTCGACGCTTAGTAGACTAGTATCTACATTAATTATAAAGAAATCCACGACTTTTAAGAGTTTTTAACCGGTAGGGTGAATACTGGAATCTTATTATTTCGTTGACCGTCAGTCTGTTCATCTGTCTGACATATGCTCTAGCATTTATTTGTAGACACAGCTATATATACAAGGTATGTACCTGACATATACAATAAAATCGAAGTGCCTGTCTGTGATTTTAAAATAACTGTGTTTTCTAAAGTGCTTCATGACACACATACTAGAGATTTGAGGTCATCGGTAAATTTGACACTTTCAATGCCTGCACATTCCACAAAATTTGATCATTTATCGTATACGGTGCAGGCTACTCGTCTGTGGAATGTATTGCCGTTGTCAGTTAGACAAGAGCACAAGCTTTTAAAAGCTCTGTTGTCAATCATTTTTATACACTTCTATGACCTTGTATTTCTCTCCTTATGACATATTTATATATACAAAATACATATATTTATTTATACTTATTTATGTATTGTATTATATATATACATATATACAGGGTGTCCCGAAACTCAACGTCAAATGGGTACGGTGCGATAGTCTAGGTTGTACCAGTTCTAGCAGAAATAATAAAAAAAACCATGTATATCGCCCCGTAGCCGCTTGACGTTGAGTTTCGGGACACCCTATATACTTATATTAACTACTTTAGTTACTTTTTGTGTATGTTATATACTTGAAGTAAGTACACTGACTTTCACCTCCCCTCTTTGTTTTATGTTCTTAAAGTCCATTTAAAGGTTATCTGGAAGATATCACTATCAGCGATAAGACCGCCATTGTGACCATATTTTGCTGTACCTATTATAAGGCGGTTCACCCACTGAAGATGCGTCCCGCCGCGGTGCGCGGAGCGACGGATAACGCGCGCGGCGACGGAGGCGCAGATCTGCCTTACTTAGCGGTGTAATTTGCTCCCCCGCGCGGTGATGCAGATTACGACGGCCTCGCGCTAAATAAACTCATATGTTCACTGTGTTGACGATCGTCGTGGAGAATGGACGAACTTATTCAATTTCAAGATGTTGCAGTTATATTGTCATTTTGGTTTTTGTATACAAGAATTAAAAGACACTGCGTCCATAGAAGATTTTGGATACTTCCCTATTTACGATCGAGATCTATAAGTGGATCATTTGCACTGAATTACAAAGACTTAAGAAAATATGAAGATAAATTCTTTAGCTACACACGCACACGATGTCAACTGCATCTTTTGATTATTTATTAAGCAAAATACGAGCGACCATTACTGGAACAGATACAAATTTTCGTCCTTGCATTACGCCGGAAGAAAAACTTTGGGTTACACTGAGGTAAGTAAAAATTTACCTTTACCTACCTATATCTCAACTGATGATTAGATATGTAACATAAATAATCCGCTTTAATATTTTTCAATAACGGTAACTACATAATTTTATATTATATTATTAAAACTAGGCTTTAGATTTATGCTATGTTTATTGATCAACAAATTTTGAAAATAACTTGTTTTAATTTACTTCTAATGACTAATTCTTATTTTTTATTAAAAAATCACAGCCGTTTATTATTATTCTTAATGTTTAAATCACAGGTTTTGATTACAAATTACTAACAAGTCCATATACTATTTATCCATGTCCGTGTATACGGACATGGATAAATAGTATATAGTAAGATAATGAGTATTAATTATCTTAAAATTTACGAACTAATCACAGCATTCATTCCATTCAATCACAGATATTTATTATTATACATATACTACTAAATTATAGCTATCAAATCTAAAGATTTTAATCAAATAATGGCAAAAGTTCAGACACAACCGAATTTTGTGTGTTTACGGATTTTGGAGATTTTCGAACTTTATATTGTGGGGTTGCGAAGGCCAGAAGTATTGGGTCTTCTTGATTAATATTATTAAGAGATTTTTGAATACTTGGGCTAGCTGTTTCAAAACAATTTTCACGTGGATGGTCATGTGCTTGATTAAAACTGGTTGATGGCTCCTGAGATCTAGTATAATAGCCTTCATATTGTTGATTGAAGTACAAGTAGGGGCTGTGCTCGGCACGTTGTACTTGATGGGAATCATACATTTCATCTTGAGCTTCCATAATACATTTCAAAATATTAATCTTTACAATAGGCTTTAATCTGAGAGGCACCCTTTTAAAATCGCTTACCAAGAACAACATAAACTGCCGATCTGGATCTTTTTCTTGAGTCTTTTGTTGCATTGTAGATTTTAAAACGTTTATTAGTTCACTACCAATATCATCAGTTGGATCCATTTTCTTAGTCTTCTTTGGTCGAGGTGTGATCATACTGTCTTCATGAGACCTGTCAACTGGATCTTTGTCTTCTTCATTCACCATACTATTATGAGTTGTATTAGTTGAGACCACCGACAAGAGAAATAACAGTTGTTTACAGTATTTGTATTGCTTTTTATTAGAAGCAGCTGATCCACTCTTAGAAGAACCTAGCTCCCGTCTTTCATTAACAAAAGCGTTTCGGAGCGTTTTCCACCTTTTTTGCAATAATTGGCCTGAAATAAAATTTTATTCATAAATATAATACTTATATTTCAGATACCTGGCAAGCGGGTGCTCCTTTACTGACATTCATTACAGCCATAGGCTCGGATTATCAACTATCAGAAGAATGGTAGGATAAGTTTGCACTGCCATTTGGGACATAATGAAAGCAGAATTATTACCAGAGCTTACGACTGAAATGTGGTTAAATATAGCAGAAAATTTTAAATAACGTGCAAATTTTCCTCACGTAATTGGAGCGATCGATGGAAAACATATTCGTGTAAACAAACCATCTCGTACAGGAGCTTTGTATTTCAGTTACACAAATTATTTTTCTGTATTATTATTGGAAATATGTGATGCTAATTACAAATTTGTTGATATTGATATTGGTGCGTAAGGAAAATGTAGCGATAGTAGTGTTTTTAAAAATTCACAAGAAACTTATGGAACATACTCTAAATTTACCAAAACACTCAAAAATTTCAGGAATTCCGAATGACCATCCATACTTTTTCATAGGTGATGAAGCTTTTAGTATTTCTGAGCATATCTTAAGACCATATGTAGGACCCAACTTGAATTCGGCTAAAAGAATATTTAACTATCACTTGAGCCGAGCACGAAGGTACATAGACTTTATACACATACACTTTTGGAATTTTAGCTCACAAATGGCTAATATTTCAACGACCATTGAATGTAGACATAAATCTATCAATTACAATAATAACAGCGTGTTGTGTGCTTCACAATTTCGTGAGAGAGAGGCATGGCGTTGCTTTCGAAGAAATGTTGTTCAGTGGTGAAGCAGATAATTTAATTGAAATTCCGCGAAGCAGTTTTCAAATAGGAATAAGCGGTGACAACGTGAGAAATAACTTAGCTGATTTTTTCATTCATGTTGATCCTTTGCCAAGGCAAAATAAATATTCTTAAAGCTTAGAATTACCATGCAGTTTATATAACATACCTACCTAACATTGTACAAGTTTTAATTTTCGAATAAAAAATAAATAATAATTTACTTACCCTGTTTTCTTTTTTCTTCAACTGATGTACTCTCATCGGTAAATATATTTATTATCTCCTCCCATTTCTTAACTTTTTGTATGAGGTCACTATATTCTTTGCTTTTCATATCCCAAATTGCAGGGCCTTGCTCAATTTCATATATAAATTTGTCTACGTCGAGATCCATCGTGCAAACGTCTTTACAGTACCAATCACGCCCGGGACTGCGGAGCCGGTGTGTCATATCCCGCGGCAGGCCCCGCGCTCCCGCGCAGATTGGCAGAAACTGCGCGTGGGGCGCCTTCCCGCGCATTCCCGCGTGGGCAGTGTGTTGTGCTAGGCGTGATTTCTATATGAATTGAGATATTTGGATACAATGGTAAAATCTGCCATTCCGCGCTACGCGACGGGGCGCGGTGCAGTGGGTGGAGCGCCTAAATCAAGTGTGTGTTTAAATTATTATAATATAATATAATATCTATCTTTTACAGTATAAACGAGGGACTTATTGAGGGAGGGTATTCAGTATTCGATTCTCGTCCCAAATGTGTGAAAAACCTATAACCTAAATTTTTGACGTAATTGTCCAATAAAATACATTATCATGAATACTGAGCACGCAAGAAGTGAACTTGTTTACAGTACCTAAAGTAATCACGTGGCAAAACACGCGCTGATCCTGCCGAAAAGGAATCTCATGCGTAAACCCCGCCCCTTTCCTTTGTGTTGTCTCCGATGCAACGACAGGACATGCTCCCGCACTGACCGCAGTTTATGCGAATACGCCGCTATTTCCGCATGTCTATTGCTCTTCCGCATATCGCACGAACAACCCTGCTTACTTCGCGATAAGTGTGTTCTATAAACGTGTTCTTGACTAAACAAAAATGACGTCTTATCTACATAGATAAGAACCATATCCCAATATTCTTCATTGGAATACAGTCAAACCTGGATAAGTGAGAACTGGATAAGTGAGAAAACTCTATAAGTGAGAGTAATAGCCAGGACCCATCATTTTAAGCTCCCAAAACCTCTATTAGCGAGAAACAGAAACCTCGATAAGAGAGAGTCGTTTTTCCCTCATAGACCTCCGTAAGTGAGACTGCTACTTATCTATACCTCTATAAGCGACAGTCGAGCTTTATTTACAAATTTAACATGTGCTATTTTATGACTCATTCTTAACTTTCGTGGAACTTCCTACCATTGTTTTTGTATTCTCGTCAATATTGTATCTATTCTATTTCGTAGAACTAAATAATGTTGTTATTTTATCGCATTCTTTTCAAATGGACACGTGTGCCTGTGTACCGTCCTGTTTGTCGGACTTACTCAGTTTATAGTTATCAATTGCGGCACAGATTCCGGAAACAGAAATAAAGATCATTTCAATGAAGCTAGCTTTAAATGCGTTGGAGACGGTGCATCAGTACTTTGAATACGCGGCGGTTGTTGATCAAACAGTATTCGACAAAATTTATGAGTTAGAGAAAAACATTCAAAATACAAAAATAGAAACCCAAACGAAATTGACGGATTTTTTTGAGTGCAATTAAGTTCTAAATAAAATAAAATTACAGACATAGTACATGAATTTTTGTTTTGTTTTCGTAATCATTTAAAAATATATATACATATGTTCATATTTACTACATTCGTACTTGCTGTGACTTGTTATTGCTGCGTACCCCTATAAGAGAGAAACGCTACCCATGTACGGTCGGCCAAGAAAGTGGTGTACCAGTTTTGATTTAGTTTCCCGGTCATCGAAAATTACAACAAGGTTCGTTATAAAAAGATATTACTGAAAGAGACAACATTATCATGACGTAAACCTATGTATTTAGTATTCATACGTCATATGTCACATATAAGTACATGACATTTTAACCTTTAGTATAAATGAAAAGGACATTAGTTTCTACAAAGCAATTGAAATGTTTCCAAACAAAAGTAATAAAAACTATTTAGACAACCGAATTCCATTTGAAAAAGAAAACTGACAATTGACATTTTGTCAAATATATGCAAAAAATCGATATATTTTCCGTGTTATTTTTCAATCAACTGCATATAAAATCATCTCAATGCCTGCCAACTTGACCATTGCCGAAAGAGCACAAATAATTGCCCAATTTAATGAGGGAAGCAGTATCAGTGCGATATCCCGGAATTTGAATATATCGAGGCGTTCTGTCCGCTTTTGGATTCGTCGTGAAGGAGAGGAGGGAAGTTTGTTGGATCACAGAAGAAGTGGTCGCCGGCCTGCACTCTCCAATAACGATAGAGAATTCATGAGACGGGAATATGAAATCAATGGTTTTAAGCCCACAAAACATTTTGTGGAGATGTTCGATGTGAGTGCCCAAACAATAAGGAATCATCTACATTACATGGGGTTGCACCACAGGCATTACGCCAAGAAAATATATTTGACGGATGCTCACAGACTTGCTCGTCTGAACTTCGCCAGAGAGCACTTAGAGTTTGATTGGTCTAATACAGTGTTTTGTGATGAAAAAACGTTTAAATCCAGTCAGCATGGACGTCTTCACCTTTGGCGATATAATTCAACACGGTATAAAGATGATCATGTAATCCCAAATAGAGAATCAGGTCGAATTTCCGTAAATATTTGGGGCTGGATGAGTACGGATGGTGTAGGAGAATTGTGTTCTCTACCTCCTCGAGCGACGGCTGTAAATTATATCGACGTGCTTCAGAATGCAATGCTACCGACAGTCCGTAATGTTTACCCGGAGAACGAAGTGCCACAATTTGATTTTGTTCAAGATAATTGTTCAATTCATAATGCGAGGATCGTAAGAGCCTGGTTTCGTTCACACACTGACGTAAGGGTAATTCAGTGGCCCTCAAGATCGCCGGACCTCAACCCGATAGAAAATCTTTGGGGCCTTATGGTCCAACGATGGTCGCATCAAAATGAAAGAACCAAACAAGCTCTTATTAGTCACTGTAATTATATCTGGGAGGAAATGCGGGGAACCGATATTTGCTCACGGCTTGTTGGTTCAATGAGGTCTCGTCTTTTAGAGGTTATAGAGGCCAACGGCGGTTACACCCGTTTCTAATTTTTAAAAATTTTCAATATCTTCTAAATATTACTATATATGCTATGTTTTTGTTTGTTATAAGTATTTTAAAATTGATTGTAGAAATTTAATAAAAGGATAAATCTATTTTTAGCTTGTTTTTTATTGATATTGTAATTACAAGTTTACAGAAATTGTAGGTTTGTGGACTCGCCTTGTGCCTTTACAATTTTATGTAACTTGTTGATTACAATTCTGAATTTGTAGATACAATTTTGTCATCAAAATCTACAGCCCCCCGCCGTTGATTTTACGACGTCATTGGTTCCATCAAGTTCAAACTAAGAACAGCTGTCACGTTACAAACAGTAATAGTCGTTATCAATAATCAGATAAAGACAGCAATAGAAGTTGTCAGATCGATCTGCAAGCGAAACTAATCTTTATCACCTATGAATCTGCAAGCGATATTCAACCTTAGGGTGGTACACCACTTTCTTGGCCGACTGTACCTGCATTAGCGAGAAACTCGGGTTAGTGAGAAACCTCTATAAGCGAGAATGAGATTGTGCTCCCTTGAACTCTCGCTTATCCAGGTTTGACTGTATTCCAATGAAGAATATTGGGATATGGTTCGTACCTACATGTTATCGAATGATAGTGTAGGAGGAGCTATTAATTTGTACCGAGAGATGTTTCCCAACCGCCAGATTCCGTCCTACAACCTTATGCTAGGTGTCAACCAACGATTGCGAACATTCGGTCAGTTCACCGTACCGACGCATGTCCAAGGACGAGGAAAGGAGCCATACCCAGTGCATATACAAGAAGCCATTTTTGAATACTTCGAGCATCACCCACAAGAAAGCACTCGAAATGCTGCAAGACCATTCGGTGTATCACATTGGACTGTGTGGAAGCTGCTGCATGAAAAAGGAATGCACCCATACCATTTTAGACCCATTCAAGAACTTGGGGTAAACGACCACGAACCGCGGGTGAATTTTTGCCACTGGTTTTTGTCTAATTTAGACAAAAACATTTTATTTACTGACGAAGCCACATTTACACGAATGGGGATATTTAATGTGCATAATGAACATTGGTGGAGTAATGATAATCCCTATTTTACGCGATAGGACGCTTATCAACACCAGTTTAGTGTTAATGTGTGGGCAGATATTTTAAATAATTGTTTAATAGGCCCGTACTTTATTGATGGAAGACTTGATGATACACTATCAAGTCTTCCATCAATAAAGTACCTTAACATTTTAAACAGTGTGGTGGATGAAATGTTGGACGATGTGCCTCTTAGTGTTTATCAAAACCTCTTTTACCAACATGACAGAGCGCCCGCGCACTATCAGGTACGTGAGTTTTTAAATAATCATTTTGGTGATAGGTGGATAGGTAGCGGTGGGCCAGTGCCATGGCCTGCACGCTCTCCAGATCTCAATCCTTTAGACTTTTATTTATGGGATGAAGTAAAAAGAATTGTGTACGCTACGGAGTACTCAAACAGGGAAGAGTTAAAAGTACGTATCACGAACGCTTTTAATAGTGTAAGAGGTGATCCGTTTGTTCTTAACCGCGTTAAGGACAATATGCAAAAACGTGCTGAACTATGCATGACACGAGGAGGTGCTAATTTTGAACAATTTTTAAGATTAGTCTAAAAATATGTAAATAGTCAATCAAGTTAATCATTGTAAATAGTCAATCAAGTTAATCGTTGTAAATAGGTGTGATTCCATTGTTTAAATACGCCAAAAATACTAAGTAAGTATAATTATTAACTTTGCCTCATCATATCTTTGGCTTAAATTATTGCGGATCACAATTCACATTTGCATTGAACATTTTTTAATGTTTTGTTTAGTACCTAGATAGTTTTTCCTGTCCAGGTTTAAAGTATGAAGGGAAAATGGATTCTACCTAAAGGTCATTGACCCGCGCCATTACCCGCGCACGTGTTCTGCGATAATATTAAAACGTTAGCGCAAGGGTGTATACGTTGTGAGACTTGCGAAATTTTTGGTATGGCTCTGTCTCAATGATATTATAAATATCATTGCTCTGTCTGTTATTTATCAGTGTTTTCTTTGTTCATATTTTTATTAGTATCATGTAAGCTCACACTATTGTGGGTTTGAATACGTCCCTCGTTTAAACTAACATACTGTGGATATTAATATCTATTTAAAATATTGTAAAACACAAACAAACATATTTTTAATTTTGGTCTTCCTGTTTTTCATTTTGTCCGGGCTCTTGTGCCCTAACTAACACCTACCCGTAGCGTACTGGCAATTGAGAGTAAAAAAATAGGTATGAATAAAAACACATTAATATAAAAAAAAAAACTCCTTTATCGTCATGTAATCCTAGTAGAAATTATATTCGTAATCGGCGTCTTGTTCGTCTTCTTCCTCCGAATTAGTCACGTTTCCCAATATGTGGTACTGTCGGAGTTTCTCTAAGGCTGCCATGCCGTCCATGAGCCCTAAGGGCACGTCTGGGTCAGGTTCGCCCTTGACCAGGCTCCAATCCGTTGTAGACTCGTGGAGAATCTCGCCAGTCAAACCTGTAAATATAAAAATAGTGTTTACTTCTATTACAGATAGTAAACGTGTGTGATAACAGCTAATGATGATTGTATTCAGATCGCTTTTAGCGATATGACCGCTCATTGTAATAACAGCCTTTAGTTGAAGAATCCTTATTTTTAATTCTGTTATGGCCCAACGAGCACATTAGTGGAAATAGCAGCCTATTTTGTTACTTTGGGCTGTAAAATAGGGGTTTAAGGGTTCAAAAAGCAGTTCAAAGTTGCATATCTGCATCCGTAAACGTCTATAGCTATAAAAGATACTTAAGGTGCTATAAGCTGAATCAAATACTACCCTAGCCTTCACAGTAGTCCACGGTAGAACTCATTTACCACTTACACCTTTATATGAGAGTTGTATGTATGTATGTATGTATGTCGGGCAGGTGTCCGCAACTCCACGACCATGCGCGTATTTTGCGTAAGGGGTAAGATTTCTCTTCACTCAATCCATGCCAGTTCCTCCAGGAAGGCGAGCAACGCCCTTGTTTTGCTTACCATTTCTCGGAGGGTACCTGGGTTGCCGAAGTATTTAGTCCTGTAATCCGCGACTACAGGGCAGCTTAGTAGCAGGTGTGCTGCTGTTTCGTCCTCCTCCATGCAGGCTCTGCAGAGTGGGCTGACTGTGACTCCTATTAGATAGAGGTGTTTATTAAATGATCCATGACCGGTAAGGGCGGCTGTCACCAGCCGCATTTGCGGTTTAGATAGTCTAAGGACCTGTTTCGACAAGCGGCCATCAAGGGTCGGGAGAGCCTCTTTGGCCTGCCTGCACTCACCATGGTCCTCCCATAGTTTGTGGTGTAGGTCTCTGGTACGTTTCCTTACCAGGTGACGCAGATAACCGAAGGGGAGTGGTGCAATGGGTTCAGGTCCCATAATCGCCATACTCGACGCCCTTCTAGCGAGTTCGTCCGCTGCATCGTTGCCTCGGGAGTCGCTGTGTCCTTTGATCCATTGAATGGTTATATTGTTGTGTCTACCAACCTGGTTAAGGAGATTGTGACACTCCAAGATCAGCCCGGAGTTAACTATGTGGCTGTTCAGTGCTTGCAGGACCGCCATGCTGTCCGAAAGTATACGTATCGAGTGGTCCTTAACTTCCCTGTTTATGATGGCCGAAGCTGCCAGTGAGATGCCCAGGCATTCGGCCTGGAACACTATGTTGTAGACCCCCAAAGGTCTGGCTATACGAATGTTGAGATCCTCCGAAAAGACTCCTGCACCCGTACCAGTACCTGTTTTGGAACCATCAGTGAAGACACGCACCTCAGAGGGACACAGCCCCTCACAGCGGTGATCCTCGTACAGTTGGATTCTGTATTTTTTGTCAAAGACGATTTGTTTGGGCACCCTGTCATTAACTGCCTTCGTTATGGGGAGCTCGTTGTTGAGTTCCTCAAGCAGAGCAGTGTGCTGTGTTTCTTTCTTACCCCAGAGGTCCAGTGTTTTAAGACGCACTGCTGCCAACGTCGCTTCCTGTTGTATGAACAGATGGAGCGGCGGGAGCCCCAGCATAGCCTCCACAGCTGCTGTCGGGGTAGTTCTCATGCAGCCCGTTATCGCCACGCAGGCCAGCCTTTGCATGCGTTGCAGTTTGTTAACGGCTGTGACAAGCTTGGTGCGGGGCCACCACACCACGGCCCCGTAGGTAATCATCGGCCGAATTACAGCATTGTACAACCACATTGTGTTTTTTGGGGATAAGCCCCACTTCTTACCTATCATTTTCTTGCATTGCCAGAAGGTGATGCATGCCCTGTTTAATTTGTAGTCTAGATGGTTGCTCCAGTTTAGTTTACAGTCCAGAATGACCCCCAGGTATTTAACCTCACTAGACAACTGGAGTTCTGTATTGAACAGCTTAGGTAGGCGATGAAGGCCTAGAGTTCGTTTATGGGTGAATAAGATTAATTCGGTTTTAGTGGGGTTTACCGACAAATCATACTCCCTGCACCATCGCTCCACGATGCGTAGCGCTTGCTGGGTGAGGTTACAGATGGTTCCTGTTACCTTCCCAGGCACGAGGATTGCGAGGTCGTCTGCATAGCCTATTGTGTAATAACGGTGAGCGTTGAGTTGTGTGATGAGGTCATTGATCACTAAATTCCAGAGGAGAGGTGATAGCACGCCGCCCTGTGGACAGCCTCTGGCTATTAAGGCTACCTGCTGGTCTTCCTCAAGGCGAACCACACGTTTGCTTAGCATATTTGTAATCCAATCAATAAGTACCTGCTGTACCCCATGTCTGGAGAGTGCGGCGCTTATGCTGGAGAAGTTTGTTTTGTCGAAGGCTCCTTCGATGTCTATGAACGTACCCAGGCAGGAACCCTTTTGGTTAATCGATTCTTCAATCACGGTGACTACCTGGTGAAGAGCGGATTCGGTCGACTTACCAGCGCTGTACGCGTGTTGGTTGCCATGCAGTGGTACTGTTTTTAGAGCGCCGTCTCGTAGCTCCCTTTCACACACTCTCTCCATTGTTTTCAACAAAAAGGAGGTCAAGCTGATTGGGCGGTATGATCTTGCGTTCGTGTAGTCACTCTTACCTGGCTTTGGGATGAATATGACTTTCACTTCCCTCCATACCTTTGGAACGTATCTAGGCACGCTCTCATTAGGGGCACCAGTCTCGTCACAACAGAGTTGCCCCCCCATTGAAGTAAGGCCGGGAAGACTCCGTCGGGACCTGGCGCCTTAAAAGGTTGGAAGCTTCGGATGGCCCACTGGAGTTTCTCCAGCGTGATCATCTTGCGAGCGTATTGCCAATCCTCGTCCGATGGCGTTCGGGTTACGTCCGTCCATTCGGTTACCTGTGCGAGGACGCTACCTGGGAAGTGTGTTTCGATTAGGATGCGCCTCGTTTCTTCCGGTGATGTGGACAGTGTGTTGTCCGGTTTACGAAGTGAATCTGGCCCAGAAGTGGTCTGCTGTGCCAGTATCTTCCTTACCCTGTTTGCTTGTTAGCATGATTCAATTTCACCACAGAATTTTCGCCACCCAGTTCGGTTCGTCTGAATCTGATGCTTTTTTTGTAGGCGGATTTGGCGGCATAGTAAACCTCCCAGTCATCCTCCCTACATGTATTCATGGCTCTATTAAATGCCTTTCTTACCTTCTTGCGTTTGCGCTCCAGATCCGCGCCCCACCAAAGCTGTTTACCCGGTGTGTCGCGCAGTATGGTTTCTGGGCATGCAGAGTGGTAGCTGCTGATCAGTGATTCGGTGAGCTGGCCTACATACGCGTCTATTTGATTCGCGTCAACCAGTGTCACCAGGTCGCTTGTGTGTACAAGCCTTGTAACAAGGCTGCGTGTGTATGCCACTCTATCCGTATTTCGCGGGTTACGTCGTATATGAGAGCTACGAAGGTCATTCTGCCACTCACAGCTGCACAGTGGTTTTCATTGTAACTTTTATAGGTTATAGTTATAGTAACCACTATTATACTACTATAAGTTTCATTATAGAAATAATAGAAACTCTTATGCATACTATAGTTACAAAAAAAATCATCAGTGTAACTAAGGCCTTTAGTAGCAATAGTCATTCCTTGCAGGCTCAATCCATTCGCCTATTTACAGCCGCTTTTGTAACTATTATAAAACATTTAATAAAAATGGATGCTAAACGAATAAGTATGTAACTAGATCGTATAACCTCAAAAACAGGAAAATAGGAGCTTTTTGTGGCTGTGAGTTGCACTAGGGGAACAAAAATCACTGGAAGCGTTAGAAGGGTGAAAATTAGCGCTATGATTCTCAAAAGGGAGTTATAAGAGCGAAAACTGCAGGTTATGACTACATTACAATGACGCCATGATTTTTAAGAAAACTTATAATTCACTTGCAAAATTGAGTTGATATACATTGGTTTTTCAGTTAAATGTGCATTAAATGTACCGGTAAACAATCGGCCACTTGCGAATAGTAAGTTATCGACACGTAAAAATACGGAAATAAAATGTATTCTGTATAACAAATAAAAAATATCACATATCTTTTGTTAATTTTTTAAATATCATAAAAGCGCGTTAAAATTACTCGAAAATTATCTTGTATATCTACAGTAAACTGGACAGCGTTTTAAGTATCTTTATATATCTTGCTAATACAGAATACAAACTTTTACTTCTTTTTGTTTTATTTTCATGATGGCGACGAAAACACTTTACCAAAATATTACAAATAATGTCAACTGAAGATATACAATAAAGAACTATAATCAATTCATTCGTTCAAAGTAGTTCGGTTACAACGGGTACAAAGTAGTATAGTAGAGCTCCCAGCAGATGCCCAGCAGATTTTTTGCGATGTCTTTAGCGACAATCGTTATATTTCAGTCATTTTACACAAAACCATAATAAATTATACCTAAACCTTCCTCAGGAATCACATTATCTATTGGTGAATACCGTAGGTACCAAAATCCGTCCGGTAGGTTTTGAGCGTATTGCGTTCATACAGACAGACAGACACGACAGGGGGACTTATTTTTATAATGTGTAAGGGTGTAAAGATATATAATTACTCGTGTGTCGATTTTCTGCCGTTCCAATACGTTTAATAAAGACTGGTTCTGTTTTGCTATTATTATATTTATAATCCCTTCATTTCTACAATTTGACCAATATTACTATCTAACATTATTGCAGCCATTCCTCGACCTGGTTGTAACGTCTGCTTACTTTAAAACAAAAATGTTGAAATAATTTGTTATCACCCGATGGAATGGGTTATTATTGGGTCTTAACCCACTTGTGGGTTTTAACCCGGGTGAAAACCCATCTCTAGTAGTATCTATATCAATTATAAAGAATTGTGAATACTCCAGTATTCACCCGTATTGTGAATACTGGAATTCACACCGTTTACCGTCAGTTGGCCCATTTGCTTGACATAGGGCAGTATCTATGATCTTGATATAGTTAAACTCTTGCAATTTATTGGTACATCTACACACGCACAACTTTGAATTACCTGTCTGTGATTTCAAAAGAACTAAGCTGTGTTTTCTCCAGTGATTATGTAGATATATATTCACAAGATACTAAAACGAACTTGTTTTAAATTTTTGTCTGCTTGTTTTTCTGTTTGTCCGGGCTAATCTCTGGAACGGCTGTTCAGGTGTTAATGTGACTTGCCTTGGAAGATAGAGGAAGTTATAGGGCTGTGTATAGGATACTTTTATTTCCGCAGGATTGCGATTTATTAAATTTAGAATAAGACTCACCATGAGTACTTTTTTTTTATTACGAATGAGCCCGCTCTTGACCTCGATCACACCTGATCGAGGTCAAGAGCGGGCTCAAAAAGGCGGTGTGAAAAAAAAAAGAAAATCCAAAACCAATAACACCGACTTTCGAAATTAAAGTTATTTTTGCCTTTGTAGTGTTTTTATATGAAAGTCGGTTTTATTTTTTGCTAAAAATTTTTTTCGTTTACGTTTTATTTTCTTCGTCTCCACTGTTCCGATCTACGAATGATCGCAAATAACTCAATTTACTTTAATAATTTTTTTTAAGAATCTATACTAATATTATAAAGCAGAAAAGTTTTTTTGTTTGTTTGTTAGTTTGCTTGAACGCGCTAATCTTCGAAAGTACTGGGTGGATTTGGATGAAATTTAGTATGGAAGTAGCTTGAAGCTTGAGGAAGGTTATAGGCTACTTTTTACGCGACTGCAAAAAAGGAGAGTTATGTTTTTACCGTGATAGAATCCACGGGAGCGAAGCCCCGCGTGAGTACTAGTAACAAATAAGTACTGCACGGTTTCACTATAGAAATTACTTACTTTTTAAGAATTTGTAAAAGCATATTCTTGAAGGGCAATTCTTCTAACATATAAAAATATAGCAAGAGTAACTTGTTCGTGGAACGGAGTGGATCTTAAATAATTTCTGTGACAATTATATAATACAACTAATAATGGTTTGGGAAAAAACTATCAATAAAAATATTAACAGAAAACAAAGTTATAGTTAAAACAAAACAGAAATGCATATTTTTTATCAAATCTTGGTCAATAGATGGCAGTATTTTAAATTGTAAAAATCTTCATGTTCTGAAAATCTATACCAAGGCTGGCCAATAGATTTTCCAGGTGAGCAAAATTTCTTAGACTGTGGCGGCGCCGGGCCACCGGTACCGTGTAAATCCAAAACACTGTATCTTAAGATACAGTGTTTTGGATTAACAACGCTCATTCGATTTCTTTTAGCCTATTCTATCGTCCTGCATTCACACATTTTTTACTTTGTATGGAAAGTTCTGAGATATGACTATGCTAATAACACTGTATTTACTTAAAAATACAGTTTTAATATAACAAAACACGGCAACTTAAGATACCGTGTACTGCCAAAATACTTTTCGCGCGTTGCAAGATACAGTGTTTTGTCAAAACAAAGTAGCGTGCTTGCGCGTTGCGGGAGCGCCAATCAGGAGCGAGAACCGGCGGCAATCTCAATGGTTATTGGATGATTTGACAGAGAACGAACGGACGACTGCCGATGCCGGGAGCGGGGATCAGCTGTTATATTTTTTGTATAGAGACAGAGACTGTTTCCTTTATTTTCCAAGACGTATTGTGTAGAAGAATATATAAAACCGTGTAGTTGGTCTCATTTCCATAAGATGGTTAAAGAAATGAAATTTTTTTCTGCAGAGCTAGTGCATGACATGTACAAAATGTAAAAAATATTACGAATTAGCTCATAAGTCAATGCCACTTCCTTATAATTCTTTCGATTTTGTACAATATATAAAGACGTAGCTACAAACACGGAAGTGGCTGTGACTTACTCAAAAAGATATGATCGTCTTTTCAAAACCTTGTCTTTTGCTTTGAATATATAATCTACATACACAGTTTATTTTTTTATGCACCTGCCATGTTATCTCTTTATCACCCATGGCTAACGTGACCATTAATTCTTTGACTCAAAACGGGACGGTTAATTTAGGTCAATTAACAGGTAGTCAGTGAAAAAAAAACCTTTTTTAAAAGTTATTTTTCAGAAAAGTCAGTTACATTTTTTTTTTAAATATGTACCCGAAACGTTTAGTTATATTTATATTTATCAGACGAACAAATCTGCTTTAATATAGGTGATTTTAAGTACGATTGAAACTCTTGTTAGGTTTTTTTCTATATTCACTTTACTTATCAACATCGCCTTTAGAACTTTAGCCGGCTCGACTACCCAAATTTTCGCACGGTTTCAGAAAACGGGACAATTTTGCGTCCCAGAGTTCATTTCGGGGACACCGGGACTTTTAACTGTAAAAAGGGACAGTCCCGTTCAAAACGGGACGTCTGGTCACGTTACCCATGGCTGACTGGTAGAGAATGCCTAAAGCATTAAGTCCGCCTTTGTACAATTTGTGTTGCATAAAGTTTTAATAAATAAATAAATCTAGAAGGTTTCCATATTTGCTAATGTATTTGTATTTGTTCCTTGTTGTCTAAGTAAGGTAAATGTATTTGTTTATATTCTCCTTCCATAATGGAAGGAGAATATAAACAAATACATTTCTTGAAAAGAAAGGATGCACAAAACCTTTAAAACCTTTTAGTGAAATTGCAAATGGCAAACCAATCTACTCATTCATTACCTACTAATTTTGGTGTTCTTGTCGCTAAATTAATTTTGATGATTAATTATTATGTAAGTTCATAAAATTTTATTGTCCTATTAGTTTTCCAGTTTTTATATGAAACTGTAAGACTGATTCTGTTGCCATAGTAGTTAAAAAAATATTTTACAAACTTTTTGTAAAATACCTATATACCTAATTGTGCACCTACGAGTCTTTTAAGTCGATATTTTATTTTTAAATACATATGATAGACTCCATCTATGAAAAAATCCGACTGCAAATTCCTATGATATATTTCTAGGCCCTGTTTTATCAAGTCAATACACTGTAACTCTAACACATACAGTGTATTGTCATAACAATTTCTTCATTTGCTTCTGACGACTATTATGGCAATACAAGTTATTCACGATTATTTGTTGTGTATATTCTACTTGTATATGAAACCTAGCGGGCTAGATTACTTATAAAATTACCTTTAATTTGATACCAAACACTGAATACTTTCCAAAGTAACTTTTGGAGTAATCTTCGAAAAACAGAAAAAAACTATTTTGCTCAATTTCTCAAATTTTGTTTTTTGTAGTTACAGTGTTTTGGATTGACACGGTACTCCCATATTCATAAGGTATACATAAAAAAGTAAATGTCCCCATCAGAAAACGGATTTTTCTTTTTAGCCAAGAGTAAAGATATTTCATACCATGTTTTGACCATAGCTTCCAATGTTGTTTTACAAAAATATTTTGCTGTAAAAATAGCTCTTTCTTCTTTTCAACCGACGACAAAAAGAGGAGGTTATCAATTCGAGGCGTATTTTTTTTTTATGTGTGGTCATCGATTACTCGAAGACGGCTGAACCGATTTGGAAAATTCTTTTTTTGATTGAAAGGGTATACTTCGAAATTGGTCCCATTTTCATAAACGTCAGGATCTGATGATGGCATCCTGGAGAAATCGAGGGAACTCTTCAAATGTTATAGGCACACCTATGACGTTTTGGGTATTTATTATAGTAACTTGTGCAGTTGCTCCCAAAAAGTACCATTTGAGGAAGTGGAACTGATGATGAAGACCACAGATGGCCGCCGAAACTATCAATAATAAGTATTGAGTGGATTGCGATTCGATTACTTGAATATGGATGTTAAGCACTTTATGTCTGCTCGTCACAATGCATATGGTGATGTAGAGCTGATGGTGAAGTACCAGGAGAACTCCTCAACAATTAACGGCCCAGCATTGGGAAAAGCAATATTTTGTAAAAGGTTATAAGTAGTTGACATTTAGGCTCTTGTAACTAGGTAAATTAAAAATAGACCAACTAAAAATAGTGAAATAAAAACTTTTTACCAAAAAATTAAACCAACTCCCAAAAAACACTGTGAAAAATAACTTTAATTTCGGTAGTCGGTGTCTTTAGTTTTGTATTTTCGTTTTTGGCACCGACTTCCGAAATTCGGGGAAAGTCGGTTTAATTTTTTGGTAAAAAGCTTTTCTTTATAAAATCTGTCCTTAAAGCCACACTGGATACTCTTTTTCGAATTTCATTTGGTTTTGTTTTAAATTATATTTTTTAGCAACAGCTACTGTTGCTGAGCGACTGAGACACACCGGTTTGCGGGCTTTGCTCTCGGTAAAAAGGTATTTTGTTTCCCATTCATCGTGAAACCTCCGAGAGTTATCCTTTATTTTTGATTATTTTTGATTTTGATTTGCTGAGGGCCACACTAAAACAATAGATTTTACTTGTAAACTACAGTTTACGATTTCAATATGGAATAAGGTAATTAAAATAAAATAATTGATTTGGACAGGCACAAGACGGCAATATCAATAAAACTTGACTAAATACCTACTTACCTACAGTTATAACATAACGCACAATATACAAACAAAAACCTAAAATGGTAGGTAGATATCTAAATCAAAATGCAGAAAAGATGCAAAGTTTTTATAGAATCTTTTCTAATTTTCAAAACAAATTGTCACCGAACTGATTTTATTATTTTAGTACTCTAATCCAATGCACCCCAACATTCAAGTAAAATTGGTACGTAGAAGTAGCGACAACACCCGAATGACACGGATCGGATGTTTTCGTTTTAACCGAACAATCGGGTGGAGGCGGCGATTCCGCGCGCCCCGTCTTGCCGCTGGCGGGCAAATTCAAATGCCTTGGCGGGCCACTTCGTGGCCCGCGTGCCTGGGTTTGGCCGGCCTTGATCTATACCATTTCTTAATAGCAAAATTGTATGGGCCCTTTACGTGGAACGCTGAATTTCTGTTTTTCTGTTCAATTCATCAGAGAAAAAATCATTGTTATAATATATTTAAGTTAGAAAACACGGGATACATCTAGTAACTTAAAATGGCAAAAAATTACGTGTAAAAGTGGTATTTGTAACCAATTTGCAAAATAAAATATCATTTCTTCGTCATTCGCCAAAAATTTCCATTTTTATATCAAATAATGAACTGAAAAGCGAATAGTTAACTGGCAAGGAAATCCCTGCTCAAGCGTGGTGTCGACCATACTTGGGCGATGAATCTACAACTGAGTAACGATCTAGAATAAAGCCGTACCCGGCTGAACTATGATCAATGAATCTGTACTTGAGGAACATCCTAAAATTAAATCTCGACTCAAAACTAGTTTTAAACAGAGATCAGTGCTCGAGTTTCGTTCTGTAATACGGGCCTTCTGTCCTCTAAAGGGCGCCACAGACATAACCTACATGGCTCTCTTATGATTTTTGATCACTACAGATTGTATGGACGGACATCAAAAGTGACGTTGACCTCTGAGTTTGTTTCAGTGTTTCTTCTCAGAGTAGTGAGTTAGGAAACACTGGCCTCATCTAGTTTACATTTACGAAAAAAAAGACGTGAAAGTGTTATTTATAACCTATTTGCGAAATAAACATAATTATTTCAGTTGCTCCATGTAAAAAATAATAGTAGTTTGTATTAGCTGTTAGGCTGGAAGACGACCCCGAAATAATTGGAAAGGTTAAGCACGTTACGCAATTTTTTTCTGTAAAAAGTAGGTACCTATGTATACGAACCATTAGGCAGTATATCGACAGGACCCTCAATTGGTGGCGCGGTGTAAGCCTCTAACTCCTGCTCTGTTCTGCTCTCCCGTTCCAACATCTCTTGCTTGCGCTGGCGACGCCATGCTTTTTGTAGATTGAAACGTTCCGGCCTGGAATATAAACGAAGCCTGATATAGTCAGAATCACTACTATAGAAGAAAATTAAAGATTAAGGAACACAAGAAATTGAGCCTTCTTACAAAAATGAAGAAGTAGGTAATTCCGTGTGGTAGGTTCGTTTTTATTTTAGATCGGCTCGCGTTTTGATCACCATATCGCCTGGACTAGACTATTGCCATCCTGAACTATTCCGCCGTATTTTTTACCAAATGATGGATAGTAAATATTATGTCTATTTCACGGATAGATAAGATACGATGATATCACTGTTTGTTTGTTTGTTCCGGACTGTGCTAGAGATTAACGAACTACTATAGGCAAGTTTGAGCGAGATAAGCCGTTCATCTAAAATCCGTGGTATGAACAAAATGCTAAATATTTAAGAATATATCACGTTTTGTAAACAGGAAGACGTACGTTTTCTATCTATTTAACATCATAGGACACTGAAAAACTCATCTTTTTTAACTAAGTATAACAAACTGATTGGCTACCTAACACACAAGGTGGACATCCCACCCATACGCACAATAACTTTTGGGAATAAAAACTTTCATTACGCCTACAGCTAAGGAGTGGAATTACCTGCCAGAGTCTATGTTTCCTGATTGGTATATCCTAGGGCTCTTAAATCAACGGTGAATAAGTTACTTCTAAGCAAGCGTGCTTCATCTTTAGCAGCGGCATCGCTTACCATCAGGTGAGATGGTGGTTAAAACGCAAGCCTATTATAAGACCGATTGACACTAACTTCTCTTCATCTTTATACACGCGAGCTTCTATGTTCTGGATGTCATGCCTCAGGTCTGCTATCATGAGCAGCATCAGGTCTAAGGAACCTTTTGGTCCGCGTGGGCCTCGTGGTCCCCTTGGTCCGCTGTCGCCTTTTGGACCTTCCATACCTGGTGGGCCTGCGGGACCCTGTAACATGGAAAGTGTATTAACACTTAAATTATCCCAATTATATTAAAGTTCCCAACACTATATGTCCATTAATATTATTGTATATGCAAAAAAAATTGAAAATAAAAATTATAAAAAAATCTTCAGAAATCCATAACTTATGCTTTTAACTTCGTTTATGTATGCGTCTTAAGGCTCTTTTTTTAAGGATGGGAAATTATCCAATGACTTTTTCTCGATCTGGGTGAAGCGGGTGGGTCAGACTTTTACTGACTAAAACCCATCCGTATTCCATCATATGCCCTTCGTGTTCCGAGGCCGCGGTAACTCTTTCGAACAATTCCGCAACCTAGACTTAAGGCTCTAATTCAGTATCTTACTACATCTCTTAATTCCGTTGAGGTGCTATTTACGAAAAAAAAATAACTATATGGTGCATTATAAATATAACATAAGTATCAAGTCTTCATTACATGTAACTAAGTACAAAGCATGGACAGTTAGCTTGAACACCTGTGTAAATAATTGTTGGTAATTATAGAAGAATAAAGTTGAAGTATCTCTCTCCTCTTAGGCTACGATGAGCCTGGCATAATCGTTAGATTAAAAGGCTCAAAAATACTCGTAGATAAAGAGAAAAATCCCCATTCCTTTCAGGTCTTTGTATTGTACCGATAATTTCGTATTGGAAAAAAATAAATGTGATTTTGTGCGTTGTGACTTACCCTTGGACCTCTTTCACAACGGCAGTATCCTCCTTCTAAAGGCGCCGTTGAATCTAATACTCTGTAGGCGTAGGTACCTTCTGCGAATCTGTCACCGCCTTGAATGCAAATAAAACTATTATTTCCACATATCTAACTCGTTAGTTAATGTGACGAATCTTCTTAATATCCTTACATAGATATTAAACAACATAGCCGCGTCTGTCTGTCTGCTCTACTTAATACTACTGAACAGATTTTCATGCGATATTCATAGGGAAGTTAAGTGTACAAATTAATTTAGATTTTTTTTGTGAAATAGCTGAATGAGATCGGGCGATGTTAGGCGGGTTTGCTAGTACCTATACTACCTATATAAATCTTTTGTACGTGTGTCGTATTGTCACCTAACCTCGAAACGAAATGACCGATTAGGATGAAATTTTGTATATGTTATAATTCTATGGCTCCTGGGACTTTTGAGTACAAAATTGGACCCGGTAGTTGGCGTTGCTTTTCCGGGCAAGACGACGTCTGCCGAGTCCACTAGTAGGTTAATAAAAATAAACGTAATCCAACGTTTACCGATTTCTGGGCATTTATTTGATGTACCTATTCTCACCTTACAATAAATTAACGTCATGCTTACCATCTCTCAACGCAGGATTCTCCATCAGCTTCTTCAGTGCTGCCTGCGTGGTATGCAGCTGATCATTCAAATGCTTCACCTTTCTAGATAGCCAGGTGACGGTGTCACAGGGTGCGTAGCATCTGGACGAGGCTCGCACCAGCGGGAGTGGCTCCTGAAGGAATGCGGTTACCTGGGCTGAATTACGTGACAACTTTGGTGTTTGTTTCTGTGGACACAATTATTAACTCTTTACTGATAGATGATCGAGGAAAGAAACTGTTCTAAGGATTCTCAAGTCAACTAATTGAAATTGAATACATTTATTTCAGACTACAAAATTGTCCATATAATGTTAGTAACCATGTCACCGGATAACCCTGCTTAAAAGTTAAGCCTTTGACAGGGTAACCCGTACATGGGGTAACTTTTATCTCAGTGTTACCTTTTGTTCGGAGTTATTCTCGATACCCAGCAAAACAAAACGTTAACACATTAATTAGTAACCACCTAAGTTACCTTCACGAAAAGCTTTTTTTAATCATGTTTCCCTAAATTACCAATTATATAAATTTGAGCTACATGGAGCTGAAGGGATACTTGCAATCGTGTGGCGTCTCATTGCCTATTTTGATTTAGTTAGGTGTTGCTCACGAATTTGGTCGGGTGAAAATTATGATAAATCTTTCTAAAGGGAATCTGTTTTTCCGACGTCATTATTATCTCTGGGACGTTGATGATGATGCATTATGTAGAATCATAATTCCAGTCAGCCATTCCACCTATCTTATGTAGGAAATAAAATTTCAGTTTCTTAGATGGTGGCAATGGTAGCTGGACAACCATGGAAACATGCACGAGATCTCTTGATAAAATTTAAATCCTACAACTTACTGGAACTGCAATTCTTCGCTCACACTTTTTGCCATCGCTGGCTAGGACCAGGGGCGGAGAACACTCGCAGCGATATCCGCCGGGGTCATTGATACAGCGCTGCTCACAGCCTCCATTGTCGGAGGAGCATTCGTCCACATCTGTGTACCAGGAGATTAGTAACCAATAAGCGTATTATTATTTGTTGAAATAATGATTGATTCTGCTTTCTATCAATAGTAGTATTACCTATTATTGATCGAAGGATTCTGCGGAACTCGTAGCTGCATTTTTTTCTGGTAAATTTATTGTTCAAATATTTATTTCAGATAAAATCCATATGGATTTTATGTATATGTTAGTAGTTAATCAGAGATTATCGTATAAACTTTTGCTGAGCTACGAATGATCTTAATTTTTATTTTCGAGTTATGTATTTACTAGCTTCCGCCCGCGACTTCGTTCGCGTGTAAGGGGTTTCCCGCTTAAATCCTGATCCCGTAGGAATTTAGGGTTAAAAAGTATCCTATGTCCTTCCCAGGGTCCTAAACTATTCCCACGCCAAATTTCATCTAAATCGGTTCAGCGGTTTAGGCGTGATAAGGTAACACACAGAGAGACAGAGTTACTTTCACATTTATAATATTAGTATGGATTGAAATTGGCTTAGCAAGGAGGGTTTTCTATAATTCTCTTTTTAATTATTTTTTCTGTCCTGCTATTTTTAATGGGACCTGTGTATGTGTGCGCTTTGAGGCGTTTGATGCGTGCTGAATCGAATAAGGACGGGAGTTGGGAACGGTGCTTACGTGTGGTACGAATGGAACTGGTTTTCACTTGTGTGGAGCTCCCGGGAAAACTGTAAACCACATGGTATTTGGCTACGTACGAAGGTACATGTTAAGTGGCGGATTTTGCTAAACTAACCAAAGACGCGGTAGGTATTATACTTAAAATTTACGAATCATTGAAGTGGAGCAGGTATTACGGTAAATAAATAGTGTTTTTGTTAAGAACGTAATAACATGTGTGTTTACCAACGCAGTAAGGCTGCGTCTTCCTCCTGTAGTGGTCCTCATGGAACTGGAACCCGCTGTGGCAGGTGCACCACACTCGGTCGCCGCGCACCTCGCACGCCTGCTCACACAGCTGCAGGCTGCACGGGTCTGTCGACCGTGGTATGCACCTGACAATAAAGAACACAAAGGCTATGAAGTCCTAGTATTTCTTTCACTTTACGAGAAGAGAAACTATGCTGTTGATGATATTTCATTACCTCTTTAGCCTTTTGCCGACGGGGTCTGCTTCCAGTTTCATTAGTTGAAGCTGAGTAACAACAATATTTAACTGACTGCCTTTCTCGCCTCCACAACCTACTAGCTGGATAACACCACGATAGCCCTTAGCGAGATTTTCTGATTTATGACTATCCGTAACGACTCTCTCTTGGTCTCGGCTGTCATTTGTACTGTATAACAAATGACAGCCAGGACCAACAATGTGACTTCCGAGGTAGGGAGGAATCTCAATATGTAAAGATGGTAAGCGTTGCTATCGGCCCGTGTGGCTATTATTAGGTATTTAGCCACGAGCACCTCAGATTAGGAGATATTTTAATATCTCTAATAGCAATTACGTACAAAAAACCACTATGAATGCACATACTTTGCAGATGGCGATACCTGTTTTAAACTTTTTGCCATAGCGCCTTTGAGCTAATATTAAAACAGACAGGTGTGTTCACAGGTATTACAGGTACTTACGCATGATACATAGCATAATAACAATGCTTTGGCATAGCAAACAATGTAGCGGTATTGGCAATCCAGCGCTCGATGCCAAAACATTTCGAAAGCCAAACAGTACAAATCTTGAGACAGTAAGACCTCTTAGCATTCATAATCTCCTATTCTTTCTCGCTCTTTGAGCCTGGTTATAAAAATAGTCACAACAATTAATATTCTGATCAAGCAGAGTAGAATTACCATGCTGATTGATTATGCTGGCTACCTAGTTCCTCATTCCTATGCTCCGCATGGCAACAGGACACGTCGCCCTCCGCACTCACGTGACTGGAATATAAATCTGATCTCGTCAGCTCTACAGATAAACGAAGATGGAAAAGGTCAGAGCTTTCCTTGTTACGAAATCCCTTGGCCCTTTGATCCGCGTAAAACTCCTGTTTCTAATTGGAAGCAGGGCTTACGTCTGTGATTCGACTGAGAATATCGTTTTGACTAAGGTATTCGTATGATCTCGTACGGTGTCGTAGAAGGTAACTATAGGAGCAGATATACCATCAAACGTGTTTAAGGTTGCGTTTGGGGACACTTAATTTAGTCAATCCATAGACTTCATCAACATATATTTTATGGACAAAAGTTAAACTGCAGTTTAGCACATAGCAGGCACAGGACCGATTTGAAGTCTATACTAATATTATTAGGAAAATGTTGTGAGTTATACCTACACTTTCTCACTCTATATCTCTGTGTCTGAGTCGGTGTTTCCCGATAGCTATAACCTAGGGGTTTTAAAGTCAAGAGTGAATAGGTTACTGCTCTATCTTCGACCACATCATCGAACTGATGATGTGGTCGATCACTTACCATCAAGTAAGGTGGTGGTCAGACGTGAGCCTATTATCAATAAAAAAAAAAGATGAATTACTTTAGTGTGTAACTGTCTATTTTCCTGAATAAATCAAATAGAAATAAAGTGGATTTTTGTGTGTGTTTAAAAGCGCTGTTCTACGAAAGTATTAGATTTGGAAGCCAGCCAGCTGTGCCAAAATTGCCACCTTATTGTAGTAGGGCTTTTGTTTTGCGTTATAATAATCGACATACCCGTTACATGAGCACTAGTAGAATTATCAAAATAATAAATGTATTTCGACCATAATCTATTGTAAACTATTCTATGCACAAATTTGTAAATTTTAAATAATTAAGGAGGAGGCCTGGTGTCCTGAAATACAGGCCATGAGCCTAGCTTAGGCACCAGTCTCCCACAATGTGTTTTTATATTATTTGTATTATATTGTTAATGTACAAAACCATTGTATTGTGGCGAGAAATAAACAATTTACTTACTTACTTACTTACTTAATATTTTTAAATATTTAGGTATATTTTAATCCATTGTTATTATAAACTTTTCAAAAAACAACACTAACTTTTGTTTAGATGACGAGATGTCTTCTTGCTATGTTAATAAAGTTGGCCATTGTATTTACGTTTTTGAAGTCAAATCATCGAAGGCTTTATGTGTTACTATTTGACGTGCGTAGTGTGTCGTAATTAGAGTCTTAGGTACCTATTACATAACTGCTTGAAGAAAGTGTTGTTACCTGCCAGCAATGAAGACATGCGTGTCGCAGCATCTTAACTTGATGCACTGGATGTCTGCGCCGTCCACGTGACACGTCTCGCGCGTGCGCAGCAGGCTGTCGGTGGGGCATGGCGAACTACCGTCTAATCTGAAATTAAAAACGTTAAAGATCGCTTTTAGCGATAGCACCGGACATTGTATAATCCTTTTTAGTTTATGAGTATTTGTTTATTGTTATGGTGAATAAAGAGTATACCTATCTAGCTATCTATAATGTTAGAACATAAACATTTTCATCACTTTTCGAAATGCCAAAATCCTATCTAAACATATTAGGTGATTTATTTGTATGATGTTTACCTTCACCGTTTTGAGATCAGTAATGACGATGAAAATTGTACCTACTAAGTAATGTGCCTGCCTGGATTCGAACCAACGACGAATTATTCGTAAGTCGTGGTGACCATTGGACCACCACTGCTCGAGTTATCTTTCTACGAAGTTTTATCTCTGTGGGACCAACTGACGATGATGCGACCAGCGTCTGATGACATCATTCAGAACGTTTGATAAAAAGTTAGCATTGAACCTTCTAAGAATATGTTTGCTGATAACAGCTAAGTATCGTCAGCAGTTGGCAACGACTGTATGGTGCATAGTTAAAGATTGAAGTTGCATCTATACCAATATTAGAAAACGGAAAAGTTAAAAAAAAAAACGTGCTGATCTGCGAAAGTACTGGATGTATATGGATGAAATTTGGTATGAAAGTAGTTTGAGGTAGGGTAAAGTCCACAAAAGCGAAGCCTCACACGACTGCTAGTCTATACATATAAATAAAATTGAAGTGTCTGTCTGTGGTTACAAAATCACAATGCTTCTAAGTCCTAAGTGTTATTTACATGATATTAGCATCATGATATAACACAAACTATTATTGCCTCTCTGTATTTGGAATGGAATCTCATCTCTGGAACGGCATGAGAATTTCACTAGTACATAGATAGAGGTTATAGTTTATAGGACATCTATAGCCTACTATTTATCATGAAATTCCCTCGGATTGGGATCAATGAGTGAAAATCCACGAACGAAGTAGCGGACAGAGCTGGCCATTAAATAGCATTAAGAGAATTTCTGTTTAGCGGACTTCCATTATTCTATTAAACACCTACTTAAATGTTAGCAAAAGTAGAGATTTTAAGTCGTACGGTTATAGGGAAAACAATAGGGGTTATAGGGATGAACAATGACGATTAAGTTCATAAGCAGCTTACCTACTCCTCTTCTTCATAACTCCCTATTACCTAGTATCTTCATCTGACATGGGAGGTTTATAAAATGACACTAATACAAAATATTAATGATATGTATTACATGTCATTTAAATATTTATTTTATTTATTTATTTCGGGAAAACAAACAGTTACACAAAGCACTTAGTCTCTAGTATCATTAAGTAAACATTAACATATGTGTAACCCACTGCGTTATCCACAGATTAAATTTTACGACGTAATAAGGTTACAACACTCACAAAACAAAAATAATAGGTAATTATAAAAATAAATAAAAAAAAAACACAATATTAATCAAAAAAACAGAAAAAATTAGCGTCAAAATAACATTGAAATAATATGAAAGAAAAACAAACGGTATCAAATCATTGTGATTAAAAATAATTAAAATTAAACAAATCAAAATAAATAATCAATAACGAAGGATAATTATTACAATTAAATATGTCACAAATTTGATGCATCAACTAAGAATTCAAATAAGGAGATCTTAAACTTATTTGCAGACACAGCAAACAAGTCTAAGTTCCCAAAGACGATATTAAAATTGTTTGCCATACGACGAAGAGGTGCCCGAACCCCAGCGTTAGTGCGATAGGAAGTCACAGCAAAAATTGGACGTGCTCGCACCTCCCGTCTAATGATGGTCCTTGGTACAACATAACTAAGCCTATTAATAAGGTCTATGCAATCATATCTATTATTACACAAGTTATAAAGAAACATGGTTTCAAGATACAGGCGTCTTTTTAAGCTCAACAACTCAATATTCCTGTGGGCTAAATTCGAGGATTTCAAATGGAGGCGGCACCGATATTTTATGGATTTGAGGAATTTACGTTGTATCCCTTCCAATGTGTCAATGTATTTTTGGTAAAGAGGATTCCAAATGAGTACAGCGTATTAAAGTTGAGACCGAATTAACGATTTGTATAAATGTATGTAAGTATCAATACGCTTAAAGTTGTTGGTAGCCCTCATCACAACACCATACATACGATATGCGTTACTAACTATTTTCCTTATATGCTGATCAAGATGAAGTTTAGTGTCCAATAGTATTCCAAGGTCCCTTACTGATGTAACTTTTTGTAATGTATTGTTATCCAATGTGTAATACTTACTTATTATATTTCTATTCTTCGTAAATGTAATAGATACACACTTAGATGTACTCAGCTGGATTTTATTTTCTACACAGTATGTTTTATAAAAACAACAAAAAGTCATGACTCTTGAAATTATTTAAAACTACGGATCCCACATCTGTGGTTTCTGTTTAAAATGTATGGTCTAAAAATATTCAGCTGTCACACGTCACCTTTATTTAACATCATCATTCATCATTGTTTAACGTGGAGACTTAACTTAACTTCGGAGGAACAACAAAGAAACTTTATCTTATCGGTTTATGTGCTACAAACTCGTTGAGATGGTGATTACCTCATTAATAAATAACAATGGCCTAATTACTGTTTTAACGCCGATCATGCGTTTGACCCGAAACATTTCAAGACCGCTTTTGATCGTGGTGGTAGAAAGACGATGTGAGAACATTGACTTTCTTGCTTTGTATTTATTTGGTATATTTATATCATCATTCATTTATTTATTTACTATCTGTGTCATAAATGCGTAAAGGTGGACTGACAAAGGTGGACTTACCTAATGCCATTAGCATTCTCTACAGCCTGGAAGAGAGCGCCATATGTCTTTGATTAATTGAGTATAGATTGCCTTATCTTTGGTTGATACATAGGCAAATAGTGGTTGTGTGCAGAATCTAAATGCCATTGATATTTATTGAAATACAAAATAACTGCTAATTATAAATTGATTTTTAGAAAGGAAAGATGACGGTTAGTCGGTTGGTTGCTATACTGATTTTCTGCGAAGGCGCAATCTACAACAGAAATAGACTGATTCAAGGAATAATAGTGAATCAAGTTGGTACTGTGAGTTGCTGCTGTTCTTTCTTCACCACTACTCAATAAACATGGGCAAAAGTAGAAAAGCACAGATTTTGCTTGCCATGTTATCTCTTCACCACCCATGGTTGACTGGTTTTAATAAATTAATAAATAAATTGGATTCAGAAAAACAGTAATTTGTGACGCGGAAGATCAACAAGGACATGGCGTGAAAACTTAGATTTCGACCTATTAGAATAATTAAAAGCTCTAGAAAACGGAAGAGAGTACTTTGCCCTGCAGAGCGACCCATTCGGTTCATAAAAAGATGCACCACAAGGTGAAGAAAAACATTGTGAGGAAAGGGTAAGCTATTCTAGATTTTTTAACGAGACAAGCGTCAATCTTTAGCCACGATGGGACGCGTGGTGGATAACAGTGCAGTTCATCTTAGATAGACGAGATATTTGTTCTAATTGTGAATACGTTGTTGACTGAATATATTTAACTGTTGCAGTTTATTTCTGGCTTTCTATACTGGGATCAATATTTTTGGCAATTCGCTCTGGGAGAGTTCTTTTTAATTTTCGGACACAGTTGAAAAATTTAATGTCTTTTTGTGTTATACATATTATTTTTCCTCTGTTAATATACATAGGTAGGTGATCAATATTTTATTTTTCGTTTTTATAATATATATATTATTTTATTAGATTACCAATTGAAACGTCCCAGGCGAAGCGAGTAGTTATCGAGTGTAATTAATTCGACTTTAGTCGATTTTCATAAAATATATTGCGACGTATAAAGTCTGTGTGCACAATTTAATATATATCAAAACATGTATTAGTACTTGTTGTAATAATGATCTTGATAATTAATACACTTGGCATATTGGTCCAGTTTCCGGCTATGCAAAGTGGTGATAAACATTCTTTAATTAATCATGTTATTATGTAGTCGTTGAATAACGTAAATATATTGCTGTCACTTAGAGTAATACTGAAGGATAAAGTTGGTGTCTTATGCCTTAGGTACATTGGTACAGTTTTTTTTACTTTTAGAAATGGCACTGATCTATCATAATTCACAATTTAACATTTTTTTAGCCCCATATTGTCATTTATCCAGCTAAGCGTCTATTAATTGTCTAGATATGTTTGGCCTTAATTAGAATAATTACAGTGAGAATGTATGACCAGGCTGACATAATATTCGAGAGTTATTTACGTTACTCCCATATCTAACAATTAGGTGCGAAATGCCATTGTGATAAACTAATAAACTATTATGTTTATTATGCACCAGCAGAGCAGCATCACATAAAGCTTTTAGCCTAATGAAACTATACAGTGGTTTGAATTTTTCTTACATTGTATGTTCATTAATACAAGCTATGATTTACTTGACTTGTTAGTGATTTACTACTAGTTGCGATTGTGACTTCGTTTTGAACGTAAAACGTTTTGGGAATACATTCATTGTATGTACAGGAGTGAAATCCCTGCCGGAGTCAGTGTTTCCTGATAGCTACTCCTCTTGACTTAAAGCCTCCTAGGGCTTTAAGTCAAGAGTGAGCAGTATACTTCTAGGTAAGCGTTCATCTTCACACACATCATCGCTTACCATCAGGTTAAGTAGTGGTCTTTGTCTGTCGGTTGAACTTACACGTCTAACCACTACACCGATTGTAACGAAATTTGGTACAGAGGTAGATTAAACTTTAGAGAAGAACGTAGACTACAATTTCTCTGAAAAAATCTAAATGCGAAAGAAGCTGCGAGCAGAAGGTACTTAGCACATAAACAAGCTCAATACTCCGAAGCATTGCTAAATCAAGTGCTCTAGCCTCGTTCACATCAATTGGCAGGACCTAAGTACCCAATCTCTCCCCCTAAGATTTCCAAGAACACTTCAATGGGTTCTTAGATTGAACTATTTATACCACGTGCAATAAAGCTCTGGTGTAATACTTCATATATTATGATGGTGCAAGTGTGCAACGTACTCCATTCAGTAGCAGTCGTTGAACCCACGCACTTTGATTTTTAAACGGGGCAATGCATCTGATTCATAAATGAATTGAAGTAATAAAAGGAAATGCTGATTCTGGGTCATGATTACATTATTGATTTGTTAAGTTTATTTTGTTTAAGCTGTTCCCATAATAAAGCCCTCTAGGACTGGAAGTAATGCGTTTCTATTTGGTTTGGGAACACCTTGTTTGTGCTAATTCGAACCCTAATTTTATTTCGCAGCTATTATACCTACAGTTTTTTTTTCATTATTCTTAGTCTGAAGTTTTCCGAGTTTACGTTGCCTAGAAACATGATAGAAAACTAGTAATATCATCATCCGCAGAAATAAAATTATTTGGAGCAACCATTTTACGAGCATCACTTCCGCCAACCAACCGATACGTATGACAGAAATAATTAAAACAAAAAATCACTGAAGAAGATCACTGGAGATGAACAGCTTCACAGAATTACTAGCGGTACATGAATCACTCACACGTCTAACACATCGTCGTGATATGCGTCCTCTGGTTGGTATCCTCTCTCGTCCTGATAGCAGAGTACCAGGGAGGTAGGCCAGAGCAGGAGTACTGCGGCACAGGCCGCGGGTGCGAGCGGCGCGCGCATCGCGACTGTGGCTGCGCGCGCGCCTCGGATATGCGTTTGAGCAGCGATAGCCAAAGTTGTAGATGTACGTACATATATTCGTATATATGACTTCCTATAAGTTCGGATATCAGGAAATAATGTGATATAGGTAATATTCACTGCATACACAATGCGTCATATTCTGTCCACTTTACGTAAGCATCATTAGCAAATTGCTTTCATTTATTAATTTCTGGACTCTTTTTGGTCTACAAATCTGGTATAATTATATGGCAAAATTTTTAGCTTCTAAGCGTGTGAGATTTTATCTTATAACTAGCACTTCACCCGCGACTTTGTCTGCGTGAATTTCGAGATAATTTATGGCCTCTATTATAACTTACATAATTATAATGCATCCTACTACAAATGAAAATATTTTTAGAATGAAGAATATTACTAGCTATGCCAAATCGGTTGAAAGTGTGTTACAGTAAAGCTTATATGTATAGAAATACACTAGTTTTTGTTGTTTTCAAAAATACCTATTAGTTTTGATTTAACAGGCAGTTAAACTTACGATAAATATCGAGTCCCGCTAACAGTCACGTGACCGCATGTGACGTCAATTTACAACGCTCCGCTTAGTAGCAAGTCTAAATTGGTGGTTGTGTTTGTACATTTCGGCACAACACATGATTTCCTAGTATTTGGATTGGACATTTTTGAAAGTATTTATAATTTCTAATGAAACGAGACAGTGCTGAGAGCGCGTTCGGGCTGAGCGAGTGTTGTGAGATGACGTCACACGTCACACCGTCACGAGTCCGCATCGCACGTTTACTTCTATAAATCGAAAACTAATTGACGTATCGAAGTAATTCTTATACTTGTATTTTTTATTTTTGACAGAGAATACGGCGAGCTTATATTCAAAATTAGTTAACATTCTTCATTGGATCTTCAGTTTCGAGATTGCTTCTCCCACATACAAACGTACTACTTACATATAAATTTACAAACAAATATTACCTATATATTAGTATAGAATACCATAATTTTACACGAGAGATTGAAACTTATAGCAGAGGGAAAATAAATATTGAAGGTTTTAAACCCTCGCCCAGAAACGTGAAAAAGAAAAATCATTATGGAATAGAATGAATAACGATATTTGGTAAACACAAAATTTGGCCATGGAACTTTTGTGAAGCACAATAAAGATTCTTTCAACTTTCGTTTGTTATGAATAAAATATACTTTTGAAAATATACTTCGTAAGAACAGTCGAGGGTACCAAAATAAACATGGCCGAACTGTTAAGAACGTAATACTTCAAAGTTAAAGTTATATGAAAATAATAGTTGTTCTAAAAGGGCTTGACTTCTAAATCTCTAAAGTTTGTAATTTTATATGCACATATTCATCAATGACTAGAACTACAGTTTTATTTTGCACAGAAAAGCCCTACTTGTACTGGTAATAAATTAAAAACAAGTTTTTTTTTAATCATTTCAGCAACCTTTTAAATTTTTGTCAAGGAGTGTATAAAAAATATTGGCTGCCATCTCAACCATACTGCGGCCACGGAACGCAAGGTCAATTGAAAGAAGAGGGTGGATTTTTGGTTAGGAGGAGTACAGGATTTTATAGGAGGTCTGATAATCCATTTCAGGCCCCTTGCTTGGTGCTGACTGCTGTTTGAGGTGCGCGTGGAACACGACGCGCCGTCGACTCGGGTCTGGTCCTTCGCGGACAATGAGTTACCCCTGCTTGCCTTCCAAAGACGAAATATCGTCTAAATTCTGAAACTATGATGCTGAATGTGAGGATAGTTTTCACTGTCAAAATATACTACATAATACTAGTAGGTAATTACCAAAGCTTGAGCACCGCTGTGTCTAGTAATTAGTAATAGTCTCAAAATAGCCTCTCCAGTGCGTGTAGGGTAGATAGAAGACGTACGAGTATTTTGGCCGTCACGGACAATTCCGTGAGTTATAGTTAGTATGGCCATCAAACCCGAGTAATACGGAAGAACGGAAATTAAATATTAAATAGTAACCACGGAGATTTTCCAAGCCAACTCATGTGAGATATCATAGTGAAGATTAGTGAGTCTCAGGGAGGGATTATTTGACATATTTTTGTATATGGAGCGGTTCTCGGTTACTCAAAAGTAACCAATTATTCAAAATAAAGCTGTCTAGTAATAATACCCATTGTAAGTAGGCATAGTTTCGACGATAAGTAAGATTCTCTTTAAGAGTTTAGTAAGATACCTTTTCTTAGTTGTTAAGTCCTTATTTGTTTTAATGGTGTACAATAAAGAGTAATGAATCTTCATCTATCTAAAATTTTAGAGATATTTAAATTCCAGAAATTTTGCATAGTAAATTGCAATGCGCAATACTCAGATAATAATTACAATAACAATAATTATTTGATAGTTTAATTTTATTCTAGTTTCATTTCCTTTTCTATTTTTTCATTTGATTTAACTAGAATAGCAGCTGCAATGTGTTAAAAGTATTTTATAAAAACATACTTTTCAACACCAATCGTGGCCACATAAGTTTATCTGTAACTGTCTGTGAAGTGTTTGTTTACGGTACCATGCGCAGGCGACGACAGCTCACGGCCACGATCCATCGATCCACTGACACACTGCCACTTGTGCAATAAACACATAACGTGTATTTATAATATCCTGGTACACAATCTGGGTTCCTTTTGATGTTATTTGCCTTGATTGATATGCCAATGAATTGATAGCGCGATCCAGAACAAACAAATGTTTTCCGGGTTTGTTTTTAGACATTGTATATTTGTTTAATTGTTTTTGAGGAGCTTGTGGCTCAATAATATAATAGCCGCATGGCTCGATCTTTAAGATTACGCAACGTTCGCCGTGATCAGTTAGTCCTAGGATGGGTGATTATGTTAACATATAGAGATTCATCTGTGCCTCGGCAAGCACGATAAACTGTTGGTGCCGGCCGTCATTTTTATAACTTTGACAGTCGTTTTGGGTAGTCAGAAGTTTGATAAAACTTACTACCTTTTTGTTGAAATCGCGAAAATCTCATTTTTTTGACCTTAGACCTTGAATATTTTTTTCCGTACGTAGAAGAGATGGGGAACTTTCAAATTTTATTTATAATTATATTTTGAACTATTTCACCAATTTTCAGCTTGTTGTAAATTTATGTAGCTTCGAATGTCTAAATTGACCGGACTATTATTGGTATAATTTACTTATTTTCTTCAAACAGCAGATAACTAAAGAAATTAAAATTTACTTTGACTACGTCTTATGACCTAGCTTTTACCCAAGGCTTTGTCTGCGTGAGTTTCATCCTAATCCGTTCAGTCATTGATGAATAAGAACGTCACATTTTATGTCATTGACATACATGTTTTCTTCGTATAACAAATAATTAAAAGGCAAGCTGCTAAGCTATTGATTGAAATTGTGTAATGTACTTATATGTTTGATTTAAATGGTAGATACTTACTTTTTTATTTATTTATTAACACTTGATGCACATAGGTACAGAGGCGGACTTACATATTCTCTACCAGTCAATCATGAGTAGTGAAGAGATAGTGTGGGAGGTGCCAAGTAAAATTAACAAAAGATTAAATAAATAATCATTTGTTTCAATTTGTTTCATTGATATCAATGGTTGTTAAATCTACATAATTAAAAGTTAATCGCCGATGTATGTAAGAATACGTATGAATAATAACTATACGGGAATCACCGTATAGAATTATCCAGTTTGATGGGTTTTGATAGGCAAAGAACGCCGCATTCTCGGGCATACCCGAGGTGATGAAACCTATTCATTTATCTTGGCACCGACTTCAGCTATGTGAGTAGATAACCTAGCCCTTATTTTTAACGGAATTAGACATCCAATAAAACAATATTTTAGGTTATTTTTCTGTTTGTAATGCAAGTATTTTTTGCAAGTTTTAAAGTCGTTTCAATTTTATGTAAAAAGAAGTTTTTTATATAGACTTTATACCCATTAAATTGGATAATTCTATACGGTGATTCCCGTATAGTTATTATTCATACGTATTCTTGCATACATCGGCTTCTTTTTTGAAGTCGGTTGAAAAAGGCGGCAGGCGGATCGCGAGCCGATCTCCGGTTACCGTAGGCGAGGGTTTGCAGAGCAGGGGTAGCTCACCGTCCGGTAAGGACCGGGCCCCGGTCGGCGGGGCGTCGTGTTCGAGATATCTCAGCCCCAGAACTTAAGGGCAGCTGAAGGAACAGGGTGGGTTTTAAGTCAGTATAAGTCTGACACTCCCTTCCGCTCCATCTAGAGCGGAACTAGTTTATTATTGCTATTCGTTCTAATGAGCTCTAGTAAGTTAAAGTATCACTGCAATAGCGAGTATATAAAGACATCTAAACTGTTAATAGAAAACTGTAGAACGTGCGGCAAATGGATCTCGCGCCCCGAGGATTAATGACGAGGAATTACTGTTTAACTGCTGTTTTGCTCGTAAACACTTCATTTGCAAACGTCGTTATATTCATAATCGACATTTAGCGGTCAGCGTATCTATTTCTGTACTCCTAAATCTTCTTATAACTTAATAGGGAATAAGCATGACAAACATATTTATTATGTACCCAGTTTACCATAAAATAAACATAAACATTTTACTAACAGTGGAAACAGAATGGAATTCGGTCGAAAAACCAACCAGATATAACCATTTTAATTAAACGAATGTCTCTTTCGCGAAAACGCTTATTTCTACTAAAACTGTATGAGCGGTTTAGACTTTGATGTCAAGTCTATGTCGGACTTTTTGTTCTAATTATCACTTTTAAATCTTTATAACTTCGTCAGTGATGAAGATATTTAAAAAAGTATTTCGTAATTACTCACTAGACAAGGTTATTCATTGAGTAAATAAGCTAGGTATAGTGTTGCCCAAAATCAGTCTTGGTCTTGTTCTTGCATTTTTCAAGACCAAGACTTACCCTGCAAGATTTAAGCAAGAACAAGACTAAGCCTGCGAGACTTGCGTCTTGCAGTTAGTTCAGACTGTCGTTTTCTTTGTGTTATTATTATTAAAATGAGAAAACTTACATTGCAAAAACACAGAGGAATGGCGGGCGATGCGGGGGAAACAATAAAAATTAGGCAGCTCTTAAAGAACTATTTATGTATTCTTTGAGTTTTGATTGTTATCCAGAGCCGGATTATTCGATGAGAATGTTAATCCGCTGGCTCTGACGGAGGTGCTGTTTAAAGTTACTACCACCAACAGTGATACAGGTCCGGCAACATCGCACAAGATTAGCACACACGCAATATTCAATCCATGGTTTTTTAAAATAAGAAATCAGCAGATAATATTAAGTTATTGTAGTTAACTTAATATTTTTCAAGTTAATTTAAAATTTTAAAGTGATTTCTAGTACCTTATATTCAATGAAGGTCAGGATAGCCGTCGTGCCGGCGGCGGTGCCTCTGCTTAGGGACAGGATTTTTTGTATTGATTCGTCGCCGCCGCGCCGCGCTCCCATATGAGAAATATTGTAAATACTTGTGTGTAAAAATTGTCTATAATACTAATCTATTGAGCGACGACACGTCGCGCATTTTGTGTTATAAAATCACACACATCTTAAAATTGAGATTAGCATTGTCGTTTTATCAACTTCTATCGTACTCTAGTAGTCATTAAGTACCTACATAAATACTGTAGGTAAAGTAGGAAAATTTTATTAAATTAATGTAGATTAATTCCATCAAAAGAAGAACATAATATACAGAATATTATTTACATAATATCTACATTTTATTGCTACATAGGCACACTATACTTATCCGGTAACGTATCTGTTTTATTAATCTTCTAAAGAATCATCATTTTTATCAAAGAATGTCGTCCTTTATCGGTATTTCGGCGTGTGCTTATAAATATGAGTATTTATTTCAATTTTAGTAATTCCAAATTGAGCTTCGCTTCGAGTTTAATGTATTTATTTAAACTTATGTACAATGGTATTACATGGGCGGACTTAATGCAGCAAGACATTCTCTACCAGTCAACCTCTGGGTTAAAAAAAAAAACACATTGTGGTAGGTGTACGAGAAAATGGAATGAAATAACATATTATACTACATATTTTTTACTCTAATCCTTATTGTTCTCGGACTGATAAGTTTACAATTTAACATGAGTGACGAATATTCAAATACAGTCAAGTTAATGTCATTAATTTGTTTTTTATATGTTTTAACCATGTTTTAACACATGTAAGTTTATTACATGTAAACTTTCGTTAAGAAACTAACGGGCTTTTGTGGGACACGGTAGGTAGCTCAGTTGATTAGAGCATCTGCACGGATCGCCGAGGTCGTGGGTTCAGACCATGAGGTCTGAACACACAGAGATGATATGTGTCAGTTGATATTTGGAATTTCTTATTAAAATTAATTTGGTTGGCCTTTACTATGCCTATGTAAATTCAAGCTCAAAATGTACCTACTCTGTTACATTGTTCTAAGATCTAAACTACCGTTTAATAAATAGCAATAAGGTAATCGTTAATTGCAAGACTCTTGCGAGGCTCTTGCGCAAGACCAAGACCAAGACTCGGAGTGCAATACCAAGACCAAGAACAAGACCAGGTGTATTGACGCAAGACCAAGACCAAGACTGGCTAAGTCTCGTCTTGGTCGTGCATTTGGGCAATACTAGCTAGCTAGAAGTATGTGTCTAACATACTTCTCCTTCTTCGATGTCATATTCCTGGCAAAATGGTAGTGGTCATCACGATTTGGATGGTGGCCCGTTTAACCTTTCGCCATTCGCCATTCGTCCCGCACTTCTTCTGGTGCATTAGTGAGATGGACAGTTCATGGTATTCATGACATGCCGCGCCTATGCTTTATTTCAGGTTGTAAATTATAATTTTATAATAGATATGTGTAGCAAGATACGTCTAAATAACATACTAATTTTTAACCGACTTCTAAAAAAGGAGGAGGTTCTCAATTCGGATGTTTGTAATTTTTTTTTTTTATGTTTTTCCGCGCAATACTCCGTCGCTTGCCAACCGATTTAAAAAATTCTTATCTTGTTAGAAAGGGTATACTTCCCAAATAGTCCCATGAAAATTTTATCGAAATCGGACGTTTCTGAAAAATCAACAAATGTCTAAAAAAAATTTTACGTTGATGATCTTTTCGTTTACTCTGCATTGCGTTTTTTGTTCGCGCATAACTCCGTCATTTACGAACCGATTTGGAAAATTCACTGACCCACTAAAAAGCACGAAAATAAAAACTTTTTTGCAAAAAATAAAACCGACTTCCATATCAAAACACTACAAAGCCAAAAATAATTTTAATTTCGGAAGGCGGTGTGAAAAAAAAAAGGAAATACAAAACCAATAACACCGACTACCGAAATTAAAATTATTTTTGGCTTCGTAGTGTTTTAATATGGAAGTCGGTTTTATTTATTGCAAAAAATTTTTTCACATTTAAAATTAGCAGGATTAATGAGATAAAGTTGGCAATAATACACTTAGGAATTATTATTTACGTATTTATTTTACATAACTATGTATAGATATATGTATGTATACATGGTGCTTTTTTTATAGTTGATAGGCTTGCGTTTGACCATAATCTCACCTGATGTTAAGCGATGATGTGGTCGAAGATGAAGCACGCTTGCCTAGAAGTAACCTATTCACTCTTGACTTAAAGACTCCCAGGTTATAACTATCAGGAAACACAGACTCCGGCAGGGAATTCCACTCCTTAGCCGTACGCACAATAAAAGTATTCCCAAAACGTTTCGTGCGTATGGGTGGGATGTCCACCATGTAACGATGGCGCATCGCCGTTTGTCTTGTAGTTCGATGATGGAACGGGCTTGGCGGAATAAGACTGTGCAATTCCATCGCAAACTCCCTGAAATGTAACCAATAGAAAACTGACAGGCATGCAACACGTCGCCGATGTTCTAGGCTCTGGAGCCTTGTCTCGACCAGTTTCTCGTTGCCGATGAGCTTCAGAATTGATTGCTCATATTCATCGAGAACGTTTCAACGGTACGTCGTCTTCCACTCGCTTCTCCAAGAACAGTCGGCCATAATAATGGGGTACAAAAGGGCTATTGTCTGCCGGGGTTGCGGGAATTCTTTTATGAGATAACGCAGCCATTAGTTAGTAGAAGTCTGACTTCCTGCTGCTCCACCCAGAGCGGAATAAGTCATTTTTTGATGATTTCGTTTTCTTTTTTAAACACAAAAAATGTGGTCATATATTATTTTTAAGGGACCCGTTAAGTGTGTAATATTCATATAAGTTTTTAAGCTAACATGTTCACTGACAGTATCATTAGAACTTAAAATTTACCATGAGTATTTTTTGTTTCGAGTTTCCGATATTTCTAACTGAAGTAATTGCGGGTGGACGTTTATTAGCAGACGAATCGGTCTACCCTCTTTCTCGTTCGTTTTTAGGGTTCCGTAGCCGAATGGCAAAAAACGGAACCCTTATAGTTTCGTCATGTCTGTCCGTCTGTCTGTCTGTCTGTCTGTCTGTCTGTCTGTCTGTCCGTCTGTCTGTCTGTCCGTCCGTCCGTCCGTATGTCACAGCCATTTTATTCCGAAACTATTAAGACTATGGATGTGACGACTACATATGATGAAGGCTACCCCTCCACCCAGCTGCGCACATGGTTAAAAGAACACACACACGATCAAACCCAGAAATGTTGGTCCTCGGCACCAGGCTGCAGGCAGTCCAAGGAGGCGATGCCAAACCTAGACAAAAAACTAACCAGGTGTCTCCTACACATGGACAGAAGAAGCCTGCGAATGGTGGCGGGGACCATCACCGGGCATTGCTCACTGAACAAACACTACCACACAATAGGTATAACAGACCGTCCCCTAGGCAGGGCATGCATGGGGACGGAGGAAACGGTGGCATACGTGCTTAGGAGCAAATCACCGACATACGAAAGCAATCCCTCGGGTCATTGAATTCCTTTACAGACATCCTGAATAGATCGGGAGACCTGATCTGCTTCTGGAGAGAGGTTGGCTGGATAGAGTGACGGCCAACACTGCTCACGCACAATGGTCTCGTGCAGAGACTAAGTGCGGAAACCTGACCAAAGAAGAAGAAGAAGAAGAAGACTATACATGTGAAACTTAAAAAATATTTAAAATAAAGGGGGCTCCCCATACATGGAACTAAAACTGAAAATATTTTTTTCATGAAACCTATGCGTTTGTAGTATTTATAGACAAGTCTTTGAAAATGAAATTGAGGTTTGTAAAACCACTTTTTCATAAAGTTAATCGTTTAAAAGATATACGCTTCCAAAGTGGTAAAATGTGTGTGTCCCCCTCTCTAACTTCTATAATAATGGACAGAAAAAATAAAAAAAAAACATTTATGAAATATATTTCATACATATATTGTGTGAAAAGTTGTGGAATATTATATATTATTATTATATCTGTAGGTCTTATTATAAAACTTCAACCAAAATTAGTTTGAACGAAACCGGGTAAGCAGTTTTTGAGATACAGCATATTTTCTAGAACCGCAAATATAACTTTGTAATTGATACGAACACTATGAAAAACAAAGTTATTTGGCGTAGTTGTAAAAAATGTAAATAAGCTAGTTTTAAGAAATATGTAAGTTTTTTTTTTTTGTTATATAAATATACATATTATATTATTATAATTACTACGGAATCCTTCATGGGCGAATCTGGCACACACTTGGCCAATTTTTTATTATGGTGCTTGCAACAGTGCCGAAATATCGGAAACTCGAAACAAAAAATACACATGGTAAATTTCTCGTTTTAAGTTCTAATGATACTATTCAAATAGGTACAGAAATTAAAATTGCAATATTAAAAAGATCTGTTTCAGAAAAAAGGTTGTCGTTTCAAAATTCTGATAAGATTGGTGGTGGGTGGCATTTATTAGAGAGAAATAACAAGGTTAGCTGCTGTCAACTGTATCAAAATTCTTGAAGACAAATTTATTTGGAGCTTTATAGTTGTATTCTGCAGTCAAGATTTTAGTAAAAAACTAGCTTTTGCCCGCGACTTCGTCCGCGTGGAATAGTTACTTTGGGCTAACGTTAAATTTAACCCCGATTTTGAAGCATTCTTCATTGGCGCTCCGCTCCTATTGGCCTTAGCGTAATGATACAATATAGCTGTGCCCGCGACTCCGTCAGCGTAAGTTAATGTATTGGTAATATTGTTTAGATCACGTTCACATGAGGCTTAAGCACCTAGAGAACGCTTCGACCGCGAGACGCGTCGAGCGCGGCGACCGATTCTCAAAAATAATCCTTATAGCATGATTCAGTATTCACGCGCGATGGCTTATTATTATAAGCGTATTTCATGTATAACTTTGGTGTTTCTATACCGATTTATATGATTCTTTTTACGGTTTCGTAGCCGAATGGCAAAAAACGGAATCTATAGTTTCGACATGTCTGTCCGTCTGTCTGTCTGTCTGTCTGTCCGTCCGTCTGTCACAGCAATTTTATTCCGAAACTATTAGGACTATACATGTGAAACTTGATAGGTAGATGTATTCTGTGAACCGCTTTCCGATTTTGAGAAAAAAATTAAAAAATATTTAAAATAAAGGGGGGCTCCCCATACATGGAACTAAACCTGAAAATATTTTTTTTCATGAAATCGATGCATGTGTGGTATCTATAGACAGTTCTTTAAAAACGACATCGGGGTTTCTAAAATCACTTTTCCATAAAGTCAATCGTTTAAAAGATATAAGCTTCCAAAGTGGTAAAATGTGTGTGTGGCGGACACAACCTCTAACTTCTATAATAATGGAGAGAAAAATCTAAAAAAAAATATATGTCTGTAGATCTTAATATAAACTTTCAACCAAAATTAGTTTGAACGAAATCAGTTCAGCAGTTTTTGAGATACAGCATATTTTCTAAAACCGCAAATATAACTTTGTAATTCATACAAACACTATAAAAAACAAATTTATTCGGCGCAGTTGTAAAAAATGTAAAAAAGCCAGTTTTAAGAAACTTGTAAGGTTTTTTTTTCAAAACAAATTTATTTGGCGCAGTTGTAAAAAATGTAAATAAGCTAGTTTTAAGAAATTTGTAAGGTTTTTTTTTTCGTCAAATAAATTTTCATATTATATTATAGTTACTACGGAACCCTTCATGGGCGAGTCTGACTCGCACTTGGCCAATTTTTTTATGGAATAGTTAATAATGTTAACTTTTTCAATTAGGGGTGACTGAGAGTGTTATAAACGTAAGAGTAGACAAATATTATAATCAGAAAGCTTCGAACTGCTAAGCTATCGGGAGTTTCGTGTTATTGTGAGTCAACCATAAAAGTTAGACATATGCTGTCGTGGGATATTTTTTATATAATTTTAAGGAGAACATTTCCGTCATGAAATGATTTGTGTAGCTTTAACCATTAAGGTTGCACACGCGACGGAAGCTTAAAAAATGGAGTAACTTCTCCCGTTTTCCCAACATTTCCCTTCACTGCTCTGCTCCTATTGATTGTAGCGTGATGAAAAGTATACTATAACCCGCTCAGGAGTATGAAAAATAATTGTACCAAGTTTCGTTAAAATCCGTCGAGTAGTTTTTGTTTCTATAACGGTTATACAGACAGACAGACAGACAGACAGACAGACAGACAAAAATTTAACTGATTGCATTTTTGGCATGAGTATCGATCCTTAATCACCCCCTGATAGTTATTTTGGAAATATATTTCATGTACAGAATTGACCTCTCTACAGATTTATTATAAGTATAGATAGATAAGTTCTCATTATGTATTTTTAAAATTGTTTGCGTTGAAATATTATTAACTCGCTTTTCTGAAGCAATCAGTACATATTTATCGTCTAAAAATATTGGAGTTTTGGTATTACTGAAATATAAAATGAGAAATATTAATATTGCTAAATTATAAATACTGACGAAGCCTACTTTTTATCTCATTTAATTTATTTTTGGTTGGCTTTTGAGTCTTTTAAATCTATCCCAATATTATAAAGTAGCTTAGTTTGTTTGTTTAAACTCGCTAATTTTCGAAAGTGCCGAGTGGATTTGGACGAAACTTGGTACGGAAGTAGCTTGAAGCTTGCTATTTTTTACACGACAACAAAAGAAGGAGGGTTATGTTTATATCGTGATAATGGCCACCCCCGCGCGATTCCTAGTATAGACTCTTTACTTTGGTCGTATTGTTCACTAATGAAGGAAGTGTCTTGGAAAGTCCTTCGTAGCTGCGATAGCGCCTTCCATTTCGTCCAGATTTCAGCTACCTTCAGGGCGGTTGCGATAGAAAGTCCAGTGAGGGTGGTAGTTAAAATTTTTGGTAACACTCCAGTCTAAGATGTCCAATAGATATTTTATTTATTTATTATATACTTTAATCATAGAAATATTGTACACCTTACAATATTTATATGGTTACAAAAAAACTTTTTAACAAAAAATTAAACCGACTCCCAAAAACACTGCAAAGTGAAAAATAACTTTAATTTCGGTAGTCGGTGTCTCTAGTTTTGTTTTTTCGTTTTTGGCACCGACTTCCGAAATTAAAGTTATTTTTCACTTTGCAGTGTTTTTGGGAGTCGGTTTAATTTTTTGTTAAAAAGTTTTTATTTCACTCTTTTTAGTTGCATGATTTTTAATTTACCTAGTTACAAGAGCCTAAATGTCAACTAATTATAACCTTTTACAAAATATTGCTTTTCCCAATGCTGGGCCGTTAATTGTTGAGGAGTTCTGCTGGTACTTCACCATCAGCTCTACATCACCTTATGAATTGTGACGAGTATAAAGTGCTTAACATCCATATTCAAGTAATCGAATCGCAATCCACTCAATACTTATTATTGAGTCGTTTCGGCGGCCATCTGTGGTCTTCATCATCAGTTCCACTTCCTCAAATGGTACTTTTTGAGAGCAACTGCACAAGTTACTATAAGAAATACCCAAAACGCCATAGGTGTGCCTATAATATTTGAAGAGTTCCCTCGATTTCTCCAGGAACTAATTTCGAAGTATACCCATTCGAACAAAAAAAGAATTTTCCAAATCGGTTCAGCCGTCTTCGAGTACTCGATGACCATACATTAAAAAAAAAAATATACGCGTCGAATTGATAACCTCCTCTTTTTGTCGTCGGTTGAAAAGTAAAACTAGAGTACAATGGGCGGTCTTATCGCACAGGGCGATCTCTTACAGACAACCTATGGATGGACAGAACTTAAAGGAGACAGATTTGGGGCTGTCAGTGTACAAACATCATTATTAATATTAATTGAAGATAATAATATAAAATACATACATACAATACAAAAATCATATACTAATAAATATTACATGTATAATTGAGAAAGAAGGGGGAAAACTGTTATAGGTAGAGATAATAGTCCTTGACCATTCTTTCATTCATTCATATTATGCGGTGAACATGTCAGTGAACTTAGCAGATCTGCAGATCATTGTCCAGAGGCCGAGCCGTCCCTGTGTGCGAAGTGTGCGGCGCATACAGGCGCCAGGGCAGAAGGGTTCCGGATGTAATGCCACTTGCCAGCGTATTTTAACTTTAACCTAAATATGTAATAAAATAAAATAAAAATAATAAAAAATAAAATATTTTTATTTCAGACATATTGGGTCGATACATTTTCAAAATCATCAATTTTCAGTCATCACACACATGTCACATCGAATAAATAAATAATAATGTAATAATGTAATTTAATTTATTTTAATTTAATTTAATTTATTAATTCAATTTATATACACATTAATTTAATTTAAGTATTTACGTTCAGGATGGTGTTGGCGATCCCACGCGTACGGAACATCAGCGAGGCGATGCGGCGCTGCAGCTGGCAGCACAGTGTGGAAGCCGTCTGTGTGCGCATGCGCAAACATCGCAGACGCACTACAGCAGCGTGGGAGCCCCACCAGCACCCTGAACGCGTTATTATATTGTATTCGGAGAGCGTTGATGGCCCGCTGCGTGTAGTTGACCCACACATTGCAGGTGTAGAGAGTTTGGCAGTATGCTTTAAACAGAGTGATCTTTACATCTAAACTACACCTAGCAAATCTGCGTGCCATCATGTTACAGCGGACCGCCATCGCCCTCCTCTCCCTTTCTATATCTCTATCATCTTTTAAATCCTCGGTAACCACATGGCCGAGGTATTTAAACTCACTCACTCTTCGAAGAGCGACAGCGTTAAGCAACACAGGTGCCACATCCCCCAGCTTACGACCCCTGGCTTGAAACACCATGAGCTCGCTTTTCTGCTCATTGTACAGGAGACCGTGTACTCTCGCATACTCCTCACATATGCCTATCAGCTTCCTGAGCGAGGCCACTGATGGGCTGAGCAACACCATATCATCTGCGTAGCTAATACTGTTGATACAGTGACCATCAATCGAGCATCCCACTCCGATGTTGCTCAGCTCAACAATCAGCCCGTTCACGTACAAGTTGAAGAGGGAAGGAGATGTTAACCCCCCCTGTCTCACTCCACACTCCAACCTGTTTTCATCAGAAAGTTCTCCAAGCCATTTGACCTGGTTAGTTTGGTTGTCATACCAATATTTAAACATATTAATCAGCTCACCCGGCACACCTGAACACTTCAATTTACGCCAGAGAATATCATACCTAACCAGATCAAAAGCCTTGGAGAGATCAAGAAAGGCTGCATACACAGGCGTGCTCCTGTCTTTGTAATACCTGACAGTTTGCTTGAGAGACATAACCGCGCATTCTGTCGAAAGTCCTGGTCTAAAACCGAACTGTGCATCGTTTAAATTTGGGTGTTTAAGCTGTCTCCCAAGCAGGCCATCAAGCACTTTGGCTGTGGTTGTAGCTAATGATATCGGGCGGTAGTTACACTTATCAGAATTATCTCCAGTCTTGTTTTTAATTATAGGCACTACCACCGTCTTCATCAGTTCATTGGGCAGGTAGGAATGTCTAATACAGAGCGTGAATAACAGTCCCAAAAGCCTCGGGAGGTGTGGACCCGCATGCTGAAAATGTTCGATGCTGAGGCCGTCGTGTCCGAGTGACTTCCCTCGGGTCATGCCCTTTATTATTAAAGCCACTTCTTTTGCTGTGACTCGCTCAGGCACCGCTGACACGACGACCTCCGCATCCCTAGTCTGGTCACCTTTCAGCGGAGACTCCACTTGAAAGTGACATCGAAACACGTTTGCAATGTCTTTTGGTTCACAGATGCCGTTGATACTCACAGGGACGCTAGGTTTAGGATTTTTTTTTTATTTGTTGCCAAAATCCTTTAAAATCTTTAGTAGCTAAAATATAAAATATAATAAAATATATATAATTGAGTAAGTAAATACAAAGTCTCCCAAGACAATACCCACGCCTGTGGTTTAACTTTACACTATTCGAATTTTGACCCCAATGTTTTAACGCAAAGCTCATTAAGCTTTGCGTTCAAAATCAAAAGGACCACCCGCCACGGTCGCTTCAAACGCCATCTGTGAGTTTTTTAACGAATCCCCGATTTCCCTCATTTTAACGAGGGAAATAGTCAAAACAAACAAACATTTTGTTGAAAATAGGTGCTGCAAGGTTCACACTGCAACGCGCATCAAAACTTTGTATGTTACTGATTCTGTTTTCACGATGTGTGATAGTGATCAGAACAAAAAAAATATCTGGTTACCAAAATTTAATAAGAAAAAGAACACGAAAAGAAGAACGTGTTAAAAGTTCAACTAAAGTAAGTAAATATTTTACGGCACTGACATCCACTTCCAAAGAATCTTTTGAGTGTTTGGACACAGAAATCAGTCAATTTATCGATGAAGATCACAAAACTGATTCAAAAAACGCATTATGCAGTGGTATGTGCTTTTCATATAATTTCCTTTATAAATAACTAGCTTCCGCCCGCGAACGAAGTCGCGGGCGGAAGCTAGTTAAATCCTGATCCCGTAAGAATTTCGGGATAAAAACTATCCTATGTCCTAAACTATTCCCATGCCAAATTTCATCTAAATCGGTTCAGTGGTTTAGGCGTGATATGGTAACACACAGACAGACAGAGTTACTTTCACATTTATAATATTACTAGCTTTTGCCCGCGGCTTCGCCTGCGTTATGTTACACTTTGTCAATAATTCTTGTTGCCAATCCTGCAAAACCTTTTTGGGTGGGTAAAAAACGCATATAAATTTAAAAAAACCATCACCAGGGTCCATCTATCCCCAAAAACAGACAGACAGTTAGTATTTAAAATTTACCTTTTTAAAACCAAAAACGTAGTTTACAATACATTTTTGTAAACTGCGTTTCTGGTTTTCCCGTCCTTGGCTAAAACGTGTAAATTTTGTGGGCTTGATACTCGTGAGCACGCTACATACAGTTGCCCATGGGAAAAGCAGTGTTTTTCTAAATGTACACCCGCGACTTTCAGTGTCTGTCCTTGAGCTTTGTTTTAGGGAAATTGGAGTCTTTTAAACTGGGATGGCAAATCGGTCGGGATTATGGAAATGTCATAATTATTGGTTGCACAACATTGCATCCAAGGTACGTATTTGTAGTAGCGTGCCATTACAGAGCCTTCATCAACAGGACTGGGACACCCTGTCAGTTCCAGAGAGTTGAGAAACTCTACAGGGTACGACGTCACTTGCTCAATATCCATGACATTAACGATCGGATTCTCCATCCCTCATATTTGTTTTCAAATCCGAATAAACGTGGTTTATTAAATTACTAGTACTCACGCGGGGCTTCGCTCCCGTGGATTCTATCACGGTAAAAACATAACTCTCCTTTCTGCAGTCGCGTAAAGAGTAGCCTATAACCTTCCTCAAGCTTCAAGCTACTTCCATACCAAATTACATACAAATCTACCCAGTACTTTCGAAGATTAGCGCGTTCAAGCAAACAAACAAATTTTTCCGCTTTATAATATTAGTATAGATCTGTATATTGGACTATGTTACAAAATTCAGAGCTCAAATAAATCATCCCGTTGATATATGATGTAACATCATGGTGCAGCTAGCTGTACTCGCATGTTTGTAGATAGTTTAAAAAAATGTTTCGAGTGGTTCTTGATTACGCTATTTGAATGAATTGGGATGGGGGAATATAAAGTTCCAACACCCTTTTTACATCCTTTAGGGATGATTTCCAGGATAAAAACTATCCTATGTCCTTCCCAGGGTCCTAAACTATTCCCATGCTAAATTTCATGTAAATCGGTTCAGCAGTTTTGGCGTGAAAAGGTAACAGACAGACAGACAGACAGAGTTACTTTCGCATTTATAATATTAGTAATGATATGGAAGTACCCAACGAGCACATTAGTGGAAATAGCAGCCTATTTTGTTACTTTGGGCTGTAAAATAGCGCTTTAAGGGTTCAAAAAGCAGTTCAGAGTTGCATATCTGCATCCGTAAACGTCTATAGTTATAAAAGTTACTTAAGGTGCTATAAGCTGAATCATATACTACCCTAGCCTTCACAGTAGTCCACGGTAGAACTCATTTACCACTTACACCTTTATATGAGAGTTACGAAGGTCATTCTGCCACTCACAGCTGCATAGTAGTTTCCATTGTAACTTGTATAGGTTATAGTTATAGTAACCACTATTATACTACTATAAGTTTCATTATAGAAATAATAGAAACTCTTATGCATACTATAGTTACAAAAAACTCATCAGTGTAACTAAGGCCTTTAGTAGCAATAGGCATTCCTTGCAGGCTCAATCCATTCGCCATTTTACAGCCGCTTTTGTAACTATTATAAAACATTTAATAAAATGGATGCTAAACGAATAAGTACGTAACTAGATCTTATTTATTTATTTATTTATTATATACTTTATTGTACACCTTACAATACACTTAAGGATACAAATAATTAATCTTATAACCTCAATAACAGGAAAATGGGAGCTTTTTGTGGCTGTGAGTTGCACTAGGGGAACAAAAATCACTGGAAGCGTTAGAAGGGTGAAAATTAGCGCTATGATTCTCAAAAGGGAGTTATTAGAGCTCAAACTGGAGGTTATGACTACAGTACTATTAGAAAACTTATAATTCACTTGCAAAATTGAGTTGATATACATTGGTTTTTCAGTTAAATGTGCATTAAATGTACCGGTAAACAATCGGCCACTTGCGAATAGTAAGTTATCGACACGTAAAAATACGGAAATAAAATTTATTCTGTATAACAAATAAAAAATATCACATATCTTTTGTTAATTTTTTAAATATCATAAAAGCGCGTTAAAATTACTCGAAAATTATCTTATATATCTACAGTAAACTGGACAGCGTTTTAAGTATCTTTATATATCTTGCTAATACAGAATACAAACATTTACTTCTTTTTGTTTAATTTTCATGATGGCGACGAAAACACTTTACCAAAATATTACAAACAATGTCTACTGAAGATATACCATAAAGAACTATAATCAATTCATTCGTTCAAAGTAGTTCAAAATCATTCAAAAGTAGCGCTACGAGAGCTTTAGTATAGCGTTAATAAATCGTTATAGCTATTAAGGAACCTTTATGCAACCGTTGTGCAGGTTAAATGGAACTTTAGGTTGCATAAAATGGCGCCCAAATAGCGCTAAAGCGGCTGCTTTAAGTCTGCAGTAGACGCTCTAGCGCTTACGTCTATTACCATAAGTAATAATCGGATACGCTCCAAAGCTCTAATGCAGCCCATTTGTGCTAGTTGGGTATGGAAGTATGGATTAGTATGGATGGATATGGAAGTATGGATAGTGTCTGTATTAAAGTATGGATAGCTTTTGCCCGCGACTTCGTTCACGTGGGAAGTTTTTCCCGCGTAAATCCTGATCCCGTAGGAATTCCGGGATAAAAAGTAGCTTATGTGTTTTTTCAGGATGTCAACTGTCTTTTTACTAAATTTCATTAAGATGCGTTTAGTAGTTTTTGCGTGAAAAAGCAACAAAGATACAATTCGAAAACTATCCCACGGGAACCTTATATCGGGATAAAAACTATCCTATGTCCTTCCCAGGGTCCTAAACTATTCCCATGCTAAATTTAATGTGAATCGGTTCAGCGGTTTAGGCGAGAAAAGGTAACAGTAAAAAAAGTATGGATAGTATGGATATGGAAGTATTGATAGTATGGATTAAAAGCATCTTTTATAACAGCCTTATCAGATAATGCCTTCCCCTTATACCTTCATAATGAAGATGTTTGAGGTACTACGTAGATAGATGACAGAAAATCATTTCATCATTATTTTTGTCTGTCTGTTTCTTAATTATCGAAACGATTGCGCCGATTTTACGGGGCTTAGACTGGCTAAAAACTGACATGATGAAGTAACCTATGCTACTATTATTATAAGTAACCGCTGGTATCAGAATAAGTAAACCTACAGGTTTGCTTCTTCTGATACCAGCAGTGAGTGATGACCAAGTTCCAGGTCAGTTAAGAACTAGCTATAATCGTTTGCAAGAAAAACTTTCAGCAAATGACTCAATGGATATTAACGGCGATGATTCGTTTGAAGAAATTATTTCATGTCAGTCCTTTTTTAAAAAAAATAAACAATGATGTGATGCAAATTCTTGAATTTATATTTATTTATTTATTTATTTAAGAAGTATGGAGGACTAACAGTTATTAAATACAGAAAATAAATAGTATAGTAGACAGTGAGGCAATTAAAAGTTCTCACGTTTAGAGGCAGGAAAAACAAAATAATATAACCATTATCATAAATACAATATTTAAAATGACTAAATAGATAGCAGATATAAATAACACATACAACACAATAACTACAGATAATAATATTTTTGAACAAAATCAAGGCTTAGGCGTCTTCTGGCTGTAATCATACTTGTTATAAATGGGTCAAAATCGTGCTGCTTACACCGGTTATTAAAGCTTCTGCTTGCACGCACAATAAATGAATTTTGCCTATAGGTACTTGGTTGAGCTGTAAGGTATAGGTATATAAGGTGAGGTAAAGGTAAGGTGGTGGTAGGTAGGTAGGTAAAGGTGAATATATTTAAAGAATTTGACAGCTGTATGTCCTAACATCACCATAGCATTACGAAGTTTGCTAACGATGCCAGTTACAGTAGCGAGCGCAAAAAAGTCATTTTCTAAATTAAAACTTATAAAAAACTGCGCGCCACAATGAGCTAAGAAAGGTTAACACATTTAGTAACAGTATCTATAGAGGAGGCCATATTAGATCATATAGATATACACGAAACTATTAAGGATTTCGCAAATAGAAAAGCGAGAAGAGTGGTAATAATACAATTATAATATTTATTTTATTATTTACAAAATCCACAGATCAAACATTCATTTGCGTATGCAATTATATATGCTACTAATAACAGATTTATTTTATCTATTTATGTTTATATTCTTTCACATTCGCGATACTTGTTTTTTTTATTATATTAGTTAATAGTTTAGTATGTAAATGTTTAGTGTGAAAAAGTCAACTATTTTGTTTACTCAAACAAAGTGTGTACAAATTTTATTCGCGTTTTTTTGCCAAACGAGAGTAAATCGTCTTTACCTATTTAGGAAAATAATATATAAAACTGGAGAACATATTTCAGTCAAACATTGAATATTGATAAATATTTATGTCGTAACAGGACGGCAAAAATCATAGGCGCTTCTGGGCGCTTCATAGATTTTGCACACAGGCGCTGTCTTAGGTCGGCTCGGCCCTGTGTCCAGCAGATCAAAAATCTTCACATGCAGCTGAGTTCTATAGTTCCTGATACTTTTCAGGAATAGTTCTGGCGTTATTACCCTGAAAAAAGTCATATTATGTCAAAATGCTCTGCTAACTTCCCGTAGCAGATCATTTTCCGGCAGATCAAAAATAAATGTGCAATATTAACGCATACCGCCGGGTTCTACAATTCCTGATACTTTTAAGAAATAGTTCTAGCGTTTTTTTTTATACTAGCAGATAGACCAAAGTACTAGAAAAATTTAAAATGTCTATTTCCATCTTTCAAACTATGCTCAAATGATAGAACTCTTTCTTAAATGCCGAATTGGCAAAAAAAAAACTGCAATCTAGAACAACACCCAAGTCCAGAACTTAGGTTTAATTGCCAGCAGAGCATATCTAAATACTAAGAAAATCAAAAATTTATAGTCTGGTCTCTTGAAAAGAGTTCCACAGGCATAAGCCTCTCTTCAACGGCTCTTATGCACTTGAAACAGAGAAAATTGTCAAAAAGTAAAAGTGTTATTTGTAACTAATTTTGTAGAATAAATTTATTATCTATACTATATTACATCTATCTATACTAATATTAAAAAGCGGAACAGTTTGTTTTTTTGTTTGTTTGTTTGCTTGAACGTTCTAATCTTCGAAAGTACTGAGTGGATTTGGATGAAATTTGGTATGGAAGTAGCTTGAAGCTTGAGGAAGGTTATAGGCTACTTTTTATGCGACTGCAAAAAAGGAGAGTTATGTTTTTACCGTGATAGAATCCACGGGAGCGAAGCCCCGCGTGAGTACTAGTTTATTATATACTTTATTGTACACCTCACAATATTTCTATGGATACAAAAATTTAACTTATTAAGCAGTTTCGAGTTTGAGTGCGTTTTGCGGCCTACCCAAACGTCCTCCAGAATCAGAATCATTTATTCGTAAACATAGGCGATAATTATATACAAGATCTTAAAAAATTTGGTAGTGCGCAATGTTTTGTCTATTGATATACAAATTATTACAAAAAAAAATTATACTTACTATTAAATTAAAATATAAATTCATCACAATATTATTATGCAAGCAAAGCAAGTACAATTTTAAAATTCCTAGTAAATTTCATTTCATGTCAAAACGTATAGTCAATTTAGAAGATTAATATTAAAAATAAAATAAGTAAAATAAATATAATAAAAATGTCAAGTATAAGTAAAAATGTAAATAGTGTAAAGTTACAGAGAGAAATTCACCTAGAGTGTAATAACATTTTTCTAGTAGTAAACCCATTAAGCGTTTTTTTAAACTTCTGTACTGGCATACATTTTCTTTCATCGGGTATTTTATTATATATTTGCGGTGCAATACCAAAGAAGCTTTTCCTCATAAGAGAAGTTTTACATTTCACAAGGCATAAATCATTAGTATACTGAGCACGCATGGGTGTTTTCTTTACTGTACTTTACTGTCCTTAACTTGGTATTGTTCGTCAAATCGTTAAGCTCCTTGTTCTAAGTTGAGCTATACCTCATTTGATAAATGCTTGCACTGTAAGGACAGGCCCACTCAAATCTGTGAGCATTTTTCTTCAAAAGGTCGCCTGAGACAGAAACCTACAAGGTTCCCATATAATTAAACCAGTATAGATTGTATGGAATTTAAAAGAGACGGACCCATGAGTTTGTTTCGGTGTTTCTTCTCAGGGTAGTCAGTTAGGAAACACCGGCCTCATCTAGTTAATATTTACGAAAATTGACGTGTAAAAGTGTTATTTGTAAGTCAAAATAAAGATCATTTAGTCACATTTCGATGTTATGAATATATTCAGGTTGATATCTAGGGTCGAGAGCAGTTCGTAGAAGCCTACTGCCGTGTTCTCTGTCAACAATGTATTTAACCAATCACAGTTTACAATAGAAACTAAGCATATTTGCGTAGTTAAATGATAAAGCCAAAAATACGCACGAAATGCGTAGGATTCAGCATTTTCTAACTAACGAAACATTACAAAAATATGTATTGTATTAAAATAGTATTGATTTATTTGCACAATACTCAACTTAATTAAATGAACCCGCGTCAGTTAGGCTTAGTTCAAATATATCGCAATACCAGTTATCTGTACTATGGGTTTAGAGGTATTCATGACTGAAATCGATATACCCGACCGATGAAACTGGTCGTTATTTTTATAGTATGAAAAGGTACAAAAAAACTGCTAATGTTATATATCACGTAATTACCTACTTTGTGCAATAGGTATTAACTGGTTTTTTTACAGTCAAGAACTTTCCTTTTACCGAAACTTAAACAAACTATGTATAATGTAGCAGCAAAATAAAGGAATTACCCAAATTAATATTAATATTATTTTACAATCAATATTACAATCGGGAAAGTCCGACGAAACGCGTAGGTGCGTACTACGACAGTCGAGTATACCGCGGTCCGCTTGGGAAAAATCACAGTTTTCCTCTCTTGTTGTCTGCCGGCCGTTAGTGTTTGTTTGGACACCGACCTCGCTCCAACTCCCCATCTACCAACATTCATATCCATATTAATTAATACACCATAACAACGTTTAAATGACGCTCTTTACTCTCCTAATTGCCAGTTTGTTTACTTCGGTTTTGTCATGGTATTCTAATGAGCCCAGATTTTGGGTACCAGGGCGCAATGGGTATCAAGGAGTGCATAACGGGCTAGAGCATGCGAAGGAGTTTGTGAACGAGTGGACGGTGGAAGTGGAAGGTGGTGAAGAGGTAGCCCAGCTGGTTGCTTTGGAACTGGGATATGTTTTTGGAGGGAAGGTAAGTAAGTTCTTGGTGATTTTGAAGGCACGTTTATGACAAAATTAAGTTTAGGCTATGAAATTTTTGCAGAATAAATGTTAAAATAGAGTTACTTCATTTAGGCGTTGCAATGTCACGTAAATTAATAGTTTTAATTCAGTGAATTAAAAAAAATGGTTTAAGAACGCATACAGGATAAACATAAACACATTCAATTTTATTTAAGTACTAGCTAGTGAAAAAAAAATAACTTACGAACTTTACCAAACGCACAAAAAATCATAAATATCGTTCAAGCTGTTTCGACAACGAAATTTTTATATACCATATAAAGACGAGCTAAGGAACGCGTATTTTCTCGGTATAAAACGCAAACTATATGTTACCCTGATTGTAAGCTAGATGTGTGCCAAGTTTGGTCCAATTCCTTTAAGCCATTTTTGCGTGATTAAAACACACACAACCCAAACTTTCACATTAATATTAGTTGGATTAAGTTGAGATGGTCAAACGCAAGCCTATGAACAATAAAAAAAATATGATGAAAGCTTTTCCGCCATCTCACCTGATGTTAAGCGATGATGTGATCGAAATGAAAAACGCTTGCCTAGAAGCAAACTATTCACCCTTGACTTAAAGACTCCCAGGTTATAGCCAACAGGAAACAGACTCCGGCAGGGAATTCCACTCCTTAGCCGTACGCACAATGAAAGTATTCCCTAAACGTTTTGTGCGTATGGGTGGGATGTCCATCATGTAACGATGGCGCATCGCCGTTTGTCGTGTTGTCTGATGATGGAACGGGCTTGGTGGAATAGTGGTTAGATAGTGAAATTCCACCGCACACTCCCTGAAATGTAACTTATAGAAAACTGATAGGCTTGAAACAAGTCACCGATTTTCAAGGCTCCAGAGCTTTTTCTCGACCAGTGTCTCGTTGCCAATGAGCCTCTTGGCCCCTTCTCGATAGATTCCAGTACATTTTTTCTTTTTTTATATTGTTGACATTGTTATTACTTATTTATTAATATTATTAATGAAAATTTTAATCTTTTGAAATGAATTGACATTGTTTGTTTTCAAGATTTCAGTATTTTTGTTTTAAATTCTTGTTGTATAATTTTTTTGACATTATTGTTATTATTATTTTCAATTTTTTTTTGTTATACTCCTATTATAAGCAATTCAATTATTAGTTTTTACTGCATGTGTACCTATTATAGTTGTTAAGCTTTAATATTCGCACACAATGGAAATTGTTTCTGAATAAATAAATCAATGAATCAATCAATCGTTGAAAGAGAATGTCGTGTGTCCGATGACATGTGTCATCAACCAACTGGGCCCACGTGCTAGATTACGGCCCACTACTCTCACGGCGGCCTGCGTTCCAGCATAGAGCAAATTATAAATATAGTCCAATTATATTAGTACCTAGTTAAACGTAGATATATATTGGTTATAAAAAAGGAAAAGTTTAATTTGGGCTGAAATCAAACAAAAAACATACCTACTAACCACATTCTATTTATTTATTGTGCTTACCTTACCTACTTATACTAAAAACCGACACTTAAAAAAATAAAGCAATTTTTAGATAGATTTCGCGCTTATCTTACACCTTTATTGACAGGCAAGGTGTATAATCTCTGCTAGTTTCTGTGTTGCCTACCACATATGAACCATCAGCCGTTAAAGCAAGAGTTAACAGGTATGTTCTGGGCACTCTTGCTACATCGTAGCTATCTCAACAATCGCTTACCGGCGAGATCGAAGATAAGAACTAGGTCATCCGAAAAAAAAAATCGCTACATAATACTTATTCAAAGTTGTTCAATTTCTTCATAGTTTAGCTTAGTTGGAGGGATTAACAAGATGAAGAGAGAGAAAAATAATGTGACTTGTGCCACATAGTTCTCTTTAGAACAAAAAAAGTTATCAGACAAGTACCCAAAACTAGCTTTACCAACAGCTTCCCCCGTATAAAAATAGTGATGAACGTACTATCGGAATAAAAAGCCGAGTATTATTCAAATCCATTCAAGCCATCATGACTTATGATTGAAGAACTAATGTATAACCTCTTGCAGTCATAATAAAAACAGGAATAGGAAATCCCACCAAAACATTTTCATGTGAAATGTTGCCAAAACGAGACCATAATTATGGTTCGCAAAGTCCAAAATTTATCAGATCTTTTCTTCTAACTTTACAAACCCTAACTCTACAAGCCCTAACTTCACAAACTCTATACCTACCTTAGCCAAAATAAGTGGCTTGGAACTCTTGGATGACCGATTGTTGAAAGTATCGGAACCTTGGTTTCCCGTGCCTGATCATTATTATCTGCTTTAAATGATAAATGACATATTTATTAACACTTTAAACACTTAAATAAAAATCCTAAACTACATATATACATCTAAAAATAAACTAAAATATGGCATCTAGAAATTCGTGCGCATCGCTGTCTATTGGTAATGTGCCCAAAAGACTGGCGGCATTGCCACGTTGTATGGCAATGCTTAACCTCTGTCCAAGGTAAAAGTCAGCCCTTGGGTCACACGAAGTGACAACTAGGCGTCTGGATAAATCTTTAAATAATTTGTGAGCACTCGGATCCCATGATAAATTATAGTTTATTTTGCAAATTGGTCATAAATACCTAAAATAACAGATTTACACGTCATTGTTTGCCAGTTTGAGTTAAACTACATAGATGAAGCCTGTGTTTCCTAACTGACTACCCAGAGAAGAAACACCGATACAAACTCAAAGCTCTACGTCTCTTTTATAGTCTATATCATTCGTACCAATCCAATCATATGAAACCATGACGTAGACCATATGTGGTGCTCTTTTGAGGAAAGAAGCACACAGACAGTGTAAGCATTTGTCAGTTATCGTGTAGTTAAACTTAGAAAGTTCCGATGAAAAAATATAAAATACGATACAGCCCAGCAGTTTTTAGAGTGTCGTTGTTATACTGTCCACATACCATCGCAATATTGATTATTTTTAGCTCCTTTTTTATACCAGCGGCTTCAAAATCACTGACTCTGAAAGAAACTGCATCTACTCAAGTTCATAAAGTGTGAAAGCACAGAATGTTAAAGTTCCAGTTAAAGTGGAAACAAGAGTTGCCATACTTACAGAAAGCCGCTCTGCCTGTTAAGTGCTAAGAAATCTAAGAAACGAGCAAAACATAAAAAATTTAGAAATGGTATATTACGCGGAGTCAAAATTGAGATCCAGCATACTTAATCCTACTTAGTCACTTATCAAAATATATCTTTGAATATGAGACTGAAGATGAAAGGCAAAAAAGGTAGAGTGCAAGAAGATAGGATCTCCAGTTAAAGCAAGTGCCTCAAATGAACGTTCTAAGGCAAAGCGCCTACAAGTCATTAAAAATGTTCAATAAACTCCAAAGAAAGGTAAGTGTCCTATTGATGAATTATAAATTAATACAATGGTCGAATGGTCGAAAAGGATTGAATAAAAAAATTATATTACTATAAATAAAATGTAAGTTTCTGTCCTTGGGCACGCCCCAATCGCGGCGATAAGTCCCCTCTTTGAGGAGTGGCTGGAGAGACGCCACGGCGTCCTCACCTTCCGCCTGACGCAGGTGCTTACCGGACACGGTTGTTTCGGGAGGTACCAGTTTCGGATTCAGCGGGAGGACACGCCCGGGTGTCGACATTGTGTGGATCACCCGGAGGACACGGTGGAGCATACGGTAGAGGTGTGACCTGCTTGGGCAGAGCTTCGCCGTGTCCTCGTTGAGGCGATCGGCGGCGGTGACCTCTCGCGCCTAGCCCTGGTTCAGACCATGGTGTGGAGCGAGAGCAGCTTCTGCGAGGCAGTAATGCTAGCGAAGGAGGAGGCCGAACGCGCGAGGGAGAGGCAACTCTCTTCCTCACGCCCCAACCGCCGCAGGAGACGCCTCGGGCGTCGGAGATCGCGAGCCAATTTCCGGCCACCGTAGGCGCGGGCTTGGGAACGCGAACAGGGGTAGCTCACCGTCCGGTAAGCCCGATTTACACTTCAACAAGTACAGTAGCGAGTTAACTTGCGTCATTGGCGAGTTAAGTTGTTAATGTAGTTTGAACGGTAAAAGCGAGTTAAGTAGTAAGTTGTTGATTAAGTTGAGCTAAATAGATCGCGATCCTATTTTTCGGCGAGTCCAGTGCGAAGTAGCCCCCTCTCTCGCGTCTCCCGCACCCCTCCAACTTAACTAGCTGGCATGTAGACGGGCGAGTTTAGTACAGTCTAGGGATGTGACATTGTACATAAAAAAATCAATTTTTTATTAATCGATTATATATTTAGCATGAATAATCGATTTTTCTTAAGAAAATAATCGTGTTTGTTATATTTATCGATTTTTCTTTTGATAAAAATCAATTTTAAATCGATTATTTCCATAATTGATTATTATTTCACATCCCTACTAGGGATGTAACATTGTACTTAAAAAATCGATTTTTAATTAATCGATTATATATTTAGCATGAAAAATCGATTAATAAATAATCGATTTTTCTTAAGAAAATAATCGATTTTGTTATATTAATCGATTTTTCTTTTGATAAAAATCGATTTTTAATCGATTATTTCCATAATCGATTATTATTTCACATCCCTAGTACAGTCCATAAATTTGTAGGTTGCGGCCGCGTACACGTGTTATTTTCTTTTCTTCTTCTCGGGCAACTTATGACTACTCACTCGCCTACGTTTGGACGCTACTTACAACTTACTACTTATTACTTAACTGTCTGAGTTCTTAACTCGCTACTGTACTTGTTGAAGTGTAAATCGGGCTGTAAGGACCAGGCCCGGGTCGGCGGCGCGTCGTGTTCCGCGCGCGACTCAAAGAGCTGTCAGCACCAGTGACGGGGCCTCATAGGGCCATTGCCTGCCGGGGTTGCGGGAATGTTTAACGACATACCGCGGCCCCGGAACTTAAGGGCAGCTGAAGGAACAGGGTGGGTTTTTAGTCAGTAGAAGTCTTACCCACCCTTCCGCTTAACTCAGAGCGGGAGAAGCCATTCGATGATTTTACCACCTGACAAAAAAGGGATCTTTAAGTCAAGAGTGAATAGGTTACTTCTAGGTAAGCGTGCTCCATCTTCGACCACATCATAACTTACCATCAGGTGACATGTTGGTCAAACGCGAACTTATTATCAATAAAAAAAAAATCTCTGGAACTGTTCAGCCGATTTTAATAGGACTTTCAGTGGATGATAGATAAGGTTATAAGACTTTATACAGGGATTGAGTACGAGGGCTAAACCGCCAACTCCTGTGCAATCAAAGTCGCGAGCATAGTTTGTCTCCATGTACACCAATATTATAAAGCGGAAAAGTTTGTTTGAACGCGCTAATCTTTGAAAATACTTGGTGGATTTGGATAAAATTTGGTACCGAAGTAGCTTGAAGCCTGACAAAGGTTATTATGTGCTACTTTTTACTAGACTGCATAAAGGAGGGTTATGTCTTTCATGATAAAAGCGAAGCCAAGCGTGGCTGCTAGTAAATCAATATAGGTCACGGCCACTTCTCGAATTGCAGATGTTAATCGCTATAATAAATTGTACGTGATAAAACCAGAAATTAGCGGCATTCGGTCTCTTCCCTTTACTTGTGCTAAATATGAGGTCCGGTTTTTTGCCAAATTTCACCCGTGGTTCCGGTGGGTCGATCCATAATACCGGGTCCATGGGTTATTTTAATTCCCGTAGTACCATAGCATAGCATAGTTTAATTATAGAAAAAAATATTATAAAAATTTTATTTTATTTTGTTTATTGACATTTTTATTTGATTTAGTTCTTTTTTTAGGGTTCCGTAGCCGAATGGCAAAAAACGGAACCCTTATAGTTTCGAAATGTCTGTCCGTCTGTGTGTCTGTCTGTCCGTCCGTCCGTATGTCACAGCTATTTTATTCCGAAACTATTAGGACTATACATGTGAAACTTGGTAGGTAGATGTATTCTGTGAACCGCTTTCCGATTTTAAGAAAAAAAACTGAAACTGAAAATATTTTTTTTTTCATGAAACCTATGCGTGTGTGGTATCTATTGACAGGTCTTTAAAAATGACATTGAGGTTTCTAAAGCCACTTTTTCATAAGGTTAATCGTTTAAAAGATATACGCTTCCAAAATGGTGAAATGTGTGTCCCCCGTCTTCTAACTTCTATAATAATGGAGTGAAAAATCACAATCACAAAGACACAATGGACAATCTGCATGAATGTTTCGAGGGTAGGGTTATCTCTCGCAGAGGTGACGTGAATTGGCCACCAAGATCGTGCGATTTGACCCCGCTAGACATTTTCTTGTGGGGTTTTCTCAAGTCGCAGGTCTATGCCAATAATCCGCTATCAACCGATGCCCTGAAAGTCAACATAACGCAGGCCATCCCTAAGATTCAGGCCGTGCGCGCACTGCCTTGCGGTGGCCGCAATTGCGGTAGTTCTACCGCACCGGTAGAATGACCGGGGCCACCGGTGACTCTACCGCACGCGTTTATTCCAGGGACCGAAAGGTTAACCCGTATGAGGGTTTTAACCGGGTTAATTTTTAGGATTAGGTTAAAAAACCCTCAATAAAGGTTAACCCGTATTATAGGGTTAATCAGCCTATAAGAACCGGTTTCGACATAAGGTGCATTTTAGCACATAAAACATCTGCAAGAAAGTGACAGAGATAACTACCACGCGGTGTTTGATCGTGTAACGACATGACTCTCGTAGTCACCGCGCAGAATGCATTGAACTTTGAGCCCTATTAATGTTGCACAATACTGTTTTTAATATTGACTAATGTTCGACGCTAAAATATTAAAAATAATATTTCGATTCTAGCGCATTTCACCGACCGACACGGTTGAATTGTGAGTGTGTTTGTACTTGTACATTTCGTCGTTTGTCGTAGGTACTTAGTAGAACTTTGTTATTTTTAACCGACTTCAAAAAAAGGAGGTTCTCAATTCGTCTTGAACAATTTTTTTTTAATGTATGTTAAGTACCTCATAACTCGGAGACGGCTAGACCGATTTGAAAAATTCTTTTTGTGTTTGAATGGGTATACTTCCTAGTTAGTCCCATTGTTACAAAATCAGGATCTGATAATGGGATCCTAGAGAAATCGAGGGAACTCTTCAAATATTATAGGCACACCTATAGCGTTTTGGGTATTTCTTATAGTACCTTGAGCAGTTGCTTCCGAAAAGTCATTTGGGGAAGTTAAACTGATGATGAAGACCACAGATGGCCACTGAAACTCCTCAATAATAAGTATTTCGTGGATTGCGATTCGATTACTTGAGTACGGATGTTAAACACTTTATGCTCGTCGCAATACATACGAGTATGGTGATGTAGAGCTGATGGTCAAGTACCAGGAGAACTCCTCAAAAATTAACGGCAATGCATCGGGAAATGCAATATTTTGTAAAAGGTGATAAGTTGTTGACATTATGGCTTTTGTAACTAGATAAATTACAAACCGGCCCAATAAAAAGCGTGAAAAAAAATTTTTTACCATAAATTAGAACCGACTTCCATATCAAAATTTTTTTGATCTCATAATTAGCACATACATAAGTAGCGTTATTACCAACCTGTTTTGAAGTCAAAAAGTTTATGAAACAAAAAAGTGACAGTAAAAAGAGACAGACACATAAATTCATAAGAAAAAAAGCCAACATTGAAGGTTTCACTTCTACCACGTGTGAATTGCCCACATGTTTTTTTTTTATTTTTATACCTACGTGAACTTATAGTGATCTGATTAAGTATGCCTAAAACCAGGCGTCCGTCACTCGCTCAAGGCCACGCGTTATATATGCCTACCGCTTCGCGTATCGCCGTCGGTATATCCGACAGTGGGCTGCCGCACGCCTGCCTGAACCTTTTTAAATAATTTTGACAACGTCATAATGGATCAACCTAAAAACAATTGATTTTCCTCCGCTTTGCTACTGTTTCCATTTTGATTACTTATTTATTACAATTATTTACGCGGTTTCGGATATTTTAGACATTAAAATTTAATAATCGGGAAATCAGGGAAGGAAAAAAATGCATCTATCATTTTATTAAACTGAAACATATTTGATCAACAAATACATTTTTTTTTTAATACAATCGTTTTTTTACCAATATCATCATAGGTACAACCATAGAAATATAATATATATTTATGGGTACAACCCTAACACATTCGTGGGTCGCGCGGCGGTTAAAACAATCTCAACTCTCTGTGTACGGAATTATGGTACATTTCTTCTCGCTGCAAACAGCTGGTATTATTATTATTAGGTACCCGCGCTCGCATTGAGCTGCATTGCGCCAAGATATCATCTCCGTGAGCGGTGTCTATGAGTGCGTTGTTCGAGCGCGCTTTTTTATGTAGATTGACTTCTGTAATTATCTATTTTGTGGCTGCACAGTGGGACGGCACCGCGCGCCTATCAATTATTGGCCGTTAGCTTAGATGTAGCGCTCGGCGGCCATGTTGCTTACTGGTTTTACATTACAAGATAAGGACCAAGCTAATACAATCAATGTACAAAATATAAAATCCCACCAAAACATCCTGTAAAAAATTTGCCAAGCCTCGCCTAAGCTGCTTGTTTCTCTATAAAAAGTAATGAAATCTCTAAGCAAAGCGAAGCCAAGTCTAAGGATCTTTACTGCGATTTCCTTATTAATATAGTCAGATTTTATGTAACCGGCCGTTGAACATACTCTATGCATTGTGTATGTATTTTTTTTTACTAGTTAATACATCGAAGTCAACGGCCAAGTCACCGTGCATTTATGGGCATAAATGTACAATATATTAAAAACGGCATTATAATCATACGCACTTTAGCGACAGAGGAAGTCTACAGGAGTCAAACAAATTCAGCGTATATTCACCAAACTTTACTGCGTTAACAGAAAATCCTGATGACATAGTTTGCAGAATTATGTATAATCTCTTGATCAACTCTTCATCGATACCCGTGATTTCTGCAGAACATTGATAGGTTTGGAAGAATCTTCTTGCCGTATTTCCGTCATTGCTGTTTCGAGAATCTTGACGAGGTTTATCAATGTGTAAACCAAGCAATTTCCGGAAGCGAGTTTGAACGTGCTTCTTTTTCTCTTCTTTAATCTTTTATTCTCTGGAGTCGATTCAGCCCACTTTTCAAATCCTAGGTTATAAGAAATATGCAGAATCATTTCCATAAATCTTATCCAAGCATGTAAGGTAGACAGCCCGTATTTAAACGTATCTTCATTCTCAATTCTTGCAGTTACTTTTGTTAGATTGTGCATCTGTCTAGGAGTTCGGTAAAAATCTAGTAATCAGCTGCAGGAGGAGGGGGTGGAGGGGGAGGGGGTGAGGGGGGTTCTGTGCCCCCTCCTCCCTGGCACCACTCCCATGAAAAGGTAACTCACCGTTTCCGAGAAAAATTAATTTTTGTAACCTAACCTCAAAACACTCAAAGTAGCCTAAAAAGCGTAGTGGGAGCCCCGCTTCGCGAGGCTCAAAGGTCATACCTCGCCATCCCCTTCGTCATCCCTTTCTAACCTAATCTGTCCGAGTCGGGGTGCCCTAAGTTCCAGCTCGCTTCGCTCGCTCTATGCTCTGGTACACACATACGATCAGCCTCAAAACACTCAAAAGTTGCCTAAAAACGAAGTAGGAATAGTTTCAATGGTTTAAAAAAAATAACCGTGAAGGGGATGGCGCACACAGAACACATTCACGCAACTCTAAGAGAAACGGAATGATCGAAATCGAATGAGACATTTGACTGAATTTGACACAAACGCGTCTTTTTTTTACGTTCCGTTTTATCGATTTTGCCGTAGATTTTGCATGATATTTTACACCACAGACAATATATTTGACAGATTTGGTTGTCAATCACCCATTTTAACGTTCCATTTTCGCTTTTAGCTGATTTGAGGTTAGAAACTTATTAAAGTTATTTTGTAATTTTCTCGAAAAATATGCATTACCTTTTAATAAGTGTGGTAGCGTTATAATCGGGGACCCAAGCCCTACCAGTTTTAATCAGTTTTACCCCCCGAATCCTGCAGCTGGTTTCTAGATCCAAGCCAAAATGGTCACCGCAAAAAAAAAATATCGTGTGAAAATATATTTAGGTCGAGTTTGAAATGGCGCAGCAATGACGCAGGTTTTTTTGTATTATTGAATAGGTAAGGTATCTAAACATGTCATTAACTTGACATCGGGAGCCATCGGGAGCCATCGGTAACAAGGAAACCTCAACTTGAAAATTAAATAGACGTAAAATTTCCTTATGACAATTAAAATTATATTAAAAAATTCGAAAATATATTTTTCATCACAAAATAACGTAGTTATGAACTAGAAATCTTGAGCAATCTAAAGATGTACAATACTTATACATTCCCTTGAAGAACATAGAAAATATCTTAAGTTGAACTTCCATAACGAGTAGTCTAGTTAATATCAAATTATCAAAGTATAAAGTTTGGTTGTAATTTTATGTACCTAAAAATTTTTTGTATTTTTTTTTACTATTATATCGGATGGCTTTATCATCTTAGAATGTAAAACAATCTAAACAGTTTCAGTAACACGACTTTTGTCCCAACAAATTTTGAGATGGAAAATACCGGTTGGTCCCATAGTGCGTCGCGCCGTGCGCGTCTAGTGGCGTGCTGCGTGACCTGTGTTGCGCGCCGTATCATTGCGTATATATGCTACTAAGTGTCCAACTTGTAACTTGTTTTTAAATATTTTTGGGGCAAAAACAAAAAAGGTTTATAAAATATTAGATTCGATTTAGTTACTTATTCCGAACGAACTATATTCACATTTCGCATATACTAAACATAATGTTGTATACTTACGGGTAAAACATTCCCACCTCGGAACACCTTTCAGGTGTGAAATATACAGAACAAAGTAAACCAATAAATATAGTAAAATAAATAAAAAAAGATACCTAATCTGTTCTACCGTCTAACTATCTTCTTACTAAAAAAGCTTTTTACCAAAAAATTAAACTGACTCCAAAAAAACACTGCAAAGTGAAAAATAACTTTAATTTCGGTAGTCGGTGTCTTTAGTTTTCTATTTTCGTTTTTGGCACCGACTTCCGAAATTAAAGTTATTTTTCACTTTGCAGTGTTTTTTTGGAGTCGGTTTAATTTTTTGGTAAAAAGTTTTTATTTCACTCTTTTAAGTTGGTCTATTATTAATTTACCTAGTTACAAGAGCCTAAATGTTAACTACTTCTAACCTTTTACAAAATATTGCTTTTCCCAATGCTGGGCCGTTAATTGTTGAGGAGTTCTCCTGGTACTTCACCATCAGCTCTACATCACCATATGCATTGATGTTAAGCATTAAGTGCTTAACATCCGTATTCAAGTAATCGAATCGCAATCGACTCAATACTTATTATTGAGTAGTTTCGGCGGCCATCTGTGGTCTTCATCATCAGTTCCACTTCCTCAAATGGTACTTTTTGAGAGCAACTGCACAAGTAACTATAATAAATACCCAAAACGTCATAGGTGTGCCTATAATATTTGAAGAGTTCCCTCGATTTCTCCAGGATCCCATCATCAGATCCTGACGTTTATGAAAATGGGACCAATTTCAAAGTATACCCTTTCAATCAAAAAAAGAATTTTCCAAATCGGTCCAGCCGTCTTCGAGTAATCGATGATCATACATAAAAAAAAAAAAATATACGCGTCGAATTGATAACCTCCTCTTTTTGTCGTCGGTTGAAAAAGACACCTACCTACTTACCTGCCTACATTTTCTCAATTTGCTTTTGTCATTGAATTTTTAATGTTCACCATACACTTGCCTTCCAAACATTTTCATTCCACTATGAGTGGTTACGCACATAATTTTAAATAAGTGCAAAATTCAACAAAAGAGCGACAAATAAACCCGAGTAACGTTTGTTACTACTAAGCCGCGTGTGACGTAAGATACCGCGACGCAGCCGAGATTGTGCAACACTTACAGGTTCTGTCTCTTTCATTCAGATTAATCAGCAATATTTTATAGATTAACCTTAATAGTATACAGGTTAACCCGTATAAAGGTTAATCAAACAAATGGGATAAACGTCTAACCGGTTAACCTTTTAATCCGATTAATGGGTCCTTGCTTTATTCCACCGCAGTGCGCGCACTTCTATGACACTCCATACTTCACAGATTTTGCGTTTCCAAAACGCAACGCAGTGCGCGCACGGCCTCAGCCGGATCTATGCAGTAGAGTAATTGAAATTTTTTTACCTCTCGTATCCGTGCCACCGTTCGAAGCCGCAGTGGACATTTAAAACGAAGTCATATTTTATAAATAATGGTATAAATGGAGCTTTCGTATAAAAAAATAATTTCTTTAATATCTCACAAACAGCTTGTTTTATTTAATTTCAACATCGACCCGTCCTTGTTGAAAGACCCTTTAGTATACTTAGAATACAAAAAAACACAACATTTTTTTTAATAATATTAAGTATGGGGAACTCTTGTGTGTGATTTATTAGTTTTTTTTTTATTCTACCTGTATAAAAAGTATTAAGTATATATTTCGTCGTGTTGAACATTCGATTGAACAAACATTCGATATTTTGAATACTCGATGTATTGAATGTACGATATATTAAATGTTCCATTTATTTACCATTCGATGTTATGATCGTTCGAGTATTTAGATGTTCGATTAATAGTGGTCGATCAATTGATGATGATCCGCCTGTCTGGGTTCGAACCCACGACATACAACTTGTAAGACGTGCCTAACCACTGGGCCACCACTGCCTAACCAGGTGGATTACCTGGTTAGGCAGTACCAGGTACCACCAGGTAATCCCTTTTCTATTTTGTGATTTCAGCAAAAGGTTTTTCTGTGTAAAACAATTATAAATTTAATTTTTAGGTAAGCTCTCGTTTCAGTCTTGTTTGTTAATTTTAATTAAAGGGCTTGTAGGTATTTTTGATTTTGTTAAACCGAAAAGGTCTGCCTGTCGCAGTCCTATTCAGGGAGTTTATTCGTGGAACACAGTAGTTGTTTTTGCTTAGAATTGTAGCTTAATATTAATTTGAGGACACGTCTACTAATTGAATAATAGGCTGAGAGAAATAAGCATATTTTATTTACGTTAAGCTTTATGTATACCAAACAAGCGAGTGACTAATGTAAGTTAAGGATATAATTGTATTATTGTCATATCCGCGAAAACGATTTTCGCCCAGCATAATGCTGTTTCTCGTGAGAGAGCATTATGCAGCCAGCGTTGAGTGGATATTTACTGCAGTGGATATCGGCTCTAATGATCGCAACTTATGCTACCATATATTTTATGTCCTAGTAGTATACATTTTCAGTTCAGCCTAAAGCAAATACTAGTGGATATTTTTGCGAGATTGTAAGTAAAACATCTACAAGCCATAATTTATTCAAGGTTTTATTATCAAATATCTCTTGCATTTTCTTCCCAAAGGACTAGACATCCCAGTTATACTTTGATATTTGACAATAACCTAGAAATCGCTCTATGAGTTTATCAAATCGTGCCAGTTATTTTTCAGTTGTTAATGCTTAACTAGTGGTAATACAAACCATACGTCATTGTTATTTAAGTATGTGCTTCCAAAACTCCACTACAATAAAGTTGGCAGTATATACTCGTTCGTGATAAGACTAAAATCAAAGTTATGACGCCGTACATATCTGAAGTGGCACTCGTTGATATCAGCGAGCCAGTATATTGCATAGATTACACTCCATATATCATGACGTGAAAGGCAGTAATTAATCAGCTTTACTAGGGCTGTATGAAATGTAGACGATGGACGACCAACATGTAACGTTACGCCTTTTGTGGAGTGAATTTTCTATGATCCTTCGACAATACCTTCATACTTTTAAGCGAAAGTGAAGGGACTAGTCAATGACAAGTAAATAAATACGCACTCGACGAATACAAATCGATCAACAACCCTAAATGATTTTCTATAGATGTTGTCATATGTGCTTACGTAAATACCAGTTTTTTTCTACCGCTTTGAAAATCATCATGGATATTCTCTGACCTGGGACGGGCAAAGGGGCATATCAGATTCATCTTACACATTATGTCTGGGGTTCTGGGAGCACTTTAATACTCTCTCTCACCTGCTCTCTCTCTCACTTTCTTCAACGCTGCTCCCGACTAGTGCCGGCCCGCCCCTTCGGGCCCCGTCACGGGAAGACCATTGGCCCATTTGATCTACAGATTGATAGATAACAAAACATTAGACTAAAGAGGAGGTTACAAAAATAATTAACACGATCAATAAGCTCTCTTTTTTTATTTTCCGGCGAGAAAATCATCAAATGACTCCTTCTGCTCGCAGAAGCGAGTGTTAAACCTCTGCTATCTAAAAACCCATCTTGCTCTCGTTAGAACAATCCCGCAACCTCTTGATCAATGAGCCGTAGAACTTCTTAATTTATTGCACACATTCTTCTTCCATGCACCCTGTTTGTAGTAACTAGGAAACCATATAATGTAAAGAGCTGATTTCTTTCCACAGTCTGTACATCGGTATATACCAAAAAACGCGTAACCTTGAGCCTGGCGAGATGTTTCATAATACCCCTAAAAGCTCCAGTATTCGTGCCTTTTCATACAGCTCCGACGGCGAACGTTCTCAAGGGAAATGCGGTGATCAACACGCTTGACGGACAGTTGTTAGATTGTACTACTATGTTATTAACACTCGAGATGCTGATGCCTCGTATTACCTTGGTACATAGAGTGATATCAAACTAGATAATAACCTGGTTAGTTTAATATAGGTTAACGTTTAATTATAGTCCTCTTGACCGATGAGATTAGCCATCTGCGCAGGAGAAATAGTGCACAAGTAAAGGGTTTTCCAATAAGCACTTGACAACTTTTTTTCAAAATAAATTTAAAACCATTTGACATATTTCAAAAACTTTATTATCGGGTTGAAGTACATTAAAAACATTTATGAATGGAACTCGACTTCGCTCATATGGCCACCGCGGGCACGTTTGCAGCGGTCGATTCGTTGGACCCAATTTTCCATGACTCGGCCACACATTTCGGCCGAAACGGCTGCTATTTCGCGTTCAATGTTGGCTTTGAGCTCTTCCTACGTCGTCGGCTTATTAGCATAGACCAATGACTTGACGTAGCCCCAAAGAAAAAAATCTAGAGGCGTTAAATCGCACGAACGAGGCGGCCAATCGACTGGTCCATTTCTTAAGATAACACGCTCATCAAACTTGTTCTTCAATAAATCGATTGTAACGTGTGCTGTGTAGCTTGTGGCGCCGTCCTGTTGAAACTACATGCTGTCCAAGTCGATATATTTCAATTCGGGCCAAAAATAATCGATAATCATGGCGCGATAAAGATCACCATTCACAGTAACGTGGCGACCACTATCGTCAACGAAAAAATATGGCCCTATGACGCCGCCGGCATGCAAACCGCACCAAACAGTTATCTTTTGTGGATGAAGTGGTTTTTCATTAAGCACATGTGGATTTTCACCCGCCCAATACCGCATATTTTGTTTATTGACAAACCCATTCAGCCAGAAATGAGCTTCGTCACTGAAGATGATTTTGCGATGAAATTGATCATCTTGGCGCATCTTTTCCAGAGCCCAATCGGAGAACGTACGTCGCTTCAAATGGTTCATCGGCTTTAATTCTTGAGTAAGCCTGATCTTGTATGGGTGTAAAGTAAGATTCTTACGCAAAATTCGCTATAAAGGGGTCTTGGCGATGCCCAACTCTTGAGAACGCCGTGGAATTGACTGATTTGGATCATTTGCTACGGACGTTTCAACGGCAGCGATATTTTCGACACTTCGACCAACCCGTAGTCTCACTGGCACGACAACATCACACAACCAATATGTAGACTCAAACTTTTTCACTAAACTCGTTACTGCCTGTCTACTAGGGCGAGAATTACGACCGAAAATCGGAGTTAACGCTCTTAAAGTAGCGGCCACCGACTCCGAATTTCTGTAGTAAATTTTTAAGATTTGCAGACGTTGCTCGTTCGTGTTCTTCACCATGATGAAAATGTTAGTCAAAGAGTATGTAATACACTATGTTTTAAGAGACAGGACTTTTTTTTTTTTTGTTAGCGTGGTAAAATTATCAAATAAGTCCTCCCACCCCGGGCAGGGTGGGAGGGACTGTCAGACTTTTACTGACTAAAATCCACGGTGTTCCTTCAATAACCCTTTACGTACCGGGGTTACGGTAACGGGATGAGTCCCACGACCCCAGCAGGCTTCGGACCTCTACGGGGGGGCCTCGTCATATTGCTGACGCTCATTGAGGCGCGCGTGGAACACGACGCGCCGTCGACCCGGGCATGGTCCATGGTCGGACAGCGAGTTGCCCTTTACTCGCTGTCCGCATGCCCGCGCCTACGGTGGCCGAAGAGACGGGACTTAGTACTAAAAAAATAAAAACAGGTAAAAGTTCACTTCAATACCAACTGAACGAACATACACGGGGAACAAGACGTCATACAACAGTACTACCAACCTATCAGATTAAATAGTGCTGATTAAATAATACTGCTGCTCGGAGGTCATGTAAACCACTGTTTACATAGAGCGCCAACCTATCCGACCTTGACTTGAATTACGGTACAGGTTCTTTAAAACAGCTCTCAGTAAAATCGGAAGGGTGGTGGGACCAGTCCTTCGATATTAACTGCTCTTATTAAAATTGAAATTACTTACTTGACGTATGACCATGACCTAACAATTATGATGATTAATCTTTCTGTCAATTAACCCCCGGCTTGAGAAGGTCATGTCTGTTGTATAACGCGCCATAAATTGACCGTAATTTTTATGAATGCTAAGCTAACTCGTTATCTAGACACACGGTAGTGTGTCTGCCAAGTTCGAAAAGGAAATAATAAATTAAATTTATTTAGTTTTGTTAAATTATACTTTAAAACGAAAAATAAATTACACTTAGCGTGATTTATTTTTCGTTTTAAACTAGATGAAGCCGGCTAGTGTCAGCCCAAAGGGCGACTCATCGCTCGCGGATTATTTTACACATTTTCGATATAATAACTCAAAGTGGGATCTGTTGAATATATGTCGACCATTGTATCAGTTAATCAAGGGGAAAAGGTCTTGAGGGCCGAAATACAAGCATTTTCTAGTTCGGCCTCAAGTGCTACTACTTTTACGTACAATAAACACTAACATTAAGCACTTAAATAAATATTTTACTTCCAAGAAAAAAAATAACATTATTATTTATGCTTGGAAGTTAATTTTATTTATTACATTTATTCACTTTCAGTGTGACTGTTTAGTGTTCTTTTGTATTTTCCAATACTCACCAAATTGAAACAAGTTACTTAAGTTACAAAAATAATCTAAATTGCTACAGTAGTAGAGAACTATACTTTCATGTTAAATAAACTAAAGACGATATATGACAGAAGCTATTTATTTATTTAATTAAGGTTCACCAACAGTTGTTACAGATATAACACAGATAGGAACATACATGTATTAGTGTCTTAAATATAACTGCACAACCAATTACAGGCAAACACCACAACCAATATGCTCTTGGTAATATAATTTAAAAACATGTAAGTATTTAAATCTATACTAATATTATAAAAATTCAAGAAAACTCAAATAATCTTAGTATACTGTTACATCTCACTTCTTCTATAAGCGAAGTCACTGTATAAAACTTGTCATTCTTTCACATTTGTATTTTTGCATGATGGCTTTAATTTGTTGGAACTGTGGAACCAGGATGTTTTGGCCAAGTTCCAAGAGATCCTTGTACAGAAATAATTTTGATCTAGTCATCTTATTTTTTCATGTGATTCGAGATATAAGGGGTGGATCAATGGTGTTTTGAATATAATGAAAATCAAAGGTCCGATGATAGAAGGGCCTACTAAGGGCTTGTTTGGAAAACATCACGAGGGTAAACCTAACCGTTAAGCTGTACTGTCAAGTTTTTACAAAGGAACTTTTTTTTTCATTACAATTTCCCTAGCGAGCACTGGTGTCCCAGTGGCTACGACCCCGACTTGCGAATTGCAGGTCGTAGATTTGAACCCAGTCGGACACATTACTTTGTATAATTTAGTCTAATTTAATTCACTACACAGTTTAATTCAATACTCACACATCGATGAAGAAAACATCGTGAAGTAATAGGCTTGTCCTTGGATCAAAAATACAAAGACACACACACATACATTCTCCCTCATAGGGAGGAGAGCCCTGTGTCCCAGCAGAGAATTGTTGTTATTATTCAATTTTTTTTTTCAATTTTCCACAGCTGAACTCTTTAATATTGCAGAATTAATATATGCACAGGGGTTCAATGGGTAAGCAGCGGTCCCTCAGCCCAATAACACGGTTGATACACTAAGTTACACCGTGTATATTTATGTAGCAGGTATTCAAGCTTGGACAGTAATACACTTCTCATCAGAAAAATCGAAACACTTCCGTTTTTATGGTTTCTGCTCTAATTTAACAGAAAAGAGTTTTCATTCCATGAAATAAATCACATGATTGTATAGCTGGCAGTTTGGCCATTACAGTGATAAGCGAAAATTCAAAATTAGAATTTCATTTGTTTATCCTATAAATGAAATGATTAACTGTTTTGAGACAAATGTGTGTTTAGAGTTGGAGTACATTTCACCTTTGAAAACTAAAAATTAGCGCTTATCTTAAAAATTTTTGTTCTTTATTTGTTTACTGTGACTTTGGGACGTCTGAAAAAGTTTTTTTTCTAAAACATATGGATACTTCGTCCGCAGAAGCCACCCAAGTGGTGGCATTACTGGATACTGGACTTAGTTAGCGTATTGTGGCTGAAAGATTGCATCTAAGCCTGTCGTCTGTTCATAGAGTCTACAAACGCTATCGGGAGACTGGTTTGTTTACGCGCCATTCAGGATTTGGCAAGAATCAGGTCACTTTTGAGCGGGATGATCAATTTATTGTTACAAGTTCTTTAAGAAATCGACGCCTTAATGCCTTTCAACTGCAGCAGCAGCTTTATGTTGTACGTCAGGTGGCCGTAAGTGACTCTACAATTAGAAGAAGGTTGAAGGAACGTAGTCTGGTACCGCATAAGCCAGCAAACAGGACGAAATTTACTGCAGACCACCAGAAGAGCGCGCCTTAACACCTAAATTGGTCATACCTCCAGTGGAACAAAGTCCTCTTTTTTGATGAGTGTCAAATTATGCTATATTGTAACGACGGAAGGAACAAGGTCTACAAAAGAGATGGAGGACGCTTTGCACAATGCTGCATTGAAAAAAAGGTCAGCTATGGTGGCGGTTCGTGGACGGTTTGCGAAGAAATCAGCGCCGACGGTGAGACAGAGCTTGTCTTTGTGTCTGGGCCACGTCTGCCTGCACTAAACAGTCATCGGTACATCGAACAGTGTCTTGAGTCTCTCGTAATGCCCTATGCACATTTTATTGGCAATGGTTTCATATTCATGCACGAAAATACTAGGGCTCACACCGCGAGCGTCGTACGAGATTATGTTACTGAAGTCGGTATCTCCATTAAAATAATAAATAAATAATCGAATCGACGAATCGTGCAAGAGATCCTGCCCCAGAAACAATTAGCCAGCTGCAAAATGCAATCCAAGAGGATGGAATGGAATGCCACAACATTTGATCGTGACTCTCATCCGATCGATGAAGAACCGTATGGAAGCAGTAATAAGAGCTCGAGGGGGGAATAAAAGTTATTAAATAAACGTTTCTTAGCTTTCTTTTTCATTTACATGTGTAAATCAATTAAATGTTATCAATTTCCTTCATACTCCATACAGGGTAAAATGGCTTGTTAAACAAATTACGAAATCTATGAAAATTTAATTTTAATTTAGAACATTAACATTAGGATTTGAAAACCTCATATTATTCACTATTAAACATTTGATATATATTCCTAAATATACACATTTTTCTGATAATCCTTGCAAAACATAAACTTGCAAGGTGTTTCGATTTTTCTGATGAGAAGTGTATATACCTAACGTTTCAAAAACTCTATTAGGCTTTCAATTAGATTATCCACAAATCTTGGACAAGTATATTTTTTTGTCACGTAAAAAAGAAATAAGGGGTTTGCGTGTCATAAAGGCCTGGTAAATTGTGCGCGTTTGATCTGAATTTTTTTTGTGATATTATGATTAAAACGACGGGTTTTTTATTAAGGTAAATTCCATATTTATCTATACAACTATCTATATTTTGATTCCTTCCTCTCGGTAAAGAAAGAAAGAAAGAAAGAAAAAACGTTTATTGGCTACATGCCACAAGTACACACGAACACAAATAAAAAATAAAAAAACACAAAAACTTAGAAATAGAACTTAAAACTAAAACTTAAAAAATAAAAACTAAAAATAAAACTACATAATTAAGATAATATGACAGATATATTTCTATGTGTGACTCACGGCAGTGCCAAACAGGCCCTGTTCAGCAAAATGCCAGACAACTGGTGCCTGACGCTGATTTTCAACAGGTCCTGTTTGAGAGGTGAAGAGAAAATTAGCTTCATACAATCACTGCGAGTGGCTGTGTGCATCGGGGCGCGACAAATTTACAAATATATAATAATTTGTTCTCTAATTTTAAGGGACTGGGTATAAATAAACTAATTAGGTGCTAGATTGAAATGATACATAAATGTAATTTAATATTTATATGTATACGAAAATGAAAGAAAGAATACGAGATGAGTGTGATTATTATTACTATAATAATTTATTGATGACATTATGGTGACATTAGTAAATTGGTGCATTGTATATGTGGGTATGTCCAGCTCCAAGCCGGGGGACACGAGAGGCACCCAAAAGAGCGTACTAAACCGCGCAAGCAACAGCAGGCAACCACGACAGACGACGACTATCTCAAGGGTCAACGACTACGTTCCACATCATAATAGTAATAATGGATAAATATAAATCATATTATTGAAATATTCTGTTGCACCATATCCAGTTTCCTTTGCGCATCTATCAAGTACTGCCGTAGACGGGTTCTAAATGTATGGATTGTGCCCACCACTTTTTTAACTTTTTTACATATTGAATAATTTTCATTAAAAAGATAAAAGCGAGTTTTAATTGCATCGCCACTTACGCTGAGTACCAAAATAACGACCCACGCACGATCAGGGTTATTATTACAGATCCGTGACGTCCATCATAATCTCAGCTTTAATAAATATAACTGCTTAGTTGTCCTTAAAAATAATGTAATTTACTGATCTAAATTTTCACTTTTACCAAGGATTATATCGTCATACCGATGTAGGTATGTACTATGCGATTCAAATGCTAATAGGAACGCCAATGACCTCTATCTGTCAAATGTCACATCAAAAGTAAGGTTGGCAAAGAAATGTTATTTGCAAAGGAACTTTTTTTTAAATTTACTTTGTTTAATCGAGTCTTATATCTAATTTAAATAATACGTTCTTAAATAACCAAAATTAGCTGAATATAATACTTAATAATTTTAAGCCGTAATTCGTTATTTATAAACCGTACTTTTCTTTCTCTTATTTTCAATGTTGGCAATAACCCAGAAGCCATGCCTAAATTATTAAAGAAAAATTTAAGGAATTGAAGACTTGAAGTCTGGTAAATTTTTTTTCTTCGTAGATCTTCGTAAATAAATTTTATTTTAATTAATTATTGTTTTGTTCACCCTATCTAATTTGTTCAATTTAACAGCTATGGCGTCACAATATGGCGCTTAGTCATTGCTGTAAAGAGTTTGTAAGTTTGTTTGTTTGTTCAAATGTTTGATTGGCCTATAAATGTTCCAGGGCTGGATGTTTAAAATTGCACACGCGATACACGTGTACACAGCAAGAGAAATTCCAAGTGGGCTGCAATGTTTCTAAATAAATATAATTTTAATTGAATAATTCAATTAATTAAATAGGCTATTATTTAAACTGTTTATTTTTTTAAATATTCTGAAATCCGGTAACGAAAAGTTTTTCATGACAAGTAACTACCTGGGTACAGTCAGCATGACAATCTCACCTTGAAAAGTATTTCTCGGCAAACTTATCACTTGTAAGTTAGTAAGCAGGTTAGCAAGCAGGCACATTACTTGTGTTTTTTTTTTATTACGGATGAGCCCGCTCTTGACCTCGATCTCGCCTGATGGTAAGCGATAGATGAAGTTTACGATGTGACGAGCGAGCCCAGAAGATGCCTATTTACTCTTGCTTTAAAGGCTGAAAGGTCATAAGTGGCAGGGAACACAGAAGCCGGCAGAGAATTCCACAGCTTGGCTGTGCGCACAATAAATGTGGAGGAGAAGCGCTTGGTACGACAAGACGGTATATCAACCAAGTGTGGGTGGTACCCAGCCGTGCGTCTGGTAGACCGGTAGTGAAAGGGAGATGGAGGAATCTTCATCATCACCACTACTTTTAAACGGTGAAGGAAAACCTCGTGAGGAAACGGGTATATCCTAGGAGGGCAAAATCCGAAGATATGTGACATCCATTGACCAGCACTAGACCCGTGTGGTGGAATAATTCCCTCTTATAGAGAGGAGGACTGTTTCCTAGCGGTGGGAACGTTATAGGCTAATAATGTATTTATTTATTTATTAGAACTTTATGCAACACAAATTGCACAAAGGCGGACTTAATGCATTAAAAGAGATAACATGGCAGGTGCATAAAAAAAACTAAGTTTTAATACAAGTGTATACAACGTGTAATTTAAAAGGTATATACATACCGAGTGCACGGCTTCTTTGGATGATAACAAACGATATGGCAAGGGTTTTCTAATCCTATGTGTACATGTGAGGAGCATATTAGAAATTTCAATACATTGATACCAGAGACCGAATTTTTCAAATTAAGAAGAACGAAGAGAATTATCATTTTATTGGCAAGTGACGTGGAAAGTGATGACCCTCATAGTGCTGTGACACGTTTGTTATTAATGGTATTCAACTAACATATGAAACCAATAATTTGGGGTCAATTCTGTAAGTCACTTATTTTGAGTTGAAACTTTGCATAGAGACTCGCTATACCAGATGTTGTCTTCAGTACTTTTGGATAGATATGGGGTTTCCGTTACACGTTGTATATACATATATAACTAGAATAAACTTACATACATATTTATTATAATGCATACCAAAAATATATCATATATATTAATAAAAAGTCATAGAAAGGGGGTTATGAAAACTCTGCTTCCACTAATTGTTAAGAAAATAATCCCGCAACTTTCTCTTAAATGCATATTGACTGGTGGCCGTCCTGATATCGAGAGGTAGTGCATTCCACAGAAGAATAGACTGTATATAGAAGGAAGAATGAATAAAATCAGAAGTATGAGAAGGACATAGTAAGAGAAGATTATTGGCAGAGCGCAAACTTTTGGCGTGTGAGGAACATAGAAATTTAAAATGAGAAATAAGATAAGAGGGGGGGTAGGAGAGTTTAGCTAAGAGAGTACCTTAAGAGAGATTTTAGGTTGAAAGGTTAAAGCAACCTTCATAAGATAGGTCTTATGATGATTCTTATGAAATGTAGGTATATTTGAATTGAATGGAAAAACATTCGGATGAATATCAACACACAACAACATACAATATAAAAGTACAAGACATTTTTCTCAAGCCTTTATTTTATTTTTCTACATAGTCTCCTTGTAACTCTACACACTGCTCTCAGCGATGCTCCCATCTCTGTAAATTGTTCAAAAAGTACTCGGTGTTTTTCTCTGCAAAATTATTGTTCACGAAGGTGATTGCCTCTCCATTTGACGAAAATCTCTGTCCTCTGAGCGCAATTTTTAGAGGAGGGAACTAAAAGAAGTGGCTTGGGTCTAGATCTGCCGAGATCTTTAGATCAAACTCATTCGTGGATTTTCGCCATGGCAACCATTGAGGTGTGAGACGGTGCGTTGTCTTTGTGAAACAGGATTTTCTTTTTCTGCAAATGTAGCCATTTTTCCGCAAGTTCTGCTTTCAGCTTGTAAATTAATTATGCGTATTATGCTCCTGTAATGGTTTTTCTCTCTTTTTGAAGATATTCAATTATAATATCCCAAAAAACAGCCGCCATCAGTTTCTCAGCCGAGAAAATATTTTTGGTTTTTTTTTGTTTCGGGCGTATAATGGTGTGTCCAAGTTTCATTTACAGTAATTAATCGGCACCAAAACTCGAATTTTTGTGCCTAAACTACGCCAACAGAGCGTCAGAAATGTTCCTTCGAACACGTTTTTGGTCTAACGTGAGTGAGTGATTCATAACCTCTGCTATCTCTCTTACTTTAATTCGGCGGTCGGCTAGTATCATTTGGTGAACTTTGGCGATGTTTTCGTCGAAACTTGCAGTTTTGGACGTCTCGAACGTTCATCGTCTCTCAAGCTCTAACTGCCATGTTTAAAATATACTGTCCAAAATTTCACTGTGGTGATGGTGCAGAGTCCCCATACACAGAATCCAACTCATCTTTGATTTGCGTACTTAGCCGTATTGCCTTTCAAAAAAAAAAATAATGACAGCTCGATAATCAATTTGGTCCATTTTCACAAAAACACTCACATCAACCCACTCAAACGACAGTTACATAACAACTGCGCGTCCAAATAGGCTGAAAATTTGGTGAGTCAACAGATGAAATACACTAGCGTGAAGCTATATTGATTTAAATATAAACTTTCAGTTCTGTATCTGCTTTTACTTCATCACGCTTCTTTACAGATTTACAGTTATTGATCTTAGTTATTACTTACTAATTAGCATACTTACTTTAAGTAGAAAAATTATCCTATTTCTCGTGGTATTTGGTTAGAGGACAGTAACTGTCCTCTTAAAAATCAAGTAGTGTACAGTCTACTCGGGAGCTCGTCTTAGAGGTGATTTGTACTAGTTCTATCTTTTTAAAATTGATAATAAGCTCACGTTTGACCACATCTCATCTGATGGTAAGTGATCATGTGGTCAAAGAAGCCCTCTTCACTTAAATCTAACACTAGCCCAGTTTATTTATTAAAAATATGAGCAAAAATTGGCAAAGTACGAGTCGGACTCGTTCAAGATGATTCCGTAGTAGCTGCGCAAAATTACTTTGTTTTTCATAGTGTTTGTATAAATGAAAAAGTTATGGGTTTAGAAACTTCAATGTCATTTTTAAAGACCTATCTAAAGACTCTAGTTTACATGATAAATATATTGTTTAGTTTTATGTTCCTGTATGGGGAGTATTGGGGGAGGAATGAAGGCTAAAAGGCTTTATTTTTTACTAGCTTTTGCCCGCAACTTCGTTCGCGTGGGAGGTTTTTCCCACGTAAATCCCGATATCATGGGAATTCCGGGATAAAAATATGATGAGCTGAGTATGAAATAAATCCTATGTCCGTCTCCTGGTTCTAAGCTACCTCCCTACCAATTTTCAGCTAAATAGGTTCAGCCGTTCTTAAGTTATAAATAGTGTAACTAACACGACTTTCTTTTATACAACGTGTAACGGAAACCCCATATCTATCCAAAAGGACTGAAGACAACATTAGGTAGGTATGGAGTCTCTATGCAAAGTTTCAGCTCAAAATAAGTGACACACAGAATTGACCCCAAATTATTGGTTTCATATGTTTCTTGAATACCAGTAATAACAAACGTGTCACAGCACTATGAAGGTCATCACTTTCCACGTCACTTGCCAATAAAACGATAATTCTCTTCGTTCTTCTTAATTTGAAAAATTCGGTCTCTGGTATCAATGTATTGAAATTTCTAATATGCTCCACACATGTAGACATAGGATTACAAAACCCTTGCTATATCGTTTGTTATCATCCAAAGAAGCCGTGCACTCGGTATATGTATATATATACCCTTGAAATTACACGTTGTATATATAGATTTGTGTGTTTATTTTTTGTTTATGTGTAAATGTATCTCTATATGGACTTTTGTCTGAAAATAAAGTATTTTATACTAGCGACCCGCCCCGGCTTCGCACGGGTGCAATGTTTATATTAAATATAGGCAGCGTTCGCGAGAATCGTTAACGTACGGCAGTTTTTTCGACGCCTTACTCCACAATTTTCACTACCACGAAAAATCCTATCTATTTTCCGGGATAAAATATAGCCTATACGGATTCGGAAGAATCCCTCTAAGTAATGGTAAAAGAAATTTTGAAATCGGTCCAGTAGTTTTTGAGCCTATTCAATACAAACATACAAAAATACAAAGGTTTCCTCTTTATAATATTAAAATATTATTAGTATAGATAGTATAGATATGGTAATCGGACGGGGTAGCTGAAGAAGCTCGCGCTCGGACGCCCCGCCTTTTTAGGGTTCCGTAGCCGAATGGCAAAAAACGGAACCCTTATAGTTTCGACATATCTGTCCGTCTGTCTGTCTGTCTGTCTGTCCATCCGTCCGTATGTCACAGCCATTTTATTCCGAAACTATTAGGACTATACATGTAAAACTTGGTACGTAGATGTATTCTGTAAACCGCTTTCCGATTTTAAGAGAAAATTTAAAAAATATTTAAAATAAAGGGGGCTCCCCATACATGGAACTGCAACCGAAATTATTTTTTTTCATGAAACCTATACGTGTGTGGTATCTATAAACAGGTCTTTCAAAATGACATTAAGGTTTCTAAAATTTTTTTTTCATAAAGTTAATCGTTTAAAAGATATACGCTTCCAAAGTAGTAAAATGTGTGTGTCCCCCCTCTAACTTCTATACTAATGAAGTGAAAACTCTAAAATACCATATGTTGTAGATCTTAATGTAAACTTTCAACCAAAATTGGTTTGAATGAGATCGAGTCAGCAGTTTTTGAGATACAGTATATTTTTTAAAACCGCAAATATAACTTTGTAATTCATACAAATACTATGAAAAACAAAGTTATTTGGCGTAGGTGTAAAAATTGTGAATAAAGCTAGTTTTAAGAAATTTGTAAGGTTTTTTTTTTTTTTCAAATAATTTTATTAAGTATATTATATTTATTATAGTTACTACGGAACCCTTCATGGGCGAGTCCGACTCGCACTTGGCAATTTTTTATATCTTCGGCCGCGAGACGCGTCGAGCGCGGCGACCGATTCTCAAAAATAATCCTTATAGCATGATTCAGTATTCACGCGCGATGACTTATTATTAGCGTATTTCAGGTATAACTGGTGTTTCTATACCTACCGATTTATGTGATTCTTTTTTATGGAATAGTTAATAATGTTAACTTTTTCAATTAGGGGTGACTGAGAGTGTTATAAACGTAAGAGTAGACAAATATTATAATCAGAAAGCTTCGAACTGCTAAGCTATCGGGAGTTACACGTGTTATTGTGAGTCAACCATAAAAGATAGACATATGCTGTCGTGGGATATTTTTTATACAATTTTAAGGAGAACATTTCCGATATGAAATGATTTCTGTGTAGCTTTAACCATTAAGGTTACACGCGACGGAAGCTTAAAAAATGGAGTAACTCCTCCCGTTATCCCAACATTTCCCTTCACTGCTCTGCTCCTATTGATTGTAGCGTGATGAAAAGTATACTATAACCAGCTCAGGAGTATGAAAAATAATTGTACCAAGTTTCGTTAAAATCCGTCGTGTAGTTTTTGTTTCTATAACGGTTATACAGACAGACAGACAGACAAAAATTTTACTGATTGCATTTTTGGCACCAGTATCGATCCCTAATCACCCCCTGATAGTTATTTTGGAAATATATTTCATGTACAGAATTGACCTCTCCACAGATTTATTATAAGTATAGATTATTGTATAAAATTGTAAAGTGGTTCACAGAATACATCTTCCTACCAAGTTTTAACTATGTAGTCTTAATAGTTAGTGAGTGTGTGAGTAAATGGAGTGAAATAGCTGTGACGTACGGACGGACAGAGAGATATGACGAATCTATAAGGGTTCCATTTTTATGCCATTCGGCTACAGAACCCTGAAAAGGGACACTGGCGGACTTAACTTAGGTGTTCTCTACCAGTCAGCCGTGGGTGATGAAGTATTTCTTCATTCATCTTCATGGCAGGTGCATAAAAGAATACATACTTTTAAAACTGTAGGGGTAGTATTCATACAACTTCTACTGTCCCAATCCTATATTTACCTGACCTTTATCTAACAGGATATCACAGATGTTTTCCGAACACAAAATCAGGTAAAACAATTTGCGCATCTGGCAATAGCTTTATTTCAGCCAATAAGCAATCTCGCATAGTGTGTAGGTACGTCACTCGTCTTCCGTCTAATCGAGACAAATGTTCAGGAATTAGTTCAGTCCATTTGTCTCAGTTTGTGTCGCTAATCATTTGTTTGTCCGAACCTCTTTATTTTATGTTTTCCGCCTGAGAACGTATTGAAAGTAATTAACATTTAGTTTTAAATACGCTTCTAGAATAATAACACAGAATATTGACGGCAAGACCATTTATTATAATAAAAATAGTCGCAAATGTCAGTCGAAATTAACATAATACAAGTAAATGAGATATGTCGTTGACAGAGTCCGCTAATCTTTAAATAATACTAGCTGTAATATGTATTATAATGCCACCACGTGTAGGAAGAAAGTGGTTAGGTTTTCCAACAAACTAAATCCAAACGTGTGCATCTGTCTCATTTTTTTCAGTGGATTTTTTGCTCCAGAAACCACACGCGTGCCCTCCGAATACACTGCCAAAGTTTCATCACAATCTAATGGTTGGTTTAAAAAGTCATTACAGGACAAACACACAAACATTGATTTTTAGTTTTACATATAAAGATAGACATATAAGAAGATTAACTATGGAATAACTGCCATGATATTGGAAAATGCAACTCATTGATGCATTCGTGATTAGCAGGCAGTTTTCATTCACAGCTTGTGTACTGACTACGATGAGAGCGATGTATGAATGATTACAATCATTGCAGTGAAAAATGAGTATCCTGCTAACTGTAAAATTCGTATTCAGTTGTTTCAAAGAGCTTTGATTTGAATTTATAATGAGTTCCTTAATTGCATTTGTTTAGAAATTAACTTTTGCGTTTTCTTCTTTTAGACTCGATGGTAATTGATAGTGAATCCATGGTTAAAATATTATGTTGGTCCCAGTACGTAGCCCCGTTAGCTAAGTTTCAGGGATAAACATCTAATGACTGACTGCTCTGGGTGGAGCTGAAGGGAGTGTCAGATTTCTACTGACTAACCCTGGTCCTACAATTGCCCTTAAATTCCGGGGCCGCGGTATCTCGCTAGAACATTTCCGCAACTATGGCAGGCCCAGATATCAGGTAGCTAGCTATGAAGTCCTCAAAGGTGCACGTATATGGGCACTTTGGACTTCCAACAGATGGGATATGGATTGCTCCGGAGCATTCGCACTGGGTGTCACTGTGGCCTATGATCCTATTGTATTTGTGCAGTCGATTGTTCGCTTTTCAAACTGGGCACTGCAGGTCAAGTCCGAAAGGCAGATGCTTTTGGGGCTGAACAAAGTTAGACGGTGGTGGAAGCACGTATGCGCCTAAACATATATAACTATGAAAGGACACATTTTGTGTTCTTTATGTGGCTCGATCACTGCGGGTACTACGAAAATAATTATAATTGTAGTTCACTGTTTTGGTTACTTCTCCAGGTCTAGATTGAATTCATTGTTATCCCTCCTTATTTTATTTTATTCTTTTAGGAAAACTTACAGCTAGGATACAGATAGTTGAAAATATTGAAAGAAGGCCAATTACAAGTTTTCACAGACAGTATTAGATTAGAACAAGAGACAGTAGGCAGATAAAAGAAAGCAAGAAGTAAAAAGAAGCGTTATATACAAATAATAGTTTAGTAATGTTCAAAAAACCGATTACACATTATTTTTTTTGACTTTAGTCACTTATGCTCACATTTCGGTAATCTTTGGGTGGTAGGGACCGCAGGGATCAAATCAGTTAAGTATCATCTAAAAAGAGTAACAGGAAATCATCACTTATCATAAATATGTTTGAAGAATTATATTTATTATACTCGTACAGCACTGGCTCATATTGAGTTTCTGAGCCAGCGCCCGCTCACACCCTTGTTGTCACCAGACCCTAGTGAACTTCTACCGCTAACTCCCGGACACTTTCTGATCGGATGTGCACTCATAAGTCACAACCTTGCCTTGACTGTCTTTTATGAAGCTGCTTCTGCTAGTTGAAGTAATTTGAGAGGATAGAGGCGTGACGTCGAGACTTTTGGTTAAGGTGGAATAAAGAGTATATCTCTTAACTACAGCAGCGGACAAAGTAGAGGTTTTCAAAGCCATATTGTGTGTGTCATTGCAGGGTGTAACTTAAAGGTAGCTGAAGAAACAGGGTAAGCTTTTAGTCAGTAGAAGTCTAACACTCCCTTCCTCTGCGCCTAGAGCGAGAGATCTCATTTGATGAATTTCCCACCCGGAAAAAAAGGGTGCCAACTGAAAACCAGTGCTGGTTGTCTTTCGTCCAGCAAGTGCCGAGTTGGTAACCCTTTGGTTGTGGATATGCTCAGCGCATTTATTGTAGTTATTTTTTAAATGTTTGTTACTTTGTGATTGTGAATTTTATGTGTGTCTGTATTTTAATAAATGTTTTTATATTCTTCTGACTTCTTTATTAGAAATCGATAGCCTTGTTGTAATAAAACCGCAAAAAGGCAGCATTTATATTTCTGTTAACATTTGCGTTCTAAACCAAACAAACAGCATTTTTAATTGAATTGTTCAATTAATACGTAGCACTTAAATTACACTTTGTTCATTAAAGTCGACCCCGTGCTGAGCAGGTAACGCCTACACAGCGGATAAACTGTCGGTTATTTTTCTAGAACTTAACTGGATTTATGTCAGTTCGAGTGAACTTCAACATGAAGTTAATTCACAAGGAACAGCCTAGATGTTTAAGATAACATTTAACCACTGAACACATAAGAAAAGCGATTGAATGGATTAGTGTCTATTCTATATTTAGCATAAAAATATTTTATTATCGTCCTAGATTTTTATTTGACATAGCAATTAATGGAAACTAGTAGTTGCGTAGAAGTCGAAATTCGGGCATAATTTATTATTCAAAATTCTTTTAGCTTCTGCCCGTGGCTTCGTTGTAGTTTTCAATAAAAGTTAAATTTGACCTGAATAAGTGAAGAATTTTCTAAATCGATTCAGTAGATCCAGAGATTAGGTAGGTACCTACCTACTTACTACAAGCTTTACTTCTTTACAATAATAGTATAGATTAGCTTTCTTCACTCCATCTCCTTCTTTATATTTATTTACATGCCCATAACGGATCTAGGTCAACTTAACCTGTAATCCTGTATATGCATTGTCGGGTTAGAATATTTAAACAGCAAAAAATTAAAAGCTTCATCTACACGAGAGACATCTTTGTAAATATAATAGAAGTATTGCGTCCAACACAAACTCGTAGCTCCGTTTCCAGATACTCGTAGCGATTAGCTTGCAACTAAACTCCATAGATGGCGCTGTGAACAAAACTTCGTAGCCACTGAACATTAGAATAAACAACCTTACCCTCTTTCGGCTAATAGCTGAAACATGCTGAAACGGTAGCTAGCGTTCAGTTTTTCAGGCGGCGCTAACTGTGGAATTAGCGTCGCACGTACCAGGCTCGCAGAAACGGAAAGGAAATGTTTTTCAGCGAGTTTCAGCGGCGATCTATATCCGTCGTTTACGGAGGGCGGGACTTAGTTTGTAGGGCGCTTGCCAACAATCGAACATGTGTGTCCTAAACACATGTTGTTATGGGCATCAAGGTTGCTTTCGTCATGGTTCTGTTGTAGTGTGTGTGTTTCACAGCTTGAAAACACTTCTGAACAATAATTTTACAGTTAATTTCTATCTTCATATCACTATCATGCGTTACAAGTAGGTATTTTGATAAAAAGGGTTATAAATCGTGAACACAACCGTATTCACATCATATTCACATCACGTCATTTTATTTCGATTGAAATGTGTATGATCTCATTAAAATAAATTGTTTAATTATAGAAAACATCGTGAATTGTTTATTGCAATTAAAATCATTTTATCTAATTTAAAGAGGTCAGATAAGAGATAAGAGAGCCGACAAAAGACAAACAGAAATTTAAAATGATTAAATCAAATTCAATCAGCGTACTATAATGATTTATTAAAACAATACACGTCAAAATAATCACCTTCGATATCAACGTCCAAATATTATGAAAACTTTCTTAACATCTCCACAGATAACAAAAAATATTCATTTTTACTTAAAACGTACCAAAAATTTGTGAGGTATCAGGGTATCATAGAACAGCTGTGTTAGCCCGTTGTCGAGTTTACGCAGTTTCTTACAAAACCGAATTGTGTCGTTCAACTTTTCGAGAGGAGTCAATGACCTCGTTTACTACGTGCGTGCGACCGTCATTCATAACATCTTTGAATGTTTCTTACGATTCGTGTGATGATTTTTTCTGTCACGTGATTTATTTATTAAATAATATAATTATTTGCTGTCATATTAAATTTCTGTGATAAAGATGTTCAGTTTTCATCCAACTTGCAAGTAAGAAAATTAAGTTTATAAAAATGAAGATCTTTGTCTTCATTTTTATAAACTTAAATCTTTACCACAGCAATTTACAACAAAAATAATACCACAATTCTTATAATTGGTCTTCTCTTGATATTTATTAATTTGTTTGGTTTACCAATAATTATTAAGAATATTTAATTATTCAAGGCCATATACATAATTATAAAAACAAATATAATACAGGCGAAAATAAAAGGGAAATCATAGGGCATCGAAAAATTCATCAACATCGCTATCAATGGGAAAAGTGCACAGAACACTGGCCGCATTGCCACGTTGAATGGCAATGCTGATTCTCTGTCCAAAGAAAAGGCCAGCCCTCTGGTCACTTGTGGAGTCGACTAAACGTTACCAATAATTGATTACACTTAAAGCGTGTTCTACTACTTAGTTTATACTAAGTAATTGTTAGTAGTAGTAATTGTTGTAGTTTATAATAAGTAACTGTTTTTGAAATGTTATTATTAACATTTCAAAAACAGTTTAACAATACATTAATATAGGTACATTAGAATTCTTTGATATATTTAGGCTTATTTGCTCTAGTATTTATCTATTAGTTTCATATAAGTACAATTTAATTTTTCTGAAAATATAGATTGGCTCGTCAAGCAAATAATAAGATTTAAAAGTAATAAGAGTTAAAGTTTTATTATGTTTAATTAGTATTATGTTGTACACTGACACTTGACAGCCCTAAGTCTGTCTCCTTTAATTTCTTTCCATCCAAAGGTTGTCTGTAAGAGATTGCCCTGTGCGATAAGACCGCTCATTGTACACTAGTTTTTATTATTTGTATCCTTAAGTGTATTGTAAGGTGTACAATAAAGAATATAATAAATAAATAAATAAAACATTATTTATGTTCTTCAGTTTATCAATTACTACTAGGTACTAATTTCTATGTAGCATCATTTTTATGGCTTTCAGATATATTTGATTAGCTATTTAAATAGCATTTATGGCTCGTATATATATATACTATGGTTAAATAACATCATAGTGCCCCAACACCATAAACGCATGAAAGCTACCAGGCAACTATTGCCTTACGCGTCGCACAACACACACCCTTTACGTTAACCCGTTACCCGACCTACCCCAACACCAGCACCCTTACATGAACCGTACATATGTGCGTCGCATCTCCACAGCTCTCCTGCTCTCCTAGTACACATGTGACTCCGAAAACTCACATGACTCCACAAAATGACACGTGCTACACACGTGTGAAGTTTCCATACAACCCCCCCATGTGTAAAATGTATGTATGTTTGTTTGTGTAGTATAGATGCAGGGAATTTAGATCGTACGTGTATCGTAGACATGTTCTATGCGTGTGTTTATGTTATGATGTGTGTTGTACAGTTTGTATGTATGTATGTTCTATAGTTGATAGGTTAAGGAGGTATTTGTAGACAAAGACAAATTTAGATTTGCAGGTAATAGTACATTATGGTACAAGTGTGTAATGTTGGTGATTACCGCTGAGGCGCCATTGAGACCCGAGCCGTCAGGTGAGGGTCTTAAGAGAGCCGAGGACGGTAATCATCAATACACACGTGTATCATACGACGTTTTTCAACACACTTGCGAGGAAAAAACAAATATGTATTGCATAAATCGTTTAATTATTAAAACAATTGGTGAATGTACAATTTTCAAAACGATATTGGATTGTTTTTTATGGCAATTTCACAGTTTGTGTTACATTGGTACTTGCCACTTCTTTAGTACCTTCATTTACTTCTTGTGTAAATGTCGGCGACAAAGGTAAATCATACAAATTACTGGAAGGAGAGGGCACCAAATAACTCACGCTAGTAGATGTACATGGTTGTGGTTCGGGGCAAAACTTTTTTGCCTTTGGCTCCAAATGGCTTGCGTTATTTTGTCATTGATTTTTGCTTTGTTATGAATTGAGTCTTCTATGTACGATTCAGCGATTGCGTCAGAACGCCATCCACCATGTCGCTTCAAAGTTAGTATATCAGCCCCCGAATCAGCCAACATTGTAGCCGACGTTCTTCTAAAACTGTGTCCAGTGTAAAAATCGGCCTCAGGCAAACCTAAATACTTCGCTATTTCTCTTGGCATATTACCAAATTTGTTAATACCGATTGTTTGTGCAGTACATTTTCCTTTCTGAAAGTTTTGGAAAAAGCGGTCATTCTTTGTTTTTGTTGAACGGAGATCTTGGTATTTTTTCACTATTTCACGAAACGTTCCTTGGATTGTAAAAGATCGTGGAATCTTGGTTTTAGTCTGGGTAATTTTGACAAGAAGCATATCTCCGTGGATTTCTACATCTTTTGTTGTAATATTGTACAGCTCTTGTCGTCTACAAGCACCAGTAACACCGAATATTAAGGCAACCTGCAAAGAAATCAATTAATTAGTTCTAAGAAATTATGCTAAAGTTACACACTTGTATATTGTAGATTCGTTTCGATTAAAAATATGAAACGTACCTTTATTGCTAGATACTGACTATCCGGAGCCTCATTCAAAAACTTTTCAACGTCGGCTGGTGACAAAACTTTAGATTTCCGACCAATATATCCATCCGAGCGTCTCTTCAAAAATGCCATCAGGTTACAGTACGTTTTGATATCAACACCATGTTTGAGCTTAACCATGCTTCTTAACATGGAATAGATGCACCACAGGGAGCTAGGTTTGTATGTATTGGCGAGTTCAGAGAAATACGCCAAAAACACATTTTCAGAAAATGACTGGGTTTTTTTGTTGCTCTTCCATTGCAGGAAACTATCGTAAGCAGCTAAATACTTTTCTCTAGATTTTGAAGGTATTAGGCTTTCGTTTGCATTTTGTGCTGCATTTAGTATTTCTGGCGGGGTTAAATCAATCAATTGTTCATCTTCTGTACTAAAACCTGACATTTTTATAATTATTTACCACACAGCAACAAATGCGATACAAACAAAATATGAAAATTAGGGGAAAATTGGGAAATGGCGCGCAATTTTTTTTTTTTGCACGCGCCAAATGTAAGTTGATTGATTACAGCCATACAGCCTACTTCAAAATGATAATTTTTGTGATAAAATGCAAATATTTTATAAGAAATTATTGTGAATTATAAATAATTTGATAATAATAAATGTTTTTTCGTCTTAATTAGGGACACATTTATTTATTTCAAAAATGTAAATAGATTTTCGGTGGCATAAAACCTCTTTGTTGTTACAAAAAAAAAAAAAACTGTATTACCCGGTTAAATTGAAAATGCTCTGTTTACTCGCATATAATTTGCAGTTAGGTACTAACTTAACTTTGTAGGGATCATTCTATTATGCACTAGTGTGTAATATTATTATGCACGTGTATGTTATAGTTCGGTTTATGGCCCTAAGAACGATATAATAAGGCTCACTTTACGAGCAAGTATGTTGAAAACATAATTACTATACGATAAAACCAATTAGACAGTTTCGAGACACCCTTGACTCAAAGCGAGCATTAATATTGCTGGCTTTTTCAGGAACTTTCAAAAACCCACAACTTACTTTTAGGCAGTCGAATTCCCGAAGTAATTCAACCAAGAATATTAATGACAAAATACAATGCCTTGAAATTGAAGGATGCTATCCTTCCTGGGTAAATTACGAACTAAGATTTTTTTTTAAATAGCAACAATATTTATTACTGAGCAAAAAAATGACTAAGTAATTATAATCAGTTGCTTCAATAAAATACAAACTACAATAAAATGATAAATTAATTGATAATTAATTATAATTTAACTGAAACTCATAGGAAATAAATAGAAATACTTGTGATAAATCCAGTTCAGTTAAAATTGACCACTCTCTAATACAAATTAACTCAAGTCTAACTAAATTAAGTCAATTATAGGACAGCTTTTATACCCACTAAGAGCTGTAAAAAATTTGAGTTAAAGATTAATTTACGTTGTTCGAATGCTAAAATCAATTCTCCTTGCAATTGATAGGCATGTTATCAATTTACTATAGTAGTGTTATCGCTTGTGTGCGACTGTGCGCAATCATATCGCGTTATCACGAGACCGTGTGGGCGGGGCGTTACATGCTCACTCGTATGTAGATAAGCCACATGTGTGGAAATGCGTTATCGCCTCGCGTTTATGGTGCCCTAGTACATACGTGTGTTTGAGGCATCACATGACGGCATCCATTTTCATGTGACACACTTGCACACATGTCACATCGCTGACATTGTCACGCGAACTCGTTTTGTTGTTCCTTCAGTTTTTGTTTCAAGTTTATTTTGAAGATAGAGATGCAAAAGATGAATGAACAAAATGAGAAATCATATTTTAAGCATTTAGTTTGTATTTCAATAAAAAAAAGTGAACAAAATTAAATACACAGTTAATTAAAATAATAATTTAATGAATTAATTATAATTACACTTTGAACTCATAAATTGGAAGTTGATTTACAAGTTTTGAATTACTGATATTTGTACAATTAGGTACTTTTGGAAGTTAGTACAACATTCTATCAGGCTTTATGTAGAATTGCCTACTATTTAGCTTATTCGATTAAAATTCTTGTTTTTTTTTTAATCAAATGCTGTAGATATGTATATTAAATCAGAATTGCCATATTTTTTCTTTTGTTTCGTGTTATTATTTAACATTATGTTGAGGATGTTACGCCTGATATAATAACTTTGAGTAACTTTAGGAGCTATACCAGACATCGTCCAGCGTATTGAGTTGATAATTGAAAACAGTGACATGACATATTTTTATGTAGTTTTTGATTAAGACTTTCAGTGTGTTTTATGCTGATTGACTTTTATTAAACCTAGGTACTTACAAATGTTTTGAATCGTCTTTTCATTTCTTTACTAGCACTTCTCCCGCGAGTTCGTCTGCGTGGAATTCGAAATAATTAATAGCCTGTATATAGAATTCTTGTTTTTTATTGATAATAGGTTCGCGTTTGACCACCATCTCACCAGATGGTAAGTGATGATGTGTTCGAAGATGGAGCACGCTTACCTAAAAGTAACCTATTCACTCTTGACTTAAAGACCCCTAGGCTATAACTATCGGGAAACACAGACTCCGGCAGGGAATTCCACTCCTTAGCCGTACGCACAATGAATTCACCAATAATGCAACTTACTACGAATGAGTTTTTTTAGAATTGGATTTTTATTTCGGAGATTACTCCCTACCTCCAAACAAACTCTTCAGTCCTTATATTAGTAGGTATTTATTTATTTATCTTACTTCAAAAAATAGATCAAAATTATGCACTGAACCCCACACTAGGATACTGTGTTGTGAGGTCCAGCCTCCATCGTCATATTTTGCCACATTACAATTTACATAGTAGAATTTCTTAAACACACATTGGAACTGTGTTCCTTATCTTATTTTCAGTACAAATGTGTTCTTACCAATTTATTCCGTGTTTCAACAACTGTGCGCCGTCTATTGAGTGTGAGAAGCCCCATGAATGAACCCTCTTCGGAGGGTTGAAACCGCCCAACTCATTGTCAAATCAGTGCTAGGGCGCCGCCTACATGCCATTGTTTCAGGCGTCAAATACTAGGATCTGAGAAGAGAACAGGAGTTTTTGGGAACTCATTATAATAGTAGGGGTGGTGAGACATGAGGGTGAAAGTAGATAGATAGATATACTCTTTATTGTACACCATAACAGAATTAAATGAGGACTTAAAAACTACAAAGGGTGTTACAATGGACGGTCTTATCGCTATAAACGAACTTTTACAGACAACACAGCAGGAGAAAATAAATACGCGGGTAGTCCATGGTGTACTATTCACTTATATACAATAAATAAATAATAACCTACATACTCAATACACATATACATATATACAGGGTTAATTGTAAAACACCAAAAACCTCTCAGGACTATGTTACTAACATCATAATCAACAACTTTTGTTCTATGACTTTTAAAAATTCGTCATATTTTAGTTCACCAGATTTTCATATAAAAATAAAAATATTTAAATTAAACCCCCTAAACGCATGTAGCGTCTATGCAAAGCAAAAGAAAGCGATAGTATAAATTGCTTTCTTTTGCTTCGCATAGAGTTCGTAACATTTAGGGCGTTCAATTTAAATATTTTTATTTTTGTATGAAAATCTGGTGAACTAAAATTTGACGAATTCTTAAAAGTCATAGAACAAAAGTTGTTGATTATGATGTTAGTAACATAGCCCTGAGAGGTTTTTAGTGTTTTACATTTAACCCTGTATACATTAAAAAAAAACCGAGCTTTATAAAAAATAGTAACAAATTAAAGAGATAGATAGAGATCTTTTACCATGTTTTTGAAAGAAGGAAGGGTTTGTGCTTGTCTTACTGACACGGGAAGAGTATTCCACAGTCGTTCCACTGCTTGAGCTGCGAAAGAATTACCATTGGTAAGTCGTTGGCATTACTGAATGATAAGAATGCGCGTGTTAACGCTTGGAGTGAAAATATAGCAACAAGTGCACACACATAGCGACTTTGTTGACATATTTATTTTACACCTATTTTTAATGATTTATGTATATATGAACTAGCAATTAGCAGTCATGTAATTCAATGGATTAAAGACGCTAATTCCTTCAGGTTATATTGCCTTATTTAGCTAAAAATAGTTATTACTAGACCACAGTATTTGTTCTTAGTTCAGCATACATGTAACATTCAGAAAGTTTTAGACAGTGTGGGATATCGTTAACGAAAATATTAAACAGGACCGAACCTACATGTTAACCCTGCGTGACCTCAGAGAAGGTCTCGTAAGTACCAGATTGAAAACAATTGACCACAATAAAGAAGAAAAGATTTGCAAGATAAGATTTTATCTAATAATAAAGTTACCGGTGATTCCGTAGGCAGATAACTTCGACAGGAGTAAATGTTGGGGCACGCGGTCAAACGCTTTGCTAAAGTCCGTGTAAATTACGTCTATCTGCTTACCGCAGTCGATGGCATCCGATAGCATATATGTAAAAGTCGCTAGGTTAGTGCAAGTAGACCTACGAACCACGAAACCATGCTAAGAGCTGTTCAAATAAAGATAGTGTGACTGAATATACCGTCAAACTAGGGACTCAAAAATTTTGGCAAAAGTCGTCAAGATCTTTTTTTTATAAATCGGATCAACTTTTGCTTTTTTCCAATAAGTCAGAGAAGATACCCGAGACCCGAGATTTGTTAAATATAAGAAGTAATAGAGATAACAATGCGGAGGCTCACTTGGAGATGAATATTGGTGGAATACCGTCAGGACCAGCACCTTTACAAACATCCAACAATTTAAGGTTATTTAGTAATGTCACGAGATCAATAATCGGTGCTGTTAGTGACAGACTATTATTCATCAATCATCATAGTTTGAAGGAAATCTTAGACCAGTTCACTTCGGGTCTCGTTTGCTTCATTGAATGCAGTGGAAAAATGGGACGCAAACATTTCACATATATGTTGACCATCTGATGTTATTAGGGTTCCGTTAGTCATTGTAGCCAGGAAAGAACTAGAGCCGCCTCTTTTATCCTTAATGAACGGGAAGAAGAAGTGATTTGGATTCTTGGAGATTTCATTCTCTATATCTTTCATGTAAGCATTATAAGAGTCCGTTGCTAATTTGGAACACCTTTTGCCCAATAATCATCCATACGAATTTTGTACACTTTGTAACGGGATTTTATTTATTTATGTACACACATGACACTTAAAAAAGAAAAAAAAGACAAATATAGATAAAAGAGCAGATAGGTGCTGCTTATTTCAAAATAAATTTCTTACAGCAAACCTGCGACAGAAGAGTTGAAGAATAGACGATAGACACAGTGCGTATAAACACTAATTACGTAAATTAAAACATACTTAACTAATAACATAAATTATAAAGATACAATAAATAGATAAATACATACATAGAAGTAGAATACATATTTATATAAATAGTATAAAATATATACAAGAATATAATATAAATATATATGTATGTAAACATACGGGATGGTAGAGAGGTAGTGCTCTTTGACCAGCTTTTTGAAATTGTGAACTGTTTTGTCATCGCGGATTTTAGGTTGAAGGGAGTGCCACAGTCTTACTACATGAAAAGAGAAGGAAGGGGAATAGAATCGAGATTTATGGGGTGGGAAATTGAGATGGAGTTTAAGGTGGGATCTGCAAAGGGCATCAGTAGGGCGAGTGAACGATCACGCAGGATGTTGTACAACAGTAATAATATTCGAGTATTCATGCGAAGACGGATAGGGAGCCACTTGGGATCTTTGCGTAAATGAGACATGATCGTTTTTCCTCAGATCATAAACAAAGCGAGTACACAAATTTTGCAAACGTTCAAGCTTACATAACAGCTCCTCAGTGGCATTCAGATAGCAGGCATTGACATAATCAATAATCGGTTTTTTCCTTTAATGATCTTATTAAGTTTCTATTGAACCATGGACGATATTTTTTTTATTTAAATGTAGGCTTAGGAGGCACGTTTTTTATAATTTATTGAATTGTGTCATAAAATATACGAAGTATCTCATTGACGTCAGTAACGTCCTCAAATACTTTAATCTTATATCTTTAAGATTTTTAAAAAAAATTACATAATCGAGTTTGAAATAATTGATTTTAACATTTGGAGGGTTGTCTGGGAGACAGGTTTCTTTACTCGCTTTAAACAGGATTTGGATAGGTGGATGTAATACATCTATGGTGATAAGTGGGTTTAGGTCTGCAGTTACGCTACCAGAAGGTAAGTTACTTAATACCAGGTTTAATATTCGTCCAAACACATTTGTGATGTCATTAAGTTGCGCTAATTTGTGCGTGTACGTGAAGTCTATCAGTAAATTACTAATGCCTGAAGACGAATATGTAATTGTTATCTGACTCATTAACCAAGTTCCACTTTATAGTACCCAAATTAAAATCACCGACAACACATGTCCACAAGTCTGCCTGTTCGAGTAATGTCCATGTTTCTAACCAACATGTGCTCAGATTCTTGTTCTAATCGCTTAAAAATTCTACCACCCCGAATCCAAACGATGATGTCGAAGACCTCAGAAGCGATTGAAGCTATACGAGTCACGATAGCTTATCACTGTTAGATGCTGATATACGGATATGTGCCGTATTACCAAAATGACCATAATTATTTGCTTTAGATTATGTCAAACTGATAGATTTGAGTAATCAAATAATCCATTTTTAAAGAAAACATGTTTTTAATATTATTGATAATAGTCTCGCGTGTGACCACCATCTCACCTGATGGTAAGTGATGATGTGGTCGAAGATGGAGCACGCTTACCTAAAGTAACCTATTCACTCTTGACTTAAAGACCCCTAGGTTATAGCCATCGGGAAACACAGACTCCGGCAGGGAATTCCACTCCTTAGCCGTACGCATAATGAAGGTGTTTCATACAAACTATAAAGGCTTTATTATTAGAAACTAAAGAATCATTGTTACTATACTAGCATTTCGCCTTCGTCCACGTGGATTTCGAAATAATTTAAAGCCTAACTCACCAATGAGGCACCTTACTACCAATGAACATTTTTTTACAAACAAATTTCCCCTCTGCATAATATTAGTAAAGATAGTTTTATTTTGGTGGGAAAATGATCAAATAACTCCTCCCGTTCCGGGTGGAGCGTCAGACTTCTACTGACTAAAATTGGGTATTGGGTTTTAGTCAGTAGAAGTCTGACGGGCCTGTTCCTTCGGTTGCCCTTGTGATTCGGGGCCGCGGTATCTTGTTAGAACATTCCCGCAACCCTACACAAGATAACTAGAACAAAATAGTTAGTTCAGAACTTTTTTAAAAAAGAGTTCAAAGGGAAAGATGGTTTTCATTTTCTAAACAAATTTTTAAATTGCTCTGTCTTTCTATCTTTTTAATAATGTTTCGTTTCTTGTTAGAAATGTAAACATATTATTAGCAGGTATTAGCAGGCACCTATAAACTAGACCATAGAACATCATTGAACGTATGCGTAACGTATGAATGACTAGGCATTAAGAAAGGTGAGGGGGCCTCTAAAACTTGACAACTCAAAATTGTCTTTTATCATTTTTTCACCCAAAGTTATCAAACTCAAACTCAAAATGTTTTATTTCACATAGGCCTACATGGGCACTTATAAAAAGTCAGCAGTTAGGGCCACGGTTCGAAATTGGTCGTTTTCTATGAAGAAGAACCGACAAGAAACTCCACAGTTACTCTTTTCAAATTAAAATATCATTTTTACAATGTATCCATAATACAGGTTAATTAGGTACGAAAGGACAGTATAGACCAATTAATACAGCACAATGGAATACAAATAAAAAAATGTAAAACAAATCCCTCTACAGTGTTCTTCCATTCACAAAAAAAAAAAACTTTATATTATATTAATATAAACTTAGCAAGCGACAAAATTAGACTTCAATAATGAAGGATAAATTAATGATAAAAATGTAACAAAAAAGAAAATCTGTCAACTCGGATGGATTATCGTAGGGAAAAATAAAAAGACACTCACGAAAGTGGAGTTGTTAATACACTAGTCGATATCGATAACGCAATTACAATAAGCTAGGGAAGCCACATGTGCAGAAGGAAGGAATCATCGACAAGCAGTAATGTCTTATCAGCCAGACGTATGGTAGACGTATGGTTCATAACGTTAAAAAAAAACTTCAATATTCCAGTATGTAAGCCCTTGCATTTTATAAGCGCCTGGTAACTTTAAACTCGGCTTACACGTGGCTGTTTCAGTTTGCTATTAATACAAGTAGGTGCTGCATGTGTGTACATCGCACTAGTAGTTTCCCGCGTGTTTCATTGCTCGTTTTATATTTATTTTTATTTAACTTATGCTGCCTACGTTTTGTAATTATAATATATTCGTTTATTTCCAATAATTTTTTTTCTGTATAATATTTTATTTTGTTTATTTATTTTATATGATATACAGTTTTCTACAGATTGTACTTCGGGGAGTGTGTGCAGGAGCTCCATGACCTGATTCCTCCACCACCCTTTCACTACCGGTCTACCAGACGCACGGCTGGGTACCACCCACACCTGGTTGATATACCGTCTTGTCGTACCAAGCGCTTCTCCTCCAAATTTATTGTGCGCACAGCCAACCTGTGGAATTCTCTGCCGGCTTCTGTGTTCCCTGCCACTTATGACCTTTCAGCCTTTAAAGCACGAGTGAATAGGCATCTTCTGGGCTCGCTCGTCCCATCTTAGACCTCATCTATCGCGAGATCAGTAATAATACATATATATATATATATATATATATATATATATATATATATACAATTATATATGGTCCAGGAAAAAAAGCATAAAGGTTAGCAAATTAATACTGCATGAGCCAGAGAGCAGGCATGAAAAAAAATATTATTCTACATAGAATTTGTTCGCCTAATGTGTGGGTATAAATTTTTGCATGTGCAGTTAATTCAAAATTCATGAGTTATTTTGTTGGTTACCACTCAATTATACTCTGTTTGTATCTACTGAGTGAGTGTTATTGAACTAATAGGTAACATTAAGTATTATTATTAGACACACCTCTCCACAAACGAAATGTATTAATGAATGTTTCTGGAGAGGTGTGTGTAATAATAATACTTAATGTTAGAGAATATTATTCTCTACCAACCGTTTTAGCTTTAGTCATAATAATTATTTAGCATATAACTAGTTATTATAATTCATTATTCCTATTGTTTTTACCAATCGCTTAATTAATGTTTTATTTTATATTTTATTCTTATCATGTTCAAGCAATACAGTTCATATGTAAAAATTGTCCGACGGAGGGTAAACCTGGTGATCGGTAATCATGTTGTAGCTATCAGGAAACGTAGAATCCAGAAGGGAATTGAACTTCTTTCTCAAAGCATAATTGTTGACTTACGTCACTTAAGTCTCTAAATTCAAGTCTTCTTAAATAGCATAATTGAGTAACAAAGGTCATTCAGCTATAGTTCTACCATTGAAGTAATATGTACTACGTAGTACATATTACCTCAATGAGTTCTACCTAAATAAATCGCCAAGATATAAGTTGTTGTTTGATAGAACATGCTATAACATAAAAAATATTTTTTGAATGTGATGAAACCTGAAATTAACTGTTTTTTGGAATTTTTCCCAATTTTGTGCTGAAAAAACAAGTGCTAACACTTGGTTTTTTTGTAAAATTTCACTATTCTTGATAACGGGAAGTACCCTATAGGGTTTAATTTGATTATTTGCTTTGAACTTCGTATAAGTTCACAATAATATTTTTGGTAGCAGTATAAAATAAACGTATCTAAACGTTTTGTATAATTATCTACAATAAGAATTTCAGCCTGACCAGTCTATGTTACTTACCTACTACATCGTAACCTTGTTTATAAGAAACTATTTAAACATTTGTAATGAGTTTAAATCTTATCTTACTCTTACTAATACGAGGGTGACACTGAAAGTTCTTGGAAAATAAAAAAAACTGAACAAACTAGCAAGATATTGGTTTTATTATATCTTTTCAAAATAGTGTCCATTTACATCAATACATCGCTGCATCCGATGGAACCTGTGAGAAAAGCATTTTACCCACTCGTCCTTAGGGGTCTCTTCGACGGCATTTTGATACGCAGCCACAGCTTCGTCGGCGTCCATAAAACGTTTTCCTCGAAGTTTTTCTTTTATTTTCGGAAACAAGTAAAAATGTGCGAGGTCGGGGCTATAGGGCGGGTAACCCAGTTATTCCACGTCTGACGTCGCCAAGTAGTCGATTGTGTGCTTGGCGGTGTGCGACGAGGCGATGTCGTGGTGAAGGAGGATCCTACTGCGAGGTCCAGGTCGTTTCACCCGAACTTTTTCCAAGACAAGTGGCAAACAATTGTTAGTGTATAACTCTGCAGTAACTGTATTTCGATCCTCTAAAACAATTGTTGCATAATGACCTGTCCTTCCGAAGAACGAGGCCACCATCTTTTTTCCCACGCTTCGACCTCACACTCAGACAGCAGACTGTCTCTTAGTTTCAGGATGATGATCATAACAATAAATCCGGCTTTCGTCACCCGCAAGTATGTCGAACACAGCATTTGAGTCACCTCCGTTAAATCTTCAAACCATTTCACGACACCAATCATCACGACGGAGTTTTTGGGCCTCTATCAAATGTTAAAAAAAATGTTCATGGATGATTTTAAAATTTTATTTACATCCGTTCAGTAGTTTTTGTGTGAAAGAGAAACAAACATACATACCTACATCCTCACAAACTTTCGCATTTGTAATATAAAAGTAGGATAGGATACACAGATCATACATGTGTTTATATGATCTGTGATAGGATAGGATGCATCATATCATTATAGGATATTAAATAAAATGAGTTAGTTAGTTCTCTACGTTTTACTCGTAATTATACAAATTTTATTCTTTTTTATTTGTAAATATTTATTTCTTAATTTCTTTCTTAACATTAATTTCTTATTAAATTATTAATTTAAAATTATTAAGTATTTCTTTATAAATTGATTATAGGCTTGCGTTTGATTTCCATCTCACGAGTGAGAGAGAATAGGCTACTTTCTATGTAGTGAGGTAAGAGTGAATAAGTTACTTCTAGGCACTGACCTAGAAGTAACCTATTCACTCTTGACTTAAAGACCCCCAGGTTATAGCTATCAGGAAACAAACTACTGCAGGAAATTTCACTCCCTAGCTGTACGCACAATGAAACTATTCTCGTAACGTTTTGTGCACACCATCTGATTTGAATTGTTTTAATTCATTCATCATCTTCCATTGTGTTCATAATGATCAATTATGTCTACAACAAGTAATTATTAACATACCCAAACGGGTATAAAAATACAAAATCATACTCGTATTTCCGTTTAATTACTTGGCTATTACTTACCTATCTATTTTAGCTATTTTTATTACACACTGGAAAAATAAACACTCAGCACAAGGGTGTCCAGAATTTTGGTTCTTCGTTCTCTAATTTTCGTTCGTTCTCTGGTTGGTTAAATATGTATGTATTTTCGTGTTTTAAATACTACAACTTTATTATTTCATCAGGTCAACGGATTCCCAGACACGTACTCATTTTTGAAGTATGAACACGGAAAGGAGCGTCGCACCCCTAGTCACCACACGTCGACACTCATCAAGGACAGGAGGGTGAGTTAAATTACATCTCCTACAGTAACTGTGCGCCTGGTAACTTTGAACTCTGCTTACACGTGGCCGTTTCAAAGCCGCTATATTTAAACGTAGCATAACAAGTGGGACAAGGTTTTTTGAGTGCATGCGTGAGGCGAACTATCGAAAAGAACTTGTTGAATAAGGTGAAAAAAATATGGGACTTTTACTGTGGATATGTTGCAATTTATTATTTTTCCTTTTATAATCATTTGAAACTTGAAACCATGTTTCAAAGACTCATTCAACTTAAAGCAAGTTACACGCCATGCTAGTAATAATATTATCACAAGGGGGATCCAAAGTTAAGCAGTTCAGAACACTTTCCCTGGATGGGGGGTGACCCATCAATTCTGTTCGTCCCTGCGTGCCTCAGATATCCCGATTGTCAATTATTTTCTTACAACTTTATGCAACAAGATACATAGGCGTATCTGATACCTCAGTACCAGTCAACCAAAGGTGGTGAAGAGGTAACGCACATATAAAAGATTTACGTATAGAAAAATTTTACTCAATCATTTTTCGATCAACAATTATGTAATTAATCGAAGCAATCATCAGTCTTTGTCAGTCACGATTCGGTTTGTCCGACATACAGAGTCAGTCAGGCGTATCAAGATTTCCAGTAACTGGGAGTTCAGATTGAGTAACTCGTGGCTGAATATAACAGCCACACGTATCGATTTTTAAAGTTAAGCAAGGCTTAATGAGGTTGATCCGTGGATGGGTAATATCGAGATTTCTCCGTGCCAGCTGTCATTTATAGATCTTTGAAAGTAGAGAAGCCAGTATACCTGATAAAAGTCTAGCCAAAGTGGTTGTGTTACCCAGCTACTAATAGGTTGAAATGCAATGAAATGTAATGAAATATTTATTTTGTAAATTGGTTATAAATAACACTTTTACACATCATTTTTTTGTGTTTTAAGTTAAGCTAGATGAGGCCGGTGTTTCTTAACTGACTACTCTGAGAAGATACACCGAAACAAACTCAGAGGTCAACGTCTCTTTTAAAGTCCATATGAGAAGCATGAAGTTTCATGTCTGTTGTGTCTTTTGAGGAAAGGAGCATGCAGATTTGAGCGGACCTGTCCAGACAGTGCAAGCATTTGTCAGTTATCGTGTAGCTCAACTTAGAACTTAAAGAGCTCAATGATCTGACGAACAATATCAAAGTAAGGACATTTGGGTTGTGATGGCAAGATGGGCCGTTGCTCCATGTAAAACACTAATACTCAGCTGCATTTAGTTAGACTGGAAGCCGAGTCTAAGGCTAAGCAGAAGATGATATCCAGTTGCGAACGATGTTAATGTTAAATTTCTTTTACCAGGTGAGATGGGCTGAGCAACTGTTCTCAAAGTCCAGGGTGAAACGTTACCCCATGCAAGATTCAGACCAGCCATTACAAAGAGTGAAGAGATTGAAAGAAAATGACACAGAATTTAATAGCCTACATAAGTATCGAGCTTGGTTCAATGATGAGCTCTGGAGCCATGAATGGTACTTGGTGAGTTAAACGCAACTAGTGGTTTCACCATTTCTTCGTCGACGTATAAGTAGTACTTACTACCAACTTTTAAAGCTAAGCTGTAAAAACATACTATTTTATGGAAAAGCAAAGAATGTAGCAACATGCATTTTATTTGTTACTTGTGTCTCGTTACAAAAACTAGCTAAGTACTTACCTACCTACATTATTTTTTTGCACATTTGACATCCATCAGTTGCAACTTACAGAAAAGGCTTTTTACAAAATTACGGTATTAGTGGAGCCTATAAAGTCATTTTTGATACAGATAATTCGAAGAATTCTGTCCCAACGAGCACATTTGTGGAAATAGCAGCCTATTTTGTTACTTTGGGCTGCAAAATAGCGCTTTAAGGGTTCAAAAAGCAATTCAGAGCAGGGACCGAAAGGTTAACCCGTATGAGGGTTTTAAACCGGTTAATTTTTTGCAGCAATATTTTGTAAAAGGTTATAAGTAGTTGACATTTAGGCTCTTTTAACTAGGTAAATTAAAAACCGACCAACTAAAACGAGTGAAATAAAAACTTTTTACCAAAAAATTAAACCGACTCCCGAAAACACTGCAAAGTGAAAAATAACTTTATTTTCGGAAGTCGGTGCCAAAAACGAAAATACAAAACTAAAGACACCGACTACCGAAATTAAAGTTATTTTTCACTTTGCAGTGTTTTTGGGAGTCGGTTTAATTTTTTGGTAAAAGTTTTTATTTTTAACAGACTTCAAAAAAAGGAGGTTCTCAATTTAAAAAAGTTGAACTGATGATGAAGACCACAGATGGCCACTGAAACTCCTCAATAATAAGTATTTCGTGGATTGCGATTCGATTACTTGAGTACGGATGTTAAACACTTTATGCTCGTCACAATACATATGGTGATGTAGAGCTGATGGTCAAGTACCAGGAGAACTCCTCAAAAATTAACGGCTATGCATCGGGAAAAGCAATATTTTGTAAAAGGTGATAAGTTGTTGACATTATGGCTTTTGTAACTAGATAAATTACAAACCGGCCCACTAAAAAGCGTGAAAAAAATTTTTTTTGCAAAAATTAGAACCGACTTCCATATCAAAACACTACAAAGCCAAAAATAACTTTAATTTCTATATGGAAGTCGGTTCTAAGTTTTGCTAAAAAATTTTTTGATCTCATAATTAGCACATACATAAGTAGCGTTATTACCAACCTGTTTTGAAGTCAAAACTTCTTTAGCATCGTTGTGATTTGAAAGTTTATGAAACAAAAAAGTGACAGTAAAAAGAGACAGACACAGGAATTCATAAGAAAAAAAAAAGCCAACATTGAAGGCTTCACTTCTACCACGTGTGAATTGCCCACATGTTTTTTTTTTATTTTTATACCTACGTGAACTTATAGTGATCTGATTAAGTATGCCTAAAACCAGGCGTCCGTCACTCGCTCAAGGCCACGTGTTATATGCCTACCGCTTCGCGTATCGCCGTCGCTACATCCGACAGTGGGTTGCCGCACGCCTGCCTGAACCTTTTTAAATAATTTTGACAACGTCATAATGGATCGACCTAAAAACAATTGATTTTCCTCCGCTTTGCTACTGTTTCCATTTTGATTAATTATTTATTACAATTATTTACGCGGTTTCGGATATTTTAGACGTTAAAATTTATATAATCGGGAAATCAGGGAAGGAAAAAAATGCATCTATCATTTTATTAAACTGAAACATATTTGATCAACAAATAAAAAAATAATTGTTTTTCTACAACATTCGTTTTTTTACCAATATCAGCATAGGTACAACCATAGAAATATAATATTATATTTATGGGTACAACCCTAACACATTCGTGGGCCGCGCGGCGGTTAAAACAATCTTAACTCTCTGTGTACGGAATTATGGTACATTTCTTCTCGCTGCATACAGCTGGTATTATTATTATTAGGTACCCGCGCTCGCATTGAGCTGCATTGCGCCAAGATATCATCTCCGTGAGCGGTGTCTATGAGTGCGTTGCTCGAGCGCGCTTTTTATGTAGATTGACTTCTGAACCTATCTATTTTGTGGCTGCACAGTGGGACGGCACCGCGTGCCTATCAATTATTGGTCGTTAGCTTAGATGTAGCGCTCGGCGGCTATGTTGCTTACTGGTTTTGCATTACAAGATAAGGACCAAGCTAACACAATCAATGTACAAAATATAAAATCCCACCAAAACATCCTGTAAAAAATTAGGCAAGCCTCGCCTAAGCTGCTTGTTTCTCTATAAAAAGTAATGAAATCTCTAAGCAAAGCGAAGCCAAGTCTAAGGATCTTTACTGCGATTTCCTTATTAATATAGTTAGATTTTATGTAACCGGCCGTTGAACATACTCTGTGCACTTTTTTTTACTAGTTAATACATCGAAGTCAACGGCCAAGTCACCGTGCATTTATGGGCATAAAGGTACAATATATTAAAAACGGCATTATAATCATACGCACTTTAGCGACAGAGGAAGTCTACAGAAGTCAAGCAAATTCAGCGTATATTCACCAAACTTTACTGCGTTAACAGAAAATCCTGATGACATAGTTTGCAGAATTATGTATAATCTCTTGATCAACTCTTCATCGATACCCGTGATTTCTGCAGAACATTGATAGGTTTGGAAGAATCTCCTTGCCGTATTTCCGTCATTGCTGTTTCCAGAATCTTGACGAGGTTTATCAATGTGTAAACCAAGCAATTTCCGGAAGCGAGTTTGAACGTGCTTCTTTTTCTCTTCTTTAATCTTTTATTCTCTGGAGTCGATTCAGCCCACTTTTCAAATCCTAGGTTATAAGAAATATGCAGAATCATTTCCATACATCTTATCCAAGCATGTAAGGTAGACAGCCCGTATTTAAACGTATCTTCATTCTCAATTCTTGCAGTTACTTTTGTTATATTGTGCATCTGTCTAGGAGTTGCTCCACAAACAGTACATGAAGCACTCGATGGAGTCTGCGTTAACACTTGAGCAACTTTCCCGTCGATCATTGTCATAAACAGCTCATGTCTTACTCATGTTACCTTCTTTTGCTGCAGGCGTTCGCGTTTGACTTAATTCATTAATTTTTGCTTCAAGTTCACTTACAACAGCTGTAGTTTTTTCAGGAGTTTCTTTTGCTAATTCCAGAGAAATGGGTCTGCAATATCTAACTGAAGAACATGTTGGATTTTGCGATATAACTACTTTACTTTATTCATCCACTAGTCTCAATGGTACAAGTGAAACTATAAACATATTAGCATCCGATATTTGTTCATTTTCTTCCGGTAAAACTTGTTTATACTCACTTTGTCCCGAGGATCCATCGCAACCCCATTTGCTATACAGTTGGAGACGGGTGAACATTTTCGAAACCGAGTCTATTTTTAAAATACGACAGGCAGTATGATCTGAGAGTTCTTGAAGGTTCACTTTAGCACTTATATTCGTTACGGATATGCTTGACGCAAGAGGATAGCAATCCTTCTTTGCTTCAGCCAAAATTTGGTATGATGGAAATACCGAAAATAAGTTTTTCTCAACAAGTCTCAGCCTCAGGTAGGAATATTGAGCTTTGGATAGATCGGTTTCAATATATATACATAATGCTTCTTCTTTGGTATGGGAAGGTACACCATCTGGACTTCGTAAAATTACTTTTTCTCCTCCTTTTCTGTATTTCTCGTAATACTCACAATCGAAGCTTCATCATTTTCACCCATAGATCGTAAACCTTGAACATAAGCGTAATGCACATGTCCCATTCCATACTCCTGGAGTAATTCCAAGTTTTTACGTTTTTTTCGTACTCTCCGAACACGTCAGGATTTTCTTTTTTTTCACGTACTCTAAACTCGCCATTTAACCAATTTGTGTTTTGGCTCTCGAAGCAATCTTGTTTTCTTTGAGCTTTCACCCATTTTTGGTTACAAATCGTAATCAAATTTCTTTGAATACTTTGCATAACCGTGCTCACATCTGTTGTTGATAAATGGAAATTGTCCAACAAATATTTTCAATAACTGAAGAACTTTTCCCGCTTATTATCTGAGCACATATATCGCGTCGAAAACACACAAATTCACTCATTTTAAACTTTTTTCAGCAAATTCACAGTTACCGAAGGAAGGTATCCGGACACTGATGAACACGCTGCAAACCCGAGTATTTATAGGACCCTAGTTTCAGTAACTTGTGCAAAACCAATAAGAAAATTGATAAAAACAGTTTTCACACTAATACTTATTATAATTACAACAACAGATAAGAACTATGCAACATGATTTTTATCACACGTGTGGTTAAAATGGTCACCGCAAAAAAAAATTTCGTGTGAAAATATATTTGTGTCGACATTTTTGCTTCTAGTTCGAAATGGCGCAGCAATGACGCAGGTTTTTTTTTGTATTACTGAATAGGTAAGGTATCTAAACATGTCATTAACTTGACATCAGGAGCCATCGGTAACAAGGAAACCTCAACTTGAAAATTAAATAGACGTAAAATTTCCTTATGACAATTAAAAATTATATTAAAAAATTCGAAAATTTATTTTTCATCACAAAATAACGTAGTTATGAACTAGAAATCTTAAGTTGAACTTCCATAACGAATAGTCTAGTTAATATCAAATTATCAAAGTATAAAGTTTGGGTGTAATTTAATGTACCTAAAAATTTTATGTATTTTTTTTTACTATTATATCGGGTGGCTTTATCATCTTAGAATGTAAAACAATCAAAACAGTTTCAGTAACACGACTTTTGTCCCAACTAATTTTGAGATGGAAAATACCGGTTGGTCCCCCCTCAAATCACACTTACGTCACCTCCGGCCAGCTTAAGTTGACCTCTAAAATTTTTTTCCCCTATCGATTTTAGAGGTCAACTTAAGCTGGTTTTTGTGGCCGCCGGCGGCCTTCCGTGATTCGAAGAGTGTGCGTCGCGCCGTTCGCGTCTAGTGGTGTGCTGCGTGACCTGTGTTGTGCGCCGTATCATTGCGTATATATGCTACTAAGTGTACAACTTGTAACTTCTTTTTAAATATTTTTGGGGCAAAAACAAAAAAGGTTTATAAAATATTAGATTCGATTTAGTTACTTATTCCGAACGAACTATATTCACATTTCGCATATACTAAACATAATGTTGTATACTTACGGGTAAAACATTCCCACCTCGGAACACCTTTCAGGTGTGTAATATACAGAACAAAGTAAACCAATAAATATAGTAAAATAAATAAAAAAAATTGGCCAAGTGCGAGTCAAACTTGCCCATGAAGGGTTCCTTAGTAACCATATTAAATATAATTTATTATATTTATTTGAAAAAGAAAAAACTTCAAAATGTCTTAAAACTAGTTCATTTGCAATTTTTACAAGTACGCCAAATAACTTTGTTTTTCATAGTGTTTGTATGAATTACAAAGTTATATTTGCGGTTTTAGAAAATATGCTGTATCTCAAAAACTGCAGACCCGATCTCGTTCAAACCAATTTTGGTTGAAAGATTACATTAAGATCTATAGCATATATTTTTTTTTCATATTTTTCACTCTATAATTATAGAAGTTACAGTGGGGGGACACACATTTTACCACTTTAGACGCGTATATCTTTTAAACGATTATTTTTATGAAAAAGTGGATTTAGACACATTTATATCATTTTTGAAGACCTGTCTATAGATACCACACACGCATAGGTTTCATGAAAAAATATATTTTCAGTTTCAGTTCCATGTATTGGGAGCCCCTTTTATTTTAATTTTTTTTTTCATAAAATCGGAAAGCGGTTCACAGAATACATCTGCCTACCAAGTTTCACATGTACAGTTCTAACAGTTTCGGAATAAAATGGCTGTGACATACGGACGGACGGACAGACAGACAGACAGACAGACGGACAGACATGTCGAAACAATAAGGGTTCCGTTTTTTGCCATTTGGCTACGGAACCCTAAAAAGATACCTAACCTGTTCTACCGTCTAACTATATACTTACTAAAAAAAAATTTTTTAGCCAAAAATAGAACCGACTTCCATATCAAAACACTACAAAGGTAAAAATAACTTTAATTTCGGAAGGCGGTGTCAAAAACGAAAATATATACAAAACTAAAGACACCGCCTTCCGAAATTAAAGTTATTTTTACCTTTGTAGTGTTTTGATATGGAAGTCGGTTCTATTTTTTGCTAAAATTTTTTTTCACTCTTTTTAGTGGGTCGGTTTGTAATTTATCTAGTTACAAAAGCCATAATGTCAAAAACTTATCACCTTTTACAAAATATTGCTTTTCCCTGTGCATAGCCGTTAATTTTTGAGGAGTTCTCCTGGTATTTGACAATCAGCTCTACATCACCATATGTATTGTGATGAGCGTAAAGTGTTTAACATCCGTACTCAAGTAATCGAATTGCAATCCACGAAATACTTATTATTGAGGAGTTTCAGTGGCCCTCTGTGGTCTTCATCATCAGTTCAACTTCCCCAAATGGTACTTTTCGAAAGCAACTGCTCAAGGTACTATAAGAAATACCCAAAACGCTATAGGTGTGCCTATAATATTTGAAGAGTTCCCTCGATTTCTCCAGGATCCCATCATCAGATCCTGATTTCGTAACAATGGGACCAATTAGAAAGTATACCCATTCAAACGCAAAAAGAATTTTTCAAATCGGTCCAGCCGTCTCCGAGTTATGAGGTCACAATACATAAAAAAAAAAAAAAGTTCAAGACGAATTGTAAACCTCCTTTTTTTGAAGTCGGTTAAAAAGACACCTACCTGCTTACCTGCCTACATTTCTCAATTTGCTTTTGTCATTGAATTTTTAATGTTCACCATACACTTACCTACCAAACATTTTCATTCCATTGTGCGTGGTTACGCACATAATTTTGAATAAGTGCAAAATTCAACAAAAGAGCGACAAATAAACCTGAGCAACATTCAGCCGCGTGTGACGTAAGATACCGCGACGCAGCCGAGATTGTGCAACTTACAGGTTCTGTCTCTTTCATTCAGATTAATCAGCAATATTTTATAGATTAACCTTTATAGTATACAGGTTAACCCGTATAAAGGTTAATCAAACAAATGGGTTAAACGTCTAACCGGTTAACCTTTTAATCCGATTAATGGGTCCTTGGTTCAGAGTTGCATATCTGCATCCGTAAACGTCTATAGTTATAAAAGTTACTTAAGGTGCTATAAGCTGAATCAAATACTACCCTAGCCTTCACAGTAGTCCACGGTAGAACTCATTTACCACTTACACCTTTATATGAGAGTTACGAAGGTCATTCTGCCACTCACAGCTGCATAGTAGTTTCCATTGTAACTTGTATAGGTTATAGTTATAGTAACCACTATTATACTACTATAAGTTTCATTATAGAAATAATAGAAACTCTTATGCATACTATAGTTACAAAAAACTCATCAGTGTAACTAAGGCCTTTAGTAGCAATAGTCATTCCTTGCAGGCTCAATCCATTCGCCATTTTACAGCCGCTTTTGTAACTATTATAAAACATTTAATAAAATGGATGCTAAACTACGTAACTAGATCTTATTTATTTATTTATTTATTATATACTTTATTGTACACCTTACAATACACTTAAGGATACAAATAATTAATCTTATAACCTCAAAAACAGGAAAATAGGAGCTTTTTGTGGCTGTGAGTTGCACTAGGGGAACAAAAATCACTGGAAGCGTTAGAAGGGTGAAAATTAGCGCTATGATTCTCAAAAGGGAGTTATTAGAGCTCAAACTGCAGGTTATGACTACAGTACAATGACGCCATGATTTTTTAAGAAAACTTATAATTCACTTGCAAAATTGAGTTGTTATACATTGGTTTTTCAGTTAAATGTGCATTAAATGTACCGGTAAACAATCGGCCACTTGCAAATAGTAAGTTATCGACACGTAAAAATACGGAAATAAAATTTATTCTGTATAACAAATAAAAAATATCACATATCTTTTGTTAATTTTTTAAATATCATAAAAGCGCGTTAAAATTACTCGAAAATTATCTTATATATCTACAGTAAACTGGACAGCGTTTTAAGTATCTTTATATATCTTGCTAATACAGAATACAAACATTTACTTCTTTTTGTTTTATTTTCATGATGGCGACGAAAACACTACCAAAATATTACAAACAATGTCAACTGAAGATATACAATAAAGAACTATAATCAATTCATTCGTTCAAAGTAGTTCAAAATCATTCAAAAGTAGCGCTACGAGAGCTTTAGTATAGCGTTAATAAATCGTTATAGCTATTAAGGAACCTTTATGCAACCGTTGTGCAGGTTTAATGGAACTTTAGGTTGCATAAAATGGCGCCCAAATAGCGCTAAAGCGGCTGCTTTAAGTCTGCAGTAGACGCTCTAGCGCTTACGTCTATTACCATAAGTAATAATCGGATACGCTCCAAAGCTCTAATGCAGCCCATTTGTGCTAGTTGGGGTATCCATATTATATACAACGTGTAACAGAAAAAACGCAATTCCTGAAAGTTGTTGGTTCAGAATCGGCTTCTGAATCGATTTCCGTCATAAAAAATAGGTGTTAAATTTTGACGGAAAAATCTTTCATTTTACTTAAAATGGAAACACAATATCATGGCAAATTAATACAATCCTTAATTCAAGAAAATGCGCTCGTTTGCTTGTCGGCCGCTAACATGCATGAGTGTATGCGTTTGCATAAGGATATTGTATGACGCACATACGTTTTGCGTTTAGTTAGGATAACTATTTTATAAAATAATTCTAGGTTTGGTTTCATTTTATTTAGTTACAGATGTTGTTTTCGACTTATAATTTAATATTCTAATTGGGGTGTCTGAGGTACTGCGCTTAATCTGTTACACCTTGTATATATACGATATGCATACTTAATATTATAAATGCGAAAGTAACTCTGTCTGTCTGTTACCTTTTCACGCCTAAACGGCTGAACCAATTTACATGAAATTTGGCATGGGAATAGTTTAGTTTTTATCCCGAAATTCCCACAGGATCGGGATTTACGCAGGAAAAACCTCTCACGCGAACGAAGTCGCGGGCAGAAGCTAGTATACTATAATAATAATCTCTATTACCGAACAAGCCCTTGGGTATAAGTTTTTAAACACAGAAATTTTGTACATGTAGGTATACAACATGTATCGTAATTAACGCACACCCTCAAATACCCCAATTAGAAAATTATGTTATTATCATAATAAGTACATACTCTGAATTTTTAGTTTTACTTGTTTAAACAGTTTTTTTTAAGACTTTAACTTCATTTAAATGAGTTTCATTTTTCTGTAATGTGTACTGAATAACGGAATTTATATAAATCTGCATTTAAAAAGTTACCATATAAGTTAGTTTGTTTTTACGATACAGCGAAAGTGTAATTTGTAACGAACACGATTGGAGAGCGGTTGCATCTAGAACCAGTAAATCAGTATTTTCAGCAATACCTTCACGCTTTACAGTGTTAGTAGATGGGCCTGGCAGAAGAGGTGTTTCCATCATGAGAGCCGACGCTGTGGGCATCATCGGGTGAGTATCTTCATCGAGACTTTCACGCTGTACGGCGTCAGAAGATGGGCCTGGCAGTAGAGGTGTTGCGATTGTTAGAGACGAATCAGTGGGCATCATCGGGTGAGTATCATCAGCGAGACCTTCACGCTGTACGGCGTCAGTAGCTGGGCCTGGCAGCAGAGGTGTTGCGATTGTGAGAGACGAATCAGTGGGCATCATCGGGTGAATATCATCAGCGAGACCTTCACGCTGTACGGCGTCAGTAGCTGGGCCTGGCAGCAGAGGTGTTGCGATTGTGAGAGACGAATCAGTGGGCATCATCGGGTGAATATCATCAGCGAGACCTTCACGCTGTACGGCGTCAGTAGCTGGGCCTGGCAGCAGAGGTGTTGCAATTGTGAGAGACGAATCAGTGGGCATCATCGGGTGAATATCATCAGCGAGACCTTCACGCTGTACGGCGTCAGTAGCTGGGCCTGGCAGCAGAGGTGTTGCGATTGTGAGAGACGAATCAGTGGGCATCATCGGGTGAATATCATCAGCGAGACCTTCACGCTGTACGGCGTCAGTAGCTGGGCCTGGCAGCAGAGGTGTTGCGATTGTGAGAGACGAATTTGTCGGCGTCATCGGGTGAGTATTTTCAGCGAGACCTTCACGCTGTACAGCGTTAGTACATGGGCCCTGTTGCAGCAGAGGTGTTGCGGTTATTAAAGACGAATCTGCTAGCATCATAGGATGAGTATATTTGGCGAAATCTTTATGCTCTACAAGTAAAAATGTACCCGAATCTTTAGGTTTTGAATATACAGATAAAATGTTAATTTTTTTCTTGGAAAACCCAGCTTTTATTATTTTTTTATCTTTTGTTTCCTCTTCTCCAGCGATTCTATAACCGGTACTCGTATTTTTACCCTCAGACCTGCAAATTTAATAACAATACTTTAATTATTAAGTAGCGTATTTGAATTCAATAAATTAAAAATGTTATGTTGTTTGGATAGGTTTTTAGTCTAAGTACTTTTAGGAACTCAGAATGATTTAATTTTTTGTTTATTACGACCTTTGGTGATGGAATTATCAATATTTTACACCCCCAGGAATAAATCTACCATTAAACTAGTGTTAGAAAATTGTTAGCGTAAAACACAAATCACATCGATGCATCCAACAACAAAGGTCGTAAACACCGAGATACCTAGTACTTTACTACAGCCCGGACACTATCGAATTATAATGTATGGAATAAACTTGCCGTAATTACCTACTACGTGCACAAGTTTAAGTGGATATAATTTGTGACTTTATAATTATTGTAAACAGCTTTTAGAATTGAATTAGGGCCCTCTGAGCTGAAGAACAAGCGCAACTAGGTAGGTACTACAAGGTAGGTAAGTATACCTATTTGTTCAATAGATTGCTGCTGTTCACGTCACGGCATGAATACGGATAATAATATAGGTACTAGGTATACGTCCGTCCGTCCGTTTCACCCGCATGCATGCCGTGACGTGAACCGGCGTGATAGGTACTTAAACCGCGAAGTGAACAAAAGCTTGTAAATAAATAAGAAAATCAGATTTGATACAAGTAAAAAGTTATCTAAACTAGTAAGTAGGCAGGCACATACCTTTCCATCATTGAGTTACGCACGTTCCTTATTGATTCTAGGTACTTTTTTCTTTTCAATAAAGACTCGACGATTTCTTCTTTTTCGTAATGATGTTCACCCTAGAAAGCATTGTTGGCCCCCTCTTACAGGTCTCAAGTTTGGTTGGTCAGGAATGAGTGAGCGATGCGGTGCGGAAACGGCAACACACACAAAGGATTACTCTGTATAATTATACTCGGCGAAAGACAAGTGCAGCAATACTATCAAAGATTTACACCACAGATATTTACTAGAAATGTGCTTTACATCATCGGATGGTTTTTGTACCTCAATAATAGTCATGACCAAAGCAGGCCGTAATAATTATCTATGGATGTTTTTTCTGAATTATTAGATACGAACGTAAAACACAATTACTTGAAATCCAGTGAGTAGCGCCATTTATTTCTCAGAAAAATTAAACATTTGAATTTCTTAACGGGGTGTAATTGCGACATATTTATACTTTTTGTGTTACGACCCCTTTTTAGTATGAAAATATTAACAAAATTAGGAGTACGACCTACATAATTCAATTTTCAAACCAATTCTCCAAGACCAAGTGACATTACGACAATAAATTGTTTCTCAGCAGAGCTTACGTTTTTAAAATGATTGTGGGGTGTAATTACAATTAATTATGTATTCATGTTTTTACGACCGACAGCTGTTTGTACGTTGTATTATACGACCTGCACGGTTATTCGGTTCCAAGCAATATGAGTTATACATACCCTCTTTTCTAAAAAATCTTGATTATACTAGTAAAAATTTTGGGTGTAAAAGTATTTTTTTAGGCGAATATTTTTTTCACATTTTTAGATCGAAGCAGCGCCAAAAATTAGGTAGGGCTGCATTCTTAACTCATTTTCGCCAAAATGGCGTTTACGACATTTGTTGCCGGAAGCATCGATACGATACGTATACGATACGATCGTAAATAATTCAATTTACTTTAATACCAAATTTTTAAGAATAAATAATATATATTGCACGGTTTCACTATAGAAATTATTGTTTAAGAATTTGTAAAAGCAAATTCTTGAAGGTAAATGGTGTTAAGGCAATATTTTCTAATATATAAAAATATAGCAAGAGTAACTTGTTCGTGGAACGGAATGGATCCTAAATAATGTCTGTGACAGTGTTGTTATAAATCGCTTACTGATTATATTATAAATATTATTCAAATAAATAATAAACTATCAATAAAAATATTAAAATTATAGTTAAAAACAACAAAGTTATAGTTAAAACAAAACAGAAATGCATATTATTTACCAAATCTTGGTCAATAGATGGCAGTATTACAAATTGTAAAAATCTTCATCTTGTGAAAATCTATACCATTTCTTAAAATTATTAGCAAAATTGTATGGGCCCTTCACATGGAACACTGAAGTTCTGCTCTTCTATTCAAATCATCGGTGAAAAAATCGTTATAATCACATGGTATTCGTCTAGTAACTTAAAATGGCAAAAAATTACGTGTAAAAGTGTTATTTGCAAACAATTTGCAAAAGCAAAAATTACCATTTTTATATCAAATAATAAACTAAAAAGTGAACAGTTAACTGACAAGGAAATCCCTGCTCAAGCGTGGTGTTGACCATACTTGGGTGATGAACCTACAACTGAGTAACGATCTAGAACAAAGCCATACCCGGCTGAACTATGATCGATGAATCTATACTGCCGCCATAAGAAAAAAAGACGCATCTAACATTTTTTTCGAAATTGAGTTATCTATATATTCTTAATCAGAAAAAAAAATGGCATCTGCCAGTATTTTTATATTTCGCATAAATTAAACAGAACCCTATGAATCTCACTGTTAAATAAGACGTATCTGCCATATTAATTAAATATTACTAAATAGAAAAGACATTTCTGACGTACACTAAGTTGAAAAGACGCATTTCAGTAGAAACGTCTTATTTTTTTATAAAATATTTAACTCTTCATACAATTAAAAGACACTTCTGCATAGTCATAAGAAGAAAAGACTGTTCTGCGTAGATGTGCCTTTTTAACTTAGTATTACGAAAAATAAGCAGGCGCAAGTGGCAATTGTGCCCTTTCTACTTAGTATTGCTAGTTATATGGGGTGAAGTGGGGCTCGCGGTTAGAATACCGCCCTTCAGTTGCGTCCAGGCAGTCAGAGACCCTCGCGCGGCCCTTCGTGCTTTAATAAATAAATAATCTTTTATTTCAGACGTTAGATCCATTTGGGTTAGTATACAAACAAATCTTAGAAGCTACCAGAAACATAAAATAAAATACTTAACAACAACACCACATTGGCATGTAGCAATGTCCCAAAAAAGGGCTGTCTTATCTGTCTGCAATCGAATTTAGAATGCTATTGGGGCTGACACGTACCCTGCGCATGATGGAAGTGCATCGTTGACGCATGATAGCATAAAAATCGTCTATTCCCGCGTTGGCGAACATGCCCGAAGCACTGCAGTAGCGCGGCAACCCCATCAACACCTTGAATGTATTATTATACTGTACCCGCAGGAAGTTGTATGCCTCCTGAGTGTAGATAACTCACAGACTGCATATGTAGAAAGAATAGCAATACACTGTAAACAGCGTAGTCCTAACGAGCAGACAACGCCCTACGCTCACGCTCAATGTCCAGACCGACTTTTAGGTCTTCAGAAATCCAGTGGCCCGGATACATGAAAGCAGTGACTTGCTTTGATGCAATACCGCAAAGTTTTAACTGAGGCATAATGGGATATAACTTGTGCCTGCCTTACAAGACTAGTAGCTCACTCACTCTTTTTTGAGTTGTATCGAAGCCCATGGATCTCCGCGTAACTTTCACACATCGAAAGCACACTTCTCATCGCATTGATCGAAAGGCTCAGCAGCACCATATCATCAGCATAACTAATATTTTTAACGCTGTTTCCATCCACGTGACAACCCTGATAAGTGCTACAGAGCTCAACGATCAATCGGTTCATGACAAGCCACCTTGTCTCACTCCGCAATTCAGCCTATATTCATCCGACAACGATCCTGCCCATCTGACATAATTTTTACCATTTTTTGATTACCATTGATTGTTTTACCAGAACCGAAGTATTGATATGACTTCCTTATCCACGGACGTATCATTCATAAGCTTCTGCCACAGCAAGTCATACGACACCAGATCAAACGCCTTGGAAAGGTCTAGAAAACACGCGTTAACAGGCGTTTTTCTAGACGTGTAGTACTGGACAGTCTGCTTAAGCGACAGTATGGCAGTTTCTGTAGATATACCAGGTTTTTACCCAAACTGTGCATCATGCAATTCGATACGAGTCGCCATATATCTATCAAGAAAATTATGTAGTACCTTGGCCAAGACTGATCTGATGCTTCCCCGGTCTTATCTTTCACAACGGGTACAACTATCGTTTTCATTAAGTTGGTGGGCAGATGAGAGTGACTTAAAGAGAGTGAGTAAAACATCCCCAACACTCTTGGCAGAGGTAGTCATACCCTGGAGATTTGCCCCTTACCATGCTTTTTATTACAGTGGAGCACTTTTCGCTGAGAATCTCACATTTAATTCCATCAAAAAATCCTCAGTATCCAATATCTGCGATGTTGGATCATAAGTAGAATCAATTTTAAAATGTTTTACAAACAAGTTAGCTACAAGGGCTCAAAAAAAAAAAAAAAGAGAAAATAAAAAAGTTAGCTACGGGAGCAGATTCATGTTGCCCGGCTACACTCACAGGGAGGCCCGGTCCTGGATTCAATTTATCTGTATTAAATCTTTAGATTTGTGATGCTCGGCTAAGATGTCCATTTTCATTTTATTTTGGTTATTCTGGCACCATCTTAGTTTTGATTTAAATGTCTTCCTCTTCACACAAACAAATTGTACCTCTTTATAATATATAATATCATACGGATCCCTAACATTTTTGAAAATATTCTATCGCATATGTTCATCAGGGATAATGAAAAATTGTAATGGAAAAATAATTTTTGAAATCGGTCCAGTAGTTTCGGAGCCAATTCAATGCAAACAATCAAATTTTTCCTTTTGCTTTTCTTTCCTCTTTATAATACAAATATACATACAAAGCTCTGATTACTGTGTTAACGTTCAAACTTATTAACTTATACTTAGATAATATTGATTATTTTTGTTTTTGGATAGTTTTAAGCGTAATATTTCATGAAAAAAATTCATGAAATATTATAAGTCGTAGTGTTAGTTTGATCTCACTCAAGTTTATGTCAAAAATTTATTCATTTTAAGAGATTCCTTACAAAGCTGTGATAATTATTTTTAATGTTTACTATAATTAGTACAAATTTAGGTAGTTTTATTTATACTTAATCATTAATTTTTTAAGAGTTAAAACTTAATGTTGGGAAAGGTGTGTAATTGCTATTTTTTATAAAAAAATATAAGTCAGTTTCTCACACTTTGTGTTTTATTAAACACAAGATAATTATCGTGTTAAATGTACTTCAGTTTATAACATAAGATGTTTTGTTAGGGATCCCACAAGGGGCAGGTATTTTTTAAGTTAAATGAGTATTAGTATTACTAAGTTGAAAAGCAGCAAATTGCTATTAGCGTCTTTTTTATTTAGTTAACTAGAACCTGGTAACACATCATCACTAATTAGGAAAGGCGTTTAAAAAAAATACTACGTTGAAAGGACGTTTCTAGCCAGAAGCGTCTTTTCATTGCAGTAAAACTTACTTTCTTATATTTTTTTTGCTAAAAAGAAAAGGAAAAAGTTATTTAATTAATACATAAAATTAAATTAATTAAAATTCTCATATAATTTCTGAAAGATCAAATAATAATACACACTTTTGCATAACAAAATTGTAATAAGGTTTATTTCCTTTCGCACAGCGAATTTTTTAATTTTTAAAACACGTTTTATTTTTTCTCCGTTTCGTACTTCATGTAGATGCGTCCTTTTACCTTATGGCGGCAGTATACTTGAGGAACATTCTAAAATTAAATCTCGACTCAAAACTAGTTTTAAACAGAGATCAGTGCTCGAGTTTCGTTCTGTAATACGGGCCTTAGTCACTTATTTGAACTAATAAAAGTCACAGTCACTGTCGACTGAGTCGCCGGCGACCAGTCGACAGTGCGTAAACGTAGAAATGGACTTGTTATTCGGGTTCTGGATATGAAAAAATTATCAATAGCTACATAATTATAACGACGACTCGGATGCGAGTTGTGGGCCCACAAACGAATTATTGTTGGACCCGTGCTGGGTGTTCGGCACCGGATTGATACATTTCAATACGACCCTTTCATATTACGTACCAAGGTATCAGCAATGTGAAGGGGACTAACGGGAATTACTTCGCAGTTGAGTCAGATTTTTCACTCAATTATTATAAAAGTATCTTTTATAATAATGGATTGAAAAATCTAAAAAAATATTTGCTGTAGGTTTTAATGTAAACTTTTAACGAAAATTTGTTTGAGCGAGATCGGGTCAGCAGTTTTTGAGATATAGCACATTTTTTAAAACCGCAAATATAACTGTATTTCATACAAACACTATGAAAAACAAAGTTATTTGGCGTAGTTACTACGGAACCTTTCATGGGCGAGTCTGACTCGTACTAGACCAATTTTGTTTTTTCATTTTCTTTGGTGGAAAAATCAATAAATTACTTCTCCCGCTCTTGGTGGATCGGAAGGGAGTGTCAGACTTCTATTGACTAAAAACCCACCTTGTTCGTTCAGTTGCCCTTGCATTCCAGGGCCGCGGTATCTCGTCACTTTTACTAAAATTAATACAATTTTCTCTTGTGTGGTATAAGAATCCTGCAACAGAATTACATACTTAGCTACAATATCGTCAAGATGTCAGTGACTGAGATTGAGTCAAAAGCTTACTAATAGCGACGACTACAATATAATAAACGAATTATTTTCAGCAAGATACACGCACCTTGCACAACTTGCCCCGTCTCGATCTGAACGTGTTACCCGTCTATGAGATGGGCTTCAATGGCAGCGGTGTGCGTGTCTCCGTGCTAGACGACGGCATCGAACACAACCACACTGACCTGCGAGACAACTACGTAAGTGTTATGGTTTCCTAGTACTTTTGAGGCGGGTGGTTAAAATTTTCCGTGCTAAAACGGCACATCTTCAATGTTGGCCCAGAAATATACTAGATGGCGTTACCAGTCCTGTATCTTCATCACTGATTAGAGGTTAAATACCTACTCTCTGATCTTCATCAATTAGATTTCACATTGAAAATATTGGTTGGCACAAAATATGTAGTCTTCAATAAAATAATTAGTTCTCAAATGAATGTGCAATTGGCACAAGGATATTACCATCAAGCTAATAGGTAGACACACCCACACCACCTAAATATGTATGTGGTGTGGGTGTGTAAATTCAGGGGAATGTAAATGTAGTTTTTGCAACAATCAGGTACCTAGTATTGAATATTCTGAAGTCTGTCTCGCCAGAATCACAAGAGAAACATTTTAAATGTTCAACTCAAGCGATTTAAATGTAATGTAATTTTTAGATTATTAGTAGTATTACAGAAAACGACTACAAAGTCGCGGTAGGCAACCTCTCTTCCGAAGTTTTCAAACTTTTAACACCTAAATAATGCTCTTGTCACTTCTGATGCCTTGGTACTAGAAAGGAGGCAGATCGACATTTTCCGTGGTAAAAAGACTCAACTGCGGTTGAGGATAGAGCGATTCCTCGATACCGTTGCCGATGCCGCTGCCGCTGCGCTCCCGTCGAGAGTGCGAGACACGGGCTCTAAATTATTAATGAGCAAAGCAATTTTCAGCTATTTCCCCCTAACCATTTCTGATGTCTTGGTACTAGGAATAAAGCAGATTAAAATTTTCCGTGGTAAAGTGACAACTGCGATGGTTTAGCGGACGGGCCATGCAATATGAATTCTTTGCCCATATTGAATGAACTCCACAAAAGTTATGTAGCCCTAGTATTATTGAAGTTTACTTTGAAATTTTCGTGCAATAGTGATACATCTCTGAATCTTATTTTCATTTTTTGTTTATATCAATTATTGATGTGTCCCGCCTGTATTAATTGAGTCCTCTGTTATAGAGGGTTCCATTTTTTTTAGCATTCTTTGTTTTATTTTACTCTGGTAAACCAAATGTTATTTTTGGACCTACCAACGCAATTAAGGTTTGACGTAGGTACGACGCCAACAGCCGCATAATTTGTACAACATGTCTGGTAACGTTATGTTGGAGTTGCCTAACCACCGGATTTTTATTTTAAAATAAATATGAGGCAAGGTACCGTAATTGAACTTAAAAAGTTAGTTTAACAGTGTTTTTATAAAAAACTTCCATGTGTAGATCTTGTTAGTATAATTATAATTTAATTTGTATTTTCTTATTTAAATACATACATATACTTATGTATTTATTTTTAAAAGTTATATATTTTATTTGGAATAATTAATCTAATCTTATGTTTATTAATCTTATATATTTTTTTAATCAAAACTAAAATACTTAAAATAGGTACAAATTGCCTCGTTGTATGGCAATGTTAGCCTTTGGCCAAAGAAATAGCTCACGGGAAGCGTCACAGAGCCTTGGGCCACTTGGTCCAAGAGTTTCGACCCCAAAAGGCTCGATAATATATTTATCACCGAGATGACTATATTTACGCCGCTTGAGGGTTTCCGCAGCCGCAGTGGGAGCTCCAGCACAACATGATGAACTGGGAAGATGGGATGGCGCGAGAGTATTGACACAATTTGCGTCCAACACTAAAGGCCTACCCATTTTCCAAGGAAACAATGACATGCCGTCCGGTCTTTTGCCATCGTCACGCACCAGACTATTGGGTTCCATTACGGCTGATACTCCGACGGTGACCTGGGGCTCGTCGGATAATGTCGTTAATATTGGCATGTCGTGAAAAATGACCCGCACTACGGTTGCAAGAGAGGCCATGGTGCCCGAGGCTGTTGACCACTTCCCACTTCACTTTATTTTTAAACGCCTGAATTAATATAATGAATCTGAAAATACATATTATTATTTCTGGAAAACTGGCCTAAGGAATCAGGAAATAGATCATGCGTGCCATACAATGAGGCCTTATACTTGTGGTTGTAACGAGGTTATGCCCCCAGACATGGCAGATGTTGACATGGAGTGTGCAAATCAATTCATTTGTTTCTAGGGTAAGAAAGCAATTTTTTTTTTTTCAAAAACCTTGCTTCTTCCGCACATTTCTCTACCCTGAGGATAGTTTACTTAGGTCTTGGACATTCTATTCTAACGTATTGCAGTTTAGCCTGGGGCGGCGCCGGTAAATGTCTTATGTTGTGCTTGGAGAGAGCACAGAGAGCTGTCCTTAAGGTCGGGGCTTATAAGCCCATCCGCTTCCCCACCAGCGAACTTTATACGCTACTTGCAGTTGCTCGTGACTTCGTTCGCATGGGAAGTTTTTCCCGTGTAAACCCCGATCCCATGGGAATTTTGAAAAATCCCGAGCATCTACGTACTAAAAGGAACCCCCGTACAACATTTGAGAGCCCTACTACTTGTAGTTTCTGAGATTTCGTGATTAATCAGTGAGTAGTATTTCGCCTCTTAACCGACTTCAAAAAAAGGAGGTTTACAATTCGTCTTGAACTTTTTTTTTTTTATGTATGTTACCTCATAACTCGGAGACGGCTGGACCGATTTGAAAAATTCTTTTTGCGTTTGAATGGGTATAGTTTCTAGTTGGTCCCATTGTTACGAAATCAGGATCTGATGATGGGATCCTGGAGAAATCGAGGGAACTCTTCAAATATTATAGGCACACCTATAGCGTTTTGGGTATTTCTTATAGTACCTTGTACAGTTGCTCTTGAAAAGCACCATTTGAGGAAGTGGAACTGATGATGAAGACCCCAGATGGCCACCGAAACTACTCAATAATAAGTATTTCGTTGATTGCGATTAGATTACATGAATATGGATGTTAAGCACTTTATGCTCGTCACAATGCATATGGTGAAGTAGAGCTGATGGTGATATACCAGGAGAACTCCTCAAAAATTAACGGCTCTGCACCGGGAAAAGCAATATTTTGTTAAAGGTGATAATTAGTTGACATTTTGGCTTTTGTAACTAGATAAATTACAAACCGACCCACTAAAAAGAGTGAAAAAAAAAAATTTTTAGCAAAAAATAGAACCGACTTCCATATAAAAACACTACAAAGGCAAAAATAACTTTAATTTCGGAAGGCGGTGTCTTTAGTTTTGTATATATTTTCGTTTTTGACACCGCCTTCCGAAATTAAAGTTATTTTTGCCTTTGTAGTGTTTTTATATGGAAGTCGGTTCTATTTTTTGCTAAAAAGATTTTTATATATATTGATGGAAACTACCAACAGTGAGGCACTCTTTTGTTCTTAGAACAGTGTTGCGAAAGCACTCGAATCTGTTGTTTAACTCTGAGTTGTGAACGAAAGCGTAGACCTGACAGAGTCTGCTCGACAGCTAGAGGTACCTAAACTTGAAGTTGTACGCCGTTAGTTCATCACACAACAACAACAGGCCCGTTGGTATAGTGGTCAGTGGCCCTGACTGCTATGCGCAAGGTCGTGGGTTCGATTCCCACCTAGGACAAATGTTTGTGTGATGAGCACGGTCATTTGTTCTTTGTCTGGGTGTAATTTATCTATAATATGTATGTATTTAGAAATATATATGTATGTTTATCAGTTGTCTAGTACCCATACCACAAGCTCTGCTTAGTTTGGGACTAGATGGCGTTGTGTGAAAAGTTGTGGAATATTATTTATTTTTATTTATTTATTTATTTATCTTCTGCAGTCCCGTGCTCTATAATAGAATAAACCTCCAGGGACTGCAAAAGACTGCTAGACGAATGGCTCCACACGCTCTCGTAAATAGAATTAGAGAATTTGGTAAAGCCCTAATAATCTTCTATCCGTAGACATGCACACCAAATACATGTGGCGTAGAGTGCGCTTGTGTGGGAGTTCCATCCAAGCACACTCTATACTAACACCTAACAGTAATAGACACGCACTACACATACTCATACCTATCACTCCCACATGCGCAACACTATTACACTTACCTAGTTTTATTCATTCTTATTACTATTTTTAATTTGTTTTTAGTTCTACTTTATAGTTAGTTTTCAATTATTTTATGTTAAATGTTTTCTCCTCGAACAATAATTAACTGGAACGCTATCGTCTTCCTCTTAGAGGTGGGCGTTAATAGCTGCGACACAGTTATTAACTAATGTGGCTTTTATCGTACACAATATTTTTTGTAAAATGTGTTTTTGTTCCAATAAATTATCTTTAGTAATAAGTCTTGTGACGTTTAACATGTCACGTCTTGGAATTTCTTTTGCCCTGGTAAGTTCGCGGCCGATATGACGTACCAGTTGTTCCATTCGCGACCGCAAAAACGTTTGTTGTTAGGATTCTGATTAATTTATTATCATTCTGATTATTAATTTTGTATTCAATTTACAGGATCCAGATATTAGTTGGGATAGTAATGACGGTGATTTTGATCCATCGCCTAGGTATGAAGATCTCAAATTGAATTCGCACGGCACTCGCTGTGCCGGAGAAGTAAGACAATTTCAATAATGTTATGTAATATTTATATTATAATATATATATTATATTGAGATTATTTAATGTCATATTTACATATCTATTATAAATTAGTTATTTGAAAACTTTGGCTTTGTTCATAGATAGCCATGACTGCGAATAACTTGAAATGTGGTGTGGGCGTGGCGTGGGGGGCAAAAGTAGGCGGGGTTAGAATGCTCGACGGACGAATCACAGATCGGATAGAAGGAGAAGCTATAGGTAAGTTAACTGCTTCATTTTATAAGCGCCTGGTACATTCGGTCGCCATGTTGAGGTAAAACGTCGTAAGCTTTTTGGGAATATGAATTTAGTTCATTAACCTATAAAGTTCATGAAAGCTCCCATCTCGTTTTCAGTATATCTTGAGCGTAAATGTTAAGTTGTATAGCTAGCTATATTTATAATATAATGATATAAATACAAAGTGGTCCTAACGTACAATTTAAAGTTAAACCTCATAGGTTAACTATTTTATACGGTGAGCAATGACTACTTATGTACTGGGATTAAGAAAGTACATGAAGTCAACATGAAGTAGCATGAGTGAATTGCATGCATTGGGGTTAAGAAAGTACAATGTTAGTTAAGAAGTTATACAATAATAACTTATTAGTAATCTGTGGTTATACTCTTTGTGGTTTCGATCAAATAAATAAACATATTTGTCCGTAAATGATCCGTAAAATTGTCTGTAAATGATCGCTTATACGATAAGACCGTCCATATATTAGAAACCCGTTATCATAATATATAAATAATGGTGTACAATAAAGAGTATATGTATATATAATTATTTTCATATACCTAGCAGTTAAATAACAGTGGGCATATTATAGTGAAGTCAGAGAACAGGTCCGCAAACATGCTTTTGTTGCGCACAGTGACACCTTAAGTGACACCGGTTGAGCTATAACTACAGTCTCCTGTTAGTTTATGATGTCTTAGTAATATGGGTGAAATGTGACGTAACAGTACCCTTTCTGTTGTTATTTTGTTTGCTTTCGGGTGCATTTGATGATAATGTCAAGAGACTTTATAATTTTATTAAATCAATTTAATCGATTTATAAGTTAAAGTAAGCTTCGTGAAATAAAAAATTAGGTGTCGGTATCATCAAGTAGGTATAGCTTATGAAACCTAAAAGCTTACTTACCTTTATATTAATGTGAGTTTTTTTGGAGACAAAGTTTTAATAAGCGGTGAATATATAACTCGCTTAATTTTTAACCTAATATTTTTTTAACCTAATAATTAGTATTAGTGTATTAGGTATTTTTCAGTATGGACGCATAGAATCCGTCCATAAGAAACTACATAGTTTTGAAGCCCTATCTACCAATGTGATTTATGAGTATAGTTTTGGAATTTCCTGAAGTCGGGGACGGTGTAGGAAACCTGCGTTATACTTCAGCAAAGTACACAATATATGAAACTTCTCAGTAATCAAATAATCATATTTACTATGCTCATACGCTGCTCAACATAGGTGTTATCTACATTATCGAAATAACTACGTTATCTAAACATAAAAGAAAGTCGTGTTAGTTATACTATTTATAACTCAAAAACGGCTGAACCGATTTGGCTGAAAATTTGTAGGTTAGAACCAGGAGACGAACATAGGATATTTTTTTATCCCGGAATTTCCACGGGATCGGGATTTACGCAGGAAAAACCCACGCGAACGTAGTCGCGGGCAAAATCTAGTTAATTATAAAAAGCGCTCCTGTGGAGGTTTACATGTACCTATTTGTTAATAGGACTCGTATGGTAATCACAGATAACTTTAAATAAGTCAGAGAATGGTAATAAATAAAGGTGCGGCGAATACTGCCTCACCTCCCTTGTTATCATCGGTGTGACATCAAAGAAATACTAAATAAAACACGCGCTGATTTGGCCGTTGTGTATGTATGTTAGGCAGGCGGCCACATGTTGGTGGCGACCACGATTACTAGGGCGCTAGAAATAAAAAGAGCGTAGTATCTATTTACATCGTTCGACGAGCTGGATTTATTTGAAAATATAAGTTCATTTAACATTGTATAGAGGGCGCCCAGAGTAGCAATCACAACTCGTCGATATTAAATATTTCACAAAATCTTTAAAGATTCTTCTTTTATTAACTCGTGTGCTTGCCGAGCTCGGCCGTCACGGATAGGTACGCGTTTGTCGGTTACGTATCGACTATCGTCGGCTTTTACTAGGACAGCAAAGCAAATGCAGTGGTACTTTCATAAAATTTAATTTTGTTATTTACTTATTTATATTACTTATTAAAAATTCACAGTTCACAGGTCAACCGTCTTAAAACAAATTGTTTATAAATATAATATTTACATTATTCAGATAAATGTTTTAGTTCAAGCAATCCAATGTCCATCCGATAGAGATCGCTTAGAATCTTACCTAATTATGTCCATTTCTAGTAGTCGCAAAACAATAACATAAAACAACAATGTCCTAGATCACTACGATTTAGATATTGTTAGTCAGTTCAGTCAATTTAACTAAAGAACTAGTCTAGTCCTTCATTCAACTAAAGGTACTCTAGTCTAGTCAACTTTAGTCAAGTGTATTGTTTTAACGGTTTTAATATAAACTAGGGTACGTTTCTTTTATAGGGTATGCGCTAGACAAAGTGGACATATACAGCGCTTCATGGGGCCCTAATGACGACGGACGAACTGTCGAAGGACCGGGGCGCCTCGCTAGTGAGGCGTTTAGGCGTGGCGTTACTGAGGTACGTTACCTTATTCAGGGATAAAAAGCAGCTATGTGTTATGATGAGCAAGCCCAAAAGATGCCTGGTTACTTTTGCTGCAAAGGCTGACGGGTCATAAATACATTTATACCTTGGCTGTCAACTAACTAGGTACCTACTTACCAAATTTCGTTTAGTAGTTTTTGCGTGAAAGAGTAACAAACATCTATGGGTATTAGGTACATCCAATCATCCTCACAAACTTTCGCATTAATTTATAATAAGTATTAGTAAGAAATAAGATTACTACGAAAGACTTTTCTATTGAACAGTGAAGTTCCAATTATGAAACCAAAAGTTTTACCATACTGACAGGTGTACCCTTTTGCAAAAACTTTATAACAATAATATAATGGTCATTGTTATGCTACAGTTAACAGTTTCATAAACTATTATATCCCACTTTATACTTAAGGGCCTATACTACCTCAAATGGCTTAGCATGATCCTCCGTTATGTCGAAAATACTGCAGCAATAATTTTTAAAATAAATAAGTATAATTATGGTAAAGTTGAGGATTAATGTTAGGTACCTACTATGTTTGACGAAAACACGATTCCATAAAATTCTCTTGACAGAAAAAAATTCCAAGTTACCTCCATACTGAACAATAAACCGCTGGTATTCAAAAATAACTTCAAATTAGTTAATGAAACTTAGCATATTAATTGAACTAGGTAACTATAAAGCAGGTCTTATGTTATTTACATTTTTTTAATTACCATTATTTTCACCGTAAAAAGAAATAAACTAAATTATCGGTGTCTTGGAGTCTTTTCCCTGCCACTCTGTCTCGCTTGCTCACGTGATCGCGGCCAGTCGTGTGCGAGCGAGATAAAGAGTGAGAAGCGCTGAAGTATAGTATAGGCCCTTAGGACGATTATATGCGGTAGGCGTTTTTCAGAGTCGGCTTTCGGGAATGTAAAAACCACGTCGGTGTAATAGTACGTTCGATCCCAAGAGCTATTTGGTTTTCTATTAGGAGTAACTCAGTAGCAACCTGGAAGTTGGCAATCAACGTAAAGCCGCTGCTCCTGCGCCTTATTTCTCCCTGGTAGTATTGGATCACCGTCACCGTCCCAACGGCCTATGAGAGTTTGGAACAACAACAGCTGAGTATTGTGTGCACAACAAATAGTTATATCCCGCGTATTTGGCTATTAGTAGCCTATCCAGAAAATTATTTTTATGCAAAGACAATATTAGATAAGTGCGATGACGCAAAAACGCCTTAAAGGTGTGTACTTATGAACTGTTCTTAATCAATTGGTACAAGTAAATGATGAGAAAAAAGCCAATTATTCTTCATACATTTAAAGTGTAAAGTAAAACTTACCTATATTATTCTGCGCAGTTCGTCTCCCATAGAATAAGATTTTGGAATATTGCTCTTACCTAAAACTGTTGATTAATAAATAATGTTTGGCCAGGGTCGTGGCGGCAAAGGCGCCATCTACGTTTGGGCAAATGGAAATGGTGGCGGTCACAGCGACAACTGCAACTGTGATGGGTATGCATTAAAATAAGAGGTAATTTGTGCTCTGAATTTTAGTACCTTTAACGTAATAATTTTTATCTTCACAGATATTCGTCTAGTATTTACACAATATCAATCGGAAGCGCTTCCCAGCATGGTCTGTTTCCTTGGTACGGAGAGATTTGTTCATCTACGCTTGCTGCAGCATACTCCTCTGGTGCTTACAAAGATCAGAAAATAGTGAGTTCAATCACTTCACTCTACGTCACACTCATAAGTTTCATTGGCGTAGTTGGTAGTTGATTCATTCATTGTATTGTTGATTCAAGGTAAGACAGAGATAACATTATAGATGACATGTTGCCATCTCTTTCAGGCTACTACAGACACCGGCGATTCCTGCACGCTAGGGCATACTGGCACGTCTGCTGCGGCCCCATTGGCTGCTGGCATCATCGCTCTCGCTTTGAATGCAAAGTTAGTTGACCCTATTGCCTCCGTGCATTGCCTGTGTTTTATGCACCTCTAATACCAGTGTTGGCATGGTCTGTTTGTCACAATGTCCCGTGTCATTTGTCGCTTTGGAGGGCACTAAATGAATATTAATGCCGCCACATTTAAATAAACTAGTCAATCTGATAGTAAGATGATTGTAATAAATGCAATTTGTACGTTATAAGTAGTTGTTTGAATGGTTGTTTGTCATTTATTTCAGTAAAAAATTAACATGGCGTGATGTGCAACATTTGATCGTTTGGACATCAGAGTATGCTCCACTCTCGGCCAATCCTGGATGGCAAATAAATGGGTAATTAAAATTAATTACAAATTTATATTCAATTTAGGTACTCATAAATATAAGCAACCATTTTATCAATTAGTTACTGTTAATTTTATTTTTATGTCTATTTCAGTGCAGGACTTTATTTTGATGTGCGATTTGGTTTTGGACTTTTGAACGCAGGCGCTCTCGTCAGAATGGCACTGAACTGGACGAGCGTACCAAGTGACCATGTTTGCCATGTAGATGCTGCACCGTAAGTATGTTGCCCTAGTATAATAGTCGTCATAACGCGAACTGCGCCTCCCCGACTTGATTAGGTCACGCTCACGACTGTCACGACTCACGAGACATCGCATCTATAATCCACCCATCCTAAGAGGTTCTCCAATATGGATTTGAACGGATTATTGAGTGCTTCTCACAGCCTCTGTCCTTTATTTGCCCGCCTTGTAAGCAATTTTATTTAATAATGTCCTATTATGTTTTTTAAACAATATTTCTCAATCAGAGCGCGGTGGAGAAGAAGGCTTGCAATCGAAAAAAAGAGGCCCTGAATGACAGTGTGTTTCATTAACGTAGAAGTTAAAGTTTCACTTTTAGGACCATTTAATCTATTACATACTACCAACAACTTAACATTTCAGATCTGGAGAAGAAGAGTCACGTCTATTTTCTGGACAAAACGTTGAAATCTTCGTAGCAGTAGAAGGCGATTGTGATGTGAACTACATTGAACACGTAGAAGTCACTATTAATTTACGATACAGCCGCCGGGGGGCGCTGGAGATCTATTTAGTTTCACCGCAAGGTGAGGTGTTTACAGTTTATGGTACCCTAGTACTTCAGTTGGTATTATACTGTTAAAAACGATCGCGATTGCTGTAACGGTAACTACTCGTTGCGGGTTGCTTTTGCTATTTGTTTTTCTACATCATTTTTGTTACATACAAAAAAAAAACAAGATTTTCAGGTAAATGACATTGGGAACTTTTTGCCCCGCTTTTCAAAAAGTAGCGGACACAAACGAAACCTATCACAGATGATAGATACTATTATCCACTTCATGGCCGTGCATTTTTTTTTTCCTGTAACATATGGGAATATTGAAAAAATAAGGTTTCAATACTTTAGTATTTTTATTTTTACACTTCACATTACACCTAAAAAAATTAATAATATCATCACAAAAAATGGACGAGAAGGAATACATAGCTATTATTGTTCCTGTATCCATGGCCACCGCACAGTGGGCTCTTGTGCACATATTGCGTGTATGATACATGGGCCAGACATGAAGATGTCAATCTTGCGCCAGCTGCCTTTTTGGACCATATTATTATCATTGATTATGATGAATAATAAAAGCCTATTATTATATAACTCCTATTTTTATTTAGCCTTTGTTCAATCTGGTTGTTTTAGACTTCATTTTTTTTATTAAAAGAACCCCACGCTAAGAATTTCTCTTGCATTGTGGGTGCGTTTACAAACATTAAAACTCACATACCCAAACAGATAGACCTGGAACAATTACTACTTGTAGGTCATCAAAGTACCATATTACTACTCGTATATAATAAACAATTGGTGATGATGTTGATTATTCATTATTTAGTAGGGCACAAAATGTATCTTGATATTGTCAAATACAGTATATTAGTTTATTAATATAAGTTCAGTACTGTGTTTTCACATTTTTTAAAACAAATAATAAATAACATTCAGTAAAAAACTAAGTAAAAATATATAACTTTTTATTAGTTATTCTGCGATGCAAAACAATATAAAATGTAAAAAATCAAATCATTTTAGACAAAAATATTTCCAACTTAGACTCATCATACCTCAGAATTCCCATAAGTCACAACATAGCGCTTTAAGTAAACATACCTACAGGTCTAAAGCTTTGAAATAAAGTACGTTTCATCTTTGTCCGACGTGGGGATTTTTCCCATAGTAAAGTTCCCAATGTCTTTTGCATAACAACGGTAACGAATGGAACGTGTTTCTATAGTTTTCTTTTTTAGGCACAAAAGTACAACTTCTCAGTGCACGCCCCAAAGACACGTCAACAAATGGTTTCGTGAATTGGCCGCTAATGTCTGTAGCGACATGGGGTGAGAATCCGAGAGGCGTTTGGAAGGTCATAGTCTCCGACAAGGTTTGCATAATTTATTTATTAAATAAGATAACATACTCGTAACTCGTAGCTTGACAAACTGCTGATACTCTATTTATACAAGTTATTCCGGAAAGCGTTGATTACAGTTCATTACAGTTAACTACTGTTATTTTCTTATAGACTTATGAGAAAAACACGGGTGAACTTGGACCTGTAAGTTTAACCATACACGGCACAAAAATAATGCCAGCACATATGAAAAATGGGCCAAGGATTTACAATGATGATTACAACTATCAAGAAGCGTTCGAATATTTCGATAATGTAGACAAAGGCGTTGACGTCGCGTCGAATACCGTTACAGACGATGAAGCTGTAGCAGTGGTACCAGGCGAGCATAAAATTGAAGCGGTCAACGATATTCATAACATTGATTCAACAGTATTAGCTGAAGTGGAAAAGGAATTACAAAGAATTCATCATAGAAGAATTTACATGGGTATAGGACTATAATTAATGCAAATTTGCACGGCTACGTTACCTATGTAAATGAGTTTTGATTGTTACCCGACTGCAAAGGAAGGGTTATGTTTTTTTTAATTATGCTTTTATATAGGTACCTAATTAAATATTGATCACGTATTTAAATCTCCAGAATGTCCACCAATTTACTTATTTATTTCGAATTATAATTTATTATGGGTTACGCATCAGTTGCAACATGGTCTAAATAAAAACTTTTTACCAAAAAATTAAACCGACTCCCAAAAAACACTGCAAAGTGAAAAATAACTTTAATTTCGGTAGTCGGTGTCTTTAGTTTTGTATTTTCGTTTTTGGCTCCGACTTCCGAAATTAAAGTTATTTTTCACTTTGCAGTGTTTTTTGGGAGTCGGTTTAATTTTTTGGTAAAAAGTTTTTATTTCACTCTTTTTAGTTGGTCTATTTTTAATTTACCTAGTTACAAGAGCCTAATTATCAACTACTTATAACCTTTTACAAAATATTGCTTTTCCCAATGCTGGGCCGTCAATTGTTGAGGAGTTCTCCTGGTACTTCACCATCAGCTCTACATCACCATATGCATTGTGACGAGCATAAAGTGCGTAACATCCATATTCAAGTAATCGAATCGCAATCCACTCAATACTTATTATTGAGTAGTTTCGGCGGCCATCTGTGGTCTTCATCATCAGTTCCACTTCCTCAAATGGTACTTTTTGAGAGCAACTGCACAAGTTACTATAATAAATACCCAAAACGACATAGGTGTGCCTATAATATTTGAAGAGTTCCCTCGATTTCTCCAGGATCCCATCATCAGATCCTGACGTTTATGAAAATGGGACCAATATCGAAGTATACCCTTTCAATCAAAAAAAGAATTTTCCAAATCGGTTCAGCCGTCTTCGAGTAATCGATGATCATACATTAAAAAAAAAAAAAAAAAAAAAAAAAAATATACGCGTCGAATTGATAACCTCCTCTTTTTGTCGTCGGTTGAAAAAAATGTTGAATTAAGTACTTCAGTATTAATAATGCTGCCTATTTGCTTTGACCCACTATGCTCGTTACCAGTAGGTAACGAGCATAATGGGTCAAATAGTCATGATGTAATTGTCATGATGATCAACTATATTTGATTGACAATTGATGATCAAATGAGAAGTATCTCATTTGATCATCAATTGTCATTTATATTGCTTGTCATATTTTTGTCGTTCTCGATTTAGGCAGTCTTGAAGTTTGAGTACGGTTTTGTCAGCCGCAGAAAATATTATGGCAAATGTTTGCAAAATCTTACCATTGACCGACTGTAACTTCTGTGTTCTTAGTAGTTGGCACGGGGAGGTCTAAAAGTTCGCGGAATATAGTGTGGTTTCTAGGTAAAAAAAAATATAATAATAATAATTTGGATACTTTTTTTGTTAGAATGATTGTAAAAAAAATATCGATAGGATAGCGATAGACTTTATTTATATTAGTCTATTGTATTTTTTTTTAAAGATATTGTATTAGATACACACAATTATTTTGATTATTCATTACTTTCTAGTGTCTGTTGCGTAGCGTGTTCATAATTTATTACGTACTTTATGCTTTTCATACATCAATATAGACCTATTAGGTACAGTTAGACTTGTAACAATAGATAGGGGCCGCCTAAAAAGCGTACCCATAGTACATACCTACCTATTTGAGATTTAGGTACTTAGGTCTATTAGTTTACATTAACGTCTCAAGTACGTATCTTGTATTTTAAAGTAGGTAAAATAACTCCATTGTTCTATTTTTTTTTATTTGTTTATAGAATCTTAACTAACATTTAACTTAATTTAACGTAACATCTACCAAATTGTAAAGTTGACACAGTAGTGTCAGCAGTACGTTAATGAAAATATCATCTCCAATACCACAGTATTGGAGATGATATTTTCATTAATGTATGTTTGTACACATACAAACATACATTAAAACCATTAAATAATATCTTTCTAACTTCAGAAAACAAAAGCTTAATAAATAAAACAACACACACTGTATATTTTTTTATTTATAATGTAATTACTTTCATCAACTTTTTACATGAAATCCTAATTCTTTAAGTTCTTGAACTAAATAATCGTCTTTGTACTCATTTATTTTGGAAAGCCATTCTTCTGTGGATATAACGTAGCGACATCTGCCGCCTAACTCAGGAGGTAGGTATTCTGGGTCAATGTGTTTGTGAAGAGAGCTGACATCGTTGCCATGGAAATGTATTCGACTCCAAACGGCTTTCGGCATAAACTGCTTGAATAAATAAAATATGGAGTGCAGGAGCCAGTTGTACCTAATGATGTGAAGGCTATGATTTGGCAGTGGGAACGATACCTGAAATCAAAATGAAAACTTTTAGTGCCGAGCTCTGATGCAAGTCAAAGTAGCGGCACCTTACGTCTACATGTGAAAACTACACAAGGTCTTGCCCGTGGTGAGAATGAAAGGATTCCTTTCTAAACACTAGATGCCTCACGTTGTATGAGAGCCTAGTCTTCTATATTCTAAAATAATATTTCAATAAATACTTCCAGGTACTTTTTTTTCTTTGTTAGCCTGGTCTGTCCCACTCCTGGGCAAAGGCCACTCCTTCCATTTCTTGCGAGACCGCGCGTCCTCCCACCAGTTCTGACGGAACCTATCCAGTTCGTCTCGCCATCTCCTTCGTGGTCCGCCGCGACCCCGCCTCAGAGTGTTGCCAACAGTTCAACTGGCTCTCCACCAGATTCAACTTCTAAAACCACCAGAAAACCACTAACAAAATACGGCCCTACTCTAATAATCACTAAAATCAACACTTTTTTAGTTTTTACGAAAGAAAACAGTATAGGTATACTTGTAGTAGTAAAAAATGTTCTATATTATGAGGTAATAAAATATTTTAAATCAGTAAATCAACATACAAGAATTTTTGTTTCCACCATCATCGTCGGTTTCACATTTATATGATTCTTTGCTACCGATTTGTTTTAGAACTTTTATTGGAATTTCATAATAATTGCAGCATTTACCTTCCAATCTTAAACCACAGCGTATTTTTAATATTGCTGTTAAAAGATTCAACTTCATTCTATTCCTCTGCTTGTTTAACATTCATACTGCTAAATAGTCTATCAAAATCGGCATTAGAAGGAGGCAGTATGAAGGGAGTATTCGCAAAAACGCTAATTCCTCAAATCTAGATTCCTCTTGAGCGTCTTTGAAATATTTCATTCCAAAATTTTTTGTATCTTTGCTCTCATTCCATTTCAACAAATTAATTTGTCACCATTGATCATCAACTCTTGCCATAAGTTCTGCACTTTTATTGTTCCTACTCAGTAAAAGTAAATTAAATACTACTGAAAATTAAACGAAGTAAAAATAATGTATTTCGTAAAGTTTTAGTGGCTTAGTAGTTGAGTGATAGCATTTTCAGTAATTGAAACTGAATTCTATTTAACCACTAGAAAAAACCACCAGCCACTAAAAGAAATATTTCGCCACTAAAAGGGGGGTCGAAACCACCAATTTTAGTGGAAAATCCACTAAGTCGATAACACTGCCGCCTCACTGTCTCAGGGCTCCAGGTACTTACTTGTTTTTTAATCTAAATGCATCTCAAGATGATGTTATTGATTAATTATAATTGGTACAGGTACACAGACACACACTTTAATTTTATTTTATTCATATGTGAAGGTAGATAAGTTTCGTAAGCTTACCCCCATAAGGCTAACTATCTGCCCAGCCACGGTGGGCGTGAGCTGGGCCACCTGTTTCAAGTTCAGGCCATCCAGATCCACTACGATGGTTACTCCTAGTATCTGCAGCTTGGGTTGCATCACCGCTACCTCATCCATTACTAGGGCGAGGCGGACTACGTCTTCTATAGGTATTATGTCTACGTTCCATCGACCTGAAAAAGAGCGGAGGAAATTATTAAATAGAATATGTAGCAATTGATTTTTTATTTGTTACTTTTTGGCATTGATTTTCTTTACAACCATAAATATACATTTGTTTAAACCCTGAGGGTTTATGCAGAGGTACTATAGAGCCACATTGCCGAACCAGGCTAATTTCTGTAATCAAAGTAAATGATTATGCTGCCCAAATTAAAAACTAAGATCTCAGCAGTACCACTTTATTTATTTTATTAGATATCTTAAGAAAGTAACACTCTAAGGCATTACTTTACATGACAGTATTTAAAATAAGTAGTAACTATGCAGTCTTGTACAACAATCTCCGTGAACTGTTACTAACTAACACAATATTAGAATATATTTTCGTGTGTGAGAAGCATCAAAACACAAGTGCCCAAACCAACCTAGAACTACAGTAGACCATATAGTACTTGCAAGCATTCTATTCTCGTCTGTACTATCTTACCAAACCTCATGAGTATGATGCGTCCGTTGTCCGGGCTTTCTGGAAGAATGCCAGCGTACACATTTTTGACCTTAACCAGCTCGAAAGGGTCGCAGTCGTACAAGTAGGCGTTCTGGCGTCGGAAGTCTTCATACCGCACCATCTGGTGGAAGGGAAGATGCTTTACTAAACACAGAGGTATCATGCCGTGAAAGACGCTCCGGACCGGGCGTCTGGAATCGCAAACCGATCTCTGGCCACCGAAGGCGCTGGCTTGCGGGCGGAGAGCAGGGGTAGCTCACCGTTCGGTAAGGACGGCGGGCGCTGAGGGTTTCACTCGCGCCTCTATGTACATTTAGCAGCATTGACGGAGTCCGACGGGATCATTGCCTACCAAGGTTGCGGAATATTCTAAAGAGATACTGAGACCCCGTAAAGTAAGGGCATTGAAGGTTCAGGGTGAGTTTTTAGTCAGTAGAAGTCTGACACTCCCTTTCGCTCTCAAGAGTTATTCGATGATTTTCCAACCAAAAAAAAGGTATATGTATTATTATTATTATTCCCAGTTTGTACCCACTCAGAGTTGTGTCAATGATTTTTTGTATAGCACAAGTCAGAACAAAGAATTCAGTATTTTTCTTTTTCCTACAATCCATTTTAGAAGGGATTGGACGAGTATGTGTGTAGTGAAATAGTAGATTATTAACCAAGGGGATAAAGCAGTGTCTTCTGTCGCGGGTGACTTTTTAAATCGCGAGTGTAGCGAGGGATTTAAGTTCGCCTAAAGCCGGCTCTACACGTTGGCCAACACAGTGGCGAATGTAGTGGCCAATGCGTATTGGCCAACGTGTAGACGGCGTGTTTGTGCATGTTGGGTGCACAAACAGCCCCTCTACACGTTGGCGAATAGTCATTGGCCACTACATTCGCCACTGTGTTGGCCAACGTGTAGAGCCGGCTTTAGACTAAGACAGCTTTATCACCGAGGAAAATACTTTACTTTTCATACCATTTGCGAAAAAAATAAACACAATAATAATATGAGATAAGCATTTATTAAAAATAAATAAATTAAATTAAACCTAACGTATGTATTTGAAGAAAACAAAAACGCGGTAAATTCCTAGACTAATATTTTATTGTCGGAAAAGCAAACGCATCAAGCTCATACGGCCTCGTCGGTTTTCGTAATTTTTATTTAATAATCATAACTGCATAATAAATGCGTATTCCTTTTTCAAAAAGATGTATAATGCTTTATATACAAACTCAATGGTGTAAACACAGATTTAGTTCAGTATAAATTTCGGTAAGTATTCCAAATTTAAATCACATTCTCCCCCTAGAGGATGAATGAAATTCAGTACAATTTTCTTTCCGTTTTTAACAGATTAAAAAAAAAACCGGTCAAGTGCGTGTCGGGCCACGCGCAGTGTAGGGTTCCGTAGATTTTATAACAGCCAAGTGCGTGTCGTATTCGCTGACTGATCGTTTCGTACCATGCTCTAACTAAAAGCCAAACATGACTACCTAACTAATTTGACTTCCTATACAAATCCTCACCTGATCCAAAGATATATAATAAACTATAGATACGTTGTCCGCGCTCTAAAATGGCAAGTTGAAATCAAGGTAAGTGCCTCGTGTCTGTTTAGTTACGCACGAACCTGTGTCGCGAACGCGACACTACACATCTTAAGAAAAAATATGTTTTAAAAGAAAATTAGGAAAAAAACATGCCTTTGTGTGTTTTCAGACGTTGCACTAATTATACTGCTTCCGTGAGAGGTCAAAATGTGTCATTTCATCAACGTATTTCATAGGTAAACATCAACAGAAATACATTTTTTATTTTAGTTTTTCTACACGGCTAATGGCGGCTAGCGTATGAATGAAGTCAGTCACGTGACGTTAGGGGAGGTTGTTAACTAAAGATGTATATTCATCTCTCTCTAACATAAGGTGTACCTAAAGATGGCATTTATTTTCTGTCCCTTTCTTTACACGTATTAGATAGTAACTCTCTATGTGTGTGTTTCGTGCCGTTTTTGAGAGGTGTTTTGTGGGAATATGACGTGTCTATTTATAATACGTCATTGACCTGATCCGACAATTTTGCACGGAAAGTTTTAATTTTTTTTAGAGATTTGTATAAAACTTGTCATAGCCGGTGTTTTGAATTTAAATACAGGACACAGAGCTACACTACCCAATAGTCACAAAAAATAAAATTGTGGAAGTAGTTTGCTGGGGGAGCTTTGTGTTTGATATTATATAGCAAAATAATAAAAAAAAAACATGTGTGTAATTCACACGTGGTAGAAGTGAAACCTTTCCACGACATAAGAAACACTGTATAATGCTTCCTATCTCATTTTCTCCCACGTTAAATCTTATGAATTTATGTGTCTGTCTCTTTTTACTGTCGCTTTTTCGTTTCATAAAATTTCAAATTACAAAGACGCTAAAGAAGTTTTCACTTCAAAAAAATTCCTTCAAAAATTTACGAAATTTCAAAGGTATACGTTTGCCCTGGTTTGCCATATAAAATTTCCACGACATAAGAAACACTGTATAATGCTTCCTATCTCATTTTCTCCCACGTTAAATCTTATGAATTTATGTGTCTTTCTCTTCTTACTGTTGCTTTTTCGTTTCATAAAATTTCCAATCACAACGACGCTAAAGAAGTTTTCACTTCAAAAAAACCTGTTTCTAGCTGCTATTCAAGGCTAATATTTAAATGAGTTTCCCGTTTTATTAAGGTAAATAAAATATAACTTAATTTTAATTACTTTTGTAATAGATTCTCAACTCACCCCTCAACTCAGCCCTCAACTCCCCGCTCAACTCCCTACTCAACTCCCCGCTAAACTCCCCGCTCAACTCCCCGCTCAAATCTTCGCTCAACTTCCCGCTCAACTCCCCACTTAACTCACCGCTCAAATTCCAGCTCAACTCCCCGCTCAACTTCCCGCTCAACTCCCTCTCAACTCCCCCCTAAACTCCCCCCCAACTCTCCCCTCAACTGACTCCTCAACTCAGCTCTCAACTCAGCCCTCAATTCACACCTCAACTCCCCGCTCAACTCCCCGCTTAACTCCCAACTCAACTCCCCGCTAAATTCGCCCCTCAACTCCCCGCTCTACTCCCCGCTCAACTTCCCGCTCAACTCCCCGCTTAACACCCCGCTCAACTCCCCGCACAACTTCCCGCTCAACTCCCCGCTCAACTCCCCGCTCAATTCCCCCCTCAACTCCCCGCTCAACACCCCCAACTCACCCATCAGCTCCCCCTCAACTCCCCCTCAACTCCGATTATTCCCGATGTCCACCACTTGTCTGGCCACCACTGGGGGACAGCGAGACAACTTTAAAACATTATTCTCGTTGTCCACCACTGGGGGACAGCGTCACAACTTTGTAAATTATTTCCATTCGCCACCACTGGTGGCCGAAAAATACAAATGGAGAAATTTACATACAAAAAGATTCAAAGATATATTAAAAGTCAATTAAATTAATAATAAAAAAATCATGTCAAATTGAATATTAATTGAATATTGAAGAAGCCAAAAATGTAATGTGTGAGATTCATAATTTCTTATGTGATGGTACCTTTAAAAGCTGCACAGAGTCATAATTTACAAAGTTGTGACGCTGTCCCCCAGTGGTAGACAACGAGAATAATGTTTTAAAGTTGTCTCGCTGTCCCCCAGTGGTGGCCAGACAAGTGGTGGACATCGGGAAGAATCGCTCAACTCCAACCTCAATTCCACCTCAACTCCCCCTTAACTACCCCCAAAACTTCCCCTTCAACTCCCTCTCAACTCCCCCCTCAACTCGCCGCTCAACTCCCCACTCAACTCCCCGCTAATCTTCCCGCTCAACTCCCCGCTCAACTCCCCGCTCAACTTCCCGCTCAACTCCCCGCTCAACTCCCCGCTCAACTTCCCGCTCAACTCCCCGCTTAACTCCCCGTTCAACTCCCCGCTCAACTTCCCGCTCAACTCCCCGCTCAACTCCCCGCTCAACTCCCCGCTCAACTCCCCGCTCAACTCCAAACTCAACTCCCCACTCAACTCCCCGCTAAACTCCCCGCTCAACTCACCCCTCAACTCACCCCTCAACTACCCCCTCAACTCCCCACGAGACCCGCCTCAACTCCCCTCAACTCCCCGCTACCTCAACCCCCGCGACCTAACTTCTAGGTCTAGGTCTAGGTCCAAACAGATACTGTCGCTTTTTCGTTTCATTAACTTTCAAATCACAACGATGCTAAAGAAGTTTTCACTTCAATAAATAATAACTTTCTTACTATATATTTATTTACTTTAATTGTTAAGGTAAGCGTGCTCCATCTTCGACACTTACAATCAGGAGAGATGGTGGTCAAACGCGAACCTAATATTAATAAAAAAACATTCCTTGAACCTTGAAAAAAGACCTTGGCATTACCTTAAACCAGATGTTTCAAAACAGATGTTATTTATGTTATTTTATGTTTTCAATATAACAAATATTTACATTTAGGCCGTGCGCGCACTGCCTTGCGGTGGCCGCAATTCCGGTAGTTCTACCGCACCGGTAGACTGACCGCAGTGCGCGCACTTCTATGACACTCCATACTTCACAAATTTTGCGGTGCGGTAGAACTACCGGAATTGCGGCCACCGCAAGGCAGTGCGCGCACGGCCTTATAAATATTTCTTTTTTATTGTTTGTGTTTGAATCACGCAAAAATGGTATGCGTAAGAGATTTGAACAAAACTGCAGACCTATAGTTTAAAACCTGGAATAACACAAAGGATTATATGAAATGTGCGAAACAGCTTGTTCTTAAAGAAATGTTCATAATGATGCATTGTTTATTTATGCAGTTTTTTAGATCGATTATTAACCGTTTTCATTATGTTAACATAGGTACGGTATGTACCGTACCTATGTTACTATGTAGTTAAAAAGTTTTTATGAATAGGTCTTCATATTTTGGATGCTCTTTTAGTGTTCATTTATTAAAATAGCTAGTTAGTTACTATTTTACGCAAAAACTACTGAACGGCTCTGAATGAAGTTTGGTGAGTAGATAGTTGTATTTTTTATCCCGGAATTCCAAAGGGATTGGGATTTACGCGGGAAGCCGAGCTAGGTTGCGGGCAGTATCTGGTAAATCAATAAATATCTCACCAATTTATGTGCCAGCGCAGGTATGGTGCGCCTGCATCTAAGAAACCGCAGTAAATAAGCGTCATCTGTTCGCCGCGGGTTGCATTCACCTCGCTCTGAAACAAACGATTTTATCGTTACATCTAATCTCTAAGACATTGCAACATTGAACAGGCTAGTTGCAATACAGTAATCTTAAACTAAATAAGGCAGTATGCACAAAATTATTCTCTTAATCATTGCAAAATATACGCGTATGTTATTTTTGCCACACTGAAATTGGCTCTCAAGAAAGTAACTCTGTCTGTCTGTGTGTTACACAATCACGCCTAAACTACTGAACTGATTTAAATGAAATTTGGTACGGACATAGTCTAGACCTAGAGCCTGAGAAATGACACAGGCTACTTTTTAATGCGAAAAGAGGGCTGTAAGGGGTTGATGAAATAGGGGGTGAAAGTTTGTATGGAAATTACGTAATTTTTAAAGCTAAAAGCTTGAAACTTATTTTTTAGACTTTTGATTAGAGAAATGTACTTAAATAAGGTATTAGCAGTAAAATATTATAAATAGCTTATTTATGTATGAGTTTTATTTTCAAAATAATTAGTCTAAAAAATTAAAAATGCTGCCGAAAGTCACTATTACGCGCGGACGAAATTGCGGGCACAGCAAGAATAAGCATAAAAAATTGCAATATCAACGTGCTTACATTATTCTCTACTAATTTGAAATTAGATTTCAGTCCAGATGCAGGCAGCTATTAACCAGTCTTTTACATGGAGCGACTGGCTCCCTGACCAATCAGCTAGTTTGTACATATTTGACATGCGTTCCTGGTAGTCAGAAGTTGGTCTTGTCAAAAGGTATCGTGCTGCCCAGTGTTTGGTTGTGGAGGTCAGATAGTCAGTCAGTCGCTCCATGTAAAACACTAATACTCAGCTACATTTGGTTAGACTGGAAACTGACCTCAACATAATTAGGAAAAGGCTAAACAGATGTTGTTGAATATTTTGTATACAATCTAGGAAAAATATTTAACAATATTTCTTTTCTTTAGCTTCTTTCTATCAGTTATTAGTTGAATGAATTTCTATCCGTTGCGTTATGGATCTTGTTGTTTTCAAAAACCGCGTGATAAAAACCTTATGTTGATTGTACATGACATATATTGCAATATTAATTCTTCTTCTTCGAATCGATGATGTTGTGCCCAGTAGGTAACCACGTTAGTCACGTCCTCAGTGGCGTTTATAAATTGGAAAATTAATTAATTTAAGAACAGCCAACAAATTAGGTATAGACAAAAATACATTCGTTCGCGTGGGAGGTTTTTCCCTCGTAAATCCCGATCCCGTGGGAATTCCGTGATAAAAAAATATCCTATGTCCTTCCCTGGGTCCTAAACTATTCCCATGCTATATTTCATCTAAATCGGTTCAGCGGTTTAGGCGTGAAAGGATAACAGACAGACAGACGGAGTTACTTTCGCATTTATAATATTAGTATGGGTAGTGTTGGCTCAATTAAGACTGCCACGTGAAAGATAGCTTTTAAAAAAATTTTTAGCAAAAAATAGAACAGACTTCCATATCAAAACACTACAAAGGCAAAAATAACTTTAATTTCGGAAGGCGGTGTCAAAAACGAAAATATATACAAAACTAAAGACACCGCCTTCCGAAATTAAAGTTATTTTTGCCTTTGTAGTGTTTTGATATGGAAGTCGGTTCTATTTTTTGCTAAAAATTTTTTTTCACGCTTTTTAGTGGGTCGGTTTGTAATTTATCTAGTTACAAAAGCCATAATGGCGACAACTTATCACTTTTTACAAAATTTTGCTTTTCCCGATGCATAGCCGTTAATTTTTGAAGAGTTCTCCTGGTACTTGAGCTCTACATCACCATATGTATTGTGACGAACATAAAATGTTTAACATCCGTACTCAAGTAATCGAATCGCAATCCACGAAATACTTATTATTGAGGAGTTTCAGTGGCCATCTGTGGTCTTCATCATCAGTTCAACTTCCCCAAATGGTACTTTTCGGAAGCAACTGCTCAAGGTACTACAAGAAATACCCAAAACGCTATAGGTGTGCCTATAATATTTGAAGAGTTCCCTCGATTTCTCCAGGATCCCATCATCAGATCCTGATTTTGTAACAATGGGACCAACTAAAAACTATACCCATTCAAACGCAAAAAGAATTTTTCAAATCGGTCCAGCCGTCTCCGAGTTACGAGGTAACATACATAAAAAAAAAAAAAGTTCTAGACGAATTGTAAACCTCCTTTTTTTGGAGTCGGTTAAAAATAGAACATAAATGTATTGAAATAATCACAGATTAATCAATTAGTGGGTTATGAATTTATGATTCATAACCCATTAAATTATGTTTCGAAACAAGAAATAAATAACTGTATGTAATATGGAGTACATTATTATTCAGTGAGTAGGTATATTATATATAGTAGCTGACAATAACCTCCCATCATATATTGAGCAATGCTTAGAAAATTGCCATTGTTCGAGTTGATGTCGTAAGTTAGTAGTAGGTACATTATAATCGTACCAAATGTGTAACGGAACAATCATATTCAACCAGTCGAGATAGAGTTATCTAGTACGTGCCAGTCTCACGAATTCGGCCTTTGCGTTGGTAGAGTACAGTACTTTTTTATTGGTCTGAGAGTACAGTAGACAAAACTTGATTTCGTAGTTGATAAAAGCTCTAACAACAAAAAGAACATACTACCTATATGAATAATGGGGATAAGTTTGTGGATGTTTAAGGAGCACGTGGCTAAAAAATATATGATCTGAAATAATCGTCAGATAGGCTGATGTAGGCAGTTACTCTATGTAAAACACTAAGTAAGAAAAGGATAAAAAATCCATCGGTGTTAAAAAGGCAACGCTTTTGTTGCGTTTTTTTTTAAAGGTACAACGGTCAAAATGTTACTAGTACTAGAATCACATAAAATACAAAGAGGTGTCTTTGTTTACTTCTTACCACGTATCAAGCGTCGTAACTCCTCAATTGCTTTACTCCTGGTATCTGGATCTTCATTACAATGCCTTTTTGCATATTCTTCGAATTCCGAATCTTCATATCGACTTATTTCAGCTTGGAATGCAATCTCGATAAATGCCATTTAGGTAGTAGTAATGCTTCGGGAAACCTGAAAATATAAAAATATGATTGAGACCATGTTTTGATTTAGGTAGGTACCTTAATTAGTATTATAAGGTAATTTGTGAATAAATAAATCATTTTAAGTTTATTTCTACTAACAACCACTTGTTACACGGTTATAATAAAGAGAAAGGTGGCTTGGTCATGGTCCTACTTATAGATACCTAAGTAGGTACCAAGCGCAAGAAAAATGGTATACCGGAATGTGCCAATCAAAACAGTTGTCGTAATTTTTTATTGCAAGTACTTGTGGTATCATTGTGAGCCCAATCAATAAGTTTTACTGAGCATCAAAAGTCCGTTCTTACTTTTGATATTGAGCTTTCATACAATAAAAACAGGGGAGTCGGATTGGTGTCTCCCCAACCAACCAAGAGGAGACATTAGATCTTTCTTTTAAAATTATATTTAGATTAGGTATTCATTAAACCCGTATGTCAAGCATAATGATCAAACCATTAAAAAAGTAGGTATATATGTCAAGCATGACGCACCTACCTATTCAATTTTGTCAATGAAATCCTCAAACGAAGCTTCATTAGTGGCATCGCCTTTTTACTTAAGGAGCATTAGGAAGGAAGGCTAACATAGTCCGCAACGACCACAACTAAAGGTTTACTCATTTTATCACTCCTTAGATTCTTAGGAATCTGGTTTTTGTAAAACATGCATTTAAAGATCCAAAGAAAGCAGAGAAGTTAATTTTTGTACCTACAGTGTGGAAACCTTATGTGCGTAAGTAACAAGTCGTTACCCTGCATACCTGCGCGGTACGCCTGATTAAAAAGGTCGCTAGTTCCCCTAGATAATTGACGTTGACACAGGTTATTGACTGACTAGCCTCCGTGACAGCGTGCACTTAATTACCTGCTGTTGCATTATGAAACCCTGATACCAATAGGAATGAATGGAGAGGAATTACCACCGAGGCTATTAAGAGCTTTCAAGATAGACACGACCTTCAGTAATGAAGAACGCGACATAAGCGAGAGAGAAGGTAGAGTATTACCATACAACGCCATGCCGCCAGTGCTACATGTACTATCGGTCAAAGATACGCATGCTCACTTAAGAAAATATTTCTGTGGAAGCGCAGCTAGTGACAAACCACATACCTTCCTGCGGGCCTAGACAAAATCCATTTTCTGTAAGCGTTAACGCCAAAGGAAAAATTAAATTGTATGGAGTTGACATTTACTAACACGTGACAATCACGTGACATGTGGTTAGCAAATGTCAACTCCATACAATTTAATTTTTCCGTTGGCGTTAACGCTTACAGAAAATGGATTTTGTCTAGGCCCCCTGGTTTCGCCCAATTAGAGACAATATACATTTTGTGAGTACAGGCGTGTAACATTATATTAATACTTACTATTACGAACACTACTAAAATACGCTTCGTGCATCCTTTGGTCAAAATACATGCATTAGGCGATCGAGTTGTGAGCCGTGCTATGCGATTATAGCCTTAAAGGTGAGCATGCGGAAGATTTGTCGATAGTACATCAGTGGATAGAGGATTTTTTTTTTTTTTTATAGTTGATAGGCTTGCGTTTGACCATAATCTCACCTGATGTTAAGCGATGATGTGGTCGAAGATGAAGCACGCTTGCCTAGAAGTAACCTATTCACTCTTGACTTAAAGACTCCCAGGTTATAACTATCAGGAAACACAGACTCCGGCAGGGAATTCCACTCCTTAGCCGTACGCACAATGAAAGTATTCCCAAAACGTTTCGTGCGTATGGGTGGGATGTCCACCATGTAACGATGGCGCATCGCCGTTTGTCTTGTAGTCCGATGATGGAACGGGCTTGGCGGAATAAGACTGTGCAATTCCATCGCACACTCCCCGAAATGTAACCGATAGAAAACTGACAGGCATGCAACACGTCGCCGATGTTCTAGGCTCTGGAGCCTAGTCTCGAATTTTAAATTTTATACAGAATAATTTAGATTTTTATTCTGTTTCTTAGTATTCAGTTTAGCATTTCAAAATAAAAGAATGTTAATAAAATTATGTTAATCGAGACAGGCAGTCAATACGACCATTATTAACACGCAAATTCTATTAACAAGTTTGAATAAATACAAACAGCAGTTGCGGTTTTTCACTACGATACCACTTCCGGTGACGAGAGTAAATAATTTCATAATATACATTACTAGCGACCCGCCCCGGCTTCGCACGGGTGCAACAGCGTTCGCGAGAATCGTTAACATACGGCAGTTTTTTCGACGCCTTACTCCACAATTTTCACTACCACGAAAAATCCTATCTATTTTCCGGGATAAAATATAGCCTATACGGATTCGGAAGAATCCCTCTAAGTAATGGTAAAAGAAATTTGGAAATAGGTCCAGTAGTTTTTGAGCCTATTCAATACAAACATACAAAAATACAAAAATACAAAGGTTTCCTCTTTATAATATTAGTATAGATAACTAGCTTTCTGCCCGCGACTTCGTTCGCGTGGGATGGTTTTACCGCGTTCCCGCGTAAAATCCCGATCCCGTAGGAATTCCGAGATAAAAAGTAGCCTATGTGTTATTCTAGGATGTAAACTATCTACTTGCCAAATTTCATTCAGATCCGTTCAGTAGATTTTTATTTTCGACAAGCCTTAAAAAATACGTATAAATAGACTCGTTATTCATGAAAAAAACATCAATAGCTATATAATAGATTATAACGAAAACTCGGATGCGGGTAGTGGGCCCACAAACGACGATCCCACAAACGAATTAGTATTGGACCCGATTCTTCCGGCCTCTAAGTACTAACACATCATAAATGAGGAGGATAATAAAATAATAAATACAGACTTGAAGGATGATAATAATATTATTATTATCATATATTATTATTAAGCGTCAATAGCCCAATGGATAAGGTGTCGGACTTGTGATCGAGAGGTCGCAAGTTCGAACCCCACCCATTACACTATTGGCGTGAACCCACTACAGACACAAGCATATTTAGCTTAGTTGGAGGGGTTAACAAGATTGCTAGTAATGTGAATTCTACCCACATTGCTAGTAATCTTTAAAAAAAAAAAAAAAAAAAAAAAAAAAAAAAAAAAAAAAAAAAAAAAAAATTACTCGTACATAGTAGGTAGCTACTACGACTTCGTACCCGCGTGAATTAAAAAAAAATATAACCTAACTATAGCACTTGCAAATAATGCCCCTAACCACCAAGGATTTTTTTAGAATTGGATTATTACACCCGTATTTAAAGACAAATAAGTAATTACTTCAGCGTAAGTAACGATTTTTATTCTAAAGTTTAGTAATTGCTTGACTGTCACAAGTTAGAATTCTTAGCCAAGTAATAGTCACCATTTTCTTTACTTAAGCATTAAGAACAACAGCATTTTGCAGATTAAATTAGCAATGGAAAGCATCGAAGCGACTTTTGGTGTTATAGATGATATCGAAAACGATATACTACCAGAGATTGAAGTTGCTGAGCCTAGAAATCGCAAATTTTACTTTCGTGATGTGGATCCGTTTCATGATTATATAATTATTATATCATTTTCCAGACTTGAGAATGGTTTTTTCCTGTCTACTTCAGACATAATTATAATTTTTGAAAGAAACTAAGTAATAAAATCTTGAACTCGCCGACATAATACTAGAATTTAAACAAAATTTCAAATAACAGAAACAGGCTATAAAATTAAAAATCACATAACAGTAACTAATTCAAGTGTAAAAAAATACATTCCATTTTTGTGGGGTTATGTCTTGTCAAACGTTTTGTTTCTCCCACCAATCACTTATTTACTTTAGAAATAATTAAATGAAATAATTAATTTCAATTAGTTTTTTAAATATTGCTTTATCATAATTATGAAGTAAAATAAAATTTAAGTAATATTATAGATGTTAAAGCTAAATAATCCACACCTTACGTATGCCTTCTAATGAAACAAAACGCAGTAACTGAGTGTTACCAGAAGGAAACAACTATCAAGCGTAGATTCTTACTCAAGTATTTACTCAAGTAAGTACCCAAGTAACACAGTCTTGGAGGTTTAAAACAAATTTGTCTATAGACAGTCTATTCATGGTAAATCTTTAGATAGGGGCTTTCTAAAGATGGTTTCAATAAAGAACATGTATTCTTATAGAGTTTTTTTTCAATTAGTTTTTTAAATATTGCTTTATCATAATTATGAAGTAAAATAAAATTTAAGTAATATTATAGATGTTAAAGCTAAATAATCCACACCTTACGTATGCCTTCTAATGAAACAAAACGCAGTAACTGAGTGTTACCAGAAGGAAACAACTATCAAGCGTAGATTCTTACTCAAGTATTTACTCAAGTAAGTACCCAAGTAACACAGTCTTGGAGGTTTAAAACAAATTTGTCTTAGACAGTCTATTCATGGTAAATCTTTAGATAGGGGCTTTCTAAAGATGGTTTCAATAAAGAACATGTATTCTTATAGAGTTTTTTTTCTCAAGCTCGATTATTTTTAGAGCATTTGTTCTAAAGCACACTTATTTTAAGTACGTTTATAGGTATATTGAATGTTTTAAGATACAATGCTCTACAAATAGTTAATAAAGCCTAAAGGTACCTAACTTGATATAACTTTATAGATAATATGATATTTTAAGATAAAACATTCTATTTTATCTATTGGTACTCTTATCTTTGCTTATAAACAGACTTTTAAGTGTAGATAAAATACTTTAATAGATATTTTTCAGATTGTCTTAAAAAAGTATAGTGAAAACGTGTTTGTAGTGGTTTTTTTCCTAAAAATGGCTTAATTAAGTGTATTTTACATTAAATATGCAATGGAAACAGTAAAAAAAGACAACACGTCGAAACTGCGACGGAGTGGCCCCGCGGACGAATAGTAGGTACATGCGCGGCCCGAAGGGGGGGGTCACAGGGGACATGACACCCCCCCCCTCCCCACAAAAGCGTACACGTCAAATTGAAAAATCTTCTACAAAATAAAAGAAAGCTATTTAAACGGAGCGTAGAGTCCGTTCCCACTTATCCGATCAGTCTTTTTGCCCTGAAACCGGACGCCGGACGTGGGTGTTCACATTAAATCCGATCAGTCTGTTTTGCCGGAAGGTCGGTGGTTCTACTCGCCGCCAGTTTACATTTGTATTTCGTACGCGATGGACGGCGACGATGATGTTCTTATATTGTGGTGGTATTTGAGACGAAAACGTAGTAGAAAACGGAGACAACATTGGGTGCATCCTATACTTCGAGACCGATTTTCAACATATTTGAAACATTGATGGGGGAATTAAGGAATGATGAGGCGAAGTTCTTTAACTACTTTCGAATGTCTTTTTCCTCTTTCGACGATCTCTTGGGAAGAATTTCATTGGACATAAAATTACAAGACACAAGATTTAGAGAGTGCATTTGTCCACAACAAAAGCTGTCCATATGTTTAAGGTACGTCCTTTTTTTTTTCAAATATTTATATAGGAAATGCTCTTCCAAGATGGCTAGTTGGATTGTAATATAGTTTTATGAGTTTAATAAAATACAGATTTGCAATTATTGAAATATTTTTATTGGAAACAGTCACATGAGAGCTTTTGTTTTTGTCGTCTTGATTAAGTCATAGTGACTAAATTCCTTCAAAATCATAATCTAATACACTCGATGCTTCAGAAGATGGCTGAGAATGATACGATGACTGAGAGGTTGGTTATGGTGAACGTACGAACGCTGCCGTTTGCTGAAGAGATTGTAACGCACTTGTCGCTGCAGGAGATGGTTGAGAATGATACGATGACTGAAAGGTTGGTGATGGTGAATGTACGAACGCTGCCGGCTGCTGAAGAGGTTGTGTATGGTATCCACGATATTGATCTTGCCATTCAGTTTGATAATCATATCTTTGGAAACCAACACTATTCCTTTGATTTTTTGTATAAGAGCTAAAACTCCTCCTTGAAACTCTAAAGTTTCATCCATTGTGAAAGAATCAACGGCGGGTAGTACACCCTTGAAAAATAATAAATTTGTGTTTTCTTTTTCTTGTGTCATCCTAAAGTCCAGGAATTTAGACATCTTTTCATCGACGTCTATTGTGCTCTTCGTGCTTATGGGAATCGAAGGTTTACGAAAGTCAGTTTCATTACTAGGACCACTTTGTACATTTCCTTCATCGTAGTTTTGAATTGACTCTTCGGTTGATCTCGGCTCATAAACCTTCTTTAAAAACATCATCTATCATCGTGTACATAACGTCGAGACTTTTTGGCAGCAGATCCAATTTTTTTTCATCTTTCTTATTTTTCATCGATTTTCGCCATGTGTCTCGAATGTTGTTCCATTTATCCGATACAGATTTTCCTGCAAACAAATAACAATAAGTATTATAAAATTTTGTTAAGTGTTTTCATCCATTTTATTTGTTTTCAGATATTATTCAGATATCATTTTATTTACTCATAATTATAGGGTAGGAATATCGACCATTAGTAAAATAATAAAAGAAACCAGCGTCATTATTTGGATGAGATTATTCACAGATTTCATGAAGTTGCCTGATACAGAACGTGAATGGGAAGCCATTACAAATGAATTTGAAACAAAAGATAACTTTCCTCATTATCTTGGAGCTGTACATGGAAAGTACATCAGAATTATAAAACCATGTCATAGTGGTTCTATGTTCTCTAATTATAAAGATTATTTCTCTTTTGTATTACTTGCTGTGGTCGATTCAGAATACCGATTCATCTACATAAGTGTTGGTTCATATGGAAAAGAGTGTGATTCTACCATATTAAAGAACAGTACCTTTTGGCAAAAATTTAATGATGGTTCATTAAATATACCAAACCCCAAGCCTGTACAAGAAACCACACAATCATGAAGAAATGCCGTATGTACTCATTGGGGACGAAGGCTTTAGCTTAACACCAAATCTCTTAAAACCATATCGGGGTACACATTTAGATCATGAATAAAAAATCTTCAACTATCGCTTGAGCCGAGCTAGAAGATATGTTAAGTGTGCCTTTGGTATTCTAGCCTACATCGGCCGATAGATCTTCAAATAGAAACGGCGATTAATGTCATAAAAGCTTCTACGGTTTTACATAACTTTGTCCGAGATAAAGATGGTATTAATTTACAACAAAACCCAATAAGTGAAGAAGTGAAGAAACGGGCCCGTTTCCACATCGTTCACATCCGCGACCGTGTAGAGGTGGTCCTACTGCAAATATAATTCGAAGAGCAAGAGAAGAATACCTTGGTAGGAAGCAGCTATATGAAACTACCTACATAGTATTGTATAAAAAATTAACTTACCAAACTTTTTTCTTTCTTTTTCGTCCAGTTTCTCAAACTCAGGATTTAATATTATGCAAATTTCCCGCCACGCTTCTAATCGTCGATTTGTTAATTTGTACTCGTCCAACGTTTTATCCCACAATACGAGTTTATTTTCGACTAGCGATATTAACGCGCAAGCGTCCACGTCCATTTTGCACGAGCACTGACGCCAAAGAGAATGTAATACACTAGACGCCGAATGAGACTAGCGACGCGAGGAAGGGCGGGGCGGAGGGGGTCTCGTCTTCAGTCTAGACGCAACGTTCCGATCCGGGCGTTTTGACTGATCGTCGCAGTGGCAAAACGTCCGTCAAATAACTCCGATCAGTCTTTTTTCCCGGATCAGTCATAATGTGAACAGCTCCATACAAATTGTACTGCCACTGGCACATCCGTCTATTTAGACTGACCGAGAAAAAAGACTGATCGGATAAGTGGGAACGGGCTCTGATACATTTTATGGTGTTTTTGGTTTCGTCCTCGACAGCCGGTGGAACTTCGTAAAGCACTTCCGACGTTTGGCTCTAAGGCTGGACGAGGCAGAGGCTGCACTGAAGCAGCTCCTGCCCAATCTAGGACGGCCAAACGCTCTACGCGGAGATTGTACGGTCCTTGCCATAGGATCTGGAGGTGGTAGGATTCGCGCGCTTGCACAATTGGCGCAAGGACGAGGCATGCCTCAATCGCGCCGATAAATAACCTCTTTGAGGGGTGGCTGGAACCGCCGATGAGCTGACGCCATGGCGTCCTCACCTTCCGCCTGATGCAGGTGCTGACCGAACTCCAGGCTGTTTCGGGAGGTACCTTATTCGATACAGCGGGAGGATCCACCTGGGTGTCGTCATTGTGAAGATAATCCGCAGGACGCGGTGGAGCATACGGTAGAAGTGAGCCCCGCTTGGGCGGAACACCGCCGTGTCCTTGTGGAGGCGATCAGCAGCGGCAATCTTTCGTTCCTGGTTCAGACCATGGTGCGGGGCGAGCGGGAATGGGATGCAGTTGCTTCCTTCTGCGACGCAGTCATGCTAGCAAAGGAGGAGGCTGAATGCGTGAGGGAGAGACAACTTGCTTCCTCACGCCCCAGTCCCCTCGGGCGTTGGCAGCCGATGTCCGGCCACCGTTGGCGTGGTGCGGCTGGCGAGCAGGGGTAGCCCACCGTTCGGTAAGGATAGGTCTGCTGTCACCTAAATTGCCGGCCTCAGACTTCAAAAACCAACCCCCAAATAAAATTATAGTTTTTCCCCGGACACCCTAGAAAAAATTATTTTCGAAGTTGAAAACAAAACGAGGTTTACTTATGGTTTTATTTTTTTTATAACATTATAGAGCTATGATAGAGCTCTATATTTTTTCATATAGTCTCTTTCTTTATATAAATCAACATTATAAAAACAATGTGATAAAATCATCGTGCTTTTTAGCACCCGTAAGACATGAACGCTTATAGGGAAAATCCCCCCGGACGCTCTACAAACTAGGACAAATCCGGGGAAAACCGGATGGATGGCAGCCCTTGGTTACCAGGCTCGGAGAGACGGTGCATCGTGTTGAGCCTTTGCCTGCTGGGAATGTTCTAACGAGACACCACGGCCCCGGACCACAAGGGCAACTGAAGGAACAGGGTCGGTTTTTAGTCAGAAGAAGCCTGACACTCCCTTCCGCTAAAAAAGGAATAAAATAGTGTATTGTGCAATAAAGTCAAATTTAGTCGACTTATTTTATTATAAGTGACCCCTCCAAAATTGCAGGCTGCGACCGCGCCTGAGTAGGTATAATACAACCGAACATGTCAAAACATGCGTTACTCATCTATTACTCGGTCAAATTACGGGCTTTGTCTACAAATCTGCGAATATGCACATAGCTAATAAAATTAAATACGAATAGGTAGGGGTACGCAGCTACGGAGGGATCCGTCCACTTTTGTATACCAGCCTTATGTTAACACTTTGTGTCTTTGGCACCGCCGCCGCCGGCGTATCTATACATACCTACTTAGGGGCCGTCCATTAATCACGTGATGTTTTTTTTTGCATTTTTTGACCCCCCCTCCCCCTTGGTGATACATGGTGAGGTTTAAGGCTACCCCTCCCCCCCTCCCCCTATATCACGTGTATTTTTTCGTACCTGCAAAGAATCTATTTTTTTTAATATTTATAAAATACTGGTATAAGTATCATCTGATTATAATATAGAAAATTAAAGACTACTATAATAACGTTCAGAGGTATACAGAAAGGTTGCAGTTTGTTTTTGACTGACATAAAAATAATGAAAGAAATGCGAAAATCTTTTTGTACTAATACATGAACATTATCATTGACATTATCCGACGAGCCCTTGTCACCGTCGGCGTTCCAGCCGTAGTGGAACCCAATAAACTGGCGCGTGACGATGGCAAGAGACCGGACGGACCAGTTCATCATGTTGTGCTGGCGCTCCCTCTGCGGCTGCAGAAAACCTGAAGCGGCGTAAATATTGTCATCTCGGTGATAACTATATTTTCGAGCCGTTTGGGGTCGAAACTCTCGGACCATGGGGCCTGTGTGCTCACAGCCTTTTTAAAGAAATATCGAAAAGACACGTTGACGCTTCCCGCGACCCAAGGGCTGGCTATTTCTTTGGTCAACGGCTATGCATTGCTATACAACGAGGCAATGCCGCCAGTATCTTGGGTATGTTGCCAGCCGACAGCGTTGAGGATCAATTTTTTGATGCTTTATTATAGTTTGTATTTTAGTATATAATTATGTATATTTGTTTGGAAATACATGAACATTATTAAATTTAGAGTATTTTCGGACCACGGATTAGCAAGTCTTTCTTCAAAACCAATAACTGGATAAGCATCTTGCAAGTCAGTTGTTGGCACAGTGCTTTGTTGAAGATTAACATCGGTTTCATCAAGGCACACGGCGTCATCATTTCGCCCACTTCATAAATTCTTTTTTTTTAACCGACTTCAAAAAAGGAAGAGGTTCTCAGTTCTTCTTGAACTTTTTTTTATTGATTCTTGGCTCGCGTTTAACCACCATCTCACCTGATGGTAAGTGACGATGTCGTCGAAGATGAAGCACGCTTGCCTAGAAGTAACCTATTCACTCTTGACTTAAAGACTCCCAGGTTATAGCGATCAGGAAACACAGGCTCCGGCAGAGAATTCCACTCCTTAGCCGTACGCACAATAAAGGTATTCCCAAAACGTTTTGTGCGTATGGGTGGGATGTCCACCATGTAACGATGGCGGATCGCCGTTTGTCTTGTAGTCCGATGATGGAACGGACTTGGCGGAATTAGATTGTGTAATTCCATCGCACACTCCCCGAAATGTAACCGATAGAAAACCGATATACTTGCAACTCGTCGTCGATGTTCAAGGCTCTGGAGCTTTGATTCGACCAGTGAATCGTTGCCAATGAGTCTCTTAGCACTTTTCTCGATAGACTCAAGCGCGTCCAGTTGGTATTTGGCAGATCCATCCCAAAGATAAGAGCAGTACTCCATACAGGACCGAACCTGGGCTTGATAGAGATTGAGCATCTGTTCCGGTGTGAAGTACCGTCTCACCTTTGCTAGGATTCCCAACTTTTTTGCTGCTAACTGAGCCTTAGCCTCGATAAAAGGACCAAAATTGAGGGTGGAAGTTAGCGTTACCCCAAGAAGCTCAATACGATCTGTTATGGGCACGGTTACATCGCGGAAAGTAGAAGCCGGTCGGAATTGGCTCTTTTTTGTGGAGAAGAGACACGCCTGGGTCTTAGCTGCATTAAACTTGACCAATTTGGCATCACCCCATTCGGAGACAGCCTTCAAGGACAAGTTCAAGCGCTCAACCATGTCCTCACGGAGAGACTGGTTTTTGCGAAAGCCGTATTGTCGGTTACTGAGGATGTCGTTGGCTTCTAGGTATGGCAGGAGCTTGCTATTAAGTACATGCTTCTGCGTGACTGAAATAGGCCTGTAGTTGGCCGGGTCGGCACAACTGCCCTTTTTGGGCACAGGCTGCACGTTAGCCAGCTTCCATACTTTCGGCACTTTTCCAGTCTCTAGCGAGAGGCGAAACAGGCGTGTCAAGATCGGAGACGGTTCAGGCGCACAAGTTCTAAGAAAAATTGCTGGTATCCCGTCGGGGCCACTAGCTTTGTTCACGTCGAGATTACGCAGCACTCTACGGACGTCCTTCTGATGTATGCGAATATCCGACATACATGTCTCGCATCCAATAGGAGCATCAGGAGGGTGAGCATCAGGAGGGTGAGCATCACTACTATCCAGACGTGAAGACTCCGTAAAAAGAGCGGCAAACAAGTTTGCTTTTTCCTCAGCGGAGTGGGCCAGAGACCCGTCAGGTTTGAGCAGTGGTGGTAGAGAGGGGCGACAGAAGTTCGATTCGACCAACTTCGCCAGGGACCAAAACGCTTTGCTGCCAGCAGGGTATGAAGCAAGCTTGTTCCCAATTCGGCTAACGTGGTCGAACCGGTCACACTACAACTTTTTTTTATGTATGTTACCTCATAACTCGAAGACGGCTGGACCAATTTGGAATTTTTTTTTTTTCGTTTGATAGGGTATACTTTCTCGTTGGTCCCATTGTTATGAAATCAGGATATGATGATGGAATCCTGGAGTAATCGAGGAATCTCTTCAAATATTATAGGCATACCTATAGCGTTTTGGGTATTTCTAATAGTACCTTGTGTTGTTGCTCTTGAAAAGCACCATTTGGGACAGTGGAACTGATGATGAAGACCACATATGGCCACCGAAACTACTCAATCATAAGTATTTCGTGGATTGCGATTCGGTTACTTGAATATGCACTTTATGCTCGTCACAATGCATATGGTGATGTAGAGCTGATGGTGAAGTACAAGGAGAACTCCTCAAAAATGAACGGCTCTGCATCGGGAAAAGCAAAATTTTGTAAAAGTTGATAAGTAATTCACATTTTGGCTTTTGTTTTTTTGACAAACCAACCCACTAAAAAGCATGAAAAAAAACTTATAACCATATCAAAACACTACAAAGCCAATATTAACTTTAATTTCGGAAGGTGGTGTAAAAAAAAATTAAAATACAAAGCCAATAACACCGACTATCGAAATTAAAGTAATTTTTGGCTTTGTAGTGTTTTGATATGGAAGTCGGTTTTTTTTTTGTAGTATATTTTTGTTTCGCATTAGCCCACAATTCATTAACTTTTTATTTGTGAGCCACACTAGATTTTTACTTTTCTTATACTCTGCAAATAGGTCTTTATACAGATCCCCTAGTTTAGACGTGTTCATTCAAAACGTACGAATTTAAACAATTTACGCATGTGTATTCAGTGTTAAAACAACAAAATAACTGACACTGACAAGCTGAATCCTGCGGACTCTTGTAGCGGTTCGCGGGAACTGTAGTTCGTTCATTGCCTGGCAACGGCGAATCAAGGTCACACTACAAGTCATTTTCGATTTTGTACGCGCTTGCCGAAAAAATAAATACACGTGATATATTACTTTACCCCCCCTCCCCCTTGTGATATTTCGTGATTTTTTATGGACCCCCTCCCCCCTTTCGAGCCTCACGTGATTAATGGACAGCCCCTTACTATTATACTTCTTCTTTTACTTACCCTCTTGAATTGATTAATTAGATTGCTCTGTTACTGCATAAAATGGTCTTCCATTTACAACACATCTAATGACCTGGATGACAGTTACTAGATAATCTTAAACCACTCATAAATCTGTTTTGTTTTGTTCTGTCGTTTTTCTAGTAAATTTTATCTTGACGCCATTTTTATTGCTTAATTTTGCTTCAAATGATTTTCGTTACATATTTTAATGCTTATTATTATGTTTTTATAATTAAATTATGTCTAATTAAACATTTAACATGTTTTAAATTACTATATTTTAAATAAAATGAGTATTTGAAACATTATAATGCAATTTCAAAAATTGCCTTATAGAAATAATTTCGTAAAAAAATATTAAATCTAACATTTACAGCGGGCGCTCTTATTTTAAGAGAGTCTTACATAATAATCGACGATAGAATTTCAATCGCATATAGATTTGCTTGTTTATAACTAGCTAAAACATAAGTATATATGCAGTGGCGGTACCTTCATATAAGCCCAAAAGCCCGGCGGCATGCCTTACTAAAAAATGCTCGATAGAGAATCAATGTCAAACCCGAACTATTTAAAAGTTCGCGCGCTTAATTCTTATCAAAATAACACAATGTATCTACTGAGTACACTACTACGCATCGCGATTGTTCGCGCGCAGAGTTTCGCATTTGTAGCATCTAATGATCCACATATTGCTATCTCGCTTACACGCACCGGCTTTTACCGGGCTTTCAAATACTATATCTGTCACTTTCGCACTTATAGCGATGTGCCGTATAACGAGTTAGGCCTTGTGCGTAGAAAAAATCTATCACTATGGCAGATTAAAGCAGGGCATTCGTATGAAGTTGCATGCGTATGCGTGACCTTGTCAGCTTGCCAACTCTGCAGTGTTGCCGTTTTAGCCACACGTTGAAAGATCTTGGAGATTTTTAACGTGTTTGGAAACTTTTTTAACATTTATCAACAATAAAAACTAGCGACTTTTAAAATAACGAAATTAAATACAGTCAAAACCGTTTACAACAACATCATTTAGAACAACATACCGGTTATATAGACCAAAATCATAGGTACAAAATACTTTGTACCTTGAAAACATCACCGGTTATTACGACTATCGGTTTTTACAACCAAATATGAGTGGTCCCTTGGATGTTGTTATAACAGATTTTGACTGTATTCAAGCAATATCTTAAAAATAAAAAAAAAATTAGCTAGATTTTTCATATACCTGGCGACTTTTTTTGCCTAAATGACAACACTTGAGTAGTTCCCGACATTCTAGAGTGCAACTAACTTCAGTTTCATTTGCTTGAGTGAGTGAGAAAAGGTTTTGTTTGTTTTCTAAGATTTTCTCAGTGATACAATTGTTTTGGTGATTTACCTACAACAATGGAGGTAATTGTACCTTGTGAGGATTTAAAATGCGTTCAAGTTTTGATTGGCGAAGATAAGGTAAAATCTTTAAACTTTGCTCAGAAAAAACAGTTAATTTCTTCATTAAAACCGACGCCTAATCTGTGTATTTCTCAGACTAGTAAATCGCATAAACGAAAATTTAATAGATCAGTCAATCATTTCATTCATGAGAATAACCTCGAAGATGCCTTTCCCGAGCTGTTAAAGTTAGCGTATCTTGTAACTATTCCGGCTACAAGTTCTTCCGCGGAACGTGCTTTTTCGTCTCGTATCTGAGAAATACACAAGGTCAAGAGCGTCTTTCCGAATTATCAATGATAGCTATTGAAAAACAGTTGTTGGTAGAATTAAAACGATTACCAACATTTTACTCTGATGTAATTAAATCATTTCTTAAGAAAGATAGACGATTCCAATTAGAATATAAATAATTTATTTAAATTCCTTATTACATTCTATCTAGCTATTTTTTAACTTTCGTTTTGTAACTTTTTGATTTGTTTTTTTTTTGTCTGTAACCTGGGTTCTGTTACGAAGGAAGCAACTACTTACCATAACTTTGTTCCCTCAAGCAATGAAGCAAACCAAACGGCTTTTTTCAAAGCCACCGGAGGTATGCAATTGCTGATATGTTTATTATATTCAATCTAGCACTAGCATGCCTTCAGTGTGCTTTGGTTACCTCATTCACCGCACGACAAGCAAGAGTGAAATTGAAGAAAGAAGAGGAAAGAAGAAGATGGATGAATTCACTTTTAATTTATTGTACCTAACCAGTAGTTTATGAGAAAATTGCGATGATACATACGTAGGTACCTACATACTCAGTCGAAAACTGAACTTTCTTTTTTTGAAATCGGTTAAAATTTTATTGGGCTTGCGTTATTTTGAAACCCTAGGCACGCCACTGTATATATGAAATATGAAATTTGTTACGCCATGATGCAATACAATAATAAGTTTAAATAACTCTTGTAACTTCTTCGCCATTATGTGTCGTTGTCTATTACAAATCAAAAGTTACTTAAAGTTGTTAGTCTTGAGTTAATTTTGGTTTAAAAACTCGACGAGTAAAGACTTCTTTAAAGGTCTCAACGTTATCTATAAACTATCTACTAGTAAAATTTGTGATCTATAAACAGTTTAGTGAGACACTAGAAAAATCTCTATAGACAATTAGAAAATTTACAACTCTTATCTCTATCTATTCATGTTTTCTTAACTCATTCTTATGCGAGCGAATAAGGTTGTGCCCACTTTTACTAAACTGTGTCTATAAGCGTTCTTGAAGATTACTTGGGGAATATTTTACTCTTAAGGTAGACGATAAAATTAAATTCTATTCGATATCTAATAGTCCGTTTTTAGACGCGATTGTGTTACTTGGGTAACCTACATTACTCGATTTAAGAATAAGATTTTGTAATGAAGAATTCTATCCTCAAGTAATGACTTCACTAAGAAATTACTTAGCAGCAAGAAATCGCTTGTCTATAAATACCAGTGTTAGATCCGGAGATTATCCCCTCCATACAAACTCACAAACCAGTTTTATCCCTTTATAAAACAAAAGAAGTATGAATACACAATTGTGTCTATTTGAATGAAGTTGTCAGTTTGATCATGGTTTTTGTTATCTTCAAATAAATACATATGTATTATTAATTTACCGATAATGTACATAAATGAGTGAAGCAATTTAATTTTTTGGTAGACCTGCTAGTACAGGTACTAAAGCTATTCTGGTTTTCATTAATTACTATAACTTTGAATAGGTATAGATATAGTGCTGTTTTTGAGTAAGTATTAAGGTTGCTTTACTAACTTTGCTTTGCAATAAAAATTAATGTTAGGATATTATGTAACAACAAAATGCGTCAAAGATATAGAAAGTATGATCATCATATGTATGATCATAGATAATTTTCCTACTTATAATTAACGTTTCAGACTTAGAAGAATAACGATTTCAGAAACTGAAATTGATGTGATAGAGCTGACACATTAACCGTCGAGTCACGTCTATATAGTTAGTTACTGAATTGACAAACCTTGCAGAAATCGGGTATGTGTCTCTTTAGTCTTCTAAATAATTATAGTATTGCAGGCCCTCATCACCTCTCTCACGCCTGAGGGCAAACTCATTTTTATTTTGCGAAACAATGACATATTATCTTTGGTGCCAGTGTTTTAGTTGCTGTATCTGTTTAACGACTGGACTCCTGGCTCATCGCAAGTCGCAGAAAACGATAAATATATTATTCATTAGATAATTCTAATAATATGAAAATATAACACGGGCCCAGATTGAATGAAATATTTGGTTTCTTTGATTTTAGACCTTAGTCTTACCGACGACGTTTTGAATTCTTTTGCAGTATGTAGTTTTTCCAGCCAGAGAAGAGGGCGAGGTCAACTTTCAATTTCAATGTTTTATTTACGTCATGTGTTAGTCAACTTAACTATACTTCATAAAACAAAGCTTGATCTCTGCGACGGCTGTCAGTAGCATGAAGTCCTGAATTTTACAATAGTACAGACCAGTACAGACAGTACCTATAAATGTCATACTTTATGGGCATGCCAACCTATTAAGTGCTGGGCGATGATTCATCGCGACCACAGACTATAAACTATCGATATTTTAAATAAAACTTAATTTAAAATTAATTTATGTTTTAATCTTATTGTATATTTTAATATGATAACATTACTTACATTTGTACATACTTGATCTAAAATAATAGTGAGTAAATAAAATCCAATTTCTAGCGATTCAGAAACTGATGAATAAATGCATTTTATATTAAAAAATATTCGTTTAACTTAGTAACGTTTGTAACTAAATTAAACCCAAGTACATGTTACATTAGCATCGACAATAGTAAGAAACGTCGATAATTTCTATCGACAATATTTATATCCTGACAAACCTAGGAATGTCAGTTTGACATATGTCGCAGAGATCAAGCTATCTTTTATGCAGTATAAGTGAATCATATAAAGCGACAAAGCTAATACAAACCAGTTTTTTGTCAATCGTCCACGATTAGGTATAGAAAGTTTTTTGTTTAGTTTCGGGGATAAACCATCATACATAAGGCACCTGAACTTTTGAGGAAACAACCAGAGAGTGTGGGACTTTTATCTCAGTAAAACCATCCTGGTTCTCATCAACCAACAGTATTTTAAAAAGAGTAACTGTGGAGTTTCTTGCCGGTTTTTCTGCATAGAAAACGACCAATTTCAAACCGTGCCCTAACTTCCGTCGTTTTATAAGTGCCCATGTAGGTGCCTATGTGAAATAAAATATTTTGAGTTTTGAGTACAGTCGCAGCACATCAAGCTATCCAAATCTGTCAAATTTACCTAATTGAGTTTGAACCTTATCACGTTGTAATAAAGTTGTAAAATCTATTAAATTATTTTGACAGATTGAAGTAGGTTGATGTGCCGGCCACTGTACATAGAAGGGTCCCCACTACCTATAACGGGGTTCCTTAGGAATTATACAGACCTGGTCTTAACTAGTACTTTTGTGTGGCAGTCTATAAGATCTTTTAGCTATATAGCCGACCATTGTATCCTATATAATAATCTGTGGAGGATGGGAGCCACTAGAAATAGAATTACTCAATAAAATCATAATAAAATACGGACTTTTCATAAATGCTCTAGTCTTTACTATCATTTTTACATAACTCCTTTTGTTTCTTCTTTTAAATATTGACACATAAGTATAAAAAGATTATTACAATAAAACATATACTGCCAATTCCAAAATATTATAAAAAGGTTGGTCGGTTCACAACATAATCAAAGATAAAATAATAGAAGCGAAGCTAGCTAAGCTAGAACAGATTTTAGCCTCGAGGAATAAGACGTTACGGATCTAATACAAAATTATTTCTTAATTAGCCTGTCTCATTAGCTTGCGTAATAGTCAATATCTATTATAAGGTGGTATTTCGCCAAAGTACCAATAGAAATACAATCATTAACGATGATGATAAAATCACGTCTCGGTTGCAAACGCCGCGCGCCGCCCTGCGCTGTTGTGTAAACTAATATTAGAGAACAAAATTCGTTGGAAGATGTTGTCGGATGTGTGACGAAACTGCATGGAGCCATTAACCAGATAATCATAGTATTCTTATCTTCTTAGGTGGATCCATTTACTCAGTGCTATCCATGGCCATCTGTGTATTGTGTTCCTATACCATTATTTACTCTCAGTTGGCAAAGTACGAATACATTTTTAAAACAAAACATTCACAAGACGTTTTGAGAATACTTTCATTGTGCGTACGGCGAAGGAGTGGAATTCACTGCCGGAGTCTGTGTTTCCCGATAGCTCTAACCTGGGGATCTTTAAGTCAAGAGTGAATAGGTTACTTCTTGGTAAGCGTGCTTCATCTTCGACCACATCAACACTTACCATCAGGTGAGAGGGTGGACAAACGCGAGCCTATTATTAAAAAAAAAAACAGTATTTTGTGTCATTCAAGGAATGGGCTATTTTTTCGAGCAAACCGAATCGCTAAGACACCGGGTACTTTTTTAATTTAACCAATCATTTTTTAAGGAGAACTAGCAGTGTGGGTAGAATTCACATTAATTGCATTGTTGTTAACCCCTCCAACTAAGTGAAATATGCTTGTGTCTGGTGTGGGTTCACGGCAATAGAGCAATGGGCGGACACAATAGCCATTAGGTTACTGACGCTTTTTAAAGTTGCATTGTTGCTTCGATGCTGAATATCGGTATCGCTTTCGATCTGCTTCCGATCGCGACTGAGATCTCCAATATGAATATACAAGCAACTTGGAAACAAGGAGCGGAACCGAAAAATATACAAGAAAGGTTCAGTCCTCTTCCCAGCATAAAATCCCCAAGCTACATATGTAAAGCCTGCCAGAATTGTGAGAATATTCTAACGAGATACCGCGGATCCATGCAAGAGCTTCAAGAGGTACTGTAGGAACAGGGTAGGTTTGTAGTCAGTAGAACTCTGACACTCACTTCCGATCCAGAGCGGGAGAAGCCATTTGATAATTTTCCCCCGATAAAAAGCTAAATATATGAAGTTGAAACTGAAGCAACTAAGTAAGTATGTAAATAAGATTATCAATCAACTTCGTATAATTAAGCGTAGGTACGCAATGCTATTTGGTGCATGAAAGTTCAAAGACCAATCTCAAGCCAAGGTTGGTTTGTCCATTCTCACCTTTATAATTGCATTTTTATACGTATGTCGTTGTACTAACATCTGATTTTGGTGTCCGTATAATTATATACCTACTGTTTACTCGTTACTCGATTATACAGGGTGTTTCCACAGTAAGTGATCATATAGAGTTATGTTCTTTATGTTTTTGATAAGTAAAGCACCCTGATTAAAAAATTGTACTGTTATCCTCACTGTTAACATTTTTTTTTTCAGATTCATTTAGAGGGGCACCTCGCGCAACACGCAAATACTAGTTTAGTTATAAGCTTGCATAACTTAGCGTCTCATTTTAAGTAAACTTATGTATCGTTCTTATGAGAATAAACTCTTTTAACCTAAAATTACTCAAATAAAATTGCGGCAACATCTTTTTTTTTGTTTTTTTCCAGTTGATGGCAGATTGAACTTGTTTGTATTGTATATCAGATATCACCCTTACAACACTTTTAAAATGTGACAAGTTGACCTCGTTGCATTAAAATACCTTATTAAGAATTATGCAAGCATTATTCAACAATATCGTAATCAGTTGCTGGCTGACAACCTATTTATGGTTTATCTATACTAATATAAATACAGCGGAAAAGTTGGTTTGTTTGAACACGCTAAATTTCGAAAATACTGGAAAGATTTTTTTTTTTTGGATTTTTTTTTTTTTAATTAGATTTGGATAACACTGCCTCTTTTGCAGCCGGGTAAAATACTTTTTACCCGGTTATGTCTTTTCGTGATAAAGGCCATGGCAGTGCTAGTTAAAGATACGCGTTTCATAGCTCGGCTCGTATCATACAGGTTCTTTGTTCAGACAGAGATCGAGACTATTTTTTTAAGTTGTGGATTAGCTCGCTCTTGGCCTCAATCACGCCTGATAGTAAGCGATAAATTAATTCTACGATCGAGCTCAGACGATGCCTGTTTATTCTTTGCTTTATCAGACATGAGATTCTTTTTGTCAGACATTTATTTCTCAAAAACAATTCACTTACTTATCGTGAGAAATACAAGTTAATCTTAATTATATTATTATACATTAGTATTGTTATGAGGACACAGACACACAGTAGGTTACTCATGAATAAGGAATAAAAAATAAAATACTTCGGAATTGTATATCCTAAAAAGGTCTGCTAAATATTCATATGTCTATAACCATTTTCCGTGCATATATTACAAAAAAAATGTGTTATTTACAATGCTTATACAACGTGTAACAGAAACCCCATATCTATCCAAAAGGACTGAAGACAACACCGGGTATGGAGTCTCTATGTAAAGTTTCAGCTCAAAATAAGTGACTCACAGAATTGACCCCAAATTATTGGTTTCATATCGCTGCTTCAATTCAAAAGTACCACAAATAAAAAAAATGCAAAAATGTTTTTATTGTGAAAATACAATCGTAAGTCTTCATATTTTAATATTTAAAGAAGATACCCATTGATTTTGTATTTTAAAGTACAAAAACAACACAACCGTTTCTTTTGAATTTTTGTTTTGAACGCGCGTAATATGATCTAAACTACCATATTGTTAGTTGCGCGTCGACAACCTAACTGAAAGAACGTTTCTTTTGTGCAAAAGAGCCATATCACGAAATTTCATCTGTGTCACTCATTGATTTTATACGGAAAACGACCATATTTCGGAATACTTCAGTTTTGAATAAAGGATTCACGTAAGTATGATACTATTTTTAATTCAAAAGAACCATATTTCAAAAGTGGTTGTTTTGCATAGAAAATATACCTAAATGAACTTAAATTTATTGATCAAAATAAACTTATGAGACGATGTGTTCGTTTTGCATTTAAGTTATTTAAAATTAAGTGCGATATTTAAAAATTGTTTATTTTGAATATAAAAAAAAATACTTTCTATTATGATCATTTCAAATCAAAAGAGCCGTATTCAGGAATACACTCATTTTGCTTTTATTTTAACTGAGTTGTTTTAATACATAGGCCAATCGATAAATCACGTTTTGAGATACATTACTTTAGCATTTTTTGTGCAAGGCATTGTAATCATAGTAATTATAAAATTTTAGGTATTTTTTACGTATTACTAGCTTCTGCCCGCGACTTCATACGTGTGTGAAGGTTTTCCCGAGCAAATCCCGATCTCGTGGGAATTTCGAGATAAAAAGTAGCCTATATGTTATTCCAGAATGTCAACTATTTACTTTCCAAACTTCATTCAGATCCGTTCAGTAGTTTTTGCGTGAAAGAGTAACAAATAAATAAATAAACAAACATCCATCCATCCTCACAAACTTTCACATTTATAATATTAGTATTAGTAAAAAGTAAGATAAGAAAGTAAGAATTAGTAAGAAGTAAGATTATTCCGTAGGTTAAATAAATTTTAAATGAGGTGATTTATTACATTTTTTTGTTTACTAGGTATTCTATGTATGCTACCTATTTTATGAAGTTTAGTCATTTTAAAAACGCCAGGCTCCTTTTGAACCATCATGTCAGCATGATTGTTCAAAAAGAGCCGACGACTAAGGTCTGCGAGTGGATAGCATTGGTATGTATAGTCCATTACATTATTAAGTATTGTTTTTTACAGAATGAGTAGAAGAGTACATAGAATACTCAACATGGTAAGAGGTAACAGTAAAAGTAATGGCGAAAATGTTCAAGACTTGGAAAAACATCTGCAAATTGACTATCCAGTGTTGGAAGAACCAGATGTGAATCTGAATGAGTCTTTTGATAGTAATTCTATTCCTGACAGTCAACACAGTCTCAGTTTGTCTCTACTTGATGATGCATGTTCAAAAAGGAAATCAAACGTAGTTATTCCAGAAAGCGATTATGATAGCGACACTTCTGAGTCTACAAGGTCAACCAGTTCTAGTTCAGATTTCTCTTCGGACGATAGTGTTAAAGATCCAGATTTTCAAATTAGACAAGACTTTGCTTTAAGTAATTCAGATTCGGATAAAGACTTTACTAAAAATGTAAACCTCTTGTCTAAAAGAAGAGTACAACAATTATTATCTCCTGAACCTGAACCCTCTGGTTTATATAAAGACATGGAAGAATCTGGCTGTAGTAATCCAATATCAGACATTTTTTCGATGATGTCCCGATGAGACTGGAATCTGAAACCATTGATGCTCAACCAAGTGACTTACAAGCAGACAACGACAACATCCTGGTTCCCAGCGTTGGTTTATCAAGTGTTGAAACGACCTCTCCTTATGTTGAAATAAGGGCAGGCAGCAGAAAACGAATCAATCTGAAAATATTAGTAAACCAAAGAAACTTTATACCCAAAAACTAAATTTTACGCAAGTAAAGAAACAGGGTATTCTTAATTTTATTAATAGAAATATTATTCCAAAATATTATGAATCGTTCTTTGCAAATCTGTAAGGCTGATATTTAAATTAAGAGAAACACAGTAAGCCTGAGTAGGTTAAGTAAGTTGATGTACTTATGCGTTTTAACAAAGTTTATATTTAAAAATGGTTATATTTTGTGATCTCATAACTACTTATAAGTGTTCCTAATTGCATTATGTTCCTATTATAGTTATAAGATAACATTTAAACAGTTATTGTTGAATTAAAAGTTAAGAGTATAATGATAAAGAATTTTGTTCAAAAGTTTTGAATTTTTTCTTCATGTTTATAAAGTCTGTTTTATTTTGAGTTATGAAAAACTTACGTTAGTTTTGCTAATTAGCCTGGCCAAGTTTATTACTTTACTTTTATGTTTTGACTGTTTGAATAGAACTTAAAAAAATAATTTATGATTATTTTACAACAGTGTCGAAGATTTTTGTTTGTTATTTTGAAGAAAACTTTGATTTGTTTTAAGTTTTAGATAGCATTTTAGTTATTTTATTAAATTACTTGGCTATTTATATTGCGTTCCTGAAAATGTTCATAGATAAAAATAATTAATACAATATTTTTATTTACTTATGGTTGTTTTATTCCATAATTAGTATATTTCAAACATATTTTTTATATTCAAAAGTAACTTATATGCTTCTCACTCCACTAGCATTCAGTTTAATATAAAATTACTTAAACCATTTAATGCTACTTAAAAATACGCTTCTAACGATGTATAATATGCATATATTTGATATAAAATAAAAAAAAACATTAGACAAAAATTCGTTTCCTTTTTCTTTGATTAGCTCTCCTGTAAAAAAGTGTAATTTTGATTTGTGATAGTTTTGAATTGAAGCAGCGATATGTTTCTTGAATACCAGTAATAACAAACGTGTCACAGCACTATGAGGGTCATCACTTTCCACGTCACTTGCCAATAAAACGATAATTCTCTTCGTTCTTTTTGAAAAATGCCAAAAACGAAAATATAAAACTAAAGACACCGACTACCGAAATTAAAGTTATTTTTCACTTTGCAGTGTTTTTTGGGAGTCGGTTTAATTTTTTGGTAAAAAGTTTTTTTTTTTAAAGTCTGCATACATACATACATATGAATACAATAAAAATGTGATTTTTACTTGATGATAGAAGAAGTGATAGGGTAATATATTTTTCATTCTTTTTATACCGGGATTCCCACGGGCCACGGGATCGGGATTCCTGTGAGACTTAAGGAGAAACTTCCCAAACGAATGAAGTTTATTCATAAGACAGTTTCTTATGAATATAATTGATAACGATCATGAACAAAAACGCTTACTTTTGCTAGTCATACTTATATAATTTTAATAGATTTTTTTGTCGTTACAGTCTCGGTCTCTGTGCTTCGGTTTTCTATTTTAATTTAGTCTAGAATTACTTCTGGTATCTTTTTAACTTTCATTTGTGTTGTAACTACAGTTTTATTTAGTTTAGAAGTAATAGTAGTGGGTAAAGGGACAATTTTGAAATTATAGGAAACGTGGTCTACGAACCATAACAAGGTGAATTTTGGTAGTGATTGTGACCAGTTTCTGTCTGTTCTAAACTTACAGCTAAATATTTTTAAAAGAGGAAAAATTTACTAGTAAATCACGACCTTCTATTTCAAATTAAACAAAAACGGAAGATTCCTAAACAAAAACAAACAAAAAATTCTTTAACTTACCGATAATTTAAATGTCAATCCAAAAGAAATACAATATGCATAGCTGGATAAATCACTGAATAAAAACAAAAACAATTAAAATTAGTATAAAAATAGGAATCCGAAATTAAAAAAAAATAGTCTACATGACACGTCCGAAACTGTGCGTGGTTCGTCGTGTTATGGCACCCACTAATCTCATAAACAATCGTTTGCTGCGCCTGCGGCGATCGTGGCCGAGAATAGAATCACGATAGATTGTAGCAGGGATTGGCGGGACATGGTTTTAATGTAGTGTAGTGACCTTTCGTGTAACTTGGAGTATCTTAAGAGCCGTTGTAGGCCGAGGAACGGCTCTCCGCGGTAATTTAAATTCCTAATTAATAAAACCGGATTTGTTATGGGGGCCTAGTGTCTATGAAGTTATCGAACAAGCTTTTATTTATAATCTGTGAAATGCTGCTTTCTATTTGCTATAATTTATTGCACTTTTTGCAAGATTAACTTACGATTGCGGTGACGGGAAATTAACATGTATGTGAGACTTGCATAGGTATGTCGAAAAAACTCGCGTCCGCCAAGGATGCGACTACATACTTTTTATTACATTCGAGTACGTAGGTACATACATAAAATTATATACATATGTAGTATTAGGTTAATAATAATTAACTAAATAGTGCGCACGTAAACATAAAGGTTAAGAGAGTAAACCTTCCACCCACCTACCATCCTTAAATTAAAAAAATGATCCTAAAACCTTTTATTTTAGGATTCGGGATCATTTTCTCTGTAAGCATTTTTAGTTGAAGTGTCAATTCATTGAATAATAAATAAGTTAACATTTGTTCAATTCTCCACAGACATGTAGTACGTGGTAACTGATACTTCTTATAGAAAATTAAAGTACTACTACGCTACGCTGCGCTATAATAAAACTTTTACCTTGATTTTGGGACAATCTCGGCATCTGGGTTAACACCATAGATAAAATCTGTGGTTAACACACTTGAAAGTAGTGCTAACGACCTATGGACGCAGGCTTTATAATTTAACTAGGAGTCGCGCGGAACTTCTCTCCCGTGGACTTATCATGATAAAGACATAACCTTCCTTTTTAGTCAAGTAAAATATATGCCTTCGTCAAGCTTCAAGCTACTTCTATACCAAATTTTATCCAAATCCACTCAGTACTTTCGAAGATAAGCGCGTTACAAATAAAAATACTAATATAGAATGAATCTGTCTTATGGTCGAAACGTTTTTGACCTCCGCCTACTTGCACAGAAGTCGGCTATTCATAGTCAAAAGTGGGCTTTATTTGATGAGATATGTACTTTCACTCAGCACGCTATTTATAGTCAGCCGAGTGAAGGTGCTTTAACTTAAATAGGCAAGTAAGCTTAGGTAAAACTACGTGTTATTGTTTATTCCGTATTGTCAACATCTTAATAAAGAAGCGTCAATAGCCCAATGGGTATGGTGGCGCACTTGTAATCGAAAGGTGGCGGGTTCGAACCCGCTTCAGACAAGCATATTTAGCTTAGTTGGAGGGGTTAACAAGATTGTTAGTAATGTGAATTCTTCCCACATTGCTAGTAATCTTTAAAAATAAACACTAATAGCTTTCGATAGTATTTTATTTATTATTAGTCGCTAGGTATAAAACCATAAACCTAATTCTAGAATTATGTTAAACTCAGATTTAGTTGCGAGGGCTCCTTACGAAGAAAATATAAGCTGTTTCACCTCGTTTTAACAGAATTCTGAGCTTAGTGATGCAATTGGACCTTAATGCGATACATGGCCACTGGCCATGTTAAATATTCGAAGGATTACCAGTTTCAAGACAAATTAGTTAATCTTCCTAATAGTACCTAAGTACCCCATGGTATACTCGCATGGTTAAGAGTTTCATTCAAGTTGAATTATGTTACAAACATCACAATTAATACAAAAAATTTAAAACAATTCTTTTTTAATCAAACCGACTTCTAAAAAAGACTGCAAAGTGAAAAATAACTTTAATTTCGGTTGCCGGTGTCTTTGGTTTTGTGTTTTTAATAGTTTAAAGGCGTTAACTAAATAAAAAGTGATCGTAGTTTCGGTTTCGGAAACGATAGTTACCGAGCAAGTGGATTCAGAGATGTAGCATTTTAGCACAAAAAGTTTTCAACAATACTAAGGTTACAGGAATATGAGGAGCGCATGTAAAGAAGGTGCGCATTTGAGTTGCTAATCGAGGTCACGTGGTCAGCTCATAATAAATTTTTATGCAGTTGCGTCTTTATTCCACGGAAATTTTAGATTTCCTCGCGTCTTGTACCAGGATATCAGAAAAGGTTGGGTATAGATTCTTAGTTTAGTATACGTATGGCTCATTGACTGATGGATTGAGTCGTAGTCTACGTACGGCCATCTCCTACAGAGGGCTCAAGCTAATAAATAGCAAAGTACTGTAAGCGTTTCATACGAATACGGACAATAAAATTAATAAGTAAAGGTTTTCATAATTATGTATGATATGCACGTTTAAATTCGCATAAAAGAATATCCAAACTATACAAATAAAATATTATAAATGCGAAAGTAACTCTGTCTGTCTGTTACCTTTTCACGCCTAAACCACTGCACCGATTTAAATGAAATTTGGCCTGGGAATAGTTTAGAACCCTGGAAATGACATAGGATAGTTTTTTTCCCGAACTTCCTACGGGATCGGGATTTACGCGGGAAACCCCTCCCACGCGAACGAAGTTGCGTACAGAAGCTAGTGCCTAATAATTATGAAAATTACCCAATAAGATGCACGTTTGAATGAAATGGAAGGTTATAATTATAATTGATTATATTTATAATTTACTGACTCCAACGGCTGACTCTCGACTCGAAATAACAATAAACGGATGAATACTTTACAAGTTATTATTATTTGCGGTCACCTCTTTCAATTTGAATTGAGTCTTTATTACACGGAAATTTAGAGCTGTCGTTGGCCAAGTACCAAGACATCAGATATCAAAAGAGGGATTATTTGTAATGTCATCAGAAAAGGTAAGTAGAAGGCACACTGGTGCACATTTCTTCATTGTGAGGGACCGAAGATGGTGCACGTGTCGTAGAAGAGATAAAGCTTTGATTGCAGGAGTGTTATAACAAGCAGCAATAGAGTGACTTCTCTTATTAGAGGGTTAAGTAAGTAAAACATGCGAGTTGGGTCTCGTGTCTCTAGCACGGAAAATTAGGACTGGGTTTTACCACGAAAAAATAAGTGTATACTTACATAGTACATCTTCCTTTTTGAAGTCGGTAAAAAAATTTAAGTGTCTGTCTGTGATTTGAAAATAACTTTTTAACCGACTTCAAAAAAAAGGAAGAGGTACTCAATTCGTCTTGAACTTTTCTTTTTTATGTATGTTACCTCATTACTCGCAGATGACCGATTTCGAAAATTATTTTTTTGTTTGAAAGGGTATACATTCTAGTTGGTCCCATTGTCGTCATGTATGGATCTGATGATGGGGTCATGGAGAAATCGAGGGAACTCTTCAAATATTATAGGCACACCTATAGCGTTTTGGGTATTTCTTATAGTACCTTGTGCAGTTGCTGTCGAAAAGCACCATTTGAGGAAGTGGAACTGATGATGAAGACCACAGATGGCCACCGAAACTACTCAATAATAAGTATTTCGTGGATTGCGATTAGATTACTTGAATATAGATAGATGTTAAGCACTTTATGCTCGTCACAATGCATATGGTGAACTAGAGCTGATGATGATGTACCAGGAGAACTCCTCAAAAATCTCTGCACCGGGTAAAGCAATATTTTGTAAAAGGTGATAAGTAGTTGACATTTTGGCTTTTGTAACTAGATAAATTACAAACCGACCCACTAAAAAGCGTGAAAAAATTTTTTTTGCAAAAAATAGAACCGACTTCTATATAAAAACACTACAAAAGCAAAAATAACTTTAATTTCGGAAGGCGGTGTCAAAAAAAAAGAAAATACAAAACAAATGACACCGACTACCGAAATTAAAGTTATTTTTGCCTTTGTAGTGTTTTTAAATAGAAGTCGGTTCTATATTTTGCTAATTTTTTTTTTCTCAAGTACTTATAATTATTTACAAGATACTAAAACATTTACTTTTTATTTTGCCTAGACTAATCTCCCGCTGAACTAATTTTAATGGGACTTTCACTTGTAGATAAAGGAGGTATTAGGACAACATAGGCTTTTTATCGGGATTTATGAGGGGAAAAAGTCCCACGCGAACGAAGTCGCGGTCACAGCTAGTATAGAGTAAGGTAGAATGTATTTATTTCACAGGTTACCTAAACATGGCTCATCGTATTTATTTAAATAAATAAAAATAACATATAATCAACTATAACGTTTCCAAGGCTGGGACGTAGGCCTACTGTCTATGAGAGTATGCGATTTGGTAGATGGCCCAGATTTTCGGACCAGAACACCCAGGTTTTGCTCTGATTGTTTTCCATCTGAGATTGTTTTGAGAGCACATAATGATAAAAATTACACCAAGTAATGTACCTGCCTGCCTACCAGCGACCTAAAAAAACACGCAAATCGTGCACACACACCACACTCACAACTACTTTTTTGTTAGGTAGATAATAAATAAAATACATAACTATTAATTTGTAAAAATAATTTATTCATTTTAAAATTTATTTATTTTACAATTAATTATCACATTATTCTCCAGTCATACAATTTCTAAACAAATTAGTTTTAAAATGGTTTTAAATATAGAACACATTAGGTACTTATTTCTAAAAATTTTATAAAAATATAGTTATATTTTTTAGGAACATTACTGGCTAGTAAGAACATCGTTTGCATAAACATAAGAAATTATAAATTTTGTCGAGGTTTCTTGTTGTTTCAGGAAAACTTGTCAGTTTTCAAGACATGACATTAGTATGTAACTATGTAGGTTGTTATATTCGAGTTAAACATGATTGTCTGGCAGTTTGAGTTATTTTGCGGCCTACACAATCGTCACTAACATAGTATTGTTCGTCAAATTGTTGAGTTCCTTTAAGTTCTAAGTTGAGCTATACATTATCTGACCAATGCTTGCACTGTCTGGACAGGCTCACTCAAATCTGTGTGCACCTTTTCTTAAAAGGTAGCTTCAGACTGTAACTTACAACTTTCCCATATAATTTGACCAGTACAGATTGCATGGACTTCAAAATAGACTTTGACCTCTGAGTTTGTTTTGATGTTTCTTCTCTCACTTAGGTAACTCCGGCCTAATCTAGACTAAACGAAAACAATGACGGGTAAAAGTGTTATTTAATAACTTATTTTAAAAATAAAGATCATTATCATTTAGTGATTGGCACGAAGTATGATGTATTTGGGTATGTAAGGTGGTACGTGCAGGTCATGTATCAGCTGGTGTTGGCTGTTTTCATAACTCTTCATGCGTGTCGTTTTCACTAAAGTGTAATAATCACGTTCAGTCTAAGAAGTAAACTAGTCGAAAATGGAACCGTTTATTACCCGACTGCGCCAGAAGGAGGGTTATGTTTTTCGAAAGTGTATGTATGTATGTATGTATAATTGTTTGGCACGCTCTGTGGCCTGAACGGCTCGACGGATTTTAGCTTGAGAGGAATCGTTAGATTCGTATTGACTGTGAGAGTGACACTGGGTATATCAAACTAAAAAAAAAACAAAATGGTGGATTTTTGGCACCATATTATGCCTTAAAAAAGTTTTTTTTTTCATAAAACCTATCGAGTGGGGTATCAAAATAAAGAGTTTTAAAAGGTGATTCAAAAAATATATATACAACTTATATGGTTAAAAGTAATTCAAAGTGACAAATCGTAAAAACACGTATAAAGAACTAAATCGTCTGCGAAATCTTTCACATCTGTAAACTAAAAAGCTGGAAATAAAAAAAGTAATTAAAAAAATTAAAAAACCCGACTGCAACCTTATACTAAAACTAACTGAAAAGCTAATAAAAACAAGACCATTTTAAATTAAATAAAAGTTGGTAGCAGGCGGGAACCATTTGAGTTTGAAACTATAATAATGGTAAGGGCCCTGCCCGCTTCCAACTTTTATTTAATTTAAAATGGGCTTGTTTTTATTAGCTTTTCAGTTAGTTTTAGTATAAGGTAGCAGTCGGGTTTTTTAAATTTTTTTATTACTTTTTTTTAATTTATATACAGTTTTGTATTATCGTTGTATTACAACTACAAAGTAACAATTACTTTCAGTCTAAGAAGTAAGCAAGTTGAAAATTTAATTCCCTTTTCAACTGGTTTATCGTTTACGATAAACGGTGCCTTTGCGTCGACGGAAATATGTCAACGAACTACCAATCGTTTTCAGCGTGAAGGACTGCAAACTAAATAGAAGTTTGTAAGCATTTTTTAACGTAGGGATATATTCTACATTGGGCACTGCTTAAATGATACCTAAGGTATTCAATAGGGTCCTTAAACTAAGGTGTTTAAGCAGGTATTTGCCCAAGGTATTCTTTTTGTGATATGTTATATTCTTTTTGATATGAAAAATTTAAAATCAGACTGTATTTGCATATATTTGCATGCCCATGTGACAACAGAGCATGGAGAACTTATGTTCTGTTGCTTATGCAAAACATGTATAACATCTGCCCTTGTTGGCAAAGATATAAAGAATTTGAATTTGAACTGTGGAATATGTTACCCTACGTTTAATAACTCTCACAAGCTTCTGTTTGGTTTGGTGTTCTTCGCACTGGCATCCTAAATCCTACTTTTACCTACCAATTACCAATGTCAGCCATCATTAACTAACCAAAAAATTCCAAAGCCTGTCATAGTTTCCATGTCACACTATGGAACGGCTAACATTCTAACTGAATTAATTTTAACACTTATTTCTAGATATACCTACTAATTTTACTTGAGCATTGTTCTTTAGGCACTAATCTTAAATTATTTACATCAAAGAGTGCTTAATATGGATATTATTTACTAGTACTGGCAGAATTTTCGGTATATCCGATAACGAAAATTCTGCAACTACTAGATGTGATGGTTAAATTCTATGCCAACAGACTTTTTATTGAAGACCATTTCACCTGAAGGAAAGAGATGATGAGGTTGAAAATGAAGCATCCCAACGAGCACATTAGTGGAAATAGCAGCCTATTTTGTTACTTTGGGCTGTAAAATAGCGCTTTAAGGGTTCAAAAAGCAGTTCAGAGTTGCATATCTGCATCCGTAAACGTCTATAGTTATAAAAGTTACTTAAGGTGCTATAAGCTGAATAAAATACTACCCTAGCCTTCACAGTAGTCCACGGTAGAACTCATTTACCACTTACACCTTTATATGAGAGTTACGAAGGTCATTCTGCCACTCACAGCTGCATGGTAGTTTCCATTGTAACTTGTATAGGTTATAGTTATAGTAACCCCTATTATACTACTATAAGTTTCATTATAGAAATAATAGAAACTCTTATGCATACTATAGTTACGAAAAAATCATCAGTGTAACTAAGGCCTTTAGTAGCAATAGTCATTCCTTGCAGGCTCAATCCATTCGCCATTTTACAGCCGCTTTTGTAACTATTATAAAACATTTAATAAAATGGATGCTAAACGAATAAGTACGTAACTAGATCTTATTTATTTATTTATATATTATATACTTTATTGTACACCTTACAATACACTTAAGGATACAAATAATTAATCTTATAACCTCAAAAACAGGAAAATAGGAGCTTTTTGTGGCTGTGACTTGCACTAGGGGAACAAAAATCACTGGAAGCGTTAGAAGGGTGAAAATTAGCGCTATGATTCTCAAAAGGGAGTTATTAGAGCTCAAACTGCAGGTTATGACTACAGTACAATGACGCCATGATTTTTTAAGAAAACTTATAATTCACTTGCAAAATTGAGTTGATATACATTGGTTTTTCAGTTAAATGTGCATTAAATGTACCGGTAAACAATCGGCCACTTGCAAATAGTAAGTTATCGACACGTAAAAATACGGAAATAAAATTTATTCTGTATAACAAATAAAAAATATCACATATCTTTTGTTAATTTTTTAAGTATCATAAAAGCGCGTTAAAATTACTCGAAAATTATCTTATATATCTACAGTAAACTGGACGGCGTTTTAAGTATCTTTATATATCTTACTAATACAGAATACAAACATTTACTTCTTTTTGTTTTATTTTCATGATGGCGACGAAAACACTTTACCAAAATGTTACAAACAATGTCAACTGAAGATATACAATAAAGAACTATAATCAATACATTCGTTCAAAGTAGTTCAAAATCATTCAAAAGTAGCGCTACGAGAGCTTTAGTATAGCGTTATGCAACCTTTGTGCAGGTTAAATGGAACTTTAGGTTGCATAAAATGGCGCCCAAATAGCGCTAAAGCGGCTGCTTTAAGTCTGCAGTAGACGCTCTAGCGCTTACGTCTATTACCATAAGTAATAATCGGATACGCTCCAAAGCTCTAATGCAGCCCATTTGTGCTAGTTGGGATGCTTACCTAGAAGCAACCTATTCAGTCCTGACTTAAAGACCCCTAGGTTATAGCTATTAGGAAGCACAGACTCCGGTAGCGAATCCTCCTGCAAGGGTTTTGGGAATATTCTAACGAGATACCGCAGCAACTGAAGGACCAGGGGTTCATAGTCAGTAGAAGTCTGACACTCCCTTCCGCTCCACCCAAACCGGGAGGAATTATTTGAAGATTTTCCCATCCAGAAAAAAAAGCAAGAAATCCTGGAAAACCGTAGGGGTGGGATGTCCACCATGTAATGATATTAATCTTACTTAATCTACAGCATATCCTAATGTTCTCATATCGTTATCAAAGTCTTTGTTCTTGTACTGCTTGATCTTGGTGAGCCATCTCTCGAGGGAGACCCACTCGCGATGACCTCCGTACCTCTTCGGTAGACATTCTGGAGGGATGTACCTGTAAAAAAGAGATTAATAAGATCTTAAATACCATCTTAAAGACCAATTTCGAACCATGCACTAGCGTCTGACGTTTTATAAGTGCCTGTGTGAAATATTTTTTTGTTTGAAAGAAAGAAAATTGCGTTTATTGGCACATAGAAAACACATTATATACAACACTAGTATTCACGCGGGGCTTCGCTCCCGTGGATTCTATCACGGTAAAAACATAACTCTCCTTTTTTGCAGTCGCGTAAAAAGTAGCCTATAACCTTCCTCAAGCTTCAAGCTACTTCCGTACCAAATTGCATCCAAATCCACCCAGTACTTTCGAAGATTAGCGCGTTCAAGCAAACAAACAAACATACAAACAAACAAACAAACTTTTCCGCTTAATAATATTAGTATAGATTAAAAATAAAAAAAACATCGTTGTGCCAAAAGGGCTTCAGGTCAGCATAATGTCAGGTGGCAATCCTAAATATTACCACCTAACGCTGATTTTCATCCGCAGCCTACGAATGCCACACGCTCGAACGTGCAATACACACGCGTAAACATCTTAGTTAACACCGCTTAAACAACAAAAAATTGAATTACGCGTAAATAATATGCATATATATTAATATCAATATAATCAATAAATTAAAATTAATTTAAATCGGAATATAAATCACTAAAATTTTAAAAAATAATAAAATGAATAATTAAATAATGACCAGCATTGTTTGATTGATTGAAGCTTTTTAAGCCGTTGGTCCTGCGCCTGACCTCTCCAGTCGTGTCAGATTTCTATTGGGTTATGAGATTAAAGGAACAGACAATCGATAACATCTCCAGCATCAACATCTCCGAAAAGAGATAACATCTCCAGCGCAAAACACCTCGGAAAACACGTAGCGTCTTCACACTAGCGTTTGTCCAGCGTAGGCGTTCGATAAACGTATGCGCAGTGCAGACGCCGCAACAACGCGGCGCAGGCTTCACGTTGTTGCGGCGTTTCCTCTGGAGTCAAATAAACGCTGTGCTAACGCGGCGCAGACGTCACACAATGGGGACTATCGTTTTTTTGCTCACCAGTTGGCGCCACTGTTGACTAAGGTTCAGAGGTATATCTGTCAAAGGCGACTTTATAAGATCGGTGCCGAAACAATGTTTTGAATCTTGAATCTCATTCATTAATCATAAATAATATCTCATTTATTAATTATAAATAACTATCATCATATCAATGCCGCAATGCTGTGCAGTTCCGTTTTGTTTGGAAAGAAAAGGAGGGCGCATGTTTCCAAAAGACAAAACTGTTCTAAAACAGTGGCTTGTGGAGTTGTGGCGATTCGCAGGACTAACTATAGAATACTCCGAAAAAACATTCTCGTGTTTGTAAAAAACATTTCAACCCCGAGGATTATGTGTTACCCAAAGAATCAAATACAGAAAATCGTAAATAATTTTATTATCTTCCTTATTTATCCAGATTTGAGTAACTTCTACGTTAGGTACTTTCACCTCTTGTAATCTTCTGTTCACAAATTTTCAGCTACTCCTAAATTAAAGCCAAAAGTTGTACCTAGTCTATTTTCTTGGAACCAAGACAGTGAGAAGAGAAAGGAAATTAAAAGAAAACGTGCAGAAAGAGCTCATACGTTCGAAATTGTTTTGTAATACTAAGTTTTCCTCTGCGTTTCCAACAAAGTTATTGTTTCGGTTATATTCTTGAACACTGTAAAAAAAATTGGCCAAGTGCGAGTCAGACTCGCCCATGAAGGGTTCCGTAGTAACTAACTTTGTTTTTCATAGTATTTGTATGAATTACAAAGTTATATTTGCGGTTTTAGAAAATATACTATATCTCAAAAACTGCTGACCCGATCTCGTTCAAACCAATTTCCGTTGAAAGTTTACATTAAGATCTATAGCATATATTGTTTTTTAGAATTTTTCCTCCATTATTATAGAAGTTAGAGGGGGGGGGGACACATTTTACAACTTTGGAAGCGTATATCTTTTAAACGATTGACTTTATAAAAAAGTGGTGTTAGAAACTTCAACGTAATTTTTAAAGACCTTTCTATAAATACCACACACGCATAGGTTTTATGAAAAAAAATATTTTCAGATTTAGCTCCATGTATGAGGAGCCTTAATCTTAAATATTTTTTTATCTTTTTCATAAAATCGGAAAGCGGGTTTACAGAATACATCTACCTACCAAGTTTCATGTGTATAGTCCTAATAGTTTCGGAATAAAATGGCTGTGACATACGGACGGACGGACAGACAGACAGACATGACGAAACTATAAGGGTTCCGTTTTTTGCCATTCGACTACGAAACTCTAAAAACATAGCTATCTTAACATAGTTACCTCGGCAAACAAGCTTTCTTTTGGCAAAAAATAAGTTTGTAAACAGTAAACAAACTAACCTCTGAATTAGCTGCTCTTTGAGGCCGCTTATTTTTGCGCTTTTTTTCTTAATTCCGCTTTCAAAGCGTTCACATTCATCGCCAAATAATCCATATTTGCGATAATTTCACGAAGCAGATCATTTTTCAACAGTTAAAGTAAAGAAATTATAATTTATGTCACGAAGCCCGCTAAAACCAGTTAAATTTGAATTTTTTGGACCTCACGCGACACTAGCGCCTCTAGTGGCAAACTCACACGTGATACGTGTCACGTCCATTGCGTTGTCGTTTCGGAAATATCACTAGCGCCTCTAGTGGCAAACTCACACATGATACGTGTCACGTCCATTGCGTTGTCGTTTCGGAAATATCATTGTTAACTTAAATTAACAGTTTTAGTATATTTTTAGCCATTGACAGATGTAATAATATTGACTTTCATAATTTACTCATATTTTATCTATGATTTGTATCGCTATTGAGACTTTATTCATTGCTTGCAATATTAGTGCAATAATTTTCATTGTATCTATGGTTAACAAAAATAACGCTGGGACAGCGGTCATCATCAAGAAGTTCATACTGCATAGTTCGTTGTTAATTTAATAATTGTAACTAATTAATGTGAAACATTCATCCCAACTAAGTCATAGCAAGGTCAATTGTTATAGTGAATACAATTTATAAAACCCAACCAAGTTTTCATTTCGCCACCGATGTTCACATCAATCACATTCCGGCTACATTTCGAACCCGCCGGCCGGAGTGAACAATGATTCACAAAATGGATTCCGACGAGGAAACTCTATTGTTGGTTTTGCTTCTAAAAAGTAAGGCAGTAACGCGGCGCACGCGTCTTGCACCTGCGGCGCTAGCACATTGTATTAATTTCCCCTTGCACTGTCGCCGCGACAACGTGACGCCTGCGCTGCGTAGTCGCGGCGTCTGAGCTGCGCGTACGTTCATCGAACGCCTACGCTGGACAAACGCTAGTGTGAAGGCGCTTTAAGCGTGTCCATATTGGTTCACCTAAAGTTCTTTACCCGAAATGTTCTTCCTAATGATTCGTAATCAGTCTTCCTAAAAATTTTCATCCTAAAGTTTTCATTCATACTATTTTTAGTGCTACCGGCAATGTTCATAACACTCATGTTTCCGAAAATTGTAATTAATAATATCATTTATGTAAATATATTTAAACTCCTACTGGTTTTTAACATAACGCTTTTATCCCTAAACATAATTACAATAATATTTTCACTCATACTCAGAAAGAAACATTTACCAAGTGTAATAAAAAATATATGTCGAGGTAGTTGGTCACAGTTCTAACTTTTTTTTTTTACCTTACCTAACCTATGGATATCTTTGCAGGTACACACCGCTATAAATAAAATTAAAGAAGACGAAAGAAATCTAAACAAAAAAGATATGACTTTGAATATAGTGTAAAAGATGGTTATGTTGAGAAAATATAGGAAAACATTGCTACGGACATTATAAAGTTGAATGCTTCGGAATTATGAACAATAGAATAGAATAGAATAGAAAAGACAGAATAGTTAGGAATTGTGATTGTTAGGATGAAAAATGTTAGGAAGAACATTTTCGGATTTCCAATTATCGGAGTTGAAAATTTAGGGGAACTTTGGCGCACCCGAATTGGCTGTACATCTTTGACAATCGTTACGGTTAGTCAGAAGCCAGAAAATCTCACACTGGTCTTGCCAAGGGTATCGTGTCACCCAGTAACTGGGTTGTGGAGGTCCGTCCGTGTAAAACTCTAAAGCCTCGTATTCATGGTAAACATTTGTTTAGCAACAGTTAATCAACGTTGTCGATGAACGGAGAGAATACTGCTGGAAACTTTGTTTAAATCAATATGGGTAGTCCACACACGCCAATCTGCGTTAAAATGTTGCCCGAGAAAGTAGTGTTGTTGTGTTCTCTGCATCTGCTGTATAAGATTTCAAATAAATAAAAGATAAAAAGATGGTGGGTGCGAAACTACCGACATGTTATACTACTACTACTACTACCGCCATGTTTATAAACAGTTGCAAACACGTCCACACACGTCAACATTTGTTGATAAACTGATGTTTTCGCTCGCCGGGCGTCAACTCTGCAACAGGGCGTGATCAACTCCGCAACACAAGTGTTGCCCGCAATAAGTTGACAGCAACTCGGCAACATGTTTATGCAACCATGTTGCTAAACAAATGTTTACCATGAATACAATGCAATAATAATAATTTTAATTTACATTTAAACATAGCTGTAGGACCCATGGGTCCTTCAGGTAAGAACACTAACTGTCACTGGGTCACTCCAACCACTCCAGCCCGCCGGCCAGTCTGATTCGTACCGCTCCTCTGCGTATCACGTTCGTCACCCGACTGACGTTTGACAGCTAGAGTGGTTCGTGAGACAGTGTAAATATCTACTTCATAGATACAAACACTACAATAGCTATAAGAATTTTTTTAATCTCATACTTAGTGTATTCAATCAATACTTAAATATTTAAAATAAAAACTAGATCATAGCATCAAAAAGTTCATCCTCAACGCTGGCTGGTAACGTAACCAAGAGACTGGCGGCATTGCCTCGTTGTATGATAAATTAAACTATTTCTAATCTAGTAAAATACAATATAAATGCGTGTATCGATTCCTTGCCATTCTAAGCACGTACTTGAGAGCTACCGAGCGAAACACATCGCTAAATAGTTCGCAGTCATCAAGGGAAAGTGCTGGTTACAAAGTCAAAGTATAAAAGCATAAAATAAGAAATAAGTACTTACAGGATTACAGGCATTTTGCGCTTCGTGTTTGTCTCTTATCGGGTTATAAGAGATGCTAAGACAATGCTATTTAAATAGTCAGAAGCCACCATTAAGCATGGTAACTTAGAAATATGTTTTTCATCCCCCCATCTCGGAAAGAGTATTTTTGCTCCTCGATATCTGAGTGCAAAAGCCGTTTTTATCCGCTACAGGATAAAGTAAATTGTAGCAACGTTACTTTCCATTTTTCTTAATTATACCTAAGTATTATTTGTTATAATTTAAAGATTATTCTGTAATACTTACTTAGCATAATGTAGTAGTTAATACCTAAACTGAAATAAAAGTATCTTGTGAATGTAAATGTTTTTTTTTTGCATTTAGTCATTTCCTCGCTGAGGTGGGATGAAAAGTTACGTGTTGCACTCGAGTGCAAAGATTTTTCACCTCGTACTCTTTTGATTCCCTCGCTAAGGCTCAGGATTCTAAAGTATGAATCACTCGCTGCACTCGTGATTCAATTTTAGAATCCTTCGCTTGCTCGGTTATCAAAATTGAGCACGCGCAAAGCAACTTTGCAATCTTGTATAACAAATAACTATTTCCGCACACCTACCCGAAAACTGAATTCCACTCATCGAGTTTACGCTTGCAACCAAGTGCTGAATTGGAGTTGATCTTTTTCCGTGGACATTTTTTATTACTTAGTTTAAATACCTTAGTATAAAAAATAACTCTATGGTGAAATAAATCTATTAATAGATTTATTTCACCATAGAGTTATTTTTTATGAATAAGCCTGATTTTCTAGAAAAGCCACGGCGATGCGCCCTCGTAACATGGCAGATAACCCAGCCATAACGTTTTGGGAATACTTTCATTGTGCGTATGGCTAAGGAATGGAATTCCCCGCCGAAGTCTGTGTTTCCTGGTAGCTATAACCTGGGGTCATAAGTCGAGACTAAATAGGTTACTTCTAGGTAAGCGTGCTTCATCTCCGACCACAATATCATTACTTACCATCAGGTGAGATAGTGGTTAAACTAAAAAACTACTTTTAAAAAAACCGGCCGAGTGCGAGTAGGACTCGCGCACGAGAGGTTCTGTACCATTATCTATAAAAAACGGCAAAAAAACACGTTTATTGTACAAGAGCCCCTAAAATATTTTTTAAATCTGTTTTTAATATTTGTTGCTATAGCGGCGGCAACAGAAATATATCATCTGTGAAAATTTCAACTATCCTGCTATCACGTTTCATGAGATACAGATACAGCCTGGTGACAGACAGACAGCGGAGCCTTAGTAATAGGGTCCTGTTTTTACCCTTTGGGTACGGAACCCTAAAAAAACATGAATGTAAATCTTGTTTGGATACTCACTTATGTAAAGTTCCGACATCACTGCCGTGGAACCTAACCTTTTTCCACAGGTCGTCCACGGGCGCCAGTCGTTTGAAGAAGTGGAACAGCGTCTCGAATACCCGGGAGCAGTTGATCACGTGGACCCCTCGCATGTGGAGCGGGAATGCGAACTGAAATGTGACGATAGCAGGAGGTTACTGATATGTTAGATAAAATAGGCCAGGTTGGTAACTTATATTAGAAAAAGCAGAGCTTGAAACACCAAGTTTTCATAGTTGAGTTGAGACCTTCTCAATTATTGAAAAATGTCTAACTAGCGGCATTAATAGACAGATAGATGGAATGTACTTTATTGTACACCAAAATTTAAAACACACCTATTTAACAATATTGCTTAAGCCAGCCATACTCTAAGTGTGTTCCGCGGAACCCTAAGGTTCCGTGATGCCCTTTTAGGGGTTCCGCGAGAATTTAGAAAAAAAATCAAAACACCTCTCTCTGGTCGAACGTTTTTACGCGTCATATTCGTATCACGAGGCGCAGCCGAACTTACTCGTAGGAGCCGAGTTACAAATGTTTCTTTCAGATACTTCTTTTAATTTGAAAGACCATGTATAACTTGGTTGTTCCGACTGTCTTTTATGACGGATATCTTTCAAAAATTGAACGATTTAAAATCATTGCAAGGTAAACAGACAACAGGGTTCCAGGCCTGTTACAAAATAACTGCCTTCAAAAGAAAATTCGATTTTTGGATTATTTAAATGATAAATAATCTTTATTTTGCAAATTGGTTATTAAATAACACTTTTACACGTAATTTTTTGCGTAAATATTAACTAGATGAGGCCGGTGTTTCCTAACTGACTGCCCTGAGAAGAAACACCGCAACAAACTCAGCGGTCCGTCTCTTTTAAAGTCCATACAAGCTACACTGGTTTAATTCTATGGGAACCTTGTAAGTTTCAGTCTGAGGCGATCTTTTAAAGAAAGATGCTCACAGATTTGAGTGGGCCTGTCCATGCAGTGCAAGCATTTGTCAAATGACGTATAGCTCAACTTAGAAAGGTAAAAGGTAAGACACAAATATAAAGCTTTACGTTACTTGTTAGCGATAACGACTCAGAAATGTTTCAACAATATGTATTTGAAGAATTAGTCTAATATCTTACTTCGGTGCGCGCATCTTTTGAGAAGTATTTTCCTGAAGAACAGAATATAAAAAGAAAACTGAATTCATGGATTCATAATCCTTTTTTACACAACTTGCAAAAGCCCGCAACTATGTCAAACGAGGAATATGAATCTCTTTTAGAAATGTCATCAGACACAAGTATGGAGTCTCTGTTTAAAACGACGCTTCTACCTCTATCTAACGATTTTAGGTGCAGAATCCGTGATGAATATCCAATGCTTGCCAATATGGCTCTGAATATTCTTCTCCCTTTCCCAACAACATACACACATCAAAAGTGTCTAGGGATCAACATATATTTTTGCAATAACTTTTCTCCTGATTGATATTAATTAAAATGTTCTTTAAGGATTCATCAAATAAAGTGTTTACGTTTGTCACAGTAACGATAAACCAAGTCACCTTTGCATTAATAAAGAAATTTGCCATTTTCCTAATAAAAGGATTTTTGACATTTGAACCACTAACATTAAAGTTCGAAAAAAAGACTGAAATAACAGTTTTCTTTAAAATTTTATTGGGTAACTTAAACAATTAATAATCCGTGTTTCTACCGCGAACACTAACAACACAAGAACATCGGTTTGGCATACTCAAAATGAGTTCATCCAAATCACGCTGTGGAATGGCCGCCCATGTTCGTTGCAACAACAAAAAAAGGTCTTCTTGCGACTGGATACCCTCCATATTCGGCAGAGCTCTTCTCTGTAGCATATCCCCTGCATGCTCAATCGGGTTCAAGTCTGGCGACTGAGCAGGCCAGAGCAGGACATTGATGTTAGCTGCGGCGAGAGTCTGTCTTACAACTCTTGCGGTGTGCGGTCGTGCATTATCATGCATTAACTTAAATAAGGGACCGATTTGCACTTGTAGAGGAACGATGACGTCAGATACAATCGTCTCAGCATAAATTTGAGCGTTGAGGTTGCCTCTGATCCAAATCAACTCAGTTCTTCCGCCGATCCAAATACCCGCCCATACCATGATGGTTCCACCACTATAAGGATGGACTTCCTGGCAGGATTTTAATCGCTGTTGGCGTCCAGGGGTTCTCCAGTGTCGTATACGTCTTGTATCCGGTCTCATACCAAAACGAGACTCATCAGAAAAGCACACGAAACGCCATTGTTCTTCTGCCCAATTTCTGTGTTCAAGAGCCCATTGATATCGAATCCTACGATTGTGCATTGCTATAGGTGGTACCCGTAGCGGTCTTCGGGAATGAAGGTTCACTTCATGCAAGCGGTTTCTGACTGTTTGGTCGCTAATTAAGTTCCCTGAAGAGTGATGAAGCCTCACGGCTAACATCATGGCGGTTATTGTTGGAGCTCTTCGAGTTAAGATTTGAATATATGCAGCGATACCGTCCTCCATGGCGCTCAGCCACGGTACCAGTGCTTCGGTAACGTGTCCAAAGTCGACTGATAACACTCTGACTTGTATTCAGAGCTAAAGCCACAGTACGTTGCCGGGAACCAGCTTCTATCATTCCCACGGCTCTGAGCATTTCTTCCCTGCTTAAATGACGTCGCCGTTCCATAATAACGTTGGTTTTAATCAGTAGTAGGGAAACAGTAGCACTAATAATGTCTTCAATGCGTTGTATGTTTTTATAGGGAAAATATTGACAGCTGATTTTCATCTTTTACTCGAATTTGATTAACAGTTCCTGTTTCAAATTATGAAATGCACCAAAAAGGATCCATATAAATTTATAAAATCATAAATTTATTACAAAGCCACATCTCAATCTCAAGAAATCCGCATAAAAATGCTTGATCCCTAGACACTTTTGATGTGTGTATTTGAGCGTAACTTAAGGGCAGTTGAAGGAACAGGGTGGGTTTTTAGTCAGTAGAAGTCTGACACTCCCTTCCGCTTAACCCAGAGTGAGAGAAGTCATTCGATGATTTTCCCACACAGAGAAAAAAGAAAGCAGCTACGAAAAAAAAAACCGCAATAGACTGAACGCCGAACCTGATATGAGACTTGTCGAACTGTCTTCTATCAAACCTAATATCAACCAATTGATGAAAAATAAAAAACATTTTCATATCTCCCATTACTTAGTTTTTTTTTTCTTTTTTAATATCTATTATTCTTCTATTATTGCACTTGTTATGTAGTAATTTACTAAGTAAAGTACCTAAGTAATAAGTAGTAACTGTTACATTGTACTTTTATTATGCTTATTAATAAAGATCGAATACATTTAGAAAAACAATTGTTTTATTTATTTATACTTTATTGCACAAAAGAAAAGTACAATTGGGGGACTTAATGCCATGAATTTATTGTAGGGTTCCGTCAAGTATTTCGCTTTCCAAAAGGGTTCCGTCACCAAAAAAGTTTGAGAACCACTGGCTTAAACTATGTTTACAACAGACAACCTGTGGAAAGACTTCACAAACTTTAATTGAAGTGAGGGGGGTTAAATTAGTGTACGACAAATACTTATAAAACAGAAAACTAATTAAAAAAAAATACAATAAATATATAAATATAATGTGTTCTTTCTTTAACATCTTGAGGAGAGATAACAGGGATAATCATAAATAACGTTTGTCGTCAAAGAAGTAACGCAACAATATCTGGCGACAACCACTCGATTTCTATGCAGTCCTAGTCTTTCTAGAGCCCCTGATACTTTGTTAAACAACTAGAATGATCCTTACCCCCATAGCATTCATCGCTTGTATGGCTATAGTTGGTGAGAACTGCCTCATGTGCTTCATGGTGAGACCTGAACAGTCAAGGAGGGCGGTGCCTCCTAAGATCTGGAGCTTCGGCTGCATGATGCCGATCTCCAGTAAAAGTAGGCAGCCGCGAATTAGATCGTCCACTGGGATGTCATCTGGATTCCATTCTCCTGGAATTGGTATAATTTTGACATTATAGTATACTTCTTCATGAGTCCTGTATTCCTGATCCTACCCTACGCGTTTTGATAGTTGCGCAATCAACCACCTCTTTAGCTATTAAAATTAAGATATTTTGGAACACAACGGTTCCTTCAGATCTATTTCTTTTGATCTGGGTTTCTTGGTATTTTCTATGTTTCCATATATCACTTCTTCTTACTTCTAATCTTACTAATATTATAAGTTTGCAACGATGGATGGTTGTTTGTTAACTACTATTTTACGCAAAAACTATCGGATTCGGAAGGGAAAAAAATTTGGTAAGTAGATAGCCGACATCCTGAAATAACACATAGGCTATTTTTTATCCGGGTATTCCCAAGGGATCGGGATTTACACGGGAAAACTCTCCCATGCGAACGAAGTCATCGGTCTCACCGGTGCAAAAGCTACCCATATACAATTTTTATATTTACGAATAACATAAGCCCAATCACGCTCATTTTATGAGACGCTTTACACCGATTGTAAAATTAGCAATTTAGATAATATCTGTTAAAAGTTACTTTATCATTCATTTATATGGCATTGTTAATTTAACTGTCACCATTAGGTATGTTTTCTTCATTATCTTACGAATATCTGAGGTTAATGGAAGTCATAACTTTAGCACCATAGCGAACTTAGAATATATATTCAAGAATATTTTTACAACATAGAAAAACTTTTTAACAAAAAATTAAACCGACTCCCAAAAAACACTGCAAAGTGAAAAATAACTTTAATTTCGGTAGTCGGTGTCTTTAGTTTTGTTTTTTCGTTTTTGGCACCGACTTCCGAAATTAAAGTTATTTTTCACTTTGCAGTGTTTTTTGGGAGTCGGTTTAATTTTTTGTTAAAAAGTTTTTTTTTCACTCTTTTTAGTTGGATGATTTTTAATTTACCTAGTTACAAGAGCCTAAATGTCAACTACTTATAACCTTTTACAAAATATTGCTTTTCCCAATGCTGGGCCGTTAATTGTTGAGGAGTTCTCCTGGTACTTCACCATCAGCTCTACATCACCATATGCATTGTGACGAGCATAAAGTGCTTAACATCCATATTCAAGTAATCGAATCGCAATCCACTTAATACTTATTATTGAGTAGTTTCGGCGGCCATCTGTGGTCTTCATCATCAGTTCCACTTCCCCAAATGGTACTTTTTGAGAGCAACTGCACAAGTTACTATAAGAAATACCCAAAACGCCATAGGTGTGCCTATAATATTTGAAGAGTTCCCTCGATTTCTCCAGGATCCCATCATCAGATCCTGACTTTGGTGATAATGGTACCAATTTCGAAGTATACCCATTCGAACAAAAAAAGAATTTTCCAAATCGGCTCAGCCGTCTTCGAGTACTCGATGATCATACATAAAAAAAAAAAAAAAAAAAAAAAATATACGCGTCGAATTGATAACCTCCTCTTTTGGTCGTCGGTTGAAAATACCGTTAATGAAGTTATAAAACCAAATTATTTTAACACAAAAATCCTTTTTGAAGTAAAAAAACCGACGGCTAGCTTAATGTAGGTCTAGTAAAAAGCGATTTCAGATGTTAAAATAAGATTTAAAACCTTAGCAAGACTGTTTTATTATGGAAAAATTGACCAAGTGCGAGTCAGACTCGCCAATGAAGGGTTCCGCAGTAACTATAATAACATAATATAAATGTAAGTATATTTATTTGACAAAAAAACCTTACAAATTTCTTAAAACTAGCTTATTTACATTTTTTACAACTACGCCCAATAACTTTGTTTTTCATAGTGTTTGTATGAATTACAAAGTTATATTTACGGTTTTAGAAAATATGCTGTATCTCAAAAACTGCTGACCCGATCTCGTTCAAACCGATTTTGGTTAAAAGTTTACATTAATACACTACTATAAGTATATATCTTTTTTTAGATTTTTCACTCCATTATTATAGAAGTTAGAGGGTGGGGGGACACATTTTACTACTTTGGAAGCGTATATCTTTTAAACGATTATTTTTATGAAAAAGTGGTCTTAGAAACCTTAATGTCATTTTTAAAGACCTGTCTATAAATACCACACACGCATAGTTTTCATGAAAAAATATATTTCAGTTTTAGTTCCATGTATGAGGAGCCCCCCTTTATTTTAAATATTATTTAATTTTTTTCTTAAAATTGGAAAGCGGTTCACAGAATACATCTACCTACCTATTTTCACATGTATAGTCCTAATAGTTTCGGAATAAAATGGCTGTGACATACGGACGGACGGACAGACAGACAGACAGATGGACAGACATGACGAAACTATAAGGGTTCCGTTTTTTGCCATTCGGCTACGGAACCCTAAAAAGCACTAAGATCACAATATTTACTACATTAAACAACCTGCACTAATTACGGATGTCTGATGAGATTGATGCGCCACATCTATTCCGGTAAAAAAAAAACTAGGAAGTGGGGCAAGTGAGAAAATCTTAATGTAAATTTTGGTATTCAAAAAGTGCTGATTTTCTGTCCAATTTAAGTTCTAATTTGCAAGCTGAAGTCACCGCCCTTTCTGGATCTTTTACAGACAATTCTGTGATTCGCTAGTCTGGACTATTCCTGTTCAATGCAACTAAACAATTTTAATTATTTATTTATTTACCATGTATGGAGGACTAACAGCTATTATGCACCAATTAAAACCAATTAAAAGATCTTACGTTTATAGGCAGGAAAATCTTAAAGTGAACACTTAAATTAAATATTATAATCTTAATAAAGACCAAATCTTACAATATTCAACCACTTCAACATTACTAAATAGTAAATAGATATATAGCAAATACAGATATTAAATATTTTTGAAAAAATCAAGACAGGCGTCTTCTGGCTGGCCATACTGGTTCTATAAGGGTCAACATCGTTATTGTGGTAGTATTGCTATTCATATTTAGACAATAACCAACGTAGTTCACATACTCCTAAACGTATACCTTATACTAGAAATAAATGAAATGGATAACATACCTAAACGACACATGATAAGTCTACCAACATCAGGCCTATCGAAGAGTACGCCTTCAAACACGTGGCCCAGTTTAGTGAGGCCGAACCAGTCCACATCGCGCCACAGGTGCGGGTTCTCATCCCGAAAGTTGCAGTAGCGGACCAACTGAAAGGGAAGTATGTACATTCATTGCGTGCTTAGAATATGTTTTATGTCAATAAGCGACAATAGCTAAGGCTAAGGTGTTGGACTTGAGATCAAGAGGTCGCGGATTCAAACCTCACAAATGACACTATTTCAGTGAACACACTCACCAGACACAAGCATATTTAGCTTAGTTGGAGGGGTTAACAAGATTGCTAGAAATGTGGATTCTACCGACATTGCTAGTTCTTTTTTTTAAGTCTTGGTATCCGTTGATTAGCAGACTGCAAATATGGCTGGCCGCTGATTGTTTTTTACCTTATACTAACCGCATTGTCGCGCCTTGCTTCATACCTAGTTCGTAATAATAATATGAAAACGCAAAACATGAGTTTTGATAGACTACTTCCCAAAACCTACTGTGTTATATCGATGTTATCCATCAGTTATTTGCAGTTAGTTACGTTGTTTTACCACAAACATTTTGACTTGTCTTTTACAATGTACCAAGACATCAGAAATACAAAGATATTTTTTCAATTATTCAGTTGTACGCTGATTCAGAGTTGTGACAGTCTTGCACGAAGAATTCAAAGTTAAACTTCAGTAATACTAAGGCCGTAGAATGTATGTGGAGCTCGAAACATAACAGTGTGACGCACTATGACGTGTGTGCCCCCGCGCGTCGTATAGCGTCAGCGTAAACATTTGACGCTCCTGCATAGTTCTGATGTCTTGGTACGTTGTAAAAGACAAATCGAAATTTCCGTGGTTAAAACCGCGTAACTGCAGCTCGAGCTTGTGAGCCAAACAGCTTGTGAGCAGAACGAAATTTGACTGAATTGTTATGACGAAGAAATAAATATGGAACAAAGATTTTTCGTTTTTTGAATTAAGAAGAGTATAAATGAAGAATCAATGTATCTATTTGTCCTCTATGCGTTCAACTATCCATCTGTATTAGGCCGTGCGCGCAGTGCGTTGCGATTTGGAAACGCAAAATCTGTGAAGTATGGAGTGTCATAGAATTTATACATATATTTTCGATGTGTGATACAGATAAGCACTCGATACAGATTTTTATACAAATTTAACACTGTATTGATAAAATTAACTGTTACAACTAAAACAGAACTTAGGGGCTGTCCATTAATCACGTGAGGCTCGAAAGGGGGGGGGGGGTCCATAAAAAATCACGAAATATCACAAGGGGGGAGGGGGGGTAAAGTAATATATCACGTATATTTATTTTTTCGGCAAGCGCGCGATACTCAGCCGAAAAGCGGCGTTACATGTATTTAATTTATTCGTTATTCGTCAAAAACGTACAAAATCGAAAACGACTTGTAGTGTGACCATGATTCACCGTTGCCAGGCATCGAACGAAGCAAAGTTCCCGCGAGCCGCAACAGCCGTCCGCCGGACTCAGCTTGTCAGTGTCAGTTATTCTGTTGTTTTAACACTGAATACACATGCGTAAATTATTTAACCTCGTACGTTTTGTATTAAAACATGTCTAAACTGGTGATCTGCATAAATTTATTTTATTATATATATAATTATATTTTCAGATTTGCTGAGGATAAGAAAGGTAAAAAACCTAGTGTGACTCAAAAAGAATTTAATGAATTGTGGGCTAATGCGGAACAAAAATATACTACAAAAATATAAAACCGACTTCTATATTTTGATATGGAGTCGGTGTTGTTGGTTTTATATTTTAATTTTTTTTGACACCGTCTTCCGAAATTAAAGGTATTTTTGGCTTTGTAGTGTTTTGATATGGAAGTCGGTTTTATTTTTTGCTAAAAAGTTTTTTTTTCACGCTTTTTAGTGGGTTGGTTTGTAATTTATCTAGTTACAAAAGCCAGGGATCTGGAGGCGACTGCCCTCCAGCGCGTCTATGAATGGCGCGTGGAGGCGCAGCGCCGGGGCGTATCCCCGCTGCCTCGAGAAGTCGAGGCGCGGTGGGAAGAGCTCCGGCGCGATCTCAGGGCAGTATGGAGGGAACGAATGTCGCAACCGACGGCCGGGCACGCCGCAATTGCGGCGGTAAGACCCCTCTTTGAGGAGTGGCTAGATCGGCGTCGCGGCGTCCTGACCTACCGCATGACGCAGGTCCTCACCGGACACGGAAGTTTCGGGAGGTACCTGTGTCTGATGGGAAAGGAGGAAACGCCTGGGTGTCACCACTGCGAGAGTCGCCCTGAGGAAACGGTAGAGCACACGGTGCAGGACTGCCCCGCTTGGGCAGAGCACCGACGTGTCCTCACGGCGGTGATAGGTGGAGACCTCTCGCGCCCGGCATTGGTCGAGGCCATGCTGCGGGGCGAGAGGGAGTGGGAAGCGGTTGCCTCCTTCTGCGAAGCAGTCATGCTTCCGAAGGAGGAGGCGGGCCGTATGAGGGAGAGGATGGCGTCCTCCCTCCAGCCAAGCCGCACTGGTAGACGCCCACGGCGTCGGACGTCGGCCGACGATCTCCGGCCACCGCAGGCGCGGGCATGCGGACAGCGAGTAAAGGGCAACTCGCTGTCCAACCATGGACCATGCCCGGGTCGACGGCGCGTTGTGTTCCACGCGCGCCTCAAAGAGCGTCAGCAACATGACGAGGCCCCTCCTGCAGAGGGCCGAAGCCTGCCGGGATCGTGGGACTTATCCCATTATCGTGACCCCGGTACGTAAAGGGTTATTGAAGGAACACCGTGGATTTTAGTCAATAAAAGTCTGACAGTCCCTCCCACCCTGCCCGGGGTGGGAGGACTTTTTAGGAATGTCTATCTTACTGAATCTGTATGTGTGTTCTATGTATATGTAAGGAGCGTCAAATGATACACGGAACGACGTTACTAGTAGAATGCTTTAATACGACTGAAAACATATATCATTATATCGAGGGCGCAGCCGCGCGTAGGCATACACACGTATACATAATGCACTATGACTATATCAAATGCTTAGTCATTAATACCACACATGTGTCCCTACAGTAGCCCCCCTCTTAAGGAGAATGAGCCACTTTACAAAATTCCCAAAGGAGGAGAAAAAAAAAATACACATATTTATTTTTACCAACCCATATTTCTGGTTACCATACATTCATTACATTGCGAAACATTACAAAACATTACATTACATTACATTAAAATAACAAAAAAAAAATTAAAACAGCACAATAATACAAACACAAAAAAAAAATAACAACAACTATAGGCTCGAAATCTAAACGCTCGCACCTACTTAATATCGTTCAGCATTGTGCTCTGTTGACGGAGGTTGCACCGTATGTACTTTGACCACCGGAGGTGACCACCCAGCCACCGTAGCCTCCTTGCGAAACCAATCTCGCACCCGTTTCCTGCATTGGTTTCTTAGCCACCATAGGCACATCAGCCCAAATAATATAACAACCACCAATACACAATTTCCAACTAATTTAATCTTTGTCCTATCACTTCATTGGACACACTTTGAGAAATCGCCACATTATTTTGCGAGGGTTTACTTTGATTATAACCCATCACTATATTTCAGATACCCTGACGGTGAGCACAGTTTAAAGATAGAATTAATAATAATCTAAGTACAATAGTAATAAGGTCACACACAAATTTTCTTATCGACGTTAAAACAACTGACTTAACATTTTATACCTACTCACATTTCAATTTACGCAATTATAATAATTAAAATAACACAATTTATTATAATAAATACTGTAACCTTACTCTACACATTGTTCATTTAGATTGCGACATAACATTTCTGCTTACATACTACAAAACAATCGCCTACTCATGCCTGAGTAGCTCAGTGGTTAAAGTTACAACCTAAAGTTCCCTGGTTCAATATTTTAGCACTATCCTTCCAACAAAAAAAAAATGTGTACAATGCTACAAATAAGGTGTACTCCCCAGTACTTGACATATGTATTAATGTATGTAATACCCATAATTATTAAGACATAAAATATGCAATATAAACACCATTAACACATAACATAACGTCTCATATCCTAAATCTTACCGGGCGTTTGATCGCCCTGCCACTACGTGTAGTGTAGGTGGTGAGCTTATCGCCCGCTGCACCATCGTTTATCTTACTGCCTAAGTTATTACTACTCTTACAACTATCCTGTAAAAAACTATAATTCTCTTGTTGAGTGGTAGGGCCCTCGTTTAACATATAAGCCGGTTTAAGTCTGTCTATACTAACCTTTACCTGTCTGTCTGCCATTTGTATACGAAATTATTTTTCACACCTGTCTATGACCTTATAAGGTCCATCATATGGTGGTTGTAAAGATTGTTTTATTAAATCTACTCGTACAAAAACATGTGAACAGGATTGCAAATCCGTATGAACAAAAATAGTACGAGAATTTCTTTGACTAGTGGGTTTCGGTCTGAGATTACTTATAGCTTCCCTGATTTTATTAACATACTCATTACTATCGCTAATAGTTATACTTGTGCCATCGTAAAAATCGCCGGGCAACCTCAGCGTTTTACCGAACGCTAACTCGGCCGCGCTAACACCCGTATCGCTCCGTGGTGTCGCTCGCAATCCAAATAAAACCGTATTTAATTGTTCGATCCACGTACCGCTATCCTTTTTGGCCATAAGCGCCGCCTTAAGTACGCGATGAAATCGTTCCACGGTTCCATTCGCCTGTGGATGATACGGCGTAGTTCTCAATCTATAAATTCCTAGATATTTAGTGAGCTCCCCAAACAAGCTACTTTCGAACTGCCTACCCTGGTCTGTCGTGATCCTCACAGGACAGCCATAACGTGTAACCCAGCCCTCGTAGAGTACCTTGGCTACCGAACTGGCGTACATATCTTTCAGAGCAAACGCTTCCGGCCAACCCGTTGCCCTATCTACCACTGTAAGGCAGTATCTGTATCCATCAGGCGACGTAGGTAAAGGTCCCACTAAATCTACATGGATATGTTCAAACCGACCGCTAGCTTCGAATTGACCTAATCCCGAAACCGTGTGCCGAATTACTTTAGATCTTTGGCAATGTAGGCAGGTTTTAGCCCACGTTCTTATATCTGCATTCATGCCTGGCCAAAAATACTTAGTTGCTACTAATTTCCTAGTGGTTCGATTCCCCGGATGCGATATATCATGAACTACATGGAATGCCTTTTTTCTAAAGTTCACCGGTAGGTACGGACTGGCAACGCTAGTTGATACCTCGCATATAATTTCATTCTGCTCGTCGGGCAAAACAATTCCCTTGAATTGCAATCGTCCGGTGGGTTCCGATAACAACTTAGACAGCTCCCCGTCCGTCCGTTGCTCTATCGCTAATTCCGCGAAGTCGAGGGCATTCGGACAAGCAATCATAGAGATTCGAGATAATGCATCTGCTACAATATTATCGGGCCCGCTAATGTGTCGAATATCCGTCGTAAACTCACTAATGAATAGAAGTTGCCTAATCCGTCTAGGCGTCTCTTTATCGCTGGGTTTTTTTGAAAATGCGTATACCAAAGGCTTATGATCAGTGTAAATTACGAAAGATCTACCTTCTATCAAATACCTAAAATGATGTACCGATAAATATATTCCTAATAATTCCCTATCGTATGTACTATACTTTAATTGCGCATCACTGAGTTTCTTAGAGAAGTATCCTAAAGGTTTCCAGTGTGTGCCGACCTTTATTTGTAACACGCCACCTACGCAGTCATTCGATGCATCCGTCATAATTGCAAGCTCTGCACTTGTTGTTGGGTAACTCAGAACGGTTGCGTTCTGTAAGTTACTTTTACATTTTGCAAACGCGGCATCCGCTTGGTCTGTCCACACAATGAGCGATTTATCTTTCTTTTTAGCGTTTTGTAAATATTTATTTAAAATCGCCTGGTATTCTGCGGCCCTAGGTAAACTAGACCTATAAAAATTTACCATTCCCAAGAAGCGCCTTAACTGATCTACAGTTTTTGGCTTCGGGAAATCAATTATCGCCTGTACCTTGTCGGCTAATGGGCTAATCCCCTCAGACGTAACTTCATAACCTAGAAACTCTAATTTCTCTTTCCCAAAGCAACACTTCGATAAGTTGATCGTGATTCCAAACTTATCCAACCGCTCGAAAATCGCTTTTAGGTGATGCTCATGAATATCCGCTGTTTCACTGGCCACAATAATATCATCGATGTAGCAAAAATAAAAATTTGAATTGAGGTCCTTTCCTTCTGCGCTAAATTGCGTTTCTAGACCCTGTAAAACAGTGTTATTCATGTACCTCTGAAAAGTTTGCGCCGCATTTCGCAATCCGAAAGTCATACGCGTGAACTCATATAAGCCAAATGGTGTTATTATCGCAGTTTTTTCTATGTCTTCCGGTGCGATTAAAATATTATGAAATGCTCTATTTATGTCTAAACGCGAAAAAATCCTTTTATTCCCTAATATATAAGTAAAATCAATAATACGCGGAATGGGGTACCTATCCGGCCTCGTTATGGCATTAAGTGCCCTGTAATCGCCACAAGGACGTATTTGCCCATCCTTTTTAGGTACCACGTGCAAAGGGCTCGCCCATGGACTCTTTGACGGCCTGCAAATTCCTAATTCCTGCATTCGTTGGAACTCTTCTTTAACCTTGGCATATCTCTCCGGAGCAAGTGGTCTGGCCCGCGCAAACACCGGGGGCCCAGTCGTCTCGATATAATGAAATACCGAGTATGGAGGGTCCTCCTTAAAGGAAACTGGTTTAGTTATCTCCGGGTATTGTAACAGCAAATCCGAGTATGTACATGTATTATCCACTGTAGTTAACGAGGCTCCCTTCCACTCTACAATTGATCCTATAATACTTAGACTAGTTAATTGGTCTAAGAGACGTCGTCCGCTAATGTCTACTAATAACTTATTCTGCAGTAAAAAATCTGCGCCTAGTATAGGCTGTTTGACTTCTGCAATAATAAAATCCCACGTATACGAACGTCTCAAACCCAAATCTAATGCTAAGGTTCTTACACCATAAGTTTTAATTAACGTCCCATTTGCTGCGTATAAATTATAATTACACTTATCACTTTTATATTTATGTACACAATTCTTATCTACAGGTATAATAGACACATTAGCCCCGGTATCGATTAAAAATCTCATACCTGATATCCTATCACAAACTATGAGGCGGTTGTGCGTTGTGCAGCGTCCCGCCATATGCTGCACCTGGTCTAGTTTTCCGCTGCTTTCGGCTGGGCTCCCTTCCAATTACAGGGCTTGATACACTTTGTTGCATTCTCTCTGAAACGGAAATGGTAATAACACAGCCAATTAGCGTTTCTCCTTCTAGGTGATGAATTGCCACTCCTCGATGCCGATCCGGATCTCTGTTCTTGTCCATAGCGTTTTTCAGGTCTGCTACGTTCCAAATCTTTGAGCCGCAGGTTGATTTTCGCCAGCTCTCCCATGATCAGGTTTGTATCCGACGTTCCAGCAAGTGTCTGCTGACTTGACGACGGCGCTTCCGATGCTTTGACCACGGAGACTTGTGCTGTACTGCCTGCTGTGCTCTCCAGCACCTTGTCTGCTACCGCTGCGAGTACGTCGAGGTTCTTCGAATCCGTAACCGTAAGTATGGCTCGAACTGCTGTCGGCAAGTGCGACTGCCACATCAGCCGCAGGGTCTCATCCGACACTTTTTCTCTGGCCAGGTCCCGCATTCTTCGTAGTAGCTGCGATGGCCGTTGGTCCCCAAGCTCCATTTCTCCAATCAATTTTTGAAGTTTTCTGGTCTCTGTCTCCTCGAAGACTTCCAATAATCTGTCCTTCAACGCTTGGTATTTTCGTGTTTCCGGCGGCGCGAACAGCAGCTCGCTTACTTGTTGTATAGCATTTTTCCCTAGCTTCGTCACCACAAGGTTCAGTTTCGCTGCATCGCTTAGCTTCTGGCTTTCCACAACGGCCTCGAACTGGACGAACCAGAGTCGCGTTTGATCCGCCCAAAATTCGGGTATTCGTGATGCCACTGTTATGCTAGCTAGCGCACTTGTTTCGTCAGTACTATCCCGGGACTCTGTTGCACGCGGGTTCATTGTAACGCGATATCACTTAACCTCCACACACAAAAAGAAACGTTCGGGGTCACCACTTTAGGAATGTCTATCTTACTGAATCTGTATGTGTGTTCTATGTATATGTAAGGAGCGTCAAATGATACACGGAACGACGTTACTAGTAGAATGCTTTAATGCGACTGAAAACATATATCATTATATCGAGGGCGCAGCCGCGCGTAGGCATACACACGTATACATAATGCACTATGACTATATCAAATGCTTAGTCATTAATACCACACATGTGTCCCTACAACTTATTTGATAATTTTACCAAGCGAAAAGAAAAAAGTTACAAAAGCCAAAATGTGAACTACTTATCACCTTTTACAAAATATCGCTTTTCCCAATGCAGAGCCGTTAATTTTTGAGGAGTTCTCCTGGTACTTCACCATCAGCTCTACATCACCATATGCATTGTGACGAGCATAAAGTGCTTAACATGCATGTTCAAGTAATCAAATCGCAATCCACGAAATATTTATGATTGAGTAGGCCATCTGTGGTCTTCATCATCAGTTCCACTACCCCAAATGGTGCTTTTTGAGAGCAACTACACAATGTACTATTAGAAATACCCAAAACGCTATAGGTATGCCTATAATATTTGAAGAGTTCCCTCGATTACTTCAGGATTCCATCATCATATCCTGATTTCATAATTATGCGACCAACTAGAAAGTATACCCATTCAAACGCAAAAAGAATTTTTCAAATCGGTCCAGCCGTCACCGAGTTGCCGGTCAGCCGAGTTATGAGATAACATTAAAAAAAAAGTTCAAGACGAATTGAGAACCTCCTTTTTTTGAAGTCGGTTAAAAATCAGATGATACTCATATCAGTATTTTATAAATATTAAAAAAAAATAGATTCTTTGCAGGTACAAAAATACACGTGATATAGGGGGGAGGGGGGGGATAGCCTTAAACCTCACCATATATCACCACGGGGGTTGCGGGGTAAAATATGCAAAAAAAAACATCACGTGATTAATGGACGGCCCCTTAGCAATATAAATTACCTAGATACCGCATTTATTACGTTACACACACCATTGTACGATTCTATTCTTTATGGTTATTTTTTGTTTTTTCATAAACAACGTTAATTTAAACTTTCTAATTAAGTATTTGTATTATAGAGAAAATTCCATATTTTGTGATGATGCCGCCAAAAAACGATTTTCAAGCGCTTACATTGCAAGTACTACGTCAATAATCAATATATTATATAATATCAATACCTACGTTAAAATAATGTACTACGGAAATGTATATGTATGTCTGTCTGTCTGTATAACCGTTATAGAAACAAAAACTACTCGACGGATTTTAACGAAACTTGGTACTATTATTTAGCATACTCCTGAGCTGGTTATAGTATACTTTTCATCACGCTACAATCAATAGGAGCAGAGCAGTGAAGGGAAATGTTGGGAAAACGGGAGAAGTTGCTCCATTTTTTAAGCTTCTGTCGCGTGTGCAACCTTAATGGTTAAAGCTACACAGAAATCATTTCATGACAGAAATGTTCTCCTTAAAATTATATAAAAAATATCCCACGATAGCATATGTCTATCTTTTATGGTTGACTCACAATAACACGTGTAACTCCCGATAGCTTAGCAGTTCGAAGGTTTCTGATTATAATATTTGTCTACTCTTACGTTTATAACACTCTCAGTCACCCCTAATTGAAAAAGTTAACATTATTAACTATTCCATAAAAATAATCATATAAATCGGTATAGAAACACCAAAGTTATACATGAAATACCCTAATAATAAGCCATCGCGCGTGAATACTGAATCATGCTATAAGGATTATTTTTGAGAATCGGTCGCCACGCACGACGCGTCTCGCGGCCGAACGGCCGAACGTATAAAATTTCGTTCTATAGGTACTTAAGCCTCATTTGAACGTGATCTAAACAATATTATCAATACATTAACTTAATAACACACAAGGAGTTACACGCTGACGGAGTCGCGGGCAGAGCTATTAACAATAATATTGTGAGGTTCCTTATTGCGATATGTTTCAACAGTATTATAGATTGACATATATTATATTTCCCTACTAAATTACGAAAGTTAATCTGTCTGTTACATCACTGAACCGTGAGGAAGGACATAGCCTACTTCTTTTTTACGAAAAACGACGGAAACGCGGACGAAGTCGCGGGCAACAGTTATCTATACTAATAATATAAGGCTGAAGAGTTTGTTTGTTTGTTTGAACGCGATAATCTCAGGAACTACTGGTTCGAATTGAAAAATTATTTTTTAATTAAATAGTCAATTTATAGAGAAAGGCATATTATATCATTACGCTATGGCTAATAGGAGCGGAGCGCCAATGAAGAATGCTTCAAAATCGGGGTTAAATTTAACGTTAGCCCAAAGTAACTATTCCACGCGGACGAAGTCGCGGGCAAAAGCTAGTTTAAAATATTACTCTATTTGCAAAAGGTAATTTCTCCAAATAAATACTAATCCTTATCCAAATAAGTATATTATTTACCTTGGCCATTTAATGTAGATCAAAAATTGCCCTTTACTTTTTAGGGTTCCATAGCCGAATGGCAAAAAACGGAACCCTTATAGTTTCGACATGTCTGTCCGTCTGTCTGTCTGTCCGTCCGTCCGTATGTCACAGCCATTTTATTCCGAAACTATTAAGACTATACATGTAAAACTTGGTAGGTAGATGTATTCTATGAACCGCTTTCCGATTTTAAGAGAAAATTTAAAAAACATTTAAAATAAAGGGGGCTCCCCATACATGGAACTGAAACTGAAAATATTCTTTTTCATGAAACCTATACGTGTGTGGTATCTATAGACAGGTCTTTAAAAATGAAATTAATGTTTCTAAAATGACTTTTTCATAAAGTTAATCGTTTAAAAGATATACGCTTCCAAAGTGGTAAAATGTGTGTCCCCCCTCTAACTTCTATAATAATGAAGTGAAAAATCTAAAAAAACCATATGTTGTAGATCTTAATGTAAACTTTCAAACAAAATTGGTTTGACCGAGATCGAGTCAGCAGTTCTTGAGATACAGTGTATTTTATAAAACCGCAAATATAACTTTGTAATTCATACAAATACTATGAAAAACAAAGTTTTTGGCGTAGTTGTAAAAATTGTAAATAAGCTAGTTTTAAGAAATTTGTAAGGTTTTTTTTTTTCTAATAAATATTGTAAGTATTGCCTTTCTTTTTTTTTTTAACGTGGTAAAATTATCAAATAAGTCCTCCCACTCCCTACTGTCAGACTTTTACTGACTAAAATCCACGGTGTTCCTTCAATAACCCTTTACATACCGGGGCCACGGTAACGGGATGAGTCCCACGACCCCGGCAGGCTTCGGCCCTCTGCAGAGGGGGCCTCGTCATGTTGCTGACGCTCTTTGAGGCGCGCGTGGAACACGACGCGCCGTCGACCCGGGCATGGTCCATGGTCGGACAGCGAGTTGCCCTTTACTCGCTGTCCGCATGCCCGCGCCTACGGTGGCCGGAGATCGTCGGCCGACGTCCGACGCCGTGGGCGTCTACCACTGCGGCTGGGCTGGAGGGAGGACGCCATCCTCTCCCTCTCGCGGCCCGCCTCCTCCTTCGGATAGCACACAACAAGCTTTGACGGATTTCCTGAGCACAGCAAGTGAAACATAAACTGCTGATCATAACAAAAATTTACTTTGTTTATGAAAAAAATTAAAAATAACTATAAATAATAGAATCATACAATGGTGTGTATGCGGTATCTAGGTAAGTCAAGAAACAAGCACATTTCTATTTTTTAAAGTAAGAAGCAGGCGGGGCCCAATTGAACACAATATTTTTTTAACCGACTTCAAAAAAAGGAGGTTCTCAATTCGTCTTAAACTTTTTTTTTTATATGTATGTGACCTCATAACTCGGAGACGGCTGAACCGATTTGAAAAATTCTTTATGCGTTTGAATAGATGTACTTTCTAGTTGGTCCCATTGTTACAAAATCAGGATCTGATGATCGGATCCTGGAGAAATCGAGGGAACTCTTCAAATAATGAGATTGGTCCCGCCTGCTTGTTACTTTAAAAAATTAGAAATGTGCTTGTTTCTTGCATTTCAGTTGAGCAGTCGGGTTTTTCGATTTTTAAATAACTGTTTTTTCCCAGCTTTTTAGTTTAAATATAAATTAACAATTTATTTGTTTTCCCGGTCGTGTCACATTGGCTTGGCACCCCACCGGATTCAAAAAGTGAAAGCAAAGTCCATATTTTTAACCTTTCTCATTGTATTATTTTATTAGTATTACGCTAATGATAATCATGATATACTTTTTTGAAATCCATGTGTTGAGTCCTTTAATTTGATACCCATATTGCAGTATTCGAAGAAAAAATGTTTTTTTTCACTTAGTACAATGGCGTCGTACGGCTGCCATGTTTGATTTTTTTTGACGTCACTTGTCTAAGAACACTTGGGCTGCCAAGAAGAATCTAACGATACTTCAATTATGTACCTAAATCCGCTCAGCGGTTCTGGAGATATGAGGTAATAAAGAATATTACAAACATACATATCTACATACAAGATACACGCATAAATATAACCCTTCCTTTGCAGTCGGGTAAAAATAAGCTTTAAATCGGAGACATTTAAATCCTTTAATAATTAAAGGATATGTTTTGTGATTATAAATGAACAATTATTGTTCATTTATAATCACAAAACATATTAAAAAAATAGTGAAGTTGCAATCTGGATTGCAATTTGCAACATAATATACCTACCGATATTAAAAGTAAATAAGTACTGCAAAGTGTGCAATGGCGATACTGATATATGAATGAACTATGTAGCTTGTGCCACCGGCTTCGCCCGCGTGGGAAGTATTTCCCGTGTAAATCCCGATCCCGTGGGAATTTCGAAAAATCCTTTCTTAGCGGATGTCTACGTCATAACATCTACCTGCATGCCAAATTTCAGCCCGATCCGTCCAGTGGTTTGGGCTGTGCGTTGATAGATCACTATGTCAGTCAGTCAGTCAGTCAGTCACCTTTGAGTTATATATATATATAGATGAATTAATGAAATTAATGTATGAATGATACTTTCATTAGAACTTAAAACTGGATATTTACCATGTGTATTTATTGTTTTGAGTTTCCGATATTTCGTCACTGTTGCAAGCGCCATGATCACGGATGAACTGAAGCCAATGCGGGTGGATGTTTATGAGCAAGCGAATCGGACTACCCTCTTTCTTGTTCGTTTTTTTGTGATCACCACCGCTACCAGTGTCAGTAAGTCAGTCAGTTTAAAAACTTATATTGATACTGATACTGTTAGTCAGCAGTATCCCAATGCTGGGCAAAGACTCTTCATTATTTCCAGTTGTTTCTTTCCAGGACCAAAGTAAATCACCGATTGTTAGTTTGTTCCAGCTCGTCCCGCCGTCTTCTACGAGATCTACCGCGACGCCTTCTGGCTGTGTCAGGGCTCCAGAACGTGGTTATTTTGGCCCACAACTCATTGGGCAGGCGGCACACGTGTTCAGCGCAGGCCCACTCAGCGGCCTCTTCAGCAACGTCAGCATTTTGCGTCTTGGAGCGCAGTGTGGTGTTAAGTATGTGATCGGTTAGCTTGACACCTAGGATGCTGCCCTCCATTATATAAATGTAAAATTGATACTTACAAGCCTGTGCGCCCGCGCAGGTACTGATCGTCTTGCCCTCAGGAACCGTAGTAGAAACGCGTCATCCATCCTTGGAGGGTGACATTCTCCTCGCTCTGAAAAACACAATATTAATACATTAGAAAAATACTATCCCATGATATATGTATTACAGATGGCTATTATTGATACGTCTTACAGACATTTCAGTTTTATTTGTATGTGATTTCATATCTGTCTGTCGGTTAGTTTGTCTGTCTTTCTGTTTATTCTGGGCAATTTCTGGAACGTGCTGAACCGATTTAAATGGGACTTTCACTGAAAGATAGGGAGGGTAGTCCAACATATAAGCTACTTTTTACTCTGAAATTCCTACGGGATCTGTATTTACGTTGAAAAACCCTTACGCACAAACCGAGGACATCAAGTATAAACTAAAAATAAGAGATCCTACGCATAAACTTCTTAAGTTTATTGAAAAAATTATGAATCAAAATAATGGCATCCTAAGTAAAGTTGAACAATTGAAGTAATCTCTTACACTGAACCGTGGAATTTAAATCTTCCAGTCGCTAGTTTTTAATTTATTACAAAAGTTGTTTTCTACCACAGGAAAGGGAATAATATTTATTCTAAGTTAAAAGGTTGAACAACAAGACCGTAACGATGTTTACTTCTACGCACAATTTGTTACCGACAAGTTGGAGGAAAGATGCTGTGGGTTCAATGATATTGTTATTCGTAACTTCAATAATAACAGTGTTAATTTATAAAATACCTATAATTTATGAATGATTTATTAGCGAGAATGTTTGTTTAATGAAAAATATGTTTACCATATTATTATTGCACCTATGCAATAATAATATGCATAGGTGTAATAACGCGTCCGTCAGTACGCCCGCGCAGCTCCACCAGCAGCCGTAGCTGCCGACGTCGCCTCACGTACTTGTCCGGAACACACAAACTAATTTGCCCTAATACGTCTGCATTATGCACCTTCCCTCTAAATATTTTGAACATGTACGAGATGAGTGCAAGTTCCCTCCTGAAGCTCAGCTCGTTATATCCTACCATACCCAAAATAAATAAAGTTGGGTACATTAATGGGTAAAAGGGATACTCCAAACAAGCGTAACTTATTTTGTACTCGCTCCAGCATGAGCCTATATTTAAATTCATGCGGAGCCCAAATGACTGCGTTACTTTCTAATTGACTTCTCACCAATGAATGCATTATATAGAGTTATAACCCCTTTAATATTAGTAAAGTGATGCACCATACGCAACACGAAACCCAAATTACGGTAAGCTCTGTGTATTTTACCCCTAAAGCTTTGTTTTCCTAGGAAAGCGGTGGCGTCATATAGCGGCCGTAATATTACGGACGCAAAAAGGCGGCCGTCTTTACGGTGACGACATGTGGAAAGTTCCACGGCCGTTTTAACACACTGTCTGCTTCATCGCTATCAATGAAACGTTCACGAAACCATCTGACACGACAAGACGGGCGTCATGCAAATGACGGCCGTCTTGTCGGTGACGGTGTCGGGACGTATGACGGCACTGCTTTCCTAGGAAACCAAAGCTTTAGTGACCTAACTGCTATTACTACCATACTTCTTGTGTCAAAACTTTGGCTTTTTTTTCTTCGATATATAAAATCCGAGATTACATTAGGTGGAACGGCTTTCAAAGTAATTGATTTAAATTAGTCTATGCAACGTGTTTTGAAATATCCTCATGTGGCTTTTAATATTTGGCTAGGCGCTTGAAACCTTGACAATTTAAATGTATTTTTAGGACTTTTTGTTTGTGAATCGTTGAGTTCTTGGAAGTTTACGACTAAGACCACATAAGCACCACGGGACCTACATAGTTCTCATAATATGATTTAACTAGAAGGAATTGTCTGGATTTCAAAAGAGACGTTGACCTCCTCCGAACTGTGTCCGTCCGAACATTGCCTTTTAATGATATCTGCATGAAATGTGGGTCTAATACATTGATGTATTAAAAGGAGGAAGATATGTTACTCTCTAACATCGTAATCAGTAAACCTGGGCTCGGCGCACGAATACATGCACAGTAACTCACACATCTGTGTTCAGTGTCGTCATCATTCCCAAACCTACAGTTACCGATAGACAAGGATAGAGATAGGAGACGGCGCTGTAGTGCGAGCGAAATCGCCTCAGCTGCCGAATGTTTGCGCTTATGAATGAAATAAGATTGCATGTATTAGGTAAGTACGTAATAAGTGATTCCATGACCCATGTCACTTATTTTTCTTCCTGGTGTAATTAAAACACTGTCTAGCTATACAAGAAGTCATTTAGATGCGTATTTATTCCAAAAAAATCCTTAAAACACGAAGAGACGAGAATTTCTTGAGCTGTGTGATCAACAACGTTCCGTACGCGACTGAGAGTGAGCGCTCGCCAACTACGGGCAATCACTTAGTTTTGTAGGACCAAACGCTGTGTCTAGTACCGTATCTTCCTCCTTTTAATATATCAATGGTCTAATAGGTATACGTGAGATATAATATTGTTTATATAACAGGTGGGTAGTATATAAGGTATATTCCTATACATATATGAAAGTGTCTATAATAAAATGTGAAAGATACCATAAAACTCTTTGGTACCATAAACAGCGCAATCAACATGATTAATGAGTGTAAATTATTACCATTTAACATTATCTTTTGTTCACATAATAATTAGATTATAAGACACTTAATTACTGATTTTTTTTTTTTTAATAACGAGTACAGTGATTGTACAAACGTATATAAAAGTATGAAGGTCAATTTACAATCGCTTGAGGTTTGAACAAGTAAAGCAAACGTTGAATATCACACTCGGAAGGTCGTTAACCTAGCTTGAAATCTTTTGTTTACAAATTGTGCGAGTAATTTCGTAGTCAAGTTGCTGTTCCCCGATTGTCTTGCAAACGCTAAACTATCCGAAATGATATCGCACTTGTAGGTAAATATTTGAGTAAGTCTTTACGCTTTCTTGCTAAAAATTACACTTTTTTGTACGGTTTACTACTTTGCTTTTCTCGTATAATAATTATGTAAGTAGGTAGTAATTTTGTTCTTAGTGGAATGCTATTTTATGTTTGTATACGACATGTACCCCTGGCTGTTTCCCTGATACATGTCGCCTTTTACGATCATAGTCTAGTTCTATTCTTTCCCTATAGTGGAGTTAATCACGACACCATAATAATAATACCTATCGATATAATTAATATCGGTTTCCATAAAACCCATAGTAATGGTATCGGTTACATCAATGTTACGTGTACTAGGAAATGAGAAAACTCATTACATCGAAGACTAGATAATAATAGTTATTAGGTATCATTAATCATTTAAGTCATTACTGGGTTGCTTCCACTCGGTTTTCTGGTAAATATTTTACGTAAAATACGTTCAGACAACTTATTATTATGTACTTACAGTTACAGACGTACTCAGAACCCAACCTTTTAGAAGTCGGTTAGAGAACAAATATATATAGCGCTTAGACTTAGGTGATATAGTTTAGCTTGCGGCTAAATGATAACAGGTGCACGGGTCACTCTGTCACTCTTCAAGGCTTGTCGAAGTCGGTCGGGGATAAAATTAAAAGTCGAACCCCACCCATTATACAATTGCCGTGAACCCATTCCAGACACAAGCATATTTAGCTTAGTTGGAGTTGGAGGGGTTAACAAGATACTAGCAATCTTGTTCTCTATCTTCATAAAAAAAAAACAAAAAGAAGTTATGTACCTTCTTTCCTCGGAAAAAAGGTTAAGCCGTGGGTCCCGGCTAGGGTTACCAGATCCGAAAAATAAGTTTTCCTGAAAAAACCCTTATTTCGGCAATAATTTTCCTGACATTTTAGCAGAAACTTATATTATTTTACAAACTAGCGCGCGGCGCGTGGGAGTCTAAGTGTTAGATGCCTTGTGGCGGGATGCGGCGCGCGGCGCGACTGAGCGAGTCGATTAGTAGTTCAGTACTCTTGCAAACGGTGCTAAGTTTACTAGTGTTGTGCGTAATTGTGTGGCAAGCATTTATTTTATAACGAAAAGGTTTACTTTTCTCTTTTTTTTTAATTCCTGAAAATTTCCAACTTTACCTGTTTCCCTGACGGAGAGCTGAAATTCCGGACATGTCAGGAAAATTCCTGTCATCTGGTAACCCTAGTCCCGGCTGACATTTATCGTCTTTGACAGTCGTAGCCAGAAAATCAGACACTAGTATGCCAAAGGATATCTTCTTACAGTTCTTACCCAGCAACTCGGTTGTGGAGGTAAGATAGGCAGTCGATCCATGTAAAACATGAATACACAGCTGCTTCCGGTTAGACAAAAAGCCGACCACCACAGTCATACTCATAACACAATTGTTTCTTTTGAGTATAGCTTCATAATATATATAAGCCCCAGAAAAGCGTTTTATTGGTTTGAATCAGGGAATATAACTATGAATTTAAATTACATATGAAATAAGAATTATTATGGTTTTTCCTGCAATTATTTTTAAATACCTGTCTTGATTTCATTCCGTAAAATCAATCATAGTTGAGAAAAGGATAAACTCATGATGACGAATTATCTCACCGTATATCATGTTCCTTAGTTCAACAATATTTCTAGCTCTGGTGGCGGGGTCCTCGGCACACAGGATGAACGCCTCTTCCTCCGACTCGGGGTCGTCATGGCGGTCCATCTCTGCTTTGTACGCGATCTCTTGAAAGCTCCATAAGTCTGTGTCGCCCTGTGAAATAAGAAAAGAACTAGGTAATTGATGATGATTAAAAATATGGGAATATTCCCCCAAATTCCAGACACAAGCTTACTCAGGGACTTACTGCTAGGACTCTTTAAAAAAACACTTTATTAAGTTCAGCTTTTGACATCCTTTAAAGGTCTAGTATTTATAGGATAGCAATTAATAACTAATAACTGTAGAAACAGTTATTAATTGCTATCTGAAAAATACTATAATTTATGTATTTTTTAATGTTGTCGTTACTTAGTAACCTATTATTGTTGTTACGCTTGTGTTCATTCCCTTCTGTTTCATATTTTTATGTACCTAATTGTATTAGTGTAATCAAATGTTGGTAACGCTAAATAAAGAAGTAAAATAAATGATGACGATACCATCTAGCCGGTTTCGGCGAAATAATTAGGTAATTTGTGAATACCATAGATAAAATAAATAAGTAGATATGGTCAACAGACGAAATTATATCGGAACCGTGTGTCTCCAGTTAGGCGCTGGGCGGGGCAACAACTACACATGCAGTTTAATAAAATCAATAGATACGCACTCGCGCACACACCCGCATTTCTTAAATCAGAACGTACCATACATACAATAATAAACCTTATTCTGTCAAACACAACGTGTATTTACCATGCACCGTAGAATTTACCCACACAAAAACATCGGTTGCTATCGTTGTGCTGTGCAAAAGCAATTTATTTTACATATACGCTAGTGATTGACTAAATCGGAAAGTTATCGATTCTTCCATTTATTATTGTACATTTTTTTTTTGGGCACCTGAAAATTAACCAAATAAAAAATGGCATGTCCAGAAAATATTATAATAACAATAAACATATTATTAAGAACACAACATTACATAATTATTATTAAGTACTACCTACTAAGTATTAAGGGCTACCCTGGCGCTTTCGACTTAAATATTAATATTTAATTATCATAGTGATAGGTCAAATAGAAGTTGATGTTAACTTACATTACGCTCTTGATCGGAACATACCAGCCGTATAGCTTGTATAGAATCCTGAAAAGTTGAATGACTGATTTTATGAATGCCCTAAAACATGATAATAGCTTTCAGTAATAAAATAAAATTTAACCCAAACACACAAAATCAGTTGTACTCTTAATTTTGGAATTGTCCATTCAAAAAGCCTGCGACTTTTCTTTAGAGGCTGGAACATTTCTGCACTGAAGTGAACCGAGCATTTATCGTGCTATTTTTTTGAGGGTACCAGTTAGGTGGCATGCCTGTGGCATCAATCCATTCCTTTTTATATTACCATCTTTTGGGAAGCTGAAAAGTACGAAAACCACTTATTTATCATTTACATACATCCTAAGCTACTTCTAAATGTCACCATATAATAGGCATCGCAATAATTACGTAACACACTATAAATCAAGATCTGAATGATTTTGACGTATATTGCTAATCCATTGCTTCATATGTTCGAAATATTGGTCTGCTCAACAACGTAAATACTACAGTGAGTGTTGTTGATTTAGCATAATGAAACCGATTCCTACTGTAAGTGTGTTACGCAATTACCCCGCAGGTAATAGTTTAGCAGGTTATAATAGGTTTTTGTTATAAGAAAAATCCTAGTTAGTAGAGAAATTGTTAAATATATGAAAACAAACACACATCCATGCATAACAAATAAATAGCATGAATATATTAACTTATTTTAAGCTAAATTCACAAATATATTATCTGAACCATGCCGATTATTATAACGCATTCGAAGCTTCAACGGAAGTAAAATACAAAAACCATAAAAAAATAAAAAAACAGCAACATAGGATAAGGCATAACATACGATAATTCTAAAAACATACGATAATTCTAAACCGAAAAACACCACCGACTATTAACCTAAAATTAAAGTAACTTACTTTACGAATATTGGTTACGAATTTCTCTACTACTCTGTAAAAAAATCAAAATAAGTAAAAAAAAGATTACTTATTTACATCGATCTTCCAACCGGGCTAAAACGGTTGACAGATTGAAAAATAAACTATAGTAGCGACGGCGACGTCGGAACTGATCCTTACGCATGCTATGGGCGTAAAATAAATTGGTTATTTTTTTTTACTTTTTTGTACGCTTGACTTTTCTCATGTAAAATAAAAGATAAAAATATTTTCTTAGAGGTTTCCGTATGTTATAAAAAACTTTTTACCAAAAAATTAAACAGACTCCCAAAAAACACTGCAAAGTGAAAAGTAACTTTAATTTCGGTAGTCGGTGTCTTTAGTTTCGTATTTTCGTTTTTAGCACCGACTTCCGAAATTAAAGTTATTTTTCACTTTGCAGTCTTTTTTGGGAGTCGGTTTAATTTTTTGGTAAAAAGTTTTTATTTCACTCTTTTTAGTTGGTATATTTTTAATTTACCTAGTTACCAGAACCTAAATGTCAACTACTTATATTCATTTACAAAATATTGCTTTTCCCAATGTTGGGCTGTTATTTGTTGAGGAGTTCTCCAGGTAGTTCACCATCAGCTTCACTTCACCATATGCATTATGACGAGCATATTGTGCTTAATAACCACATTCAAGTAATCGAAGCGGAACACATGAACTACTTATTATTCCTACTTATATATTGAGTAGTTCCAGTGGCCATCGGTGATCTTCATCATCAGGTCTACTTCACAAATGGTGCTTTTCGAATGCAACTACACAAGTTACTATAAAAATACTCAAATCACTATAGGTGTGCCTATAATATTTGAAGAGTTCCCTCTATTTCTCCAGGATCCCATCATCAGATCCTGACTTGGTGACAATGGGACCAATTTCAAAGTATACCCTTTCAAACAAAAAAAGAATTTTCCAAATCGGTTCAGCCCTCTCCGAGTAATCGGTGATCATACATAAAATAATAATAATAATATACGCGTCGAATTGATAACCTCCTCCTTTTTTTGTCGTCGGTTGAAAAACCCCTAAACTATAATAGCAATATTTTATTAGTCAATCGACATTCCTGTCGATAGCCTACGTTAGTAGATCTGCACAAGCACATCACTAATTCGTCGCAAGAAGTGGCGGCCTCACTACGCGATGAATCCGCGTAATACAGTTTCGTATGTTATTTTTACATTGCTTGTCCAGTTACTTAGTGACGAACTCAGGTAGTGGTTAAGGAGCAATGTATTTATAGCAAAAGTAGTACAGTCGTTCTGATATTTGAAAACAAAAATAACATACCAAGAAATATTTTACAATTTATTGTTTTTCATGATTTTAAAGACAAATATTGTAAAATACTTGTACTTACATATGGTAAGTGATTCCATGATTCACATAGCTTTGATTTTGGCTTCGGTTTTTACAAGATACCACAGAACAACTCGGCATTCATATATGTTATCACGATCGCCGTCGAAAGCGCACTAGTTCGCGGAGACGGCCACTTGCCTGTGACATGAGCCCTGTGGCCATGTCGCGCGGACACCGATACGCCCCCTTACCACTTCTTCTATATTTTTTATTTCTGTGGTGAATACATTGTAACAGGTTTGGTGATGATGTACAACCGAATAAAGTACAAGAAACTTTTAATATTTCTTGAACGTTTTGCTTTAATAGGGTTTTTTTAATGAAAATAAAGTAAGTATGTACTTCTCTAAATACTTATTTTAATAATATCAACCATTTATAAAAGGCTCAATATGAACTTAATTCCTTAGTACCTACATAGTTACATACTTGTATGTTAGTTAATAAGTATATTTAATACAGATGGATGGTTGAACGCATAGAGGACAAATAGGTATATACATTGATTCTTCATTTTATACTCTTCTTAATTATACAAAAATATACAAAACTAAACCGCCCTTAAGAATACAATTTTTGTTCCATATTTATTTCTTCATCATAACAATGAAAGAACAATCAGTCCAATTTCATTCATGTGGCTCACTAGACCCCTCAGCTAACAACCCAGTGCAAATGCACCGGTGAGAGGCCACCGGAGGCCTTTCGTAAGCTGAGGGATGCAGTTACGCGGTTTTACCACGGAAATTTCGATTTGCCTTTTACTACGTACCAAGACATCAGAACTATGCAGGAGCGTCAAATGTTTAAATACTTTTATGCTGACGCCGGCTATAAAACGTGCAGGGGCACACACGTCACACTGTTATGTTTCGAGTACCACATACATTCTGTGGCCTTAGTATTACTGAAGTTTAACTTTGAATTCTTCGTGCAAGACCGTCACAACTCTGAATCGGCGTACAAGTGAATAATTTAAACCAGGGACTGAATAATCCAAAAATTACTCTATCTTTAAATTGCGGTATGACGTAATACCGAAAAATAACGGTTGCCGCTTTATTTCGATATCTAAATTGATTTCGGTACCGAAACTTTTTGTGTATAAATAGAAAAAGGTATATTTCGGTAGCGGTACTAAAACCTTAATTAATAAAGATATGAAAGAGACGGATATTGACCACCCCTGGCCCTTGTTCGGTAGCGCGAGTTTCTCATCAAATTGCATTAGTTTGGCTTGTTCTTGAGACACAAGTCACAAGTGCACCTCGCATAATTTCTTGTCACACAATGTCAAATAGCACACGGTAAGTTATAATTACAGAAAAAGGTAAGTAATAAATACTTATGTGGATACTTATACTCTAATAAAGTGTAGAACAATAGTGTTAGTGTATAATATTTTCTTCAGCTAACTCATCGACTGGACTTTAGTAGGTATTTTAACTCATTCGTTTTTTAGATCAGAGCAAGATTAAAAAACGTGACAACATTCGCAAAAATCTTAATTCCCAGTCTGAAAATATGTCAACGGAATACGAAACTTCATCAAAAAAATCCAGAGTGCCGACTAATACCCAGGAAACCTTCTGTTACTCACAAGACGAATTTCCGGATTCTCAACCTTTTGATGGTTTCATATATTCGAGAAAAATCGATAAAAATATCCATGAGGCACCTTACACTTTTGATTTACATAAGGATCTGCGTGATTATCAAACTAATGATGATTTATCCAACTCTGGAGAATTGTGTACCCATAAATATAACACTATTACAACAACAAGAGAAATTGGTACTATGATGGAATACGAAGGCTGCAACATGAATGCAGAAAAAGAAGCTGAATGTAACGAGTTCTTTGCGAAAATAGTAGCATTGGAGATGTCTAAGTTTCACGGAAACATGCGTTACAATAAGATGAAGGAAATATTGGATATACTGAAGAAAAGTGACGCATAAAAAAAATATATATTCTTATTAATTAACGGCTGATTAAATTGTACCTAAGCCATATGATTGTCTCCTACTTAGGATTATTTGGTAAATTTAATAAAACAAATCAAAAGTATTCTTCAGCGCAGTTTTGGTGGAATGAACTTGGAAAGTCTTCGGGAAGATGCTAGCAATATTGACTGGTCTGATCTTGTTCATGCAGAGTCGATTGATGACAAAGTTAACCTCCTCAATTCCAATCTTAACCAGCTTTATGACGTGCATGCACCTGTTAGTTTGGTAAAGATTAAGCATCTACCTGCTCCGTGGCTAACAGATGACGTGAAAGTAATTTTACAAAGAAAGGCACCAGCAAAGTCTAAATTCAAGTGCAGACCTAGTCGAGAAAGTCGAAAAAAATACGTTGCTATCCGAAATCGCAGCAACTTGGTTTGTAGGGATGCCCAACGCCGCCACATTCATAAGTCCGTTGAAAACGGTGATCCAGCTAAAGTCTGGAAATTTCTTTCTTCTTTCTATGGGAATTGGGAAGTCACTTCAAGAGTCTATTCCTAAGGATATAGACCTTGAATCGCTCAATCAACATTTTTCCACCTCTTGTAGCTTCAATGATGCTGTTAAAACCAATACTTTAAATAATCTTTCTCCTATTCCCACTCCCAATTATTCTCCTTTTATTTTTAATCAATTTACCAGTTGTGATGTTAAGAAGAGCATGCTATCTATAACGTCAAATGCCTTTGGTAATGACTGTATTAGCCGTAAGATGATACTACCTATCCTGGACGAAATTCTTCCTGTCATTTGCCATGTCCTCAATTATTCCGTATCCTCAGGTGTTTTCCCATCTTTGTGGAAAGAAGCTCAGATAACTCCTCTCCCTAAAAAGTCTAATCCTGTTTCTTTCTCTGATTTCCGCCCTATTTCTATATTACCGTTCCTATCCAAAGTCCTCGAATGCCTTATCCACAATCAACTTAGTGCCTTCCTTTGTAAAAACCAACTCCTAAATTTGTACCAATCCGGGTTTCGTTCAGGACATAGCACTACCACAGCTCTAGTTAAAATTACTGACGATATCAGATTTTGATGTCCTGCTCGGTATACTCTGCTCTCTTAACATATCTCCAACAGCAATTGATTGGTTTCGTAGTTACCAGTGTGGCCGCCGACAATGTATTTGCATTGAAGGTACATACATCATCTTCATGATGCAATACTACTGCTGGCGTACCACAGGGGGGCGTTCTCTCTCCTCTTCTTTTCGCCATATTTATAAATTGTATTTCAAATGAACTTATCTCATCTTATCACCTTTATGCTGACGATCTGCAAATTTATTCGCAAGCTCCCGTTGAAGAACTGTCTGAGGCGGTGAAGATTTTGAATAAAGACTTAGCGCGTATTTCTGATTGGAGTTTGAATCATGGTTTGAAGGTTAATCCTGCGAAGACTCAAGTCATTATTGTTGGCAGCCCTAGGCTACGTTCCAAAATTAACTGGGTGACCCTTCCTCAAATCGTTTTTGATAGAGCTGCTATATATACCTTACTGTTACTCAGTAAAAGACCTCGGTATTTATATTGATAGGGATTTGTCTTGGGGTCCCCAGTTGCAAGAAGTAAGTCGCAAACAGTTTGCCTCTGCGGGGTCTTTACGCAGATTGCGCAATTTCTTGCCGACTGCCACTAAAATTGCGCTTGCCCAATCGCTTCTTCTCCCTGTTCTCGACTATGCTGATGCAGGTTATCCAGATCATACTGAAGTGCAGGTAGATAAGCTTGAACGACTCCAAAATTTTTGTATCAGATTCATATTTGGTTTGCGCAAATATGATCATGTTTCTGAGTTTCGAATTAAACTCTGGTGGCTGCCGATCCGCCTTCGCCGGAATGCACATATTTTATCATTACTTTACAGTATTCTCTTCAATCCTACAACTTCATTTTATCTCAAAGAACGCTTTAAGTTCCTTCATGACACACATGTAAGAGATTTGAGATCATCGGAGAATTTGAGACTTTCAATGCCTGCACATTTCACTAAATTCTATGGCTCATCTTTTACGGTGCAAGCTATTCGTTTGTGGAATGCATTGCCGGTGTCAGTAAGACAAGCTCAGTCACTGGCTACTTTTAAAAGCTCGGTTGCTAATTATTTTCATTCCAATTTATGACTATTCTTTTGTTTTCTCTCCACTTAATGTTAAAGAATACATTATATGTATTGTATTATTTAATTACCTATGTATTACATTGTATTTATATATATATATATATATATATATATATATATATATATATTTGCATATTCATTTATTTATTTTAATATTTAAATAATTTTTGTTTCTCTGTTTTTATGAGTAATGTAGTAAGTACACTAATTTAGCCCTCCCCACTTTAATTTAAGTTTTTAAAGTCCTTCCAAAGGTTGTCTGGAAGATATCGCTTTCAGCGATAAGACCGCCATTGTTACCATAGAATAAGCAATATTGTTAAATAGGTGTGTTTAAATTTTGGTGTACATTAAAGTATATTCTATCTATCTATTACATGGTATTTTTAATAGGTTATATACCTGTTAAAAAACACCTGTAATTCCCGAAAGGGGGTTAACTTACTTATCGTAATATCATCATAACTTTTACTATAAACCAACTCTGAACATAGCGCCGAATGTTCGGCCGGATATTCGTATTCGGTACATTCGGCATATTTTTTCATGTTCATATTCGGCTGAATATTCGGTTGATTTGCCGAATAATTACCGAATATTTAAATTATTGTTAATATTTAAAAAAAGAATATTTTATTAAATAGCAAGGTTAACTAATTACTAAATAAGTGTGTTTTATTCCGAAAGTTTTACATAGTTTTTGTAAATGAAAGAAACACTACTTTTTGTACCAATTGTTTATTGACAAAATAAAAAAGATTAACTGTAACAATCAATTTCAATATAATTTTAATCAAATAAACTTCTGTTTTTCTATTAAATTAAATATGAAATTAACAATTTTAAGAACACTGCTTTGAGTAACAATTTTTTTTAGAAATATTTTTTTTTAGAATAATATAATATAATAATTACTATCTTTAGGAACCAACGCAATTATTAATATATATATATATATAATAATATAATCAATTTAAGTATTTTTTAAATAAATGTCTATATGTGCCTAATAAAATGTATGAAATCAACATTAAAAAAACTTATGTAACAAATATTAATTTGCAACATAAAAACTAGGAATTGTGTTCTAAATAACACGACACACACAACACAACTTTTATTGACAGAGTGTTAGTGGTCACTGTATGCGAGCGTCCGGCGACAAGCGACAAAAGCAGGTTCTAATAGGTTTGCCGGCGCGCACGCCTGTGCTTTGTCTACCCTTGCCGGTGCCTCACACCCCTCGTCCCACGTCCTGCAACGGTCAATTCTATGTTTTTCGGTACCGATATCGCATAAAGGTTAAATAACAGTATAGCCTTACCTTTATTTTATTAAGGTACATTTATTTTATACAGGTATCGTAAACGTATACCGTAACCATTTTCAGTCCCTGATTTAAACAACGAAACAAACTCAGAGGTCAGCGTCTCCTTTATAGTCCATTCTCAGAGTCGAAAAAAGAAGTAGGTACTTACTTACCTACACAGATTTGAGTGGATCTGTCTAGAGTCCAGACAGTGCAAAAATTTGATGTTGACAATGTTATTTCTGCTATTATTAAAAAACCGGTAGGTTATAGGTAGGTCTGGGTGGTTACATAAAATAATCAAGACACTTGTAACGCTTACGTTATATTAGGTCGTGCGCGCACTGCCTTGCGGTGGCCGCAATTGCGGTAGTTCTAGCGCACCGGTAGAATGACCGGGGCCACCGGTGACTCTACCGCACGCGTTTATTCCACCGCAGTGCGCGCACTTCTATGACACTCCATACTTCACAGATTTTGCGTTTCCAAAACGCAACGCAGTGCGCGCACGGCCTTATGTAAGTTTTAAAGTAGGTAGCTTGTTTGAGAAGACAATCTTATCTTTTTTTTATTTTGTTGCTCGCGTTTGACTACCATTTACCAACCAATTACCATCTCACCTGATGGTAACCGATGATGTGGTCGAAGTTGAAGTACGCTTGCTTAGAAGTAAACCTATTCACTCTTGACGTAAAGATTTCATTTTAATAGCTCACAAATATAAAAAAAACGTTATTGACAAAATATTTATTTAACACGAGCAAAAAGAAATACCTAGTCCAATTATTATTCGTTCATGATGTGTGTGTGACACGACACGGCCATCCCGCTGCAGAGATACGCGGTTTTACCACGGAAATTTCGATTTGTCTTTTATAAAACACCAAGACACCAGAACTACGCAGGAGCGTCGATTGTTTAATGCCGGCTTTACGTCGCGGCGGGTGACGCGCACGATCACAGCTGCATCACGCGTCAGCGGCAAACGTCACACGCGGTCACACGTGTAGGTACTGTTATATTCCGAGCTCCGCATACATTCTGCGGCCTTAGTATTACTGAAGTTTAACTTTGAATTCTTCGTGCAAAACCGTGACAACTCTGAATCGGCGTACAAAAAATAATTGATTAACATCTTTGCATTTCTGATGCCTTGGTACATTGTAAAAGGCAAGTCAAAATGTTTGTGGTAAAACAACGTAACTACTACAAATAACTGATGGGATAACATCGATATAACCCAGTAGGTTTTGTACATTTGGGAAGTTTGTATCAAAACTCATGCTTTGCGTTTTCATACTATTATTACAAACTATGAAGCAAGGCGTGACAATGCGGAGCAAGTGGATTGTTAAGTACTTAGTAGTATAAAGGGAAAAATAATCATATTAGTGAAAAATTATAATATTAGCTATGATCAATTAGCAAAAATGAAATGAAATATTTATTTTGAAAATTCGTTATAAGTAACACTTTTACACGATATTTTTGCCGTTTTAAGTTAAACAAGATGATGAGGAGGCCGGTAGTTTCTATTAGAAATAACGAAACAAACTTAGAGGCCAGCATCTTCTTTATAGTCCATTCTCAGAGTCCATTGAATACAGTTCATACTGGTCAAATCCAATGTCAAATCTTATGAGATGAGAACTATGTAGATTGTTGTCAGTGGTGCTGTTTTGAAGAAAGAATACTTACTTACCTATACAGATCTGAGTGGGTCTGTCTAGAGTCCAGACAGTGCAAACATTTGTCAGTTATCGCGTCATATCGATTTTGACAATGTTATTGCTGCTATTATTAAAAACCTGTAGGCAGAGGCGGCCTTACGCATTGCGAGGCTCCGGGCGGCAGGAGTTTGCGAGGCCCTTTGTCACTCGTAAAAAGTATGTGATGCGAAAGTAGGTCTGGTTGTTTAGTTTAGGTGTTTGTCATGTTTGAGGAGAAATGCTAAAGTTATACAAATAAATAAAATTTGAGTTTTAAAATATTTTACATTGAAAGATTTACAAAATTAACAAATACGGAGATTATAAATTGATGTTTGCGGCTTTTCCTAAGACTAAAATCTTTAATTAAAGCACAATAATGAATAAGCTACGTCATTTTCGATTGAAAGAATAGCAAGGGCTGCCGATCTTGTGTAATCGAATTCCTCAAATATGTTTTAATAATTTTAAGCCTCGAAAAACTCCTTTCTGTAGACGCAACTGTAATAGGTGTGGTAGCAATAATTCTCAGGACTATTTCGATAGTGGAGTAAACTTCAGTTAATTTTTTCTATTATGTATTTCAGCACCGAGATAATGTCGTCGTTTCCTTCATACACACGGATGAACATATTCAGTTCTTCGTACAATTCATGTCCAACAATATCACATGATTGTCCTACTGTCATAAATATTTGCAAGTCGCTGCATTGCTTCAAATGTTCACTATCACTAATTTCCTTTAATCTTTTTATATTATACAAAAATATGCTCTCATGATAAAATGATAAAAATAGTTTATTTTCAAAATTTCTTCCGCATTCAATTCATGACCTTCATCTTCTCCTTCATAATCAAAATGCCTTTTTTAAGTCGTCTTCTGATTTGTTTGAACTGTCTGTCAATATCGTTTTCCTCGGCTATTTCTCTCGCTGTTACAAGGGATGACTCAAAACCATTTTCTCGATAATTATCGAGCCAATTTCTGAATGCGTTTTACTTATAACATTTATCTTGAAAGAGTGTCATACCATATGACAAGTGAAACTACAAATTCGTAGGTAGTTCTTTCTTTTTCTATAGAATGGCATTCACTGACCAACTGACAATTTATTGTAGTTTCTGCTAAATCCTTTAAAGCATCACATATATCGCTTAGTTGGTATTTAACGGCCTTCACCGATGTTAACCTGCACTCCCATCTAGTTTCAGAAAGTGGTTTCAGCGATAACTGTTTCACATGAGCATTTAAAATAGCCCATCTCTGACTTGAGCCGGCAAACAGAGTGTTCAACCTTTGTAGCAAACCAAAAAAAGATTTTGCTTGGACACAAGACGATGCTGCATCTCCTAGGATGAGATTCCAGCTATGACTCCCACAAGGTAAAAAATAAGCAAGTGGATTAATTTCAAGAATACGTCTTTGGACACCAGTTTTTTCACCACACATATTGGCACCATTATCATATCCTTGGCCTCTGCAGTTTTGAAAAGATATACCTAACTATTCTAATTCGGTGATTATGTAATTAGTCAAATTCTCAGCTGTGGCTTTTTCGACGGCTAAGAAACCAATAAAATGTTCTTCAATTTCAGCTGTATTTCTATTAAGCTGTATCGAGTAATATTTATTATTTTTTCAAAAATTTGAGTCTTCACGTGAGTTGCCATTAATTGTATGAGCTCATTTTGAATACTTTTTCCGATACAGTGGTCATTAATCGACTTATTCTTTACTTGTTTTAGGTAAAGTCTCTGCACGGGATCAAATCGGGCTATTAACTTTACTAAATCTATAAAGGTGCCGCTTGTCTCACTCGATCTAAGTCAGGTATTAACTTCTCTCTATGACCCCTGAAGGCCAAATTGTGAGATGCTAAAATATTTACAATTGTAAGCAAGGAATATTTTCAGCTGGATCAGGATTAGAGCTACTTTCAGTCAATAAATGTTTTGTAGAGTTTTTAAGTTTTAAGTATCACAGTTTTTTACACTTTTTCAGCTTATTCAATACTTCAAATGCTATAATTTACACTTTTTCGGCTCACTGAATACTTTAAATACTATAGGAACGTAATATTCAATTAAATTGAAAGATATGTACGGTACAGTAACGGTTTTGTAACTCATACTGCAAGCAAAATAATTCCAAGGTGACAGGAGTTGACGAACGAAATGAAACACGGGGTTTTCCGAGCGAATAGGAACAGGCAGAACATTATGTCCAGACTTCCCGAGTGCTATGCGATAAAAAAACCGATCTTCAAGTGTTTCGAGGCACGATAATATTCAAATTCAATATTCAAAACGAATTTTTTAATTATGTTTTGAAGTAATGAATTAGTTAATTAACTTTATTTTAATTTTAGTTATGTTATAACCTTAAGTTATAATAAGTAATTAAAGACCAAAATCAAAAGTTTCAAATAAAAAAAAAAACAGTTTTTTTTATTTGCTTGGGTTGTAGCGCGAGGCCTCTGCAAGAGCGAGGCCCCGGGTGATTGCCCTGTTCGCCACCCCTTAATGCCGCCACGGTAGGTTATAGGTAGGTCTGGGTGGTTACACAAAATAATCAAGAAACTTGTAACGCTTACATTATGTTATGTAAATTGTAAAGTAGGTAGCCTATTTGAGAAGACAATCTTATATTTTTTTATTGTTGATTGCTCGCGTTAGACTACCATATTACCATCTCACCTGATGGTAATCGATGATGTGGTCGAAGATAAAGTACGCTTGCTTAGAAGGAACATATTCACTCTTGACTTAAAGATTTCATTTTAATAGTTTACAAATATAAAAAAAAAACGTTATTGACAGAATATTTATTTAACACGAGCAAAAAGAAATAGTCCAATTTCGTTCATGATGTGTGTGTGACACGGCCATCTCGCCGCAGATACGCGGTTTTACCACGGAAATTTCGATTTGTCTTTTATAAAACACCAAGACACCAGAACTACGCAGGAGCGTCGATTGTTTAAAGCCGGTTTTACGACGCGACGGGTGACGCGCACGATCATAGCTGCGTCTACGTCAGCGGCAAACGTCACACGTGTGGTACTGTTATATTCCGAGCTCCACATACATTCTGCGACCTTAGTATTACCGAAGTTTAACTTTGAATTCTTCGTGCAAGACCGTCACAACTCTGAATCGGCGTACAAGTGAATAATTGAAATAATAATATATCTTTGTATTTCTGATGCCTTCGTACATTGTAAAAGGCAAGTCAAAATGTTTGTGGTAAAACAACATAACTTCAAATAACTGATGGATATAACATCGATATGTCGCAGTAAGATAGATACAGCCGTAATATGGTTATATCCCTTTTTTTTATACCGGAACATAGTTATACGAAAGCGATTCATTACTATCTTACGGTCGCAATCTAGTAATATGCTTATCTGACTAAACTAATCTAGTTAAATAGTTATAAATCTACCACAAAATCAAATAAAACAATATACCTATTGGTTTTTATTTTTATTACAAAATCAACTTTTTGCAACTTGCAATTAGTTACAATACTTTTTAGCAATAATACGTAGTTGGCAGTGATTTTATAGTGTTTACGCAATATCGATGGAGCCCCGCTTCGCGGGGCTCCTATTTCTGGGTGGTTTAAAAATAAAAACTTTTTTGCAAAAAAATAAAACCGACTTCTTATATTATTAATAATATTATATATATTAATAAAATTATTTTTGGCTTTGTAGTGTTTTGATATGGAAGTCAGTTTTATTTTTTTGCAAAAGAGTTTTTATTTTCGCGCTTTTTAGTGGGTCAATTTGTAATTAATCTAGTTATAAAAGCCAAAATGTCAACTACAAAAAACTAAAAACGCGCGAACAAAAAACACAATATAGAATAACCGAAAAGATCATCAATGTAAATGTTTTTTTAGACTTTTGTTGATTTTTCAGAAACGGCTTGTTCGATGTCGATAAAATTTTCATGGGACCATTTGGAAAGTATACCCTTTCCAACAAAAACAGAATTTTTCAAATCGGTTGGCGAGCGACGGAGCTTTGCCCGACAAACATAAAAAAAAAAAAACAAACAAACATCCGAATTGAGAACCTCCGCCTTAGCCTTCTAACCTAACCTATCCGAGTCGGGGTATTCTGAGTCGGGGTGTTAACCTCCGCCGCACCCCCGCACTACACTCCTACAATTATTTCAATAAACTTAATCCAGTAATATAATTATATAACACTAAACTTGAATGGTATTATAATTATATTCCTAGTAAGATAGTAATGAATCGCTTCCGTTTATTTATGTTACGGTATATAATTATATCCCTAGGGATATAACCATATCACGACTATATCTATCTTACTGCGTCTGCGACAGATATAACACAGTAAGTAGGTTTTATATATTTGGGAAGTTGTCTATCAAAACACATGCTTTGCGTTTTCATATTATTATTACGAACTATCAAGCAAAGCGTGACAATGCGGACTTGCTTAGCAAGTGGGTTGTTAAGTAGGTACTCAGCATAAAGGGAAAAAATAATCATATTAGTGAAATATTAGCTATAGCAAATATATATTTAAGAAAACATAGCAAAAAAAAATAGCAAAATAAATATTTCATTTCGGATGAAATGACATATTTTACACGATATTTTTGCCGTTTTTAGTTAAACTAGATGATGAGGAGGCCAGTGTTTTCTATTAGATTATTCAGTGAAGAAACAACGAAACAAACTCAGAGGTCAGCATCTCCTTTATAGTCCATTCTCAGAGTCCATTGAATACAATTCATACTAGTCAAATCATTTTATGAGAACTATGTAGGTGTTGTCAGTGGTGCAGTTTTGAAGAAAGAAGTAAGTTCTTACTTACCTACACAGATTTGAGTGGACCTGTCTAGAGTCCAGACAGTGCAAACATTTGTCAGTTATTGCGTCATATCGATGTTGACAATGTTATTGCTATTATTAAGACACGGCCATCCGGCCATCCCGCTGCAGATACGCGGTTTTACCACGGAAATTTCGATTTGTCTTTTATAATACACCAAGACATCAGAACTACGCAGGAGCGTCGATTGTTTAATCCGCTTTACGACGCGGCGGGTGACGCGCATGACCACAGCTGCATCTACGTCAGTGGCAAACGTCACTTCTGTTATATTCCGAGCTCCACATACATTCTGCGGCCTTAGTATTACCGAAGTATAACTTTGAATTCTTCGTGCGAAACCGTGACAACTCTGAATCGGCGTACACAAAATAATTGAATAACATCTTTGCATTTCTGATGCTTTGGTACACTGTAAAAGGCAAGTCAAAATGTTCGTGGTAAAAGAACGTAACTGTGGATAATCTAACTGATGCCCCTTACTATGTTGGTATTTGGGAAGTAGACCACCACAAGTCATGTTTTACGTTTTCATAATGATTATGAACAACGAATTATGAAGGCGTGACGATGCAGAACATGATGATGGGTGTAGGTATAGTCGAAGGAAAAATGTTACATAGGTTACATACTTAAATTTGTGAACAATTACAATATTATATATAGCTAGAATTGACTAGAATTTGAATTCTGAAGACATTGGCTAGAATGAAAAGATATTTCTTTTACAAATTGTTTAATCATAAATAACGCTTTTACACGTAAACTAGACGAAGACGGTGTTTCCTAATTGACTATCTGAGAAGATAAAAAAAAACACAAAGATCTCTTTAAAAGTAGGTACCGACAAACCTTCGATTCGTGCTGCTCAAATCATAAATGAGAAACATGTTAATGTAATAGAAATTAATAACTGTTTATAATAATATTGTAAATATTCCGTAACGTTACCTTCTTCCTTGTAAAAACTGCACTTCACCCATCACTTAATTTTTCCACAAATCCACCAGTAAAATCTACCCATAGAAACACAATCCACCAGTAAAATTAAAATAATTCTGCAGCTAAACTATAATTAGATTATTCACGCACCGGTGATTCACTGTCCATCGAGCGCAACAATTTACATCGATTTAGAGGAGAGTGCACCGTGTACGTGACACTGAAAAATCATTCTTGTTATTTTTTGCGTGACCTACTTAACAACTACCTCACTTTAATACTTTATTTTTTTTCCATTTGCCTTCCACTTTTTATGTCATGTATATGAACTATTTTACTCGTTTCTAAATAAGTGTTAATTTACATATTTTGTTTGAAACTACAGTCATCGCGAATTGTCACTTGATGCTGGAATGGATCTTTTTGGCGCAGCCGTGAGGCACGCAGGGTCTTTGTTGTTTTCCCTTTTATTTTTTTATGTGTATGCCTGACAAACTGATGCCAAATCAATATTTATCTTTCTTTAATATCTAGATATTATAAAAACTTTTTACCAAAAAATTAAACCGACTCCCAAAAAACACTGCAAAGTGAAAAATAACTTTAATTTCGGTAGTCAGTGTCTTTAGTTTTGTATTTTCGTTTTTGGCACCGACTTCCGGAATTAAAGTTATTTTTCACTTTGCAGTGTTTTTTGGGAGTCGGTTCAATTTTTTGGTAAAAAGTTTTTATTTCACTCTTTTTAGTTGGTTGATTTTTAATTTACCTAGTTACAAGAGCCTAAATGTCAACTACTTATAACATTTTACAAAATATTGCTTTTCCCAATGCTGGGCCGTTAACTTTTGAGGAGTTCTCCTGGTACTTCACCATCAGCTATACATCACCATATGCATTGTGACGAGCACTAAGTGCTTAATATCCATATTCAAGTAATCGAATCGCAATCCACGAAATACTTATTATTGAGTAGTTTCGGCGGCCATCTGTGGTCTTCATCATCAGTTCCACTTCCCCAAATGGTACTTTTTGAGAGCAACTGCACAAGTTACTATAAGAAATACCCAAAACGCCATAGGTGTGCCTATAATATTTGAAGAGTTCCCTCGATTACTCCAGGATCCCATCATCAAATCCTAACTTGGTGACAATTGGTACCAATTTCAAAGTATACCCTATCAAACAAAAAATAATTTTCCAAATCGGTTCAGCCGTCTTCGAGTAATCGGTGACCATACATTAAAAAAAAATATACACGTCGAATTGATAACCTCCTCTTTTGGTCGTCGGTTGAAAAAAGTGTTGAATGTTTTAATAATAGGATTATTAATAAATACCGGTAAATCTTAAGGGCCGTATCTTATTGAAACTTCTAGGAAGCTTTAGAAGCGTTATATTGAAGGGTAAGGTTGTTTGAGTAATCATAATACTTATGTAGCGTAGGCATATTACTTTTTATACATCTTTAGTCTTAGGCCATGTATGACGTAGCTCGTAAGTTAACTATAAGCTCTTAACCACTGTATTATATTATTGTAATCTTTGTGTCAGTCGTTCAGTAAAACTTCAACTGAGAACACGTTCTTTAAGAGGGTGTCGAGCCTACGAGACGCGCGGAAAATAGGTATTTACTGCAGCGGGCTAGTCGTGTGCGTTGTCACACACACAATGACAAGTTCGCTCGAGGCCCGCTTGCCGTTGCACGACGAAGTTTGCTAACTTTGCATTTTTTAATTTTTTGTCGTTATGTTGAATAAACTTGAAAAACGAATATTAATTATTTAGATGGTTTTATTTATCACACTAATATTATAAAGGCGAAAGTTTGTGAATGAATGTGTCTGTTTGCATGTTTGTTACTTCTTCACGCTCAAACGGCTGGATGGATCTAAATGAAGCAAGTAGGTACGTAAATAAATCTCAAAAATAAATTTAATAAATTATACCTATTATATAAAAATTAACGTTTGTTTTTACTATAGTAATACATTATCCGTTCCCTCACTATTCATCCTATTGCAATAAAACTTTGATTTTATATATTAAACTCCTCAGATTTTTTTTTAAAGAATACTAACAATGTGGGTACATTTCACATTACTAGCAATCTTGTTAACCCTTCCAACTTAGCTAAATATGCTTGTGTCTGGAGTGGGTTCACGTCAATAGTGTAATGGGTGGGGTATAACCCGTGACCTCTCGATCACAAGTCCGACACCTTATCCATTAGGCTATTGACGCTTCGAAACTGGGTAAGTAGCAAGTTAGGGTAGATGGGTATGCAGTACTTATTTGAATAATAAAACCAGTATGAAATAAAAAAAAATATAATTATGTAATGTCATAATAAAACCAGACTGAAATAAGTTTTGTTTATTAAAATTTCATTTAGTGCTCGTTTAAATTCTGATGTACTGTCATATTTTTAATAACATTCGGTACTTTATTATATATACGTGGGGCCATACCAAAAAAACATTTTTTCATTAATGCTGTCTAGCGAACTTACTTCGCAGAAAATATAAGCGTAATTTATTTCATAACAATATATGTATCAAGTGTAACTTAATTTAAAAGAAAAAAATAATAAAAGAAATCTATAAAACTAATGTTATATTGCTTATTATAACATTTTACAAAAATTGGCCAAGTGCGAGTCAGACTCGTCCATGAAGGGTTCCGTAATAACTATAATAATATAATATAATATGTATATTTACTTGACAAAAAACTAAAACTAACAAATTTCTTAAAACTAGCTTATTTACATTTTTTGCAACTACGCCAAATAACTTTGTTTTTCATAGTATTTGTATGAATTACAAAGTTATATTTGCGGTTTTAGAAAATATGCTGTATCTCAAAAACTGCTGACTCAATCTCTTTAAAACTAATTTTGATTGAAAGTTTACATTAAGATCTATAGATCTATACCAAGTGCATGGCTTCTTTGGATGATAACAAACGATATGGCAAGGGTTTTGTAATCCTAAGTCTACATGTGTAGAACTTATTACAAATTCCAGTACACTGATACCAGAGACCGAATTTTTCAAATTAAGAAGAACGAAAAGAATTATCGTGTTATTGGCAAGTGACGTGGAAAGTTATTGACCCTCGTAGTGCTGTGACACGTTTGTTATGTTATATAATGTTATATATTCAAAAAATATGTGAAACCAATAATTTGGTATCAATTCTTTAAGTCAGTTATTTTGTGCTGAAACTGTGCATAGAGGCTCCATACCAAATGTTGTCTTCAGCCCTTTTGGTTAGATATGGGGTTTCCGTTACACGTTGTATATATATATTTATATTTTTCACTCCATTATTATAGAAATTAGAGGGGGGCACACATTTTACCACTTTGGAAGCGTATATCTTTTAAACGATTAATTTTATGAAAAAGTGGTTTTAGAAACCTCAATCTCATTTTAAAGACCTGTATATAGATACCACACATGCATAGGTTTCATGAAAAAAAAATATTTTCAGTTTTAGTTCCATGTATGGGGGGGCTCCCCATACATGGAACTAAAACTGAAAATATTTTTTAATTTAATTTAAATTTTTTCTTAAAATCGGAAAGCGGTTCACAGAATACATAAATCTACCAAGTTTTATATGTATAGTCCTAATAGTTTCGGAATAAAATGGCTGTAACATACGGACGGACGGATGGACAGACAGACAGACTAGTAGTTGTAGTAGTTATACATATTATATTATTATAGTTACTACGGAACCCTTCATGGGCAAGTCTGACTCGCACTTGGCCAATTTTTCTTTGGCTAATTCCCGTAGTAGACAGACCTTGTTATGGCACTTGGCGTATAATTTGTCGGACATAGAGGGAATGTCAAAGGAAGCTGAAACTTGTTCTAAACCAGAAAACCCGGCTCCTATCGACATAAAACTGCTTACAGAATTATCGTTCAGATTGAGGTCTGTAGGGCTATCTATCTGATTCTTTACAATTTATTAATTCTATTTTTTTTTTGACACATTTGGCAACTAAAATAGAATTTCGATAGAAATCCTTTCTTAGTTGCAACTAGAGAATACAATCCCGAGCATGTTTTTCAATCCCGGGATTACGTGATTCTTGATGCTGAATCCTGGGACCCTGGGGCTATCCCCGGATTAGACTATGTGGTTTCTAATTGGTCTCAAATGTAAAAAATTGGCCAAGTGCGAGTCAGACACGCGCATGAAGGGTTCCGTGTGTAACTATAATAATATAATATAATATTTATATTTATTTGACGAAAAAAACCTTACAAATTTCTTAAAACTAGCTTATTTACATGTTTTACAACTACGCTAGATAACTTTGTTTTTCATAGTGTTGTATGAATTACAAAGTTATATTTGCGGTTTTAGAAAATATGTGTAATAGAAAATATCTCAAAAACTGTTAACTCGATATCATTCAAACCAATTTTGGTTGAAAGTTTACATTAAGATCTACAGATACATATTTTTTTTAGATTTTTCACTCCACTATTATAGAAGTTAGAGGGAGGGATACACATTTGACCACTTTGGAAGCTTATATCTTTTAAACGATTGACTTGATGAAAAAGTGGTTTCAGAAACCCCCATGTCATTTTTAAAGACCTGTCTATAAATACCACACACGCATAGGTTTCAAAAAAAAAAAAAATTTTCAGTTTTAGTTCCATGTATGGGGTAGTAGTATGTTCCTTTATTTTAAATGATTTTTAATTTTTTTTCTCAATATCGGAAAGCGTTTCATAGGATACATCTACTTACCAATTTTGAAAATACAATCGTAGAAATATCAATGCATCCAAGGTTTGACTTCCAAGCCTGCTTCGTTTATTACCAACATAAGCAGCAGCTGAAAACGCTCGTTTAGGTTTTACACTGGTTGGAGGAATAGACAATAGATACTTATATGCTGTTTCTAAGTGATATCCACTAATTCCTCCATTTTCAAACAGGCTTATTTCACGTCTAATACTATATTTTGCCAACCCCGATTAATTTTGTATTTGTACTTCACGATCTGGGGATTTCATACTCTTATCAATTTCCAGCTATAACTTTTCCTTTAGTGTCAATTGGGGTTGGGATTGGGAGGTTTGTGGCCTTAACTCATCATCTGTTTGTGATCCTGATCTTCCTTCTTCTTCTTCCGTGTCATCTCGACTTTTAAGTTTTTTAACAATACACTTTATTTGCTTCCAAACTAAAGCCTGTGTAGAAACTGGAAATAAGTCATGCCATTCCAAATCCGATAATAACTGATTTTCATCATCTTTTCATGGATTTTGTAATTAATTCAACACACCAGTCAAATCATCACTTCGTCGTTGCTTCATACGTTCCACTAAGGATGTTTTCATTTTTTGGCAAGTGTCAGCACTTGCCAAAATATGATTATGCTAGATAGCTGTTTTATAAGAAATTTCAAAGCGGAATCAGCTGTGCACAAATTAGCATCTCGCTGACAGATTGCTTCTACTGTCAATTTAATTGGGGTCAGCACATCAACAATTTTATTTACCAATTCAAAATCAACTTCTTCCAAACGAATTGGATGATTGAGATCTATAAGAGCTTTTTGAATGAAGGTTTTTAAAAGATAAAATCGCTCCAGCATTGTTAAAAGACTATTCCACCTGGTTTTACAGTCCAAAATAAGTGACAGCTCTTTTCCATGTTCAATTTTCATTTATTTTTGAAGTACTGTTTAATTTTTCAATGGTGATCTTTTGAAATACACTCTACAACTTTGCGGATTTTCTTTATCAGGTCATTAATGTTTTCATCTTGTGTTAACTCTGGTATGTGTTATAGCGCAAGGTCATTTTGTGACATTAAGATTAAGTCTGATTCTGGACTGTCTAAGTCTTCTAAATGTTCATCATCATGGATGTCGTCCATATGATCAACAGCCACAGTTGGTTCATTTATAGTATCATCTGAGGTAGAGCTGTCTTGCAAATAATTATGTTTTTCATAAAGCCAGTATCCAGGGAAATATTAAATATACTTAGACGCTCTTTCAATATACGAAGACAATTTTCAGCCATACTTTCATACTTCCATAAATAGGAATAAGTCCTAAATTCCAAATTTTTTTCAAAGTTCTAAGATATGCTTAATTATATTTAAAACTTTGGTCTATACTGTCGTATAGACCAATTAATACAGCACTATGGAATTACAAATAAAAAATATCCGATAAGTTGGTCATCATGTATGTCATTGATATACACTAAAAAAAGGAAAGGGCCAAGAATTGAACCTTGCGGAGCACTCATCTTGGCTAGGGATCCTGCAGATGTCGCTCCATTAACAATAACTTTTTGTTGCCTGTTTGATAAATATGAAAGAACAAGGTCAGCAGAACACGAATCCACGAACTCCGTAATGGTGTAATTTACAGATCAGTGTTTTGTGGTCAACGCAATCAAAAGCTTTGGAGAGGTCACAAAATATGCCAATTGCATCCTGAGATTTCTCCCAAGATTCCAGAATGTGACGGATGAGCGCTACTCCTGCGTCTGTTGTTGACCTACCTTTCGTGAAACCAAACTGCCGACTATGCAGAATTCCATTTGAGTTAAAATATGATAGCATCTGGTCCAGCATGATTTTTTCGTATATTTTTCTTAATGCAGGAAGCACATATATCGGTCTATAGTTAGAGGGATCACTCTTACAACCCGACTTAAAAATTAGTACTACTTTACTATGTTTCATTAAATCGGGAAAATTACCGCTGTCTATACATTAATTAAATGTGCCTGTTAGGATAGCAGCAATTGAGTCAATAATATTACCAAGAACCCTAACAGATGCACTCCATAAGTCATCAGTGTTTGTTATGTTAAGACTTTGGAATGCTTTTTAATTACATCAATAGAAATGGGCTTAAATGAAAATGTTGGTATATCCTTATTGAAGTTTTCCTTTGAAAAAGATTCTGCTAATAATGGCGAAGAATTTAGAGATTTAGTAACCTCTACTGGAATATTGGTAATGTAATTTTCCAACTTCTCAGCCACTTTTGACTTATCTGAGATGACCTGATCATCGATGTTCAAAGTCAAATCATTCTAACCCTATTGGTTTGTGTTTCCAGTTTCTTTGTTTATCACCTTCAACACAGTTTTTATTTTATTGTTAGAAATGCTAATTTTATTACTTTCTGATTTAGATTTAGCTTAGGGCGCATACTCTTTTAAATACCTTTGAGTAGTTTCTTACATAATTATGGAAGGCTTCATCGGAAGTCAATGATTTTTCATGGTATAAGTTGTATACATTGTCTCAGCTTATTCTTATTCCAGCAGTGGCCCATTCATTAAATTTAGATTTATTACTCATTTGAAATTTTTTAACTGGACATGTCTTACTAAATTCGTGGCATAGTGAAGAAAATAATATCCTGTAATTTTCATTGGGGTCATGGGAGTCAAAATTGGCCATTGAAAGATTACTTAACATGTTATCATTAAAAACATTAATTTATTTTTAGTTAGCGGCCTAAATTTAATAGTCTTATTTAATTGCCGCTTTTTAACCAACTCAAAGGATAATAGTAGACCTGTATGGTCAGACCTAACTCCACTAATTTGAGACGAGTATTTTATGGCACAATTAGTATAAATATTATCTATGCATTGAGCTGATGTTGCTGTTATTCTTGTTGCTTCCTTGTATGTGCATTTTAAGTTAAATGTACCAAGCAATGAAGTAAGCTTGCAGTGTTCAGGTGAATTTACTAACAAATCAATATTTAGGTGACCACAAACGAAAACTAATTTATTATCTCTTATAAGCTTAGGTACTTAAAATTTCTCCCATTATCATTAAGAATGATGACAAGTTTGATGCTGGTGGTCTATAAACACTTAAGAAAGTTTGGCCTTCAACTTCTGTACATGCTACCTCGCACAAGCAATCAACAGAGCAAGCGGTGATATATTTTTGTTCCTTATATCTAAGAGAATTACTACGTAATATTAAAGTACCACCTCCTACTGAGGACCTGTTGTATGCACTAGTAACAGAAAATTATTAATTTTAAACAACATTCTATCTGGTTTTAGCCAGGTTTCACAAAAACATAAGATATCTATATCATATTTATCTATTAACATTTCCTCATCTAATATTTTGCCGGAGAAACGATTTATATTCTGATGATATAGTAAAATTGTGTTATTATACCTCTCCTTTGTTACATCTAAGGGTTTAAACAATTAATTTCAGTATTATAAATGAATAGTCACTTAACCTAGGATCAGTTAAATTGTCAATAACCCAGTGTAAATTGTAAGCTAACAAAGTAGCCAATGAACTTTCGTCGTAAATTCTAAAATGAATGTCAGGATTGCAATCGGTATGCCCAAAAACCTATTACACGATGTGTGATGCAATATTTTGCAATCGACCACGTTTGCTGAGCAAGCGATATAATGCGGTCGCACTAAGTTCGCCGCGAGCTTAGTGTATTTCGAACAGCAAACGGGTGCACTCATTTTCATCATTTAGCAATAATTTTAGCCCTTACGTTACTTTGTTAATTATACTTAGCAATAAACCCTTGAAGGTTATCAGTGTATTTAACTTAGTAGACACACACGATATCCATATTGAATGTTGGAGAAAAAGTTGCATCCACCAAGGATGCAACTTTTTCTCCAACATTCAATATGGATATCGTATATGTTTTAAATTGGATTTCAAAATGAAAGCCAGATTTGCAATCACCACCCCCAAAAACCCATTACACGATACCCATATCGAATGTGTGAGAAAAAGTTGCATCCGCCATCTTGGATTTTAAAATGAATGCCAAATTTGCAATCACCACCCCCAAAAACCCATTACACGATACCCATATCGAATGTTTGAGAAAAAGTTGCATCCGCCGTCTTGGATTTTAAAATGAATGTTAGATTTGCAATCACCACCCCCAAAAACCCATTACACGATACCTATATCAAATGTTTGAGAAAAAGTTGCATCCGCCATCTTGGATTTTAAAATGAATGCCAGATTTGCAATCACCACCCTCAAAAACCCATTACACGATACCTATATCGAATGTTTGAGAAAAAGTTGCATCCGCCATCTTGGATTTTAAAATGAATGCCAGATTTGCATTCACCACCCCCAAAAACCCATTCCACGGTACCCATATCAAATGTTTGAGAAAAAGTTGCTTCCGCCATCTTGGATTTTAAAATGAATGCCAGATTTGCAATCACCACCCCCAAAAACCCATTACACGATACCCATATCGAATGTTTGAGAAAAAGTTGCATCCGCCATCTTGGATTTTAAAATGAATGCCAGATTTGCAATCACCACCCCCAAAAGCCCATTACACGATACCTATATCGAATGTTTGAGAAAAAGTTGCATCCGCCATCTTGGATTTTAAAATGAATGCCAGATTTGCAATCACCACCCCCAAAAACCCATTACACGATACCCATATCGAATGTTTGAGAAAAAGTTGCATCCGCCATCTTGGATTTTAAAATGAATGTTAGATTTGCAATCACCACCCCCAAAAACCCATTACACGGTACCCATATCGAATTTGTGAGAAAAAGTTGCATACGCCATCTTGAATTTAAAAATAAATTCCAGATTTGCAATCACCACCCCCAAAAACCCATTACACGATACCCATATCGAATGTTTGAAAAAAGTCTTCATCGTCACTTTCACTTCCTCAAATGGTGCTTTTCGGGAGCAACTGCACAAGGTACTATTAGAAATACCGAAAACGCTATAGGTGTGCCTATAATATTTAAAGAGTTCCCTCGCTTTCTCCAGGATCCCATCATCAGATCCTGATTTCATAACAATGGAACCAACTAGAAAGTATACCCTTTCAAACGAAAAAAAATTCCAAATTGGTCCAGCTGTCTTCGAGTTTGAGGTTACATACATAAAAAAAAGTTTAAGACGAACTGAGAAGCTTCTCCTTTTTTTTGAAGTCGGTTAAAAAGCAATAATAACATCACAAAATAGAAATACGTACTTTTTATGAGAATGGCTTTTTTTCGAAAATTTGCGCCAACTTTCTTCTAATAATATTTTTTTTTACATTTTCCCATAATAAAACAAATATTTAAAAAAAAATGTTAAAGAAATATATATTGAACAATAAAAAGTAATTGTTGGGTATGCATAATAAATCGTACTCAAAAAAACAAAAAATATGACTTATGTTATTCAACGGATTGCTGCAATACATACGTACACAATAGATCGCGAATTATCGTTACCGGCGAAACGCTCCACGATGAGACGTGACCCCTCTCTGAGCTCCCGTGGACGACTGAATTTTCGACCGGTGTACGTTGCGTATGGTTCAAAATAGCGCGCAAACAAGAAGAAAAAATTAAAATTAAAACAACCAAGCGACATTTTTGAAATGTTAAAGCTGTAAATGATAGTATGATAATTAGAGAATAATATGAATTAAAGTTTATGAAAAAATGCAACAGTTTACTATCAAAATTCAGCGACGCACGAGCATGTTTTGTAAGGATTTTTGTCCAACTTTGTGTATTTTTGTTTAATAAACTATAAAATATTTTTAAATTTTGCCAACTATGTTTGCTAACACATTTATTCTAGTGTTCATTACATATTTTTGTATGGTAATTAAAGTACTATTATAGGTTATATTCCTTTAGTTGTGAAGACCGTTTCGAGTTATTTTACTCGGCGCAGGCTTAATTTGCCAAACCTTCTGACCACACACACTTAAAACCACCTTATCGGCAAACCTATCTAACTTTTAATAGTTCCGAAATATGAATGAAAAACATCATTGCGAGACGTGTGTGTGACAATAAAAAAAATATATAGGTACGCAACGAATAGAGAACTTCCTCCTTTTTGCCGGCCGGCCCCCGCTGCAGATAGGCGGTTTTACCACGGAAATTTCAATTTGCCTTTTATAACATACCAAGACATCATAAGTATCAGGAGCATCAAATGTAACATAAATAAATTATTTAATGTAACATAACGTTATTTTTCTAAGGATTTAAGTTATTAAGTAGCTAATTAGCACACAATAAATGTATCGCGTACACCATTTCTTAACCTTATGTACCCTTATCTTTTTTATGAACGTAGGTAGTTCAATTTTTTTTATCGTGCACTGTTATTTTCTATTTAACTCACTAGCAAACTTCACAGTCAAATTTGCGGCAATTACATGGAAATTTTTCACTGCAATTATCGGTTATCAGTTCACCAATGCAATGACCACTCGCATCGACTATAAATATAATCGATTCGACAATGATCAATAAATTAATAAATAAACAAATACACGTGCGTGGCTTGCGTAACTCTCAAACGCAATTGAGTGATATATCTGTCTCACTCCCACGCGAGCTTTGCGGTCCAACGCCTGTTACCAGGGTTGGATTTTGTACTATAATTATAGTATTTATACTATAATTTCGCCCTTTGTACTATATACTATCCACATCTAAGGATAGTACGCTAACATACTATAATTTAAAGTTTGTTCCCGAATGCTTAGTTTTACGTCATAATTATTAATATTCCGACCAAATCCCGATCTTTCAAGGTTTTCTGTGTTGATGACCGGGGATTCCCCGATTATCTTCCGAAGTACACTTCTCTCTTTCCCAGGGTTAGATTTTGTACTATAATAATTTGTATTTAAAATGCCATTTTATTGTCTTGTGACGCTATCAAAAGCGGTAGCAAAAGTGGGAATTTTACCGATTTTATTCCTACTGAGGATATAATGATGAGATTAAATGCCAAGGATGAAGATTGAACTAATAGTAATATTCAAGAACTGATAAACTTAGAAAAGGAGTAAATTTTGCCTTAACGGGTGTTGATTTTAATGACTATATGTTAAATTTAAAAAAATGAAAGTGTACTATATTTTTTTTATAAATACTATCCTTTTCATTTGTTTGTACTATCTTTTTCAACATATATAAATCCAACCCTGCCTGTTACCCGGCCATCTCACTTGCTCGCTTGCAGGGTGAATACATCAACGGTATAGAGCGATAGAAAGCGCGCGAAATACAATTTCAGAATTTGTTAAACTTAATTTAGGGAAAAAATACACTGTTGATGTATATTTTCTAGTTTTCTAGTACTAATTTTGTTAAACAATTGGTTTATTTGAAGTGAAATATTGAATTTGATGAATATACCTATATAGAATATTTTTAAATGCAAACAAATAATATAATACAACTATTATATTGTTTGTTTGTATTTAAAAATATTCTATGATAAACTGCTGGCTACCAGACGCGGCGCGCGGCGGGGTGATGTCACGGGTGTGCACCAATCACACGCTTCCGATCGGCCGCCAGCTGCGTCTACGTCACTGGCAAACGTGACACACGTAGTATACGTTGTTATATTCTGAGCTCCGAATACATTCTGCGACCTTAGTACTATTGAAGTTTAACTTTGAATTCTTCGTGCAAGACCGTCACAACTCTGAATCGGCCTGCAAAAGAATGATTTAAATACATCTTTACATTATGATGCCTTAGTACATTGTAAAAGGCTATTCAAAATGTCCGTGGTAAAACAACGTAACTGCGGATGACAGTGGAAGACTGAGAAGACATGAGTAAGATTTATAAAAATTAAATTTATTTATTTTTATACAAACTATGATTGGGAAGCTTCGTTGGGAAGTAAACTGTAACACTATTTTACTTGTAGTGTAAGCGTGCTCCATCTGCGACCCAAGGGCGAATCCAGCTTTGGTGCCAGGGGGGGGGGGGGGGTCATATTATCGTGGTCAAGTCACAAGAAGTTATAATTTGTATTTCCTGACCCCACTGCCACTTGGCCATCCACTGCCGATATTCGTTTACAACGACAGAAACTGGAGTATTATCTAGTAAAATGTTTAAAAAATTTAATTAGTGGTCCACCTAGGTCCTGGACCCAGCCCAGGGGGGTGTCATGACCCCAATGACCTCCCCCCCCATGGATCCGCCCTTGCTGCGACCACAAACTTCATCACTTACCATCAGGTGAGATTGGTCAAATGAGAGCCAATAAAAAAAAAATTTGTGCGGGTGCACCAACGGAATACTAACGTCAGATATTTTCGGGAACGCTGCTATTGCGGCGGTAAGACCCCTCTTTGAGGAGTGGCTAGATCGGCGTCACGGCGTCCTGACCTACCGCACGACACAGGTCCTCACCGGACACGGAAGTTTCGGGAGGTACCTGTGTCTGATGGGGAAGGAAGAAACGCCTGGGTGTCACCACTGCGAGGATCGCCCTGAGGACACAGTAGAGCATACGGTGCAAGACTGCCCCGTTTGGGCAGAGCACCGACGTGTCCTCACGGCGGCGATAGGCGGAGACCTCTCGCGCCCGGCATTGGTCGAGGCCATGCTGCGGGGCGAGAGGGAGTGGGAAGCGGTCGCCTCCTTCTGCGAAGCAGTCATGCTACCGAAGGAGGAGGCGGGCCGTGTGAGGGAGAGGATGGCGTCCTCCCTCCAGCCCAGCCGCAGTGGTAGACGCCCACGGCGTCGGACGTCGGCCGATGATCTCCGGCCACCGTAGGCGCGGGCATGCGGACAGCGAGTAAAGGGCAACTCGCTGTCCGACCATGGACCTTGCCCGGGTCGACGGCGCGTTGTGTTCCACACGCGCCTCAAAGAGCGTCAGCAATATGACGAGGCCCCTCCTGTAGAGGGCCGAAGCCTGCCGGGGTCGTGGGACTTATCCCATTACCGTGACCCCGGAACGTAAAGGGTTATTGAAGGAACACGGTGGATTTTAGTCGGTAAAAGTCTGACAGTCCCTCCGGCCCTGCCCGGGGTGGGAGGACTTATTTGATAATTTTACCACGATAAAAAAGTGTCAGTTATTTTTGCCAGGAACATTCTCCATTCATTCATTCCCATTTGGTTTTTGTACGTACTTTTTCTATTATTTTTTCCTGTAATCAATTTTTAGGGTTCCGTAGCAAAATGGCAAAAAACTGAACCCTTATAGATTCGTCATGTCTGCCTGTCTGTCTGTCCGTCCGTATGTCACAGCCATTTTATTCCGATACTATTAGGACTACACATGTGAAACTTGGTAGGTAAATGTATTCTGGTAACTGCTGTCCGATTAAAAAAAAATTGGCCAAGTGCGAGTCAGACTCGCCCATGAAGGGTTAAATAAATAATAAATATATTAAATTATATTTATTACAGTTATTAAACTGTAATAAATATAATTTAATATAATTATTTAAAAAAAAACTTAAAAGTTTCTTAAAACGAGTTTATTTGCAATTTTAACAACTACGCCAAATAACTTTGTTTTTCATAGTGTTTGTATGAATCACAAAGTTATATTTGCAGTTTGAGAAAATATGCTGTATCTCAAAAACTGCAGACCCGATCTCGTTCAAACTAATTTTGGTTGAAAGATTACATTAAGATCTATAGCATATATTTGTTTTAGATTTTTGACTCCATAATTTAGAAGTTAGAGGACACACACACATTTTACCACTTTAGAAGCGTATATCTTTTAAACGATTAACTTTATGAAAAAGTGGTTTTAGAAACCTCAATGTCATTTTGAAGACCTGTCTATAGATACCACACACGGTTATCATATATCATAGGTTTCATGAAAAAATATATTTTCAGTTTGAGTTCCATGTATGGGGAGCCCCACTTTATTTTAAATATTTTTATTTTTTGTCATAAAATCGGAAAGCGGTTCACAGAATACACCTACCTATCAAGTTTCACATGTACAGTTCTAACAGTTTCGGAATAAAATAGTTGTGACATACGGACGGACGGACGGACGGACAGACAGACAGACAGACAGACAGACAGTCGGGCAGACATGAGTAGTAGTGATTTGCCGGTTCTGGCGCACCAATCCCGTGGCTCACCGGTTCTGGCGTACCACCGCTTCTGGCGCAATCGCGGTCCAGGGCGTTTCAAACCTAAAAAAAAAAAAAAAAAAAAAAAAAGATTTTGGGGTCCGCTGATCACGTTTCTGCAATGCATGGTTCCGGAGATACAGAAATCAATTAACAACAATCTGTTTCATTTCCGGTGACCCGAACCTCATTATCGACTTTCATTGTTCGCCTTTTCTTATCTATTGTCCGTGCGTCCGGCCGCTCACCCTCATTAGGATTGCATTGACGTTTCTATTTATTACTCATTGTTACTGCTACTGCTATTGTATACTTTTATTGTTCATAGACCATTGCTTACTTTGCTATTCGGGATCATCAAAACGGAATCAATAAAACACATGCGTCATTAACAAATTTTATTTTTATCTACAAAATATGAGCGGAACATCTCATCCACTAAAATATCGTTGTACAGTGTGTTCCCTGTAAATATGTTTGTAAAACTATGCATTGAACATCCCTGAAACTTATATAGCAAATACATTAAGCAATATTCACCACAAACTGAAGTCCAATCATTCTGAATCCTATCAATACTCCAGCCCCATCTTTTACAATTCCTTTTCAAAAACTCGAGATGATATCGCGCAGGTGTTCGCCCATACGAATCAAAATATTGACCGATGCCATTCGTATCGATATGTACAGCTACCCAGTGTGAACCTGGCTTATCATCCGCATCCAAATTGCATATTATATACGTTGGTGCATGGGTATACATAGGGAGTCTATTAGCAGCATAAACATTATTTTCTAGACTGGGATGAATCTTTTTCAGATGTTTTTGTACTTCTAGTGTATCCATGATATAGCATATTATTACACTACCAATCTATTCAATGGTTGTCATAGGAATGTTCAATTATAGTGATTTGTAAATATTAAATCGCATTATTTTGTAGCACTCACAAAACAGGTTGATGCCAGCAATGTGAGATAAGTTTGTTGACTTATAGAGTTACTATCAGTTTCCGGAGGAACGTGAGATAATTTTGGTGATTCATAGAGTTACAATCAGTTTCGTTGTATTTAGGAATTTGTTTTAGATAAGAATGTTGCTATATAAGATCGTACCATTGCAGTCATGCAGTCAGTCTATGGTCGTTTGACCGCAGTGGATTGTATACGTCTACCAATACTACGTTTGTGTTACTTCAACGCATCAATGGCCATGGAGGTAAGTGTTTATTCTATTGACAAACTTACTTGTATTCTTGTTGTTGTTTCCTAACGTGTGTGATTAAGTGTAAACAAATTGATATTAACATGATAACTGTCTTGTTGCAGAAATCATTCAACTTCGATGAAAATACCTATAAACAGTATTACTACTCACCGCTCTCCCCTCAACATGAAGAAGAGAACGATGACATCGTTATTAATAACACATGCGATGGTGGAAAAAGGAAATCACAACCGATTGACCATTTTTTTGAAGTGGCACCAAAAATAAAAAGGAAGAAACTGTTATCGTCAACCGTGGCACGAGCCGCTAGAGATGGTGTATCATACATTTCTAGTAATTCTGACGACGGAGACCAAGCGACGCATCTCATAAAAATTGAAATGTACGATATGAAGAAGCTATGTAAGATTCCAACTACTGATCATTGGAAACACGCTACCACGAGGATTAAATATTATGTAAAGAATAATAAGGATAGCATCTACGACAGCACAAACGGGCTCGTATACAACATTACAAAGACAATAGCAGAAAGTGAAAAAGTTAAAAAATACTTTTTTAACAATGACACCCATTAGTTGATTAGTGAATGTGATTCTGTTTACTTAAATTACTTCTGTGTACTCATTAGATTCTACCTGACTTTTTAATCCTTTGCTAGACTCTATATAATGAACATTATTTGAAATCTTGAACATTATTTGAAATTGGGTATCAGTTGGTCTACCAACACTTGACTGTTACTTACTGTGCTACCTAATTTCTTCTTTGCTATAAAGATGGAAAACTTCAGTGAAGTGTGTACCAGTGCTTTCTTTTCCGCACCCATGGAAGAGAATATGGAACTATTCATCAACGAATTCGATCAGGAGCTGCCTAAAGTTTGTGATGAAATGGAGAAGTGTGAACTGTTTGATTCATCGTATGATGATGAGTTGTATAATCACTGTGCGATGGTTGAAACAGCGTTGATGTAAGTATTAGAAGTACAAACTCAATAAGAAAGATTATTGTTGTATTGTTTTATTTTAAGATTTGTCTAATAATTTTCTTGCTGTTTTGTTACAGTCAACCACAACTTGGAAGAGGTATCAAACGCGGTATCACTACTGACGAAAATAAGGTTCCCAAGAAAGCAAAATTTGATGAAGGAGCTTCTACATCATCGACTGAAACAAATAACGTGGACAACAATAAGGTGGAATGTGACACATGTCATGTTTTTATTAATAAAAGGTATCTAAATAACCATTTAAAAAGTAATGTTCACAAAAATAATCTTTTAAAATCACATAATTCACTAGCAAATGTTACAGTTGTTGAAACCGCTTTTGGCAACCGAATTTTAACATATAGAATTAATAGTAAAACAATTAAATCGGGGCAATATTTTGAAACACCGGAATCGTTTTTAAATTCATTAAAAATTGATATCTTATTTTTAATCAATGAATGTATTCAACAACATACAATTTTTAAAATAAACTTCATATTGCATGCTGATTTCATACAACAAACTAAAGATATTAAAAATACATTTGATTTTCAAACGTTTAATTACATAATTTGTCAGGGTGATGACTTAAATATTTTTTTTTTCATCATTAATAGACACTGTTGTTGGTAAAATTTGTCAATTTGAAAAAAAAGATAGTGGTTGGAGTCTTAATCAAATTAAATACATAGATATGAATGTTAACAAATTCAACCCCTTACGTGGTAGTTCATATATCGATCTTCCTCAGGATATTAAATTAAAAAAAGCTGTAATCAATGTTAAAAATAATGATAATATGTGTTTCAAATGGGCATTACTCTCCGGTTTATATCCTGTATGTAAAAGTGTAGATCGCGTAACATCATACGCAATTCATGAAAATAAACTAAAATTTACTGGTATTTCTTTTCCGGTTAAAATTGTAGATATATCAAAAGTAGAGAAATTAAACAATATTAGTATAAATGTTTTTGGTTTAGAGTATAATAAAGAAAAAAAGTGTAATTCAGTTGTATGTCCTTTATATTTAACAAAATGTCGTACACCTAATCATATCAACCTACTATATTTATCGAATGGTACTAACAATCATTACTGTTATATTAAAAAGTTATCGCGGTTAGATAGCTCACAAATCTCGAGTAATCATCACGCAGTTTATATATGCGATTCATGTTTACTTCATTTCCCATCAGAGGAAAGACTTAATAACCATCAACAATATGATTGCGCTCACATTTGTACGGAATTACCAAACGGTAAGGATTCCAAAAAGGATTGGTTCGGTAAAGCAACATCAAATAATAAAATAAAATTTGATAAATTCGTGAAAAAGTTGGAAATGCCCTTTGTGGTTTATGCAGACTTTGAAGCATTTTTGAACCCGATAGAATCATGTAGTAACGATCCATCCAAGCCTAGTACAATTAATATTCAAAAACATGAAGTGTATAGTTTCGGATATTACATTAAATGTTCATATGATGACAGATTATCAAAATATGAGACGTATAGTGGGCCAAACTGTGCACAAGTGTTTATGAATCGCCTTTGTGAAGATGTGAAAACAATAGTTAAAAAAAATTGTTTCCAAAAATGTCCCGTTCCATTATCAGATGAAGATAAAATTAAAATTTCAAATTCAAACATTTGTCATATTTGTGAAACTCAGTTAAATGAAGATCCTTTTTACGATTTTGATTGGTACACTGGCAGTTTTAGGGGTGTTGCACATCAAGTGTGTAGTTCTAAGTACAGAACCCCTCGTTATGTTCCAATATTTTTACATAACCTCGGTCACTACGATGCTCATTTTATTGTCCATGCATTAAACCTCGATGATGGCAAAGTTGAAGTTATTCCACAAAATAAAGAACGATACATATCATTTTCAAAACAGTTAACAATAAATAATCAACCTGTAAGTTTAAGATTCGTAGATTCATTGAAATTTTTATCATGTAGTTTAGATCAGCTAGCTAAAAATCTTAATGACGATCAGTTTAAAGAACTAAAAAGAAACTATCCTAATAATGAAGATTTTTTACGTTTAAGACGGAAAGGTATTTATCCTTATGAATTTATGCGTAATAGTGATTGCTTGAAACATCCGTCACTTCCTGATCAACACCAGTTTTATAGTTCACTCACAGATTCAAATATTTCAAATGATAATTATAATCATGCAAAAGATATTTGGCAACATTTTAAGTGTAGTAGTATGTCTGATTATTCCGATTTGTATTTAAAAACTGATGTTTTACTTTTGACCGATGTATTCGAAAACTTCAGAAAGCTATGTATTAAAACTTATGGATTAGATCCTGCCCATTACTATACAGCTCCAGGTTTAAGTTGGGATGCAATGTTAAAATTTACAAAAATAGAATTAGAATTGTTAACGGACTATGACAAAATTGCTTTTTTTATAGCTGGTATTAGAGGGGGTGTATCTCAGTGTAGCAATCGTTTTGCTAGAGCAAATAATAAATTCATGGAGGATTATGATGGTGAAAAACCTAATTCATATCTAACATATTTTGATGCGAATAATTTATATGGTTGGGCAATGTCCCAATCCCTTCCTGTTGGTGGTTTCGAATGGATAAATTGTAATACAGATTATAATGTGTTGGATACGTCTGATTTTGGTTATGTTTTAGAAGTTGATTTGGAATATCCTGATGAACTTCATAATTTGCATTCTGACTTTCCATTATGTCCTGAAAACATATGTGTGGGTAATACTAAAGAAACTAAATTAGTTCCTAATTTAAATAATAAAAATAAATACATCATTCACTACAGGAATTTAAAACAATGCTTTGAAATGGGAATTAAATTAATTAAAGTACATAGAATTTTAAAATTTAAACAGAGTTCTTGGCTAAAGAAATACATAGACTTAAATACTAGTTTGAGAACGTTAGCTAAATCAAACTTTGAAAAAGACTTTTTTAAATTAATGAACAATTCTGTCTTCGGTAAGACAATGGAAAATATTGAAAAAAGAGTAAACGTTAAACTACTAACTCACTGGGATAATCGTGGTAAAGTTTTAGGTGCTCAGGAATTGATTGCAAAACCAGAATTCCATAGTTTATCAATATTTTCAGAACATTTAGTCGCAATACAATTACGAAAAACAAAATTGATTTATGATAAGCCAATTTATTTAGGATTTTGTATTTTAGATATATCTAAGACCCTTATGTACGAATTTCATTATAACTACATGGTTAAAAAGTTTAATAACAAAATTAAGTTATTGTACACCGATACCGATAGTTTCATATATCAAATTTTTACAGATAATTTGTATGAGGATATAAAACCTGACCTACTTCACTATTTTGATACATCAGACTATCAAGAAAATAATATTTACGATTATCCAAAAATAAATAAAAAGAAGTTAGGTTTTTTTAAAGACGAGAATAATGGTAAAGTGTTGAAGGAATTTGTAGGGTTGCGATCAAAAATGTATGCCTTGGAAGTAGAAGATAAATTTATAGCAAAGGCAAAAGGGGTTAACAAAAGTGTTACCAAAAAAATGAATATGGAAAATTACAAATCGTGTTTGTTTAATTAAAATGTACAATATTGTAGTATGCTTCGGTTTAAGTCAATCAAACACACTATTTTTACACAAAAAATAAATAAAGCATCTTTATCATATAATGATAGCAAACGATGTATTATGGACAACAACATTGATACATTGGCTTGGGGACATTATAAATTACGTTAAGTGTTGATACTTTTTACTTTTACTTCTGTACCTATACAAAATTTATATTGATTGTAAAATTATGATATTACTATAATGTTATATAATAGTTTATTACATATTTAAAATTGATTGTTTGATTGTAAATAATGTAAGATAATTGTGGTTTTTATTTGTAGGTTTAAATTTGAGATTGTAAAATTCTGATGTACTAATTGTGTTAGTTTTAATTATTCGATTGTAAATAATGATATCTAAGTAATAATAAAACGGTGAACATACATTTGAGAAGATTGTAAAGTTCTGATAAGTAATAATTGTGTTAGAAATAGTATACAGATCAGTCTGTTTTTCATCAGTTACATGTTTTTTGTAATTTTTAGCAATATATATATTTAATTTTTACAACATAATTTTCATTTTTTATTTCATCCCTTTGAACTCTAGACGTGTGAAATGTTTCACTTTATCCATCCGTTTACTGCTATTGTGGCAGGACCAAGTGGATGTGGGAAGTCAAATTTTGTAACAAATTTCATAAAATCAGTTAAAGAAATATGTAATTGTGACTTTAATCAGATCACATGGTGCTTTGATGAAATGCAACCTTTATATAATTTACCAAATGTTAACTATCATCAAGGAATTCCAAATCTTAATATGTTTGATGGTGAAAACCCACATCTTGTTATTATTGATGATCTAATGAGAGAGTCTGATGGAAGAATTGTGGATATATTTACAAAAGGTAGTCATCACAGGAATCTGAGTGTATTTTATTTAACACAAAATTTATTTCATCAGGGTAAAGGTCAAAGAGACATTTCTTTAAACTCAAGTTATATAATATATTTTAAAAACCCTCGAGATAAAACTCAAATAAGATATTTAGCACGACAAGTGTCACCAGACAACCCAAAATTCATTGAAGATGCCTATAGGGATGCAACTTTAGAAGCGCATGGATATTTAATGGTTGATTTAAAACAGAATACCAATGATTTTTGTCGTATCAAGACAAATGTCTTCCCATTTAATGGACACTGTACAGTCTACGTCCCCACAAAAGAGTTTAAATACACCAAGAATCAAACAATTCAAATCATTTCTAAATGATGCATCGTCGACTCACAACGCATAAACATTTGCTATGCGCTTTGCATACGCTTAAACCAAAATATCAAAGAGCGTTACTTAAAACATGTGATGAAGAAGAAATAAACTGTATTTGTGAATGTATTCATAACGTTTTACAAGGAAAGGTACCTCTTAAAGATCAAGATAAACAAAAATTGAATAAACACAAAAATATACTCCGTAAACTGGTGCATAAGTGTAAACATAAACTAAGAAAAAATATAATCATACAAAAAGGAGGGGCTTTCTTACCAATAATATTAGGTGCAATATTGAGTGGATTAGTAAGTGGACTAGCCAGTTAACATGGAAAATGCAAAGAAAATGATACTTATTGAACCTGGATTGATTGAAAAATTAAAACAAGAAAATAAGGTTAATAGTAATTTGTCTCGATTAGATATTGAAATGCAAAATATTATGAATAGTAAGACGGAAGACCGCAAGAAGTGGATGTTATATTTACAAACACTACAAAGATACCTTCACTTTACCGAAGAGGATCGTCAACCACTCAGATTACCAATTTATTCTGATACATCTAATGAAGATTCAAATGAATCTAAAATTGGTTTTAAAAATAAAGATAGAGATCTAAAAAGTTCAGTTGATGCTGAATCTTTGTTGGATGAGAAAGGATCCATTAAAAGTAAAGAAAATGACACAAATCCACTTTACACACCAACTCAAATACTCAGTTTAATACCAAAAACTTATAATAAAAAAGGTGAGTCATTATTAAACTTAATTGGAACAAGTAAAAGTAAAATACATTGGGATAATGAAGGCACAGTCATAATTGATAATGAAAAAATTCCTGGAAGTAATATTGTTGATTTAATAAATGATTCACTAAGACCCTTAAAAAGAAGTGATCCGATAGGGTGGGATAGATTTGCTAAAGCATTAAAAGATATTAAAGTACCACTTACTTATATTGGAAATCCAAAGAGATGTGAGTTTATTAACCAACTTCAAGCAAAAGATCTGAACAAAACCTCTGAGATTGAAGTTCAAGAGTTTTCTACACCGAGCAGTGGAGATAAAAGATCTATAACTAAAATACGTAAAAAGCTCGATTGGGAAAAATGGACCCCGTACTAGTAGAAATTAACAGGATTTATTATGATCCATCTAACCCCGCTGGTTTTGGTAGTATTGATAAATTATCAAAAGCCATGAAGGGTAAAATGGATAAAAAGCAAGTAAAGGAATGGTTACAATCACAAGAAACATATACATTACATAAACCCAGTCGGAAAAAATTTCCACGTAATAGGTACATTCTATCAAATATTAATGAACTGTGGCAAGCTGATTTAAGTGATATGCGAACTTATTCTCAATATAATGATGGTTTCAACTATATACTTTGTGTTATTGATGTATTTAGTAAATATGCTTTCGCAAGACCAATGAAAAAGAAAAACTCAGAAACTACTAAAGAATGTTTTGATAGTATATTTACTGAAAGTAATTCCACACCTACTCACATACAATCTGATAAAGGTACAGAATTTGTTTCAAAAGATGTACAAAAATACTTTAAATCCAAAAAGATAAATTACTATACCACTAACAATCCTGATATTAAGGCTAGTATTGTTGAACGATTTCAAAGAACTCTCAAAATGAAAATGTGGCATTATTTCACTCATAACAATACTTATAGATACATAGATGTTTTACAGGATTTAATATACTCTTATAATCACAGCATTCACTCTAGTATTAAGATGTGCCCATGTGATGTAAGTTCCGCCAATATTATGACAGTTTGGACTAATCTTTATAATAGAGGATCAAACAAACTTTCTTTAGAAAATCCAAAACCAAATTTCAATGTGGGTGATTATGTTCGAATAACTAAATATAAACATGTTTTCCAAAAAGGATATGAATCAAATTGGAGTGATGAAATATTTATTATATCTTCAATAATTGATAGATCTCCATGGGTTGTTTATACAATAACAGATTTACAAGATGAAGCAATAGTTGGTACTTTTTATGAAAGAGAATTACAGAAGGTCACTTACAACCCCACCTCACAATATAAAATAGATAAAATAATTGGTACTCGTTATTCGGGTAACAGAAAAGAAGTATTAGTGAAGTGGAAAGGTTATCCAGATAAATTTAACAGTTGGATTTTAGCTTCTAGTTTAAAAGAAATATGAATAAAGAAAGTTTTTATTTAACTTTGCTCAGCAATAGTTCAATGGAATACTTTCCTGATAACAAGACCACAAATTTTTCAACAAAATTACCAAAAGCTATGAAATTAGAAGGTGAATGGTCGGTTGGAGTTGTCGAGTTTCAATATCCATGCACCATGTTTACTGTTCAAGATCATGAAAATGTTGTGTACATTACAAAAACCATGTTAATGCCTAATGAAGATAAACCATCAACAGTGTACTACAAAAAACATATTCCGGCTACCAACTATGATAACGTTGAACATATTTTAAGAGCGTTAAATGGTATCAGAGAGAACTTGAAATTTCGTTATGATGAAATAACAAAATTTGTGTCTATTTCTGTTTTGGATAAAAATATAACATCCGTAACATTATCACCCAAATTAAGTTTACAACTGGGTTATGAACCAAATACAAATCTTCTAGACAGAAATTTTGGGAAGTGTCCTGCTAATTTACACTTAGGGTTACCATCTCAACTATTTCTATATTGTGACATTATCGATCCTCAGATTGTGGGTGATGTTATGACTCCGCTATTAAGAGTCATTTCATTAGATCCTTCAAAATACATTTATGGTGCGAATAAAATGCACGTTTTCTCTCCACCACACTACTTACCTGTAATGAGAAGAGAGTTCGATACGCTGGAAATAGATATAAGATAGAGCACAGGACAAAAAATACCATTCCAGTTTGGAACCGTGTGTATTAAACTACATTTCCACAAATTATAATAATGTATTCTCCTCATGATCATCATAAATGTCCATATGAAAATTATTATTCACATCAAGCTGGATCAGGAGTTGGTGTAATTTATAAGGGTTCACCATACCAACGCGGTCATGGTATTGGGAGCTTCTTAGGAGGGTTATTTAGATCAGTTTTACCTTTACTTTCAAGTGGTGTTCGAGTGGTTGGTAAGGAGGCATTAAACGCTGGAGTAGGACTTTTATCGGATATGGTTCAAGCGCGTCCTATGGAAGCCTCAATAAAAGATCGTCTTAAACAAGTTAGTACGAACTTAAAACGAAAGGCTGATAACAAAATTGATCGATTTAACATGACAGGATCTGGATATATAACTAAAAGAAAACGATTGGCATCGTTCATTCCACCACTAACTGCTAAAGTGAAAGCTACGAAAAAACTTGGTCTAAAACCAAAAAACATCGAAGATATATTTTCAAATTAAATATGTCTTTCCTTCATAATCGTTCTTGTGAGTGCGTTAAGTCAGAATTAGATTTATTTGCATTACCGTCTACACAAACAAGCATTGAAAATGGATTGTGGATTCACTATAAACCAATTTCGTCTCTTGCTGATGATGGACCTATCGAGTTTCAAGTTCCTGGAACAGGCGATGACTACATAGATTTGTCTCATACATTACTCCAGATAAAGGCAAAAGTATTAAATCAAGATTCATCAAACTTGATATCAGCTACCGCAGTAGCACCTGTAAATAATTGGCTGCATTCACTTTTTAGTCAACTTGATGTTTATTTAAACCAAAAACTTGTATCACCACCTAATAATACCTATGCCTATCGAGCATACATGGAAACTCTTTTAAACTATGCTCCTGCTGCTAAACAATCTCATCTTACTTGTAGCCTTTGGTATGAGGATACAGCAGGAAAAATGGATTCCACAGATGGTAAAAACATAGGATTTGTTAAAAGACAGGAATTAGTTAATGAAAGTAGGGAAATAGAAATGATTGGTCATCTTCATGGTGACATTTTCAATCAAGATAAATTTTTAATGAATGGCGTTGAAATGAGTGTAAAATTAGTTCGATCAAGAGAGAGTTTTAATTTAATTGCTGGGACAAATGATGTAAAGTTTAAAGTTTGCATTACAGACGCAACTCTTATTGTTCGAAGAGCACGAATTAATCCAAGTGTTACTCGTGCTGAAGTTAAAGTTTTAACAATTCCATCAGGTGTTCAAGGAAAAACTCTTGATAATATATTCTTAGGACAGGTACCCAAAAGATGTATTATTGGATTTGTAAACAATTCTGCATTTAATGGTTCGCTTACTAAAAATCCATTTAACTTTGAAAACTATGGTATTAACTCTTTCAGCTTATATATTGATGGTCAACAAATACCTTCAAAAGCTTTGCAACCATCTTTTAATAATAATATATTTACATCAGCATATCATACTCTATTCTCGGGGACTGGTATTCACTTTCTAAATGAAGGAAATGCAATCTCTCGTGAACAGTATGCTAAAGGTTACTGTCTTTTAGCATTTGATTTAACTCCTGATTTATCAGCTAACTCATCAGCTCATTGGAATCTCATAAAGCATGGTAGTGTAAGATTAGAAGTACGATTTGAATCCTCACTAATACAAACAATTAACTGTATTGTTTATGCTGAGTTTGATAATATTATTGAAATAGATAAAAATAGAAATGTTACTGTAGACTATAGTAGTTAAGGTTATGTGTATGTAACTAAAGGAAACATTATAAAATTAAATAAAACAAATTATATGCAATATACTATTTTTTTATTTCTTTATAAACACCCTATTCAATCTTATACAGAACACTGATTGAGTTTAAACTTTACATAAGCACACTGACTAAACCACTGAACATGCTGCTGCCAAGGATCATCATCATCTTCCCAATCTTTTAAACCGCCACCACAATGGAAACACTTGGTCCTGTCTTCATGACCAGTATAAAAGAAACCGGCTTCTGCAAGATCTTCAGGCTTCTGTTTCATAACGAGTGGCCAGTCTCCGAAACTGAACAACCGTCTAGATTTTGAACTGAAAAATGGATATTCAGCTCTTGGGTACTGCATATTCTTCACTTTTTCTTCTCCAATCAGATTTGTAGTTTTGCTTTTCAATGAAGTGATCTGTTCACGTGTGCCACACTCATCTCTTCCTTCTAATCTTGTTTTTCTCTCAGCACCACAAGACGACACCTCCTTGGATCTAATGAATACACAGAAGTAATTTAAGTAAACAGAATCACATTCACTAATCGACTAATGAGTGTCATTGTTAAAAAAGTATTTTTTAACTTTTTCACTTTCTGCTATTGTCTTTGTAATGTTGTATACGAGCCCGTTTGTGCTGTCGTAGATGCTATCCTTATTATTCTTTACATAATATTTAATCCTCGTGGTAGCGTGTTTCCAATGATCAGTAGTTGGAATCTTACATAGCTTCTTCATATCGTACATTTCAATTTTTATGAGATGCGTCGCTTGGTCTCCGTCGTCAGAATTACTAGAAATGTATGATACACCATCTCTAGCGGCTCGTGCCACGGTTGACGATAACAGTTTCTTCTTTTTTATTTTTGGTGCCACTTCAAAAAAATGATCAATCGGTTGTGATTTCCTTTTTCCACCATCGCATGTGTTATTAATAACGATGTCATCGTTCTCTTCTTCATGTTGAGGGGAGAGCGGTGAGTAGTAATACTGTTTATAGGTATTTTCATCGAAGTTGAATGATTTCTACAACAAGACAGTTATCATGTTAATATCAATTTGTTTACACTTAATCACACATGTTAGGAAACAACAACAAGAATACAAGTAAGTTTGTCAATAGAATAAACACTTACCTCCATGGCCATTGATGCGTTGAAGTAACACAAACGTAGTATTGGTAGACGTATACAATCCACTGCGGTCAAACGACCATAGACTGACTGCATGACTGCAATGGTACGATCTTATATAGCAACATTCTTATCTAAAACAAATTCCTAAATACAACGAAACTGATTGTAACTCTATGAATCACCAAAATTATCTCACGTTCCTCCGGAAACTGATAGTAACTCTATGAGTCAACAAACTTATCTCACATTGCTGGCATCAACCTGTTTTGTGAGTGCTACAAAATAATGCGATTTAATATTTACAAATCACTATAATTGAACATTCCTATGACAACCATTGAATAGATTGGTAGTGTAATAATATGCTATATCATAGATACACTAGAAGTACAAAAACATCTGAAAAAGATTCATCCCAGTCTAGAAAATAATGTTTATGCTGCTAATAGACTCCCTATGTATGTATACCCATGCACCAACGTATATAATATGCAATTTGGATGCGGATGATAAGCCAGGTTCACACTGGGTAGCTGTACATATCGATACGAATGGCATCGGTCAATATTTTGATTCGTATGGGCGAACACCTGTGCGATATCATCTTGAGTTTTTGAAAAGGAATTGTAAAAGATGGGGCTGGAGTATTGATAGGATTCAGAATGATTGGACTTCAGTTTGTGGTGAATATTGCTTAATGTATTTGCTATATAAGTTTCAGGGATGTTCAATGCATAGTTTTACAAACATATTTACAGGGAACACACTGTACAACGATATTTTAGTGGATGAGATGTTCCGCTCATATTTTGTAGATAAAAATAAAATTTGTTAATGACGCATGTGTTTTATTGATTCCGTTTTGATGATCCCGAATAGCAGCAGTAACAATGAGTAATACATAGAAACGTCAATGCAATCCTAATGAGGGTGAGCGGCCGGACGCACGGACAATAGATAAGAAAAGGCGAACAATGAAAGTCGATAATGAGGTTCGGGACTTCGGGTCACCGGAAATGAAACAGATTGTTGTTAATTGATTTCTGTATCTCCGGAACCATGCATCTTACGCGAAAACGGATTGCAGAAACGTGATCAGCGGACCCCAAAACTTTTTTTTTTTTTTTTTTTTTCGGTTTGAAACGCCCTGGACCGCGATTGCGCCAGAAGCGGTGGTGCGCCAGAACCGGTGAGCCACGGGATTGGTGCGCCAGAACCGGCAAATCACTACTACTGACATGTCGAAACTAAAAATTAAGGGCTAAGGCTCCCCCCATATATGGAAGTAAAACTAAAAATACGTTGCGCCTTGCGTTTGGCCCCTCTAGATTGGGTAGGAGCCGCTTGAGTGCAGCCCCCGCCCGGTCCAGTCTTGGAGCCAAACGTTGGAAGACTTAAAGACCCCTAGGTTATAGCTATCGGGCAACACAAACTCCGGCAGGGAATTCCACTCCTTAACCGTACGCACAATGAAGAAACTATAAGAAATAATGCTATACAAAGAGCATTATTTTGGTATCTTAGGTATTGATTATTTAATTTGCCGAACAATAAAAAAGTTCTCTGATATTTTAAGATAATATTGTTAAGCAACTTTTAAATAATTTAAAATAATAGTTAGTACACATCAGTACCGATATTATGTACCTACGCTCGGGTACATAATTATTTGCTGTGCATTCAGTATATTTTATATGAAAATTATACATATTTTTGTGCATGATTCATGAAACCACTTTTTGTCGCTCTACAGAATGTGTAGAGCGACAAAAAGTGGTTTTTTTCTTTTGTAAGTGTCATAATATGTCATATGACACTTACAAAAGAAAAAAATTAAATACAGACAAAAGAGCACAAAGGTGGATGTTTTATAGTACTAGTTTATTTGAAGTGAAATATTTGTTGTAAAAATTATTTACCTAATTGATGAATATACTTGACAGGCGATAAATTCCGCCGGCTAGCTACGTTTGCGATTGCGGCAAACGTCACACAAGTAGGTCCACATTGTTATAATTCCGAGCTCCAAATACATTCTGCGACCTTAGTACTATTGAAGTTTAACTTTGAATTCTTCGTGCAAGACCGACCCTCAAATCACGGAAGGCCGCCGGTGGCCACAAAGCGGTACATTTAGGTCGCGTGATTTGAGAGGTTAAATACAGCTTTGCATTTATGATGCCTTGGTACATTGTAAAAGGCTATTCAAAATGTCCGTGGTAAAACAACGTAACTGCAGATGACAGAGGAGGGAAGGACTGATAAGACAATATGAGGTAAAGATCGATCGATCGTACAAACTAAAATTGGGAAGTAGACCGTAACAAGTCATGCTTCACGTTTTCATAGATGCATACATGGTGTAAAGACGCAGACCATGGGGATTGGAAACAATGAAATAAAGTGAGTGATTGGAAACCAAAGTTGGAAATATAAATAGTTAGAATAGATTTTATTTTTAATATATTTTTTTTCAATAATTGCATGCGGGTTTCACCAAGGCAGCGTCTGATATTTTTGTCTGGCACATGCTGAGCTGGACTTTCCATTTGGGGCAACTTGGAGACATATTCCATATTTTTGGAGGCAAAAAACGGAATTTTTATAGTTTCGTCATGTCTGTCTGTCTGTCCGTCCGTATGTCAGAGCCATTTTATTCCGAAACTATTAGGACTATACATGTGAAACTTGGTATGTAGATGTATTCTGTGAACTGAATAATATTAGTTTTTTTTTATTGAACAATCATTTTATTAATCAATTAAGGCTAACATATACTTTAATTAAATAAAAACCCTTAACTACATATACACACCTAAAAATAAACTAAAATATAGCATCCAGAAATTCGTGCGCATCGCTGTCCACTGGTAATGTGCCCAAAAGACTGGCGGCATTGCCACGTTGTATGGCAATGCTTAACCTCTGTCCAAGGTAAAAGCCAGCCCTTGGGTCACGCGAAGTGTCAACTAGGCGTCTGGACAGATCTTTAAATAATTTGTGAGCACTCGGACCCCACGACCCCAAGGTTTCAACCCCAAACGGCTCGAAAATATAACTACCAACAAGGTTATTATATTTCCGCCGCTTGAGGTTCTCAGCAGCCGCAGCGGCAGCGCCAGCACAACAAGATGAGCTAGGAAGATGGGATGGCGCAAGAGTATCGACACAAGTTGCGTCCCACACTAAAGGCCTACCCATCTTCCAAGGAAATAAAGACATACCGTCCGGTCTTTTGCCATCGTCGCGTGCTAAGCCATTGGGTTCTAAAACAGCTGGAACGCCGACAGTGACAAGAGCCCGTCGGATAATGTCGTTATATCGCGTGCCGTGCTATGCGACCCGCGCTCCGGCCGCATGAAAGGCCGTGGTGACCAAGGCTGTTGACAACTTCACCACAGTGGCAGCGATGAGCAGAACAGCAGGGAGCACCTAATCGAAGGGAGGCAGCGAGGCGGAAAGTAGTATCATCAAACAAGGTGCCTATGTTCGATGACGGTAGTGCATGGAGCCAGAGACCCGACTCCCATTCACCCACAGCCAGCAGGCGCGCACGCTCTGCAGCCGAAGCAGATGTGGCAATAAGGTCACTCTGAACTGCTCTACAGAGTGGCTCATCCCACCGCCTCTGAGATGATGGAATGTCGGGTGGATTTAGGTTCTGTGAACTGCTTTCTGATTTTTACAAAATATTAAAAAAATAAGGGGGGTTCCCCCATACATGAAATTGAAACTAAAAATGTATTTTTTCATCAAACCTATGCGTGTGTGGTATTTATAGACAGCTCTTTAAAAATGATATTAAGGTTTCCGAAACCATTTTTTTAAAGTCAATCGGTTAAAAGATATACATACGCCTACAAAGTGGTAAAATGTCCCCCCCTCTAACTTCCATAATAATGGAGTGAAAAATCTAAAAAAAAATATATGCGAATGATCTTAGAATGATCTTAATAAAAACTTTCAATTAAAATTAGTTTGAACGAGATCAGGTCAGCAGTTTTTGAGATATAACACATTTTCTAAAACCGCAAATATAACTTTGTATTTCATAAAATTACTATGAAAAAAAAAGTTATTTGGCGTAGTTACTACGAAACCCTACATGAGCGATTCTGACTCGCACTTGGCCAGTTATTTTTTTAAGAATTGCATAAAACATGGTACAATATATGTTTTATTATAATTACTAGTGACCCGCCCCGGCTTCGCACGGGTGCAATGTTTATATTAAATATACTATAGAATGTCTTTATATACAACGTTGACAGCCTTTTGATAGGGCCACTCGAAGTTCTGCACACTAAGGCTGGTTACTACTTGACCGGAGGGCGAAGCGCGGCCTGCGACGCGCTATTTATTGGCATGCGCGCCGGCCGTACTCCTTGCATTTTAAATCTGTAATACCTTCGAAACTATTCATTTAAATTACATGCTGTTAAGGGCAATATTGATTTATATTAAATGCACAATGTATTTATGGTATAATCGGATAAGGAATATTGCTGTATTGCTTAAAATCGCTTCATAAAATATGCTCGTATTTCTCGTAAAAAGTAAAGGATAAAAATGGTTGTTGTGGGTCATCTTATAAGAGATATACATATATACCATCGCGGATTTTTTTGTTGACCTTTTTAAGGTGTACAATACTGTAGTACATTATTTAGATCTATCTTGTAGGGTTCAGCCAGCGTTTGCAAAAAAAGCGCAAAAAAATGTGTTTATTTGCGACATCACATTAGAAACCTCAAAAATCATCAGTGTTCCTCTACTATATTATTCATGTTATTTACTTCAAAACCTTCCTATTGAATTACTCTTTCTATTGAAACTGCATCAAAATTATAGATGCTGGCGGGAAACATTCCGAATCATTCCCGTCGAATACTTCGGAAGTATTCTGAAATATTCCGAAACTTTGGGAATACTTCAACTGTCAAAAAAAAAACAGGAAAATCGACCTTTGAAGTCTGTTAATATACCAAAACCTGCTCCTAAGTAGGTAAGAACAAATACTTTTCTGAAAACCGCATCAAAACGTGTTTGCTTGCAAGGTTTCCTTTATTTGCTTTTATTGACTGGGCGCGTACGCGTTAAGTAGGTAGGTAATGATTAATACCTACTTATGCGACTCGCGAATACTCGCGATACGTACAGAGCTACATACAAACTAACCAAAAACATAGGTAACCCTTTTTCAAATAGCAAATCAAATATGCTTGGCCTGGTTTTTTTTTTTTTTTTTTATTTCACAACTGACATTTATGGCTATAATCGCATAGCACGACTTACAACTCGATCGCCTAATGCATGTATTTTGACCAATAGGATGCACGAAGCGTATTTTAGTAGTGTTCGTAATAGTAAGTATTAATATAATGTTACACGCCCTGTACTCACAAAATGCATATTATTTCTAATTGGGCGAAAACAGGAAGGGATGTGGTTTGTCACTAGCTGCGCTTCCGCAGAAATATTTTCTTAAGTGAGTATGCGTATCTTTGGCCGATAGTACCTACCTAAAAACAAAAGAATAAAAATCCTGTTAATCGCAGGCTAATAAATCTACCTATAAAAATATCAATATATACTTAATCAATCCCATTTATAATAAAATAAGCATTTATATTTTACTCTCGTAGCGTACATACGTACTCTCGCAGTGAACAATAATTAACTCACCCACCACACAACAAGCAAACACATTTATTCCCATTGAATTATTCGGGCGAAATATTCGGAAACATTCGATTGCGGGGTACGAATCTTTCTCGCGCGGGTGAAAACTTCTCCGGGGAGCAGCATCCCCTCCCTCTTACCGCACCCCGCACCGCCATCGCCTGCACGCACGACTCGTGGCCGGTGGCAGTCGGGTGCGCGCATCGCGGTGCAAGCGCGGCGGCAGCGGCCGGCGCACAGAGATCGATGCAAAATACGATTTTTCAGCAAAAAAAGTTGAAATCTTAATAAATAATTAAAAGTTTCTTTAAATCAGAATGATTCAAAATCAATTTATCATTTTGAATAATTCCCATTTAAAGAAACTTTCCCCGAAGTATTCCGGAATTATTCAGAATTATTCAGAAGTTTTGCAACTATAATCAAAATCCGTTGCGGAGTTTTAAAGATTTAAGCATACATAGGGACAGACAGACAGGGAAGTGACTTTTCTTTATACTATGTTAAGATATACAACGTGTAACAAAATAAACGCAATTCCTGAAAGTAGTTGGTTCAGAATCGGCTTCTGAATCGATTACCGTCACAAAAAAAATAGGTCTGAAATTTTGACAACGGAAACACAGTATCATGACAAATGAATACAATCCTGAATTCAGGGAAATGCGCTCGTGTGCGTGTCGGCCGCTAACATTGCATTCAGTGTTTGCGTCTGCGTAAAGCCTGCAATACATGTTGGCCGAGCGTAGGCCAAAATGAATATGTACATGAACATGAACAAGAAACAATGTCCACACGTTCGACAAGTTCGTCGAACGCCAATGCAGACAAACAATGTAGAAGAGGGTCTGTAGAGCTGCCCACACGTTGGCCGAGCGCAGGCGAGCGCCTTTGATTTGTGACCAAAAACCGACACCGATTCGAAGTGAGGCAAGTGATCACTAGCAACGGCGAGCGAAGACAAGTTGCACCAAATGAGCTCTATACACGTTGGCGCTGGCCTCCACTTGGCCAACTAGGCAAGTGACACCGAGCTATAGCAAGACAAGGCAAATATACCGTCTACATGTTGGTATTGGCCTTCACTCGACAACGCTGGGCCATTGATATTGTATGACGCACATACATTTTGCGTTTAGTAAGGATAACAATTTTATAACAAATGTCTAGGCTTGGTTTCAATTTATGTAGTTACATACGGATGTTGTTTTAGACTTATAATTTAATATTATAATCTATACTTATAATAAATCTGTAGAGAGGTCAATTCTGTACATGAAATATATTTACAAAATAACTATCAGGGGGTGATTAGGGATCGATACTGATGCCAAAAATGCAATCAGTAAAATTTTTGTCTGTCTGTCTGTCTGTCTGTCTGTCTGTCTGTCTGTATAACCGTTATAGAAACAAAAACTACTCGACGGATTTTAACGAAACTTGGTACAATTATTATTCATACTCCTGAGCTGGTTATAGTATACTTTTCATCACGCTACAATCAATAGGAGCAGAGCAGTGAAGGGAAATGTTGGGAAAACGGGAGAAGTTACTCCATTTTTTAAGCTTCCGTCGCGAGTGCAACCTTAATGGTTAAAGCTACACAGAAATCGTTTATGACGGAAATGTTCTCCTTAAAATTATATAAAAAATATCCCACGACAGTATATATCTATCTTTTATGATTGACTCACAATAACACGTGTAACTCCCGATAGCTTAGCAGTTCGAAGCCTTCTGATTATTATTCTGCTCCGAAATTTAAAACCACCACAACTTTGCAATGGAACTCAGCTAAAAGTAACCCAGTTGCAACAAAATATAATCGAGGCTCAAATTTTAACAGGTTGCGGTGCAGGAGAAACCGTCTTTATTCCCAGAATTCCCATAATACCAAATAATTTTCCATTCCAATTTAAAAGAACGCAATTCCCAGTATCGGTGTGTTATGCAATACCAATTCATAAGGCTCAAGGGCAGACTTCGTGTTGCTGGAGTAGATCTCGGTGTCAGTTGTTTCTCGCATGGTCAGTTGTACGTCGCTCTTTCCCGGGTTAGCAGTTCTAGAAATCTTTATGTTTTATGGGTCAACTTTCAACATAGTTTACCCGGAAGCTTTGCGCTGAAGTATTTTCGTTCTATAGGTACTTAAGCCTCATGTGAACGTGATCTAAACAATATTACCGATACATTAACTTAATAACACACAAGGAGTTACACGCTGACGGAGTCGCGGGCACAGCTATTAACAATAATATTGTGCGGTTCGGTATTGCGATATTTTTCAACAGTATTATAGATTGACATAATATATTTCCCTACTAAATTATGAAAGTTAATCTGTCTGTTACATCAAAATCACTGAAACGTGAGGAAGGACATAGGCTACTTTTTTTTACGAAAAACGACGGAAACGTGGACGAAGTCGCGGGCAACAGCTATCTATACTAATAATATAAGGCTGAAGAGTTTGTTTGTTTGTTTGAACGCGATAATCTCAGGAACTCCTGGTTCGAATTGAAACATTATTTTTTAATTAAATAGTCAATTTATAGAGAAAGGCTATAAGGCTATATATCATTACGCTAAGGTCATTAGGAGCGGAGCGTCAATGAAGAATGCTTCAAAATCAGGGTTAAATTTAACGTTAGCCCAAAGTAACTATTCCACGCGCACGAAGTCGCGGGCAAAAGCTAGTTCAATATAAAAATGCTGAAACAAATGATCCAGATATGGTGTGCAATATGTTCTCCGACTTCTTTTACTCAGTATATGAACCCACATCTCCTTCGTTCCCTCATTGGAAGCCTCCGCACAACAATGCACTACATGACGTCTCTATTTGTGAACTTTCTTTTAGTAAAGAGTACATATTGAAGGAGCTTAAATCCCTGGATCCTGCAAAAGGCCCTAGACCTTACGGACTTTCGCCTTACTTCCTTAGGAATACTGGGACCTCCATCTGTGAGCCTCTATTTATTATCTATACTTATAATAAATCTGTAGAGAGGTCAATTCTGTACATGAAATATATTTCCAAAATAACTATCAGGGGGTGATTAGGGATCGATACTGATGCCAAAAATGCAATCAGTAAAAGTTTTGTCTGTCTGTCTGTCTGTATAACCGTTATAGAAACAAAAACTACTCGACGGATTTTAACGAAACGTGGTACAATTATTTTTCATACTCCTGAGCTGGTTATAGTGTACTTTTCATCACACTACAATCAATAGGAGCAGAGCAGTGAAGGGAAATGTTGGGAAAACGGGAGAAGTTACTCCATTTTTTAAGCTTCCGTCGCGTGTGCAACCTTAATGGTTAAAGCTACACAGAAATTATTTCATGACGGAAATGTTCTCCTTAAAATTATATAAAAAATATCCCACGATAGCATATGTCTATCTTTTATGGTTGACTCACAATAACACGTGTAACTCCCGATAGCTTAGCAGTTCGAAGCTTTCGGATTATAATATTTGTCTTCTCTTACGTTTATAACACTCTCAGTCACCCCTAATTGAAAAAGTTAACATTATTAGCTATTCCATAAAAAACAATCATATAAATCGGTATAGAAACACCAAAGTTATACATGAAATACGCTAATAATAAGCCATCGCGCGTGTGTACTGAATCATGCTATAAGGATTATTTTTGAGAATCGGTCGCCGCGCCCGACGCGTCTCGCGGCCGAAGGTATAAAATTTCTTTCTATAGGTACTTAAGCTCATGTGAACGTGATCTAAACAATATTACCAATACATTAACTTACGCTGACGGAGTCGCGGGCACAGCTATTAACAATAATATTGTGCGGTTCCCTATTGCGATATTTTTCAACAGTATTATAGATTGACATATTATATTTCCCTACTAAATAACGAAAGTTAATCTGTCTGTTACATCAAAATCACTGAACCGTGAGGAAGGACATAGGCTACTTTTTTTACGAAAAACGACGGAAACGCGAACGAAGTCGCGGGCAACAGCCATCTATACTAATATTATAAAGCGGAAAAGTTTGTTAGTTTGTTTGTTTGTTTGTTTGCTTGAACGCGCTAATCTTCGAAAGTACTGGGTGGATTTGGATGAAATTTGGTATGGAAGTAGCTTGAAGCTTGAGGAAGGTTATAGGCTACCTTTTTACTCGACTGCAAAAAAAGGAGAGTTATGTTTTTACCGTGATAGAATCCACGGGAGCGAAACCCCGCGAGAGTACTAGTAAATGTATATGAGGGAGTTGTACCTGAACTGTATACTGCATGTGATGGATTATTCAAATAATTTCAGTTGGTTTATTACATTAACTCAAGTTTATTTCTTTAATTGAACACAAATTAAAATATCACTATAATAATTATAACCTTTTTAACATGTGATACACAAAATTTAACTATTTATTATCAAAACATTGTAAACACTATTACGAAACCTATTTATAAGATAAGAGTTTAAACTGTTCTTTCATTGTTGTCTTGTATAACAGAATATTTAAACGTTATTTAAAAAATAACGTTGCTTGTTTACTAATTCTGTCATCGTAAGACTAATATGTAATTGAACTAATTAATTTCAACATATTTACTGTATTTTTATATCATTTAATCATAGTTTAATGTTAAAATACAAAGGTTAACATATCTGTTTTAAAATCGTACGATATGACGTCACTTGTTTACCACTGTGTATAAAAGTCGCCGCTCAGTCGTTCTAGACACAGTGGAACGTCTCGTGGTTGTAATGAGTGGACGTGCCTAGTTAGTGCTTTCCCACTCAGAACGCTCGGACCGACTATCAGTTGCCGCCCGGTGGCCCTCCACCGACGCGGTCGCGTTAGCCACGACAAAATTCAAATCTCCAACTGCCAGTGCCATGCCGAAGCCTAGCGCCCGCGACTCTGAGAGTCGTGGCGTCGCCCCAACGTTAGCTGAGAAAGAAGCCCACGCAGAAGAGGACAAAGAAAAATGCCGCTGCCGCGAATGCCAGCCGCTGATGGACCATGCCGTGTCGCTCCCGAACGTCCAGTTCGCGACACGCGGCCCATGGTCTGATGCGCCGAAGCCCAAGCCCAAAAAGAAGAAGAAGAAGACGTCGCCTGCCACCAGCCCACCGGCACCGCCGGCACCTGCGCGCGTTGTGCCTGCGACGCCGTTGAACTGGCCGCAGAAGTCGTCGTCGAAGAAACCATCACCCCAGCAAGCCTAAAGAAGCAAGCCCAAGATTTTTAATAAGCCCTGGCTGGAGGCTTTAATTAATTTATTAATTAAGGCAACCACAGGCAAGCCCGGTTAAGCAGCCGACAACCTCAGAGGTTGACCTGCGAGATGCCACACACAAAAAAAAAAAAAAAAAAAGTTCTAGACACAGTCAGTCACTCAGTCGCTCTGGAGCAGTCACACCGAACGGACCTAAGTTAAGTGAACTTGTGTTGTTTCTAACTTTTATTAATATTTTTATGTGTAGAATTGGTATAAAAATCCTATCGTATTGCTATTGTATTTGAATATAAATTAATTATTTTGTATTTGTTACTTTAATGTGACAGTGTTATTAATTGATAATTGTGTGATAATTTAATGAACATTTGGTATTAATTCTATAAATAACTTGACTTATATAATATGTAATGGAGTAATGAATAAGTAAAACGATAGTAATCACATTGTGGTAATATTGTAAAGTACATATAGTGAATTGATGTTTATGTGAAAATGAATCTGATATTGCTATACAGACTACTAATTATTTCTATAAAACACCTAGTAATCATGGTAATACCGATTAATAGGTAATTAATCGGTAAAAACGTAATAAATAGATGTGGGATTGTTCACAGCCCACTTATTTTGTTTCGGTCTATTGAGTCTTGGTTCATAGTCCATGTGATTTTATTTTAAGAATAAAATATTCAAGTACCCTCGTACTTGAATATAGGTCACGATTGTCCGATTGTTTTCTAGTTACTCTTTTCAGTTCTAGTTTTGGTTAACTGTACATTTGTTTTAGGCCTTGATGTTATTTCAAGTAGAGGGTACATGTATGTCACTATTGCCCTAATTCTAATGCATTGTGTGAAAAGTTTCAGAATGGATCCCGCAATATTGGAAGGCCTCTTCATCCGTGATGCTGTCTCGGGCTATTACCGCCGTTCAGATGATGATTTGGTGCTTCCGGACCTTGATCCAGTAGCCAGTGACAGCAATTCAGCCTGATGGTGCCATAACATCAAGGAACCTTGTGAATAACCTTGATGGACCAGCATGAAAACAGTTACAAAAGCCGATGATAACGGGAGTCAAGTAAGAAACAAAAAAAAAAAAAACAATTAAATAAGTTAGAACCAATTTTAGCAGTAGTCAAATTAGGTTATTTTTAAGCGTATCACAAGTAGAACGATATGTATTCACTGTAACTAAATGCCTTAGTATGTTTTGTAGTATGTTTGCTGAATAGTCAGATTGGCCGAACGGTCTATGTATAATTCAAGGATTGGTTATCACAATGATACAAACATTTACCGTTTTCTCTCCTTTGCGTATACCAAATCATGTTAAATAATAAGTAACCTTTATTTTGCTACTACCAAGTTTCTGTTCTAAAACATGTTAAAAAAAAAAAAACTTAATAACGTCACTTTTTTTTCTCTCGATAATTTGATGTGGATGAGGCAGTTGTGTATTAAAGCAGATACCTGCTGTCCAGATCCGTTAAGAGCGCGTATAAAGCAAAATTACCAATTTTCTATTTGATTTTACATGAAAAATTCCAGACCAAATCTTAAAATAAAAATATATGAATAACTACATCATATTTTCAAGGGCTCTCTCTGATCAAAAACATAAAATAATAACATTTCCTTGGTAGAAAAAAATCACGAAATAACCTCTAATTCTCATGTTTTTCCGTTTTGTACTCGATATGGTAATGCCTATTGCGACAAAAATTTGATAAATAATTATATTTAAACAAGAGTAAAGGCTTTGCTTAGGCATTTTATGTAATTCCTTTTAGTTTTGGATTTATTACGATAAAACACTTTTGGCGCATACTACGTTTTTATTCCGCGCAAGAAGTCATCTTCCGTCGCTCGTTGCGGGAGCTTCAAGCATATTTCTATTTCACACATCAGTCGCTACCGCTCTGTTGAGACGAGAGGACTACGCTCAAGTGTTTTAGCTGCGCCGAGTTATAATCATTTCAATCGTAATTGTTGTTGTTGTTCGAACTAAATAGTGAAATGGAAAACAAAAAAAAACATTGAAAGAGAACTAAAAAAGTTACAAATTGACAGGATGGCTAATTGTCGAAGGTAAGTTTGTGAGTTACTTGTTTGTTATATACTGAAAAAATAAAAATACATTTTATACTTTCGAGAAAGTTTATGCAGGTGATATTAGATTTTATTTTGAGAGACACAAGATCTAAATTCGTTTACCTACGCACTTTCGTGGGCCGAGTAGTTAACTAGACATAATAATATGTGGGGACATTTCACACACGGCTGTCTGACCCCAAACTAGGAAGACCCTGTACTATGGGTGTCAGACAGCTGATATACATAGACAAATATATTTTTAAATACATACATATATAGATAAACAACACCCAGACACGACGATATCAAAAATTCGTGGTAGGTACTTTATTAGATTATTAGGATAATAGGTAATAAATTACATTCATAATAGGTAGCTATTTACTTTTGCTATTTTGTTATGTTATTCTTCACGATACAATTTTATGATCATTTTCCCATAATGTAGGTAGTTATGAGATCTTCTAAAAATCTAGATACACGGATGGACAACAATAATGATCTTGCGAGTATCCTATATAAAAAAAAAATATCTACCTATACCACTTCTTATTTAATATTTCTATGGTCACTCGTAGTCGTAGGTAACGCGGGCAGAATAGTATATGCAAAATAAACACAAGCTTTTAGTTGGTATCCGTGTTTGTTCGATAAAATATATTTATATCGATGACGAACCTATTTAAGTATGCCCATTAGGTATTTAAACCCTATTTTTGTAGATCAATTTATTGTGGACGTGATTGTATAACAAGGAATTTGTTTTGAAATAATATTTTATTTTCAGAATGTGGCCACCTCGCTCGCCAGATTTAAACCCATTGGACTTTTTTACTGGGGCTGTTTAAAGGAGGTAGTTTATAAAGAAGAAATCACATCAGTTGAACAGCTGCGACAACGCATACGTTCGGCTGCTGACGAAATATCGTCGGCAGGATTTGCGCGCCGATTGAGACGGTCCTTCATAAGAAGGTGTAGAGCGTGTATAGCAGCTGAAGGAGCCCACTTCGAACATCTTGTATATTTTCTTTTTCAATAAATTTGTTTAATTACTAATGTCTTTTATGGTGTCAACAAACCCATAGTGATCAATTTTTAAGGAAATTCTCATTCTCTTTGAGTCTAAAATTAGTTACAGCAGTGTTAAAGTAATTTAATTTTGAAATCAAATTTGTATAAAAATTCTCCTTTAAGATTCGAACAGCAATAACTTTGTACTTTATCAAGATACTGGTTATTATTATACCATTTTAGAATTTGCATTAAATAGGCAATTATCTATACTTATAATAAATCTGTAGAGAGGTCAATTCTGTACATGAAATATATTTTTCAACAGTATTATAGATTGACATATTATATTTCCCTACTAAATTACGAAAGTTAATCTGTGTGTTACATCTAAATCACTGAACCGTGAGGAAGGACATAGGCTATTTTTTTTTACGAAAAACGACGGAAACGTGGACGAAGTCGCGGGCAACAGCTATCTATGCTAATATATAAGGCTGAAGAGTTTGTTTGTTTGTTTGAACGCGATAATCTCAGGAACTACTGGTTCGAATTGAAAAAAATATTTTTAATTAAATACTCAATTTATAGAGAAAGGCTATAGGCTATATATATCATTACGCTAAGGCCAATAGGAGCGGAGCACCAATGAAGAATGCTTCAAAATCGGGCTTAAATTTAACGTTAGCCCAAAGTAACTATTCCACGCGGACGAAGTCGCGGGCAAAAGCTAGTCTAAAATAATGAGCCACCGCAGTGTAGTACATTTTTTTTCGATATAGTCTGGCGGGAATAATTCCGAATCATTCCCGTCGTATACTTCGGAAGTATTCCGAAATATTCCGAAACTTTGGGAATATTTCAACTGCCAAAAGAAACCAGGAAAATCGACCTTTGAAGTCGGTTAATATACCAAAACCTGCTCCTACCTAAGTATAACAAATACTTTTCTGAAAACCGCATCAAAACGTGTTTGCTTGCAAGGTTTGCCTTTAATTGTTTTTATTGGCTGGGCTATTAAACGCGTTAAGTAGGTAGGTAATGATTAATACCTACCTATGCGACTCGCGAATACTCGCGATGCGTACAGAGCTACATACAAACTAACCAAAAACATAGGTAACCCTTTTTCAAAAAACAAATAAAATATGCTAGGCCTGGTTTTTTATTCAACTACTGACATTTATAAAAATAGCATTCAATTTCGAAATAAGTAGAGTACCTACCTAGAAACAAAAGAATAAAAATCCTGTTAATCGCAGGCTAACATATCTACCTATAAAAATATCAACATATACTTAATCAATCCCATTTATAATAAAACTAGTACTCACGCGGGGCTTCGCTCCCGTGGATTGTATCACGGTAAAAACATAACTCTCCTTTTTTGCAGTCGCGCAAAAAGTAGCATATAACCTTCCTCAAGCTTCAAGCTATTTCCATACCAAATTTCATCCAAATCCACCCAGTACTTTCGAAGATTAGCGCGTTCAAGCAAACAAACAAACAAACTTTTCCGCTTTATAATATTAGTATAGATAAACATTTATATTTTACTCTTGTATCGTACGTAGTCTCGCACTGAACAATAATTAACCCACCCACCACACAACAAACAAACACGTTAATTTCGATTTAATTATTCGGGCGAAATATTCGGAAACATTCGATTGCGGGGTACGAATCTTTCTCGCGGGGGGAAAACTTCTCCGGGGAGCATCTCCCCTCTTACCGCACCCCGCTCCGCCATCGCAGCGCGGCGGCAGCGGCCGGCGCACAGAGGGCTTTATTTAAATTCATTTTGAATAATTCTGATTTAAAGAAACTTTCCCAGAAGTATTCCGGAATTATTCCGAATTTTTCAGAAGTTTTGCAACTATAGGTACAGGGGCCCAAAATTGCGTAATTCCGTAGAAAAAAATGTTAAAATTTAAGAATAACTATTTTTTGCAATATTGATTTAGAATGTAATAAAAAATCTTGATACTGATCTGATAATACAAATATTCAGGACCGATATAAAAAAAAAAAAAACAAAATGAAAAAAATATCACCAATTTTAGAAATGGTACCTAATTTTGTAAGAGTAAGTACGATTTTTATTTAAAATATTAAAAATATCAATAATTTGGTCTTCCATGGGCATATGACGATATAAGTGGGGTAAATGATAGATATTATCTGGCCAATCGACAGTTTCAGAGTTATTCATTATTTACGCCACACCAAAATCACGCGCCAAAATAATATTATATTATACATAATATAATATTACCTTTTGGTATTGATTTTATATTGATTCGTGTTCAGTATCAGTGGTATAGTCACCTCCTACTAACTTACTATTTACGTATTATTCGCGTACACATAATAACATTTCGTAATATTGTATAACGCAGTCATACTTTGAATACAGTTGTTTCATCTGAATATTATACGTATACTTACTACAGAAGATACGCGTCGAGCGAGCGCGTAGGTACACGCGCGATCGTATTCGATGTGAGGAGCGGGTAGGGCAGTGCGGGTGAATTCTAAAATTTTGCTGGCTTTAGGCGCGCTCTTAATAAAAATGAAATTCATTTCATTATGACAAACTGAATTTGAAATTGAACTGAATTTGAAAATGAACTGAATTTGAAATTGAACTGAATTTGGAATTGAACTGAATTTGGAATTGAACTGAATTTGGAATTGAACTGAATTTGGAATTGAACTGAATTTGGAATTGAACTGAATTTGAAATTGAACTGAATTTGAAATTGAACTGAATTTGAAATTGAACTGAATTTGAAATTGAACTGAATTTGAAATTGAACTGAATTTGAAATTGAACTGAATTTGAAATTGAACTGAATTTGAAATTGAACTGAATTTGAAATTGAACTGAATTTGAAATTGAACTGAATTTGAAATTGAACTGAATTTGAAATTGAACTGAATTAACATGAATTAAAATGAATTAAATTAAATCTAAATAAATTAAATGAATATGAATTAAATTAAATCTAAATAAATTAAATGAACATGAATTGAATTAAATCTAAATAAATTAAATGAACATGAATTGAATTAAATCTAAATAAATTAAATGAACATGAATTACATTAAATCTAAATAAATTAAATTAACATGAATTAAATTAATTCTAAATAAATTAATTTAAAGTAAATTAAATTAAATCTAAATAAATTAATTTAAAGTAAATTAAATTAAATCTAAATTAATTAATTTAAAGTAAATTAAATTAAATCTAAATTAATTAAATCTAAATAAATTAAAATAAATTAAATCTAAATTAATTAAAATAAATTAAATTAAAATAAATACAATAAATTAAATTAAAATAAATATAAAAAATTAAATTAAAAATATTAAAATAAATACAAAAATATTAAATTAAAAGAATTAAAAAAAATACAAAAAATTAAATAAAAAAAAAAAATACAAAAAAAAAATTAAAAAACATTAAAATAAATACAATAAATTAAATTAAAAAAAAAAATAAAAAAAAAATTACAAAAAAATACAATAAATTAAAAAAATACTGTTAATAAATAAAACTAAATACAATAAATAAATTCAATAAATTAATTAATATAATAAAATAAATAAATACTGTCGGTCATAAAATTCATTAATACTTGTGTCTTTTCAACTAGAAATAAAAGTGAATTTACGCTTAAAATGGCTGACGTTTCCCTCATTCTTCTTCTTCTTCACCCTTTGGCAATGTAATATATAGTTTTGGAGCCATTAAACTATTTGTAACAACGACGTTTTCTATTTACTCTAGAAAATTTATGTAATTTATTTTTGACGAACATGTATATTTCGTATATATATATAATGAGGGAACTGTTAATATTTTAGTATCTTTAAAGAGTATTTTGCAACTGTCTGTACTCTTTAAATTACAAATCGCTCTAATGCATCTTTTTTGGAACTTCATACCGTATCTTTATCTGTTGCATTACCCCAAAATATAATTCCGTATCTCAATGTTGAGGTAACCAGGCCGTGATATGCTGTTAAGACTGTTGTTTGATTTGTTATTTTACTTAACATATGCAAGGCATATTAATTTTTCTTTAATTTAGTACACACATTGTAAATATGTTTATGCCATTTTAATGTGCTTTCTATATTTAATCCGAGAAATTTCATCACTTTGGTCTCATTAATAGTTTTGTCATCGTAACTAATTGAAGTGAAGATTCCGGAAAAGCCTCTGTTGGAAATTCATTATAACTGTATTGTCTAGATTTATTACCAAAATTATTATTCTGTAGCCAATTTACATCCGATTTTATGCTAAAATCAATATCCGTCTCTAGTGCACTTAATTCATCACTATTAAAAAATAAAGTACTATCGTCTCCAAACTAGTCATTGGATAAATGGAAGCTGTTGAAAAGTCATTAGTGTAACCAAACGTTACAGTTCTCTGGTCAGATTTGAAAAATATATCTGTTTTTTTTTTTTCACTACTTTTGACTACTACAGTTATTTGCTGCCTATTACTAAAATAAGATTCGATTAAATTTAATACGTTTCCTTTTGTTCCATATTCGTTCAGTTTATTTACTAGTATTTTATGATCTACGCGATCAAAGCTTTTGACATATCCATGTAAAGCGCTAGAGTTGGTAGTTATTTTGTCGACTCTGCTGCTGTTTGCAAGAAATCGTATATGGCTACATCAATAGATTTTCTTTTTTCTAAAGCCTTTCTGGATTATCAACTAGTAAATATATTCCTCAAAGTATGCAGTAAGTTGGTTAGACATTGCTGAATTAGAATGAATTTAAATAAATTTAATTTTATTTATTTATTAGGGAATAACAAACAGTAACACATTTTTATAAAATCATAACCGTTATCCACAAATTATATATTAGGGACGTGGCATAAATTTTAAAATGTTTATTTTTTTTCTAACTAAAGTGTGCTATATTATACAAAACAATATTACTTACTTAATAATGCATATTATTTTGTTATCATTATTATTTGTTTGTCACTTATTACCGGAGAAACGATAAGCTTTACGAATTAGTAAAGTTAGCAAAAGTAAATAAATTCAATAATAACAATAAAATCAATAAAATTTGTTTTAATATTAATTAAATTATTTCTTATAATTCTATCATAATATTAAAAAATAAAAATATAATAATATAAAATATAATAACATAAAATTGGATTGTAGTTAAATAATTAAATATAAATGGTTACTATGGTTTCCTGGGAAATAAAAATATCTATATAAACAAAAAGAGAAGTCCTTACTGACTGACTCATCAACGCCTAGCCCAAACCCTTGGACCTAACAGCTGAGATTTTGCTCAGAGGTTCCCTTTTTATTGTAAACAAGGAACAGGGAAGGATTTTTTTTTTTTTAAATTCATAATTTCCCCAGAGGTTACGTGAAAATTAATTTAAATAGAGGATCAAAGTTTGTATTGTTGAGGTAACCATGGTTTTTTTTTTTTAAATCTTTATTATAATCATAAGTCATTATAGTTTGTTTGTAATGTTGAATGTGATTAATAATATATTTCTAATAACCATAATTGGAACACAATGAGTTAAATGATAGTTAGATATGTTTCCGCTGGTCGCTCTTTTGTTCGGTGCTTGCCTATCCCACTAGCAGCGGGTGGAGGGGGCATGACACATCTATGCAATTGGCAATACATAAACAAACTCATAATTAAAACATAGAAAATAAGAATGAAATGAAAAGACGTTGAGGTAGGAAAATATTATTAATCACATTTGACAATTCTTTGTACTTCAAGACCAAAATCGTTAATGACGTATAATGAAATAAGTGTTGAAACTATATACCTCGTTTCTAATTTGTGTTCAATTAACGATGTTTATAAAAAATATAGAGGTTATTATAGACTGCTTAGGCCCTGCCCTGATACCTTTCTGAAATTCATGCACAGCAGGTGATAGGACTGGTATCTCAAGGCCAGAGGCTCTTGTAGACTGCTGAGGCCCTGCCCTGATACCTTTCTGAAATCCATGCGCAGCAGGTGGTAGGACTGGTATGTCAAGGCCATATGTAGACTGCTGAGGCCCTGCCCTGATGCCTTTCTGAAATCCATGCGCAGCAGGTGGTAGGACTGGTATGTGAAGGCCAGCGGCCATATGTAGACTGCTTGGCAGCCCTGCCCTGATACCTTTCTGAAACTCATGCGCCGCAGGTGATAGGACTGGTATGTCAAGGCCAGAGGCTATTGTATTGATTATAATTAGTTGGTACTTCGAGAGCGAAGTACAGGTCAGTTTGGCCGTGATGGATTATTCAAATAATTTCAGTTGGTTTATTACATTAACTCAAGTTTATTTCTTTAATTGAACACAAATTAAAATATCACTATAATAATTATAACCTTTTTAACATGTGATACACAAAATTTAACTATTTATTATCAAAACATTGTAAACACTATTACGAAACCTATTTATAAGATAAGAGTTTAAACTGTTCTTTCATTGTTGTCTTGTATAACAGAATATTTAAACGTTATTTAAAAAATAACGTTGCTTGTTTACTAATTCTGTCATCGTAAGACTAATATGTAATTGAACTAATTAATTTCAACATATTTACTGTATTTTTATATCATTTAATCATAGTTTAATGTTAAAATACAAAGGTTAACATATCTGTTTTAAAATCGTACGATATGACGTCACTTGTTTACCACTGTGTATAAAAGTCGCCGCTCAGTCGTTCTAGACACAGTCAGTCACTCAGTCGCTCTGGAGCAGTCACACCGAACGGACCTAAGTTAAGTGAACTTGTGTTGTTTCTAACTTTTATTAATATTTTTATGTGTAGAATTGGTATAAAAATCCTATCGTATTGCTATTGTATTTGAATATAAATTAATTATTTTGTATTTGTTACTTTAATGTGTCAGTGTTATTAATTGATAATTGTGTGATAATTTAATGAACATTTGGTATTAATTCTATAAATAACTTGACTTATATAATATGTAATGGAGTAATGAAATAGTAGATACACAAGTAAATAAAGCTAAAGTTATAACGATAGTAATCACATTGTGGTAATATTGTAAAGTACATATAGTGAATTGATGTTTATGTGAAAATGAATTATGTTTTGAAAAGAGTAACTGTGGAGTTTCTTGCCGGCTCTACTCCATAGACTACCTTCCGAACCGGTGGTAAATTAATAAACTGATATTGCTATACAGACTACTAATTATTTCTATAAAACACCTAGTAATCATGGTAATACCGATTAATAGGTAATTAATCGGTAAAAACGTAATAAATAGATATTGATATATTTATATATCTTCCATTTCTGACACATGCGTATATTGTGCCCGTTCACAAAAGTGGATCTAAACGCAACATTGAACACTATCGTCCCATTTTCCTCCTGTCTGCCTTGTCGAAACTCAAAGGTTAGATCCATAACGGAATTTATTCTGTAGGTACTCCACAACATCATAATTCAACAACAGCACGGTTTTGTGAAACGGCGGTCGACAAACACTAACTTATTATTATTTTCTAGCTTTTTGTTTGATTGTGTTGACAGCCGTGTACAAGTGGATGCAGTGTACACGGACTTCTGTAAGGCTTTCGACAAGGTAGACCATGAACTATTACTAAATAAAAACTTTTTACCAAAAAATTAAACCGACTTCCAAAAAAACACTGCAAAGTGAAAAATAACTTTAATTTCGGAAGTTGGTGTCCTTAGTTGTGTATATTAGTTTTTGGCACCGACTTCCGAAATTAAAGTTATTTTTCACTTTGCAGTTTTTTTGGAAGTCGGTTTAATTTTTTGGTAAAAAGTTTTTATTTCACTCTTTTTAGTTGGTCGATTTATAATTTACCTAGTTACAACAGCCTAAATCTCAACTACTTATACCTTACACTTAACTATCTTTTACAAAATATTGCTTTTCCCAATGCTGGGCCGTTCATTGTTGAGGAGTTCTCCTGGTACTTCACCATCAGCTTCACTTCACCATATGCATTGTGACGAGCATATTGTGCTTAATAACCATATTCAAGTAATCGAAGCGGAACCCATGAAATACTTATTATTCCTACTTATAGAGTAGTTCCAGTGGCCATCTGTGGTCTTCATCATCAGGGCCACTTTACAAATGGTGCTTTTCGAATGCAACTACACAAGTTACTATAAAAAATACTCAAATCACTATAGGTGTGCCTATAATATTTGAAGAGTTCCCTCGATTTCTCCAGGATCCCATCATCAGATCCTGACTTGGTGGCAATGGGACCAATTTCGAAGTATACCCTTTTAAACAAAAAACGAATTTTCCAAATCGGTTAAGCCGTCTTCGAGTAATCGGTGATCATACATAAAAAAAACGCGTCGAATTAATAACCTCCTCCTTTTTTAGTCGTCGGTTGATAAAATAGCGTTCAACGGAATCCGTGGTAATCTTCTGAAGTGGTTTACCTCCTATATTACTAATCGCAGTCAAAGTGTTGTAATCAATGGTCACCAATCTAACATCGCACAGGTGGCATCTGGTGTGCCTCAGGGTACTTGGTCCTCTTTTCTTTATTTTCAACCGACGACAAAAAGAGGAAGTTATCAATTCGAGGCGTATATATATATTTTTTTTATTTTTTTTTTAATGTATGGTCATCGAGTACTCGAAGACGGCTGAACCGATTTGGAAAATTCTTTTTTTGTTCGAATGGGTATACTTCGAAATTGGTACCATAATAATTAACAACACAATAAAAACTGGTACAATAGTTCCCAAACCTCGCCTAACGTCACATGAATATATAATATTCATACGCTAGCCGCCATTAGCCGTGTTGAAAAAATAAAATAAAAAATGTATTGCAGTTACCTATGAAATGACACATTTTGGCCTCTCACGGAAGCAATATCATTAGTGCAACGTCTGAAAACGCAAAAAGGCTTGTTTTTTTCCTAATTTTCTTTTAAAACACTTTTTTTCTTAAGATGTGTAGTGTCACGATCGCGACACGGGTTCGTGCGTGACTAAACAGATACGAGGCACTTACCTTGATTTCAACTTGCCATTCCAGAGCGCGGACAACGCATCTGTAGTTTATTATATCTTTGTATCTACCTATATGAGTGTTATTCCTCAGGAAGGGTAAGTCTATAGTTTATTAAGATTTTGTAATGTATTATGAGAGGTATGATATGAGACAATGCGAAGCCGTGTCGAGTCGCTAGTTAATAAATAAAAAGATGCTGAGAAAGATTTTTTTGTTCTCTTTATTTTGTTACTAGCTTGTGCCAGTTTTTCCCGTGTAAATCCCGATCCCGTGGGAATTTCGCAAAATCCTTTCTTAACGGATGCCTACGTCATAACATCTACCTGCATGCCAAATTTTAGCCCGATCCGTCCAGTGGTTTGGGCTGTGCGTTGATAGATCACTATGTCAGTCAGTCAGTCACCTTTGAGTTATATATATTTAGATAGAGGTTTTGATAACAATGACAATGCCACCCTCGTAGGGTCTTTTTTAACATTTACCTACGTTTAATACATACATTAACAAAATTGCTGCTATTAATAAAAGCCGGTAGGTGATAGGCCTCCACGGCTCACATGCTATAAAAAGTAGATAGCCCGGTTGAAAAGTCAATCGTATGATTGACTCTTGGACACTAATAAAAACTTTACCTATTGCCACGCATCGGTAACATTAAAATGCTGATAACAGTGTCAACCTCTGGCGATAAGGCAAAATCGACAACAGTAGATAAGACGAAGAAATCATAACAGAATAATTAATATACCTACTACTGCAAAATATTTTTTTTTTGTACACGCAGCTTATTAAGTTGTCTATGTATATTTTTTGCTTACTTCTTTTAATACTATAAATGTGAAAGTTTGTGAGAATGGATATTAGTATAGATGAATGGATGTATGGTGGATGTGTTTTCACGCAAAAGCTAAATTTGGTGAGTAGATAGTTGACATCCTGGAATTAGAGCATGGAATATCGGAACCTTTTCCCAATACCAGTTTTGTTTCGATATTCAATTTTTTAATATCGGTATTCCGGTATTTCGATATTTTTCCGATATTATGGAAATAAAATGATGAAATTCGTTATAACGTTGTTATGGTCCAAATATTAGAATTTAGAGACTGTATCAAAGAGTGCTCTGGAAATATAAAATCACCTTAATTTATTATTAAAAATATTTCATTGCAATCTTATATCAATTCGAATTTAAAAGTATGATACACAAAAAATATAAATTTCTTAACATACTCTGCTGTGTCATTAAATAAAAAATCAACACAAGTTAAAATAAGTGATTGAGTAGCATAATATAGGTACAACGTATAACAGAATAAAAGCAATTCCTGAATGTAGTTGGTTCAGAATCGGCTTCTGAATCGATTCCGTCATACAAAATAGGTGATAATTTTGACGGAAAAATCTTTGATTTAACTTAAAATGGAAACACAGTATCATGACATTAATACAATCCTTAATTCAAGGAAATGCGCTCGTGTGCGTGTCGGCCGTTAACATTGCATGAGTGTATGTGTCTGCGTAAGGATATTGTATGACGCACATACGTTTTACGTTATAAAAAATGTCTAGGTTTGGTTTCAATTTATTTAGTTGCGGATATTGTCGTAGCCTTATAATTTAATATTGTAATTTGGGTGTCTGAGGTATTGCGCTTAATCTGTTACACCTTGTATAAATATATGTTACGTTAAACGCAAAGAAGTAGATATTCAATGGGAGGGGTGACTACACAGTCATCTTATACGAAGACTACGGCAATTCAAGAGATTGCTATTGCTGAAATATGGAACGTCAGTTTTAGAAATTCCCATTTAAGAGGTCCATAAAGCTCTTTGCAGACTAGACGAGAACAAAGCCAGCAGGCTGGACGGAATACCTGCACGAGTCTTAAAAAGTTATGCTCTGGAGTTGTCACAAGCAACCAAGATGTGTAACCAGTACCCAAAAAACCTCCAAAATCTGCAAAGTGATGGAGTACCCTACTCAATATTAAGCTGCTAGCATACCTTGAAGACAATGAGCTCCTTAGTCTCTTCTTCTTCTTCGTATCGATGGTAAATTGCGTACTTTATATGTATCAGGCCCAGTCACGCAGGTCTCGTTCAGTAGCGTTTATTAGGTCTTCTAATGTACACGTTTTTGGGTCATTTGGACACTCCAGCTAATGGGACATTGTTTGATCAGGAACGCCGTAATCGCACTGGATGTCAATTTGGCATATAATGCCCTATTTTGCTAAATTGTGCTTGCAGCGGCCTACTTGGGTTCGTAGTCCATTGATAGCTTTCCAAATAGGCCACAGCAAGTCACGTCCAGATGGCAGATGTTCCTTGGGCTGAACGGAATTAGGCGGTGGTGGAAGGTAGTTTAGCTACTTAGTGACCACCAGTATGGCTTCCGCCTTGGTCGGTCGACCCGAGATCTTCTTGTGTATGTTACGCACTGCTGGGGCGAGGCCATTAAGAAACACGGCAATGCTCTTGTAGAGTCCTTCAATATCTCAAAGACCTTGACAGAGTCTGGCACGCTAGTCTACTGAGTAAGTAAGATATTTGGCGTCCCTGCTGGCTTCTGCAACCGGATTTCTGATTTCTTAAGTGAGCGGTCAATCCGAGCGGTCATCGATGGCTGCTCATCGGATCTTATGGCTGTCAATGTCAATGCGGTATTCTTAAGAGGTTTGTTCTCTTTGCGACTCTTTTTTGCTGCATATCAAGGACCTGCTCCAGCTCTTGGGTACGCGGATGACAGCACAGACTTAAAGATATACTTATCCAGTGCTCTAGCACTGGATCAGTATATCTTTAAGTCTAAGCTCTAGCTAGCAGGGATGAAACAGACTGTCTTAGAAAGGCCATGTTGGAGCAAATTAATTTGACCCGACAATCTGGTCAAATTCAATGCTTGGAAAACACAGGTTTATCTCTTCACTGCTAAAAGGAGCCAATTTGAATTATCTCCTACTTTCAGAGGTGCATCTATACCTATCAGTTACCGACCACCTGGAGCTTTTGGGAAAAACTTAAACTTCGGCTAAACCATTGAGTCAAAAGCTTTGACTGCAGCCAAAAAGCTGGAAATCCTCCACAAGGTGAGGCGATACTTCACACCTGTGCAGCTTTTGAATTTGTATAAAGCACAGGTTTGTTCTTGTATGGAGTTTGTAGTGCAGTCATTTGTAGGATGGCATAGCAAACTATTTTGCTTGCTGCACTTGACTCGAATAACGCAGAGCTAAAAGACTCATAGGCGATGCAGTGTTAGCAGACAAGCTTCAGCCTGGCTCATCGGCGAAACGTTGTTTGCCTGTCGGTCTTCCACAGATTGTACTTCGGAGAGTGTGCGCAGGAACTCCATGACCCGATTCCTGCATCTACCTTATACTAACAATCTACCAGACGTACTGCATGGTACCATTCTCACTTGTTCAATATACCGTTTTGTCGTACTAAGCGATTCTCTTCTACATTTATTGTGCGCACGGCCAAGGTTTGGAACTCTCTGCAGGTTGCTGTGTTCCCCTCTACATATGACCCGTCTGCCTTCAAAGCAAGAGTGAACGTACAACTTCTGGGCTCGTCTTTGAGATACGATCTTATTTTGTTGCACGTATGTACATAATGCCGGGCGCCGGCCCAAGTGTTGTACACTTTTGTATTTCCATACAAAAGTGTACAACATTACAAGTCATTTATAAATTATTATTTCCATAATCATTTATAAATGACACTGTAGCATTCATATTATTATAATTAACCGATAGGTTTTGTTTACATTAATTAAATTCAATGAAATAGGTAAGAGAGATTCTATTGCGTCTGGTTTTTGTTTCTTATAAAATATCGAAAAACCGATATTTGAAATCCAATATCGCTTTTTTCGATATCGGATTTATGGTCCGATATTCCGGTTTTTCGATAATATCGAAAACCGGTATCCATGCTTTACCTGGAATAACACATAGGCGGACTCAGACTTTTATCCCAGAATTCCCAGGCGATCGGGATTAACGCGGGAAAACCCTCCCACGCGAACCCGCCAAACGAATGAGTCTTCTTTTTTCTTTGTAAAAACTTTTTAACAAAAATTAAACCGACTTCCGAATTTTTTTTGGAGGTCGGTTTAATTTTTTGTTAAAAAGTTTTTAATTCTCTCTTTTTAATTGGTCGGTTTGTAATTTACCTAGTTACAAAAGCCTAAATGTCAACTACTTATAAGCTTTTACAAAATATTGCTTTTCCCGATGCTGGGCCGTTAATTGATGAGGAGTTCTCCTGGTACTTCAACGTCAGCTTTACTTCACCATATGCATTTAGTTAAAAAGAAGAAAGCTAAGAAACAGACAGACAGACAGACAGAGGCAGATGGCGCCTTTGGTTTATACTAAGTAGTGATAGGAACATGTCAGTCTTTTTTAGAAATGTGGCTAGAAAAACTAAACGACGATAGTAGTTCTAGAAATCGGTCACCGCTAGCAGAGTACGGAGTTTATATTAAACTAGCAGTTCGCCCACAACTTCGTTCGCGTGGATTTCAAAATAATTAGCAATAAATAAAATAGCAATTAATAATAATAATTTTGTTTATTACACAACACAATTAACACTGGTTATTGAGGAAATAGAGATAGAAAAAGAAGAAGAAAGCAAAGTTACAGGAGAAGTACTCGTGCCTTCCTATATACAAACTTCCAAACAAATACCTCTTTATAATATCTCTTTATATGTTAATATTATGTATTAGTATACGTATGTAGAAATATACAGGGTGGCAGGGACATCGACGCACAAACGCTTACCAGGGATTCAGTACATGATCGTTGGTATTTTTCGTCGGATTTTTCTTAATTTTTCAGGTTTTTTCAGTATTTTTTTTTTTACTGAAAACTGTATAAAATCATTGTTTCTATCTAACCCAATGAGATTTTAATTAAAAAATAAAATTCACTTAAAACAGCAATGTACATAAAACTCGAAAGGTGTACCTGATCAGCTGTTTTGCTAGAGTTCATTTACGAGGTCAACACAGCTGATCGGGTAGCGTTTTCGAGTTTTATTTACATTACTGTTTTAAGTGAAACAAGTGAATTTACTGGATTTTTATTTGCGTCGGATTTTTCTTAATTTTATTAAATTATGAAATAATGAATCCGAATACTGAATCCATGGTAAGCGTTTGTTCGTCGATGTCCCTGCCACATGCCATCCTGTGACTTCGTTTGCGAGAGAGTTTTTCTCAGGGAATACTGGGATGGGGCATATAGATAGGCTACATTGTAGTAGCCTATCTACATGCTCTATAATATCCTCATCTTCCCGTGAGTAAGTAAATCAGTTAACTGTTGCAGAAATTAGCCCGAACAAACAGAAAGTCAGACGAAAAATGTAATGAAGTTGTTTGTGAGAGTCAACGACGACCATACATCATTGTTGGTGAGAGTATCGCAGACACGTAATCGAATCTTTCAGCTAAAATCTCAAAACCTGCTGCAATTACTAATAGTTTGACAAAATTCTCAACAGACGTTGACATAGATAAGTTAACATACAAACACACATAGGTACATACATACATTGCCACTGGATGAATGCAGAAACCGCGACGGGCGATTAAGACAAGCGCAGTCACCGAGTCGAGCCAAGCGCGTAATTACCGCATCTTTCAAGGATACTTCTGTATTTTACAGTTATTTGAATATTATGTCTGAGTACCTAATTAACGAGTTTCTTGCAAAAATTGTTCCGCTGGTTGAGTTGTCTATTTGTCTATCTATATTATGGTTTATTATAAGTACGTGGTCATACTTAGGGCTACTGTTCTGCAGATGATATCATCACTTAGCGTTTTTTTTTCAAACATGTTGGGGTCATCTTCCGATCTAACGGATGCAGCTCTGCCCCCATTGTCATAATTACAGTAGGTAAGTCAAAAAAATGAAATGTTGCGAAATCGCACTTTTGTTTTGAAATGTTTAAATTGGTGTATCTTGATAATTATAGCAGATAGCTTAAATATTTAAACGGATAACCAAATATACATGTTTGTAGATTAGTCCTGAATATAGGTAATTTATTTGTTAAATATTGATGGTTTTTTTTTTATCTAATAATGAGCTGATAGAAGTGGTAATTATAGATACATCTATAATTACCACTTCTGTAGCGTCACGGGAGCCCCCTTTTATGTTCGAAATGAGCTTCTTCACGTAGACCTCAAGATGCCCACCATCTAGCAGTTCATGAAACGCGTCTCTAAACGTTTCTTTGGAACTGCAATCCAACATAGGAATCCCCTTATCGTATCGGCCACCCAATACGAACCCTCGCGTATCTCTAAGATTCGCCGACCAAGGCATACCCTAGTCACTCCCGATGACGCAATCACCCTGCTCCAAGAGAGCTGTAGGGAAACAAGTACAGTGGCACACAAACACAAAAACCGACCGTCCTTCCGTCCTCGCCGCCGAGGCCCGCCGCGACGTCCCCGTAATTGTCCGCCCCGACCCTTGCCAGAGCCAGCCCGCAGCGCTGAGCCAGTAGCTTTAAATTCCCTTATTACTAATAATAATAATATGATCCAGCCTGTCTCTAGCTGCCCTCCCCCTGCGACGTCCTAAGCCGAGGTCCGTACCCCACAGGGGGTGGCCTTAGCGTGTAGTCACCTAGTTTGTAAGTTTTATAATAAGCCCTGGCTGGAGGCTTTAATTAATTTATTAATTAAGGCAACCACAGGCAAGCCCGGTTAAGCAGCCGACAACCTCAGAGGTTGACCTGCGAGATACCACTCACAAAAAAACAAGCTAGCTGCTGATGATAGGGCAAATACGCTAAATGTCGGTCCCCTAACGGATTTTCTGACCTGGGATTGCTCTGGCGCCATCAGTTTGCAATGATAGGATAGCTTCTGTGCGGTTTTGGATAGTTTCATATGTCTATTTCATGTTTATAGGCATAAGGTTGTTATTTCTATTAAAATAAAAAAGTTTTAAGGTTTAGATGAGTCGAGAACGAAAAAACCCTTAAGTCGGCCATTCACGGCCCATGGTCGGTCACGTTTTTCCCAAATGTCGGCCGGCTATAGGGTGTTTTAAATTAAAACAGTGACAAATATTATTAATAAAATTTATTGTAGCAGAAGTCTAATATCACACTAAGTATACATTTGTTATTGTATTTGTTTATTACTAAAATATTTTTTCTTTTCTTTCTCCGCCAACTGTGCGAGATCTTCCAAAGCTTAAAGCTGGAGGTGAAAATAAATGTTTTCTAAAGACGGAGATACGGTATACTTTGAGATATTGGACGCAGTTGGTGTGAACCTACTGTTAAGAGGGCTAGTGTTTGCTGAATTATTTCTTAATGATAATGGGGTTCGATCAACTTGCGGCAAGGATAATATTGTAGTATCAAAAGTAATGTCATTCGGGACCTCCACTTCTTCAACGAAACTTTTTGGCAATGAAAATAAGGACTGTGAATCGCAATACATTTTCTCAATTGTTTCGGATTCAACGTCAATGGCGTCAAAATCCACGTCTGCCTTCTTGAGAAGCAAAGATTTTGATATCGGTAGTATTCTTTTTTTGTGATTCAGAGTCAAGGGACTTTGTATTATCTATAATATCACCATGTACTAAAGCAGTAACAATAACTTCCCCGAAACGTAAATCAGGAGACTCAGATCTCTCGTGCTCGGGAGTATCGTTGAAATAATTTGAAGAAGGTAAAATCTCTTCGTTAGGATTTTCTGCGATATGATTTTCAGGTGCTGCTGGTATAACAATAAGTGGTATGTTGGTATCCTGGCGGTCTATGTTTTCATCGGTGTCCTGAGGAATGGCGAAGGCGTTGGTTTCTTGTTCTGGATAATTAATCACTAACACCTCTGTAGGGGCGCGACCTAAGTGGTACCTTGTGGGATTCGCTATGCTACTAAGTTAAACACACTGATAACCTTCAAGGGTTTATTGCTAAGTATAATATAACAAAGTAAAGTAAGAGGTAAAATTATCGCTAAATGATGGAAATGAGTGCACACGGTTGCTGTACGAAATACACTAAGCTTGCGGCGCACTTAGTGCGACCCACAGAACAGAAAATTAAGTAGAAGTGCCCCTGCACTCTCTCAAAACGAGAACCAGTGTCACCAAACTCACACATTTGACCATAAATCAAAATGTCCATAACACTTAAAAAACAGTGATATAATTGGCTACAAAGTTGAAACGCAACTTTAACAAATCATCTTCTTAATGCTGTCAAAAATATTGAGTCTTATTACAACGACCGAAAGTTGTTATTATTTGAAATGACATAATCAATAAAGGCGTTTATTGTTTAAAAAACATAAATCGAACAATTTACAGCGAGTTCAGCTACTCAACGCTAGATGGCACTGTAACCAATTTATTCTATTCGGAACGCTAAGTACTTTGAAATAGATGTCATATTTGCATGCACAAGTAATGTCTTTTGCTACTCTGATAGAGATGTAGACAAATATCGATATTTTAATATCGATGTTACGTATTTTATTCGTGTGAGCAATGTAATAATTTATCGACATCATACAAATGGTCAGTAATGGAAAAAGGTTGACCAACTTGAAAAAAAAAAAAAAAAAATATACGCGTCGAATTGATAACCTCCTCTTTTTGTCGTCGGTTGAAAAAATATAATCTATTTTAATGTTAAAGAGGTAAATTTGTAAGTTTGTATATAGGAGTAATCTCTGAAACTACTGAATGGATTCTAAAAATTCTTTCCGTAATATGTAGCTGCATTATTCTTGAGTGCTACAGATAGGCTATAAATCATATAACAAAGTATTAATTTCATGCGGGCGAAGCCGCTAGCACAAGCTAGTGTTCAATGAAATGTTAATAGATAGTATTAAAAATATTTGTTGACATTTAATTTATACATATTTGTTTAATAATTGCCGTTTTGATAGTTTTATGTTTAATTTTAATAGGTGATGAAAGCGTATATTAATATACTAGTACTAACGCGCGGCTTCGCTCACGTGGATTCTATCATTTTAAAAACATAACTCTCCTTTTTTGCAGTCGCGTAAAATGTAGCCTATAACCTTCCTCAAGCTTCAAGCTACTTCCATACCAAATTGCATACAAATCCACCCAGTACTTTCGAAGATTAGCGCGTTCAAGCAAACAAACAAACAAACAAACTTTTCCGTTTTATAATATTAGTGTAGATTTTGCCGTGACGGCTTTCATTAAGTCGGTAATATGATTAGACGTAGGAAATTCCCCTAACTGATGATAGATTATGTTTTGGAATATTGACGACCCAATAAACATCCATTTTCCTTAATAAAAGGATCTTAGGGAAAACTGAAATATTTAAATTACTTTTTTACTTCTTTTTGAGGTCAATATCCAGAAATTGATGTGTTACGGTTTACATTATGTGATGTTATCTTTATTAACTACTAGCTGCTACCAGCGGCTTCGCCCGCGTTAAAGTATAAATTATGCCAAGGGAACATGGTCTCATGAAAAAAATCATATGTTCTATTCCAAGACATGGTCTACCCGTGTACCAAGTTTCATTGAAATCCGTTCACTCTTTCGAGCGTGAAGAAGTAACAAACACAAACTTTTGACTTATAATATTAGTGTGATTATTATTAAAATTATTATATACTTTAATGTACACCTCAATTTAACACAGGACAATCATTTATAAAAATGAGTGTACGGCGGTGTGATTAGCGACCCGTATCTACTACAGACGGATGCAGGCTACGTGTGGTTAAAACGTCGACATTTCTGTGCAATCTCAGTTAAGCATTTATGAATTTTACACATAAACCGTCCGAAATCAATTTTCTGAATGATGGTGAAATTAAGAGTTAGAAATAAATAAAAAATAATAATTATCGATACAGACCTACTTTACGAATGTGTCCTATCCCTAATTGAGTAGCGTCGACGTTACTAGAATTTATAGTATGTTCCTCCAGATAACGACCAAGTAGATTTAACCCTTTGACCGCCAACGACGCCTACAGGCGACAACAAAAAAAAGTGTCCAGACCGCCAACGACGCCTGTAGGCGACACCAATTTCGACCATTATTTACAGCAAATAAAGTCAATGATTATTTTAACAGTTTTTTTTAATATCATCCCCATACTTCATTAAATTAAAGTAAATAAAATAAAAGCTTGTTCTTTAGCGTATAATCCTGAAATTTAAATTTTTCCAAGACCATCTGTAAACTCGTAAAAATATAGGCCCACCAGACGCCATAGTCGCTTTAAAGCGGCACTAGTGATGAGGTTATAGTCGATATTCATTTACTAAGCTACATGATGCTATGACTGCAAGCAATACAAATACTAAAAATGAGTCATAATTCTGAACAATTTGTAAAATAAAAACAATTTAATCAAAAATAAATGAAATAATTAAATGATGTAGGGTAGTGGAACCAAAAGATGAACGCCCCCAGAAGAAGAACAATTGTAAATAAAAGTAGAATTGTAATAATACTGATTGACTTTTATGAGTAGAATTTTTTTCTCGCTTATAGTGATATACATTTTCACCGCCCGCCTCCATAAAAACGTCGGCAGTCACGCGTCAGGCGCGCTTGCGTTTAATAATTTTGTGTGTGGTTCGCGCCTAGGGTTACCATATGACAGGCGTTTGCCGCATTTGACAGGCATTTTAAGGTTTAGACAGGCGTGCGGCCGGCATTGGTCTGAGACAGGCATTTTTAAATTTCGCACCCGCGCGCGATTCACGCATGTATTTGAATGACACAAGCAAAACACGATGACTGAGTTTATTTCCAGCAATAGAAAGGATCCTGAAATTATTTACAGCATTAAAAGAGTATTTTTATCTGTCGAAGGAACTCCAACAGTGATCAAACGATTTTTTGAGAACCCGTTCTCAGAGATTTATTTATGGCATATTCACTCATTAATGCCCCTGTTTCAATCCAAAATTCAAGCTATTGAGAAAGAAGATGTTACTATTGTAGAAATTACTGTATATTAAACGCAACTTTAAATGGACTCAAATCTCGTAAAGATGAAAATTTTAAATCATTGACAGTTATTCGACTACTGAACACTTTCGAAAACAACGGAATTAGTACCGATAATTTTGAAACGGAGATCCTGGGCCTGTATGTGGATTTAACAGCTTATTTGGAAAAATGGATGAAAAATATCGAAGAATTCTCTTCTTTCCGGTGGATGATTTTACAAAAAGAAATGAAAAGTTTCTCAAGTCATTCAGCTTCATCTGTAGAATTTCTCTCTAAGCTGAATATTAGTGTTGACGACGTGAAACTGTTTGACGAATACGAAGTTCTAAAAGAATATTGTAGAAGTTCAGATAACATATTTATTTCTGAAAGCTTAACTACAAAGTAGTGCAATTTTCTCAAAAGTAGGGAAGTGAATGGTGACATTACAGAATTCATGAAAATCTGCCAGTATGTGTTCTCTATTTTGGCACACAATGCGAACGTAGAACGTACGTTTTCTCTCGTCAACGCCCAGTGGAGTAAAGAAAGAAATCGGCTGACAATTGAATCAGTAAAAGCAATATTGATTACTCAGGAAAATTACAAAACTGTATCTTGTGAAGAAATTTACGTTTATGTAGATATTAGAAAAGAAAGAACTATTAAAAAAAATAATGTCCTCTGACAAATATCAGTAATAAATATCCTTCTTCATTATTATCTGTTGGCTTTTACCTATTATCTACAGTGTTTTGCTTTAGACAGGCATTTTTTTGAAAATTCAGGCATTTTAGGTACGATAGACAGGCATCCCTCCGTTTACATATGGTAACCCTATTCGCGCCAAAAACCATCATTGTATGGAAACCTACTTAAGGTGAGTACTCCGCAGATTTAAGCTAATCGTTAAGTTAAAACAAGAATTATTGACACAATCATTTTTTTCTTTGCCAAGTAAAATCTTGATTAACTAAGTGACTAAAACGTAGTCATATATGTATTTATAAGATTTAACATAATTATAGCGTATAAAACACTGTTCAATAATGGTTTTAATATTTTTGACTTTGATTGAACACCGTTCATGTAATGGTAAAAAGTACATAGAATATTTAATAATCATTACCATTTACCTAGAGGATAAAAATGATCTATGTATTGTTTAAAAACATCTGTTTATTTAATAAACTAAAAACCAAAAGTTGAACGGGTATTTTTATTTAAATTTTACAAGATTTATTGGTTTCAATATAGTATGAAATCAGTAGTGTTCACTTTTAGGATAAATTATCAAAAGTTGAACCAAACAATAACCTTGTAATTTTTTTCGTTCAACTTTTAGTTTTGTTTCCTAAATTTTAACGAATGTACACCTAGAAAATACAAAATGAAATACTTGCATGCATGTAGACCGTTTTAAAAAATTTAAGCGTGCATGATGATGCAGGTGCATGAGCTACTTATGTTCATACATTCAAACAAAGAGGTAATTTATTACAGATGCGGTCTACACAGTCTCCGAAGGAAAGCAAGCAAATTTGATGACCTGACACTGATATATTTTGTTAAACCATCTACCGAAGATTTGGAAGAAGTATCGAAGTCAGCTATAACCAAGAGATTGCCATATCCTTGAACTGGGTGAAGTGGATGATTACTGTTGAAAATTGTGATCTCAATATGTACGAATTAGTTTTATTATAGAGAAGGTTTTCTTTTTAATTGATGTTATACTAGTTTTAAGTTAGAGTTGTAAAGGTACCTAGTACCTTTTTGAAAAGTTCTTCTACCTTCTTTCGTCAAGTATTTTCCTGATTTGTTACTAAGGTATAGAATACTATGTCATTTTAGACTACCTTATTATTTTATTAAATAAACAAGTTTTTCCTTTATTTTTTATTATTTTCATTAAAAATACACTAAAAATACACTAATTAATTAGGTACACAATTTCTACGCCTTCTCTTAAGTCATATCAAAATCTTAGTTCAACTAATTAGGGATTAGTGTTCAATTATAGGGGGAAAACCCATTTTTTATTAATTCTTATTTTGTATAAAACTCATGAGACATTTTTATTTTTCAAATAATCTTATAATTTTCGAGCATCAAAAATAAACAGAAAAACAACTTCAACTATTAAGATAATTTAATTACAAGTATTCAAAGTTAGCGATTCGACTTAGTCGTTCATTTATTGGTTCCTATCTGCAATGTAAAATGAAAAGAAATTTATTTGTTGTCATTTTAGTTGTGCTTGTCACGTCACTAATTCGAAGCCATTGGAGCCATTCAGAATTCATTGGAGCTAACGCCATTGTCGCTTTTGGACGTTTGTAGTGTGTTGACCGAACTTTTTTGAAAATGAGTGATTATTATACACACGAGGAGTTGTTATGTGTTTTACAGGGTGACTATGATGAATTTGTATTCGAATATGACCCTGAATTTGATATAGATGTAAGTACAATCTCACAAGTAGGTACTACCCAAAAATACCGTTTTGGTAACTGAGTAGGTATGTTTTGATATGTGTCTGTGGACTGTGGTACTAGAGATGTTATATTAGGGTCAAATCATATATATATATATATATATATATATATATATATATTCAATATTCATAATATTGAATATATTAGTAATCTCATATTAGGATACTATACCTATTACTGGATATTAGTCAAATATTAATTTAGCCAATATTAGCATTGATTCATATTAAGCGTGTTCTCGTGAATATAAACGGCATAGTGAAATAGTGATTAAATTTTTCTTCATACTTATTAGGCTTAGGACTTACTTACTTTTATTACTAGAGTAACTTTTCATAGACTTCTAGAAAAACAACCCTAAAAAATTAAAATTTTCTTTGGAGTAGTCCGCCATCGTCGCTTTTAAGCGACAGTAGGAATGTGCTATGAATGAAAATTTAGTAATTTTAGTTTTTATATGTGATTGTTATTTCAAGTAATAGTTCCTTTATTAAATTACAATTGAAAACCATGGTAACTTTTATTTATTAAATAAATATTTATAGCGCTTTTACGTATGGAAAATCAATAAATATTACGAATTATAATTTTATCGATATTTAGTAATACCCGAGTTTAACCTCATCACTAGCTTACTGTGATAAAAAATGGCTTGGCGTACAGCGTGCACTTTCGCTGCGCGAACCGTGGCGGTCAAAGGGTTAAACGTTGTGCTAATGAAAATAAGGTGGTTTATAGATTGCATTGAAGTCATGAAATGTGGTATTGTCATTAAAATCAAATATATTTAAAATTAACAAACTTTAATACTTATCGATGATACGATACGCCTCCACAAGATACATTTATTTACTGCTTTCATTTTTGCAGGTCCAAACCGCACAACTAGGCATAATCTATGTATACTAATATTATAAAGCGGAAAAGTTTGTTTGTTTGTTTGCTTGAACGCGCTAATCTTCGAAAGTACTGGGTGGATTTGGATGCAATTTGGTATGGAAGTAGCTTGAAGCTTGAGGAAGGTTATAGGCTACTTTTTACGCGACTGCAAAAAAGGAGAGTTATGTTTTTACCGTGATAGAATCCACGGGAGCGAAGCCCCGCGTGAGTACTAGTTTCTAATATTTCGTGTATTTTAGAGACAACCAATCACGACATGAATCTGACAGCGAATAAGCTAATGTCGCGCATCTGTGCTTAATGTAGACACTCGTGCGATATCTGAGCGGCACTTCCACTGTATTTTCTATTCCGTGGTGCGACCGCATTATATCGCTTGCTCAGCAAACGTGGTCGATTGCAAAATATTGCATCGAACAACCTCTTCACCAGGGTTGATATGATTTAAATCACTTGATTTAAATCAGTGATTTAAATCGCGATTAAAATCAAATGATTATTTTATAAAAATCAATGATTTAAATCAATACTTTTTAGGGTTCCGTAGCCGAATGGCAAAAACGGAACCCTTATAGTTTCGTTATGTTTGTCCGTCTGTCTGTCTGTCTGTCTGTCTGTCCGTCCGTCCGTATGTCACAGCCATTTTATTCCGAAACGTAGGACTATACATGTGAAACTTGGTTGGTAGATGTATTCTGTAAACTGCTTTCTGATTTTAAGAAAAAGATTAAAAAATATTTATAATAAAGGGGGGCTCCCCATACATAGACCTAAAACTGAAAATTAATTTTTTCATGAAACCTATGCGTGTTTAGTATCTATAGACAGGTCTTTAAAAATGACAATTAACTACTTTATTTTCCTTTTTCTGTGTTTTTTAAAAATTTATTTGATTTTATGTGATGTAATTTAAAAAAATTTATAAATTATGTTGTTTTTATTTAAATTAAAAAAGAACAGAATGTAAAAAAAATACAAAAAAAAAATCCGATTTAAATCAAATTTAAATCAAATTAATCCGATTTATTTGATTTTTTTTTAATCCTGATTTTTATCAACCCTGCTCTTCACTACGTTGTGATGATGTTACATTGTTTTTATATTTGTTAAGCTGAGACGATTGGACAGCTTGCTTTTCGGTCGCTGTATTACTTAGCTCATTTAAAGCATCTTTTAATTTTTCAACGTCAAAAACTATCCCCTTTTCTTTTAGTTCGTTACAAAAATACGTTAAAACTGCTACAGTGGTTTCAATGTCTTGACTCGAGGGACTCATTGGTATTTCATTTATTTTTTCCATATTTTCCAAAGTGTTTTTAACACATTTGGAATAATCCACTGCATTGGGATTAAAGGGGTAAAGACCGCACCTTTCAAACCCAATTTTTATTGTTTGTGACATATCTTCTAAGACCTTCTGCAACAATGGACAAAACGTCACTTTGCTCAAGGGTTTTCCCTGCTCATCCTGCCAGGCTTTAATAGTTTTTCGCCATTCAGACTTAAAAGGCCGAAACACACTTACATCAGCGGGCTGCACGATGTGCGTAGTATTTGGTGGCAAAGCGTACAGAATTATTTGATTTGCATCACAAAATTCGCTTAAATGATAAGTGAGATGGGATTTATGGCCGTCAACAAATAACACAACGGGCTTTTTTACTTTTTTTTCTTCGAGCCATACGTTGACACCGTTAGCAATATATTCGTAAAAAAGATCTTCTCTCATCCAGCCACATTCCGATATTCCCAAGATAATCGTCAGCGGCACACTAAGTGCAACTTGTTTTGGTGGTTTTTTAACATATGGAAAAACTACCATCGGAGCTACAAGTTCGCCAGCAGCTGTGATGACTATCATAACAGTGATAGTTTCCTTTTCACTGCCTCGTTTCACTTCATAGATGTTTTTCCAGCCTTTTGGTCCTATAACCTTGCCTGTTTTTGGACCAATTTGAAAACTAGTCTCATCACCGTTCAGAATGCGGTTTGGATCTTGAAACCTAAGAAGTCTGAAAACCATTTCCGTATGTATTCTTCTGTTACTATCGCTCTTGCAGTATTTATGCTCTCCGTTGTACATTGACTGAGTTCTGGGTGCCTTTTTATAAACAATTCGTACCATTTTTGGCCCGGAGTGTCATTATTAAAAGGATTTTGTCTGTTTTCAGATTTCATGATTTTCTTGACACTATTTATCAAATCTGTTTTCTTTCGTTGAAAACCACACTTGGCAAGTTGTATCAGCCATTGAACCAATACTTCTTCTTCGGATGGGTTTAAAACCGAAGGGCGTCCAGTTTTAAATACATCTACATCTATACGACCAGCTAATCTATCTTGTAACGTCGTTCGTGGGACGCTAAACAGTTTAGAGGCTGCACGAATGGGCATCCCATTACCTATTGCCTCAAGAGCTTCTTTTATTTTATTTCGATCGTAACTGCATAATTGTCTTTGCTTTCGCGAAGTCCTTGCATCTACCAGCTCTGACATTGTAGTACCTTAAATTAAAAGCATTAATTGAAAACGAACATAGTATATAAAGGCAGATTTTTGTCACATGCAGGTTAATGAATCAATGAAACCATTTATATTTTTAAGCTAATAAACAAGGGTTTCATAGAGAGCAAGTTCTAAAGAGCAATTTATATTTATATCCCAAAGGACATTGTTCCGGCTCCATACATGTCACGCCCAAGAATAGTTTGAATCGAAAATGACTTAGATAGACTCTAAATATTTTATGGAATCATAGTAAATAAATTTTTACTAACGGACACTTGAAAATAGAAAAATAATCAATTCATCGAAATCAAGTCCGAAAATAGCCAGGTAGTAAGATTCACAGAGTCCTTTATACACAGCCCAGTCTACCAAGTATGCAATCTGATCAGAGTCCGTTATCAAGCGAAAGTTGATAGAATAAAACCATAAAACACATATAAAATCGCAAAGAAAAGAACGTTGAAATAAAAATTGAAACGAAGTGAAGTATAAGCACACCAGTGTTGCCAATTACGAAAAGTTATCATACCCGAATGCCATGCCAGAAAATCCCGATTTCGGTTTTTGTTTTAAAAAAATATTTTTTAGATATTAATTTATTTATTGTCAGTAATAGGATACAGTGCCTATTTGATTTATTGAATTCATATTATTATGTACCTATATGTGATAAACTCAAATGCAGAAATAATCAGTCAATTGAACAAACGAATGTGAGCTTCACTAAGTAAATGAGACAAAGCGTCAGACTGAAGAAGCATGGGGGATTTCCCGTCCTCAATTAGCTGACGATTATATAATTATTATTTACTAGGGCTAAATTAATAACGTAATCCTTTCAATATCTTATTATTATTTTTATTTCTATCTATACGTTTAAAATACCCGAATATTCCAAATTTTATCAATTTCTGATTTAATCCCGACAACCGTCCGTATTTCCTGAAATCGGAGAAAAATCCCGAAAATCGGCAACACTAGCTGGCCAATAGACATTTTTTACAGCACCACGCATTCGTTAATCGTGACCTAACTTTTTATTTCGAATTTATTTATTTCAAGTGTCCGTGGAATACTAAAATATGTTTCAAGCAGTATAAAAAGAAATGAAAATTATCATATAAATTATATTCATATCGGTTCATAGGCTAAAATCGAACAATGTCCTTTCCAAACCATAATTAGCTACCAGAAATATGTTTTGAATAACGTCCATACCTACATTTAAACTTAACTTCTTTATAATATTAATAAAATATACTCGTCATAACACATATTTAATTTTGAGAAAATAAGTTTGATAAATAAATTAAAAATGACTAACTACCCACCCAATCAATGAAAAAATACAAAAGTAATCAGCCTGTATAGTGGCGTCCGAATTTGAGGCTGGTCGACATTATGATCTTTAATATTTCTAATGTCGGCCCCTATTTCGTGTACCTTATTTCTCGAGATTCAACTAATATCACCCCGGCCGGTATTTGGCAATTAAACGTAAAATAGATTTATTTGCTTACAAGCTTTGCAAATTCTCTTGTTAAACCAATGGTATTGGTACATATTGGTATTTATAAAACAGACTGCATTTACTTTAAGTCCGCCATAGCCGAGAATTGGGTTTTAAGTCAAAATTGTCGCTCTATTGGCGGCCTCCTATTTTGCCCTTAAAACAATACGCAAAACGTTGAAAAAACTATATCAAAATATAGTAAAAATAACGTTTTAGTAATAATAAAGCTCAAAACAAAAAAAAAGAAATGTCTTACCGTAGTAAACTGCTTTAAACGAGAACTTGACGCTTCAACGGCGCAGTCGCGACTAACGTTCAGTGTGCGAAGAGCGAGTGACGTAATCGAATAGTAACGGTTTAGTATGAACTAAGGTTGAAATTCGAGTAGCAAAATTATCACTTAATTACCTTTTGAATGAACGCAAGCTCAAAATGTACAGAGGGCCGAAGATTGGGGAGGGGCCGACGTTTAGCGTATTTACCCTATACAGTAAGCAAAAAATTGCGAAAAATAAAGTCGACCGACTAAAATTCATAAAAAAAGTTCAAGACGAATTGTAAACCTCCTTTTTTTGAAGTCGGTTAAAAAAAGCGTTTGCTGTTGCTGGTTGGCGGGACTCATAGATCTGATGTTATTAATACATAAGACTACCTGCTTAGTCTTTCGTAAATATAGGCTTAATGTTATCCCTACTAATACTATTCATGCGAAAGTAAATCTGTCTGTTGTTATACTTTCAAGTTTAAACCACTTAACCGATTTTGCTGAAACTTGGTTCACAGATACATGACAATGAGAAAGACATATTCATTTAAATGAAAAAACCATTAACAAACAAACAATAGCATGTAGTATAGTTTCAAGATTATCTTTTGATGAAATAGTTTCGTGACAATGGTAACGCGAGCTGCATACAAAATAACAAATCATAGAGGTACTAGGGAATCAGACCGAGTAGGTACACACCGATTCGCCTTAATTCACTGGCAGCCTTGTAAAGGGACTAGTTAACTCGCTGAGCAGAGCATTATGTCAAGGCGATCAGTTCGTATTCAGCTGGGTTAACCGAACTAGGCTCCAATTACTTACCGGCTATACTACTAGCATGTTAGGTAGTTGTCAATGGGTACTAACTTTTCTGGTTACTGTTGAATTCGCTCAATAAGCTAGTTAGTGCACGGCCGTACGTGGCAAAAGGGAAGCTAAATAGCTGATTTTTCATATGAAGGCATTGAATTTCTTGATTCTGATTTTAATTCTGATAGTGACAAATAAATACCTACATTGAAATGCTTTGTTTTTTAACCGACTTCAAAAAAAGGAGGTTTACAATTTGCCTTGAACTTTTTTTTTTTTATGTATGTTACCTCATAACTCGGAGATGGCTGGGCCAATTTGGAAAATTCTTTTTTGTTTGAAAGGGAATACTTTCTAGTTGGTCCCATTGTTTGGATCTGATGATGGGATCATGGAGAAATCGAGGGAACTCTTCAAATATTATAGGCACACCTATAGCGTTTTGGGTATTTCTTATAGTACCTTGTGCAGTTGCTCTCGAAAAGCACCATTTGAGGAAGTGGAACTGATGATGAAGACCCCAGATAGCCACCGAAACTACTCAATAATAAGTATTTCGTTGATTGCGATTAGATTACTTGAATATGGATGTTAAGCACTTTATGCTCGTCACAATGCATATGGTGAAGTAGAGCTGATGGTGATGTACCAGGAGAACTCCTCAAAAATTCACGGCTCTGCACCGGGAAAAGCAATATTTTGTAAAAGGTGATAAGTAGTTGACATTTTGGCTTTTGTAACTAGATTAAATTACAAACCGACCCACTACAAAGCGTGAAAAAAACTTTTTAACAAAAAATAGAACCGACTTCCATATAAAAATACTGCAAAGGCAAAAATAACTTTAATTTCGGAAGGCGGTGTCTTTAGTTTTGTATATATTTTCATTTTTGACACCGCCTTCAGAAATTAAAGTTATTTTTGCCTTTGCAGTGTTTTTATATGGAAGTCGGTTCTATTTTTTGTTAAAAAGTTTTTTTTAATTTATCCCTAATATATTTTTTATCAAAATTTCAAGTATCAAAAGATTTTTGAATTTGCCGCCTTTTTCATGGGACTAGACTCGCTTAACAGACTCTACCACGCACGTATAGGTTTGAAAAAATATTTTTGGTTTCAGTTCCATTATTTTATATATTTTTTAATTTTTGTCTAAAAATTATAAAGCGGTTCACAGAATACATCCATCTATCAAGTTTCACATGTGTAGTCCTAATAGTTTCGGATTAAAATGGCTGTGACACACGGACGGACGGAGAGACAGATAGACAGACAGACATAACGAAACTATAAGAGGTTCCGTTTTTTGCCATTTGGTTACGGAACCCTAAAAAAGATGTTTAAGGAACCTCAATGTCATTCTAAATACACCGCATGGTTAAAGATTGTTGATTTTTACTTTTTTATTCTATTATATAAAGCTAAATTACCACTGACTGACTGACTGACTGACTCACTCACTCATTGACATAATTGTTCTCCCAGATGGTGGTTGGGGAGGTGGGTATATTTTGACAGATTCGTAAACAAGTAACTCTCAAACCTACGGGAAAAGTGCCAAACCTCCCCTTTTCACCCCCCTTCTCCCCCCTCCCTATGGTATCTCGGAAACTACGAGACCAGTATTTTTTTTTTACGGATTCATATAGAGGAGGCTTGGTTTAGTAAAAACCATTTTTCAAAGTCGCCCCCCTTGCCCCCCTTCTCACCCCCTTTAGGCGGATCTCGGAAATTAAGAGACTTGGAACATTTTATTTTTGAGATTCATTTAGAGGGGCAATGCTTTAGTCGACATAATTGTGCAACACCCCCCCATCACCCCCCCCCCCCACATATTTTTTTTTTTAAAGAAAGCACGCGAGGTGCTTGCGCCTCGCGCAACACACAAATACTAGTTTTTATATAAACATCCTAAAACGGTTCACATAATATATCTACCAGCTAGTTACTTAACAAGATTATATGTATATACTAGTTTTTGCCCGCGACTTCGTTCGCGTGGGAGGTTTTTCCCGTGTAAATCCCGATCCCATGGGAATTCCGAGATAAAACATATTCTATGTCCGTCTCCTGGTTTTAAGCTACCTCCATACCAATTTTCAGCTAAATCAGTTCAGCAGTTCTTGAGTTATAAATAGTGTAACTAACACGACTTTCTTTTATATATAAAGACTAGCTGACCCGCCACGACTTCATTCGCGTAGTATCCTACCCCTACCCAACCGATACCCTACCCCTATCCTACCCTACCCCTACCCTACCCCTACCCTACCCCTACCCTACCCCTACCCTACCCCTACCCTACCCCTACCCTACCCCTACCCTACCCCTACCCTACCCCTACCCTACCCCTACCCTACCCCTACCCTACCCCTACCCTACCCCTACCCTACCCCTACCCTACCCCTACCCTACCCCTACCCTACCCCTACCCTACCCCTACCCTACCCCTACCCTACCCCTACCCTACCCCTAGCCTACCCCTACCCTACCCCTACCCTACCCCTACCCTACCCCTATCCTACCCCTACCCTACCCTTACCCTTACCCTACCCCTACCCTACCCCTACCCTACACCTAACCTACCCCTACCCTACCCCTACCCTACCCCTACCCTACCCCTACCCTACCCCTACCCCTACCCTACCCCTACCCTACCCCTACCCTACCCTACCCTACCCCTAACCCTACACTACCCCTACCCTACCTCTACCATACACCAACCCTACCCTACCCCTACCCCTACCCTACCCCTACCCTAACCCTACCCTAACCCTACCCTAACCCTACCCTAACCCTACCCTACCCCTACCCTACCCTACCCCTACCCTACCCCTACCCCTACCCTACCCCTACCCCTACCCTACCCCTACCCCTACCCAACCGATACTCTACCCCTATCCTACCCCTACCCTACCCTACCCCTACCCTACCCCTACCCTACCCCTACCCTACCCCTACCCTACCCCTACCCTACCCCTACCCTACCCCTACCCTACCCCTACCCTACCCCTACCCTACCCCTACCCTACCCCTACCCTACCCCTACCCTACCCCTACCCTACCCCTACCCTACCCCTACCCTACCCCTACCCTACCCCTATCCTACCCCTACCCTACCCCTACCCTACCCCTACCCTACCCCTACCCTACCCCTACCCTACCCCTACCCTACCCCTACCCTACCCCTAACCTAAAACCTGGGAGTCTTTAAGTCAAGAGTGAATAGGTTACTTCTAGGCAAGCGTGCTCAATCTTCGACCACATCATCGCTTAACATCAGGTGAGATTATGGTCCTATGAACTATTTAAATTTATATAAAGTGCCCACTGCTGGGACTTGGGCTAAGGCCGAGAGCGGATGATTGCATTCTTGCCCTACACGAACGCAGCATTCCTACATACGATTACTTGAAGTACAAGTGCATTGCATTGCCCTTCCATAGAGAAAGTAACTCTTATCTCTAAGCTTGAACAGCTTTAGAGAAAGCTCGGTAGTTATAACACTAGTTTTAGAATATGTGTGAAGTGCAATCGGTAAGTGGGTTAGCGATAGCGATAGCGATTGTTTATAAAACATCTATGGATGACTTTGACATCGAAGAAAGGAAAAAAAACTCAGTCCATCAAACGAGAATGAACCATTTAAAAAATGAGTTTGTGGTGGGTGAATGAATCACCATTTATTTATTTCGTGACACATATCTAATTGATAAACATTTTAAAAGCAAGATGCTGGATTATAAAAAAAAATAAACTGTAAAAAAAGTAAAAAATAATATACTTATTTACCTACAGGTCAAATTTTTCAAGTACAAATTAAATTTAGAATCAGCTAATCAGTTATTGAACTAATCTTATTTACATTTTCCAAACAGAAATTAATTTTATAAGGAGAAAATCATTGTAAAATAATCTAAACAGATTATTTTTTTAAATAAGTCTGATTGTATATTAAATTACCCAGGAGCTTCGGACAGCAAGGAGCACTAAATATAATTTTCATATTCATATTTTTTTTCACAAAAGCAGCTGTCATAATGACAGCTCAAATTAAATTTACAAAACAAAAACCTTGAGAGATGAATAAAATTATAAATACTTCAGAAAAGATTCCAAGCAAGAGGCTGATTTGATACGATAGGCAGGTGACTGTAACTTTTTTCGCATTGCTTATATGTATGTATGTTTAACAGTTAAATGTGGTTATTAGACCGTAGAAATGTAAAAAAATTAGTATTATATAATACTTTTTTAAATGGAGCAAAAAGTGACTAGGTGGTATCCCAGGGAAGGCAAAAGGAAAAGAGGCAGACCGCAGAAGCGTTGGGATGACGATATTAGAGAAGTGGCAGGAGTAATGTGGAATAGAGTGGCACAAGATAGATTAGAATGGAGAAGGTTGGAGGAGGCCTTTGCCGACTGGCAAACAAATCTACAGAAAATTAAAAAATGTCAAATAGTAGAATAAGTTAAATTCATTTATAATTAGTAAATAATGTTGTAATTAGGTTACAGATTTGAATAAAATGCTATATTATTATTATTATTATTATTCCATTTATTAAATCTATGTACATATAAATTACATTTTTAAATATTAATATAAAAAATAAAAACATTTAAAAATATAAAAAATAGTAGCCCACCGGTATCGGGAACAGGGTCCAAGCTACCGGTGGTCAGGGCTCCATAGAGAGGAACCTCCTCACAATACGCGCCGTTTCCAGGAGTACTGCTTTCTGTATCAAGCCCTTGATCCAGCTGCCCAACGAGAGCCTCCTTAGATGTTGGTCGAGGCTCTTGGCTGTTATGCCATTGGCTGAGACGACTATCGGCACAATGATTGCTGTCTCCACATCCCACATGTCGACAACCTCGCGCGCCAGGTCAAGATACTTATTTTTTTTATCTATCTCAGCTTTCACGAGGTTCTCGTCATGGGGGACTGCTATATCAACAATCATTGTGCGACGCTCTAATCGGTCTATCACCACTATGTCAGGCTTATTGGCAACAATAGTCCTGTCAGTAATGATAGACCGATCCCAGTATAGTGTAATATTGCCATTATCGAGAACTGGGTCGGGCACATACCTATAGTATGGTACTTCTGATTCCACAAGATTGTATTTAAGCGCAAGTTGCTGGTGAATAATCCTAGCTACAAGGTTATGTCTATGCAAATAGTCTCCGTTAGCCAGACGAGAACAACCGGAGATAATGTGACGAATGGATTCTCCCGGTTTGTGACATGCCCGACATATGTCTACCGTACCATCCTTCACAATATATTTCCGATAGTTATTCGTCATCATAACTTCATCCATAATTGCACAGACAAAACCTTCGGTTTCCCCGAAGAGGTCACCAAAACGTAGCCAGGCTACGGACGCTAACGTATCTACGTCAGACCCATGAAGGGCCCGGTAATAGCGTCTGTGAAGCTCCTTGCTCTGCCATACTTCTCTGCGGTCATTAGTATCTAATACTACAGGTTTGCGCCAATTCTCGGTACCTAAGGAGAGCGGAGTGAGGCCTTTGTCCACCGCTACCACATCTCGATGCATACCCACGTCGGCTTCTAGGAAATATTCCCTAAGGCTGCATACCTCGCGGTTGTGCAGGGTCTTTGCATTTAAAAAGCCACGACCCCCGCACTTCCGCGAGATATACAGCCTCATCACCGATGAACGTGGGTGATGCATTCGATTTGCAGTCAGCGTTGTGCGGACCCGCCTGTCCAAGGCGTCAAGTTCAGTCTGAGTCCATTTGAGTATGCCAAAAGAGTACATCAATACTGGCATGACCCAACCATTGAAGGCACGCACCTTGTTTCCGCCTGATAGAAGACTATTCAGTACTTTATTCAGGCGGCCAAAGAATCGTTCCTTCAATGACTGTTTAACATAAGCAACATTGATGCCTAGTGCCTCTGACATACCCAAATACTTGTAGGTTTCAGTTGAGCCGAGGGATCTTAGGTGTATGGAATCCGAGAGTTGAGTTCCCACGGATTCCATAATCACTCCTCGCTTTGCATGCATGACCGCACATTTGTCCACCCCAAATTCCATTCTGATGGCGCTACTAAAGGTTTCCGTTACCTTCAGTAGCTCCATGAGTTGCAAGTTGCTGGTGGCAAAAAGTTTCAAATCGTCCATGTAAAGCAAGTGTGATATGACCTGACCACCTCTTCTCAACTGGTAGCCTTGCCCCGAACCCTCCAGCAGTGTACTGAGAGGGTTGAGAGCCAGACAAAACCACAGTGGGCTCAGACTGTCGCCCTGAAAAATACCACGCTCAATCCTAATCGGTTCGCTGTTTTCCTGGATCTGTCGACATCCTGGATAGCAGAGGACCGTCTTCCATTGCCCCATACATGACTCAAGGATAGTGCGGAGTATTGGATTTATTTTGTACAACTCCAACACCTTCATGAGCCATGTATGTGGAACCGAGTCATAGGCCTTCTTATAATCTATCCAACATGTCGACAGATTCCTTCGGGAACGACGAACCTGTTGGTTTATGGCAATATCGATTAGGAGAAGCTCCTTAGTACCGCGGGACCCGTTCCTACATCCATTCTGAGAAGCAGACATGATTGAATTTGTATCTATGTGATTATTAATTTTAGCTCTCAGAATGGATGTAAGAACTTTATAGACCGTCGGTAAGCACGTGATCGGTCTATAATTTTTAGGTTCCGAAGTACTGCCTGATTTATGGAGTAGGTGGGTTATTCCTGTAGTTAGGAATTGAGGTAGCGATCCTAGCTCTAGGGCAGACTGGAACTGAGCGGCCAAGCGAGCGTGCGAGCTTAGAAACCATTTTATCCAGAAATTGTGCAGCCCGTCCGGCCCTGGAGATTTCCAGTTGGATAACGGACGGACTGCACGGGTTACATCTTGGGGGCTGATCGTAATTGCCCCCATTTCTGGTATAAGATCGCACGTGCGCCTGATCTCACTCATCCAGTCACCCTCGGTGTGGCTGACAGGCACCGACCAGATGCTGCGCCAGAACGAACACATGGCGTCATCATTCGGTAGGCACGTATCAGTCACACCTTGGTTAGGTCGCTCCCAGGCCCTATAAACCCACCTTTCATTGCTTTGGAATGTGCGATTCTGAGTGTATCGCTCCACCCGCCGCTTATATCGACGAATTCGATTTGCCCATGCATAGACTTTCTGCTTCAGGAAGTCGATACGCTCTGTGACGCGGGTCAGATAATCCCGAGGACTGATATCAGTCCCCGCAAACGCCCGCCTCACAAAGCGCATCACTCTAGGACGAGTGTTGCCCTGCCTGAAGCAGATAAGTTTACCAATGAGTGCTCTAGCCTCAGCAATACGACGTTCGATCCTGCCCTGCCAAGCTGGTACAGCTGGTCGAATAACTCTGTCAGTCTTTGGAAACTTGACATGAGCTACCCGACAAGCCGCTACAGCTGCACAGTATAGGATCGAATGAGTATCGGTGAGGTCTTCACTATTGTCAAAATAATTTGACAGCAGTGAATCTAGAGCACACACTAGCGCCCTATTTTTCTTATGCATGGGTAAACGAGGCAGACGAGGTCTAAGCTCAGGCGGTGTGGAGCGATACTCCCGTAATGCACACTCCAAAGCACTTCTCAATCGTTCACTGCACTGGGTACTCACGGTTATAGCCTCGTCATCATCATCTTCACCGACGTGGTCGGGTCGCGGTGAGATACTGGGTTGTAGTTGCATCGCGGCCAGTGGCGAAGCAGATGAGACACGGCTGCACCGTGATTCGAGGCGTAGTCTATCAAGTACGGCGTCATCCAACATACGTTACGCTGGATGACCCGCACCTGATCCGACAGTCGTTGGGCCGAAATGTTGACAGCTGGTTCAAGTACCTGAAACAGAGAGAGCATCCGACCACGGTACGCAGTCAGGTTAGTTCCCCCCTCTGTAGCCCCATAGTATGAGCGCATGACGTTCTCATTAATGGATTGAGTCCATCGCATGCGCTGCACACTTCCACCGGCAGCGGGGACCCCATCAGAGGCCGGCGGGCCTCGAAGTCTCATGCTGGCCGGAGGGCGGCCTCTTCCTCGCCGACGCGCAGGTGGTGGTGTCGTCGGCGGCGAGAAGTACTCATCGCTCGAGCTCGACGCAACTGCAGCGGCCGGAATCTCTTGACTCACGGCTGGAGAAGGTCCCGGTGGCTGCGAGGCGGAGCTGAGCGACAATTCCGCAGGTGTTGGGCGTGTGGATTGTAGTATTTGTGCCCGGCGTCTTGTCAACATCTTATTTTCATTCTTCGTGTAGGAGTTTTTCTCATCAAAATGGCATGTTCTGCATTTCTATGTTAGTTTGGTTTTTTTTTAACGCATTTTGTTTGGTGGAACATGGTTTGGTGAACTATTATTTTATTAAATATTTATTCAAAAAGAATCGAGAAAATTTTTTGACAAGCCGTTTGACAGCCGGGCCACAGATTTATTATTATTATTAATACTTTTTTCCCAGGGGAAATTATCTATTGACTAGTCCCGCTGTAGGTGGAGCAGAAGGGAGTGTCAGATTTTTACTGACCAAAACCCACCCTGTTCCTTCACTGCCCTTAAGTTCCGGGGCCGCGGTATCTCGTTAGAACATTCCCGCAACCCCGTAACCTGCCTAAAACAGCTGAAACTCTTTGCCTGGTGATGGTACAAAAGTCATCAGCATGGGTTTCTGTGGAAAATTATTGTGATGCAGTACCTATCAGTAGAACTTAAAACAGGATATTAACCAAGTATAAATATGCCTAGTATAAAATATAGTGTATACCTACTAACATAGTTTTTAAGTCTTCTAACGCCGTCTTCTTCTTTCCTGAACTTAAATAAAGACTAAATAAAATAAGTGCGCCTTTGTACCTTTTTGTAGTATGAAGTTTATTTGAGTAAATGAATTCATCACATTCATACTAATATTACAAATGCAAAAGTCTGCCTGTGTCTCTATCTATCTCTCTGTCTATTAATTTCAGCACCGAATTCACACACTAACGCCATCTATTATAACTAAGATGTCAATCGGCGTGGTCTGCTCCTAGACGTAACCTTGTAAGAGCGGGGTGTGGTATTGTTCGAGGTACAAAGAAAACTTACGACCGCTCCCGAATATAGCCCATCGCGTTCTAGTGCACTTTGATAAAGGGAAGACCACTTTGGAACCAAGTTCGAGGCGTCATTATAACATGCGGTTCGCCCAGTCCTTACGCAGTAATATACAATGTGTAACGGAAACCCCATATCTATCCAAAAGGGCTGAAGACAACATCTGGTACGGAGTCTCTATGCACAGTTTCAGCACAAAATAACTGACTAAAGAAATGATACCAAATTATTGGTTTCATAATTATATTTCTTGAATATCAATCATAACAAACGTGTCACAGCACTACGAGGGTCAATAACTTTCCACGTCACTTGCCAATAACACGATAATTCTTTTCGTTCTTCTTAATTTGAAAAATTCGGTCTCTGGTATCAGTGTATTGGAATTTGTAATAAGTTCTACACACGTAGACATAGGATTACAAAACCCTTGCCATATCGTTTGTTATCATCCAAAGAAGCCATGCACTTGGTATGTACATATATACCCTTTAAATTACACGTTGCACAGTGTGGTATTAGGGTCTTAAAGTTGGTCAAAAATATTTTATGACTCGAACGATGATTATTAGTGTATTTATGTTAAAATAGGTAATAAAAAACTTATTACAGTAAGAAATAATTATTTATTCGTCACTACTATATGCTTTTTCATTGGTGAGGTCACTCTCACTAAGCAAATTTAATAGGTCTCCATACAATGTTTTTCTATTTTTCTTAAAATATGTATTTGTTCTCATGCTTGTTAATAGGGGGTCCGAAGTTAACAAAAGCCTATTTAAAACATCCATGTTGCACTCTACGCGCGAAAACTTTCTGGAATAGTTCAGTCGATATTGCCTTATGTGTTTGTTGCGAGCTTCCGCAGCTTCTTCAGATAGTTGTCCTATTGGAAGAATTGCGTTTTTTATCACTTCAGCTCCATGACGAAGTACTTTATGCAGTGTTGGTGACATGGGGTAAAATCCATATAAAGCTACATACATCCCGGCAGTTTCATCACAGTATTTTTGGAAAGCTTCAACATTAATTTTATACCCGCAGCACATTGTGTCTAATATGACCTTAAGTCGGTAGATAAGTTCTTTATCAATGTCAGTTATTTCCGCCGATATTTCGTAGTTTTCGAAAAATCGGCGACTAGTATTACCGTCATTCGTGTTGCCAAAATTAGCTTTCGGGATATCCACTAAAAGTCCAAGCTTTTCTTTAAACTGATTTTGGATTTGTTGTTTTCTGGATTCCACCGCTTGTTTTTCTTCAACTGAAAGTCGCACATTCCATTTTTTTACAGGTAGCCTATATGCTACGTGTAGGATTGATTCGAAAAATCTAATCCGAGCATGTAGTAATGACAGTCCGAATCTTAAATTTTCTTGTTTAGATGGCCTTTTCTTCGATAAGTCATTAAACTCTGAAGACGTTGCGTCGCAAATGTAGCATTTCATTGTAGATTTTGTATGTGTTGCTGCATTGCAAACTTTGCCATCCACCATAGTGAACAACATTTTATGCTTCACTGATATGTTGTTCCCAATATCAGAGCTGTCAAGCGCGTCTATTTGTGTTGTGATGTAGTCTATTTCTTCTTTTGTAATATCTGTAGTCTCCTTGACGAATCTGATTCTAATAGGTCTGCAATAACGAGATGATGAAGGTGTTGGGTTTTGCCACAGTATTTTCTTTTCAAGTCCATATACTAACTGAAGAGGAACAACAGAACTTTGAAAAATATTAGCATCAGTATCAGGTTCATTTTCAAATTTTATTTTATATTGCATCTGTTGTGACCCATCACAGCCCCATTTACTTATTAATTTCATTGATGATTTTTCTTCCTCGCTTAATTGTTCTACAATTTCTCCCAGATGTGAAATCAGTCGATTCGCCGTATGATCCATTAATTTTTGTACTTGTACTTCAGCACACGTTTCGGTTACGCGATGAATTTCAGGATAGCATTCTTTTTTAACTTTTTGCAGTACCGAATAACACGGAAAGAAGGACTTATTTGTTTCCCTTACTCGTTCATATTGAGCTTTTGTTAATCCTGCTTCGGTGAACATAGACAAAGCATCTAAAGGTGACAATTGACGAGGTTGATCTTGTGTCAGAATATTTTTTCTCATTGCTATCACATATTTTTTAGCTCTCCGGGGACTTTTTGTAAGATCTTTTACGACTTTTGAAGCTTCCACTTTACCAACTTTTCTTAACTTCATTTGGGTAGCGTAGGTCAATTCTTCCACGTCTTTTGATCGAAGATCTTTAGTTTTCCGCCTTTTAGTCCTTTCGCTTGAATCTCCAAATGATTTTTGGGGGCGACCAGGGCTGATACCTGTAACAATAAAAAAAGGATTGTCTGTGGAGATTAACGAGTTTCAGTTAAACAATACAATACATAGTTAATTACATTGATCATAACAAAACACTGTTATAGTTGACCTAGCTACTTGAGCGCCAACAAGTTCTTGGAAATCCGAAACCCTAATTAACGATAAAAAAGGTTTAGAGTTACCTGTAGCTGGTAACGATACTGATCCGGAGAGCCACTCTATGTTACTTTCTTCGAATCTTGCTTTGGTTTTACGAGCTTCTGACCATTTTTGCTTGAAAGTATGTTTTATATTAGCGATCTTTTGCTTTATGCCATGACTTTTTATGTCATCATTTGAATAGGAACTTAGCAGGTGTTGCTCCAAAAACGTCAATTTTCCGTCAAATGTTGACTCATTAGAACCTTTCATAATAGCATACAACTCATTCCGAGTCATAAAGCTCAATCCTGAAGTCCCTGTAACAAAATGAGACTAAATCTTAGGAACGAATATTTATACAAGATTGTAAGGAACTAACGAAAAAAAATCTTTAAAAAAAATGGGGCGGGTTCGGGCGGCTGTTCTTTTTATAAATTTCTTCTGGAGAGTCTACTCTACAAGATACCATAGTAATTGTATCTAAAGAGTGCTAAATAACATAACAAAAAGTCTTTTAAAGGTAAAAAAATGAGAATTTTTGTAATAGTTTATGACACCTTACTTTTGGACCTATGGATTAAAATAGTATGAGATTTTTGTAGAAAAGAAACATGTTACATATAGTTACATACCTGGCTGAGAAGAATCCATCACAAAATGCACCACAAAACCGTTTATTACTAATATATCACGTTTCAAACACAAATTAAATTTGAGCGTAACGAACAATCACACGACCACTGTAGGTGACGCGCAACTTCCGACTGAGCGTGTGGCGCAGTTTGGCGAGCTGGCACGGAGTTCTTCGGCCATTTTGTCGGCCAACTACTTAACTTTTAAAGGATCGACAATATGAAGTATTTTATTAAAAATAAAAAAAAACCATTTTTGGCCAACTTTAAGAGCCTAATACCATACTGTGCGTTGTATAACTTGTATATGTCAATGCTTATTTATTTATTTGTAACAATCTTACCTACACTATCATTACAGATCTATGATCCAATGCGACAGAGTGGCCTTACCAACTAAATCCTAAATCTACACTTTATACCTAGTTAAAAAATATCTTAAACTGAATAACTTATTACATATAGTGTAACTTTTGCGAATTCACTCAAGTTGCACCACAATACATCAACCCTCCCGTGAACCTCATTCACCACGCGTATGGCTCTAGTGAGAGGAGTTCTCGCCAGTAGGTTGGTCCTGGCTGCAGGCACAGCGAGCAGGGGCGGGCGGTGCCGCCTCCACACGTACCGGTCGGGCACACACAGCTGTAGGTGTCCCAGCACTCCCGGGTTATGCGCCATGCCACGTAGTAGTTTCACTACATACGCTACGAGCGAAAACTCCCGTCGTACTCTTAGAGTGTTATACCCTACCATACCCAGAACAAATAGTGTAGGGTACATCAATGGGTATAATGGATATACCCCATACAGCTTGTAATACAAGTGTCTCGTAAACTTGTTTTGGATACGTTCCAACATAACACTATATTTTGCCTCATGAGGAGCCCAAATGAATGCGCTATGTTCGAGGTGACTTCTGACTAATGCGTCATATAGTACCCGTAGTGTCGTGATGTTGGTGAATCCTTGGGACTGCCTGAGTACGAAACCTAGGTTTCTGTATGCCTTCTTACATATCCTATTGATATGCTCACGGAAGGTTAGTTCCTGAGAGAAGACTACCCCTAAGTCTCGTACCTGAGACACTCGTTGCATCGGCACATCCTCAACCTTGTACTGATAACTCAAGGGAGTTCGCGCGCGAGTGAACGACATCACCGAACATTTAGCAACATTAAAATGCAGTTTGTTGTCATTGCTCCATTCGACCACTCTGTTAATGTCTTCCTGTAGGTGTTCACAATCAGAGTGATCCCAAACCTCGAGCAGCAATTTCAGGTCATCCGCAAATAATAAACAAGTCCCATGTCTGACGACTTCCGGCAAGTCATTTATCATTACAATAAACTCGAGAGGCCCTACATTGCTGCCCTGGCTCACGCCCGATCTCGTGTAATATGGTTGAGATACACAGCCATTGCAGTCGACATATTGCTGGCGATCCTTCATATAGCTTGCGAAAAACTGTAGCAGAGGTAGTGTACATCCAATTTTCGCGAGCTTCCTTAACAAGATGTCATTATCCACCGTATCGAACGCCTTTTTAAAATCGATGTTCGCAGCATCTACCTGTACCCCCGAGTCTACTGCCGACACCACCTTTATCATAAAGTTAATAAGGTTTGTAGCAGTGCTGCGTCCAGGTCGGAACCCATGTTGCGCATCTGATAGACGCGCACGCATTTGTTCCTGAACGGAGCGCTGAATAGCCGACTCGAGTACTTTAGCAGGCGTGGAGAGTACAGCCACCGGTCTATAATTACAGGTATCTGAACTTGGTTTTCCTTTAGGAACCGGAACAACGCACGTGATCTTCCACCTTTGAGGGAACGTGGCTAGTTTTAAACATGCATTAAAAATGTGAAGTAATGGCTCCGCCAGTACCCTCCCGCAGTCTCGGAACAGAAACGCTGGTATCCCATCTGGGCCAGACGAACGCTTTGGCTTGAGACTCCCAAGCGCCTGCTGAACTTCCGCGAGACTCAGCGTCTCAACGTGTACCCGTGCACTGGTCGCGCCGAACTCCGCCGCCGCCGCGCACGCGTCCAGTTTAGGTGGCTCCTTGGTGTACACAGACTCAAAAAAGTCAGCGAACTGCACAGCACACTCATCATCTGTTAGATGTTGACCTTCTTTTATGATACTTGTATCGTTATAATATGTAAATGCAAACAAAACTGACATACACATCAATTTCTAAATTGAGAGCTATCGTAAAACGAATGTGACAAATTGTCGAGAGAGTAACTGCTGTCAACAAGATGTCAAGGAAAGTTTTATTTGTAGAAACGCGGCGGGGGTATAACATCTTGAATTACTTAATTTTATGCTTAACTGGCTCCTGTTCTCGACTTCAATCGTGCGAGAGGGTTATCCCGTGTAAATCCTGATCACGTGGGAATTCCGGGATAAAAATTATATTGTTATGTGTTATTAAATTATTTCAACTATCTACATACCAAATGACTTCAGATTAATTTAGTCGTTTTTAGGGTTCCGTTGCCGAATGGCAAAAAACGGAACCCTTATAGTTTCGACATGTCTGTCCGTCTGTCTGTCTGTCCGTCCGTCCGTATGTCACAGCCATTTTATTCCGAAACTGTTAGGATTATACATGTAAAACTTGGTAGGTAGATGTATTCTGTGAACCGCTTTCCGATTTTAAGAGAATATTTAAAAAATATTTAAAATAAAGGGGGCTCCCCACACATGGAACTGAAACTGAAAATATTTTTTTTCATGAAACATATACGTGTGTGGTATCTATAGACAATGAGGCTGAAGAGGAGAAAATGACATTAAGGTTTCTAAAATGACTTTTTCAAAAAGTTAATCGTTTAAAAGATATACGCTTCCAAAGTGGTAAAACGTGTGTCTAAAATCTAAAAAAAACATATGTTGGAGATCTTAATGTAAACTTTTAACAAAAATTAGTTTGAACGAGATCGAGTCAGCAGTTTTTGAGATACAGTATATTTTCTAAAACCGCAAATATAACTTTGTAATTCATACGATTAGGGTAAGGATGCCTATTATGAGATAGGCGCTAAATATGAGATAGCAAAGGTATTGGTCAAACTATTCACGTCAGCCATTTGGCGTTAGTGTCGCTCGAATCGACGCAGAAACAGCGCTAAACGTCTGCTAGTGCGCGCAGGCCACCGGCGATCTAACAACGTGTGCGTGCAGGTTATTAGATTATCGTAAAACCAAATATTTTTCATCAAATGTTTACAAGGTACGTAACAACTTTATTATTACATTAAAAACTTTTAATATATATTTTATTTGTAACTTATATGATCAATTTTAAGATGTAAATGCAGTTTTATTGTGTTTTCATTTTGAAACAAAAAAATAGGCATCCATTTTGTAAAACTGTTATTTTCCTAATATGAGATATGCCGGGATTCCTAAAATGAGATATCTCATATTGTGGTACTCAAAAAGAGCAATTAATATAGGTGTTGAGTTAAACCCTATATTTTTTTTATTTTAGATGCCTTCCATCAAAAGGAAGACCTGGGACTACACTGCCATGATACAGGCTATGAATGCAGTACGAAGAAACGAAATCAAAACGATTTGGTGTTCCTATGGGTACCTTTGAGCGTTATGTGAAGAAGGATGTTAGTACATCGTCTCATGTGTCACCTTTTGCACTTAATCCAGTGCCCAGGCTACCTAAGTACAATTCTTCTTCTAAGAAAACTCGAACTGGAGCAGCTTCTATAATTACGGCTTCTCCGTTTAAGAATTCACTAGTAAAATCCATAAATAAAAAGCAGGAAAGAGAAAATAAGAAAGGACAGAAGAAACGGTCAAATGAAAAACAGCAGACAATGAAAAAAAAAAGCTTTTAAAAAGAAAAAAGTTGAAGAAGTTAGTTCCAGTTCCGAAGACGATGACATGCCTGAGCTCGCAGATAGCAGTGGGTATGAATATGATGCTGAAAAGTTATAAACATGTATAGGTAGTAACTAAAATAAAAATCTCTTCTAAAATATTGTAATTCTAAAAGCTTTTCACAAGATACAAGAGGAGAAAAATGGGCTAAGTGTCAAGTTTGTTTTAAATGGGCTCATGAGGATGGTGGAGATGTAGCATCGAATCGTTTTTTGTGTTCTTTATGTATAGATATGTAAGACATGGTAAGAATTACAATATTTTAGAAGAGATTTTTATTTTTGTTACTACCTATACATGTTTATAACTTTTCTTTTGATATTTTTATTAAAAATGCTAAATAAGATTATGATAATTTAGCATAGCTCAAATATTTGTTAAGTGTAACTAAAGTATTAACAATAATTATTGTGAACCCATTTTGAAGACTGATGATAGTCTATATAAATTCTAGAATATCATCAGTCTTCAAAATGGGTTATTGGCTTCAAAATAATTAAAGTATGTTTGTCTATATTATTTAATTAATAAGTTACAATAAAAAAACGTGATTATAATGACATTAATATTGTTTTTTTGTTTGTTTACCCCTAAAATTTTAAGGAACCTAATATGAGATACTATCTCATAATAGCAACCCCTAATATCTCATCATAGGAGACCATTTGCCTTGAACTTTTTTTCTGATATTTTCCACTTTTTACGGCACAGCCAGAAAAATATTGTATTTAGCACTAAATAGCTATTACACATTTAAAGTACATTAAATTTCCTATCTAAAACCATATCTGAGAAAGCTTCAAATGTAACAGTTTTGGTTTTATAGTCAAAAATAGAAATGGTATCTCATAATAGGCATCCTTACCCTACTATGAAAAACAAAGTTATTTGGCGTAGTTGTAAAAATTGTAAATAAGCTAGTTTTAAGAAATTTGTAAAGTTTTTTGTTTTTTCAAATAAATGTATTAAGTATATTATATTATTATAGTTACTACGGAACCCTTCATGGGCGAGTCCGACTCGCACTTGGCCAATTTTTGTGAAAAGAGTAGACTCATTAACTTTCACATGTGTAATATTAAGTAAAATTTTTCGTTAATGATGTTTTTTTTAACGAAACGCACAAATTATACAGTGTTAATAATTATTGATTTGCCTGGTACGTCCTCGCCGTGGCGGGACGAACTTCAAACAAATACTTAGAAAGCCATTTCAGTAATTCGACAGAACTGTTATCCGATAAATGATAATGATAGTAGTCACCACATGCAAGTAATCTGTGTAAATTGCCCTAAAGGCTACAACGGGACCTCGTTATAAGGAACAGGGTTATTGGAGTTTACAAAATGGTCATTTTTTTTATTATTTTGTTAATGAGTTCCTCATTCTCATCACACAGCATCCCACGATAACCAACTCCGAGATGAAGTAAATATCCAATGTCTTATTTTTAAAAAATATTGATTTATTTAATATGGGAAAACAAATAGAAATTCTCACGGGATCGGAATTTACACGGGAAAAACTTCCTACGCTAACGAAGTCGCGAGCAAATGCTAGTAAAATATATAATAGTATTTTATTTAATAGCTTTATTTTCATGAATTTCTTAAATATATGAAACATTGGCTTTTTATTTATTCGATTTCAAAATATTCTCTCTTCGAAGTCGTGTCCCAACACATGTGTCTGCGTTAGACTTTAATCTTAAATAAATTCATTTTCTTTGTCAGATTACTGTTTACATATCTATGTTGTAATTTAATCATCATAACAACATTAATTAGGTTCTTTTTCTTCCATTTAATTCGTGTCCGTCCTCAATGACACTTCATTATTGCAACGAAAAATATTTGACTAGAGTTTGAATAATTTAATGAGCGAAACCAGTTTTGAACGTGTTAATTAAATGAATGCGTCTACGTTGAACTTGTTGATGATTCACCGGTTATATTGGAAGACAATCAGGCAGACCTGTACCATTACTGGAACTCTATATACAACGTGTAATTTAAAGGGTATATACCACTGATTTGAAAACCACTTGATCGCACATACGTTTTGCCCCGACGCACGAAAACTATGCGAGTTTTTGCTCTTATATATTGGCTACGATACACGAACCATTTTCATTCGTCCCGATAAGAGTGTCGCCTTCGATAACTCTGAAAAAGCGGAATGCCTAGCCGACAGCCTAGAGTCCCAGTGTTCTCCCAGCTCTCAACCAGTAGACCAAGCCCACCTCGATATGGTGAACGCCGAAGTCGAACGTAGAACTTCCCTTCCGCCCGTCGAAGATCCCGATAATCCACTGGCCCCCATCACTCCTGATGAGGTCCAGGATATCATTAAAAGTCTCCAACCGCGAAAATCCCCTGGCTCCGACGGCATCACCAATAGGGTTTTCAAACTTTTCCCCGCCCAGCTTATAGTGCTAATGACTGCCATCTTCAATGGTGCATTGAGCAATAATATGTTCCCCGCAACCTGGAAACAGGCCACCGTCATAGGTATTCCCAAACCAGGCAAGCCCAAGTCTGACCCGTCTAGCTACCGTCCCATTAGCTTACTCAACGTCCTTGGTAAAATCTATGAAAGGCTTATATATAAGCGGCTCAAAGATTTTGCAGAAGCAAAGAGTCTTATACCCAATGAGCAGTTTGGATTTAGAACCGAACACTCATGTATCCAACAAGTCCACCGCATCATAGAACACGTCAGCGCCGGCTTCCAACGGGGCGCAATAACGGGAGCCTTATTCTTCGACATAGCGAAAGCGTTCGACAAAGTCTGGCACAATGGCTTAATCTATAAGCTATACCAACTCGGCGTGCCTGACCGTCTCGTGCTCATCCTACGGGACTTTTTATCGAATCGCACTTTTCGTTACCGAATTGAGGGGGAGCTTTCCTCCCCCCATCCCATTCGCGCAGGAGTTCCTCAAGGCTCCGTACTATCCACCCTCGTTTTCACGCTATTCACTAGCGATATCCCCAAGCATAAAAATACTCAGCTAGCCCTATTTGCCGACGATACGGCTATCTATTATACCGGTCTTAAACCCGATGCCATCGCTCGCACTCTCCAAACTTCCGCAAACACTCTGGCCAAGTGGTTCCGGAAATGGAGAATCGAAGTCAATCCAGACAAAAGCCAGGCAGTCCTCTTTTCTAAGCCGCGGATAAACCCACCCTCCCCCCGTCCGATTACCATGTACGGCAAGCCGATCCCCTGGGAAAAGCAAGCCAAATACTTAGGCGTGGTCCTCGATAAACACCTTTCCTTCGCTGAGCACATAAAGCAGGCACGTTCGCGCGCCGCTTTCGCTCTAGGTAGGCTCCACTTCATTCTTAGCTCCCGCAGCAAGTTATCACTCAGGTGCAAGCTGCGTATTTTCACCGCGGTCATCCGTCCCATCATGACCTACGCCTGCGTTGTTTTCGCACACGCAAAGCCCTACCTCCTCCACAAGATGCAGACCCTTCAAAACCGATTCCTCCGTAGAGTCACGGGAGCCCCCTTTTATGTTCGAAATGAGCTTCTTCACGTAGACCGTAAGATGCCCACCATCCAGCAGTTCATGAAACGTGTCTCCAAGCGTTTCTTTGATACTGCAATCCAACATAGGAATCCCCTTATCGTATCGGCCGCCCAATACGAACCCTCGCGTATCTCTAAGATTCGCCGACCAAGGCACACCCTTGTCACTCCCGATGACGCAATCACCTTGCTCCAAGAGAGCCGTAGGGAAACAAGTACAGTGGCACACAAAAACAAAAACCGACCGTCCTTCCGTCCTCGCCGCCGAGGCCCGCCGCGACGTCCCCGTAATAGTCCGCCCCGACCCTTGCCAGAGCCAGCCCGCGACGCTGAGCCAGTAGCTTTAAATTCCCTTATTAATAATAAAAATGATATGATCCAGCCTGTCCCTAGCTGCCCTCCCACTGCGACGCCCTAAGCCGAGGTCCGTACCCCACAGGGGGTGCCCTTAGCGTGTAGTCGCCTAGTTTGTAAGTTTTCTAATAAGCCCTGGCTGGAGGCTTTAATTAATTAATTAATTAAGGCAACCACAGGCAAGCCCGGTTAAGCAGCCGACAACCTCAGAGGTTGACCTGCGAGATGCCACACACAAAAAAAAAAAAAAACACGAACCATTTTAGTAGTGACCAAGTATTAGGCCTGTGTGCATGCTAAACAATTACACATTTTAAAATTTTGTATCCAATTTATAACGCATAATAATGCTTTCATGCGCGTTGAAGTGGTGTGGAAAACATTCCCAGATATCTAGATACCAAATGGATGACATAACTATTCATCAGTAATGAAATAATATGAAAATTATTTATCATTTAATGAGATTATAAGCTACCGCAGAGGTCCATTTAAAGTGGTGGTTTGGGTGGTCAAGGACAAAATTGTGTCGCGCGTTGATGTCTTTTGGAAATGTCTCTTTCTTACATGAAGAAATTCTAATTCTTTAAACCCTGTCTTTTCATCAATATTTTTATTGTAAAAATCTGTGCTGTTACCAATAACGGCTGAATACGATATCGATATTATAATTTTTTTTTTTTTTTAAATTCAATTCAGATAGTTGTCATAAAATACCTATCTACATTAACCGACTTTAAAAAAAGGAGAAAGTTCTGATATTTTTTCTTCTGTATGACATGCATGTTTTCATTTTAGATTTCACAAGATTCCAGATTAAAAAGAAAAGTGGATGGATAAGGTTACTAGGGAATATTGGTTTCTAGTTTGGTTTTTATTGATATAATGTTGAGAAAAGTCAAAATAATATAAGATACCTATATCCAATCTTTCTAGGCTTCAAATAGTATGACGGAGTCTAATATTAATTAACTTGGACCTTTGCATTACAATATCGCCCTCGTAAGTTACTTTGGTTCCGGGGTTGCGGTAATGTTCTAATGAGATACCGCGGCCCCGGAACTTAAGGGCAGCTGAAGGAACAGGGTGGGTTTTTAGTCAGTAGAAGTCTGACACTCCCTTCCACTTTACCCAGAGCGGGAGAAGTCATTCGATGATTTTCCCACCCAGGAAAAATAAACAGGTTCCTTTGTTTCGATGTCGAGTCCACGGGTTAAGTGTATGTAGGAGGGAGGAGTCATTAGATAAATCATCTAATGACTCACCACAAAAAAATAATTATTACCGAGTGCCTGCTGAAGATACAGTTGTTAACACAACTGATTTTAATGAAAATATATTTATTATCTATACTAATTTTATAAAGAGGAAACCTTTGAATTTTTGTATTTTTGTATGTTTGTATTGAATAGGCTCAAAAACTACTGGACCGATTTCAAAATTTCTTTTACCATTACTTAGAGGGATTCTTCCGAATCCGTATAGGCTATATTTTATCCCGGAAAATAGATAGGATTTTTCGTGGTAGTGAAAATTGTGGAGTAAGGCGTCGAAAAAACTGCCGTACGTTAACGATTCTCGCGAACGCTGCCTATATTTAATATAAACATTGCACCCGTGCGAAGCCGGGGCGGGTCGCTAGTGGAATATAAAAAATAAAAATATATATAAAAATAATATATGGCTGGCTACATTGTCCATGCTCTGATAAAGCAAATAAAATGCCTAACTTGTATTGGAGCATGTTACAAATCAAAACACCTTACAATTTTAAAAAGACACTAAAACAAGTTATTGTACGGATCCACCACAGTAATAGAAATTTGTCGTCGTTGTGAAATTTATATTAAAAGGGCGATCAATGAGAGTGGTTCGAAAGTGCTGTCTCAGAAATATAATTCCAATTATTTTATGCGATCGTTTTTAAAATCACTGATTGGGTAGGTATCATTTATTCCCGGATATTAATTTTCATCAATATGAAATAGAAACTACCAATCATTTGATTGAATTAGCAAGATGCATAATTCAGAAATATATATACGCTCGATTATCATTTTTAGCAAAAACAATCAGGACCCTAAAACTTTAATTCGAAAAACATTTACCAAATTAATTCATTTTAAAAATCAATAATAACAACATACTTGTTTTTCTTTTTGTAATTGAGACTGATAATTATTAAATATTATTATGTGATTTTATTGAGTATTTTTATAATGTTAAACTTCATTTTATCGATATCGATAACTTTCCCTCAATCAAGTAGAGCAATCCCTAACTCGGCATATCTATGAAGCTTGACCTTGAACTGACCAATTGCAGTAGCGCATTTTTTCCTCGCCTCCCAACCCGTATAGGTGAGTTGTGTTCTTCAAAGAAATCGGCCTATAAGCTATCTAGGCTAAATACTCTCTGGTATATACATACCGAGTGCACGGCGTCTTTGGATGATAACAAACGATATGGCAAGAGTTTTCTAATCCTATGTCTACATGTGTGGAGCATATTAGAAACTAGTACTCACGCGGGGCTTCGCTCCCGTGGATTCTATCAAGGTAAAAACATAACTCTCCTTTTTTGCAGTCGCGTAAAAAGTAGCCTATAACCTTCCTCAAGCTTCAAGCTGCTTCCATGCCAAATTGCATCCAAATCCACCCAGGACTTTCGAAGATTAGCGCGTTCAAGCAAACAAACAAACAAACTTTTCCGCTTTATAATATTAGTATAGATTTCCAGAGGCCGAATTTTTCAAATTAAGAAGAACGAAGAGAATTATCGTTTTATTGGCAAGTGACGTGGAAAGTGATGACCCTCATAGTGCTGTGACACGTTTGTTATTACTGGTATTCAAGAAACATATGAAACCAATAATTTGGGGTAAATTCTGTGAGTCACTTATTTTGAGCTGAAACTTTACATAGAGACTCCATACCAGATGTTGTCTTCAGTCCTTTTGGGTAGATATGGGGTTTCCGTTACACGTTGTATACAGATTTTCCAACATTGCAGATTTTTAACCATTCCAATATTTCGGCACCGTTGCAAGCGTCATGATCACGGATGAACTGAAGTTATTGCGGGTGGACGTGTATGAGCAGACGAATCGGTCTGCCCTCTTTCTCGTTCGTTTATTGTGATTGATACCGCTACCACTGTCACTCATAACTCGATTCAGTTCCCGACATACAAGACTCACCGTGTCCACTCCCGAAACTTTTATGGGCACTTTTACGGTTTTTACACAATTGTACCAATTAATTCTAGACCCTCGATAGTTGCCAACCTCCCGGTTGATGTTCTCGTATTTGGTAATCTTAATCGCTTCACTTACCAGTCTAGGTATATACCTCCCCCACCACCATATATATGGGGGTTCTGTCCAGATGACCTGAGGGTTATGTAACTCAATCCAATGGTTCGATCCTACTTCTAAGAGATGTGCTATTGCCGATTTTGGAACATGATTATTTGTCACTGCCCTAATAATAATAAATCAACACTGGAAAGGAAAAATTATCCAAGCGCCATTTTTGGCCATTTTTGTTGTTGTTTTCATTGTTGGAATCGCCTGATTTTTCTGCGTCGTTTGGTCTTACTCACGTCCATCTACGACGACTTTTGATGTCGCTTCGACATTTTGAAGTTCGCGAGAGTTCACTTTTTTTTTCATTATTAAACGACAACGACAACGGTTGTCGTAATTGTGAAATGCTTAGTTTGCCTTTGGTCAAGTTTGACATTTCTGTTCGTACGGTAATTACTCCACTTAGTTAATTTTGCCAGTATCTGGCAATATAGTGCTAGGCGCATAGTATATTTTTTCCTCAGAAAGAATTTGTTCTTTTATCACTGAGGTAATTTTGATTTATTTGGTTTTTTTTCCTACATGGCTTTTAGTTGAAAGGGGTGCAAATGAAATCGCAAGTATTCTCCACAGTTACATAAAATCTGTGGATGAAAGAGAAAATATAAAACACCTTCTTCTATACTGCGACTGTTGCCCTGGGTAGAATAGAAATCGCACTGTCCTAGCCATGATACATTCTACTTTGCAGGAGTGTAATAATCTTCAGACGATACAAATTAATTATTTACTAACAGGACACACATATATGCCTGTTGAAAGTGTACACGCCGTTATAGAGAACAACCTTAAAAAAACTATAAATCATGCGCCTTCGCAATGGTACACTGTATTTGCTACGGCAAGAAAAGAACCTTTTCCGTATGAAGTTTTTATTTAGGAAATTTTAGGAAAAAAAAAATATTAAATTAATATTTAGGTTGTTTTGCCTCAACTTCCACATGTTTTTTATTTTGGTAAGAAAACTTTTACTCTGATATAAATTCTAAAAAAGATATATATTACATTTTTGCGGTACCTTCCTAGCTTGTCGGTTAGTAAATTTTTCCTGTTTCTACTTTTAGGGAAAATTTTACTAAGCGACACTAACTTTAAAACTAAGCATTATTTTTAATATTTACGTATATTATAATATAGATTAAAAATTAATCCAAATAAATTTCTAAGAATTAGGCTTTTTGGACCATTACAAGAATCTACACGACTTTTTTTTCTGAAAATTCAAACTTTAAACAGCTCTACTGTAAAGTTAGTCTGATGTCGCTTGGATAATTTTTCCTTTCCAGCGACGATATGTTCCAAACTCTGCAAGCTACGGTACATTTTGTCCGACCAATATACGGCTTTCCACAGCTGTAGTCCACTTTATAAACACCGGGTTTTTCTAGAGGAAAGGTTTCCTTCGATGAACGCAGCATCTGAGAGAATTTCTAGAACGGAGTGAAGATAGTCTTTACGTCATATTTCCGAACAGTGTTTGCAACCTTACCGTCACTTCTTGCGGCAAAAATGACGGATTGGTGTACCGGAAATCCACTCACACGGGTCACTCATCCCAGACAGCTAAACTCTGTAGTGACTTCGCTTACCAACCAAGCATACGACTAATGTGACGAGGAACATTTACATGATGAGCTAACACATATACAGAAGGAGCTACGGAGAAACGGTTATACAGTAAATATCGCGCAGCGTAGGCAAAAACCTGTTTCTGGATAGCGGAAGTACGAGGTCGAACTGAAGGAACAGAGTGGAGTTTGGTCAGTAAAACTCTGACACTCCCTTCCATTCCACTCAGAGCGGGAGGAGTAGTCTGACAATTTTCCCTCAAAATAACGACCGAATAGTTTACTTCTAGGCAAGAGCGTGTTTCATCGCTGGCCACATTTTAGCTTTCCATCATGTGAGGTTGGGCTCAAATGCGATCCTGGATAAATAAAATAAAGGACATAAGTCACTTTTACCTCTGACTTCGTTTTTGTTGTCAGTTTCTTTCTGGGATGGAAAGATACTCAGCCTTGTAATTGTTAAAGAAAGGAAGATGAACATAAACAAAATATTTCCATATGAAAAAACAATTTTGCCTCTTATTAGTTTAGAATAAGTAAATAACAAACCGAATACCCACACATGAAAATACTTGTATTGTAACACCTTAAGGTGCGTCGGCGAAGCGGACCTGCTAATACGTAACGGAATACTCTTAAAACAGGCAAACAAAACTATCTTCTTACATAGTGAAGAGTTAATTATTGTTCCTACATCTTTTATTACCCGACTAAAACTCAACATAAATCTGAACCATTTTTATTTTCATATATTTTCTGCTTTTTATGCTCAACAAGCGATACGTACTCGCTAAAGGAAGTTTTATGATAGTCCTAATTTACAATAGGACTATTGCAATTATAAATATTTACCAAAACTTTGCAAAGAACATCTAATAACATTTGCCTATAGCATAATGCCAATTTACCTAGGTCTTAATGATGTACATAAAATCAGTAAGTAGCGGGAAAGCTGGAGATTCCAACTTACTAACTTCTTTATTTTTCAAAAATGATCTCTGTCTCATTACAATTTCCTCCTGAAAACCTTCGTGGAAAACCAATAAAGCTAGTATTTAAAACCTCGTACCCGATCGCAACTTCTGGTAATTTGCAGGGCACACAAGCTGTCAGTAAATAAAATTAATATATAAAAGTTATAAGGTGAGCATTCCGAGTAAAAAAATAACAATATCCATCGCTTTCTACTGTTATATACATATGTAACATTTCAGACAAAGGCGTGCAATTAATTTTTCTCAGTAAGTCACGGTTTAAATTAACATAGTGACTAGCATTTTATCGTATAAAATTATATACATAAATAGATAATAAAAAAAACTTCTAAAACTAAGACTTAGCACGAGGAGCTCGTTGGGTGAGCTACGCTTGCCGTGATCGTTCCTAAACCATCTTAACACGTTCGCTGACAGTGAGCACTTAGCCTGACACCACATTACGACAGTAGAATTTTCCACGACGTACTCTTAAAAATAAGTGGCTCGCGTCCCTCGACGTACTGTCATAACGCACTATTTTAATTTCGCGCCTAACGACGTACTGTCAGCGAACGTGTTAACCTATCGAGCAAAGAGAATGTAATACACTATGTACTATCGAGATTCGTCCGTGCCCCGGAAAATAGGTTAAACAGTAACTGGTCTTGGCTGTCATTTGTAGAAACATCCTTTGGGCTTCCTGAACAACTCTGACACTGGGTTGCCCACAGATCTCTCGACAAGAAAATGCGGTTGGATAGTTACTACAAATGGTTCTAAAATTATCGTCTTTTACAGATGGTTCATACTTATCAAAGAAAAACCGATAAACCTTCTTGGTCTAGAGAAACTTTATGTCAGGCAGTTGACGCTGTCCGATCAGGCCTATTTGGATATGAAGCAGCAAAACTTATGGTATACCTCGTAAAACAGTCATGGATCATGTAACGGGTCGAAGGGGCTAAAATCATTCACCACCAGCCTTGTCAGCCGAAATTGAAATAGAGTTAGCTAAAAAATTACAAGAGTAGGTAACAATTTTTCCTTTATGCCTTATAAAGGAAAAATTGTTACCTACTCTTGTAATTTTACGTAATGCATAAAATAAGTCTGATTTGATTAATTAAAGATATTTATTATTCTAGCCAAACATTTTTATTTAAATACAGCAGTTATTTACCTTTTAAAAAAAAAATAACAGCATTTAAGGTTTAGAACTCCTGATTACTAGTCTATGGCGCACTTGCCCCAAAGTTATGGAAGCTGTAGTATCCTATAGGACGAGTACACTAAAAAGAAACCAAGAGTAATGCGTTTATTTGTTTATGTTCTATCAAGTAAATTATCGGTTTTTCTAGTAACGTAAGATTTTAGCGGTATTATTTAGATAGGCGCACTTGTCCCGTTTTCAGGGGCAAGTGCGCCTATGTCTATGTTTTCCAATTTAATAGAAAATATCGTTAAGATATTGATAGAATTGATTGATTCGAAGTTTCTTACAGCTAAAACATTCCAAATATTGACAATTTAATAAATGTTTACTCATACATAAGTCAGCATTAAAAAAATATTTTGCATCGAAATCATCTATGCAAAAACTATGGCGCCCTTGTCCCGCCTGACAAAAAGAGACGTTGACTTTTGAGTTTTATCGGTGTTTCTTTTTATCTAGCTTAACTTAAAACAGCAAAATGACGCATTTTATAAATGTGTTATTTATAACCAACTAGCTTTTGCCCGCGACTTCGTTCGCGTGGGAGGTTTTTCCCGCGTGAATCCCGATCCCATGGGAATTTCGGGATAAAAAGGTCCGTCTCCTGGTTCTAAGCTACCTCCCTACCAATTGTCAGTCAAATCGGTTTAGCCGTTCTTGAGTTATAAATAGTGTAACTAACACTACTTTCTTTTATGTATATAGATTTTCAAAATCCATACTAATATTAAAAATGCGAAAGTAACTCTGTCTGTCTGTCTGTTACCTTTTCACGCCTAAACCGCTGAACCGATTGAGCTGAAATATGGCATGGGAATAATTTAGGACCCTGGTAAGGACATAGGATAGTTTTTATCCCAGAATTCCCACGGGATCGGGAATTACGTGGAAAAAACCTTCCACGCGAACGAACTCGCGGGCAAAAGCTAGTAAAATATAATTTCATTTCCATTAGTCGGATGACCGTCTGGTTGCTATTCCGGCGTTACTTACCGGATTCCTGCGGCCTTCTACTCAAATAACCCAATGTATTACTCAATAATTTTATGAGATTTTTATGCATGTGTAGGAAACAATTCTTCATTAATCAATATTCACAAATCGAACACAATATGGTTATACAATAGCCACGGATTTCACACGACGTGGCAATGATGTATTACTTCCATAATTCCGGGAACTTGATAATTTAACGGTAGAGGTTTTATTACTGCTGTGGTAATAAATCGGGCGCTTTGTACAGCAACTTGCAACAGTAATAACTTATCTATATTCTAGACGGTTAGTGAACCTAAACAACGCCTTGAGCGCGAAATATACATCGTGTAACAGAATAAACGCAATTCCTGAAAGTAGTTGGTTCAGAATCGGCTTCTGAATCGATTTCCGTAATAAAAAACAGGTGTTAAATTTTGACGGCTTTTTTATTCAAGGAAATGCGCTCGTGTGCGTGTCGGCCACTAACATTTCATGACTATGCGTCTGCGTAAGGATACCTATTGTATGACGCACATACGTTTTGCGATAACTATTTTATAAAAATGTCTAGGTTTAGTTTCAATTTATTTAGTTACGGATGTTGTGTTGTTTCACATGGGTACCATGTGCCCCTTATAGTTTCGTCATGTCTGTCTGTCCGTCCGTCCGTATGTCACAGCCATTTTATTCGGAAACTATTAGGACTACACATGTGAAACTTGGTAGGTAGATGTATTCCATGAACCGCTTACCGATTCTTATACAAAAATTAAAAAAAAATATAAGTTAAAGGTTTTTTTTTCAGTTTCAGTTCCACGTAGCCTACGTGGAACTGAAACTGAAAATATTTTTTTTTTCATCAAACCTTGTAACATACGTATTTGGTGTCTTTGGATAGATCATTGAAAATGAAATTTAAGTTTATAAGTTTTTTTTCCTGAAATTGTAATATAATATAAATATAATGTAAAGTGGTAAAATGGCTCCTCTAACTTCTATAAAAATTCTATAATAACTTCTATAATATAGTCCAACAGCTTGGCCACTAGGCTATTGACACTTCCAATTCGTACACGCAATGCAAGTATTTAAAAGTTATCGTTTATAAAACAATATCGCTTTAACGGTTAAAAGAAAGCGCGTTGACTGGCACCGTTTGGTTTCTAATGCACTTTGTTATAGCTGTAGTGGGACTAGACTAGTAAACCTTTTCTTTACAACCTAAATATGTATGAGGTAAGGAAATTATTGCTATCTACTCTTTGACTTATACGTACCAGTAACAACGTTATAAAACTGCTAATGTAACGTGATTAGATTAAATTACTTATTACTTTTCGGACCATGGGGCCCGTGTGTGTGTTCGAGACACTAACGCCATCTAGCGGCGAGTAGCAGTACTGTGTATCTCAAGTAGCTTCTGGAATATTCTTGGTAGTATAAACAGTGAGTCGATTGTACAAGAATGTTCAAAAACGCAGAGCAGGGTATAAATAGATCGCAAAGGGACGCAGACAGTCTTATTACAAGATACGAGGCGATATAATCGAAGCTATACAAGTGAATTTCAGTGCGATTTAAGTGTTAAGTGACAAGTATTGTAGTGTGAATAACTGTGTTAATTTTTATTTCGTGTTTATTTAATTAAAGTGTTAATTTTGGTTTAATTGGCGTTAATTATTTCTATCCCGAACCCCAGCTCGTGACATTATTTATTCAGCAAATCTTTTTTCTTACTAATATTTTAAATGTGACAGTTTGAGTATGGATCTTCATTACTATCGCGCAACAATTATTGAATGAATCTGAATCAAATTTGGTATGTAGATAGATGAAATCTTGGAATAACATATGGACTACTTTTTATCCCGGAATTTCACGGGATCGGGATTTCCACGGGAAAACCCTACCACGCGAACGAAATCGTGGGCAGAAACTAGTTGGTTATAAATAACACTTTTACACGGTTTTTATTCGTAAACTCTGAGAAGTGGAATTGAAAGGAAACACAGAAACAAACTCAGAGGTCAACATCTCTTTAGAAGTCCATACAATCCATATACCTAAATAAAATCATATGAAAACCACGTAGGTTTATGTCTGTGGTGGTCTTTTGAGGAAAGAAGCAGACATAAAAGTTTACAGTGAAAAATGCTTGCAAGCATTTGTCAGTTATCGTTTTAAAAACAATACTGCTTTAGCTGTTAGAAGAAAGCTAACACGTTGGCTGGCACCGTTTGGTTTCTAATGCATTTTGTTATAGCTAAAGTGGGACTAGAATGGCAAGCCCTTTCCCTTTACGAACAATCTCCATTCAAATCTGCTCTCTTGGTACTTATAGATAAAACAGAATGCAGGTTAAGCCAGTTTATATAGAACCTGTCTAAAAATGACTAAAAATCGGATTTACAATTAAAAGAAATCTAATAGAGAAATCAAAATGTAATTATCTAAACATTTAAATAAAATGTATGTGTCTGTCTGTTTTATCAAGTGTTTATTTTTATTTACATGATACTAAAACAGAAAGACCTGTTTTGAATTTTTGTCTGTGTGAGTCTTTCTGTTTATACGGGCTAATCTCTGAAACTGACTGACTGAACTGATTCTAATATAGGGTGGCTATAGGGCAACATAAATGCTAATTTATATACCGGAATTATGTCGAGATCGGGATTTACGCGTTAAAACATTCGACGAGATAATATCTTGACTTAAAAGTGACTATTGAAAAATCAGTCATATTCACGTATGACATTACTTTTCGTTTGAGTAACTGGGCTTAAGTGGGGTTTAATAAGCACACGGATCGATACAATAAGTGCATATTATAATTTCTTCATTGGACGAGAAATAGCACTTAGGAGGGTAAATATATACCGACCTAATACAAATTAAACATCAGCTGAAGGCAAAAAAAGGATAAAAGTGTCAGTTCCCGAGATCAATTTAAAATTAAATTATATCTATATTTTACCGGTAACGTCATCTGACATAATTATTTCAAAACTATTTATAAAATTTTGTTGAAGGTAAACATGACAAATGAACGTATTAACCTTTCCGTCCTTCATTTAATAATAAATATAGATAGTAATAAATTGCTCAATGCAGATTTAATGTTATCTTGATTCAAATAGGTTTTAATATTTAGCGATACGTTAACTGGAACTGGGAGCTACCTACATAACTCTATTTAAATGAGTTATTAGGATCTGATATTTTGATTTCTGCATTTAAGATTTCCAGTAAAACATATAATAAGTCTAACAATTTAATACCGACGAAGTTATTAGCTTGATTAATTTATAGATAACTAGTTTCTACCAGCGACTTTGTTGGTGTTTGTATTTTTCAAACATTTTGTTTTATACAAACTTTCTCCGGATAATAACGTACACGAAAGAAAAATAATTATCCAATTCGGTGCAGTCGTTTCGAAATTGTGCGTTTACGTACATCTTGGTGAATAGTTTTTATTAAAATCAACTTAGAACAATAATTAAATAACATACCATATTGTTTTTTGACATCCAACAAATTATGAAACTTCACATAAAAATCCACATATTTTCACCACAAAAAATTATTGGCCAACTCTGTTTCGTCGATGTTTTTTTCGATTAATCGTCGTAGATCAACGAATGCGTGCGCGAGCGCGGCGGATTGATACAGAATGTGGTGCGACTGCTGATAACGGTGATGCGTGCGCGCATGCAAGCGGGGAACATCGTTGGATTACTGGAGAATCCATCACAAATACAAAGCGGGGAATACACGAGAAAGACTTTCCAGCGGAGGTATATCTGCTATAGATCTCTCCTAAAGTTATAATTAGCACTTTTATAACTAAGCAACTTAAATGTATTTGATGACACGGTTGGTGAAATTGTTGAGCGATTGACTGTTTGCTGTGTCGCGGGTTCGATTTCGGTAAAAATGTTTGTAGGGCCTTCAAATAGTCGTATCGGGTCTGGGTGTTTGTAATAATACACACATGATAACGCCGATTCTTCACGATGTTGTTTTCCTTCACTTGTATTGTTCCGAAGTTATTTAATTAAAATCACCGATTACAAGACTGTTATTATAAAGTAATCCAATTAAAAATATATTTCACGCATATTATGTTGTTGAAAAATTGTAGATAGCTATGATAACTCAGCTTTAAAATCCGGTTCACTGGAGTGTGGGCAGTTGATCTTGGAATCTTTAGTGTACCTAATACTACAAACATAATTTAAAAAAATGTGTTTTAGTACATGTATCGTGTACATGTAAATGCCCAAACACTTGAGATAACAAAGTATTTTTTTGTTTTAGTCACAGACAAATACTTCTGTTTTATTTATATGTATGTACTAGTACTCACGCGGGGCTTCGCACCCGTGGATTCTATCACGGTAAAAACATAACTCTCCTTTTTTGCAGTCGCGTAAAAAGTAGCCTATAACCTTCCTCAGCTTCAAGCTACTTACATACCAAATTGCATCCAAATCCACCCAGTACTTTCGAAGATTAGCGCGTTCAAGCAAACAAACAAACAAACTTTTCCGCTTTATAATATTAGTATAGATAAGGGAAGTGGGGGAAACTTGGCACACATATTTATTTATTAAAACTTTATGCAACACAAAAATGTACAAAGGCGGACTTAATGCCATAGGTTATAACCTGGAATAACACATAGGCTACTTGTTATAGAGGAAAATGTGCAAAATGTCCAGGCGAACAAAGTCGCGGGTCCCAGGTACAGCTAGTAAATTATAATTTAATTATTATATTTTATGTACGTTTTTTGTAAACCTCTTAGTTTTGGTTTCAAACACTGAACGTGTAACGTGCAAACTGTTCTTGTCGTCAATTGTAATTCATTGGTTTAAAAAAAAAATTGAAATTGACAGTGCCTTTATTTATTTATTAAACTTTATGCAACACAAAATAAACAAAGGCTGATTTAATGCAGCAAGGCATTCTCTACCAGTCAACCTTGGGTGGCGAAGAGATAACATGACAGGTGCATAAAAAATACACTAAGTAGATAACATGTTCAAAGTTAAAGTTTTTTTACAAATATAACTAAAACGAACTTACATACATATTTATCATAATACATACCAAAAAATATATATAATGTTTTGTTTGTCTACGTCATAGCTACTTATACGTGTTTTTTGGAAGTGTTAGCGTTATGTTCATGCAGTTGACTGTACACATTATCAGTGATAAGTCAGTCACCTCGTCTCATCGCTCTTCGGTGCTGAATGAAACCTCTTAATTTAAATAATAATCAACGTATATTACTTTTAGAGACTCATTGTAATTGATGCCAAATCAATTGACAGGTTGTGCTTGTCGTTCAGTTTATAGTTAAATGGTATGTCTGCACTATTAATACGTAGGTGACTAATTGGTGACCAATCACTTTTGAAGCAGTGTTGTAATAAAAATAATGTTGCGAGAATACAGGGCTCCCTTAGACTTAGACTTACCGCAGAACTGCATCTTGCATATACAAATACCCCGCCCTCGATTACTTCGCCCGCGATTTTGTTGGTGTGGATTTTGAAATAATTGATAGCCTAGGTATAGCACTCAACAATAATGCGCCTTTCTACCAATGCAATAACATTTTAGAATCGGGACATTAGTTCCGGAGATTAGCTCTTATAAACAAAAAATACCTCTTTATAATACAGTATGTTAACTAACAGAGGGCGTTCCCGTTAACCCGCAATAGTATAGCATCCATACATGCTAAAAAAATATTACCATTCGAAAACAAAATGTTTATATTTTTTTTAATATTAAAATATTCACTAAAAATGTTAAATTGATACGTAAAAGAAACACACTGTACACGCGTACTTGAATGACGGCAACGTCGCAATTTATTTATGAAAGATGGGTCGCCTGTGCTGCGATTTAATTGATGTGTTTATACTATTGCGGGTTAACGGGAACGCCCTCTTAACATACTGTATTAATATATACATATAAACTAACATAGAACCTCATTATTCTTGGAGTCATTTAAATGTAGGATACCGCTCAAATAACACGATAACTTACAAATGCTTCCACTGTCTGGATATGTCATGGACATTAAGAGACGTTATCTCTGAGTTTGCTTCGGTGTTTCTTCTCAGAGTAGTCAATTCGGAAACACCGGCCTCATCTAGCTTAACTTAAGACGCAAAAAATGGTGTAAAATGTTATTTATGACCAATTTACAAATAAATATTTCATTTCATTTCAGTAACCCGAGTCGATGATGGCACGTCATGTTCCACGCGCGTCTATAGCAGTCAGCACTAACGACGAGGCAAGATAGAGCCATTGCCTGCTAAGGTTGCTATAATGTCCTTACCCTGGAAGGCAAGAGCAACCAAAGGAACATAGTGGGTTTTTAGTTAGAGCGTTTACTAATAAGTATATAGGTATATATTTTGTTACCCAACTGCAAAGGAAGGGTTATGTTTTTCGTGCGTATCTTGTATGTAGATATGTAATATTCTTTATTACCTCATAACTTCAGAACCGCTGAACGGATTTTTATAATTGAAGTATTGTTGGATTTGTCTTAGTAGCCCAAGTGTTCTTAGATAGGTGGCATTTGAAAAAATCAAACATGGCGGCTGTGGGAAGCCATTATAAATACCTAATGAATATATTTTTTTTTTTCGAATATCACAATTTGAGTATCAAGTTAAAGGGCTTATCACAAGGATTTCAAAAAGGTATATCATATTTGTCATTAGTGTAATAATAGCAAAAATAATACAAAGAGAAAGTTTAAAAATATGGAATTAGCTCTTTCACTTTCTGAATCCAGTGAGGTGCCAATGTGATAATACCGGGAAAATTAAAAAGTTGTTCATTAATATTTTAACTGAAAAGTTGAAAAAAAAAGATTTTTTTAGAGGCTACTTTGTGATTTTTTTCTATCAATTAAAATTTGTTGTATTATGTTTTCAACACACTACTTAACTAGATTATATCCTGAAGAATATCATATATTTTTCTGATTGTGTTAACTGCAGTGAATCATATACTTTAAAGCATTATAAAACTCGCGTTTAGCTCTTGTAGTCCCCTTAAAAAGTGTCGTTACAACTTTTCGTCTTAATTTTTTCCGACTTCGTTCCAAAATCAAGTTTCTAGATCAACGCAATAAAGAAATATAGATATATGAAATATTTTAATACTTCTTTCCTTCCAAATCAAATAATTGATATGCACTACCTATTGACCTGAAATAAAAAAAAAACTTATCTCACAGCACAAGTACTGGAAAATGTACGTAAAATATTATAATATTGCGATATCGAAATTTTTATCCAACTGGGATAAATGGCCGTAACGGGCTTACAACAAAGAATGAAATGTTGGGAATACGAATACATACACAATGCTGTTTTTTATCTGATTAAATAAGTGGGAAATTGGTTTCAGAGACTGTATTTCTGTTTTTATTTATTTATTCAAGTTATCCAACAGCTTCTGTATACAGTATTTCGTGGGTATAAGTTTTTTTTTTATTGGGGATTTTTACGCAATGCGTATGATAGCCCCATCATACCCTAAATCTATTTAAAATATTAACGTTAATTAAGTCCTACATTTTGCCAAGAATTTGAACAGACACTTCGCATCATCACTGCTTGGTTGAGAAATAAGTCTGTGGAATGAACCTAGATCGAGTCTGTTCAAGTTCAAGGCTCCAAAATGATTATTTCTGTAGGACTCAGAGGGTATAAGTTACAAATAGCCTAAGTCTTATACAGTCACCAGCAATAATAGGAAAACCAGCACGAATTTTGACAAATGCTGGTTTTCCTATAATTGGACACTTTTTTATGTGTTATCAATTAGGTTTAATTAGGTAAAAAGATTGAGAATTAAATTAAATTAAACATAATAAAATTACTATCCAAAACTAATGTATACTGCTGATGTAAAACAGTAGAAGTGGTAGCAGTTTTGAAACAGTGACCGTCGTTTTTCTTCTAAATGCAAATACCTTGCGGGTAAAAATCTTGCGTGTTTTATTATCATACATGTGGTATGATAATAAATCTATCCCGTATGATGAATAAATGGATTTACTTCGGTACGTATGCTGTACCTTGTGCAACTCCAGAACTCCAGTAGGTCTGCACTCAGCTTAAAACTATTAACGATGCCAATCAGTAAAGACATTTTTACATCGTAAATAATAGCTAACACCTCTCACTTTACCTTAAAAAAATCGTTGCAACAAATTATTATTTTTTGTCATTTTCACGGACACAGCCGATGTCGTTATGGTGTCAAAAAATGTGTAGTTTTGTATGTTATTGACACCAACGCGCTTCTTTCTTTACTGTATTCGATGTTTTAAAGTAAAAAACCGCAATGAAATCGAAAGTGGTCGATAATGAGTTCGATAAATCTTAGGTAGGTACTGTGCTCGTTCACCCATGCGGTTGCAAAACGCAACGAGTTGTCGGTTTCCTATTGTGATTGTAATAGTAGTGTTGTAAATGGTCATTGTGCGCTGCACTTAACGTTTCAGATACCAGGGACGCAGAAGTGAATGGTAGACTAGACAATGTGAAGAAAGTTAACAAGGTCGGGAATCTCGGTCTTATTTTGTGAAAATATCGTAGTAAACGTACTACCTGACTCGCAAGGCAACCTCCAACTTAGCTAAAAATTCTTGTCTGGATTGTTCACGGCAATAGTGTTATGGACGAGGTCCGAACCCGAGCTTCTTCTATTTTTTGTATTCAAAGGAACCTTCAAAAGGTGCTCGGACCTTAGGGAGCAAGACGGAGAATTTCAATTCTTCGACAGTTATCATTATTACACGGAAAGGGACCTGTAAAGACCACTTTGTAAATCAGTTCAGTTCAGTCAATTTAAGTGCCTGTGTTTTGAAACAAAATAACTGTGTTTTCACAAGTGCTTATAGTTATGTGCTATTCTGTTTGTCCGGGTTAACCTCTGGAACGGCTGAACAGATTCTACTTGTTTTTTAAACCCAAAAACAGTCCCACGCGAATAAAAATAAAATACATTTATTTCGAGAAACTGGGACTCACAACATTAATTTACATCATTTGAAAAACTCACAGCAAATATTATAAATTAAATGAATATGAAATAAAATAATTAGAATAAAATGATCGTAACAAGATTTTTCAAATGCCAGTAATCAAATAAACCAAAATCGTGAAAAATTATGCGAAAATTAAATTAAATGAACATTAAAATATTAATTATTAACTTTCAACATCCTAAAATCTCATCATATGGACAATCCGCCTTGCCGGCAATCCTCAGGACTGCACTGGTGCAACTGAATGAAGTCCAGGCTCAGCTAGACCTTAAATCCCTGCCACTATACAACACACACTATGAACTTGTCTGTGTTCCCTGCCACTTATGTGTTATTGTTATTAACAACAGTGAACAGACTTCTTTTGAGCTCGCTCGTTCCTACGTAGACCTCATTTATCGCGAAATAGAGGTCAAGAGTACACTTATCCGAAATAAAAATAACAAGGCATCTACAGAAAATAGTTCCGAATATACTAAAGACTTTCTAAAAAGCATGTAAATTAAAACTTTTCATTGGTGCTAAACCGTGAAGATTACTTTATCCTGAATTACGGTGTTACTTAATTCTATCAGATAATATTGTGAGTGTGTGCGATCAAATTCACTTTATTACAGTACTTAAGTAGATACTTACACTGACTACACTGTCGTTAACACTCATAGAAACATATTAAATACAATGTAACGGACGGTGATCAAGGAGTTAGTGGCACAGCACGGATGATAAGCAAGGTTTGCCATGGTCATTCCTTGAGAGTGTCATGGATGGGTTGGTCTTGAGAGATTTGTATATAAAATCGGATATAATAGAAACACTTATTCGATTTCAGAAACACACAACATCTATAATCACAAAGTTACAAACATTATAAAAATAAGAACAAAATCTCGGTGAACAAGTGAAGTCTACACCAAAAGGAATAGCAACTCGGCATTTGATAGACGAAAAACATCCAGCGCTGGTTTTCAGTTGGCACCCCGCAGTGGCACATATAATCGGTATTTTTTTCATTGTGAATAGGTTCGCGTTTGGCCACCATCTCACTTGATGGTAAGTGATGATGTAGTCGAAGATGGAGAACGCTTGCCTGGAAGTAACCTGTTCACTCTTGACTCCCGATTCAACTAGCGATCAGGAAACACAGACACCGGCAGGGAATTCCACTCCTTAGCCGTACGCACAATGAAAGTATTCCCTAAACGTTTTGTGCGTATGAGTAGGATGTCCATCATGTAACGATGGCGCATCGCCGTTTGTCTTGTAGTCCGATGATGGAACGGGCTTGGCAGAAATCCGAAATGTAAACGATAGAAAACAGATAGACGTGCAACTCGTCGTCGATGTTTAAGGCTCTGGAGCTTTGATTCGACCAGTGAATCGTTGCCAATGAGTCTCTTGGCCCGTTTCTCCATAGACTTAAGCGCGTCCACTTCATGATAGACCCGATCATGTTAACACAGTCGAGATTCATTCGTGCTTTGGAAAGCACGTTAAGCTGTTGGTCTGGCTGTCATCTATACTAATATATAATATTATAAAGCGGAAAAGTTTGTTAGTTTGTTTGTTTGTTTGTTTGTTTGTTTGTTTGCTTGAACGCGCTAATCTTCGAAAGTACTGGGTGGATTTGGATGAAATTTGGTATGGAAGTAGCTTGAAGCTTGAGGAAGGTTATAGGCTACTTTTTACCCGACTGCAAAAAAGGAGAGTTATGTTTTAACCGTGATAGAATCCACGGGAGCGAAGCCCCGCGAGAGTACTAGTTTGTATATATTTGACAATCATTTCGGTTAGTTAAAAGCTAGGAAGGTCTGACAACAGTCTTGCTATGGAGGATGTTGTCGTGGAGGTTAGATAGGCGATAGATCCATGTAAAACAAAAACAAAAAAAATCTAAAACACGCTAATACTCAACAGCTCAGTTAGTAAAATGGCTAAACAAATTAGATGTAATAGAGTATAATCCAATCATCGTGCTCACCACAGAATTGTTAAAAGAGGACCACTTTATCTGTACTGAGGTACTCACTCCCGGGAATATATAAACGCGAGATGTTACCAGCATGACTTTTTAGTAACTTATCATAATTACCTTTTTTGTGAGTGGCCTCTCCCAGGTGAACCTATGAGGTTGTCAGCTGGTTAGCCAGATTTGACTATGACGGCTTTCATTATTATAATTATTCAAGCCTCCAGCCTGGGTTTGCTAACTTATAACCCAAGCGGCCACACGCTTAGGTCACACTCTGTGGGACTCAGAGGTACAGACCTCGGCTTAGGGCGTCGCTGGGGAAGAGCAGATAAGACTCCTTCTTCTCTTCTTCCTTTGTGGTCGACTCTTCATGACTGAAAATCGCGATCACCAATCTTCACCCAGCGATTTGTCGGGCTTTTCCATTTTTGCGGTCAGAGGCTAAACGGACAACTTTCTCGAATCTATGAAAGCTGCTCTGCTTCAGTTCTGCTTCAGTTCCTAAAATAAATAAAGAGATAAAAAAAAAAAAATTAATGGGGATCTCCCTCTGGACCTCTTGCCCTCCACGTTGGTAAAGATGATCAGCTTTTCTAAGTTTTCATCTTGGCGGCGGATAATGTGACCGAAATAGCTGAGGATTCTGCGTCCGGCATATTGTGGACAAGCGATCTTTGATGCCGAGCTCTTGTAGTATAGATACATTTGTGCGGAACGCAGTCCATGGGATTCGGAGCATGCGTCGCCAGCACCACATTTCAAATGCATCTATTTTCTTCCTCTCTGCCTCTCGGATTGTCCATATTTCGGTACCATACAAGAATATGGGAAAAATGAGCGCCCAAACCAGACGAGTCTTGGTTTTCCTAGATATTCCTCGATTCTTCCAGCTCCTTTGCAATCGAGTCATAGCATCTTTTGACATGCCAATGCTCCGTCGAATATCGTCGCAGCAGTCCCCATAATCTTTCATGTATGCTCCCAGATACAACATTCCCGTAACTGTTTCTATACCGGGGATGACGACCTGATCCGAGAGCGAGCCAGTACGGTCGACAATCATGAGCTTCGTTTTGCTCCTGTTAACTTAAAATCACACCAGTTCACTTTCAGTCTCGAGTGTTTGCAGCATTCCTCTCATTGCTACCATGTTCGGCGCGAGTAACACTGTATCTTCGGTGTACCTTAGGTTCGAAATCTTCATACCACCAATAGTAAAAACTTACTTACTTCTTTCTATACCTAGAAGAATAACGCTCTTCTAAGCTTCTATATCTATCTAATTCGCATGCAAGTGGTATGCATTTCGGCACAGCACGCCAATAGCCAATCCGCCGCGCCGTCCGCGTATCGCATTTCAACTTCAAGTCGTGATTTAGATGTCGCAACAGCAAACACTGACTCATGCTTACAATTCAGTTGCACCGTTTAGACAGCGAAGGGCAAGGCACCACTCACTATGCGCATGCGCATTGATGTTGCAAGACTAAGGGATAAGATGGCATCATTTGCTTGGCAATCTGTTGATAATTACATTAGCTACATAATGTATGTACACAAAATCTCGTAGTTTATGTCGTCTGAAGGTTGTGTTGCATGAAATTAACACCTCGCTTGTATTTCTGAGGGGCTGGGCTTAGTTGTACTTAGCTACTTACTACCGTATTTTTATTGCATACAAAAACATGTGCTAAATATTTTCATTTAAATAATCTGGATATTTAAATCTCATAAAATACCTTAATAAAAAAAGCCCTTTCATATAATATAATACTTCACTCGAGCTTGAATTTCGAATGTCGACCCCTATAACACATTATGTAGAACCATTATAGGATTTTTACCATGTGTTTTGGAGTAACCGATATTTCGGCCCGGTTCATAGTCATGGACGAACATGGCAAATATCATAATACCATTATTGTACAGACGCCAGCACATGAAGCTACCCGAAACTGTCAAATTTTCCCAATCAACCTTGAACCTAATTTCTTTAACAATAAAGTTGAAAATCTATTAAAGAAATTTGATAGATTGTTGTAGCTTGATGTGCTGGCGTCTGTACATAAAGTTAATAAAATAAATAAATTAGTAATATACTGTTAGTGACCTTGTAGCTTAAAACGTATTAGACATTATTTGTTATGAATTAATTACAAATGTATAGTTTTCAGATTTTTCCTTAAACTTGTACCATACAAAGATGTTACTAGCCATATTTCATAGTAGTCAACGGAAAGTACCATATCAATTTTTATTCTCTTGGAAGTGCATTTTTGCGGCATAAATGGCTGTATCTTTTTTAGTGAATTTAGAAGTTTGTCTTTTTCACAGCTTCAAGGGATTGTAGGCTAACTTGAGTAAATGGTTCATATCGATATCACTACGCGTTCCCCAAATAAACGGTCTTGACAAAAAGACAGACAGACAGACGGACAACAAAGTGATCCAATAAGAATTTCAAATCATTTTGTCCTTTGAGGATTTGCTGTGCCCGACAGGGTCCACAATGATCTAAAACAATGTATATCTTACCTACCACCTAAGTTCACATTGTGGGATGCAAATAAATGTATTGAGTATTGAAATCCTAAAAGTGGTCAAAATGTAAAATAGTGAAAAAAGTATTGTCAGGTTTTGTATTGACTAAAAAAACTTTTTTGCAAAAAAATAAAACCGACTTCCATATCAAAACACTACAAAGCCAAAAATAATTTTAATTTCGGTAGTCGGTGTTATTGGTTTTGTATTTTCTTTTTTTTCACATCGCCTTCCGAAATTAAAATTATTTTTGGCTTTGTAGTGTTTTGATATGGAAGTCGGTTTTATTTTTTTGCAAAAAGTTTTTATTTTCGCGCTTTTTAGTGGGTCAATTTGTAATTAATCTAGTTATAAAAGCCAAAATGTCAACTAGAAAAAAATAAAAACGCGCGAACAAAAAACACAATGCAGAGTAAACGAAAAGATCATCAATGTAAATATTTTTTTAGACTTTTGTTGATTTTTCAGAAACGGCTTGTCCGATTTCGATAAAATTTTCATGGGACCATTTGGGAAGTATACCCTTTCCAACAAAAAAAAAAATTTTTCAAATCGGTTGGCAAGCGACGGAGCTATGCCCGAACAAACATAAAAAAAAAACAAACAAACATCCGAATTGAGAACCTCCTCCTTTTTCAGAAGTCGGTTAAAAATAATATTTGATGTACATTGGATGGATAACCCGAAACAATTCATAAACTTAGAAAATGTCTTGTTTTAAGATTGAATGATGCTGTTAGTAACTATGACAGTTTCAAAACTCATAGAAATAATATTGTATATTCTATTCCTCCATCTCCCTTTCGCAATCATTCTACCAGACGAACTGCAGGATGCCATCCATACTTGCTTGATATACCATTGGTATATGTAGGTATCTATTACTTTTCGAGTCGGCAAAACATGTGCGAAAATCCCACGCGGATAATTTCGGGAATTTGTTTCCCTAATGTTTATTTCAGAAAGTCACCATCAGAAGTAAATAACACTTCACCAGAAAAATGCACAAGATGCCACGTGACGACGCGACGTGATAATAAAGTTTATTGCTTCAAGACTCTCTAGTGGTTTCTAATGCTTTCACAAGTTGATGTATTGTGTTCGATGCGCTGGAGCAACCGTATTGTTTGACTCGCGACATTATTATGCAGCACATTTACATTCAGTTCATTCTTGCCAAGGAATATCAAGTTACTCATTTACTGGGTTGTGGAGGTCAATTAGGCAGTCACTCTACCTGGATTCGAACTCGTAAGTCGTGCCTGTAACCATTGATTAAAAACAGTACGTAGCAACTGTAATCTGAATTAAAAACAAAAGGAGAATAATCGGGACTGGGAAGAGACGAAAGATTGTATTCTAGAGTTTTGGCTTCCGCCCTCGCCCCATAACTGGCAGGGTAAGGTTTTTATATAGGAACATATAATATATAGCTTTTTACCTATGAAATTGCCATTTTTTCATGAAATAAGTAAACTTTTTTTTGTATATTTTTTATTTATACTTATCAAAATCGAGTACTCATATTTTATAACGGATTTGACATATTGGTTCATAATTCGAACAATAACAATGGTGACCCGTGGTTTAATCCGAGGTAATCTATATTTATATTATAAAGCGGAAAAGTTCGTTTGTTTGTTTAGACACGCTAATCTTCGAAAGTTCTGGGTGGATTTGAATGAAATTTATTATGAAGTTAGCTTAAAGCTTGAGGAAGTTACTACCTGACTGCAAAAGTAGGAGGTTATGTTTTATCATGATAAAGACACGGGAGCAAAGCTCCGCGCAATTCCTAGTTACTAATATTACTTTAAGATTACTATACTTAGTACCACGGAATAGATGAATAAGGCTGGAATGATAATGTGGGCGAGGCGAGCGCGCCACATTTATGATACGAAAATTATAGCGCGACCGATTAATTCATTCACCGCGTTTAGTGCGCTTCGGATTACTTCGGAACACAGAGCTCTGCTTTAAAATGCCGTGTTGTGCAATTATAACCTGTAAAACAAAAAGTCAGACCGCAAGTATAGAGCGAGGAGGTATATCTTCTCAACTAGCATAATGGGCTGCATTAGGGCTTTGGAGCGTATCCGATTATTACTTATGGTAATAGACGTAAGCGCTAGAGCGTCTACTACAGACTTAAAGCAGCCGCTTTAGCGCTTTTTGGGCGCCATTTTATGCAGCCTAAAGTTCCATTTAACCTGCACAACGGTTGCATAAAGGATCCTTAATAGCTATAACGATTTATTAACGCTATACTAAAGCTTTCATAGCGCCACTTTTGAATGATTTTGAACTACTTTGAACGAATGAATTGATTATAGTTCTTTATTGTACATCTTCAGTTGACATTATTTTTAATATTTTGGTAAAGTGTTTTCGTCGCCATCATGAAAATAAAACAAAAAGAAGTAAAAGTTTGCATTCTGTATTAGCAAGATATATAAAGATACTTAAAACGCTGTCCAGTTTACTGTAGATATCTATATAAGATAATTTTCAAGTAATTTTAACGCGCTTTTATAATATTTAAAAAATTAACAAAAGACATGTGATATTTTTTATTTGTTATACAGAATAAATTTTATTTCCGTATTTTTACGTGTCGATAACTGACTATTTGCAAGTGGCCGATTGTTTACCGGTACATTTAATGCACATTTAACTGAAAAACCAATGTATATCAACTCAATTTTGCAAGACAATTATAAGTTTTCTTAAAAAATCATGGCGTCATTGTAATGCAGTCATAACCTGCAGTTTTAGCTCTAATAACTCCCTTTTGAGAATCATAGCGCTAATTTTCACCCTTCTAACGCTTCTAGTGATTTTTGTTCCCCTAGTGCAACTCACAGCCACAAAAAGCTCCTATTTTCTTGTTTTTGAGGTTATAAGATGTAGTTACGTACTTATTCGTTTAGCATCCATTTTTATTTTTATAATAGTTACAAAAGCGGCTGTAAAATGGCGAATGGATTGAGCCTGCAAGGAATGACTATTATTACTAAAGGCCTTAGCTACATGATTTTTTTGTAACTATAGTATGCATAAGAGTTTCTATTATTTCTATAATGAAACTTATAGTACTATAATAGTGGTTACTATAACTATAACCTATAAAAGTTACAATGGAAACCACTGTACAGCTGTGAGTGGCAGAATGACCTTCGTAACTCTCATATAAAGGTGTAAGTGGTAAATGAGTTCTACCGTGGACTACTGTGAAGGCTAGGGTAGTATTTGATTCAGCTTATAGCACCTTAAGTAACTTTTATAACTATAGACGTTTACGGATGCAGATATGCAACTTTGAACTGCTTTTTGAACCCTTAAAGCGCTATTTTACAGCCGAAAGTAACAAAATAGGCTGCAATTTCCACTAATGTGCTCGTTGGGTTTCCATCGGTAAGTCGAAAATAACATTTAATTACAATTTTATTTTAAAAACATAAAAATATTCTAATCACTATGAAATTCTGAACATTAACAACATTATTGCAACAAGTTACAAAAAGTATACATTGCCTGGACCAAGTCCGCTTACAATGTACTGCGTGCACCACACTTCAACCATTGACGTTTTGTCCTTTGCCCTGATTGGCCGTAATGCACGGCACATTTTTATCGACAGTGAGTGAATCAGTAGCAAGCTCTCGATTTAAGTGTGTGTAATTTATTTGTGTGCGTAATTCGCATACGTAACGGGCCTCTTGCTTGTAGTGGAGCTAAAGAGTGGGGAGACAAGCGGCGACACGCGTTCTCTTACAAATCAGGAACTATTTCCTTTCTAACCTCTTTTATCTGTTCTGTGCTTAGTACAATACTTTATGTAGCTGTCCTAGCACCCCTTATCTCGCAGAGATAACAGGGTGGCCGGCCAGCGCGTTTTACTTGAGCATTATTTTGTTGCGGAGTTTTTGGGTAATTTTAAAACAGTCTTCTATATTACTCTCAAGTTTAATCTAAATCTGTTCAGTAGGTTTTGCATGAAAGAGTAACTAATATCCATACATTCATACGTCATCCACCCTCACAAACTTTCGTATTTACCTCTTTTTTATTGAAAATAGGCTCGCGTTTGACCACCGTCTCACCTGATGGTAAGTGATGATGTGATCGATGATGGAGCACGCTTACATAAAAGACTAAAAGTAACTTATTCACTCTTGACTTAAAGACTTCTAGGTTATAGCTATCGGGAAACACAGACTTTAAGCAAGATAAGATTATGTAATAAAGCTAGGAAGTTGTGGCTCGAGTGAAACATCCCTAAGGTGAACTATAAGCCTAGCTTGATCCGCTAAACGACCAAGAAATAAAAAAGATATTTTTACTTCACATATCAAGGGTAATTAATTAGTTAACTATAGAAAATGAAAGGTTAAAGTTATTTTTCGTCGAACGCTTGTTGGATAAAGCTTAGCTAAGTTTATCTTGCACTACTTTTTAGTTCACTTAATTTGCAGTTATTTTAGTAACTTGGTTATAAACACTACTGTTCTTTAATGACAGTATGATCAACATTTTGTGAAATATATATTTATCCCACCCTAACGCAGAAAATGTTTTGGTAAAACTTTCGTGGAATTCCCTGTCGTACCTATTCTATATTTTCTGGTAACTATAACGTCGCGGTTTTTAAGTAAAGAGTGAATAGGTTATTTCTAGGCAAGCGTGCTTCGTCTTCGACCATATTTTCGCTTACCATTAAGTAAAAAAAAAATATTGGTTTATATTAGGAAAGGTCTTTAAGTACATTTCTACCAAACTAGAAATCCGAAATTATCGCTTCGCTGTGCGAGGGTGTCTTTATGTGGATATCATGTTTTAAGTAACAGTAATAGTTCAGGGTGTTGAATATTTTAACTAAAGCATTACCATCATTAAAATGTAAATTGTAAAGTAAACTGTGGCAACACTCTCCCCTTCCACCTGTGACACTGGTCTAATACAAACGTGAATTTAACTTGTCCGCCTTTTATTTTAACTTCCTCGGCACCAACGTACCAGCACCTCATCAGCACCCACAACTACACTTGCACCGCTGCACACAGGGATCCTTGTCGATCTTCGCCATCTCTTCTGCAACGGTTTCCTCATCACTCCTCAAGTAAAAACTTATGGGGAGACTTTCACTTTGCCTGCATTATACCGCTGAAACACGCTTTGCTATTGTACACTGTAACAAAATTTAATGACAACTTAAAAACTAAAAAGGGTGTCACAATGGGCGGTTTTATCGCTAAACAACCTCACATAAAAACCACCTTGATGGACAACCTTTGGATGGATTTGATACGGAAGGGAAAAATAAATTTGTGTGTAATCCTTTTACGTATATACAATTCATAATTTATGTACTACATACTCAAGATAACAACATAATCTATACTAATATTATAAAGCGGAAAAGTTTGTTAGTTTGTTTGTTTGTTTGTTTGTTTGTTTGCTTGAACGCGCTAATCTTCGAAAGTACTGGGTGGATTTGGATGCAATTTGGTATGGAAGTAGCTTGAAGCTTGAGGAAGGTTATAGGCTACTTTTTACCCGACTGCAAAAAAGGAGAGTTATGTTTTTACCGTGATAGAATCCACGGGAGCGAAGCCCCGCGTGAGTACTAGTATAATATATAAAAGCCGAATCAGTCTTGCTGTAACCGAGTTTTAAGCTAAGGAACAAATTTTGCAATCCTTTTTTATATATGTGTATATCGTTTTAAGTTACTAAAGCAGTTTAATTTTATGTGGTGCAGTCAATATCAGCACATAATTGTAAACAACTCAGTCGCACTGATTTTTGATCTTAGATAACCCAATTCTTTGTTTTTTACGACAGTTGTGTTGTTGTGTTGGTAAGTTTTTGTGACTGCGATATTTATATATTCGGCAAAATTTATTTCCTTGGGCCAAACCAGCGGAATTACGGGAAATGTCAGTACCTAAAATAAGAGGAGTATAAATAAAATAGGTACTACTTTGTACGAATAACTAATTAAAATCTAGATTTAGTTCTGCACACATCCTCTGCACAGCCCACAAGCGAAATTAATAACCCTTTTGCTGAAAATAGTGCAATATGAAACAGAAAGATATACAGAAAGTAACGCCAACTACAAAATCAAATTCAGATTTGTGCTTTTAAAACAGAAGGTAATGAAAGTAAATATAAAGACGCCTGATAAAAACGTAATTAGAAGTTCGTGTTCGCTTGTTGCAATACGATTTTGCGAAGGCGTTATTGTTAAGATTGACTTTAAAATTTTAATGTCATTTGCAAAGAACATTTAGAACATTAGAGGTCATAATTATCATCATGTGGAATGTATACCATTTTTAATCTTATAAAATTAAATTTTCCTACTCAAATGATAAAACCGTGTCCTAATATGGCAGACAAATTAAGTCATACCAGTATTGGAGACTCCTTAACTTAGTAAACGAATCACATATTGAATAATGCTGTAGTAGCAACAAAAATTTTAATAAAATTATTTGTTTTAGTAGTTCTGTCTTCGTGGTGCAATGGTTAAAGTAAAATTCACTAGCATCATAACTAAGTATTACATTACACACAATACATTTTTTTTACATATTAGGGCCATGATACTGTCTCTGAACTCTTTGTCTAGAACGAAGACCATACCATAGTCATGTGGTTCGAAACACCAATCTGGTTCGTATCACTCGTTATAGGGCGTAACCTATAACTTAGATGTTAATGGTCCATAGACCAAGAACATCTATGTATAATTTATCCGTCACTACAAAACGGGATCTATAAGTTTTGGAAATTGCTACTTTGCAATATACAACATGTAAAATAATTAATGCACATTCTGAAATTAGTTTGTTCAGAATCGTTTATTGAATCGATTATTAACGTTTTTAATAAAAAAAATATTTATCAAAATTTGTATGCCAAAGCCTTTGCCTACGTAAATTCTCGAGCAATACTCCTTCTAGCCTCAACTCTTCTTTCATTGTTTAAAACAGGAACCTCAGGAATATTCCAGGCACTTTTACGGCCAGGGCCGTCAGGCTCTACGGACTGACGAATCAAAGCAAAATCGATGATAACCTATTATTTAAAATAAACATCATAACCAGCAGGCGATCAAAATAACAAGGCAGACAAAGCTCAAATTTACAATAAGTAATGAGATCAATTATTAACTAACTATCTTTGAAACGACTTACCTAGGGCCTGAGAGATTGACTGGCACGGCTCGTGTTTCCACAACAAAGTCGGCGACCACACCAAAACCAGTTTTGCTGACGTGGCATTGGTCGTGTTTCTATCTAACTACATATCGATGCTTTCGCTTGAGTAAGTTATGAAAAACGCCTTATACTTAGATTCCGCAGATTTTTTAATTTCGCGGCCTGATATATTTTTTACCGCTTACACTGATTGACATAAAATAATGTGGTAAAAATATTGTTATTGAAAACTGAATTGCAATGACAATGTTACTAACGTAATAGCAAACGTATGTCAGTCGAGTTAAATCAAAGTATTATGTACAATTAGAATTACAGTAAAATGCTTACTACATTTAGGAAATCTTAAATGGCTAGGGACTGATATTTAGACTAGCAAGAAGCTATTTTCGGAAATAAAAAGTAATGTGATATAAATCAAAGTGAGTGACCAAATAACATGAACTATATAATACACTCTTTTGCAAAAAAAAACGGGCACCTAAGGAAATTTACGTTCTAAGGTCGAATTGAGTTAATTAAATGAAATTTATTGCTTTGACGTAGTCTGTATACTTATAATCGTGTAAATTAATGCGCGTGAAGTGAATTCGGGCAATTAAAAGAAAAAAAAAACGACGGTTTCTTTAAAACCGATGTACACGCCCAAACAATAAGAAGTGGTCGGCAATAAAGACAAGATTTTTTTTTACTTTTTTTAATTAAATAAAGTTACAAATGTAAAAACCTAATAACGAGTGTGACCTCCTCTTGCCAAAATCACAGCTTGAATCCTTCTGGGCATGCTTTCCACGATGTTTTTAATAACGTTTTGAGGAATACGTTCCCACTCTTCTGCAATGACTCTTTTTAGCTCCCTGATGTTTTGTGGAGCAGGTTGCACTGATCTTACCCATTTCTTTAGAACATCCCAGACATGCTCAATTGGATTGAGGTCAGGACTTCGAGCTGGCCAATCTAAACGACGGATCCCAACTTCTTGCATGTACGCTTCCACGTCGCCAGAACGGTGCGGGCGAGCATTGTCGTCCATAAAAATGGAATCTTCCCCCAGTGCAGTCAATGTGGGTTGTGCATATGGAATTAGGACTTCCATTATGTACCGGTGTGCATTTAATGTTCCATTTTCTATAAATAACTCCGTACGCTCAGTCGAATTAATTGCTGCCCAAAACATAACGGAGCCTCTGCCATAAGGAGTGATTTTTTCGAAACACACTTCCGCATAGCGTTCCCGTGGTCTTCGCAGCACTCGCCGGCGTCGGTCCTCTCCACACAAAGAGATTCTAGCTTCATCAGAAAACAATACTTTATTCCAGTCCTCCAGAGTCCATGAAGCACGGTTCCGAGCAAACTGAAGTCGAGCAACACGGTGCTCACGGAGTAATTTAGGGCCCCGAGCTGGGCGGTAACTCCTGATATTGGCAGCCAAAAGCCTCCTCCTGACCGTCCACAAGCTAACTTCTACTCCTCTTACTTCTTCAAGGCTCTTCTTCAGGTCCACACTTGACGCTTTACGATTCCGCAACGCCTGACTCACCAAAAAGCGGTCATCTCTTGGTTCTGTGCATCGTTTTCTTCCCGAACCGGGTCTTCTTTTGACCGAACCGGTCTCTTGATTGACCGTTGCCAAGTCCTCTGGGCAGTTGAACGACTCACATTTAGCCGCTGAGACACGTAAGTTTGCGAACAACCTTCATCAAGTAGGGCTATAATTTTACCGGCCCTTATCGCTTTATCACTCATATCAAAAAGTGGTATTTAATGTAAAAAAAAAAATATTAAATTGTTTAATTTGCAGAAAATATCCAAAAAGTTTTAAAATATCGTAATCAGTTAAAAATCGTTTCAGCAATTCGCGCCATTAGTAAAGCAATTTTAGAATAATCCACAATAATCATTATATTTCATTTATTAATTTCTAATTTTAAATTTGGAACGTAAATTATCATGCCAGGATGCTTCAAATAACATGCCAATACATCGTCAAATTAATAAAACCTATTTCTTGTTCTTCTTCATTGAAGTAGAGAAAAAAATCTAAAGTGCCCGTTTTTTTGCAAAAGAGTTTATTTCCTATTAGTTGCAAATATTGGATAGTATTGATATAGATATGTGAAAATTGCTTGTAACACCAAGTTAATCAAATTTTGAAGAACCACCCATATATATGTAAGTTCCGTCACATATAATGTTCGACTTAGCTGCCATATTATAAAATTAATTATTTTTAATTCCGGTATGTGCGTAAATTCAATGTAATGTCGCGAGCAACAGTTATGTTGAAATTTTTTTTTCAGTTTATTTATTTATTTAGACACAATATGGCATTCTTACTACCCATTGACATTATAATATTATAACTAGCTGTTGCCCGCGACTTCGTTCGCGTGGGAGGCTTTTCCCATGTAAATCCCGATCCCGTGGGAAATTCCAAAAATCCTTTCTTAGTCCTTCCCTACACACCCCAAGGAACATACATGCCAAACAGCTTCTTGCGCCCAGTAGTTTCGGCTGTGCGTTGTCTGTCAGACTGTAACGGAAGCGTTTTATATATTGATTGATTTAAGGCCGTCAGGAACAGCCACAATACCTCCTATATCTACTAGTTGTTGCCTACTGTATTAGGCCGTGCGCGCATTGCCTTGCGGTGGCCGCAATTCCGGTAGTTCTACCGCACCGTAAAAGTGAAGTATGGAGTGTAATAGAAGTGCGCGCACTGCGGTCAGTCTACCGGTGCGGTAGAACTACCGGAATTGCGGCCACCGCAAGGCAGTGCGCGCACGGCCTTATGTTTCTTTCTCTTATCAAACTTACGCATCATACTTGCTTCCATATTCTATTATAAATACAAACACCGGTACATGTCATGAGTGCCTAGTACAATGATACAAAGGTACTGCAAGAAATTGCCTTGTCATGCAAAAAAATAACTAATTGTAGGTATATTGTGGTCAAGTAACACACAATAATGACTTAGTATAGAAATATTTAAACTAATAACGGGTCTATTTTTAGCATCACTATAAAAAATGTTTCATCTACCTAACTTGATAAAAAAAAATAACAAGTTATGACGAGAACCGAGATCTTAGTTGTATGACAAAAAAAATGATTGGAATCATCGGTCGACTTAGGCAGTCCTTTAGACATTGGCAACTGGATTCATTGCGTGGTTATTGTGTGCTATATTAATAAAAAGGAGGATATAATTAATTCGATTGTATGTTTTTGTAAAGGTATGTGTGTTACCGCAATTTCTTCGCTAATTGATAACATATTGAAGTCATGGATTCGGAGTTCCTTTCGATTGTGAAAGTAATAAATATCGCAAATATAAAAAGTTGCTAGGAGAAGATTGATTTCAATGTTTCATTATGTAGACTTTATTACCTCACCTTGGCAAGAGATCTACGGGGACAACGGGATACACCGTCTAGCAATGTGGGTAGAATTCACATTACTAGTAATCTTGTGAATAGTTGATACGACCGAGGGGCTTTCCTTTAAACTGCGTATACTAGGTACCATTTTCAAGCCCTGTACCAAAAATCAATTAAATAGGAGAAGTAGTTTAGTCGCAAATAATTTTGATGAGATGCACTAAGCGATAAATCTGACCAAGATAAGAGATAACACACGCCGCGCTACGTTGCCACTTTGTTACCTAAGTATTTAAGGTCAGTCACATTTATTCACAAAGGGTGGTTGCGTTTTACTCCGATTTGTAAGCTATTTAGTTTGAAAATAATTTTTTTTTTTTGGCTCTTTTTTTAATTGTATCAAATTAACACTAAACACGTATAGTACACGTAGTGTAATTTAATGCCCCTCTGTCGTATCAACTCTGTATGTACTTGTGTCTGGAGTGAGTTCACGGCAATAGTGTAATGGGTGGGATTCAAACCCGCGACCCATCGATCACAAGTCCGACACCTTAACCAATAGGCTATTGACGATTTGACGTATAATTATATCGTCAAAACTCATAAAGTTACACTGAGTTCGCAAACCGCAAACAGACGTTACAGTAGTATATTTTATGATTATGAGATAGAAAAAGAAAGAAACTAAGAATAAAAAGTATGCCTCACTCTCATGAAAGACGCACTTTCACACAATAAAAAAAAAAACAAAAAAATGGTATGTGCTGTGCCATTAACTAACTGTGTTTCACTCTAGTTTGCGCAAACGGTGCACTCACAAAGCAATGCAGACCATCGAACGCGACAGACATATCGCTCGCTTTTATGGTTTCTAGAAGTAGCTGCTCTATGATATTATAACGTAAATTAAATTTAATTCTGTTGAAGAATTCCTGAATGAAATTTATGTATTCAACATGTAACGGAAACCCCATCTCTATCCAAAAGGGATGAAGATAACATCTGGAATGGAGTCTCTATGCATAGTTTCAGCTCAAAGAATTGATACCAAATTATCGGTTTCATATCGTCGGTCAAATTATCAGAATGCTCCAAAAATACGAATATAGACTTTTAATGCCATCTAGTGCAGTATTTTTCAATGGAATACTACTTACTTCCCAAAAACGATTATATGATGAGTTATGTACTTGTACACTAATCAAACTATCAAAAATATAACGTCTTACTGCATTTTCTAACTCCAAACACCGAGGCTAGAAAAGTTTGTACTTAAGTCAATTTTCTCACAAATACAATACAATATTAAAAAATACTTTTAGTAGTAATAAATTTCTCTACCAATTCTACCCTTAAATCACAAGTTGTTGTTGCAATGCATTAACAAAATAATCAGTTTTTTCTTGCTCCTGTAAAATTCAAATGGAGTTACGAACTCTGATATTTAGACCGTTGATATGATTTTTGAAAACCAATCAACAAACGTGTCACGTCACAATATTACGAGGGTCAATAACTTTCCACGTCACTTGCCAGTGACACGATAATTCTCTTCGTTCTTCTTCATTTGAAAAATTCAATCTCTGGTATCAATGTTGATAAGTTCCACACATGTAGACATAGGATTACTAAAACCTTGCCATATCGTTTATCATCCAAAGAAGCCAATCACTTTGTATGTATGTATGTGCTCTACACGTATGAAGTAATAAATAGCTACATAATTTATTAATAAGGCGATTAATAAATCTATCTAATATATAAAAATCTCGTGTCACAGTGAAAATCGCCGTTTGATCGATCGATTTGTATGAAATGTTTTGTGTATATTTAGTACTTTTTTGTCTGGGTGGGAATATCTTCAAATGACTCCTCCCGCTGTGGTGGAGCGGAAGAGAGTGTCAGACTTCTACTGACTAAAACCCACTCTGGTCCTTCAGTTGCCGTGGTATCTCTGTAGTGCATTCTTGCAATCCCGGGTATATTAAAGCTATTTTTTTCACTAGGGCATAGTGTCGCCCTGGCTGAGGGGCCTTTAATTTATTAGAGGTCACCACAGGATAGACCGGTTAAGTAGACGCACAGCTTTAGTGAGCTGATCTACGAGAGATCCTACCTAAAAAAAAAAAACTAGGGCATAATTTTTACGGTAATAAATAAATTAGTTTATTTGCACCTTCAAGTGAAATGGCAATGTTACAAAGAACAAAGGCGAAAGCTTAGCTGACTTTAATTTGAGCGTCTAAAAGTGACTTATATACGGAGGCAGTTCTATTATTTTTCTACATTTTTTTAAAGTATCACGTTACCTAGTTAAGTCCGGATAAAAAAAATATTTTAAATGAAAAATTATTTGATTTTTTCATTGACAATTAGTGATGTCATTTTGTATTTATTCTGCCAAGTGACAGTAAGTGCAATATTATTGTAATAAAATCAGTTTTAGTTTGGAGTTTGAAGGTTTAGTTTGGGTTTAACTATAAGGAGTAAATGAATTAACAATAATGTTTATTTATAAGTGGAAGTGTTCTTTGTAGGGAGGTAAAAATATTGTAGTGTAAAAATAAATGAATTACTTTCAATTAATGACTGGCAAAAAGCCTATTATCCCAAGTAAAAAAAAATAACTTGGTTTGACAACTGTTGATTGTTCATGTCACATTACCCTCAAGAAAAATATTAATATGTATATATAATCTATGGTTAACTGATTACTAGGCAGCATGCTTTAAGACCTTAGCCTGTTCCGTCAGGAACTAATCTACTTAAAAAAATGTTCATGTCACAGACGGTTGCACATTTTGCCTTGTGTTGCTCTCGATTGTTTTCCGTTTTCTTTAATTTTCACTTGACCTGGACATAACCTACAAAAGTTCATGACTGAATTTCTATTATTCTCGGACTTCTCGAACAAAAATTCTTGCAAAAACTAATTCAGAAGTTGACGCCGAGTTAAACAAGATATTTTTCATTTAAAGACGCAAAAATTTAATCTCGGCTAAATTAATGTATGGGTGGCTCAAAGATATATAATAAACTATAGATACGTTGTCCGCGCTCTAAAATGGCAAGTTGAAATCAAGGTAAGTGCCTCGTGTCTGTTTAGTTACGCACGAACCTGTGTCGCGATTGCTACACTACACATCTTAAGAAAAAATGTGTTTTAAAAGAAAATTAGGAAAAAAGCATGCCTTTGTGTGTTTTTAGCTGTTGCACAAATTATACTGCTTCGGTGAGAGGTCAAAATGTGTCATTTCATAGGTAAATATCAACAGAAATACATTTTTTATTTTTATTTTTCTACACGGCTAATGGCGGCTAGCGTACGAATGAAGTCAGTCACGTGACGTTAGGGGAGGTTGTTAACTAAAGATGTATATTCATCTCTCTCTAACATCAGGTGTACCTAAAGATGGCATTTATTTTCTGTCCCTTTCTTTACACGTATTAGATAGTAATTCTCTATGTGTGTGTTTAGTGCCGTTTTTGAGAGGTGTTTTGTGGGAATATGACGCGTCTATTATAATACCTCATTGGGGTGGCTGCCATTGTTCTTTACAATGTAAATAGGTCTTAAGGTAATACATGTTTTTGTAAGAGTTGCAGCCTATACCTAAACTATGCTGGACTGGAAGTTTAAATGGTAAGAAACTAAAAAATGGAAAATTAAAAATGAATGGCGCTGCGAAGTTCGTCGGATCAGCTAGTTTTAAATAATAATAATTAAAATAATTGTAACTTGTTTTTAAATAATGATAATTGTCCAATAACCAATTTATTTTCTTTACTTGTGTTAATGAATGTATTGAATTGAATTAAGCCGTCTTTGAAAAACCTGAAAATGAGCGCTAAGTAAAAGTACTGATTGATTAAAGATTAAGATCTATATTGTACACTGAGTAAGTAAGCAAGTAAATGTACACTTTAACATTCTTATTATTACTTTTTATTTTCATTAGTTTAATTTAATTCTACTTTATTATCCTATTGTATAATTTTTTATAGCTTGTTGTTAAGGGAAATCACTGATCTTTAAGAAACAGGTAACACCTTTTTTTAACCAACTTCAAAAAAAAGGAGGAGGTTCTCAATTCGTCTTGAACTTTTTTTTTATGTATGTTACCTCATAACTCGGAGATGGCTGGACCAATTTGGAAAATTCTTATTTGTTTGAAAGGGTATACTTTCTAGTTGGTCTCATTGTCGTCACGTTTGGATCTGATGATGGAATCATGGAGAAATCGAGGGAACTCTTCAAATATTATAGGCACACCTATGGCGTTTTGGGTATTTCTTATAGTAACTTGTGCAGTTGCTCTTGATAAGCACCATTGAGGAAGTAGAACTGATGATGAAGACCCCAGATGGCCACCGAAACTACTCAATAATAAGTATTTCGTGGATTGCGATTAGATTACTTGAATATGGATTTTAAGCACTTTTCACTTTTCTTATACTCATCAGAATGCATATGGTGAAGTAAAATTGATGGTGATGTACCAGGAGAAATCCGCAAAAATTAACGGCTCTGCACCGGGAAAAGCAATATTTTGTAAAAGGTGATAAGTAGTTGACATTTTGGCTTTGGTAACTAGATAAATTACAAACCGACCCACTAAAAAGCGTGAAAAAAACTTTTTTCTATTTTTTGCTTAAAAGTTTTTTAGGAGTCAGAGTTTTCCAATCTCCTCTTACTTCTAAGTGATTCTAACTAATATTATAAATGCGAAAGTTTGTGAGGATAGGTGTATAGCCGTATGAAAGTTTGTTACTTTCACGCAAAAACTACAGAACGGATCTGAATGAAGTTTGGTAAGTAGGTAAATGAAGGGTCCACTGCAATAATGATAAATGTCCTTTGTGTATTGTTCTGAGATAATTGGGTTTTACGTTTATAAACGGTGAAAAAGGAGATAGTTTTAGAGATAAGAAAATATTTTTTATTTAAGTTACAAGACGCATATTGTATTATTCGCTCTATGGCAAATAATAATTCATAAGTAACTTTAACTTATTAAAAATTAAATAAACTTTTTTTTATTCAGAATGAGTTCACTCTTGATCTCGATTTCGCCTGACGGTAAGCGATAGATGAGGTTTACGATGGAACAAGCGAGCCCAGAATATGTCTGTTTACTCTTGCTTTAAAGGTTGAAAGGTCATAAGTAGCAGGGAACACAGAAGCCGGCAGAGAATTCCACAGCTTGGAAGTGCGCACAATAAATGTGGAGAAGAAGCGCTTGGTACGTCTGAGGTAAGTCTTAAAAATTAAGGACAATAACGATCAATGTCCACACTGTGTTCACAGTTAATAATCATAGTTGTTTTATTTTGTTAAAGAAAACGAAGTTAAATTAGTTTTAATTGAAATTTGAATCTCTAATTGCAGCATGAGGAAGCTTATTAATAGTCTTTCGTTTCAGGCCTACAGATATTTTTAAAAACTGCAAGTCATTATAGTTTTCCATGGATAGATGCAGCTTGTCTTTATAAACTAAACCTGGTAATTTAATTTCTCCCTCATTAATGTCCTCCTTGATAGAGTAAAACCACAGTTGATTTCCGTGAACTATTACTAAAATGTCTATGAAACATGAGCCGTGGATTCTTTCTGGACTCTAAATTCACGCACAGATCTTATGGGAAAAGGACAAGTTTGCTAAAAACGGTTTTAGAAATGGGGTGCAGCCCTTGTGAAAATTCGATGACCTCGAAAGGTTTCGGTCTTTGCTGTTTCATCATTATTGCCGTAAACACCTGTAACGTTGAGCGTTCTAGCCGTGTAGCAAAATATTAAAAAGTAAATTATTTCGGGACTGTAAGCAGGCGCGTGCGCTCCTTGAAAGCATAAATGCAGTGCATTACTTGCCATTCACAGATATTTTAATAAAACGTTCGCACGTTTTAGATGACTTTAATTAATACTAAATAAATGAATAAACAAAATATAATAACTTAAAAACGCCTAATAGTTTATAAATAGCACCTATTTGCAAGCACACAAACATTGTTTGCCAGGCGCTGCAAATTAACGTACCTACCTATTATTCTCAAGTCCTGCCGCCCTCTACGGCAGGATTTTTGTTCGCATGTGTGCAGTACTTTTGCTATTTGTGCACAATTCGCCTACGCACACACCCATGAATGTCTAAAGCTGGGTGTTCTGTGACTCCTGCCGCATGATACCACAGACTACATACAGATACTACGTATGCATGAGACAAACGTTCAGAAATGTTGTTCGTTGCCGTTCCGAGTAAAAATAATAGACAGAATAGGCTATTTGAATGGTTTCTAAAAACCGTCTCATATTATTTATTGGCGTATAAGGATCCTACAAATAATATTTATTTTCATATTTTATAAATATTTCGTTTAAAAAAAAAGCATTACAAAATATAGTGATTATATAAGCTGTCAAAACGCTTGTTGGACGAACAATATGACGGAGTGATGTCATACGTTTCACGTTTGTATATAAATATTGGGGAGCAAGTCAAATTGAGAGTTTTATGTAGTTTAATAAAGTTTCTGGCTGTAATTTACTGGAAAAAATGAGTTATAAATGGTGTGCAGTACCACGGTGCACAAATACAACGATAAAGATGCCAGAGAAGCTATTTATAACCATTCCAAAAAATGTTAAAGTTCGTAATAAGTATTTACAACTTGCACGCAGAAATACTAAAGAAATAAAGGATAGTTCGGTAATTTTCGTCTGTCAGGATCATTTTGATGTAAGTAAACATGTTATTATTACTAACTTAAAACATTTTTACAATATAGTTATTCTTCTGTTTTAAGGTTAGATAACTGAGATGTTTTTTTTGTATTATACCTGAATAGCCACAAATATTTCAATATTCAATTATATTTATTACCACTAAATACATCAACATTTATGGCTTTAAAATAACATTTAAAAATATTTCAGATTGAAAAAGATATGGCTATCAATATAATATGGGATTAAGCAACTTTAAGCAAGAGCATAATCATGGTGCCTACAAAATTTTATTGCCAGGAAGACCGCAGAAAAAGGATGAGTGATGCTAGTACTTCTAGACATGTATTTGTTTAAAAACAAAGAACCCAACTCATTCAAGAGTGCCAAGACACACTGATGCAGGAAGTGTTAAGTGAACCCAGCCCGTCTAGCACCCAACCGACTACAACACCTGTGCAAGAAGTAGTTTTAATGACAACAGGTATGTAGACATAACTAAGGATAAAAATAGGTAACTGAAAAGTGAACTGTGCGTTTGTTTGTATTTATAATTTTATTTATTTTCAGAATCACAGTCAACACAAAATAAAAGCACATGAACAGATCCTATTGTCACCAGTGAAAAGGGTACCAATTTCATTTAAAAGAAAAAGTTAATTATAGATCAAAGGCGATACGGACAAGAAAAATTTTGACTAAAGAGATTACTGTTTCATTTTCTAAGAATACTTGATAATGTGATTGTTATAGCCTGTGCACTTATTAATTTACAGGACTTGCTTATAAAAATAGAAATTAGACAAAATCTGTTGAGCAGCTTTGTTATAATGATTTCAAACAAGTAGTCATACATACATGATATCAATACTTTATAAATAAGTGTTATTATTTTTTGGTAATTTATATTGCATACAAATAATAAAAGAAAGAAATCAGCCGTCTCGTTTTATTACTGTTTTCTAACTTTTAACGTTTAACTATTAAGGAATTTGGATTAATAAATACAATAATAATAGGAATCACTGATTTATTCTCATAAAAAACACAATTTTAGACATTATTTAATGATGCACTGCGCTTTAATATTGGATATATATATATTTTGCTTCCAAAAGGAAGATACACTTGTTAGTAATGTTGTTAAATGTATATTCATTGTCATTTTGTAGTAGTATGATATCAATTTTTTTTGTTTTTTTTTTAAAGTCAGGGTGTACAATACAAAACTACCCTTTCTTCATATTAGTGACATATATTTTTAGTTGCACTTGAGCTTATACTTTTCAGCAACTACACCACTGAGACGGCATAACCTAACACTGGCAGCAGGGTTGCCAACCGCAAAAGAAAATCCCTCGTACACATGCAGCTAAAAATCTCGTATTTTGAATTTCAAACCTCGTACATTTAGGTATTATGCATGCAAAACGTGCTAAAACCAAAATTAAGCCATATTGAATTTCTGGATTTAGGACTTTTTACTCGAAATAAACTATTGCAAGTTTCCTATTAAATAAAACATCACTTTGTGTTGTATTTCCAAAAAATCTTTATTATTAATCAATCAAGTAAAATAAAAATAAAAAATCTAAATGTATTACTACTACTATTACTAAATTATTATGAAAATTTGCAAGGTAACTTAGTTTACATCTCTCCAAATATTAGTCAGGAACACCCTCACTGTCATCGTTTTTTCTGCCGTATATTTTATCTGTTGTCATGCGGCTATACACTCCTTTTGTGGGTTCAAAATTGACACAGTTTCCTTTTGCACTCTCTGCAGCAAGAAGTGTGCCGTTCACTGTTTCCACAGTTAGCCGGTTTCTTATCTCTGTCTTTATTAAAATGACTTTACTATTATAAAGTGGTGATGCAAAATGTTCGTATGGCCATATTATTAAAATCTCGTACATAATTGTACGAGGTTGATAGTGTCCTCATAACTCGTACGGAACACTCCCAGGTTATAGCTAAGAGTAAGAGTGAATAGGTTACTTCTAGGCAAGCATGCTTCGTCTTCGTCCACATCATCACTTAACATCAGTTGAAATTGTGATCAAACGCAAGCCAATCAACAATAACTTAAAAAAAAATTAGTGTAAACGCAATTATCTTATTAAACTGAGTGAATAGTTCGGGCCAATTTCAGTTATTATTTAAATATTTATCATTTTCATTTCGCTTCGTACCTACAGCATTTGTGTCAAAGTATTTGTTTAACGAAAAATTATTGGCGCATTCATTATGCGCGATGAGTGGATAAAAAAAATACCAGTATTTAAAGCAAGTAAAGTAGGTAAAAATAAATTGATTTAAACTACATTTTTACTGATATTTTAAGCTACATAATTAGGCTACCTACCACTGACTGAAATTCGGCTATATTAGGCTACTTAAGCTGTGAAAAACGGGCGACATTGACCCCCGCGTTGTTAGCAACACTGGTTTTGTGTTCGCGGGGCCTGGGAGCCATATTGCTTTTTCATGTGATGAGCATTGTTTACTATTTTGTTTACGCCAGTATATTTATAGTTTTCTTAAAAGATTTTTCATTTTAACATTTGAAAGTGTGTACATTTAACAGTTTATTACTGAGTTTCTATAATAATTGTACTGTAGTGATTTGCTTTTACTAGGTAGTGCGTTTGTTGATTTTTTTAAAAATGTTTGATGATTGTGAGGTCTGTGTTGAAAATGTGTGTTTATTAAAAATTAAAAATAACAAGTTCTCACAATTATCATTCAATGAAAAGATTCAAATTGTCTCTAAAGGTAGGTGTGTACCCGAGTTACAACAATTAAACCAGCAAAAAGGGAAAGTAACTCGAAAGTTTCATGTTAAAAGTTATGAAACGTATGACTGGCTGTGTGGTTGTATACACACGATTAAATTATATTGTTTTCCTTGCATATTGTTTAGTAATTCTAGTACAGTGTGGACTGATTCGGGATATTCAGATTTAAATAATTTTTATACCGCGGCAAAGAAGCATGACCATACAGAAAAACATATGGAGGCCTGCTTAAAATTAAATACTTTTGGTAAATCTCGTATTGAAATGAGTATCAACAGTCAGTTACGATTAGATATTGAGAGGCATAATGCTAAAGTCAATCGCAATAGAAACATTTTTCAAAGGCTCATCGATGTTGTTTGCTTTCTGGGAAAACAAGAATTAGCTTTTCGCGGTCACGATGAGTCAGTATCGTCGTTGAATAGGGGTAATTATTTAGAAATAGTAGATTTATTAGCCAAGTATGATGGAGTTTTAGAAACCCATTTACAGAGTGCAAGTACCTCATTCACGGGCATGTCGAACCGTACGCAGAATGATTTCATCTCGAGCGTTGCATCTGTGATGATCGATCGCGTTAAAGCCGAAATTAAACAGTCCGATTTCGTCGCCGTCATGGTAGATGAGACTCCTGATGTTAGCGGCCGTGAACAATTAGTATTAGTTTTGAGATATTTTCGTGATTCTGAAGTAGTAGATCGATTTATCAAATATGTTGATATCAGCGCGGATCGGACCGCTGTAACCTTGAGTTCTATAATTTTGGAAATTTTAGAAGAGTTCGATTGTGTACCCAAATTAGTTGCACAAACTTACGATGGGGCAGCAGTTTTATCCTCACAAATTAATGGCGTGCAGGCTTTGGTGAGACAAAAATGTCCACAATCTATGTACGTTTGGTGTTCAGCACATATATTAAATTTAGTTTTATCGAAATCGTTCGAACGAGTTGCTGAAACAAAACGCTTTTTTAGTATTATAAAATCAATCGCGGCTTTTTTTCACACCAGTACAAAGCGAATGGCCCATTACAACAACTTTGCCGATATGAAAAAGCTGCCTCGTGTCGCGGAAACAAGGTGGACATATCACTCGCGCACGGTTAATGTAATTAATAATGAGTCCACCCACCTCCTAGAATTGTTTGAAAATATGAACGAAAATACACAAGACTGGGATGGTGAAACACTGACACAAGTCAGTTCATTTTTATTTATTATGAAAGAATTTGAATTTAATTTTCTTTTAAAATCTTTCGCAGATATTTTTGCAGAAACGGATATTCTGTATGATATTTTGCAAAAAAAACTAGTGACATCGCGTATTGTGTAACAAAGATAAAAGAGTTAGAGTCATTTTTAGAACGTTTCAGAGAGAAGTTCGAGATCTTTTATGATGCCGCCGTTCACATTACCGGACCACCTAAAAGAAAGCGCAATGTCGATGATGTAAAAATACATTATCGGCGAATTTTTGTTGAAATAATTGATAATGTAGTCAGTGAATTAAGAAATCGCTATAAAAACATTAAAGATTTAAAGTTTATTGAGCTACTTTCTTGTGATAATTTTAAAAAATATAGTGAACGTTTCCCTGAAAATGAAATCAGAGAGTTCACTAATAATTATCAGGCAAATTTTAATTTCGATAAATTGAAAAATGAATTGCGCTGTATTTATAGATCACCTCAATTTGCAAATAGTTGTGTATTTAGTATTATTCAAAATTTGTATAAGGACAATTTTAATAAAGTTTTTCTGAAGTGTTACGATTAGCGAAATTCATTGTGACTATCCCAGCAAGCAGCGCATCGGCAGAGCGTTCATTTTCGTGTTTAAAACGTATCCACACATATTTGAGAAACACACAAAATCAACAGAGACTCACAGAGCTTTCCATGATTTCTATAGAAAAGGCATTAATGATAGAATTAAAACGCAATCCAACTTTCTATGACGATATCCTAAAATCATATTTAAAAAAGGATAGGCGCATAGATTTAATTTATAAATGAATGAGTAGTATGTATTTTTTTTTTTACTAACCTGTTGTTTTATTATTAAGTTTATTTATATATTTGCGAATCACATGAAAATCGGCCTTTTTAAAGGCCACATCGGTTATCTTCCAAGTGACGTGTTCTGTAACTATCACTCACTTGGATAAGATATTTGAGGTGGCCGAAATCTTGCGTTTACATCGGGATATAGTAACCGGAACCTTGAATATGTGAAAATTGAAGCTGACTAGGTGAGTAGTAATATCTTAGCTTATTATTTTACGTATTGGAATTTCTTCCGCCGCGACGATCGATCGCCGTTTTGTCTGCGTTGCCGTAGAAGATGTACATGAATAGTAGTACATCTAAGACTTGTTCTGTTGGCATGGTTTCCGACTTAGAGATCCGTCGCGTGGCTGCGGCTATGCTTAAAATCTATAAAAAAAAAAGTTTTTGTGACCGAGTACTCCGCCGCATACCCAGTGTCATAAACCTGTGCACGCCGCTGACTGTAAGCGATATTGCCAAGTTTGTAAACGAGATTATTAACTGCATATATCCAGTGACCGAATGCCGTTAGTAGTTTGAATTTTGAAATTCTTGGACATTCATCATTATTGCAGTGGAACCTTCGAATGACATCCCGGAAAAACATATTTAAAGCTACTTTTCCGGCCCATCAGTAATAAAAAAGCGTGTTGTCCCACTCTCCCTGCTAAGTGAGGCGCTCTTAGCGGGGAGCGGAGGGAGTCAAATATGCCACTGCTCCGCTTGGCCTGACCAGGCTCGCAGAAGTGAACCGGCCCTAGTCAGGGGCTGAATATTATTATTTGCTTAGCCTTGTCCAACAATATTGGGGTTGACTTTCAGTCTATCCGAATATACAGTATACCGGTGAGTATTAGTGTTTTATATGGAGAAACGGTCTATCTGACCTCATTTAGCTCTTTGACTCAATACTCTATCTAGCGAGTAACGAACGATACCGAAGCGCCGACAGCCGCCGAAAATGCCCGAACTTTCCCGACGATCAGGTGAACTATTTGACGCATTGTATGTAGCTCACTAGTCACTGACCGACACTTCGGCTCAATACGTCATTGTAAAATAAATCTTATAACCCTTGACTTAAAAGTACACTGAGCTAATTTCAAAAAAATTGACAACTTCCTTTGTGTTTCTTCTATGTGACGTAACATAATTGTAACACAAAGGCATTATAAGGGCTTATACATACACCGTTAAATTATAGTCGTTTTGGATCCGAAATAGTTTATTCTTGTCTAAAAATGTTTTTTTCTTTGATTGAATACGCCTGCGATGTGTTTTGGTTGTTTGTGTGTATAGGTGAATGAGTGTGGGTGGATGTGTGTAAGTGGATATATGTGGGTGTATGAGTGGATGAGACAGGATTCCCAGACAATAATGAGCAATAAAAATACAAATTGTATCCAAACATTTTTATTAGAAAGTACTTATAGATTTAAAGAAGAAAAACCGCACGACAACGGATGTTATTGTATGTTATTGTACAATCATTGGTTATCTCCATATTTTTCCTTAGTTCTGTTTATAACCATGGGAATCATCTCGTTTAAGGCTCTAGAAAATTTATTTTGTAGCAATTGTATGCCAGAAAACACGCTGGTTGATAACATATTAACAGCAGCCGAAATCATCAAAGCATCATCTGTTTGTGTTGACACATTTTTCATCAATATTTTAGTTTGTGTTCCTACACATGGAAGTATATCAGGGGTAGAATCTTCACTTCGGAGTTGAGAATGATCTTCGGGCAAAAATACTAAATATTCTTTAAATTGTTCCATATTGCGTTATTATTTCCTAAAAACCATAATTGAGGGTTGAAGTACGTCAACATGTTGCTATATAGATAGATTTCAAATTGAAAGGAGTTTTGATAAGTGTTGGAATTAGACAACGTGTGTGAAGCCGCGTGGCAAAAGCTAGTACTGTATAAATAGTACTTACATATAAAAAAATACTGACATTAATTTAAGATCAGATTACCGATTTGGACAGACCTTTATGCTTTCCTTTGTATAACGTAACACAAAATTGTCACACAAACGTGACATACAGGAAATTAAGGACATGTTTTCCTAATCTAAAGAATTTTAAACTACATGAAAATGTGCCGCACATTAGCAATAAATTACAATCTAATCACTGAATTTATACTTTCGTCATATAGTAAAACCAAAGTAGATAAAAACTTACCGGTTTTTATTGCGAAACACACACAATTTGTTCGTATAAAAGTTTTTTTTCACCAGCCGCACACTAAACGCTTAGTGGGGTACAAACAAAAAGGCCACGATGCGTGCTCTGTCACTCCATCTACACTTCTGCGAATGTTTAATGTGTTGCTAATTAATAGGCCCAAATGTATACCATATTTAATGAAAAAAGAGTGTTACGCATTGGAATAACACAAAATATTTTATTCGTGGACAAAACATATTTTTGAAAATCTTAAAGTTTTTAAGGAAATTCTAGAAGATATACTTTGTAAAAACGTCAAATTATTGACTATACGTTCAAAAATTACTAAAATTATATCTATTTACTTTAAAAGTTTGCTTTTATTTTGCTTTAAAGTTCCACTAATAACAAATGGACAAAAAAGGGTGCAATTTTTTTGCAATTAGCTCAACTAATAGTTTAAAAAACATTAGAAAAACACGCTTTTATAAATACACGTATAAACAAAAAATTGTTTGCGCTTTTTTTTTTGTAGTCTCCTTTTTCTTTGAGTTGCTGTTTCTTTTTTGTAGATTTTGCCATATTATTCCCACGAGTACTGAAAAATTAAATGATCGATCCTCCCAGAGGATTTGAAACTGACATCTATAAAAAAATCTATGGATTACGCGGTAATTCAAAAAGGTTAAGAAAACCGATAACGGATTCTCTTTAGGTTTTTTATAACCTTGAAACCTGGTCGTGTTCAAAGTCCATTACGTGACCTTTCTCACAAGTGCAAACACGACTATGATACGATATTCCATCATGATATGCCAGTGCCTATCTTCCGGCTTCATCATCAGACCTTGAAACCTAATCGTGGTCAAAGTCCATTACAAGACTTTTATAAAAAATCCAAAACAGCTATGATACGATTTTCCATTATGAAGTTCCAGTTCATATCTTCCGGCTCCATCATCAGATCAGTTTGACAGTACTGTTTTATTGTATTGTCATCAGAACTACATACAGCTGCCAAGTTTCATTACGCTACGACCCTTGGAAGATGGTTAAATTAGTTACCTTAGATTCCATTACATAGTTAGTTACATACAGGTCGACCTAATAAAAGCGTGTTAAAATGCTTTAGCACTTTTACATAAGTATGAAAATCCTTAGGGAATAGTTTGTGATTTTGTGTTTTTGTAAACAAAACAAACGCCGCTATTTTTTGAAATGTACTCAAATTGTTTCGGCGGAATATCGTGTCGCATGTTGCTAAGCGCAGTTTAGTTGCTTGTAGTTAGTTAGAATTAGTAAGTAATAGGTAGTGTTAAATAAGTGTTATAAGCTAAACAATATTAAGTTTAAAGAAAAAAGACATAATTTTAATATTTATTTGTAATAAAACAACCTAGTGAATCTAATTTTATCTTTAGCTCGCAACTAAGTTAAATGAACTAAAGAACTTCAAAGATTTTATAGAGCTACTAAGCTATTTATCTCGTTTGACTCGCGTATAATAGCACGGCTCAATTTGATCAGTAGCTCGCAAGTGAGTCAATTGAGCTCAAGAGTTAAAAGTACTATTCGGTGAGCTAAAGAGCTAAAGGAGTATAATTATGATATAGCTCTTTTGATCAAAAGAGCTATATCTCTCTTTTCTTTTCAGTGAGCTACATTTCGCATGTCTAGTGCGTACGGCTGAGGAGTGCTGGGGTCTACGTTTCCTGATAACTGCAACTTGGGCTTCTTTAAGTCAAGAGATAATAGCTTTTAAGTAAGCGTGCTCCATCTTTGATTACATCATCGCGTATCAGGTGAGATGTTAGTTAAACGCGAGCCCTTTTAACAATAAAAAAGAGAAGTTTATTATAGAAAAACCCTATAGCATTTTTTGCCTGACGTAGGAATGGAACCCGAGACCTTTTGTTCTTCAGTGACGCTTGCGGTCGCAGGTTAGTAAGACTGCTGAACAAGAGGCTGTGTGAATTTGATCAACGAGTCAGTCTATGGTATTTGTTTTATTTCAGACTAACTAGCTTTTGCCCGCGACTTCGTTCGCGTTTGAGGCTTTTCCCGCGTAATTCCCTATCCCGTGGGAATTACGGGATAAAAGCTATCCATTGTCCTTCCAAGGGTCCTAAACTATTCCCATGCCAAATTTCATCTAAATCGGTTTAGTGGTTTAGGCGTGAAAAGGTAACATACAGAAAGACAGAGTTACTTTCGCATTTATAATATTAGTATGGACATGTTTAAGTTACACAGGGAGGTTAAAGTCAATTAAAGTCTGACTAACTGCATTGCCTGCCTCATAGCGGAGGTCATTCACGAGGATGTGAATCTTGAGAAAAGAAAACAGGTTTACCTCGAATGCATCATTTCGGAAGTGCACTTTTTTCAAGGTCGGTGTCCTTTGATTCGTAACCTGTTTATCTTAAGCGGCCTTTTCACAAAATAACTGTCTATCAAGTTAGCGAAAATACGTGTAATTTAAAGGGTATATACATACCAAGTGCACGGCTTCTTTGGATGCTAACAAACGATATGGCAAGGGTTTTGTAATCCTATGTCTATGTATGGAACTTATTAGACCCTAGCTTTTGCCCGCGACTTCGTCCGCGTGGAATAGTTACTTTGGGCTAACGTTAAATTTAACCCCGATTTTGAAGCATTCTTCATTGGCGCTCCGCTTCTATTGGCCTTAGCGTAATGATATACAGGGTTATTAGAAATATGTCCCGATCCTGTTAAGGGCGTGTAGATGAGGTCATTAACTAACAAATAAAATGTTCCACCGTCCAAATAGATTAGTGACTTTTAGGAGAAAAAAAAATTATTTCATAAGACGTTGCAAAAATCATAAAATTAAAATAAGTATTGGATCTCTTTTTTCAAAAGTACGGAGGTTTTTAATTGTTTTATGTTATTTTATTATGCGCAACTTAATTCTTTAGCTATTTAATAAATAAGAATGCTAAAACGTGCTTTCGTTTTTTTTTTACAAATTTTTAAAAGAGGTAAAGTCCTATTTTGCTTTAACTTTAAAAAAAAAACTCGATAATGGTATACTTTAGGCCTAGAAACTTAGGGTTGATTTGTTAGTTAATGACCTCATCTACACGCCCTTAACAGGATCGGGACGTATTTCCAATAACCCTGTATAGCCTATAGCCTTTCTCTATAAATTGACTATTTAATTAAAAAATAAATTTTCAATTCGAACCAGTAGTTTCTGAGATTATCGCGTTCAAACAAACAAACAAACTCTTCAGCCTTATATTATTAGTATAGATAGCTGTTGCCCGCGACTTTGTCCGCGTTTCCGTCGTTTTTCGTAAAAAAAAGTAGCCTATGTCCTTCCTCACGGTTCAGTGATTTTGATGTGACAGACAGATTAACTTTCGTAATTTAGTAGGGAAATATAATATGTCAATCTATAATACTGTTGAAAAATATCGCAATACGGAACCGCACAATATTATTGTTAATAGCTGTGCCCGCGACTCCGTCAGCGTAAGTTAATATATTGGTAATATTGTTTAGATCACGTTCACATGAGGCTTAAGTACCTATAGAACGAAATTTTATACCTTCGGCCGGCCGATTCTCAAAAATGATCCTTATGGCATGATTCAGTATTCACGTGCGATGGCTTATTATTAGGGTATTTCATGTATAACTTTGGTGTTTCTATACCGATTTATATGATTCTTTTTTATGGAATAGTTAATAACTTTTTCAATTAGGGGTGACTGAGAGTGTTATAAACGTGAGAGTAGACAAATATTATAATCAGAAAGCTTCGAACTGCTAAGCTATCGGGATTTATACGTGTTATTGTGAGTCAACCATAAAAGATAGACATATGCTGTCGTGGGATATTTTTTATATAATTTTAAGGAGAACGTTTCCTTCATGAAATGATTTCTGTGTAGCTTTAACCATTAAGGTAGCACACGCAACGGAAGCTAAAAAAATGGAGTAACTTCTCCCGTTTTCCCAACATTTTCCTTCACTGCTCTGCTCCTATTGATTGTAGCGTGATGAAAGTATACTATAACCAGCACAGGAGCATGAAAAATAACTGTACCAAGTTTCGTTAAAATCCGTCGAGTAGTTTTTGTTTTTATAACGGTTATACAGACAGACAGACAAAAATTTTACTGATTGCATTTTTGGCATCAGTATCGATCCCTAATCACCCCCTGATAGTTATTTTGGAAATATATTTAATGTACAGAATTGACCTCTCTACAGATTTATTATAAGTATAGATTTCAATACATTGATACCAGAGACCCAAGTTTCCAAATTAAGCAAAACACAGAGAATTATCGTGTTATTGTTAAGTGACGTGGAAAGTTATTGACCCTCGTAGTGCTGTGACACGTTTGTTATTATTGGTATTCAAGAAACATATGAAACCGATAATTTGGTACCTATCAGTTCTTTGAGTCACTTATTTTGAGCTGAAACTGTGCATAGAGACTCCATACCAGATGTTGTCTTCAGCCTTTTTGGATAGATATGGGGTTTCCGTTACACGTTGTACTTATATCTTACTAATTTCTGTCCGCGACTTCGCGTGGGGGAGTTTTCCCGCGTAAATCCCGCTCCTGTGGGAATTCCGGGATAAAAAAGTAACCTATGTGTTATTCCAGGATGTCAACTTGCTATTTTTTTTTTCATTTTCATTCAGCATTTTTTGCATTAAAGAGTAACAAACATCTACAACATGTAACATAATTAATGCACATCCTGAAATTAGTTTGTTCAGAATCGTTTACTGAATCGATTTTTATCGTTTTTAACATCGATATTTTTTCCCAAAGCAATTAAATCTACGTAAATTACAAATAACACTTTCGCTGTTAGTAAAAACAAACTAATTATGGACGGTAAATTAAAGTAGTAACTTTTTAAATGCAGTTTTATGTAAATTCCGTCATTCAGTACACATTACAGAAAAATGAAACTCATTTAAAGGAAGTTAAAGTCTTAAAAAAACTGTTTAAACAAGTAAAACTAAAAATTAAGAGTATAAATTATGATAATAACATAATTTTCTAATTGGGGTGTTTGAGGGTGTGCGTTAATTAAGATACATGTTGTATATATTCAGCCTCACAAACTTTCGCATTTATATTATTACTCAGAATTAAGGTATATATACGTGCACGTGCACCCATAGGTTTACAATCTTGTAATACTGTGTGGTGCTGGCGCGGTCCAATAAATAATGGGTTATTTATCCATAAACAAAACACGCATAAAATTGTTCAAATTTAACAATATTTTATATTAATTAATGCGTTTTTTGTTAGCTACGGCATACATAGTGTTACTCAATGCGAAGCTCACTGTCATTTTAAAACAATCAGAACCACCGAACTGGAAACAAATTGAAATAACGTGTCGCAATTTCTCGAATCTTTGGGAAAAGCATTGTCTTTTGGCTTTTTAAATCTCTCTTTTACCTTGTTTTTTGGCCTTGACCTTTCACGTAAGTATTGTACTTCAATCCAATCACTTATGACCAAACACTTGATTTTGAATTGTAGACACGTCAGCTCTCCTTATAGGACTCTAACGAGACACCGCAGCCACGGAACACAACTGAAGGAGTCATTTGATGATTATCCCACCAAGGCCATTCAGCTCTACGGTAATATTGAGTATCCTATGTGGTTACCCACATCACGAATTATGAATGTTGAAGGTAATCTTCTATTAAGATAATTTTCGTGATCGAAATAGCCATCACCTTTCGTAACTACGGTTGGAATACGTTTTATACAACGTGTAACAGAAACCCCATATCTATCCAAAAGGGCTGAAGACAACATCTGGTATGGAGTCTCTATGCAAAGTATCAGCACAAAATAACTGACTCAAACAATTGATACCAAATTATTGGTTTCATATATTTCTTGAATACCAATCATAACAAACGTGTCACAGCACTACGAGGGTCATCACTTTCCACGTCACTTGCCAATAACACGATAATTCTTTTCGTTCTTCTTAATTTGAAAAATTCGGCCTCTGGTATCAATGTATTGAATTTTCTAATATGCTCCACACATGTAGACATAGGATTAGAAAACCCTTGCCATATCGTTTGTTATCATCCAAAGAAACCGTGCTCTCGGTATATATATAGCCTTTAAATTACACGTTGTATAAATGAACAGTAATAAATAAAAAATCATTTATTGCAGGTCCATGACCCATATAAAATTAAATTAAAATAATCATGTTACTATTGCTTACAATAATAAATTCCAAATGTCAAAATAACATAACTATATGAGTAAACAGAGCTAAAAGAAAAATACATAGGTGATTGAATGAGAACAACTTATCCTGTTATAAAATGTCAAACTGGCAAATTAAATGTAAATAGAAAAAAAATAATGTTAGAATGTCAAATTAATTGCAATTTATATGTCAGAGTATTAAATTAGACGTCAAACAATAGCAGCATGCCGGCCACAACAGTGCCCTATGTAGAGACAATCAACTCTACCCGCAAGCCAAGCAAATTGTGCAGACCATCTAGATACAGCACTTGCCCTTTATGTCATCATCATCATATGCTGAGCTTTATGACAACAATTTTTGAATGCTGTGGGTCCAGGGATGGCGGGCTTGGGGATACCCACCGTCCCCTATAACACGAGACCCGAGGTGGCGGCGCGTTATGTTCTACGCGCGCCCTTCGGAGAAGTCACAGGGGAGCCAAACACCTCACTCTCCCCACTTAAAAAAAACGATGGGGCCCGCAGAGGCGGGCTAGACTAGTCGGGGGCCGCGATGTTGAATACTTATGTGTTCTCGCAGCCCCCGGTGCATGTGTAGGTGTACGAAGGAACACGGGGTGGTTTTAGTCAGTAAGAGTCTGATAGATCCCTTCGCCAGCCCCAGGGCGGAGCACATCCATGAGGAATTCCACCTCGAAAAAAAAAGGCAAGACTGCTGTCAGATTTTGTGACTTCTGAGTACCCGCAACTTTTTTTTATTGATAATAGGTTCGCGTTTGACCACCATCTCACCTGATGGTAAGTGATGATGTGGTCGAAAATGGAGCACGCTTACCTAGAAGTAACCTATTCACTCTTGACTTAAAGACGGTTATAGCTACCGGGAAACATAGACTCCGGTCAAAGATTTACGATTGACAGTCGGGAACAATGACTTACACGAGCTACCGCCATTTATACTTTTCAAAGATTGACTGGTAGAGAATGCCTACGGCATTAAATACGCCTTTGTACCTATGTACATAAAGTGTAAATAAATAAAGATTGTTCTCTAGCTAATAAGATAAATCAGAATACGGCAATTAATTGTACCTGACTGGGGTGGGCGTTTTGTTTCCAATTAAATCTCGTAGGTCTGTAAAGGTCAAGGGAATATATATAATGGTGCTTTGAAACACGATCACAAATCAACGCACGTGACCAATCAAACGAGGAAAATGAAAGCTAAAAATCTTTGGTTAAAACAAAAAAATACTATAAAACGTGACTTCTGCTCAATTATTTGGCCAGAGTAAAAAAACACAATCAATTCTGCTCTTATAAAGGTGAAAGAAACCGTTTTGAGAAAACCCGGATAGTCCTAAGATCGACAAATCCAAAGACATCCCATATCCATCAGCCTCCGCTGAGCTCGTGTGGTGGATTACGGCCTATACCCTCTCATAGAGAGAGGCCCTGAGACCCAGGAGAGGGAACGTTGTAGTCTGGGTCATGTTAGGTATTTACTCAAAGGCTCAGCGTTGCTATACAACGTGGCAATGCCGCCAGTCTCTTGGGTACATTACCAGCTTACAGCGTTGAAGACGAATTTTTTAATACTCCATTTTAGTTTCTTTTTAACCGACTTCTGAAAAAGGAGGAGGTTCTCAATTCGGATGTTTGTTTGTTTTTTTTTTTATGTTTGTTCGGGCATAGCTCCGTCGCTCTCCAACCGATTTGAAAAATTATTTTTTTGTTGGAAAGGGTATACTTCCCAAATGGTCCCATGAAAATTTTATCGAAATCTGACAAGCCGTTTCTGAAAAATCAACAAAAGTTAAAAAAATATTTACATAGATGATCTTTTCGTTTACTCTGCATTGTGTTTTTTGTTCGCGCGTTTTTAGTTTCTTGTAGTTGACATTTTGGCTTTTATAACTACATTAATTACAAATTGACCCACTAAAAAGCGCGAAAATAAAAACTTTTTTGCAAAAAAATAAAACCGACTTCCATATCAAAACACTACAAAGCCAAAAATAATTTTAATTTCGGAAGGCGGTGTGAATAAAAAGAAAATACAAAACCAATAACACCGACTACCGAAATTAAAATTATTTTTGGCTTTGTAGTGTTTTGATATGGAAGTCGGTTTTATTTTTTGCAAAAAAGTTTTTATTACTTCTTAGTTCCATTTGTCGGAGTCTTCAAAATAACCAAATATGTGTACTTATGAAGTCTTGATAAACGAATTCACGACTAGGATGGCTTCTACTGGGCCCGAGATATATATTTAAACCTTTAAATTTTTTGGTTAGTTTTAAAATATCAAAGGAATTCCATATCATATCATTTCCAGTATAACGCATATTCTATCTAAATCTTGGTGGGAAATCCAATAGATCTGAGTTCAAGGTTAATTAATTGAAATGATTTGAAAGTTATGCCCATTCGAAGCCGTTATTAACATCAGTCAACCCGCAAGGCGGCCATTTTTAACCGACTTCTAAAAAAGGAAGAGGTTCTCAATTCGGATGTATGTATCTTTTTTTTTATGTTTGTCCGCGCATATCTCCGTCGTTTGCCAACCGATTTGAAAAATTCTTATGTTGTTAGAAAGGGTATACTTTCCAAATGGTCCCATGAAAATTTTATCGAAATCGGACAAGCCGTTTCTGAAAAATCAACAAAAGTCTAAAAAAATATTTACGTTGATGATCTTTTCGTTTACTCTGCATTGCGTTTTTTGTTCGCGCATAACTCCGTCATTTACGAACCGATTTGGAAAATTCACTGACCCACTAAAAAGCACGAAAATAAAAACTTTTTTGCAAAAAATAAAACCGACTTCCATATCAAAACACTACAAAGACAAAAATAATTTTAATTTCGGTAGTCGGTGTTATTGGTTTTGTATTTTCTTTTTATTCACACCGCCTTCCGAAATTAAAATTATTTTTGGCTTTGTAGTGTTTTGATATGGAAGTCGGTTTTATTTTTTTGCAAAAAAGTTTTTATACTGTTGTGAACTTGAATATGTAAATTTTTATTTGGATCTAAATAAGTATGCATAAGAGGAAATACCTCAGGTTTTTGTGTGCCGATTCGCGGAACCTGTCAATGAAACTGCGAATGAAAGGTCAATACTTACGTTACAATACGTTTACTTCTAACGGTCTTCATACAAGCTATCAAGTCCGGCTTTCGAAATGGACGCAGCTAAGCAGTTGAGAATGAGATCATTCCTTATAGAACTATAACCTTGGCTGAGGTTATAGCTATCAGGTAAACTATTTAAGTCAAGAGTGAACAGGTTACTTCTAGGTAAGCATGATTCATATTCGACCATATCCTCACTTACCATCAGATGTAATGGCGGTCAAAAGTGAGTCTATTAGTAATAAAAATAAACGATTTTGATGGAATTTTGTATACATATACAAAATCTAAATAGTTTTATAAGATTTGTTTGGAGACAGAGAGCATATTGAAAGTTTAATATAAAACTACTCGTGCCCACTTTGTTTGTTGTCCTATATGATGCCCTCCACTATTTACCAGTAAAAGTCCCATTATAATCGGTTCTGACGTTCTAGAGATCAGCCCAAACAGACAGACGGACAAAAATTAATAATTTACTTACTCATATCAGTAACTATAATAATTTAATAATCTATACTAATATTATAAAGCGGAAAAGTTTGTTTGTTTGTTTGTTTGCTTGAACGCGCTAATCTTCGAAAGTACTGGGTGGATTTGGATGCAATTTGGAATGAAAGTAGCTTGAAGCTTGAGAAAGGTAGGATAGACTACTTTTTACGCGACTGCAAAAAAGGAGAGTTATGTTTTTACCGTGATAGAATCCACGGGAGCGAAGCCCCGCGTGAGTACTAAGTAGTAAACTATAAACAGTTTTTATTTTGACCAATTGTAATAAAATTCATACTCATTTTGAGAAGTAGGTGCTTTCTTAACGCAAAATATACTTATTATACACTCGGAAACTAACTTTGCAAACATTATGCGTCAAGTTGACATAATTATTGCGAAGTGCACATTTGCATGCATCAGAAATCAGCTTTACTAGTCCAGGATCCAAGGTTTGTGTGCTGTGCTGTTGTTTGTTTTTCTGAGCATTTACTGGAAGAACGCAAATAGCAAACGCCGACCCTAGCAAGTGTGACATGAAAAATGTAGGTTACAGGTCGAAGAAATATTTATTTATTTATTCGTTTATCCTTGCATTGGAAGCCCTTGGAACAATTACATTACAGCAATACAATTGATAACATTAATGATACTGCTTTCTAACATCCTATGCGCGGCGGAATGGTGAACTTCGAAAGGATTGAGGATGGGTCACGTAAACTCACTAAAACATCGCCAGAGGATTACAGTATCAAAAAAATTGGCCAAGTGCGAGTCAGACACGCCCATGAAGGGTTCCGTAGTAACTATAATAATATAATATAATAAGTATGTTTTATTTGACAAATTTCTTAAAACTAGGTTATTTACTTTTTTTACAACTACGCCAAATAACTTTGTTTTTCATAATTTTTGTATGAATTACAAAGTTATATTTACAGTTATAGAAAACTAGCTTTTGCCCGCGACTTCGTTCGCGTAGGAGGGTTTTCCCGCGTAAAATCCCGATCCCGTGGGAATTTCGGGATAAAAAGTAGCCTATGTGTTATTCCAGGATGTAAACTGTCTACTTGCCAAATTTCACTCAGATTCGTTCAGTAGTTTTTGCGTGAAAGAGTAACAAACATCCATCCATCCTCACAAACTTTCGCATTTTTAGTAAGATAAGATAAGATATGCTGTATCACAAAAACTGCTGACCCGATCTCGTTCAAACTAATTTTGGTCGAAAGTTTACATTAAGAACTACAGAAATATTTTTTTTTAGATTTTTCACTCCATTATTATGGAAGTTAGAGGGGGAGACACACATTTTACCACTTTGGAAGCGTATATCTTTTAAACCATTGACTTTATAAAAAAGTGGTTTTAGAAAGCCCTATGTCATTTTTAAAGACCTGTCTATAGATACTACATACGCATAGGTTTCATGATTTTTTTTTTCAGTTTTAGTTCCATGTATGGGGAGCCCCCTTTGTGGAGGACATACGGACGGACGGACGGACGGACGGACAGACAGACAGACAGACAGACAGACGGACAGACATGAGGAAACTATAAGGGTTTCGTTTTTTGTCATTCGGCTACGCAACCCTAAAAACACAGCAGATTATACGACAACAATAGGCATTAGAAAATGCAATCTCGCGAAATATCAGAACAGCCAAGATAATGATTTTACGATCTTGTTTTACGCGATTTTGCAGAATTAGGCGTTTGATTTATATTTTATGTCAAAATACAACACAACAACAATTTTTAAAATATTGTTTATTAGACTTTCCGGTTTTAACACACAGTCTTATAATCTCCGTTCTCCACTTTTTTTATACATAATAATGTTAATCAGCCTTTCGCAGAAATAATGATTGTATTTAAGATTAAAAAGAAAACATTATTATTAGTTTCATATTTGGATTGACAATTAAAAAGCTGTAGGAACATTAAGAAAGTAATTTAACGAAACTAAACTTCTTAAATCTTAAAAAAAAATCAATACGTGTAATTAAGAGTAATAAAAATGTAATTAAATAATGTTAAGTTTTGATTTCAGTTCACATGCAACCGCGTTATGTTACACATTTATTATGGACTAGTGGTGCCCGCGACTTTGCCCGCGCGGAATAGTGACTTTCGGCAGCATTTTTAATTTTTTAGGCTAATTATTTTGAAAATAAAACTCATACATGATTTGAATGTCGTATTTATTAATATCTAATCAAAAGTCTGAAAAATAAGTTTCAATTTCTAGCTTTAAAAATGACGTAATAATTTCCATACAAACTTTCATCCCTTATTTCAACCCCTTACAGCCCTTTTCGCATTAAAAAGCAGCCTATGTCCTTTCTCAGGCTCTAGACTATGCCCGTACCAAATTTCATTAAAATCTGTTCAGTAATTTAGGCGTGATTGTGTAACACACAGACAGACAGAGTTACTTTCGCATTTATAATATTAGTAAGGATTATGATGGCTCGCACAATCTTGCAATCTCACGATCAGATCTAAAAAAGCGCCAATAGTTTATGTCTAAGGTGTGGGACTTGTGGCCAGAGGTTGCGTGGTCGAACCCCACCCATTATATTATTTCCATAACCCAGTCCAGACACAAGAATATTTAGCTAAGTTGTAGGGGTTAAAAAGATTGCCAGTAATGTGAATTTCACCCACATTTGCTAGATCTTTTACAAAAAAAAAAAACTCGCATGACACTCGTCTCGTAATTATGAAAGACACCTCTTCTGATTGTGATTACATTCTTTAAGAGACATAGCAGCTTATACTACGAGAGGCTCCCCATCCACTTCTTATTTATCTTGATGCTGTAGCAGCTGGACTCACTCGGAAGTCGGTACCTCTGCAAGCTGTTCGTTTATAGAATGCATTGCCGGACACAAGCTCAGTCACTCGCTACTTTTAAGAGCTCGATTGCTAATTGTCTTTCAAATTTATGATTATTCTTTTGCTTCCTCTCTACATGATGTTAAAGAACACATTATCTTCTAATATATAAAATTCTCGTATCACAAACGGCTTTACTGATTTTTACCAAATTTTATATGCATATTCAGTAGGTCTGAGAATCGGCTACTATCTACTTTTTATCCCGGAATTCCCACGGGATCGGGATTCACGCGGCAAATCCTCCCACGCGAACGAAGTTGCGGGCAGCAGTACTTATGTCAACACATTATACAACGTGTAACGGAAACCCCATATCTATCCAAAAGGACTGAAGACAACATCTGGTATGGAGTCTCTATGCAAAGTTTCAGCTCAAAATAAGTGACTCACAGAATTGACCCCGAATTATTGGTTTCTTATGTTTCTTCAATACCAGTAATAAGAAACAGCGTCACACGGTCACAGTCACAGCGCTATGAGGGTCATCACTTTCCACGTCACTTGCCAATAAAACGATAATTCTCTTCGTTATTCTTAATTTGAAAAATTCGGCCTCTGGTATCAATGTATTGAAATATCTAATATGCTCCACACATGTACACATAGGATTACAAAACCCTTGCCATATAGTTTTTTATCATCCAAAGAAGCCGTGCACTCGGTATGTATATACCCTTTAAATTACACGTTGTATATATATACATACAAATATATAAATACAATACAACTATTGTATTTATATATTTGTATGTATATATATATATACTATTTTCTATTTTATGAGTACACTAATTTAGTCCTCTCCACTTTAATTAAGTTTTGAAAGTCCTTCCAAAGGTTATCTGGAAGATATCGCTTTTAGCGATAAGACCGCCATTGTAACCATAGAATTAAGAAATAATGTTAAATAGGTCTGTTTAAATTTTGGTGTACAATAAAGTATATCTATCTATCTATTTATAACAGCTACTGGTCTTCAAAGTTCGGCAACACATATCAAGGTCAAACCATGGATGGGTGACCGAGTTAACACATCGAGATTCCTCCATGCCGCGGACAGCATTCTAAAGCTTTCGTTTCCTAGGATAGCGGTGCCGTCAAATAGCGGCCGTAATACAGCGGTGAATGACGTCACTAGAACGTTGTCTATGTAAACAAAATGGCGCGGTTTCCTAGAGAGCGGTAACTGACACCGTAACGTCAAAAAGAGCTGCCGCCATTTGCATGACGTCCGTCTTGTCGGTGTCAGATGGTTTCGTGAACGTTTCCAAAGAGAATGTAATACACTAGATAGCGATGAAGCAGACAGTGTGATAAAATGGCCGTGGAACTTTCCACATGTCGTCACCGTAAAGACGGCCGTCTTTTTGCGTCCGTAATATTACGGCCGCTATATAACGGCACCGCTTTCCTAGGAAAACAAAGCTTAAGCCGTTGATCCCAGCTGTCATAATCCATACTAATATTATAAATGCGAAAGTAACTCTGTCTGTCTGTGTTACGCAATCACGCCTAAACTACTGCACCGATTTTAATAAAATTTGGTACTGACATAGTCTAGAGCCTGAGAAAGGACATAGGCTACTTTTTAATGCGAAAAAGGTCTGTAAGGGGTTGAAATAGGGGATGAAAGTTAGTATAGAAATTACGTCATTTTTAAAGCTAGAAGCTTGAGACTTATTTTTTAGACTTTTGATTAGATATTAATAAATACGACATGTATAAGTATGAGTCTTGTTTTCAAAATAATTAGCCTAAAAAATTAAAAATGCAGCCGAAAGTCACTATTCCGCGCGCACGAAGTCGCGGGCACAGCTAGTTATGTATATCTCTGATAGTCATTACGGATAGTTAGAAGCCAGGTAGACTCCAGTCATCCCAGAAGATATTGTGTTACTCAATCGCTGGTGTGGAGGTCAGACAGGCAGTCGCTACTTATAAAATATCGGTTAAAATGGAAGACTATGTAGATATAAAATGTCTAGACAGATGATTTATGAAAGAAACTATATTATGTTTTGTATTTATTTTTTCGATGAACTTAAATAACTAGAACAAAAGTGAAAGAAAAAAATTTTGGATTTCGTAACATGCATTTGTGCATCGTAGAACGATAACCTTACACACACACACATGAGTTGATTTTATGGACTACTAGCTTTTGTCCGCGACATCGTTCGCGTGGGATGGTTTTCCCGCGTGATTCTCGATCCCGTGGGAATCTCGGGATAAAAGTAGCCTGTGTTATTCCAAGGTGTCAACTACCCTACTACCTACCTACCTATCTACTTACCAAATTTCATTCTGATATGTTCAGTAGTTTTTGCGTGAAAGAGCAAAAAACATACATACATCCTCACAAACTTTCGCATTTATAATATTCGTAGGATTTTAATGATAAAACTGCACTCTACAGATCGTGAAAAATACGTGTTGCTCGATGTATTCGTTGCTTTGTACAGTACCACCAGAGTACCACAGTACAGTACTGTCATTAGTGACATTGACATATAAATTAAACAATATTTTATGCATATAGCCTCTGGGCCTTTGTGCCCTACAAATAAACAAACTACATTTTGTGTTGCTAACATCAAGCGTTGGTCAAAAAACTGCTACTGCTACTTATTTAGAAATTACTTTGTCGGTTACGAAGCACCTGCAGCAATGTATAAAATAAACGTTCTGCGTGTGCAATATAATAAATAATAATGCATTCAGAATGCTGTTGGGGTTGCTGCGGCATTGCAGTGCGTCAACAATGTTCGCAAATGCGCATGTTGATGGGTTTCACGCTATAATTGGCGAGAAATTGGCGTCGCTCTTTCAGAGAATGGCGGTAGCAACAACAGCATTTTGTAAATGCAATCATTGCAAAACTTACATCTAGAAATGACTGCCCTATTCAGGCCCACTGACTTGGGATCATTAACGGGACATAGGTATCTACAGGGTGGCCAACTTAGAGGTATACAACTCTTTTGCCACCATTTTGTTTTGACGCCATATTTGACAATTATTTCGTGTAGATACGGCAAATTCGATATGGAGCGTTTTTCGATTGAACAACGTGTTTTAATTATCAAAACTTTCTACTCAAACCAATCTTCTATTGCGAAAACGCTGAGAAAATTGCGAACAATTTTCGGTAGAAATCACCTTCCTTCGCGGATAGCAATAACTCGTTTGGTGAATAACTTTGAGCAGCTTGGCATTGTAATAGATAAACCAGTTCTTCATCGAGCCAGAAGAGTTCAGAAGTGTAGCCGAAGATCCGAAATTGTCTACAAGATGACGTTCTCAACAGCTGGAAATTAAAAGGACCTCCTTACAGACTATTCTCAAGAAAGACCTGGGTTTGTTCCCATACAAGATCCAAATAACTCAAGAACCTCAGCCTAAGGACCATGGTCCTTAGGCTGAGGTTCTTGAGTTTACAAAATTACTGAAGTTACGACGGTGATCATGATCACCGTCGTAACTTCAGTAATTTTGTGCTAACCCAATTGGATAACGACCAGATTTTCATAAAAAAATCATTATGAGTGACAAAGCCTGCAAACTGCTCTCATCTTTGGGATGTATCTGCTAAATACCAACTGGACGCGCTTGAGTCAATCGAGAAGCGGGCCAAGAGACTCATTGGCAACGATGCACTGGTCGAGTCAAAGCTCCAGAGCCTTGAACATCGACGACGAGTTGCAAGTCTATCGGTTTTCTATCGGTTACATTTCGGGGAGTGTGCGATGGAATTACACAATCTAATTCCACCAAGCCCGTTCCATCATCGGACTACGAGACAAACGGCGAAGCGCCATCGTTACATGGTGGACATCCCACCCATACGCACAAAACGTTTTGGGAATACCTTCATTATGCGTACGGCTAAGGAGTGGAATTCCCTGCCGGAGTCTGTGTTTCCCGATAGCTATAACCTAGGAGTCTTTAAGTCAAGAGTGAATAGGTTACTTTTAGGTAAGCGTGCTCCATCTTCGACCACATCATCACTTACCATCAGGTGAGATGGTGGTCAAACGCGAACCTATTTAAAAAAAAAAAAAAAAAAGCTTTTGTTGATACTTGAGCGACCGCTGCATCCACGTCGAATAACAGTATGGTGTAGAATTTGGTCAGAGTAATTGGAACCTACTTCTTTGAAGATGCTATGGGGGCTGTAACAGTGAATGGAGATCATTACCGTGAGATGATCCCACTAAGTTGGGCTAAGAAAACATGTGGTTCCAATAAGATGGGGCCACGTGTCATACGGCCAGAGACACAATCGAAATAGTTTTCAAGTCAATTAATTTCAAGAAATAATGACATTGATTGGCCCCCAAGATCACCGGATTTGACAGCTTCTGACTTTTTTCTGTGGGGCTATCTAACGGGACGTGTCTATGCTAACAAGCCGAGAAATATTCAACATTTAAAATAGAATATCAGAGACGCAGTTAGTTGGATAGCGCCGGAAATGTGCGAAAATGTGATGAGAAACGCGATAAAAAGAGCTCACATTTTTCGCGCTGCTAGAGGTGGATATCTGGCAAATATTATTTTCCATACGTAATTGCCAAGCTTAAATATAATATTTTTGAAACAATACCTAGTAATTTCCATTTTATGTAAAAGAAAATTTATAAAATAAGTAGTATACCTCTTAAGTGACCACCCTGTATTAATATCATTAGAACTTAAAACTAGATGTTTACCATGTGTATATTGTTTCGAGTTTCCGATATTTCGGCACCCAGATATCCCGTTTTAAGTTCTAAATCTAAATATAGTTAGAGACCATTTTAGCTTAAAACTTATAATAAGTATTAATCGTAAGAAAATTGTTATTATCACTTTTATGCGTGTTGTGTTTATATTTTTTTCTTTCTTATTCATGTTTATTAAATTTTCTGTGAAAATAACTTCGCTCATACCTTTATCACCCATTTAAAAACATTACCTTTACTTTGAGTCCACTATATGTTCAACAATTTGAATTTATTTTGTTGCAGTCTGCAGTGCCAACTTATAATATTTTCTTATTTATTTGAGAATTTTAGAAAACATAACGAAATATTTTATTTCGATGCAACAAAGTGCGAAGGAATAAACATAAAATTAAATTTTATTTCTGCTAGTATCTCCATTTATTGGTAGGTATGCAAAATAAGAATCACACATCCATATATTGTGTTATTCTGATGATATTTAAAACAAGTAAATAAAAAAAATATTTACAAAATTTTACTCAATCAATGAATACGTTAACATTTATGCAATTCTTATGGAGCAAGCTCTCATTATTGTAATCGTTTTGGTCGCAATTGTTATACGATGTCCCGGTTACAGGTATTTATGTAATAGTGGACAATAAGTGCATAATGTTATATAATACCTGATTGAAAAGCGGGTTTTTATAAAGACGAAAGTGTGTGTATGCACTATGCATACATGACGCGTACGTAACGTGCATTCGTGTATCTGTCTGTGACTTCGTAACTTCCAAACTGCTTTTATTTGTTACTAGCTTTTGACCGCGGCTTCGCCCGCTTTAATTTACACTTTGTCAATAATTCTTGTTTCCAATCGGTACACCATTTTGGGTGGTTAAAAAACGCATATATATTACGTAGGTATATATGTACGCGCTAGTTTACCTGTATATTTATGTCTCTGAGATACCTACTTACGTATGTGTCTACTACTCGTATTAATCTGCAAGTAAAGACTAATACCTAGATGATATACAAAGTAGACAAAAGTGTAATTACCTACTTACTTAAAAATAGAAATGATTCGTATATTAACTTGATTGGTAAAAATGTAAACGACACGGTTGGCGTAACGGTTGACTGGTGCATGACGTGGGTTGGACCCCAACCCTAAACAAAGATTCGTATAGCCTACAATGTAGGCTGTACAAAACTACACAACTACATATTATGTAGTTGTGTAGTTAAAAAAAAATGTTTCGAGTGGTTCTTGAATACGAGAATAAATTGGTTTACAGCCGTAAGGGATGACCTCCGGATTAAAAACTATCCTGTCTTTCCTAGGGTCCTAAACTATTCCCAAGCCAAATTTCATCTAAATCAGTTCAGTGGTTTAGGTGTGAAAAAGTAACAAACAGACAGACAGAGTTACTTCCGCATTTATAATAATAGTATGGTCCCATACCAAATTTATAAATCAAATTTAATTTAGCTGTTGCCAGCGTGCAGCGCAACGGCAGCGTCCGCGTGCAATTCAAAAACTATCCCACGGGAACCTTATATTGGGATAAAAACTATCCTATGTCAAAGGAGACGGAAACGCTTTCATACATTCTTAGGCCAAGGTGCAAAAAGATGTATAAAGATGAAATTAGTGTTACACACCACACAACAGCTTATATATTAACAAAGCAACACTGAAAATTCGGCGAATTTCGGCAATCTGAGAGCAGAGTTATAGGAGGTTTTGTAAAAGTGAGGTTATGCAATAAATTGGCAACAACCTATACTATACATCTGATTTTTTAAACATGATTGCATAGGGAAAGTCATTTATATTGTCATTTTGTACAGTGATTGTTTCAAAATTAGACTTATATTTATATAGACTTATGTTTATATTTATTTGTTGTATTATTTCTAGTACGAGGCATTATCCACTCTTGTATAACATTATACATTCTCAATTCATGAGTTAGAGTAGGTGGCGGACTTTTGATGCAAGAGAACGACCACAGCGAAGACAAACACTACGGTGGCCAAGTTGTTAGGCATTATCAACAGATGATTCATGAGCCAAATTCCAACAAGCTTGGCAAACATAGTCACTGCTGTTACCTGAAAGATGAGAAAAGTTATTAATGTCAACAAATCATGATTAAAGTAAAATATACCAGCAGTTAGGCTTTAACTTAAATGTAAACAATATGCATGTGCCTTTTATATGTAGCGTTACTATACTTCCTGCATAACGTTTATGGAACATAAAAGAAGAAACCTGTACACCAGCGTTGTAGACACTGGGTAGCTAGAAAAGGTGACTTCAAGTTTGTACTTACAGGTTGTGGTGCACGCCATTGACGAATCACTGACAGTGTCGTTACATCATCTAAAGCTCGTCGGCCAAGTATATTACAGCGACTAGTCGCTATACCACAATTAACACAGCGATCCGTGTCAATATCCAATTGATATGCAGGTGTATGCAGGCTGTAAAATCCAAATAAGCGAACCAAAGTCAGACGAGAAAACGAAATTATTCTTGTCCGATATGATATCAAGGGTCGTACAAGTTTAGCAATATCAGAAGTCCGTAGGAAGAAAGCAGTGGTCAAGGAAAAATATCAATAAAACAACGGGAAACACTCAAAACGCACGCGTACGAAACGAGTGATTGTTCATTATTGACTTTCTAGAACTATCAAAAGGTATTCTGTGGCTGTCACTGTCAGCACAGATTAAAAATACAGTTGCCAAACACAAGTAATAAATCGATTTGTAAACGAGAATTGACTTAAAGATTTCTTTATAATATGTTGTTATTTTATTTTTTTAAACTACTGACATTATGTTAATACACACATCAAAAGTGTCTAGGGATCAAGCATTTTTATGCGGATTTCTTGAGATTGAGATGTGGCTTTGTAATAAATTTATGATTTTATAAATTTATATGGATCCTTTTTGGTGCATTTCATAATTTGAAACAGGAACTGTTAATCAAATTCGAGTAAAAGATGAAAATCAGCTGTCAATATTTTCCCTATAAAAACATACAACGCATTGAAGACATTATTAGTGCTACTGTTTCCCTACTACTGATTAAAACCAACGTTATTATGGAGCGGCGACGTCATTTAAGCAGGGAAGAAATGCTCAGAGCCGTGGGAATGATAGAAGCTGGTTCCCGGCAACGTACTGTGGCTTTAGCTCTGAATACAAGTCAGAGTGTTATCAGTCGACTTTGGACACGTTACCGAAGCACTGGTACCGTGGCTGAGCGCCATGGAGGACGGTATCGCTGCACCACACGGAGACAAGACCGATACATTCAAATCTTAACTCGAAGAGCTCCAACAATAACCGCCATGATGTTAGCCGTGAGGCTTCATCACTCTTCAGGGAACTTAATTAGCGACCAAACAGTCAGAAACCGCTTGCATGAAGTGAACCTTCATTCCCGAAGACCGCTACGGGTACCACCTATAGCAATGCACAATCGTAGGATTCGATATCAATGGGCTCTTGAACACAGAAATTGGGCAGAAGAACAATGGCGTTTCGTGTGCTTTTCTGATGAGTCTCGTTTTGGTATGAGACCGGATACAAGACGTATACGACACTGGAGAACCCCTGGACGCCAACAGCGATTAAAATCCTACCAGGAAGTCCATCCTTATAGTGGTGGAACCATCATGGTATGGGCGGGTATTTGGATCGGCGGAAGAACTGAGTTGATTTGGATCAGAGGCAACCTCAACGCTCAAATTTATGCTGAGACGATTGTATCTGACGTCATCGTTCCTCTACAAGTGCAAATCGGTCCCTTATTTCAGTTAATGCATGATAATGCACGACCGCACACCGCAAGAGTTGTAAGACAGACTCTCGCCACAGCTAACATCAATGTCCTGCTCTGGCCTGCTCAGTCGCCAGACTTGAACCCGATTGAGCATGCATGGGATATGCTACAGAGAAGAGCTCTGCCGAATATGGAGGGTATCCAGTCGCAAGAAGACCTTTTTTTGTTGTTACAACGAACATTCCACAGCGTGATTTGGATGAACTCATTTTGAGTATGCCAAACCGATGTTCTTGTGTTGTTAGTGTTCGCGGTAGAAACACGGATTATTCATTGTTTAAGTTACCCAATAAAATTTTAAAGAAAACTGTTATTTCAGTCTTTTTTTCGAACTTTAATGTTAGTGGTTCAAATGTCAAAAATCCCTTTATTAGGAAAATGGCAAATTTCTTTATTAATGCAAATGTGACTTGGTTTATCGTTACTGTGACAAACGAAAACACTTTATTTGATGAATCCTTAAAGAAAATTTTAATTAATATCAATCAGGAGAAAAGTTATTGCAAAAATATATGTTGATCCCTAGACACTTTTGATGTGTGTAGTAATGTATTTATTTACTTTGATTGAATCAATAATCTGGTGCAAGGAGTTTTGTGTTCAATTGTGTAAACTCATTCAAATTAATCGATTATAGTAATCGATATCACATTTTATTCGTGACTTAAAACTTATTTTTAAGATTTCTCGTCTTCCAGATTGTGAATTAGGCTAATTTTTTGTATTTAGAAATAGAAAAATATGACGCTTTTTTAAATCATATCTCAACTTATTGCAATATGGCCCAGAAATCCCCGGCTCCTTTCATATAAATCGGTTCAGCGGTTTAGGCGTGAAAAGGTAATAGACAGACAGACAGAGTTATATTAGTATGGAAGTATGGATAGTATGGATATTAAGTAAGTATAGTATGTTATTGATTCCCTATACGAAATTCCAGTCAGACAGACAGACAGATAGACAGACAGAGTTACTTTCGCATTTATAATATTAGTAAGTAAGTATAGTATGTAAGTAAGTAAGTACGGAAGTAAGGATATGGAAGTATGGATTGAAATAGTAAGTAAATCGGAAATAGTAAAGCTATAACCTAAGTAATTTTTGAGCAGTCGTCTGAAGATTTGTAAGCTTTTTTTTTGACGAAGGGATGTGAGCAACTTCGGCTGGGCTGATCGATTCGAAGCATAGTATTCTGTTTCTCCAGTGGTATTGTAACAGCATGCTAACATCAGCTTGATGCTGATCTTTATGATACTGTGGTGTACAATTATACTACACTATCAAGCATTAGTTTACGTTGAATCCTTTAAAAAACATTTGTTATCACGGGTAGGAGCAAGCCCAGAAGATACCTGTTCACTCTTGCTTTAAAGGCTGGATACTGGAGTCTTTCGGTCACATAGCCAGGAAAAAAAGCCACAATCTTGAACAACCCCTCATTACTGGCAAGGTAGATGGCAAACGACCTAGAGGCTGTAGCCCTAAAAAGTGGGTTGATCAGGTGCGCTCCATCCTGGACGTCCAACTGCACGAAACTCTAATGATACCAGAACAGGCATAGATGGCGGTACACTATCAAGGATAACTATTTCCACGGGGGCTTCAACACTTTTAGCATCGAGGAACTCGAATCGAGGAGGAGGAATTATTTCTAAATACAGAGTTATTGGTAAAACATTAACAAACTTTCAGAACCATGTCAGTAGCATCATAAACAACAACTTTTGTTCTATGACTTTTAATAATTCATCATATTTTAGTTCATCAGATTTTGATACAAAAATAAAAATATTTCAATTGAACGAACGAACCAACGGTGAGAGTGTGTCCTCTCCTATTATGAAGCAGTTGGTGCGGAGTGTGATGGGTACTAACACTAGATAATAAGTTATTAGGTATAAGTTACTAACATTTTATGGATTTATGGCCCAAAATAAAAATATTGTATTAAAGCAAAAGAAAGCGCTAGTAATATAAGTAAATTGATAGTACAAAAACTTTTAAAACACCGACTACCGAACTAAAGTTATTTTTGGCTTTTTAGTGTTTTGATATGAAAATCGGTTTTATTTTTTGCAAAAAGTTTTTTTTCATGCTTTTTAGTGGGTCGGTTTGTAATTTATGTAGTTACAAAAGCCAAAATGTCAACTACTTATCACCTTTTACAAAATATTGCTTTTCCCGATGCAGAGCCGTTAATTTTTGAGGAGTTCTCCTGGTACTTCACCATCAGCTCTACTTAATATCCATATTCAAGTAATCTAATCGCAATCTACGAAATACTTATTATTGAGTAGTTTCGGTGGCCATCTGGGGTCTTCATCATCAGTTCCACTTCCTCAAATTGTGCTTTTCGAGAGCAACTGCACAAGGATAAGAAATACCCAAAACGCTATAGGTTTACCTATAATATTTGAAGAGTTCCCTCGATTTCTCCATGATCCCATCATCATATCCAAATGTGACGATAATGGGACCAACTAGAAAGTATACCCTTTCGAACAAAAAAAAGAATTTTCTAAATCGGTCCAGCCATCTGCGAGTAATGCGGTAACATACATTAAAAAAAAAGTTCAAGATGAATTGAGAACCTCCTCCTTTTTTTTTAAGTCGTTTAAAAAGACAGCGGAGAGGATATTGAAGGTTTATTTTTGGTAAATGTATTATGTTTTCTAAAAAGTCATAGAATAAAAGTTTTTTTTTATATCTTTATATTTTTTAATTTGGGGTTTTCGTCCAATGAGGATATGTCAACCCCATCGTACCTTATAACAAAATTAATCCGCTAAGTAATAATAAAATACAACACTAAAACACTAAAATACTAGCTTCTCACTGCTGAACGATTAAAACTAAACTGCATAGTCCTTTTGCTTCCTTCGATTTTGGGTTTGCCAAAATGCTTTGAACTAGTCCTACATCCAGTACGTTTAACTTAAAGTCGTTCAGCAGCGAGTCGCGTTCATCTTTATTCCGGACACATTCCGTCAGCAAATGCTGAACATCCTCAATTTTATCGCAAATTATGCAATTAGGAGAATTTGATTTTTTCATTAAGAAAGCAAACTTTGCTGATGGATAGTGTCCGGATCTAAGTCTAATTTAACATAATTTCTACTCAAATTAATGCCATCAAACAAAAGTTGTTGTTAACGATGCTAGTAATATAGTCCTGCGAGGTTGGTAGTGTTTTACTAATAACCCTGAATAAGAGAATGGTTATATGATATCTAAGTCTGATTCTCTCTGCATCCGATCACTTCTGGACTCACGGATCCGCTTCAGCACATTTATTTTCAGCTACCCGTGGATACAGTCGAGCGTAAAATTGGTTAGACAAAATATATCTAATAAAATTTTTTTAGCAAAAAATAAAACCGACTTCCATATCAAAATACTACAAAGCCAAAAATAACTTTAATTTCGGATGTCGGTGTTATTGGTTTTGGATTTCCTTTTTTTTAACACCGCCTTCCGAAATTAAAGTTATTTTTGGCTTTGTAGTATTTTGATATGGAAGTCGGTTCTATTTTTTGCAAAAAAAATTTTTTTCACGCTTTTTGGGGGTCGGTTTGTAATTTATCTAGTTACAAAAGCCATAATGTTAACAACTTATCACCTTTTACAAAATATTGCTTTTCCCGATGCATAGCCGTTCATTTTTGAGGAGTTCTCCTGGTACTTGACCATCAGCTTCTACATCACCATATGTATTGCGATGAGCATAAAGTGTTTAACATCCGTACTCAAGTAATCGAATCGCAATCCACGAAATACTTATTATTGAGGAGTTTCAGTGGCCATCTGTGGTCTTCATCATCAGTACAACTTCCCCAAATGGTACTTTTCGGAAGCAACTGCTTAAGGTACTATAAGAAATACCCAAAACGCTATAGGTGTGCCTATAATATTTGAAGAGTTCCCTCGATTTCTCCAAGATCCCATCATCAGATCCTGATTTCGTAACAATGGGACCAACTAGAAAGTATACCCATTCAAACGCAAAAAGAATTTTTCAAATCAGTCCAGCCGTCTCCGAGTTATGAGGTAACATACATAAAAAAAAAGTTCAAGACGAATTGAGAACCTCCTTTTTTGAAGTCGGTTAAAAATGCAATTCAAGAAGTGTTACTCACAATCAAAATCTTATTAAACCTACCTAAGTAAAAACAAGACAAACCTTTTTATACCGGGAATATAATGTAAGTAATACTCAAATAATTGGGCCACCTAGGAAGGCGCGGTGATGGCAGGTGCAGTAAAGCCAAATGGCGTCCAAGTACTGGTTAGAGGAGCGTTGGTCGTCCGCCAGAGAGATGGTCTGACGACATTGTTGCATCGCAGGCCCTGGATGATACTGGCACATGAACGTGGAGCTTGGCACAGGCGAAGGGAGGCCTATACCCAGCTGTGGATAACGGTGAAAGAAAAGAAAACTCAAATATAAAAAAAATCCAAGTAAATAATACGTAATACTTATGGTAAATAAGTACCAGGCAAGTAGCCGCGGTAGAGGTCATGCTTAAGATCAGGTTCAAGTCTTGTGACTCGAGAGTCAAGGCACGCAGGCGTCGACCTCGGGATTGCACGAAGCCATATTACACAACTGCGAACGATCGAATTTTAGTGCTTACCGTAGCAGCAGTAATTTAAAAGTCAAAAGCCCGTTGGTATAGTGGTCAGTGGCCCTGACTGCTATGCGCAAGGTCGTGGGTTCGATTCCCACCTAGGACAAATGTTTGTGTGATGAGCACGGTCATTTGTTCTTTGTCTGGGTGTAATTTATCTATAATATGTATGTATTTAGAAATATATATGTATGTGTATCAGTTGTCTAGTACCCATACCACAAGCTCTGCTTAGTTTGGGACTAGATGGCGTTGTGTGAAAAAGTTGTGGAATATATTATATATTATATTATTATTATATTATATCGACAACCTCTGGTGTATTTATTTATTTGGAACAATAAACCGTTACATGTTATAATACAAAAAAGATCATAAAAATAACATATTTATAACATGTAGTTAAAGAATGTCTTATACTAGCTTCAAAATGTGGTTCTGCACTCATGAAAAGGTTTTTTCAGTTCGTAAAAAATAGGTACCTATGTTTATCCAGCCTCTTAACAACCTCCTATAAAATGTTCACTTTATGTAGAAATACCTATAATGGGACAAAGCGATGGGCGTATCCCAGCGTTACGTTAGTTCAACAGTCGCTGTACATGCACCCCTCGCTTACAGACAACACTACAAAGCACACCTGATTTGTTAGAGTTGTAGAACCAAGCCTATTGTTATAACTGTGTAGCATGCCGTCAAGGAGTAAACGATGCGACCTAAACTTATAATTTTGAACTGATATCTATTTATACTCTGTTGCAAAACTCTGTTGGATTTGGCTTCCATACTAATTGGACGCAGCTGAAAACCAGTAAATGAGCTTTGAGCTAATTTATTCCTTTTGTCTGAAACTCTTTGAGTGGTCGTCGAGTTCACGTCGACATTAAAGTGACTTCTTCATAATTCGACGTCACTCTTAGGGAACCCTCGCTCTAGAATCAATCTCTTGGATTGATTCTCCTCAGCTGAGCTACTGTCGGAATCCACAACCCATTGATTGGGTATGACTGACAATACCCCTTGGCAATATTGGCTTTAGATTTTGTGGCTTCTGACTGACACTAACGACTGTCAAAGATGTACACATGACCACCGGGACTTAAATCATGAGTTCGCGTGTTGCGTCGTTTTGGGAAGGTTTGAGACGTTCCAGCAACAGCATCCTGAGGGCTGTCCCGAACAAAAAATGATATAATAATTAGTTTGAATATGCAATTTCTATACAATATGATGTATTTTATAACTATGGGTCATATACATACCTCGAAGTTTTAGATTTTTAGTTGCTTTTAAATTTATTCTCACTGTTTTTTTTTGTATATGGGTGTTTCACCTGAAATAAAGCAGCATTTATCATTTATTTATTTATCATTTAACGTACTTTCGAACTACGGAGGATACATTTAGATAGTCACCTTGTCAAGGCTTCGATTATCGACAAAGTATACCTGTATACGTAATTTTAATTTGTCTCTTCTTCTTGACTTCGATCATGCCTGATGGTATGCGGTGCATGAGATGTAAGATAGGCTGAGCGAGCCCAGAAGATGCCCGTTCAATCTTGCTTTAAAGGTTGACAAGTCATCATACATCACTACATAGTATAAAACAAAGTCGCTTTCATGTCTGTCTGTCCCTATGTATGCTTAGATCTTAAAAACTCCGCAAGGGATTTTGATGCGGGTTTTTTAAATAGATTTATTTATTTATTATTTATTTACACACACAAGTTATGACAATACAGACAGTAAATACTATGCACAAAATAACAGAACACAAAACACTAAGCAATTGGCCCCAAACTAGGCACAGCCTGTATCTTGGTGGTCCAATATTAAAGCGGAGGTTGACAGAAACCTACTCGTTACTCGGTTCAGAGTGATACAGCACAGCCAGTTAAAAAAGAAATCTAATTAAATATTAAAAAAAAAAACAATAATTGACATAATAATTGACATTGATAATTATCCATTTTGTAGCACAAATTTAACAAATTAAGTTAATTTAACAAGACAAATTAAAGAAAAAAATGAATAATTGTAAACAAAAAAAAATATAGTAATACTTAATGAAGTTAGTGAATTTGAATTGAATAAGATTGTGTCGGTACATCAATGTCGTAATGGTATTATTAAGTGGATAGTGAAAGAGTGATTCAGTGTTAGTGAGTAGTGTGTAATGCTTTTGCAAGTGAGTGTGTGTGTGTGCGTGCATGTGTGTGTGTGTGTGTGTTATTGCGAATGAACGGGTGATTTAAAAAATAGAAAATAGACAGGGAAGATCTTATGAGTTGGTTTCTTGGTATTAAAATTAATTAACAGGGCATAGAAAATTTTCTGTTTCGTCGTAAGTTAGGTTACGAAGCCATGCCTCTAATATAATCTTAGCTTCGATAGCATTTCCAGGGATTCTAAGTGTGGATTTGTTAACTTTATTAAAGACTCGAACAGGTAGAAACAGCGAAAACCGGGAGGCAAATATTGTTTTTATCCTTGGGACTGGAAGACTATCAGCTCCTACCCTCCCTCTTCGGGTGTATGTGAATTTCCTCCCAGAATCAGCAACAAGGTTAAGTAGGGACCTCAGGATATAAAGTTGTCGGACACGCAAGACGTCAGCTTCTTTATATAGATCGTCTGTGGGATATCGCCGCGGTTTCCCCTTTTTTTTTTTCTTTTAACGTGGTAAAATTATCAAATAAGTCCTCCCACTCCAGGCAGGGTGGGAGGGACTGTCAGACTTTTACTGACTAAAATCCACGGTGTTCCTTCAATAGCCCTTTACGTACCGGGGCCACGGTAACGGGATGAGTCCCACGACCCCGGCAGGCTTCGGCCCTCTGCAGAGGGGGCCTCGTCATGTTGCTGACGCTCTTTGAGGCGCGCGTGGAATACGACGCGCTGTCGACCCGGGCATGGTCCATAGTCGGACAGCGAGTTGCCCTTTACTCGCTGTCCGCATGCCCGCGCCTACGGTGGCCGGAGATCGTCGGCCGACGTCCGACGCCGTGGGCGTCTACCACTGTGGCTGGGCTGGAGGGAGGACGCCATCCTCTCCCTCTGGCGGCCCGCCTCCTCTTTAGGAAGCATGACTGCTTCGCAGAAGGAGGCGACCGCTTCCCACTCCCTCTCGCCCCGCAGCATGGCCTCGACCAATGCCGGGCGCGAGAGGTCTCCGCCTATCGCCGCCGTGAGGACACGTCGGTGCTCTGCCCAGGCGGGGCAGTCTTGCACCGTGTGCTCTACGGTGTCCTCAGGGCGACCCTCGCAGTGGTGACACACAGGCGTTTCCTCCTTTCCCATCAGACACAGGTACCTCCCGAAACTTCCGTGTCCGGTGAGGACCTACGTCATGCGGTAGGTCAGCACGCCGTGACGCCGATCTAGCCACTCCTCAAAGAGGGGTCTTACCGCCGCAATTGCGGCGTGCCCGGCCGTCGGTTGCGACAGTCGTTCCCTCCATACTGCCCTGAGATCGCGCCGGAGCTCTTCCCGCCGCGCCTCGACTTCTCGAGGCAGCGGGGATACGCCCCGGCGCTGCGCCTCCACGCGCCATTCATAGACGCGCTGGAGGGCAGTCGCCTCCAGATCCCAGGGCAGCAATCCGGCAAGGAGGTTGGCCGATTCGCCGGCGATCGTGCGGTATCCCCGGATCATTCGGATAGCCATGACCCTCTGGCATGCGACCAATTTTAGTGGTCGCGTCCGTATGCACAGGGCCCACACTGGGGACCCGTAGAGGGCCATGGACCGCACGACGCCGGCGTACAGCCTTCGGCAGGAGGCGTTTGGCCCGCTGAGATTAGGCAGGAGTCGCCTGAAGGCGGCTGCTGCCCGGTTCAGCTTTGGGGCCAAACTCAGGAAGTGCTCCCTGAAGTTCCACCGGCTGTCGAGGACGAGTCCCAGGTACTTCATCGTCCTCCCGACGCCGATGCGAACCCCCTCCACCGTTATGTGGGACTCGGACCGTGGCGCGTTCCGACCGCCATGAAAGCACATGGCCTCGGTCTTGTGCAGCGCCACGTCGAGTCCCAACTGCCGGATCCTATGAACGACTGTCGCAACCGCTTGCGTCGCCAGGTCGGCCACCGCCAGGTGCGACTCTCCCTGCACCAGGACGAGCGTGTCGTCAGCGTAACATACTACGCTGACGCCGTCAGGGAGGTCGCCGCGCAGCACCCAGTCGTATCCGATGTTCCACAGGGGCGGCCCCAAGACCGATCCCTGTGGGACACCGCACGACATCTCTCGCCGGTTCCACTCTCCCCGGTGACCGGGGTAGATGACGGCTCTGTCCGTCAGGTAGTCCTCGACTATGCGACGGAGGTAGGTCGGCACCTGGTGATACCGGAGTGCCTCCCTGATGCAACTCCAGGGCAGGGTGTTAAAGGCGTTGGTGATGTCCAAAGACACCGCCAAGACGACCCTGCCCCGAGATACCGCGTCCCCCGTCGTGAGGGCTCTCACGCGCATGATGGCATCCACCGTCGAGCGCCCCCTGCGGAAGCCAAACTGGCACTCCGCAAGATCCGGGCCCACCTGATTCAGGTGCCCGAAGAGGCGGTCTGCAATCACTCTTTCCAAGAGCTTGCCCACCTCGTCGAGCAGCACGATGGGCCGGAATGCGGACGGAGAGTCCGCAGGGCGCCCGGCTTTCTGGATCAGGACCAGCTTTCCCGTCTTCCAGCGAAGCGGAAACTGGCCCCTCTCCAGGCATGCGCTAGTTTCCCTAGGAAGACTTTAAGAACAGCCCGCTGAGCACGTTCGAGCTCAATCAAATTGGACTTAGCTGCGCTACCCCAGACGCTTACGCAGTACTGCAGCAACGAGTGACAAAGTGCTAGATACACTTTTCTGCACATGTCTTTCGGAGCACTAGCACGAAGGGATTTCATTATATAAATGAATTTACGTACGTTTCTAGAGAGTGTCGAAATATGTTCTTTACAAGACAAATTCTGATCAATTATGATGCCCAGGTACCTGATTGATTTTACTTTGCCAATACTACTACAGCAGCACTGTATGGCTTGACAATTTATTTCATGGATTTTAATGAGTTTAATATCCGGACAACTGGGACGGCTAATGTGGAACGTTATAAAATTAGTCTTTTCTACATTAAGAGTCAAAAGATTTCGATTGAGCCAGTTCGATATAATACGCATGCCTTTTTTTGCGGCGTCTAAGGCGTCCGCCCATGTATCACCGTGGAATATGATAGCCGTGTCATCTGCGTAACAGATCATATCTGATCTAGGGATGGTTAAGCTAAAAATGTCGTTCATATACACATTGAATAATGTCGGACCGAGAACACTGCCCTGTGGCACGCCAAAAGTGACTGCAAGGCTTTCGCTTACAAAATCCCCCACTACCACAGATTGCCATCTATCCGTTAAATAACTTTTGAACCAATCCCGAGCGACACCCCTTACACCAAGGTAGTCCAGCTTTTTCAAAAGCATTTGAATTGAAACCGTGTCGAATGCCTTGGCCAGGTCAAGAAAGACACCAATAGCTCGTTTCCCCTCATCAATCTTTGAGGAAACAATATTAATCAGAAGTCCTGTGGCTTGTTCTGTGGATTTGCCTCCTCTAAAACCGAATTGGCGTCCAGACAATAGGCTGTGTTTCTCCAGAAAACCGACAAGGCGGTTATTTACGAGTTTCTCTAAGATTTTGGATGTAACACATAAAAGAGAAATAGGCCTATGGTTATTGAGACAGTCTTTGGCTCCCTGCTTATGAATTGGTGTTATAACTGCCATTTTCCAACAGCTGGGGAACGTACCTGTAGACATACTCAGGTTACAGATATGTGCTAGGGGGTTCAAGATATATGGTTTGATGAGCTTGAGGAGAAGTGGACGGATACCATCAGAACCAGGTGCACTATCGTTTTTCATGTCAATTATTATGCTATCGATTTCAGAAATGTCAGTAGGGGGAAAGAAAAGAGAATCTTTGGATCGATTTACTAGGTTGGCATCACTGCATAGTCTACTCTCTGTTGTGTGGAGTTTGTCCAGGATGTTGAGAGCCAAGCGTTGACCCACTGAAACAAAATGGCGGTTACATTCATTGATAGAAGAAAAGCCATCTTTTCGGATTCCTAATCATTCCTGGTTGTCATTTGTTTTTTTGGGGAATTCGCAAATGTCTTTAATGACCCGCCAGAGTGTTTTTGGGTGATTACTGTGACTTTTCAGCTGTTCACTCTCATAAGCCGCCTTGCGCTTATGAAGTATGTCGTTGCAAAAATTCCTGTATCGTTTTTATACGGATTTTAACTCCAGACTAGATGGATTTGCTTTTGATTGAGCATGCAGCAAGTCTCGGTGGCGCATGCACCGAATCAAGCCAGGAGTGACCCACGGCTTTAAGCTGAACTTTGTACGACTGATTTTTACCTGTGTCGAGTGTTTTTTTATGATGTCTAATAAAGTTTTGTTAAATAGAAGCACCGCGTCATTAACTTCAGTTTTAGACATTACTTCGATCCAGTCGAGTTTGCTTACCTCATTTGCGATCTTAGAGTAGTGTATTTTTGTTCTAAACCTGTTACGGGGTGGATTGTTGGCTTTTAATAGGTTCGTTCCTAGGATAACAAGGTCATGGTCAGTTATTGAAGATTTACAGACTACTCCTTGTGTTGAACCTTTAGATCTAATAAACGCATGGTCTAAGCAAGCTTCTCCTCTAGTTGGTTCAGTTATTGAAGGCAGTAGCCTGTGTTCCGACAGAAGACACTGACAGGCGATAAAATTGGCGTTGGGATTACTATCAAGAAGGTTTATGTTCATGTCCCCTGTAACAATCACGCATGGGCTACTGTTTAGAACGTTTAGCGAGTTTTCTAGTGAGTTTAAAAACCCATCAATATTGCTAAATGAGGGAGAGCGGTAGATTCCCAGAAGAGTAACGTCCGTGTTAATTTTGACAATAAGGCAGTTGGCATCATCAAATTCCGGCTCACATACTGAAACTATCCAAGTATCTCTCACATATACAGTAACTCCACCATTTTTGTTGATAACCTTTTGAGTGCGATAGCAATTGTACCCTGGTAACTGATTGACTATAGAGTTATCGTTGAGCCAACACTCTGTTAGCACAATGACGTCAAATTGGCAGTCAAAACGGTGAAGTACCGTTACAAGCTCAGCAAAGTTCTTTTGTAAGCTCCTTATATTGCAAGTCAGTACTTTAAAGTCATTTTTAATAAGTAGATCCCGACATAGCTCTGGACTATCAATGATACGGCAAGGTAACGTCAGTGTTTTTTTTCTACTTTATCCGTTATCTAACAATGTAGCAAAAATATGAAAATATAGTGCAAGATGAGTTGTTGCCGCATTTGTGCCTATGGTAATGGATCTGCCGGGTGTGTGATGTGAGTGAGTATGTGATTGGGTGTGTGATTCGTAGTAATTCTGGGTTCGTAATAGGTAATGTAAGATCTTGTTGAAGTGTATTGATTGTTTTTGATTTTTTGTGATGAGTGTATTGATTAGTTTAGTATTTATTAAAGTATGTAGGTGAACATTAGTATTATTATTAGTATTAAGTACAGAAAGTCGTGATTTATATCCACCATCCCTGTTTATAAAGCTACATGTTAACTTGTACTTATAAAATACATGTTTCATATAAATAGAAATAAAAACATAATAACATAAAAAAATTCGTATGAATACATCTCGCACGCCTAGGGACTTTTTACAAAAATAGAGTTCACTGTATAGTCTCGGGAAAGGGAGGTGACGCTGAGGTGATCGTGCCAAGAAAGTGGTCCAGGTCTCTATTGTTCCTAATTTGAATTGCTGCTTTCCCTTCGACTTGTCGAATGAGTATTTGGCCTCTGTTCGTCCAGCTTAAATCCAGCGTTGCTGGCTCGCGTTCGCGCTTCACGAAATAAGATCCGATTTTCCTTAGTGAGGTGTTCATTGATGTAAATTCTCCTATTCCGGCCTTGTATTTCTACGTCCTGTGATGATAGATTGCGTCTAGATAGAGTGATTCCTGAGGAAGGTTTTAGTGTATAATAAGTTAAGGTTTTGTGTAGATTGAATGAAATACGACGATATTTTTCAACATGTCGGAAAGAAGTCGGGAGTTTTAATCGAAAACGCTGCCAAAACCTTTTGAGTTATAAAAATACAATGTATGGCGGGATTGTTTCTCTTTTATAGATCTACAAAAAAGTCCGCAATGGCATGTGTCTATCTCCCAAGAATAACCCACAATAACTATTTTTTTCTTTTACAAATTACATTAAAATGATGGGTTATTTACGAATCTTTTTTAACAGTACAGTATTATTCCTTATCCAATTAAATACGTCAGATATGTTGAGGATTTAATGTAGATCAAAATTGCTTTTTACACTATATCAATAAAATTAATATCTTATGAGTTATCGCCGATATATGAGTGTGGCAAATTACCGGACGAGAAACTGATTAAGCAGAATCATATATATGCAAATATAAACTTTATTACCCGAGCGAAGCCGGGCCGGGTATGTAATAAACTCAGAAGTCGACAGAGAGTTATATGTTATTATTTATATTCACCAACCTTTGTTTTAATCACTGGTATATATAAAGACAGTGCAAGCAAAAAACAGATATATAAAAACTTTCAAATTAGCCACCACCTTTTTAGGACTATGAAGAAGTAAATTAAATCTGGATTATTAAGTTGTTACGATAGGCAACTTTCAAACCTAACACTAGTTATTTACAGTAATTGGGAGGATGGCATACATGATTATGTTGTTATTTCTAAATTTTAGTTAATCATGACTTTTTGTCTTATAGCTGTAGCTATGCGGGGCAGCTGTGCTTGTGGTCCTGGATGAGACGAGGTGTTATTTGATTTTCCGACATAGCAGAACCCTAAATAATGAGATAAGCGGGTCGTTTCTTATACAAGGTTTGTTTTTCGGTGGAAAAGCATCAAATAAGTTCTCCCGCATTGGGTGGAGCGTCTGTTTCTCCCTTTACTGTTTTTCCAGGACCACGGTAATTCTTTAAAACTCCAGCAGACATTGACCCTATTGGGTCTGGTCTATGTAGCAGCCTATGTTCTATTAGATGTGCGTGGATTCCAGAGCGCCGTTGCCTCAGGTCCTTTACATGGGTCTTGTCATATAAAAATCAACGATACATGGGTTTCTACTTATACTTAACTCCACAGCTTACTCTTATTGAAAAATACACGCAATGTCAGGTGACGAAATATTTAATCCCAGCCACATTTAATCAATACTTCCATTATTCGCTAAATCAAGGATCAATTAATTGTGGTCAATTAGATCATTTTAAAACGTTTCAACTTTCTCAAAAATTTACTCAATACGTCAATCATTTGCCATTTTGTAAACTGCCAATAAAACGTTTATGTTTAGCTAATTGCAAATTAAACCGACTCAATATCAATAAATTATAATATGCAATTTTAAATTATCTATATTGAATGTTTGCTGCGGTTGCATCCGTCACTATGTTGATAACTCTCAGTGCTTAAACTGTGTGTGCCTTCAACAGTCTGTAATTCTACAACACATATATTTAAATCGGTACGTACAGTTTTACTATTTTTTTTACCAAAAAAGGTAGTGAAAAGCATAATACGCCTTCTTGGGCAGTCAAGTATAAACAGTCTAACAATTGAGACGTATGCTTCAATTTGCCTCCTATTTTATTTATTAACTAGTATTCACGCGGGGCTTCTCTCCCGTCTCTATCACGGTAAAAACATAACTCCTCTTTATTGCAGTCGCGTAAAAAGTAGCCTTCCTCAAGCTTCAAGCTACTTCCATACCAAATTGCATCCAAATCCACCCAGTATTTTCGAAGATTAGCGCGTTCAAGCAAACAAACAAACAAACTTTTCCGCTTTATAATATTATACTAGTACTCACGCGGGGCTTCGCTCCCGTGGATTTTATCACGGTAAAAACATAACTCTCCTTTTTTGCAGTCGCGTAAAAAGTAGCCTATAACCTTCCTCAAGCTTCAAGCTACTTCCATACCAAATTTCATCCAAATCCACCCTGTACTTTCGAAGATTAGCGCGTTCAAGCAAGCAAACAAACAAACAAACTTTTCCGCTTTATAATATTAGTATAGATAGTATAGATTCTTTTATTTCAGGCTACTATGGCTCATGGAAAAATATACTTGAATAATATATACAATACAATATAATACAATACGTAATACAATACAAATACAATATGTAACTATAAACTAATAATAATAAGGAATGATATGGGATGCTACTTGTGTTAACACCCTTGGCCCTCCCATCTTCTCAGCGGCAGCTGCAGGTGCAGAAAATCTCAAACGACGCGAATATAACAACCTAATTGGGAGCTATACCTATGTTTGAGACGTTTGGGGTTAAACCTTAGGACCATGGGGTCCGAGTGCGCATCGACTCTTTCGTGACATCGGCAAACGATTAGTCGACTCCACAAGTGATCGGAGGGCTGGCCTTTTCTTTGGACAGAAAATCAGCATTGCCATTCAACGTGGCAATGCAGCCAGTGTTCTAGGCACTTTTCCCATTGATAGTGATGTTGACGAATTTTTCGATGCCCTATAATTTCTTTTTATTTTCGCCTGTAAATTCTATGTTTACTTTTTCGTTATTCTTATACATATATTATAAAATTCTTTAGATGTTTAATATTTAAACCGGTTTATGAATAAACATAATAATAATTTAGCCTATTATGTCCCCACTGCTAGGACACAGGTTCCTCTCTATGAGAGGGAATGGGCCATAAGTAATGTGACCATTATTTTTTCGTGTCAAAGCGGGACGCCTAGCATGTGGGATTTTGTATATAAATAAAAATATGTTGGTGTGAGATGCGTTGCCATATTTAAGAGCGACATAAAAAATATGGTTTATAATGTAACTTTAAATAATTGTGGTATCTTACCCTCACTGACATCTTAATTCTTACACCAAATTACTGTAAAAATAAAGTTTATAAATAATTTCGCGACAAAAAACTACTTTACTACAGCAAAATCTGTTCAAAAGTTTTGGCTTGAAACATAACTAACAGATACAGTTACTTTTGTATTTATTTATTAGTAAGTATTCGGTAAATTTCTCGCATGTCAGTCGCTCGCTCTCACTTGTTCCTGACTTTGTAAAAGCGGGATATTTTTGTTTTCGTTGGGGACAGCGGGACACACAGCCTGAAAGCGGGACAATCCCGCCCAAAGCGAGACGTATGGTCACCTTACCCACCACACAGCCCAGTGAAGATTGGTGAATGGCGCAATGCTTAGAATACAGGTCGCATGTCTTCGAACTTTTATTCCTAGAACATATCAGTTTCATATTGATCTTTTTCTTCACCAATTTGAGATTAATGGTGATGAAATAAATTACACAAAATGATGTGCCTGACGGAGCTCGAATGCAATTCTGACCTGCATTCGGGCCCGTAACTAATACATATTTTAATAATGACACTATAAAACTACTTCTATTAGTAATAAATAAATTAATACATATAACGTAATCACTATTTCACACTCTGTATCGGCGTCATCCGTCGCGCAGAAAGGAATTAAACTTTGTATTATGATTAGAATCCAACTGTTCGACCCTCGGTGAGAACTAAATCCTGATTTACTCCACAATCTCCTCGGCCTTTGCAAAGCGATGCAGCCTAGACACGTATAGCGGCGTCACTGATACAGCTGGCAGCAGCAGATATCGCCCTTATTACGGCAAGAAGGCTTTATTTCCTCGTCTATACTGGTGAAACCTTCACTGTCTTTCAGATTCTTCTTTAGGATCTTAGTTCTCCTTACGCCCTACTACAATAAAAGCGATGCACGATTTAGCGTACCAACGTTCATTCCTATCCTGATGTGCCAATTGTTGGTGTCTGCGGTCTTTTCTTCCAAACACTAATATTTTCCATTCAAGATATAGGGTCTAAAAATAGGCACGTCCGAACTTTGACAGTTAGTAGCGGCCATCTTGTTGACGCTACATCTGTCAAATTGGTTGTCATTTATTCATTCTGTTTTGCCAAATCATCATGGATAGCTATAGCATTCAACAACACGTGCAAATGATAAAATTGTTTTATCAAAATGAATGTTCTGTTCGGGCAATGCACCGCGCGCTCCGCCCATTTTACGGTCGCCATAATCGTCCTACCGAGAGGACTATTCGTCGTGCGGTGGATAAATTGGCGAATTTTGCGTCGTGACTTGGGCCTGCACCTGTATAAAATTCAACTCACCCAGGAATTGAAGGTAAACGACCATAGACAACGACGTGTGTTCGAGATCGTTCGAGATCCACCGAGATCTTGTGACTTAACCCCGCTAGACTTTTTCTTGTGGGGTTTTCTTAAGTCGCAGGTCTATGCGAATAAACTATAAACCATAGCGGCCCTCAAAGCCAACATAACCTATGCCATAGGTCGAATTCAGCCTGATTTATGCACAAAAGTCATGGAAAATTGGATATCTCGCATGCGCTCCACCCAGAGAAGCCGTGGCGGACACTTGAATGATGTCATATTCCACACATAATGGCATCACTACATCTTTCAAATAAATAAATAATTTCGATAATATCTCACACACACTTTGTTTTATTTAAATTTAAAGATAGGACACGCTTAATGAAAGACCCTGTATAATAATCTTTGCCTCATTTCTATATCTAATTAATTACGCTAATGAATCATCAAGCAACGCTACAATGGATCTACCATTTACAAAACCACAGCAAAAATTCGCAAAAGAACACATTACTGCCCACAACAATGAAGTTAAACAACACACGAGACGTCACGTCAGTTGTGAACAAAAACATGTCTGATATCAGCGCCCGCGCAGTTGCCTCGCGATCCTTGAGCGAGAATCAAGACCAAATGAATTAGTGATATTGTCGGAACACGCTCGCTGATAATACGGTGTTACACACGGATTTATAGTTGCACAGTTGTGTCGTGTCGTGAGGGTACCAGTGTTGTGCCTGGAAGAGGACTGAGGAACATGCCCTGTGGACTGTGAATGTGAAGTGACTTTGTGGGACTGAGGACTGATATTTTTTTTTTGTTTTATCCGGTATGTACAATTTTTCTCTGATTAGGGTAATAGTTTTGCTTTGTTTTAACAGCACTTAGATTATAAATATAACATAAATGTAGCTTACTCGGCGAACTTTTTATCTAAAGTTGGAACAAATTACAGATAGTTGTGAATTTTTATTAATTTCAAACTACTAAAGGCCTATCGACAAATATACAAACATAATAAGTAACTATAACAAACATATTTTTATAATTAATTATTATTTGATCAAAATGGGTTCAATAGTTTCGTAGTCATAACTACATCGTGACATTCGTGAGACGGATTACTAGATTATTTATATCTGTAGATATTAATGTAACAAATGAAATCAGTCGTTTGGAACATTTTTTACAAAAAAGTTAGCGTATACTTACATAGTATATAATTTTTGTGGAATATGTTTTCTGATTGGTAGTTTACGTCATAGAAATATGCAAAAACATCAAGAGTTAATAACATAGCTAACTTTTTCTGTCACGTTTATTCGTTTCCTGTTTTGCTTAAAATTGTGCATATATGGCATGGTCTTCAGGACGGGTTGAATAGCCTTTTCTCAATCACTATCTTCTCTTTCTGCATTCCTGGTACCAGGTTGGACAAAGTTAAGGCATAACATACAGCATACTCGTCTACTGTGGAATGGGATACCGTAAAGCAGAGTAGAATGACGGTAGAAATAAAACTTTGAACGGGATTTATTTATTTATTGATAATGGCTCGCGTTTGTCCACCATCTCACCTGAGTATAGGTAAGTGATAATGTGGTCGAAAATGAAGCACGCTTACCTAGAACTGTAACTTCCCATTTTTTATTGGGGAGTCCGTGTACAAACAGTTAGACAGACAGTGATCTGAGACATTCCACCATTACATACAATGTATTAAAACTTATTGTATTAACTTGTGTATTAGGAGCAAAACTTGGCGGTAGTAAGAATCTAAAAAAAAAATCGTGTTATTGGTCAAGCCACTCTTAATGTGTATTTAATTATTGTTTGAGAAATTCAATGTCTCAAACGTCCATCTATTTCAATTGTAAAATATACATGCCTTTTTTAGCGTTCCGTAACCGAATGGCAAAAAACTGAACCCTTATAGTTTAATCATGTCTGTCTGTTTGTCCGTCCATCCGTCCGCATGTCACAGCTATTTTATTCCGAAACTATTAAGACTGTACATGTGAAACTTGGTAGGTAGATGTATTCTGTAAACCGCTTTCCGATTTTAAGAAAAAAAATTAAAAATAAAGGGGTGCTCCCCATACATGGAACTGAAACTGAAAATTATTTTTTTTTATGAAAGCTATGCCTGTGTGGTATCCCTGGATAGGTCTTTAAAAATGACATTGAAGTTTATAAACCACTTTTTCATAAAGTTAATCGTTTAAAAGATATACGCTTCCAAAGTGATAAAATGTGTCCCCCCTAACTTCTATAATAATGGAGTGAAAAATCTAAAAAAAATATGTGCTGTAGATCTTAATGTAAACTTTCAAACAAAATAGGTTTGAACGAGATCAAGTCAGCAGTTTTTGAGATACAGCATGTTTTCTAAAACCGCAAATATAACTTTGTAATTCATACAAACACTATGAAAAACAAAGTTATTTGGCGTAGTTACTACGGAACCCTTCATGGGCGCGTCTGACTTGCACTTGGCCAATTTTTTTTAAGAGAACTAGCAATGTGGGCAGTATTCACATTACTAGGAATCTTGTTAACCCCTCCAACTAAGCTAAATATGCTTGTGTCTGGAGTGGGTACACGGAAATAGTGTATTGGGTGGGGTTCGAACCTGCGACCTCTCGATCACAAGTTCGACACCTTAGCCATTAGATATATATAGAATATAATTGTACCTACATGTTTGTAACTGATCTCAATAATTATAAGGAAATTTTTTTTTTCTTTTCAACCGACGACAAAAAAAACACTATCAATTCTTAAGTAATTTTTTTTTCATTTTATTTTTTCTTAATTTTTTATTCAAATAATAAATCATCAAAAAATTCATCCTCAACGCTGTCGGCTGGCAACGTACCTAAGATACTGGCGGCATTGCCTCGTTGTATGGCAATGCTTAGCCGTTGACCAAAGAAATAGCCAGCCCTTGGGTCGCGGGAAGCGTCAACGAGCCTTTTCGATATTTCTTTAAAAAGGCTGTGAGCACACGGGCCCCATGGTCCGAGAGTTTCGACCCCAAACGGAAATTCCAATCTAAATTTCGTTTCTATCCACAACTTTTTACTCGGTACCTACATGTTTATTTTCGCAAGTGGCACTAGGAATATGTATTTTTTTAGTATTACATAAATATTACTAGCTCGCGACTTCATTCGCGTGGGAAGTTTTTCCTGTGTAAATCCCGATCCCGTGGGAATTTCGCAAAATCCCGTCTTAGCGAGCATCTACGTATTAAAAGGAACCCCATGCAATATTTGAGAGCCCCTACTACTTGTAGTTTCTGAGATTTCGTGATTAATCAGTGAGTGGTATTTCGCTTTTAAATATATAGATTTCATTCCATTTTCTACACCTAGCACAATATGTTTTTTTTTAACCCAAAGGTTGACTGGTAGGGAATGCCTTGCTGCATTAAGTCCGCCCGTGTAACACCATTATACATAAAGTTTAAATAAATAAAGTCAGTACACTAAGGAGTTAATAATACTTCGCATTATGTTAATTTCATCATCATTTGCTCAGCCTTTCCCCATCACATTATTGCCGTGAATCCAACTCACCAAGTCCGCTTACAATGTACTGCATGCTTTGCGTCCTCAACACTTCAACCATTGACGTTTCGTCCTTTGCCTTGATTGGCCGTGATGCACGGCGCATGTTTATCGCAGGGCCGGATTAACCATTAGGCAGAGTAGGCAACTGCCTAGGGCCCCGCGTCCACTAGGGGCCCACTGCAGCAAATGGAGAAGTAGCAGAACGTTTCATTACATTTACATTTATTACTATTGTAAGTCACCACGGGTAAGAATTCGCTGTTACAATTTTAGAATTTTTAAACCAATATAAAATTCATCTTCAACCACTCATTTTCCTCTGGCTTCTTTCCGTATGTTTGGAAACAGGCTCACATAATACCTTTACCTAAAACTAACAATCCTACTTTATCAACCCACTTTAGATCCATTTCTATCCTCCCTTTTCGCTCTAAAGTTTTTGAGCACTAGTTCATAGACAATTATCATTTTTCTTGGCGTCAAACTCGATAATATCCCCTTTTCAATCCGTTTTCGCTCGGGTCACAGTACTGTAACCGCGCTTTTAAAAGTGACTGATGACATCCGCTGGGCAATGGAGAATAAGTCCCTTACAGGTCTTGTATTGCTGGACTTCAGTAGAGCGCATTCAACTCAGTGGATTTCGACATTTTACTAGGTATCCTCAAATCTATAAATTTCTCTCCTTCCACTTTAGCCTGGTTCGGTTCTTATCTTCGGGGATGCTCTCAGTGTGTTCGCCTGGAGGAGTCCTTCTCTGATTGGTGTAGCCTCACTGAGGGTGTTCCTCAAGGTAGCATTCTCTCTCCTCTTCTTGTTTCAATTTTCATAAACTTTGTTACCAGAGCAATCTCCTCTAGTTTTCATCTCTACGCAGATGACTTACAGCTTTACCGACATTTTACTGTAGCTGACGCGGGTTCTGCAATTGCTGCAATGAATCATGACCTGGCTTGCATCAACGTTTGGGCTAAGTCATTTGGTTTGCAAATTAACCCAACCAAATCCCAGGCCATAATTATTGGCAGCAGATTCGTTCGCAGTGCGGCTGTTGTTGCATCTCTGATGCCTTTATATCTCGATGGTGTTCGCATTGACTATACCGAAAACGCCAAAGATCTGGGTGTAGTTATTGACTCCAATTTCTCATGGCGTGGTCAGGTCAATGAGGTCAACCGAAAGGTAAATTTCTACTTTCATTCGCAGAAATGCCTTCAAAGTGTTCTGCCCTTGAAGACTAAAGTTTCTTTGGCACAAACACTTATTCAGCCGATTATAGATTATGCCGATGCCTGCTATTTGGATGCTACCGAGGAGCTATTAAACAAGCTTTAGCGCTTGCAAAATCTGTGCATTCGCTTTGTTTTCGGTCTTCGAAAGTATGACCATGTTTCTCACCTTCGCAAGGAACTCAAGTGGCTCCCAATCCATCTTCGCAGGAAAACTAGGATTTTGTGTCTCCTCTTCAACATTTTACACAACCCGTCTTACCCTTCCTACCTGCGTGAGCGTTTTTCTTACGCTCGTTCTAGCGACGCACCGTGCAGATCACACCTTAGATCCCTCCTTAAATCTCATGCTCAAAAAACTAGCTACTACTCTTATTCCTTCTCTGTCCATGCTGTAAGCTTGTTTTTATTTTTTAGATTTTTATATTATATGTTTATATATTCTAATATTATGTATTTATTTAAGTATATGTTATTTTTATTGTATTATAAGTATGCGTAGGTAAGTTTTAGTTTTAGACTTCACATATTCATATTTATTTCTCTTCTTGTTCTCACACACTATTGTCTACATTTCTTTTTCACTTCTCCTTTCGCAGGTCTGCTGGAAGAAATTTCTTAAGAAATAAGCAGTACCTTTGTACTCAAATATTATAATTATGCTTATCTTAATGTGTTTTACTGTGTGTACATAAATAACTAGCTTCTGCCAGCGACTTCGACCGCGTAGAAGTCGAAAATATTCCACGGGATCCCGTCCCCGACTTGCTTGACAAAGATTATAATAGCTCGGCTAATATGCATGATATAAATATAATGTATAGCCTATAGCACTCAGGGTTAATGCAGCTACATGTAAGCGAAAGAATTTTCAAAATCGGTTCGGTAGTTTCAGAGATTACCCCCTACATACAAACTTACAATTTACAAACTTACAAATTTTACCTCTTTATAATATTAGTATAGATAAAATAAATAAATAATATATAGATATAAAAATGCAAGAGGTCAGTCTTACGACAATGCATCAAATATGTCTGGCTGTTACAATGGTCTACAAGCGCATATTAAAAAAATAAATTGCCTCACACACTACGTTCCCTTTACCTTTACCATTTCATTTCTTATTCCTGGTCCATGACATTTATTCATTAAGACCATTCCAGTTAAAGAAAACTGAATTAGAATATTTTGCGATGTTTGGAATTTAGGTACGATTTTGCAGACAAACACACAGACATACAGATACGCAGATACGCGGCTTTTGTTACTACTTACGTTACTAGATAACTGATATACTGCTTCGATACTTTTTTTTTTATAAAAAACATGTATTTTATTCATAGGGAACACCCAGATTTAATACAACGTCTATGCCTAAAATACATACAAACATAAAGTGTTTAAAAACTACTTTCAAGTAATCGAATCGCAACCCATGAAATACTTAGTAGTTCCGGTAGCTATCTGTGGTCTTCATCATTAGTTCCACTTCACCAAACGGTGCTTTTATGCCTATAATCCATCCCACCCATACGCACAAAACGTCTTGGGAATACTTTCATTGTGCGTACGGCTAAGGAGTGGAATTCCCTGCCGGAGTCTGTGTTTCCCGACAGCTACAACTTAGGAGTTTTTAAGTCCAGAGTGAATAGGTTACTTTTAGGTAAGCGTGCTCCATTTTCGATCACATCACCACTTACCATCAGGTGAGATAGTGGTCAAACGCGTACCTATTATCATAAAAAATAATAATATAATATTTGTAGTTTTCCTTCGAATTCTCCAGGATTCCATCATTAGATCCTGACTAGATGACAATGGGACTAACCTTGAAGTATACTCTTTCAAACAAAAAAGAATTTTTCAAATCAGTCTAGCCGTTATGAGTTAGCACAAATTACAAAAAATACAGCCGAATTGAGAACCTCTTCCTTTTTTGAAGTCTGTATAAGAGGGCCCCGAGGATTCCATTGCCTATAGGCCCCTGATAGGGTTAATCCGGCTCTGGTTTATCGACAGTGAGTTACAATCAGTAGCAAGCTCTCGATTTAAGTGTGTAATTTATTTGTGTGCGTAATTCGCGTACGTAACGGACCCTGTTGCTTGTAGTGGAGCTAAGGAGTGAGAGATAAGCGGCGATACGCGTTCTCACACAAATCAGGAACTATTTCCTTTCTTACCTCTTTTATTTGTTCTGTGGGTAAACCGATACCCCTTGGCAAGACTAGTGACAGATTATCTCTCTTCTGATTCACTCAAATATACTGTCAAAGATGTCCAATGACAGCCGGGACCAAACAGCTTAACGAAGTACTCTCCGAGGCATGAAGGTATCTCTATATGTTAAGATGTTCACCCATCTATAAATTGACCTTGACAAGCGTTGCTTAACATTGAACACCGACCCTGCGGCTATTATTATTAAGCCTTGAGCTAATTTTGATTTTAAGGGAGATCCATGAACAACATTAGTAAACGGAGTTCTGTGTTCAACTGTAATTGTATGTGCTCTGGTTGTAGTAAATCTAGTTCAAATGCGCTATAACCTGCAATTACTTTAAAAATAATAAGTAGTACCTACCCACTACAAAGAACCGTTTAAGTTTAAACGTTCCATACATTACTAGATCTCTTTGTTTTTTGAACCAAACATGATTCGATTTGCTGATAAATACACACGATTTAAAGAAATAAATACAACAAATATATCTCATGTCTACTGTATTAAAAAAAGTTAATAGATTCAAAAATTAATTTCCGCATTTTTGTGATACATTTATCCATTTATTATGGCTAAAAATATCAGCGTATTATTAACGAACTGTGTAGTCGTAATTATATTATTACAATAAAGTTGTGCGTAATATTGTATTCGATCCTCCAACTCCCTTTCACTACCGGTCTACCAGACGCACGGCTGAGTACCATCCACACTTGGTTGAAATACCGTTTTGTCGTACCAAGCGCTTCTCCTCCACATTTATTGTGCGCACAGCCAAGCTGTGGAATTCTCTGCCGGCTTCTGTGTTCCCTGCCACTTATGACCGTTCAGCCTTTAAAGGAAGAGTAAACAGGCATCTTCTGGGCTCGCTCGTCACATCGTGACTTCATCTATCGCTTACCATCAGGCGAGATCAAGGTCAAGAGCGGGCTCATCCGTAATAAAAATAATGTGTGTTTTCGTATAATTTAGCCACGTTTATCTCTATCGCGAAACATAACATAATTAGCAGGCAGGCGCGTGCATAGGATTATGACAGGGCATGCGGCGGAGTAAAAACACACAAAAACTTCTTCTTTTATAGATTTTTAGCATAGCCACAGCCACGCATCGTAGCATGGTGGGGATGCGTGGCTGTGGCTATGCTAAAAATCTATAAAAGAAGAAGTTTTTGTGTGTTTTTACTCCGCCGCATGCCCTGTCATAATCCTATGCACGCCCCTGTTAGCAGGGGCGTAGTTATCACCGTATCAGCCGTATCAATAATACGGGGCCCCCGAGCTACAGCGGCCCCTACATATGCCAAAATTCGTAACATGTAATTTACAATCTCAAATTCTCATAGTGAATGAATAATGACACGCTGTAAATACTTTATAGCACGCTCCTCTCGCTTTAGCATTTTCTATATATAAGACGACAATAAAAACTTAACCTATTTTAGTAGGTACCTTCTGACAGGGGCGTGCATAGGATTATGACAGGGCATGCGGCGGAGTAAAAACACACAAAAACTTCTTCTTTTATAGATTTTTAGCATAGCCACAGCCACGCATCGCCATCATGCTACGATGCGTGGCTGTGGCTATGCTAAAAATCTATAAAAGAAGAAGTTTTTGTGTGTTTATACTCCGCCGCATGCCCTGTAATAATCCTATGCACGCGCCTGCCTTCTGATAGATCCATTAAATGAACTCATTTTCATTTTCGAGGCCTCTCAAGGTACTATTTCTATGATAGTACTTCTATGTTGTACAAAAAGACAAACTTTCAAAAACATTTGATACGGGACCCCATTATGACTAGCTACGCCACTGGTACGCCGACAGCTGGGACGCAGGCGTCCTCTCTATGAGAGGGAATTGCCCGTACTCCACCACAGGGGCCCCAGGTTAGTGAATGCCGCATGACTTGTTATTTTCGTATTAAGTACATGTCGGTTTCCTCACGATGTTTTCCTTTACTGTTTTGAGAACCGTCGTGACTTTTTTATTGGTTGCGTTTGACCACCATCTCACCTGATGGTACACGATGATGTGGTCGTAGATGAAGCACGTAATGTGTCTGGCTGGGATCGACCTGGACCTACGCCCTACAGCTCGTAAACCGTGCCTGTAATAATAATAATAATAATATAATAATATTCCACAACTTTCCACACAACGCCATCTAGTCCCAAACTAAGCATAGCTTGTGGTATGGGTACTAGACAACTGATAAACATACATATATATTTCTAAATACATACATATTATAGATAAATTACACCCAGACAAAGAACAAATGACCGTGCTCATCACACAAACATTTGTCCTAGGTGGGAATCGAACCCACGACCTTGCGCATAGCAGTCAGGGCCACTGACCACTATACCAACGGGCCTGTCAGAAGCACTGAACTACCACTGTCATCTTAAATGTTTATATCTAAATTGTATCTTTCTATTCAATCTTAATCTAGCACTTTCTTTACACAATTATTTCAAATCTTGCCATTTATTTAGATCACTCCGTTATTGTACCGAAAACGGAAAAAAGAAGGTACCTATTGATAAATAGCGAAAGCACGACGCATACTTCCATAAGAACTCGGCAACATATTATTTATTTATTTATGTACACACATTTTTTTTCTGGTTGGTAAAATCATCGAATGACTTTTCCCGCTGTGGGCGGAGCGGAAGGGAGTGTCAGACTTCTACTGACTAAAACCCCACCCTGTTCCTTCAGCTGTCCTTAAGTTCCGGGGCCGCGGTATCTCATTAGAACATTCCCGCAACCCCGGCAGGCAATGGCCTTATGGGGCCCCGTCACTGGTGCTGACACCTCTTTGAGGTTCTGTTTATTTACCTGCGACAGGAGAGATGAAGAAGAGTGATGATAAACACTGTGCATAACTTTTTTTGTTAGCAGCACTTTTGTGCTCTTTTGTCTGTATTTATATTTTTCTCTTGTAAGTGTCACGTGTGTACATAAATAAACATATTTTACTAATAAAATAAATTATTGTACTTATTTAAATAAATAAATATATACAAACATAGAAATAAAATACATATTTATATTAATACTAAAAAATATACACCTATAATATATAAAATTACTACCATTATTTTATACTTCTTAGCTAAGGGATATCTTTTACGAAGTCAAAATCACTCTCACACAACTACGTTTTTACACGTATTCGATGTTTCTGCATCAAATAGCAGAATAAGTAATAGTTACATAGAATGTGAGGGCTTTTTTTTTCGGGGTGGGGTTCATCGAATGACTTCTTCCATTCTGGGTTAAGCGGAAAGGAGTGTCAGACTTCTATTGACTAAAATCGATCGGATCGAGCCGAGACCTGTGCTCTCCTCTGCTTTAAATTTCGGTAATTTACTTTGTATTTGTACACCATCTAATGGTAGGACATAGTGATTCTTATATATTATATGACTGTAACATCTATTGTACACCTATGCTCACAAATAAATGAAATGAAATGAAATGACACTCCAGTGTTTTTCGTCCTCTGTCCTACTATGATCTATGCTGTGCCCGTCAGGGTTCATAATTATGACTTACTTAGCTTCTGCCCGCAACTTCGTTCGCGTGGGAGGGGTATTCTCGCGTAAATCTCGATCCCGTGGGAATTCTGGGATAAAAAGTAGCCAGTGTGTTATTCCAGGATGTTAACTATCTACTTACCAGATTTGATTCAGATTCGTTCAGTAGTTTTTGCGTGAAAGAGTAACAAACAATTAATTTTAATTGCGCTTTTACATTTTAGTTCCTGCATGTGTTCATTTTATTTAATTACTAGCTTTTGCCCGCGACTTCGTTCGTGTGGGAGGTTTTTCCCGCGTAAATCCCGATCCCGTGAGAATTCCGGGATAAGAAATACCCTATGACCGTCTCCTGGTTCTAAGCTACCTCCCTACCAATTTTCAGCTAAATGGGTTCAGCCATTCTGGAGTTATAAATAGTGTAACTAACACGACTTTCTTTTATACAACGTGTAATTTAAAGGGTATATACATACCAACTGCATGGCTTCTTTGGATGATAACAAACGATATGGCAAGGGTTTTCTTATCTTAAGTCTACGTGTGTAGAACTTATTACAAATTCCAATACACTGATACCAGAGACCGAATTTTTTAAATTAAGAAGAACGAAGAGAATTATCGTGTTATTGGCAAGTGACGTGGAAAGTTATTGACCCTCGTAGTGCTGTGACACGTTTTTTATGATTGGTATTCAAGAAATATATGAAACCAATAATTTGGTATCAATTCTTTGAGTCAGTTATTTTGTTCTGAAACTGTGCATAAAGACTCCATACCAGATGTTGTCTTCAGCCCTTTTGGATAGATATGGGGTTTCCGTTACACGTTGTATATATAGATTAATATACAGTACTGTTCAACACAATGTAATATTGTTAACTGAACTGAATAAATGAAATGAAATGAAACATCTATAATATTAGTGAGATAAGATATAATTACTTCTTACCAGCTATGTTGCATTATGGTATGCAATAAAGAGTAGACAATTGAATCATAATCATAGGATATGGAATAAATTATACCTACATACGCGCGGTCGAGTCGCCTCGCGGGTTCGTTATATTAAATGTTTGTATGGCCTGCAAATAGTTGTTTCGGGTGTTTGTAAAAAGGCACCAACGATTCAGGAGGTCCTAGAGTGGGACAGAAGAATGAGATAAAAATAATTGAATCCTATCCTACCTACCCGTTTTGAATTTCAAACACTAAAACTTACAGGTTAGTTTTTAGAAAGTGATGTTTGGATTCGCTTGTTTAACCTTCCCAGTTTTGTTTTGTGATTAGAATATAGACGGGTTTGTTCAAATCTGTATGAATCTGTCTTCTAAAGGGCTGTCATATGATTTTATCACTACGGTTTGTATGGACTTAAAAGAGACGTTGACCTCTGAGTTTATTACGTTGTTTCTTCTCAGGGTAGTCAGTTAGGAAACACCGGCCTCATCTAGTTGTACATTTACGAAAAGAATTACGTGTGAAAGTAATTGCAAAATCAACTTCATTATTAGTTCGTTATTTCATTAATACGCAAATATACTCAGAATTCTATCGTGAAAGTAATTGTTATAGGAACAAATAAGAAAAAAATGGCGGCTAAGTGGCACGTGAATCAATGTTTTTTGTTCTATGAAAGTGAATCTATGATGGTAACTAGTGCATTAAATATTGGCAACTAAATTCAAAAGAAATCTTTCAGGTTAAACATGTTCAATCCATACTAATATTAAAATGCGAAAGTCTATATCTCTGTACACTGTCACGGCTAAAACACAGCACAGATTTGGATGGAAATGAAAATAGATACTTAGATACATATATAGAATATACTTTATTGTACACCAATAATTTAATCACACTTAAATAACAAAATTGTAAAAAAAATAATATTGTAAAAATATAGGCTACTTTCTATTTACAAAAATCAGCCCCTAAACGGTTGAAATAGAGGATGATTTAATATAGGTTTATTTAATATAAACTATAAGTATATTACATATTAAAACGTGGATGAAGTCGCAGGCAAAAGTCAGTACTCAAATAAAAAGTTCACGACCCCAACCACATTTGGAAAGTAGGTTTTGCTTGGAAAAAGGGGTGGACTCTCGTTCTGCAGTTGCAATTGACATTTCTATCTGTCTGTTACGCTTTCACGGCTAAAACACTACTTTCAATTGAAATTTCATACAAATCGGTGCTATTTGAATTGAAAATAATTGAAGACCCAAGGTCAAACATAGGCTACCTTAAAACAACAGCTAGTAAAATAAAAAGTCGACGACCCCAACCACAGTTGGTAAGTAGGTTTTGTTTGAAAAAAGGGGCGGTCTCTCGTTCTGCAGTTGCAATTGACATTTCCACATAATATGGCGAGCGGTAATGAGTTTAATTTTAATCTGCATGCGATCACGTAAGAGTTGACTAGTTACACAAGGCTGCAGGGCTAATGTCATGCAAGTATGCAGCGCCTACCGACTGCCGCGTGTCTGTGCATGTCTTTACAATGAGCGTGTTGACACACTTGCGCCAGTAAATAGTCCGATAAGTACTTGTGTCCAGCTGATAATGTTATTTAACCTCGCTCGTCCTTATCTGTACACTTTGGCCGGTTGATAACCAATAAAATGACGAAGGATACCCCATTTTGGAAGTACCGAGGACCTACCAGTGACGTTTTGAAAAAGAATCTGGTTGGCCTGCTCTTGACTTCAATCTCGCCTGATGAACCGATAGATGAGGTCTACGATGGAACGAGCGAGCCCAGATGCTTGTTCATTCTTGATTTTTTTCTCTAGTGAAGTGTATAATAATAATACAATAAATGAAATAATCAGAACACGAGAACCTCGTGAAAGCTGAGAAAGATAAACAAATCAAGTATCTGGACTAGGCACACGAGATTGTCGACATGTGGGATGTGAACTCGGCAATCATTGTACCGATAGTCATCTCAGCCAATGGCTTAATGGCCAAGAGCCTCGACCAACACCTCAGCAGGCTCTCGTTAGGCGGTTGGATCAAGGGCTTGCTTCAGAAAGCGGTACTCCTCGACGCGGCGTGTATCGTCAGGAGGTTCCTCTCTATGGAGCCCTGACCGCCGATAGCTTGGACCCTGTTCCCGAAACCGGTGGGCTACTATTTTTTATATTTTTAAATGTTTTTTTTTAGAGAATATTTAAAAATGTAATTTATAAGTATGTATTGGAAATAAAGGCAATAATAATAACATTCCACAACTTTCACACAACGCCATCTAGTCCCAAACTAAGCAGAGCTTGTGGTATGAGTACTAGACAACTGATAAACATACATATATATTTCTAAATAAATACATATTATAGATAAATTACACCCAGAAAAAGAACAAATGATCGTGCTTATCACACAAACATTTGTCCTGGGTGGGAATTGAACCCACGACCTTGCTATGCGCAGTCAGGGCCACTGACCACTATACCAACAGGCCTGTCAGAATATTTTATACTAGTACTTACGCGGGGCTTCGCTCCCGTGGATTCTTTCACGGTAAAAACATAACTCTCCTTTTTTGCAGTCGCGTAAAAAGTAGCCTATAACCTTCCTCAAGCTTCAAGCTACTTCCATACCAAATTTCATCCAAATCCACCCAGTACTTTCGAATATTAGCGCGTTCAAGCAAACAAACACACAAACAAACAAACTTTTCCGCTTTATATTATTAGTATAGATGAATATTTTATTTATGTATTTATCGATCCCTTAATGCAGCTGGAAAGCGCTATAGCCAAATTCAATAAGAGGGTGCTGGTATTATTTTCGATCTTCAACGTCAAGCCTTGTTTAAGGGAGAAATGTTATTTCATTTCGAGCTGACTTCAGCGAATGTTTCACGATGACATTTTAATTTGAAGCGGTAATAGCCTAATGGTTAAGGTGGTCGACTTGTGATCGAGAGGTCGTGAGTTCGATTTCCGGCTCGAGCAAAAAGAGCTATTGGGTTTTTTTTTAATTTTTATATAGTAGCCCAGAGATTATATTATAAGTGAGTAAATACAGCAATAATAATATAATTTGTTCCTACAGCAAATAATTTGTCTATTTGCTAAACAATGCTAATTGCTAGTTCTCTTTTTAATGGAAACGAAAATACCGGCCTCATTTTATTTAAATTTGCAAAAATATTCACGTAAGAAACCAATTTGCGAAATCAATTTGTTATAATCTATCACTTATTAATCCTATTTTTAACTGACTTCAAAAAAAGGAGGTTTACAATTCGTCTTGAACTTTATCTCATAACTCGGAGACCGATTTGAAAAATTCTTTTTGCGTTTGAATGGGTATACTTTCTGGTTGGTCCCATTGTTACAAAATCAGGATCTGATGATGGGATCCTGGAGAAATCGAGGGAACGTTTTGGGTATTTCTTATAGTACCTTGAGCAGTTGCTTCCGAAAAGTACCATTTGGGGAAGTTGAACTGATGATGAAGACCACAGATGGCCACTGAAACTCCTCAATAATAAGTATTTCGTGGATTGCGATTCGATTACTTGAGTACGGATGTTAAACACTTTATGCTCGTCACAATACATAAGGTGATGTAGAGCTGATGGTGAAATATCAGGAGAACTCCTCAGAAATTAACGGCTATGCACAGGGAAAAGCAATATTTTGTAAAAGGTGATAAGTTGTTGACATTATGGCTTTTGTAACTAGATAAATTACAAACCAACCCACTAAAAAGCGCGAAAAAAATTTTTTAGCAAAAAATAGAACCGACTTCCATATCAAAACACTACAAAGCCAAATATAACTTTAATTTCGGAAGGCGGTGTCTTTAGTTTTGTATATATTTTCGTTTTTGACACCGCCTTCCGAAATTAAAGTTATTTTTGACTTTGTAGTGTTTTGATATGGAAGTCGTGCACAGGGAAAAGCAATATTTTGTAAAAGGTGATAAGTTGTTGACATTATGGCTTTTGTAACTAGATAAATTACAAACCAACCCACTAAAAAGCGCGAAAAAAAATTTTTTGCAAAAAATAGAACCGACTTCCATATCAAAACACTACAAAGCCAAATATAACTTTAATTTCGGAAGGCGGTGTCTTTAGTTTTGTATATATTTTCGTTTTTGACACCGCCTTCCGAAATTAAAGTTATTTTTGACTTTGTAGTGTTTTGATATGGAAGTCGGTTCTATTTTTTGCTAAAAATTTGTTTAGTACAAATAATCTCGTCTTCTCAGTCGTATCACTCTTGCCAGAGTGGTTGTGGTCATTACGAAGTAATTGTTGGAGTGGCGGATGTAGCTCGCCTCACGATGTCCTGCCATCTCTCCCTATTTGCCGATATAATAGGTAATATAAAACCTGAAATTAGGTTTTTCAGAATCAGTCATCGGTTAAAGTCAACTGCATTTTTTTACAATTTTATGTTATCCACTATTATTATTATTATTATTGTATACGCTCGCGTTTCACCACCATCTTACCATCAGGTGAGGAATGACGTGGTCGAAGACCAAGCATGCTTACCTAGAATTAACCGATTACCTATCGACTTAAATACCCCTTTTACAGGTATCAGTAAACACAGTCTCCGGCAGTGAAATTAAATTGACATTTTTATTTTATTTAGTCTTATGCACCGATTGCATAATTATCACTGTCGCTATTATTTGAGAGCAAAACGAATTAATATGGAAATTAAAATAACATAAAATAATCAGGTTTTTGGGGTAGTATTTAATTTTATTTGATTTATGCAACACGGTAGTCTAGACCAATGCTTGGCAATTAATTCGTTACAAGAAATGAGTATACATAGATAGATATAATTTTTAGATTATATCTATCTATCTATACGATTTAAGTGCTTACCACAATATTATGAGTTAATTCTGTCACTTGACTCAATATTATCTAAATAAAATTAACATTTATATACCTCGAGAATACTCGACATATATTGATATTAATTTAAGAACACAAAGTGAAAAGGTGAGAGGTGAAGATTATATGAGGCTGGAGGCTGGACCTCACAACACAGGGTATCCTAGAGTGGGATTCAGTGCATAATTTTGATTTATGTAATCTTTCTTTTTTAAGTAATTTAAGTAAATAAATCTATACTAATATTATAAAAAGGTAAAGTTTGTAACTTTGATTGTTTGTTTGTTTGTAAGGGCTAATCTTCGGAAATACCGAACCGGTCATGAAAATTTTTCTTTCACAATCAGAAAGCTACACTATTCAGGAGCGTTATAGGCTATATTTTAATAAGATTGAATAAAAAGTTCAGAGAAAAATGTTCATCGAAAAACACAATGTTCATCAAAAATGTTGGTCGCTATTAGTTCTACAAAAAAGTCCGCGGTACTGTATAGCTAGCTTTTATATTTGAATCATTACAAAAGCTTTTTTATTAAATGAAAGAAAGAAATTTTATGTGAAGTTGAGATTTCTTTTTCATGAAGAAAACATGAATCTATATCAAAATAAATGATTTTGTCATCAAGATAATTTTATGAAGATAAAATTAATCGTTTAAAGTATGTTATTTAGTTGTGTAATTTAGGAGATAGGTAGTTTCAAAGTCTTCAACAATTAATATAAATACCACATCCAATACCAGCTAATTCTAAACAATGAACCTGATGCAAGAAAGACACAGTATGCGGCTTGAAAGTGCGAGAGGAATATATGCGAGAACTTGAATAAATGTGTAATATAGACAAAAAAGGTCCCCGATGTTCTCATGATCGGGGAAAAGCAGAAAAAAAAAAAACAATGAACCTGATAAAACTTAGTACCTACTAAGAACTCCACAACATAATTGCATCACAAAAATATAATTAACGCTCAACGAAGTGGGCACGGGTCGGATAGTAAATAAATAAATAAAATAAATATAAACTGCAACTATGTCAAATCTACCCCTCGCTCCGTGGATGGGAATCCTTACCTCGCCAACTACGTGAAGCCGTTGGTTCAGTTGTCATGTACAAATATTGTCTTTGACATTTGTTAGGGATAGTCGGTCTCTCTATAGATTCAATCATTTCCTTCCTTGTAGCACTAAAACCACAATGGTCCAATCACTTGTGCTTCCTATCATTGATTATGCTGATGTTTGCTACTCTCTTTCCGAAGAACTTCTTAACAGACTGGATCGACTTCACAACAACAGTATTCGTTTCATTTTTGGCTTTTGAAAATATGATCACATTTCTTCCTTCCGTTCTCAGCTTAAATGGTTGCCTATCTGTCAAAGGAGATCCCTCAGATCCCTCTGTATGCTCTTCACTATTATGAACGATCCTTGTGCTCCTGATTACTTAAAACAAAATTTTAAATTAGGTATTGGGTAGTTCTCATAGTCTTAACCTTCGCGCATCCATAAACTTACTTCTTTACATTCCTTCTCACCGCACCGAATTTCTATCTAATTCTTACGCTATTTCTACTATTAAACTCTGGAATTTGCTACCCCTTGACATTAAGAAGGCTGAATCAAAATTTTCTTTTAAGCGTAAAATTAAAAACCGCTACTTAAGGGGCTGTTATTCTTAGTTTGGTCGTCGTCATAAACAGAAAGATTATTATAAAGCACCGTATTTATTAGTTTACTAGCTTCCGCCCGCGACTTCGTCCGCGTGGAAAAAACATCCCCCGATTTTGAAACATTCTTCATTAGTGCTCCGCTCCTATTGGTCTTATCGTGGTGATATATAGCCTAAAGCCTTCCTCGATAAATGGGCTATCTAACACTGAAAGAATTTTTCAAATCAGAACCGTAGTTCCTGAGATTAGCACGTTCAAGCAAGCAAACAAACATACAAACAAACTCTTCAGCTTTATAATATTAGTATAGATTATTTTAGCATATACATATATGTATTTTATGAGTATTATATATTTATTAGTTTTAAATATATTATTTCATTCCATTTTCTCGTACACCTACCACATTGTGTTTTTTACCCAAAGTTTGACTGGTAGAGAATGCCTTGCTGCAAGTCCGCTCATGTAACACCATTGTATATAAATTTTAAATAAATATACAACGTGTAATTTAAAGGGTATATACATTCCAAGTGCATGGCTTCTTTGGATGATAACAAACGATATGGCAAGGGTTTTGTAATCCTAAGTCTACTACTAATACCAGAGACCGAATTTTTCAAATTAAGAAGAACGAAAAGAATTATCGTGTTATTGGCAAGTGACGTGGAAAGTTATTGACCCTCGTAGTGCTGTGACACGTTTGTTATTATTGGTATTCAAGAAACATATGAAACCGATAATTTGGTGCCAATTCTGTGAGTCACTTATTTTGAGCTGAAACTTTGCATAGAGACTCCATACCAGATGTTGTCTTCAGTCCTTTTGGATAGATATGGGGTTTCCGTTACACGTTGTATAGTCAAAAATTGGAAAATCTGACGCCAGGAGAGATGGTCTTACCCAGCTACTGGGTTGTAGAGGTCAGATACACAGTCCCTCTATGTAAACACTAGTACGCTGCTGTATCCGGTTAGACTGCAAGTCGACTTCAACTCAGTTGGAAAAAGGCTAAGCAGATAATACAATATACAATAATGATATCACACGTCTTTATTTTTCGTAAATGTAAACTAGATGAGGCCAGTGTTTCCTAACTGACTACTCTGCGAAGAAACACTGAAACAAACTCAGAGGTCAACGTCTCTTTTAAAGTCCAGACAATCTGTAGTGATCAAATCATATGAGAACCATGTAGGTTAAGGCTGCGTTTCCACCAGAGATGTGCGAGGATGCGTAGCGAGGGATGTGTTTGTAAAAAACCAATAGAATCGCTTCATTTAGCTCGCCTCGGTCAGCACAGCTCTGGTGGAAACGGCTCGGCGGAGCTAGATTTTTGCGCATACAAAACAAGCGAGGGATGTGTGCGAGAGATGTGTTGCGAGGAATATGTGTTGAGAAGGATGTGTTGCGAGGTTTGCGCATACTCGCACCACACATTTATGCGCATTTTCACAGATCCGCTACACATCCTCGCACGACACATTTCCATCGCACATCTCTGGTGGAAACGCACCCTAATGTCTGTGGCGCCCTTTAGAGGACAGAATCAAACAGATTTAAGCAGGCACGTCCAAACAGTGCAAGCATTTGTCAAATATTGCGTAGCTCAACATAGAACCATACGGAGCTCGAAAGATTTGACGAACAATACCAAAGTAGACAGTACGGTAATCTATTCATAATATTCGTTGTTATCCCACATTGCTCTCACATTTACAACATAGCTTATGCTATTACAAAAAAAAAATATATATTTGAAAAGACAATAATATTGTCGTCTTGTATAAACAAAATTAAAAATGGTAAAGTATAAATATAAGAAAAGTATATTCTATTATTTGAACAAGTAAATAATATTGTCATGACAAAATCTATATGAAATAATCATTATAATAAATTTATTTTCCCTCCACAATATACATAAATTACATTATACAGTTTCGCCAAATGGTACATAACTTAGGTAAGTAGTTATATTGTGGGAGACTGGTGCCTAAGCTAGGCTTGAGGCTTGTGTTACAGGATACCAGTTACCCCCTTCACATTTTAATATTATATTTATTATTATTATTTATTTATTTATTTTATTATATACTTTATTGTACACCTCACAATATTTCTATGGATACAAAAATTATTATTTATTTTGCTTTATAGCTTAATTATGCGAGACGAATGTTAGTACAGATCTTCTGTTAAAATTTGTGAAGCAAAAACGGTATCCCTAATGTAATAACGTTCAAACATATTAACAATATAACATATAAATTATAAAAAGCTTAATTCAATAAGGTATTTGTGTGATCTATACATGTATAAAAATCAAATGCCGTTCGTTAGTCTCGCTAAAACCGCGGGAACGGCTGGACCGATTGGGCTGATTTTGATGGTTTTTAAATATTTGTGCAAGTCCAAGGAAAGGTAAAATGGGGAAAATAAATAGAAACAGGAGTTCGCCGTGTCAGATAGTTTGTAATATATGTATAAGCCTTATTAAATTACGTCTTGAGGTAACACATTTTTTTTAAATTAAAACTGCGTCTGTGATATAAGGAGCTCGTTCCTTATCACATAATGGCAAGTTTATACTAAATACTAACGTTTCTCCCGCGACTACTGAAACGACTACATACAAACTTAAAAACAAACTTTACCTCTACATATAATATTAGTCCATCAAATGGGCTTGTATTGTCACGCGGTGGTGCCTCAAGACGGTCGTCATAGCCGAGGTTAGCCGAAAAAGCGACGGCGAGACGATCTGGACTCATTCCTTACAAATTGGCCGGAGAAGACTGCAGACAAAGTTGTCTCGAAAGATTTGGGCGAGGCCTTTGCCCAGTAGTGGGAAAACGTAGGCTTAAAAAAATATTAGTATAGTTTTTTGAGTAAAATACTGCTGCGGAATAGTTAATAAAGTTTTTACCCATATCGCTATACTTGCGTACCTATTAACACTAAAGTATAAATAACGTCACCCTTGACACTAAAAAGAGAATACAAGTTATAAATAGTTGCCGACCTTAAGGAGGAATACGTTCAAGAACGATTCGGTTTTGATCAGTAGTTTTTGAGATCAACGCAGACAAACGGACATATTTGTAATTAAATACTTTGAATTTTAATGAGAGCTGTCATTAATAAAACTAAAGTATGTATTTTTGGTGAATGTAGTTCATTGGAATAAATATACCTATCTATAAATAATTAATTTTATACATATACTAGTATTTGCGTGTTGCGCGAGGTGCAAGCACCTCGCGTGCTTGTGAAAAAAACTAAAGCATTGCCCCTCTAAATCAAGTATTTGCGTGTTGCGCGAGGTGCAAGCACCTCGCGTGCTTGTGAAAAAAACTAAAGCATTGCCCCTCTAAATCAAGTATTTGCGCGTTGCGCGAGGTGCAAGCACCTCGCGTGCATGTGAAAAAAAAAAAGTGGGGGGGGTGATGGGGGGAGATGGGGGGGTTTAGTATTTGCGTGTTGCGCGAGGTGCAAGCACCTCGCGTGCTTGTGAAAAAAAAAAAAAAAAAAAAAGTGGGGGGGGGGGTAATGGGGGGGGGTTGCAGCAGTATTTTGATTAAAGCATTGCCCCTCTAAATGAATCTGAAAAAAAAAGTGTTCCAAGTCTCTTAATTTCCGAGATCCGCCTAAAGGGGGTGAAAAGGGGGGCGGGGGGGGGGGACTTTGAAAAATGGTTTTTACTTTATCGAGCCTCCTCTACACGAATCCGTAAAAAGAAAAAAATACGGGTCTCGTAGTTTCCGAGATACGATAGGGGGGGGGAGAAGGGGGGGGAAAAGGGGAGGTTTGGCACTTTTCCCGTAGGTTTGAGAGTTACTTGTTTACGAATCTGTCAAAATATACCCACCTCCCCATCCACCATCTGGGAGAACAATTATGTCAATGAGTGAGTCAGTCAGTCAGTGAGTGGTAATTTAGCTTTATATAATATAATTACATATGTATGTAACTGATCTTATTGGTTGCTAATACTGTATTGAAAATATATTTAAATCTTTGAACTGATGTAACATTTTTCAAAGAGAATTTTCTAAACTCTCCTAACCTAACCTTATTTCTCATTTTTAATTTCTATGTTCTTCACATGCTAAAAATCTGCGTTCTTCCTATAATCTTCTCTTACTCTGTCCTTTTCATACTTCTGATTTTATACATTCTTCCTTTTATATACAGTCTATTCTTCTGTGGAATGCACTACCTCTCGATATCAGGACGGCCACCAGTCAATTTGCGTTTAAGAAACGGTTGTGAGATTATTTTCTAAACAAATAGTGGAAACAGGGTTTTCACAACCCCCTTTCTATAACTTTTTATTAATATATATCATATATATTGGTATGTATTATGATGTATATATTTATAAATATGTATATAAGTTTATTTACTGCTTGTCTATGCACCTGCCATGTTATTCCTTCACCACCCATGGTTGCCTGGTAGAGAATGCCTATGGCATTAAGTCCGCCTTTGTACATTTTGTGTTGCATAAAGTTTTAATATATAAATAAATTAAGTCAACTGATTACTTACTGAAGGTTACGATTTTATATTTTAATTTTAAATTCAAACTACAACTCAACTCAAATGTTACGTACTTAGTAATTAACACAGTGTAAGTATTTATTATGGTAATTGAAATTTGCCTTATTATTTTTAATTTAATAAACCTTTACTATACGTAAACTAACTTTACTAAAAAGTCATATAGAGGATATTGCTTTAGCCAAAAGCTAAGCGTTGTCATACAATCTTTTGTTCATTAGCTTATACAGTTTTGTAATCCTAAGTCTACGTGTGTAGAACTTATTACAAATTCCAATACACTGATACCAGAGACCGAAATTTTCAAATTAAGAAGAACGAAAAGAATTATCGTGTTATTGGCAAGTGACGTGGAAAGTTATTGACCCTCGTAGTGCTGTGACACGTTTGTTATGATTGGTATTCAAGAAATATATGAAACCAATAATTTGGTATAAATTCTTTGAGTCAGTTATTTTGTGCTGAAACTGTGCATACAGACTGCATACCAGATGTTGTCTTCAGCCCTTTTGGATAGATATGGAGTTTCCGTTACACGTTGTATATAGAATGTTTATTAAATTACAAATAATAAAGCAAATTTATTATTTAGATACCTATGTTATTTTTGATGCACCGGCAAAGTATCTCTTCACCAGCCATGGTTGACTGGTAGAGAATTCCTAAGGTATTAAGTCTGCAATACCTTTTGTGTTACACAAAGTTTTAATGGAAAAATAAATATCCAGCCCTTGGGACGTGGGAAAAATCAACCAAATTTTTCTTATTTTCTTTGAAAAAGCTGTGAATTCAAAAGGTTTGAAAATCTAATTACCAGCGAGGCTACTTATGGAGGAGGTTATATTAAGGCCGGCTACTTACTATATAAAGGCCGCTTGAGGTTTTCCACAGCCGCAGCGGTAGCGCCACCAACATCATGAACTGGGAAGATTGGTTGGCGCAAGAGTATCGATACAAGTTACAAAATGTATTGGTTAGAGAGTGTTAGTGCACTTTAACACAAATCTGCTAGCTCGGACGTAATGATTGTGTACGTATCTGCTCCAAAACAATATAATTTAGGCTAGGATATGTCGATTTCCTCAAGATGTTTTCCTTTACTTATTTGAGTGCCGTGGTGATGTTATAAATTACTTATTGGGTTCGAAGCCTTACAAGTCGGCTCCGTAACCACGTGGCCATCAGTGCTCTGTAATATATCCTGTATACTTGGTTAATTTCCGTTGATATTTGCCGGCGTGAATAAAATTAGATCATGAGAATGTAAGGTGTCAACGAATATGCAAGCTAGATACATGTAGTAAGGAAAAAAGGTTTAGCATTGCCATACAACGAGGCAATGCCAATCTCTTGGGTACGTTGCCAACCGACAGCGTTTTGAACGAATTTTTTTATGCTTTATTCTAGTTTGTATTTTAAGTTTTGCATAATGTGTTTCTGTGGATTAGCCCATTAAAAATATAAAGTAATAAAGAAAGGTAGGGTAAGCAAATAAAAGTTGATTTCTGCTCTCTTACCGTTACATCGTCTTAATATGCAAACAACCCACAATGGTCGTTAATGCACTGCATTGCAGGCTTCCGTGTAACAGTTATGAATATTTCTTATTTTATTTTGCATCTGGTCCAATTTTTTTCACAACCAGTTTTTTTGCGATCGGCTGAGTTCATCGACTTTTTTTTTTACCGATGTGTATATTCCATACAAATACGTAAATGAAGTAGTGAACTAACTCAAACATTGACAAGGTACTTATCTTCGTACATAAATACAAAAAAATTCACTCATTTTATTTTATTTTATTTTATTTGGAAAAAAACGTCATTACATTAAACATAATAAAATTTTCCACATATTAACTAAGAGGTCTGCTATGATGAAGAGTCAAGTTAGGTTTTGCATAGGTATTATCCATATTCAAGTAAGTCAGTCACTTCAAGATGACTTGTATCTAATCTATTCAGTTCCTTAATAACTCTAGTTCTAAAAGCATTTCCATTTTTTATTTTATTACTGATGGGCCCACTCTTGACCTCGACCTCGCCTGATGGTAAGCGATAGATGAGGTCTACGATGTGACGAGCGAGCCCAGAAGATGCATATTTACTCGTGCTTTAAACGCTGAAAGGTCATAAGTGGCAGGAACACAGAAGCCGGCAGAGAATTCCACAGCTTGGCTGTGCGCACAATAAATGTGGAGGAGAAGCGCTTGGTACGACAAGACGGTATATCAACCAAGTGTGGGTGGTACCCAGCTGTGCGTCTGGTAGACCGGTAGTGAAATGGAGATGGAGGAATCAGGTCATGAAGCTCCTGCGCACACTCCCCGAAGTATAATCTGTAGAAAACAATATCCACAAAGTGTTTATTATACATATGAGTGAGACGCTGCAGTGGTGCACGTTTAGCCGCGTTTGTCTGATGTGATGCCTGCACTTAGGCGTCAAAGTTAAGCATGGCTGTATTGCGGGAATATCCTACCGAGATCCCGCGACTATGGAACGTAAGGGCAGTTGAGGAACAGGGTGGACTGATATTCCTCTGAAAAAAAGCATAGCTGTAGTCCAGAAATATTTACAGAAGACTAGTATCGTTGCCACGTTGAATGGCAATGCTAAAGCTACTAAGATAAGCTTATTGATATTTAATTACGTGCGTATTGATGCCGATTAAACGAGATTTTTAACCAACTTCAAAAAAGGAGGTTCTGTATTCGATCAGTATGTATGTATGTTTGTATATCCGCGATTTTCTCAGAAACTACCGATCCGATTTCGATCGCGTTCTCGTGGTTTGAAAGCATATTTTACAAGGAAGGTTTTAGTATATAACACATCAGGTTCTGATGAAGACCTTCGGAGATAAGTGATGGAACTCTTCAATTTAAAACAGCAAATCACCTGCGATTGCTGCCCTCGTACATATTATGTACTGTTTAGCATAATTAGCCTATTAATATCACCACAGCTGAGGCACAAACCTTTTGAATTACGTCTGAAATATGGTTTAAGTGGGTAAAAAAGATTTGTACAGCAAACTCTCTTTTTAAAAAGTACTTAAGTGCGAACGGTATGTAGATATGCTTCCGCCTTTGTACATTTTGTGTTGCATAAAGTTTTAATAAATAAATAAATAAATAAATATGCTTGACACTGACTTCAGCCATGTGAGTAGATACCTAGCCCTTATGGTTATTTCTCTCTTTTTTCTAGTGCAAGTCTTTTTTGTAAGTTTTGAAGTCGGTTCAAATTTTTGTAATTTTTTTTTAAATCTTAATCTCACTCGGAGATATATTTAAGTATCAACTGTGAAGTTTTTTATATTTGTAATTTTCTATTGTATGTTGTTGTGTCTGTGTGTGCTTATTTCCTAATTAATGTTTCCCAATTTCAATTTAAACTGCGCCTCTTTTCGCTGTTTCGATTTCCGCACTAGAAAAAATGTTTGTATACATATCGATAGTGTGTCTGGGTGTTTGTAAAAATGCACTCAGGAGAAATACCTAGTGTATATTACATCTCATTAAAACTAGTTATAAAATGAATTTCATTAAAATACTTAGTTTGCCCTGACTTAGTTAAGTCAGGGCAATCAAATTTATTCCTTTTCCAATGTGAGAGCAATGGTGACTACTACAACTCACAAGTCAAGGCCGTAATTACTGTGCCATCACTGCTCTGCTGACTAACTCACTACTGACATAATACTTATAATCAATAAAGTCTCAGATTAGCCAGCACATTTTTTTACATTAGTGCAATATACATTTTGTTGCATACGGTGCGTTAAAACTGGTCGTGCAGAAGCCAGTTTTCGAGTGTACTGTCAAAAAAAAAAACATACCAGAGGCTATTGACCTCGCAGGTTTTTATGACATTAGATGTGTAGATTACATATTCACGGTTACATATTCGCTATTTTTTCGTTTTGATTTTTTTTTTATAAGACTATTAGCAATGTGCGTACAATTCGCATTACCAGCAATCTTGTTAACCCCACCAACTTGTTTTTTTTTTATAGATTCGTGTTTGACCACCATCTCACCTGATGGTAAGCGATGATGTGGTCGAAGATGATTTTTTTTTTTTTTTTTTTTTTTTAGGTAGGGCCACTCGTAGTTTAGCTCTATACGGCTAATGTACTACTTAACCGGTCTGTCCTGTGGTGACCTCTAATAAATTAAAGGCCCCCAGCCAGGGCTTACAAACTAAACTTTACTTAAAGCTAATGACCGCACGCTAAGGGCACTCCCTGTGGAGTACGGGCCTCGGCATAGCGGGGTCATTTTGGGAGGGCAGCAAAGGGACAGGCTGGGTCATATTATTTACGGGAGTATTTATTGCTACTGGCTCAGCATCGCGGGCTGGCTCGTTTGGCAAAGGTCGGGGAGGATTTTCATTACAAGTACGCGGACGTCGCGATGGGCCTCCTCGGCGAGGCCGGAATAAGGAACGCGTTCTGTATTTGTGTTTTCTAAGAGTGCTGGTTTCCCTACTGCTCTCTTGTCGGATGGTGGTGGGGTCGTCAGGCTCGTCTAGGATGTTACGCGGGTGACGAACCCGAGAAATCTTGGAGGGGTCGAAGATGAAGCACGCTTGCCTAGAAGTAACCTATTCACTCTTGACTATAAGGCCCCCAGGTTATAGCTATCTGGAAACACTGACTCCGGCATGGAATTTCGCTGATTTCTAACTAAGCTAAATGATGTAGCATTCCCTGTTTTATTTATTTAACTTTTAAATTACAAGAAAATAGTACATATAGGGTTTAAATTTAAAGTAACATTATAATGAAATAATGATGTTTATTTTGCAAATAGGTTATAAATAACACTTTCACACGTCTTTTTTCGTAAATGTAAACTAGATGAGGCCATATTAATAAAGTATGGTTCGTTTGTACGTATAAGTGCAGAATCATTACTTTGTGTGTACATGTTACTTTAAAACCTTAGATTTAGTATTGGTTTTCTTGTAATTTGAATGTAAGTTTATTAATATTTATTACTTTATTTTATTATTAGTATAAAGTATATATAACATTCCTCAAGCTTTAAACTACTTCCACGACAAATTTCATCCAAATCCACCCAGTACTTTAGAAGATTAACGCATTCAAACAAACAAACTTTGCGCTTTATAATATAGGTATCGATGCATTTGCTTTACGCGCTTTGTTCTTGATCTATCATTTCAATCTTTTGTTCTTTTATTTCCATGTTTCTATTGTTATGACAGTAGGAATAGGAACTCGTGGCAAAACAATAGCAGTGACACGGATCAATTTAACTTGAGGTTAAGCAACGATTGCTTAGGTACGGTCGGCCAAGAAAGTGGTGTACCAGTTTTGATTTAGTTTCCCGGTCATCGAAAATTACAACAAGGTTCGTTATAAAAAGATATTACTGAAAGAGACAACATTATCATGACGTAAACCTATGTATTTAGTATTCATACGTCATATGTCACATATAAGTACATGACATTTTAACCTTTAGTATAAATGAAAAGGACATTAGTTTCTACAAAGCAATTGAAATGTTTCCAAACAAAAGTAATAAAAACTATTTAGACAACCGAATTCCATTTGAAAAAGAAAACTGACAATTGACATTTTGTCAAATATATGCAAAAAATCGATATATTTTCCGTGTTATTTTTCAATCAACTGCATATAAAATCATCTCAATGCCTGCCAACTTGACCATTGCCGAAAGAGCACAAATAATTGCCCAATTTAATGAGGGAAGCAGTATCAGTGCGATATCCCGGAATTTGAATATATCGAGGCGTTCTGTCCGCTTTTGGATTCGTCGTGAAGGAGAGGAGGGAAGTTTGTTGGATCACAGAAGAAGTGGTCGCCGGCCTGCACTCTCCAATAACGATAGAGAATTCATGAGACGGGAATATGAAATCAATGGTTTTAAGCCCACAAAACATTTTGCGGAGATGTTCGATGTGAGTGCCCAAACAATAAGGAATCATCTACATTACATGGGGTTGCACCACAGGCATTACGCCAAGAAAATATATTTGACGGATGCTCACAGACTTGCTCGTCTGAACTTCGCCAGAGAGCACTTAGAGTTTGATTGGTCTAATACAGTGTTTTGTGATGAAAAAACGTTTAAATCCAGTCAGCATGGACGTCTTCACCTTTGGCGATATAATTCAACACGGTATAAAGATGATCATGTAATCCCAAATAGAGAATCAGGTCGAATTTCCGTAAATATTTGGGGCTGGATGAGTACGGATGGTGTAGGAGAATTGTGTTCTCTACCTCCTCGAGCGACGGCTGTAAATTATATCGACGTGCTTCAGAATGCAATGCTACCGACAGTCCGTAATGTTTACCCGGAGAACGAAGTGCCACAATTTGATTTTGTTCAAGATAATTGTTCAATTCATAATGCGAGGATCGTAAGAGCCTGGTTTCGTTCACACACTGACGTAAGGGTAATTCAGTGGCCCTCAAGATCGCCGGACCTCAACCCGATAGAAAATCTTTGGGGCCTTATGGTCCAACGATGGTCGCATCAAAATGAAAGAACCAAACAAGCTCTTATTAGTCACTGTAATTATATCTGGGAGGAAATGCGGGGAACCGATATTTGCTCACGGCTTGTTGGTTCAATGAGGTCTCGTCTTTTAGAGGTTATAGAGGCCAACGGCGGTTACACCCGTTTCTAATTTTTTAAAATTTTCAATATCTTCTAAATATTACTATATATGCTATGTTTTTGTTTGTTATAAGTATTTTAAAATTGATTGTAGAAATTTAATAAAAGGATAAATCTATTTTTAGCTTGTTTTTTATTGATATTGTAATTACAAGTTTACAGAAATTGTAGGTTTGTGGACTCGCCTTGTGCCTTTACAATTTTATGTAACTTGTTGATTACAATTCTGAATTTGTAGATACAATTTTGTCATCAAAATCTACAGCCCCCCGCCGTTGATTTTACGACGTCATTGGTTCCATCAAGTTCAAACTAAGAACAGCTGTCACGTTACAAACAGTAATAGTCGTTATCAATAATCAGATAAAGACAGCAATAGAAGTTGTCAGATCGATCTGCAAGCGAAACTAATCTTTATCACCTATGAATCTGCAAGCGATATTCAACCTTAGGGTGGTACGGTCGGCCAAGAAAGTGGTGTACCAGTTTTGATTTAGTTTCCCGGTCATCGAAAATTACAACAAGGTTCGTTATAAAAAGATATTACTGAAAGAGACAACATTATCATGACGTAAACCTATGTATTTAGTATTCATACGTCATATGTCACATATAAGTACATGACATTTTAACCTTTAGTATAAATGAAAAGGACATTAGTTTCTACAAAGCAATTGAAATGTTTCCAAACAAAAGTAATAAAAACTATTTAGACAACCGAATTCCATTTGAAAAAGAAAACTGACAATTGACATTTTGTCAAATATATGCAAAAAATCGATATATTTTCCGTGTTATTTTTCAATCAACTGCATATAAAATCATCTCAATGCCTGCCAACTTGACCATTGCCGAAAGAGCACAAATAATTGCCCAATTTAATGAGGGAAGCAGTATCAGTGCGATATCCCGGAATTTGAATATATCGAGGCGTTCTGTCCGCTTTTGGATTCGTCGTGAAGGAGAGGAGGGAAGTTTGTTGGATCACAGAAGAAGTGGTCGCCGGCCTGCACTCTCCAATAACGATAGAGAATTCATGAGACGGGAATATGAAATCAATGGTTTTAAGCCCACAAAACATTTTGCGGAGATGTTCGATGTGAGTGCCCAAACAATAAGGAATCATCTACATTACATGGGGTTGCACCACAGGCATTACGCCAAGAAAATATATTTGACGGATGCTCACAGACTTGCTCGTCTGAACTTCGCCAGAGAGCACTTAGAGTTTGATTGGTCTAATACAGTGTTTTGTGATGAAAAAACGTTTAAATCCAGTCAGCATGGACGTCTTCACCTTTGGCGATATAATTCAACACGGTATAAAGATGATCATGTAATCCCAAATAGAGAATCAGGTCGAATTTCCGTAAATATTTGGGGCTGGATGAGTACGGATGGTGTAGGAGAATTGTGTTCTCTACCTCCTCGAGCGACGGCTGTAAATTATATCGACGTGCTTCAGAATGCAATGCTACCGACAGTCCGTAATGTTTACCCGGAGAACGAAGTGCCACAATTTGATTTTGTTCAAGATAATTGTTCAATTCATAATGCGAGGATCGTAAGAGCCTGGTTTCGTTCACACACTGACGTAAGGGTAATTCAGTGGCCCTCAAGATCGCCGGACCTCAACCCGATAGAAAATCTTTGGGGCCTTATGGTCCAACGATGGTCGCATCAAAATGAAAGAACCAAACAAGCTCTTATTAGTCACTGTAATTATATCTGGGAGGAAATGCGGGGAACCGATATTTGCTCACGGCTTGTTGGTTCAATGAGGTCTCGTCTTTTAGAGGTTATAGAGGCCAACGGCGGTTACACCCGCTTCTAATTTTTTAAAATATTCAATATCTTCTAAATATTACTATATATGCTATGTTTTTGTTTGTTATAAGTATTTTAAAATTGATTGTAGAAATTTAATAAAAGGATAAATCTATTTTTAGCTTGTTTTTTATTGATATTGTAATTACAAGTTTACAGAAATTGTAGGTTTGTGGACTCGCCTTGTGCCTTTACAATTTTATGTAACTTGTTGATTACAATTCTGAATTTGTAGATACAATTTTGTCATCAAAATCTACAGCCCCCCGCCGTTGATTTTACGACGTCATTGGTTCCATCAAGTTCAAACTAAGAACAGCTGTCACGTTACAAACAGTAATAGTCGTTATCAATAATCAGATAAAGACAGCAATAGAAGTTGTCAGATCGATCTGCAAGCGAAACTAATCTTTATCACCTATGAATCTGCAAGCGATATTCAACCTTAGGGTGGTACACCACTTTCTTGGCCGACTGTACACCACTTTCTTGGCCGACTGTACATGTATGGTTGACCAAATTGACATTCGTCCATGTTTCGGGAAACATTTTAAGAGGTTAGTCCCGGGCTGTCAGAAGCCAGAAAATCTTACATCAGCCTTGCCAAGAGGTTAGTGTTACCGACTTACCAAGCTAGGGAGGGTTGTAGAGGTCAGATATAGGCAGATGCTTCATGTAAAATACTAGTTCTCAGCCGAACGTGCGAGGGAGAGGCGTCTCTCTTCTTCACGCCCCAACCGCCGCGGGAGATCCCCCGGGCGTCGGGGATCGCGTGCAGATCTCCGGCCACCGTAGGCGCGGGCTTGCGGACGGCGCGCAGGGGTAGCTCACCGTCCGGTAAGGACCAGGCGCGTTGTGTTCCACGCGCGCCTCAATCAGCTGTCAGTAATAGTGACGGGGTCCTATAGGGCCATTGCCTGCCGGGGTTGCGGGAATGTTCTAACGAGATACCGCGGCCCCGGAACTTAAGGGCTCCTGAAGGAACAGGGTGGGTTTTTAGTCAGTAGAAGTCTGACACAGGGAGTGTCACAGAGCGGGAGAAGTCATTCGATGATTTTCCCACCCAGAGAAAAAAAAAACCGGTTAGATTGGAAGCTGACGCCGCCATAGCTGGGAAAAAGTCTAAGTAACAGTGTTACCTCATAAAAACAAATTCCAAACTCATTTCGTGTATTTATTTCTAAATAATATTCATTGTGTTGAACATTACTTACATTATAAACCTAAAAATAAAGTATCCTATACAAAAACCATACATCTTAAAAATCTTTTTGTAAAATCAGTAGATTGGAATTGAATTTTAATGTTTATTATTTTAGAGGAATCCATAAATTATTTAATGAACATATTTCACGCACCATTAGTGACTAATGCAATGAATATGCGCAGTTGTATTGCGTTTTATAAACAAATTATACGTATCTACTATCTACATAATTAATACGTAGGACCAACGATCTTAGGACTGATTCAATTAATGACAAATGTGATTATATAATCACTGAACCGCGTTTTAAAATAATATAAATAAATAAAATTATTTTGTTTCGGGCAGAATTCATTTGGTTTGTATACAAAAAAAAAACTTTTAAAACTAATGTTAGTACTTAAGACTACCAGAGAGACAAAAACAACTAATTATCATACGCCACAGTGGCATGAAGGTGAATCCAATGTCCCAGTATGAGGCCCGTCCGCTCCGCGTTCAGGATGCAATTTTTTTTTAATGTCGCCACACACGGGCCACCCGTCATAACCACAAAATGTTGCCATAGTTTCTATAGTTTTCATACATTTGCGAGCAGCGACCGTTTGTATTGTGTGGTGGCCACCGGTGTCAACCGTGTGCGGCGAGTCCATACAAATTGTATAACATAATCATAAACATTTATTTGTTTGAACATGGTACATTGTAAGGTCTTAATATTGTTATTTAATAGCTTCTTCACATTTTGCCATAAGTTTTTTTTAAAGATGTTAAATCATTCAATGACTGCCTCCCGATCAGGGCGAAGCAGGAGGGTGAGTCAGACTTTTACTGACTAAAACCCATCCGTGTTCCATCATATGCCCTTCGTCCAATTCCGCGACCCCGGCAGGCAACAGCCCCGTTATGGGCCCCGACAATTTTGCTGACACTCTTTGAGGCGCGCGTGGAACACGACGCGCTGTCTACACGGGCCTGGTTTCAGTCGGGCGGCGAGCTACCCTTTGCTCGCAGCCCGCAGACATACGCCTACGGTGGCTGGGAGTCACCTTGTGACTCCCGACGTCCGGAGATTCTGTCATATGTGGCGTGCAAAGTGGATAAAGTCATTCTTAGCATTAATTACCTACTATAAAAAATTAACATTAAAGTATATTATGTCAGTTGATAATTATAACAATTAAATTTAACAACTAACTCACAGTTGTCCATTTAATTGATAATGTTTACCTTAAGTATTAATAAAATAGTTACTAAGATTTTCTTGTATTATGTAAAGGTGACAAAATATTCACCATCGCTGTTTATGATAAAGATTACCCAGGGTACAGGAAACATTGTCACGTTTCGCAATGCTGCTAATTTGATCGAAGAATAGACTTGTCATCTTGTAATATGAAGAGTCGACTAATCTGATACTGATTTCACGAAAGACTAGAAGAGCACTCAGAAACAAAAGGCATTTTCTTTGTTATCGGGGTTAGTCTTCATAAGGCGCCTGGAGTTTTGGGGAAAGGACCAGGGAGTGTGGAATTTTTATCTCACTTAAACCACCCTGCTGATTACAATTCGCACATAGAAGGCACCCCATTATATAATAATATAATATTCCACAACTTTCACACAACGCCATCTAGTCCCAAACTAAGCAGAGCTTGTGCTATGAGTACTAGACAACTGATAAACATACATATATATTTCTAAATACATACATATTATAGATAAATTACACCCAGACAAAGAACAAATGATCGTGCTCATCACACAAACATTTGTCCTGGGTGGGAATCGAACCCATGACCTTGTGCATAGCAGTTAGGGCCACTGACCACTAGACCGACAGGCCTGTCATAGAACATTACCCCCTCTGTGCAACGCCTGTTACGTCAAATCCTTTTTTTTTTTTTTTTAGGTTGGTAAAATTATCAAATAAGTCCTCCCACCCCGGGCAGGGTGGGAGGGACTGTCAGACTTTTACTGACTAAAATCCACGGTGTTCCTTCAATAACCCTTTACGTACCGGGGTCACGGTAACGGGATGAGTCCCACGACCCCGGCAGGCTTCGGCCCTCTACGGGGGGACCTCGTCATATTGCTGACGCTCTATGAGGCGCGCGTGGAACACGACGCGCCGTCGACCCGGGCATGGTCCATGGTCGGACAGCGAGTTGCCCTTTACTCGCTGTCCGCATGCCCGCGCCTACGGTGGCCGGAGATCGTTGGCCGACGTCCGACGCCATGGGCGTCTACCACTGCGGCTGGGCTGGAGGGAGGACGCCATCCTCTCCCTCACGCGGCCCGCCTCCTCCTTCGGAAGCATGACTGCTTCGCAGAAGGAGGCGACCGCTTCCCACTCCCTCTCGCCCCGCAGCATGGCCTCGACCAATGCCGGGCGCGAGAGGTCTCCGCCTATTGCCGCCGTGAGGACACGTCGGTGCTCTGCCCAAGCGGGGCAGTCCTGCACCGTGTGCTCGACTGTGTCCTCAGGGTGACCCTCGCAGTGGTGTCACCCAGGCGTTTCCTCCTTTCCCATCAGAGACAGGTACCTCCCGAAACTTCCGTGTCCGGTGAGGACCTGCGTCATGCGGTAGGTCAGGACGCCGTGACGCCGATCTAGCCACTCCTCAAAGAGGGGTCTTACCACCGCAATTGCGGCGTGCCCGGCCTTCGGTTGTGACAGTCGTTCCCTCCATACTGCCCTGAGATCACGCCGGAGCTCTTCCCGCTGCGCCTTGACTTCTCGAGGCAGCGGGGATACGCCCCGGCGCTGCGCCTCCACGCGCCATTCATAGACGCGCTGGAGGGCAGTCGCCTCCAGATCCCAGGGCAGCAATCCGGCAAGGAGGTTGGCCGATTCGCTGGCGATCGTGCGGTATCCCCGGATCATTCGGATAGCCATGACCCTCTGGCATGTGACCAACTTTAGTGGTCGCGTCCGGATGCACAGGGCCCACACTGGGGACCCGTAGAGGGCCATGGACCGCACGACGCCGGCGTACAACCTTCGGCAGGAGGCGTTTGGCCCGCTGAGATTAAGCAGGAGTCACCTGAAGGCGGCTGCTGCCCGGTTCAGCTTTGGGGCCAAACTCAGGAAATGCTCCCTGAAGTTCCACCGGCTGTCGAGGACGAGTCCCAGGTACTTCATCGTCCTCCCGACGCCGATGCGAACCCCCTCCACCGTTATGTGGGATTCGGACCGTGGCGCGTTCCGACCGCCATGGAAGCACATGGCCTCTGTCTTGTGCAGCGCCACGTCGAGTCCCAACTGCCGGATCCTACGAACGACTGTCGCAACCGCTTGCGTCGCCAGGTCGGCTGCCGCCTGGTGCGACTCTCCCTGCGCCAGGACGAGCGTGTCGTCAGCGTAACATATTACGCTGACGCCGTCAGGGAGGTCACCGCGCAGCACCCAGTCGTATCCGATGTTCCACAGGGGCGGCCCCAAGACCGATCCCTGTGGGACACCGCACGACATCTCTCGCCGGTTCCACTCTCCCCGGTGACCGGGGTAGATGACGGCTCTGTCCATCAAGTAGTCCTCGACTATGCGACGGAGGTAGGTTGGCACCCGGTGATACCGGAGTGCCTCCCTGATGCAACTCCAGGGCAGAGTGTTGAAGGCGTTGGTGATGTCCAGGCATGCGCTAAAGAGCCCCCCTAGTCGAGGCCCGAGAGTCTCCGAGGCCAGGACCCAGGCTTTCCCTGGCAAGCCGTCGGGTCCTGGGGCGGTATTTTTGGCCTTGAGCCGTTGTACCGCCACTCTCAAGTCTACCTCGGTCACCTCTGGAGCGTCGTAGACGTCGTCGTCGCTGTGGTCCGCGTTTGCGCCAGCTTCAGGTTCCGTCGGAGACGGAGCCATGGGCGGGGGAGCGTGCTCCCCTCGCGATGGGAACAAGGCGCTCACCAGGTCCTCCAGAACTGAGGCTGGAGACTCTGCGTCAACGGGGGAGCCCAGGGGCGGAGCTTCTCACGCACCCACTTGTAGGGGCGGCCCCATGGGTCCCCGTCCAGAGTCGCCAGCATCTCCTCCCGGCAGGGGCGTGCACAGGATTATGACAGGGTATGCGGCGGAGTAATCGGTCACAAAATTTTTGCCTTTTATAGATTTTTAGCATAGCCACAGCCACGCATCGTAGCATGGTGGCGATGGTGGCGAACCGAGGGCGACGACGACGTCTCCCAGCTTCGTTAGGGAGTTCTGGAACTCGGCGAGAGTTCGGTTCGGGGAGAAATAAACGCCTACCACAGCGATCTCCCCGAACCGTGCTGCGACGATCCCACGCCCTCTCTTGACGCGATCGAGAGGCGGGGTACCGGCGGCGGCCGACCCAGTCATTCCTGGGCAGGAACGTCAAATTCCTAGGGAGAGTTTGAAGAGAGCTCTCCTTAGCATCACTGTGCACGGTGACACGTGGACACAATTATCCTAATGTTTCAACCCCACAGCCTAAGTATTAATTAAGCTCTTTACATAAAATACTAGAAGTTCCCTCCAGTATGCTGGGGTTGCGAGAATGTTCGAACGACATACCGCAGCTTTGAAATTTAAGGGCAGTTAATTAAAGGTACAGGGTGGTTTTTTTTTAGTCAGAAGTCTGACACTTTTTTCCGCTCCACCCACAGTCAGCTCTGGCCCATCGTTTTAATACCCTCGGTCCTAGTGTATCATTAATTTCTGATTTCTAAGCAAAACGATCGCAATACTGACTTGTGTGAGATGAGTGTGACGAGGTAAATAATGGAGTATAATAATTTAGCTATCCAAGCATTACAAATGACTTGACAATCACTGACTGCTTGTTACAAGTGTGACGTAAGATAGCGGTTATAATACACTTATTTATTAACTAACTGTACTCGCAACTTCTTTTTAACCGACGAAAAAAACGGAGGTGGTTATCAAGTCGACGCGTATATTATTAACCGACGAAAAAAACAGAGGAAGTATCAAGTCGACGCGTATTTTTTTTTTTAATGTATGATCACATATATATATGTACTCGAAGACGGCTGAACCGATTTGGAAAATTCTTTTTTGTTTGAAAGGGTGTACTTCGAAACTGGTCCCACTGTCACCAAACCAGGATCTGATGATGGGATCCTGGAGAAATCGAGGGAACTCTTCAAATATTATAGGCATACCTATAGTGATTTGATTATTTTGTATAGTAACTTGTGTAGTTGCATTCGAAACGCACCATTTGTGAAGTGGACCTGATGATGAAAACCACAGATGGCCACTGGCACTACTTAATATATAAGTAGGTAGGAATAATAAGTATTTCATGGGTTCCGCTTCGATTACTTAAATATGGTTATTAAGCACAATATGCTCGTCACAATGCATATGGTGAAGTGAAGCTGATGGTGAAGTACCAGAAGAACTCCTCAACATTTAACGGCCCAGCATTGGGAACAGCAATATTTTGTAAAAGGTTATAAGTAGTTGACATTTAGGCTTTAGTAACTAGGTAAATTAAAAATCGATCAACTAAAACGAGTGAAATAAAAACTTTTTACCAAAAAATTAAACCGACTTCCAGTGGTTACAATTACGACTTACTAGTCGTGATAATAAGTAATAATAGTTTTTTTATGTTTTAGTATCGTGAAAAAACAACACACTCACTCACTCACTTGAGAAAACACAGTTAGTGTATAGATTTTTTGGAATTGTATGTATGTATGACATATTTTATCTATGAGGTTCGTACCCTAACAGCCCCAGATCTATCTACTTTAATTTCTGTCCATCGAAAGGTTGTCTGTAAGAGATTGCCCTGTGCGATAACTCCGGCCATTGTACACCAGTTTTAATTATATCTGTTTTCTTGGAAATATTGTAAGGCGTACAATAATAAAATAAAGAAACTTTTTTAATGTTTGTCAGTTTGTCTTATTGACCGGGCTAATTAAAAAAAAAAATAGAATTAGAAATTACAGATTTCTGTTTCAATATTTAATGAGACTGACTAAAAGATAGTCCATGTTATAGGGCAACATATAGGCTACTTTTGTCCCGGAATTTTTACGGGATCGATATTTACGCGGAATAAGTTGCGTAAAACTTTTTACCAAAAACGACTAGTGAGTCGTAATTGTAACTAATGGTACACCACTGCTCACCATTACTCTCTTTTGTTTGTATTGATGTTTATTCATTCATCAATATGCCCACGCATTATCTAGTTTAGGAATATGTTCTGATGAACTATAGTACCTAAAACAAAGTTGTAGCTATCTAGAACTGCAGCAAAAAGGCTCATTCGTCTCGTTCGAACGAATTATACATTCTAGAGTATAATGTGATTTAAAAAAAAAAACTTTTGTAAGCAGATGACGAGTCATTCTTAGATCCTTTTGTTTTTCTTGATGATAGGCTCGCGACTTATCACTATCTCACTTGTTGGTAAGTGATGATATGGTTTAAGATGAAGCACGCTTACCTAAAAATAACCTATTCACTCTTGACTTAAGTCTTACTTCTGACTAATAATATAAATGCTAAAGTTTGTGAGGATAGATGTACGGATGTTTGTTACTTTTTCACGCAAAAACTATTGAACAGATCTGAATGGAATTTGTTAAGTAAATAGTCGATACCTCTCCATAGGTTAGTTTTTATCACGGAATACCTATGGCGTCGGGAAAAATTTATACGCAAAAGAAGTCGCGCGCAGGCTAGTAAATAATAATATAAAATATCTCAATATTACATTAGTGTCCGTCATTAAGATACCTTTAAGTAACCCAAACCAGTTCGACAACATTTTTATAGAAAATTAAATCAGTTTTGAGAAGGTCAAGTGAGACCTAAGCTCATTGATTTAAATAGTAAAGATACGGTCGTCAGAACATTTGACGGACGCGGTCGCCCTACAAAACACACTAGCGCCATCTACTATAACTAAGATGTCAATCGGCGTGGTCTGCTCCTAGACGTAGCCTTGTAAGAGCGGGGTGTGGTATTTTTCGAGGTACAAAGAAATAAAAAAATCCTTTTAGTTTCTGAATTTTATATTTGTTGTACATAAAAATACATTTTAATTTGCTTTTAATAAAGAATAAAAATTAATTTTGTACATAATTTAATCTTATAGTAATATTATTAAACCTTTTTATTTCATCGGCTACAACGCGCGCCGCTGCAAAGTTATGTCGCACTTTTACGCGGCTTCGCGTTGTCTATGCTAAAGGTTGAGACAAACAAGAAAGAAAATTGTTTTAAATAATGTTAGAAGTTGATATGTGACATATTTTTAAGTTATCAGTGATATGAAATGTTATATTTTGTTTTATTGTGCTTTATGTCGTAGTTCACGCAACCCTTCACGACACAATTTGGTATTTTTGCTTGTAAAACTGACGACTCCTCCCGAAGATAGCCGATCGCGGTCTAGTCACAGAACATATTTTTTTGACCACTTTGGGACCAAGTTCGAGGCGTCATTATAACATGCGGTCCGCCCAGTCCTTATAATATATATGTCAATGCCTAATCTATATGAATAATTTCGTCAACGGGTAGACTCGATCGAAACCTTACCTGAATAATAAAACATTAAAAAATAAAGATTTCGAGGCGACAACATATATCCGCAAAATTCGGATTATCGAGTATTTTGTTAAATTCTTATGGTTCTGATAAACAAATCGCAGTCGCCATATTGGTCACTCTAGCGAAACGTCACTGACACCGGATAACATGTTGAGTACTATTAAGTAGTTACTAAACCTTCTCAATACGTCGCGCTATTCATTTTAAAAAACAATGAACTGTAACTCATGGCAGTGTCAAACGAAATGTCTTGCCGTAAACATTTTTTTTTGAAAATGACCGAGGTCGAACTCAGACCGTTAATTCTGATCGATATTGCCATATGATCCGGACTTTTTTGGCTACAGAAATGCAAAACCAGTAAAGCTACAACCGTAACACCTTTTTCCAGCAAGATGGAGCCACTTCTCATGTTACAAATGACTCATAAGCTGTTCTTCACGATTTATTCCCTGGAAGAGTAATAAGTCGCCGAGGAGACATCATCTGGCAACCGAGGAGCCCTGATTCAACGCCTGCTGATTTTTTACTATGGGGCTACCTAAAAAGTAAATTTTATAATCCAATGCCACCCAAACTGAATGTTTTGAAGCAAAGAATCACTGAAGAAATCAACTCTATTCCAAGAGCAATGCTCCAGCGAGTGATTGAACATTTTAGCTCCACGTTAAATGAGTGTAAACAAGTGAATAGTGCGCATTTGCAAACGGTTGTTTTTTCATCAATAAATTTCAAGAACTGGTCTTTAATTTAACAATAAATAAAAGGAGTTTTTAAAATTGATATTGTTGTTTTTTATTTAACATTTAAAAACGAAAAACATTCTGAGACAGCCTTTATTTATAAAGGTTATGACCGAGCAAAGGTACAAATCACGGTTGCGCTACAAGAATCCAGTGATTAATCGACATCAAGCAATGAACACCGTGACGAAATTAAGTTTTATATTGATACCAGGTATGTTTCGGCTCCTGAAGCAGTTTGGCGAATATTTGAATTTTCAATGCACAAAATGAGTCACACAATTATACAGTTAGGTTAATTTACTATAATTTTATTAAACACAATGAATGATCCTATACGAATCGCCTTGCTTTGCCTTTACTATTCCTTGAGAATCGATATCTATAGAAATATCTACCTATATTTTGTACCTACATGTGTAATATGAGTCACATTCACCCGAGCGAAGGCAACCCGCCTTCGCTTCATCTATGATACCATAATGATGAAACAAATTAATTTATTAGACAATTTAAATTTTTGTTAAAGATAATAAATATTGTTTATTCAGCATATTTATTCTTCTAAGTACTGCCTCACCTGGATCAATCCAGTGGTCGAAAGCACGTCTGCTCGAGGTCTCGATTTCAGTTCCTGGGTCGGGCAAAAAATCCATTGGTTTTTCTATAACGAATTTTCTCAGTAGTAGCCCTGAGTTTGGAAGTTGGCGGTATGATAAAGTATGGTGAAGGAGCATTACCTCCTACTATAATTTTTTCCCCTATTTTCTCCAGTATGAATTTGATATATTTATATAATATTTATTGTGGTATGTATTTTAAATTATTATGTTTAATTAGTATTATGTATATTGTTGTACACTGACAGCGGAGGGAGAATCGTCGTCGTAGAGGGTCGCAAGTATTGTGAAGAAATCTGGTTCGAGATAATCACAAAAGAACAATGCGACATCGAAGCGGATCAGCACCAACTGACGTGATTCCTTGTCAGGCTTGTGGCAAGTCATTCTACTCCCGTATCAGTTTATATAGTCATCAAAGAAGCATCTCTCAAGCATTGCCTTAAATCACCTGCAATGTACGCAAACGCCTACACAACGTGTAACGGAAACACCATATCTATCTAAAAAGGCCGAATACAACATCTGGTATGAAGTCTCTATGCACAGTTACAGCACAAAATAAGTGACTCAAAGAATTGATACCAAATTATTGGTTTCATATATTTCTTGAATACCAACCATAACAAACGTGTCACAGCACTACGAGGGTCAATAACTTTCCACGTCACTTGCCAATAACACGATAATTCTTTTCGTTATTCTTAATTTAAAAAATTCGGCCTCTGGTATCAGTGTATTGAAATTTGTAATAAGTTCTACACACGTAGACTTAGGATTACAAAACCCTTGCCATATCGTTTGTTATCATCCAAAGAAGCCATGCACTTGGTATGTATATACCCTTTAAATTACACGTTGTATATGTATATGAGTTAAAAGTGGTATTTTATGATACCGTAACAAACCAAAGATTTTTAAAATTTATGCAAATGTATACCTACTTATAAGCCGACCGCAAGCGAGGCCTAACAATGCTAGTTGTATATTTTTTTGAAACTCATTAAAACATAAAGGTTTGAAAACTTTTTCCTATTTTACCGTACCATAGAGGTCATTCGCTACGTAGACAGAAAAAGTTTTCATTTTATTGCTAGATGTACCGTGTGTCATGTATGTTTTGCTTCGGCCACGTAAAATATAAAAAGAAATAAAATTTTAAAATATAATTTATATTTAAATAGATACCCAAAACACCCTACCAAAGTTTCACTACTACTTCGGTTTAAAGACATTTATTTCTCAAAAGAACATACAAAGTTCACTTAAATATGAGAAACTTAACATTAAAAAAGATCTTAAATATAAACATTGTCGTTCGATCTATCGAGTACATTTTGTAAGTAGTCTATTACTGCTGGTTGGCCAAATACAACTTTAACCTATTTTTAAATATATTTATTGATGTGGAGTCCCTTATTTCTTTTGGTAACTTATTATAAAGCTGCGTTCCCTCATACTGAATTGTTTTTCTTCCATACAGTGTTCTAATCGACGGTAGTTCTATACTATCCCTATTCCTAGCATAGTAGTGGTATGTTTTGCGTTTGAATGTGATTTGTGAGTGTATTTTGTTAGTTTTAATTTTCTTTATTAATATGCATTAATAAAGAATACTTGATCAATAGTTTCGAAACACCTATAGGATAAGCGTACAAACATAGATTTTTATTCATACATATAAATGCATACATATTATACAGATTTTGATAGAAAAGTAGTTCGAGAAATGGTCCTTTTTTGGTTCTAAAATTATTAAATGATTCCTCCCGTTCTGTTTTAAGTGGAAGGGGGACTTCTACTGACTAAAAAACACTGTTCCTTCAGTTGCCAAAGCGTTTCGGGGCCGTGGTATCTCGTTAGCACATTCTCACAACCCCGGAGAGTAATGGGTTTGGAGTAATAGATTACTTCTAGGCAAACTTCGACCACATCATCGCTAAACATCAGGTAAGATGGTGGTCAAACATAAGCCTATCAAACACAGATATAGCTATCAACAATAAAAAAGAAAAAAACATGTGTGCAATTCACACGTGGAAGAAGCGAAACCTTTAAAAAAAAAATCTGTGTTCAGTCTTTTTTTGCTGTCGCTTTTTCGACTCCCCACAAAACTCCCCCCATCACCCCTCCCCACCCCCCTCTCAGGGCTACCTCACCACCCCGCGACCTAACTTCGTTCCCGTGGTCGCAAGATAGCCGAGTTTGGGCTCATTTTAAAGGGCATCCAAAGCTCGTGGTCTCAACAGAATTCCAAAATTCGGCAATTTATGTGTCTGTCTCTTTTTACTGTCGCTTTTTCGTTTCATAAACTTTGAAATCACAACGATGCTAAAGATTTTCACTTCAAAAACAAAAGATATAGTTCGTTAATTAGTTATAGCTTTTAATATCATAAAACGAACTTTACGACGCGAGACTATTTAAAATTGTTTTTAATTGTACATACTTGTATTTATGTTTCCCACCATAAAAAATGTAATTGAATACAAAAACCGACCCATAACTTCTTGACAACAATGTATAATAAAAAAATTAACATATTTATAACCGCTACCATGATTAATAATGATACCGTAGGTGTAGCTATTTCAAACTTTGCACGTGATTTGAAAACCAGTTTGAATTAGACATAAAAAGAGTCACGTGTAGGTAAATACACTTGAACTTAAATTATATGTTACTAGCTATGCCCGCGACTTCGTCCGCGCGGAATAGTGACTTTCGGCAGCATTTTTAATTTTTGGGCTAATAATTTTGAAAAAAAAACTCATACATTTTTTTTAAATTTAGAATGAGTTCACTCTTGATCTCGATCTCGCCTGATGGTAAGCTATAGATGAATGAATGTAATTTGAATGTCATATTTATTAATATCTAATCAAAAGTCTAAAAAATAAGTTTCAAGCTTCTAGCTTTAAAAATTACGCAATTTCCATACAATCTTTCATCCCCTATTTCAACCCCTTACAGCCCTTTTTTCGCATTAAAAAGTAGCCTATGTCCTTTCTCAGGATCTAGACTATGTCCGTACCAAATTTCATTAAAATCGGTTCAGCAGTTTAGGCGTGATTGCGTAACACACAGACAGACAGAGTTGTTTTCGCATTTATAATATTAGTAAGGATAATAAAGTTATTGCGGCAGTTTGAGTACGTCATCCAAATGTTCTCACCTTGATATTTTTCGCCGAATTGTTTGAGGTCCTTAAAGTTCTAAATTGAGTTTATTTTTTAAATATAGGTAGCTATGTTGGTAGAATTATTAGCAATCTTGTATACCCCTCCAACTAAGCTAAATATGCTTGTGTCTGGAGTGGGTTCACGTCAATAGTGTAATGGATGGGTTCGAACCCGCGGCCCCTTGATCTCAAGTCCGACACTTTAGCCAATCGAATTTACAACTTGATATCTGACAAATGCTTGTAATGTCTGGACAGTTTCGCTCGCATCTGTGCGTTTCTTTCCTCAAAAGAGCACCTTTAAAGTTCTCAGATAATTCAATCACTAAGGATTGTGTGGACTTCAAAAAAAACGTTGACCCCTTTGTCTTTTAAGGATGGGTAATCATCCAATAACTGCCCCCTGATCTGGGCGAAGCGGGAAGGTGTGTCAGACTTTTACTGACTAAACCATCCGTGTTCTATCATATGCCGTTCGTATTCCAAGGCCGCGGTAACTCTTTCGAACAATTCCGCAACCCCGGCAGGCAACGGCCCCCTTGTGGGCCTCGACAATTTTGCTGAGACTCTTTGAGGCGCGCGTGGAATGCGCCGCGCCGTATACACGGACCTGGTTTCAGTCGGACCGTGAGCTACCCATTGCTCGCAGCCCGCAGGCCTGCACCTACATTGGCTGGGAGTCACCTTGCGACTCCCAACACCCGGATTGTCTTCTGCACCTGTCCCTCGCGCGTCCCGCCACCTCCTTCGCTTGCATAACTGCTCGCTCCGGACCATGGATTGAACCGGGGCCGGGAGCGAGAGGTCACCGCCTATCGCCCCTACGAGGACATGGCGGAGCTCCGACCAAGCGGGGCAAACCTCCACTGTGTGCACCACCGTGTCCTCAGGACGATCTTCGCAGTGGTGACACCCGGGCATTTCTTTCCGCCGAATCCGACACAAATAACTCCCTAAACAACTGTTTCCGGTGAGCACCTGCGTCAGGCGGAAGGTGAGGATGCCAAAAGTTTTATTTAGAACCAATTTTCAAAATAAATATCATTTGTGATGATATACAAAGTTGATAAAAATGAAAGCCATGCTATGAAACCACATTTACTATAACATTTTCAGGCTACCTACACACCAAAAATCAGACCAATAGAATGTATAGTTTAGTTATTGGATTTTTTTGAAGTTTTTCTTAGTTAAAACACGATGCATCTTCCCGAGCAGCTAACTAAGTAATTGCGCCTTAAAAGAAAAAAATCACGCCACGATGATTCTTTATCATAAGTTCGCAATACAAAGAAGATTTGAATATTCAGCTAATAAAATTATTAGAAAAAAAAAACGTATTTTTAACCGACTTCTGAAAAAGGAGGAGGTTCTCAATTCGGATATTTGTTTGTTTTTTTTTTTTTTTTTTTTTTATGTTTGTTCGGGCATAGCTCCGTCGCTCGCCAACCGATTTGAAAAATTCTTTTTTTGTTGGAAAGGGTATACTTCCCAAATGGTCCCATGAAAATTTTATCGACATCGAACAAGCCGTTTCTGAAAAATTAACAAAAGTCTAAAAAAATATTTACATTGATGATCTTTTCGGTTACTCTATATTGTGTTTTTTGTTCGCGCGTTTTTAGTTTTTTTGTAGTTGACATTTTGGCTTTTATAACTAGATTAATTACAAATTGACCCACTAAAAAGCGCGAAAATAAAAACTTTTTTGCAAAAAAATAAAACCGACTTCCATATCAAAACACTAGAAAGCCAAAAATAATTTTAATTTCGGGAGGCGGTGTGAAAAAAAAGTAAATACAAAACCAATAACACCGACTACCGAAATTAAAATTATTTTTGGCTTTGTAGTGTTTTGATATGGAAGTCGGTTTTATTTTTTTGCAAAAAAGTTTTTTTCTTTAATAGTTTCAGATTATGGATAAGAATGTGTAGTAATGTAGTTTAATTTGAAGCCTCTCGTTTTTTTCAACTCTGTATAACGAAGTCTATAGGATTCTAGGTACATACAGATATGGCCACTAAAGCATATTCGAAGGTCACAGCCTCTCTTGTCAGTACTTCGGCTCTTGATCATCTTTTGTTAATTTTGCTTTTGACTATTGTTCTTAAATCAAGAGTAGCATTTTTGCTTATCAAGAGAATGCATAAAAGAGCGACGCAAATTCGTAAATCTTAGCAGCCCGTCTCAATGAGCGTTTTCTTTGTCGAATAGACAAAGTAATGAGAAAAAAATAAAGAGAAAGATCTCTATCTCTCTCTTGTTTTTGACTATTTTTATATATCCCAGCTTGTTTTTACCCGACTGCGCCAGAAGGAGGGTTATGTTTTTCGAGAGTATGTATGTATGTATAATTGTTTGGCACGCTCTGTGGCCTGAACGGCTCGACGGATTTTAGCTTGAGAGGTATCGTTAGATTCGTATTGACTGTGAAAGTGACACTGGGTATATCAAAATAAAAAAACCAAAATGGCGGATTTTTAGCGCCATATTATGACTTCAAAAAAAATTTTTTTTCTCAAAACCTATCGAGTGGGGTATCAAAATAAAGGGTTTTAAAAGGTGATTACAAACATATACACAACTTATATGGTTAAAAGTAATTCAAAGTGACAAATCGTAAAAAACACGTATCAAGAACTAAATCGTCTGTGAAATCTTTTACATTTGTAAACTAAAAAGCTGGAAATAAAAAAAGTAATTAAAAAATTTAAAAAACCCGACTGCAAGATTGTACTAAAACTAACTGAAAAGCTAATAAAAACAAGCCCATTTTAAATTAAATAAAAGTTGGAAGCATGCGGGGCCCATACCATTATTATAGTTTCAAACTCAAATGGGTCCCGCCTGCTTCCAACTTTTATTTAATTTAAAATGGGCTTGTTTTTATTAGCTTTTCAGTTAGTTTTAGTACAATGTTGCAGTCGGTTTTTTTTTAATTTCTTAATTACTTTTTTTTATGTATATAAATATATAATTATGTGTGTATTGTGTATGTAGGTTATTACTTATGTATTGTATATAAGTGAATAGTACACCATGGACTACCCGCGTATTTATTTTCTCCTGTTGTGTCAAATCCATCCAAAGGTTGTCTATAAAAGATCGCTTTTAGTGATAAGACCGCCCATTGTAACACCCTTTACTTTTTAAGTCCTCATTTAATTCTGTTATGGTGTACAATAAAAAGTATATCTATCTATCTAATGAGTCATATCTTTGGTCTGGATATGGATTACTACTTGAAAACTTAATGTCAGAAAGAATCTATGTTCATATAATAGACACTGACTGAACTAATCGAATAAAAGCTGTGGGGATTTTACACACAATTATGAAGCAGTCACTCGGGGCTTCACTTCTGTGGACTTTATCACGATAAAAATATAACCCTCCTTTTTTACAGTCGGGTAAAAGTAGCCTATAACCTTCCTCAAGTTTCAAGTTACTTCCGTACCAAATTTCATCCAAATTCACCTAGAAATATCGAAGATTAGCACATTAAAACAAACAATCAAACTTTTCCACTTTATAATATGAGTATAGATAGATTAAGTATACAGCATGTTAACAGAGGGCGTTCCCGTTAACCCGTAATACTATAGCATCCATACATTCTAAAAAAACATTACCATTCGAAAACAAAATGTTTTTTTTTTATATTAAAAAAAATCACTAAAAATGTTAAATTGATACGTAAAAGAAACGCGTACTTGAAGGACGGCAACGTCGCAAGTCGCAATTTATTTATGAATGCGTACGCAAGTACAGAGTGTTTCTTTTACGTATCAATTTAACATTTTTAGTGAATATTTTAATATTAAAAAAAAATAAAAACATTTTGTTTTCGAATGGTAATATTTTTTTAGCATGTATGGATGCTATACTATTGCGGGTTAACGGGAACGCCCTCTGTTAGTTAACATACTGTATATTTGCATGGCTATCGATTTAAACTTTTTTATAAACACACCGATTTTATTATTTATTTGCCAAAAATGTAAATGTGTCTTTAACAAATCGCAGACGTAAATTAGAAAGGTATCTGTGATCTACCGACCATTTATTTAATAAATGACGCACGTATATTTAACTAGCTGTGCCCGCAACTTTGTCCGCGCGGAATAGTGACTTTCGGCAGCATTTTTAATTTTTTAGGCAAAATAGTTTGAAAATAAAACGCATTTGAATTTCGTATTTATTCATATTATATAATTAAAAGTCTAAAAAATAAGTTTTCAAGCTTCTAGCTTTAAAAAATTACGAAATTTCCACACAAACTTTCATCCCCTATTTTAACCCCTTACAGCCCTTTTTTCGCATTAAAAAGCAGCCTATGAGGACATAGGCTGCTTTTTAATCAGCTCAGCTCAGGCTCTAGACTATGTCTGTACCAAATTTAATTAAAAGTTCTGTAGTTTAGGCATGATTGCGTAACACACAGACAGACAGAGTTACTTTCGCATTTATAATATTAGTAAGGATTAATAGTAACGAATTGATCATGGAGCGGTGTCGGAATATTAAAAACTATAGCTGTGCCCGCGACTTCGTTTGCGAGTCGATGTTACATAAGCAGTTTTTCCCGCGTAAATCAAGATTCCGTGGAAATTAGGAATGGAAATAGGGAATTAGGCTAATTATGATCCCGGATAAAAATAGCCTGCATGTTGCGTTATAATCTCTTGTATCTTCCAGTGAAAGTACCATTAAAATCGGTTCAGCCGTTCCAGAGATTATCAAGGACAAACAGACAGATTTTTTTTTTTTAAAGATTGTTAATGTGTTATTATCGTCGTGTAAGTAAATAAATTACAGCACTTGGGGAAATACAATTGTTTGAAGTTATAGACAGACACTTCAATTTTATTTATATGTACACAAAAGATAATTGATAGAACCTTTTATATGTAAATAATACTAAATCGTTTCTGAGAGGTGCTAACGAACCAATTAAAACATGTTTATAGAAGATCTTCTATTGTTTGCTTGTGTGTGTATTTTGCAAATTTAATATTATTTGTTTTTTAACCTTGGCTGTATTGTTTCAGGTAACAACTACTAGGGTCTCATAATGTATGAGTGCTTTTTAGAAATCGGCTTCGAAGCCGAACTCAACACGAAGGAAAATCCCGAGTTAATGGCGCTCGCTTATGAACAATGTAAAGAGAACTTGGCTACCCGAGGACAAGCTATCACACAACTTAGGAAAATGATATTTGGTAAGTTTGTAACAATATGTTTTCCGCTTTTAGGGTTCCATATAATAATGTAAATAGTATAAGTTGTAGTAAAGGTTGCAGTCGTTACGTTGTTTGTCCTACTTACCCACGTATAAAATACCAAGTCACAATAATGTGTATGGTGCAAGGACGTGGGAATGCATGCTGCCATCATTCTTAAATGACATGCCTGTAACTGTCATTAGCAAAATTAACTCCAAAGAACTGCTGTAAAGTGCTAAAAAAACACTTTCTAGAAAGTACTACGATCTAGAAGGTGTTTCGATGCATAGTTAAAGTGTTACTTTTAATGATGTGTGTATGTGTGGTGTGGCATCGAGTTGCCGCAGCTAGCATACCACAGATAAACCCTCGATGGTTTAGGTGGTATGTTTATATTTGTTAAAAATGTACTCGCATGTTTTAAATAATAAACGATAAAAAATAATAATAATAAGCCCTACCTACCCCATCCATACTGTATGTACGTAAATAATAATTTAAAAAGGGGAAGACATTTATTTCAGCAAATATACATAATTATGTACTAAAATACTTAAAATACAAACTAGAATAAAGCATCAAAAATTGATCCTCAACGCTGTCGGCTGGCAACGTACCCAAGATACTGACGGCATTGCCTCGTTGTATGGCAATGCTTAGCCGTTGACCAAAGAAATAGCCAGCCCTTGGTTCGCGGGAAGCGTCAACGAGCCTTTTAGATATGTTTTTAAAAAGGCTGTGAGCACACGGGCCCCATGGTCCAAGAGTTTCGACTCCAAAAGGCTCGAAAATATAGCTATGACCGAGATGACTATATTTACGCCGCTTGAGGTTTTTTTCGATTTAAAAAGAAATGAGTAATATGTGGAAACATTGTGGATTGTACGTTAACCCACCTAATTGTGTTTATTTAGATGTAAGATAAAATGTACAATTGTTGGTTTTCCCAAACAAAATAAAACAAAATATCTCAAAAGGACAAAATTGGCCAAGTGCGACTCAGACTCGCCCATGAAGGGTTCCGTAGTAACTACGCAAAATAACTTTTCATAGTAAACACTATGAAATGCAAAGTTATATTTGCGATTTTAGAAAATGTGCTATATCTCAGAAACAACTGACTCTATCTCGTTCAAACTATTTTCGTTGATAGTTTTCATTAAGATCTACTGCATATATTTTTTTTATATTTTTCATTTTTTATTATAAATGTTAGAGGGGGAGGGGTTATCGGATTAAACGATTGACTTTAAGGAAAAATGGTTTCAGAAACTAAAAAGCATTTTAAAGACTTGTCTATAGACACTAAACGCGTATAGGTTTGATGAAAAAAAATATTTTTAGTTTCAGTTCTTGTAGAGTATATGGGTAGCCCCCTTAATTTTGTTTTATTATTTTTTAATTTTAATTAAAATCGGAAAGTGATTCACAGAATACATCTACCTACCAAGTTTCACATGTGTAGTCTTAATAGATTCGGAATAAAATGGTGGTGACATACGGACGGACAGACAGACATTAATCTATAAGGGTTACCATTCAGCTACGGAATCTGAAAAACGGAACCTTAATACATTCATGTATGTCTGTCCGTTGTTGTCACTGTTTTGTCTGTCTGTCAAGACCCTTTAAAATTTCAGGAACGCGTTGAGATATGTTTGTTTATTTCTGTGTTTCCTGATCGCTATAACCTGAGAGTCTTTAAATCAAGAGTGAATAGGTTACTTCTAGGCAAGCGCGCTCCATCTCTCCAACCTACTCTTCAACCTACTCTCAACTCCATTGCTTACCATCAGGTAAAGTGTTGGTCAAAGGCGAGCCTATTCTGAATAAAAAAAGAGTTGAAATATAAACCATCTGAACCTCTGAAAAAATTAAAATTCTCCATCGACGTTAAAAAAAAAGATACAGTCGTTAATGACTCAAATAGCGCGTATTATGTAAATCTCCGAACAAAATTGACCGGGTACTTTCCGTTGACCTAGAACGTGGGCGAGTCCTACTCGCACTTGTCCGGTTTTTTTCCAGCGTATAACGTATAACGTTACCGCTATGTATGTACAAAAGGCTGTTCAATACATGACAGTATAAATTAGCTTATAAACAACATTGATTGACGCATGCCAGTGTAAACTTTTGTCTTATTGAGCCGAAAAAAGACTTTACGCTGCATATCGCACACCTAGATCTAAAGAGAGCTAACTCAAAAATCTAAATTTTTGAGTTATACATACCATCGAATTCCTTACGTAATAAGGAATTCGATGGTATGTATAACTAAAAAATAGAGATTTTTGAGTAATATTATTATAATAATTATTTATTTATTTGCATAGTAAAGTAAAATCTAAGCATCATAATGTCTAAGGTGGGATCGAGAAGTCACGGGTTCGAACCCCACCCATTTCAGTACTGCCGTGAAGGAACTCCAAACACAAGCATGCGAGATGCTCAAAAGCTTTCACTCACTTCTGTTTCTGATTCATTGTCAGAGTCTGATCGCCTCACAATATCGTATTTATTACATTTTTATGGAGAGTATTTCAATGAGCTGATATGAAGCATCTGCTGTAAGTAAATAGTAGTGGTTTGAACTTTTGAAGCATCAATAGCCTATTGGCTAAGATGTAGGACTTGCGATCGAGACGTCGCAGGTTCCAACCCCACTTGTTTAGCTGAGTTGGAGGGGTTAACAAGATTGCTAGTAATGTGAATTCTACCCACATTGCTAGTAATCTTTTTTTTTAAGAAATTAATAAACAAAACATATGTTCATTAAACAGCATGAAATTACATCATTTCGTTATATAAAACATGTAACGGAAACCCCATATTTATCCAAAAGGACTGAAGAGACAACATCTGGTATGGAGTCTCTATGCAAAGTTTCAGCTCAAAATAAGTGACTCACAGAATTGACAACAAATTATTGGTTTCATATTATGTTTCTTGAATACCAATAATAACAAACGTGTCACAGCACTATGAGGGTCATCACTTTCCACGTCACTTGCCAATAAAACGATAATTATCTTCGTTCTTAATTTGAAAAATTCGGCCTCTGGAATCAATGTATTGATATTTCTAATATGCTCCACACATGTAGACATAGGATTAGAAAACCCTTGCCATATCGTTTGTTATCATCCAAAGAGGCCGTGCACTCGGTATGTATATATATACCCTTTAAATTACACGTTGTATACATACAGTAAAATAAAAATATATTAGTATAAAAAATTACTTGTATCTTAATGCAGGTAACGAATGTATGACTAATTAGTACATAAATGTATGTCATACACATGGAAAATATTGGCCTGCCAGACCCAGTGCAGGGTACCACCCACTCTTGATTTTTCTTTTTTTTATTGGAGACTTTTACGCACTGCGTATGACAGCCCCGTCATACCCTAAATCTATTTATAACATAACCGTTAATTAAGTCTTTCATTTTGCCAAGAACTTATTACATAAGTAAGACATAAGTCTGTGGAATGAACCTAGATCGAGTCTGTTCAAGTTCAAGGCTCCAAAGAGATCATTTCTGTAGGACTCAAATCGAACACATTCCATCAATAGGTGATGTAGATCTTCCACCACTCCACATTGGTGTGGGGTATTGGTTGTTTTTCTCATAAGCACTTTTCGTTGATATATACTGTCTTGTTGTACTAAGCCTCTCTCCTCAACATTTATTGTGCGCACAGCCAAGGTGTGGAACTCTCTGCCAGCTTCTGTGTTCCCCACCACATATGACCCGTCAGCCTTAAAGTAAAAGTGAATAGGCATCTTCTGCGCTCGCTCATTCCATCGTAGACCTCATATATCGCTTACCATCAGGCGAGATCGTGGTCAAAAGCAGGCTCATTCGAAGAAAAAAAAACAATGTTCAAGTAACACGCCTACATTGCCTGAAAAATTGTTCGGCTGGCAAAGCAAGTTTTATATATAACAAGCTGTTGCCAGTGACTTCGGCTGTGTAAATTTTATATGTAAACTTATATTAAATATTTCAATACTCAATAATTAAATCATGTTCATCATTTGACATACTTTTTTAACTGTTTCAATTATAAGATCCCACTTTTAAAAAATTGCAGATAAAAAATTAGCTTATGTCTTTTCACTATTTCCATTCCAAATTTCATTTAAATCACTAGTATGATTTAGTCGTGAAAGCGTAACAGATAGACTTTCGCATCTATAATATTAGTATGGATTCAAGTACGCAAAACCGAGATGTTTGGTGATAAATATTCAAAATGTGTTTGTTAGTCACTGTTATCTATTTATCAGCTGAAAAACAAGGGTCGGACAGAACAATTGTAGATACTGTTTGTAACTTTAGACAGTTACTGATGACCTTAGTTCAATATTCCGCAGGCCTTTTTTTATTTGGCTTTGTAGTGCCTGTTTTACATTAACCGCTTCGGTCAATAACCTGAGCTCAGGTCATTGTACCCATTTAAACAAGGCTCCAAAAATTACGCCGGTTATGTAAAAAAGACGGCAATGCCTAAAAGTGGTGGATATGTCATTTGTTTCTTTTTAGGGTTCCGTACCCGTTATAAGATCACTTTGTTGTCCGTCTGTTCGTGCGTCGGTCTGTCGAGACTCTTTTTCTCAAAAACAGGTAGATGTTTTTTGGATAGGGCCCCTTTTTTACCCGACTGCAAAGGAAGGGTTATGTTTTTTTTTTGTTTTTTATTTTAGCACACTGAGTCTGGTTACTACTTAACCGGATAAAGAACGGGTAGACATACCGAAATGAACTTTATATCAACTTAAATACTTGTAAATCTTTCTGTTGCAAAACAAAAACAAACTTGTAAGTCAACGCTATCAAAAGATATGACCATTTATGTCGTATATTTGACGATTTCATAAAGGAATCAAAATCTATAGGGTATTTCCCGTTCCACCGAGACCAAATACCAAACAAAGATCCCGAGAATAAATATTGTTACGAACTGGGGTTCGGGATAGAAATAATTAACGCCAATTAGACCAAAATTAACACTTTAATAAAATAAACACAAAACAAAAATTAACACTTTAATAAAATAAACACAAAACAAAAATTAACACAGTTATTCACAGTACAATACTTGTCACTTAACACTTAAATCGCACTGAAATTCACTTGTAAAGCTTCGATTATATCGCCTCGTATCTTGAAATAAGACTGACTCTCCGCGCTCCCTTGCGATCTATTTATACCCCGATCTGTGTTCTAGAACATTCTTGTACAATCGACTCACTGCCTATACTGCCATGAATATTCCAGAAGCTACTTGAGATACACAGTACTGCTACTCGCCGCTAGATGGCGTTAGTGTCTCGAACGTATTAGAAGCCAGTCAAAGTTTCTCAATATACTCAGTACTGCTACTCACCACCAGGTGGCGTTAGTGTGTCGAACATTCTAGATGTCGATTGAAGTTTCTCGACGTACTTAGCTAAGCGACTGGCGTAACAATATGTACTTTGTTCGGTACTTCAATCCACTTAGCCTTTTCCCAGCTTCCAGTCTAACCAGATATAGTATGTACTTATGTTTTACATGGAACGACTGAATATCTGACGTCCAGAACCCAGAAGTCGGGTAACACAATACTCCTTGGCAGAGCCGGATTAACCATTAGGCGGATCAGGCAACTGCCTAGGGGCCCCCCATCAACTAGGGGCCCAAGCCCATTGCACGCACCAAGTAAACATATTTCATCGAACGAGAATTTGATGTGCGTGTGAACTTAGGGACCTCATTGTTATCTCACAAAACACAAATCGTTAAATTTTGAAGTAAAATTAAAACAATTCTAGAACAAATCTGGGAATAAATAAACAAATATATAAAAAACCCTTAATGTGCGTTTCCTCAGTTCGTACACGATTTGGTTAGTCAAAGTAAGAAAAAACTCTGTTTGATACTCATCGAACACATTATCATCAGCAGTTTTGACTCAAGTAGGTTACGCTGCGGAACCAGTGGACAGCGCGATATACGCGAACCAGTGCGCGATCGACCGGCATACTTGTATCACTCATTATCATCATTAGCATTAATTAGCGTAAAGTGTCGGAATAAGCTTCTCTAACACCTTAACTTAGACTTATCATTTAGGAGCCCTGAGAATGCCATAGCCATAGGGCCTCTGACAGGGTTAATCCGGCTCTGCTCCTTGGCAAGACTAGTGCCATATATTATCTCCTGACTACCCGTAACGATCGTAAAACATGTATAAATGTTAGCCGGGACCAACGGCTTATCGTGCCTTCAGAGGCACGGAGGAATGTTAATATTGTTACCCCAGTCGCTTAGTGAAGTACGTCGAGAAACTTCGACATAAATCTAGAATGTTCGAGACACTAATGCCATCTAGCGGCGAACAGCGGTAATGTGTATATCTAGTCGAGACACTAGCGCCATCTAGCAACGAATAGCGGTACTATGTATCTCGAATAGCTTCCTGGAATTTTCTAGGCAGTATAAACAGTGAGTCAATTTTATAAGAATGTTCTCGAACTCATAGACTGGGGTATAAATAGAGCACAAAGGGGCGCAGAGAGTCAGTCTTATTACGAGGCGAATACGAGATATAATCGAAGATTTACCAGTGAATTTCAGTGCGATTTAAGTGTGATCTAAGTGTTAAGTGACAAGTGTTGTGGTGCGAATAATTGTGTTAAATTTTTATTTTGTGTTTAATTAATTAAAGTGTTAATTTTGGTTTAATTGGCGTTAATTAATTCTATCCCGAACCCCAGCTCGTAACAATATGTTAAGCCCATCCCCAAACCGTCCTCGCCAAGCGTTGCTTAACGTTAAGAATTGACCCATGCGGTTGTTATTAATTAGCCCAAGCTTCTCCTAGTTTACTATTATTAAACTTATGTAGATACTGTGGGGTTCTGCTATGCGAGTGGTCAGCCTATCGCACTGGCTGGTATCGTTTGAATTTAGACCGCAACGTTTGACATTAGTTACATTAAACTAAACTAATTTTTTACTTACATTAACTTTATTCATTACATTTAACAGACTCTGTTACATTGTTCTGAGATCTCAACTACCATTTAATAAATAGCAATAGGATAATCGCTAATTGCAAGACTCTTGCGAGACTCTCGTTTGGGCAACACTATTTGACATGCGAAGGAATCGTTTTAAGAAATGGAGAGAGCCGGCTGCGGATGAGAGCAAGCTTGACATCGTTTTAAATTGAAAAATATAATTAGACTAGTATTTGCGTGTTGCGCGAGGTGCAAGCACCTCGCGTGCTTGTGAAAAGAAAAAAGTGGGGGGGGGGGTGATGGGGGGAGATGGGGGGGTTTAGTATTTGCGTGTTGCGCGAGGTGCAAGCACCTCGCATGCTTGTGAAAGAAGAAAATGGTATTTGCGTGTTGCGCGAGGTGCAAGCACCTCGCGTGCGTGTGAAAAAAAAAAAGGGGGGGGGGGGTGATGGGGGGGTTTAGTATTTGCGTGTTGCGCGAGGTGCAAGCACCTCGCGTGTTTGTGAAAAAAAAAAAAAGGGGGCGGGATGGGGGGGTGTTGCAGAAGTATTTTGACTAAAGCATTGCCCCTCTAAATGAATCTGAAAAAAAAAATGTTCCAAGTCTCTTAGATTCCGAGATCCGCCTAAAGGGGGGGAGAAGGGGGGCGGGGGGGGGGGGGGGACTTTGAAAAATGGTTTTTACTTTACCGAGCCTCCTCTATACGAATCCGTAAAAAGAAAAAAATACGGGTCTCGTAGTTTCCGAGATACGATAGGGGGGGGGGAGAAGGGGGGGGAAAAGGGGAGGTTTGGCACTTTTCCCGTAGGTTTGAGAGTTACTTGTTTACGAATCTGTCAAAATATACCCACCTCCCCATCCACCATCTGGGAGAACAATTATGTCAATGAGTCAGTCAGTGAGTGAGTGAGTGGTAATCTAGCTTTATATAGTATAATTAATCTTCCAATAAATGTGAATATAATAATATACAAAGTATAAAACCAATCGCGTTAATATTGAAATTCCGGAGTACACACACGCCCCCGTTACAATACCTACTTAGATAAGTTTGTATGGAACCCTAGGTAGGGGGCGAGTTCAAATCGCACATGCCCGATTTTTTAACCGACTTCTAAAAAAGGAAGAGGTTCTCAATTCAGATGTTTGTTTGTTTTTTTTATGTTTGTTCGGGCATGGCTCCGTCGCTTGCCAACCGAATTGAAAAATTCTTATTTCATTGAAAAGGGTATACTTCCCAAATGGTTCCATGAAAATTTTATCGAAATCGGACAAGCCGTTTCTGAAAAATCAAGAAAAGTCTAAAAAAAATATTTACGTTCATGATCTTTTCGTTTACTCTGCATTGCGTTTTTTGTTCGCACATAACTCCGTCATTTACGAACCGATTTGGAAAATTCAATGACCCACTAAAAAACGCGAAAATAAAAACTTTTTTGCAAAAAATAAAACCGACTTCCATATCAAAACACTACAAAGCCAAAAATAATTTTAATTTCGGAAGGCGGTGTGAAAAAAAAAGAAAATACAAAACCAATAACACAGACTACCGAAATTAAAATTATTTTTGGCTTTGTAGTGTTTTTATATGGAAGTCGGTTTTATTTTTTATGAACATGACAAATTATAGAATTAAATATAACCTAACTTTTATTTGTTTCATTATTAATTTATGCATTTTTGTTTTCAGATAGAGACGAATGTCATCCTCTGAGAACGGATGATGAGTTTTTGTTGAGGTTTTTGCGAGCTAGACAATTCGTTGTACCAAGAGCTCATAGATTGGTGAGTACCTTTCTTCATTCCTTTGTCTTTACTCGTACATACGTAGGTGGCAGACTGCTCTTTCGTCGGCTGGAGCACTTGTTATTTTAACAAATGAGTGGAAAACAAAAACTACTGAACGGATTTAAATGAAACTTTATAGTAATATTGCTTATATATCGGAATAATATATATACAGATTTTATGTAATTTTACCGTAACATTACGGTGAGTATCAAGAAAGTCGCAAAAATTCCTGCCCTCTGAGAGCATACGCCAGTATTCTGCTTAAACCGTTGGAAATACACGATGATAATATTTACCATGGAATTGTTATAAAAACTCCTCTACAGCATCTGTCTATCTTTTAAGGTTGACTCATTATAACCTTTTTATGGTAATCAGATATGTCCTAAAACAATGCTTTATTTGCGAAGGTCTTTTAATAAACATGATATTAATCTTTATCCTTATTTGGATAAAGATATACGTTATTCATCACAAGTATTTAATTTTGAACGAAATTGCTGCTGACTTCATTTGATTTCAATGAATATCTTAGGAGATAACATAGTTTTAAAATAACTCCGCCACAAAATAATTTTCAAGTGCCACAACCGCTGGCCGGTCGCCGCTGTTAACTCTGCGAGGTAATCAAACAACTGAAAGTACAGGGTGGGTTTTTACTCAGTAGTCATCTGACACTTCCTTCCGTTCCACCTAGAGCTAGCTATTTGATAATTTTCTTCTAAAAAAAAGGGTATTTTAACGTACAAAAGCGAGATTTCAATCTGCTCGTAGGACCGTGATAGCGTGACTCGTCTTTTTTTTCTGTGTGGGAAAACCATCACATGACCCCTCCCTCTGTGGGTTTAGCGGAAGTGAGTGTCAGACTTCTACTGACAAAAACCCACCCTGGTCCTTCGGTTGCAGAACATTCCTGCAACCCCGTAAGGCAATGGGCCGTAGCGGGTCCCGTCAATGCTACTCGGCGGAACACGACGCGACACGCCACCGACGCGTGTCTGGTCCTTAGCGTAGGGTGAGCCACCCCTATTCGCTATCCAAGCGTGACTCCTGCTTGCTCCAAGAATATAGGCGTAATGTTTTCGTTATTACTTTGGAGCTGATCCTATTGTTTATAACACCCACATTCATCGTGTAAAAGGCAAATTGCTAGGTACCTACTAACACGTTGGGGAAAATGATAATCGGCCGCGGGCAGTTACTGCGAATCTGTTACAAGAAAACCCGGTTACAGCGAGTCTAAACCGAGAATTTATACGTATTCTATACATCTATACTAATACTAATAATATTATAAAGAGGAAACCTTTGTATTTTTGTATGTTTGTATTGAATAGGCTCAAAAACTACTGGACCGATTTCAAAATTTCTTTTACCATTACTTAGAGGGATTCTTCCGAATCCGTATAGGCTATATTTTATCCCGGAAAATAGATAGGATTTTTCGTGGTAGTGAAAATTGTGGAGTAAGGCGTCGAAAAAACTGCCGTACGTTAACGATTCTCGCGAACGCTGCCTATATTTAATATAAACATTGCACCCGTGCGAAGCCGGGGCGGGTCGCTAGTATATAAATAAAATTTCTATCTAAGCTTGTTAAAATTATTGGTGTACAATAAAGAGTATTCTATCTATCTTTTACACTTTTACACTTTAGAATAATTAGTATAGATAGATAATCTATACTAATTATTCTAAAGTGTAAAAGTTTATTTAGGAAGCGCTAATCTTCGAAAGTTCTGTGTGGAACTAGATGAAATTTAGTAGGGAAAGTTGTGGGCTTTTTACCCGACTGCAAAAAAGGAGGTAATGTTTTTATCGTGATAAACTCCACTGAAGGGAAGCCCCGCACGACGGCTAGTACATACATATAAATAAAAATCTAAGTGTGTTTGTGATTTCAAAATGACTATATTTTCACAATTGCTTATAAGTATTGACACCATCTTAAAAAACAATTTAAATGTTTTAAATTTTCTGTCTGTTTGTCTGTTTTTCCGGGATCAACTCTGGAATAGTAGCACCGAATTATATAGGATTTAACTGACTGGATCGTAAATGAGTTTAAATGCTTCTCTTTATCCTAGAATTCCTACTGGTTGGAGATTTACGCGAGAAAACCCGCGTGGGTAAAATTGACTGCACAGACGAAGTCACGGACACAACTAATAGAATAAATTTATTACGATCTCTTGTTCAAACAAGATACTGTTAACATAAGTAGTAACATATTTACATTAGTAATTATGTAGATTACTATCATTATAATATAAGTAAATCTTATACTTACAAGCATTTACTTAAGTATTTCTTAAGTGATACTTGACCATTGTAACTTTGCATAACTGTTACGGCAAATTATATTAGTCAGTATTCTATAAAATATCAAGGCAATGTATAGAATTTCTAAATTTATGAACAATTATTTCTATTTCGTACGTGGTTTAGGTGTTCTAAATAATGCCGAATAGTTGGTAGTTCCAACATCTTACTCCCCCTGATTGACCGCACGAACCCACAAAGGCGGGTTGGAACCAATCGGGAGCCGCGTTGAAGAATATTCTAGTTCTCCCGTAGACCCTTTCACCCGCCTCAGGGCCGGAGAACGTCCATGAGGATTTTAAATTACAAACCTCTTCTTTTTTCTTCTTCCTTTTTTATTGATAATAGACTCGCGTTTGACCACCATCTCACCTGATGGTAAGTAATGGTCGAAGATGGAGCACGCTTGCCTAGAAGTAACCTATTCACTCTTGACTTAAAGACTCCCAGGTTATAGCGATCAGGAAACACGACTCCAGCAGAGAATTCCGCTCCTTAGCCGTACGCACAATGAAAGAATTCCCAAAACGTTTTGTGCGTATGGGTGGGATGTCCACCATGTAACGATGGCGCCTCGCCGTCTGTCTTGTAGTCCGATGATGGAACGAGCTTGGCGGAATTAGATTGTGTAATTCTGCCCAACGAGAGCCTCCTTAGATGTTGGTCGAGGCTCTTGGCTATTATACCATTGGCTGTGACGACTATCAGCACAATGATTGCTGTCTCCACATCCCACATGTCGACAACCTCGCCCGCCAGGTCAAGATACTTATTTTTTATCTATCTCAACTTTCACGAGGTTCTCGTCATGGGGAATTGATATATCAACAATCATTGTGCGACGTTCTGACCGGTCTATCACCACTATGTCAGGCTTATTGGCAACAATAGTCCTGTCAGTGATGCTGATGATAGACCGATCCCAGTACAGAACTGGGTCGGGCACATACCTATAGTATGGTAGTTCTGATTCCACAAGATTGTATTTAAGAGCAAATTGCTGGTGAATATACTGGCTACGAGGTTGTGTCTATGAAAATATTCTCCGTTAGCCAGACGAGAACAACCGGAGATAATGTGACGAATGGATTTTCCCGGTTTGTGACATGCCCGACATGTGTCTATCGTACCATCCTTCACAATTTATTTCCGATAGTTATTCGTCGTCATAACTTCGTCCATAATCGCACAGACAAAACCTTCGGTTTCCCCGAAGAGGTCACCAAAACGTAGCCAGGCTACGGACGCTAATAAATCTACTTCAGACCCATGAAGGGCCCGGTAATAGCGTCCGTGAAACTCCTTGTTCTGCCATACTTCTGTGCAGTCATTAGTATCCAATATTATAGGTTTGCGTCAATTCTCGTTACCTAAGGAGAGCGGAGTGAGGCTTTTGTCCACCGCTGCCACATCTCGATTCATACCCACGTCAGCTTTTAGGAAATATTCCCCAAGGCTGCATACCTCTCGGTTATGCAGGGTCTTTGCATTTAAAAAGCCATGACCTCCGCACTTCCGCGGGATATACAGCTTCATCACCGATGAACGTGGGTGATGCATCCGATTTGCAGTCAGCGTTGTGCGGACCCGCCTCTCCAAGGCGTCAAGTTCAGTCTGAGTCCATTTGTGTATGCCAAAAGAATACTGGCATAACCCTACCATTGAAGGCATGCACCTTGTTTCCGCCTGATAGAAGACTATTCAGTACTTTATTCAGGCGGCCAAAGAAGCGTTCAATGAATGTTTTACATAAGCAGCATTGATGCCTAGCGCCTCTGATTATTATTATTATTATATAGATGGATGCCATTTGTGTCTGTTTAATATCTTGGGTGCCATTCAGTCAGGTGCCATTTAAGCGGGTGCCAATGTGGAATAGGTTCGAAGTGTATTCGCGTTCAATCTAGTATTGGCTGCATCTTTACACTTGTAATTTTCCATTCTCACAAAAAGAGCAAAAGAAGATAGTTAGACAGGTATCGGTACCTGTCTACCAAAACCTGTATCTAAAATATAGCTTAATAATACTCAAACTAAGTCTAGATCCAGTCTTAGATAAAGCATATTTTTAAAGGTCATACGTTTTTTTAATATATTAATGTCATTTTAACGTACGGCACAGTCGGGTAGTGGCATTAAAATTTAAAAAAAAAATTAGCTAAGCAAATAACTTAGTTTTTCATAGTGTTTGTATGAATTAAAAAACCGGTCAAGTGCGTGTCGGGCCACGCGCAGTGTAGGGTTCCGTAGTTTTTATAACAGCCAAGTGCGTGTCGTATTCGCTGACTGATCGTTTCGTACCATGCTCTAACTAAAAGCCAAACACGACTACCTAACTAATTTGACTTCCTATACAAATCCTCACCTGATCCGACAATTTTGATTTAATTTTTTATTTTAAAGTTTAATTTCTTTTAGAGATTTGTATAAAACTTGTCATAGCCGGTGTTTTGAATTTAAATACGGACACAGAGCTACACTACTCAATCGTCACAAGAAGCTAGCACGATACAACTGGCGCTTAGCGCCATCTATCGACATTTCTATAGAGTTGTTCGAAATTTTCGAGTCAAATACAGTTGGTCGACTATTACTCGTAAACTTGTAAAGCCCACTTATGTGTGATAGTTTTCCTTTAAATTTCGTTATATATAGGTACTACTGCCGTGACATTTGAATTTCTAACTACAACCGTTTAGTTGACAGAGGGGGAGGACACTTGACTCTAACGAAAATTGGCACTTTAAAGCTTGATAAGTCACGAACGATTTACTTAATCAAAAAACGGTCTTACCAAACCCCTAATATTTTTGAAAGACCTATCCAACGATATGCCACACTATGGGAAAAACGAAAAAAAAAATATGATCCCACTTTACATGTACCTATGGGAGGTACCCTAAATAATAATTTTTTTCAAAATTTTATTTTACCACTTTTTCGGCGTCATTAACGTGTATACTCATGCCAAAGTACAACTTTCTAGTACCAATAGTTTTTGAGCTAAACCGCGGACAGACGGACAGACAGACGGACATGGCGAAACTATAAGGGTTCCTTGTTGACTACGGAACCCAAAAAAAAGGATACTATCTCATACATTGCCTGGACACCAAGGTATTCTAAACATTCCCTAATTTAACAGCCTGTTGGTAACTTGACAAACAAGGAAAATTATTGTACATTTTATATCTTAGAGATGACGTTGTTTACTGAATCTTAAATTTGTGATTACTTACGTGAGAAAAAGAAGATAATTGACATGTTGTTAATATGCTCATTTACCTGAATACAATCCGTGTTGACTTTTTACATTAATGTTTGTGTTTTGTTTTTGTAAGTATTATTTTTGAAATACGGTGTAGAACTAAATAAGTTTAATATTTATTTCACATTTCATACATATTTTATAAACTATTTAAACTAAAACTGGTACCTATCCAAGAGACTGACGGCATTGCCACGTTGTATGACAATGCTTTAGCCTTTGGCCGAAGTAATAGCCAGCCCTTGGGTCACGGGAAGTGTCAACCATCTTTTTCGATATTTCTTTAAAAAGGCTGTGATGGCAAGGGCAACAACCCACGGCCTGAGAGTTGCGAACTTGAACGGCTCTAAAATATAGTTCATCACTAAGATTACTTACTATGTTTACGCTTCTTGAGCTGTTTTGAAGACGCAGCCTTAGAGCAGCACATGATGAATAACTTTTCTTGTAAGTTATTAGGTACATATAAAATATTTTAAACTAGCTACTGTTCGCAACTTCGTTCACGTGGGAGGATTTCCCGTGTAAATCCCGATCCCGTGGGAATTCCGGGATAAAAAGTATGTGTTAATCCAGGATGTCAACTATCTACTTACCTAATTTCATTAAAATCCATCCAGTAGGTCCGGAGATTAGCGTGTATAAACAAACAGACTCTTTTTATTTTTTTGCCGTGTTACCGTTTCTTTACCCACCTCAATTATTATTTTTGTATAAAATTTAAATGTATCGACACACTTTTTATATGATATTTAGATTTAGATTTGTATTAGATATTTAGATGTGAAATGGGCTCCCCACTCTTAATAAATGCGTTTGTTCCACATACTATGTCTTCTGGGCTCTCAAGTTCATAAAGGCTTTCATATTTTCCTTTTTTGGCGACACGATTGCCGCAGGGATTGGGCTATTGTCTGCTGCCCTGTATATAGCGGGCTTAAATCCCGCCTCGGAACAAATATTGTTATAGCTAACAGAAAGTGGTTCCGAGTTTGAGTGTTTGCAAAAATGCATCCACGACTCAGGAGTAATTGTAATATAAATATATAATATAGTATAAAGTAATTGTAATATAATATAATAAAGTAATAAAAAACCAAATGTATTGTAGAACCAAATTAGGACCTTTATGTAGGACCAAATTTTAAAATTAACGCTAAAACATTGTTTTCATCACACTTGCACGTAAACAGTATCTAAACATACAGGTTAACTTGGCCGTAATGCCCCATATAAAACCTTTAAAAGCTTTCTTTTTGTCATGAAACCAACATGAAACCCAAGGTCAGTAAGTAATTTTTTTTAATTTATAGCACAGCACACAGGTCATGCAAGCTCAAGCAAGGAGTTTACACGCAATTGAAAGATTGTCTTAAAATGTTATCTAAACAGGAATTTTATTGCAATCTCGCTACATGTTACTTAAATACTCAACTGATGTTCTTAATAATCGATTTTAATAGTTTTTTTGTATCAAAACGTCGAAATTATTTTTATTTTGTATTTGTATAATCTGTGGTGTGGGCAAAAAGCCCGCCATCTGCTTAAAAAAAGTTTACTTGTTTCGTAAGTTTCGTAATAATATTTGTGCTGACTTGTGTATTAAAGCTATAATTCATAATTATTTACTCGCAAATGTGATGAAAAACATTGTATGTTTCACGGGCGGTACGGGAACTACGAACCTCGACTCAGAAAGCCCTCAGTCTCCGACTTCGGGCTTCTACTAGAGCCTCGATCGTAATTCCTTACTTACCGCCCTTAATACACAATGTACTATTACGTGCAAGTCGCAATATCATTTCAGCGTCTGTCGATGTAAAACTATCTAAAAACAGTAGTGTTTTGTAATAGTTTTACAAAAGCGATTGGATTGTGAATTCTTCTTAAAAACAACTAAAAGCAATCCTCGTAGGATCTTTTTTACCATCGGATCTTAATAAATCGAATATTATTGATGACGCACAGCCAAATCACCATACTTAAATCTTAGAATTTATCGTTGTGTTTTAACCGTTTTCTGTAGAAAGCGAATATTCACTTTCTGCCTTTCAACCAACAAGATATCAACTAATTTTTGAATTTGGCGTCATCCGTATCTAGTCCGTTTAAATCAGTTCATTAATTACCAAGAATAAAGACTCGACTTGTGCATTTGTATTTTCATTTTATAAAGATTTTTCAGCAGATAAAACCTATATCCTTCTCTACGGTCTAATCTATCTCTGTACTACTTTTCATCAAAAGTGGTTTACATGTAAAAGTGTAACAGACAGTGTTATTTTTGCATTTATAACATTAGGAAGGATAGTGCAATAAAGTGTGTTATATTGTATAAAAATTGAGTTCTTGCGTAACATATAAAATTACACAATATTTTTAAATAACGTCTCTAAAATAAATTACACTGGTCTAGTTTATGTCCCAAACAAGGAACAAAATGATTGCTCTAAAATTTTTAATTTCGCAACGTACTTATGAGAATAGGTATTATATTATTTTTTGAGACAAATTGGTTTTGCTCCGTTTACTTAATTAGTTTTAGGTATTTTACAAAAAGAGCTCGTGGCTATACAACGTATAATTTAAAGGGTATATACATACCAAGTGCATGGCTTCTTTGGATGATAACAAACGATATGGCAAGGGTTTTCTAATCCTAAGTCTACGTGTGTAGAATTTATTACAAATTCCAATACACTGATACCAGAGACTGAATTTTTCAAATTAAGAAGAACGAAAAGAATTATCGTGTTATTGGCAAGTGACGTGCATAGTTATTGACCCTCGTAGTGCTGTGACACGTTTGTTATGATTGGTATTCAAGATATATCTGAAACCATCTTAACATATCGACATACCTGTGCCTCGGAAAGCACGATAAGTTGTTCTAGGTCCCAGCTGTCATTTGTACATGTTTGATAGTCGTTACTCAAACTCAAAATGTTTTATTTCACAATTGCCTACATAGGTCAGCAGTTAAGGCACGGTTCGAAATTGGTCGTTTTCTATGGAGAAGAACCGGCAAGAAACTCCACAGTTACTCTTTTAAAATATCATTCTTACAATGTATCCATAATACAGGTTAATTAGTTATAAGAGGACAGTATAGACTAATTAATACAGCACGATGGAATTACAAATAAAAAATTGTTAAACAAATCTAAGAGTCCACAGTGTTCTCCCATTCACAAAAAGCTTTATATTATATTAAAATAAACTTGAGAAGCGACAACATTAGACTTCAATAATGAAGTATAAATTAATAATAAAATGAAACAAAAAGAAAATCTGTCAAATCGGATGGATTATCGTAAGGAAAAATAAAAAATTGGCCAAGTGCGAGTCAGACTCGCCCATGAAGGGTTCCGTAGTAACTATAATAAATATAATTTAACATATACCTACATTTGAAAAAAAAAAAACTTCAAAATTTCTTAAAACCAGCTTATTTACAATTTTTACAACTACGCTAAATAACTTTGTTTTTCAGTGTTTGTATGAATTAAAAAGTTATATTTGCGATTTTAGAAAATATGCTGTATCTCAAAAACTGCTGACCCGATCTCGTTCAAACCAATTTTGTTTGAAAGATTACATTAAAATCTACAGCATATTTTTTTTAGATTTGTCACTCCATTATTATAGAAGTTAGAGGGGGGGGACACACATTTTACCACTTTAGAAGCCTATATCTTTTAAACGATTAACTTTATGTAAAAGTGGTTTTAGAAACTTCAATGTCATTTTTAAATATCTGTCTATAAATACCACACACGCATAGGTTTCATGAAAAAAAAATTTAGTTTCAGTTCCATGTATGGGGAGTCCCCCTTTATTTTAAATATTTTTTTTTGTTCATAAAATCGGAAAGCGGTTTACAGAATACATCTACCTACCTAGTTTCACATGTATAGTCCTAACAGTTTCGGAATAAAATGGCTGTGACATACGGACGGAAGGACAGACAGACAGACAGACAGACGGACAGACATGTCGAAACTATAAGGCTTCCGTTTTTTGCCATTTGGCTACGGAACCCTAAAAAGACACACTCACGAAAGTGGAGTTGTTGATGCACTAGTCGATAACGCAATTACAATAAGCCAGGGAAGCCACATGTGCAGAAGCAAGGAATCATCGCCAAGCAGTCATAACGGATTACGTAGTTACGGATCTTATTCAGTAGCCAGAGAATTTGTCACCAGTAGTGGCAAAGGGTATCGTTAGTGGATTTTCATGCCGGTTCTTCTCCATAGAAAACGACCAATTTCGAACCGTGCCTTAACTGCTGACGTTTTGTAAGTGCCTAAGTAGGCCTATGTGAAATAAAATGTTTTGAGTTTAAGTTACCCAGCAGTTCGCTGTAGTCCCTACATGTAAAATACTAGTACTCAGCTTTATCCAGTTAGACTTAAGACTGACCTAAATATACGAGTAGTTAGGAAAAGGCAAAGGTGAAACGAATAGACTAAAGTAAAGATATTGTAACATAGGTACCTTTTATAGGTATGAAATTATCATTAAACGTATTCAGTGGTTGTGGGAAGTCCAAGATCGGTCGCTATATCAGAGGCTGTGAAAACCTTGGTTTCTGCGGTTCTGCTAAGTATTTTTTTTATTCATAATAGGCTCGCGTTTAACCACCATCTCACCTGATGGAGTGATGATGTGGTCGAAGATGAATCACGCTTACCTAAAAGTAACCTATTCACTCTTGTCTTAAAGACCCCTAGGTTATAGCTATCGGGAAACACAGACTGCGGCAGGGAATTCCACTACTTAGCCGTACGCACAATTCAATTATTCCTAAATCGTTTAGTGCGTACAGGTGGGATGTCCACCATGTAACGATGGTGCATCGCCTGTTGTCTTATAGTCCGATGATGGAACGGGCTTGGCGGAATTAGATTGCTACGTTTTATGACGGAATCGATGTTTGCTGTTTGTGGAAATAATAACAGTGGAAAAATATGAAAAAGTTAAACATTAACAGCTACTTATTAGCACAAAATTTACATATGCGTACGCACTATACTAAGATCTATTGACGTCACATTAAAACCTACGTGCAAAATACAAATAGCCTTTGGACAGAAGGATATGAAATAAATGAAATGAAATGACATATTTATTTTTTTAATCTATACTAATATTATAAAGCGGAAAAGTTTGTTTGTTTGTTTGCTTGAACGCGCTAATCTTCGAATGTTCTGGGTGGATTTGGATGCAATTTGGTATGGAAGTAGCTTGAAGCTTGAGGAAGGTTATAGGGTACTTTTTCCGCGACTGCAAAAAAGGAGAGTTATGTTTTTACCATGATAGAAACCACGGGAGCGAAGCCCCGCGTGAGTACTAGTTAGTTATAAATAACACTGGCACACGTCATGTTTTTTTGCGTAGGCCGGTTGTACTATGCTTATCGCTTTCCGTTTTCTAAGATTAAATGGTTTGATAGGTAATGATGTTCTTTAGTATCTCTTCCTTTGTGCCAAATCCATCCAAAAGTTGTCTGTAGAAGATCGCTTTTAACGATAAGTCCTTATTTGGTTCTGTTATGGTGTAGAATAAATAGTATATCCATCTCTTTTTGGGATAAGACCAAGAAGTGTCGGATTCTTACCTCATTTAAACTGGTCATTTAAATCAGAATATGTAGGTAAGTTCCGGTTTAGGAGATCGCTTCGGGGCTTCCTATGCAACATCTGTTAGGGCATCTCGTTTGGGAGACTCCGTGATGCCTCCTTCGTTGAGCAGGATCGGATCTTTTCCGATCCCGTACAGCAACCTGTCTTGACTATGACGCTCGCACAGAAGGAGGCTACTTCTCTCCAGTATTCTTGATCCGTCAGCTCACAGTCGTCAGTCTTGAGCCCTGTCTCTGCCAGCAGTCGTGGATAGCCTCCACACTTGGGAGGGCTCACAAGATCCTGGTGACTAACACCTGCTGCTCAATGGCATATGCAGGGCACTCTTCCAGACGTGTGAGCCAGGTCGCCGCCAGTTCTTAGGTACCGAAAACACTCACTCATATGATGATTCGTTCGCGTGGTAGCGTTCTTGCGACCCCTTGGGATTTCCGGGACAAAAAGTAGCCTGTGTTATTCCAGGATGTCATTAAAATACGTTTAGTAATTTTTGCGTGAAAGAGCAACATACATACATACATACATCCTCACAAACTTTCGCATTCATAATTCATTCATAAACAATAAAACATTAAACAATAAATTAAATGAAATATTTATTCCATTCATAAATAGACAACATCACAAAAAATATCCATATTCATCACAAAACACAATAAAAACACTTAATAAACTATAGTTAACATTATAATAAAGTGCTGTGCTTGTTTTTTTGTTACGAGTCATGCTTACATACTATAAGCCAATTTAAAAAAAAAAAATCATCAGATTACTGTTCAAACAGTATAATATGTGTAAATTGATGCCAACAAATATGTGTTTAAACTAAAATGTCGTACACTTTTGATAACTTTTTTTCTTGCATGTTGAAGTCCTCAAGGATATAGACCTTGGGGTAGACGGATAGGTCTTTCAGACTACTACTGACTAAAATCATATTGAGTTCATTCTCGTCATTTCTTGTTGGAGTGTAAAGGCACATTTACATTTTCCACAATCATCCTTGCAGTGACAGTTTGCGGACGCAAACCCCATCTCAAGCGAGAGCGAGAGTGACCAGCTCCTTACCCTGACAAAATTTTAGAGAGCGAAAACACCACGAGACACCTACTCGGGGCTATATGATGAGATGTCGGACTTGCCTAAGTCCGTCCCCTTAGGCACACTATTGATAACTACAGACTCCACTAGACTGATAATACAGTGATTTGGATAGTATTAGTGAATTTAAAGATTATTTTTTGTAATTGTTTAAATCCTCGGAATACAAAGGGCAAATGACGGGACACGGATGGGTCAGTAAAAGTCTAACACACATTTCCGTTTCGCCCAGATCGGGGGGACGGCATTGGACGATTTCCCGTCCTTGAAAAAAGCAACAAGAAGATGTCTCTATAATATGCCCATTCTTCATACACCCTGAAAAGATGCAAAATAGATATTATCAAAGTATAGATGCAAAAAACTCAAACATAAGATGCAAAATAGATATTATCAAAGTATAGATGCAAAAAACTCAAACATATAATAATAATATAATTGTTTATTTAAGAAATAGTGCAAAATACAGTTACAATATAAGTCTTAAGAATTAATTAAATTAAGGAAAATTAACATATTTGCCTGTACTAGGTTAAAAACCTGTGCTTCAGGCGATGAAGTACAAACTATCCTAAGTGGTACATAATCCATGAAATAACTAAAACTAAATCTAGATAATAATAGTTAAATATGTGTTCCTAGTGTTTTACATTCTATTTGCATATTGCAAGTAACTCTTCCGTCTGGTCATATGATCAATCTTTAAATAAGGCTCCGTACCTCAAACTCAAGAATTTTAAAGTACAATGGCTGGTAGCATTTGCAAATTAAACACAACGAAAAGTAAACGTTTTGATATCGATATTGAGTGTTTTTGGTAGTTTTTTTTTAAATTATTATTGAAGACATCAAAACGTTAACATTCTATGTATAAAGTAAAGACAGAAAAACTACGAATTCTTGACAGGATAATTATACAATTAAAGCCAACGCTATCTCGTAACTGACCAAATCGTTTTTTAAACTGAGTTTTCGTACGTAACAGACCGGCCGTACTCTATCCCGTAAATGGTTCGACACAATAATGAACTGAACATGAGACCTACACTAAATAGGAATTATACAGTGTTATTTATTATAAAAGAGCGCTAGAGGACATAGAGGAATATAAGGAAAGGTGGAGGGGACCAGGTCGCGTGGCAGGTCACCAATGCGCTGGACTGGGGCCTCAAGTCTGCTATTACAATAGTGTCAAAATAGTCTATCATTGAACTCAAAATTGTTGATTTTGACAAGTTTGGTAATCTACTAATATAATGGCTTTCCAATGGTCAACCACTGACACTTCATTGAACGAAGTAATATGTAAAATTAAATAGAAATAAAATCTGGCACGAATAAATGTTCAAATTTAGGGGTAGTTTTTCAAAAATCATTACTATTAACGGGTTTTATAATAATGGCAATACGGCAATGTCATTCTAATACGAGACTACTGACCAACCATTATGAATTTAGTAGATTACGAACTATTAGCAAAATGACAATGGGATCGTGATGGAATGACAAATTTATAAAAATAGCAGACTTGGGGCCCTGGTGAAAGCATTGGGAAGCGGCGTATCTGAGTCCGCCAAGGCACTCTGCCAACAGGGACAGATGGCGGGAGATCGTGGGGAATGCTGTTTCCGCCCCTACCACCAACGCGGAAGCCTCGACGTGACCACGACCGCTCTGTCAAGATTGAAGCGACAAAAAAAAGGATTATAAAAGCCTTAGCTAAATTCATTTATCTACATCAGAATCGATTAAAGAACACATAGATATCTTTGTTTCGTAATAATTTCCTGATTCATCATCTTCTGCTTAACCTTTTCCAAATTATTTTAGGGTCATTATTTTTTTTAAATTGTTGATAGGTATATATCTCACCTGATGTTAAGCGATGATGTGATCGAAGATGAAGCACGCTTGCCTAGAAGTAACCTATTCACTCTTGACTTAAAGACTCCCAGGTTATAGCTATCAGAAAACACAGACTCCGGCAGAGAATTCCACTCCTTAGCTGTACGCACAAGGAAACTATTCCCAAAACGTTTTGTGCATATGGGTGGGGTGTCCAACATGTAACGATGGTGCAACGCCGTTTGTCTTGTAGTCCGATGATGAAAAGGGCTTGGTAGAATTAGACTGTGCAATTCCATCGCACACTCCCCGAAATGTAACCGATAGAAAACTGATAGGCTTGTAACAGGTCGCCGATGTTCAAGTCTCTGAAGCTTTGTCCAACCAGTTTTTTGTTGCCAATGAGCCTTTTGGCCCGTTTCTCGATAGTCTCAAGTGCATCAAGCTGGTATTTGGCAGATCCGTCCCAAAGATGAGAGCAGTACTCCATACACGACCGAATTTGTGCTTGTTTTGGTCGGCTTTTAGTCTAACCGGACACAACTCAGTATTAGTGCATGCAGCAATTACCCAGTAGCTGGGTAACACGATTTCCTTGGCCAAACCAGTGTAAGATTTTCCAACTTCTAACTACCCGTAACGACTCTCATAGATGTTGAAATGACAGCCGGGCCAACGTCTTAACGTACATAGGGACATTGTTCGCCGGGGTTGCGGAAATTTTCTAACGTGATACCGCGGCCCCGTAACTTAAGGGCAGCTGAAGTAACAGAATGAGTTTTTAGTCAGTAGGAGTCTGACTATCCCTTCCGCTTCACCCAGAGCGGAAGAAGTCATTCGATGACGTGTTGTAGGTACAACTTGGCCTCATTAAGTCAAGATTACTAACCCCTCAAATGTCAAAGGTACAGTCAATACTCAATACTCAATTCTTTAAGTATTGCATTCCACAATGTAGGCTTAAGTGGTAAACAACTTTTTTTTGGAGACAATCGTGGACCCTGACGGGCACAGCAAAAGTAAGATGTGTGGAGAGGACTTATCATTTAAGTATCTTATAATCTAAATTATTCTAAAAACTTAAACATTAAAATTACTAAAAACATTATTTTTAGAGTTTCAAGGATTTATCATTCAAATATTCGTTGTACAGTCAGTTTGATTTGCTTATTGAATGGTATAAATAGTTAGATAAACTCATAACGAAGCCAGGGAGGTATAATATATACCATGATAATAGCTATAAATTGCCGATTTCTCATTTTTTCTGAAGACCTACCCAAAGTACGTGACACTTGGGGCGTTTCGACAGGCGGGCGGCCAGACGTGCGAAAGAAAAGTTTACGTCTAGCTAGGTTTTTCCATCAACGACCGCATCATCACTCTTCATTTGGTGAAAGTATAGTTAAACGCGAGAGAAATCAATATAATACAAAATAATGGGAAATAATTGTGGAAATAAACTAAAACATTTGCAAACATACAACGTGTGCGTAACATCCGCGCAAAATTGTCGTAGCTAATCGGCATAATAACTTTCTTGCGGATCCAGTTAAACTAAGTTAGTTAGACTTGGCATGTTTGGAGATGTTTTGAAAAGCCTTGGAGTTTCTTACCGGCTCCTCTCTATATAAAACCACGAATTTCGATCAGAGTACTAGCTTCTAACGTTTTATCACTTATACAACGTGTAATTTAAAGGGTATATACATACCAAGTGCACGGCTTCTTTGGATGATAATTAACGATATGGCAAGGGTTTTCTAATCCTATGTGTACATGTGTGGAGCATATCGACGCTGGAAAGGAAAAATTATCCAAGCGACATTTTTGGCCATTTTGAGTTATATACATTGTTGGAATCACCTGATTTTTCTGCGTCGTTTGGTCTTACTCACGTTTTACACCTTCTACGACGACTTTTGATGTCGCTTCGACATTTTGAAGTTCGCGAGAGTTCACTTTTTTTTCCTTACTAAACGACAAAATTTTCGAGCAGTTTTGAAAATTTGGTGGTTGTCGTAATTGTGAAATGCTAAATTTGCCTTTGGTCAAGTTCGACATTTCTCTTCATACGGTAATTACTGGCAATATAGTGTTAGGCGCATAGTATATTTTTTCCTCAGAAAGGATTTGTTCTTTTATCACTTAATCTCATCACGTAATTTTGATGTATTTGGATTTTTCCTACATGACGTTTAGTTGAAAGGGGTGAAAATGAAATCGCAAGTATTCTTCACAGTTACATAAAATCTGTGGATGAAAGAGAAAATATAAAACACCTTCTTCTATACTGCGACTGTTGCCCTGGGCAGAATAGAAATCGTACTGTCCTAGCCATAATACATTCTACTTTACTAACAGGATACACATATATGCCTGTTGACAGTGTAGGTACACGCCGTTATAGAGAACAGCCTTAAAAAACTACAATTCATGCGCCTTCGCAAAGGTACACTGTATTTGCTACGGCAAGAAAATAACCTTTTCCGTCTTAAGTTTTTATTTAGGAAATTTTAGGAAAAAAAATTATATTAAATTAATATTTAGGTTGTTTTGCCTCAACTTCCATATGTTTTTTATTTTGGTAAGACAACTTTTACTCTGATATAAACTCTAAAAAAGATATATATTACATTTTTACCGTACCTTCCTTAATCAAAGCTTGTCGGTTAGTAAATTTTTCCCGTTTCTACTTTTAAGGAAAATTTTACTAAGCGACACTAACTTTTATTTGAAAACTAAGTATTATTTTTAATAGTTACGTATACTATAATGTAGATAAAAAATATCCAAATAAATTTCTAAGAATTAGGCTTTTTGGACCATTACAAGAATTTACACGATTTTTTTTTTCTGATAATTCAAACTTTATACATCTCTACTGTAAAGTTAGTCTGATGTCGCTTGGATAATTTGTCCTTTCCAGCGTCGATATTACAAATTTCAATACATTGATACCAGAGATCGAATTTTTCAAATTAAGAAGAACGAAGAGAATTATCGTTTTATTGGCAAGTGACGTGGAAAGTGATGACCCTCATAGTGCTGTGACACGTTTGTTATTACTGGTATTCAAGAAACATATGAAACCAATAATTTGGGGTCAGAATTGACCCCAAATTATTATTATTATTATATTATAATTATTTATATTATATTATAATTATATTATTATTATGAGTCACTTATTTTGAGCTGAAGCTTTGCATAGAGACTCCATACCAGATGTTGTCTTCAGCCCTTTTGGATTGATATGGGGTTTCCGTTACACGTTGTATAGTAGCTTTATGAAAAAAAAAAAATTAGATTTGAGTTTTATCATAAGCATGAAAAATATACTCCACGTTGAGAGCTAATCGTAGGATTCTATAGAGAAACGGGCCAAAAGGCTCATCGGCAACCAGAAACTGGTCGAGACAAGGCTCCAGAGCCTAGAACATCGGCGACGTGTTGTAAGCCTATCAGTTTTCTATCGGTTACATTTCGGGGAGTGTGCGATGGAATTGCACAGTCTTATTTCGCCAAGCCCGTTCCATCATCGGACTACAAGACAAACGGCGATGCGCCATCGTTACATAGTGGACATCCCACCCATACGTACGAAACGTTTTGGGAATACTTTCATTGTGCGTACAGCTAAGGAGTGGAATTCCCTGCCGGAGTCTGTGTTTCCTGATAGTTATAACCTGGGAGTCTTTAAGTCAAGAGTGAATAGGTTACTTCTAGGCGAGCGTGCTTCATCTTCGACCACATCATCGCTTAACATCAGGTGAAATTATGGTGAAACGCAAGCCTATCAACTATATAAAAAGAAAAAAAAAAATTGATATAGGTGGTGCTGCAGTGCAGCTAGTTTTTAATTCTGTTATGGTGTACAATAAAGAGTATATCTATCTATCTATAATTGTGCCTACTGCTAACGAGTGGCATTCCCTACCAGAGACTGTTTCCTGATAGCTACAGCAACGAGTGGGTCTTTAATTTGAGAGTGAATAAGGAATACATCTAGGTAAGCGTGCTTCATCTACGACCACATCAACGCTTACCATCAGGTGAGACTGATGTTAAGGGTAGTCAAACGCGAGTCTATTATATTATCATATAAAAACAAATATATAATAATATATAATATAATAATCACAACTTTCACACAACGCCATCTAGTCCCAAACTAAGCAGAGCTTGTGCTATAAGTACTAGACAACTGATAAACATACATATATATTTCTAAATACATACATATTATAGATAAATTACACCCAGACAAAGAACAAAATATCGTGCTCATCACACAAACATTTATCCTGAGTGGGAATCGAACCCACGACCTTGCGCATAGCAGTCAGTCACCTCCAACTTCTTCTGCAAAAATTTTAATGAAGTTCTTTTGTTTCCAGCTGGTCCGGTACTGTGTCTTCAGGGAGCAGTATAAGAGCCTGTACGAGGGCGTTGACCTGTGGGGGCTGGTGAAGGTCAAGAATGCGTACGAGGGCACAATGCTCGACAGACCTGATGTTGGCCGACTCTCCGTGTTGAGATTTGGTTAGAAATTCTGTTTTTTTGTGGCATGGGTGTGAAGGGCTGTGAGAGCTGATTAGCAGTGGATTCAAATGAATGGTGGTCAGCTTCCATTATAACAGGATGCAGCTGAATATTACTGTTTTACATGGAGCGACTGTCTGACCTCCACATCCCAGTAGTTGAACAGACCAGTGTCAGTTTTTACGGCATCTGATTACTCGTAACGACTGTCAAATATGCATAAATAACTTAATAAAAAAAATAAAACATAAAAAAAGTTAAAAAAATCAAAACAACCTTCACAAACGACTCTGAATATTTTAAATATTGTAAAACATTACCTGTTCATGATAAGGTCAAGTATAGGATCTTAAAAGAACAATTTTTCAATACAGCTCGAAAAATGTCACCCTGTATACACGCGGAGTGTCGCACAAAAACAACTCGTTACCATACCGGCAAATAATTTTTACGGCTAAAGGACGAGTGCGTATCTATTACCTCTACTAATAAATTCTTTACCTACCGACAAGCGCAATATTATTACCGGAAAAAATATTAAACATAAATTGAAAACATATTTCTTCTCAAATTTATAACAGAACTGTGTCGACCTACATTTTTGTTCCAGTAAATTGTGTTACATAAACAGTTTCTGTATGTATTAATGAATTTTAAGACGGATGAATAGAATTGTAAGGTATCACACACAAACCCGAGAGGTTTATGTGATTCTAAATCAAATTAAATATGTAAACTTTCTTTTGATTTTTTTTTATTATTAAAAATAGGTTCGCGTTTGACCACCATCTCACCTGAAGGTAAGTGATGATGTGGTAGAAGATGGAACACGCTTATCTAAAAGTAACCTATTCACTCTTGACTTAAAGACTCCTAGGTTATAGCTACCGGAAACACAGACTCCGGCAGGGAATTCCACTCCTTAGCCATGGGTGGGATATCCACCATGTAATGATGGCGCTTCGCCGTTTGTCTCGTAGTCCGATGATGGAACGGGTTTGGCGGAATTAGACTGTGTAATTCCATCGCACACTCCCCGAAATGTAACCGATAGAAAACCGATAGACTTGCAACTCGTCGTCGATGTTCAAGGGTCTGGAGCTTTGACTCGACCAGTGCATCGTTGCCAATGAGTCTCTTGGCCCGCTTCTCGATAGACTCAAGCGCGTCCAGTTGGTATTTAGCAGATCCATCCCAAAGATGAGAGCAGTACCTACTTAAAAATTAAAAAAAAAACTGCCGTGCTATGGTATTAACGTGCTTTTCGAAGCACGGAGGAACCTCGATGTCTTCCACCCATCTATAAACCGAACTCGGCAAGGGCTGCTTATCCTTGAAGATCGACCCGTGCATCTGGCAGTTTGAATACTTTATGCGGCTTACCCAAATGTCCGTACTTTGGTATTGTTCATCGAATAGCTGAGCTCCTTAATAGCCCCGAGTTGAGCTACACAGTTGCGGACATAACCTTGCACTGACTGGACAGCTCCTCTCAAATTTAATGTGGTTCTTTCTTCAAAAAACGCAATGCAGAGTAAACGAAAAGATCATCAACGTAAATTATTTTTTTTCGACATTTTTTGATTTTTCGTTATGCGTGGACAAACATAAAAAAAAAAATAATAATAATAATACAAACATCCAAATTGAGAACCTCCACCTTTTTTAGAAGTCGGTTAAAAACCATCTCAAACACTATTTGTATGTAAATCCTTGAGTTCCTTACAGTTCTAAGTTGATCTAGGCGATACCTGATTGTGCTTGCGCTGTCTAGACAGGCAAATCAAATCTATACGCATCTTTCCTCAAAAGATCGACTCAGACATATTAACCTACATGAGTCTTATATGATTTGACCATTACAAATTTTTGTTTGACTTAAAAGAAGAGTTTGTTTCGGTGTTTTTACTCAGAGTAGTCAGTTAAGAAACACCGGCCTCATCTATTTAGTTTAAATTTAGGAAACAAAAACTTCTCAACGAAAACTTTAACTGACTTCAAAACAAACAAAAACACTACTGCAATCAAAAGCGAAAAATATTCTTGAAGACTGTTGTCTTGGCACCGACTTCAACCTGATGAACTAACGTAAACTAGCCGTTAGTATAAACGAAATTCGATAGTTAGATACTAGATAGAGAGATACTCTTTATTGTACATCATAACAGTATACAATAAAATAGTATAAATAAATTAAAAAATACTTTAAGTAATGGTTTTTTCAATGTATAGTTTTTTATAGTTTAATGTTTAAATTGTATTACTTTCGTTCGTTTGGTATATATTGTTCTTCATTAAGGCTTCGAGTTTCTGTAACCGAAATAGTTTAAATTTTTGTCTGTTTACAGTAAATCTTATCATCATAGCAATGTACATACATGTTAAAACTTGTAATTGGACATCGCCTAAATACTGTAACTTGAAAATTCTGTTAATAAGCTGTAAGTTTTCTTAAAAGTAATAAAATAAAACAAAAAAATAACAACAAGCATGCAAAGCAAATAAGGACTTAAGGGTACTACCCCGCTCAAATCGTAAAAATAGCGTAACTTTAAAGAAGTTTGCTGCTGAATCTTCTTATACTTTCACCAAACGAAATATATATATTAAAGCTAAGATCATTACAATGCGAATGCATTGTTTACAATCCTGATAAATATACCCAAATTAAAGTAATAAATCGAAATAAAAAGGCAATTTCAAGCCTAAATTGCAAATTTTACTAATAACCGCTTATTAGATACATATGATTTATAAACCAAAAAAAGGTAACGATGTCCTTAACGGTTTATATTGTTTAATTTATTATTTGGTTTAGTATATTTTTTATAAAAAAATAAAAACCAAAAATTCTACCTGTAACCCGCGTGAAACACCCCCGCAATGCCTGTTGCGCATAGCCGGAACGCGTCTCGTTAGTGTCTTGACGACTCTTGTGACGGGAGGACTGTGCGTGCGATGTTTTTTCCGCATAAATAACAAAAGTGTAGGATTTTGAATGACTTTTCAATTAAACCATATCGCAAATAGTATAGATATATATAACATGTAAATTAAAATATAAATTAAGTTTGTAAATTAACATAAAAGTGTTTGTAAGTTTGTTTTTCTTTTCAACTTGGTCATAGATTAAACCTGATACATTATGCCTATATACAAAAGTTAAAGTAATGTGAAGTGTGGCCGAGCTCTTCAAAATGATTGGTAAGTAATATTATAAAGTGGTAAAGTTCGTTTGTTTGTTTGTACAAACGCGCTAATCTTTGAAAATGCTGGGTAGATTTGGATGAAATTTGTACGGAAGTAGTTTGAAGCTTGAGAAAGGCTACTTTATACCCGACTGCAAAAGAAGTACATCATATTTTTATCGTGATTAAGCGCGAGTGCTAGTTTTATTATTCTTTTTTTTTTTCTTAAAAAAGTTAACTAGCAATGTGGGTAGAATTCACATTCACACTAGCAATCTTGTTAACACCTCCAAATAAGCTGATTATGCTTGTGTGTGGAGTGGGTTCACGGCAATAGTGTAATAGGTGGGGTTCGAACTCATGACCTGTCGATCACAATTCACAAGTCCGACACATTATCTATTAGGCTATTGCCGCTTCTGTTTTTATTATGATGACAATATTGATTAAATCCTGTTGGTTTTTATTTTATCACTATAACAATTTTATGAATTTTCGTAAAATTACAATATACTGGTTTTACCATAGGGTTTCACGTTTGAATGATCATCGACTCCAAGATGACTGTGATGATCTGGCCTACCTGATGATGAACTCCGAATATGAGAAAAGTATCTCAGCCCTGGTTATACGTAGACCTTTCATGTCTGGACTCATTCGCCCCGCTACTGCAGCGCGTCAGGAATGTTCGCGGACGCACATGTGGATTGTTTCTTTGCCACAATGCGTAAACGCTGTGCATCCCTGGTGTGTAGGGTGCGGGGCAGTAATAACAGGATCCTGTCCCTAATCGCGAGCAGGCTGGACTGTTCGTACGTGAATCACTGCTCCACCATTTCCCATGGAATGGTGTTGCCGCGGTAAAGCGTCGTACAGTTCGGCAATTATGTAGTTCTTAAAATTATTTTTTTAGTGTATTTCATTTTTTTAAGATTAAATTACTATTATATTATTACTAACATAGGATAAGTGCTACTAACAAATGAGTCATAGTAACTTGTAAAATAAAATAAATTGAATTGAATTGAATTGAATTTAACAGGTTTCGACGTAACCAAGATGACTATGGTGGTCTCGCCTACCTGATCATGAACTACCACATAATGAATGCAAAATACTTTTTCAGTTCATTCTGTGCTTTATTACTAGACCAGTGTAATTACAAATATATTATGTTTCTAGGCAACACAAATAACAGCAGAACACTCAAGCATAAAACCAGGATAAGCAAAACCAGGAACACCAGAGTCCTCAGCCCTTTGCCAACATTTCAAATGTACTTCTACCACGTATACCAGAACCATTGAAAGTATTGCAAATTGTACCGGTGAGCTTTCTATCTTTTTCTATTTATTTGAATTTATAATTTTTTTTAACTGTATAGGTACGAGTGTAATTTATCTTTAAAAAAATTGGCCAAGTGTGAGTCAGACTCGCCCATGAAGGGTTTCGTAGTAACTACGCAAGATAACATTGTTTTTCATAGTATTTATATGAAATATAAAGTTATATTTGCGGTTTTAGAAAATGTGCTACTTATATCTCAAAAACTACTGATTCTATTTCGTTCAAACCAATTTTCATAGAAAGTTTTCATGAGGATCTAGACATAATAGCAAATATTTTGTTAAGATTTTTCACTCTATTATCATAGAAGACTAGCTGTGCCCCACGGATTCATCCGCGTATAATCCTACTACTAATAATACAACATGTAACATAATTAACGTACATCCTAGAAGTAGTACTATCATTTTTAATATAGGTAATTTTTAGAACTTAAAACGGGATATTTACCATGTGTATTTATTGTTTTGAGTTTCCGATATTTTGGCACTGTTGCAAGCGCCATGATCACGGATGAACTGAAGTCCAGTGGTTCAAATGTGTAAAAACCGAAAAAGTTCCGTAGAAAGTTCGCGAGTCGACACGGTGAGTTTTATGTGTCGGGAACAGAATCGAATGTTTAGTGATACATGTGACAGTGGTAGCGGTGTCGCTAACAGAAAACGAACGAGAAAGTGGGTAGACCGATTTGTCTGCTCATAAACTTCCACTCGCAATTACTTCAGTTCATCCGTGATCATGGCGCTTGAAACAGTGCCGAAATATCGGAAACTCAAAACAATAAATACACATGGTAAATATCCCGTTTAAAAACTTTAGCTTAAAAACTTATATATAGGTAAATTACATATCCTTATCCCAAAAATAATTAAAACTACGTAAATCACAGTCACACTACGTTTGTACAGTCAAAACAAACTGAAATGAACCGTAACTCAAGGCAATAAGTCTTTTAAAAGTGCAGTTTTATTTGTATTAGTACAAATTCCGTATTGAATGATACAAAATAAAGAAAAATGAACCTTATTTCAAGCATTTTAAAGTCTTTACAAATACACTTGTACATGTTTAACTAGAAATTCAGTGTATGTATTATGATTATAACTAATTGGAGTATTTGAGGGTGTGCGTTAATTATGTTACATGTTGTATACACGATTTTCATTCTGAGTATTGATGTTAGAGTTATTAAAATTTAGTAACTCCTGTCCCCGGGGGCGCGAGATGTCAACGCAGACGGACGTACTTCTAACAGCTCTGTGTTAATTTTACCGTGATTTAAATGCATAAATATACGTAAAAACTGAGAATCTACATTAGTAAGTTACAAGTAATAATCGTGTGTAAAATTTCCGTGATTCAACATCTACAGCAAAAGTAACAGCTGTTTTAAATAACAACGAACTCAGATTTTTAAAAAGTGTACGCGTTCTGTACTTTGATCTCATTAATAATACAAAGAAGTCATAGAAACCTCACGAGTTACCCATTCTACTGAATTTCAAAACTTTGCTCGAGAAGTCTATAGCGCAGTTGCGAAAAGTACGCGTTGGCTCTACGGATCTCCGAGTAACCCACGTTCGAATCTGAACCTATGACTTGACTTTTTGTGCGTTTGGATTTTTCTTTGAATTTGTAAAATATAATTTGTTTTTTTTTTTTTATAAATAATATAATATTTAGTCCTGGATATACTTGTTAGTATTTCCAGGACTAAATATTATATTATATAAAAGAAAATGTGCCGACAGATAGATCACCGTCATTGACGTTCACCCCGTCTACATCGCTTGCAGCACCGTTGCCAATTCCACTTCAGCACTGCTCCTCGGAACCTAACATACTGAATACTGACTCGGTTAGTAAATAATGCGGCTTTTCAAACGCTCCTAGCAAAAAATGTTCCGAGTCAAGGATAAATCAGGATAACGAATTATCTATTTTCATGGCCGGAATTAAAACCATGTTCCTGGAATTTAAGTAGGAACAAGTAAAGAAAATTGGGAAAAAGTGTGAATCAGTGGAAGAGATAAAGATGCAAAACTCACAAATCCAGGCTACAGTTTTTTTTCTATCACAGGATTATGATGAACTCAAAAATAAATTTATTAAATAAATTTAAAATAAAACCGCAAATATAACTTTGTATTTCATACAAGCTCTATTAAAAACAAACTTACTTTGCGTAGTTACTACGAAACTTTTCATGGGCGAGTCTGACACGCACTTTACCAATTTTTTGAAGGTTATTTACTAAATCGCAAATATGACTGTGTATTTTATATAAACACATCACAAAACCTTATAAAATCAATAATTTACAAGTATCGCCGAATGACATTTGGTAGTATGCGGCAGGTAAGTACATACGCATAGCTATCCATAGACGCGCGCGCCAAACAGCGCGGCGGCTGTCGATGCGCCCGAGGCACCCCGAGGCGATCTACCTCTTAGTCTTTCCACCGCTGCACCATCGCGCCGCTAAGCCCGCGTTGATTTGTGTTTACTATTGTTTCATAAATCTGTATCTTCTCTTAAATCTATCTTACTAGACTGTAATTTCTCTTTCCTAGACGAATCTAATAAACTATACTTGTTAAGTGGGTGTTTATATTTCAAAATCAATAGACATCCTACAAGCTATACAAAGTGTTACAATTTTGTTTTCGTATTCTATTTGTAAAATGAAACATAATCATAAATAATCTGAATATGTTTGTTGCAGCCTGATCAGGGTGAAGAAAAAAGTAACCAGAATATTCTAGCTCGACGCGGACACTATCCAATTAGAAGAATGTTATATTATTGACGACCAACATTCACCGTCAACAACAATCACATTTAATAATCAACCGACTTGTCATGGATATTTCCAAATTGATCAGTTTTAGTCGAGTTTAAGTTAAGATTTTGTTGATTAAAAAATTCATATACCTACTTACACACTTATTTTTTCTTTTTATTTATACCAGTCCATCATTATTAGATATGCAACTTTACCATTATATTTTATAAATATGTAATGAAACAACTAATTAAAACTAAATACCAAATCCTACTTTTCTTCTTCTTATCGTGTGGGTAAGTAAGGTCTAACGACCCCACATACCCTAGTTTCAGAGTTTCTAGACCGCCTCAAGGGCCTCTGACGTCTGTCTCGATCGCCATTTGGCGACCGGGACCACCAGCTTATAAGTACCTTCTAAAGCACGGAACCATCTTTTTATCAGACATTCAAATGATGCAGGCCTGCAATGTCCTAGCCAAACTGGAAACAACTTTACAAAGTATGCTTCCCACGGGAATCGAACCCACGGCCACCGGGTCACAAGGCAAATGCCACTCGACCACGGAGGCAGTTATTAAGTCTTATTACCTTTATACGGTAATTTATTTCAAAATAAAACGGAATAGTAAAAATGTAGTAAGCCTCTCGGAGAACAAAATTAAATCGGCAAAGACGACAGCAACGCGACGCGCGACGTGTCTGTATTCTTAATCTAATACGCTTTTCGTATCTTTCGTTGTAGTATAAATATCAATCGGCAGAGGGCACTAAAATAACAAATGCTAGTACAGTTTCCAAATCCCCAAGGTCGTTGGGCAATGTAATCCCCTTAACATCTAAAAAGTGTGATATAACGGGCGGTCTTATCGCTAAAAGCGATCTTTTACAGACAAGCTATTAGCCATCCAATGAAACAGTCATGTTCAAAATGTGGGACCATCTTTGGAGTATACCTATTCTAATAAAAAAAGAATCATCAAAATCGGTCTTCTAAGCAAAAAGTTATGTATAAACATTTTTTTTAAATACGCGTCGACTACAGAACTTACTCAGTTTTTTTGTCTGTTAAATAATGCCTTGTAAAAGTATTATTTAATAACCAATTTTCAAAATAAACATCATTTATATCGCTGTTATAATGTTAGTGCAGTGTAACATGACGCAAGTGTGGGTTTTATACCGTAGGTCATGTTCTTGACACGTGATAGGAAACATATTCATTACAACCACGTGAGCTCAAACTTGCTCACTCATACCCAACTTATTAACTCAAGATGTTAGGTTGGTAACTGAATTGATGTAATTTATTTTAATAAACTAAATATCTCGTCCTATTGTGATATTAAAATTTGATTTGAATTTATTTATTAATTTGGGAAAACAAACAGTTACACAAATGTGGTTAAAATGATAAGTGATTATAAAAGTATTGGTATATGTGTAGCTCACGACATTATCCACATATTGTTCACATCAATGTTATATTTGAACTAAACTATTTAACTAAAATATGAGTAATATGGTCAGGGAATTTCTGAATCCATTTAGCGACAATGTAAATATATCTATAAAAAAATCATTTATTTTCAGACACAGTCCAAAGATTACATTAAAATTATAAATTAAACTTGTGTTGAAATGTTTTGCAATTCGATGAACGTGCTTTGGTAAAGTGTAAGTACCAGCGCCTCAGCCTGACTTCGCACGGTCTCATTCTGCTAATACACACGAAACATTAGTAAATTATTCGCAGTTCGCAGCAGTTGGAACATAATAGGCTGAATTAATATTATTATAATTTATAAATTTTATCTCAAGCACAGTTAAAAAAAATATATAATGAGGCGCGTGAGCTGGGCTGAGTCTGTATTTCCGGACGCAGTTCACTTTACAATATTTACAATTAGTTGATTTATTAATTAAATATATTCAAAGATTTTATTTTAACCAGGTCAGTGGGATCCTAACGAGTTTCCAGTCGAAGACTTAATCCGAGCAGGCATGGCTACATTGGAGATTGGCATCAGGCAGCCCAAGCTTCAGATCCTGGCCGGCACCTGCATCATAGACCTGGAGGGGATAACACTGCGCCATGTGGCTGCCTTGACTCCCACGGTCGCTTACCAAATCGTCTGCCTTTTCGGGGTAAGATAGATTCATTTATTTTACGACTAGCTGTATCTGCGAATTTTGATCACAGCAACCGTTAGCAGAAAATAAATATCGTAATTGATTTTGCTTATTGGGAGTAACTTTTATTTTATAAACAGAACGAAACTGGGTATAATCTTTTTTTTTTGTTAGCCTATGTTGTCCCACTGCTGGGCAAAGGGGAGGCCTTTATAGGAGGCTTTAATATCTATATCCTACAGTTGACTCTCAAGAACTACATTTATGTTTATAATCTCTTTCCTGTCGCGTTCTTCCTTACTAAAGGTCGTGACTGTCTTGCGGCTACTATTAGTAAGTAATACGGCTACTTCCAAGACATTTCTTATAGAAAAACTCAACAGTACTTTTTGCCCGATCCAGGGAACTAAACTGCGACCACGCGTGGGACCACTAAATCACCGAGGTAGTCAGTCAATTAGCAACGAGGAAAGATGAATATCACGATTATAAATATTAATAAACTCTGTGAGAAAATGTATATAATTATTATTTATATTTACCTACATCAACTATCATATTTTTACATCTCTGTGAATTTTTTCTGGGTGAACAAACACGTGACAGTGTATCTACACTGTCACGTGTTTGTTTGAGAATTTTATTAAATGTGAATAGTATATTTTTTTTCAAAGTTTAAATGACAATGGAATGACGTTCTCTCGTGAGAATTTTTAGCTTGTGTGGCCTACCCAAATGTCCTTGCTTTGGTGTTGTTCGTCAGATCGTTGAGCTCCTTAAGTTCTAAGCCCCCCCCCTCTGACGTCTATAACAATGGAGTGAAAAATTAAAAAAAAATATATGCTGTATATTTTAATGTAAACTGGTTTGAACGAGATCAGGTCAGCAGTTTTTGAGATAAAGCATATTTTCTAATTCATACAAACACTATGAAAAACAAAGTTATTTTGCGTAGTTATTACGGAACCCTTCATGGGCGAGCCTGACTCGCACTTGGCCAATTTTTATTTGTAGTTGATAGGCTCGCGTTTGACCACCACGTATGACGAGGAAAAAGTGTCAATGGCTAGGTGTCGAACTTGTGAACGAGAGGTCGCAAGTTTGAATCCCAGCCATTACACTATTGCCGTGAACTCACTCCAGACACAAGAATATTTAAAGTAGGACCGCACTAGGCGGAACTGCACCGCAGCGGAACTGAGCGACTCGACGCGTAATTTTTTGGTAAGCCGCACTTGAACTGCAGCGGCGCACGGTGGGCTGAAAAACGACTTTCATAGACTTAGGCATTTTATTTTGCAAGTGCCAGTTTTTGTGCCGGATATCACTTCTATTTGTTATAACAATATACAAAAATGACACCAGAATTGATTCTGCACAAAAACGAAGGAATTATAATTTTTTTACGAAAATTTTGTATGGAGCTAGTATGAAAAATCGAAATATCTCTGAAACGGCAGCGATAACCGTAATATCCTTATAGGAGGTTTTAGTACTAATTATTTATGATTTTTTGACATACGTTACATAATGGTTGTAGATGCCTTTTTTTTTTAAATCGTCAAAATATTTTTATTTATTTTTACATATTAAACGTTCCTTTTAGTGTTTAAGTTGAAGAATTCAGAGCTTTAACAACTCTTAACATAAAATAGCATCACCTCTATAGACCTGAAGGACTAGACAGAGGTGTGTAGTATCTTGTTGATCTTGTAAGATTTCCAACAATACCAAATAGTTGAATATCAGTGTCAAAGTGCCCATGCTGTCGCTTCTTTTAGAAAGATAGGGGAATGAAATTGTTAATTGATCATACCCTAAAAGTATGATTACAACATAACCGGACACATAATAATATCGACACAAAAGGAATTTTAAAACCTTGCATACGTTCTAAATACAAAATAACATATTGTGTAGTCATCTAATGAGTCTGATGACAAGTAATTAAGTAATTAGAATGATGGTTGTAGTCTTCTGATTCTAATGAGCCTATTAAGTGATTAAATGATTTGAAATATCTCGCAACAATACCAACTAAGAACTGCATTCACCTTTTTATAATTAGTGAGCTAATGTGATTTGCTAATGTTGATTAGTTCTACTATGAGTTCTACGAAATGTTTTTGACGATTATAAATTTTTATTATCATATCTTTTATAACTTTAATGAGGGTAGTTAACTAATTATTGACTTTATACAATAAAAGGGCTATAATTTTGTTCCATAATTTAGATTGTTCACAACCGTGTAACTGCTAACACTAAAACTATTTGCTTTGCGACTACAAAATCTTAGAATGGAAAGTTTAATCACCAACTTAGATTTGTTTGTTCTTCTAAAAAGTGAGTGTCCTTCATTTAATCATGAAGTATTGTTTAGTGCAATTGTGTCCCGCATAGGCGATTGCCTTTCTGCCGAAGATCAAGTAACTCTCAAAGAATTTTGCCGGAGATTCACGCGAGCTGCTTTAAACAGGTGGCAGAAATCTAAACGATTCTTTGATAAGTTTAGAAATACGTACGGAGAGTGGTTGCAAGCAAATATTGATTGGCCGAGTTGCGTGCAAACTTTAATAAATCAAGAACCAACTGTTGATGAGATACCAAGAGCACGCTCAGTCTCTCCAGAACCTTCGACATCATCGACTGTTGGAACAATGACAAAAAGGTCCCGAAAACCATTCAAAGATCTGGGAAGCAAACAGAAAAAGAGAAGATCTAGTGAGCACATAGGCGAGGATTCCTGTGAATTGGCATATGCAGCTGCAGCACGTTTAAAAGAAGAAGGTTATGAAGATATCGCATCTGTAATCAATTATATGATCAAAAATCCAGAAGCTGCCGTTAAAATCAAGGAAAGCATTAAGAAAACAGTAATATTTACACCAGAGAAAGCACTTGGATTGCTTCTTTCACTTAAGCTTTCAAAGTGGCAATATATTACGTTGCGAGAGACTGCCATTCGGGAAGGTGCTAAGGATATTTACCCATCCTACTATAAACTGCAACAAACTAAGCTTGCATGCTACCCTCCTAATCAATCAGTATCAGTTACGGATTCATCAGCTAGAATTACACTTCAAGCTTTACTTGACATCACGGTGAAGCGGATTCTTCAAAGTCTTTCTGATAATGTGGAAAATAAGCAGTTAAAGCTGATATCGAAGTGGGGATTTGATGGTGCTTCCAATCAAAGCCGATACAAGCAGAAAATGGACGGCGAGCATGATGATTCAAGCATTTTCATGACCTCCTTGGTGCCACTGAAACTGACAGATGGAGATAATACTATATGGACAAACCCGAAACCATGCTCAACTTTTTATTGTCGTCCGGTTCAGTTCACTTTTGTAAAAGAAAGCCATGCAGTTGTCATTGATAACAAAAGAAAAATGGATGAGGAAATTGAGGCCCTTAACCCCACAGAGTGCATTAATAGTAACAGGGTGACTCATAAACTAATGATGACAATGATCGACGCAAAAGTCTGCACGTACCTTTCTGAAGCTAGATCAAATGCATCATGCTACCTGTGCTTAGCAAAACCAACAGAAATGAACCACTTAGATGCTGTAACATCAAAAACTGTGTGTTCTGACATATATGAATTTGGCCTATCATCCCTACATGCCCGTATAAATTGCATGGAATGTCTGTTACACATTGCGTACAGACTTGACTTCAAACAGTGGGCAGCAAGAAGTAATGAGCATAAAGATATGTTACAAAACAGAAAAAAAAACATTCAAAATAAATTTAAAGAGGAGCTCAATCTGTTAATTGATATAGTAAAACAAGGCTCGGGAACTACCAATGACGGGAATACCGCAAGGAAGTTTTTCGAGTTTCCCAATAAAACTGCAGCTATTACTGGGTTGGATCAAAACCTGATAAAAAGATTTGCTGTTATTTTGCAAGCAATAACATCTGGTGAGAAGATCGATGTCATCAAATTTAAAGATTTTGCTCGCAAAACAGCAGAAAAGTACGTGGAATTATACGACTGGTACTACATGTCATCAACCGTACATAAACTATTAATACACGGAGCTGACATAATCGAAAAAAATGATATTGTCCCGATTGGGACTCTCTCGGAAGAAGCCTCAGAGTCTCGAAACAAAGATTTTAGGAGGTTCCGGGAACATCATTCGCGGAAAAGAAGCAGGCAAGATTCTAATCAAGATATCCTAAATATGCTTGTTGTTTCTTCGGATCCTTTTCTAAGTGCACAAAGGCCGAAGTTAGATGCCAAAAGGAAGACAACCTTTTTTGCTGAAACTCTCGACCTAATACAGTTTCCGGAAACTGAGTTCGAGTTTGTAGGTATATCCGATCTGGATTCTGACTCGGAATTGGAGTCCGACAACGAAAGTTGTAAAGAAAATTTGTAAAATTTAATTATTTTTCTTTATGTTCTTTTGTTATTTATGTTAGTTTATTGTACCAATATGTTTAGTTAATAATTTCATAAATTATAGTTTCAAATATGTATTTTGTATAATTGAATTTATTAGATATTATTTTTATTACTTCTGTTTTATTTAAATTACCTATCAATAAAAAGTTTATATACAGTCTTTTTTTTTCACATATTCTTAATATTTGGGGAAAAAGCATGCTTCCTAACGATGTTCTTAACTTTGACACAGTTCATGGATCGTTTTGAACAGTTTCATATGTTAAAATAAATAATGTTAGTACTATAATCCCCTATAAGGATATTATTATTATTATGTGTCCGGTTATGTTGTAATCATACTTTTAGGGTATGATCAATTCAGGCACGCCGCAATTGCGGCGGTAAGACCCCTCTTTGAGGAGTGGCTAGATCGGCGTCACGGCGTCCTGACCTACCGCATGACGCAGGTCCTCACCGGACACGGAAGTTTCGGGAGGTACCTGTGTCTGATGGGTAAGGAAGAGACGCCTGGGTGTCACCACTGCGAGGGTCGCCCTGAGGACACAGTCGAGCACACGGTGCAGGACTGCCCAGCTTGGGCAGAGCACCGACGTGTCCTCACGGCGACAATAGGCAGAGACCTCTCGCGCCCGGCCTTGGTCGAGGCCATGCTGCGGGGCGAGAGGGAGTGGGAAGCGGTCGCCTCCTTCTGCGAAGCAGTCATGCTTCCGAAGGAGGAGGCGGGCCGCGTGAGGGAGAGGATGGCGTCCTCCCTCCAGCCCAGCCGCAGTGGTAGACGCCCACGGCGTCGGACGTCGGCCGACGATCTCCGGCCACCGTAGGCGCGGTCATGCGGACAGCGAGTAAAGGGCAACTCGCTGTCCGACCATGGACCATGCCCGGGTCGACGGCGCGTCGTGTTCCACGCGCGCCTCAAAGAGCGTCAGCAACATGACGAGGCCCCCTCTGCAGAGGGCCGAAGCCCGCCGGGGTCGTGGGACTCATCCCGTTACCGTGGCCCCGGTATGTAAAGGGTTATTGAAGGAACACCGTGGATTTTAGTCAGTAAAAGTCTGACAGTCCCTCCCACCCTGCCCGGAGTGGGAGGACTTATTTGATAATTTTACCACGCTAAAAAAAAAAAAAAAAAAAAAAAAAGGGTATGATCAATTAACAATTTCATTCCCCTATCTTTCAAAAAGAAGCGACAGCATGGGCACTTTGACACTGATATTCAACTATTTGGTATTGTTGGAAATCTTACAAGATCAACAAGACACTACACACCTCTGTCTAGTCCTTCAGGTCTATAGGGGTGATGCTATTTTATGATAAGAGTTGTTAAAGCTCTGAATTCTTCAACTTAAACACTAAAAGGAACGTTTAAATATGTAAAAATAAATAAAAATATTTTGACGATTTTTTTTTAAAAAAGGCATCTACAACCATTATGTAACGTATGTCAAAAAATCATAAATAATTAGTACTATAACCCCCTATAAGGATATTACGGTTATCGCTGCTGTTTTAGAGATATTTCGATTTTTCATACTAGCTCCATACAAAATTTTCGTAAAAAAATTATAATTCCTTCGTTTCTGTGCAGAATCAATTCTGGTGTATTTTTTGTATATTGTTATAACTAATAGAAGTGATATCCGGCAAAAAAACTCGCACTTGCAAAATAAAATGCCTAAGTCTATGAAAGCCGATTTTCAGCCCATCGTGCGGCGCTACAAAAATATATTCAGTAGCTCGGCAACCTCTGAGCAAGATGAACGACGAAATGGATAATATGATTATTATATCCTTGTTGTGCGAGGACGAGGAAAGGATCGAGCAAGAACAGGCAAGAAAAAAGCATTGAGGTAATATGTACTACATATTACCTCAATGCTTTTTTCTTGACTATCAAAGAAAATAATACTCTCTGACGAGAGCTGACTATGAAAAAGCTTTTTACCAAAAAATTAAACCGACTCCCAAAAAAAACTGCAAAGTGAAAAATAACTTTAATTTCGGTAGTCGGTGTCTTTAGTTTTGTATTTTCGTTTTTGGCACCGACTTCCGAAATTAAAGTTATTTTTCACTTTGCAGTGTTTTTTGGTAGTCGGTTTAATTTTTTGGTAAAATGTTTTTATTTCACTCTTTTTAGTTGGTCTATTTTTAATTTACCTAGTTACAAGAGCCTAAATGTCAACTACTTATAACCTTTTACAAAATATTGCTTTTCCCAATGCTGGGCCGTTAATTGTTGAGGAGTTCTCCTGGTACTTCACCATCAGCTCTACATCACCATATGCATTGTGACGAGCATAAAGTGCTTAACATCCATATTCAAGTAATCGAATCGCAATTCACTCAATACTTATTATTGAGTAGTTTCGGCGGCCATCTGTGGTCTTCATCATCAGTTCCAGTTCCTCAAATGGTACTTTTTGAGAGCAACTGCACAAGTTACTATAATAAATACCCAAAACGTCATAGGTGTGCCTATAATATTTGAAGAGTTCTCTCGATTTCTCCAGGATTCCATCATCAGATCCTGACGTTTATGAAAATTGGACCAATTTCGAAGTATACCCTTTCAATCAAAAAAAGAATTTTCCAAATCGGTTCAGCCGTCTTCGAGTAATCGATGATCATACATAAAAAAAAAAATATATACGCGTCGAATTGATAACCTCCTCTTTTTGTCGTCGGTTGAAAATGAAGTTTGTCAAACCGCACTCCGCGGCAGCGGAACTACACGTCGCGACAGGTTGCGACACTTTTGGTCAGTTGCTCAACTTTGCCGCGCAGTTCGGTTGCAGTGCAGTTCCGTTGCCGCTTAGTGCGTGTTGTCTCGTATAATTTCATATAAAGAATATTTTGACGCGTCGTGTCGCTCAGTTCCGCTGCGGTGCAGTTCCGCCTAGTGCGGTCTTACCTTTAAGGGCGCACCGAGTTTCTTGCGCTAATCGATTGTAGGTATTCTATGCGCTCCGTGTATGTGTGCGTGAGTTGGCTAGGCTAGACAGATAAAAACACGGCGGGGATCGCGCGCCGGTCGACTGAGATTTCTGGTTTTTCGTCAACCCCTTCCCTGTCTTGATTTCTTTACTTTGTTCCCCATTTCAAATACGCTACAATGAATTTTCATTCAATTTTCATCGTTTTGTTACTAAATCCGTGCGTAAGCGCAAGCGACACAAGCTACCCGTCCGATGGCCGACGCAGGACTAAAGCGGACAAGACAGCGACGCGGCGGCTCTAGATAAGATGGGCGACACTCGCGAAAATCTAGGTATTTCCTTCTTATTGTTAAACAAATCAAAATTTTGAAAATGTAAAATGTATACGTTGTGTAAAACATGTAGTTTTGTTATTATTCAAAAACTGATGACCTTCAGCGAAGTATTCACGCCGTACTAAGTGTTTGTTGAGTTGTTTAGAGGTAACTTTGTGAATTTATTCTATTCGGGCAACTTTATCAAATTATGATTCCATCGTGTATACCGCCTAGTATATATGCCCAAAAATACCAATTTATTTCCTTAGATTTTAATTTAATTGTTTACTACTTCAAACAACCGTTATAAAAACGCGTTTTTGTGTATAAAAAGCTCGGTGCCCCGTTAACTTAGTTGGAGGGGTTAACAAGATTGCTAATAATGTGAATTCTACCCATATTGCCAGTAAACTTAAAAAAAATAGTTTTAATTTGATTATTTTGATTTTAAGTATTGCATTGCTCATTTATTCCATACTTATAAATGTGGAAGTCTAACGCTCTGTTTGTTTACGCTTTCATCGCTAAACCACTTAAGGTGAAAGGATACGTCAAACTACGAAATAGACCTCTCTTTGAAGGACTACTACTACTAGACGGATGGACCAAATTGATAAAAAAAATACCTAATACGCGTAACATATTTGACTTTAAATTTTAAATTTAATTTTTTTGTTATTGTTCATACTTTTCTCGGAAAAAAATCGAATATATCCTCTTTATTTTTGCAATAATTTGCTTACTGCTTTCAAATAACTGGACCGATTTAAATATTTCTTTCACATTATTATAGAGAATTTATTGCTTTATAAAATTTAAATTCAAAATTTTACAAAATTATTACTTACGTGCCGTTAAATCAATAATACTATATTATTACATTCGCGCTCGGCGCGCGCGCTCGCTCATACGCAAGGACCAGTCTCACCCTAGCGTTCGCACGGGGAGGTTGTGTCGCATGTTAGCGCGCCCCGCTCTTTAAACTTTGCGTCAAAGAGTAAACAGCGTAGATAGTACGTTTGGTACAGTGGTACGGTTGAGCTATTTAACAATGGGACATTTCGTTTGCGCTTGGACGTATGTGAATATTTAGTTTTAGTGTTGATTGCGAGTGGACTAAACTAAATGTTAAGTAAATAAAGATAGATAGATTTTATATTTTAGTTTTTATTGTTGCGTAGCTAAATGATACAAACCATTTTTTCTCCAAGTCAATTGTTTGAAATATTATTATTATTTAGCCTGCACTGTCCCACTGCTGGGCAAAGGCCTCCTTCATTCCTTCCAATGGTCCTGGTTGTGCGGCAATTCTTTCCAATTCTCAAGGAAGACATCAAGTTCGTCCCGCCATCTCCTTCGTGGTCTGCCGCGACCTTGTGTCCCTGTTTCAGGGCACCAATCTTGAGGTTTACGGGCCCACAGCTCGATCAGCATGCATATCGTTCGTTTGAAATATATTTATTTATTTTATTAACACTATGAAAAACAAAGTTGAAAGCAAAACTGCTTGCTACTATGGAACTCTTCATGGGCGAGTCCGACTCGCACTCGGACAGTTTTTTATTAGGGCTCCGTAGCAGAATGACTTGAATGACAAAAAACGGAACCCTTATAGTTTCGATATGTCTGTCCGTTTGTCTGTCTGTCTGTCTGTCCGTCCGTCCGTATGTTACAGCCATTTTATTCCGAAACTATTAAGAATATACATGTGAAACTTAGTAGATAGATGTATTCTGTAAACCGCTTTCTTATTTTAAGAAAAAAATTAAAATATATTTAAAATAAAGGGGGGTCCTCATACATGGAACTAGAACTGAAAATATTTTTTTTCATGAAACCTATGCGTGTGTGGTATCCATAGACAGGTCTTTAAAAATGATATAAGGGTTTCTAAAACCACTTTTTCATAAAGTCAATAGTTTAAAAGATATAAGCTTCCAAAGTGGTAAAATGTGTGTGTCTCCCCTCTAACTTCTATAATAATGGAGTGAAAAATCTAAAAAAAATATATGTCTGTAGACCTTAATGTAAACTTTCAACCAAAATTAGTTTGAATGAAATCGGGTCAGCAATTTTTGAGATACAGCATATTTTCTAAAACCGCAAATATAACTTTGTAATTCATACAAACACTATGAAAAACCAAGTTAATTAGCGTAGTTGTAAAAATGTAAATAAGCTAGTTTTAAAAAAAATAGTAGGTTTTTTTTTATTCGTCAAATAAATATACATAATTATTATATTATTATAGTTACTACGGAACCCTTCATGGGTGAGTCTGACACGCACTTGGCCAATTTTTTTAGTACATTAAAAAAATTTTTACCAAAAATTAAACCGACTCCCAAAAAACACTGCAAAGTGAAAAATAACTAACCACATTCAAGTAATCGAAGCGGAACACATGAAATACTTATTATTTCTACTTATATATTGAGTAGTTCCAGTGGCCATCTGTTGTATTCATCATCAGGTCCACTTCACAAATTGTGCTTTTCGAATGCAACTACACAAGTTAATATAAAAAATACTGAAATCACTATAGCTGTGCCTATAATATTTGAAGAGTTTCCTCGATTTCTCCAGGATTCCATCATCAGATCCTGACTAAGTGACAATGGGACCAATTTCGAAGTATACCCTTTCAAACAAAAAAAGAATTTTCCAAATCGGTTCAGCCGTCTTTGAGTAATCGGTGAAAATACATTACAAAAAATATATACGCGTCAAATTGATAACCTCCTCCTTTTTTGTCGTCGGTTGATAAAAGCGTTATTATTTATTTTCACAAAAACAAATTGATATTTTTTATATTTTGATTCACTCTAACTACAATAACTGTACTCACTAAAGAATATTTTGTTCTCAAAACAAGCATTGCAAATGTTCTGAGTCCGATTATATTCAATCGATTTCATGATGATAAAAGCTAATAGGTAGCGACAAAAATGCTTCGAACGTATCTGCGTCCGGTGATACCTATGACGTTCGGGGGAGCGCGCGGGCGCTCGGGGTGGTCAGCACTGGCCGCTTGTTTCACGTTCAATGCTCAAGGACGTTGGGCTATCCTTTCACCTTAATCGACTTTGATGAAATTTGTCGTAGAGATGGTTGAATCTAAGTTCTAACATAGGGAACAATCATAAAATGACTTCTCCCGCTCTGGGTGGAGTGGAAGGAATTGTCACACTTCTATTGACTAAAAACCCATCCGTTTCTCCCATTGCCCTTACAGTCCGGGGCCGCGGTATCTTACAGTCCGGGGCCGAGGTTTTTTTTTTTAAATAGGTTCGCGTTTGACCACCATCTCACCTGATGGTAAGTGATGATGTGGTCGAAGATGGAGCACGCTTACCTAAAAGTAACCTATTCACTCTTGACTTAAAGACTCCTAGGTTATAGCTATCGGGAACACAGACTCCGGTATCCGGTATCTCGTCAGAACATTCCCGCAACCCAAAAATCTACTCAATAAGAGGCTGAAATAGGCGACAGAAGTATGTATGTAAAACCGTGCGAAAAATGTCGCGGACAATGTCTAGTATTTTGTATATTTTAATTCTAAAAATTGTAATGTCACATTGTTCACTCAATTTGCCTATTCTATGACCCTGGGCAACAAGTTCTGCCTAGTTTTTGGCCCATGGCTACTTCCGTTGTATTCTCAGTTTATTTTATTTTGCATTATGTATTCTTTTTCCTTTTTAACTTGTCCAATAAAAAAAATCGTCGAAATGTACTGTATATGTACGCGCATAACTTCCAAATCCCTGCACCAAACTGGATGATTCTTTTTTTTTCTGTACGTTTTTTTTTTATTGATAATTGGCTCGCGTTTGACCACCACCTCACCTGATGGTAAGTGATGATGTGATCGAAGATGGAGCACGATTACCTAGAAGTAACCTATTCACTCTTGACTTAAAGACCCCCAGGTTATAGCTATCGGTAAACACAGAATACAGCAGGGAATTCTGCTCCTTAGCCGTACGCACATTGTCATTGTCCGTTATTGTCAGAACAAGTTTTGTATAAAAATAAAGGGTCGCTAGATCAGATGATAATTCTTAAATATATGTACCTACGTTATAAAATAAATAATCTAACTAACATTTCTCTTGTCTTGATTTCCATCTACATATAACTACATAAATGAAGTAGCACGGTCACTATTTTAATGGCATGTGTATAACTACTTCCTGATGCACGTATGACATCTTGTTGCTTTATAGAAAGGAAAAAGATGGTATATATGTCATGTAGATCCGGCTAAGTGCGTGGATCACGTACAGTATACGGTTCCGTAGTTATTCGTCCTATTAACCGTTAAAAAAGGTAAATTATGTTATAAACAAATCCATTTATGCAATTTTCTGTTTTTTTTTTGGAAATTGGCACTTATACAATTACAATTTAAAAAATTTAACTCCATATCTGGTTAAGCCTAGTATGATAGTGATAGTTTTCCTGTTAACTTTGTTCCTTATATAATAATAAAGCTCTTTACTCCTCACTAACTTCTGATACTGTATTTTTTACGATAAGGTTTTCAATTCTTGATATAATAATAAATCACCATAACGCTGCTCGGCAAAAAAATTGTCATAACATAAAAATGACTAATTCGAGATAACGAGACATGTTAGCATGTTTATATACACAAATAATATATAATATTTGTAAATAAATTTTTCAGTTATTTAACTCCTACAATTTTTACATTATCAATGTAGTAAATAGTAAAAAAATCTTAAAAGTCTCGTTACCTAGAATTAGTTATTTTCATGTTATGACACTTTTTTTGCCAGGCTGCGATAAATATTTATCACATATTATGATTATATGTTAATATTTGTGGTGGTAATAGAGGCGGACAGAAAATAAAATATTAAAACCTTTTAGCGCAGCCTTTCATCCACATTTGTTGTTTGCTAATAAAATAAATTCACATTTTATCGTTGGATAAACATCTACGGCGAGATAGATGACTAAAAAAGAAGTTAAAATTAATAACAGCATTAATTAGCAAACTAACAAATGCAGAATCTTGTAGGGTGATTAATATCTATAATCATCTCAAAGAGTAAAGTTGCGAGCGGACGGCCAAACGGACAAACAAGCCAAAACTATAATGCTTTCGTATTCCACTACATCTACATCCTTTCTACTGAACCCTAAATCATGCTAAGTAAATACGCTTTAACCTTGCTACTTTTGCCCTGCAATGAGGCAAATTATAGGTGATAATAACTAGGTACAATGTCTATAATCGTGTAATATTAATCCTACTAATATTAAAAATGCAAAAGTTTGTGATTATGGATGTATACAACGTGTAATTTAAAGGGTATATACATACTAAGTGCATGGCTTCTTTGGATGATAACAAACGATATGGCAAGGGTTTTGTAATCCTAAAACTACGTGTGTGGAACTTATTACAAATTCCAATACCAGAGACCGAATTTTTCAAATTAAGAAGAACGAAAAGAATTATCGTGTTATTGGCAAGTGACGTAGAAAGTTATTGACCCTCGTAGTGCTGTGACACGTTTGTTATGATTGGTATTCAAGAAATATATGAAACCAATAATTTGGTATCAATTCTTTGAGACAGTTATTTTGTGCTGAAACTGTGCATAGAGACTCCATACCAGATGTTGTCTTCAGCCCTTTTGGATAGATATATGGTTTCCGTTACACGTTGTATAGATGTTTGTTACTCTTTCATTCAAAAACTAGTGAATAGATCTGGATGAAATTTAGTAAGTTAATAGTTGACATCCTGGAATAACATATAGCCTACTTTATATCTTGGAATTCCCTCGGGTTCGGGATTTACGCGGCAAACCGTCCCACGCAAATGAAGTTGCAGGTAGAATCTAATCAAATATACACGAAAGTAATAAATTTGTAACAGACTCGTTGGTCTAGTGAAGGCAAGGGCGACTGCTAAACACGAGGTCTCAGGGTGGATAACCGGATCAGGCAAATAGTGCTATTGAGTTTTTCTATAAGAAATTTCTCCGTTAAGCCGTTGGATAATTTTGTAAAGCCTTTCTAGTTCTCCTTTTAATTTATGTCCTGTGATATATATAACTATTGTTACGAGCTGGGGTTCGGAATACAAATAATTAACGCCAATCAAACCAAAATTAACACTTTACTTAAAAAAACATAAAACAAAAATCAACACAGTTATCCACAGTACAATACTTGTCACTTAGCATTTAAATCGCACCGAAATTCACTTGTAAGGCTTCGAATTATATCGCGTCGTATCTTGAAATAAGACTGCTCTCTGCGTTCCTCTGCGATCTATTTATACCCCGGTCTATGAGTTCTAGAACATTCTTATAAAATCGACTCACCGCCTGTAGGCGGTGAGTCGATTTTCGAATATTCGAAGCAGTGTACTGCTAAGAATATTCTCGAAGCTACTCGAGATACTCAGTACTGCTACTCGCCGCTAGATGGCGTTAGTGTCTCGAACATTCCAGATTTATGTCGAAGTTTCTCGACGTATTTCACTGAGCGATTGGCGTAACACTATTATAAAAATCTAGCGACCCGGTTCGGCTTCGCATGGTCTTATTCTCCTCAATCCCAAATAAACCTTGATATATTTTATACTAAAACCTTCCTCATGAATCATTTTATCCATTAATGAAAACTGCATGAAAATCTGTTCAGTATTATTTGAGTTTTTCGCGAACATAAAGACAGATAGACGTGGTGAGACTATTTTGTAATATGTTTGAGGATGATAATTATGAAAATTTACTTTATAAAGTATGAATGTTTATCATACAATAATTCAATTCACTGTAAGGTTAAATCATTCTCACACCTTATTAGTCATCACTAGACACTATCAGATTTATTTAACGACGCCATTATATCATTCAAATTTGTTAGCTTCAGTATTTCCCAAAAATACGAATTCATTTCTATGTTTTATACGTGAATTTTTAATCTGAAATAACTTCGTAACTTTTGAAAACGATATGAAATATATATTTCAATATTAGCGACAGCCAAATGTCAAAATTCTGCAATAATTTAAATTTTTTCGAATGCATTATTACTGTTTAAAATATTATTTCCTAAACTTTAACTGTGCCAAATTTTATACAAATCCATAACAAAATCAGTAATATTCGGAAAAAGAATATAAAGCTTTGGTTTCATAAAATTGTGAATGTTACGGAATAAAGTGGCTGTGACATAAGGACGGATAGACAGACATGACGAATCTATAAGGGTTCCGTTTTTTGCCATTCGGCTACGGAACCCTAAGAACACCGGCCGTAGTTTAAAGTTAGGAAAAAAAAATTACGAAAAAATCTTATCTTACCTTTGAATTTATTTCGGTGTCTCTGCTCAAGGTAGTCAACTAAAAACAACGGCCTCATCTAGTTTAAATTGACTTGACGCAATGTATACACCCGATTTATTACTTCCGTTAATGAACTAGTGGCTAAATAATATCAACCGCACGTTGATTTTCGCGGTCGATTCGTGAATGGGACATCTTAACGTGTCCAGATTCTTCCAAACCTCGGAAAGCGCGTTAAGGGCCTATACTACCTCAGCGCTTCTCACTCTTTATCTCGCTCGCACACTACTGGCCACATCACGCGAGCAAGCGAGACAGGGTGGCAGGGAAAAGACTCCAAGACACCGATAATTTAGTTTATTTCTTTTTACGGTGAAAATAATGGTAATTAAAAAGAAGTAAATAACATAAGACCTGCTTTATAGTTAGTTCAATTAATATGCAAAGTTTCATTATCTAATTTGAAGTTATTTTTGAATACCAGCGGTTTGTTGTTCGGTTTGGAGGTAACTTTGGATATTTTTTCTATCAAGAAAATTTTATGGAATCGTGTTTTCGTCAAACATAGTACCTAACATTAATCCTCAACTTTACCATATATTTATTTCAAAATTATTGCTGCAGTATTTTCGACATAACGCAGGATCATGCAAAGCCATTTGAGGTAGTATAGGCCCTTAAGTCGTTGTTCACAGCTGTCATGTGTACATTTTTGACAGTTGCTACGGACACTCAGAAGCTAGAAAATTTGACACTGGTTTTGCCAAGAGGTAACGCGTTACCCAGTTAGTTGATTGTGGAGGTCAGACATGCAGACGCTCCATGTAAAACCCGAAAATACTTAGGAAAAAGGTGATGCTAAAATCTAAACAGATGTACTACTATGCGTTTCAAATAAGAGTAGAATCGGCAATTGCCTCTATCTAGGGCTGCCATCACCTAAATTGCCAGCCCCAGACAAAGACTTTAAAAACCCCGGACATTTAGGCAAAATCGTAATTTTATTTTTACATTGGGCAAAAGTAATTTTTCACACTTGAAATGAAAAACAATGCTTTAGGATATTATTTAATATACTAGTCTCTTTTTTAACACGCTTCTATTAGGTCGACCTGTATGTAACTATTTAATGAAATCTAAGGTAACTAATTTAACCATCTTCCAAGGGTCGTAGCGTAATGAAAATTGGCAGCTGTATGTAGTTCTGATGACAATACAATAATATGGTACTGTCGAACTGATCTGATGATGGAGCCGGAAGATATGAACTGGAACTTCATGATGGAAAATCGTATCATAGCTGTTTTGGATTTCTTAGAAAGGTCTTGTAATGAACTTTAATCACGATTAAGTTTCAAGGTCTGATGATGAAGCCGGAAGATAGGCACTGGCATTCCATGATGGAATATCGTATCATAGTCGAGTTTGCACTTGTGAGAAAGGCTACGTAATGGACTTTGAACACGATCAGGTTTCAAGGTTATAACAAACCTAAAGAAAATCTGTTATCGGTTTTCTTAACCTTTTTGAATTACCGCGTAATCCATAGATTTATTATTAGGTCGATCTGTAACGAACTAAATATGCAATAAAATCTAAGAATCTGAATTAAACGTACTTCTAATTATTGTATCATCATGAAACTTGGCAAATATATGTAGATTAGACGACAATAGAATATTATGGTACCAGCTGGTCTGACGATGGAATTGAAAGGTGGCTGATGGAGCCTTGGACTGCCTACTAGTAAACATTTCTAATTTCTGCTCATTACATTAGTCCTAAAAGCGTGTTTTGGTTTATTAAACTATAAATTTGAAATTAATTTTACATGGCTTTCGAATAAAATTTATTTTTCATATAAGTATTATGAAGAGCAGTATGCACTGTCATATTATGAGCAATTTCATATTTCTTACTGCCGTAACACGAGTATTTTGTAGGTAGTTTCATATTGCTTGCTTGTGCACGAGTACTACCTACGTTGATTTGTCATTTAGTATGGAAAATTCTACTGTCATAATGTGGTGTCAGGGTAAGTGCTCACTGTCAGCGAACGTGTTAATCAACATAATCAAACTCCCCGCACCCCGTAAGACCAATACGTGCCCGGGTTTTCCCCCGGACGCCCCCGAGCGCTCTCCAAACTAGTACAAATCCGGGAAAACCCGGACGGGTGGCAGCCCTACCTCTATCTGTAAAAAGTACGGTTTCCAAAGACAACTTAAAAGCGAAAATTAATAACGGGTTATTTACTTAGTTTATCCGAATCTCACGTGAAATTTTAATTTAACTATTTAAAGTCATAATTCGTTTTAATTATACCTACTTTTTCTCTTATTTTCATTGTTGGCACCAGTTCACCTGAAAGTAAATAGAACGCATGGCGCAAAGGCCCAGAAGCCTGTGTGTCAAAATTATTAAAGCTTTAATTTTATTTTTTATTAATGGTAGGCTCGCGTATGACCAGCAAAATAAAGGGGAATTATTTTGTTTCACTCACTACTTATAAATAAATATTTTAATAAAGTCTTGTTTCGTTCACTCTTTTTAACTGGTTTGATTCGACAGCTATGGCGTGAACATATGCGCCATATTGTGACGTCATAGCTGTTAAGTCGATCCTATGCTTAGTTGAAACGCACTGTACTTTCGACAAAATATTCATATTCTGACACCAAAATTAACAATAAAACTGTTTTGTTTGTAGCTAGCAGTGCCAGCTCGCGCCAAGGGCATCCACATCATCAACTACTCCTGGATCCTGAACACTTTCTTCTATATCTTCAAGAAGTTCATTCCGCAAGAAGCATGGCAATATATTCACTTCCACGGCAATGACCTCAAATCCCTGCAGAAGCACCTGGACGTGGAGTGCCTGCCTCCAAGGTATGGAGGCACCTGCCGATCTGGAGCATCATTTGGGGTCTGGCTGAATAAGATCAAGAAGTATAGGGATGAACAGTTTGACAAAGACATGAAGCAGTTAGGTTATGTTATAAAAGAGTGATTAATCCTAAATTACGAGCTTATTTCGAATCGAATGTGACAATAGCGATGATGATGAAGTTTAACCGACTTCAGAAAAAGGAGGAGGTTCTTAGTTCGGTTTGTATTTTTTTTTTTGAACGCCAATGTTTCAAATGACATTCTTTTATAACCGTTACACTGCTTTTAGGGTTCCGTAGCCGAATGGCAAAAAACGGAACCCTTATGTTTCGTCATGTCTGTCTGTCTGTCTGTCTGTCCGTCCGTCCGTATGTCACAGCCATTTTATTCCGAAACTATTAACACAATACCTTTGAAACTTGGTAAATAGATATTGTATTCTGTGAACAACTTTCTGATTTTAAGAGAAAAATTAAAAAATATTAAATATTAAGGGGGGCTCTCTATACATGGAACTGAAACTGAACATTTTTTTTTTCATGAAACCTATGCGTATGTGGTATTTCTAGAAAGGTCTTTAAAAATGACATTGGGGTTTCTGAAACCACTTTTTCATAAAGTTAATCTTTTAAAAGATATACGCTTCCAAAGTGGAAAAATGAGTGTCCCCTCCTCTAACTTCTATAATAACAAAGTGTAAAAAAATATATACTGTAGATCTAAATGTAAACTTTCAACGAAAATTTGTTTGTACGAGATCGAGTCAGCAGTTTTTGCGATATAGCATATTTTCTAAAACACTGAAAAACAATTTATTTTGCGTAGTTACTACGGAACCCTTCATGGGCAAGTCTGACTGGCCAATTTTTTAAATGTTTCCGAGGTTGGAAAATGACAATAATTTTTTAAGTAATTTTGGTGTTCAAAAGTAGATTCGTTTATTTTGTAGATCACTTTAAGTAGGGGTAAGTTTTAGAACTATACATAAAAATGAGTCAAATTAATTTGTAAATTATAAATAGTTTATTTGTATGTCATGTAAAAAATAAGTTAGTAGAATATCCATTCGTGATATCAGTACACAATTGTGATAGTTCAAACTATGCCACTTAGTACACGGGGCCTCTTATGAAGCTTGGCAGGGCGTTACTGGACTGAAGTTCCTTGATGTGCCTTAAAACTTTTAGCAATAAGTCTTAAAATTATAAATCATTGAGTCATATAACTTAATGTAATAAGGAAGTCATATAACTAAAATGTAATAAGTCATATTACTAAAAGGTAGGTTTTATATGAAATAATATATTGTGATATTACTGCAGAAGTTTTAATTTTTTAATTAAATTGTTCACAAAATTGTGGAGCTAAATGAAATGGCGTTTTGATTATTCTTTTCCCTCAAGGCTATAGAAACATAGTAGAAACCATCCTCTTAAAGGTTAAACAATATCATCGTTTTTATATTAGTACTGTAGCTCTAACTTTTTCTGACAAATTACGTACTAAATTACTTAGTTGATAGGATTCATTTGTGTAACAGATTTTTTTATGTTAAAGCTTAATTACACGTTTACATGTTTTGAGTCAATGAATCAGCTTATCTTACACGAACACAAATAATAAACGTGAGAGAATGATTTACAAACGAACAGTACTACATAAAACATTAGGATACCAGGCCCAAACAAGCTGTTCTGAATCCTTTCTTATCTGAGCCTTAGGTCCGGGGTTGTGGAAATATCCTAACGAAATACCACGACCCTGGAACACAAGGGAAACTAAAGGAGCAAGGAGTGTCAAACTTGTGCTGACTAAAATACCCACCGGTATTTTAGTCAGTACAAGTTTGACACTCGCTTCCACCGCAACTACAGCCGGAAGGCCATCATACCCTCTTTGCAAAGATAGTGACGAAGGTAAACTGAGCTTGTCAAATTGTGACAAGATGACGAAGAAAACTTCGAGCTTTTGGAAACCGCCATAACAACACACATACCTCGTGCAAAAGGCGTGGTAGGTCATCTTAGCACGTCCAACAATCTACGCTAATCTACGCTCCTAATACTGATCAGACCACAGATGACCACAGAAACTGACTGCATGCGTGAAGATTGTGATGAGTTTCCGCAGTGGCTTCAAGTATTGCCTTAATCACCCAAGAAAGCTGTAGCCTCGTCGTAAAAATAGTGCTAAAATATTTTTTTTTGCTTTTCAGTGGCGGAAGTAACATTTTTACGCTAGCCCATAACGTTGTAAGCAGTTTTAATAGAATGTCGAAAACATCATTCTACTGCAGTGCCTTTCCTTATCACAGAAACTTGATTATACATTAAAGGGAAAAGGACTTATCATTTACAACTATGGTATATCAATGTTTACAACATATTTATTGAAAATTATTTACTTTCATTTTCAAACACAATTATAAAATTCTAGACTTTGACAATATATTTCTCCAATTCTAGAGTTGAAAGGTATGTTTCTTGGAGGTTATACATTCGTTTATTTTTTAATTTAACATTGTTTTGGCAGTAAAAATACATAAATTATAGTCTAACAAAACATAAATTATAGTCTGAAGTTCAGATAAATTTTGTTGTGATGTTGAAATGTTTTCTTCAGACTTTAAATAAGACATAAATTGTGTTTGAAGCATTATAAAAACTTGTTCAATAGGTTGTTGTAATATCTGAACATAATAGATGGAATGGAATTTTGCCGATCTTAAGGCTAAATGCCATTACCTTAAATTATTTTAAAATGAAAATTCCATTGCAAATAAATAGTTTGAGACGTTTTGATATATTAATTCTAGCCTAATATATTTTTTATTAAAGAAATTAAAAAATACTTTGGCCAGAATACTGGGTCGGGCTTGTAACTTTACCAGGTGTTTGGAAAATTATATTTTTAAAAGTCAAAAAGAAGTGTTTGAGGCACGTGTGAGATTAAGTATATAAAATAGATGTATATATATAGTATATGTATAAAGACTGTTGTAATTTTTTAAAAGTAATTAATTATCAATATCAATTTATATATATTTACCGATTAATTATCAATTAATCGATATTACCATGATTGTCAGGTATATTATGGAAATAATTTAGCCATTTGTATAGCAATATCAATTTATTTATTTACCACACGGTTCGGAAAGGGTTGTTTTATGTGGAGAAGAACCGGCAAGAAACTCCACAGTTACTCTTTTCAAAACATAATTCATTTTCACATAAACATCAATTCACAATAAGTACATTACAATATTACCACAATGTGATTACTATCGTTATAACTTATAGCTTTATTTACTTGTGTATCTACTATTTCATTACTCCATTACATATTATATAAGTAAAGTTATTTATAGAATTAATACCAAATGTTCATTAAATTATCACACAATTTCAATTAATAACACTGTCACATTAAAGTAACAAATACAAAATAATTAATTTATATTCAAATACAATAGCAATACGATAGGCTTTTTATACGAATTCTACACATAAAAATATTAATAAAAGTTAGAAACAACACAAGTTCACTTAACTTAGGTCCGTTCGGTGTGACTGCTCCAGAGCGACCGTGAGTGACTGTGTCTAGAACTTTTTTTTTTTTTTTTTTAGGTAGGGCCACTCGTAGTTTAGCTCTATACGGCTAATGTAATACTTAACCGGTCTGTCCTGTGGTGACCTCTAATGAATTAAAGGCCCCCAGCCAGGGCTTACATACTAGAATATACTTAAAAACTAATGACCGCACGCTAAGGGCACTCCCTGTGGAGTACGGGCCTCGGCATAGCGGGGTCATTTTGGGAGGGCAGCAAAGGGACAGGCTGGGTCATATTATTTACGGGAGTATTTATTGCTACTGGCTCAGCATCGCGGGCTGGCTCGTTTTGCAAAGGTCGGGGAGGCTTTTCATTACAAGTACGCGGACGTCGCGATGGGCCTCGTCGGCGAGGCCGGAATACGGAACCCGTTTTGTATCTGTATTTTCTAAGAGTGCTGGTTTCCCTACTGCTCTCTTGTCGGATGGTGGTGGGGTCGTCAGGCTCGTTCTAGGACGTTACGCGGGCGACGAACCCGAGAAATCTTGGAGGGTCTGTATCGGGCGGCCGATACGATCAGGGGGTTAGTGTGGGTATCAGCAGAGGTGAAGTAACGCACTGACATGCGTTTCAACACTTGCTTTATGGTCGGGAGTTTGAGGTCTACGTGGAGATCCTCATTCCTACAGAACCAGGGCGCGCCCGTGGCCTTTCGGAGAAAACGGTTCTGAATGACTTGCATCCTATGGATCTGATTGGGACTGGCATGAGCAAACACCGGACAGGCATACGTCATGATAGGACGTATGCATGTCGTGTATATTCGGATTTTACATCTAAGGGAGAGCTTACTGTGTTTATTCAGCAAGGCGTGGAGCCTACCGAGAGCGAAAGCGGCTCGCGAGCGAACCGACTTTATGTGCTCACTGAAGTTAAGGAACTGGTCGAGGATCACACCTAAGTATTTGGCTCGCTTTTCCCAAGGGATTGGCTTGCCAAACATAGTGATCGGGCGGGGGGCGGTGAAGTGTCTATGTTGGCGAGCCCTGCGGAACAGGACTGCCTGACTTTTGTCGGGATTTACCTCAATCCTCCATTTCCTAAACCAATCGCCTAGTGCGTTGGCTGAGGTCTGGAGGGTATGAGCGATGCTATCGGGATTATGTCCCGAGTAATAGATGGCCGTGTCGTCGGCAAATAGGGATAACTCTACTGGGGGCTTTTTGGGGATATCGCTAGTGAATAGCGTGAAGAGTGGGGGGGAGAGCACGGCGCCCTGAGGGACGCCGGCTCTGATAGGGCGGGGAGTGGAAAGCGCTCCTTCGATACGATATCTGAAGGAGCGGTTCGACAGAAAGTCTCGAATGATGAGCACGAGACGGTCCGGCACACCTAGTTGGTAAAGCTTATAAATTAAGCCATTGTGCCAGACTTTGTCGAAAGCCTTCGCTATATCAAAGAATAGGGCCCCCGTCACCAGACCGCGTTGAAAACGGCTGCTAATGTGCTCTACGATGCGGTGGGCTTGGTGGACACTGGAATGATGGGCTCTAAAGCCAAACTGCTCGTTAGGGATTAGGCTCTTTGCCTCGACAAAGTCCTTGAGCCGATTAAGAATAATCCGCTCGTAGACCTTGCCGAGGGCGCTGAGCAGACTAATGGGTCTATAACTAGTCGGGAGGTTCTTGGGCTTTTTGGGTTTTGGGATACCTATCACTATAGCCTCTTTCCAAGCTTGTGGAAACAAGTTGTTGGACAAGGCGCCATTGAAGATGGCAGCCAGTAGGACTATGATCGTACGTGGGAGGAGTTTAAGTGCCCTAGTGGTCAGTCTGTCAGTCCCGGGAGCTTTCCTAGGTTTGAGTTTCTTGATGATCTCCTCCACCTCGTCTACCGTGACGGGGGGGAGGGGAGCATCAGGGTCCTCGACAGGGAGTAGGGCAGATCTACGTTCGACCTCAGCATCCACGTGGGCAAGGTGGGCTGGGTCGACTGGTTGGGAGCTGGGAGAGCACTGGGCCTCCAGGCTGTCGGCTAGGCATTCGGCTTTGTCTTCGTCGTCGAAGGCAATGCTTTTGTCCGGGCGGATAAGGGGAGGCATTGAGGCAACCTCAGTGGCGCGCATTTTCCTCTGAAGTTGCCAGAAGGCATGGTGGGTGGGTTCCAGTTCGCTCAGGGTCTTGTCCCAGCCGGCTTCACGCCACTCTCTGATGCTGTTACTTACTTTGCGCTGTAAGTACCGCATGAAAGTTTTGTTATTCTGGCAGGGGAAAGCTCTGTAGGCACGGACTGCTGCGTTCTTCTCAGTCAGCAGGGCCCGTACATCGTCCGGGAGCTTCCGGCGCCAGTGCTCTGACACCGGAATCTCCCTTGAACAGTCGTTCAAGACAGATTGTACGTGCTCCGTGAGTGAGTCGATCGCAGCCGTCGTGTCGGCGGCGGACTGGATGTGGTCGGGGATCTTGTCCAGGTGAGGAGACGTGTTGGATTTCAGCAATTCGCCTACTTTCCTCCAGTCAGTGATCACCTGTGTGGGAGGGGGGCGGTTAGGGTCATAGGGACCCGATCTCGGAGTTAACTCCATGATCACCGGTCTATGGTCAGAGTCAAGTTCGTCTACCGTCTCTAAAGAGTGCAAACGTAAGTTCACATTCTTCAGGAGGGCAATGTCGAGTACGTCGGGCAAGTGGGATGGCTCGAACGGGTAATGAGTAGGCCGCATAGGACCTATGATATCTATGTGGAGAGGTGTGCAAAGGTCGTATAGTACCTTCCCACGGGGGTTGGTAATACGACTACACCATGCGGGATGTTTGGCATTGAGGTCCCCCGCCATAAGGACGGAGTCACTCATGTCAAGAAGGGCGGTAAGGTCGCTTCGAAGTGAGGCGTTTATCGATGAATTTACATCTACTACGTTGGACGGTGAGAGGTACGCGGATACTATTGTGATAGAGGGATGGCCCGTCATGCCTAGCCGGCAAACGGATACCTCTAAGTGGGCAAGGGGCGGCGGATCCATAGGGATGCAGTGCAGGGAGTTCCTATAATATATTAGAGTGCCACCTCTGTGGCATCTCGTCCTATCGTTCCTAACTAGCCGGTAATTGGCTATCTTGGGATCCCTAAGGTGGGGTTTGAGGAAGGTCTCTTGGACCAGAAGGATGTCGAGACTATGATCGCGTAGGAAAGTCGCGATCTCATCCCGTTGATTGGTGATGCCATTGGCATTGAAGTAACCTAGCTTTAGGGATCGGGCTTTAATCTCTTACCAGCCGTGTTATTCATTTTGGCTGTTTAAAAAGGTTGTCAAAGTGACTTTTGACATCGGGATACTTAGAGTATACCCGAATCAGGGAGTTAATGCTGGTGCAGGCCACGACCTCCGTTGCCATTTCGATGGCGCGGGGGGACTGAAAGAAACTGAAAGTATTCCCTAGGATGAGGAACGCATCGAGTTCCGGCTCATCCGAGCGAGGGAGTGACTGGGGAGGAGGTGGAGGCTGAGAAGCCACAACGACCGGAGCAGAGGGCATGATGGGTTGATCCATCAGCCCAGGGACTTTCGGCCTTAGTGCCGGGAAGTTTTGGGCGTGATTCGCCGCCGTCCAAGGAGTTGGACGCTGGGGACTGAGGGTCTGGGGGAGCTCAGACGAGAGTGTAGGACACTCTCGTCCCTGGCGTGCGCCAGCGCGCGTTGCCAGTTTAGGGGCGGAGGTTTTCGGGGCTTTCGGACAGCCTCGGTAGTTGGCGGGGTGGCCAGATTGCCCGCACAGCACGCAGCTGGGCGGGTCTGGGCACTGGGACCTATCTTTTGGGCGATTGCACTCCGCGGTGCCGTGATCGCCCAGGCACTTTACGCACCGGGGTTTGCCGAAGCAATTCCGTTGCGCGTGCCCATAGAGCTGGCAACGGTGGCATTGGCCTACCGTGCCACTCTTGTGTGGCTTCTCAATGAGAATTCCTGAAAGACTGCATACAGTCTTCAGCGCAAAGATGGGGTGGGGACCTTCGGAGACGGGGTGGCAGATGACGAGGACGTTGTTAGACGCCCTGCCACCTCTGCCGTGCATACGGTGCACCTCAATCACCGGGATGTTCTGGGACTCTAAGTCGCAGACGATCTCGGTGGTGGGGATCTCACTGGGGATCCGGCAGAGGACCACCCGAACTGGCTTGCTCTCATGGAGCGTATAGGTATGGTGGGGGATATTTCGAGCCTTGAGTAGCTTCGAAAGCGCGCGGTGGTCGTTAGCTGTCGCTAACCCTACTTTTATGCCGTTCTGAACGGCGCGGACATTCCTGTAGGCGATGCGTTGCTCGCCACACGCTTTGGACACGTTTGTCCAAGCCCCCTTGTCATGGATGAAGATGGGTGGGGGAGGGATGGTCTTGCGCACTGAGGCGCTGACGACTGGGGTTTGGGTAGGGCTGGGCCTAGTGGCCGAGGAAGTGGAGGGCTGGCTCTGCACTAAGCGTGCTGGCTCGGGAGGGGAGGGTTTCTTGGCCTTAGGGGCCTGAGTGGAGGACGAGGCCTGCGACCTCTTCTTCCTCTTTCCCTCGACGAGGATAAACTCGTCGGAGGAAGAGGTTTGATCGGAGGAGTGCTCGGACTCCGCTCGCTCTGAGCGCTCAGAGTGTATGCTCTCTGCGCGCTCCGAGCGCTCGCCTTCCGAGCTCTCTTTTTCTTGTTCCTTCTCCTCAGAGTCCATTTCGACGTCTGGGGGGGAGGGGGACCTATCTGCGATGGGCGCGGGGGTGGGATCTATCTCCGGCTGCGGGATGGGTGGCAACGCGGGAACGTGTATGAGACGGGGATTGACTTTTATGGAGTCAATCTCCACTTCATACTTTTCCTGTAGAGCGGGGTTTTCGTTTAGGATATTTCCTAGTATCTCGGTTGTTCGATTCAACCGAATCTGTAGGGAGTCTACCTTAGTCATGAGATCCCTTACTATGTTTGCCATGTCCTCCATGTTGGAGGCGACAATGGTGGGCATCCTAATCTCCTAACCCTAACATAAGCGCCTCGAGGAGACACGTCAAACGTGAGCTCCCCGAGCAGACGGTCCCCAGAGAGCCCTGCCCCGGAGTTTCTCCTAACACTTCGCTACCGAGAAGAGAAACCCAGACAAACTCGGTAGCTGTGTTGCCGTCTGATGTGGCCTGAAGGGCCCTATTTGCCTGACCCTCCGGGCGGGAATGACCCGGAGGTGAGTTCGCTCCCTGCGGGGATAGCAGGGAGGTGTGTGCCTAATGGTGTGCCCTAAGCTTGTAATCCGGTCGCCAATCTTAATGTGCGAACCGGGCCCTATTGGGTCTAGTGCGAAGGGGTAGATACACCCAACCGACACTAGGTGTGTAAGCTGTGAAGAGAACTCAGTAACTAGGTTTGACTAGGAGATCCCCCAAGGCCAAAACCTAGCACTCGACTCCAATTGACTGCTTCACCCTGAAGGGGATCAGCGGGTGCGTCGGGTCAGCACCCCCTTGGTATTGTTGACACCGTGAGGTTTCCAACCAAGGACCACGAAACTGTGGTTTTACCCTGAAGGGGCCAAACCAAATTGTTTTGACAATTCTCTGTTAGAGAAACACGATATCCTTCACCGCCTCGAAAAATGCGGATCCGGACCAGGCGTCGTAGTCGGCGACTACGAGTGACGTCACGGCGGGCGTGACGAACGGAGCGATGACTCAGGCACGGAACGATCGAGAGCGCGGAGCGGCACGACTGTCGCGGGCGAGCGTCGGAGCAGAATGTGTGTGTCTAGAACGACTGAGCGGCGGCTTTTATACACAGTGTAAACAGGTGACGTCATATCGTACGATTTGAAAACAGATTTGTTAACCTTTGTATTTTAACATTAAACTATGATTAAATGATATAAAAATACAGTAAATATGTTGAAATTAATTAGTTCAATTACATATTAGTCTTAGAGTTAGTAAACAAACAACGTTATTTTTTAAATAACGTTCAAGTATGCTGTTATACAAGACAACAATGAAAGAACAGTTTAAACTATCTTATAAATAGGTTTCGTAATAGTGTTTACAAGGTTTTGATAATAAATAGTTAAATGTTGTGTATCACATGATAAAAAGGTTATAATTATTATAGTGATATTTTAATTTGTGTTCAATTAAGGAAATAAACATGAGTTAATGTAATAGAATTAACCAACTGAAATTATTTGAATAATCCATCACGGCCAAACTGACCTGTACTTCGCTCTCGAAGTACCAACTAATTTTAATCAATACAATAGCCTCTGGCCTTGACATACCAGTCCTATCACCTGCGGCGCATGAGTTTCAGAAAGGTATCAGGGCAGGGCTGCCAAGCAGTTTACATATGGCCGCTGGCCTTGACATACTAGTCCTACCACCTGCTGCGCATGGATTTCAGAAAGGCATCAGGGCAGGGCCTCAGCAGTCTTTAATAACCTCTATATTTTTTATAAGATTATATTCAATAATTTCAAACAAATAACGTTAATTGAACACAAATTATAAGTAAGGTATATAGTTTCAACACTTATTTCATTATACGTCATTAACTATTTTGGTCTTGAAGTACAAAGAATTGCCAAATGTGATTTATAATATTTTCTTACCTCAACGTCTTTTCATTTCATTCTTATTTTCTATGTTTTAACTATGAGTTTGTTTATGTTTTGCCAATTGCATAGATGTGTCATGCTCCCTCCACCCACTGCTAGTGGGATAGGCAAGCACCAAACAAAAGATCGACGAGCGGAAACATATCTCACTATTATTTAACTCATCGTGTTCCAATTATGGTTATTAGAAATATATTAATAATCACATTTAACATTACAAACAAACTATAATGACTTATGATTTTAATAAAGATTTAAAAACAAAAATCATGGTTACCTCAACAATACAAACTTTGATCCCCTATTTAAATTAATTTTCACGTAACCTCTGGGGAAATTATGAATTAAAAAAAAATCCTTCCCTATTCCTTGTTTACAATAAAAAGGGAATCTCTGTGCAAAATCTCAGCTGTTAGTTCCAAGGTTTTGGGCTAGGCGTTGATGAGTCAGTCAGTAAGGACTTTTCTTGTTGTTTATATAGATATTTTTTATTTCCCAGGAAACCATAGTAACCATTTATATTTAATTATTTAACTACAATCCAATTTTATGTTATTATATTTTATATTATTATATTTTATTTTATTATTATTTTTGAATATTATGATAGAATTATAAGAAATAATTTAATTAATATTAACACCAATTTTATTGATTTTATTGAATTTATTTATTTTTGCTAACTTTACTAATTCGTAAAGCTTATCGTTTCTCCGGTAATACGTGATAAACAAATAATAATGATAACAAAATAATATGCATTATTAAGTAAGTAATATTGTTTTGTATATATAGCACACTAGTTAGAAAAAAAAAGAAACATTTTAAAATTTATGCCACGTCCCTAATATATAATTTGTGGATAACGGTGTGGGAGCACATTAACTTAAATTTATTTGTTATGATTTTATAGTTTATAAAAATGTGTTACTGTTTGTTATTCCCTAATAAATAAATTAAATTAAATTTATTTAAATTCATTCTAATTCAGCAATATCTAACCAGCTTACTCCATACTTTGAGGAGTATATTTACTAGTTGATAATCCAGAAAGGCTTTAGAAAAAAAAAATCTATTGATGTAGCCATATACGATTTCTTGCAAACAGCAGCAGAGTCGATAAAATAACTACCAACTCTAGCGCTTTACATGGATATGTCAAAAGCTTTTGATCGCGTAGATCATAAAATACTAGTAAATAAACTTAACGAATATGGAACAAAAGGAAACGTATTAAATTTAATCGAATCTTAATTTAGTAATAGGCAGCAAATAACTGTATTAGTCAGGAAAAGTGAAAAAAAAACAGATATATTTTTCAAATCTGACCAGAGAACGTTTGGAGTGCCACAAGGAAGTGTACTCGGGTCACCCCTATTTATTATTTACATTAATGACTTTTCAACAGCTTCCATTTATCCAATGACTAGTTTGGAGACGATAGTACTTTACTTTTTAATAGTGATGAATTAAGTGCACTAGAGACGGATATTGATTCTAGCATAAAATCGGATGTGAATTGGCTACAGAATAATAATTTTGGTTATAAATCTAGACAAGACAGTTATAATGAATTTCCAACAGAGGCTTTTCCGGAATCTGAACTTCAATTAGTTACGATGTTAAAACTATTAATGAGACCAAAGTGACGAAATTTCTCGGATTAATTATAGAAAGCACATTAAAATGGCATACACATATTCACAATGTGTGTACTAAATTAAAGAAAAATTAATATGCCTTGCATATGTTAAGTAAAATAACAAATCAAACAACAGTCTTAACAGCATATCACGGCCTGGTTACCTCAACATTGAGATACGGAATTATATTTTGGGGTAATGCAACAGATAATATTAAGCAAATAGAAATATGTCAAAATAAATTAATTAAATTACTTTTTCACTATCACTATCTAACACCTACAGAAAAAAATTACAAAGAAACTAAATTGATGACACTATCACAAATATATAAGTAGAACACATGCATCCTAGTATACAAGCTGCTACATAAAAAAATTAATTCTAAAATAACATTTACAACAAAAGGACAAACACAAAAACGCAGCACTAGACGAAAAAACAATATCTGTCTCAGACCACCACGAACTAACTACGGAAAGAAAAGTATATTATACGAAGGAGCAGAATTATATAACAAATTGCCAAACGACGTAAAAGAGATTCAGTCATTTAGCTTATTCAAAAAAACCGTAAAGCACCACATCACGAAGGTTTTTTCTCGAGTTTAAATTTAAATAAAACAAATTATAACAAATTACCAAATAACTAATTGCTATACAGTTACTATCAAGGAACAACAAGTAATTGTTCACTCACCTATTAGCTTCTCTAGCTACATGTGGGTAGTTAGGGAAAAGTATATTCTAACTGCGACAAGCAATTTATGTATGAGTACCTACCTATTGTCTGTGTAACAATATTAATGTTTTTAATTAATTAACTTGTATTTTTCATATTAAGTGAAGTGTATTCTTTTTGAGAAATAAATGTCTTAAACCGTATAAAGATACGGTATTTATGTTCCAAAAAGATGCATTAGAGCGATTTGTAATTTAAAGAGTACAGACAGTTGCAAAATACTCTTTAAAGATACTAAAATATTAACAGTTCCCTCATTATATATATATACGAAATATCCATGTTCGTCAAAAATAATTTACATCAATTTTCTAGAGTAAATAGAAAACGTCGTTGTGACCAGTTACAAATAGTTGTATCCAAAACTTCAATATATAGGAACAGTATTTTCGTAATGGCTCCAAAACTATATATTAGATTGCCAAAGGGTGAAGAAGAAGAAGAATGAGGGAAATGTCAGCCATTTTAAGCGTAAATTCACTTTTATTTCTAGTTGAAAAGACATACTACTCCATTAGACTTTTTAAATGACAAGTATTAACGAATTTCATGTCCGACAGTATTTATTAATTTTATTTATTTTAATTCATTTATTTTAATTCATTTATTTTAATTCATTTATTTTAATTCTTTTATTTTAATTCATTTATTTTAATTCATTAATTTTAATTCATTCTTTTTAATTCATTCATTTTCAAATTCAGTTCAATTTCAAATTCAGTTCAATTTCAAATTCAGTTCAATTTTAAATTCAGTTCAATTTCAAATTCAGTTCAATTTCAAATTCAGTTCAATTTCAAATTTAGTTCAATTTCAAATTCAGTTCGATTTCAAATTCAGTTCAATTTCAAATTCAGTTTAATTCAATCGTATTCAATCCAGTTCAATTCAATTTGTCATAATGAAATGAATTTCATTTTTATTAACGGATCTGGACAGCAGGTATCTACTTTAATACACAACTGCCTCATCCAAATCAAATTATCGAGAGAAAAAAAAAGTGATGTTATTACGTTTTTTTTAACATGTTTTAGAACAGAAACTTGGTAGTAGCAAAATAAAGGTTACTTATTATTTAACATGACTTGGTATACGCAAAGGAGAAAAAACGGTAAATGTTTTTATCATTGTGATAACCAATCCTTAAATTATCCATAGACCGTTCGGCCAATCTGACTATTCAGCAAACATACTACAAAACATACTAAGGCATTTAGTTACAGTGAATACATATCGTTCTACTTGTGATGCGCTTAAAAATGACCTAATTTGACTACTGCTAAAATTGGTTTAAACTTATTTAATTGTTTTTTTTTTTCTTACTTGACTCCCGTTATCATCGGCTTTTGCAACTGTTTTCATGCTGGTCCATCAAGGTTATTCGCAAGGTTCCTCGATGTTATGGCACCATCAGGCTGAATTGCTGTCACTGGCTACTGGATCAAGGTCCGGAAGCACCACATCATCATCTGAACGGCGGCAATAGCCCGAGACAGCATCTCGGATGAAGAGGCCTTCCAATATTGCGGGATCCATTCTGAAACTTTTCACAAAATGCATTAGAATTAGGGCAATAGTGACATACATGTACCCTCTACTTGAAATAACATCAAGGCCTAAAACAAATGTACAGTTAACCAAAACTAGAACTGAAAAGAGTAACTGGAAAACAATCGGACAATCGTGACCTATATTCAAGTACGAGGGTACTTGAATATTTTATTCTTAAAATAAAATCACATCGACTATGAACCAAGACTCAATAAACCGAAACAAAATAAGTGGGCTGTGAACAATCCCACTTCTGATGTGAGATTAAGTATATAAAATAGATGTATATATATAGTATATGTATAAAGAATGTTGTTATTTTTTAAAAGTAATTAATTATCAATATGAATTTATATGTATTTACCGATTAATTATCAATTAATCGATATTACCATGATTGTCAGGTATATTATAGAAATAATTTAGCCATTTGTATAGCCATATCAATTTATTCATTTACCACACAGTTCGGAAAGGGTTGTTTTCTGTGGAGAAGAACCGGCAAGAAACTCCACAGTTACTCTTTTCAAAACATAATTCATTTCCACATAAACATCAATTCACTATATGTACTTTACAATATTACCACAATGTGATTACTATCGTTATAACTTATAGCTTTATTTACTTGTGTATCTACTATTTCATTACTCCATTACATATTATATAAGTAAAGTTATTTATGTATATATTTATATTCTATGTTTATATATTGTAACATTATGTATTTATTTAAGTATATGTTATTTTTATTGCATTGTGAGTATGTGTAAGTATATTTAATATTTTAGTTTTAGACTTCACATATTCATATTTATTTCTCTTCTTGTTCTCACACACTATTGTCTACATTTCTTTTTCACTTCTCCTTTCGCAGGTCTGCTGGAAGAAATTTCTTAAGAAATAAGCAGTTCCTTTGTACTCAGATATTATAATTATGTTTATCTTAATGTATTTTACTGTGTGTACATAAATAATAAAATAAATAAATAAATCACACAATTATCAATTAATAACACTGTTACATTAAAGTAACAAATACAAAATAATTAATTTATATTCAAACACAATAGCAATACGATAGGATTTTTATACCAATTCTACACATAAAAATATTAATAAAAGTTAGAAACAACACAAGTTCACTTAACTTAGGTCCGTTCGGTGTGACTGCTCCAGAGCGACCGTGAGTGACTGTGTCTAGAACTTTTTTTTTTTTTTAGGTAGGGCCACTCGTAGATCAGCTCAGTAAAGCTGTGCGTCTACTTAACCGGTCTGTCCTGTGGTGACCTCTAATAAATTAAAGGCCCCCAGCCAGGGCTTGTGTCTAGAACGACTGAGCGGCGGCTTTTAAACACAGTGTAAACAAGTGACGTCATATCGTACGATTTTAAAACAGATTTGTTAACCTTTGTTTTTTAACATTAAACTATGATTAAATGATATAAAAATACAGTAAATATGTTGAAATTAATTAGTTCAATTACATATTAGTCTTAGAGTTAGTAAACAAACAACGTTATTTTTTAAATAACGTTCAAGTATGCTGTTATACAAGACAACAATGAAAGAACAGTTTAAACTATCTTATAAATAGGTTTCGTAATAGTGTTTACAAGGTTTTGATAATAAATAGTTAAATGTTGTGTATCACATGATAAAAAGGTTATAATTATTATAGTGATATTTTAATTTGTGTTCAATTAAAGAAATAAACTTGAGTTAATGTAATAAACCAACTGAAATTATTTGAATAATCCATCACACGCAACTTTTTTACAGAATAAATTTGTGATTCCTCCTCCTTAAGTCGGTCCTTCAGTGCTGAGGATCGTGACTACGACGGAAACACTGCAACAGGCTCCTCCATCTTCTACTGTTTTCAGCTAGATGGACATGGCCTGGGACATCAGCATCTGCAGTACTTCGGACACCTGGTCAGCCCATCGTCTGGGACTACGTCCTCTTGGTCGTTTACCATCTATGTTGCCGGTAACAATGCGCTTTTCCAGGTTGTCCCAACTTCCAAATGCTATATGACCGAAGTACTGCAGTATTCTGTGGAGACATACATATTGTGGAGAGTCGCTGTTGTGTGTCTTGCTCCTGTACTATCGTGATGTTAGTGCGACGCGCTGTCCAGGAGATGCGTAGCATTCTTCGCCAGCACCACATATCGAAAGTTTCACAGCCGTAAAAGAGAATAGAAAAGACCAATATGCGGATAATTTGTGATTAACAATAAATATTTGCGAATGATCATGATGATAGAGGTAGGCTAAATTCCATTATCCTTCTGCGAGATTTGCATCTTTAAATACAGTACATTTTACAGAGTTTTTACAGATCTTACAACAAGCTACTGGACAACTTTTTATAAAGCCTCAAGCATTTCTCGAAAACTGAAGAATTTCTACCAGCTCTCCTACTATTAAACTTTGTTCGCCTGTGATCTTAGTGAGTGCCTACCTATGTGTATACGTCCAAATCCATTTACAAACATATGTAATTTCTTCGTCCCATCCACACGCCACAACACGTCACAAAACTTACTATTAAATCTGCCACGAGAGCCACAGTTCCTTTGTCCCTGTAACCTAAGAATTTGAAGACGCCACAAAGGACATTATCTAGACATTGACTATGGAGAGCTCTTGAGTTAATTATTATTTATTTATTATATGTATAACATTCGTTATCATTTTAATGGTTAGGTACAAGGTTTGTGATCTTCATTTGGGACAATTCCCTACTTAATATCGTAATTAATGCGAGACAGTCTGGCTGTCTGTCTGATACATTTCACTGTTTGCGTACAGCTAAGGAGAGGATTAAGGAGTATAAGGAGATTCCCTTTTTTTCTGGGTAGGAAAATCATCGAATAACTTCTCCCGCTCTGGGTTAAGCGGAAGGGAGTGTTAGACTTCTACTGACTAAAAACTCACCCTGTACCTTCAGCTGCCCGGGAGTTCCGGGGCCGCGGTATCTTGTTAGTACATTTCCACAACCCCGGCGGGCAATGGCTTTATGAGGCCTCATCACTAATGCTGACAGCTCCTTGAGGCGCGCGTGGAACATGACGCGCCGCCGACCCGGGCCTGTTCCTTACCGGACGGTGAGCTACCCCTGTTCACTGTCCGTGAACAGGGATAGCTCACCGCGCCTACGGTGGCCGGAGATCGGACCGCGATCCCCGACGCCCAGGACGTCGACCACGGCGGCTGGGGCGTGAGGAAGAGAGTTGCCTCTCCGTCGCGCGTTCGGCCTCCTCCTTCGCTAGCATGACTGCTTCGCAGTACGAGGCGACTGCATCCCATTCTCTCTCGCTCCGCACCATCATCTGAACCAAGGCCGGGCGCGTGAGGTCACCGCCGTCGATCGCCTCCACGAGGACACAGCGGTGCTCCGCCCAAGCAGGGCACACCTGCGTAAGGAGATTCCCCTGAGTCTATGTTTTGATGTTTCCTGATAGCTATAACCTGAGGGTGAATAATTTATGTCTGGATAAGTGTGCTTCCTCTTCGATTATATCATCGATTACCATCAGGTGAGATGGTGGTCAAACGCGAGCCTATTATAAAAAAACTACTTACTAATCCTAAATGGATTAAACGTTTTTTTTTTTTAAAGCAGATGACTGATTTTGATGTAATCTGGTACGGAGATGGATTAGCTCTTAGAGAAGGACATTTTTTTTAACTGAAAATAGGTTCGCGTTTGATACTATCTCACATGATGGTAAGTGATGATGCGGTCGAAGATGGAGCACGCTTACCTAAAAGTAACCTATTCACTCTTGACTTAAAGACCTAGGTTGTAGCTATCGGGAAACACAGACTCCGGCAGGGAATTCCACTCCTTAGCCGTACGCACAATGAAGGTATTCCCAAAACGTTTTGTGCGTATGGCTGGGATGTCCACTATGTAACGATGGCGCTTCGCCGTTTGTCATCGGCAACGTTTATAGCTTAAAAATGTAAGCGTAGCTGCGGTCTGGTACGTTAGAAATAACCAACCACTGTCATACATAAAATGGACGGACAGACATTGTTTTTTGTTCTCATTTTCAGAAACGTTGTTAAGAAGAAGGTAGAAATAATATTGCTGTTGGTTTGGAGAAGGGCAATCCAGGAGTGGATGTCTTTGAACTGATATTATTAAGTGAATTTCATGCATTGTAAGATTTTTAAGTACTTACCTTATTATTACTAAGCCTCCGTTCTCCGTCTGGCTGTCCCCGCTGTGCCAGAGTTGTGTGTCTTATAATTTTATCTCCAACTTTTTGTGTAAGTATAATTTCTCACCCGATGTCAGAGCATGGTAATAAGTACTCTCCGATAACTGATATAATTATAATAAGTAATCATGAGTGTCACACATCATATACATATAATATTAAGTCGTTCCCGCTGTCATATGAAGTTGGTTCTATGCCTGATCTCTATATGTTCGCGTCAGCTTGCCATCTCATCGGACTAAGAGAGTAAAAAAAAGGAGTACTTGCGCATATACTTGTGCACTATAATATCTCTTGCGCTGCTGGCTGATTTCCACTGAAATTGGCAGCCTTAGCCGAAATCAGTCAGGAGGACTGAAAAATTAGATGTTTTGGATGTTTCATATTCAAATTCAAATTCTTTATTCCGGATTAAAAATCCATAGATGTGTTAGTGTAATGCTTAGGCTAGGGTTAGTACAGAATATAAACAAAATTATTTATAACTAGCTTTATGGGAAGGACCATCAATTTATGGGAAACGTGCCCCGAATGATAGTCATTCCCATAAAGTGAATCATGAAAGGAGAGTTTAATCTCTCCGCCAATCTCTCCGCCACAGTCGACAGAATGCTGCTGTTACTCGCCCGCACTCTTCTAACCAGTGAACAGAGTTTTTTGCGCATGATGGCGTGGAACCCATCTGTATGCGTCTTCGCAAACATCTCTGACGCACTACAGAAGCGGGGAAGTCTCAACAGCATTCTGAAAATATTATTGTATTGGATGCGCAAGACATCCAGCGCCTTCTTGGTATACTTGACCCAGAGACTGCTCGTGTAGAAAGTCTGGCAATAATAGTAATTATATGAAATATCCAAAACATCTAATTTTTTTGTTGATTTCATTTACTAGCAACTCCATATATCAACGAGATTCTAGCTTTTAAGAAACCATGCATATAGTACCTTGAGGGCAACTTTCTACGTTTGAAGTCATAAAAAAATTCCAACTACAGCATTGTTTTACGTCTGAGTGGAGGATCTCTAACTCCAAATCATTACTCAAAGGTTTTATGTTCTTGAAGAATGATGGCCCACCTGATATTTTAGGCCATCATAAAAGTCGTTGGCACGAAAGTAATAAATGAATATTGCTTATACTCGTACATTTAAGGGTGTATTGCAGATTCCTTTTAGACATATTTACCAATAGCAAGAAAAGGTTCATAAAAGTTTTGCTATGACGTCTAAAAGCTATCAGGAGTCCTGTGCAAAAGAGTCGGAACTAAGTAAATATATAACGAATAGCGCTTTCCTTTTCTAACAAAGCGTATACATGACGTGTTTGACTGTAGAGGTTGTAGATTACAATTTATATATACTAGCTTCTGCGCGCGACTTCGTCCGCGTAGAAGTCGAAAATATTCCACGGGAAAGATAATTTATAGCCTATAGCACTCAGGGATAATGTAGCTACATGTAAGCGAAAGAATTTTCAAAATCGGTTCGGTAGTTTCAGAGATTACCCCCTACATACAAACTTAAAAATTTTACCTCTTTATAATATTAGTATAGATAATACGTATAAACCATTTTTTTTAATTAGAAAAGTAGCTTTGGAAATAAAACAAACTCAAAAGAACACTCCGCATATTAGCCTATATCTATACTAATATTATAAATCTGAAGAGTTTGTTTGTTTGTTTGCTTGAACGCGCTAATCTCAGGAACTACGCTTCTGATTTGAAAAATTTTTTCAATGTTAGATAGCCCATTTATCAAGGAAGGCTATAGGCTATATATCATCACGCTAAGACCAATAGGAGCGGAGCACTAATGAAGAATGTTTCAAAATCGGAGGATTTTTTTTCCACGCGGACAAAGTCGCGGGCAGAAGCTAGTAATATATGGTGCTCGTATGATTTGATCAGTACGGATTGTATGGATCAAAATTGACTTCAACCTCAGAGCTTATTTCGGTGTTTCTTATTGGGGTATTTAGGTAGGGAAGGCCGCACAGTGGCTCGTCCCCATACAAGAGGTTGGACATAGAATCAAACATTGAAAAAGTATTTAATTAAAAAAATATATATATATACGGTTGCACTCCTCTATTAAAGAACAACAAAAATAGTTACTACGCTTTTTTTATTTGACCAGCACTTTAGGAGCGATTCGATGAAAACTGTTATTTTTGTATGGAAACGAACACAAAAATGTCTGTATCTCATGATTCCCTCCTTGTTTTGATTTGCGGTTTTCAACCTCATTGTTGATAACTTTTAGTAGCTGTTTATAGGTTTAATAATACTTCAGAAATATGTTGTAATAATATTTGAGAAAATGGGCCGCACCTGAATTTCGCTTTCTGCACTTCATCACAAAATCAATTCTAAACTACCATAACTAGCAGCGGAGAAAGTACCTACCACGGAGTACCACCTGTGACACGTGGCTTGTATCCGCAACCCCCAACCATAACACTTCGAGTAACTTCACCTACTCTTTGCACCTGAAACGTGTGTAGAGTTTTAATATGACATTTTTTGTTGCTGTAACTGGTAAATGAACAACACGGCGCATGGTCAAACAACCGGCTTATAATAACTTGTGAACTGTGCATGCTATGGATAAATATTTCATTTCGCAAGTCAGTTTTTTATATTTTAAATATAAGACCATTGCCTATGTCATACATATACTTATTCTATACACAGCGATTACATAATTCATTTAGAAAGTCTTTCACAGGATTTATTTATTTATAAACAATAGCTTCTGTGTACAGAATTTCTTAGGTACAAGTTACAAACAGCCTCAGACTTTTAAAGTCTCCAATTATAACTGGCTGTTTTTCGTATTAAAAACTGAAAACACAATTAAAAAAATAACACAATTCGAGTCGAAATTCGATCATAATTTTGATTATTTTGAAAGTTAATACTTTCTATCTTGCCTATCTGTATTACTTTTGTTTTACGGATGGGAAAATCTTCTAATGACTTCTCCCGCTCTGGGAGGAGCGGAAGGGAGTGTCAGACTTTCACTGACTAAAATCCACCCTGTTCCTTCACTGCCCCTAAGTTCCAGGGCCGGAGTATCTCGTTAGACCTGTTTGTACTCCTACATATTAACTTTAACGGTGCCAAATAGATTCTCCCTGTAATTTGCGTAAGTTGTACTAAGTTTTTGTTTCAAGTATTAATATATCCCACCAAAAACATCCTGTAAAAAATTAGCCAAATCTCAACCAAACTGCTTGTTTCTCTATAAAAAGTAATGAAATCTCTAAGCAAAGCGAAGCCAAGTCTAAGGATCATCACTGCGATTTCTTTATTAATATAGTTAGATTATATGTAACCGGCCGTTGAACATATGCACTTTTACTAGTTAATACATAGAAGTCAACGGCCAAGTCATATAAAATCTAACTATATTAATAAAGAAATCGCAGTGAAGATCCTTAGACATGGCTTCGCTTTGCTTAGAGAGTTCATTACTTTTTATAGAGAAACAAGCAGCTTAGGCGAGATTTGGCTAATTTTTTACAGGATAGTTTTGGTGGGATTTCACTTCTTTTTGCAGAAAGCTATTTTTTACTTGATTAGTTTCTTAATTATTCAGACTACAGTTTCATATTCATTTATAAGAAGAGGCTCGTCATATTGAATAACTTTTGTCAAGGCGTATTTCCATATCTCCCATAGTTCAGCTGAGCTCTAAGGGTTCTTCATCAGATACTTCAACCTTCAATTTTTTATACACATCAGTAGAAGGGACTCATCACTCTGAATAACTTTTGTCAAGGCACATTTCCATATCTCCCATAGTTCAGCTGAGCTCTTACGGTTCTTCATCAGATACTTCAGACCTTCATTTTTTATACACATCAGTAAAAAGGGCTCGTCACACTGAATAACTTTTGTCAAGGCGCATTTCCATATATCCCATAGTTCAGCTGAACTCTTAGGGTTCTTCATCAGATACTTCAGACCTTCAATTTTTTAATTTCAAAAGAAAGGGCTAACCACACTCATTAAACTTTGTGAACATAGCATGTCGATAATTTCAATAGTTTGACTGGTCTGTTACGGTTTCTCTTCAGGGTCGTAAGATACTCCAGATCTTCCATGATCCTAGTTTTGATAGTTTTCCCTTCATATAGGCACTAAACCCTACCTCTATGCCAAATTTCAGCTCTCTAGGTTTATTTTTATTTATTTATTTGTCTCAGACCATTGATCCATAGAGTGTTAGTAAAAAACTTAACCTATTGTTAGTAAAATAAATTAAAACATAACATCAATTTAATTGGCGACATGCACGCCTGTGCGCACATGCCTACCAGCCCAGTGCCTGACAAATGGCCCATCTATTTTGTCCGCCAGTGTAACTAGAATGTTGTTGGGCCACCCCTGAATCGCTACAGCGCAGATGCACATCGCTTGCGCATAACAGCATAAAAGTCATCTACTCTCGCTTCAGCAAACATGCCCGACGCGCTGCAAAACCGAGGTAGCCCCAACAAAACCCTCAGCGTATTATTATATTGAACGCGCAGAGCGCTGTAGGCCTTTTGCATATACCTGATCCACAGGCTGCACGAGTAAAACGATTGACAATAGCTCGGAATAGAGTCAGTTTTACCTCTTTAGTACACCGTGCAAACCTGCGCGCAAGCATATTGCATCTGGCCGCCAACGCTCTGCGCTCCCTATCTATGTCTTGGTCGTCTTCGAGGAAATCCGTGACCACATGACCGAGGTATTTTATATGAGTGACGAGCTCCAACGGAGTTCCTTGTAACCTTACGGGTGGAATACTTGATGGAGTATTATTGCGCTCTTTAAAAACGATTATTTTGCTTTTAGTTTCATTATACCTCAAGCCATGAGCCTCCGCATAACTCTCACAGACGGCCAATAATTTCCTTAAGCCTTATGATGATGGACTGAGCAACAACATGTCATCAGCATAACTTATGTTGTTGATCATTCTTCCCTCAATAGAGCATCCGACCATGGTGCCGCTCAACTCACCAACCAGCCGATCCATATATAGGTTAAAAAGACTGGGTGATGTTAACCCTCCCTGCCTTACGCCACAATCTAGCCTGTAAAAAGATGTATGTATGTATGGGAAGTACTAGTTCTATTTTGATGATCAGTGAGTCTATATAATTATGTATGTCGAAATAGTACAACTTTGCTTTTGCATAACTTACGAAATAAATAAGCTACAAACATGAAATTTTGTGGTTTAAGTGTGTGCTGGTAGCTTACTAGATAACGATAATTTCAGCGTTCTAAATCTATCCAGAGGTCCCGAAATAGGGGCCTGGAAATACGCCGAAATGATTCCAGAAAAGGATGGTACGGCAGTGTTTGCTTTGCGCTCGACTTGTCGGGGGCACTGCCGTGCCCCCAGATAGATTACAGAATCAATCAAGAATGTATTCTCTCTTCACAAAGTTACCTTATACATAATTAATCTAGTACAATTTCTTAAGCTGTATTCTTTGTGTGAGACTGGTGCCTGTAATAGGTTTTTGGAAAAAAAATCACAGGTCACCAGGCCCCTTCACGGCTAGAATTAGCTTTTACTTAGGTGCCGTGTAAGGAAAAGGGAGTAAGTATTATTAAAAAGAAAAAATAGAAATAGAAATGTAGCTATCACACAAAAAAAAAAAACAAATTATAAATTAATAAAACAATAAAACTAAAACTCTAATTAAGCAGAATTTATTAACTCGTGCTGTGACTTGTGAGGTGGGTTGTGTGAGTGAGAAGATTGTGTAGTGTGCTTGTGTGTGATATTTGTCGGTTGGGTAAAAAGTGTGTGAGTGAGGTGACTGAAGTAAGAATCAGTTGTTTCTTTCGGTGTAACATGCAAAAAATATGAATATATATACATATACAACGTGTAACGGAAACTCCATATCTATCCAAAAGGACTGAAGACAACATCTGGTATGGAGTCTCTATGCACAGTTTCAGGTCAAAATGAGTGACTCAAAGACTTGATACCAAATTATCGGTTTCACATGTTTCTTGAATACCATACATAACAAATGTGTCACAGCACTACGAGGGTCAATAACTTTCCACGTCACTTGCCAATAACACGATAATTCTCTTCATTCTTCTTCATTTGAAAAAATGGGCCTCTGGTATCAATCTATTGAAATTTCTAATAAGTTCTACGTAGACATAGGATTACAAAAACCTTGCCATATTATTAACTATCGTCCAAAGAAGGCATGCGATTGTTATGTACCCTTTATGTTACATGTAGTATAGCGAATAATATATCTAATGCTTGACTACTATCCGAGTTCTGTAGCTTTCTCTGGCAAACCTGGCCTACAGGCTTAATTAGAAAACGGCAATTAACTTATTTCGCTAAAGTAATTGAAAAGAAACCCAAACATTCGTTTCGGATTCCCGTCTACGAAATTGGAACCAAGTACCTTCCAACCTACATATCTAACCATTACACAGTATTATAGAAAAATCAATCTTTACTGAGGAGAGATGGGGTGGGCTCGCTGTACGCAAAATATTTAGTACTAGTTTACTGCACTGAGGAATTAATCAGGAAAATTCTGGCTTCCACACTAAACGAAACTTCCTCATTGGTCAATACAATACTCTCGCGTGAGTGTACTCCTCGTCGAGACGATACACAGACTAAAATATTGCAGAATACTGAGCCTACAATGTGCTATAAAAATTAAACTTGCTGAAACTTTGGTTCAATCAATGAAACCTCCAACAATAATCGTTTGAATCCCAGCCAATTTATACAAAACCACATGAAATATACACTCAAACCTCTTTTCAGCTATTAGTGAATGCCGTATGAAAATCCTTACATTCGTTTTTGAGTTTAGCACGTTGAGACGGACAGATGCAGCGACGAGACTTTGTTTATTTATGTGTAGGCTGGCTGGCTGGCTGGCTGGCTGGCTGGATAGAAAGGGAAAGAAGGGAGATAGCGCCAGTGATGGGAAGACGAAGATACTTGTCAGTTAGAGTGGGATGCTCCAGAACAGAATTTCATGGCAATTTTTAAGGGAGTACTCCCCTTTTTTTGTCAGGTGGGATAATCATCGAATGACTTCTCCCGCTCTGGGTTAAGTGGAAGGGTGTGTCAGACTTCTACTGACTAAAAACCCACCCTGTTCCTTCAGCTGCCCTTAACTTCCGGGGCGGCGGTATCTCGTTCAAACTTTCCCGCAACCCCGGCAGGCAATGGCCCTATGGGGCCCCGTCACTGGTGTTGACAGCTCCTTGAGGCGCGCGTGGAACACGACGCGCCGCTAACCCGGGCCTGGTCCTTACCGGACGGCGAGTGACCCCTGCTCGCCGTCCGCAGGCCCGCGCCTACGGTGGCCGGAAATCGGCTCGCGATTCCCGACGCCCGGGGTGTCTCTGGCGGCGGCTGGGGTGCAAGGAAGAGAGTTGCCTCTCCGTCGCGCGTTCGGCCTCCTCCTTCGCTAGCATGACTGCTTCGCAGAAGGAGGTGACTGCATTCCATTCCCTCTCGCTCCACACCATGGTCTGAACCAGAGCAGCAGTATTATTATTATTATTATTATTATTATAGCTTTGCTCTCTTGTGATGAGAAAGAAAGACAAACAAAGACACAGTAATATTAGTATGGATATGGGTTTATCATACATATTTTATGGTAAGTAACAATACTAACAGATACAGAAAAGTGACATACTACAAGCGCTTTAAATATTATATTTTGCCCCTTCAACAGTTTCATTCGCTTTCTTCACAAGCTAATATTAGCATTGATTTAATTAACCTACATTTCCAAAACACAATCCTTCATCTTCCTACAACTTTCCCTTATACCTTCCTGATTCCGTAACAATCAATCTTCGCCACATTTCTGCGCTCCTGGTACATAATGTATCACCTGTGATTAATCAATAAAGCCTTCCATACCATTATTTACCAGATTTACGAGATGGCAGGTCGGGTGGTTCGACCCACTCGTGGTTTGACGTATAAGGGTTGAGTATTAGCTGAATAATTGGGATCAATCATATTGATATGATAGATAGATAAGATAGATAGATAAAACTTTTATTAGACAACAGAAGACACAACACACAAAAGCACATGAACATAATAATAACACATAAATTACAGAAAACATTAACAGAACAAACGTATACAACCAAAAATATAACAAATGAGAAAGAAAAGAAAACATACTTAAAAATGTAACACGAAACATTGGTGTGGTGTGTGTCTCCATATTGCACCAAATGGGAGTTCAGCTCAGCATGTGCCAGGCAAATATGCCTGACGCTGGTATTCTGCTGGATCCCAGTAGCCGTACTTACGGACGTCGAGCAGGTGGCGTACAGTAAAATAATTAAATTAACATTAGAGTAAAGCTAGTGTTCTGGAATTGTTTGTGTAATATTTATGTAATACTTATTATACTTATTTGCATAATATTAAATAACAATTTTTTTTTAACAGAGTCATCATTTCCGATACTGGCATTAAACTGATGCTGCGGGAAAATATATTAGAATCAATTTTTAATTCATGATTTTAAATTTTTACTAACATAAAATACAAGGTGCTTAATAAAAAAATAAAAAATTTGGCTGTTATCATCATTGTGTGTCTTTGCCTATAGCAGGTACCTTTTTTTTTGTTATCGGGGGGAAACCTTCAAAAGGCGCCTGGACTTTCGGGGTAATACTACTAACTTTAAATTACGGAAATGTTCGCAATCGCTTCATCCAGTTCCTTCTGTGAATTTATAAGAAATTGTCGAAGCCGACTTCTAAAAGTTTCAATTGTTTTAATCTGTCTTATCGGTGGGGGAATATTGTTCCAGCATTTGGATGCAGCGTACCTGAAACTGCCTCTAAAAGCAGCTGTCTTGTGCGGTAGAGTAGCAAGCTGTTGCGAGCACTGTCTGCTAGCGCATTCCCTTCTACCAGCGATCCAGCTCAATTTGTTGTAAAGGTAGCTCGGTTGCTTGTATGCCATTGTTATATTTGGTACATAGTAATTAACCACGTGCTTTCATTTTTTTAAGGAGAACTAGCTATGTAGGTAGAATTCATATTACTAGCAATCTTGTTAACCCCTTCCAAGTAAGCTAAATATGCTTGTATCTAATAATATAATAATAATAATAATATTCCACAACTTTCACACAACGCCATCTAGTCCCAAACTAAGCAGAGCTTGTGGTATGAGTACTAGACAACTGATAAACATACATATATATTTTTAAATACATACATGTTATAGATAAATTACACCCTGACAAAGAACAAATGATCGTGCTCATCACACAAACATTTTTCCAGGGTGGGAATCGAACCCACGACCTTGTTGATCGCTGTGGATGGAGCGGGAGTGTTAGGTTTCTACTGACTAAAATCCACCCCGCTTCTCCCATTTGCCCTTGCGTTTTAGAGCCGCGGTATCTCGTTAGTACATTCCCGCAGCATGAACTTTTGTAGCCTAATCTCAATATTACATTATTGAGATTCATAAACATTTTAATTACTTAAAAATAGTTCCAATTTTAGGCCATACCTATTGCATAAAAATAATAAGTTAGCTTGTCTAAGGAATCTAGATAGGTAGGTATTTTAATTGCGCCCTAATTGAAAAGCACTAAAACTGTTAAAGTATTGTGAATAATGAGGATTAGCCTAAATCACCTACCTATTCGACATAAGTACACGTATGCTAAGAAAGTTATAGATCATACTGGCAAGTTTTCTTTTAAACATTTTACCCCCCACAAGTAATGAATCCTGCATCATGGGTTAAAAAACACTAACAGCCAAACGTAGAAAAACTGTACGATATTAAAAAACTTGTTTCTTACCAGAATTGAACCCGCTACACGTAGCAGAGCAACCAACCTTAACTACTGCGTCAACCGTCTCAGCAATTGACTATCGCTGAAAATTAGTTTAAATTATTCTTTTTATTTTATTTTCAGGTGTTTGATCTAGAGGTCCTTTTAATTCTGAAAGTATATACAAAAAAAGGTCGCGCGTCTTCCGGGGAATCCTCGCGCATTATCGAGAATTTTTGGTTCCTATTTAGTTTGTACAATACTATACAATATATATATTTACATATATTTGTATAATATACAATTGACACAAAGTTCATTATGCTATGTACAATTTCGTTGCAAAAAGTCGCTTCCAATCCATTCCGCGGCGGTGTAAATTGAGCCTTAATGCTAACAGTAACTCTTCCTTACATGACGTCTATGCAATCAGCTTCAGCCATCTTGATCTGGGTCAGCAAATACAAATAAAATAAAAAGTCTGCCCCAAAATGTTACAAGGGCCCTACGCAAATAATGTATTATGTTTTGTTTGAGATCCGTCTCAAATGTTCGTGATGTAAGTACCTAGGTACTTGAACTTTGCCTGAGAGATACATACATAATTTAATTAAAAACGTAAATGAGATAAATATTAGGTCAATGGGGCTCAAGTGCGTGTTCAGTTTTTCGTGAAATCAATACACGATTAACCATCTTTTCATGAGACGAGAGAGCTGGCCATTTCTTCAGGCAAAACGTCAGAATTGCCATGGTAACGTGCCGTGTCCTAGGCACTATTTCCAGCGTCAGCCATTTTGACGGATTTTTCTAAGGTTAATGAATTTTTGTTCTCTCCAGTACATGATTGTTTATTTATTTCGCTTCGAATGCTGGTCGCAAATACCGGGAACAGCTTAAATCTGTCTAGATTTTCGCTGTTCCCGGTATTTGCGACGAGACGCTCACTTGACACGCTCCCGCATGTCTATGCGGGAGCGTGTCAAGCCAAGTTCTGGCGCGCAGCTCACCGTGTGTAATATTACACGAACCATTTGGAGCCACTTTTGAGCCTCTCATAACTCAATAACTATTTCACACAAACTTGTCAAATGGTCATATATTGAGACTGGCGAGATACATATGTGTTCTAAATTTTATAAACATATCTCAAACGGTTATTTAGATATTAACGTCCAAAAATCGTCATTTTTCTGACTGACCTATAGATCAAAACTATAACCCAGTTCCAGATGACCTAGAAAGTTCAAATTTGAATACAAAGAAAAAAAATCAGAAACTGGTAATTTTTTATCATTTTATTATAATTTTCACTTAACTTATAATTAGTGCCTGTAAATCTCTATATGTGGATTTTAAGATCTTTACGTGAATATATAACGAGTTGAATACCGCCCTTAATTTTTTTAAATCCAAATATTTCCGTTTTTGTACTTATAAATAAGAATATAGTAGATTTTCGTATTTATTACGCGTAACTAACCGTATTCTATAACCACTAGCGCCACCTTAGAGGGTCACTACACCATGCCGCTTCCATTGATTTATTTAAAATTGACACTAGATGGCGTTGTGCAATTACGTCACAATCCTGAATCAAGTACGGAGCAACCAGAAATTAAATTAAATGTTTGCGACAACTACATGCCGAACCGACGCCGGTCAGCGAGCCCCTCTCCGTCGACTAATTAAAACATAATTATAATAACCATTTTTCTCAGTTGGATATCTTATTTTTATCCCAAAGTAATTTTAAGAAAAAATTGTTCTTTGTTTGAGCGACAGTAAATAAAAGTATAAAATGTAATTTAGTACCTAAAGTGTAATTATACTTACCTACTTAATTAATAATGTACACAAGTATACTGTGGAAATGTTGTGGATTGTACATTCACCCATACTTTGTAATACAATTGTTTGTTTCCCAAATAAATAAATAAATAGTGACCTACCTCTATCCCTGAAATGCACACTCATTCGTGTATTCTCCCCATCCTAACCAAAGGTGCACAAACACGGAGCTTGATCGAGTCCAAACTCTAGGTTCTTAAGAACTCATCAACTTTATCTTTTAGCCTTAATCGAGGATTAATTACTTTTCTTTTCACATCAGCATACAAAGACCGTTCATGAGGAAAATAACAACCTTAATGAAACTATAGTTTCCATACTCATAAATAGGTAATCGTTCTGTCTGTCTGTCGGATTTAACTCTTCCCGTCTTAATAAATAATAAATAAATATAAAATGCATTTAATTTAAGTAACTTTAACTCATATAAGATTAACTTAATTAGAAACACACACACCAAATATTATTTTCAAGGAATAAATTAAAATGAAAATGACAATTACATAAAAAAAGAACTAAATGAAATAAAAATGTCAATAAACAAAATAAAATTAAAATATTTTTTTTCTATAAATTAATGGCGGAACGAATTTAGATGAAACTTGGGGCAAGTCTAAGTATAGGATGTTTTTTCCAGCTTTGAAGTTTCACGCGAGTCGCGAGCAGAAACTATAGTGTATTAATTTTTACTTCCACACTATATAATATTGGTAAGAGGAGGCTCCCTAAATTGTATGTAATTTTGTATTAATATTCTGAAACAATCACGCATATAATCAAAATGGAACTTTAGTATATGATTTATTGGATCTTTTTCTTTACATGTCTAGACCAGTTTCGTAATTGGAACATTTTCGCTCGATTCATTTTTTAATCGAAAATCATGTCTTTTTTAAAGATTATTCAAAATTTAATCAAGATTACTCGGCTTTTATGTCTAAAATTAGTATTAACTGTAAGAAAATATAGTTTATTATCCAAATATAGGACATTTTTTCTCTAGATCAATTATCACTTTAGTTATAAACGAAATAAGAATTGAGACTTACGACATTTAGTTTCGAACCCGAATATAGTAAAAGAGCGCACGCGATATTCAACTTTATTACTGCTGCATTAGCGTTTAGCACACAACGGCAGTTTCGAAACCAAACATGGTGAAAGAGCGCACGCGATATTCAACTTTATTACTGCTGCTTTAGCGTTTAGTATACAACGGCCTAACTGGGGTGGATGGGGGCGGAGCTTGCGTGAAAATTATTGTGCACTGCCTGGTCTTAATACGGAAGTCTGTCTGTTTGTTATGTACTGACGCCTAAACCGCTGAATTGATTTTAATGATTTCAAGATCGAGATAGTTGAAGATTGACCTCAATTCACAAACATAAGCAGAAAACTGATGTAAAAAATAATAACATAAATAAAAAATATGACATACTTTCCATCCGTCACAATATAAAAAAATGTAAATCGAGACTGTGAATTAATATACATATGTGTTGAAAAAACTACGATTAATCGCGGACTCGAACTGAATCACAAAAGTATACGTGGCCCTATGTCAATCTATTATTCAATATTGCATCTCTTCATGAAATACCGATCTGAAGATAATTATAATGCCTCTTACCATTGTTATTTACATTATTAGAAGCTACTTTAAAAAAAAAAACTGTAATAAGAAATTTCGGGTGGAAAATCATGCGAGCGAAATCGCGAACTTCGGCTAGTATAATATACATTTACATTGCGTTAATGAAGCTTTAAAACTTATTTATTTTTAATTATTTATCAGTTTTGATGGACAGCCTGTTGAACTCAACTCAACATCAAAGGCATGTCGGAAATATAATCCAGTTTGAAGATGAGGAGGAAGATTTGTTTAATAAAGCGTCTGCGTTGCTTGCTGTCTACTTTACATCAACGGATCTCAAGTTAGAGCCATATCTGAATATTATTTCCGACTAATGATAACACATCACATAATCAGACTTTAACGTTCCCTATGTTGAGATACAGCCCTCCTCTCTATGAGAGGAAATGGGCCATAATCTGCAATGCAAGCACAGTGCGGGTTAGTGAATCTCCTAGTTAGGTATTTCTAGTCATGCTAGCGAAGGAGGAGGCAGAACGCGCGAGGGAGAGACAACTCTCTTCCTCACGCCCCCGCCGCAGCGGAAGATGCCGAGGATCGCGAGCCGATCTCCGGCCACGGTAGGCGCGGGCTTGCGGACGGCGAGCAGGGGTAGCTCACCGTCCGGTAAGGACCAGGCCCGGGTCGGCGGCGCGTCGTGAGAGCTGTCAGCACCAGTGACGGGGCCCTATAAGGTCATTGCCTGCCGCGGTTGCGGGAATGTTCTAACGAGATACCGCGGCCCCGGAACTTAAGGGCAGCTGAAGGAACAGGGTGGGTTTTTAGTCAGTAGAAGTCTGACACTCCCTTCCGCTCCACCCAGAGCGGGAGAAGTCATTCAATGATTTTCCCAACCAGAAAAAAAAAGGTAGGTATTTCTGGTTTTCTTACGATGTTTTGAAGCAAAATTGTTTTAAGAGCTATGATGAAGAATAATACAAATTAATGTGCCTGCTGTTCGAATCCACGACCTAAAACTTGTTAGTTTATGAATCTAACGACTTATGATATTAGGTATGTCCATTGCGGGACTGAAAAAAAGCATGCACCTCTCGCGAGCGCGGTCGCTCGGTGACTGGCGGCCGACAGTATTGCAACAACGCGGTATTCAGTATTTGTTACTGTTTTTAGTGAAAAAAAAAAAACGGTGTAATTTGATTGATCTCATACAAATAGTAATACGTAAATAAATGTGGAGTTATTGAATAATTCACTGTTTTATTTGCCTTATATAAATGTGAATATTTTCAAAATGCGGGATCCAGCAAATACAGAGATCCCGCGTGATTGAAAATTCGTAGTCCCGCAAATACCGAGATTGAATATAGGCTGCGAGATTGGAAGCTCTACTGCAAAGCCTTTTCCCACCTACGTATGTCGAGGTCGGCTTCCAGTCTAACCTGATGCAGCTAAGTATTAGTATTCTACGTAGAGCGACTACATGTCTGACCTCTACAACCCAGCAACTGGGTAACACCCAGACCAGTATCAGATTTACTGACTTCTGACAACCCATACTGTCAAAGATGTCCAAATGAAAGCCGGGACCAGCGGATAACACGCTTTCCGAGGCACCGAAGTATCATACCACCAACTATCATACTCCTGACTACTACTGAGACATTTGTTATAGAAAAACCGAATAGCACCTTTTGTCCAACTCGGGAATCAAACCCGAGACCTCATTCTAAGCAGTCGCGCTTGCGTCCACTAGTGAGACCACGAAGTGTATTACTTACACAAAAGTGGAAGTGAAGGAAGTGCCCCGACCAATTCATAAGCTATGAAAGAGACCATCGACCCTGCTCTGAGTCAAATATTATTACGGTAAAGGCACGCTTGGGTTGACAAAGGTCAAAAGGAAACCTGGACCCTCAGATTTTAGGGACAATCATATTTACATATAACTATCTGAGCCTGCTGCTTCACTCACATGGGAGTCGATATTACCAACGCCATTTTTCATGCAAAAATCCAGACACCGTGGGTATTCCGAGGTAAAGAGCGTGTTATTTTGCCCTGTAAACTCTTCTTTTTTCCAGTTAAAGTCCTATTAAAATTCGTTTAGCCGTTCTAGAGATTCTTTAACCATTCCAAAGATTGAAAACGTAAAGTACTGTTACGCCAGTCGCTTAGCTAAGTACGTCGAGAAACTTCGATCGACATCTAGAATGTTCGATACACTAACGCCACCTGGCGACGAGTAGCAGTACTGAGTATATCGAGAAAGTTCGACTGACTTCTAATACGTTCGAGACACTAACGCCATCTAGCGGCGAGTAGCAGTACTGAGTATCTCGAGTAGCTTCTGGAATATTCTTGACAGTATAGACAGTGAGCCGATTTTACAAGAATGTTCTAGAACTCATAGACCGGGGTATAAATAGATCGTAGAGGAACGCAGACGACAGTCTTATTTCAAGATACGAGGCGATATAATCGAAGCTTTACAAGTGAATATCGGTGCGATTTAAGTGTGAAGTGACAAGTATTGTACTGTGAATAACTGTGTTAGTTTTTGTTTTCTGTTTATTTAATTGAAGTGTTAATTTTGGTCTAATTGGCGTTAATTATTTCTATCTCGAACCCCAGCTCGTAACAATACTTACATCATTATCTGCTCAGTATTTTCTCAACTATGTCGGAGTCGGCTCCAATCTAACCGGAGTATTAATGTGGAGTGAGTATTAGTGTATTACATGGAGCGTCTGTCTATCAGACTTCCACTACCCAGTACCCAGACCAATATCAGATTGTCTGGCTTCTGACTTTCCATTACGATTGTCAAAGATGACCAAATGACAGCTGGGACCAACGACTTATCGTACTTACCGAGGGAAGAAGGAACCTCGTTGTATTAAAATGGTCAAAACAAAACAATTCAAATTTATTTATTTGTTAACATAGGTAAAACATAATTATGTATAGGTGTTATATTAACAAAAAGAGCGCTACGTTATGCCAGGAAGCATACAAACATCGTGTGCAAATCTACTGGAAGAATACATTATATAAATAACATTTACTAAAATATTTGCAAAATCATGCATAATTTTGGTATTAAATTTAAAAACAAAAAAATGAATAATAACTGATGTCAGACTTAAATTAAGAATTATTAAAAATGTCAAATGCATAAAAATGTTACATGATTAAATTTGTTAAAATAATTTTTATGTCAAATTATTTAAATTTGCCAATATTACTAAATATCAATATCATTAGTTGTCATTTTAAATTAACCTCCATATTTTATCCTCATTTTAGTATGCAGATACTTTTCCACACACACTTTTTTTTAAATACTTAATTGAAATTTGAGTTACATTAAAATAAAAGTAATATAATTAAGCCTGCAATACATGTTGGCCGAGCGTTGTCGAGTGAAGGCCAATACCAACATGTAGACGGTATATTTGCATTGTCTTGCTATCGCTCGGTGTCACCTGCCTAGTTGGCCGAGTGGAGGCCAGCGCCAACGTGGATAGAGCTCATTTGGTGCAACTTGTCTTCGCTCGCCGTTGCTCGTGATCACTTGCCTCACTTCGGATCGGTGTCGGTTTTTGGTCACAAATCAATGGCGCTCGCCTGCGCTCGGCCAACGTGTGGGCAGCTCTACAGACCCTCTTCTACATTGGTCGTCTGCATTGGCGTTCGACGAACTTGTCGAACGTGTGGACATTATTTCTTGCCTTGTACCTATTTGCCAACGCTCGCGTTAGCCTACGCTCGGCCAACATGAATTGCAGGCTTTAAAAGTGTGAGCCAAGTTACCAATAAGATAAATAATAACCATATCAGTAACGTCAAATGAATTAAGGTCAGTATAATTGAAAATAAAAAATGCATTAAAATTGTCAATCACAATGTCATACAGGTCAGCATATCAATCAGTCAGTAAATCATTATTAATAAAATCATCAATACTGTAATAAGTTTTGTGTGTTAAAATTTCGTTTAGTGCGCGTTGAAATTTTGATACTGTCATATTTTTCATATGCGGTCACCCTACCACAAACTGACCTTAAAGTTCGACTACTAGCATATTAGTATGCTTAATCTTACTTCTTTTTCTTCTCTTCTTACTAATATTATAAATGCGAAAGTTTGTGAGGATGAATGGATGTTTGTTACTCTTTCACGCAAAAACTGCTGAACGGATCTGAATGAAATTTGGTTTTGGAGTTGAAACTCTGGAATAATACATAGGCTACTTTTTATCCCAAATTTCCCACGGGATCGGGATTTGCGCGGTAAAACCTTCCCACGCATATGAAGTCGTGGGCAAAAGCTAGTAGGATATAAATGTACCGTTTAATTCTGCAGACTATCTGCTTTGTATGGTTCGTCGTATCCTTTTGTAAGCTCAACTAATCAGCGAACTTACTCAGAATAAGTCGCTGTCACCGGCAGAGTCGGCTTTGTTTCCGTCTCTGAGAAGCCGTGTATTGGAAATAACAGACGTATTGCTTTATAAACAGGTTTGGGTTAATTAGGTCTTCTATTCAGTTTAATACGTAGGTACTGGGATTAGCAATGTCAGCAGCAGAGGTGTCGTTTGTTATTATGTAATAATGTTTACAAGTAAACATAAACAATTAGTGGAAGCTGAGTTGTCATTAACCCCTTTTCTATAAATATTTATTAAGAAAAAAATTTGGTATGTATTATGATAAATACAAATGTAAGTTTATTTCAGTTCATTGTTGTTATAAACCTTTTACTTAAAATAGGTATTATCTACAATTTTTTTTTATTCACCTGCCGTGTTATCTCTTCACCACCCATGTTTGACTGGTAGAGAATGCCTAAGGCATTAAGTTCGCCTTTGTACATTTTGTGTTGCATAAAGATTTAATAAATAACTAACCTTTAACCTTTCCACTGCTACACCAATGGCCATCACTGCGTTTAGAAAGTTATTGCTGACAGTGAGCACTTACCCTGACACCACATTACGACAGTAAAATTTTCCACGACGTACTCTTAATAATAAGTGACCCGTCCCTCGACGTACTGTCATAACACACTATTTTAATTTCCCGCCTAACGACGTATAGTCAGCGAACCTGTTAAATGTATTTTAAACTAAAACATAACCAGCCTGTAACTGTAACGTATCTACTGTTGGGAGAGGGTTTCTCTATATGAGACGAAATGGACTGTAATCTACCACAGACTGAAGAGAAGATGGCGGGATGCTTTGGATGCCTTCCTCGGGAATTGGGGAGAGGTGCCACAACATTGCAAGAAAACAGGAAGGGGAGAAGGAATACTCAGGAGCAGGACCGAATAGGTTAAAAAAAGTATGTATGTGACAAATTTTTTTTTTACTTAGAAATCTGTGTATAAACCCTGACAAATATTTCTGCCACCTGATGCGAAACGCAATATGTAGGAGGTAACGAGGCGTTATCAGTGGACCAAATGTTGCTTGTGTTCATTTCACAGTCATATCTGACATACAGATATTTCAATTTGGCGTCGAGAATATTGAGATAGGTACTCTTTATTATTCCCGAATTTCGATATGGGGCATATTTTCTTTGATAACAGACAACCATTTCGCCGTTTAATAAAATTCCTAAATAAATTTCGTTTCATTTTGATAACCTATCGTTACCATATGATAAAATTGAGAATATATTAAGAAAATAAAGATTTCTGAGAACGAATTATTACCTCATCAATTTAAACTATTCATTGCGAAAGTAAGATGAATTTGAATTTGTTTGGATTGTTTCGTCAAAAATAAAAAGTTAATCTTTAACAAATTGACATTCTAAAATGCGATATCACAGCGTTTGTTATTTTGGCAATCTCTGCCTCAGACAGAATTAAACTTGCTAAAACCTACGGCATAGGTACCGTAAGAGTGGGTATGAGAAGGTGTGAAATATACCTGGAAAGACTTCAAGTAAGCTTTTTTTTTTCAGAGGGGCAAATTAATAATTACTTCTTCCGCTTTAGGTGGAGCGAAAGGGAGTTTCAGAATGTAACTAACTAAAAATCCACTCTGCTCCTTCCTTTCCTATTGTCCTCGGGCCGCAATATCTCGTTGAAACATTGCCTTATTTCATATATCTTTACAGTTAAATTAATCATTATGGATGTACAACAAACATCAAATTATAACTCAAACTAACACTAAATCCAATGGCTTAGCTTAGAGATTAGTGTTATAGTGTGACTGATGTGCATAGTAGCGCCCTCTGTCGTCGCATAGCGAGAATATGCTAACTTTATGTTTGCGCCACTGGCTAAAAGATGGCAACAGTTTCTATGAAACATTTGCTAGTTGTCAATAACAATTCGAATATGATTCCGCTTTGCGACGCCAGGGGGTGGATTTATGAATGGAAGTTATATGAATTATGAATGAATATTGAAGATGTCGCCTCTCGACACCAGAGGAAGCACTGTAGTACTACCTAGATTAATCTCGAAGTTTCTGGAAGCCGGAAGTTAGAATGTTTGTATGCCTTTTCCGCCCACATTTTGTTTCTCAGTGCAGTAGTCCTTAAGTTCGCTTCCATGACAGTAGTGTAAACTAGTCTCGTAATGTTTTAACCGCGTAAATATCAAACCGAAGACATGCTTGCCTTAATCCAGTAGATGTAACAGTTTAAACCTGTGGAATTTAACAATAAATCTGGTAGTAACGTTTGAAAGACTTTTCATTTATATTACCAGAAGTCCGCTACACATCAGTGTTGTGCTCCATATTGTTCCTTCGATAGCCGGATTACATCACTGTTGTGCTCCATATATAGTGTCTAGATATTAGAGATACTGCAATTATTGCTTTAGTCAGTATTGTTATTTCTCGTACCATCGTTTATTTTTATTAGTTGGTATTATTAGCACAAAACAGCAATTTGCTTTAATTACTGAGGGCTGGCTTGTTCTGTGGTAAGAGGATATCATGGCAATACCAAAAAGATCTAGATTTATTTATTTGGATAAAAATGTGTACAAGAATAAAAAACGTGCAACATAAAAGTAAATAAAGTTCAGTCATGTTTGCCAATTATAATACGGCGTACAAATATTATGATATGAAGAATTATGATATAGCAGCAGTAGAAAAGGGAAATAATTATAATGTAAAATAACTTTTCTGACAAATATCAGACTTCTTATTTTGTTTTTATTTTTTGGTGGGAAAATCATCTAATGACTTCCCACTCTAGCAGAAGGGAGTGTCAAATTTCTACTGACTAAAAATCCACCTGGTTCCTTCACTGAATTCCCTTCCTTTCGTTTAAATATTTCCGCAAAATATTAGACTTTTTGACCATTTGATTTATTGACCTGATCCCTCCATCTCCCTTTCACTACCGGTCTACCAGACGCACGGCTGGATACCATCCACACTTGGTTGATATACCGTCTTGTCGTACCAAGCGCTTCTCCTCCACATTTATTGTGCGCACTTCCAAGCTGTGGAATTCTCTGTCAGCTTCTGTGTTCCCTGCCACTGCCACTTACAACCTTTAAAGCACGAGTAAACAGGAATCTTCTGAGCTCGCTCGTTCCATCGTAGACCTCATCTATCACTTACCATCAGGAAAGATCGAGATTAAGAGTAAGCTCATTCTGAATAAAAATAAAAAATCAATCTGTTACCTGCTTGACTTGCAGATGACGTCAATCTGTGGGATTGTACGAAACGTATACGAGCAGATACATAGTTTATGTAATAATTACTAATTTGAGCTTAAAGGAACTTATTAAAAACGTTATAGAAGTGCTGACGGAATGAAATCAATCAAGAAAAAAATATTTTTTTCCCGATCATGTAGTTTTCGGCTACCAGTCTAATCAGGTGAAACTGAGTACCAAAATTTTACATAGAACGCCTATCTATCCATAAATAAGTGGGTAAAACGATACCCCTTGCCTTGGCAATTTTATATAACAAGGGCCCTTGTTTGGGTATTGTTTTACCCACTTCACCCAGTCAGATTTTCTAGCTTTTGATTACTCGAAATTACTGTAAAAGATGTTACATAGATAGATAGATAGATACTTTATTGTACACCAATAATTGAATCATACTTAAATAACAATATTGTAAAAAAATTGGTTACAATGGCGGTCTTATCGCTGAGAGCGATATCTTCCAGACAACCTTTGGAAGGACTTTATGAGCTTTAATTAAAATGGGGAGGGCTATATTAGTGTACTACTGTACAAATATTCATTAATAACGGAAAAACTAATAAAAATACAACAAATATATATAAGGATACAATACATAAGTACATAAAATAAATAAATATATAATGTGTTCTTTAACATCGTGTGGAGAAAGTAAAGGAATAATCATAAGTTTGAAATAAAATGATTGGCAACCGAGCTTTTAAAAACAGCGAGTGACTGAGCTTGTCTTACTGACACCGGCAATCCATTCCACAACCGAATGGCCTGCACCATAAATGACTGGTCGTAAAATTTTGTAGAATGCGTAGGCATCAAAGTCTCAAATTCTCTGATGATCTCAAATCTCTAACATGTGTGTCATGAAGGAACTTAAAACGTTCTTTTGGAAGTCGTTGGATTGAAAAGAATACTGTAGAGTAATGATAAAATATGTGCATTCCGGCGAAGGCGAATAGGCAGCCACTTGAGTTTAGTGCGAAACTCAGAAACATGATCATATTTGCGCAATCCAAATATGAATCTGATACAAAAATTTTGGAGTCGCTCAAGCTTATCTAGCTGCACTTCAGTTAGATCTGGATAACTTGCATCAGCATAGTCAAGGATAGGGAGAAGGAGAGATTGGGCAAGCGCAGTTTTAGTAGTAGTCGGTAGGAAATTGCGCAATCTGCGTAAAGACCCCGCAGAGGTGAACAGTTTGCGGCTCACATCTTGCAACTGGGGACCCCAAGACAAATCTTTATCAATATAAATACCAAGGTTTTTTACTGAGTCACAGTAGGGTATAACAGCTCCATCAAAAATGATTTGGGGAAGCGTCGTCCAGTCAATTTTGGAACGTAGCCTAGGGCTGCCAACAATAATGACTTTAGTCTTCGTAGGATTAACCTTCAAACCATGATCCAAACTCCAATCGGAAATACGCGCTAAATCTTTATTCACTGTCTTCACCGCCTCAGACAAATCTTCAACGGGAGCTTGCGAATAAATTTGCAGATCGTCAGCATAAAGGTGGTAGGATGAGAAAAGTTCATTTGAAATAGAATTTATAAATATGGCGAAAAGAAGACGAGAGAGAACGCCCCCCTGTGGTACGCCAGCAGTAGTATTTAAACAATACAGACAAGAATAAATCATCATTGACAATAACAGCCACTTGGACTACTAGGTTAAACTTACTAAGGCTAGACCATGGATGAGTGACCAAGTTAATATATCGAAATTCCTCTGTGCATCAGAAATTTATTAATTTTTTATTACAAACTTAAATCTACCATTACAGGTTGCACCCAATGCGATAGATAAATTAAAATTATACATTATATAAACACAATTAAGATCTCTCTACATTACCTTACTATATTTACAAATCATGGTAACATAACACAAAATATATTACTTTTGTGAACTCGCTCATCGAACAGGAAAATAAATCGATACGTGAGGCTACAGTGTTGAGTGGTGCAAGGCTCGCGTCATCGGCGCATGCTGTAGCAAGTTGGTGCGCGCACTAGGCACCACCAGCAGCGGCGCTCCACATAGCCATCCGGAACACTAATATGTATTTCGCACAAAATACTAGGGTTATGAATCTTGCCACGTAATATTTTAAACATATATGTGGCTCAAGCCACTTTCCGCCTTATTTCTAGTTTATAATACCCTACCAAGTACAAACAATGTTGAAAATAACATTTAGCGGTTGCTCTGGCAGTCATTTGTACATCTTTGACAGAGAGTTAATGCTTGAACCTTGACAATCGATCCGTACGATTGTTAGTATTAGGCAACGAGCTCCCCTTAAGCCAGGAGCTCCTTCCACGACTAACTTACTCAAGATCAAAGTATTTTTTTTTAAAGAGGGCTAGCTATGTGGGTAGGATTCACATTACTAGCAATCTTGTTAACCCCTCCAACTAAGCTAAATATGCTTGTGTCTGGAGGGGGTTCATAGCAATAGTGTGTGACCACTCGATCTCAAGGCCGACACTAGCCATTGACGCTTAAAACATTACCTACTAATTAACTTTACTTTATAAAAGCACGAGATATTATCATGCTAAACCAAACCAGCCAAGCTCCTCAGGGTCGCCAGTTGACACCTTCTTTTCCGGGTAGGAAAATCATCAAATGACTTCTCCCGCTCTGAGTGGAGCGGAAGGGAGTGTCAGACTTCTACTGACTAAAAACCCACCCTGTTCCTTCAGCTGCCCTTAAGTTCCGTGGCCGCGGTATCTCGTTAGTACATTTGCGCGACCCACTGACACGTGGCGGAGGAAATAGTGTCGTTTGTGAAGCTGCCGGTTATTTCCGCCTTATTCATCATCGTACCGGCCGGACAAGTGATCGATCCGGCCCGGACACGGCTTGATTAATGTTACGAACAGGAGTATTTTTGAAATAAAAACGCAGCGGGAGCGTTGGGAACAGAAATATGACGGGCAGATTTATTCTGTAGGATTTTCATGGGTTTTCCTTAATGATAAAATATTATAGGTACCACAGATAAACCCTCGACGGTTTGTGTGGTATTTTTTTTGTAATTAAAAATGTATAGGCATGTTTTGATTAATCCACAATACACACAATATAGTTAGGTATAATTTCTTCAGAACTAAACTAAAATATACGATTAAAAAATTCGTTCTCAATGCTGTTCGCTGGTATTGTATTAAAAGACCATATTATAAGATGCTGATGACGCCAATCTCTATCTGACGTAGAAGCCAGCCTTTGGGATATACGTGTAATTTAAAGGGTATATACATACCAAGTGCATGGCTTCTTTGGATGATAAAAAACGATATGGCAAGGGTTTTGTAATCCTAAGTCTACGTGTGTAAAACTTATTACAAATTCCAATACACTGACACCAGAGACCGAATTTGTCAAATTAAGAAGAACGAAAAGAATTATCGTGTTATTGGCAAGTGACGTGGAAAGTTATTGACCCTCGTAGTGCTGTGACACTTTTGTTATGATTGGTATTCAAGAAATATATGAAATCAATAATTTGGTATCAATTCTTTGAGTCAGTTATTTTGTGCTGAAACTGTGCATAGAGACTCCATACCAAATGTTGTCTTCAGTCCTTTTGGATAGATATGGGGTTTCCGTTACACGTTGTAGAAGAACAGAACAGCCTTTTGAAATTTACGCCACTTTATATTGTCCGCAGCCTCAATGGCAGAGGAGCCCTCAAAGTGTAGTCAGTAGTACTTACGGGGCCGATAGGGCCTGCCAGGGTTGCGGGAATCTTCTAAAGATATACCGGAAAGTAAGGGTATCTGAAGGAATAGGGTGCTTTTTTAGCCAGTAATATTCTGACACTCTGGCCCCCCACCCAGAGCAGCAGGATTCATATGATTTACCCACTGAAACAAAAAAAATATTCGCAAGGCAACCTTATTTACAACTAGCTTGTGCCAGCGGCCTCGCCCGCGTGGGAAGGTTTTCCCGTGTAAATCCCGATCCCGTGGAAATTTCGCAATATCCTTTCATAGCGGATGCCTACGTCATAACATCTACCTGCATGCTAAATTTCAGCCCGATCCGTCCAGTGGTTTGGGCTGTGCGTTGATCGATCACTATGTCAGTCAGTCAGTCAGTCAGTCACCTTTGAGTTATATATATAGAAGTTATACTTATGGGATATAAAGTTAACAAAGTATAAGTACTTTGTTAACTTTCTATCCCATAAGTCACATAAACTGACATAGTCTGTTGGTAGGCCAACAGACTATGTCAGTTTATGTGATTAATTCAGTTTAAATATTAATAAACTAAATCTAATTAAGCTTTTTTAAATATATAGGTGAATATACAATTATCATTAGACATACTGTAGCAATTCATAAAGGTTTACTTAAACACAGCTGCTGATATGATTTGAATTATTATCATATTCATTTCACACATAGTTTAGAAACACCCATTAGTAACCAAACGTTTATTTTAAAACATTTCAGAAGCAGTGGTTTCACAACTTTTGAAAGCTTTACAGAATGCTTTTGACAGATTGACTGACAAATTAATAATACGTACCGGTTAATGATTGTCGCAAGAACGTTAACACAGTATCTACAAATATAAGAAAACAGTGAAATATAAAGCGTAGACACTTATGGGCTTAGTATAAGTTTGAAATACTTTTGTCGTTTTCGAAAACTATTGCTTTGTTCTTTCACATGCACCAGCTTGTAAATGAGTGCGCAAGAGACAAAACGATAGTTTTTGAAAACTATAACAGTATAGCAAACTCATACTAAACACCCCGGTGTGCTGAAATACAGGCCACAAGCCTGGTTTAGGCACCAGTCTCCGACAATATTAGATAATGTTAAGATAAGATAACTTTTTATTTGTTCAAAACACGAGTATACACACACATGGCATGCAAGATGTTACATAAAATTAAATCACAGTCATGTTTTGCCTCAACGGCTCACAAATACATTATATACTTATATGCTGAATAACAATAATAAGTCAAGCAATGTTTATAGTCAAGTCATAAATAAGTAATTATTAAATTAATAGACAATTAAAAATAGGAATTAACATTAAATTGAATACAAAAATTAAAGATAGATCTAAATCTAATGATGTGGAGCATTGACAAGGTTTGGTGATTAACTGTAAAGACTCTATTATTTAATTGTTACTGCTATTCTTTTTCTTCTCATTTTATTTGTCTGAACCAAGTTTACCTTTCTAATTCAATTTAAAATTTATATTTACAATGCTGAAAAAAAATGTACGGACAAATATAAACAAATTTATTGAGCATCTAAAAATTCATCAACATCGCTGTCAGAGGGAAAAGTGAACACTGGCTGCATTGCTACGTTGAATGGCAATGCTGATTCTCTAACCAAAGAAAAGGCCAGCCCTCTGGTCACTTGAAGAATCGAATAATGTAATGATGGATCATCGAACTATTGTGATCTTCAAGCTATGTAATTCAGCAGTAGTCAATGAAAATAATACGGTAAAAATACTTACGGTATATACTCTCTATATTTTCAACTGAAACTCAATTATTACACACACACTTAATTATATTACAGTATAGCCCAGAATTCCAACAGCAATTAGTTTAGAATCTATCCCTGTTAAGAACGAAAATGAAGAAATAAAAGAAATATTATTATTGTATACATAAACAAGCGTCAGCGATCTCCTGAAAACTAAAGTGTGGACAAACCCTTATGAGCCGGCCCGTAGCACGGCTACAACTCCACAGGTCGCCTCTCCAGTCAGCCACGAGCTACGGCGTAGCGCGCACGTGAATCTCGTAGCGCCGAACATACCCGAAGTTTATGTTCGGTCTTTCTATGAACATTTAAAAAAAAGTTATATTAAATTTTTCTTCTTTATGAACACTAAAGTTGTGTGTGGATTACCTTTGAAAGTAATCAGTGGTTGAATTTGTTTTCGTTCGCTATAAAACTTCAAGGTAAGAAAAAGTAATAAAAAGTTTGCCGTTTCTTTTCGATATAAGTTTTTAACGTGACTTTGATTAAGTATTTTTGATTATGTTGTGTAAACTTCACATGTTCTTCTTGTAGGCAATTTTCATCTATTTTTATCCGTTTTTTAACTTGGTCCCACTGCTGGGCAAAGGTATTTAGTACAAGGTGTTTTAGATATATATATTTCTACACAGAATTAAACGAATTCACTTTCCGCCTTTGTGTGTTTCTCTGCTAAACCACGTATCCGGGTTTGTTGTGGTTTTTACCAATTACAAAAACAATATATGAGGAGTGTTTGTGTGTACAAGGTGTAACAGATTAAGCGCAATATATATTAAAATATTAAATTATAAACCAAACCTAGACATTTTTTACAAAATAGTTATCCTTACTAAAGGCTAAACGTATATGCATCATACAATATCCTTACGCAAACGCATACACTCATGCAATGTTACCGGCCGACATGCACACAAGCGCATTTCCTTGAAAAAAAAAAAAATAATATGGAAACACAGTATCATGACAAATACTGTGTTTCCATTTTAAGTTAAATGAAAGAATTTTCGGTCAAAATGTAACACCAATTTATTATGACGGAATTCGATTCGGAAAGCGGTTCTGAACCGACTACTTTCAGGAATTGCGTTTATTCTGTGTAGTTGTACGCGTACGAAGCCGGGGCAAATCGCTAGTGAACCACAAGGTACATACGACGTACCTACTACGATGTAACAATGCTATCATGTCCGTTGTCAAAATAGGACCTTATTATGATTCCTGAATAGTGCCGACACTCGCTTGCATTGAAGGCGTTATGTGTCGGACAATAAAGGTGGCATGTCGCGATGTTAGTTATGTTATTATATATCCGAGTTTTTCATTAACTGCGAGGAGCGACGCCTCGATCTTCAAGGTGAAGCAACATATTCCGAGGTCAGCCATTGAATGGATGACCATCTTAACTCTTCTATACCTAATCTTGATAAATTTACTAGACATGAGTAATGTATAAATCCGTCTTCGCAGGAACACTACGATTTTGTGTCTCCTCTTCAACATTTTACACAACCCGTCTTACCCTTCCTACCTGCGTGAGCGTTTTTCTTACGCTCGTTCTAGCGACGTACCGTGTAGATCACACCTTAAATGCCTCCTTAAATCTCATCCTCATAAAACAAGCTACTACTCTTATTCCTTCTCTGTCCATGCTTAAGAGATAAAGATTGTGGAACTCACTTCCGCTTCGCATTCGTGATTTAAAAACAATATGTCTATTCAAATGTCGATTAAAAGAGCATTACCTTTCCTCTTAACTGTGTTTATTATTTGTGTATATATTTATATTATATGTTTATATATTCTAACATTATGTATTTATTTAAGTATACGTTATAGTATATTTTAGTTTTAGAATTCACATATTAATTTTTATTTCTCTTCTTGTTCTCACACACTATTGTCTACATTTCTTTTTCACTTCTCCTTTCGCAGGTCTGCTGGAAGAAATTTCTTAAGAAATAAGCAGTACCTTTGTACGCAAATATTATAAATATGTTGTATCCTAATATATTTTACTGTGTGTACATGAATAAATATATAAATAATTAAAATTGATACATAGATGCTCTCTGTTCGGTACGTAGGTAATGTAGGTATACAATGTTATGGAAATATTAAATAGTAAATGTAAGTTAATAACTAATTAGTACGTACGTCTTGGCGGGGACACTACTGTGCCCTCAGATATTGGATAATGATCAGGTAAATGTTAAAACTTCATTTTTCTCTTTAGCTATTTGAGGCAACAGCTGTCTATTTTATGAGACTAGTCTATATTTAGTAAACAATGTAAAATTGTGAAAACGGTCATCCATCATCATTATGTGTCATGTGTCACACACAAAAAAAAAATAAGATTGAATAAAAGAAACATACCTAGACTCCTTCAGGCCTTGGAAAACATTTTAAGCCTTGGTCCTGGCTATAAATTGTCCATCCTTAGGAGCCGTAGGCCATACAGGCAGTTTCTCTGCTAAAAATACTGGTACTCAACCGTATTTAGCTAAACTGAGAGCCGACCCCAATATACAATCAAAATGGCTCGTTTATAAAACAATGTTAAAATTATATAAAATTATATATATATTTTAATGGTTATAAATAACACTTTTACTCACGTAATTTTTTGCCTGTGAAAGTTAAACTACATAGATGAGGCTGGTGTTTCCTACCTGTCTTACCTTTAGAAGATACACCGAAACAAAATCAGAGGTCAACCTCTCTTTTAAAGTACTTATTAATATATAAAACTATGTAGGTGTGTAGGCTATAAGGAAGTTTGAGCGTTGAGTATGAGTACAAGATACTTTGATGTTCATTGAAACACCGGCTAAGTGTTCGGACACATCTTTGTCCACTGAATACACTTCACTAACTTGATGCTTTGATGAATACGGCTTGCAAATATAATAGTATTAGATGTGTCCGCTACTTAGTTCGCGTCAAATCGACATAATTGTTTATCATGTGAGAATTCCGGGTTCGGAATTCCGAAGAAGCCATTATGTTTTCCCTTCATCTCTCATTAAAATAGATTTAGCCATTCTAGAGATTTGCATAGACAAACAGGAAGGTAGACCGACAAAACTATTTAAAAGTATGTTGTGCTTAAGTGATAATTATGTTTATTTTAGAAATAAGTTAACATAAACTAGATGCTGCCGGTGTTTCCTATTTGACTACCCTGAGAAGAAAAACCAAAACAAACTCAGAGGTCAACGTCTCTTTTGAAGTCAATACAATCCGTACTGATCAAATCAAATGAGAACCAAACCATTAAGTCTGTGGTGCTTTTTTGAGGATAGAAACACACAGATTTGAGCAGGCTCGTCCTAACTGTACGTACAACTAACTCAACGTGGAACTTTAAGGATCTCGAACGTAAAACAAATAGTATGCGAGTGATCATTAAAGTACAGTCAAATACAAAATGTTAGCTCTGATTGCTAAATTAAACGACTTTACGAATTTAAATTTAAACATAAATAGAGTACGAACATCTTTTAAGCGTAACTAGCGACTCGAATAGTCATTAACAAGACTAAAAGGAAAGAAATATACTTATCTTTTTTAAATAAAATTGAAATCAAACACAAGGTGGGACCAAGACATTATGCCATTCGTAATATTAGTGTTTTTTCGCGACCAGTGCAAGAAACAGCGGCACGGTCTACCAGACGCACGGCTGGGTACCACCTACACTTGGTTGATATACCGTCTTGTCGTACCAAGCGCTTCTCCTCCACATTCATTGTGTGCACAGCCAAGCTGTGGAATTCTCTGCCAGCTTCTGTGTTTCGTGCCACTTATGACCTTCCAGCCTTTAAAGCACGAGTAAATAGGCATCTTCTGGGCTCGCTCGTCCCATCTTAGACCTCATCTATCGCTTACCATCAGGCGAGATCAAGGTCAACAGTGGGCTCATCAGTAATAAAAAACAGTGCATCATGACTATCTAGATTAATTTGTGGGTAAAAACAATTAATGCTAGGTATATATTTATTTGTATTTCTATATCCCGTAGCCAAGTTTTGTGCCTAAAATATTATGTGTTTTTAAAGTACCGCCACATACAAGAATATCCTATAGAATTTCTATTACTATCATTTGAAATAAAAGCCTCATAACTTTTCTCTCTATTATAGTTGACGTAGACACCAATTGAAACGGCTTAACTTGTCAAAGATATACAAATGGAAATTCTCATTGACCTGATAAACGAAGATTACCATCAAATCAGGAATTTAGGCCACTCTGCTCTAAAATATCGGAGTGATAGAAACCGTCAGGTTAAATATTAATCTTCAAATCTTGCTTTGAATAACTTTCATGGAAGATTTGCTAGGGCAGTTAAGATTAGTCTTAACCTTGAATCATATTTGATTAGGCTCAAAGATTTTTTTTCTAAAAAGAGTACTAGCAACGTGTGTAGAATTCACATTACTAACTGGGGTTCGGGATAAGAATAATTACGCCAATTAGACCAAAATTTACGCTTCAATTTAATAAACACAAAATAAAAATTAACACAATTATTCGCACCACAATATTTGTCACTTAGCACTTAAATCACACTGAAATTCACTTTTAGAGTTTCGATTATATCGCCTCGTATCTTGTAATAAGACTGTCGTCTGCGTTCCTCTGCGATCTATTTATACCCTGGTCTATGAGTTCTAGAACATTCTAATAAAATCGACTCACCGCTTACACTGCCAAGAATATTCCAGAAGCTACTTGAGATACTCTGCTACTACTGCTACTCGCCGCTAGATGGCGATAGTGTCTCGAACGTATTACAAGTCAGTCGAACTTTCTCGATATACTCAGTACTGCTACTCGCGGCCAGGTGGCGTTAGTGTTTCAAACATTCTAGATGTTGGTTGAAGTTTCTCGACGTACTTAGTTAAGCGACTGTCGTAACAATATGTATTGGTCCCGGCTGTAATTTTTCAATCCGGTACAGTCTTTACGGGTTTATAGAAGCTATAAGAGTCAGACACCAATCTTGCCTAAGGGTTACCTACTGGGTTGTGGAGATCAGGTAGGCAGTACCGCCAAGCTAAATGTCTAGGACCAGGGCCGGGTCGGCGGCGCGTCGTGATCTACGCGCGTCTCAAAGAGCTGTCAGCAATAGTAACGGGGTCCTATAGGGCCATTGCCTGCCGGCGTTGCGAGAATGTTCTAACGAAATACCATGGCCCCGGAACTTAAGGGCAGCTGAACGAACAGGGTGGGTTTTTAGTCAGTAGAAGTCTGACACTCCCTTCCGCTCCACCCAGAGCGGGAGAAGTCATTCGATGATTTTCCCACCCAGAGAATAAAAAAAAGCTAAATGTCTACTGGTAATCGGATGCATCAGATAAGACTGCAAGCTGATCCTAAAGTATTTGGTATGTAAGAGAAATAATTTCGAAGTTACCAATCATTTCTAGTTAGAAGAATAGGTAAGTTTTTGCTGTTACTTCCAGTCATCTCGCTGCATCTGCAACACATTTCGGATATTGTATCATATCCGATACAATCGAGAGACAATCTCTCGCAGCATCATTTCCGATACACTAAACGGTTGCTCGTGTCTCTGCGGGACTACTTCAGACTGACTATTTAGGTTTAGGTTGTCTGTTAAAGATCGCTTTTAGCGATAACTCCGCCCATTCACCCTTTTTAACCGACTTCTAAAAAAGGAGGAGGTTCTCAATTCGGATGTTTGTTTGTTTTTTTTTTTATGTTTGTTCGGGCATAGCTCCGTCGCTTGCCAACCGAATTGAAAAATTATTTTTTTGTTGAAAAGAGTATACTTCCCCAATGGTCCCATGAAAATTTTTATCGAAATCGGATAAGCCGTTTCTGAAAAATCGATAAAAGTCTAAAAAAATATTTACGTTGATGATCTTTTCTGCATTGCGTTTTTTGTTCGCGCATAACTCCGTCATTTACGAACCGATTTGGAAAATTCACTGACCTACTAAAAAGCGCGAAAATAAAAACTTTTTTACAAAAATTAAAACCGACTTCCATATCAAAACAATACAAAGCCAAAAATAATTTTAATTTCGGAAGGCGGTGTGAAAAAAAAGAAAATACAAAACCAATAACACCGACTACCGAAATTAAAATTATTTTTGGCTTTGTAGTGTTTTGATATGGAAGTCGGTTTTTTAGTTGTAAAGTCCTTATTGTTTGACTGTTATGGTGTACAATAAAGAATATATCTATCTATCTATCTATATATTCTTTACTAGCTTCTGCCCGTGACTTCGTTCGCATGGGAGGGTTTTCCAGCATAAATCCCGATCCCGTGGGAATTCCGGAATAAAAAGTAGCCTATGATGACGACTATTATTCCATGATGTCAACTATCTTCTTACCAAATTTCATTCAGATCAGGTTCAGTAGTTTTTGCGTGAAAGAGTAACATACATTCATCCATCCATTCTCACAAACTTTCGCATTTTTAATGTTAGTAAGATATTATTATATTCTTTATGTTATTAGTACCTATAGCAGTATTTACAGTGACTTCACTAGTAACTATATTTTCGTACCGTTTGGAGCCGCAGGGCTCTTTTTCTTTGTCAGGTTTGTGAGGTTTTTTTTTTGTTTTTTGTTGTTTCCTTTTGCTTCGTAAATTGTCAATATATAAATCTTTGTTTTTTTTACCTACTAACATAATTATAAGTACCAATTACTAACTCTAGTCTTAAGGAACTAACTAAGTTTTTAATATTGTAAGCATGTCGTTTGTCTGTTGGCAATAAATACTTTTTCTTTCTTTCTTAGTTATCGTGGCACGCAAGGATAACCGAAGAAACAGGGCGGGTTTTAGTCGATAGAGGTCTCACACTTTTCCGCTGTAATAGAAGAATAATATCCTACAAAATTTCAAAAGGACTGTTTCATACTTCCTATGATCTAAGGGCTGGCTATTGCTTTGGCCAAAGCATTGCCATACAACGGATATATTCAGCCGATAGTTTAGTTAATAAAAAGTACCGCAAAAGAACTTTATAATTATAGCTCAGTCACATAAGATTTGTATAGAATTTGTTTGCACAAATTCAGAACCGAATCAATGGCGAACGCGGTTTGTTACCGGTTTATGTTTTGTATTATAGGGTCGTAATTTTAATCTTACTCGGTTCCCTACGAACATAACTGAGTATGAGCGCATCTATGACTAATTAAAAATATCAATTAATATTTATGGATTAACTCGTGTATTTAGTTTATAGAGCTATGGAAGTTCAGTGGTTACCAGGACGATGTGCGAGTAGCTGGTTTTTGGTTCCATCCTAGACAGAAACATTACACTTGGCTGATTTGGGAGCAGTAGTGATGATATACAGCAACGAGAGGTCGTGGTTTCGAACCCCACCCATTACAATATTGGTTAGAACCCATTCCAGACACAAGCATAGGTAATGTGAATTCTAACCACCTTGTTAATTCTCTTTAAAAAAATTACACATAATAATGTGCCTGGTTTGAAACCACGACCTACAACTCACAAGTAAAGACCGTAACCACTGGGCTACCACTCCCCCTCTCTTATTATAGACCCTCTTAATAATAATCCATACTAATATTATAATATATTAATAACTAATATTAACTAATATTATATATAAATGCGAGAGTAACTCTGTCTGTCTGTATGTTACCTTTTCACACCTAAACGGCTAAACCGATTTAGATGAAATTTGGCATGGGAATAGTTTCGGACCCTGGGAAGGACATAGTATCGTTTCTATCCCGGAATTCCCACGGGATTGGGAATTACGCGTGAAAAACCTCCCACGCGAACGAAGCCGCGGGTAAAAGCTAGTTCCTACATAAATATTCATCTGTGGGTTCCAAACGAATATGTTATCTTTCCTTTCTTCTTATTTTCTTCCTTATACACATATTCTCAGTTTCTGGTTCGATTGCCTTCCCACCCACTCAATATTTATATAGTCAACAGCCTATTTGCCGCAGGAAATTAAATTAATCATGCACAGTGTGCATGGCGTACCGTTATGAACTATGCAGAATAATAACACAATATGTTGTGTACTATGTTGTACATACATACATAATGTACTATCGATTTATTGGGAAACACTCGTAGGATAAAGCTGTGTTTTGTGTATTGAAAAGGACGACATTTATTGGGTATGTGATATTTCAGTGAACATAGTAGATTTAGTATTAATTGGATAGTGAAAACATACAAGGAAAGAGCTCATGGCTAAATATACAGGGTGGCGATTAGGCTATCACAGTAAATTGTGCAGCAGGTCTTACAACTTATCAGTCCGTTAAAATAATAAAACAAATAATTTTACTAAATTAAGAAAATGCATTTTTCAAACAAAATAAATAGCGTTATTGGTAAAAAATAAATAATGCTTTATAATATTAGTTTACTGACCTGTAAAAGGGGCAACGCCGCGGCGCCAGCGCCGTGGGATAAAATACCTAATATAGAGAACGTGGTTTCAATTAATGTGATAACCTAATCGCCACGCTGTACACAGCTGCACGGGATCTATAAGATTAAGTAACGGTCAGTCCTTGGAAGGGTGATTATCTTAACATACCATAGTTAATGAAATAAAGAATTTATATTATACCGAGATTACTCCTTAGCTGGAAAACATGTTAAACCGTTGCGCATTGGTCCCAGCTGTAATTTTTTTCAGGAGAATAAATGACTCCTCAAACTCTGTCCAATCAAATGAGTCCTCCCGCTCTGTTGGAGTGGTTTTCCACTCTTCTCTCTCTCTTTTGAGTGTCGGCTTTAACTCACTAAAATCCCAGCCAATTGTCTTTGCGTTCCAGGTCCCGGTACGTAACCCCGACAGACAGTGGCTCTATCGGGCCCCGTCTTTACTGCTGACTGCTATATGAGGCGAGCATGTAGCACAACGTCGAGTCGGGACATTAACAGCCAAACGCACTATTTGCCTTGTGCCTTTGCATAAGTATTTTTTTCTTGAACCTTGTAAAAACATATAATATACATTTAGAAATATTTTCACCTTTATATCCAAACAAAACACAGCTAATCCGACGCCATGTTTCATGGTATTTCTGCAACATGTAATCCTGGTACCCATTCGTTGTGTAATGCGCAAGTATATATGTTTGTTAATAATAACTTATAACGTTATACGTTCTTGTTATAGCTGACTGCCGGCTGGAGCCCGGATTAGTGCGGGAACAAAAACAAAACAGGTTAAGATATACTGCATATTATAGTGGGATGGAGATAAAATGGAATTAAAAAATACAAAGCAAGTCAATTCATGCAGTTGGCTGTTGAGAAGTCATTCAACCAATCAGTTTGTCACAAGTTAATTGCAATGTCACACAATTATTTTAAGAGAACGGCCGAAATTACACTATCTAAAATATACATAACCATGAATTGCCAAATGTATGTACGCGGATTTCTTCCTAACGACTGCACTAAAATGGGTAATTTAAAAAAATGGCAAGACAAAGTTCGCTGGATCAGCTTTCTTATATTATACTGGTACCAATAGCTAGTTTAACATATAATAACATATAATCATCTGGCATTCATTTGCAATATCGAGATCCGTGTTTTTATCTTCAATATCTGTAAGAGAAATCAGGCCTAATTCACGCATCGCGGGTTCCATAAAAATCCTTATGTAAATCGCACATTAATTCACGATTGTTTTTGAGTATATTAATTACCAAACATTACATATTACATTAAGTACGGAACATTAGGTACGCTGACGTGAAGGTAACTGGGAACAAGGAGAAACATAACTCTGAGGTTGATAAAGTGCTTCCGTACATCCTACACGTCTTACCTATACGTTACGATCGATTCCCCACCTGTTATATGTATTATGTTTGCAATCGCATAAAAATATTTTCCAAGTGACCAGAGGGCTGGCCTTTTCTTCGGACAAAGAATCAGCATTGTCATTCGACGTAGCAATTCAGTCAGAGTTCTGGGAACTTTTCTGTATAATTTAGTATAGTACAAACAAATACTGCTCTACTGCTCTAAAATATAACTTCCAGACACACGTATCAAGTTTTTCCCACAAACTTATTAGGGATTAGGTATTGTGGACTGTACATGACATGTGTGTGGAACGACTTGTTGTTCAGCGGCAAGTAGAAGGCAAGCGGTCACGCGGTCGGCGAAATTTTAAAAACCTAACACCTTTAATAAAAATTCACCAACGAAGAGAAATTCTGCATGAAAAATCCAACAAGACTGGACTGTAAAAGTTCAGTTATTTTAACTTAATTATAAGCCACGGTCAGCTGTTGCAGTTAAAATATTTGCACAAAACTAAAAACGAACTGGAACGACTAAAATTCAACTGAACTTTATAGATAAAAATAAATCAAAACTGTGTTTGTTGGCCAGCATCTCTAATGCTGGCCAACAACCACAGTTTTGATTTATTTTACCCCAGTTGTGTTTTGAAAGTCGTTGACTTATTTACAATACTCTCTGAGTTATGCGCTCCTGGTACATAAATTTCTCCTTTAGACATTTATTGCTCCAAAAATTGGCCGAAGTCTTACAAATGGCTACTAATGGTTGGCTAAATGGGACTATTACTGTAATTACCAATCAAGTAATATAGATTGATAGTCGTAAGGAGAGAAAGATGTTATTTAGTAGACTAAAAATAAAAACCGAACAAGTGCGAGTCGGACTAGGCCACCAAGAGTTCCGTATCGAGGGGAGACGGTATTTTTTGTTATTTTTATTTATATATAAGAGTGTCGTTTGCGGCATAAACGGCTGTATCTTTTTTTAAGCAGTTTCAGAATTTCAAGGAACTGTAAACCTGAATATATGGTTTTAATTTCTCAAAGTTGATATTTCTATGCGCTTCCGAAATAAACGAGTCATGACAGACACTAGACGAACAACAAAGTGATCCTACGAAGGTTCCATTTTTTCCCATTTAAAAAAAAACTACTAAACCATTTTATAATATTTAATTCACAATCCTTAAAACAGTATTGAGGCAGATCCAGTTCCATTTATCGATATATGTTTTTCGGAAACTTGTTAACTTACTTTAACAGCCCACTACATAATATCGAAAGAACATTAAATTTTGTGTGTACCCTCAAAATGAGTTTTGTTATCCTCCCAACATTATAACATTTATTTATTTTTAGTTTAAATATTCTTTTGTAAGTAAATTATTGCATTCTTATGAGGATAAATATATCTCTAACTGGAAAATGGCTATTAAATTCATAAAACATGATGAAATAGCAATGCACAAGAAAAAGATAGGTGCTTACATCCGACCTCTATAAAGAAACTAGCAGTTGCTCGCGACTTCGTTCGCGTGGGAACTTTTCCCGTGCAAATCCCGATCCCGTAGGAATTTCGCAAAATACCGTCTTAGCGAGCATCTACATACTAAAAGGAACCCCCATGCAAAATTTGAGAGCCCTACTACTTGTAGTTTCTGAGATTTCGTGAATAATCAGTGAGTGGTATTTCGCTTTTATTATCGACAAATTTTATTTACCTGTGTATACAAGCGACCTATCTCGTTGAACGTGTGGTCGTAAGCGCGACAGCTGAGCACGAGGTCTCGGATTCGCTTCCCGGGTCAGGCAATAAAGCTTTGTTTTCCTAGGAAAGCGGTGCCGTCATATAGCGGCCGTAATATTACGGACGCAAAAAGATGGCCGTCTTTACGGTGACGACATGTGGAAAGTTCCACGGCCGTTTTATCACACGTTCTGCTTCATCGCTATTTATTTATTTATTTATTTATTTCGCATTCTCTTTGGAAACGTTCACGAAACCATCTGACACCGACAAGACGGCCGTCATGCAAATGGCGGCACCGCTTTTTGACGTTACGGTGTCAGTTACAGCTCTCTAGGAAACCGCGCCATTTTGTTTACTTAGACAACGTTCTAGTGACGTCATTCACCGCTGTATTACGGCCGCTATTTGACGGCACCGCTATCCTAGGAAACCAAAGCTTTAGTGGTATTAGGTTTTTGGTGATATCCCCGTGGCTTAGAAAGCAGGTCCAGTCCCAGCTGTTGTTTGGACATCTCTGACAGTCGGTTACGGGTTGTCAGAAGTCAGTAAATCTGACACTGGTCTAGCCAAGGGGTATCGTGTTACCCAGTTACTGGGTTGTTGATCCGGTTAGACTGGAAGCTGACTCCGACTTAGTTGGTATAGTAAAGCAAATGACTAAATACAATCCACCAATGACTGTAGAGCGTGTTTTAACATTAATTGGGATTTGGGATTTTTGTTCCGAAAATTGAGCTTTTGGCTTAATGATACATCGTGTTGACTTTAACTTATTAACTCAATTCCACCGCGAAAGACCTAAGGGTCATATTCCTAACCTCTTTTACGTCTAAATAACAGAACTGTCAATTCGATTAAGCAGAAGTTGCAGAATACTCACAGAGTTGATTTGTTTGATTAATTTGTTTTCACACTGTCCTTAGCCTTTTCCTAATAACGTGTAGGTTAACTTCAAGTAAAATCGGCTGGAGCTAAGTACTGTTTTACATCTCCGCTACTCCACGTAAAACACTAGAACTCAGTTGCATCCCGTTAGAGTCAAAATGGACACCGATATAGTTAGAAAAAAGGGTGAGTAGATGATAATGCAGTAGGTAGGAAAATCCGAAATCCTTGCAGGTAGTGTATTTGAGTGTATGTGTATCTAAATATACAGTATGTTAACTAACAGAGGGCGTTCCCGTTAACCCGCAATAGTATAATCACATCAATTAGATCGCTGCACACGCGGCCCGTCTTTCGTAAATAAATTGCGACGTTGCCGTCCTTCAAGTATGCGTGTACAGAGTGTTCCTTTTACGTATCAATTTAACATTTTTAGTGAATATTTTAATATTAAAAAAAAAATAAAAACATTTTGTTTTCGAATGGTAATATTTTTTTAGCATGTATGGATGCTATACTATTGCGGGTTAACGGGAACGCCCTCTGTTAGTTAACATACTGTATGTCATTTGGTTCGTTTTCTTTTGTTGAAGATAAGAATAGCAATGTGGGTGGGATTCACATTACTAGCAATGTTCTTAACCCATCTTACTGAGCTAAATATGGTGTCTAGAGTGGGTTCACTGCAATAGTATAATGGATATGGTTCGAACCCAGTCACAAGTCCTTAACCTGTCCTATTAACGCTTCAAATTATTGTCTCAATATAATTTTGTCAATCGCTCTCTCACCTGATAGAGATGATTCGTAAAACTATATTACAACTTAATATTTAAATAGTAACAAAATAAAATCTCAGAAACTTTTAATTACTTAGTTAGACTCATTATTAAACGATAACATTATAAATATTATGTTGCTGAATTCGGAGAGTAAAATTGTACGTATACTTTGCTACGAAACTGTACAATATTATTATGTTTCAGTAAGATAATAACCGTTATTATGTGGAAATTGTACTAAAATTATAATTTAACATCATATTGTTTGCACTGTCTTATTACGGATGACCCTCTTGACCTCGATCTCGCCTGATGGTAAGCGATAGATGAGGTCTACGATGGAACGAGCGAGCCCAAAAGATGCCTATTTACCTTTAAAGGCTGAAAGGTCATTTACATCTAGATTATAGTTACTTTGAAAACTTTTATGTTGTTATCTTTTGTCTTTACTATATGTGGTCGTAATCGCGATTGCTGTTTCTTCATATTTCTGTTCAGCTCATTTCAGCTTTCCCTAATAAAAATAACTTTGAGTTAATTATAGATTTTGCAATTCATTTATTAAATAATAATTTTGCACGTAGGTATTACTTTTTCGAAAAATTAAACTAGATAAGGCCGGTGTTTCTTGACTGAAGTCTTTTTTTTTTCGGTAATGAAATCAGCTTATGACTACTCCCACTCTTTTGGAGTGAAATGGAAGGTCAGAATTCTACTGACTAAAAACCTAGCCTGTTCCTTCAGATACCGCGGCCCCGAGATATAATCCCGGAGCTGCGGTATCTTGTTAGAACGTCAATGCTGCTGACAGCTCTTTAAGGCACGCGTGGAACGCCGTCGACCCGGGCCTAGTCCCTACCGGATGGTGAGCTACCCGGCCTGCTCGAGACCCTCGACACCCGGGACGTCTCCCGCGGCGGCTGAGGTGTGAGGAAGAGAGTTGCCTCTCCCTCACGCGTTCAGCCTCCTCCTTTGCTAACATGACTACTTCGCAGAAGAAAGCGACTGCATCACGATTCCCCTTGCCCCGCACTATGGTCTGAGCCAGAGCCAGATACGGGAAGTCACCGCGAAGAGGTCACCGCTGACTGACTACCCTGAGAAGAAACATTGAAACAAACTCAGAGGTCAAAGTTTGTTTCGAAGTCCATACAAACCGTACTTGCCAATTGGTAATGTATTATTCACTCCACTTGCGTGTGTATGTGTGTTTTTTATTTGTTTTTCTACCATCTTCATGTTAAATATTATTTCCTATTTTTAACCGACTTCATTTTATTATTCTTTTAACAAGTTCTTCGCAAGTCCATGCATCCGTCATTAGCGAAATCTAATAGAATAGAATATTTTTATTTCAGACCACAAAATCCATAAAATGTTAGTAACTTATACCTAATAGCTTATTATCTAGTGTTAGTACCCATCACCCTCCACACAAACTGCTCATAATAGGAGAGGACACACTCACTCACCGTTCTCAGGATGCTGTTACGACTGTCCCTTACTCTCCTCAGAAGTGAAGCCGTTTTCTTACGTATAATCGTAATCTAATCGTAATCTAATGTAGTCGTTACTCAATTTTTTTTTATAGTTGATAGGCTTGCGTTTGGTTTATATATTTTATATTTTTCTAGCGAATGCGATAACTTTATATTATATTCAATAGTATAATATACTGTCCTCTCATACGTATGAAAACTGTAATATGGAAAAAGTTAAAATTGAGGTCAAGAGTGGGTCATCCGTAACAATAAAAACCATGTTGTTTCCTGCCAGTTTTTCTGCATGGGAAACCACCATTTTCGAACCATGCATAGTGCTTCTCACATTTGACAAGTGCCCATGTAAAACTATGTGAAATAAATCGTCGTAAGTAAACCACAGCAGCTGTTGACACAAGAGCTACTCATCGTTTTTCAAATTAACTTATTTTGTGTTACGCTCCCGTCAGTAATCTGGACGGAGTAACATAGAGATTACTTCAATTCAGCTTGCCCAAGAGCTGGCTGTAAATGGAATTATTGTAGAACACGATTGGCAATATTAGGCACAGCTGTGAGGCAATACGCAATGCTGTTTTATTTAATTAAGTTTTGTTTCATTTTTAGGGTAACAAACGGAACCCTTATAGTTTCGTCATGTCTGTCTGTCCGTCCGTCCGTCCGTATGTCACAGCCATTTTATTCCGAAACTATTAAGATTATACACTTGAAACTTGGTAGGTAGATGTATTCTGTGAACCGCTTTCTGATTTTAAGAAAAAAAAAATAAGGGGGGCTTCTCATACATGGAACTGAAACTGAAAATATTTTTTTTTCATGAAACCAACGCGTGTGTGGTATTTATAGAAAGGGCTTTAAAAATGAAATTGAAGTTTCTAAAGCCACTTTTTCATAAAGTTAATCATTTAAAAGATATACGCTTCCAAAGTGGTAAATGTGTGCCCCCCTCCCCCTCCCCGTCTAACTTCTATAATAATGGAGGGAAAAACCTAAAACAAATATATGCCGTAGATCTTAACCACAAATATAACTTTGTAATTCATATAAATACAATGAAAAACAAAGTTATTTGGCGTAGTTACTACGGAACTCTTCATGGGCGAGTCTGACTCGCCCTTTGCCAATTTTTTGGAATTATTTTTGTGTGTGGCAACGCAGGCCGCGGGAGGGGCGTGGATGAAGAGACGTGAGCTAGGGTACAGAGAGCCGTAAGCTAGGGTACGGAGAACCGTAAGCTAGGGTACGAAGAACCGTAAGCGCATCGCACCGCGATTCGTGAGCTTGTCCTGAGGCGAGGCGATTACGTTACGATTGATTACGTTACAGGAAGTGTGCGTTGCAGTAGGGAGTTTCATCACAAATAATACTGAACGGCTCGAGTTGATACGGTGACGATCCCTTTCCGAGTTGATACGTGTGCTACGACCTTAAGTCGTTGGTCCCGGCTGTGATTTATACATCTATGGCAGTCGTCGCCAAGGGATATAGTGCTATCCAGCTGCTGGATTGTGAACGTCAGATTAGTGTGTGATAAAGATGGACCCACCCATGAACCGAGCTCTACAAGCATGTTCAACCGGCTGTTATTGTTTGGCTACGAGCAGTTATTTTATACCCGGTACACTAAAACTTCAACAGAACAGCTTTTTCAAATTCAAAGTTTTTTTATTTCCTCAAATCCTCATATGGCTAGCCTGGAACTAAAGTGGTCTATGACACAAAATAAACATTTTGAAATAGCAAATGCAACGCGATGCACGAAGTCACTGTACTTATAAATATAAGTTATATTGCTGATACAAAAATGGCAGCTAAGGATAAACTTAGCCATCCGTATGTAGGTGATTTACGTGATAAGTAGGATAATAAACAAGCCCAAAAAATCAATAAATTCTAAAGTGTTATTTTGGTGAAATGACACAGACCACTGTACAGTACATTATTTGTATTTATGTTCAAAACTGCTCATACAATAATTAACATGAAAATGTTACTTAGACCACTTTAGTTCCAGGCTAGCCATATGTAATCCATGTCATGTTTGTGTTCACACACACACGTAATACTCTCACAAGCCTTCCTTTGATATTTAAACTTGAAAAATGAGACTTGCCGAGTTGAAAAGTCGCCCGCATACCGCGAGAGAACATAGTCGTATAAATCTACATATTACAATTTAAGCTCCTTAGTGGAAGGCACTTGTTTATTATATTCGACGTTGTTTTATCTTATGTTGAGCCATCTTCCATACTTAGACGTATAACAACTTGCGGAATTGTTCGAAAGAGTTACCGCGGCCTCAGAACACGGATGGGTTTTAGTCAGTAAAAGTCTGAAAGGCTGTTATTGGATGATTTTCAATCCTTAGGAGGAATAACCATGGCGATCATTTTTTTTATTGATTATAGGTTTGCGTTTTACCACTATCTCACCTGATGGTAAGTGATGATGTGGTCGAAGATGAAGCACGCTTACCTAAAAGTAACCTATTCACCCTTGACTTAAAGACCCGTAGGTTATAGCTACCGGGAAACAGACTCCGGTAGGGTATTCCACTCCTTAGCCGTACGCACAATGAAAGTATTCCCAAAACGTTTAGCGCGTATGGGTGGGATGTCCACCATGTAACGATGGCGCATCGCCGTTTGTCTTGTAGTCCGATGATGGAACGGGCTTGGCGGAATTAGATTGTGTAATTCCATCGCACACTCCCCGAAATGTAACCGATAGAAAACCGATAAACTTGTAACTCGTCGTCGATGTTCAAGGCTCTGGAGCTTTGACTCGACGTATTCTTCTTATTTGCTTAGCCTTTCGTAGCCTATTAATATACGCATATCTTTCGTTTACACGGTATTTATATTTTATTGTGTGTTTCTTGAGCGACAAAATCGCCGATAGTTACTTGTTTTCTCACTGGTAGTCGGACCACTATCTAAATGAAGCAAGTTTAAGCCTTTTCTTAGTACATAGCAACGGTACATAGGTACTATTTGTGTTTCCTAACTCGTGTTATTTCGAACAGGTAAAAAATTTCCCTCTTGTGCAAACTTTGATGCCAAGATTTTGATCCTGTCATCATAATTACCAATGTAAATATGTAATAATTTATGTTAATAGTATCTTGGTTGAAATACGGAACATTATATTCTCGTGGTTGCGACTATGTTTGCGTGGGAGTAAACAAAGAGGGAGTAAATAAGTCGGTGCACTTGCGTAATATTCCCGCAACCTTTTGACAAGTTCATGACATTATTTTGGTGGATATGATATTTCGCGGCGACGCACTATGGGACCAACCTGTGCGTTCCATTACAAAATTCTATAACTTTTTTGATTCTTGTCATTATGAATTGAAATTTTGTATACATATTCCTGAATACTTATGCTATTATATAATTAAAACACTGCTACTTTAAAAACCATGTTTATTTAGTAAAAAAATATAAACATAAAATGTCGAAACTGTTCTTACAAAAATTAAATTAAATTATTAATATGAATTATTTGCTTACATTCAGTTAAATTAAAATAATTAGCAAGTTAATAACTACATAATTACATAATTTTAAACAAAAAGAAACTATCATTCTCAATTCTTGCAGTTACTTTTTTTAGATCGTTCATCTGTCTAGGAGTTGTTCCACAAACGGTACATGAAGCACTCGATGGAGTCTGCGTTAACACTTGAGTAACTTTCCCGTCGATCATTGTCATAAACAGCTCATGTCCTACTTCTATAATGTTACCTTCTTTTGCTGCAGGCGTTCGCGTTGGAGTTAATTCATTAATTTTTGCTTCAAGTTCATTTACAACAGCTGTAGTTTTTTCAGGAGGTTTTTTGCTAATTCCAGAGAAATGGATCTGCAATATCTAACTGAAGAACATGTTGGATTTTGCCATATAGCTACTTTACTTTCTTCATCCACTAGTTTCAATGGTACAAGTGAAACTATAAACATATTAGCATCCGATATTTGTTCATTTTCGTCAGGTAAAACTTGTTTATACTCACTTTGTCCCGAGGATCCATCGCAACCCCATTTGCTACATAGTTTGAGACGGGTAAAGTTTTTTCCAAACCGAGTCTAATTTTAAAATACGACAGGCAGTATGATCACATAGAAAATATCTTAAGTTGAACTTCCATAACGAGTAGTTTAGTTAATATCAAATTATCAAAGTATAAAGTTTGGGTGTAATTTTATGTACCTAAAATTTTTTTGTATTTTTTTGCTATTATATCGGATAGCTCTATCATCTTTGAATGTAAGACAATCAAAGCAGTTTCAGTAACATGACTTTTGTCCCAACCAATTTTGAGATGGAAAATACCGGTTGGTCCCATAGTGCGACGTGACGTTTGCCTTTTCTTTGTGTTTATTGAATAAACCTATAAAGGTTCCCGTTTCACCACCATCTCACCTGATGGTAAGTGATGATATGACCTATCCCATTTAAAGTACAAGAATATGCCTAAAGGTTAAATGTGTGTTAAATTTTCGGCACAATTGTGACCTTTTAACAGAGTCAGCCTATAATCCATTCATAATTTTCATTTCAGGTCATTCATCACGCTCAGCATCCTGTAGCTGTTAGCGATAGGCCGCAGTCGGGATATTATAAAGCTAATGACACCTCAATGAATAGGTCAAACGGTATTAAAGGACCCTCGGTTATAATGACAGTATTCATAATACCTCTGATGTGGAATTTTTGACTTAAGTCGACAATATCGGGGTTTTCAGGGAGGAGAGGGATCGTTTTGGGGTGATTTTAAAGACGGTTGCTTACTGAAAGCTGAACTAAGTTTGTACAACTTAGCACAGTATAAAACAAAGTCACCGTATAAATTAAACCTTGCAACGAATTTAATGCAGTTTTCAGCAATAGATAAAGTGATTTAAGAGAAAGGTTTATGTGTATAATACTTGCATATTATTAGTACATTGCATCCGTGCAAAGCCGGGGCGGGTCGCTAGTAGGTCATATTACATGATTCCAATCCCAAGACAGCAGACTAAATTAAATAAAAGCTGCAAAATATTGTGCGTACGCTTATATTTACATACTAGCACTTTGCCCGCGACTTCATCCGCGTGTAGGGTTGCCAGATAAAAATTCGAAAATCCGGAGTAAATTCCGGACATTTGATAAAATTCCTGACTTTCTTTAATTTGAAATAAAAACATTTCAAACAGTTCACTCTTTCATTCAATTGTAGAAATTCCGGACGGTTTAGGATTCCCTCCGCATGCCGGACAAAGACCTATATATTACCGGACATGTCCGGAAAATTCCGGTCGTATGACAACCCTACCCGCGTGATTTTTTTTTTTATTCATCTGAAATAATTTATAGCCTTTGGCACTCACCAATACTGCCTTACCAGTGAACTTTTCCTGGACTTCCATAAATATTTAAAAATAAAAATTAGCCAAATCGGTCCAGCCGTCCTCAAGTTTTAGCGAGACTAGCGAACAACAATTGATTTGTATACATGAACGTAGAAGAGAATATACTTTTTATTTTAAGATCATTTAGAAACAGATTATTAAAAATATTGGCAAGTATGTACCTACGCAAAACTTTTATAGTATTACAGACTACATTGACAATACTTATCTTATCTTTATTTGGTTTAAAAAAACCACCTGACATCAACTTGACCTTTCACATTGTAACTAAAATTATTTATTTTTAATTAATTCAACCTTGATTATTATTATGATTAATTCGAGTAAAATCATTTTGTGTTGCGTTGTGTGTGATTTAAATTTAAGGTACTAACATTTAATTCTAAGGCACCTACTAACGATTTCATGGATATTTTTTGTCTGATAAATAAATAAATAAATATAAATATAAATATATTCATATACAATCGACAAATTGGAATTATGACCCACCATAAGCTTATATCTTACAAACATCCAAATACATTTTTTTAATATAAACATACATTTCCATGGTAATGACCTTGTTATCTACTTATTAATTAATTACACAAAGAATTATCTGTTAACTAGCTTTTGCCCGCGGCTTCGCCCGCGTTAATTTACACTTTGTCAATAATTCTTGTTGCCAAAAAAGTATACCGTATCTTTTTGGGTGGTTAAAAAATGCATATAATATTTAAAAAACCATCACCAGGGTTAATCCATCCCCAAAAACAGACAGACAGTTAGTATATAAAATTTATCTTTTTAAAACCAAAAACGTAGTTTACAATACATTTTTGTAAACTACTTTTCTGGTTTTCCCGTCCTTGGCGTGTTGATTTTGTACGCTTGATACTCGTGAGCACGCCACATACAATTGCCCATGGGAAAAGCAGTCTTTTTCTAAATGTACACCTGCGATTTTAAGTGTCTGTCCTTGAACTTTGTTTATGGTCATTACGAATGCCGCTTTTAGGGGAAATTTGAGTTTTTCGAACTGAATGTGAGGAATAAATACGTTTCCACCGCTTGCCGTTCCTGTCATAATTATTGCTTGAAAACATTGCATCCAAGGTATGTAATTTGTAGTCGCATGCCATTACAGAGCCTTGGTGCGCCCTGATTACGCATCAACAGGACTGAGACACCAAGTTAAAGCCTCAAATAATGTGATGGGGTACCCTGACAATTCCAGAGAGTTGATAAACTCTACAGAGTACGACGTCACTTGCTTTGTATCCATGACAATGTCGACGGACAGATACTCAACAACATCACAATCCACTTGAGACATAATCTTTTCGTTGATCTGCCCTACAATTTCGTTAGTTGGTGCCAAAATTACTCTTTCACGCAGCCATTCTTTATCCCTTATATTTGTTTTCAAATCAGAATAAACGTGGTTTATTAAATTATCTGTATCTTGGCCTACGTTCACTATGTATGTTACTACAGTTTCAGCTTCAGTTTCAGTTTCAGCTTCAGCTTCAGTTTTGGTTTCAGCATTAGTTTCAGTTTCAGCTTCAATTTGGTTTCAGCGTCAGTTTCAGCTACAGTTCCAGTTTCAGCTTCAGTTTCAGTTTCAGCTTCAGTTTTGGTTTCAGCATCAGTTTCAGTTTCAGCTTCAGTTTGGTTTCAGTTTCAGCTTCAGTTTCAGTTTGAGTTTGGTTTCAGCGTCAGTTTCAGCTACAGTTCCAGTTTCAGCTTCAGCTTCAGTTTTAGTTTCAGTTTCAGATTCAGTTTCAGATTCAGTTTCAGATTCAGTTTCAGATTCAGTTTCAGCTTCAGTTTCAGCTTCAGCTTCAGTTTTGGTTTCAGTTTCAGCTTCAGTTTTGGTTTCAGCATCAGCTTCAGCTTTAGTTTCAGTTTCAGCTTTAGTTTGGTTTCAGCGTTAGTTTGAGCTACAGTTCCAGTTTTAGCTTCAGCTTTGGTTTCAGCATCAGTTTCAGTTTCAGCTTCAATTTGGTTTCAGCGTCAGTTTCAGCTACAGTTCCAGTTTCAGCTTCAGTTTCAGTTTCAGCTTCAGCTTCAGTTTTGGTTTCAGCATCAGTTTCAGCTTCAGCTTTAGTTTCAGTTTCAGCTTTAGTTTGGTTTCAGCGTCAGTTTCAGCTACAGTTCCAGTTTCAGCTTCAGCTTTGGTTTCAGCATCAGTTTCAGTTTCAGCTTCAATTTGGTTTCAGCATCAGTTTCAGCTACTGTTCCAGTTTCAGCTTCAGTTTCAGTTTCAGCTTCAGCTTCAGTTTTGGTTTCAGCATCAGTTTCAGCTTCAGTTTGATTTCAGTTTCAGCTTCAGTTTCAGTTTGGTTTCAGCGTCAGTTTCAGCTTCAGCTTCAGTTTTGGATTTAGTTTCAGTTTCAGATTCAGTTTCAGCTTCAATTTTGGTTTCAGTTTCAGATAGAGTTTCAGCTTAATTTTCAGCTTCAGTTTCAGTTTCAGCTTCAGTTTTGGTTTCAGCATCAGTTTCAGCTTCAGCTTTAGTTTCAGTTTTAGCTTCAGTTTGGTTTCAGCGTCAGAATCAGCTACAGTTCCAGTTTCGGCTTCAGCTTCAGTTTTGGTTTCAGATTCAGTTTCTGATTCAGTTTTGGTTCCGTTTCAGATTCCGCTACAGTTTCAGCTTCAGTTTCAGCATCAGTTTCAGTTTCAGATTCAGTTCAGCTCAAATAAATCATCCCGTTGATATCTGTTGCCACACGATCTTCTCCTATTTTCAAAAGGGCAAACGCATTTTGCCCCGATTTTGAAATAGAAATGATTCGTATATTAACTTGATTGGTTAAAATTTAAGCCACACGGTTGGCGTAACTGTTAACTGGTGCATGACGTGGGTTCGACCCCAGCTCTAAACAAATATTTGAATAGCCTACATGCAGTTGTGTAGTTTAAAAAAATTTTTATTAGTGGTTCTTGAATACGCGATTTGAATGAATTGAGAGGGGGAATACAAAGTCCCAACACCCCTTTACACTCTTAAGGGATGATTTCCATGATAAAAACTATCCTTTGTCTTTTCCAGGGCCTAAAACTATCTTCATAGCAAATTTCATCCAAATCGGTTTAGCGGTCAAGTGTATTATGGGTGGGGAGGGCGGGGACATTATTGATTCCCTATACGAAATTCTAACACCCCTTTTACATCCTTTAGGAATGATTTCCTGGACGAAACCTATTCTATGTCTTTTCCAGGGTCCTAAACTATTCCCATGCCAAATTTCGTCTAAATCGGTTCAGCGGTTTAGGCGTGAAAAGGTAACAGACAGACAGACAGACAGTTACTTTCGTATTATTATAATATTAGCTTGGAAGTATTGATGGATATGGATGTATGGATAGTATGGATATGGATATGGAAGTATGGAGTTATATTATTAGTATTAAAGTATGGATAGCTTTTGTCCGCGACTTCGTTCGAATGGGAGGTTTTCCCGTGTAAATCCCAAACCTGTGGGAATTCCAGGATAAAAAATAGCTTATGTGTTTTTACAGGATGTCAACTGTCTCCTTACCAAATTTCATTGAGTTCCGTTCAGTAGTTTTTGCGTGAAAGAGCAACAAAGATACAAATCGAAAACTATCCTGCGGGAACCTTACATCGGGATAAAAACTATCCTATGTCCTTTCCAGGGTCCTTAACTATTCCCATGCCAAATTTCATGTAAATCGGTTCAGCGGTTAAGGCGTGAAAAGGTAACAGACAGACAGACAGACAGACAGACAGACAGACAGAGTTACTTTCGCATTTATAATATTAGTATGGATGTGTGTACACATGTTTGGAGCAAATAAACAAATCTTATCTTATCTTAACCTAATTACCTTTTCATCCAACGAAAGATCTCTTTTTCTGACGCAAAACCATCAACTGACTCCTCCCTTTCCGGATGGAGCGGACGGGAGTGTCAGACTTTACTGACTAAAAACCCACCCAGTTCCTTCGTTTGCCTTTGCATTTCGGGGCCACGGTATCTCGTTAGCACATTCCCACAATCCGTACACAAATGAGTGTAATAACTGCGACCACATTCAGTAGCCCATAGCAACATTAGCAATGATTGTAGGAATATACGGATGACATCGACCACAGTTTACAGCGTAACTACATTGTTAAATTATTATAAAAGTAGTATTAAAATACTTACTATTTTTATAGCCCGTAATGAGAATGCTACTAATAATAATTATACTATAATATTAGAACTTTGCCCGCGAATTCGTCCCTGTGTATTTCGAAATAATTTACACCCTATTAGTACTCTCCACACCAATAATGCACCTTACTACAAGCGAGAATTTTTTTATCAAGCGGAAAAGTTTTCTTAAACGAGCTAACCTTGTGAAAGTACTGGGTGGATTTGGATGGAATTTAGTATGGAAATAGCTATAAGCTTGAGCTCGCTTCTTGTTATTAACACTAGAATGGCCGGGGAAATGCCATACCTTCAAAGACCGCGGCCGTCAAATTGACGGTATATGATAATTATGGAGAATATATGATTAAAATATTGGATATTTGTGATTAAAATAAAATTATGAATCTAAATTAATTATGTAATTAAAATAATATACATTGATTACCTACATAGAAAATGTACAATGATTTTTATATAATTTTTTTCACAGTGAGCAAAAACAGCTTTTTGTTAAACAATGCGGTTACGGTGATGCGTATTTTTTTTTTTTCATTTTGAATTAATTTGACACTATGCTCTTTTTTCTGAAAAAGAGAAGAAGAAGAAGGCTGATCTTCTGCAATACCTAAATTATACAAACGTTGAATGGCTCATGTTGAGCTATGTTTTTTACTTATGTACTCTGTGCGAAGTTCACTCAGGAGTTGGAGAATATAACTATGATGAGAAATGTTTTCACCTGTAACTTGACTGACTGACTAGGACCTGAAATTTCTATCAGTAGATATATTTTGCCGGCTTCGACGACCCGTTGCTCTTTCTGCCACCACCAGAGACACGTCCATTCAGCACCATCGCTCATACCTAATACGGCTAATAATGACGTTCTGACTTGCTCTCCCACCACGAATGCACAGCAGTAGTCGTGGCAGCAGACCTGGAGTTGGCAGAAGATGGCGATTCCAGTTCCGCTGCCACGACTTCTTCGTATACCACGTTCGCTGTGTAAATTACTGTCCTATGTTTCACTGTCGAATTGAATGGATCACTGGATGAATTTGAGTTGGAATGTCATTTTCTGAATCCTCTGATGTAAAAATTTGTTAGTCTGGTGGAAAGTTTTCATCTCCGTTGTCACAAAGCGTAACTAATAAATGATTGATTGCCACTCTTATCACATGTCGCAGTAACTCTCGTTCTAATTCCAAAGTCAATAGCCGATTGGGACTACAATATTCGCTTCAAAGAATCACTTGAAACTATTATAGTTATGTCAACAAATACAAAATATAAATAAAATTTACGATAAGAAAGTAGAAACAAAACTTTTGTTTATAATACTTTAAAATATTTAGCGTCCGGTCTTATTAGGTATGTGTAAGTAAGCATTCCTCGCATATCAATAATTATTTATTTATTTTTATTAAGTTAAAACGTATACGTTATGTAGTTAGGAAAAGTCATTAAATATGAATACAAAATGAAATATAGACAAAAAGTTATTAGCGATCGAAATCGCTTTGCCGTCAAATTGACGGCGCTGGCCCTTCTAGTGTAACAATATAAATAGGATTTAGCAAATTCGGATGCATTTTAGGCTTTCGTGGAATACCAGCGTGATATTGTGCTATTATTATATGGAATACTAGCTTCCGCCTGTGGCTTCACTCGCGTGAAAAGTTTTCCTCAGCGGAAAAAAGGTAGCCTATATCCTTTTCAACCGACGACAAAAAGAGGAGGTTATCAATTCGACGCGTATATATATTTTTTTTCATTGTATGATCAGTGATCACCGATTACTCGAAGACGGCTGAACCGATTTAGAAAATTCTTTTTTTGATTCATAGGATATACTTCGAAATTGGTCTCATTTTCATTTCTCTCATTTCTCATTGTATAAAAGTCAGGATCTGATGATGGGATCCTGGAGAAATCGAGGGAACTCTTCAAATATTATAGGCACACCTTTGACGTTTTGGGTATTTATTATAGTAACTTGTGCAGTTGCTCTCAAAAAGTACCATTTGAGGAAGTGGAAATGATGATGAAGACCACAGATGGCCGCTGAAACTACTGAATAATAAGTATTGAGTGGATTGCGATTCGATTACTTGAATATGGATGTTAAGCACTTTATGCTAGTCACAATGCATATGGTGATGTAGAGCTGATGGTGATGTACCAGGAGAACTCCTCAACAATAACCGGCCCAGCATTGGGAAAAGCAATATTTTGTAAAAGGTTATAAGTAGTTGACATTTAAGCTCTTGTAACTAGGTAAATTAAAAATAGACCAACTAAAAAGAGTGAAATAAAAACTTTTACCAAAAAATTAAACCGACTCCCAAAAAACACTGCAAAGTGAAAAATAACTTTAATTTCGGAAGTCGGTGCCAAAAACGAAAATACAAAACTAAAGACACCGAGTACCGAAATTAAAGTTATTTTTCACTTTGCAGTGTTTTTTGGGAGTCGGTTTAATTTTTTGGTAAAAAGTTTTTATCCAATGTCTAATCTCTCTATACCAAATTTCATCAAAATCGATTAATTAGTTTAGATGAAAAAGATTAACAGACATACAGACTGAGCTTCCTTTCGCATTTATTATATTAGTAGAGATAGTCCCTGGGTACAGCTGTTGACTTTGGATATAGATTATGCGGTTATTACCGATGTAATTGCGATTTCCTAAAGCCGTAGCAAACATATTCCTATCTCACAGTTTTAGATTGTGAAGTACCCTGTAACCTATTTCAGAATTCAGGTCATTCAGGATTGCACCAGATTTTCTAACATAGGTACAAAGTACTCAAAAATGGTCAAAGCTTTTATGTTTTTACCTAGCAGGAAAGTATGTTTCGGCAGTCGGCAATTTGGTTTTATAAACATTAATTTAGCGGCTGAGCCCGCGACTTCGTGTATTTACTTTATCATAATTTAATTTGTTTTTTTTCCAATTTATGAATTATTTAAACTTTTCATAATTTATATGATATTAATGGGAACTAGCCCTGCCCGTGTGTGAAATTTATGTCACAATTGTTGCGCCAAATTGTATAATAATTATACTTTCAGTGAATAGGTTACTTTTAGGTAAGCGTGCTCCATCTTCGACCACATCATCACTTACCATCAGGTGAGATGGTGGTCAAACGCGAACCTATTTAAAAAAATAAATAAAAAAATTGGCCAAGTGCGAGTCGGACTCGCCCATGAAGGGTTCCGTAGTAACTACACTTCTGGACACATCTATTGGCCCACCTTGTATTTTCAGTTTCGTTTGGTCCTAGCTAAAATTTTATATTAGGTCGAGCAAAAAGTTTTTATGCAGTTTTGAACCTGGCACATTCACAATTTCATTCAATAGTCTTTTTTTGAATTTCGAACACAGAATTTAAAGAAACAAAAGACAATTTGGAGCCTGTTTGTTGATATCAAACAATCGAATACTAAGAAAACTTGGTTTTATTGGTTTACTTGGATTTAATTCTTGAAAAAGTGATTGATATCTTTGCTTTTGCAACAAACATTACTTATTCTTAACATTAAGGTGAGGTTCTATCAATAATCTATGGATACTTCACCTGAAGTCGCCGCCCAAGCTGTGGCACTTATTCAGGCCGGACACAGCCAAAGAAACGTGAGTGCTCAACTTAATTTAAGTCGATCTGCGGTCCGAAATGTTTATCGGAGGTACCTAGAGACTGGCGGCTTTGTTCGTCGCCAAGGAAGGCCACGATCTCGGGTCACAACTGAAAAGCAGGATCGATTCATCGTGACGACCAGCTTGAGAAATCGTCACCTTACCTCCATTGAGATACAAAACCAACTTCGCGACTTCCACGGAGTATCTGTGAGCGCTCGAACTGTTCGGAGAAGGTTAAAAGAACGCGATATGGTACCACACAAGCCAGCTAATGGGCCCAAACTAAAGCGAGCCCACCGAACAGCGCGCCTTCATTTCGCACGCAGTCATTTAAATTGGACACAGCAAGATTGGAGCCGTGTACTCTTTTCTGATGAGTCTAAAATTGTGTTACATGGCAATGATGGAAGGAAGAAGGTCTACCGGCGTAAGGGAGAGCGTTTCGCACAATGCTGCTTTGAAGAGAGGGTTGCTTATGGCGGTGGCTCATGGACTGTCTGGGGCGGTATATCCGCGAGCGGCAAAACTCAACTTGAGGTTGTTACAGGACCACGGCTGCCAACATTAAATGCTGAAAGATACATTCGTGAGTGCTTAGAACCTCACGTGATACCATACGCGGACTATGTGGGCCCAAATTTCCTTTTTATGCATGATAATGCAAGAGCCCATGCGGCCGGCATCGTCAGGGAATATCTTCGGGATGTGAACATCACAGTTATGGACTGGCCAGCCAGAAGCCCAGACATGAACCCCATTGAGCACATGTGGGACGAGCTAAAAAGGCGTGTTAGGGCTCGTCAGCCAGTTGCCCAGACAATGCAGGAGTTGAAAACTGCCATAGAAGAGGAATGGGAGATGATCCCTCAAAATTTCATAGAGTGGTTGATAAACTCTATGCCTAATCGTATGAGAGCTGTGGTAGATGCCCATGGAGGCAACATGCGTTATTAAATTAAACCTTTATTTGATAAAACATGTTTTTTATTCAAAAATTAATTGCCTTTAACAAGGCGCATATCCGACTTGTTAGGCGTAGGTCCATGTCGTATGGTATTCTGAATTCAAATTTAAAACTATACGATCGAAAAAGATGGTAAAATGTATCAGGTTTAAAACTGCATCAACAGTTTTTGTTCAATCTAGCAATCATATTTCGGTAGGGGCCATCGAAACCTAAACTCTAAGGTGGGCCAATAGATGTGTCCAGAAGTGTATAATAAACTAGCTGACCCGCCACGACTTCGTTCGCGTGGTATCCTACCCCTACCCTACCCCTACCCTACCCCTACCCTACCCCTAACCTACCCCTACCCTACCCCTACCCTACCCCTACCCTACCCCTACCCTACCCCTACCCTACCCCTACCCTACCCCTACCCTACACCTACCCTACCCCTACCCTACCCCTACCCTACCCCTACCCTACCCCTACCCTACCCCTGCCCTACCCCTACCCTAACCCTACCCTACCCTTACCCTACCCCTACCCTACCCCTACCCTACCCCTACCCTACCCCTACCCTACCCCTACCCTACCCCTACCCTACCCCTACCCTACTCATACCCTACTCCTACCCTACCCCTACCCTACCCCTTCCCTACCCCTACCTTACCCATACCCTACCCCTACCCTACCCCTACCCTAACCCTACCCTACCCCTACCCTACACCTAGCCTACCCCTACCCTACGCCTACCCTACCCCTACCCTACCCCTACCCTACCCCTACCCTACCCCTACCCTACCCCTACCCTACCCCTACCATACCCCTACCATACCCCAACGCTACCCTACCCCTACCCTACCCCTACCCTGCCCCTACCCTACCCCTACCATACCCCAACCCTACCCTACCCCTACCCTACTCCTACCATACCCCAACCCTACCCTACCCCTACCCTACGCCACCCCTACCCTAACCCTACCCTACCCCTACCCTACCCCTACCCTACCACTACCCTACCCCTACCCTACCACTACCCTACCCTACCCCTACCCTACCCCTACCCTACCTCTACCCTACCCCTACCCTACCCCTACCCTACCCCTACCCTACTCCTACCCTACCCCTACCCTACCCCTTCCCTACCCCTACCTTACCCATACCCTACCCCTACCCTACCCCTACCCTACCCCTACCCTACCCCTACCCTACCCCTACCCTACCCATAGCCTACCCCTACCCTACCCCTACCCTACCCCTACCCTACCCCTACCCTACCCCTACCCTACCCCTACCCTGCCCCTACCCTACCCCTACCATACCCCAACCCTACCCTACCCCTACCCTACCCCTACCATACCCCTACCCTACCCTACCCCTACCCGACGCTACCCCTACCCTAACCCTACCCTACCCCTACCCTACCCCTGCCCTACCACTACCCTACCCTACCACTACCCTGCCCTACCACTACCCTACCCCTATCCTACCCCTACCCTACCCCTACCCTACGCCTACCCTACCCCTACCCTACCCCTACCCTACCCCTACCCTACCCCTACTTTGGAAGCGTATATCTTTTAAACGATTAACTTTATGATAAAGTCGTTTTAGAAACCTTATTGTCATTTTTAAAGAGCTATCTATAAATACCACACACGTATAGGTTTCATGAAAGAAAATATTTTCAGTTTCAGTTCCATGTATGGTGAGCCCCCTTTATTTTAAATATTTTTTAAATTTTCTCTTAAAATCGGAAAGCGGTTCACAGAATACATCTACCTACCAAGTTTTACATGTATAGTCCTAATAGTTTCGGCATAAAATGGCTGTGACATACGGACGGACGGACAGACAGACAGACGGACAGACATGTCGAAACTATAAGGGTTCCGTTTTTTGCCATTCGGCTACGGAACCCTAAAAAGACAGAACTGACTTTCAATGGAAGATATTGAAAGTCCGTTCTGGAGATTAGCCCGAACAAACAGTTAGACGGCCAAAATTTAAAAAGTTTGTTTGTGTTTTCTTATATTATAAAGAGAAAATACTAATATTCTGAAAGCACAGACAGGCACTTGAATTATGTTTATTTGTACAAATAAGTAGATATGGATATGACTACCAGAATAATCCATTAGTCACTTGAGGTTTCACTCTGCCTCTTTTTTTCGTATTTCGGTTTGGAAAATTATCGTTTCACTTCTCTCGCTCTGGGTGGAGCGGAAGGGAGTGTCAGACTTCTACTGACTAAAACTCACCTTGTTCCTTCAGCTGCCCTCGCATTCCGGGGCTGCGATATCTTATTAGAACATTCCCACATGACTGCTCTAGTCTTAGATAGGTTGTAAATAGGAACCAAACGTTAACAAACAGATTCATGTGTTAGCAACATAAACTTACATAAACTTTCCCAATGTAAAATATTATAGCTAATCGTAATATTCTATGGTACATACGAATGCCATGCCCACAATGGTACCAACCCAATAGTGCTCGCCGTAACACGTCAACCAATCACAGAGCGTGATTTAAAAAGTTAAAGCGAATGACAGCAAGTCGTAATCTTGGATTGTCCTTGTCCTCCAAAAACTCGGAGCAAAATACTAAAAAATTAACTGAGTTAAATTAATTATAATAAATAATAAATTGTTTATTGTTCCAAAATCTTTACATCATTGTTTTATGAGGCTGCCCCATTAAGTAATTAACAATACTTGTGTTGGGGCCGACTCGCTACTTCCCTTTTACATTCACAATGGAGACTAATAAACAAAAATAGAAGTCAAAAATAAATGAAAACAGTTGCAATTAAGAAACAATTAAAAATTATGATATTTACATATAACTTAAATAATACTATTAGGATAGCAGCTCAATTGCGTGCGTGTGTCTGTATGTGTGTGTGTGTGTTTGAGTGTGTTTGTGTGTGTGTGTGTGTATTGGTCGTGAGTTTATATGTGTTTGAGTGGGATTGTATATTTGTGTATTCATAATTTCTGTATATGTTTATGTATATTATGTATTAGCAAAGTCTGATCAGTATTTGTTCAGTTTCCTCGTATGTCAATGTTTTTAGCCAATCACTTATTATCTTTTTGCATTTATGTTGAGCCTCTGGATGGAATTTTAATTTCGAATTTAATTTATTGTAGACATAGGCTGATTGAGCAATATACTGACGCTTTGCAAAGACTGTGTGAACACGCGATGTGTGCACCACCCTATCATTGCGTCTTTTATTCTGGTCTCCTAGGTTACGTGGGGTAGATTTATGCAGGTATAAGGTCATGTTTAAAAGGTATAGCTGCCTTACTGTTAGCAAACCACACGAACTATATAGTGTGTTTGTCGGATATCTGTATAGTTTAAAATACATGACCTTTAAAAGTGACCGCTGAGCTCTTTCGAGTTCAAGTAACTTAGTTTTGGCGGCTCCTCCCCAGACCGGAATGCAGTATGTTGTAACAGATTGTGCCAGCGCAATATAAATTTTACCAAGCAAGTTCTGAGGCATTACATAGCGTAGAGTTTTAAAGATCCATATCAGTTTTCTTACACGAGAGATATTAGCATCAATCTGTGCCTGCCACGATAAACACTCATCAATTATAATGCCTAAGTATCTAGTAGAGGTGACTCGTTGTACGTTTTGACAATTTCGATTTAGGTCTGTACTCATCACATTGTCCCGGATTGTTATATTAAAGCCTGGACCTGGTTTAGATTTAGCACTTGGGGAAAAGCAGATGTAGTTAGTTTAAGCGATGTTTAAGGTTAGAAGGTTCGCTTTTAACCAGTTTCCAATAGTAGTTAGGCCGCATTCAGTTTTTTGGTGCACAATCTCCCATGTTTGACCAGAAAAGACAATGGCTGTATCATCCGCGTAGGAGAAGATCTTCCCACCGCTATCCCTGAGGTTACATAGGTCATTTATGTACACCAGGAATAGCGTTGGGCCGAGCACGCTCCCTTGCGGGATGCCAAAAACAACGTTTTCTTCTTCACTGTACGAGTTTTCTATCTTAACTTGTTGCTTCCTTCCCTGAAGATAGCTATTGAAGAGGGAAAGAGCTGTACCTCTTATTCCTATTGTTTCAAGCCTCTGCACAAGGATGGGAACAGAAACGGTGTCAAACGCCTTTTTAAGGTCCAGGAATACTGTTATGCATTTATACCGAGTCGAGAGCCCTTGTCTAAAACCATATTGAGAACTAGAAAGAATATTATATTTATTAAGGTAGCTTATAAGTCTTTTATTAAGTATTTTCTCTATAATTTTGGAGATTGATGGCAAGACAGAAATTGGGCGATAGTTATTGACATCGCTTGTGCCCCCCCCCCCCCCCCTGTGCACAGGTGTGATTAAAGAACGTTTTAAAGCGGTTGGAAATATTCCAGTTTTGAAACAAAGATTTGTTAGGCTACATATTAAGGGAACAACAAAATTTCTGGACAACTTAAGGAAGTTATTGGGTATGCCGTCCCATCCAGATGCACTCCCTGAATCAAGGGCCATCAGTATTCCATTCACTTCCCCTAGGTCAGTCTCTAGTAACACAAAAGAGCTCATTTGCGAGTGTGACTTAGAATAGCTTGGTCTGTGAGTCGTATATCCAGTCTGCGTCATAATTTCTTCTGCAAGTGTTTTACCTATTGTAGAGAAAAACTGATTAGTTCTATTCAACGAGTCGAGTGGGTGTAGTGAGATTTGTAGTAAGTGTACATTAGAAGATTTAGGTTTTTTATAGTGAGTTATATTATTAATGTTACGCCAGAGTTTTTTAGGGTTTTTAATAGAGCACGCAATTTGTTCTTTATGGTATTGTCTTTTAAGTTTTTTAATTAAGTTAGAGCAGAACGTGCGGAAACGTTTATATGTTATTTTTAATACAACATTGTGAGGATCTTTTCTCAACTGTAACTGCATTTTATTTCTAAACCTGATGCATTTTAATGCCCCTGTCGATATCCAGGGCTTTAAAATACGTTTACAGCAAGAAACTGTATGAGATACAGAGTGAGTGAGTTGTAATTGATATTTCGTAGCGGTAAAAATAGAATGTGTGACCTACACATGTTTCTACTCTGTAAGCATTGGGGAAATATAATAAGTAAGTACCTGTGAACCTGTCTATTATTTCTACTTGCTACCTTTTATTCCAAGGGGCGCCATGAACATAGTTTTTATTAATACCGAAATTAGTGGATTCCGTGCAGGAGTTTACACATGATTTCAAATGACAAAATCACGAATGAACCCGAATATTTCGCGATATACGACAAGATATAACACGTTTTATGCTTGTGCACCATCTGTCATAAGGCGCAGGTTTACGTCTGATTTATATACCACCATACTTACCCAGTCATAATTCATAGCTGTAGAATTATGAAGCAGCCCGCAATATCTAAATAAAACATTTCATTAAAAAAAATCGAATGTACAAAGTGTGTCGGAAGTAAGTGAGAGATATAAGAGTGATGAACCCAAAGAAAAAATAATTAAATCAGGAAGGAGACATGACTGAAAGACGTGACCTCCATGTTTTTTTTTAAGATTACTAGCTAGTTATGTGGGTAAAATTCACATTACTAGCAATATTGTTAACCCCTCCAACCAAGCTAAATATGCTTGTGTCTAGAGTGGGTTCACGTAAAAAGTGTAATGGGTGGGGTTCGAACCCGCGACCTTTCGATCACTGGTCTGACACCTCAGCCATTCGCCATTATGGTTACCAAAAGTATATGGAGACAGGCGGGACATGTGGTATGCTTAGAAGATTACCTCACGCTAACAACAGATCACGCGGCCGTCCTCCCAAGTGGACAAATGACATGCAGGTCGAGACTGAATGATGAAGACCCAAGATCACCTGGCATTGAGGGAAGAGAACTACGGCTAAGGAGTGGAATTCCCTGCCGGAGTCTGTGTTTCCCGATAGCTATAACCTAGGAGTCTTTAAGTCAAGAGTGAATAGGTTACTTTTAGGCAAGCGTGCTCCATCTTCGACCACATCATCACTTACCATCAGGTGAGATGGTGGTCGAACGCGAGCCTATTATCAATAAAAAAAACGTCTCAGACTGGACGTGAAATGGCTGAATATTGTTTATTCATTTACACTTTATGCACATAGGTACAAAGGCGGAATTAATGCCTTAATGGACTTAATTAAGACGATGAACTATGTCTAATGTTCAGTAGCTATACATACATACATAGACTTTTTTTTCTGGTGGGAAAATCATCAAATAACTCCTCCCACTCTGGGAGGAGCGGAAAGGAGTGTCAGTCTTCTACTGAAAACCCATCCTGTCCCTCTGGTTGCCGTTGTGGTCCTGAGCCGTCGTATCTTGTTAGAACATTCCAATACTCAACACATTTATTTGCATTCTACAATGTGAACTTAGGTGGAAGGTATTCATACAAAATATACATACTTTTAGATCATTGTGGACCCTGTCTAGCACGACAACTCCTACAGGCCTTACCCGTCAATTATGCTGACTGCTCCTTGTGGCGCGCTTGGAACACGATACGCCGTCGACCCATATACAACGTGTAACTTAAAGGATATATACATATCAAGTGCACAGCTTCTTTGGATGATAACAAATGATATGGCAAGGGTTTTGTAATCCTATGTCTACATGAGTGGAACTTATTAGAAATTTGAATATATTGATACTAGAGACCGAATCTTTCAAATTAAGAAGAACGAAGAGAATTATCGTGTTAATGCATGGTTATTGCCAAGTCACGTGGAAATTTATTAACCCTCGTAGTGCTGTGATAGGTATGTTATGATTAGCATTCAAGAAACATATGAAACCGATAATTTGGTATCAATTTTTTGAGTCACTTATTTTGAGCTGAAACTGTGCATAGAGACTCCATACCAGATGTTGTCTGCAGCCCTTGTGGATAGATATAGGGTTTCCGTTACACGTTGTATACATACACATACAAGCAAACTCTCTGTAGGAAGACTCGATACGCTGTTAAAGAAACTTAAACGCAGTTTCCAAGTAAAAGTCACGTTCAGTTTGAAAACTGCCCTTGGAACAAAGTTGGTGATCCAGTTCAAGGCCCTCACCCAAAAGTTAGGGTGTTGAAAGCCACGGTGAATTCTTAAGGGACATTTGGTGGGCAAGATTACTGTCCTTAAGTTGCTGTTCTAATGTTACTGTATACTTGCTTTATTCTGCCGATGGTGACAACACGAACAACTGATTAAACAAGCACGTCTAACTTATTACTTATGTGATTAAAATGTCAAATAGCCAGCAAATCTCAAAGCTACCAATGAATTAACAAGTCAACAATCACTACCCCCCGCGGTCTTAGCACGTAAACACGTACTCTCTGTGCGATCGAGCTTTAAAAATCCTAAGTGCATAATTTAATCAACAATCAATTATAACTTATATACGGTTGTGTAGCATAGTACATACCCAACACCTCGCAAGAACTGGATCCTTCATATGTGCACAAGTAATCACATAAACACGATAATAACTAATTAGCGGTTGCATACGATTTCAAATCTCCAAACAGACACGGGTGTGAATGTGTGATACATCGCGTCAGCGTCAGCTGGCTGAGCTTCGCTTCGATATCAACAACCGGCCTTCGGCGGCGGGTAACGACGGACTACTGTGGAAGGACGAGCGCTCCGAAGCCGCTGGCGCTCCACAACATTGTACCGAGTAAGGTGAATCATAATAATACCTCGCGCAATAACATCACATTGGCGCGTGCGCACCGTTTTAAATACTATATGTGAGCAAAAAGAGAGCGTTTTGCTTGCTTTGCTAAGAAGAATCATTACCACCTACATGTCTGAGCGCCGTTTACTTAAATCTCATTGAAATACATACCCTCAAAATCGCCGCTGTATAAGATAAATATTCTAATATCAATCTACAAGTCCCTCGAGAGTTATTCGCACACGAAATTAACTGCAGACTACATACAGTATATCTAAGACTCCTGCTTTAGCTGGCTGTCCTAGTATAATACGAGCATAAACATGCCGCTGAAGCGCACACCACCAGCTTCGCCCGTCCCCACAACGTCCTCAGCAAGCATTAGTAATTCAGTTATGTTTGCGTCAGTAAGGGATCAAGGTTCGTCATCCCTAATACATTGCGAGTCGGAACCAGACCTTCATACCCTGGCGGCAAACATAACGGAAAGGAAAAAGAGGAAACTTGACGGGGGAAATGCTGATTATTTAGAATTAATTAAAGAAATGTTCTCTTCTCTTTCCAAAGAACAGGATAAACGTTTTCAAGACCTGCAAGCAAGTCTTGACCTAATGTCTAACAAGTATGACGAGTTTTAGTCGAAATTGCTGATCTTGAAAAAGAAAGACAGTCAGATAAATTGATTATTAAAGAGCTGGAAGACAAGCTGGAAACAGTAGAAAGGAAAACTCGTGGAGTCGGGATAGAAATTCGCAACATACCTAAACAAAATGGTGAATCAAAGGATAGTCTCGTAAGTGAGATTTCTAGATTAGGAAAAATATTAAACATAGATATAAACTCCACTAATATAAAGGATATTTATAGATTAAAATCTAAAGATTCTTCAGACCCCATCGTAGTCGATTTCACCACTGTGCTTTTGAAAGAAAAGGTCCTGAAATCTGTTAAAACTTTTAATAAAACTAAACAAAAAGGCACCAAGTTAAATACTACCCATATAGACTCAAGCTACAGTCATAAACCGATTTACATAACGGAGGCTCTCACCCATAAAACCCAGAGACTGTACTACTTAGCCCGACAATTCCGGAAGAGTCATGGGTACAGTTTCTGCTGGACCGCAAATGGTATTGTTTACCTTAAAAACAAAGAAGACTCCTCACACATTCGGATAAACAACGACGCTGATTTAGAACAATTACGTAAAAATGTTAAACCGATGTGACTATTTGTTGATCTAGGATACTTTTTATGCATTATTATTATATCAACTATAACATTGCATGCTAATTTTAAGTCTAGGTGTTTGTTTTATTGTTGCACTTACCATGTAAAACTCATAGACTATTTTTATTATTCTCATTTTCTCAGAAAAAGCCAGTATCAACTGACTAACAACTCATTAGTCACAACCACAGCTCAACTACACTCTACCTCAGAAATACACTCAACCCACGCGTCAATCATACATCAATTACACAACTCACTTACTCCTCAAATAACAATCTCCAATACTCTTCGCATAAATCATAATTATAAACATTCCTTAATTATTTATATAAAACGTCCTCGCAAAATCCGTGTACCTACCCTGACCAAAACTTCTGCCTATAATTACTCCCTTGTTAATCATTCGATCACATAGCTAATTTAGCTGAAAATATTGACCAGTTATCCGTATCTCACTCACAAACCGCGGAAATAGAGGATTGCCATAACATTATTGATTCTACTTCGGACAACATACTTTTATTGACACAAAATATACGAAGTGTAAACCGAAATATGCCCGGATTAGAAGTTTTACTACATAGACTTAAACTAAAATGCGACATACTTATTTTAACAGAGTGTTGGCTTAAAAGTGAAACAGTAATCCCTCACCTACCTGGCTACCTGCATTCAGCAACTAGCACAAACCTCTTACAAAATGACGGAGTAATTATCTACTACAAAGAACATATGAACCTAAATATAAATGAGCCTGAATTTCATGAAAGCAATTGTTTATTAGCAACTATTGGAAAACAAGTTGCCATAATTGCCCTGTACAGATCGCCTTCCTATACTAAACTGGAGCCGTTCCTCGCGTCGTTGGATAATACGTTACAATCAGTGTCTTCTTATGAGCACATCGTTGTCATAGGAGACATGAATCTAGCAATTTACACGAATAAAATTAAATTTGAAGGTGAACGCTACCTAACATTAGCTGCTTCGCATGGTCTACTGCCAGCGCACACATTAGTCACACGCAGCGCTCGTCAGACATGCTTAGACCATGTCCTTATAAAAACTAAAGTCTCTTCCAACACCGTAGTCCCTAATGCAACTCTAACAGATCACCACCCTGTGTTATTTTGTTTAAATTTAAAAAAAACACGGTATTATGCAACCACCTCAAAGGCCATAATTAACGACACAAGTTTAGCACAAGACATCTCACACATTAATTTTGACCCCATCTATCACACAGAAAACCCAAACAAAAGTTTAAATTACCTGACACATTGCTTACAGAAAGCAATAGAAAAAAATACAGAAATTGTAACTTTTTCTACACGACGTAGAATAATAAAGCCTTGGATTACTCCAGGACTACTCCGCTGTATGCGAAACAGGGACATAATGCACAAAAAGGCAAGCCTTGATCCGGATAATGAAGTGTTGAAAATTACCTACAAACGGTACAGAAATTTCTGTAACACTCTATTACGACGGCTAAAAAGAGCTTACGAAAATAATTTAATCATGGACGCACAGAACGACAACAAAAAATTATGGAAAGTCATCAAAAACATTACACACACAACAAAAACCACAAAACACATTAAAGAAATACTAACTCTCCAATCCTCTCCTGACCAATCGCTTCACGAAGCGAACAGCTACTTTATAAATGTGGGTACCTCACTGGCAGACAAAATCTGTCAACAAAATCTTAATTCCCAGAATCTACCGCCAATAAGTACACATAATAAATCATCAACTGTCCCGAACTCTTTTGTATTAATTGAGACAGACATTCAAGAGGTTGGTCAACTTATCATAGGTCTGAAAACAGAAAGTGCACCAGGATGTGACAATATTAGTAGTAGATTTCTTAAACAGCACAAAGATATTCTAGTACATCCTCTAGAAAAAATTTTCAACGATTGTCTAAAAACCGGAGTGTTTCCTGATTCCCTAAAACGATCAGAAGTGTGCCCAATTTATAAGACAGGAGACAGAAATCGTATTAGCAACTACAGACCAATACCCATACTACCTGCAATTTCCAAAGTTCTAGAAAAAATAATAAACAGCCGTCTTGTAAAATATCTCGAGAAAAATAAACTTCTATATAATAATCAATATGGGTTTAGACATGAAAAATCAACAGAACAGGCAGTAAACAAACTCATAGACTATATTAGCTCTAATCTGGATAAAGGGAAAAAGTGCCTTTCTATTTTTCTTGACCTGGCCAAGGCATTCGATACGATTTCTATTTCCCTCTTACTTAGTAAGTTCGAGGCTCTGGGTATCAGGGGCACGCAGCTCGAACTTTTCAATAGCTACCTCTCTAGGCGAACTCAGTGTGTTCCAGTGGACAATCAGAAAAGTACTCACCTACCTGTTACACACGGTGTGCCGCAGGGAAGTATACTGGGGCCCACCTTATTCCTCGTATACATAAATGAGCTTACTAACCTTAAACTGACTAAAGGTGAAATTATTTCTTTCGCGGATGACACCGCGTTGGTGTTTGCGGGTGATAACTGGGATGAGGTATTCTATACCGCACAAAGTGGTTTTGACATAGCTAAGGGATGGCTGCAGAAAAATATACTCACTCTAAACGTTGATAAAACAAAATATGTTTGTTTCAGCATCAGGCAAGCGGTGAGTATTCGCAGTGACCTACAAATAGCTTCACATTATTGCATTACTACGGATAGCTGTACATGTTCTCCTCTAGAACGCGTTAACTCGGTAAAATATCTTGGCATTACCTTAGATAAAAACCTAAACTTTAAAGATCATGTCAAAATTCTTTGTAGTAGATTACGTAAATTAATCTACGTATTTAAAAACCTACGCTATGTCGTGGACCCTTCGCTGCTGAAGCGGATATATCAGGCCCTATGTCAGTCACTTCTTACCTACTGCATCTCATCCTGGGGAGGCATCTGCAAGACAACGCTAAAGGCAGTTGAGGTCGCCCAGAGAGCTATACTGAAGGTTAGCATGTTTAAACCTATGCGTTTTCCTACTGTTACGCTGTTCCAATTGTGCGAGGTTATGACGGTAAGACAATTGTTTATACATAAAATTATCCTGCAAGAACACAAAAACCAGCCCTTCAAGCCAATGTTATTACAGAGACGTCGAAATTATCATGTATGTGAAAATGTAAATACATTCAATACAAAATTTTGTAAACAATTTGCATGTTTTCTAGGCCCGTACCTTTATAATAGGCTTAATAAAATATTACATATATGGGCTAACTAGAAAAAAATGTAAATTATTTGTATGCCAATATTTACAAAAATTAAGCTACGAGGAGACGGAACAGCTACTACTTGTACCACATTAAAATAAATAAATAAATAAAAATAGGGCTAGGAGCATCGTGATCACAGATACCCTCCTCACAAGCTCGCCTACACATATAATTATACGCTCACGCCTTCTTACACCCTCAAACTCTCAACATAACTTCACTCACACTGACACCTCATATCTATACATCACACACACCTTAATTCACACTTTCATAAGCACGCACCCTCACACACAAACATATATACACACACAATAACAATACACATTACACTTAATATTTTTTACTTACCTTGCATATATTTCTTAATGAGTTTTTTATTTTTTATTCTTGTGTTTAATTATCATTATTTTTTCTCAATTGTTGATTATGCATGCATCCACTGTCTGGCACCAGTTATATTATTTATTATTGTATTTAATGCGAGGGGAATGGTAACTGATAGCCGAAATACAGGCAATGCCTAGTTCGGATACAGACGCTAAATTCAACGCCTTAACAGAAATTGTTTGCAACAATGCGATTGTTAAGTATTTATAAGTTGTTTTTGGAAAAAAATAAAAAAATAAATAAAAAAAAAGTCAAATTACAGTGTCGTGTAAGTAAAACGCTACTGAACTTTGATGGAATTCGAGAGAATTTCTTAATATATTTTATTATTCATTATTTTGGTAATAATTTTATGTTTACAAAGCTCTAATAATAATAAATTACACAACAACAAGCGCCTAAAAAATAAATTATTGAGCATTGAAACTTTCGTCAACATCAATGTCGATAGAAAAATTGACCAAAGCACGGACTGTTGCCACGTTGAATGGCAATGCATATTCTGGTCTGTTTTCATATGTAGATTTGCCATCGTTACATGGTGGACATCCTACTTATGCGCACAACACGTTTAGGGAATACTTTCATTATGCGTACGGCTAAGGAGTGGAATTCCCTGCCGGAGTCTGTGATTTCTTATTTCTATAACCTGGAGGTCTTTAAGTCTAGAGTGAATAGGTTACTTCTAGGTAAGCATGCTTCATCTTCGACCGCATCGTCGCTTAGCATCAGGAGAGATGGTGATCAAACGCAAGATGATTAATAAAAAAATTATTGAAATACTTTCCAGTTGTCCTGACATAGTTTTGCTTTAGGTTTTAAATCTCCGCTAAGGTACTGCAGGTTAATGGCACATTAAACCGACCAGTGTAATGCCCATTTATGGCTGCGCATTAGCGGCCGTAAAGCACAAATTTACGCTTTTTTTATTGTATAAAAGATTCCTGTAGGCGTCAGGTAGATCTGCTTCTTCAAGATCGAACTCAGTAAAAATCAAGCATATAGATAGATCTTTGACATCGTCATATTCAGGGGACCCAAGAAACTGGGATTAGGGCAGCTAATCCCACTTTCTTGGGTCCCCCTGTCATCCCTCACACTATCATTTACTCCTTTATCTTTCACATCATTCCTCACATAATATAAATATAGTAAAATCAATATAGTAATTTAACTTCTTAGGAACAGTTTGACTTATAAAACAAATACCTGCACCGATTATTCTTATAAGGGTGTGTCCAAACATCGAGCGGCAATCGAGCTCGGCGGCCGCGCGCGGCCCGCCGCTCTGTGTTTAGACGACTGCCGCGCAAACATTAGTTGACTTTAGTTGAATTCGAACATTTCAAACTATGTCAGCCAGTGTGACAGGCTGACCGCTCGCATAGCAACCTCCACAGTACCTACCTGGTTCCTTGGTACCTTTGGTGGAATTCACTTCCTACAAATAGTTAGCCAGACCTGTAAGCTCTGGGACGATTGGCATTTAAAATATGTCATTTATTTGTTCTTACTCCCACTTCTTAATCTAAATGAGTGTTTTTTTATAGTAGTGAGTCGCGTAGTAAAGAAATAAGCTTTATAACCGAACTCGTAAGGTTTCCTTACTGTTGTTTTATTATAAACAGTAAAACAAACCTTTAATAATAAATGCGCGCTCCGTCATAACAATGTTTTGTTTGTAACACGGGAAAGGTTAATGAGGCTGTAAACACGAAAGTGAGGTGTCTTTTTATAGCTGTACAGCAGCCCGCCATTAAGGATGGACGCCTTATGTAGTAGGTATTTCCGGCCGGAGTAGCATGACTGTTCTAACGAGATACCACGAAAATAAAGGAACAGGTCGATTAAGTCTTACCTAGCTTAGTAGAAGCTTGACACTCCTTTCAGTTCCACCGAGAGCGGGAGAAGTTATTTGATGAGTTTCCCAACAAAAACACAATAAATCTATAAATATTTCAATGTAAATATGATAACAATAGGTGTTAATAGTTTAATTGAATGCGATGCGATGGAATTACATAATCTAATTCCGCCGAGTCGTTCCATCATCGGACTACAAGACAAACGGCGATGCGCCATCGTTACATGGTAGACATCCTACACACGCACAAAACGTTTTGGGAATACCTTCATTATGCGTACGGCTAAGGAGTGGAATTCCCTGCCGGAGTCTGTGTTTCCCGATAGCTATAACCTTGGGGTCTTCAAGTCAAGAGTGAATAGGTTACTTCTAGGTAAGCGTGCTCCATCTTCGACCACATCATCACTCACCATCATACATTCTACCCAAAAAGGCATATTATTACAAAAGATATTCCACACACAGTAGTAGCATTTTTTTTGTAACACTGCCCTACACTAGGAATTTCTTCTGTATCGTGATTCTATTTTTAGGGTTCCGTAGCCGAATGGCAAAAACGGAACCCTTATAGTTTCGACATGTCTGTCCGTCTGTCTGTCTGTCCGTCCGTCCGTATGTCACAGCCATTTTATTCCGAAACTATTAGGACTATACATGTAAAACTTGGTAGGTAGATGTATTCTATGAACCGCTTTCCGATTTTAAGAGAAAATTTAAAAAATATTTAAAATAAAGGGGGCTCCCCATACATGGAACTGAAACTGAAAATAATGAAGTGAAAAATCTAAAAAAAAACCATATATTGTAGATCTTAACGTAAACTTTCAACCAAAATTAGTTTGAACGAGATCGAGTCAGCAGTTTTTGAGATACAGTATATTTTCGTAAACCGCAAATATATCTTTGTAATTCATACAAATACTATGAAAAACAAAGTTATTTGGCGTAGTTTTAAAAATTGTAAATAAGCTAGTTTTAAAAAATTTGTAAGGTTTTTGTTTTTTTTTTCTATTAAATATATTAAGTATGTTATATTTATTATAGTTACTACGGAACCCTTCATGGGCGAGTCCGACTCGCACTTGGCCAATTTTTTTAAATACCAACAATCGAAACAACTATTTGCAGGCCGTTCTATCCAGTGTGGGAATCAAATTCGCCGTTGTACTCATTATATACACATTGTAGTTTATAAATGACGCGTTTCTTAAATCGATTTAAAACATCTATCCTATTTTACATATGTTGAAAATATATAAACTATAGATGCAAAACTCAATATACCTACCTTTTTTTTTTTTTTTTTTTTTAACGTGGTAAAATTATCAAATAAGTCCTCCCACCCCGGGCAGGGTGGGAGGGACTGTCAGACTTTTACTGACTAAAATCCACGGTGTTCCTTCAATAACCCTTTACATACCGGGGTCACGGTAACGGGATGAGTCCCACGACCCCGGCAGGCTTCGGCCCTCTGCAGAGGGGGCCTCGTCATGTTGCTGACGCTCTTTGAGGCGCGCGTGGAACACGACGCGCCGTCGACCCGGGCATGGTCCATGGTCGGACAGCGAGTTGCCCTTTACTCGCTGTCCGCATGCCCGCGCCTACGGTGGCCGGAGATCGTCGGCCGACGTCCGACGCCGTGGGCGTCTACCACTGCGGCTGGGCTGGAGGGAGGACGCCGTCCTCTCCCTCACGCGGCCCGCCTCCTCCTTCGAAAGCATGACTGCTTCGCAGAAGGAGGCGACCGCTACCCACTCCCTCTCGCCCCGCAGCATGGCCTCGACCAAGGCCGGGCGCGAGAGGTCTCCGCCTATTGTCGCCGTGAGGACACGTCGGTGCTCTGCCCAAGCTGGGCAGTCCTGCACCGTGTGCTCGACTGTGTCCTCAGGGCGACCCTCGCAGTGGTGACACCCAGGCGTCTCTTCCTTACCCATCAGACACAGGTACCTCCCGAAACTTCCGTGTCCGGTGAGGACCTGCGTCATGCGGTAGGTCAGGACGCCGTGACGCCGATCTAGCCACTCCTCAAAGAGGGGTCTTACCGCCGCAATTGCGGCGTGCCCGAATATACCTACCTTAATGACAAACTTAACGTTTAGACGTGCAAATGTAACAGACATACAAAGCTAATTTCTTATAACTTCGAAAATATTACATTACTGCCACTTGAGGTTCTGCTACTTAGATATGTCGTATATAGGATCGTAAAGCCACAAGATACTTTAGAAATTGTCAAAATCAAGTCTTACTTTTCCTATCTCAATGTTTTACTTGATGGTGCGGTAAACGAGAAGACATAACGCGTCTTGATGTTCATGTGCCGTCTGTCATAAAGCACAGGTTTACGTCTGGTTTGTTTTTATGTGCCACCGAACCTCTTTAATAAATTCATAGATGTAGAATTATGAAGGAGCCTGTGATATCTTATCTTAATAGGCTTTTTACTTTAATAGTCCCATAATGAATAATTCCCAGATCGGGGAGCAGTCATTGGATGATTTCCAATACTTGAAATAATAGGCTTTTTAAGATGAACTTTCCTTACACGCTAGTGCAACTCAGAAAACAAATTTCTACAAAAACGAAATACAACCGAATGCAATTTAAGGGAACTAAAAGGGCACTCGGCACTAAGTAACTTAGATTATAATAAATTTCCAGATAGTCAACATGAATTTCCTTCGCATGCATGCATGCATCGCTTCGCATTTCACGCATTTTGAAATCGAGCACCAACCGTTCCGTCGCTTCGTGCTGTCAGAAGTAGGTCTGACGCGAGATGGGATCTATGAAATTTTATAATAAAAAATAAATAAAAAAAATGCTTTATTGACATAACCAGCGTATTTATGCATATTAGTATTTGGAGCCACCTTCATATAATAATATATATATGTTTATTTATTCATCAGACAAAATTATCCATACATTATTTAGTAGGTCCTCTTAGAACTAATGTTAGTATCTTATACAACGCAACACAAAATTATTTTAACAGAAAAATAATCAGAAATGAATGAACTAACAAAATAAATAAATTTAAATACAATGTCAATTATTTATAATTTATTCCAGATTCGACTATCGGTTCTTTTAGTAATAACAATAATAAAGAAAGAAAAAGGCTTGAATAATAAAATATTTTAGAAAAATTTATTCCGCTACTCCATTCGCCATTCATTCTTTGCTGAATTAACACTAGATAATTTTCTGAAGTATTTATTAGTTTTGAATGTCTTTCCACAAAGCAAAGCCTGATTCCATTCTTTATAAATTTGAAGGCTTTACAAAATACCTACACAAGAGAACATTTGACTAGAAGTTCAACACAGTCCAACTGCAAGGCTGCACAGCCAACTTTTTATCTGTTTTTTTCCAGGCTTTTCCTCTAGTATTTACTAACAAACGGGTGACATTGACCGGCTTTAGTCACATGCCACCGGGTCCAACTGTGAGAGGTATACCTATGTAGCTGCGATGGTCAGTGGACGGGAATTTTAGGTAAACACGAAGTGAGATTGCAAGGTCAAACGAAATAAATGGATTTAGAACGGATCCCAAAATTCAACGATAAGCGACCTAAAAGTGGGCCTACTCAGGACTAAAAAAGAAGAAAGGAGAAAAATCTTTGAATGGATTTGTACACAATCTATAATATGATACTTTTTTTAAGGTTTTACAAGACTAGAAAACAAGCAAAGAATTTAAAGTTTCTACTAAATGTTTAATTACGTAATTAGACAGCTACAATCTTTTCTAAGAATTTGAGATGTTAATGAGTAATAAGCCTCATAATGGTTATGTTTACAAAAGAACCTATAAAAAACACCCAGCCAAACTCAGAGGTCAACGTATCTTTTAAAGCTGGTACAATTCGTACTGGTTAAATCAAATTATGAGAACCAAGTAAGGTTTTTTTTTAATTAATATATACTAACTGTGCCCGCGACTTCGTCCGCGCGGAATAGTGACTTTCGGCAGCATTGTTAATTTTTTAGGCTAATGATTTTGAAAACAAAACTCATACATAATTTGAATGTCGTATTTATTAATATCTAATCAAACGTCTAAAAAATAAGTTTCAAGCTTCTAGCTTTAAAAATGACGCAATTTCCATACAAGATGAAGACCCAAGATGAAGACCCAAGATCACCTGGCATGGAGGGAAGAGGCCTACGACTAAGACTGGACGTGAAATGGCTGAAAGTTATGATGATGAACTATGTCTAATGTCCAGTAGCTACACATATATACACTTTTTTTTTCAGTGGGTAAACCATGAAGGGAGTGTCAGTTCTACTATTAAAATTTCAGTCTGTCCCTTTAGTTGCCCTTGTGGTCCTGGGCCGTCGTATCTTGTTAGAACATTCCAATACTCAATACATTTATTTGCATTCTACAATGTGAACTTAGGTGGGAGGTATACATACAAAATATACATAGTTTTAGATCATTGTGGACCCAGTCGAGCACGACAACTCCTACAGGCCTTACCCGTCAATTATGCTGACTGCTCCTTGTGGCGCGCGTGGGAAACGATACGCCGTCGACCCATATACAACGTGTAACTTAAAGGGTATATACATATCAAGTGCACAGCTTCTTTGGATGATAACAAATTATATGGCAAGGGTTTTGTAATCCTGTCTACATGAGTGGAACTTATTAGAAATTTCAATATATTGATACCAGAGACCGAATCTTTCAAATTAAGAAGAACGAAGAGAATTATCGTGTTATTGCATGGTTATTGCCAATTCACGTGGAAATTTATTAACCCTCGTAGTGTTGTGATAGGTATGTGACACCGAACATATGAAACCGATAATTTGGTATCAATTTTTTTAGTCACTTATTTTGAGCTGAAACTGTGCATAGAGTCTCCATACCAGATGTTGTCTGCAGCCCTTGTGGATAGATATAGGGTTTCCGTTACACGTTGTATACATACACATACAAGCAAACTCTCTGTAGGAAGACTCGATACGCTGTTAAAGAAACTTAAACGCAGTTTCCAAGTAAAAGTCACGTTCAGTTTGAAAACTGCCCGTGGAACAAAGTTGGTGATCCAGTTCAAGGCCCTCACCCAAAAGTTAGGGTGTTGAAAGCCACGGTGAATTCTTAAGGGGCATTTGGTGGGCAAGATTACTGTCCTTAAGTTGCGGTTCTAATGTTACTGTATACTTGCTTTATTCTGCCAATGGTGACAACACGAACAACTGATTAAACAAGCACGTCTAACTTATTACTTATGTGATTAAAATGTAAAATAGCCAGCAAATCTCAAAGCTGCCAATGAATTAACAAGTCAAATTACAGTGTCGTGTAAGTAAAACGCTACTGAACTTTGATGGAATTCAAGAGAATTTCTTAATATATTTTATTATTCATTATTTTGGTAATAATTTTATGTTTACAAAGCTCTAATAATAATAAATTACACAACAACAAGCGCATAAAAAATAAATTATTGAGCATTGAAACTTTCGTCAACATCAATGTCGATAGAAAAATTGACCAAAGCACGGACTGTTGCCACGTTGAATGGCAATGCATATTTTGGTCTGTTTTCATATGTAGATTTGCCATTGTTACATGGTGGACATCCTACTTATGCGCACAACACGTTTAGGGAATACTTTCATTATGCGTACGGCTAAGGAGTGGAATTCCCTGCCGGAGTCTGTGATTTCTTATTTCTATAACCTGGAGGTCTTTAAGTCTAGAGTGAATAGGTCACTTCTAGGTAAGCATGCTTCATTTTCGACCGCATCATCGCTTACCATCAGGAGAGATGGTGATCAAACGCAAGATGATTAATAAAAAAATTATTGAAATACTTTTCAGTTGTCCTGACATAGTTTTGCTTTAGGTTTCAAATCTCCGCTAAGGTACTGCAGGTTAATGGCACATTAAACCGACCAGTGTAATGCCCATTTATGGCTGCGCATTAGCGGCCGTAAAGCACAAATTTACGCTTTTTTTATTGTATAAAAGATTCCTGTAGGTGTCAGGTAGATCTGCTTCTTCAAGATCGAACTCAGTAAGAATCAAGCATATAGATAGATCTTTGACATCGTCATATTCAGGGGACCCAAGAAACTGGGATTAGGGCAGCTAATCCCACTTTCTTGGGTCCCCCCTGTCATCCCTCACACTATCATTTACTCCTTTATCTTTCACATCATTCCTCACAAAATATAAATATAGTAAAATCAATATAGTAATTTAACTTCTTAGGAACAGTTTGACTTATAAAACAAATACCTGCACCGATTATTATTACAAGGGTGTGTCCAAACATCGAGCGGCAATCGAGCTCGGCGGCCGCGCGCGGCCCGCCGCTCTGTGTTTAGACGACTGCCGCGCAAACATTAGTTGACTTTAGTTGAATTCGAACATTTCAAACTATGCCAGCCAGTGTGACAGGCTGACCGCTCGCATAGCAACCTCCACAGTACCTACCTGGTTCCTTGGTACATTTGGTGGAATTCACTTCCTACAAATAGTTAGCCAGACCTGTAAGCTCTGGGACGATTGGCATTTAAAATATGTCATTTATTTGTTCTTACTCCCACTTCTTAATCTAAATGAGTGTTTTTTTATAGTAGTGTGTCGCGTAGTAAAGAAATAAGCTTTATAACCAAACTCGTAAGGTTTCCTTACTTTTGTTTTATTATAAACAGTAAAACAAACCTTTAATAATAAATGCGCGCTCCGTCATAACAATGTTTTGTTTACAACACGGGAAAGGTTAATGAGGCTGTAAACACGAAAGTGAGGTGTCTTTTTATAGCTGTACAGCAGCCCGCCATTAAGGATGGACGCCTTATGTAGTAGGTATTTCCGGCCGGAGTAGCATGACTGTTCTAACGAGATACCAGGGCCCTGAACCACAAGCGAAAATAAAGGAACAGGTGGATTTAGTCTTACCTAGCTTAGTCAGTAGAAACTTGACACTCCTTTCAGTTCCACCGAGAGCGGGAGGAGTGATTTGATGAGTTTCCCTACAAAAATCTATAAATTTTTCAATGTAAGTAACTATGTATGATTACAGTAGGTGTTAACAGCTTAATTGAATGTGATGCGATGGAATTACACAATCTAATTCCGCCGAGCCCGTTCCATCATCGGACTACAAGACAAACGGCGATGCGCCATCGTTACGTGGTGGACATCCCACCCATACGCACAAAACGTTTTGGGAATACTTTCATTGTGCGTACGGCTAAGGAGTGGAATTCCCTGCCGGAGTCTGTGTTTCCCGATAGCTATAACCTTGGGGTCTTCAAGTCAAGAGTGAATAGGTTACTTCTAGGTAAGCGTGCTCCATCTTCAACCACATCATCACTCACCATCATACATTCTACCCAAAAAGGCACATTATTACATACACAGTAGGAGCAATTTTTTTGTAACATTGCCCTACACTAGGAATTTCTTCTGTATCGTGATTCTATTTTTTTAAATACCTACAATCGAAACAACTATTTGCAGGCCGTTCTATCCAGTGTGGGAATCAAATTCGCCGTTGTACTCATTATATACACATTGTAGTTTATAAATGACGTGTTTCTTAAATCGATTTAAAACATCTATCCTATTTTACATATGTTGAAAATATATAAACTATAGATGCAAAAATCAATATACCTACCTTAATGACAAACTTAACGTTTAGACGTGGAAATGTAACAGACATACAAAGCTAATTTCTTATAACTTCGAAAATATTACATTACTGCCACTTGAGGTTCTGCTACTTAGATATGTCGTATATAGGATCGTAAAGCCACAAGATACTTTAGAAATTGTCAAAATCAAGTCTTACTTTTCCTATCTCAATGTTTTACTTGATGGTGCGGTAAACGAGAAGACATAACGCGTCTTGATGTTCATGTGCCGTCTGTCATAAAGCACAGGTTTACGTCTGGTTGGTTTTTATGTGCCACCGAATCTCTTTAATAAATTCATAGATGTAGAATTATGAAGGAGCCTGTGATATCTTATCTTAATAGGCTTTTTACTTTAATAGTCCCATAATGAATAATTCCCAGATCGGGGAGCAGTCATTGGATGATTTCCAATACTTAAGAAAATAGGCTTTTTAAGATGAACTTTCCTTACACGCTAGTGCAACTCAGAAAACAAATTTCTACAAAAACGAAATACAACCGAATTCAATTTAAGGGAACTAAAAGGGCACTCGGCACTAAGTAACTTAGATTATAATAAATTTCCAGATAGTCAAGATGAATTTCCTTCGCATGCATGCATGCATCGCTTCGCATTTCACGAATTTTGAAATCGAGCACCAACCGTTCCGTCGCTTCGTGCTGTCAGAAGTAGGTCTGACGCGAGGTGGGATCTATGAAATTTTATAATAGAAAAAAAAAACAAATGCTTTATTGACATAATCAGCGTATTTATACATATAAGTATTTGGAGCTACCTTCATATAATAATATATGTATGTTTATTTATTCATTAGACAAAACTATCCATACATTATTTAGTAGGTCCTCTTAGAATTAATGTTAGTATCTTATACAACGCAATGCAAAATTATTTCATCAGAATTAATCATAATAATAATCAGAAAGGAATGAACTAACAAAAATAAATAAATTTAAATACAATGTCAATTTATTCCAGTTTCGACCATCGATTGTTTAAGTAATAACAATAATAAAGGAACAAAAAGGCTTGAATAATATAATATTTTAGAAAAATGTCTAGTGTTTATTCCGCCACTCCATTCGCCATTCATTCTTTGCGGTATTAACACTAGATAATTTTCTGAAGTATTTATTAGTTTTGAATGTCTTTCCGCAAAGCAAAGCCCGAAGTACTAACAAACGGGTGACATTGACCGGCTTTAGTCACATGCCACCGGGTCCAACTGTGAGAGGTATACCTATGTAGCTGCGGAAGTTAGTGGACGGGGATTTTAGGTAAACACGAAGTGAGATTGCAAGGTCAAGCGAAATAAATGGATTTAGAACGGATCCCAAAATTCAATGATAAGCGACCTATAAGTGGACCTACTCAGGACTAAAAAAGAAGAAAGGAGAAAAAATCTTTGAATGGATTTGTACATAACCTATAATATGTATTTTTTTTTAAGTTTTTACAAGACAAGAAATCAAGCAAAGAATTAAAGTTTCTACTAAATGTTTAATTACGTAATTAGACAGCTACAATCTTTTCTAAGAATTTGAGATGTTAATGAGTAATAAGCCTCATAATGGTTATGTTTACAAAAGAACCTATAAAAAACACCCAGCCAAACTCAGAGGTCAACGTATCTTTTAAAGATCGTACAATTCGTACTGGTCAAATCAAATTATGAGATCCATGTAAGATTTTTTTTTAAATTATTATATATTTATTGCAGTCTCAATTCTCAAATGATCCATACAGAACTAATAGAACGAAAATGACAAACAAACAAAACTTACGCACCTACAATTTATGACGTATGTTTTAGTTAATTTAAATCCTGTTTTAAAATAGTTGTTTACTTTTATCTTATTTTTTTCCTTTTTTTCTATTGATGATTTTGTTTATTTTTAATTTAGCTTAAAATAGTATGTTGTTATATTTTGTAAGTATTTAATTTGTTCTTTTTGTTAGTTTTTTGTTTAAATTTTTAAGTACATATTTGGAATTGCATTCCATACTAAAGTACGCCTTCACGGCAAAACATAGCGCTCAAATATTTATGTATACCATAGACCTTTGTGTTACGTATGTTTCACAAATAAATATTCTGATTCTGAAACATTTTGTGTTTGTTTCTGACTCTAATTTTTTCAGTTTTTGTTATACCATAACAATAATTTTATATTTAGATGCTCAAGAACCTGAATACATTTTAGCCTGAAGATTTACATTTCAGTGAAGACTTTGACTTGGAAGTCGGTAGTCTCAAGCGCGGCACGCATTGTCAGGAGGTACTTCACTCTCGGGGTCGAACCTTCTTCGGTACCTGAAGAGGGTGAAAAATAACATTCAGCTGTTTTGTACACTTTATAAATTCATATAAACATAATGAATACCACGACTGTGTAAAACTGTATATTGTATCCTTTCGGCTAATCGTGTAAAATATTACTTAAAACTTAATACACTGTTTATCACTACTCTCAAACTCGGCATGTCCTTTTTGTTGAATGAACTTTTGGGGAAACTCAATACAACGATAAACCCCTGCTTTGATCTCGTAACAAAACTGGAGAATATTATTGTTTTATTTTGATTAATATTGAGAGAATATTATTCAAAATAAAACAATACAGAATGAACCTTGGCCCTTTATTTGATTTAGTCTATCAGTCTTTTTTTTTAGTTTCTTAAAACGTAACTATCTATACGCATAGTCTGATGGCCTAGTATAGGGTTCAATGATTTTATAGACCTTTACGCCAATTGCACACGATTTTCGGAAGTGTCTAAGAGATGGTTTTTCATAGCTATATAAACTGATATGGGAGCAGCACGACTTACTGCAGACCTGTCAAGAGACATTCACGGCAGTTGGTGGTAATGTGCTCTGATGTCACATTGTTCATTTGTCAGCGTGTAAATTGGTGTTGATTTATACATCATAATTATTATGTATAATTGTGAACTCCATCATCTGCTTAACCTTTTCCCAGCTAGGGTTTCTAATCCCGTAGCCTAAATTCAATCCTGGTATTTGCGGGACTACGAATTTTCAATCCCGCGGGATCTCGGCATTTGCGGGTTCCCGCATTTTGAAAATATTCACATTTATATAAGGCAAATACAGGTCAGATTTTCTGGCTTCTGACTAACCGTAATGACTGCCAAAGATGTCCAAATGACTACCGGGAGCTACGGCTTATGCCTTAATCACACGTACCGAGCAAACGGGCGAGACAGTGCTCTCGGCCGAGTACTCGGTAGGTATATACATGGCGCCGAGTGCTCGGCCGAGCGCTCGGCCGAACGAATCGGCGAGACAGTAGCTCGGCTCCCGTTCTACATACCAGGCCGAGTGTCCACCCTCATCACCGCTTCCCCGCACTGTCTCTCTCGCTCACTCGGCCGGTCTGAACGTGCAGTCTCCGTGTCTCCCCACTCGGCCGACATGATTGTTGTCACTTCGCTTCGTTCAAATCTTTTCACGATCCATCGTGTCTGAATTGTAGTCTCATTAGGACTGAACTGACTGTACTAATTTCAAATGATGTGTGAACAGCTACTCGCTTAAATCACTGTCTCGGCCGAGAAACATTTTACTGTCTCGCCCGTTTGCTCGGTACGTGTGATCAAGGCATTAACGTGCTTTACGAGGCACGGTGGTATCATACAGCCAATATCCAAACTCCAGACTACTACTGAGAAATTCCTTACAGAAAAACCCAATTTTGTCACTGTACTTTTTTCAAATCCCGGAATCAAACCCGAGACCTCGTGCTCAATAGTTGCGTTTGCGACTACTCGACCAACGAGGCTGTCTATGAACTTCATCCTAAATAAATAATTTAGTTATACCGCAAAAAGCCTATTTCATTTCACTCGATATAAAAATAATTCATGCCTCGCTTCGGTTCGTAATTGATACCAAGCAATAATGGACTACTCATTTCAATTTCGACCATTTGCGGTAATACCCTGCCTACGCCAAAATGAAGAGCTTTGCAGATTTGCGGTTTGTTTGCTTTTAATTTCCAACGATTTCACCTAAAGATAGATATGAAAATATCAAATATATAGGCACCAAATCTTTCAATTACCGATTTATTTAATTTTATTTGTAATATTTGTATTTAAAAAATTTATATTCTAATGAGGTATTATTTACTCGGAATTATGCAGGTATATATCGACGGTTAAAAGGAAATAGGGTATAAGCGACATTTTGGACTGGTATTGTTTTGAAAGCCGACTGTTTCTTGTGTTCTATTACTTATCTTTTATTTTGTCATGTTTCTCGATTGGAAAATTAAAAACTGATTTAGTTTTCACGATGTTTAAATACAAAAATACATCAGTTTTTCTAAAATTCTAAACTTTGAACGGCTTTCCTGAACATTTCTTTTTTTGTAGCTTATACCCTATTTCCTTTTAACCGTCGATATGTAAAGAACATTATATTGAATTTACCATCCCACTACTACTTTTGTTTTATTCATGTAAGGCTCACGTTTGACCACTATCTCAGCTGATGGTAAGTGATAATGTGGTCGAAGATGAAGCACGCCTAGAAGTAACATATTCACTCTTGACTTATTACAACACTACACTACCACTACTGTCAATTTCAGATATGATGCGTGTATGATACGATGTTTAAATAAATTCTCATCATCCGCTTAACCTTTTCTGCCATCAATAGCATAGTTACAGTAAGTACGCTCTACTCCGTTTCGAGAAAAACGCGGCTAAGTTTTGGTGACGTACGTCACGTACATTTGGTGAGATACGTGCTGAGGTCCTCTTTCATTTAAGGTATCAACCATCATGATCTGATTAAAAACAAAGGATTTATCGAAGATTTTCTCGAAACCGTCTAGAGCGTACTTACTGTAACTATGCTATTGTCGGCAGTTTTCTCAAATATTTTGGGGTCGGGTTCCAGTTAACCGAATGCAGGTACTACTGTTTTTCTGTAATTACTTTCTATATAACACAGAAAGTAATTAAATAAAGATACTAATATATTTATGACCTTATAATAAGGTAAATAAATACCTTTGAACCTTGTAACACACGTTATCACCCAAGTCCAAACATGTCCTAGTTTGGGTGCTAGAAGTTCACGACAAAAATATGCCTATATGTGTATAGTTTCAATGTATTTATTGTATTTTATATTCTCTCTCCTTTTTTATTAGGCTTAAGAAATAAAATATTATAATTATTATTATTCGAAACAATAAATATATAATAATTATGGTTACCTATGGTAAAAAAATGCTCAAACTAAAACATCATAACATCATCGCCTAATTAAACAAATTCTGTCTTCGGCTTCACCTGCAACGTCGGTACAACCAAAAGCAAAAGTTACATAAACTTTTGTAACACTCTTCCAATTAGGAAGTTATTTTTGGATGTTTACCCCTTTTTGTTTATGCCTGCCTGGTACCTACGTCATTGTGTCATCATTAATTAAGCAATATCACAGAAAGTGATATGTGAGTCGGTTCGTACGTCATTTTGGTGCACGTCATTTGAGTGTGTCGTTCAGCATCCCGGTTTTATATTGATCGATTCTTCCTATAAAAATATGAAGAAGGATATAATTTACAACACAAACAAATCTAGGGAAGTTGTTATTACAAAGATGAAATGCGTTGGCAACTAAGAACTAGTATTTACATAAATGGCACCTGTTTTGATTCTGATTAACCACTATTGTCAAAGATCTAAAAATGAGAATCGTTTTTGGACCAAAACACGATAGTGTGATGACCTGGCAACGTAAAATATAATATAATATCTACGTGAATAATAATAATAACTCAATTATGTCCGCTTCTCAGAATGGATGTAGGAAAGGGTCCCGTGGCACTAAGGAGCTACTCCTCATTGACATGGCCATTAGCCAACAGGCTCGTCGATCCCGAAAAGATCTATCGACATACTGGATAGACTATAAAAAAGCCTTTGATTCTGTTCCTCATACCTGGCTTATCAAGGTGCTAGAGCTTTATAAAATAGACCCAACTCTACGCACGTTTCTTGAGTCATGTATGAGGCAATGGAAGACGATACTTCGCTATCCAGGATGTCGACCGATTCGAGGGAATGATAAGCCTATATGGATCAGACGGGGAATATTTCAGGGCGACAGTTTGAGTCCACTTTGGTTTTGCTTGGCCCTGAATCCTCTAAGTACAATGCTAGAGGAGTCAGGCCTGGGCTATCGGTTGAGAAGAGGAGGTCAAAGTATATCCCACCTCCCTTACATGGATGATTTGAAACTCTTTGCCCCCAACAACTTGCAACTGATGGAACTACTGAAGGTAACTGAAACTTTCAGTAGAGCCATCAAGATGAAATTTGGTGTGGACAAATGTGCAATCATGCATGTAAAACGAGGAGAGATTATGGAATCTGAGGGAATTCAACTTTCAGATTCCATACACCTTAGATCTCTCTGCTTAACCGAAACTTATAAGTATTTGGGTATGTCGGAAGCTTTGGGCATTAATGTTGCTGACATGAAGCAATCGCTAAGGGAGCGCTTCTTTAGCCGCCTGACAAACGTATTTAACAGCCTTTTGTCGGGAGGAAATAAGGTGCGCGCTTTCAACGGTTGGGTCATGCCGGTGTTGATGTATTCTTTCGGCATACTCAAATGGACTCAAACCGAACTGGACGCCCTGGATAGGAGGGTCCGTACACTGCTAACCGCAAATCGGATGCATCACCCACGATCATGATGAGACTGTATATCCCGCGGAAATGTGGAGGTCGAGGCTTTTTAAATGCCAAAACTCTCCACAACCGCGAGATTTGCAGTCTCAGGGAATATTTCCTTAAAGCCGATGTGGGTATGCACCGAGATGTGATTGCAGTGGACAAGGGACTCACCCCGCTGACTATGGCTAAAGAGAACTGGCACAAACCTGTTATACTTACCCCAGATGACCGCAAGGAGGTATGGAAAAGCAAGGAACTTCATGGTCGCTACTATCGGGCTCTTTATGGGTCCGATGTAGATTTGACAGCTTCCGTTGCCTGGCTACGCTTCGGGGATCTCTTCGGAGAAACTGAAGGTTTTGTCTGTGCAATTACGGACGAAGTTATCTTGACGAATAATTACCGGAGACATATTATGAAGGACGGGACGATTGACGTGTGTCGGGCATGCCATCGTCCTGGTGAGTCCATCAGACATATTGTCTCCGGTTGTTCTCGTCTTGCTAACGGCGAGTACTTGCATAGACACAACCAAGTAGCCAGAATTATCCACCAGCAACTTGCTTTGAAATACAAACTTGTCGATTCTGAGGTACCGTATTACAAGTATGTGCCCGACCCAGTTCTCGAAAATGACCATGTCACGTTGTACTGGGATCGGTCTATCATCACTGATAGGACTATTGTTACCAATAAGCCTGATATAGTGGTGATAGACCGATTAGTGCGCCACGCAATGATAATCAATGTTACCATCCCACATGACGAGAATCTCGTGAAAGCTGAGAAAGAGAAACACATTAAGTATCTCGACTTAGCTCATGAGGATGTGGGATGTGGACTCGGCTGTCATTGTGCCGATTGTCATATCAGTCAATGGGCTGATAGCTAAAAGCTTCGACGACCATCTGTCGAAGCTGGCTTTACACAGCTGGATAAAGGGCCTGATACAGAAGGCAGTTCTCCTCGATACAGCTCGTATTGTGAGGAGGTTCCTTTCTCTGGAGACCTAACCACCGATAGCTTGGACTCCGTTCCCGATACCAGTGGACTGCCATTTTTTATATTTTTAAATGTTTTTTTATTGTCACTTTTTTATAGAAAAATATTTAAAAATGTAATTTTTGAGAGGTATATAAAATAAAGGAGATAATAATAATAATTTTATTGTTCTAAAATACAAGATATAGTTTTTCCACTAGTTTTTGGACATACAAACAAAAATGCGACATGGTATGCTGCATGCTTTACCCTAGAGTTGAACAAAACATTACAAGAATGGCGATCTGACGTCGATCGTTCTATGAAATTGTTTAAGGAAGACATTAAAAACACTTTGAAGGATTGGCGGGATGAGATGGACGCTAGCATGCTCAGTTACCACGAAAGTGTAAAGAACAGTTTGGCTGATATGAAGCAAGAGCTGGGCTTTGTTTGCGCTGCCCAAGGTAAGCTGCAAAAGGATGTGAAGAATATTAATGATGATATGTCCAGTATCAAATATTCGCTCCAGTTTCACGCAAGCGAACAGATTGACCTCAAAAAACGAGTTGAAGACTTTGCACGCTTGCAGGCAGAACAATCAGCCACCTCCACAACCTATTTAGAATCCAAAATTGAAGCGCTTGAGCAGCAAGCGAGACAATGTAATCTGGAAATCTGTAACGTACCAGATAAACGTGGAGAAAACCTGTTGCATATGCTGGGTGCTATTGGAGATGTCATTGGCTTTCCCATACCTCAAAGGGACATAATATCCATCCACAGAGTACCTCACGCCCACCAACAAACAAACAGGCCTAAGAACATTATTGTAAAATTCTCCACGCGCATATTGCGCGATAATGTTCTGAGCGCATTCCGGCAGGCTAAGTCATTGAAAACGGACCAAATAGGTATAACTGGCTCTGCAACAAATATCTACATTAATGAACATTTAACTTTAAAAAACAAAATTTTATTTCGTAAATGTAAGGAAGCAGCAAAGCTTCACCAGTTTAATTATGTATGGATTAAAAATTGTACTATTCTTGTCCGCAAGAAAGACGGTGAAGCTGCTTTTGCTATTAGATCAGAAGAAGATATTACTAAAATCGATAGTAATGTTAAAGGTAACTGTAATAATGTCGTTAAAGATATTAATATTCACTGATTGTTGCGCTTGTTCACTTGATAACAGTAAGCACTACTGGATTGTGATAACTGCCCTTAGTCTGCTGTGTAAATTATTATCTGTACTGTGCATGTTTTACTGTGTATGTAAAATATGTGCTGTTCTTTACTGTGCTTTAAATTCTACATATACTCTGTTCTCATACTATTTGTTTTTAACATTTAAAATTAAGAATAGTATTGCTAAGATATATGCTGCTGTTGTTATTATATATTGCCTTCTGCTTCAATCTCTTTTGCTGCCCGCTACCATTACTTTAAATTATATATATACTATGTTCTCGTACCTATACTCAACGTACTATTTATTTTTAACATTTAAAATTAAGAATAGTATTGCTAAGAAACATGTTGCTGTTGTTGTTGTAAAGTGTTGTGACCTATACTGCCTTCTGCCTCAATCTCTTTTGCTGCCCGATACCATTACTTTAAATTATATATATACTCTGTTATCGTACCTATGCTCAACATACTATTTATTTTTAACATTTAAAATTAAGAATAGTATTGCTAAGAAACATGTTGTTGTTGTTATTGTAAAGTGTTGTGACCTATACTGCCTTCTGCTTCAATCTCTTTTGCTGCCCGCTACCAATACTTTAAATTATATATATACTCTGTTATCGTACCTATACTCAACATACCTTTTGTTTTTAACATTTAAAATTAAGAATAGTATTGCTAAGAAATATGTTGCTGTTGTTATTGTAAAGTGTTGTGACCTACACTGCCTTCTGCTTCAATCTTTTTTGCTGCCCGCTACCATAACTTCTGTTATTTTATTGATAAGATCTTATATATATTTGATACTTGAACACACTCTTGTCATCAGTACACATTTATACTTGAATACTAACAATGCTGAATAAAAATATTACAATTTATTACCAAAACTGCAGGGGTATTCGCACAAAATTGCACCAGTTACTCACGAATATCCTTATGAATACATACGATATTATTATCTTAACTGAAACCTGGCTAACACCTAAAATTTATGATAGTGAGTTCATAGACCAGAGATATAGTGTGTACCGTCGTGATCGTGATCGCACTGCTACTAATAAACGGGATGGTGGGGGTGTACTGATTGCTATTTTACGCACGTTAAAACCTTCTGAATTGGATCTCTCTTTAGCAAAGTATAGCGATCTCTCACACACTCACATTGAACACATTATGGTTGAGTTGCCCAGCACTGTCAACAATAAAAGACACATTGTAAGTGCTGCCTACATTCCACCTAAGACTTCTACTTTAGTGTATGACAAGCACTTTGAATTGTTACAAGAAGTGTTAGGCCATCCTAGTGTTGACAGTTTCTTTGTTATAGGAGACTATAATCTCCCTGAAGCTAATTGGCTAGTATCCTCTGTATCAGATATTTCGCAAATTTCTTCAACATATTCTGGAGGGACCTCGGCCTGTGACAATTTAAATATCTTAATTTCACTTCTGGGTGCTTCTCAATTTAACAACATTATGAATGACAGAGGTAAAATTCTTGACCTAGTCATTTCCAACAACCCCTGTAATGTTTCTAAAATCTCCACTACATTACTTCCAATTGACACCCACCATCCTGTCCTGACGTGTGAGACCTGTTTAAACGTCAAAATCACTCCGATGACTAAAACTCCTCTTCATAAATATTGTTTTCATAAGGCCAACTTTGACAACATTAATCGTAACATTCAGCAACTGAACTGGTCTGAACTGCTGGGCCCCATGAATTCTGAACAGGCTTTGGCTAAATTCTATACTGAGTTAGATAATATTATTAAACAAGATACTCCGCTGGCCCGAATTAGATCAGTTAGCTATCCCATATGGTTCTCTCGCACTCTCATAGCTATCTCTAAGAAGAAACATAAGGCATGGATTAAGTGGAAGAAATATAATAACATTTCTGATTATGAATTATTTTCAAACTATAGAAAACAATTTAAGGATACATGTCTTAAGTGTTTCAGTTTGTATATCAGTTCTGTGGAGGACAATCTAAGTAAAAACATAAAACACTTTTGGACCTATGTTTCAAATCAAAAAGTTAAACCTGGGATCCCTTCCAAGCTTCAATATAAAAATGCTGAAACAAATGATCCACATATGGTGTGCAATATGTTCTCCGACTTCTTTTACTCAGTATATGAACCCACATCTCCTTCGTTGCCTCATTGGAAGCCTCCGCTGGACAACAATGCACTACATGACGTCTCTATTTGTGAACTTTCTTTTAGTAAAGAGAACATATTGAAGGAGCTTAAATCCCTGGATCCTGCAAAAGGCCCTGGACCTGACGGACTTTCGCCTTACTTCCTTAAGAATACTGCGACCTCCATCAGTGAGCCTCTATTTATTATTTATAATAAATGTATATCTGAGGGAGTTGTACCTGAACTGTGGAAGCATGCGTATATTGTGCCCGTTCACAAAAGTGGATCTAAACGCAACGTTGAACACTATCGTCCCATTTCGCTCTTGTCTACCTTGTCGAAACTCTTTGAAAGGTTAGTCCATAACGGAATTTATCCTGTACTCCACAACATCATAATTCAACAACAGCACGGTTTTGTGAAACGGCGGTCGACAAACACTAACTTATTATTATTTTCTAGCTTTTTGTTTGATTGTGTTGACAGCCGTGTACAAGTTGATGCAGTGTACACAGACTTTTGTAAGGCTTTCGACAAGGTTGACCATGAACTATTACTAAGTAAAATAGCGTTCAACGGAATCCGTGGTAATCTTCTGAGGTGGTTTACCTCTTATATTACTAATCGCAGTCAGAGGGTTGTAATCAATGGTCACCAATCTAACATTGCACAGGTGACATCTGGTGTGCCTCAGGGCTCTATACTTGGTCCTCTTTTGTTTATTTTATACATCAATGACATCAGCCAATGCTTTCGCAATACCAAGTTTTTATTATATGCTGATGACCTGAAGATTTATAGAGCCATACGACAAACAAATGACTGCCTTTTGCTGCAACAAGATTTGGACCGACTATCCTATTACTGCCAAATAAATAAGTTGCAACTAAGTTTACCTAAATGTAACTTTTTAAGCTTTACCAAAAATAAAACAAAAATTAACTATACATACACTTTGTGCAATGACCCCCTACTTAAAGTGGACTTCATTCGTGATCTCGGTGTTATCCTTGATTCTAAACTTTGCTTAGACCTACACATAGGAAGGATTGTTAATAAAGCATATCAATTATATGGATTTGTAATGCGATCAACAGTCGACTTTAAAAAGCCCTCTTCCTATATGTGCTTGTACAAGTCACTAGTACGCTCTCAACTGGAGTATGCCGTGTCCGTCTGGAGTCCATACTATAAAAAGTACGTTGAAATGATCGAGCGTGTTCAATATAAATTCCTGCGTGCTATGCATTATAGATGTTATGGATATTATTTGTCATACCATGATTTGCTTGCACAGTATAAGCTCACAACACTTGAAAATAGACGTAAGTATTTAGAAGTTATGAATTTATATAATATTGTTAGAAATAAATTTGACAGCATTGAACTTTCCAACATGTTGTGCTATGCAGTTCCTAGGACAGTCAACAAGCGAAAGGTACGCGCTGGCACATTATTTTCAGTGGGTACTTGCAAGTCCAATTCTGGCTTGCGTTCGCCTGTTCGCAGAATGGTCGAGTCCTACAATAGGACTTTTGAACATATAGACATTTTTGCATGTTCTCCCTATCGGTTTAAAAGTCTTATACTTAAGGAGCTTTCTTGAATGTTATTCTATATTTTGTATTTTTTTTTTTCGTGTATTATATAAAATTATATACATTATACCATACATATTATATACATATATATCACAGTAAGTTGATTTAATAAGCTAGTATTATCCTATATATATAATGCATTTGTAACCCTAGCGATTATTGTTTTCATGTATAGTATCCAATTATTAATCTGTGAACAGCGTTGTGGGCTGCAATATTGTTTATAGTGTTTTGTGTATTTATTGTTTCTATGTTTTATATTGTGGCTGTTTGTTGTTCCTCTTGAATAAAATAAAAATAAAAATAAAAATAAAATAAAATGGTACCAATTATAAGTGGAAATGATCACCTGTGTCCTGTGCTAGTTAAAAAAAAAGAAAAAAAAAACTGTATTACAGGAGACAGGGCCTTCCATTACGAGATTAACATTTTATATCTGTGCAAACTGTTGAATATTGGAAAAAATAATAATATACAAGAAGGTAAAAAAAAAACTAGTTGTTATAAAATATAAGAATTAAAATTAATTAACTAAAAGTGTGTGTAAAGGTGTATTATGTGGGATGCGATGTGTAGATGTATTGTGAATAACGTGCATTCCACGGTACGCACGCATCCACAGACTGGCTTGGACAAACATTGCTAAACCTTAAAGATTGGTAAGGCTGTTATTATCCAATAAACGAACGTTATTATCCAAAAGCTCCTCATAACATAAAACCCTCAGAAATGTAAAAAGTAATATTCGCTTGGCTATAAACGATGTAAGAATATGTAAGAACACACATTATTCTTTTAACTTTTAGAAGCTCAATTTTCTTAACTTAACTTTTCTCAATTTCCTGTAAAGAAGAAAATTTGAAAGATTATCAATTTTGAACTGATTTTACTTATTAAATTAAAAGGATAAACAATTACAACAGTGCAAATAAACATGTGTAAAATCTATACTTATAATAAATCTGTAGAGAGGTCAATTCTGTACATGAAATATATTTACAAAATAACTATCAGGGGGCGATTAGGGATCGATACTGATGCCAAAAATGCAATCAGTAAAATTTTTGTCTATCTGTCTGTCTGTCTGTCTGTATAACCGTTATAGAAACAAAAACTACTCGACGGATTTTGACGAAACTTGGTACAATTATTTTTCATACTCCTGAGCTGGTTATAGTGTACTTTTCATCACGCTACAATCAATAGGAGCAGAGCAGTGAAGAGAAATGTTGGGAAAACGGGAGAAGTTACTCCATTTTTTAAGCTTCCGTCGCGAGTGCAACCTTAATGGTTAAAGCTACACAGAAATCATGTATAACGGAAATGTTCTCCTTAAAATTATATAAAAAATATCCTACGACAGAACATATCTATCTTTTATGGTTGACTCACAATAACACGTGTAACTCCCGATAGCTTAGCAGTTCGAAGCTTTCTGATTATTATTCTGCTCCGAAATTTAAAACCACCACAACTTTGCAATGGAACTCGGCTAAAAGTAACCCAGTTGCAACAAAATATAATCGAGGCTCAAATTTTAACAGGTTGCGGTGCAGGAGAAACCGTTTTTATTCCCAGAATTCCCATAATACCAAATAATTTTCCATTCTAATTTAAAAGAACGCAATTCCCAGTATCGGTGTGTTATGCAATGACAATTAATAAGGCTCAAGGGTAGACTTTTCGTGTTGCTGGAGTAGATATCGGTGTCAGTTGTTTCTCGCATGGTCAGTTGTACGTCGCTCTTTCCCGGGTTAGCAGTTCTATAAATCTTTATATTCACGTGCCGGACGGGTCAACTTTCAACATAGTTTACCCGGAAGCTTTGCGCTGAAGTATTTTCGTTCTATACGTACTTAAGCCTCATGTGAACGTGATCTAAACAATATTACCGATACATTAACTTAATAACACACAAGTTGTTACACGCTGACGGAGTCGCGGGCACAGCTATTAACAATAATATTGGGCGGTTCGGTATTGCGATATTTTTAACAGTATTATAGATTGACATATTATATTGCCCTACTAAATTACGAAAGTTAATATGTCTGTTACATCAAAATCACTGAACCGTGAGGATACATAGGATACTTTTTTTTTACGAAAAACGACGGAAACGTGGATGAAGTCGCGGGCAACAGCTAGTTTTAAATATAATTCTCATTTCAATGAAATGATATTTATTATGAGTAATTAAATATCGCTAACCAGAAATATAATAACATATTTATGGTGTATGGGTATGCGGCGTAGTCCATTTACATAGCCCTGTAGTTTTTCAGAAAGATAAGCATCAAATAAATTTTCCCACTCTGGGTGGAGCGAAAGGCTGCTCTCATCTTTGGGATGGATCTGCCAAATACCAACTGGACGCGCTTGAGTCTATCGAGAAAAGGGCCAAGAGACTCATTGGTCGCAACGATTCACTGGTCGAAGCTCCAGAGCCTTGAACATCGACGACGAGTTGCAAGTCTATCAGTTTTCTATCGGTTACATTTTGGGGAGTGTGCGATGGAATTACACAATCTAATTCCGCCAAGCCCGTTTCATCATCGGACTACAAGACAAACGACGATGCGCCATCGTTACATGGTGGACATCCCACCCATACGCACTAAACGTTTTGGGAATACTTTCATTGTGCGTACGGCTAAGGAGTGGAATTCCCTGCCGGAGTCTGTGTTTCCTGATCGCTATAACCTGGGAGTCTATAAGTCAAGAGTGAATAGGTTACTTCTAGGGAAGCGTGCTTCATCTTCGCCCACATCATCGCTTAACATCAGGTGAGATTATGGTCAAACGCAAGCCTATCAAATATAATTTTAAAAAAAATCTTTATTCAAATTAAAGCCTATGTTAAAAAAATATTGTCAGTTTTCCATGAGCTTTATCGATATAATTTCGACCTCACTACTATTTTGTAGTTTGTGTGTGTGATACCCCGTACCTCGTAAAGCACACGAAGTCGTTGATATCGGCTGTCATTGATACATCTTTAATAGTTATTACGGATAGTCAGAAACCAGAAAATCTGACTCTGGTCTTACCAAGGCGTATGGTATTACCAAGGGGTATGGTATTGTTACGAGCTGGGGTTCGGGATAGAAATAACGCCAATTAAACCAAAATTAACACTTTAATTAGATAAACACTAAATCAAAATTAACACAATACTAACGCGGTACGTTACGGTACTTCACGCCTGGACAGCTTCTAAATCTGTATAAAGCACAGGTCCGTTCTTGCGTGGAGTATTGCAACCTCTTGTGGGATGGCTCTGCAAAGTACCAGCTTGCTGCATTGGACTCGATCGAGCGCAGAGCTAAAAGGCTTATAGGCGACGAGGTGCTGGTGGACAAGCTTCATAGCCTGGCTCATCGGCGAACCGTTGCTTGCCTGTCGGTTTTCTACAGATTGTACTTCGGGGAGTGTGCGCAGGAGCTCCATGACCTGATTCCTCCATCTCCCTTTCACTACCGGTCTACCAGACGCACGGCTGGGTACCACCCACACTTGGTTAATATACCGTCTTGTCGTACCAAGCGCTTCTCTTCCACATTTATTGTGCGCACAGCCAAGCTGTGGAATTCTCTGCCGGCTTCTGTGTTCCCTGCCACTTATGACCTTTCAGCCTTTAAAGCACGAGTAAATAGGCATCTTCTGGGCTCGCTCGTCCCATCTTAGACCTCATCTATCGCTTACCATCAGGCGAGATCGAGGTCAAGAGTGGGCCCATCGGTAATAAATAAAAAAAAAAAAACAATTATTCACAGTACAATACTTATCACTCAACACTTAAATCGCACCGAAATTCACTTGTAAAGCTTCGATTATATCGCCTCGGATCTTCAAATAAGACTGCCATCTGCCTTCCTCTGCGAGCTATTTATACCCCGATCTATGAGTTCTAGAACATTCTTATAAAATCGACTCACTGTTTATACTGCCAAGAATATTCCAGGAAGCTACTCGATAAATACTCGAACAAAAGATGAATACGTTAATTATAGTAGACTTAGCTTCACTATCACTACATAGTATAAAACAAAGTCGCTTCCATGTCTGTCTGTCCCTATGTATGCTTAGATCTTAAAAACTCCGCAACGAATTTTGATGCGGGTTTTTTAATAGATAGAGTGATTCCTAAGGAAGGTTTTAGCGTATAATAAGTTAAAGTTTTGTGTAGATTGAATAAAATACGACGATATTACTTCAACATGTCGGAAAGCATTATGCCTATCGGGAGATTTAATCGAATACGCTGCCAAAACCTTTTGAGTTATAAAAATACAACGTATGGCGGGATTGTTTCCCTTTTATAGATCTACAAAAAAGTCCGCGATGACATATCTCTATCTCCCAAGAATATCCCACAATAACCATTTTTTTTTTTTACAAATTTCATTAAAATGATGGGTTATTTACGAATCTTTTTTTAACAGTACAGTATTATTCCTTATCCAATTAAATAAAAAATCGTTTAAAATGTTGAGGATTTAATGTAGATCAAAATTGCTTTTAACACTATATCAATAAAATGAATATCTTATGAGTTATCGCCGATATATGATTGTGGCAAATTACCGGATGAGAAATTGATTACGCAAAATCATATATAAGCAAATATAAACTTTATTACCCGAGCGAAGCCGGGCCGGGTCGCTAGTATAATATATCAAGTTATAAACCTATATCAAGTTGCTGTACATACCTAGAAAAATCTACATAAATAAAAATCAATGTTTGTCCTGTATGCGGTATTAAACTATTGTTCAGCTTGTGATAAAACTTCAAGTTAAAGTTCTAGACCACGTCACAGGCCCTTGAGGCGGTCTAGAAACTAGGTGTATGGGGTCGTGAGATCTTACTCCCACACGATAAGAAGAAGAAGTTATAGTTCTAAAGCGATGCAAGAAAGTTTTTGGAAAAATCCACAGCTGCCTTTGCGAAATTTCCACAAGATCGTAGTCCTTTTCAGATAGCAGTTAGTTATAGTTGGTACTTATAAATACCTATTCGGGCGATTCGACGGGTTGATTAGTTTGATTATCTTTGACTAGTTTTAAGAAAGATTAATATTTTTGTTCATAAAGTGGAAAACTGTCTTAAATTTTCAATAAGCCTTAGTGAAGACTTATTGAAAAATTTTGCGGGTTTTCATATCGTGTATAAAAGGTAAGTGAAATTAAACGTTAAATTAATATTGCTTTAGCTTTACCCTGTAGCTCATACCTATTGAACCTGTATTGTGAATAAATTTTGAAAATTAATTATGTTATGAAAAGAGTTACCATAAAGTTTCTTGCCCGTTCTTCTCCATAGAAAATGACCAATTTCAAACCATGCACTAGCTTCTAACGTTTTGTAAGTAGGCCTATGTGAGATTTTTACCACTGGTCTACCAGACGTACCGCAGGATACCTTCCACACTTGGTCGATATACCATCTTATCGTACTAAGCGCTTTTCCTCAACATTTATTGTGCGCACAGCCGAGGTGTGGAACTCTCTGCCGGCTTCCGTGTTCCCTGCCACATATGACCGGTCAGTCTTTAAAGCAAGAGTGAATAGGCATTTCCTAGGCTCGCTCGTTCATCGTAGACCTATATTACACTAACCATTAGGTGTGATCGAGGTCAAGAGCGGGCTCATTCGTAATAAAAAAAGGATAAAATATTTTGAGTTTGAGTAAAAGTATATATAATACACAGGTAGAAAACATTCCATTCATATACATTCTTCTATTACTTTGGCCAAAGGCTAAGCCAGGGGGGTGAAACTCCCGAAGAAACTTCAGACACAAAGCCAAAAAAACTAGTGACATCTTATGTCTGGGGTCAACTTAGTTTTGTACGTAATGCGTTTGTTTTGCTAATAGATGGCAGCAGCTACGATATATTTATACATATATGATAATCAAAATTAATAAAAAAATATTATTTGTATCGAAAAATTCATAAAACATTATTTAATGTATTGCACCTAATTCACTAAATTAAATGACATTACAATATTATAATCATAGACTCTATACACCTCGCTTGTTTATGAAAAACAAAGAAAAAAGAAAAATATAAAACTGTCAAAAACAGTTTGAATTTCGATTTTAAAGTTATCTGTGATTTCGATTATTTAATAAATTAACAGAAAACATGTGATGAGTAATAAAATTCCTAAAATGAAGGTAAAATATGCAGCACAAGTGTTCAGCCAGAGGGTGTCTAGCGCTTTACGTTTTTTATCGAGTTAGTATGTTTATAATTTCACATATTTGCATCATTATTGCTACCTAGCAAATTTTGCAAAATGTTATTAACCAACATTAATATTTTGTTTCAGAACACAACATTCTGCCCGAAGAGTGCAGAGATTTCCTGTTATTATTTGATAAGCTCTTCGAATCATTTAATGGTCATTCTTACAAGGGGTCATCAAAAATATATAAGCAGTGCTTAAAAAATAACTCGCTCCATTTCCAATTGTGGTATGATTTGTTACCTATTTTAGACTCAATTAATTTTGAATCAGTAGTTCGAAAAAATGATTTCATGTTGATTAAGTATGAATCGATTCCATCGGTAAAAAATTGGATACATAATATAAAAACATTTATTGAATTATGGCAATATTTAAATGTAAATTATGGTGTGAAAAAGAAATTTTAATCAGGATCCCTTAGAATTTTTTTAGTGCTGTTAGGAGTAATGGTGTGCGTAATATTAATCCCAATTGTAATCAGTTCATGTGTGCATATAAAACTTTGCTGATTAATAATTTTAATTCTGTACATTCTGTAAGAGCTAATTGTGATAACGATTGTAATAAATCATTTCAATCAATGGTAAATCTGCTTGGTAATAAATCTAATTATAAAGAGAATAATGATATTGATGCTTTATTAACTACAATGAGCAATTATTATAAAAAAATAATGTTTCGTTGATTTATAATGAATCCAAAAAATCACAAATATAAAAAATAATTAAATCCATCTTCACCGTGTTTTAATTTTTGCCAGCCTCTAAAATCTAATCTTTAGATTTTGGAAGTACTAGATTGATTGAAATAAATATTCTAAAATCAAAGATTTAAACTTTTGTCGATTAGAATATTTATTTCAATCAATCTAGCACTTCTAAAATCTTTAAAATAAGAAAATATTATAAACATGTCAGGTAGACGCCACCTATCGGATTTTTTCGGTATTAAACTACCGTTACGCTACCTGGCGATCAGGATCAAAAACTCAATTTTCGAATCATAGAGTGGCGCATCTATCTCAGTATTTATATGTATCATCTATGGGCTAAGCATTGTCATACAACTTGGCAATGCCGGCAGACTCTTGGGTACGTTATCAGCCGACAGCGTTGAGGACGAATTTTTTTATGCTATGATTTAGTTTTTAAGTTAAGTATTTTAGATTAAATGGTTTATAAAAAAATCGGCCAAGTGCGAGTAGGACTCGCCTATGAAGGGTTCTGTAGAGGCTACGCGAAATAAATGACAAAGACTTGCGGTTTTTGAAAATGTGCTATATCTCAATAATTGCTGACTATATCTCGTTCAAAGCAATTTTTGTTGAAAGTGTTCTTTGAGATCTAAAGCATACATCTTTTTTAATTTTAAAAGTTTGATATTTTGAAGGTTGCGTTAAATACCTACATAAATCAAGTTGGGTTGGAAGCGCTTAGGATATTCACTGCCAAAACCCTACCCTGCAGGAACTTATTCCTGCAGGGTATGGAATTCAACTTGTTTTGGTTGCTATTTGTCAGAAATAGAAAAGGATTTAAAAGCATTCTAACATAAAAAAGAAACAAAATTGTAATGGATATTTTAGTAGCGTAAGTGTCAAAGGATTTTTCGCCGTCTATAATAATATAGAGAATTCAGAGTACTTTTAAAATATTCACATTCGAATCGTACAATACGAGTATGTCGCATCTTGAATAAGTTAAGTACTTCGGATTTATACCGAGTTTACCTAGAGCCAAGTCCGTCCCATCATCGGACTACAAGACAAACGGCGATGCGCCATCGTTACATGGTGGACATCCCACCCATACGCACAAAACGTTTTGGGAATACTTTCATTGTGCGTACGGCTAAGGAGTGGAATTCCCTGCCGGAGTCTGTGTTTCCTGATCGCTATAACCTGGGATTCTTTAAGTCAAGAGTGAATAGGTTACTTCTAGGCAAGCGTGCTCCATCTTCGACCACATCATCGCTTACCATCAGGTGAGATGGTGGTCAAACGCGAGCCTATTATCAATAAAAAAAGCTGGATCAAAATAACGATCAGTGGTTCACTTTAGCCCTGGACTGAATCGTTTGGAAATCATGGCGAGAGGGAGGAGTATCGGTATCAGTACCTATTTACTTTTTTCGAAACTACTATTGTAGTTTTATATTGAACTGAAATAATTGTTATATTGAAGCAAGTAAAACGTTTTGTATGCCGTAGCGTATCATGGGTTATATTCGCGTGAAGATCAACCGGACTTTCAAGGTAGTGGGGTTGGAGCCACATTCCCTCTGTCTGATGGTTCCTTCATTACTCAGGATCATGATCACTGGCTTTTGCTGCTCTGATAATAGTCCTCTATTGGTTCCTAGCCATCGCCGCCTTCACCACCTGGTGGAATTTCTTTGAGGCTGATGCATCTTTAACATGGTCTAACCGTCAAGTTGGTGACTGACCTCGGGCTCTCTTGACTTCTTGTAGCGTTGTAGTCGATTAAACTAGAAGTCGACTACCACACTAATCTCTAATGTCTATGGTTTCACGGAGTGACAACACTTATGCAGTAGTGACCAGCTATAAATTCTAATCTCTAGTGCGCGAAGCTTTTTTTCTCGCCGCCTACTGTTGCAAGTAACTTATATAGAAACCCCTCTGTGCCAAGGGGTTTTTTTTTTCTCCTTCTCCTTCGTTTCTACTGCCTTGGATTTCTACTATCAACCACCTCTACGTCCGCCGCTCGACGGGTGTCACGCTGCCTCTGTGACTGTCTGCGTGCTATTGCGTGGCCTGCCCGATTAACCTCTGCGCCCGTCTGCGCGCTATTGTGTGGCCTGCCCGCATAACCTCTGCGCCCGTCTGCGCGCGAGCTGCCTGCTACGGGATCTGCCCGCCGGTCTGCGTGCGTCGCGGCCTGAGCCCAGGGCAGTACCATTCTATACCTTCGACCAGTGAGGGAACCCAGTGTGAACCGAACCCACCCCCCTGTTTTCAAATAAATGCTGTAAACCTGTGGTCTTCTTTTTATTTTACTACCACCTAAACCACTACGCCACATTCTTCTCCACCAACAACGACCAGTTTCTCCAGGCTTTCATCCCTCTCCGCATTACGTGGTCAAAGTATGAGAGAATGCGACGTAGACAGTTGGTACATAGGCGGGTTTCGACGTGGAGTTGAGACAGCAACACAACAATAACAATTTACAGTCCAATATGTTTCAACCCTCCAACTGGAGACTTTATATTCTTCTATAGGCTTTAGAAGCCTAAAATTAAGGAACAAATAATTTATTTTCCTCGGATAGAATGGCCGATACGTTATGGCGGAATTATATATTTACCGCCAGTTGGTATAAAATATAATCTAAAGCTAATTTTGACTACGTAATGGAACATTGATTTTGATTTTATTTATATGCACATAGGTACTGGTGCATTACTATTTTCTTGTAAAATTTAGAAGTAAGCAATGGACTACATACGTTACTACGTAGGTATATTGCTTACGTTTTAAACATCAATTTTACATAAATGAAGGGAGAAAACAATTAAAAAGTATTCTTTCTTGTCTTCTAGAAAAAATATTCTAATTTTAAATCTGACGCCCTATGCCTACTAGACCTGCTAGATACACCACTAACAGTTTCCAAATACAGGCAAGAAGAAAAACAGGCAAGTGCGAGTCGTACACGCGCACGAAGGGTTCCGTGCCATAGTCTATAAACAAACAAAAAATATCACATTTATATTAAATATTTATTTTATTTATTTTTTAGTATTTGTTGTTATAGTGGCAAAAGAAATAAGTACATCTTCTTTGAAAATTTAAACTGTCTAGCTGTCACAGTTCATGAGATACAGCCTGGTGACAAACAGACAGCGAAGCCTTAGTAATAGGGTACCGTTTTTACGAAGACGAAGACACGTGATATCCACCAAAGTTGCAATAGGCACAAGTAGTGGATTACGGCCAATTCCCTCTAATACAGCAATAGGCTGAATTATCCATACTAATATTATAAATGCGATAGTAACTCTGTCTGTCTGTATGTTACCTTTTCACGCCTAAACCGCTAAACCGATTTAGATGAAATTTGGCATGGGAATAGTTTAAGATCCTGGAAAGGACATAGAATAGTTTTTATCCCGAAATTCTCACGGGATCACGCGGGAAAAACCTCCCATATGTACGTAGTCACGGGCAAAAGCTAATTATCACATATATTACTCGGCAGTAGTAATCTTCACTCCCCCAGTGTGATCGAAGCTTTAGCATCGACTTACGCCATTCTTTCACATGTCTAGTTGGTAAAAGATTGATGCGGCTACAAAAGGTAAAAGATATTACGACAGGTACAAATGCGACTGTGTATCCCACGGAAAGGTAAAAAGCAAAAAATAAAGAACTTTGCATATGAGAAAATACTAGATATCTTTTCTAACTTTGAAAAAGGTTGTTTTACTAACGAACTTCATTTATTTTATGCATAAAGGTCTATTTATCTTGTAATCTAAGAAAGCTATTCAATCACAGTTATAGTGTAAAATAAAGCTTTAAAAAATTCGCGCTCGAAGCTGTGGCGTACCCAAGAGACTGGCGGCATTGCCGTGCCTATAAAACTGAGCCTTTGGCCAAACTCTTGGATAGTTGGAAGTGCCAACAAGCCTTCACGACATTCCTTTCCATTCCTGTGACAACAAGGCCCCCACGGTTCGATAGTTTCGACTCTAAACGGTTCAAAAATGTAGTTACCAGTGAGGATACCATAATTACGCCGCCACCGTTGTGTTCCACGCGCGCCTCAAAGAGTCGTCAGCAATAGTGACGACTAGAAACTTACTTCTTAAACGATTAGGTACTAGCTATATGGGTAGATTTCACATTACTTACTACCAATCTTGTTACCCCTTCTACTAAGCTACTTATGCTTGTGTTTGGAGTGGGTTCACGGCAATAGCGTATTAGGTAGGGTTCGAACCTGCGATCTCTCGATCAAAAGTCTTTAAAACACCTGAACTTGAACTTGAATTGTCACCTTAGCCTATTGACCCTATTGACGGTCAAATAAATATTGATTTATTTATTAAAACTTTATGCAACACAAAGTACAAAGGTGGACTTGCCTTAGGCATTCTCTACCAGGCAACCATGAGTGGTGAAGAGATAACATGGCAGGTGCATAAACAAATTTAAGCTAATAATATATTTAAGGTTAATGACTTATTACAAATATATATTTAAATTTTGAATAATATTTTTTTCTGACATTATAATAAATCTATTTTTGTATAGTAGATTGTATCATAAGAGAGCAAAATAATATTTTTACGGCGAGGGCGCTTTTTTGAATCCAGAGTGAAGTGAGAGACTCTAGAGTAGAATTATTTAGTAAAAGAAAATTCTTTCGTAGAATCCTGAACGTAGCGAGGGATTCAAAGTACGTCGCCCGAGCCAAAATTATATTTTGCGCCCGAGTGATACACTTTACTTTTCATCACCCACTGATGAGAAAAAGAAAATAAAAGGCGCCTCATATTTTATTATTTAATAAAACATAGAGTAACAACTAAATTGAAATTAAACAGTATCTAATAATAAAACAACTTTCACTGTCACTTGAAGAACTCATTTTTCGAAACAAAACCATGAATTTCTAACAATCCGCGATAATTGATGAAAACGCGGGCTGTAGTTCGCGCGTTTTTAACAAAGAGAATGTAATACACTATTTTCTGTTTTTAATTTGATTTCTATTTTTTTATTCAGCCGGCGGCGGCGGCGCGACTATGGGCCGTCGTTCCAGCCAGTATTTATTCAAACAATATTTTTAAACACTGAGATGTTCTAAATTCAAAAAGTGCGCGGTAATAGTACATTGTGTATTAAGGGCGGTAAGTAAGAAATTACGATCGAGGCTCTAGTAGAAGCCCGAAGTCGGAGACTGGGGGCTTTCTGAGTCGAGGTTCGTAATTCCCGTACCGCCCGTGAAACATACAATGCTTTTCATCACATTTGCGAGTAAATAAATAAAATTATAGGGCAGAAAAAACTTATTTATTAAAATTTATAAGGTCAAGCGGGGCAAGCGCGCCGACGGGGTAAGCGCACCTACCATAAAAATATCAAAAACTACAGATATAATACAAGTAACGACATCTTACATCCATGCAACATACTCAAACATAGTCCCACTTCACATTCGCAGATGCCTCTGTTCACCATTACTTGATGTATCCACCATTTTAGTGTCATTTAAACCTGTTACCAGAGATGAGAACGTGTTATTTATCCCCTTAAATCTTCAAATATTTTATGTGATGCGGCAAACCAATGAAGTGAGTACAGAAATTAATTGTTTTTCTTTAAATCTATGGCTGTATTTTAGTCCTAGGTAGGGAAATTAATATTTTTTTTTAGAATTTAAAATCGTAACCTCAAAATAATCAAGTGAGGCAAGTGCGCCTACGTTTTTAGTAGTATGGTGCACTTCCCCCGAGCCAGAAGTCGTCAACTTTTATGATTCAGTTATTTTATTACCCAACGGCCTTTGTGCTGTCTTGTGCTGAGAAGGTGTTGGGTAATAAGTTTACAGTAAAAGCTTCGTAACAAGTCAATTAACTATTTTTAAATAAGTAATTTTATTTATTTTTTCTTGGGATTTTTGCTTTTGGGGCCCTATAATTAAACCCAAGTACTTGTCAATTCCTTTGTTCCTTATTTTATGCACGCTTAGGTGTGCCTAATTGGAACCGATAATAGAAGACTAGCTACTTTTGAAAACTATCGATCCGGCTGTTATCATTCAACATCAGTCTTTAAGTCATGTCAAAGGCCTTTGGGCTTCCTGAACAACCCTGACACTAGGTTGCCCACAGATCTCTCGACAAGAAAAAGTAGTTCGATAGTTACTACAAATGGTCCTAAAATTATTATCTTTTACAGATGGTTCATACTTATCAAAGAAAAACCGATAAACCTTCTTGGTCTAGAGAAACTTTATGTCAGGCAGTTGACACTGTCCGATTAGGCCTATCTGGATATGAAGCAGCTAAAACTTATGGTATACCTCGTAAAACAATCATGGATCATGTAACGGATCGAAGGGGCTAAAAATCTTTCACACAAGGTAGACCACCAGCCTTGTCAGCCGAAATTGAAATAGACTTAGCTCTACAACGTGTAACGGAATGAACGCAAGACCTCAGACACCCCAATTAGAATATTAAATTATAGAACTAAAACAACATCTGTAATTTAATTTACTTAAAGAACACCCAGTTTTTTTTTTAATAAAATGGTTGTCCTGACTGAACGTAAAACGTTCAAGCATACTACTCTATCCCTACGCACACACACTCATAGTGCACACTCGTGAGCTTGCCTACGTTGTAGATAGGAACAGAAAGCTACGCATTAGGTATGTATCTGTACGTTCATTGACTGAACATTACCTACGTAGTTTGATACTAACAATTTGTGATATTATCGTATAACTATTATTGCTAGTTGCCTAACTAGTTTAATTCCATCTTTCCATCACAATTACACAGGTTAGTTTTTAGTTTGTTAAGCACCTCAGTTTCTCATTTCACTTTAACAATCGCGAGTTCAATTTTATGTTTGAGGTCATCGACACTTGTTGCTTCGTTTAAATACACGAGCGATTTTATTCGACCCCACAAAAAAAAATCCCACTGCATAGGTCCCCCACGACCTATCATCCAACGAGGGCCTTATTCCGCATCAAGATGCCGTCGGACGTTCCACGTGAAATGCGCGAGAGCTCCGCCGTGTTGGTAAAACACGTCTTGTAACAACGAGACAGGGACGTCCTCCAATAACTGGGGCAATACCTCTTGCAAGAACTGTAGGTAGGTATCTCCAGTCAACCTCGGTAAAAATACAGGGCCGAATACGCGTGTACCTAGAACGCCCGCCCACACGTTCAAGGAAAACCTGTGCTGGAATGAGTCCATACGGCATGCATGTGGTTTTTCGTGCCTCCACAAATGCATGTTGTGCTGATTGTAAATACCAGCTCGTGTGAAGGTGCTCTCGTGCGTCCAGACAATGTTTTGTTGCCAGTTTTCCAACAACCATCTACAAAATTGTAGTCGTAGCAAATAGTCAGTCGGCATCAGCTCCTGACAACGTCGTAGGTGGAAGGGGTGTTCGCCATCAGCACGTAATGTTCTCCACACGTATATGTGGCTACAGTTAAACAACGGCGCTGCTTCCCTCGTGCTGCTCCCTGGATTTTCATCGAAATAATCGAGAACGTTTTCCTGCAAACGACTAAAGCGCACATTCGTCCCTTTATCCATTGCCGTGTTAGGACGAAACGTTCCGGTGTCCCTCAGGCGCTGAGTTGCACCTAGCATTGTCCTGGCACTCACTCTGGTAGGTACCACGTCGTTCATTGAACACTCGACACGCTAACTCCACATTATCGTCGCAACGAGCCAGTGTCCTCACCATTTCCGTGTACTGGATATTGCTATACCGAAAAGCCATCGCGTGCGTAAACAAGTAACAACAACAACAAATTTACGAAATCCACTTGTCAATGGCGGCGCGCGGCGGATGACTGATTTCGTTTGATATCGGCGGCATATGAAACGTCAAAAGGCTAAGTCGGTAAATTATTGCGTCTCGCTCTTTCATATTGATTTTGCGTTTGCTAAAAACGTACCTTAGATTTTCTAATATTTCGTCATTTCTCAAAAAAATATTGTGAAATGCGGAATTAATAATTCAGTCATGCATTTAAAAAAGCTTTATTGCTTTGAAATAAGGTTGAAATTTCTTTAAATTACGTACAATAGGGGTGTGTAAGGATAGATATGAATATTATTATGAGTGACCGAACTACAAAGTACAAATTCGGTTGTGCAGTTAAGTAAAACGTACTGCTTGGAATTAAGGATTAGTCTTCCTTAAATTAAATATTTTATTTTTCGCACACTAACTGAAATGTAAAATGTATTGATGTTATTTACGTGTGTGTATGGATAGCTATTGAGCGATCTACAAATTCAGCCATACATTCATATGGGTTTTTATTGCTTTGAAATAAGTCTTAAATTTCCCATTAAAATTCCCATTCCCAAATAAAATATTTTATTACGTTGCTTTTACGCAGTGATCCTAATTTAGGTCAAATAAAGGATTTTTCCGGAGAAAATTAACACATATAAATAATGATGGAAATCGATTCACAAGCCGATTCTGAGCAAACTACTTTCAAGTCTTGCGTTTATTCTGTTACACGTTGTATATCTAAATGATGGAAAGGCATATAGGAAAAATTGTTACCTACTCTTGTAATTTTACGTAATGCATAAAATAAGTCTGATTTGATTAATTAAAGATATCTATTATTCTAGCCAAACATTTTTATTTAAATACATCAGTTATTTAACTTTTTTAGAAAGAACAGCATTTAAGGTTTAGAATCCCTGATTACTAGTCTATGGCGCACTTGCCCCAATTTTTTTATGGAAGCTGTAGTGTAGCCTATAGGACGAGTACACTAAAAAGAAATCAACAGTAATGCGTTTATTTGTTTATATTCTATTAAGTAAATTATCGGTTTTTCGTACGATTTTAGCGTTATTATTTAGATAGGCGCACTTGCCCCGTTTCCAGGGGCAAATGCGCCTATAGCCATGTTTTCCAATTTAATAGAAAATACCGTTAAGATATTGATAGAAATGATTGAATTCCAAACAACATTCCAAATATTGAAAATTTAATAAGTGTTCACTCATAAGTCAGCATTAAAAAAAAATATTTTGCATCGAAATCATCTATGCAAAAAATATGACGCCCTTGCCCCGCCTGACCTTAGTCACTGTACATCATTAATTGTTTTTGCTGCATGGATAATATCTGACGGTGTTGCATTTAAATCACACTCATCGGACGACGCCGACGACATTTTTTTATAACTTTTTTACTTGTTTTCAAATACAAAAGGTAAATAATTATGAATTATAGCTTTAATACACAAGTCAGCACAACTATTATTACGTAACTTACGAAATAAGTGAACTTTATTTAGGCGGATGGCGGGCTTTATGCCCACACCACAGATTATACAAATGTTTCGTTCAGAAACGTTAAGGGCAAATACTTACGTAGGTATACTGCCATGACGGAGTGAAAAAAATTAAAATAATTTAGATGGTTTGATACAAAAAAGTATTAAAATCGATTATTAAGAACATTAGTTGAGTATTTAAGTAACATGTAGCGAGATTGCAATGACATTCCTGTTTAGATAACATTTTAAGAAAATTTTTAATTGCGTGTAAACTCCTTGCTTGAACTTGTATGACCTGTATGCTGTGCTGTAAATTACAAAAAAAAAAATACTTACAGACCTTGGGTTTCATGACAAAAAGAAAGCCCGAGGGTTTTATATGGGGCATTACGGCCAAGTTAACCTGTATGTTTAGATCTCTGTCTACGGTTTAGATAGATACTGTTTACGTGCAAGTGTGATGAAAAGATAATAGCGGCGCACTTATAAAGAGGATTAAAAACTCATTACTGCCCGCTAAAAGTTTCTTATAGAAAACACCACCTTTGGGTGCACTTAAAGGCGAACCAAGTCTTCGAATAGATGAGATGAAAAAACCTTTTTCGATTTGTGAAAAAAAATATATAAAATAAATACTTTTTTATATTCTTCCGCATTCCCAGAGCAACATGAAAACAAGAAAGTATTCTCAAATTGAATGAAAATCGTTTGCATCACGTGATTCTTTTATGAAGCTCACTTAATTTTGTCACATGCCCAAGCATCGCAATTTTCTCCCGGCCTCCATACAGGTAAAATTGGATTTTATCAAGGAAATAATAAAGTTACATTTACAATAGCAATAACTTCACCTGGAACAGCTAACAGTAAAAATGTATTACGCCTGGGTAAGTTTTAATCAAGGGAAATCGCTTCGTACCTGAGATGAAAAAAGTCAAACAGACTTTAACTTTTAAATAATCACTAAGTAATAAGTTTAAATTATATTTCGTTGAGCCGGTGTTTTAATTTAATTATAAGAACAGTGGTAACTTTTAACTTAATTTTAGGCAGTCAATGATAAAAAAGGTGAATTAAGTCAATAGCCAGGACAAGCTGGCAGCTTTTTTATTTCTATTTTATCTAGCACAAAACGCAGACCTGAAACTATATGTACCTGGTCATCATAAGTATTTTTTGCAGACGGGTATCGAACTCACGCCACGCAGTAAAGCAGTTAATTGCTCAGCCACTGTGCCTACCGTGTCTGCCAATCAAATCAAAATTAATAATTTATAATATTAGTTTGGCAGTATCATACATACCTAGCATACAATAGTATAAACTTTTAGAAATAAACATTCTTGAGTTATTTTTATGTGAAAATATTAATTATGTTTTTCACAATTCTACGATTGTACTAGTAGTAACGTTTATTCGCTGAAGTACTATCCCGTGCTCATTATTATTTCTGCACTTGGCTGAGAGCCTTCGAATGGTCCTGACATGTTTCATCTTATTTCCGCTGTGTGCTTCAGTAACCTTGTGATAACAACATAATGATAGACAGAGAGTGAGACTGACATTATCTTTTTATTTCTATTTTTACTAGCACAAAACACAGACCTTAAATATTATATGTAGCTGGTCATCATAAGTATTTGTTGCGGACGGGTATCGAACTCGCGCCACGCAGTAAAGCAGCTAATTGCTCAGTCACTGTGCCTACCGTGTTAATAATAATTTGTATTAATAATTTATAATATTAGTATGGAAGTAACACATACCTAGCATACAATTTTAGAAATAAACATTCTTGAGTTATTTTGAGGTGAAAATAGGAAAACATAAAACACCAAGAGGTATATTTTTCACAATTCTACGATTGTACTAGTAGTCCCGTTTATTCGCTAAAGTGCTATCCCGTGCTCATTATTTCTGCACTTGGCTGAGCCTTCGAATGGTCCTGACATGTTTCATCTTCTTTCCGCTTTGTGCTTCAGTTGCCTCGTGATAACAAACACTTTGTTACAATAACAGACCAGAGGAAAAATAACAACACTATAAAACAACGTAGGAATAAAACCTTATAGATTCAGCATCATACATGCAGTCATCAGCATTCATGGGGCGCCACAGGGCCATTACCTAGGGGTTGCGAAAATGTGTAACGAGATACCACAGCCCAGGATCGTAACGCAGTTGAAGGAACAGGGTGGATTTTTAGTTAGTCCCTTCTGCTCCGCCCAGAGCGAAGGAGTCATTAGATGATTTTCCCACCGAAAAAAAAAAAAGGATTGCAAGTGCTTTAATCAAAATACACCTTCAGAAACCCGCACTCACATACTATATAACGAACGAAGCTTATTATTTACGCAAGCACATTCCTCATCAAGCTCCCCAAAATATTTATAATCCCATCAGAAAGTACCAGGGAGCCATAACAGCGGACCAGTGGCATCCGTCTGCCGGGATTGCTCCCCAGCATCACATTCGTGTGAATTTTTTCAATAAAACTTGCTGTTCGCGAAATGAAACAGTTTTCCTGCGCTTAAAATAATTCATACAGTTCACGCGGTTTGCGGTTAAGCTATAAAAATGCTAAAACACGCTTCACGCGCGTTTTTATCGTTGCTCTTAGAGGATTTTCCGACACAAATTTTGCTCTTTTTTAACCCTTTCCAATGTTTTTTTTTTGTCCCAAATACCATTATAAAACCATTGTCCATTATAAAAGATTGTTACGCTGATATCATATTGTATAATGTTTAGGTGCAGATTTTTATAACGAAAATTACGCATACGATTATGAAACGCATCCCACGAAACAAATTATTTTCGTCGATAATAAGTAGTTATTCATTAATTGGTAGGTTCGTAAGAAAGTATAGTCTAGCCCCAAAAAATGTTGGGTTCCGTAGAAGTTTGTATACCGAACATAAGTCACCACAAGCTCAAACTTAGCTTTGTATTATACAGTTCTCATGCATACATCGTTGTACGCTTTTTTTTTTTTTTTTTTTTTTTTAGCGTGGTAAAATTATCAAATAAGTCCTCCCACTCCGGGCAGGGTGGGAGGGACTGTCAGACTTTTACTGACTAAAATCCACGGTGTTCCTTCAATAACCCTTTACATACCGGGGCCACGGTAACGGGATGAGTCCCACGACCCCGGCGGGCTTCGGCCCTCTGCAGAGGGGGCCTCGTCATGTTGCTGAAGCTCTTTGAGGCGCGCGTGGAACACGACGCGCCGTCGACCCGGGCATGGTCCATGGTCGGACAGCGAGTTGCCCTTTACTCGCTGTCCGCATGCCCGCGCCTACGGTGGCCGGAGATCGTCGGCCGACGTCCGACGCCGTGGGCGTCTACCACTGCGGCTGGGCTGGAGGGAGGACGCCATCCTCTCCCTCACGCGGCCCGCCTCCTCCTTCGGAAGCATGACTGCTTCGCAGAAGGAGGCGACCGCTTCCCACTCCCTCTCGCCCCGCAGCATGGCCTCGACCAAGGCCGGGCGCGAGAGGTCTCCGCCTATTGTCGCCGTGAGGACACGTCGGTGCTCTGCCCAAGCTGGGCAGTCCTGCACCGTGTGCTCGACTGTGTCCTCAGGGCGACCCTCGCAGTGGTGACACCCAGGCGTCTCTTCCTTACCCATCAGACACAGGTACCTCCCGAAACTTCCGTGTCCGGTGAGGACCTGCGTCATGCGGTAGGTCAGGACGCCGTGACGCCGATCTAGCCACTCCTCAAAGAGGGGTCTTACCGCCGCAATTGCGGCGTGCCCGGCCGTCGGTTGCGACAGTCGTTCCCTCCATACATCGTTCCCTCCATACATCGTTGTACGCTACGGTGAATTTTCCAAATGCAATTATTGTAAACTTGTTTTGCACTGCATTGTAAGTAAACAAGATACTAAATAACGGCTAATGGACTTTACCTATACTTGGCCTGTAAGAACTAGCTTCTAGCCAAATTTCAGTTGTAGGTTCCTACTCTAGTTCAACAGTAAGAAATTCAACAATAGTACATTGTTCACCGAGAGGAGAAAGTGACCGATTACCGTCGAGGGTGTCGTTTGAAGCCCGAGCCGTAGGCGAGGGCTTTAAAACACCTGAGATCGGGAATCGCACTTTCTCTCGAGTGATACATAGTGCTTTATACTACACCTACGAGGAAAATAAAAAACTAAATCTTTACTAATTGAAATTAATATTGAAATTGTTGCAGTTAGTGAAGCTTAATGTAACACTGTTTTCACAAATGGCGCCAATGGCGTCTGCAATTTTCACATGTTCTTTTTTCAAATTGTTTATCCTGCCGCCGCAGGGTCGCACTGCCAGCCCGACACCATCCAACACACAGCTAGTGGCCAGTGTCATTTTGCGAACTTGGAGATAAAAACTCACTGTAAAAACTTTTTGGCTTTCGATATTTAGGTTACCGGCGCATAGTCTTACCCAAAATTAAAAAAGAAAAACCACGTAAGAAATGGATTTTCATACACTTTTCTCTCCCGCTCAGATGCGTTTTCTCCCCGCATATTTGTTCGATATGCAATGACGTACTTTCTACCGTAAATTTGATAAAGTATCAAGGTACTTTCCAAGCAGGTGTAGTATAAAATGTTTTTATTTATTTGCAAACTATCATCATAATAATTTGAACTGCTATCATTTCAACTGTAAAACTTTTTCTTCCCAGTTCCGTTCGATTCGAGATCTAATTTTGAAACAGAAATTTAAAATAAATATTTAAGTTTATGTTGCAAGACGAGGCCCTCATTCCATTTTTTTTATAATATTTTATTTTATACTAGCTGTGCCCGCGACTTCGTCCGCACGGAATAGTGACTTTCGGCAGCATTTTAAATTTTTTAGGCTAATGATTTTGAAAACAAAACTCATACATAATTTGAATGTAGTATTTATTAATATCTAATCAAAAGTCTAAAAAATTAGTTTCAAGCTTCTAGCTTTAAAAATGACGCAATTGCCATACAAAATTTCAACCCCTATTTCAACCCCTTACAGCCCTTTTTTCGCATTATAAAGTAGCCTATGTCCTTTCTCAGGCTCTAGACTATGTCCGTATCAAATTTCATTAAAATCGGTTCAGTAGTTTAGGCGTGATTGCGTAACACACAGACAGACAGAGTTACTTTCGCATTTATAATATTAGTAAGGATTCCTCGCAATAAAAAATGACATTGTGTCTTAATCTAATAAAGTAAAAAGTGTATTCATGGTGTACCTACACTATGTAAGGAGCTGGTGTCTGAATTAAGTTTATTAGTGTATCTGTTATCTATTTAAATTAGTGTATCTGTAAGTTATCCGAATGTAAAAATAACTAAAAACTATTGTCGAATGTTTACCACAAGTTTATGTAGTTCTGAATACCTACCTACTGGTATTTCTAGCAATTCTTTGGCGACACGATGATGATTATTACGTATCATACTTTGGCAGAAGTTTGTGTCTCGTGTTAAATAGTGGACACGTGTCGTGAAAGCTCGAAGCGACACGTGCAGCAGCTTAACAAAGCGGAAATAACGATGAAATGGCTGAACGGTATAACCCGATTAAGTGGAAAGCGATCCAGCTTAGTGAAGTTATCCCGAGTTTGTGACCTTGTGACATTGGAAACAATGTGCGAAAGAAAAGTTTCAAGGTCAAAAGTCTGTGTTATGAATCAGCTCCTGGTCCGAAAAATATAAATCTAGAACAGTGGCACCCAACCTTTTTTTGAACTCGGACCACTATAACTTTTTTGTTGTTAGCAGGGATCACGATGTAGTTCCAATACAAAATAAACTGATTTATGTAATCCGAAAATAATTAAGCAGCATATATTAAACGAAAACCAAAAGGAAACTCGGTAAATTTACCGTAACCACCCACAAAATTCGAAACCGTCCGCGGACCATATTTTCACTCTTTCGGACCACTAGTGGACCGTGAAACACAGATTAGGAACCATTGATCTAGAAATATATGATACTGGTAGTTAATATTAAAAAAAAAATCCTTTATTGCAAGCACGCAGGCCCATATAAAACAAAACACAAAGAAATACAATTAAAATTCAATTCAAGCCTAACAGTTTCATTCGATTCAATTCATTAAATTCAATAATGTCATTCAAATCATATTAAAAACAAAATAAAAGAAAATGTGAAATCTATTAAATAAGTAAGTACAATGGTTACTGGTACACCAGTTGTTCTAGGTAATGGGCTCGAGCCCAGGAAGGCACGTAATTTTGAAAAATTTCTTTCATCACCAGTGCTTTCAAAACGGTGAAAAAAAAACATTGCGAAGAAACCGACATGTTCTTGGGCTGACAAAGCCACCAACCATGCAATGAGCCGCGTGATGGAGGTCAAACTCGGGCGTATCAACATATTTTTTATTCTCTTTCATATTAAACTCAAAAACGAATGAACAGATTTTCATATGGTTCATCAATAGAGAGAATGATACATAAGGGAGGTTTTAGTGTATAATTTATTAATAATTTGAGTCATTGCGAAGCCGAGCCGGGTCGATAGTATTTCAATAAAATTAAATTCATTGAAGCATTGTCATGAAGCACCAATTCGCTGATATTTGTGCAATATAACAGAATCCTTGTAATATGCAAATGTAATTAAGCACAGTTGATCAACTATCCGTTAATTTACACTGCCAAGCCTCGGATAAATCGGGCACGCCGCAATTGCGGCGGTAAGACCCCTCTTTGAGGAGTGGCTAGATCGGCGTCACGGCGTCCTGACCTACCGCATGACGCAGGTCCTCACCGGACACGGAAGTTTCGGGAGGTACCTGTGTCTGATGGGTAAGGAAGAGACGCCTGGGTGTCACCACTGCGAGGGTCGCCCTGAGGACACAGTCGAGCACACGGTGCAGGACTGCCCAGCTTGGGCAGAGCACCGACGTGTCCTCACGGCGACAATAGGCGGAGACCTCTCGCGCCCGGCCTTGGTCGAGGCCATGCTGCGGGGCGAGAGGGAGTGGGAAGCGGTCGCCTCCTTCTGCGAAGCAGTCATGCTTTCGAAGGAGGAGGCGGGCCGCGTGAGGGAGAGGATGGCGTCCTCCCTCCAGCCCAGCCGCAGTGGTAGACGCCCACGGCGTCGGACGTCGGCCGACGATCTCCGGCCACCGTAGGCGCGGGCATGCGGACAGCGAGTAAAGGGCAACTCGCTGTCCGACCATGGACCATGCCCGGGTCGACGGCGCGTCGTGTTTCACGCGCGCCTCAAAGAGCGTCAGCAACATGACGAGGCCCCCTCTGCAGAGGGCCGAATCCTGCCGGGGTCGTGGGACTCATCCCGTTACCGTGGCCCCGGTATGTAAAGGATTATTGAAGGAACACCGTGGATTTTAGTCAGTAAAAGTCTGACAGTCCCTCCCACCCTGCCCGGAGTGGGAGGACTTATTTGATAATTTTACCACGTTAAAAAAAAAAAAAAAAAAAAAAAAAAAAAAGCCTCGGATAAATAACAAACAAAAAGTATTCAGGCGCAAAAGGAGACAAAATTGAAGTCACCTGCACCGCTTGTACAATTCAAAAATTGAATTAAAAACCTGATTCTGTCTGAAAAAGAACGCAAGATATATTTATTTAATTTCCATTCACACGTTATAGAAATTTTTGTACAGACGCCAGCACATGAAGCTACCCGAAACTGTCAATTTTTCCCAATCAACCTTGAACCTAATTTCTTTTACGATAAAGTTGAAAATCTATAAAAGAAATTTGACAGATTGTTGTAGCTTGATGTGCTGGCGTCTGTACAAAGTGATTCAATGTTTTGGCTTTACGTATTAATAAAAAAATGTTAATTTATTTTATTTATTTATTACTAGCAGTCTTGCGGGGCTTCGCTCCCGTGGTTTTTATCACGATAAAAACATAGTAGCACCTTGCTCAAGCTACAAACTACTTCCATACCAAATTCATCCCAATCTACACAGTACTTTCGAATATTATCGCGTTCAAACAAACAAACAAAAACTTTTCCGATTTATAATAGATCTAACATATATCTGCAGGCCCAAACTCAGACTACAAACTATAAGTATTCCAGAAATATAACCCGAATACCTTTTGCCTGACCTAGGGTGTCATCAATGATGACACCCTAGGTCAGGTCGTCCATTACTAGTCACTGAGTCAACTTCAGCAAAGACTATAGCATAAAACCACAATCTATACTAGTATTTTAAATGTTTGTCGGTTTGTCTGTTACGATGATATTTGGAATGGACATAGTTAAAGGTTTGGCATCAAACAGGCTATTTTTAAGGCAAAAATCAAATCAAAGATGAAACTTGGTGTAAAAAATCATGCAGACGAAGTCACAGGCAACAGTTAGTATGTGTATGTAAATAAAACTCAGCTCACCTACTTCGATGAAAACGTATTTCTTACAACCAATTTTAATTGAGAAAATTAATTGAAAGGCAGTGTGTACCCAGTACAGGAGTATGAATTTAAATTGCAAGGTTTCAATTGAAAAAAAAAAACGTAATTAATTTTATTATTGCTTTTAGTTTGAGGTGTTCGTGGTTAAATAATTATCAACCAATACAATATTTTAAAAATAAACTAAGACATGTTTTGAGTGTGCGCAGGAGCTCCACGACCTGATTGATCCCTATCTTTCAGGCTTTAAAGCAAGAGTAAATAGGCATCTTCTCGCTCGTCCCATCGTTGACCTCATCTATCGCTTACCATCAAGCGAGATTGAGGTCATCCGTAATAAAAAAATAAAAAGCCCCCTTTCACTACCAGTCTATCAAATGTACGGCAGGGTACTATCCACACTTGGTCGATACACCGTCTTATCACGCTTCTCTTGTGCATTCCTTGTGCGCACGGCCAAGGTGTGGAACTCTCTGCCGGCTTCTGTGTTCCCTACCAGATATTAACCTTCAGCCTTTTAAACAAAGCAAGAGTAAACAGGCATATTCTGGGCTCTTTGTAGGCTCGATCAGATCAAGAGCGGACTCACACTTTTTTTTGCTGAGAAAATCATCTAACTCTTCCCGCTCTGGGAGGAGTGGAAGGGAGTTTCAAACTTCTGCTGACAAAAACCCTGTTCCTTCACTGCCCGTAAGTTCCGGGGTCGCAGTATCTCTAACATTTCTGAAACCCCGGTAATTAGAGACGCTTAAGAACTAAAAAAAAACTACTTCATACAAATAGATGGCGTCGTGCGTGGTATGTAAATTAAAAGCCTCCGTATCTTGGTAAGAACCTTGAATTGATGGTCTAGTATGTTCTAGTATTCATAGTTGTCTATATAATTATATAGTCTAGTATGGCAATATGTAGAGCATAATATTTGCATTACGCAAATCCAAAATACTTAGTTTTCCCACCATCTTACCAAGAGATGTCAGTAACTAGTAACAGGATTTGTCAAAATAAAACAGCCAGGTAGAAACTCCATTAAAGATTGTAGTATCGTGCGTATCTATTCAGACTGGAAACCATTCTAACTTTCTTACTTGAGAAATGGATATTTAATTTGTAAGTTGTAGCTTTTAGCGATTGCTAGTTATTAATAATTAATCCTCTGAATTAATTCTGCAATCCTGGTATGAGTATTTATATTTTTACAAGCTTTTCTTTATTTTACGGCGAGATAGTAATCTATCGATAAATTGTGATTTGTACCATACCTACTACTTGCAATTTACCGCTGAATTCTATCCAAATGAAACCGTTTTATTACAATCCGCCACTCGTTAAATTGTCAACTGTTTAAAGGCTGTCCCTGATTGGTTGGTTTAGCTGTAGATAGTTCTGTTCGCAATATGGAGTAAATGACGTTCAACCAATCAGCATGCGAGTTGAGTTTCGTTGTATTATAATCAAAAAATAATGCATTAAATTACAAGCTGTTACGGATCTCAAATTATGTATAAACTTGCTTCTGCCCGCGACTTCCTTTGCGTGGGAAGGTTTTACTGCATTAATCCCGATCCCGTGGGAAATCCGTGATAAAAAGTAGCCTTTGTACTTTCACTCAGATCCGTTCAGTAGTTTTTGAGTGGAAAAGTAACAAACATGCATACATATATAAATCTATCCTTTTGTGAGGATCATCCTTTCACATATACAGTATTAGTAAGGTTACAATATCGCAAAACACTACATGTTTGAGATCAAAGCACGGCCAGTTTAAAAAGTGCGAATTATATCTTTAGAATTGAAATGAAACTTTTGCCAGATATTTATTGTGTTGATTGCAAAAACGTACGAAGAAGCGGGTAGACGAATTTGTCTGGTCATAAACATCTACCCGCAATGAATTTCAGTTCATCCGTGATTATGACATTTGCAACAGTTCCGAAATATCGGAAACACCCACGCAGGATGTGAGACTGTGAGTAGTGTTGTGGACAACATGCACATACACAAGTATGTGCATGTTGTCCGAGGGCAAGTGTCTATGCGAGAGTGTTTATGCTTGGATGCTGGTCAACTCCATGGCCATAAGATAATTTCTGATCATGGCGCTTGCAACAGTGCCGAAATATCTGGAACTCGAAACAATAAATATACATGGTAAATATCTTGATCCCACCAAAACATCCTGTAAAAAATTAGCCAAGCCTCGCCTAAGCTGCTTGTTTCTCTATAAAAAGTAATGAAATCTCTAAGCAAAGCGAAGCCAAGTCTAAGGATCTTTACTGCGATTTCCTTATTAATATAGTTAGATTTTATGTGACTTGGCCGTTGACTTCGATGTATTAACTAGTAAAAGTGCATAGAGTATGTTTATTAAAAATATTAAAAATTAATTAAGGATTAATTAAGAGATTTCATTACTTTTTATAGAGAAACAAGCAGCTTAGGCGAGGCTTGGCAAATTTTTTACAGGATGTTTTGTTGGGATTTCACTTCTTTTTGCAGAAAGCTATTTTTTACTTGATTAGTTTCTTAATTATTCAGACTCCAGTTTCATATTCATTTATAAGAAGGGGCTCGTCACATTGAATAACTTTTGTCAAGGCGCATTTTTAACTTAGGAAATAAACAAGCTACAAACATGAAATTTTCTGGTTTAAGTGTGTGCTGGTAGCTTACTAGATAACGATAATTTCAGCGTTCTAAATCTATCCAGAGTTCCCCAAATAGGGGCCTAAAAATACGCCGAAATGGTTCCAGAAAAGGATGGTACGGCAGTGTTTGCTTTGCGCTCGACTTGGCGGGGGCACTGCCGTGTCCCCAGATTAAGTAGTCCTAGTTTTTTATAGCATTTAATTATTTTTTACTACTTGTAACTTTAAATAACTAAGTTGATGATTAGCAAGCTCTTTCCGAACGCAAACTTGAAGTAACATTAAATTAAATTACCCTCTTTTTATAAATTTATGTGTTTATGATAATAAATAAAACAGGAAACTGAAAATAGATGGGATTACACTTGATAACAACAATGGAGAACAAACATTACAGTTTGTGGTATTAGTGTCATAAATCAGTTGTCAATATTTGTCATTTCCCTGTTGAAAATAACGTGAGATAAATAATACATATTATATTTATTTTATATTAGAGAAAATAAGTGCCACTTTAACTTGAAGTTTAGTGAAATTTAACTTAACAATTTTGTTTTGTTCAGCATAGGTAGTATCATTTTCGTTAATTATAGGAATTATAATGTCAGTTCGTAGGTTGATCTCCACGGAGATTAAAAAGTAGTAAGGTGATATTGAAATTACTTTTCGCCTCAGAATTCGCGTGCTTTTCCTGAAAGGTTTTCGATGGTTACTTTCAAGTAGGACTTGTATAAATCCTTCCTCTAAAATCCATACATGTTTTATTACAGTGGGATAATGGCCAGAGGTCGAAAACCAAAAATTTGCCATGTAGATCAATGGAATGTTTTTAAGAAACATGCTGAACCATAAATCCAAAAATCAAATATAATGATCCAATTTTTTCGATATTATCTGAAGAATTTGAGCACAGAATGACTCCTTTGACTTTGTATATATCACTACAACGCAATCTAAATTTCATTTTCGGTAGTGATATTCGATCGTCTGATGACCTTTGAGTGAATAAAAGTAAGTATAATTGATTTTGTAATCTACTTGTTACTAAATACACATAAGCCATGTAATATAGCATTAAATTAACCATACAACCTTGTTTTCGTTTCGTCTAAATAATGATATATTAAATAAAGTAGTATAATAGTACTGTCTACATTTTGTTTTATTGTGTGGTCACCCTGCTCTATCTATTTTCATAGGATTAAAAAAATAATATTATCTCAGCTAAGAGGTAAGAAATACACAATTTTAGATACCTATTATTTAGTAGAAACTTACTACTAAAAGTTAAGTTCCTCTCGTCTAGCAGCTAGCACACGCACATATGTCAGTGGTGGAGAGATTTGAGGGACCAGTTTTAATCATCGTTATCTTCAAAATGCTTCGATATTATTGCTCCATTATTTTTTTACAATATGTTTTAAGACTTTTACTAAAACTTTATGTAGGAAAAGAACAGTTTCATTAATTTTATTTAGTAATATTCACTAAAATATTTATCTGTGTTATGTGGACTGAGGGACCACAGTTCAGTCGTTATATTTTTATTTATCTTTAATGCTTTGTAGTTTGTTATTTAGTAAATATCTTTACAAATTCTTTACTAAATGTCTGTATTCACAAAACCTTCTTTTTTAAGATACTTTCTGAGATCTGGCTCATCGTCTGTGAGAACTGAGGGACCACACTTTATGGGTCGCAGTTTTTAATATATTTGCTTACAAATTCCCAGATTCATTCTACAATTGTTTTAAGTCTACTACTAAATCCTAGGATTTTCATTTCGAGAATTCCCAGTGTGGTCCCTCAGTTCACACGCACATGATATCCTGAAATAACGCATAGGCTACTTTTTATCCAGAAATTCCGACGGGATCAGGATTTACGCCGAAAAAACCTCCCAAGCGAACGAAGCCGTGGGCAAAAGCTAGTAAATTTATAAACTCTTTGCGATGATAGCCCTCAGGCAAAATTAGATTTCATCTTTACAAAATAGAAATATGGTCCGAATTAAAGCCTCAGTTATACCTATTACAACTGTTTCAACAAAATTATAATTGACTCCATGCTTATATTACTCGAATTTAGGTAAGTAAATAATTACTTGCCAGAGTTTCTACCTTGCCGCGATATTAATATTTAATTTTACGTGAATTTCCGACAAGCCACGTGTAAGATCTTTGCGTAATAGAATCCTTGCTAATATTGTTTATGCAGGAATCAGTCTGTTTTTCTGTTTGCTTAGTCGTTAAATCTTACTTCTATACGTATTAAAGACTTGGGTATTTACATAGATAAGGACTTATCTTGAGGTCCCCAATTGCAAGAAGTGAGTCGCAAACTGGCGCAATTCTCTGCCAACTGCCACTAAAACTGCGCCCGCCCAATCTCTCCTTCTCCCTATTCTTGACTATGCTGATGCAATTCTTCCAGACCTAACTGAAGTGCAGCTAAATAAGCTTGAGTGACTCCAAACTTTCTGTATCAGATTCATATTTGGTTTACGCAAATATGATCATGTTTCTGAGTTTCGTATTAAGCTCAAGTGGCTGCCTGTCCGTCTTCGTCGGAATGCGCATATTTTATCATTACTTTACAATATTCTGTTCAATCCAAGAATTCCCTTTTACCTCAAAGAACGTTTTAAGTTCCTTCATGACACACATACTAGAGATTTGAGATCATCGGTAAATTTGACACTTTCAATGCCTGCACATTCCACAATTTTTTACGACCAGTCGTTTACGGTGCAAGCTATTCGGTTGTGGAATGCATTGCCGGTGTCAGTTAGACAAGCACAGTCACTTGCTGCTTTTAAAAGCTCTGTTGTCAATCAATTTTATACACTCCTATGATTATACCGTATTTCTCTCCTTATGACATATTTATATATACAAAACACATATATTTACTTATACTTATTTATGTATTGTAATATATTATATATATATATTTATATTAACTACTTTAAGTAGTTACTTTTGTGTATGTTATATACTTGAAGTAGGTACACTGACTTTCCCCTCCACTCTTTGTTTTATGTTCTTAAAGTCCATCCAAAGGTTGTCTGGAAGATATCGCTATCAGCGATAAGACCGCCATTGTAACCATATTTTACAGTATTGTAAATCAAGTGTGTGTTTAAATTATTGGTGTACAATAAAGTGTATTCATCTATCTATCTATAAAGCGGAATAGTTAGTTTGTTTCTATAAATCTTCGTTCTTCGAATGTTTAAAATTATAAGTTACTTTTTACCCGAAAACAAAAGAAGTTTTTATCGTGATAACGTCCACGGGAGCAACTGCCAATATCTCAATAAGTTGATAAAATTTGAAGGCAGAGCTATTTAAATTAAATTTTAAATGTTATAATTAGATATATTATAATGATACTAATCAATAGTTTTTTTAAATACCAAGTAAAGCTGCGAGCCACAGTTATATTTAAGGAACATTATATACAATAAGTATTATATTCAAATAATTTTATAAGTTCTTAGAACATTTATCTAACTCCTAATTACTTTTGATAAAGTTTAATTTCCAATCCAACATCTTTGTGAAAACCAGAACTATTTCTGAGAACTAAATGGATTAAAATAAAACTACTTAGAAACATTTTTAGAGAAAGGGTGAGCTGGCCAGTTCATAACTAGTCCAAGAATATTAGTCAAATGAGGGCAAGTCAAGATATTTGCAATAACTCTGTAAGAAATCGATTTTTGACCTTTGACCTTAGAATATCTGTAGTCGCGGACACCCTACAACAGGTAGGTTTTGAGACAAGTTTTAAGGTGTCAAAATAAAGGTTTATACAAATTTATAGCTGACTATCTCTCATTCCGAGATTGAAACCCCTAATATTCCGGGACTAAACCTCATAGTAAAAATATATAAATCTGAATGTCTATTTATTTAAAATTTTGTACATTTGTACAGACAAGAAAAATTAAAAAAAAAAAACACAATAACATAAGATCCATATAAATAAAATTGAAACGTCTGTCTATGATGTTAACATACTTACATGTGATTTCTCTATTGTAGTTATTTAAACATAAACAAACAATACTTTTGTCTGACAGTCTTTCTGTTTATCCGAGCTAATCTCTGAAATGGTTTCACCGATTTTAATGGGACTTTCGTTGGAAGATAGAGGAAGTTATAGGACAAATCTTTTTTATCCCGGAATTTCTAAGTGAGCGGGATTTACGCGAGAAAAACCTTTTCTTGCGAACGAAGTTGCTGGCACAGTTGTACCTATATAATATACGTATATAACAATTTATTCGAATGCGGGCTCTCGTTGTTAAATAAGTGTGTTTAAAAATAATTTGAAAAGTTTCACCGAGAACAAGACTTTAGGCCCTGAGGCCATATCTGACCTCGTAAATAAATCGACATTGTTTATGAAACCAATCTCTAAATAGTTTGAAAACACATCATTAATATTAAACATTTGTTTAGTTGAGGGCACGACAAGAGGCTGAGTCACAAAACTGTGTATAAAGGCAGGAGCTTTGTAAATATGGCCTTAGGGGAACAAGCCTCGGGCACGCCGCAATTGCGGCGGTAAGACCCCTCTTTGAGGAGTGGCTAGATCGGCGTCACGGCGTCCTGACCTACCGCATGACGCAGGTCCTCACCGGACACGGAAGTTTCGGGAGGTACCTGTGTCTGATGGGTAAGGAAGAGACGCCTGGGTGTCACCACTGCGAGGGTCGCCCTGAGGACACAGTCGAGCACACGGTGCAGGACTGCCCAGCTTGGGCAGAGCACCGACGTGTCCTCACGGCGACAATAGGCGGAGACCTCTCGCGCCCGGCCTTGGTCGAGGCCATGCTGCGGGGCGAGAGGGAGTGGGAAGCGGTCGCCTCCTTCTGCGAAGCAGTCATGCTTTCGAAGGAGGAGGCGGGCCGCGTGAGGGAGAGGATGGCGTCCTCCCTCCAGCCCAGCCGCAGTGGTAGACGCCCACGGCGTCGGACGTCGGCCGACGATCTCCGGCCACCGTAGGCGCGGGCATGCGGACAGCGAGTAAAGGGCAACTCGCTGTCCGACCATGGACCATGCCCGGGTCGACGGCGCGTCGTGTTCCACGCGCGCCTCAAAGAGCGTCAGCAACATGACGAGGCCCCCTCTGCAGAGGGCCGAAGCCTGCCGGGGTCGTGGGACTCATCCCGTTACCGTGGCCCCGGTATGTAAAGGGTTATTGAAGGAACACCGTGGATTTTAGTCAGTAAAAGTCTGACAGTCCCTCCCACCCTGCCCGGGGTGGGAGGACTTATTTGATAATTTTACCACGTAAAAAAAAAAAAAAAAAAAAAAAAAAGGGGAACAAGCCTCGCCAAGCTACGCGGAGTTGCGTTTAAAATTCATTCTTCTAGCAAGTAAGAAACACCTCTTTCAAAACTTGTTGCCCTGGTAATTTCACAGTTTAGACATTGAAATATTTTTTTTTTGTTTCGAGCAAAACAACTTTGAAAGATTATTTTAAAATGCAAGTATACATTTCTATAGTTACACAAGTCCTAAGTACCGTATGCTAGAAGTCCATATAATTTATAGTTTCCTTTGGGATAGTCGACTGGAGCAATTCCACGCGTAAAGCTAACCTTTTCTTATTAGTACTTAAAATTTCCATTTTAAACAATCATAAATTGTTTCCAAACAATATGAACTCAAATGAACGCATACCTTATAGGCATATATTTCATTTGCATTACAGTACGCCAATTACATTTACGTTCAGTACTCAAATGCAAATGAAACATCCCTGAAATTGGGCTGGTGTAGTTTTGGTTAATTCTAGTCGCGTTTTCAGATTTGAAACGTAGTGCAAAAACTAGTCGTTTTTAACCTTTGAAACATTTTATCTATGAAAAAATTAAGAAACTAATCAGTTCAGAGTCTGAACTTCAGACTAATGAATCATCGATTAAAAATAAACAAATTTACCTTCAGACTAATGAATCATCGATTAAAAATAAACAAATTTACCTTAACCACATTGCCATTAATATAACTGGCACTATAACCAGGAGTTTTAATTCGACTCAGTAAACGGACATAAGCTAATGGCACTTTTTAAAATAATGATACCATACTTAACCGGATTTAATCAATCAGTGATTGATTTTTAATCGTGAGAAATATAAATAAATGATAAAATTTATACCATTATCATTTATTTTTAACTAGATTTTATTATAAATAAATCAGTTTTTTATTAAAAAATATTCATATCTAACCAGACATGATAAAAGCCACTCTTGCAAATTGTTTCATGTGATGAATAATTTAATAAAATGCGCGGGATTACTATTAAAAAATTGGCCAAGTGCGAGTCAGACTCGCCCATGAAGGGTTCCGTAGTAACTATAATTTAATATGTTTATTAGAAAAAAAAATACTTAAAAATTTCTTAAAACTAGTTTATTTACAATTTTTACAACTACGCCAAATAACTTTGTTTTTCATAGTGTTTGTATGAATTACAAAGTATAACTTTGTAATTCATCAATTTGCGGTTTTAGAAAATATGCTGTATCTCAAAAACTGCTGACCCGATCTCATTTAAACCAATTTTGGTTGAAAGATTAAATCAAGATCTATAGCATATATTTTTTTAGATTTTTCACTCCATAAGTATAGAAGTCACTTTAGAAGCGTATATCTTTTAAACGATTAACTTTATAAAAAAGTGGTTTTAGAAACCTCAATGTCATTTTTGAAGACCTGTCTATAAATACCACACACGCATAGGTTTCATGAAAAAATATATTTTCAGTTTCAGTTCCATGTATGGGGAGCCCCCCTTTATTTTAAATATTTTTAATTTTTTTTTCATAAAATCGGAAAGCGGTTTACAGAATACATCTACCTACCAAGTTTCACATGTACAGTTCCAACAGTTTCGGAATAAAATGGCTGTGACATACGGACGGACGGACAGACAGACAGACGGACAGACATGTCGAAACTATAAGGGTTTCGTTTTTTGCCATTTGGCTACGGAACCCTAAAAAAGACTGCCCCCGCACCACTGCGATCTAAACCCCGTAGTAATGGGTACAGGTACAGGGGCATGTTACAAAAAAAATAATATCATCATGATCTATTCGTTTTACGTCACATTAGTTGCACGTCATAAACAAATTTTATTTTTTGTTAATTTCATACAATATTATTAAAAAATAGTTTACATCGTTATTCGATTTCATTCCAGAATCGACTAATTTAGTTCCATCACAATTTCGTAGTTGTCACTATCTTATCTATCTTACAACACTGAAAGTGACAGTTTACTGAATCGAATTAAAAGTCCTGGTAGTAGCAAATACTTGACATAATGATAACAATACCTTTAGTCTTTGATATTATCCTAGTAGCCATTTACATTTACAATGTAGGAGTAAATTCAAGTCGTTTTGTATTCGAAAATTCTAAATGTTGTTTGTTGCCTAAGGCTTAGTATAACAGAAGACTTATTGTTAACAGAAAGTGTTTTCTTTGGCATGACTTGTTTATTTGGCATTTGATCCTTTTTGTTTCAAGAAACTGTTATTGACATTACACAGAGGAAACGGAGCAAACTATTAATAATGTAATGGAGTGTATGAGGCGTTTCACAAATAAATTACCAACTAACTAAGGCATACGTACATATTGGGGTTTATTTTTCAAATGACTCCTCGTTGGTGGTGCGGAAGGGAGTGTCAGACTTTTACTGACTAAAAACCCACCCTGCTCCTCCAGTTGCACTTACATTCCGGGGCCGCGGTATCTCATTAGAACATTCCCGCAACCCCGTAAGGCAATGGCCTTATCGGGCCCCGTCAATGCTGCTGACTTCTTTTTGAGCTGCTGCTTGCGGAATACGGCGCGCCGCTGCACTGTGGAAAATCGTAGAACAACTGCTGATTAAAAATGGTTTTTGTCAATGTCGCTACTGCCATGCTTTTTTATTTTAATCAATAGTTTAAGGACCAAACTAGACTATAATATCAAAAAATTATACATATTATATGAAATGATTTTTTTACAACACCACAAACTTTATAGTTTTGACGGACGTCCATGTTAAGCCCGTTCACTTCATCACTTTCAAATTGATTTTATTGTTATACGTTACAGGAAAAGGTATAATGTATTATATATTTCTGGAAACCTCGTCTTTTGAAGAATATGAAACAACTAATATGTATTTAATATTATGTTAACATTTACCTTAAAATAATTGCAAAATAATATATGGTGAAAAAAAAGTTTTTTTAAAGTTCATCGAGACTTGACAGTTGCCCACGTTTACCCCTGCTTTACATTCAATGTTGATTTGTAGCCTAGCTATCCATAAACATAACTAAATAAAAAAAAGCTGCGGAAATTTGCGGTTTTCGGAGTAATTAGTAAAAATGTGATAAAAGTCAGAAAACGGAAAACCGCTCGCTATCTATTGCGGTTTGAAATGTTGGTGTTTACATCAATAGTTTGCGATAAGTTTTGTAATTTATCATTGATATTAGGGCGTTTATCTTTATTTGCACTCATTTTGCGTGTGAAAATATTAATCAACAAGATGCACACTACCCTCATATTTCATATAGTATATAAACTGTTGTTTCATTTCATTGTAAATAACAGAATAGTGGTGAATTAACAGAAGTGTAATTGTTACGAATACAATATAACTAACTACGTGTTTTGTTGACTCTTCAAAATGTCTACTTTCAAGTGTTCTAAACGTGAAATAATACTTTCGTATATCGAAGGAGGAAAATCATTAGAGGCATTATCAACAGTTTTAAAAGAAAATTATCATGTATCTGAATACAAATTATGTTTCATCCTCAGTGATTTTCAAAGACATATTATTCCTGCTTTTAATAAACGATGGACAGAAGCTTCACGGAAAAAGGATAGTTTTTTAATGAAAAACAGTAATTGGTTAGAATCAGAATATTCAGTAACTTTACCGAACACTGAAGACGTTACAACCGTCTCCACACCATCTACTTCTTCTGGAAAACGTGGAAGACCGTGCGTATCTTATTTGACTTGTCAGAATCCAGTAATAGAAGAAAAAATACAATGTTACTTAATGAATATGGTTTTGAACACGTCTATAATGCATATCTTCAATAGTTACGTTCGATAGGAGAAGGAACAGAAGCTAAACTTGTAGAAACATTAAGGTTTGCTGAAACTGAAAATAAGACCTTATTCTCGATTCTCATAGAAGAAGCAAGGCAGATAAAAATGTTAACGGATGATTGAGCGTATTTATTGACTTGGATGTAACGAAAGCACAGTATTTGTACTTGAGAAATTTAATGAACGAACGAAAATGTTTTGTGTTTCCACCATATTACAAAGTGAAGAAGTTAAAACTACTTGCTATCCACCATCTTCAGCTATAGAAATTACAGACACAAGTGCAAAAATATTAAGACTTCAAGATTTATTAGATCACACTGCAGCTAGAATATTGAAAATAGATTCAGTGTATAGGAATGGATTGAATAACTTACTTCTATACAGTAAATGGGGCTGTGATGGCTCATCCGGTCAAAGCCAGTACAAACAGAAACTGCCTGAAGAGTCAAATTTATTTATCACTTCTTTGGTGCCTATTAAGTTAATTAACGAGCTAACAGGTGATGTTGTCTGGCAAAATCCGGTACCATCATCTGTTCGTTTTTGCCGGCCTATATTAATAGAATTTTGCAAAGAAACTCCCGAGAAAACTAAAGCTGTTGTGGATGAAATAAAAGGTCATATAAATTCTTTGGGTCCATCATTAATTAACAAAGAAGGTGAGGGAGTGCAAGTGAAGCATGATCTCTTTCTTACAATGATAGATGGCAAAGTAGCTCAGGTATTAACAGATACGCCTTCGGGTTCCACATGTACAATATGTGAAGCTACTCCACGCCAAATGAACGATTTGACTAAAGTGACTGCTAGGCCTGAAAATGAAGATTCTTATCAATACGGATACTACTTATCATCGGACAATACTTTGCACGCCTGGATTCGTTGTATGGAAATGATTTTACATATTTCCTATAATCTGTCTTTCCAAACATGGTCAGCCACAAGCGAAGAAAAGAAACGACTAAAGCAAGAGAAGAAAACCCTGGTACAAAGGCGTTTCCGTGAAGAGCTAGGATTAATCGTCGACAAACCAAGACAAGTAAGTGGTAATTCTAATGACGGTAATACTGCCAGAAGATTTTTTCACAATGCAAGCTGCTCTGCTGAAATTACAGGAGTGGATATAAATTTGATTAAACGACTTCACATAATTCTGCAAGCTCTTTCATCGGGTGTAATGATAAATGCTGAAAAAAAATTGGCAGTTATGCTCTGGAGACTGCCAGGATCTATGTGAGCAATTATGACTGGTACTACATGCCATCTTCAGTTCACAAAATTTTGGTTCATGGAGAAAGTGTCATAAAGCATTTTGCAATACTTCCTATTGGTCAACTTTCGGAAGATGCACAAGAATCTCGTAATAGGGATTATAAAAAATTTCGTCTACATCATGCTAGAAAATGCTCAAGATCCGCTACAAACGAGGATGTATTTCTTACTCTTCTTTATACTTCAGATCGTTACATAACCAGCATTAGAAAACCATATACTAAAAACGTGAAGGTACTTGATGAAGACACCTTAGATCTTTTGAAAGTGAACGAATTAATTTTAGATCCCGAAGTTCATCAAGTATAAATAACATAAAATTTAGTAAACATTACACTTAACTAATAATTAATCTGTGTTCGATTTTAACCACAACATTTTTTTTTTTTTTTCAAAAAAAATGTTTTTATTATTTAAATTGATTTGTATTTTGATGTACTATATGATATTTGGTTTTTGTAAACATTAAAATAATAGTATTCATTGTTAAAAAATAAATATTGGACATTTTTGATAATTTTGAATTTGTTTTATTTTTTAATGTATGGTTTCAAATCCAGTCATAAAAAATTACATTCCATTTGAAGCCATATATACTACTACTATATTTGTACTACCATATATACTAATACTATTCTATATTTGTGCAAAATTTTAGAACATAATATTCAGAAATAAAAAAGTTATTGATTTTTAATCAGAAACAGACCTTTATTTTCCATAGTGCGCCGACTCGGGCCTGGTCCTTACCGGACGGTGAGTTACCCCTGCTCGTCATCCGTAAGCCCGCGTCTACGGTGGCTCGTGATCCCCGACGCCCGAGGCGTGTCCCGCGGCGGCTGGGGCGCGAGGAAGACAGTTGTTTCTCCGTCACTCGTTCAGCCTGCTCCTTCGCTAGCATAACTGCTTCGCAGAAAGAGGCGACTGCATCCCATTTCCTCTCGCTCCGCACCTTGGTCTGAACCTTCTAATAAATAAATAAATACAAATCGTTTGAGGGTTTTCTATTTTAGACAAATTTGCTGGTTTTTACTTCATATCCGTAATTAGTTGGCGAAGTTCGAGGAATGCCCACGTTTTCGCAACTTGTGTGATGCGAAAGTGCCTTCCAATCAAAAGTTAGAAAGTACAAGGGTTGGTATACTAACCAAGATCGGTTGCCTGCCCTACTTCACTGAAATAAATTAATAGGCTGCATGTAACTAGACCTACCACTAATGAATCAGCAAAATGAAGAATGAATTCTATACAAAGTGGGAAGGAACGTTGGAATCTGTTTGAGACTTTTAATTCCCGGCTTTGAATAACGAGTGAATGGAAAACACTGCTACCCAGAAAACATGAGCTCAAAGAGCTCTCAGAATTTTCGAGGAACCATGTACAATTATTTTGCAGCAAATTCCGTTGTTGTGTTAAAGTCGATATAATGACGTTTCGCTTTCGGTTGCACTATTTATTTATTCAGCACATTGATTAATGAAGAACAAATAAAATTTAAGAACGATAGTACAATTATATTTTTCTTTAAAGAACAGACGTTCTCTAAACTTTAGAGAACGTCTGTTCTAAGTAATTATATTTTTCTTTAGAGTCTAAAGAAAAATATAATTACTTAGATTGATAGACATCAATCTAAGTAATCTACTTGCTTTTTAATTTACCTGTGAAAAACATACATGGCTGAGTGGCAGCAATAATGATCTATTTCGACGCCACAGATCTCAAGATGCAGTAGGTAAGCATTGTGACTGCAGGACACGGAATCCGAAGGCATGGACACGACTTACGAGTTAGTTTATTTATTTTATATTATTTATTACTTTATCTCTAATTCAAAAAATATTACATACGTTATTGTACTGAACCTCATACTAGGATATCCTGTGAAGGCCAGCCTTTACTTTGTGTAATTTTCATCAGCACCACTGCTTCCAAATCAGAAAAGCATTGTGAGGAATAGCCAGCATGGCCCACGACCTGTAGGAGGCCTGTGTCTCAGAAGTAGAAATGTCATAGAATGATTATGTTGTTATGTTACGCTATATGATATTCTTTCTACTAGCGTGGTGATAACAGCCCGTTCCTTCGCACAGATTTGTGGCCTATGCCTCAGCTGAAAATTATGGTCTAGTTTTTATAAATATATGATGATGGCTAGAGCTATATTTTTAGGAGGTAGTAGATATAATTTAAATACTTTGTTACTAATGTGAAAAATACCATATATCCCTCAAGGTTTTGTCTAGAAGGAAGCCTTAATTAAGTGTATTACTGTCAGTAAATTAAGTTTCAGCGGGTTAATGGTGGCACCGCCGATATACCTATCCGGTTTCAGAGCTTCTACCTAAGTGCTATTAGTTGCTTGAGTGCAGCGTAGAGCGTAAATGTCAATGTAAACCAATAATAATATCGGATGTCTGAGGAGGCAATTTATAGGTGCTTCAGCTGTACGAGAAAGTTCTCTCTGGTCTAGTTAGTACTAGGTTAACAGAAGTTAATAAGGAGCTTGTTATTTTTTCTTAAGTTGGTCTGATTGAGCAGAGCGGGCACTGAAGAGTGTTGGATTTATTGGCAGTTAGATGAGTGCTCGTTGGCTTTTTCCTAGTCCATAATTTGACGTGATTTAGCCATTTTGTTTGATCATTTTTGTTTGATGATTTTGTCTGTATACTAATTGCGAAAATATGGGCTGACACAAAAAGATTACTACGTATTAAACAATTTTTTCAAAAGAGTACCGCATTTATGGAAGTAGCCACTAGTGGTCGTTTTTTTAATGTATGTAAAGTATATGGTTGTTATAAATTATTTTATGTATAATACAATTTCGAACCTACATCAATTCCATACATCGTTACATACCTACATGCTACCCTAGTCATAAAGCAACAAACAAATACAAAAACCGAAAAGAGTAATTAAAAACCCAGTAATCATCAATTCGTATCGCTATCGCTGTGGGCCAAAACCGTTTTAATTGTTTTATCTAAAGGTTACACAAACAGGTTGCTACTCGCATTTCAAGTAATTGAACCCGATTTATAAATCAAACAAGAGCCTCCAGATAGACACATAACAAATCATTCCCTTTGTCCAGCTACCAGCAACCAGAAATTCAGAATTTCTGGTTCTGACACTGGTAATATGTAGTTCTATATGATTTACAAGTGGTTGATTGTGTATATGATAACATATTCAAAGGTGTCTAGATACTAGTTATAATTTCTAATAGGAACTTCACTTGAAATCTTAATGCGGAAGCTTGTGGCCTGAATCGTTAGTTTGTCAAAAACTTGAAGATATTAAAAACAACATACGGTTAATTTCAAATTTCCTCCTTCTTAAGTCGTTTATAAAGGACGATGCTGTCGATGATGCGTTTGAATTAATTTTAAACTTACAATCATATTAATTCCGCAACATGTATCGAGAATAAATTTAATTTCTGATATAAGCTTGGTAGAATAAATACACCACTGCAGTATGAAAATATGAATGTATTTATGTCCCTCACTGACCTGACCATCGACAGAAAAACTCATAACAGTTATGAATAAACACAAAAACTTGGAGAATGGACTGAATACCGACCTCTTTAAATTAGCCTCTTTGTGAAAGAGACAAAAGGTTTCGGTTGATAGAAATAAATCCCATAAAAAACAATACTTGTCAAAAAAACCAAGTCTCGCAACTCAATTCTTCTACCGTAAAAAGTTGTGAGATCCATATAATACCAAGTCGGTTATTAATTGGTTTTTTATGGGATCTCATTTCTTTTTGTAGGTAGTTCTGCTTCTAGGCAAGCGTGCTCCATCTTCGACCACATCATCACTCACCATCAGGTGAGATGGTGGTCAAACGCGAGCCTATTATCATAAAAAAAAATATTGAGTTTTTCCTTGATTCAAACACTAAACACTAATCATATTCTAAATTTGATGCTTCTATGTCTGCCTTAGACTTTTGATGATCGGTCAGTCAGTCAGTGAGTGACAAAATTAAGAAATTATGACTCGTTATAATTCTTAAACTACTGGTTCAAATTGAATGAAATTTTAAGTATACCGTGTTTATACAATGTCTGCTTGGTTACTAAAAATTCAGGCTTCTAGTTTTATCCACAACGAAGTTATAGGGGTTCGAAAATGGCCTGAACTGCTTCGAGAAAAGTATGGTACGGCCGTCGGCCGTGCCGCTTTTTTGCTCGACTTGGACAGATAATGCAATTATTTCAAGTAACTACGAGTAATATCTAAAGTTAACACAAATATATACAATAATTGTCTAATATACAACGTGTAATTTAAAGGGTATATACATACCAAGTGCACGGCTTCTTTAGATGATAACAAACGATATGGCAAGGGTTTTGTAAATCTATGTCTACATGTGTGGAACTTATTAGAAATTTCAATACATTGATATATTATATAATATTGATACTTTTTTTTTTAGCGTGGTAAAATTATCAAATAAGTCCTCCCACCCCGGGCAGGGTGGGTTTACTAAAATCTCGAGTCACAGTGTTTGTTATCGTTTATCGTAAAACTGTATGCAAGCGGAGGAGTTCCCTTCGCTTGCTTCTTTGGCTTGATCGATTTTTATATTTTTTTGTGTATTTTTCGTCGTAGCTCAACAACGTTTACGCAGTCACATAGTTATTTTATATCCATTACAATAAATTAAAGACTTGAATGTATTGAAAAAAAAAAGAAGAAAAGAATTAATACCCGTCTCTGTTCTATTATTCTGCGACGTCAGCCAGTGTTTAGATACAGAAAGCCTATACTGGCCACGATTTTGAGAAGGATTTTTGAAAGTATGCATAGAGACAAAGCCTTTCATTTCAGTTATATGGTGGAAAATTCAGTTCATTCTCAACGTCTATGAATAAACCACACGCCTCAAAAATGGAGCAAGGTTTAACGCGCGGCCTGACAGAGGAATCTCAAGGGTGCTGTTTTGCGGGCCATTGTCAAGGTTGGATCATGAGCGGCTGTCAGTTTATCCCACAGACAATCGTAAAAGTTGAGACAACTAGGCTTTTTAGGTACACACTTGTTTGTTTATTTAAACGCGGGAAAATTAGGAAGTTTAGAGTGGTAGTTGGTTATTTACGCTTAGTAATTATGTCATGAAAATGAAAGCAAACAATTTCCTAGAACATGTCGTATTCCTCAGGTTGTTTTTTTTTACCGTTTTAAGAGCAGAGCTGATGATGAAAATTACACTCAGTAATTAATTTAATTAATCAATTTATCTGCCTGCTTGGTTTCAAACACACGCTTGTTACCATTGGACCAACATTGTATCTTGACTTGGCCGTTGAATTGGATGTGTCAACGAGTAAATGTGCATAAAGAATGTTCAACGGCTGGTCACATAAAATCTAACTATATTAATAAAGAAATTGCAGTAAAGAGCCCTAGACTTGGCTTGCCTTTTCTGAGAGATTTTATTACTTTTTATAGAGAAACAAGTAGCTCCATCGAGACTTGGTTAGGTTTTTACAGGATGTTTTGGTGAGAGCTTATTGTCACGAGCCGCATCTTCTGGGCTCGCTCGTCACATCATAAACCTCATCTATCCGCTTACCATCAGGCGATATCGAGGTCAAGAGCGAGCTCATCTGTAATAATAATAATAATCGTTGGGCAGCTGGATCAAGGGCTTGATCCAGATGTTTTTTCGTTTTTATAGGAATATTTAAAAATTTAAATAATATGTATATAAAATGTAATAAATGAAATAATAATAATAAAATCCGCCAAAGATGACGTTTGATTAATGCATAAAGTTTTAGCATTGTGGTCTTCTGCACTGACAGTATCTGCGTGTGTGTGTTTTCACCGTGTTAAAATACCAACGTGTTGATATGGAAGATCAAATTATCATTCTGAGCACGTTATGGGAATCAATTGTAGGAAACTTATGACCCTCATTAGCGTTTGGTACATACATACATAGCGTTGGGTTACGTTCAAACATTATTTTGATCAATCACAAGTTTGCAAACGGCATGGTTCCAATATAGTCGTGTGGAATTAATATATAAACAGCAAGTCGCAAAAAGCTAGTTTTAAATGCCTCTTGTACTTATATTCTTCAACCTAAAAACTAAAACAAAGCCTCTCCCCAACATATTAAATATTAACTACCTAATTAGTGTTGGAAGTTCAAAGTTTCTCATTAAAGTTACTTGCTCATTAAACCTAAAGCTGGACTGAATTTTGTACACTTTTAGACCCCATTTTTTGCAATATTTCTTCTTCTTTTATATTCTTATATTCTTCTTCCCCAGATGGCGTTGGAAAACCGAACCCGTATACAACAGAATGATCTTCTTCTCCATGAGGCTGTAATCAAGAACGAACCAGCGGCTGTGCGTGAAGCGCTGGAACGCCCCACCGATGTCAACTGCAGGAACAATGTGAGTTGTTCTCCTCATGAAGTATGACAGCCTAGTACTTTGAACTTATAATCAAAACCTTCACATAGATTTTACTCAAAGAAATTCATGAACTTGAAATTCGATTCAAACTCGAGGACGTCGTGGATAAATAATACAAGACGCACAAAGCTTAAACGCTTGCAGAAGGTTGGTCCGCGGATGGGTTACCATCTTATCATATGCGGATTCCTCCACGTTTCGCAAAGCACTTTAACACGTTGGTCCTGGACTCCTGGTTGTCATTTGCACATCGTCAATCGTTCCAGCACGGTAATAAAATCCTAAGGGATTTTGCGTTACCTAGTACTGGGTTAAGGAGGCCAGATAGCTAGTCGTTCCATGTTAAACACTAGTACTCAACTGAATCGAGTTAGACTGAAAGCCGATCCCAAAATAGTAGACAAAAAGGCAGATGAAGATTCGTGAAATGCGATCTCAATAAAAACGCTTCCCATTTTCACAACAAAAGGCTTTAATTTCCCTTCGCAAGTTTGCACATCCAAGACAACTAAATCTCGTACACATTACATAAGCTGATTGTTTCTGCCTCCCTGCTATTGTCAACACTTTAATTGAAGCCTTTGTAGGTATTTGTTTGTGCGTACGAGTTATGTGGTTTGACAGTAATCTCGTTGCCAACAATAAGATCCCATGCTGACGTGCAGAATGAGATTGGTAACAAAAACATAGCTAGATACATAGATAGATATACGTATACCTACTCTTTATTGTACATCGTAAGTCCATAACAGAAAACAAATAAGGATTTAACGACTAAAAATGGGCGATCTTATCGCTAAAGCGATTTTTTACAGACAACCTTTGGCTGGATATGACTTACCTATAATAAATTCCAATTAATTTATTACCTTAATTCGTTTCATGATGCTACAGAAATTTACGAATTAACTCGGTCCCGCGTACTGCGTGCAAGAAAACATCTTGTTTTTAGCGTAATTAACACTAGATATTTTCTGAAATATTTATCTAATTCGATGTTTTCACTGGAAACAAGCCCGTAATTGTCCGAGACTTAGATATTACGGTACTGCTAGTGATCCCCTAGGAGCATTGCTAATAACGCTATCAACTTCTGAAGCCGGAGATTACAGTAGGTATAACATTATTATTAGAAACTAGTTCAACACGCAACTTCGTTCGCGTGGTAGATTTTCGTGGGTAGATAGACAGGTAGATATGTTCTTTATTTATCAGAGAAACAAATAAGGACTAAACAACTAAAGAGTGATACAATGGGCGGTCATATCGCTAAAAGCGATCTTTTGCAGACAACCTCTTCAAGGTTAAACAACACTTTTCGAGGCCGGACCGTAGATGGGTGACGAATGATGAAAGTACGTTAACCTGTTGGTCCCCTGGTTGTCATTTGTACATCTTTGACAAGTTGTTCTGGGTAATCAGAAGGCTTTGACATCAGTCTTGACAATAGGTATCGTGTTACCCAGGTACTCGGTTGTGAAGGTAGGATAATTAGGATAATTTAGTTTCTTGAATTGTCCATTAATTAATTCCTTCTTCTTGACAGTATGGTAGAGCACCGATACACTGGGCTGCAAGCAGAGGCAATGTGGAGATAATAAAGTTACTCATCGAGTCAAAATGCGACATAGAAGCAGCCGATAAGGTAATTTTGCCTGTGAATAATTAATTGATTCCAACGGAAGCATTTCTTGTTGGTCTCAGTCTCATACAATTTGAATGACGACACCACAGATCCTTTGCGGTTTCATTCGAGTTTTATTTTCACTTTCTGTTGTTAAATAACAATGGTTATGTTTAAATATAACCGACCTACTAAAATATACCTATGTTGAATTTGATACAATAAAAATAAAAACTTGGTTTCCTTACATTTCGCTCGACTTGTTTTTTCTGGTCTTTCAAGTACCAGGATACCATAGCAGGGCGAAAGTGACTCGAATTTTTGTTTCAGTTCGGAATGCGACCGCTGTTGATGGCGGCGTGGCACGGGCACCTTGAGGCAGTGAAGACTCTTGTCGGAGCGGGGGCTTGTCTTGCTGCTACTAACAAAGTATGTTCGCCTTGTATTTTTCGGGTCTACATTTGCATACGTACAGTAATTTTTTGAAGACGCTGCTAATTTCTAATTAAAATTTACCTTAAATGAAGTATTTTGATGAGTCTCTTATAACTAATGAAATATAATACACAGGTAATGCAATTTGTTAATATAATTACCAGCACGAGCGTTCATTATAATTAATAACTCAATAGATAATTATGGTATCAAAAAGCGCGTACCGCGTAACCTTGTCAATTAATTACGATTAAAATTAAACCTACGTGATATATAGGCGATATTTTATAGCGTGGCATCAAAGGCACAATCAAACTTAATAGGTAGGTATAGCACCTGAGTGAAGGAGATACCAGACAAATTATAATTTCTAGTTACTTAAGAATCTTTGACACAAAGGACTTAATCATTTCAGTGGTTAAAAGCCCACTAAAGTTAATGAAAGTGTATCATTAATTTTATGGCGAAGTAAGATAGTAAAATATTTTAATTAATAAACTAAAAGTAAAGTCTATTTCTAATTAAAAGCAAAGAGTCAAAGAAACGAAATGATAGTCGGGAATTCGGGATATTGCTAAGATATTAGAAATGTATATTCTAAAGTAAAAAATCTTAAAAAAAAATGATGGTTGTACTCATAAAACATATTCATAAAATTATCTAACTAAAGTTAAATAGTTAGTTAGTTTCATTACTGCTTAGGAGATTCCAAATTAAAATTCTCGGCTTTATCAGTTCCTATTTAAATGAAGCATATTGTTAACGTGAAAACTATTTTGTGAAAAGAACTGCAAATTTTAAATTACCTGAAGAACCTATAATACTCAATATCTCCCAAAAATACTCCACACAACATACATGTCAATATGTCGAACGCAAAAATGAGAGGTGGATGCAGTCACTTATATTTTTGGCGTAATTTCCCTAGATAATAATTTAAAGATATACCGTTCATGTCAAACATGTAATACCCGGCGACCAAAGCGTCTAAAATGGCAAGTTGAAATCAAGGTAAGTGCCTCGTGTCTGTTTAGTTACGCACGAACCTGTGTCGCGATCGCTACACTACACATCTTAAGAAAAAATGTGTTTTAAAAGAAAATTAAGAAAAAAGCATGCCTTTGTGTGTTTTCAGACGTTGCACTAATTATACTGCTTCCGTGAGAGGTCAAAATGTGTCATTTCATAGGTAAATATCAACAGAAATACATTTTTTATTTTAATTTTTCTACACAGCTAATGGCGGCTAGCGTATGAATGAAGTCAGTCACGTGACGTTAGGGGAGGTTGTTAACTAAAGATGTATATTCATCTCTCTCTAACATCAGGTGTACCTAAAGATGGCATTTATTTTCTGTCCCTTTCTTTACACGTATTAGATAGTAATTCTCTGTGTGTGTTTCATGCCGTTTTTGAGAGGTGTTTCGTGGGAATATGACGCGTCTATTATAATACGTCATTGCCGGCGACCATAAAAACTAGTGTGTTTGTTTACAGAAACAAAATGATCTCCTTCAATGTGCGTGCTCCCGGGGCTCGTTAGACGTGGCAGAATATGCCATATCCCTAGGCGCTAAGGTTCAGAGTTCGGATGCCGCTGGCGACGCCCCCCTCGCCTTGGCATCTAGAGCCGGACATTCTGCATTAGTGGAGTTATTGCTACAGAAAGGGGCCTATATCGATGCTGTCAATAAGGTAAGTCGAAAACATGAATTGCGAACAGATCCGTCTCACTAATTAAATTTTTGGAACTAAAAGGATCAACACATCACAACTAAACTCATCTTAAGTTAATAATTTGTTTAATAAGCTAAATCAATCAGTGCCCTAGACGTCAAATTTTTCTCAATTATGTTGAGGTTGGGATTAGAGCCACCCAAATGTCCTTACTTTGGTATTGTTCTTCAAATCGTTCCAGCTCCTTAAGGTTCTAAGTTGAGCTACGCGATATTTGACAAATGCTTGCACTATTTGGAGTTTTGGACGGGCCTGCTCAAATCTGTTTGATTCTGTCCTCTAAAGGGCGCCACAGACATTAACCTACATGGCTCTTATATGATTTGATCACTACAGATTGTCTGGACTTTAAAAGAGACGTTGACCTCTGAATTTGTTTCAGTGTTTCTTCTCAGAGTAGTCAGTTAGGAAACACTGGCCTCATCTAGTTTACATTTACGAAAAAAAAGACGTGTGAAAGTGTTATTTATAACCTATTTGCAAAATAAACATCATTATTTCATTATTATCATAGACGACTTATGAGTTTGACAGATAACATTGATACATGACATATCCAGTCGTCAGTCACTCTTAAATAATTGAACACGACCACATTTTTTTTTTTAATATAGACTAAACATAATAATTAATTATTTAAGTCTATGTTCCAAACAAATAAATTAATAGTGTTCTTTTGTTACAATTAAAATTAAGTTCTATCATTTACAAACTCCTATTTGAGTTTAAGAATCAAATTATTTAGTTTAGGTCTAGTTACCTACCTACTTACTTACTTCTAACTCAATTTGAACTGTTAGCTTGAAGTTTTATTTTATATTTTGAATGATCGTTCTTTGTCGTTCCTAAGCCAAACTCCTCGCCTACTTACATAGTTTGGACATTTTCATTTGATTTTAGTAAGTAGTTACGTAAAATGTGCAATTCATATACACAAAACATGATGAGAATTATGGTGATCTGTCACCCTGCCTTGTCCCCTTAAAGATCGGAAAAAGTATTATCATCCCTTCATAGCAACAAGAGGATGATAGTTAGAACTTTATTCAATACTTAAGTATTGAATAAAGTTATACTATAGTTTTTTCTGCCATACAGTGGAGTGGCATAGTTTATCAGTGCTGTAGTGGAATACCTTCAGAAAAGAAAGAAGCTAAGCTATTTTTAATAGCAGCAGCTTTAAAATGAAAAAAAAGACAAAAAAAAGAACCCACCAAAAATCAGGCGTGGTTGAAAATTTAACATATTATTATGTAGTACTTTATTAGTGTTACGAAACTAGTGTCAATATATGTATGTTTTGATGTCAATAGATTATTAATTTTATCTCATCATCAAATTACACAGACAGGTTTATAGACAGCAACGATTTTCGCAGAACTTTCTGAGTTCCTGTACTTATTATTACTTAAAATGATTGCTAACGCATTGTTGGAAAGGGATTACAAAGGAATCCAATCGAGTAGAGTAGAAAGAAAGTACTAGGATAGCATAAAGCTTAACAGCGCACCGCTTTCCGAGCAGGCTAAGATTACCGAGAGCCAGGAATTAATATTCTTCGGTCGAGCATAAGGTACGCAGAATTAAATTATAAGACAGATTCTTGCTAAGAACATTAATTCACATAATTGAATTGTCTTAACTTAGAGCTTGGGCAATCCTCCGGCCTATATTGCCTATTTGGGATCGATATAAATAGAAACAGTTTTTAATGACCCTTACGCTTTGTCAATTGTATTGTTTTACAAAAAAAAAAATTATGTTTCAAAAAATTGGACGAAATGTTTTTGCCTCCATTCGCCAAACTCCTGTTACCCAATTCATCGTGTACAATTTCTACAGCAGTGTTCAATCATAAATATAAAATACCGAACGGTTCCGTACGTGTATCGATTTAATTAGAAGGGAGCGTTCCGGGTACAACCATTTTTGTTTTTTGTATCCTGTTTTTATACGGACACATATCTAGATATTCAACAGGCGTGTGATACTTAGAGAGGCATAAATTGTAAGTTCAAAATAATATTACGTTTTATAAGATTCATTACCTTTACCAGGACATAAGGATTGAAAACAACAGTGCCTTTTTTGATTTTGAAAGCCTTGTACTCGGTCTTTGGACATTCAAGCCTAAGGTTCAATTTACGCCGCCGTGGAATTGAATGGAAGCGACTTTTTGCAACGAAATTTTACATAGCATAATGAACTTTATGTCAATTGTATAACATACAAACTAAATAGGAGCCAAAAAAAGGCCGCGCGTCTTCCGGGGAATCCTCGTGTATTCTCGAGAATTCCCCGAGCTACTGTCGACACCGCCGTCGGTGGAATCCGCGGGAAGTGGCGCGAACGGGGAGTCGGTTGGGTCGGTCACAGCAGTGCGGTGCCAAGCAAGCAAAACGCAGCCGCGCAATTTTGCTGGAATGCGCGAGAATACTCGAGCATTCCAGCGAATTCGCGCGACTTTTCGCGTCATGAGGCGAAATTGACGCTCCCATTCTTGAAGTTTCGTAAATTGAGCCTAAGAGAGTAAACAAATTACAAAGCCTAATAACCTTCCTCCAGCTTCAAGTTTAGCACGTTTAAACAAAACAAACGTTTCCGCTTTATAATATTAGCATAGATATAAAAAATAATCAGTAGAAGTGTATGTGTCGCACTATGATAGATAAAGCCGTAATATGGTTATATCCCAAGGGATATAATTATATACCGTATCATAGTTATACGAAAGCGATTCATTACTATCTTACGGTCGCGATCTAGTAATATGTTTATCTGACTAAACTAATCTAGTTAAATACTTATAAATCTACCACAAAATCAAATAAAACAATATATTGGTTTTTATTTTTATTACAAAATCAATTTTTTGTAACCTGCAATTAGTTACAATACTTTTTAGCAATAATACGTATTAAAGTTGGCAGTGATTTTATGGTGTTTACGCAAAAGCGACGGAGCCCCGCTTCGCGGGGCTCCTATTTCTGGGTGGTTTAAAAAAAATAACCACGAAGGCTACCGAAGGAACCTATCCGAGTCGGGGTACTCTGAGTCGGGGTGATAACCTCCGACGCACCCCCCGCACTACACTCCTACAATTATTTCACTAAACTTAATCCAGTAATATAATTATAACACTAAACTTGAATTGTATTATGTTAACTATTTTTACTGGTACTGCTGATTAGGGATTTATAAACAAGACAAAAGTGAGGAATAACTTGTATATTCACAAATATAGACAATACAGACAATCTCAACTTTAATAACGCAAAACTAAGCACAACACAACCGTACACGTCGAGAGCTCAACCCCAAGAGAGACGGTGATCGCGCCATGTCGACCGGTGTAGCCGCTTCGTTTCCCGCCACAGCACCACTCGCGCTAGCTTCACTCGGTGTTGCCAACACGGCCCTCCTGCATCGTGCATGACCTCAGGCACACTCCAACCAACACCAACAGCACCTGCGTACACCGTCACACAAGCCAAAACTACGCATCTGAAAATAAAACAAGTATCAGAACACCGCCATCAGGAACATCATCTTGATCTCTTTTACTTCTTCCCTAAACTTGAAACATTAGAGAAAATTATTCCAGTCCCCTTTAGGCCCAGGAAACCTTGCAAGACGCATCGTTTTTGATGTACTGATCTGCCCAACTCATAGAATTGTGTTTAGACTTAGACAAAATCTGAAATCTAGTTCACTCCTTTAGTCCGAAGTAGTGCCTGGTCCAGTTTACTCCTTTAGTCTTAGGCAGTAACTGCTTCAGCACACCACTCCTACCCTGGATCGTGAACACTTCAAAGTTCTGGTAGACCAGCACATACCTATATTCTTTTCTATGAAACCATAACACGCATAAATTGAATAAGCATAATAGGGCTAGTTGTAAATAAATGATTGTGAAACCTAGTTCACTCTTTTGGATCGAAGTAGTGCCTGGTTCAGTTTACTCCTTTAGTCTTAGGCAGTAACTGCTTCAGCACACCACTCCTACCCTAAATCGTGAACACTTCAAATATAAATAGGGCTAGTTGTATATAAATGCCTGTATAATCTATTTAACTTGCCAACACGTGGTTTACTCAAAATACCGATTATTAAGGATTTTATTCCACGCCTCGGCCACTCCTTCATGTCATTTACTTGATCTCTCACTTCCTCTGATATTGTCTATTCATTTTCATATTTCTCTGACGTCCATAGTATGCACATCAATGTCTCCAAGCACAGGACAATAACTGTCACTATCTTTACGCATTATCTAGTCTAAGAACTCTTCAAAACGAACGGCCCTTATTGGTTGTCTTAACTACTATATAAGCTTGTTGTAATGTTACATAATTATATACACTCATCACAACTATCCTGACTTGACCCAGCTCTTATACTTTACATTAATTTTAATATCATGTTATTAAATCTTTCACTTTAATAGACACCCCATGGCCTATTTAACAGTAACATTAGTTCCTTAACAGTTAACCAATATACTTATTCACACTATTCGAACGTGATACGTCTACCCCTTTAAAAATGTTTTCAATGCAACTGAAATGTCAGTCTATCACTTATTTTTCTGTATCTACATTAAACCAGATAGTAGGTACTGTTACGTTACGACCAATCAACACCTCACAATCACATAAAGAATCAAGAACATAAATTTCGATATCTCAATGATAACCGAATCTATTTTTATTAAACTACCGTCTAAATACTGTTCTTTGAAAATCCTTTAATTAACATTCATAATAGCAGGTAGTTCAGTTATCTCTAAATTGCGTTCCATAACAAAATATGATATCCGACTACTAGGTACCTATTTCTACAAAGGCAAGTGGTTAGGTAGGACGGTATCATATTTTTCTACCTTCGACCGCTTCGATCTTTTGATTGTAACAAGACGCCTCCGGATTCTTGCACAAGACTTACACTTTACACTGAATTTATTTATGATTACCACCGCAATAGTTCCTTTTCTTTTCCGAACTAACGAAACATTACAACTATTTGGTTCCTTTAGTATTTAATCCCGAATACTTGAGCTACTATGATTGGTTAAATGCCCTGGTTTATAGACATAACTATGCAGAAAACCCGCTAAAACTCATGTGTTTTAAAAACTGACCTCTACAGACTTGTACTGCAGACAAATAGTATAATAATTACCGTTTCCGACACGTTTTCGTTCAATCTGGTTATTTAAATAATACTTTTACGTCACCTTTCTTGTAAATTTAACTACCTACATGAAGCCAAATATATTCCTTTTTAACTTTAAAAGACAAAGAAATCCTTTTTTTTTCCACAAGCAAACCGGTCACATGTTATGTATACGTAATCACACACTCGTTACGTCTCTTAGCGGAAACTTTGACCTAAGTATTTAGTTTAACTTGATAACAATCAATACTCTCAGACCGTTTAAATGTAGATGCATCAATTTCACTTCAATTTTCAATGTCACACGGCTCAAACTCAGGTATCATCAGGATATTTAGATTTGTACTTACAGTTTCTGTTAACCTTACTTTGCTGCTACTCGACGCGTATCTAGCTAGCACGAATTATGTTTGCACTTAGTTTTGCTTTTCTTTTTACCCGTGGGCTGGGGAAAGCACTAGCTTATCCCACTTCTGATGTTAACTATTTTTACTGGTACTGCTGATTAGGGATTTATAAACAAGACAAAAGTGAGGAATAACTTGTATATTCACAAATCTGCCGTGATTCTTTAAAAGGCAGTCTGACAATTTACCGATTTTGAGTTAAACATTGAGCTACATCAGGAAAAAAGGTGAGTCGACCTATCTAACCCCTTTTTCGGAAACTTATTTAGCTTTTGAGATATTATTTTCATAAAAAGCTGTGAAGTGGCTTTGATACCAGTGCCAAATTTATAAAAAACTCAAAATCGGTAAATTGTCAGATGACTGCCTTTTAAAGAATCACGGCAGAAATATAGACAATACAGACAATCTCAACTTTAATAACGCAAAACTAAGCACAACACAACCGTACACGTCGAGAGCTCAACCCCAAGAGAGACGGTGATCGCGCCATGTCGACCGGTGTAGCCGCTTCGTTTCCCGCCACAGCACCACTCGCGCTAGCTTCACTCGGTGTTGCCAACAATTATAATTATATTCCTAGTAAGATAGTAATGAATCGCTTCCGTTTATCTATGTTACGGTATATAATTATATCCCTAGGGATATAACCATATCACGTATCATACTGCGACATACTTATGTATTGTGAACACACAAATCAACTTGATTGATTTTATCTACACCCTAAATTGTCTTATGGAGCAGAATATGCGCGATTCCAAACAAGCATTTTACCCTGATTAAGTATATTCAATATTATAGAATTTATATATATATTTTTTAATTACTAGCAATGTGGGTAGAATTCACATTACTTCTCGATCACAACTCCGACACCTTATCCATTATGCTACTGACGCTTCACTTAATATGCTTGTTTACAAAGTTTTCCTTAAAAATAAGTACTTACTGAATTTTCTTTAATTTAGTTCTTATGTGTTAAAGTCTGTCTGCGTTTTCCTACCTATATTTTTTGTCTGCTTCTAATTAAACCCGAATAACCTAATTCTTGGATTCTTAATACCCCACCTTTTTGTTGTAATGTGTTTCTGCGATCCGATAGATAACCAGTATCGGATCGCAGAAACACATTACAACTGGCAAGAATGCAAAATGTCCTACCAGGATAACATAAACATGAAGTAGAGAAATTGTAACTTAATTGAATATCTTTTACAGTAACCGAGAATCTCAACCAGACTATAAACTTTAGAGCAAGTGAACTTGGATAAAAAAAATATAGTTATTTATTATAGCCGCGCGATTCCCCGGGAGGCAAATTATACAGCAAATTGAATCAAAGCATCTAGCTCGGCTCGTGATTTATAGTAACTCGATAAAATACTAACCTAGTGGTCTACAAGACTGTAATAAAACATATAGGTTTTTTTTATAAAATCACATTTTAATTGTGCGATGCTATCGAAATTGTTTTTTAATTAATGTCGTTCGTAATTTGAAATTGATTGAATCGATAGGTACTTAGAAGGCACTAATCGTTCTTGTTGAAAGTTTTCCTTAATCGTCATGTAGTCTTAGTACCAACTATGTAGTTGAATGGAAATAATATCTACAGTTTGCCCAAAGAAAGACTCATTATGCAAACTGTGTTAAATATTGATTGTGTAAACAATCCTAGTTTTTACATTTCACAGTCTAGAGAAAAACAAGGAAGTAAATAACATGTTGAACATAAATTATATTAATATAATAATATGTAGATATTATATTGATATACATAAAAAAGTGAATTGCAAAGCGCAAATGAGGATGGCTGGACTAACTCATGTAATTTTTGGAACGAAGTTCCTTATCGCGCGTTACGAAAGGGGGCTAGCCGGAAAAAATTCACACGAAAAGTTGTAACGACACTTTTTTAGGGGACTACAAGAGCTAAACGCGAGTTTTATAATGCTTTAAAGTATATGATTCACTGCAGTTAACACAATCAGAAAATATATGATATTCTTCAGGATATAATCTAGTTAAGTAGTGTGTTGAAAACATAATACAACAAATTTTAATTGATAGAAAAAAATCACAAAGTAACCTCTAAAAAAATCTTTTAACGAATAAAAACCATATTAAAATACATACGATCTTTCTGATTTTTTGACAAAATATTCAACAAGAAATATACTAACGTAATACTGTTTTATTTTTTTAATCCAATCAATATATTTTCAGTAAATCGCGTATACTTATTTCGCAATATAATACGTACGCATGGGTGCGTAAACGCCGGTGTACCGACAGTGCCGGCCAACGCCTGTTGCTATATGGACGTGTCGCTTTTCTCGCCGATTTATTTCGTCTCAGAACTGTTTGTAGTTATTATAAAGTTTCGTTTGTAAATTCATTATTTTATTTATATATTCATTGTTGGAACGAAGTTCCTTATCGCATTTTTTTTTCATTAATACGAAAAGTTGTAACGACACTTTTTTACCGACTTCAAAAGAAAGGAGGTTCTCAATTCGTCTTGAACTTTTGAAGTGAAAACTTCTTTAGGGGAGTTGAGGTGGGAGTTGAGGGGGGAGTTGCGAGTCGAGTTGCGGGTCGAGCTGCGGGTCGAGTTGCGTGTCGAATTGCGGGTCGAGTTGCGGGTCGAGTTGCGGGTCGAGTTGCGAACCGAGTTGCGGGTCGAGTTGCGGGTCGAGTTGCGGGTCGAGTTGCGGGTCGAGTTGCGGGTCGAGTTGCGGGTCGAGTTGCGGGTCGAGTTGCGGGTCGAGTTGCGGGTAGAGTTGCGGGTCGAGTTGTGGGTCGAGTTGCGGGATGAGTTGTGGGATGAGTTGAGGCATGAGTTGAGGGGCGTCTCGTGGGGAGTTGAGGTAAAGAGAGAGAGAGAGAGGGCAACGGTATACCTTTGAAATTTCGTAAATTTTTGAAGGTTTCACTTCTACCACGTGTCAATTACACACATGTTTTTTTTTACAATTCTTTCACTAATTAATCGAAAGGAACTTCGTTTCATCCGGGTGTCCCTTGACACCTCTCAAGTTTTTTTATTTTCAAACATTCGTTGAAGTCCCAGGTAATTAGGTGGAGAAAAAAAGAAATTCAAGGAATATTAACAACAATTTGCTTTCCTATATGCAGAAACTGTTCCTAGCGACAGCTTGGAATCTTTGACAAATCATTCCACGTTTTTGCATTCTGAGGCACAAGGGTATCACACCGCTTACTTTCAAACTCCGGGCCAACCTAGCAGCCTCAAAGAGCAGTCAGCAGCTCTGACGGCGCCCGATAGAGCCTTGGCCTGCTGGGGCTGCGGAAATGTTCTAACGAGATACCGCGGCCCCGGACCACAAGGGCAGCTGAAGGAACAGGGTGGGCTTTTAGTCAGTAGAAGTCTGACACTCCCTTCCGCTCTGCCCACAGCGGGAGAAGTCATTTGAAGCTTTTCCCATCCAGACAAAAAAGAAAAAAAGGCCAACCAAGACCAAAAATCCAGCTCTTTTTATTTGTTTGTGTGTTTTCATAAAGGCTTTATGAAAAAGTTTGTTATTTTTACAGTACACTATTTTATGGAAAAAAAACTGTAAAATATCTGCATATTTTTAACCGACTTCAAAAAAGGAGGTTCTTAATTCGTCTTGAACTTTTTTTTTATGTATGTTACCTCATAACTTGGAGACGGCTGGACCGATTTCAAAAATTCTTTTTGCGTTTGAAAGGGTATACTTTTAGTTGGTCCTATTGTTACGAAATCAGGATTTGATGATGGGATCCTGGACAAATCGAGGGAACTCTTCAAATATTATAGGCACATCTATAGCGTTTTGGGTATTTCTTATAGTACCTTGAGCAGTTGCTCTCGAAAAGCACCATTTGAGGAAGTGGAACTGATGATGAAGGCCCCAGATGGCCACCGAAACTACTCAATAATAAGTATTTCGTGCATTGCGATTAGATTACTTGAATATAGATGTTAAGCACTTTATGCTCGTCACAATGCATATGGTAAAGTAGAGCTGATGGTGATGTACCAGGAGAACTCCTCAAAAATTAACGGCTCTGCACCGGGAAAAGCAATATTTGTAAAAGGTGATAAGTAGTTGACATTTTGACTTTGGTAACTAGATCAATTACAAACAGACTCACTAAAAAGCGTGAAAAAAACTTTTTACCAAAAAATAGAACCGACTTCCATTTAAAAACACTACAAAGCCAAAAATAACTTTAATTTCGGAAGGCGGTGTCAAAAACAAAAAAAGAAAATACAAAACAAATGACACCGATTCACTCATTGGCAACGATGCACTGGTCGAGTCAAAGCTCCAGAGCCTTGAACATCAATCAATCAATCAATCAATGTATTTATTTGTGTACACAGGTGTTAAGGTCTTAATATTTTTATAAATGTATCTCTGTGTCCTGCCACAGACAGTAGCATACAAATTTAAATTACAGTCATCAAAATCATTACATTCAAAAAGTCACAGTATAATATCCACTAACACATTATATAATACAAAACAATCAATAATAATAATCAATTTCAAAATAATCGATAAAAACATAATAATCAAATAAATAAAAAATAATCAGCCAAGTTAAATTCAAAATAAATACCTACTTAGTCAACTTTTCAATAGTAATTAGTAAACAATAATTAAATTTACAACAGTCAAATTCATAATAATTAATTTAATTAACAGTTACATAATTTTATCTTCTAAGAATTCTGTCACACTATAATAAGCTTTTTGCGCTAGAAATTTCTTTAATTGATTTCTTAGAGCAGTCTCATTTAGTTGTTTCCACTGTTTTGGCAACTTGTTATAGATAGTTGGACCCATACATACAATACTTTTGCGCATAAGTGCAGTTTTGGCTTTGTGTGAACAAACCCTACCATTATCTCGTCTGTTACGCGAAATTATATCTTCCAGAAGAGGAAACAGCAAAGGATTTGCTCGAACAAACATTATAACCTCTAAAATGTACAAACACGGTAGTGTAAGTAGTTTGTGCTGTTGGAAATACGGTTTGCAGCTGTCTGACGTTTTTAGCTTAAACATAGACCTAATACATCTTTTTTGGCTCTTAAATGCTAATCCATTATCTGTAGAGTTTCCCCAGAAAATAATTCCGTATCTTAGTTGTGATGCCACTAAACCGTGATACGCTGTTATCAAGGCATCTGTATTCACAATCGAAGACAGAGAAAATAATGCATAGGCAGATTTACAGGTTTTCTTACACAAATTCTCAATGTGTTCTTTCCAGTTAAGTCTGGTATCAATTGTTAGTCCGAGAAACTTTGTTGTGTTAACATTTTCAACAGTTTTGCAATTATACGTCAAATTAAAACTTTCTGCTGAAGTCGGAAAGTCTATCGGTTTTCTATCGGTTACATTTCGGGGAGTGTGCGATGGAATTACACAATCTAATTCCACCAAGCCCGTACCATCATCGGACTACGAGACAAACGGCGAAGCGCCATCGTTAAATGGTGGACATCCCACCCATACGCACAAAACGTTTTGAGAATACCTTCATTATGCGTACGGCTAAGGAGTGGAATTCCCTGCCGGAGTCTGTGTTTCCCGATAGCTATAACCTAGGAGTCTTTAAGTCAAGAGTGAATAGGTTACTTTTAGGTAAGCGTGCTCCATCTTCGACCACATCATCACTTACCATCAGGTGAGATGGTGGTCAAACGCGAACCTATTTTTAATAAAAAAATAAAAATGAAAAAAAAGTCGGTTCTATTTTTTGATAAAAAGGTTTTTTTATTCGTGCAGAAACAATTCAATTCTAGGCATTTCTAGGACCTATCCAACCGATTACTCAAAATCTAAAGGGGTATATGCTTTTCTTAGAGTATTATAGACGCTATGCATACAACATAGCTTTTTATAAAATAATTATTGTTTCAGCTTCAGCTAGGCCAAAGAAATATAACTTATATTTTATAAGTATAAATTATACTTCTTTGGGCTGTATAATCGGTAAGTGTAGCAGCGCTATATTCAAAGCAATACACAGCTTAGTTTGGTTAACTTACACACAATTAGTAAGTCACGAAGTTTGCGGTGTCAGCTATTTGATACTATACAATTTTGTTTGATATTCAAAATAGACCCGTAGTGGTCCAGTGGTTACAGAGACGAGTTATGTATGTACGAGAGATGTAGATCGTAGTTCATCAGATAAGCACATTACCTTGTGTGATTTTCATAATTACCTTGAGGTAATTATGAGGTAGTCTCACTAAACCATGTGCTAGTCCAAAGACCAAAATCTGAAGACATGCGACTTCCACCAACCCACACTAAGCCCGCGTGGTGGATTATGGCCTCTGTGGTCTTCCCCAAATGGTGCTTTTCGAGAGCATCTGCACAAGGTACTATAAGAAATACTCAAAACGCTATAGGTGTGCTTATAATATTTGACGAGTTCCCTCGATTTCTCCATAATTCCATCATCACATCCCGAATTGGTGACTATGGGACCATTTGGGAAGTATACCCATTCCGACAAAAAAATATATTTTCAAATCGGTTGGCAAGCGACGGAGTTATGCGCGAACAAACATAAAAAAAATTCAAACATCCGAATTGAGAACTTCTTCCTTTTTTAGAAGTCGGCTAAAAATAGCCATGCTCACAAATGATGTAAAGATCTTTTCAACGTTAGTTGACACTTCGCGTGACCCAAGGGCTGGCTTTAACCTTGGACAGAGGTTAAGCATTGCCATACAACGACGTGGCAATGCAGCTAGTGTTTTGCGCACATTACCAGTGGACAGAGATGCGCACGAATTTCTGGAAGACATATTTTAGTTTATTTTTAGATATACGTATATAGATATAGCCTTTTATGTATATGAATAAGTATCAATTTAATTTGCCTTTCAACGAAGTGCAGTACTTGTACCGCCAGACTACTCTATTATAATACACTAGCTTTTATTTAGAAAGTTCGTTGTATTCCTTTACGTTGGGATGTCAAAGCATAACTGTTCCGTTTTACCTCTCTCATTTCATGTTTTCTAGTTATAATAAAACATAGTTACTACTGTGATATAAAGTTATTGTGAATTAGTGCCCTTCAAAGCAATTTTCTTGACTAGGGATGCATAATTCGGGCACGCCGCAATTGCGGTGGTAAGACCCCTCTTTGAGGAGTGGCTAGATCGGCGTCACGGCGTCCTGACCTACCGCATGACACAGGTCCTCACCGGACACGGAAGTTTCGGGAGGTACCTGTGTCTGATGGGGAAGGAAGAAACGCCTGGGTGTCACCACTGCGAGGGCCGCCCTGAGGACACAGTAGAGCATACGGTGCAAGACTGCCCCGTTTGGGCAGAGCACCGACGTGTCCTCACGGCGGCGATAGGCGGAGACCTCTCGCGCCCGGCATTGGTCGAGGCCATGCTGCGGGGCGAGAGGGAGTGGGAAGCGGTCGCCTCCTTCTGCGAAGCAGTCATGCTGCCGAAGGAGGAGGCGGGCCGTGTGAGGGAGAGGATGGCGTCCTCCCTCCAGCCCAGCCGCAGTGGTAGACGCCCACGGCGTCGGACGTCGGCCGACGATCTCCGGCCACCGTAGGCGCGGGCATGCGGACAGAGAGTAAAGGGCAACTCGCTGTCCGACCATGGACCATGCCCGGGTCAACGGCTCGTTGTGTTCCACGCGCGCCTCAAAGAGCGTCAGCAACATGACGAGACCTCCCTGTAGAGGGCCGAAGCCTGCCGGGGTCATGGGACTCATCCCATTACCGTGACCCCGGAACGTAAAGGGTTATTGATGGAACACCGTGGATTTTAGTCAGTAAAAGTCTGACAGTCCCTCCCGCCCTGCCCGGGGTGGGAGGACTTCTTTGATAATTTTACCACGATGAAAAAAAAAAGGGATGCATAATTAATCGCAAGATTGATTTCATGATTGCCTTACTGGAAACCATCTCTCGGCGTGACCAACCTTTTCGATTCTGAGAGAAAATCATCAAAAGACTCCTTCTCTGGGGAAACAGTGTCAGACTCCTACTGACTAAAAACACACCCTATTCCTTTAGTTGTCCTTACGTTCCGGATTTTCCCGGATTTGTCCTAGTTTGGAGAGCGTCCGGGGGCGTCCGGGGGGATTTTCCCAATAAGCGTCCAGGTAAAACCCGGACACACATCGGTCTTACACGGAAACCAAAAAGCACGATCTCTATTATTCTTTTTCTATAGTATTTCATCTCATTGTTTATGTTACATTGATTAAATGAAAAGGAAGAGACTGTTATTACAAAAGTTCTAAAGCTCTACAATGTTATCAATCACTTTATCAGTAAATAAAAACCATAATTAAACATCGTTGTTTTTAGTTTCAAGTTCATAAATGTATTTTTCTACGGTGTCCGGGGAAAAAGCGTGATTTTACCCAAATTTCCGGGGTTTGTAAGTCTTTGTCTGGGGTCGGCAAATTTGGTGATGGCAGCCCTAGCCTTATGGGACGCTATCAATGTTGCTCACTGCTATTTAAAGCGCGCGTGGAATACGAAACGCTATCGACTCGGGGCGTAACCAACCCTCTGTCCCTTCATAGGTTTTTTCAAATATACAAGCTTCTACTTCGTATTGATGGAAAATCGTGTATTTTATATGTGTCGGGCCCAGTAGATAGCCAAGCTGTTCGCATTTTCAGCGGAGTTTATTAGGTCTTCTAATGTGCATGGTTTTGGGCAATTTGGACACTCTAACATATAGGACATTGTTTGATTAGGATCGCCGCAATCTCACAGGGTCGACGTAAAAAGACAGTTTTTATTCGGTTAACTAAAAAAGATAGTTTCTTTGTCTACATATAAGTCTTGTATCATTTTCTACGAATTCAGCAACATGTGACTTATGGCCGCTTGTTCCCAAAAAAATATAAAACCCTGCTGGAAGGAAAGTGATTAATTATCATCGTTTCCGAAACTGAAAGGGCCACAAAAAAGCAGCTGAAACCCTTCCAACAAGTTGGCAGAAGTGCCTCTTGACTGTGAGATGGGTAAATTTCCGGAAGTTCTCTTAATTAGGTCGTGATATTAATTATTCGCTATAGGTATTTGTGTACGATATTCTAAACGTCACATGACTTCAGAAGAACAAGAGCGATCCGCACATAACTTTATTTTTTCTGCGAAGCTAAAATACAGCACTAATTAATACGTCAACTTCACTATCTATGGTACATGAACTTAACATATTATTTGTGTAGGAATTGTATATTGGCTAATATTATTGTATTTAATCAAAGGGCCCAAGATACATACTATTCAAATATATCTATTTCCAAACCGTTTCAAATATCGTCCTAGCCTTATGTTAATTCTGTCACCAAATCAACTCCATCCGATTGGTCAATCAATGAAATTGATCCTTCCGACTGAGTGAACCTGGATAATTACATCCGAAGCTGATCCGTTTAGTGGTTATCTCATCACTGGTCTGATTACAGAGTACGTTTATGTCCTAGTACTAATCTCTGTGCAGTGCTGCAAGCCTAGTAACCATTCATCGGATTTAATGGAACTTGATGTTATAGATTAATTTAAATAAGGGGGGGGAGGTATTAAAGAAAGGATTCATCATCAGCTTAGGCTTTTCACAAATATGTCGGGATCTGCCTCCTTTTTTGTGTTACATGGAGCGACTAGCCTATCTGACGCGAGCGAGGAGCGGGAGTGTGCGCAGGAGCTCCATGACCTGATTCCTCCATCTCCCTTTCACTACCGGTCTACCAGACGCACGGCTGGGTACCACCCTCACTTGGTTGATATACCGTCTAGTCGTACCAAGCGCTTCTCCTCCACATTTATTGTGCGCACAGCCAAACTGTGGAATTCTCTGCCGGTTTCTGTGTTCCCTGTCACTTATGACCTTTCAGCCTATAAAGCACGAGTAAATAGGCATCTTCTGGGCTCGCTCGTCCCATCTTAGACCTCATCTATCGCTTACCATCAGATCGAGGTCAAGAGTGAACCCATCAGTTATTAAAAAAAAAAGCTGAGTAAAACGATAGATTACCCATAGGCAAGGTGTAACATTTTCTGTCTTCAGACTAACCCACCCGTGACGAAAGTCAAAGATATGCTTTCCGAGGTATATTAAGATGATCACTCATCCTTGAACCGACCTCGCTAAGCAATGCTTAACCTTCAGTATCAACCTGTGCGGCTGTCCTTATTTAGCCATTAGTTTTTCATAAAACTTTTTGCAATAAATAAAACCGACTTCCATATCAAAACACTACAAAGCCAAAAATAATTTTAATTTCGGTAGTCGGTGTTATTGGTTATGTATTTTTTTTTTCACACCGCCTTCCGAAATTAAAATTATTTCTGGCTTTGTAGTGTTTTGATATGGAAGTCGGTTTTATTTTTTGCAAAAAAGTTTTTATTTTCGTGCTTTTTAGTGGGTCAGTGAATTTTCCAAATCGGTTCGTAAATGACGAAGTTATGCGCGAACAAAAACCGCAATGCAGAGTAAACGAAAAGATCATCAACGTAAATATTTTTTTTAGACTATTGTTGATTTTTCAAAAACGGCTTGTCCGGTTTCGATAAAATTTTCATGGGACCATTTGGGAAGTATACCCTTTCTAACAAGATAAGAATTTTTCAAATCGGTTGGTAAGCGACGGAGTTATGCGCGGACAAACATAAAAAAAAAATACAAACATCCGAATTGAGAACCTCCTCCTTTTTTAGAAGTCGGTTAAAAAGAAAGGATTGGTAACTGTTATCAGGCATTAGAACATGAACCTTACTTATAAATCCAAACATAGTAAATTAGTTACTTTATTCATTCGTATAAAATGTGCTTAACAAGATATTACATATTATTATTCCGTTAATTGCAATGGCATGCAAAAATAACATAAACATAATGTGGGTTTGTATTTATTGAATCTAGTTAAAAGAACATTAGGTACTTATATATAAATCAACAATTTATGAACATCATCATTATGATAACTTAAAGATAGTTAGCAGAAGCTGGGAGTGGACCGCGGTCCCGGTCCCAAAAGCCCCCATTTGGATATAATTTTTTTTTTTGTGGTATTCGAGCCCGGTACCATCGTCCTGAACCCCAACTTGAAATAAAAAATTATATAAATTATCTTGAGGGGTACGTTGGGACCACAAATACAGATAAAACAGACACAAAATATAGTATTCGATTAAAGGTTCTGATGAGGACAAATATTAAAATGGTAAAGTTAAAAAGCTGTCGCTGTATTATTTATTATACAGGAAACCGACTAATCCAACACAATGTATAGAGCATTCCATTGAATAAAAACGAACATAATACCAAAATGTACGGATAATAATGGTTAAAAAATCCTCTCACGTTGATACAGTATCCTTAATCACCCTAACGGCCATTGTTGAATGAAAAGAAAATACGAAAAGCACTGAACTGGGATATGCTCTCAATAAACGTTTTGTTGCGAAACGAACAGATTGCCAACCTGAGCTGTTTATTAATAAAGATAGTATCGATTTTTACCTTATTTACGAAACAGGGGCGCTAAAATTGGAAAACATTGCAATTCTTTGGGATTTTTATTGTTTACAGAAAACTTGGGGCTTTTTATTTGAAGCTGGTAAGTGAAACTAATAATCAAAGGTAAGTCTTGGAAGGAATGGGGAAATCTTCGAATGACTCCCGCTCTGGTTGGAGTGGAAGGGAGTGCATGACTCCTACTGACTAAATCCTTTCATTTACACTAGTGTTCCGAAACAGTGGTATCTGTTTAGAACATTCCCACGTTTCCGACAGGCACTGGCCCTGTCAGAAACCGTCAATGGCTCGCGTGATACGAGGCGCCCTTGACTCGGGAGGAACGCATATGCTCTGACTAATTTAAGTTACCCATATACCATTTCTTTTTCTAAAGAATTTTCCGAAAGTCTGGTTGACACTTTCCGTGACCCGACTTTTACTTTGACCGGCCTCTTGTTCTACACAATTTATGCTCCCCTGCTGATAGAATCTCAATGTTTTCTCGTAGATAATGTAAAATGAGGTATTTACTGTAATCAAAGCTTATCATTAATGAGGGTTCATAAATAACACAATACAATAGACTATTTCAGTAATCTAAGTAAGCTACTTATTTTTACTCAGAAAATAATTAATCCCACCAAAACATTCTGTAAAAAAACTAACAAAGTCTCGATGGAGCTGCTTGTTTCTCTATAAAAAGTAATGACATCTCTAAGCAACGCCAAGCAAAGTCTAAGGTTCTTTACTGCGATTTCTCTCGCAATAAACAATTTAATTTATATATGTATTACTTGTGAGATATATTGTGTTTTCATGCGATGGCCGAGTCAATCTATTTATTTAAAACGGTAAAGATTTTTAATTTTGATATGGTCACTATAAGATGTCGTTAGGTTAGATAATTACGTAACAACTTAAGACAGAAGGTCCCTTAAGTAGGGACTGAATAAATTAATAACCGACTTGGTATTACATGGATCTCACAACTTTTTACGGTAGAACAACTAAGTTGCGAGACTTGGGTTTTTGACAAGTATTGTTTTTTATGGGATTACTTTTTATAGAGAAACAAGCAGCTCCATCGAGGCTTGGCTAGTTTTTTACAGGATGTTTTAGTGGGATTTCACTTCTTTTTGCAGAAAGTTATTTTTTACTTGATTAGTTTCTTAGTTATACACTCCAGACCTTTCATTTTTATTAAAGTACTTAATGTGACTTGAACACATCTTAATGTTTTCTAAAACATTAAATACTTCAGACTCTAGTTTCATATACATCAATAGAATGGGCACATCACACTGAATATCTCCCATAGTTCAGCTTAGGGTTCTTCATCAGATACTCCAAACCTTTTTTTTTTTTAATTTCGAAAGAAAGGGCCTGACCACGCTTAATAAATTTTGTGAAGACAGCATGTCAATAACGTTAATAGTTTGGTTGGTCTGGTACAGTTTCTCCTCGGAGTCATCAGGTACTCCAGATCTTCCATGATCCTAGTTTTGATAGTTTTCTCTTTATATGGGCACTAAACCCTACCTCTATGCCAAATTTCAGCTCTCTAGTTTTACGGGAAGTACTAGTTTCTATTTTGATGATCAGTGGGTCAGTGAATCAATGAGTGTCGAATTAGCACAACTTAGCTTTTGCATAACTTAGGAAATAAATAAGCTACAAACATGACATTTTGTAGTTTAAGTGTGTGCTTATAGCTTACTAAATGACGATAATTTCGGCGGCCTAAACCGCTCCAAAGGTCCTCAAATTGGGGCTTCAAAATAAGCCAAAATGGTTCCAGAAAAAACTGGTACGGCAGTGTTTGTTTCGCGCTCAACTGGGCTGATTAGACTCAGATATTACAATTCAACCTTGATCAGGACCACTTAGAATTCAATATACCAGGCAAACATGTCAAGACAGCAATAGACGAAAATCAAAGCGCGAACACAAACAATGGCACCGAAAGTCAACACCATATCGGCGGCGCACGGTGGGCTGAAAATCGGCTTTCATAGACTTAGGCATTTTATTTTGCAAGTGCGAGTTTTTTTGCCGGATATCACTTCTATTAGTTATAACAATATACAAAAATGACACCAGAATTGATTCTGCACAGAAACGAAGGAATTATAATTTTTTTACGAAAATTTTGTATGGAGCTAGTATGAAAAATCGAAATATCTCTAAAACGGCAGCGATAACCGTAATATCCTTATAGGGGGTTATAGTACTAATTATTTATGATTTTTTGACATACGTTACATAATGGTTGTAGATGCCTTTTTTTTTAAAATCGTCAAAATATTTTTATTTATTTTTACATATTTAAACGTTCCTTTTAGTGTTTAAGTTGAAGAATTCAGAGCTTTAACAACTCTTATCATAAAATAGCATCACCCCTATAGACCTGAAGGACTAGACAGAGGTGTGTAGTGTCTTGTTGATCTTGTAAGATTTCCAACAATACCAAATAGTTGAATATCAGTGTCAAAGTGCCCATGCTGTCGCTTCTTTTTGAAAGATAGGGGAATGAAATTGTTAATTGATCATACCCTAAAAGTATGATTACAACATAACCGGACACATAATAATAATAATATCCTTATAGGGGATTATAGTACTAACATTATTTATTTTAACATATGAAACTGTTCAAAACGATCCATGAACTGTGTCAAAGTTAAGAACATCGTTAGGAAGCATGCTTTTTCCCCAAATATTAAGAATATGTGAAAAAAAAAGACTGTATATAAACTTTTTATTGATAGGTAATTTAAATAAAACAGAAGTAACAAAAATAATATCTAATAAATTCAATTATACAAAATACATATTTGAAACTATAATTTATGAAATTATTAACTAAACATATTGGTACAATAAACTAACATAAATAACAAAAGAACATAAAGAAAAATAATTAAATTTTACAAATTTTCTTTACAACTTTCGTTGTCGGACTCCAATTCCGAGTCAAAATCCAGATCGGATATACCTACAAACTCGAACTCAGTTTCCGGAAACTGTATTAGGTCGAGAGTTTCAGCAAAAAAGGTTGTCTTCCTTTTGGCATCTAACTTCGGCCTTTGTGCACTTAGAAAAGGATCCGAAGAAACAACAAGCATATTTAGGATATCTTGATTAGAATCTTGCCTGCTTCTTTTCCGCGAATGATGTTCCCGGAACCTCCTAAAATCTTTGTTTCGAGACTCTGAGGCTTCTTCCGAGAGAGTCCCAATCGGGACAATATCATTTTTTTCGATTATGTCAGCTCCGTGTATTAATAGTTTATGTACGGTTGATGACATGTAGTACCAGTCGTATAATTCCACGTACTTTTCTGCTGTTTTGCGAGCAAAATCTTTAAATTTGATGACATCGATCTTCTCACCAGATGTTATTGCTTGCAAAATAACAGCAAATCTTTTTATCAGGTTTTGATCCAACCCAGTAATAGCTGCAGTTTTATTGGGAAACTCGAAAAACTTCCTTGCGGTATTCCCGTCATTGGTAGTTCCCGAGCCTTGTTTTACTCTTTCAATTAACAGATTGAGCTCCTCTTTAAATTTATTTTGAATGTTTTTTTTTCTGTTTTGTAACATATCTTTATGCTCATTACTTCTTGCTGCCCACTGTTTGAAGTCAAGTCTGTACGCAATGTGTAACAGACATTCCATGCAATTTATACGGGCATGTAGGGATGATAGGCCAAATTCATATATGTCAGAACACACAGTTTTTGATGTTACAGCATCTAAGTGGTTCATTTCTGTTGGTTTTGCTAAGCACAGGTAGCATGATGCATTTGATCTAGCTTCAGAAAGGTACGTGCAGACTTTTGCGTCGATCATTGTCATCATTAGTTTATGAGTCACCCTGTTACTATTAATGCACTCTGTGGGGTTAAGGGCCTCAATTTCCTCATCCATTTTTCTTTTGTTATCAATGACAACTGCATGGCTTTCTTTTACAAAAGTGAACTGAACCGGACGACAATAAAAAGTTGAGCATGGTTTCGGGTTTGTCCATATAGTATTATCTCCATCTGTCAGTTTCAGTGGCACCAAGGAGGTCATGAAAATGCTTGAATCATCATGCTCGCCGTCCATTTTCTGCTTGTATCGGCTTTGATTGGAAGCACCATCAAATCCCCACTTCGATATCAGCTTTAACTGCTTATTTTCCACATTATCAGAAAGACTTTAAAGAATCCGCTTCACCGTGATGTCAAGTAAAGCTTGAAGTGTAATTCTAGCTGATGAATCCGTAACTGATACTGATTTTTTTTTTTTTTCTTATTTATTTATTACAAATAGTACAGTTCTGATAGAAAGTACCATTAAACCTGGATTGGTTTGTCTTGGCACTTATTCGCATTAGTAACACTACTTACACTAATTCTTAATAACGAATTCTACACAATTACTCTAACATAACATAAGCTCAAGTATGATATTATAAATATATATATAATTATACAATGTAAGTTAACAAGTTAACTAACTACTACGACTAAGTCGTAAACATCTATTAGCATTTAGAACCAAAATTTGATTGATTAGGAGGGTAGCATGCAAGCTTAGTTTGTTGCAGTTTATAGTAGGATGGGTAAATATCCTTAGCACCTTCCCGAATGGCAGTCTCTCGCAACGTAATATATTGCCACTTTGAAAGCTAAGTGAAAGAAGCAATCCAAGTGCTTTCTCTGGTGTAAATATTACTGTTTTCTTAATGCTTTCCTTGATTTTAACGGCAGCTTCTGGATTTTTGATCATATAATTGATTACAGATGCGATATCTTCATAACCTTCTTCTTCTAAACGTGCTGCAGCTGCATATGCCAATTCACAGGAATCCTCGCCTATGTGCTCACTAGATCTTCTCTTTTTCTGTTTGCTTCCCAGATCTTTGAATGGTTTTCGGGACCTTTTTGTCATTGTTCCAACAGTCGATGATGTCGAAGGTTCTGGAGAGACTGAGCGTGCTCTTGGTATCTCATCAACAGTTGGTTCTTGATTTATTAAAGTTTGCACGCAACTCGGCCAATCAATATTTGCTTGCAACCACTCTCCGTACGTATTTCTAAACTTATCAAAGAATCGTTTAGATTTCTGCCACCTGTTTAAAGCAGCTCGCGTGAATCTCCGGCAAAATTCTTTGAGAGTTACTTGATCTTCGGCAGAAAGGCAATCGCCTATGCGGGACACAATTGCACTAAACAATACTTCATGATTAAATGAAGGACACTCACTTTTTAGAAGAACAAACAAATCTAAGTTGGTGATTAAACTTCCCATTCTAAGATTTTGTAGTCGCAAATCAAATAGTTTTAGTGTTAGCAGTTACACGGTTGTGAACAATTGGTATTGTTGCGAGATATTTCAAATCATTTAATCACTTAATAGGCTCATTAGAATCAGAAGACTACAACCATCATTCTAATTACTTAATTACTTGTCATCAGACTCATTAGATGACTACACAATATGTTATTTTGTATTTTGAACGTATGCAAGGTTTTAAAATTCCTTTTGTGTCGATATTATTATGTGTCCGGTTATGTTGTAATCATACTTTTAGGGTATGATCAATTAACAATTTCATTCCCCTATCTTTCTAAAAGAAGCGACAGCATGGGCACTTTGACACTGATATTCAACTATTTGGTATTGTTGGAAATCTTACAAGATCAACAAGATACTACACACCTCTGTCTAGTCCTTCAGGTCTATAGGGGTGATGCTATTTTATGTTAAGAGTTGTTAAAGCTCTGAATTCTTCAACTTAAACACTAAAAGGAACGTTTAATATGTAAAAATAAATAAAAATATTTTGACGATTTAAAAAAAAAAAAGGCATCTACAACCATTATGTAACGTATGTCAAAAAATCATAAATAATTAGTACTAAAACCTCCTATAAGGATATTACGGTTATCGCTGCCGTTTCAGAGATATTTCGATTTTTCATACTAGCTCCATACAAAATTTTCGTAAAAAAATTATAATTCCTTCGTTTTTGTGCAGAATCAATTCTGGTGTCATTTTTGTATATTGTTATAACAAATAGAAGTGATATCCGGCACAAAAACTGGCACTTGCAAAATAAAATGCCTAAGTCTATGAAAGCCGTTTTTCAGCCCACCGTGCGGCGCACCGAAACAGACAGAACTCCAATAAGCCATGTCACCCGAGTACCCGCAATTACGGTCGGCTGTCCACCCACTCAACATTTTGAAGCACTAGACAGCCCACTATATTCGAGCGACATAGGCACGGCAAACAAATCTACATGGCGCTCTCTAAATCATGACGCAAACATTACTCATGCGTAGATAATTTTGATTAAACCACAGATTAAACATGAAAGGTAATTATGATACCTTAGAATAACAACGCATAGAAGGATAGTACGAGTGCAAAAAGTGAGGCAACTAAAACTTAGCCATTTTTGGCTAACTTTGCTCGACGAGCCGTCAGTATTCAAGGTCACATTCTGCCGAACAGAGCTCGCGAGTAAATAATTTAAAACGACCGTTTGTAGCGTAAAGGGATGTCATAGTCATTCAGGAAAACAAAAAACGTGTAATTAAATTACATTTCACAAGTAAATACTTACATTTTATACATTATATTTAAGTAAATCCATCAAACAAAAATTATAATAACCTAACTTATCACAATTCAATGTTGCTATCCGTGAGGCAAAAAATACCCATATTGATTTCCTTTGTGCTTATTTTTGTTTGAAAAAATATAGGGTAAAACTTTCCTTTATGGCCCGTCGATTTTTGGGTCGGGGTGGGAGGAGAGGGGTGGGGGGAGGGAGTAGTGCTACTCCCCTGTACCATCCCCCCCCGCGCAAACCCATGGTTATAGTGATATCCATGGTTAAAGTTTTTAGGTTAGAATAAAAATTTCGGAAAAATTTAGTATTGTTTGGCAGGAGGAAGGCAGCGGGAGTGGAGTGACGGGGCAGGGGGTGCTCCTCTCCTCCCCGGCATTACTCCAACAAAAATGTTTTCAAAAAACTCAAAAGTTGGCTAAAAGGTGTAGTCGGAGCCCCGCTTAGCGGGGCTCAATGGTTTAAAAAAAAATAACCACGAAGGTGATGGCCGGGTCTAGTGAGCGAGCGCAGCGAGCGAACAGACCCGGCCATCACCTTCTTCATCCCCTTCTAACCTAATCTGTCCGAGTCGGGTTGCCCCAAGTCCCGAGCTCGCTTTGCTCACTATTGCATCCTAACTTCTCCTAGTAACGGTTGGAACTACCATGAATATTATTTATCATATATTGCGTACTATTTCCCAATTTGTATGGAAACTTTAAATATTATATCTCACTTTCACATTATTATCACACTTCACTTTCCGTTCCACAGTGTAAACAAAAATTCGTAATATTTTTGTGTAAAAACGTCAACGCAATTACATAATACAGCACAGCTATAATGCCGACTAATAACACACCAAATTTAATACGTGAATATGTGAAAATAAAATTATTTTTACGTAAAAATATGACATAAAATTTAACAAAATACACTTCTTCTGTCAATGGAACGTGAAATGTCAACTTTGACGTCTACCATGACAATAAACAACCTAAAAATTTGCAAATGGCGTGCTATTTTTCAGTATTAAACGAAACTTTAAAAACTTATATCTCGTAAACAGTGAATTTGCGCAACTTAACAATTCGTAAAAAGCTTTCTATTTATGAGTACTATTTACAGTAAAACTATGAACTTCCAACTCAACGGGCCATAAAGGAAAGTTTAGCCAAATATAGTTTTGGCGGCAATTATGCATGCGTCAAACTAAACTATATTTATTTACAGCTACTACCTACAGCGTTTTATAACTAAAAGTTACTGTGAGTTCGAAGAGTGGCATCATAAAGATGACAATTTTATTGATTAAGATTTTTTTCATTTAAGTAATGTTCTCAATAATATTTTTCTATTTCATAAATACAACACATACTTTTAATTGATATCAAACGAGATTTTTCAAGCAATTAATACATTTCTATAATATCATTATAACACATTACACATCAAACATTCTAAACGCAATAAACGATATCTCATTTCGTTTACCTTCCGTAAATATATGTCATATAAGTCATATTACATGAAAAAACATCATCTTATTTAGTTTCATAACATAAAATACTTGATTTGAACCAGCAACATAATAGTGCGTTTTCCCATTTTTGTGGTAATGGTACTGGTAATGGTATCACTGAAAGCTATATTTGTGTGCGTTTGAAGAACGTAGACACATTCGGCTCTCGCACACAAAGAAAATAAAGTGGACACACGAAATCGCTCGTGTTTTGTTCTAGACGCCTCTTCTATGCGTTGTTATTCTAAGTATGATACGTTATCTTGATCGTGTCGTATTATTAAAATATAAAATAATACATAGTAGATATATATATATTGGTCAAAGATTACTTATATATACAATTATCACGAGAATCAGAAATATTAATCTGCGTCAATCATCTGTTTAAATTACGTGCAAATCAGAGCACTTTTTAGGACATTTTTTTTTAAATTTCGTATCTAATATATACCGACGCCATTGCTATTGTCAAATTGATTTTCGCTTAACCCACGCCTAATTTGTAAAATAAAAGCATTACATTACTTTTAAATCATAAAATATAATATTAATATTATTGATCATTTATTTTCATGCATAAAAATCTTTATATACTCCCGTATAGAAAACGAGATATCAATTATGTATTCGATATATTAATTACGCCGAGTATTATGCCGAGGGATGACTGTTTTACGTGTATTTATTTGGATAACCATTGTCGATATTATGATTGTAGTCTATCGCGAGAGTTGTAACTATGTAAATGCCATAATTTTTAAGCAATAAAGGGTTCATCTTCAGACCACCATCACAATATCATCCCAATCATTATTGGCTAAACAATTGCTGGCTAACCTTAAATCAAATAAATAATTACAGAAACTGTAACCATTACAATTACAGTATAAAAGAAAGTCGTGTTAGTTACTCAAGAACGGCTGAACCGATTTGGCTGAAAATTGCTAGGGAGGTAGCTTAGAACCAGGCAACGGACATAGGATAATTTTTATCCTGAAATTCCCACGTAATCGGGATTTACGCGGGAAAAACCTCCCAAGCGAACGAAGTCGCGGGCAAAAGCTGGTAATAACATAACCAGCCAATAACAGTTGGTACACAGGCCTCTACGTTGCGAGGGAACGAGCTGTATCAACCACGCAGGCCCAGTCCGGGTTGGTGCAACCACTATCTACAGAATGGTTCTATTAAACATATTATCCTCCGAGTCTATTTTAGGATCATCCCACACATAATATTTTTATCTTCCTTTCATAACAAACATAATAATCCTATTAGTCAAATCGTAATTTGATAATTTCAATCAATATGTCATTCCTTCGTTTTCCTCAATTGTTTTGAATCTATATTTCTTAAAAGTTACGGAAATGCGATCGCAGTCTTTATAGTCATCTTTTTTAGGGTTCCGTAGCCGAAAGGCATAAAACGGAACCCTTATAGTTTCGTCATGTCTGTCTGTCTGTCCGTCCGTCCGTATGTCACAGCCATTTTATTCGAAACTATTAGGACTATACACATTAAACTTGGTAGGTAGATATAAACTGTGAATCGCTTTCCGGTTTTTAGAAAAAATATTTCAAATTATTTCAGTTTCAGTTCCATTTTTTTCGTGAAACCTATGCGTGTGTGGTATCAATAGAAAAGTCTTTAAAAATTACATTGAGGTTTCTAAATCAACTTTTTCATAAAGTCAATCGTTTAAAAGATATACGCTTCCAGACTGGTAAAATATCCCACCCCCCCTCCCCACCCCTCTAACTTTTATAATAATCGAGGGGGAAATGTAAAAAAATATATATGCTGTAGATCTTAATGTAAGCTTTTAACAAAAATTGATTTGAACGAGATCGGGTCAGCAGTTTTTGAGATATAGCATATTATATTATAACCTTGTAATTCATACAAATATTTACTATGAAATACAAAGTTATTTGGCGTAGTTACTACGGAACCTTTCATGGGCGAGTTTGACTCGCACTTGGCCAATTTTTTATAACTACTGTCTCCTACAACTGAGGTCTCCAAAATACAGGCATAGCCTAGATTAGGGATCACATAAGTTAAAAAATAACCTAACATTGGCTTCAATAAAATTCTATTTTAAAGTTTAAAAGATATCTTTCCCGTCAGACTTATTTTCACTATTTATCTTAATTATAAGCTGTAGAAATTGTGATATACGCATATATTTTAAACACAAGAGCTATATCGATGCGTTGCATGACTAACGTGACCATTTATTTTTTGTCTCAAAACGGGACATTGGTTTATTAAGGTCAATAAAAAGGTTATCAATGAAAAAAAAATTCTTTTTTGAGTTTTTTATTTAGGAATAGTCAGTTAGCTTAAAAGTTACGAAAGATGAACAAATATGCTTTAATATAGCTGGTGATGATTTTAAGTAAGAATGAAATTCTTAGCACGTTTTTTTTTGTATATTCACCTTAATTATCAACATCGCCGTTAGAACTGAAATTTGTAACTGGGTTTTCTCAGACGTCTACAATTTTTGAACAATTTCCCATGCGGGGACCTTTTTTAAATCAGCCCAATAAAATATCTACATTTCTATGGTAATAGTAGTAGTCTAACCTTCAAGTTTCAATACAGCTTGATGAAAACTTGTTGACTGAGCGTGTAAAAAATAAAGCCACAGTTTGGATGTGGAATCTTCAAAAAAGTTTTTTAGTAACAGGGGACATTTTTCAATTTTTTTTTTTAATTTAAATTAGGTTCGAGTTTGACCACTATCTCACCTGATGGTAAGTGATGATGTGATCGAAGATGGAGCACGCTTACCTAAAAGTAACCTATTCACTCTGGACTTAAAGACTCCTAGGTTGTAGCTGTCGGGAAACACAGACTCCGGCAGGGAATTCCACTCCTTAGCCGTACGCACAATGAAGGTATTCCCAAAACGTTTTGTGCGTATGGGTGGGATGTCTACCATGTAACGATGGTGCTTCGCCGTTTGTCTCGTAGTCCGATGATGGAACGGGCTTGGTGGAATTAGACTGTGTAATTCCATCGCACACTCCCCGAAATGTAACCGATAGAAAACCGATAGACTTGCAACTCGCCGTCGGTGTTCAAGGCTCTGGAGCTTTGACTCGACCAGTGCATCGTTGCCAATGAGTCTCTTGGCCCGCTTCTCGATAGACTCAAGCGCGTCCAGTTGGTATTTCGCAGATCCATCCCAAAGATGAGAGCAGTATTCCATACACGTCCGAACCTGGGCTTGATACAAATTGAGCAGCTGTTCCGGTGTGAAGTACCGTCTCACCTTGGCTAGGATTCCCAACTTTTTTGATGCTAACTGAGCCTTAGCCTCGATAAACGGGCCAAAATTGTGTGTGGAAGTTAAAGTCACCCCAAGAAGCTCAATATGATCGGTTATCGGCACGATTACACCACGGAAAGTAGGAGCTGGTTCGAATTGGCTCCTTTTTGCGGAGAAGAGACACGCCTGGGTCTTAGCTGCATTAAACTTGACCAGGTTGGCATCGCCCCATTCGGAGACAGCCTTCAAGGTCAAGTTCAAGCGCCCAACCATGTCCTCACGGAGAGACTGGATCTGTGACCCACCAGCTCACGCGCTGGACACATCTCTCAGAAACTATGCTGTCGTCTGCATACCCAAAGGTACTGGGCGCAGATCGTTAATGTGCAGCAAGAATAAAGTTGCTGAGAGAACAGAACCCTGAGGGACCCCGGCATTAATTGCCAATTGGCCAGACGAGCATCCATCAATGACCACTCGAATGGACCGATCCTTCAGGAAGTCTTCAATCCAAACGCAAAGTTGAGTGGGTAAACCGAAAGAAGGAAGCTCAGCAATAAGGCTATCGTGCCAGACCCTGTCAAAAGCCTTGGAGATGTCAAGGGAAACAGCAAGTTCTTCCCCGTGCCTCTTGATAGCCTCACTCCAGATATGAATGTTAATGTCAAATATAAACTACGTAAAAAACACGTAACAACAACAAAACAAATATCGAGAAGTGGGCGAACGAAAAATCTGTCAAATAAATAGTCAACAAAGCGCGAGCGACGACGTCTTGGCCATTCTCGGCTATATTCGCATCGACCGATGAGTCCGTTGACGCGGTCTCAGAAAACGGGACAATTTTGCGTCCCAGAGATCATTGCGGGGACACCGGGACTCGTAATTATAAAAAGGGACAGTCCCGTTCAAAACGGGACGTCTGGTCACGTTATGCATGACACGTAGTGTTTAGTTTTTTTTTTTTCGACAAAACAAATCAAAATATGTGCGATATGCATAACAGGTCTTATGATAAAATTCACAAACATCGCTTTTATATATACTTGACATATGTTGGCTCATCGTGTACATTTTTACACAATATGTTTTCAAATGCATAAAACACAAGAAAAGAGTAGTTAGTAACTGACTTTACTTAGATATTTATTGTACGTTATTTATCGGGGAGATCTAACCATAATGCACTGTAAACGATCTTGAAATAAGCATGCATTTGTGTCACTTCGTGTAGAAATAAATGTGTATTTCTATTGAAACCTAAATAAAAATGTGCTGTACTAGAATTATTATACTAAAATGTCCAATTCTAGGGAAATCCGATTAGGCACATTTGTACGTATTCCGATAGTTATTTCCAGTTGAGTTTTCAAATCTAAATGGAAATCTAGACAATAGAACTCGTTGTAGAAATACACGGAATAGGAGATCATGTTTTGATGTCATTATTTATCTAGCTCGAAAATTAATTCATATTCTGGATATATGCATAATATGTTAGTCTATTTTAATTTGCGGACGGGAGGGAGAACCTTGCTTCAAATTACACGTAAAAATAGTTTCTGGTTTTTGACGAAATTAACACTAGATATTTAGTAATAAATATTAATTAATATTTTTATTAAGTACGGTACGTAGTGGATTTCCCTCCCGATAGGAAGGAACCCCTGATTCTATACTATTTTTATCGTCATACAGGTGGGTCGCACAGCGCTACACGTGGCCTGCGAAGGAGGTCACTCCTCGACTGCTGCATTCCTAATAACCAAAGGCGCGTCAAAGGAAGCAAGAGACAACTCAGGACGAACCCCATTGCACCTCGCAGCAGTGCATCGACACACTGAACTCGTGCAAGTCCTCCTCGACGCCGAATGTCTCGTGGACGCAGTTGACAACGTGAGTTTATGCTACCTTGGTACTTCGATCCTACGTTTTTGCGTGTTCGTGAGGACAAAAAGACACGAAACGTTTTGGTTACGTTCTCTACCTACCATCATTAATTTACATAACCTGTGTAACTTTAATGAAGTTTACTGACATCATAATAAGGTTCAGATTAATACGAATTTTATTTTAGTGCGAATTCAAAAATAACAAAACTAGACTACCCGAGTAGTAATGAGTAGACTTTTTTTCCTTCATAATAATAACTTTTCCACAAAAGTTGTTTTGGACCTGGATAACAAAACCCTAATATTGGGATTTCTCTTCACACAAAGCTCGCAATTATGCTTAGAAGTCATAAATAAAAGAAAATGTTATGAATAAAACATTGTGAGCTCATTACCTGCTAGCCGGGTGCGCGAATAACTAAAATAACAATGTTTTGTGGTTTTATATTTGGCAAGAGAAGTGACCCTTGGATGTATTGGCCCTTATTTCTGTAAAAATAAAGTGCAGTTTTAAATATCAATTGGTTTTCAGAACGATGTGACTGCATTGCAAATGGCGTGTGCTCAAGGCTGTCGTGGAATTGTTGAACATCTGCTTGCATTTGGCGCAAATGTGCACATGCAAAACAATGTGAGTCGATGTTATTGTGAATTTATTATTTTTTGCGGCAAAAGTAAACTCCGTTTTGCCCTTCGTTTTTAAAACTTTAGCAATTTTGTTAAAGAGCGGACCGCGATATCAAAAATATGTATCTGACATTATTAAACCTCTGAAGCACAGATTTAATAAGTAAGAAATAGGAGAGTCTTGAGTTATGCAGAAAACTGATATTAAAATAACTACGCAAAAAATAATAAAATGTTTGCATAAAAATACAATATTATTCTAAATTAATTTGAAATCCTACAGGTAGGATCCTCAGCTCTGCACGCAGCTTGCGCCGCTGACGCTACTGATATCGTAGAACTACTGTTAGCACACGGAGCAGATCCCGCACTTACCGACCAGGTAATAAAAAAACTTCAATATTTTAAAACATTTTATAAAAAAATGTAAATAAAATAGAAATCACTCAGGGGACACCCGGGTTTGAACCGGGGACCTCTCGATCTGCAGTCGAATGCTCTACCACTGAGCTATATCCCCACATGTGTGCAGGTACGAAAACACTCAATTAAACTTTGTTATCTAGTCAGCTTATGATGTCATTGTAAATTAACATACATTCTAGGTAGGCATGTAAGTTGATAAAGCCATGTTGTACGCCCACTGATAACAGGATATTATCGCTCTTGTAACAATGATGACTCAATTATTAAATTGTACATGCTCATTTGGGCTGTGATTTGATTTACAACTCTAGAATATCACATAATATGCGGTTGCGAACGGCCATAAAATGTATATATTTACTAAGATACTGTATGGATCAGTAAGCTTACTCAAACTGAATGCCATATTTGGCTTCTATTGATATTTGAAATTCTGTATTCAAATACAGATTTAAATATTTTAAATGTATTTGAGACGTTTTGTGTGAGTATATCATTACCTATATTATCTCAGATGTTGTAAGTTTCTAAGAAACCATTGCCCCACTCTTAAGAAATATCTTCTTTATTTATTTATTTGGAATAAGAAACAGTTTCATCTTATTATTATTTATTTATTTATTGTCATTAATATATGTTGCATTAGAATCTTAAAAAATAAGCCAGTGACCCACAAAACCGTTCACACGTCCGTCGCACGGTGGGCTGAAAATCGGCTTTCATAGACTTAGGCATTTTATTTTGCAAGTGCGAGTTTTTTTGCCGGATATCACTTCTATTAGTTATAACAATATACAAAAATGACACCAGAATTGATTCTGCACAGAAACGAAGGAATTATAATTTTTTTACGAAAATTTTGTATGGAGCTAGTATGAAAAATCGAAATATCTCTAAAACGGCAGCGATAACCGTAATATCCTTATAGGGGGTTATAGTACTAATTATTTATGATTTTTTGACATACGTTACATAATGGTTGTAGATGCCTTTTTTTTTTTAAATCGTCAAAATATTTTTATTTATTTTTACATATTTAAACGTTCCTTTTAGTGTTTAAGTTGAAGAATTCAGAGCTTTAACAACTCTTAACATAAAATAGCATCACCCCTATAGACCTGAAGGATTAGACAGAGGTGTGTAGTGTCTTGTTGATCTTGTAAGATTTCCAACAATACCAAATAGTTGAATATCAGTGTCAAAGTGCCCATGCTGTCGCTTCTTTTTGAAAGATAGGGGAATGAAATTGTTAATTGATCATACCCTAAAAGTATGATTACAACATAACCGGACACATAATAATAATAATATCCTTATAGGGGATTATAGTACTAACATTATTTATTTTAACATATGAAACTGTTCAAAACGATCCATGAACTGTGTCAAAGTTAAGAACATCGTTAGGAAGCATGCTTTTTCCCCAAATATTAAGAATATGTGAAAAAAAAAGACTGTATATAAACTTTTTATTGATAGGTAATTTAAATAAAACAGAAGTAACAAAAATAATATCTAATAAATTCAATTATACAAAATACATATTTGAAACTATAATTTATGAAATTATTAACTAAACATATTGGTACAATAAACTAACATAAATAAAAAAAGAATATAAAGAAAAATAATTAAATTTTACAAATTTTCTTTACAACTTTCGTTGTCGGACTCCAATTCCGAGTCAAAATCCAGATCGGATATACCTACAAACTCGAACTCAGTTTCCGGAAACTGTATTAGGTCGAGAGTTTCAGCAAAAAAGGTTGTCTTCCTTTTGGCATCTAACTTCGGCCTTTGTGCACTTAGAAAAGGATCCGAAGAAACAACAAGCATATTTAGGATATCTTGATTAGAATCTTGCCTGCTTCTTTTCCGCGAATGATGTTCCCGGAACCTCCTAAAATCTTTGTTTCGAGACTCTGAGGCTTCTTCCGAGAGAGTCCCAATCGGGACAATATCATTTTTTTCGATTATGTCAGCTCCGTGTATTAATAGTTTATGTACGGTTGATGACATGTAGTACCAGTCGTATAATTCCACGTACTTTTCTGCTGTTTTGCGAGCAAAATCTTTAAATTTGATGACATCGATCTTCTCACCAGATGTTATTGCTTGCAAAATAACAGCAAATCTTTTTATCAGGTTTTGATCCAACCCAGTAATAGCTGCAGTTTTATTGGGAAACTCGAAAAACTTCCTTGCGGTATTCCCGTCATTGGTAGTTCCCGAGCCTTGTTTTACTATATCAATTAACAGATTGAGCTCCTCTTTAAATTTATTTTGAATGTTTTTTTTTCTGTTTTGTAACATATCTTTATGCTCATTACTTCTTGCTGCCCACTGTTTGAAGTCAAGTCTGTACGCAATGTGTAACAGACATTCCATGCAATTTATACGGGCATGTAGGGATGATAGGCCAAATTCATATATGTCAGAACACACAGTTTTTGATGTTACAGCATCTAAGTGGTTCATTTCTGTTGGTTTTGCTAAGCACAGGTAGCATGATGCATTTGATCTAGCTTCAGAAAGGTACGTGCAGACTTTTGCGTCGATCATTGTCATCATTAGTTTATGAGTCACCCTGTTACTATTAATGCACTCTGTGGGGTTAAGGGCCTCAATTTCCTCATCCATTTTTCTTTTGTTATCAATGACAACTGCATGGCTTTCTTTTACAAAAGTGAACTGAACCGGACGACAATAAAAAGTTGAGCATGGTTTCGGGTTTGTCCATATAGTATTATCTCCATCTGTCAGTTTCAGTGACACCAAGGAGGTCATGAAAATGCTTGAATCATCATGCTCGCCGTCCATTTTCTGCTTGTATCGGCTTTCATTGGAAGCACCATCAAATCCCCACTTCGATATCAGCTTTAACTGCTTATTTTCCACATTATCAGAAAGACTTTGAAGAATCCGCTTCACCGTGATGTCAAGTAAAGCTTGAAGTGTAATTCTAGCTGATGAATCCGTAACTGATACTGATTGATTAGGAGGGTAGCATGCAAGCTTAGTTTGTTGCAGTTTATAGTAGGATGGGTAAATATCCTTAGCACCTTCCCGAATGGCAGTCTCTCGCAACGTAATATATTGCCACTTTGAAAGCTTAAGTGAAAGAAGCAATCCAAGTGCTTTCTCTGGTGTAAATATTACTGTTTTCTTAATGCTTTCCTTGATTTTAACGGCAGCTTCTGGATTTTTGATCATATAATTGATTACAGATGCGATATCTTCATAACCTTCTTCTTTTAAACGTGCTGCAGCTGCATATGCCAATTCACAGGAATCCTCGCCTATGTGCTCACTAGATCTTCTCTTTTTCTGTTTGCTTCCCAGATCTTTGAATGGTTTTCGGGACCTTTTTGTCATTGTTCCAACAGTCGATGATGTCGAAGGTTCTGGAGAGACTGAGCGTGCTCTTGGTATCTCATCAACAGTTGGTTCTTGATTTATTAAAGTTTGCACGCAACTCGGCCAATCAATATTTGCTTGCAACCACTCTCCGTACGTATTTCTAAACTTATCAAAGAATCGTTTAGATTTCTGCCACCTGTTTAAAGCAGCTCGCGTGAATCTCCGGCAAAATTCTTTGAGAGTTACTTGATCTTCGGCAGAAAGGCAATCGCCTATGCGGGACACAATTGCACTAAACAATACTTCATGATTAAATGAAGGACACTCACTTTTTAGAAGAACAAACAAATCTAAGTTGGTGATTAAACTTTCCATTCTAAGATTTTGTAGTCGCAAAGCAAATAGTTTTAGTGTTAGCAGTTACACGGTTGTGAACAATCTAAATTATGGAACAAAATTATAGCCCTTTTATTGTATAAAGTCAATAATTAGTTAACTACCCTCATTAAAGTTATAAAAGATATGATAATAAAAATTTATAATCGTCAAAAACATTTCGTAGAACTCATAGTAGAACTAATCAACATTAGCAAATCACATTAGCTCACTAATTATAAAAAGGTGAATGCAGTTCTTAGTTGGTATTGTTGCGAGATATTTCAAATCATTTAATCACTTAATAGGCTCATTAGAATCAGAAGACTACAACCATCATTCTAATTACTTAATTACTTGTCATCAGACTCATTAGATGACTACACAATATGTTATTTTGTATTTTGAACGTATGCAAGGTTTTAAAATTCCTTTTGTGTCGATATTATTATGTGTCCGGTTATGTTGTAATCATACTTTTAGGGTATGATCAATTAACAATTTAATTCCCCTATCTTTCTAAAAGAAGCGACAGCATGGGCACTTTGACACTGATATTCAACTATTTGGTATTGTTGGAAATCTTACAAGATCAACAAGATACTACACACCTCTGTCTAGTCCTTCAGGTCTATAGGGGTGATGCTATTTTATGTTAAGAGTTGTTAAAGCTCTGAATTCTTCAACTTAAACACTAAAAGGAACGTTTAATATGTAAAAATAAATAAAAATATTTTGACGATTTAAAAAAAAAAAGGCATCTACAACCATTATGTAACGTATGTCAAAAAATCATAAATAATTAGTACTAAAACCTCCTATAAGGATATTACGGTTATCGCTGCCGTTTCAGAGATATTTCGATTTTTCATACTAGCTCCATACAAAATTTTCGTAAAAAAAATATAATTCCTTCGTTTTTGTGCAGAATCAATTCTGGTGTCATTTTTGTATATTGTTATAACAAATAGAAGTGATATCCGGCACAAAAACTGGCACTTGCAAAATAAAATGCCTAAGTCTATGAAAGCCGTTTTTCAGCCCACCGTGCGTCGGTCTAAAAATATATATAATTTTCTCATGACATTATATCGTAAACATATCGCCACACTCCTTTCTTTTACTTCCATGTTATGTTCAATAAGTAATAAATATAACATTTTGCAAAAACAAACCCAAACCATTGTTTACAGATTAACATTGACATTGACATTAACATTCACATAACCTTAAGCATAAGGTCAGCGTTTAGTTAAAAAATATATTTAAGAAAACAAAAGAATAGATGCTGGTAGCCTGGTACCTACCTAATTACACAATTTCACCTAATAACTTTAACTTGTCATTTCACATCAATGTCCATAAAATGTGAATTTATGTAATTAGAATCAACAAGATACCATGAGTGCATTATTACAAACACCGAGAACATGATAAGCCCATACTGCATACAAAGAATTGCTCCGGTGCATGTATTGAACCCGCGACTCGCAGCGCAGCAGTCAATCACTCAATCACTGCGACAATCAAGTCTTCATTCGCTGTCATTCGCATGCACTATTTCTCCTATTTTTCTAAATGTATGTAAACGTAGTAGAAAACCTAACAAATACCTACATGGTTGTAAATGTATGTCCCAGAATGAATTGTATGGATTTCAAAAAAGACTGCTTACGGTGTTTTTTGTCATGGTTAGTCCGAATTAGAACCAATTTAAAAATAAATATGATTTAATATAATTTACGAAACTCTTTCGGCGTTTATATATTCATATTTGTCTAGATGATATACCAGGCAAACATAAAATGAAACGTATCGTATTTAATACATTAGATTGCAAACGATCACGCGGCGATGGAATTTGCATGCTACGTAAACGTTCAGGATTTCATACATTATTGATGGCACTCATTCGGAATAACGAAGGATATATTTTTTTGCTGGATGTATTTCGATTTTCATTCAAATTTCTTACCACGGGAGCGCCTGATTCTAAACATCAGGTTTTGAATTCACGATTTATCACCTATTCTACTAACAATTTACTACTTTTTATATCGAAAATGTGCGAAATTTCCACGCAAACGTAATTGTAGACTAATATTTATAAAATTGTCCTATCAGCAAGTAAAACTTTTCGACTTTAACACAGCAATTTCAAAAATACTTACAAAAGAACAATATGCGTACCTACATGTCTATTTTTCAACTTTTTCCTTTAAACATACCTACTGTAATTTTATACATTAGTGAAATACTCAATACAACAAAATTAATATGACTTGTATCTTCTTAGTATTTCAGGTATTTCACCAACACGTATTCGCTTTACATAATGCAATAAGCAATGTATTCAGTAGGTATGTAAAGACCTTGCTAAAGCCATATGCTATGGGTTATTTAATTTAAATTACCTATGTACATAATACCCAAGAGTTTCTAACGCACCAGCTTATTAAAATCTGTGTTTACTATTCAGGGCAACATAAACCATAAAGTACAGTAAATGTCGGGACTTCGAGACTCGTGTACAGAATCAGGCAGCAGGCTCAGGTTCACTGAATTATTGAAGCGGCTCGACCTCCGTACCGACTCTACTCTCTTGGTACATTCATATCTATTGCATAATACAACTTGCAAACTGTACGCCGTGTATGTGCTGTAATCCTTTACTGAAAGACAAACGGGAATATTCTAGTTCTAGATAAGAGGATACATAATTTTGTCAAAAGTTTACCTAACCACTAACTACTACTAGTTATACTAACTAGTTGTCTGTGTCTAAAATTGCGCTGGCCCAATCTCTTAAATGAAAGAAAATTTTAAGTTCCTTCATGAAACCCATTCTAGACATACGAAAGGATTTCTCGACTCATGCCTCTTTAAGTCTTCAACTAGTTAGTTATGTTCAGTTAAATCTGTTCTTACACGTGTTTTCCTGGTAGCTAGTTTCTAGAAAACTTAAAATATCCCTACACAGTATACCTGAGATATCCCCTAATAATAAATGTGAAAGCCAAGTGCTCTGTAACGGCTTGACTTCACTACATAGTATAAAACAAAGTCGCTTCCCGCCGTCTGTCCCTATGTATGCTTAGATCTTTAAAACTATGTGACAGATTTTGATGCGTTTTTTTTAATAGATAGAATGATTCAAGAGGAAGGTTTTCGTGTAATTTATTAAGGTTTGCGGACGAAGTAGCGGGCAGGAAGCTAGTATTATAAAAAAGTAAATATCTATCTATCGGTATACACCTGGTTTCTTTTTCTCAAAGTTTTTGAATCATAGCTCCAGTCATACACAACATACCATAGTTCTCTACGACCTATGTGTTTACAAAATAAATTCTACTGTGTTTCAACTAGACAAGCTACCACAGAAATCTTAATAATAAGCCTTATTATTAAGATTTCTGTGCAAGCTACCCAACATAAAATCATACATTTCTTTAAAAAAATTATTATTTCGTCAGCTTATGAATTTACCACAATTAATAACAATAATTATTAATTGTGGCAGACAGGAACAATGCTACAGGAAACTGCAGAACAACTTTTTTATTTTATTTATTTATTATACAATTAATGTACATACACACATACAACATACATACAAGACAGAAACAAAAATATCTACCAGCATACCTGCGAAAAGAGAGTCGAAACCAAGATTGTAGACATCGTTACCTATTCATGAATAGGTTCAGTGAAAGTATTATATGTTTTCATTAAACATCACCATCTGCCTAGACTATATATAATATTTACTGTATACATTGAAAGCAAATAAATTAATATGAATATGTTAGAATCGGCTTTCAGTCTCACCATGTGCAACTGAGTACCATATACAATATACATATGTACTGAACTGAGTACATGAAGCGAGTGCCTATTTGAGCTTGTAGAGGCAGATTGAGTCACACGATACCCCTTCGCATAACTGCTATCAGATTTTCTACTACTAGTTACGACTGTTAAAAATATTACAAAATAACTGTGCCCTCGAATTCTGTCGCGAGAGTGTCGATAATATTATCTGTAACGTATGTTTTCCCACGTAAATTACGATTCTGTGGGAACAGCAGGATAAAAGTCTATACGTTTTTCTATCTCTCCTCTCCTCCATCTTCTAGTGAAAGTCCTATTAAAATCGATCCAGCCGTTCTGTAGATTAGCCCGGACAAACAGAAAAGACAGGCCAAGAAAAAAAAAATGTTTGTATTGGAGTATCGTTTCAATAAATATAAGCGCTTGAGAAAATACAGGTATTTTGAAATCACAAATAGACAGTTCAATTTTGTTTATATCTTCTTAACATAGTTTAAAGCAAAGTCGCTTCCCTGTGTCTGTCCCTATGTATGCTCAAATCTTTAAAACTACGCAACGGATTTTGATGCAGTTTCTTTCAATTGAAAGAGTGATTCAATAGGAAGGTTTTTAAGTATATAACATGCATAATATAGTAGAGAAACACTGATAATTTTTGAGGTTTCTAATGTGTTGTCGCAAATAAACACATTTTTTGCGCTTGCTTTCCAAACGCTGGCTGAACCCTACGAGATAGATCAAAATAATGTACTACAGTATTGTACACCTTAAAAGGTCAACAAAAATGTCCTCAATGGCATCTGTCTATCTCTTATAGATAACCCACAACAACCATTTTTTATCCTTTACTTTTTACGAGAAATACGAGCATATTTTACGAAGCGATTTTAAGCAATACAGCATTAGTCCTTATCCAATTAAGTACCATAAATACATTGTGTATTTAATATAAATCAATATTGCCCTTTACAGAATATAATTTAAATAAATAGTTTCGAAGATATTACAGATTTAAAATGCAAGGACATAGTGGTTGCCGCGCGGTGCCGGCGGAGGCACGGCGCGCGTGCCTATGTTGCTTAGATTTGAGCGTTGAATGTTTTTCCCATGGTAAATTATGTGTCGCACTTTCAAGAGTAATTACTAAAGAGACCATGTATGTCGAATGACAAAAAGGCTGTCAACGATGTATATAAAGTCATTCTATAGTATATTTAATATAAACATAGCACCCGTGCGAAGCCGGGGCGGGTCGCTAGTAGGTTATATAAATAAAGGCTTGTGACTAAACGCCTACCAGTAAAGTAGGTACATATTTTACTACCTAAAAATTGAAAATGCTTACCGAAATGGATAAATGCTCACCAAATAACCTTATCTAACCTAACCTAACCTTAATATTTTGTTTTAGTAAAATTGGTGAGCATTTCTCCATTTTGGTAAGCATTTTTTAAGCCATAAATAAAATTGAAGTATGTTCTTCCGTGCATCGAAGAGTATGTACCTACGTAAAGTTGTTACTTTCCGACAAACCCACAAACCGACAAAACAACCGACTGACGTTTCTTGACCTTGAAGATTGACCAGTCCATATGTTATTTATTGAACCACTAGCTTCCTATAAACATTCTTAATTTTAATTAAAAATAATTTTAACACTAGTCGTCATGTGGGGATATAGCTCAGTGGTAGAGCATTCGACTGCAGATCGAGAGGTCCCCGGTTCAAACCCGGGTGTCCCCTGTGAATATGTTTTTTGATGATGTCAGCATAAAAGCATATTTTAAATACTACATATTTACATATATTTAGGTATATAAAACCGTTTTCTTATAAATTGTTCTGTAAATCGCGATTGTTTTATCTTCGTTAAGTGGTTGGTAATGATATAGTTACTTAAAATACACTTTACCAACCATTAAAATATTACTTTTCTTGAGAATTAATGTTTAGAGCCGATCTTTTGAGCTTCAATCAATAAAACTCATTAAAAATAAAACAAAAAATCTGTATTGTTTTTTGAGTTTTGAATAATACTTATTACCACTCAAAGATGAATATTTAATTTGGGCATGAATAATTTTAGAATTTTGATTACTCTCAATATTATTCAAGAACAAAATAACTGTTGAGTTTCGAATAACAAAATAATAGAATAACTACTTTTGAGCTTTCGGTCAACCGAGGATTGAGTTCGAAAGAGTTCTTGTATTTCTTGCTACCCTAGTACATCAGTAGATTTATGTTGAAACATGCTATTGTTATCTTTAACAATGTACGTAAACAGTGAACAAGTCTGCTATTATTTTATTGAAATAATAATGGATCCGCAACTATTTACAAGTCATTGTGTTCGTCCGTTTATCCCTCGGGAAATTACACACAAATATCAGAATATTGTTTAAATTCTACCATTCGCAACTAAATAGGTTATAATTTAACGTAAACCAACATTCTCTCATCTCGTTTGAAATATTTCAATTATTCAATGTTACTGATTAAATGGTATTGAATTAATTATTTCACCTGACTACTATTCAGCCACGTTATTATCCTAATGGTACAGATTATACAAACTGAACAAGAGATCTCTATATAATTTCCAAGAATATATATGTTACAGTTAAAACCCGTTTTTCGTTAGAACTCGTTTTCCCTAGGACTAGGTTTTACTAAAGGCATTGTTAAAACTAGAAATACCTATGTACCTAATAAAAGTAACAATCTTACACTAAAAGAACAATTTAGGGAACATCGACATGAATTAGTTACCAAGGTGAACACAACAAGGTGACAATATTAATTATTAGTAAATAAAATAATCAAACAAATCAACAGAACACAATCACAAAATTTCAAAAACGAACATTGTTAAGGAACTTTGGTTAACATGCAAGAAATAATCAAAATACCTTAAAATTAAAAAAGAATGAGGTATCGCGACCAATCATAACAAGGTACGATGAACTGTTCAATTTTGAGCATTAGTTAATTCTAGTTTTAACAAACGCCTTTAGTCATAACTAGTTCTAACTAGGGAAACCGCGTTCTTTCTAAAAACTAGTTTTAACTGAACATATATATAGGTAACTATCCTAACACACACAATGTGGATATTGTTTCAACTTTATCGCCGTTTAATAATCTAAAAATTCCTTCTAAGAGAAGTTATCTACATGATTAGGTATACTCGTAGCTATTAATAATTATTTATACTAAGAGTCGCGTGGAGCTTCGCTCCCGTGGAGTTTTAAATATAACCTCCTTCTTATGCAGTCGGATATAGTCTATAACCTTCCTCAAGCTTCAAGCTTCTTCCATACCAAATTTCATCTAAATCTATCCAGCACTTTCGAAGATTAGCGCATTCAAACAAACTTTTCCTCTTTATAATATTAGTGTAACACAAATATAGACCATACAGACAATCTCAACTTTAATAACGCAAAACTAAGCACAACACAACCTTACACGTCGAGAGCTCAACCCAAAGAGAGACAGACGGTGATCGCGCCATGTCGACCGGTGTTGCCAACATATAGAAGATAGATGTCCCGCCGGGGTTGCGGGAATGTTCCAAAGATTTATAGGGGCCCCTGATCGCCAAGGGCAACTGCAGGAACAGGGTGGGTTTTTAGTCAATATCAGTAGCACTCATATGATGATTTTCCCACCGAAAAAATACTAATCTATACTAATATTATAAAGCGGAAAAGTTTGTTAGTTTGTTTGTTTGTTTGCTTGAACGCGCTAATCTTCGAAAGTACTGGGTGGATTTGGATGAAATTTGGTATGGAAGTAGCTTGAAGCTTGAGGAAGGTTATAGGCTACTTTTTACCCGACTGCAAAAAGGAGAGTTATGTTTTTACCGTGATAGAATCCACGGGAGCGAAGCCCCGCGAGAGTACTAGTATTACATAAATTACTACAAACATTAAACCAAATGAGACAGGATAGCGATATAATTAGTAAGCTATACTCTAACAAAATTATAGTGAGTAGGTAGGTAATTGTTTTCTTTTTTTACCGTTAAAATAGCAACCGAATCGAATATGAATATTATGTCAGGTCAATATTTGTATCAACTTTAGTTAAAATACAAAAAACAAAATGAAAGTATATGTCTGTCGCAGTAGCCTTGTCATTTAAATAATATAGAATAATTTAATTTAGTTGATACCTAGGGCATCACATAAATAGAAAGGAATCCGTAATCAGAATCTTCATTTAATCACAAATGTAAAAATCTAAGAAAAAATATATAAAAGAAAGTACCTAATATACTTACTGTCATATCTTACAACCTTTGAGCCCAGGCAGGACATGATTGGTTTCAATGGCTATGCAAATCTCTATTTAATATGATTATGCGAAAGTAAGTCTGTCTGCCTATCTGTTACACTTTCAGGTCTAAACCATTTAACCGATTATGATAAAATTGGTACAGATCTCTGTACCAATTTTATCATAATCGGGTGGTTAAAAATAAGCCTTGTCTTCCCTAAAAATAACCTATTCACGCGCGAGTGAAACCGCAGGCAGAAGTTAAAATAGAATTAATACGAGTATTTTTTAAATTTACAAATGATTTCTTTTTAGTTTGATCCGATGATCAAAATATATGTTTTATATGCTCTTTAAGATATATATATATTTCTTTTTACAAGATATTACTTACATAGAAATGTGTACCTACATAATTATCAAGCAACACCTGTATTACATTACTAAATTCGTAAGGTACAATTACAATGACCAGAAGCAACATCGCATTAAATAGAAGATTATGGCCATAAAAATATACTCATAAATCATAAAATATTTTTTTAGCCTCTCTTAGTTCATTTAGTTCAAATAGAATGTGGGGTTTAATATTTTGTATTAATTAGTTGTTTATTGGATTTTTTCATACTTTTTAAAGGGCGGATAGTTGTAAAAGCAGTGTTGCCAATTTTAAAAACCTCCCCTATATTTGGTCTTAAAATAATTTAAACTATAACATTTTTCCTTAATATTTTTTTACTGTTGATAGGCTTGCGTTTGACCGCCATCTCACCTGATGTAAAGTGATGATGTGGTCGAAGATGGAGCACGCTTACCTAGAAGTAACTTATTCACTCTTGACTTAAAGACCCCAGGACCCTGGTTATAGCTATCAGGAAACACATACTCCGGTAGAGAATTCTTCCCCTTAGCTGTACCTACGCATAATAAAACAATTCCCAAAACGTTTTGTGCGTATGAGTTGGATGTCTAGATGGATGTCCACCATGTAACGATGGCGCAGCGCCGTTTGACTATTTTTTTTGTATTTTATCATAATTAAAATACGGTATTTTTGTTAATTACGCCTTTAAATAATATTTATTATTTTACTAACTAAATATTTCTTTGGTTGACTAATCACTTACAGTCAGGCTAATTTAGATTACTTGTTGGTAACACTATCACCCAATGCCAATGTGAAAGGTGAACTGTCACAACTGAAAAATCTTTTAAACTTGGAAATGTTTTATTTTACATAGTGTATTACATTCTCTTTGTAATTGACCATAGAGCAGGCTAATCGATCAAGATTTGTTATGATGTGTCGATGGGTGGTGGAAGTTGCAAATGGGTGCATAAAACGCGTTTATAAATTATTTCGCCAAGAATACTTCAACCGTACATCGACACACCTGATGTTAGATTTTAATATACCATGTGCACTTCTCAATAAGTTCCATGCACCAATAAATGTGGACGACCGACCTGATGCTCAACAGTTCCTGGAAATAGCTAAAGCTAGATTAAAAAGAAGAAATTATTTGGGAGAGTACATTCAACATGAAAATATGAATATCTATTCATATTTTTGAGGAGAGCAATTTTCTTAACTATGGATGCCAAACATCCTCATTTAGATACATTTACAAAACTGTTACTACATAATGAGGATGACAGTAGCTCTAGGGTCGTATCCGATTAAACAGGCACGGTCATATTATGGGTAGCGTATTTGTAGGAACGAAAAATACGAAATTGAAGTAGCAAATAGCATTGAGGATGAATTGCCGTTGGTATTGGGAACGGATAAGTATTTAGTAAGGGGAAGAATTAAGTCACGAAATATTAGCAGTAAGGTGTATTACGCCTACATTTTAGTTAATAGGGCTATAAGTAACTCAGTGGCTGATATTACCAGTTATTATTACAATTGTTTGGTGCATAATCTGCTGTGCTTACATTATGAACATTTTGTGGTATCTAATTTGGGTTCGATTTAGGTTTGATGAGCCGCCGCCGGCTCCGTTTTTAGACGACATATTTTATGAATACTTTACAAGCATTTTTATTCTATTTCCTATACGTACCTATAAACCTATATAACTATATATATGAAATATTATTATTATTTAGGATCATTAATTGGTTTCTTGAAACCGTTTTCTGTTGTTTTATGTGCATTTAAATCATATTGTTGTAAAGGACTGATTTTTTTAGTGAAAGGTTTGTTACAAAACTAACCTCAAACCTGAACAGAAAATCTATGAAGAACAAAAGCCCTACAAAATAAAAGAATAATTTTTATTTCCTTTGGAAGTACGACATCACCCCTCTTTTATATTCAATTTATGAGGTAAATACAAAATATTTGGATGCGCAACCACGGTTAGAAGAACATTGGGCATTCTCTTTTGCTTATATTTAAATTACAACATTCAATGAAATAATTGTAGAAATATGTACCAGATTAAACATTCCATACAGAAAATAATACCTAACTTTCAATTTAATAAGTAGGTATGTCATAAATATTATTTAATAATTATGAATAATATTTGCATATTTCGTGGCAATGTCAAAATTAAATGCACCTGCTTGTATCTAGTTGAATTGTTATAATTGTGAATTTATTATAATTGAGAAAGCTTTCAATAGAATACGTTTTATTTATTGATTAGGAATGTGCACAATTATTTTGTAAACAAGTTGATAGTCGCTGCTGCTTTTGGTGACTAGTGACTTACTTGCTTAAACTTACGTTCTTAAAACTGGGCCACAATGTGGTACGGTATTCACGACCAATCGGCAGAGACTTTACATATATCCTAAATTATCTACACGTTAATTCAAAGTATCCTGTATTTGGATACAGGATACACACACACACCCACTAAAGTATCGTTCATGATTAGCTAATTCCAACAAGTCGTTTGCTTAGGCCCCTCTTTACCCATTTAATATGGAAAGTTCGTCAGGCAGAGTTGAGCACTTCACTCAAGTACTTGGCACGCGTAAAGCACCTTCAGGTACCAGGTAAACAGAAACGCGAAGCGATACATATTGATATTGTGAAAGAAAAACAGAAAACAGAGTTTTTGACGAATGATCTGGACGTTACAAACAAGGCTCTATAAGTCTATAATTATGTTTACTTAGGTACCGGTCCAGGTACTTACGTACCTTCGAAGCGTTACGCCAAATTTTGATTTATCTTAAACTAGCTGACCCGCCACGACTTCGTTCGCGTGGTATCCTACCCCTACCCAACCGATACCCTACGCCTATCCTACCCCTACCCTACCCTACCCTACCCTACCCTACCCCTACCCTACCCCTACCCAACCGATACCCTACGCCTATCCTACCCCTACCCTACCCTACCCCTACCCTACCCTACCCCTACCCTACCCGTATCCTACCCCTACCCTACCCCTACCCAACCGACACCCTACCCCTATCCTACCCCTACCCTACCCTACCCCTACCCTACCCCTACCCTACCCCTATCCTACCCCTATCCTACCCCTACCCAACCGATACCCTACCCCTATCCTACCCCTACCCTACCCTACCCCTACCCTACCCCTACCCTAACCCTACCCTACCCCTACCCTACCCCTAACCTAACCCTGCCCTACCCCTACCCTACCCCCACCCTACCCCTACCCTAATGATATCATGTTTTTTGAATTTTGAACATTCATGCATTATGAATATCGGGTCACTGACCTGTTGTAAGTGCGGCAACAGCGCGGGTCTGTAGTGATTTGATCTTTTGGCGCCACTTATAATAGTAATGGTCAGAAAAAACAATTACATTGAATCAAAGATTACAGGCACCTCTCGCCCGCTGATTATTTATTAGTGCAATTATTATTAATCACTATCTGGATCACTGTTCAAACACTTAGCTAAGTAGCTATGAAAGTAACTAAACTTTTCGTGTTCAATATACCTAAACTGAATCGTCCGTCGGCGTCGTAGAAGGTTATTTCTGACATTTGACAAGAGTTTTTTAGAATTTAATTATCACGAGGCATGATTAATAAAAATAAAACACAATAAACACTAAGCATCAAATTTCGCACAAAACACTTAACTATTTAACTAAATACTGTCACTAAAATAAAGCTTCTAATTTCGCACATTATGATAGAAACACACAAAGTAGAATCACAAACAGACGAGTGGCGGGCGGGCGCCGCACGGTGGGCTGAAAAACGGCTTTCATAGACTTAGGCATTTTATTTTGCAAGTGCCAGTTTTTGTGCCGGATATCACTTCTATTTGTTATAACAATATACAAAAATGACACCAGAATTGATTCTGCACAAAAACGAAGGAATTATAATTTTTTTACGAAAATTTTGTATGGAGCTAGTATGAAAAATCGAAATATCTCTGAAACGGCAGCGATAACCGTAATATCCTTATAGGAGGTTTTAGTACTAATTATTTATGATTTTTTGACATACGTTACATAATGGTTGTAGATGCTTTTTTTTTTTTTTAAATCGTCAAAATATTTTTATTTATTTTTACATATTAAACGTTCCTTTTAGTGTTTAAGTTGAAGAATTCAGAGCTTTAACAACTCTTAACATAAAATAGCATCACCCCTATAGACCTGAAGGACTAGACAGAGGTGTGTAGTATCTTGTTGATCTTGTAAGATTTCCAACAATACCAAATAGTTGAATATCAGTGTCAAAGTGCCCATGCTGTCACTTCTTTTAGAAAGATAGGGGACTGAAATTGTTAATTGATCATACCCTAAAAGTATGATTACAACATAACCGGACACATAATAATATCGACACAAAAGGAATTTTAAAACCTTGCATACGTTCAAAATACAAAATAACATATTGTGTAGTCATCTAATGAGTCTGATGACAAGTAATTAAGTAATTAGAATGATGGTTGTAGTCTTCTGATTCTAATGAGCCTATTAAGTGATTAAATGATTTGAAATATCTCGCAACAATACCAACTAAGAACTGCATTCACCTTTTTATAATTAGTGAGCTAATGTGATTTGCTAATGTTGATTAGTTCTACTATGAGTTCTACGAAATGTTTTTGACGATTATAAATTTTTATTATCATATCTTTTATAACTTTAATGAGGGTAGTTAACTAATTATTGACTTTATACAATAAAAGGGCTATAATTTTGTTCCATAATTTAGATTGTTCACAACCGTGTAACTGCTAACACTAAAACTATTTGCTTTGCGACTACAAAATCTTAGAATGGAAAGTTTAATCACCAACTTAGATTTGTTTGTTCTTCTAAAAAGTGAGTGTCCTTCATTTAATCATGAAGTATTGTTTAGTGCAATTGTGTCCCGCATAGGCGATTGCCTTTCTGCCGAAAAACAAGTAACTCTCAAAGAATTTTGCCGGAGATTCACGCGAGCTGCTTTAAACAGGTGGCAGAAATCTAAACGATTCTTTGATAAGTTTAGAAATACGTACGGAGAGTGGTTGCAAGCAAATATTGATTGGCCGAGTTGCGTGCAAACTTTAATAAATCAAGAACCAACTGTTGATGAGATACCAAGAGCACGCTCAGTCTCTCCAGAACCTTCGACATCATCGACTGTTGGAACAATGACAAAAAGGTCCCGAAAACCATTCAAAGATCTGGGAAGCAAACAGAAAAAGAGAAGATCTAGTGAGCACATAGGCGAGGATTCCTGTGAATTGGCATATGCAGCTGCAGCACGTTTAAAAGAAGAAGGTTATGAAGATATCGCATCTGTAATCAATTATATGATCAAAAATCCAGAAGCTGCCGTTAAAATCAAGGAAAGCATTAAGAAAACAGTAATATTTACACCAGAGAAAGCACTTGGATTGCTTCTTTCACTTAAGCTTTCAAAATGGCAATATATTACGTTGCGAGAGACTGCCATTCGGGAAGGTGCTAAGGATATTTACCCATCCTACTATAAACTGCAACAAACTAAGCTTGCATGCTACCCTCCTAATCAATCAGTATCAGTTACGGATTCATCAGCTAGAATTACACTTCAAGCTTTACTTGACATCACGGTGAAGCGGATTCTTCAAAGTCTTTCTGATAATGTGGAAAATAAGCAGTTAAAGCTGATATCGAAGTGGGGATTTGATGGTGCTTCCAATCAAAGCCGATACAAGCAGAAAATGGACGGCGAGCATGATGATTCAAGCATTTTCATGACCTCCTTGGTGCCACTGAAACTGACAGATGGAGATAATACTATATGGACAAACCCGAAACCATGCTCAACTTTTTATTGTCGTCCGGTTCAGTTCACTTTTGTAAAAGAAAGCCATGCAGTTGTCATTGATAACAAAAGAAAAATGGATGAGGAAATTGAGGCCCTTAACCCCACAGAGTGCATTAATAGTAACAGGGTGACTCATAAACTAATGATGACAATGATCGACGCAAAAGTCTGCACGTACCTTTCTGAAGCTAGATCAAATGCATCATGCTACCTGTGCTTAGCAAAACCAACAGAAATGAACCACTTAGATGCTGTAACATCAAAAACTGTGTGTTCTGACATATATGAATTTGGCCTATCATCCCTACATGCCCGTATAAATTGCATGGAATGTCTGTTACACATTGCGTACAGACTTGACTTCAAACAGTGGGCAGCAAGAAGTAATGAGCATAAAGATATGTTACAAAACAGAAAAAAAAAACATTCAAAATAAATTTAAAGAGGAGCTCAATCTGTTAATTGATATAGTAAAACAAGGCTCGGGAACACCAATGACGGGAATACCGCAAGGAAGTTTTTCGAGTTTCCCAATAAAACTGCAGCTATTACTGGGTTGGATCAAAACCTGATAAAAAGATTTGCTGTTATTTTGCAAGCAATAACATCTGGTGAGAAGATCGATGTCATCAAATTTAAAGATTTTGCTCGCAAAACAGCAGAAAAGTACGTGGAATTATACGACTGGTACTACATGTCATCAACCGTACATAAACTATTAATACACGGAGCTGACATAATCGAAAAAAATGATATTGTCCCGATTGGGACTCTCTCGGAAGAAGCCTCAGAGTCTCGAAACAAAGATTTTAGGAGGTTCCGGGAACATCATTCGCGGAAAAGAAGCAGGCAAGATTCTAATCAAGATATCCTAAATATGCTTGTTGTTTCTTCGGATCCTTTTCTAAGTGCACAAAGGCCGAAGTTAGATGCCAAAAGGAAGACAACCTTTTTTGCTGAAACTCTCGACCTAATACAGTTTCCGGAAACTGAGTTCGAGTTTGTAGGTATATCCGATCTGGATTCTGACTCGGAATTGGAGTCCGACAACGAAAGTTGTAAAGAAAATTTGTAAAATTTAATTATTTTTCTTTATGTTCTTTTGTTATTTATGTTAGTTTATTGAACCAATATGTTTAGTTAATAATTTCATAAATTATAGTTTCAAATATGTATTTTGTATAATTGAATTTATTAGATATTATTTTTGTTACTTCTGTTTTATTTAAATTACCTATCAATAAAAAGTTTATATACAGTCTTTTTTTTTCACATATTCTTAATATTTGGGGAAAAAGCATGCTTCCTAACGATGTTCTTAACTTTGACACAGTTCATGGATCGTTTTGAACAGTTTCATATGTTAAAATAAATAATGTTAGTACTATAATCCCCTATAAGGATATTATTATTATTATGTGTCCGGTTATGTTGTAATCATACTTTTAGGGTATGATCAATTAACAATTTCATTCCCCTATCTTTCAAAAAGAAGCGACAGCATGGGCACTTTGACACTGATATTCAACTATTTGGTATTGTTGGAAATCTTACAAGATCAACAAGACACTACACACCTCTGTCTAGTCCTTCAGGTCTATAGGGGTGATGCTATTTTATGATAAGAGTTGTTAAAGCTCTGAATTCTTCAACTTAAACACTAAAAGGAACGTTTAAATATGTAAAAATAAATAAAAATATTTTGACGATTTTTAAAAAAAAAAGGCATCTACAACCATTATGTAACGTATGTCAAAAAATCATAAATAATTAGTACTATAACCCCCTATAAGGATATTACGGTTATCGCTGCCGTTTTAGAGATATTTCGATTTTTCATACTAGCTCCATACAAAATTTTCGTAAAAAAATTATAATTCCTTCGTTTCTGTGCAGAATCAATTCTGGTGTCATTTTTGTATATTGTTATAACTAATAGAAGTGATATCCGGCAAAAAAACACGCACTTGCAAAATAAAATGCCTAAGTCTATGAAAGCCGATTTTCAGCCCACCGTGCGCCGCCGCGCAGGCGGTTACTTCAAAGACGCAAAGAAAGTACGTCGTGCGGCACTCGTGCGCGTACAAATTATGAGGCGTGGATCGTCACAGGATTGCAACGACACACTGACCTAAATTTATTGTTACACGTTTGGGCAAGGAAGTGAAGTTATCATAAACGAAACTAGATTTATCTCTTTCGCACACACTAAATTTTCTATTAATAGAGTGCATAGTGCAACTTCCTTTTCTTATCTAACTCTGATGACACGCATTATGAGTCTTATTAGACTGATTTAAGGTATAATTTGCTATAAATAAAATGTAAAACATAATCTGGCGAAATTTTTTAAATAGCGAGTTGGCAACGTGTTGTTTTACCGATGCGTTGGACCCGGGAACCGATATTCATAAATGGTGTTCTATGTCGTATCCAGTGTTATGCCATTTAGTTTGTTTGATTATATTTTATTTTTAATTTCGAAGTTGTGATTTTTTTGATACTGTAGAATTATTTCTATAAACTAGTATTGTACGTGTTTTAATTTATGACCGTAATGTCTTCTCCACTTTGTATATAGATAGACTAGTATTTGCGTGTTGCGCGAGGTGCAAGCACCTCGCGTGTTGTGAAAAAATAAAAAAAAAGGGGGGGGGGGTGATGGGGGGAGATGGGGGGGGTTCAGTATTTGCGTGTTGCGCGAGGTGCAAGCACCTCGCGTGCTTGTGAAAAAAAAAAGTGGGGGGGGGGGGGCGGGGGTGATGGGGGGGGGTTTAGTATTTGCGTGTTGCGCGAGGTGCAAGCACCTCGCGTGCTTGTGAAAAAAAAAAAAAAAAGGGGGGGGGGGAAATGGGGGGGGGGGTTGCACAATTATTTCGACTAAAGCATTGCCCCTCTAAATGAATCTGAAAAAAAAATGTTCCAAGTCTCTTAGATTCCGAGATCCGCCTAAAGGGGGGAGAAGGGGGGTGGGGGGGGGACTTTGAAAAATGGTTTTTACTTTACCGAGCCTCCTCTATACGAATCCATAAAAAGAAAAAAATACGGGTCTCGTAGTTTCCGAAATACGATAGGGGGGGGGGGGGGAGAAGGGGGGGGAAAAGGGGAGGTTTGGCACTTTTCCCGTAGGTTTGAGAGTTACTTGTTTACGAATCTGTCAAAATATACCCACCTCCCCATCCACCATCTGGGAGAACAATTATGTCAATGAGTGAGTGAGTGAGTCAGTGAGTGGTAATCTAGCTTTATATAATATAACTAGTATTTGCGTGTTGCGCGAGGTGCAAGCACCTCGCGTGTTGTGAAAAAATAAAAAAAAAGGGGGGGGGGGTGATGGGGGGAGATGGGGGGGGTTCAGTATTTGCGTGTTGCGCGAGGTGCAAGCACCTCGTGTGCTTGTGAAAAAAAAAAGTGGGGGGGAGATGGTGGGGTTTAGTATTTGCGTGTTGCGCGAGGTGCAAGCACCTCGCGTGCTTGTGAAAAAAAAAACAAAAAAAAAAAAAAAGAGGGGGGGGGGTGATGGGGGGGGGGGTTGCACAAGTATTTCGACTAAAGCATTGCCCCTCTAAATGAATCTGAAAAAAAAAATGTTCCAAGTCTCTTAGATTCCGAGATCCGCTTAAAGGGGGGGAGAAGGGGGGCGGGGGGGGGACTTTGAAAAATGTTTTTTACTTTACCGAGCCTCCTCTATACGAATCCGTAAAAAGAAAAAAATACGGGTCTCGTAGTTTCCGAGATACGATAGGGGGGGGGGGAGAAGGGGGGGGAAAGGGGAGGTTTGGCACTTTTCCCGTAGGTTTGAGAGTTACTTGTTTACGAATCTGTCAAAATATACCCACCTCCCCATCCACCATCTGGGAGAACAATTATGTCAATGAGTGAGTGAGTCAGTCAGTGGTAATTTAGCTTTATATAGTATAACTAGTATTTGCGTGTTGCGCGAGGTGCAAGCACCTCGCGTGCTTGTGAAAAAAAAAAAAAAAAAAAAAAGAGGGGGGGGGTGATGGGGGGGGGGGTTGCACAAGTATTTCGACTAAAGCATTGCCCCTCTAAATGAATCTGAAAAAAAAAATGTTCCAAGTCTCTTAGATTCCGAGATCCGCCTAAAGGGGGGGAGAAGGGGGGCGGGGGGGGGGACTTTGAAAAATGGTTTTTACTTTACCGAGCCTCCTCTATACGAATCCGTAAAAAAAAAAATACGGGTCTCGTAGTTTCCGAGATACGATAGGGAGGGGGGAGAAGGGGGGGAAAAGGGGAGGTTTGGCACTTTTCCCGTAGGTTTCAGAGTTACTTGTTTACGAATCTGTCAAAATATACCCACCTCCCCATCCACCATCTGGGAGAACAATTATGTCAGTGAGTCAGTGAGTGGTAATTTAGCTTTATATAGTATAATATAATAATAACTAGTATTTGCGTGTTGCGCGAGGTGCAAGCACCTCGCGTGCTTGTGAAAAAAACTAAAGCATTGCCCCTCTAAATCAAGTATTTGCGTGCTTGTGAAAAAAAAAAAAAAAAAGAGGGGGGGGGTGATGGGGGGGGGGGTTGCACAAGTATTTCGACTAAAGCATTGCCCCTCTAAATGAATCTGAAAAAAAAAATGTTCCAAGTCTCTTAGATTCCGAGATCCGCCTAAAGGGGGGGGAGAAGGGGGGCGGGGGGGGGACTTTGAAAAATGGTTTTTACTTTACCGAGCCTCCTCTATACGAATCCGTAAAAAAAAAAAATACGGGTCTCGTAGTTTCCGAGATACGATAGGGAGGGGGGAGAAGGGGGGGGGGAAAGGGGAGGTTTGGCACTTTTCCCGTAGGTTTCAGAGTTACTTGTTTACGAATCTGTCAAAATATACCCACCTCCCCATCCACCATCTGGGAGAACAATTATGTCAGTGAGTCAGTGAGTGGTAATTTAGCTTTATATAGTATAATAACTAGTATTTGCGTGTTGCGCGAGGTGCAAGCACCTCGCGTGCTTGTGAAAAACACTAAAGCATTGCCCCTCTAAATCAAGTATTTGCGTGTGCTTGTGAAAAAAAAAAAGTGGGGGGGCGGGGGTGATGGGGGGGGGCTTAGTATTTGCGTGTTTCGCGAGGTGCAAGCACCTCGCGTGCTTGTGAAAAAAACTAAAGCATTGCCCCTCTAAATCAAGTATTTGCGTGTGCAAGCACCTCGCGTGCTTGTGAAAAAAAAAAAAAAAAAAAAGGGGGGGGTCATGGGGGGGGTTTAGTATTTGCGTGTTGCGCGAGGTGCAAGCACCTCGCGTGCTTGTGAAAAAAAAAAAAGGGGGGGGGGAAATGGGGGGGGGGTTGCACAATTATTTCGACTAAAGCATTGCTCCTCTAAATGAATCTGAAAAAAAAAATGTTCCAAGTCTCTTAGATTCCGAGATCCGCCTAAAGGGGGGGAGAAGGGGGGCGGGGGGGGGGACTTTGAAAAATGGTTTTTACTTTACCGAGCCTCCTCTATACGAATCCGTAAAAAGAAAAAAATACGGGTCTCGTAGTTTCCGAGATACGATAGGGGGGGGGGGAGAAGGGGGGGGAAAAGGGTGGGTTTGGCACTTTTCCCGTAGGTTTGAGAGTTACTTGTTTACGAATCTGTCAAAATATACCCACCTCCCCATCCACCATCTGGGAGAACAATTATGTCAGTGAGTCAGTGAGTGAGTGGTAATCTAGCTTTATATAGTATAATATGTTTAAATCATTTATTCTCAAAAAAGACATAACAAGCCACTTACATGAGAACATAAAATAAAATTTGAATTTGAAAACAGGTCACCGTAACGGGTCAGATCATAACGTTTTAGTGTGTATAAAGTGGGGCCACTCGATCAACAATTTCATCCACAACTGCATTATGAAATAACTGTAGTATGTGTGTAAAAAACCGTATGCACATACCTAAGGGAAATTTAAGTAGGTCACGTCGCAATTACGTATTTATAGGTTTGTCATTTTAGCGTTTTGTTTATTGTATTATTTTTATAAAAATGGTTTTGTGCATTCACTCAATAATGGACTCTTAGAATCTACGTCCCAGCAAATCATAATAACAGCAGTTTTTAATGTCAGATAACTCTGACATTAAAAACTGCAATATTGTATCCAGAAATTCAGTGCGAAAGGCTCGGCAGTGCTACCACGAATACATAACCAAAAAAAAGGACTAAAATTATTTAGTAAGTTGTTGAATATTGCAGTCAGACTGACCCCTTGACATAAATTACCATACCACGCCATTTAACTTTTTATAACAAACGTCGCCCCTGTTGCTGTACATACACGTTACAAACATTTTAATTCAACTGAAAAAAAAAGCACCTGAAACATACATTTAGGCCATACAAACCATAAAAAAATTGTTTTGATATAGGAACCCACGACACGCAACACAACAGCCAATCGCTTAATCACTGCGCCAACCGTGTCATCAGCTTGATACCCAGACTCACACAACATAGTTAGGTTTTATCTTAATTCCATCCCTATTTCCAGTGGTCCCAGTCCCCTGTGAGCGTGGCTGGTGGGGCAGCCGAGTCTCCCCCCGAAGGCTTCCGACGAGCCACAAGGGGATCCTTCTCTGCTATCTTAGATCTGCTGACTGCTACTGCCAACTTAGAGATTCCTCATCAAGTAAGTTCCATAATAAACTTTTTTTTATTGATAATGGCTCGCGTTTGACCACCTTCTCACCTGATAGTAAGTGATGATTTGGTCGAAGATGGAGCACGCTTGCCTAGAGGTAACCTATTAACTGTCAGGATCGTCATATTAATAATTTTTTTTCTATCAAAAACGAACACAGTACAATGTCACATGGCACATTACATAGAGACTGGTGTCTGTTGAAGGTAAAACCGGATCACCAGGTAAGCATCTGGGGGTAAGCCCCCAGATGCTTAGCCTTTATTTTGTTAGAGACAAAATACAGACTAAGACATTTCAGCACAGCTATTACAATATAGTACATAAATCAGAAGTCCAATTATTACTGTACACAGCGTTCAGTGTCTTATCTAATATGCTTCATTAATCATTAGTGACGGTTTAGTTTATCTAGTATGGAGTAGTTACTAAATGATATTTCATTCCCAAATATATTCGGGTTGAATTCTAGCAAGAACCAGATACAGATGAGTACGAGTGTTTTGCATGCCTATCTGACCTCCAGAAGCTGCGTAATATGATACTAGAGGTGTAAAAGTAACGAAAAAAGCGTACCCGTATGTATTCATTACTATAGCCATTAGTACTCGTTACTATCGTATCGTTACGTTACTCGTTACTTTGATACGTCATACATAATATAGAATTATAGACCAACACATCTAGTCGTATTGCGTATTCGTACGGTATGACGTCGCGACGTCGCGCGTCGCATCATTCGTAATTTGTAGAAAACAGATCTATACGTTACATGTTTATAAGATGTATTTTTTTTATCTAAATTTAGTTTGATTTAATAGATAAAGGTCGGAATTACATGTAAAATCTGTGAAAAAAAAATGAATTGACAATGGATGGAATTATTAAAAAAAAAATATTTTTAATTGGGAGTTCTTTTAATATTATTTGAGAATGACATATTACACTAATATATCGCAATCATTGCAGTAAAAACACAGTGAAAAATTTGGATAATGAATTTTAAAAAATTTCCTTTTCAAGTATATAAACATCGTCCTTTGTAACGTATGTTTTTAAATACACCGAATGCTCGCGCAAGCGTAAAACTGTTCTGAAACAGTTGTAACGAAACATGCGAGTAACGAATTGCATTCGTGAGTAACGTTTCGTTACTTAGTACTTGATGGCGTACCCGTTACTCAGTACCGAATAGATACAGTTTGCTACAGCTTTATATGATACCACTCGGCAAGACTCAGATTTTCTGGCTTTTGACTATCCGTAACTACTGTCAAATATGTACAGTCGGGACCAACGGCTTAACTTGCTTTCCGAAGAAATCTTGATACGTTACGATGGACACCCATCCACGAATCGACCGCGACAAGTGTTGCTTAACCTTGAGAATCGACACGTGCTGCCGTTATTATTCAAACACGAGCACGTGACCGAATGAAGTGTCAGGACAATAACTAAATCTAGTTATTTTTACTTTATCAAGAGTTGCTGAGTTTTTAAACAACGATATGGAACAAAGACTTCACCTACCATTACGACGCAGTCTGTTAGCCAAGTACATGTGTATGATTTGTATGTATATAGTGCCCCTTGGCCATCAAAATACAGTATCGATTGATTAATTTTGTTTTTATTTTGTAATTCGTTCATGTGTGGTAGTTTGCATGGGCGGGCCGCGCCGGGATGAACCTAGGAACTTTCCTTTTAAATCTATACATACACATACGTTTAAATAAAATTAAAGTGTCCGTCTGTGATTTCAAATGCGTATAAGGAGATTAATGATTCCCTCACAAGAACAGTATCCTCTCCACAATATTTAGGAAACTTATTACTTTACTAGCTCACGTTTGACCACCATCTCATCTGATTGTAAGTGATGATGTGGTCAGACTATCCGAGGTTTGCGCGTGTTGGGTTCGTCGACGACAAGTCCAGATGTGGACTGCTGAACTGCGTGCTTTAGTTATACAGCGTCATGTTTCGTCTCCGTGCTGATAAAACTACTTCAAAGATCCGACTTGACTTGCTGAATTTTCAGAAAACATCAAGTTTAGATCATAAGATGTCTCATATTTACCAAGTTTAGAATAACATGTACTTAATAGTATGCTCCTGGTATACCTAGAAGCCAACGACACCCTCAGTGATCAATACGGCTTTCGCAAAAACCGGTCTACTGGGGATCTTGTAGCGTATCCTATTCATATCTGGAGTGAGGCCATCGAGAAGCACGGGGAAACACTTGCTGTTTCCCTGACTGGTCTGGCACGATAGCCTTATTGGTAAGCTTCCTTTTATCGGTTTACCCATTCAACTATGCGTTGGATTGAAGACTTCCTGAGAGATCGGTCCATTTGAGTGGTCATTTATGGCTGCTCGTCTGGCCAATTGGCAATTAAGTAATGCCGGGGTCCCTCAGGGGTCGGTTCTCTCAGAAACTTTTTTTTTTTTTTTTTTTTTTTTTTTTTTTTATTCTTGCTACACATCAATGGTTATGCCCGGTACCTTTGGGTATGCAGACGACAGCACAGTTACTGAGAGATATGTGTCTAGAACGCGTGCTGGTGGGTCACAGATCCAGTCTCTCCATGAAGATATGGTTGGGCGCTTGAACTTGTCCTTGAAGGCTGTCTCCGAATGTGGTGATTCAAATTTGATCAAGTTAAATGCAGCTAAGACCCAGGCGTGTCTCTTCTCCGCAAAATGGAGCCAATTTGAACCGGCTCCTACTTTCCGTGGTGTAACCGTGCCGATAATTGAGCAGAAAATCATTGAGCTTCTTGGGGTCACACTAACTTCCACCCTCAATTTTAGTCCGTTTATCGCGGCTAAGGCTCAACTAGCATCAAAAAAGTTGGGAATCCTAGCAAAGGTGTAAAGTACCGTCTACTTCACACCGGAACAGCTGCTCAACCTGTATCAAGCCCAGGTTCGATCGTGTATGGAGTACTGCTCTCATCTTTGAGATGGATCTGCCAGGTACCAACTGGACGCGCTTGAGTCTATGGAGAAAAGGGCCAAGAGATTCGCAACGATTCACTGGTCGAAACAAAGCTCCAGAGCCTTGAATATCGACGGCGAGTTGCAAGTCTATCGGTTTTCTATCGGTTACATTTCGGGGAGTGTGCGATGGAATTACACAATCTACTTCTTTCAAGCCCGTTCCATCATCGGACTGCAAGACAAACAGCGATGCGCCATCGTTAAATGGTGAACATCCCATCCATACGCACAAAACGCTTTGGGAATACCTTCATTGTGCGTACGGCTAAGGAATAATAATAATAATAAGTATCTTGACCTGGCGCGCGAGGTTGTCGATATGTGGGATGTGGAGACAGCAATCATTGTGCCGATAGTCGTCACAGCCAATGGTATAATAGCCAAGAGCCTCGACCAACATCTAAGGAGGCTCTCGTTGCGCAGCTGGATCAATTGCTTGATCCAGAAAGCAGTACTCCTGGAAACGGCACGTATTGTGAGGAGGTTCCTCTCTATGGAGCCCTGACCACCGGTAGCCTGGACCCTGTTCCCGATGCCGGTGGGCTACTATTTTTTATATTTTTAAATGTTTTTATTTTTTATATTAATATTTAAAAATGTAATTTGTATGTACATAGATTGAATAAATGGAATAATAATAATATTCCACAACTTTTCACACAACGCCATCTAGTCCCAAACTAAGCAGAGCTTGTGGTATGGGTACTAGACAACTGATAAACATACATATATGTTTCTAAATACATACATATTATAGATAAATTACACCCAGACAAAGAACAAATGACCATGCTCATCACACAAACATTTGTCCTAGGTGGGAATCGAACCCACGACCTTGCGCATAGCAGTCAGGGCCACTGACCACTATACCAACGGGCCTGTAATATAATGGAATTCCCTGCCAGAGTCTGTGTTTCCCGATAGCTATAACCTAAGGGTCTTTAGGTCAAGAGTGAATAGGTTACTTTTAGGTAAGCGTGCTCCATCTTCGACCACATCATCACTTACCATCAGATGAGATGGTGGTCAAACGCGAGCTAGTAAAGTAATGAGTTCCCTAAATATTGTGGAGAGGATAACTGTTCCTGTGAGAGAATCATTAATCTCCTTAAGATACGCAAAAAATAACAATATGCGCCAAAACACTATCTTATGGTACCACATAATGTGTGGGACGGTTTTTGAATTGAAAATGTAGAGTTAAGAGAACGGTTAAGCCCTGCTTTAATGCTAAATTTACGGGTTTTCAGACTAAAACCGAAATTGAAAATTACTATTCCATCCAAATATTTTCAGTGTTAACGTTATAGGCTTAATAAATTACCAGGAAAACATACAACTGGAGGTAGCAGCCATTAAACAGTTGCAAATAGTAGACAAATTTGCCAACTTCAATAAAAGCTAATGGCAAAACTTTACACCTGTTTGCAACCCTCTCCAGGCGGTGGACGCAAACCATTTAAAGGAAAGAAATTTACAAGAAATATTATAAAGAGTGATTCTCAAATATTCCACGTTTGGTTTAACGAAATTATTTTCCTTATAAACCAAATTTTCCTGAACACAAAGTTGTAATTGAATTAATGTTGTTGTAATGTTGTTCTTGATACTTAATAATATCACTTTGTAATGCTTTCAAAAGTTTTCAAATCAAAATACATAGAAAAATCTACACTTTACTCTGTAGATTAGACAGTTGGTCTTGCTAGTAACCTTTCTTTACACATCTCTCGTAAACCTACTCCATATATTTTTGATTCCAAAATTTTCCTTTCAGTAATTTTGATTTCAGCCCCGATCAAAAACAAACAAATACAGGTAAACACCATTCGCAAACATCATTACAATTTATAAACCAGTATAAATATTTATTCTGGATCTATGATGTATTTCTTATTACTTTAGTAACCTTTCCAATATTCTGAGAAAAAAAATCTGAATCGTATTTAAACGAATTATTAATCCTTTTAAAAACTACGAGACGAATTTCCGAGAAATCGTCAGTTCAGTAAAACAATTTTTCGTGAAATATTTTACAGACAATCAAGGTTGAAATGAAGTTAGTGAAAAAATGTTGTTTGAATGCGTTTCATATTTTATCCGATTTCAAAAAAGGAGGAACTACTCAATTCGTCTATTTTTGTGTGTTTGTACAGCGATATTTTCGCCAATGCACAATGGTCAAACGATTTTCTTGAATTTTTTTTTGTCTAAGTATTTTCTCGATATTGTCTTTAAACAAGACTAGTATGAATACATTTATGAATGTTTCATCTGTATTTTAATTTGTAAATAAGCTGTTTAGGTGCATTATGAATAAATAATGAAGTACTTGGGATGTAGACAGTTAAATATAAATGTACATTTAAACCTCAAATCATTTAATTGTTATTGGGAAATGTAAAGTAATACAGACATTGGAAGTTAATGTTTATACCAAAAGGTAGTAGATACTTTATCATGACCTGGGTGGGAGAGGGAAGTAATTACCAAAAATACAAGACAAGTTTAGTGTTAAAATAATAACATTAAATCGTGTAGCAAAAACATTACTCCTTTTTACGAAGATTTCGCAGACGGTAGTGAAATTTGGTACATGTAAACTTTGTATGGAGAAGATGCAAGATAGGTATTTTTATAGAATAATACATTTGAAATAATATTATAAAGTACGGCCGAGTTTCCAATGAGCCACAAGTTTATTTAAATACTAGCAATCGCGCCGGGTTCGCTCCCGTGAACTTTATCACGATACATACATAACCCTTTTTCTTTTGCAGTCGGGTAAAAACTAGCCTGTAACCTTCTCCAAGCTTTAAGCTACCTACTTCAATACCAAATGACATACAAATTTCGAAGATTAACGCGTTGAAATAAACTTCCGCTTATACAATGGTTATCTCGATTACCTACGAACTAAGCGTGTGCCTCAGACTAAACTATTTGGCATCTGCTTTATACAGTATGTTAACTAGCAGAGGGCGTTCCCGTCAACCCGCAATAGTATAAGCACATCAATTAGATCGCCGCACACGCACCCGTCATTCATAAATAAATTGCGACGTTGCCGTCTTTCAAGTACGCGTGTACAGAGTGTTTCTTTTATATATCAATTTAACATTCTTAGTAATTATATATTTATATTTAAAAAAAAAACATTTTGTTTTCGAATGGTAATATTTTTTAGCATGTATGGATGCTATACTATTGCGGTTTAATGGGAACGCCCTCTGTTAGTTAACATACTGTATCATTCTAGTTTCTGCCCGCGGCTTCACTCGAGCGTAAAGTTCGAAAAATGTAACGTATGTCACTCAGGAATAAAGTAGCTTGACATAGAAATTATACGTAATGTACTAAGAATTATAATTATTGTGATGAAATAACTATTAAAATCCATTCAGTAGATCCAGAGATTGCTTCCGACAAACTTACGAACTTTTACCTATTTATCATTAACTAATATTAGTATAGATTAAGAAAAAAATATAGATTAAGAAAATGTTTTTAAAACCTTTATGGTTTATATCGTGGTGTATGATATAATACAGTGTGACGAAATGACATTCGCGTGGGAGGTTTTTCCCGCGTAAATCCCTATCTCGTGAGAATTCCGGGATAAAAAGTAGCCTATGTATTATTCCAGGATTTCAACTATCTACTTATTAAGTTTCATTGAGATCCGTTGAGTATTTAAAGAAAGAGCAACAAACATACATACACCCTCTCAAACTTTCGCATTTATAATATTAGTAGGATTGAGGACATACATACCTACGTAAATGAGATTTCAAGACCTAAGCATTTTCTACCTCGTATACCAAGGGTAGTCATGGTAAATTATTGGAATAAAAATAAATACGTGCTAGATACGACCAGTGAAACCGCTTTTCAACCGACGACAAAAAGAGGAGGTTATCATTCTAATGGTCGGTACCTATGAATCTACAGAACGAAACGCAATATTTTATTTAATACCTACTTCCTATTTCCCCGAGATCGTTTCACCGCCATAATACCTACCGAAGCTGAAAACTTCCATACACATGTGTGTAGTGAATAAAACAGTTTATTTAGTATAGATTGAACCCATGAGAAGCTCTCCACGTGATCCTGTTTCAAGAGCTACGTGTGACCTCATTTCGGCCCCATTCGCCTCGTTTTTTCGTAATGCATTATTTCTTAGTTCACTCACATTTACCCTCTCGTAGTGTATCAGTGTTGTGAAGAAAAACGGCATCATTACCCTGAAAGCATATGTAATATGCTAGTGAAAATAGAATCTAGAGTTTACGACTTTAAGAAGAGGATTGGCTTAGCTGGGAATAAGACGTTCTAGGTTTCAAAATACTTTTTAGGCTGGGAGTGCTGGTAATATATTTGAAGTTTAGGTATACAATGCTGTATGTTACATACCAGAATAATTTTGCCAAACTGTTGCGTCAGGTGCTGAGATACCGCGGCCCCGGAACGCTTTTCAAAACAAATAGTGGAAGCAGAGTTTTCATAACCCCCTTTCTATGACTTTTTATTAATATACTAGCTTCTGCCAGCAACTTCGTTCGCGTGGGAGGTTTGTCACGCGTAAATTTGATCCCGTGGGAATTCCAGGATTAAAAGTAGCCTATGTGTTATTCCAGGATGTTTAACTACCTACTAACCAAATTTCATTCAGATCCGTTCAGTAGTTTTCCCGCGTAAATCCCGATCCCGTTGGAATTCCGGGATAAAAAATTATCCTATGCCCGTCTCCTGATTCTAAGCTGCCTCCCTACCAATTTTCAGTCAAATCGGTTCAGCCGTTCTTGAGTTATAAATAGTGTAATTAACACGACTTTCTTTTATATACAAGGTGTAACAGATTAAGCGCAATACCTTAGACACCCCAATTAGAATATTTAATTATAAGTCTAAAACAACATCCGTAACTAAATAAATTGAAACCAAACCTAGACATTTTTTGTAAAATAGTTATCCTTACTAAACGCAAAACTTATGTGCGTCATACAATATCCTTACGCTGACGCATACACTCATACAATGTTAGCGGCTTTGACTTTCCTTGAATTAAGGATTGTATTAATTTGTCACTGTGTTTCCATTTTAAGTTAAATGAAAGATTTTTCCGTCAAAATTTAACACCTATTTTTTATGACGGAAATCGATTAAGAAGCCGATTCTGAACCAACTACTTTCAGGAATTGCGTTTATTCTGTTACACGTTGTATACGTAAGTTTATTTTAGTTATTATTATTAGTATATACTTGTAATAAGACTTACTTTGAATATATTATCTATTTAATTTATTTTTTTATGCACCTGCCATGTTATCTCTTCACCACCCATGGTTAGAGAATGCCTATGGCATCAAGTCCGCCTTTGTGCATTTTGTGTTGCATAAAGTTTTAATAAATAAACGCTAGAGCAATTGGGAAAGAACAAAGAGGGGTTTTAATGAGTAGACTCTGGCACTCCAACCACAGCAGGAGGAGTCATTTTGTGATATAGGTACTCGTTTCCCAATGGGGTGACGACAATCTGGTCAAATTCAACGCTCTGAAAACACAGACTTGTGTTTTCAGCGCTAAAAGGAGCCCTTTTGAATTATCCCCTACTTTCCGAAGTAATATCTGTGCCAGCTATCGGTAGCTGGCACAGATGTACTTTACAACTCCATGCCCAAAAGTTCCAGGCGGTCGGCCGCCTGGAGCTTTTGGGCATGGAATTGACGTCAGACCTCAACTTTGGCTCAACCATCGAGTCCAGAGCTCAGACTGCAGATAAAAGTCGAGAATCCTACACAAGATAAGGCAGTACTTCACGCCTGGACAGCTTCTGAATCTGTATAAAGTACAGGTCTGTTCCTGCGTGGAATATTGTAGCCACTTGTGGGATGGCTCTGCAAAATACCAACTTGCTGCACTGGACTCGATCGACCGCAGAGCTAAAAGGCTTATTGGCGACGAGGCGCTTATAGTGGGCAAGCTTCATAGCCTTGGTCATCGACGAACCGTTGCTTGCCTGTCGGTTTTCTACAGATTGTATTTTGGGGAGTGTGTGCAGGAGCTCCATGACCTTATTCCTCCATCTCCCTTTCACTACCGGTCTACCAGACGTACGGCTGGGTTATCACCCACACTTGGTTGATATACCATCTTGTCATACCAAGCGCTTCTCCTCCACATTTATTGTGCGCGCAGCCAAGCTGTGGAATTCTCTGCCGGCTTCTGTGTTCCCTGCCACTTATGCAAGAGTAAATATGCCTCTTCTGGGCTCGCTAGTCCCATCGTAGACCTCATGTATTGCTTACCATCAGGCAAGATCGAGGTTAAGAGTGAGCTCATCCGTAATAAAAAAAAAATACGCCACGAAAAAAAAACAATATTAATGAGTGGGTATTTTTACCGGCAAGGTTGGACGTGTGAAATGAAAACTTTAATTGTGTGTTCTGAGCTTCGGTTACGGGGAGTAAACTTCGTTCCATATGAAATCGTATGTCAGCAAATCAAATTGTGCGGCCTCCTACGTTTTCCATTTAAATAGTTTGTACTGCCACACAGGATGTGCAAAATGTATTAATGGAATCGGCTGGAAATGTTCTAACTTTGTTTCCTCACTTTCCTAACAGATAAGTGGTTTAAAGGACGTTGGGACGACAGTGCAAATTCTACCTGGCAGTTTATAAATGTGAAGAATCTGTGGAGCTCGTTGCTTTTTTTTTATTTAAAATAGGTTCGCGTTTGACCACCATCACACCTGATGGTAAGTGATGATATGCATCTTCTGGGCTCGCTCGTCCCATCGTAGACTATCTTACGCATCTTATGCATGTTAACAGCTTGTGCCGGGTGGTTCAGCATTGTTCAGCGTATATGTTTGCAGATGACTTGTGCATACTTCGCTCCGGTACTAACATAGACGATACCTGTCAGCGCGTTCAGCAAGATATAGACAATGTTGTTAAGTGGTCGCATGACAATGGCATTATGTTAAACGCTGACAAAACCAAATCTATGCTAATTCATTCGCCATATTTGCGACCTCATAGTGCGACTCCACCTTTATTTACACATGATTATATTTGCCACCATAATAACTTACTGGACTGTAAATGTAAGCCTATTGAAAAGGTTAACTGTGTAACTTACCTTGGCATGAAAATAGATGAGAACTTTTCCTGGTCCCAACATGTAAACTATGTTTGTAGTAAATTAAGAATATTATTAAGTAAAATGTACCACCTAAGCTTTAATGTTCCTATAAACATATTAAGATGTATATACATGTCATTAGTAGATTCAATTATGAGTTATGCTCTTGACAGCTATGGATTAACATTCAAAAGTAACTTGGATAAAGTAGAAGCTCTTCAAATTCGATTCTTAAATCTACTTGTTACTCAAAAAACTAAAAAAAAATGTAAAGGAGATTATAGAAAACTATTCAAAATATGTAAAATTTTACCTATTAGTTATAAACAAAAGTATGTTTTAGCAGTGAACCATCATGGTACCTAAGAGCATAAACTGACTCATGTAATCAACAACCATAACACACGATCTATGGCTGCTGGCAAATTCATAGTACCCAGAGTCACGAATTACTATGGTGATAGAACCTTAAAAAAACGAATACCATATCTTTTAAATAGTCTGCCAGCGGACATAAGGAGTGAAAAGAACAAAAACAAGTTTAAAAATAAGTTAAAAAAATATTACTTAGAAATATGTTAAAGTGCTATCATTAAATAAATTATTATTCGCTTTGTAAGAAAAGTTTTAACAATAAGTTTTAAAATAAGTTTATCAATAAATAAATAATGACTAGTTTTTAAGTTTTAAATGTATAGTATATTATAGAGACTCATCGATCCCACAGTCAAACCACTACTACGGTTTTGTGGGGCTTAGTTTATAAGTTATTTGTAAATAATGTTTATAAATAAATAATAAAATAAAAATAAAAAAAATATGTGTTCGAAGATGGAGCACGCTTACCTAAAAGTAACCTATTCACTCTTGACTTAAAGACTCCCAGGTTATGGCTATCGGGAAACACAGACTCCGGCAGGGAATTCCACTCCTTAGCCGTAGGCACAATGAAAGTATTCCCAAAACGTTTTGTGCGTATGGGTGGGATGTCCACCATGTAACGATAGCGCTTCGCCGTTTGTCTCGTAGTCCGATGATGGAACGGGCTTGGTGGAATTAGATTGTGTAATTCCATCGCACACTCCCCGAAATGTAACCGATAGAAAACCGATAGACTTGCCACTCGTCGTCGATGTTCAAGGCTCTGGAGCTTTGACTCGACCAGTGCATCGTTGCTAAATAAAAACAGTTGCTCTGGTCTGATCTTCGCAAGGTTAAGCAATGGATTGGGGGACCATGTTGACTTATCCAGATTCCTCCGTACTTCGAACAACACAAAAAGCCGTGGTCCCGGCTGTCTTGTATATCGCATCCTTATAAGTAGTCACAAGCCAGAAAATCCCACACTAATGTTGCCAAGGGTATGGTGTCACCCAGCTTCTGGGTTGTGAAGGTCACATAAGCAGTCGCTCCATGTAAAACACCAGTACTTACCCGGTTAGACTAGAAACCGACACTAACATAGATGGTAAAAAGGGCCACCGTAGGCGCGGACGGCGAGCAGGGGTCGCGCACCGTCTGGTAAGGACCAGGCCCGGGTCAGCGGCGCGTCGTGTTCCACGCGCGCCTCAAGGAGCTGTCAACACCGGTGACGGGGCCTCATATGGCCATTGCCTGCCGGGGTTTGCGGGAAAGTTCTATCGAGATACCGCGGCCCCGGAACTTTAGGGCAGCCGAAGGAACAGGGTGGGTTTTTAGTCAGTAGAAGTCTGACACACCCTTCCGCTTAACCCAGAGCGGAATAAGTCATTCGATGATTTTTGCACCCAAGAAAGAAAAATAAAAAAAGACCATCACTCAACTAGCTCTTCTCCAGCGATGAAAACCTTTTGTATTTGGCCGCAATATTATTATGTAACCGTTCTTGAAAAATTTCGAATTCTTGAAGAGTTTTTAATTCGTGAAGCAGATCCCAAAAGTTTATTGGGCAAAAGCAAAGCTAATGATAAATGATCTTTATTTTGCAAATTGGTTATTAAATGACACTTTTACACGTCATTTTTTTCGTAAATTTTAACTAGATGAGGCCGGTGTTTCCTAACTGACTACCCTGAGAAGAAACACCCAAAACAAACTCCCCTGAGTTTGTTTCGGTTTGTTTCCGTTTCTTTTAAAGTCCATACAATCTATACTGGTTTAATTATAATTATGGGAACCTTGTAGGTTTCAGTCTGAGGCGGTCTATTGAAGAAAGATGCTCACAGATTTGAGTGGGCCTGTCCATACAGTGCAAGCATTTGTCAATATAATAAATTTAATTAACCAAATTATTTGTATTCGTGGCTTAAACTGGCTTATTTTGGTGACATAGAGAGAAAACAACCAGATAATCTAAAGAAGCGTATTGTAGAAGGGACGATCTCAAGTCAAATTACCGACTCGTTACTCGACTCGGACCGATCAAATACAATCAATTACTACTCGAAGTTAAAAATTAAACGTATTTTATTTCACACAGACCTACATAGCACTATAAAAGGTCGGAAGCTAGTCTACTGGTGCACATCTGTTTCTTGTTTCTAGTTGCCTTTCGGGTACATCATTAGACCAGCTCAGAGTTTCCATATTGTTGTAATGCCGCCAAAGTTACATAGTAGACCAAGTTTCAACTGTATTGGATGACGGGCAGTTCTTGATAAATTTACAAACAGCTTGCTTCGTATGTGTTGTCCACACAAACGAAGCAAGCAGTTAGAAAGTTTTTAAAAATTACTACAAATTACAATTCAGTAATCAGGATCAATATCAAGCTGTGCTTAAGCAACTTAACTCACATAAAAGCAACCTGCATCAGGCGCCATCGATAATGCGTCCATCCGACGAAAATGATCGTGCGATCATGCGTTCAAGCATACTGATATCTATTGAATGTCCTATTGAAGGTCGCACGATCATGTGCATCTCTGTTTAGAGCCCTTTCGAGTGTGATCGCAATGATCACATCCCTCCAAAACAGGACACACGATTTCATAACGCGCGAGCGGTTTCATCGCACGATGAAATCGCATCGCATTGTCGCGCAAGCGATGACAATAGGACGGCGCCTCAGTGGTGTGTACGATAAGTACCCGATTAGTGGCAGTGCTTTAATTTGGGTACCTAGTAGTTTTTGTTCAGTTCTCAAACTTTATTTATTTAATTACATGTCATGCACATAGGTACAAAGGCGACTTAATGGTGTATGATACGTAACGCCATTCTCTACCAGTCCACGTAGAGTGATGAAGAGATAACGTGACTGGTAGGTGCAATAGTCGAAGTTGACGAGCGAACTTTTGTTATAGATTTTTGTTAAGCATCATCAATCTTATCTTCGGATGCCTACCTTTGTGAACTGACAACATCAAATAGTCCCTAATTTATGTATGTGTAATCTAGTGAAAACAGTGATAATGTTTTAATTATGAGTAAGATATCTTCTGAAGAGACTGTTAGTCTCATTTTTTGAGAGATCGCGATCCATGTAAAAATTATGAAATAATTATTAATGTTTAAACTTACTATTATTAGTTATAGTCCATGTAAGCCGCAGTAACATTCAATTCTAAGTATGTAATGACTGTAACACTGTCTTCCAAAACACAAGCTCTAGCTTAGTTTGGGAATCAGCATCAGTAGTTTTGAAATAATACATTTAAATTAGTCAATTCACTACATCGGGACTGAATGTGTTTACATATGCCAATAAACAATAATCATCTATACTTATAATAAATCTGTAGAGAGGTCAATTCTGTACATGAAATATATTTCCAAAATAACTATCAGGGGGTGATTAAGGATCGATACTCATGCCAAAAATGCAATCAGTTAAATTTTTGTCTGTCTGTCTGTCTGTCTGTCTGTCTGTCTGTATAACCGTTATAGAAACAAAAACTACTCGACGGATTTTAACGAAACTTGGTACAATTATTTTTCATACTCCTGAGCGGGTTATAGTATACTTTTCATCACGCTACAATCAATAGGAGCAGAGCAGTGAAAGGAAATGTTGGGAAAACGGGAGAAGTTACTCCATTTTTTAAGCTTCCGTCGCGTGTGCAACCTTAATGGTTAAAGCTACACAAATCATTTCATGACGGAAATGTTCTCCTTAAAATTATATAAAAAATATCCCACGACAGCATATGTCTAACTTTTATGGTTGACTCACAATAACACGTGTAACTCCCGATAGCTTAGCAGTTCGAAGCTTTCTGATTATAATATTTGTCTACTCTTACGTTTATAACACTCTCAGTCACCCCTAATTGAAAAAGTTAACATTATTAACTATTCCATAAAAAAATTGGCCAAGTGCGAGTCAGACTCGCCCATGAAGGGTTCCATAGTAACTATAATATAATATGCAAATTTCTATACTTATAATAAATCTGTAGAGAGGTCAATTCTGTACATGAAGTATATTTCCAAAATAACTATTAGGGGGTGATTAAGGATCGATACTCATGCCAAAAATGCAATCAGTTAAATTTTTGTCTGTCTGTCTGTCTGTATAACCATTATAGAAACAAAAACTACTCGACGGATTTTAACGAAACTTGGTACAATTATTTTTCATACTCCTGAGCGGGTTATAGTATACTTTTCATCACGCTACAATCAATAGGAGCAGAGCAGTGAAGGGAAATGTTGGGAAAACGGGAGAAGTTACTCCATTTTTTAAGCTTCCGTCGCGTGTGCAACCTTAATGGTTAAAGCTACACAAATCATTTCATGACGGAAATGTTCTCCTTAAAATTATATAAAAAATATCCCACGACAGCATATGTCTAACTTTTATGGTTGACTCACAATAACACGTGTAACTCCCGATAGCTTAGCAGTTCGAAGCTTTCTGATTATAATATTTGTCTACTCTTACGTTTATAACACTCTCAGTCACCCCTAATTGAAAAAGTTAACATTATTAACTATTCCATAAAAAAATTGGCCAAGTGCGAGTCAGACTCGCCCATGAAGGGTTCCGTAGTAACTATAATATAATATGCAAATTTATTTGACGAAAAAAAAACCTTACAAATTTCTTAAAACTAGCTTATTTACATTTCTTACAACTGCGCCAAATAAATTTGTTTTGAAAAAAAAAACCTTACAAATTTCTTAAAACTGGCTTTTTTACATTTTTTACAACTGCGCCGAATAAATTTGTTTTTCATAGTGTTTGTATGAATTACAAAGTTATATTTGCGGTTTTAGAAAATATGCTGTATCTCAAAAACTGCTGAACTGATTTCGTTCAAACTAATTTTGGTTGAAAGTTTATATTAAGATCTACAGACATATATTTTTTTTAGATTTTTCACTCCATTATTAGGAGGAAAAATTGCTGTTGTTGTTTGTGTGTGAGAAATAAAATTGCTGTGACAGACGGACGGACGGACAGACAGACAGACAGACAGACGGACAGACATGTCGAAACTATAAAGATTCCGTTTTTTGCCATTCGGCTACGAAACCGTAAAAAGAATCATATAAATCGGTATAGAAACACCAAAGTTATACATGAAATACGCTTATAATAATAAGCCATCGCGCGTGAATACTGAATCATGCTATAAGGATTATTTTTGAGAATCGGTCGCCGCGCTCGACGCGTCTCGCGGTCGAAGCGTTCTCTAGGTACTTAAGCCTCATGTGAACGTGATCTAAACAATATTACCAATACATTAACTTACGCTGACGGAGTCGCGGGCACAGCTATATTGTATCATTACGCTAAGGCCAATAGGAGCGGAGCGCCAATGAAGAATGCTTCAAAATCGGGGTTAAATTTAACGTTAGCCCAAAGTAACTATTCCACGCGGACGAAGTCGCGGGCAAAAGCTAGTAATCAATATAATCATTTATTTGTCAGAATATGGTCGGTATGCATAATTACATGATCTTAAATCTATACTTATAATAAATCTGTAGAGAGGTCAATTCTGTACATGAAATATATTTCCAAAATAACTATCAGGGGGTGATTAAGGATCGATACTCATGCCAAAAATGCAATCAGTTAATTTTTTGTCTGTCTGTCTGTCTGTATAACCGTTATAGAAACAAAAACTACTCGACGGATTTTAACGAAACTTGGTACAATTATTTTTCATACTCCTGAGCGGGTTATAGTATACTTTTCATCACGCTACAATCAATAGGAGCAGAGCAGTGAAGGGAAATGTTGGGAAAACGGGAGAAGTTACTCCATTTTTAAGCTTCCGTCGCGTGTGCAACCTTAATGGTTAAAGCTACACAAATCATTTCATGACGGAAATGTTCTCCTTAAAATTATATAAAAAATATCCCACGACAGCATATGTCTAACTTCTAGGGTTGACTCACAATAACACGTGTAACTCCCGATAGCTTAGCAGTTCGAAGCTTTCTGATTATAATATTTGTCTACTCTTACGTTTATAACACTCTCAGTTACCCGTAATTGAAAAAGTTAACATTATTAACTATTCCATAAAAAAATTGGCCAAGTGCGAGTCAGACTCGCCCATGAAGGGTTCCGTAGTAACTATAATATAATATGCAAATTTATTTGACGAAAAAAACACCTTACAAATTTCTTAAAACTAGCTTATTTACATTTTTTACAACTGCGCCAAATAAATTTGTTTTGAAAAAAAACCTTACAAATTTCTTAAAACTGGCTTTTTTACATTTTTTACAACTGCGCCGAATAAATTTGTTTTTCATAGTGTTTGTATGAATTACAAAGTTATATTTGCGGTTTTAGAAAATATGCTGTATCTAAAAAACTGCTGAACTGATTTCGTTCAAACTAATTTTGGTTGAAAGTTTATATTAAGATCTACAGACAGATTTTTTTTTAGATTTTTCACTCCATTATTATAGAAGTTAGAGGTTGTGTCCGCCACACACACATTTTACCACTTTGGAAGCTTATATCTTTTAAAAGATTGACTTTATGGAAAAGTGGTTTTAGAAATGTTATATTGTCAAAAAAGTTAAGTTCTGCAGCATATGCCGTTAGAAAAATACGTGGATTAACTGATATCGAAACAGCACGTTTAGTCTACTTTAGTTACTTTCACAGTGTGATGTCATACGGCATTTTACTTTGGGGAAATGCAGCCGACATTCACACAATATTTGTATTACAAAAAAGGGCCATTCGTGCAATTTATAAATTAAGTCCCAAGCACTCCTTAAGAGACAAATTTAAAGAGATTAATATTATGACTGTGCCATCTCAGTATATTTATGAGAATCTCTTGTATGCACACAAAAATATTAATCTGTTTAAAAAATACAGTGATATTCATAGTGTAAATACAAGGAACAAAGACACATATGTCATTCCTAAAACAAGGTTAAAAAAAATAGGTGGTTCGTTTAGATGCCAATGTATACGTTTTTATAATAAAATTCCTAGCCATATTCAAGAACTAAGTATTAATAAATTCAAATTATTTATAAAACGTAAGCTATGTCAGAAAGCTTTTTACACTGTTAAAGATTATATTGAGGACAAGAAGGCTTGGGAATGAGCTGCTCCAGTGATATACGTAAGCATTTATTATTTTTAAAATTTTGATAGTTGATTTATTTTTTATTGATTAAAATATTTGTTTTGTTAAGTATTGTATATACCTATTTATCTTGTTTTTGTTTTTTTTTTTTAACATAATTATTTCATTATTGTTAATGTGAGGACAATGTAGGTTATTCTTTCTTCGTTGTTTTTGCTTTGACTATAATTTATTTAATGATGTCAAGCAGTTTGAGTACTTGTGTGGCCTACCCAAATGTCCGTTGGTATTTTTTGTCAAATTGTTGAGCTCCTTAAGTTCTAAGTTGAGCTACACGATAACTGACAAATGCTTGCACTGTCTGGACAGGTCCGCTCAAATTTGCGTGGTTATTTCCTCAAAAGAATACCACAGACATGAACCTACATGCTTCTCATATAAAAATACAAATTGTCTGGACTTTAAAAGAGACTATGACCTCTGAGTTTGTTTCGGTGTTTCTTCTCAGAGTAGTCAGTTAGGAAATACCGGCCTCATCTAGCTAAACTTGACACGCAAAAAAACATGACGTGTAAAAGTGTTATTTATAACCAATTTACAAAATAAATATTTCATTTCATTTCATTTCAAACCCCGATGTCGTTTTTAAAGAACTGTCTATAGATACCACACATGCATCGATTTCATGAAAAAAATATTTTCAGGTTTAGTTCCATGTATGGGGAGCCGCCCTTTATTTTAAATATTTTTTAATTTTTTTCTCAAAATCGGAAAGCGGTTCACAGAATACATCTACCCATCAAGTTTCACATGTATAGTCCTAATAGTTTCGGAATAAAATTGCTGTGACAGACGGACGGACGGACAGACAGACAGACAGACGGACAGACATGTCGAAACTATAAAGATTCCGTTTTTTGCCATTCGGCTACGAAACCGTAAAAAGAATCATATAAATCGGTATAGAAACACCAAAGTTATACATGAAATACGCTTATAATAATAAGCCATCGCGCGTGAATACTGAATCATGCTATAAGGATTATTTTTGAGAATCGGTCACCGCGCTCGACGCGTCTCGCGGTCGAAGCGTTCTCTAGGTACTTAAGCCTCATGTGAACGTGATCTAAACAATATTACCAATACATGAACTTACGCTGACGGAGTCGCGGGCACAGCTATATTGTATCATTACGCTAAGGCCAATAGGAGCGGAGCGCCAATGAAGAATGCTTCAAAATCGGGGTTAAATTTAACGTTAGACCAAAGTAACTATTCCACGCGGACGAAGTCGCGGGCAAAAGCTAGTTTAACATATTATTGTCTCATCATATTCTATTCTACCACATGGGCGTACAAATATCAAGTTGATTACATAAATTACATTGATGCTAAGTTATAATAACAATATTTTTAATAATTAATGATTCAAAATTAAAAAACGAATGTCAAAAATAAAATAATATAAACAATAATTGAATTAAAATTAATGTTTAAAAGTGTCATTTAAGTAGTCATTCAAATTATAATAGCACTAACTGTGCCCGCGACTTCGTCCGCGCGGAATAGTGACAGCATTTTTAATTTTTTAGACTAATTATTTTGAAAATAAAACTCATACTTAAATAACCTATTTACAATATTTTACTGCTAATAGCATATTTAAGTAGATTTTTTAAATCAAAAGTCTAAAAAATAAGTTTCAAGCTTCTAGCTAAAAAAAATGACGTAATTTCTATACAAATTTTCATCCCCTATTTCAACCCCTTACAGCCTTTTTCCGCATTAAAAAGCATCGTATGTCCTTTCTCAGGCTCTAGACTATGTCCGTACCAAATTTCATTTAAATCGGTTCATTAGTTTAGGCGTGATTGCGTAACACACAGACAGACAGAGTTACTTTCGCATTTATAATATTAGTAAGGATTTATTGCATAGAAATTCTTTAAACTGCTTCTTATCCTAGCCAAATATAATAATTATTATTTTATGTGCAAATGTTGAACATCACTCTTCATATTTCCCAGGTACCTTAGCCGCCGCCATTACGCAAATTTTATCGCGTACCCCCTATGACTCAATGGCGTACCCCCAGTGGTACGCGTACCCCACTTTGAGAAACCCTGTATCAAGACTATCAACCATCCATAGATCAACCTCGAAAAGCGTTGCTTAACGTTGAGGATCGACCCTTCCAGCTGTTATTATTGACCACTAGAGTGTTTTAGTGAGGTGAAGATCCCACACTCCCTAATCTTCTCTCACGAATCCCAGGTATATTTTAGGTCTTACCGCCGCATATAGAAAAGATAAAAGCTAGCAGTTATTACTTTCGCCAAAGTCTACGCATTACCATACAACGTGGCAATTCCGCCTGGGTCAACGCATGGCAAATTTGCATTGGATATACTGCGACTTTGATCATAAATAAAAAAATTAAAAAATAATATTGCCGTCAGATGGACCTTTCGACGAAAAAGCCCGAAAAAGCCAATGACTAACTCTGTTCTTGAGGAACTAATAGTACATTATGATACACGTGTGTATTGATGATTACCGTCCTCGGCTCTCTTAAGATCCTCACCTAACGGCTCGGGTCTCAATGGCGCCTCAGTGGTAATCACCAACATTACACACTTTTACCATAATGTACTATTAGTTCCTCAAGAATAGAGTTAGTCATTGGATCATATCTATAATTAATGTTAGTAGGAAAGGAAAAAGATTTATATATTAACTTTAACAATTTAAGAATTTCTTAATTTTATCCTCCTTCTATCTCTTTTTTACCTCTCCGTCCATATTCAAAACCATATCTGTTTTAGTCACATGCGGCAAGACTTCAAAAACATCAAATAAGATTAGATTTTAGCGTCAATAGCCTAACGGCTAAGGTGTCGGAATGTAATCGTGAGATCGCGGGTTCGAACCCCAGCAATTACACTATTGCCGTGAACCATTCCAGACACAAGCATATTTAGCTTAGTTAAAGGAGTTAACAAGATTGCAGTAATGTGAATTCTACCCACATTGCAATATCTCTTTAAAAAAAAAAAGTGGTCTCGCATTTTCACGTCTATATGAGCCTTAAGCTCTTGTTTTGTCATTCAAATTGTGACATGTGGACGAAGAGGCGACCATTCTCATACAGGAAAACCACGTACGATGGAAACGCCATTTCCACGGAAGTTTTCCTTCCACATATGTTATTGATATCTACCACGCAAAAACTCGGCAGTAACAAAATAGATTTGGGGGCCAGTCACGGACGGCAAAATAGATTTGGGGGACGTCAGACCGTATACGGCCGACATACAAGTAGGTTACCATCACCAAGCAGGTTACAATCAGTTACCCTTTTACTCTGTCAATCCTTTTGAATCCAGTGATAAATAATAACCTGAAGAGTGAATTTAGTATGCAGTTATTAGCATAATTGATGGATCAAATTAATCTGTGGCATTTCTATAGCCTTGACCTGAATATTCTTGCATATTTTTTATAAATATTATCTACACAGCTGAACATGACAGTGTTCTATAAAACCAAATTGTAACACCTTTATACCATGTTTAAGGCAGATAAAAACTTATCCTATCTTACCTAACCTAAACCTTTGCCCAAATATATATATTTGGGTCTGGGTTGGGTTTGGGTTTGGGTTTGGGTATTTGGTATAATGGTCCATTAATTTAGTACTTAAGGGTATTATATATAATACCCTTAAGTACTAAATTAATGGACCATTTACCTACAAAGATGAAGCGGCAATACAGTCTTCTCGCAAATTCAGATAAATCAATTCCACGGGTACTCACCATTTCCCGGAATAAATAAATAGACTCGCTGTGCCAAATTTCACATAGATCTATTCAGTTATTTTGGCGCAATTAAGTAACACACAGGGCCGTCTTAAGTCTATTCTGCGCCGGGGTGCGGGACTCAGTCTGCGCCCTCGTTTTTTTTACACTGCAGCGTGGCACGCGACCGAGCGACGACACACTGCAGTATGAAAGGGGTCCTAGTCAACCAAGAAAACACAATACACGTAATTTTGATAATTTATTATTTATTACTCTAAAAAACAAAAATAAACTTAAAACTTCGATTACCTACTAAATATCTATTTATTACATGTACATACTTTATATTTTGAAAAGGATCTTTCACCTTCTGCTACTGTAACGGGCAATGTTAAATATATACACAGAGCTGTTGAGATATTGGGAAATGAGGAAATTAAATTATTAGAATATATATAGCTTAAAATATCATTGGGGGTACTTGTTGATGCATAGGGATAAAATATTAGCAACAATTCTAATTCATTATATAAATCCTCCCCGTCAATATCAAATCTATTTTTAAATGTTAGTTTTTCTTGGAGTCGATAACACTGAGATTTTTTTTCATGCATCTCTTATTTATTCCAGCATTCAATGTTTTGGAAGAGTGAAAAAACTAAATTGTGTTCCGTCAGCAAATCGAATCTCTCATTTAATTTCGAGATAACAGTGTCCAGTAGAAAAAATAAAACAATATTTTAAATTTGTTGGTTGGGTCGAAAATGGGCTCATCTGCAGCCTCGTAATCAAAATGTCTTTTTCGGGGACGTGGACGAGCAGTTTCTTTAAATTCTATTTCGCATTCTAATTCTTCAGCAATTAATTTTGCATCAGATAACAACTGTTCAAACGCGCTATCGGTGCGGTATTTCTCCAAATCTTTTTTAACCAGATTAATCATTTTGGTAGCTTCTGAAATAATTACGTCCGATTTTTGCAAATTTTTGCTTACAATATTAATCTTTAGTAAAATATTGTACCATATAACTACTGAACATATAAATCTATAAGACTTTAATTTGGCTATTAATGAACTCGCTATGTTTTTTGTGTCGCTGTTATAGGTACTTGTTATTTGTAAAAATATGGTAAAATGCATCGTAAATTTTATCCATGTTAAAACGGAGTGCTCTAAGAGCATCAAATCTACTTTCCCAACGCGTATTTGAAAGAGGTTTTGATGTCAAAGTAGGTATCTGTTTCATAATTACATCCCAGCGTGATGTGGATGCTGAAAAAAATGCATAGATTTCTTGGACAATACAGAAAAAGTTTGTAATTTCCAATGAGCTTTTAGCGGCGCCATTTACTACTAAATTATGGGAGTAAGTAGCACACGGTATGTAAAAGCACGAGGATTCATGTCCAATATTTTTTTTGGAGGCCTATATTTTTCCCCCTCGTATTGGCCCCATTATCATATCCATGGCCTCGCAAATCATCTAATTCAATATCGCATGATTTTTAACCGACTTCTGAAAAAGGAGGAGGTTCTCAATTCGGATGTTTGTTTGTTTTTTTTTTTTTTTTTTTTTATGTTTGTTCGGTCATAGCTCCGTCGCTCGCCAACCGATTTGAAAAATTCTTTTTTTGGTGGAAAGGGTCCCATGGGTCCCCTTCCCAAATGGTCCCATGAAAATTTTATCGACATCGAACAAGCCGTTTCTGAAAAATTAACAAAGGTCTAAAAAAATATTTACATTGATGATCTTTTCGGTTACTCTATATTGTGTTTTTTGTTCGCGCGTTTTTAGTTTTTTGTAGTTGACATTTTGGCTTTTATAACTAGATTAATTACAAATTGACCCACTAAAAAGCGCGAAAATAAAAACTTTTTTGCAAAAAAATAAAACCGACTTCCATATCAAAACACTACAAAGCCAAAAATAATTTTAATTTCGGGAGGCGGTGTGAAAAAAAAGAAAATACAAAACCAATAACACCGACTACCGAAATTAAAATTATTTTTGGCTTTGTAGTGTTTTGATATGGAAGTCGGTTTTATTTTTTTGCAAAAAAGTTTTTTAATAAATATAACAAATATGTCGCCAACCATTGTCCGGTATTATCAGTTACGGGTAAAAAACCTAAAAAATGTTCTCGTACCTCAGCGCGTTTTTTCGATGGATTTAAATAAATAAACCTCACAATAACAGTAAGTTGTTCTTGGTGTGAAATATCAGGTGTGCAATCTAGAATTACATAGTAGTATTTACATTGCTTCAGAAGACTAATTATAGTCGTTTTAATTTTTTCAGCAATTATACTAATCAGTTCATTTTGAATGTTATGACCAAGATAATGTGGCATGCGATGCTGAGCTCTTTGAATTCGAGCAATGTGTTCTGATAGTGTACTATCAAAATTAGATATACTCTCCACCAACTTTAAAAAATTACCATTATTTGGGTCATACAACTTCTCGGTTGTGCCCCTAAATGGTATATTTTGACCTGCCAAAAATTTTATAATTTCTATTATCCTTTCCAAAACTGCCGTCCACCTCTTTCTTTCGCGGTCTATTTCAGTTTTATTTACCGAGTCTACTGTTTGCCCTTTCAATTAGTTCATTTTTTTATCAAAATATTTTTTTAAAGAACATTATGTGCCCTGAACTTTTTTCATGTCGTTCTATATTTCTCGACAAATGCCCCCAGTCTTTGTAACCATTGGGGGCATTAAATGCAGTGACATTATTATTAAAAAGCTTACAGTGAAAACAAAACACAGAATCAGTAGATATGGAATATACAAGCCAAACTCGATGAATAATTTCGTTGTTTTGTAACTTTTTATTGTAATATGTATCCGAAAACGACCTTATGTTACTATCTGAAGGATAGTTGGTTTTATTTTTATTTGAATCGGTCCACGTTCTGTTAAAAATAATCTTAAATTATCGGGTATTACTTGCGGCCAGAGAGCAGGATCATTCGCGACATTTTCACAAAATCGTACATCTGGTTCTGTTGCTGGTTGGTTAACAATTAGAATTGGTTCACTTGGAGTAAGCGAGCCAGGCGAGGTACTGGTACTAGTATGAGCTGGAACTTGGGAAATACTCGTAGAAGTTTTCTCTTCCAAGTTGACTGTCTCTTCCTGTCGGGTGGATGTTGACGAAGATGTACCTAAAAAAATATAAGATAGTCAAAAATTTGTGTAACCAAGTGTGGTAACAGGGCCACGCAATAATATTTTAGGACATTAAAAACAGCGCCTTAAAGTTAAGGTGGGCAATCGGGCATAGTCTAATCCGTTATTCCGGGCGAGCGCGCTCAGTTTAGGTGGAATTGCCGGTGCGCTTACGCACGCTCTATGCGCAAACACACGGCGGCTTTGACGGCACGGTTGGTGCAGTGGCTGAGCGATTGGACTGCTGCGCTGCGTGTCGCGGGTTCGATTCCCGCACGAAGCAAATATTTGTATGATCTACAAGTGGTTGTTCCGGGTCTGGGCGTTTGTGTTTGTGAGTTTATATGTTTGTAAACGCACCCACGATACAAGAGAAATTCTTAGTGTCCCACACTAGGAATTTCTCCTGTGATTGGAACGCGTTTTGGACATATCACATAATACAAAAATTTAACACAAGGTCTGAGAAGATATGTATTTAAATAAATATTGCACCGGCCGGGATCCGAGCCCGAGACCTTTGGCACAAGAGTGAGTGTTAGTTACTAACCATTGCGCCTTCCAGTGCGCAATCCGCAAAAAACAATAAATTAGATATTGTCATAATCATAAAAACCTACTTTATTTAAGACTCATTAGGTATACAGTTACAGGTAACTTATACAAAAAATAAGAAGTGTAATAAATAATAAGTAGGTAGGAACTTAGGGATCGAACCGAGGCAGGATACACCAGCGACTTCTGTCACTGATTTAATGCCACTTCAGATGTTTAATATTTATGGTACCAACTGACTAAACTTACCAGATCGAAAGAAAGAGTCAATCGGAGAAGTTAGCTATTTAATTTTTTCTTCTTTCTCCAGTTTCCTTTTTCTATTTTGAGCACCCGATGGTTTCTTTTTATCCCCTAATTCGGCCATCTACAATAAAATCAAATTTCAATTTAGTATTTAATTTTTCTTTCTTTATTCTAAATAAAGTAAGTAGTTTTTATCAATTACTAACATTAAGAATTCGTATTTTTGCAATTATAAACAAATAAACAAAACTGTCATGACTCTCTCTCATAAACAAATGATGTGATGATGATGATGAGTGATGATAATGATTGTAATGTGAAACTAACACTAACACTTTATATTTTTTCTCAAAGAACTTCCGTACTAATTCACCGGTTGTCGCAAATGAAATGAGCTAACGAATTCAATTACTTAAAAGTAGAAATCAGATCAATCACTGACCGACACTTACATAGGCGCCGTGCGCCGCGCTGTAAATTCAAATGATATTACACCTAATTGTAGTTATTTGGAGATCACTTCTCTTTAAGCGCGAGCGCCCGGACGGCTATGTCAAAGGAAGGACGCAACAGATCAAATGAATGAACTTACACTTTATTGACTTAGAGATCATTTTGCTTCAAGTGCGGGCGACCGGGCGGCAATGTCAAAGGGCGCAATTACTCGCCTATCATATGACAGACGCACAGGTGCCGCGCGCCCATTTCAAATGAACTTACACTCTAAACTCTGTTGACTTAGAGATCATTTTGCTTCAAGTGCGGGCGACCGGGCGGTAACGTGTCAAACGTACATACATACACTCTCTTTGGATTAGAGATTTTGCCTCACGCGTGTAGTATTAAATAAAATTGTTATTTGTGTAGTGTAGTAATGCGGTATGACAAGCACCGAAAGCGTAATAAAAGTAAAAAAAATATTATTGTTGATGACTTTGTTTTTTGCTTGCGCATACATATTTGTCGTAAGTAACAAGTACGTATATAAAACTGTGCAATGGCATTAAGTTCAATGAAATATCCAAAAATTCACCGCTCGACAGGCGCCGCCGTGCACCGCACCCCTTGCACCCCCTGGTAAAGACGGCCCTGGTAACACACATGCGTAAATCCAAACTTTCGCATTTCCAATATTAGTAGAGTCAAGTGGAGCAAGTGGACGCAGCGAGTAAGTGTGCGCATGCCGGATATCTAGAAAACATGTGATGATCCCCTTCCTTCGGAAGTTTGGAGCCCCGCTTGACTCGGTACGACACGCACGTGTGTTGCCGGTCGCTCGTCCCGCCATTTTGATTTCAAGGTTGAGTAAAGATTTTTGCATATTTTTTACGATATTTTCTAAAGTTTGTCAAGTTATCTTTTATAGACCTATAAGCTTCTTATAAAATCGCTTTATATCATGGGTTACCACATTTTATACAGTTTGACTGGACCCAATGTTTTAGTTCCTAGGATGACGTAATCATGAACAATTTTGTTCGCATCCCGATACGACCACTTGGGTTAAGTGTACACAGACGAAAATATTATTAATTTCAAAGGGTGCCAGTAAGCGAAATGCAGCAACACAATTTGGACTAAAGGAAAGCACTCTGCGAAAACGTTTGAAAGATGGCTGGGATTGTTAATGATAATTTTAAAATCTTGTTAGAACACTATTTCCTTGACTGACTAGGGATAACAACTCAAAATTACCTCAATTGGAAGTTGCGTGCACTTACCCCAAGTAATGCGCACAGTTACCATCCCTTTGGGGTATGTGTACGCATAGGTATTGATTATGTTTGCTTTAATTATTTTTTAAAGAATTGTGCCATAGACGAGAGTTAACTGATCAGCCTTGTTTTGTTTTATTTTACTTAACACTTTCGATTTTATGGCGTATCAAAGCTTAAGTGCGCACACTTAACCCACATGACTAGTGGGTAAATATATAGATTTCGTATAGACTCGTATGTTGGTATGGCCCGGTATATCGACTTATTTTTAGGCATTCAGTAGAAAGCATTTCTAAGGTTTTCCAAGAAAAACTCATTGAGATATATCTACTACCGGCAAATGAATGTTACAGAAACCTGAAAGTAACGTAAATAAGCAGTATTGAACGAATAGGCTAAAAGGTACTTCACAGGTAAAGCTATTCATGACGCTGTTCATTTTGAGACTTATTGCCTCTCTTGCTAGGTTCAGAATCCTATAAATTACCTACACGCATGTTTTTGTTTCATTTTTCTTCAAGACTTATTCTTTACCAATTCCTATTCAACCCTTCGAAAGAAGAGCTTTTTGCACTCAGTATCCTTTCAATTTTTTTGCATCCCTATAGATTTGTGAATATTTAAAACGTGCTAATATTTATTACGTCACACTAGAAATTTCTCCTGTATCCTGAGTACGTTATTAAGAAAAAGCCTAGACAAGGAACAGCCGACCTATTAACCAAATATTTAATTAAATTATGTATACAGTTATCAACTAATTAATAAACATTCATATTTTTAACATGTATATTGTACATTAGGTGGTTTGGTCTCTCCGTAAAAAACAAACATAGAAAAACAAATCTGCAAACCGTACCTAAACCATTCTAGATTATCACCAAAACCATTTCTTACAAATAAGGATTAAGAATTCGTATATTATTATGATTACCTGTAAGTATTACATAATAAGTAATATTCTTGTGAAAGTATTCAAACATCGTTTGGTGCACTTGGCTATTTGTCTTTACAGCCTCTCGACTCGGGCGACAAATCCACCTCGATTGTAACGTTAATAACTCTTTTTCTTTTACTCATTAACTTATGCCATGAGTGTTTCTTTCTTCTTTTCTTTCTCTCTTGTACACGTCAATCATTTTGGGCACTTTAACTAAGTAAATGAGGCCGGTGTTTCCTAACTGACTATAACCTGAGACGAAACACCGAAACAAGCTCAGACGTCCAAGTCTCTTTTAAAGTCCATCCATTTCGTACTAGTCACATAATACGAGAACACTGTAGGCAGTAGGCACAGTATAAATGTAGGTTAATATCTGAAGGAAAGCGCCACACTGAGTGGAGCTGTTGAGAAAGTGCAAGCATTTGTCAGTTATCGTGTAGCTCAACAAAGTTCACACGCTTGCATTAAATTGCACTACTTCCGCGGTTGTTTCTCGTACTTTGCCTGTTAAAGTACAAGAACTACAAGCCGATAATATCCGGATTTTCCACTATACAATAGGTATTGTAACAATGTTTCAAGCGCCGATTAGCCAACGTTTTAATTCGAAAACTTTTCTTGTCTGTCAGTTTGAGCGCGCGCCAATTTCCTGTCATGATATCAATTTCCCGTGCTCCAGTCTGAGTTGCTCATCGGCGGTACCTATTGTTCAGCATTGTTACATTGTTCAATGTTATCGTGAACATTCTGTATAGGGATTTCCAATTTATTTTTAGGTTTAGGCAGAAGGCACTTAGAGGCTTAATTGAAATAGGCAGGCAGTTAGATAGGCATTGTTCGATGTTTCGTTGTGGACGGACCTGCTATTTATAATTAATTTCCTGTTCTCCGGGTGTATTTATTAATGGGTCAGGACCAAATTTTTGACGTAATCGCACAACGGAAATCACAACGGAATGTGTCACATTGGAAAATAAATGTAGCACAATAGAATTATTAGGGTGTGTGTAAATAGTAGTAAGATTTTAGGTAGGTAAGTGAAATAAATAAAGAAAAATATATTTCGAGAAATATTTAATAAGTACATAGTACAATCCAAATAAATTACAAAACCAAACCAACCAAACCAAAGTACTGCTACTAGTGTGTTCTAAAGTAACAATTTTTTTGCTATTATTACTGCAAATCATCCTAACTATCGCCCTATTTCGTTTGATGAACGATTTTTCGCCCAGCCTATAGATGTGAAAGTTAAAAAAATTGCCACTGCCAATGAGATATGAATTTAAAATAAATCAAATTTATAAAATCAAATTATAGCTAAAATAATCAAATGATATGATATATATATGTAGGAGTGTCAGGAGTGTCAGGTGGAGGAGGAGTGCCGAGAGGTATAGCATCAGGGTTTGGAGTCCCGATTTTATTGGAATAAATACGCTGGTATAAGCACAATCTGATATTTATTTACGGAGTCTACTAATAATGAAATAATGATGTTTATTTTGCAACCTAGATGAGGCCAGTGTTTCCTAACTGACTACTCTGAGAAGAAACACTGAAACAAACTCAGAGGTCAACGTCTCTTTTAAAGTCCATACAATCTAGGTAAAAGATAAAGCAAATTACAAAGAAAGAATATAGTTAGGCGAACAGACCCTTTTAAGGTCACAGTTCGTATAGTGGCCAAGCCACCCAATTACAAAGAATACAGTTAGGCGAACAGACCCTCTCAAGGTCACAGTTCGTATAGTGGTCAAACCACCCAATTACAAAGTGTATCCGCTTGCTAATAGCAGGGTTATACAGCTATTGTAAATATACAGCAGCGCTGTACCAAATAAACCGACAGTTTTGTCGGGAGCAGGGAAGCTCTTTATTGAGTCAGATCCGAAGACAGACTGATGAGCTTATTTTTTTTTTTTTTTTTAGGTAGGGCCACTCGTAGTTTAGCTCTATACGGCTAATGTACTACTTAACCGGTCTGTTCTGATGAGCTTACCAAGTGCACGGTCTTTTATAAGACGATACCTGCACTTTGAAATCCCTCTAACTCTGTCCATTGGCGCGAAGTGCGTCACGTGTTTACTTGATACAAAACGTACTAAATCTAATGAGACTTAAGTTATAAAATAATCAAATAATACAAGAGTAATTATCGTTAATAAACAATGGTGATTTCACAAAGTTTAAATTAAAGAAACATGTCATCCATTGTTTTGATCAAAACTATCAGTCACACTTATCGAAATAAGTTGCCAAAAACCAATTAGTGGGTACACTAAGTACTTAATAAATTATGTTTCGATTTATCAAACAGTAATTGATACTAAAAGATCACTTAAATTCATAACAAGAGAATCAACTCGTAACAAAATATGATGAATACCCACAATAACTAATTGTAATTGACAACCAACTCCGACATATATATATATACCATGAGTATTATAATAACAGCCAGTGTTACTCATGGAACTAAGACTCAATGAAGAATCTAGGAGGTAAAATATCAGCCGCAGTGGTTTTGCGTCATAAACGGCACAGGAGGACACGGAGTTTTAGTGGGTTGGAGTCCCACATATCTGCACTATCTCCTCGTGGTGGTGCACTATGCGTGAGCATTTCTCCACGCAAAAAAAGCAGGTAATATAGAGACAGGGATACAAAAAAAACCTACTAAAACATTACCCTCTTAGGCTTTGGCGTAGAAAGTTAAAACTATTTCATAAATATTTAAACAATAATCTAACTAATGAGATTAGAATGATTGTAAACACAGCTTTATACATTTCCCTTGTGGCACGTCGCACAATTTCGTGTCACAAATCGCACAACGGAATGAAAATTATTCACGACCTAACCTTAAAGATGCAACAATTCACAAATTTAACCATTAATCGAAAACTTCTGCATCCCTTTTAAGAATAAAGTTAAAGGGGATTTATAAATATAATATTAATTTCTAGAAAATCGTAAAAATATTTCAATTTTACTCACCTAAAGTCAGGAAATCTTAACGACACGCGCTGACGACACAAACACAATCTCAAATGATAGTAAAAAAACGTGGCGGTTTGTATCCGAAATTTTGTTGCCAGCTTGAAGCCATTGTTGCCGTACTAAATAATCAAGAAACTTCCGTACACGTCTATTGGTTTCGAAATTATGGTGTCGCACAACAGGAGTATTACAACGGAAACAATTTTGGGACGTATGTAAAATTACTTGTAAAAATTAAAACAACAGTGGTTATTGTGGTATTATTTATAAAAACGATTACTGGTGTTTATAAGGCTTTAATAATATTAAACTATAAATGCTAGCTTACGTTAAAAAAAACACAGCGGCAAAATATTCTTAGGTAGTCAAGCAAGGACATAGGTATTTTACATAGCGTAAAAGACACCGAGCTTGGTAATATATTTTATTTTGAAGAAATTAAACTTCTAGTTTAGTTATTTGATGGATGAGACTATTTATAACATATTAAGATATTATTAGCAAATATCCAAAATTATTTTAAGGCATGTATTGTACGCAATATTTTGTCAGTTATGAGGCGGACACCACAGCGTGTCCGTATCCGTAAAAAATTTGGTCCTGACCCTAATACCTACATTAATCACTACGTGGTTACAAAACCTTCAAAAATAGGTTGATTATTATCAAAAATCTGTTTTACATCTCATTTTACGTAACACTATATATAACACATAAACGTAACAGTGTGAGGTGCACTACTTTTTTTTTCATACTTCATTCCTGTAACGTTTTAATCCTTCTCAGACTATATCTTTTAGATTAAAATGGTAATGTAATCGTAACTCCGATCACCAAGATACAGGCGCCGCCTAGTCCCCAATGATATTTCATTTTGTTAAAATATACAATAGATAGTCATGGTGCACACCACAATGTAATGTTAATTATATTGGTTAAGAAAAGGATTATTACAAAGTTTTAGTAAATGTATTATTACTCTTAGTTCTATAGCAAACCTATGGGAATGTCCTTATATCCTTAATGAGTAAATTTAAAAGTAACGCGTTATTGTCCTTTGGCAAGCAGGAGTAGTAGTCTAGTAGGTAATTAGTTCCGTTGTACGCCTTTGCAGTCTAAGTCCAACTCTAGTTAAAGTTAAATACATAAGTATAATATACATAAGTTAAATGCATAAACCAAAGAAAATGTTACAATGTTACCTACATAATTTTATATTCCTCATTAAAATGTAGGTACTTAACGACTTGAATATAAGATCGAAATGAATTCCAGTTCATATCTCAGTATAATTATTAATATTTATTAGTGCAAGCAATTTTGAAAAGTAATAAAATGAAATGATCGTCTGCGCCTAAGCTAAGCTTTTTCCTTTTTAAGTATGGGTAATCATCAATGATCGGAGTAGGTAGATTGAAATGAGGTCATTGATCCGAATCGTATATATTAATATGGACATTCCTCCGGAATTGGTGGATTATTAAAAAAAAAACCGGAACTTATGTAGGAATTTTATTCTGCCAGAGTGGAAGGAGTCATTTGATGATTTGCCATCCTCAAAAAAAAGGTAGGAATTGTAATAAAATGAGCAATATTATTACAGATAAAAATAAAATTACATATAAACAATAAAAATTACAGATAAATAATGAATTAATTTAGTTTTTATACCTTCCTTTAAATTTAGAATTGAGTAGGAATAATATCACTACCAACATTAACAATGTTTAATTGAATCCGGAAATACCGGAATTACTTTCCGGAAAAATGGCTTATCCATGTTCTTCTTTCTGTGTGCATTTATGATACAAGTACCAAAAATCAATCTACCTACACCGATCACTGGTAATCATCCAATGACTGCCTCCCTGATCTGGGCGAAGCGGGAGGGTGTGTCAGCTAAAACCCATCCGTGTTCCATCATATGCCCTTCGTGTTCCGAGGCCCATTGCTCTCGCGTAAGCTAGGCTGAACCTGTATTTCTTTCAGGATGCAGTTCACTTTACAATATTTAATTAGTTACACCATATATACCTAACTATGTAGTAACTAATTAAATATTGTAAAGTCAGATTACACGTCTTTGTTTAAATCTAAATTCATTATCTATCTCCGATGTTATTCATCACATTTGTGCTGTATTCATATGAGACCACTCCAGGAAAATATTTACTGAGAAACTTTTTACCAAAAAATTAAACCGACTCTCAAAAAACACTGCAAAGTGAAAAATAACTTTAATTTCGGTAGTCGGTGTCTTTAGTTTTGTATTTTCGTTTTTGGCACCGACTTCCGAAATTAAAGTTATTTTTCACTTTGCAGTGTTTTTTGGGAGTCGGTTTAATTTTTTGGTAAAAAGTTTTTATCTCACTCTTTTTAGTTGGTCTATTTTTAATTTACCTAGTTACAAGAGCCTAAATGTCAACTACTTATAACCTTTTACAACATATTGCTTTTCCCAATGCTGGGCCGTTAATTGTTGAGGAGTTCTCCTGGTACTTCACCATCAGCTCTACATCACCATATGCATTGTGACGAGCATAAAGTGCTTAACATCCATTATATTCAAGTAATCGAATCGCAATCCACTCAATACTTATTATTGACTAGTTTCGGCGGCCATCTGTGGTTTTCATCATCAGTTCCACTTCCTCAAATGGTACTTTTTGAGAGCAACTGCACAAGTTACTATAATAAATACCCAAAACGTCATAGGTGTGCCTATAATATTTGAAGAGTTCCCTCGATTTCTCCAGGATCCCATCATCCGATCCTGACGTTTATGAAAATGGGACCAATTTCGAAGTATACCCTTCCAATCAAAAAAAGAATTTTTTAAATCGGTTCAGCCGTCTTCGAGTAATCGATGATCATACATAAAAAAAAAGTAGTAGTGATTTGCCGGTTCTGGCGCACCAATCCCGTGGCTCACCGGTTCTGGCGCACCACCGCTTCTGGCGCAATCGCGGTCCAGGGCGTTTCAAACCAAAAAAAAAAAAAAAAAAAAAAAAGGTTTTGGGGTCCGCTGATCACGTTTCTGCAATCCGTTTTCGCGTAAGATGCATGGTTCCGGAGATACAGAAATCAATTAACAACAATCTGTTTCATTTCCGGTGACCCGAACCTCATTATCGACTTTCATTGTTCGCCTTTTCTTATCTATTGTCCGTGCGTCCGGCCGCTCACCCTCATTAGGATTGCATTGACGTTTCTATGTATTACTCATTGTTACTGCTACTGCTATTGTATACTTTTATTGTTCATAGACCATTGCTTACTTTGCTATTCGGGATCATCAAAACGGAATCAATAAAACACATGCGTCATTAACAAATTTTATTTTTATCTACAAAATATGAGCGGAACATCTCATCCACTAAAATATCGTTGTACAGTGTGTTCCCTGTAAATATGTTTGTAAAACTATGCATTGAACATCCCTGAAACTTATATAGCAAATACATTAAGCAATATTCACCACAAACTGAAGTCCAATCATTCTGAATCCTATCAATACTCCAGCCCCATCTTTTACAATTCTTTTTCAAAAACTCGAGATGATATCGCGCAGGTGTTCGCCCATACGAATCAAAATATTGACCGATGCCATTCGTATCGATATGTACAGCTACCCAGTGTGAACCTGGCTTATCATCCGCATCCAAATTGCATATTATATACGTTGGTGCATGGGTATACATAGGGAGTCTATTAGCAGCATAAACATTATTTTCTAGACTGGGATGAATCTTTTTCAGATGTTTTTGTACTTCTAGTGTATCCATGATATAGCATATTATTACACTACCAATCTATTCAATGGTTGAAATGAAATGAAATGAAATGAAATATTTATTCTGTAAATTGGTTATAAATAACACTTTTACACGTCATGTTTTTTTGCGTGTTTAGTTTAGCTAGATGAGGCCGGTATTTCCTAACTGACTACTCTGAGAAGAAACACCGAAACAAACTCAGAGGTCAAAGTCTCTTTTAAAGTCCAGACAATTTGTATTTGTATATGAGAAGCATGTAGGTTCATGTCTGTGGTATTCTTTTGAGGAAATAACCACGCAAATTTGAGCGGACCTGTCCAGACAGTGCAAGCATTTGTCAGTTATCGTGTAGCTCAACTTAGAACTTAAGGAGCTCAACAATTTGACGAACAATACCAAAGTAAGGACCTTTGGGTAGGCCACACAAGTACTCAAACTGCTTGACATCATTAAATAAATTATAGTGAAAGCAAAAACAATGAAGAAAGAATAACCTACATCGTCCTCACATTTACAATAATGAAATAATTTTATATATATAAAAAAAAAACAACAATATAAAAAAAAGAAAACAACAATATATAAAAAAAACAACAAACAAAAACAAAAATTAATAGGTATATACAATACTTGAGAAAGCAAAATTTTAATTAATCAAAAATAAATCATCAATCATAATTTTAAAAAGAAATAAAAAAGGCACACGTATATCACTGGAGCATCTCATTCCCAAGCCTTCTTGTCCTCAATATAATCTTTAACACTGTAAAAAGCTTTCTGACATAGTTTACGTTTTATCAATAATTTGAATTTATTAATACTTAGTTTTTGAATATGGCTAGGAATTTTATTATAAAAACGTATACATTGGCATCTAAACGAACCACCTATTTTTTTAACCTTGTTTTAGGAATGACATATGTGTCTTTGTTCCTTGTATTTACACTATGAATATCACTGTATTTTTTAAACAGATTAATATTTTTGTGTGCATACAAGAGGTTGTCATAAATATACTGAGATGGCACAGTCATAATATTAATCTCCTTAAATTTGTCTCTTAAGGAGTGCTTAGGACTTAATTTATAAATTGCACGAATGGCCCTTTTTTGTAATACAAATATTGTGTGAATGTCGGCGGCATTTCCCCAAAGTAAAATGCCGTATGACATCACACTGTGAAAGTAACTAAAGTAGACTAAACGTGCTGTTTCGATATCAGTTAATCCACGTATTTTTCTAACGGCATATGCTGCAGAACTTAGCTTTTTTGACAATTTATCTATATGGGGGCCCCACTGAAGCTTCGCATCCAAAGTTATGCCCAAGAATACTGTGGTATCTTCGGCTTTCAATATTTCGCCCTTTATTGATACACTAGTATTCACTTGTCTAACATGAGGTAACGTAAATTTTAGGAATTTGGTTTTTTTCTCATTAAGAAGAAGATTATTAACATTGAACCAGCTAACTACAGTTGCAAGGGCTCTGTTAACTTCTTCAGTAACCTGCTGTTGACGTTTGATTTTAAATAAAAGAGAAGTATCGTCAGCAAATAGCACTATGTCATGATTTTTGATCAGGTACGGCAAATCATTTATATAAATAAGAAACAAAAAGGGACCTAAAATTGAGCCTTGGGGGACCCCCATTTTGACCACAGATCCCGGCGATCTTTTGCCGTTCACATCGACTCTCTGAATCCTTTCACTCAAGTAAGAGGACAAAAGATTCAGAGAGGTGTCCCGGAATCCGTAGTAGTGCAGTTTCCTGATTAATGTCTCATGGGGAACACAGTCAAATGCCTTGGACAAATCACAAAAAATGCCCAACGCATCGCACTTATCTTCCCATGCATTATAAATGTGTCCTAAAAGTTCAACACCGGCATCAGTTGTTGAACGACCCTTTGTAAAACCAAATTGTTTATTATGTAGCAATTTGTGTTTATTAAAATATCTTTGCATCTGCATTAAAATAATTTTCTCAAAAATTTTACTGAAAGTGGGCAGTACAGAAATAGGTCTGTAATTAGTAGGGTCAGATGTACTACCCGATTTAAATAGTGGGATTATTTTACTATATTTCATTAAATCAGGAAACTCACCGCAATCAATACAATTATTAAATATAACAGCTAATGTAGGAGCAATAATGTGTATAATGGACTTAGTAACATCAACAGAATTACCCCACAGGTCTGCAGTCTTTTTAACATTCAAAGAATTAAAAGTTTTAATGATGTCATTAAAAGTAACATATTGGAATTTAAACTCTGAACTACAAACTGGAACATTTTTTTTAAGTAGTGTTTCTGCAGCAATGGTAGATGATTTTAGCGACTTGGTTGTCGATACAGGAATGTCAGTGAAAAAATTTTCAAATTCTGTGGCGACTTGTGAATCTAATGTTATTATATTATCATCAATAGTGAGGGTGTAATCACTATTTCGGTTGCAAGACCTTCCCGTTTCGCTTTTTATAATATCCCAAGTCGTTTTAATTACATTACTACTATTTTTAATTTTAGAACTCAAGTAGCGAGACTTGGCAATATAACAGACTTTTTTAAATAATTTAGAATAGTTGTCATAGGAATGTTCAATTATAGTGATTTGTAAATATTAAATCGCATTATTTTGTAGCACTCACAAAACAGGTTGATGCCAGCAATGTGAGATAAGTTTGTTGACTCATAGAGTTACTATCAGTTTCCGGAGGAACGTGAGATAATTTTGGTGATTCATAGAGTTACAATCAGTTTCGTTGTATTTAGGAATTTGTTTTAGATAAGAATGTTGCTATATAAGATCGTACCATTGCAGTCATGCAGTCAGTCTATGGTCGTTTGACCGCAGTGGATTGTATACGTCTACCAATACTACGTTTGTGTTACTTCAACGCATCAATGGCCATGGAGGTAAGTGTTTATTCTATGGACAAACTTACTTGTATTCTTGTTGTTGTTTCCTAACGTGTGTGATTAAGTGTAAACAAATTGATATTAACATGATAACTGTCTTGTTGCAGAAATCATTCAACTTCGATGAAAATACCTATAAACAGTATTACTACTCACCGCTCTCCCCTCAACATGAAGAAGAGAACGATGACATCGTTATTAATAACACATGCGATGGTGGAAAAAGGAAATCACAACCGATTGATAATTTTTTTGAAGTGGCACCAAAAATAAAAAAGAAGAAACTGTTATCGTCAACCGTGGCACCAGCCGCTAGAGATGGTGTATCATACATTTCTAGTAATTCTGACGACGGAGACCAAGCGACGCATCTCATAAAAATTGAAATGTACGATATGAAGAAGCTATGTAAGATTCCAACTACTGATCATTGGAAACACGCTACCACGAGGATTAAATATTATGTAAAGAATAATAAGGATAGCATCTACGACAGCACAAACGGGCTCGTATACAACATTACAAAGACAATAGCAGAAAGTGAAAAAGTTAAAAAATACTTTTTTAACAATGACACCCATTAGTTCATTAGTGAATGTGATTCTGTTTACTTAAATTACTTCTGTGTACTCATTAGATTCTACCTGACTTTTTAATCCTTTGCTAGACTCTATATAATGAACATTATTTGAAATCTTGAACATTATTTGAAATTGGGTATCAGTTGGTCTACCAACACTTGACTGTTACTTACTGTGCTACCTAATTTCTTCTTTGCTATAAAGATGGAAAACTTCAGTGAAGTGTGTACCAGTGCTTTCTTTTCCGCACCTATGGAAGAGAATATGGAACTATTCATCAACGAATTCGATCAGGAGCTGCCTAAAGTTTGTGATGAAATGGAGAAGTGTGAACTGTTTGATTCATCGTATGATGATGAGTTGTATAATCACTGTGCGATGGTTGAAACAGCGTTGATGTAAGTATTAGAAGTACAAACTCAATAAGAAAGATTATTGTTGTATTGTTTTATTTTAAGATTTGTCTAATAATTTTCTTGCTGTTTTGTTACAGTCAACCACAACTTGGAAGAGGTATCAAACGAGGTATCACTACTGACGAAAATAAGGTTCCCAAGAAAGCAAAATTTGATGAAGGAGCTTCTACATCATCGACTGAAACAAATAACGTGGACAACAATAAGGTGGAATGTGACACATGTCATGTTTTTATTAATAAAAGGTATCTAAATAACCATTTAAAAAGCAATGTTCACAAAAATAATCTTTTAAAATCACATAATTCACTAGCAAATGTTACAGTTGTTGAAACCGCTTTTGGCAACCGAATTTTAACATATAGAATTAATAGTAAAACAATTAAATCGGGGCAATATTTTGAAACACCGGAATCGTTTTTAAATTCATTAAAAATTGATATCTTATTTTTAATCAATGAATGTATTCAACAACATACAATTTTTAAAATAAACTTCATATTGCATGCTGATTTCATACAACAAACTAAAGATATTAAAAATACATTTGATTTTCAAACGTTTAATTACATAATTTGTCAGGGTGATGACTTAAATATTTTTTTTTCATCATTAATAGACACTGTTGTTGGTAAAATTTGTCAATTTGAAAAAAAAGATAGTGGTTGGAGTCTTAATCAAATTAAATACATAGATATGAATGTTAACAAATTCAACCCCTTACGTGGTAGTTCATATATCGATCTTCCTCAGGATATTAAATTAAAAAAAGCTGTAATCAATGTTAAAAATAATGATAATATGTGTTTCAAATGGGCATTACTCTCCGGTTTATATCCTGTATGTAAAAGTGTAGATCGCGTAACATCATACGCAATTCATGAAAATAAACTAAAATTTACTGGTATTTCTTTTCCGGTTAAAATTGTAGATATATCAAAAGTAGAGAAATTAAACAATATTAGTATTAATGTTTTTGGTTTAGAGTATAATAAAGAAAAAAAGTGTAATTCAGTTGTAGGTCCTTTATATTTAACAAAATGTCGTACACCTAATCATATCAACCTACTATATTTATCGAATGGTACTAACAATCATTACTGTTATATTAAAAAGTTATCGCGGTTAGTTAGCTCACAAATCTCGAGTAATCATCACGCAGTTTATATATGCGATTCATGTTTACTTCATTTCCCATCAGAGGAAAGACTTAATAACCATCAACAATATGATTGCGCTCACATTTGTACGGAATTACCAAACGGTAAGGATTCCAAAAAGGATTGGTTCGGTAAAGCAACATCAAATAATAAAATAAAATTTGATAAATTCGTGAAAAAGTTGGAAATGCCCTTTGTGGTTTATGCAGACTTTGAAGCATTTTTGAACCCGATAGAATCATGTAGTAACGATCCATCCAAGCCTAGTACAATTAATATTCAAAAACATGAAGTGTATAGTTTCGGATATTACATTAAATGTTCATATGATGACAGATTATCAAAATATGAGACGTATAGTGGGCCAAACTGTGCACAAGTGTTTATGAATCGCCTTTGTGAAGATGTGAAAACAATAGTTAAAAAAAATTGTTTCCAAAAATGTCCCGTTCCATTATCAGATGAAGATAAAATTAAAATTTCAAATTCAAACATTTGTCATATTTGTGAAACTCAGTTAAATGAAGATCCTTTTTACGATTTTGATTGGTACACTGGCAGTTTTAGGGGTGTTGCACATCAAGTGTGTAGTTCTAAGTACAGAACCCCTCGTTATGTTCCAATATTTTTACATAACCTCGGTCACTACGATGCTCATTTTATTGTCCATGCATTAAACCTCGATGATGGCAAAGTTGAAGTTATTCCACAAAATAAAGAACGATACATATCATTTTCAAAACAGTTAACAATAAATAATCAACCTGTAAGTTTAAGATTCGTAGATTCATTGAAATTTTTATCATGTAGTTTAGATCAGCTAGCTAAAAATCTTAATGACGATCAGTTTAAAGAACTAAAAAGAAACTATCCTAATAATGAAGATTTTTTACGTTTAAGACGGAAAGGTATTTATCCTTATGAATTTATGCGTAATAGTGATTGCTTGAAACATCCGTCACTTCCTGATCAACACCAGTTTTATAGTTCACTCACAGATTCAAATATTTCAAATGATGATTATAATCATGCAAAAGATATTTGGCAACATTTTAAGTGTAGTAGTATGTCTGATTATTCCGATTTGTATTTAAAAACTGATGTTTTACTTTTGACCGATGTATTCGAAAACTTCAGAAAGCTATGTATTAAAACTTATGGATTAGATCCTGCCCATTACTATACAGCTCCAGGTTTAAGTTGGGATGCAATGTTAAAATTTACAAAAATAGAATTAGAATTGTTAACGGACTATGACAAAATTGCTTTTTTTAAAGCTGGTATTAGAGGGGGTGTATCTCAGTGTAGCAATCGTTTTGCTAGAGCAAATAATAAATTCATGGAGGATTATGATGGTTAAAAACCTAATTCATATCTAACATATTTTGATGCGAATAACTTATATGGTTGGGCAATGTCCCAATCCCTTCCTGTTGGTGGTTTCGAATGGATAAATTGTAATACAGATTATAATGTGTTGGATACGTCTGATTTTGGTTATGTTTTAGAAGTTGATTTGGAATATCCTGATGAACTTCATAATTTGCATTCTGACTTTCCATTATGTCCTGAAAACATATGTGTGGGTAATACTAAAGAAACTAAATTAGTTCCTAATTTAAATAATAAAAATAAATACATCATTCACTACAGGAATTTAAAACAATGCATTGAAATGGGAATTAAATTAATTAAAGTACATAGAATTTTAAAATTTAAACAGAGTTCTTGGCTAAAGAAATACATAGACTTAAATACTAGTTTGAGAACGTTAGCTAAATCAAACTTTGAAAAAGACTTTTTTAAATTAATGAACAATTCTGTCTTCGGTAAGACAATGGAAAATATTGAAAAAAGAGTAAACGTTAAACTACTAACTCACTGGGATAATCGTGGTTAAGTTTTAGGTGCTCAGGAATTGATTGCAAAACCAGAATTCCATAGTTTATCAATATTTTCAGAACATTTAGTCGCAATACAATTACGAAAAACAAAATTGATTTATGATAAGCCAATTTATTTAGGATTTTGTATTTTAGATATATCTAAGACCCTTATGTACGAATTTCATTATAACTACATGGTTAAAAAGTTTAATAACAAAATTAAGTTATTGTACACCGATACCGATAGTTTGATATATCAAATTTTTACAGATAATTTGTATGAGGATATAAAACCTGACCTACTTCACTATTTTGATACATCAGACTATCCAGAAAATAATATTTACGATTATCCAAAAATAAATAAAAAGAAGTTAGGCTTTTTTAAAGACGAGAATAATGGTAAAGTGTTGAAGGAATTTGTAGGGTTGCGATCAAAAATGTATGCCTTGGAAGTAGAAGATAAATTTATAGCAAAGGCAAAAGGGGTTAACAAAAGTGTTACCAAAAAAATGAATATGGAAAATTACAAATCGTGTTTGTTTAATAAAAATTTACAATATTGTAGTATGCTTCGGTTTAAGTCAATCAAACACACTATTTTTACACAAAAAATAAATAAAGCATCTTTATCATATAATGATAGCAAACGATGTATTATGGACAACAACATTGATACATTGGCTTGGGGACATTATAAATTACGTTAAGTGTTGATACTTTTTACTTTTACTTCTGTACCTATACAAAATTTATATTGATTGTAAAATTATGATATTACTATAATGTTATATAATAGTTTATTACATATTTAAAATTTATTGTTTGATTGTAAATAATGTAAGATAATTGTGGTTTTTATTTGTAGGTTTAAATTTGAGATTGTAAAATTCTGATGTACTAATTTTATTTTTATTTTATTTATTTTATTTATTGAGGAAAACCAACAATTACACACTATACATGGTTAATATTAACTTATAATCTAGGTATATTAGTGCGTAACTAACAACGTTATCCACAAGTTACATATTCGAATTAAAAATAGGATCACAAGTACAACGTTACTTATTAATAATACAGATTAGTTAGTTTTACTCTTATAATACTTAACACATTTCTGAAAATAAGTTAGTCCTCTGCTATTTCAATCAGTTGAAGTAACTCAGTACGAATTTTAATAGCTGATAAAGAAAATAAATCTACGTCTGAAAAAAGAGTATTATAATTTCTTGCTAAACGTCGTAGAGGTGCGCGGACTCCCGCATTGGTGCGACAAGAGGACACTGCAAATAGCGGGAATCCTCTCACCCCACGCCGCAAAACAGTTCTAGGAACTATATAACACAATTTGTTTGTCAATTCTGAGCAGTCGTACTTGTTATTACACAGATCATATAGAAATTTTGTTTCCAAATAAATGCGTCTATTCTTTAAACTAGTCAGTTTGTAATATTTTAATAAATTAACGTAAGGTGCTTTTTTTCGGAAGCAACGATAATGTGTGGCTTTAAGAAATTTATTTTGTACGTTTTCAAGATTAGTTATATATTTTTTGTACAAGGGGTTCCATACCACTACAGCATACTCTAACTGCGATCTAACCAAAGATTTATATAAATGAATGTACGTGCGAGTACGTTTAAAGTTGGTCATGCATCTCATTACGAATCCATCAATGTGTTGATCTAGGTGAAGTTTACTATCCAGAAGTACCCCAAGGTCCCTGATTACAGTGACTCTATGCAATAAGGTGTTATTAAGATTGTAAGTGTGAGTTACAACATTCTTGTTTTTAGTGAATGTTATAGATGAGCACTTTAGAATGTTTAACTTTAACTTATTTTTAATACAATATGCCGAGAATCTATCCAGATCTTCTTGGAACAAAAAACAATCAGTTTTATCTTGAATTTTTCTAAAAATTTTTAGGTCATCGGCATAGAGTAGAAATTTTGAATGTCTGAAACATTGATTCAGGTCATTAATAAAAATAACAAATAGGAGAGGCCCTAAAATTGAACCTTGGGGTACCCCGGATGTGACATGTATTGATGTGGATTCAAAGCCCTTAATGACTACTTTCTGAGTCCTATTAGTGACGTATGATGCAAACCAGCGTAATAAATCGCCTCGTATACCATTGAAAGCTATTTTCGTTAGAAGCAGTTCGTGATCCACCTTGTCAAAGGCCTTCTGGAAATCTGTGTAAACAGCATCTACTTGCAATTGATGGTCCATGCTGTTAAACAAAAAGTCAGTGAAAACCAATAGATTCGTGACTGTGGACCTTTTTTGAACAAATCCATGCTGCTGCTGAATTATAGAGTTGTGTATGATAGGATAGATCTCATCGTGAACCAGTCTTTCAAATAACTATGACAAGGCGGACAAAATAGAGATGGGACGATAGTTCTCAATAATTTGTTTTGAACCGGATTTATGAACGGGCGTTATGTTGGCTGTTTTCCATATTTCAGGAAATGAACCCTCTGAAATACATTTATTGAATATTATATGTAGGGGTGCGCATATAATATCCGCAGTTCTTTTAAGATAAAGCGGCGGTATACCATCGGGCCCTGGACCTTTTGTAGTGTCAAGTGTTTTTAAAGCCTTAAGAATTTTATCATAACTAAAAGTAACACTGTTGATAAGGATGCTATTTTCATTGTATTCTTGTGGAGGTGACCAATTATTTATATCAAAGGTGGAATGTTCGTAAACTGAATGAAAGAACTCTGAGAATAGATTACAAATATCAGTAGAATTACTTGAGCTACGATCTTTATAAGACATTGTTAAGGGTATGCTAGTATTTGCTTTTCGATCAGAGATATAACTCCATAAGAATTTAACATTTTTACCAATATTTTCTTCAACCGAGTCAATATATAATATAATTGTGTTAGTTTTAATTATTCGATTGTAAATAATTATATCTAAGTAATAATAAAACGGTGAACATACATTTGAGAAGATTGTAAAGTTCTGATAAGTAATAATTGTGTTAGAAATAGTATACAGATCAGTCTGTTTTTCATCAGTTACATGTTTTTTGTAATTTTAGGAATATATATATTTAATTTTTACAACATAATTTTCATTTTTTATTTCATCCCTTTGAACTCTAGACGTGTGAAATGTTTCACTTTATCCATCCGTTTACTGCTATTGTGGCAGGACCAAGTGGATGTGGGAAGTCAAATTTTGTAACAAATTTCATAAAATCAGTTAAAGAAATATGTAATTGTGATTTTAATCAGATCACATGGTGCTTTGATGAAATGCAACCTTTATATAATTTACCAAATGTTAACTATCATCAAGGAATTCCAAATCTTAATATGTTTGATGGTGAAAACCCACATCTTGTTATTATTGATGATCTAATGAGAGAGTCTGATGGAAGAATTGTGGATATATTTACAAAAGGTAGTCATCACAGGAATCTGAGTGTATTTTATTTAACACAAAATTTATTTCATCAGGGTAAAGGTCAAAGAGACATTTCTTTAAACTCAAGTTATATAATATATTTTAAAAACCCTCGAGATAAAACTCAAATAAGATATTTAGCACGACAAGTGTCACCAGACAACCCAAAATTCATTGAAGATGCCTATAGGGATGCAACTTTAGAAGCGCATGGATATTTAATGGTTGATTTAAAACAGAATACCAATGATTTTTGTCGTATCAAGACAAATGTCTTCCCATTTAATGGACACTGTACAGTCTACGTCCCCACAAAAGAGTTTAAATACACCAAGAATCAAACAATTCAAATCATTTCTAAATGATGCATCGTCGACTCACAACGCATAAACATTTGCTAAGCGCTTTGCATACGCTTAAACCAAAATATCAAAGAGCGTTACTTAAAACATGTGATGAAGAAGAAATAAACTGTATTTGTGAATGTATTCATAACGTTTTACAAGGAAAGGTACCTCTTAAAGATCAAGATAAACAAAAATTGAATAAACACAAAAATATACTCCGTAAACTGGTGCATAAGTGTAAACATAAACTAAGAAAAAATATAATCATACAAAAAGGAGGGGCTTTCTTACCAATAATATTAGGTGCAATATTGAGTGGATTAGTAAGTGGACTAGCCAGTTAACATGGAAAATGCAAAGAAAATGATACTTATTGAACCTGGATTGATTGAAAAATTAAAACAAGAAAATAAGGTTAATAGTAATTTGTCTCGATTAGATATTGAAATGCAAAATATTATGAATAGTAAGACGGAAGACCGCAAGAAGTGGATGTTATATTTACAAACACTACAAAGATACCTTCACTTTACCGAAGTGGATCGTCAACCACTCAGATTACCAATTTATTCTGATACATCTAATGAAGATTCAAATGAATCTAAAATTGGTTTTAAAAATAAAGATAGAGATCTAAAAAGTTCAGTTGATGCTGAATCTTTGTTGGATGAGAAAGGATCCATTAAAAGTAAAGAAAATGACACAAATCCACTTTACACACCAACTCAAATACTCAGTTTAATACCAAAAACTTATAATAAAAAAGGTGAGTCATTATTAAACTTAATTGGAACAAGTAAAAGTAAAATACATTGGGATAATGAAGGCACAGTCATAATTGATAATGAAAAAATTCCTGGAAGTAATATTGTTGATTTAATAAATGATTCACTAAGACCCTTAAAAAGAAGTGATCCGATAGGGTGGGATAGATTTGCTAAAGCATTAAAAGATATTAAAGTACCACTTACTTATATTGGAAATCCAAAGAGATGTGAGTTTATTAACCAACTTCAAGCAAAAGATCTGAACAAAACCTCTGAGATTGAAGTTCAAGAGTTTTCTACACCGAGCAGTGGAGATAAAAGATCTATAACTAAAATACGTAAAAAGCTCGATTGGGAAAAATGGACCCCGTACTAGAAGAAATTAACAGGATTTATTATGATCCATCTAACCCCGCTGGTTTTGGTAGTATTGATAAATTATCAAAAGCCATGAAGGGTAAAATGGATAAAAAGCAAGTAAAGGAATGGTTACAATCACAAGAAACATATACATTACATAAACCCAGTCGGAAAAAATTTCCACGTAATAGGTACATTCTATCAAATATTAATGAACTGTGGCAAGCTGATTTAAGTGATATGCGAACTTATTCTCAATATAATGATGGTTTCAACTATATACTTTGTGTTATTGATGTATTTAGTAAATATGCTTTCGCAAGACCAATGAAAAAGAAAAACTCAGAAACTACTAAAGAATGTTTTGATAGTATATTTACTGAAAGTAATTCCACACCTACTCACATACAATCTGATAAAGGTACAGAATTTGTTTCAAAAGATGTACAAAAATACTTTAAATCCAAAAAGATAAATTACTATACCACTAACAATCCTGATATTAAGGCTAGTATTGTTGAGCGATTTCAAAGAACTCTAAAAATGAAAATGTGGCGTTATTTCACTCATAACAATACTTATAGATACATAGATGTTTTACAGGATTTAATATACTCTTATAATCACAGCATTCACTCTAGTATTAAGATGTGCCCATGTGATGTAAGTTCCGCCAATATTATGACAGTTTGGACTAATCTTTATAATAGAGGATCAAACAAACTTTCTTTAGAAAATCCAAAACCAAATTTCAATGTGGGTGATTATGTTCGAATAACTAAATATAAACATGTTTTCCAAAAAGGATATGAATCAAATTGGAGTGATGAAATATTTATTATATCTTCAATAATTGATAGATCTCCATGGGTTGTTTATACAATAACAGATTTACAAGATGAAGCAATAGTTGGTACTTTTTATGAAAGAGAATTACAGAAGGTCACTTACAACCCCACCTCACAATATAAAATAGATAAAATAATTGGTACTCGTTATTCGGGTAACAGAAAAGAAGTATTAGTGAAGTGGAAAGGTTATCCAGATAAATTTAACAGTTGGATTTTAGCTTCTAGTTTAAAAGAAATATGAATAAAGAAAGTTTTTATTTAACTTTGCTCAGCAATAGTTCAATGGAATACTTTCCTGATAACAAGACCACAAATTTTTCAACAAAATTACCAAAAGCTATGAAATTAGAAGGTGAATGGTCGGTTGGAGTTGTCGAGTTTCAATATCCATGCACCATGTTTACTGTTCAAGATCATGAAAATGTTGTGTACATTACAAAAACCATGTTAATGCCTAATGAAGATAAACCATCAACAGTGTACTACAAAAAACATATTCCGGCTACCAACTATGATAACGTTGAACATATTTTAAGAGCGTTAAATGGTATCAGAGAGAACTTGAAATTTCGTTATGATGAAATAACAAAATTTGTGTCTATTTCTGTTTTGGATAAAAATATAACATCCGTAACATTATCACCCAAATTAAGTTTACAACTGGGTTATGAACCAAATACAAATCTTCTAGACAGAAATTTTGGGAAGTGTCCTGCTAATTTACACTTAGGGTTACCATCTCAACTATTTCTATATTGTGACATTATCGATCCTCAGATTGTGGGTGATGTTATGACTCCGCTATTAAGAGTCATTTCATTAGGTCCTTCAAAATACATTTATGGTGCGAATAAAATGCACGTTTTCTCTCCACCACACTACTTACCTGTAATGCGAAGAGAGTTCGATACGCTGGAAATAGATATAAGATCGAGCACAGGACAAAAAATACCATTCCAGTTTGGAACCGTGTGTATTAAACTACATTTCCACAAATTATAATAATGTATTCTCCTCATGATCATCATAAATGTCCATATGAAAATTATTATTCACATCAAGCTGGATCAGGAGTTGGTGTAATTTATAAGGGTTCACCATACCAACGCGGTCATGGTATTGGGAGCTTCTTAGGAGGGTTATTTAGATCAGTTTTACCTTTACTTTCAAGTGGTGTTCGAGTGGTTGGTAAGGAGGCATTAAACGCTGGAGTAGGACTTTTATCGGATATGGTTCAAGCGCGTCCTATGGAAGCCTCAATAAAAGATCGTCTTAAACAAGTTAGTACGAACTTAAAACGAAAGGCTGATAACAAAATTGATCGATTTAACATGACAGGATCTGGATATATAACTAAAAGAAAACGATTGGCATCGTTCATTCCACCACTAACTGCTAAAGTGAAAGCTACGAAAAAACTTGGTCTAAAACCAAAACACATCGAAGATATATTTTCAAATTAAATATGTCTTTCCTTCATAATCATTCTTGTGAGTGCGTTAAGTCAGAATTAGATTTATTTGCATTACCGTCTACACAAACAAGCATTGAAAATGGATTGTGGATTCACTATAAACCAATTTCGTCTCTTGCTGATGATGGACCTATCGAGTTTCAAGTTCCTGGAACAGGCGATGACTACATAGATTTGTCTCATACATTACTCCAGATAAAGGCAAAAGTATTAAATCAAGATTCATCAAACTTGATATCAGCTACCGCAGTAGCACCTGTAAATAATTGGCTGCATTCACTTTTTAGTCAACTTGATGTTTATTTAAACCAAAAACTTGTATCACCACCTAATAATACCTATGCCTATCGAGCATACATGGAAACTCTTTTAAACTATGCTCCTGCTGCTAAACAATCTCATCTTACTTGTAGCCTTTGGTATGAGGATACAGCAGGAAAAATGGATTCCACAGATGGTAAAAACATAGGATTTGTTAAAAGACAGGAATTAGTTAATGAAAGTAGGGAAATAGAAATGATTGGTCATCTTCATGGTGACATTTTCAATCAAGATAAATTTTTAATGAATGGCGTTGAAATGAGTGTAAAATTAGTTCGATCAAGAGAGAGTTTTAATTTAATTGCTGGGACAAATGATGTAAAGTTTAAAGTTTGCATTACAGACGCAACTCTTATTGTTCGAAGAGCACGAATTAATCCAAGTGTATTACTCGCACATCAGAAAGTTTTAGCTTCTACCACTGCTAAATATCCTATTACTCGTGCTGAAGTTAAAGTTTTAACAATTCCATCAGGTGTTCAAGGAAAAACTCTTGATAATATATTCTTAGGACAGGTACCCAAAAGATGTATTATTGGATTTGTAAACAATTCTGCATTTAATGGTTCGCTTACTAAAAATCCATTTAACTTTGAAAACTATGGTATTAACTCTTTCAGCTTATATATTGATGGTCAACAAATACCTTCAAAAGCTTTGCAACCATCTTTTAATAATAATATATTTACATCAGCATATCATACTCTATTCTCGGGGACTGGTATTCACTTTCTAAATGAAGGAAATGCAATCTCTCGTGAACAGTATGCTAAAGGTTACTGTCTTTTAGCATTTGATTTAACTCCTGATTTATCAGCTAACTCATCAGCTCATTGGAATCTCATAAAGCATGGTAGTGTAAGATTAGAAGTACGATTTGAATCCTCACTAATACAAACAATTAACTGTATTGTTTATGCCGAGTTTGATAATATTATTGAAATAGATAAAAATAGAAATGTTACTGTAGACTATAGTAGTTAAGGTTATGTGTATGTAACTAAAGGAAACATTATAAAATTAAATAAAACAAATTATATGCAATATACTATTTTTTTATTTCTTTATAAACACCCTATTCAATCTTATACAGAACACTGATTGAGTTTAAACTTTACATAAGCACACTGACTAAACCACTGAACATGCTGCTGCCAAGGATCATCATCATCTTCCCAATCTTTTAAACCGCCACCACAATGGAAACACTTGGTCCTGTCTTCATGACCAGTATAAAAGAAACCGGCTTCTGCAAGATCTTCAGGCTTCTGTTTCATAACGAGTGACCAGTCTCCGAAACTGAACAACCGTCTAGATTTTGAACTGAAAAATGGATATTCAGCTCTTGGGTACTGCATATTCTTCACTTTTTCTTCTCCAATCAGTTTTGTAGTTTTGCTTTTCAATGAAGTGATCTGTTCACGTGTGCCACACTCATCTCTTCCTTCTAATCTTGTTTTTCTCTCAGCACCACAAGACGACACCTCCTTGGATCTAATGAATACACAGAAGTAATTTAAGTAAACAGAATCACATTCACTAATCGACTAATGAGTGTCATTGTTAAAAAAGTATTTTTTAACTTATTCACTTTTTGCTATTGTCTTTGTAATATTGTATACGAGGCTGTTTGTGCTGTCATAGATGCTATCCTTATTATTCTTTACATAATATTTAATCCTCGTGGTAGCGTGTTTCCAATGATCAGTAGTTGGAATCTTACATAGCTTCTTCATATCGTACATTTCAATTTTTATGAGATGCGACGCTTGGTCTCCGTAGTCAGAATTAGTAGAAATGTATGATACACCATCTCTAGCGGCTTGTGCCAAGGTTGACGATAACAGTTTCTTCTTTTTTATTTTTTAAAAATGATCAATCGGTTGTGATTTCCTTTTTCCACCTCGCATGTGTTATTAATAACGAGTCAGGTAGAATCTAATGAGTACACAGAAGTAATTTAAGTAAACAGAATCACATTCACTAATCAACTAATGGGTGTCATTGTTAAAAAAATATTTTTTAACTTTTTCACTTTCTGCTATTGTCTTTGTAATGTTGTATACGAGCCCGTTTGTGCTGTCGTAGATGCTATCCTTATTATTCTTTACATAATATTTAATCCTCGTGGTAGCGTGTTTCCAATTATCAGTAGTTGGAATCTTACATAGCTTCTTCATATCGTACATTTCAATTTTTATGAGATGCGTCGCTTGGTCTCCGTCGTCAGAATTACTAGAAATGTATGATACACCATCTCTAGCGGCTCGTGCCACGGTTGACGATAACAGTTTCTTCTTTTTTATTTTTGGTGCCACTTCAAAAAATTATCAATCGGTTGTGATTTCCTTTTTCCACCATCGCATGTGTTATTAATAACGATGTCATCGTTCTCTTCTTCATGTTGAGGGGAGAGCGGTGAGTAGTAATACTGTTTATAGGTATTTTCATCGAAGTTGAATGATTTCTGCAACAAGACAGTTATCATGTTAATATCAATTTGTTTACACTTAATCACACACGTTAGGAAACAACAACAAGAATACAAGTAAGTTTGTCAATAGAATAAACACTTACCTCCATGGCCATTGATGCGTTGAAGTAACACAAACGTAGTATTGGTAGACGTATACAATCCACTGCGGTCAAACGACCATAGACTGACTGCATGACTGCAATGGTACGATCTTATATAGCAACATTCTTATCTAAAACAAATTCCTAAATACAACGAAACTGATTGTAACTCTATGAATCACCAAAATTATCTCACGTTCCTCCGGAAACTGATAGTAACTCTATGAGTCAACAAACTTATCTCACATTGCTGGCATCAACCTGTTTTGTGAGTGCTACAAAATAATGCGATTTAATATTTACAAATCACTATAATTGAACATTCCTATGACAACCATTGAATAGATTGGTAGTGTAATAATATGCTATATCATGGATACACTAGAAGTACAAAAACATCTGAAAAAGATTCATCCCAGTCTAGAAAATAATGTTTATGCTGCTAATAGACTCCCTATGTATACCCATGCACCAACGTATATAATATGCAATTTGGATGCGGATGATAAGCCAGGTTCACACTGGGTAGCTGTACATATCGATACGAATGGCATCGGTCAATATTTTGATTCGTATGGGCGAACACCTGCGCGATATCATCTTGAGTTTTTGAAAAGGAATTGTAAAAGATGGGGCTGGAGTATTGATAGGATTCAGAATGATTGGACTTCAGTTTGTGGTGAATATTGCTTAATGTATTTGCTATATAAGTTTCAGGGATGTTCAATGCATAGTTTTACAAACATATTTACAGGGAACACACTGTACAACGATATTTTAGTGGATGAGATGTTCCGCTCATATTTTGTAGATAAAAATAAAATTTGTTAATGACGCATGTGTTTTATTGATTCCGTTTTGATGATCCCGAATAGCAAAGTAAGCAATGGTCTATGAACAATAAAAGTATACAATAGCAGTAGCAGTAACAATGAGTAATACATAGAAACGTCAATGCAATCCTAATGAGGGTGAGCGGCCGGACGCACGGACAATAGATAAGAAAAGGCGAACAATGAAAGTCGATAATGAGGTTCGGGTCACCGGAAATGAAACAGATTGTTGTTAATTGATTTCTGTATCTCCGGAACCATGCATCTTACGCGAAAACGGATTGCAGAAACGTGATCAGCGGACCCCAAAACCTTTTTTTTTTTTTTTTTTTTTTTTTGGTTTGAAACGCCCTGGACCGCGATTGCGCCAGAAGCGGTGGTGCGCCAGAACCGGTGAGCCACGGGATTGGTGCGCCAGAACTGGCAAATCACTACTACTAAAAAAATATATATATATATACGCGTCGAATTGATAACCTCCTCTTTTTGTCGTCGGTTGAAAAGAAGAATCATTAATATTAGTTGGCATTTGACAAAGATATCTGATCGAACAAAGTAGGGGAGGTGGGGTAGATTGATACACATCAATGTGCCCCGTAACTAGCTGTATCAAAGTGCCCCAAAAGATTTTTTTCAAAATGCACATTATACTACAGAAACTAACCAATTCTTTTTTAATAAAAATACTTTAACCATAATATTAAACGTCATAACTTACCTTTGGTATATATAGATCCTCACAAGATGGTATAAAAGATCGGGGAAACACTTTTACATTTAACGTTTTTTTTTAATTGGCCGCACTCGAAACATTATCTACGATTTTATGATTATGTCGACGCGAACACATAAGATGCGTTTGAACGTTTCTATGAGTATTTTAGAGATGTCACAACTCAAATACATTTATCGATTATTGGATAATGCTTGTGTATCTATGTGTCCCTAGTATCATTGTGCCCCTCTTCCCCCTACCCGAATGAAGTCAAAAAAATCTGTCGAATTGAAAACCTCCTCCTCTATTAGGCAGGCCGCAGACGTCCGGTTTCCTGATCAGGTTTCCTGATCAGGAATTCAGATTCGGAATTCCGTGAGACTAGCGCATACGTCCGGTTTTTTTAATTCGGAATTTTACGTATAGAGACCAGTGTTACCAACTTAGTTCGACCCCCCTTTTAGTGGCGAAATGATGCTTTTAGTGGCTGGTGGTTTTTTCTAGTGGTCAAGTAGAATTCAGTTTCAATTACTGAAAGTGCTATTACTCAACTACTAAGCCACTAAAACCTTACGAAATATATTATTTTTACTTCATTAATGTACTTAATTTATATTTACTGCGTAGGCACAATAAAAGTGCAGAACTTATGGCAAGAGTTGATGATCTATGGCGTTCACTCTCAAGTTTTTATCGGTATGACATGATGAAAATCTGTATGGATACCGAGAAATCTGTCTGGCAACACTAATCTGAAATGAAATTTCCGTGCGTGTACGGCGGCCGAGCCAAAATGTACGCCAGCGAGCGCTGCGTTCGGAATGACGTCATCAGGTTTTTTCCGTTCTTACATTCCGGAACGCATCGAACCGAACGTCAGGTTTTTTTCCGTCCGGAAAAAATAAGAATAGTGTGCGCCTTGTTGAACATTTTGTATGTAAGGCAGGCCGCAGACGTCCGGTTTCCTGATCAGGTTTCCTGATCAGGAATTCAGATTCGGAAACTATGAAAATTCGAATCGGAAATTATGTTTTTACCGCAATAAAGTCCACGGGAACGAAGCCCCGTGCTACACTTAGTCATTATTATAAATGCGAAAGTGTTTTTTTTTTTATTACGAATGAGACCGCTCGATCACACCTGATGGTAAGTGTAAGATGAGGTCTACGGTCGAACGAGCGAGCACAGAAAATGCCTGTTTACTCTTGCTTTAAAGGCTGACGGGTCATACGTGGCAGGGAATACAGAAGCCGGCAGAGAGTTCCACACCTTGGCTGTGCGCACAATAAATCCTTCTTTCGAACCGGAGCAACGGATCGATGTGAATTTCGGTGTGGAGATAGTTGAAGAACTGAAGGGTGACATAGGCTACAGTTTATCGCGATTCGGCGACCAAAGTAGTAGGTACCAGTATGAACTTATTTTTGTGAAATTAAACAGCAATAAAACATTTTTTGTCCTTTGCCTGTTACTTACATAGACCTATCAAGAACCGTTGATTAAATTGAATCACTATAACAAAAGCGAAACCAATTTGTAGGTAATATACCTACAAATTAGTACAGTCGGAATCAATTAATTGGCAGCTCTCAACGTTTGATTGTATTCGATTCCAACAATGAAACGGCAAGCTTTTAAAATAGCCTGCAAGTCTAGGCACAAGGCCACTGATTTTAATTAAAGTTAAGTTTTAGTTATTAAAAATGCTTGCTTTCCCCTCCACCTCCCGTTTTCATAACATTATGAGGTTTAAGTGTATCTCCGTAGGTAGGTTCCAAGGATGTCGGAAGTGGGGTCCCATGTATAATTTAATTTGGGGCGAGGGCTGTTACTTACAGAGGTATACAATAAACTATTAGATTGATCGACAAAGTTTGCAGAAGTAAAAGGCAGAAAGTGCTGAAACTATGTCGAACCTTATTTTCTCATCTTCGTCAGAAACGTATGTAATTCGTTTACCTCTAAAAGTATTTTTATTAGTCGAATTCCACCTTTCCAACTTATCTTTAATAAAATGTACCTACAAGAAATAATACTTACTAAGCTAAAAGGTTTGTACCCCAACCTGCTTTCGTATAGACAGGTTCGTGGGTTGATCTGAGGTGGGCCGCCTTTCGCCTGAAGGCATTAAGTTGTAATTTCTTTCTGTGCCGCCTACATTCTCGACGTAAACTGATCAAATTTTTATGAAAATGTAATTTCATCTACCCTCATTTAGGAGTAAATAAATAATACAACACGCCGAATTCCCAAGCGTACGAGCAAAAAATACTTAGTCACTTGTTATTTAAACTGACACAAAATATTAAGCCAACATCTAATATTTGTCAACCCTAATCATACGCTCTTCGGTCACTGACAACATTTGTGTCAGTATTCATGCTAACAGCATCAATGGTCGGCGTCGAAGATAATTTCATTTTCCTTCGGGTCAATTGATCTGAGAAATTCGCAAGCAGTCTGGAATATTGTGAATTGAGGGCAAAAAGTGATTGCCCATTTATAGATAAAAGGATTTTTATGTAAATACTGCCTTGAATTTACTAAGTCGGTACCTAGGTGGGTGCTTATCATTCTTTGATTTAAATAATTGAAGGCTATTTATTGTTTCAATTATCGCAACATTATTTATTTAAGAAGTATGGATGACTAAAAGCTATTAAATACAGGAAATATCTAGTATAGTTACTGATGGGTAGTGGAAAAATTTCGGACGGAAAAGAAAAGAAAAAAAGATATTTTTCAATATTTTTCCGATATTTTTCCATTTCAGAAAAGTTTATTTTAATACAGAAACAAGTTAATTATGTGTACACTGTAACAATATCAATATTACCACTGCTAGTAATAACATGTTAAATTAGCAGGACGAAACGAAAAACAAGTTTTTATCTATTTTTGCAACACAAATGTAATTCACATACAGGGAATTCCCCGTTTGAGTTATTAAATGCCGGCTAGGTGCTTTTAAGGGTTCCGTAGCCGAATGGCAAAAAACGGAACCCTTATAGTTTTGTCATGTCTGTCTGTATGTCTCTGTCTGTCCGTCCGTCCGTATGTCACAGACATTTTATTCCGAAACCATTAGGACTACACATGTGAAACTTGGTAGGTAGATGTATTCTGTAAACCGCTTTCCGATATTAAGAAAAAAAATAAAAAAAATATTTAAAATAAAGGGGGGCTCCCCATACATGGACATAAAACTAAAAATTTTTTGTTTTCATGAAATTTATGCATGTGTGGTATCTATAGACAGGTCTTTAAAAACGACATCGGGGTTTCTACAACCACTTTTTCATTAAGTCAATCGTTTAAAAGATATAAGCTTCCAAAGTGGTAAAATGTGCCCCCCCCACTCTAACTTCTATAATAATGGAGTGAAAAATCTAAAAAATATACATCTATAGATCTTAATATAAACTTTCAACCAAAATTAGTTTTAACGAAATCAGTTCAGCAGTTTTTGAGATACAGCTTATTTTATAAAACCGCAAATATAACTTTGTAATTCATACAAACACTATGAAAAACAAAGTTATTTGGCGTAGTTGTAAAAAATGTAAATAAGCTAGTTTTAAGAAATTTGAAAGGTTTTTTTTTCGTCAAATAAATATACATACTATATTATATTATTATAGTTACTACGGAACCCTTCATGGGCGAGTCTGACTTGTAGTTGGCCAATTTTTTAATTTAATACCACTACTACTTCTTAAAGTTATAGGTTAGAAATAGGTGGTAATAAGGACAAACTCGTGTGGAATCTGTATGAAAAACAAAATGATAGTGTATCTTATTAATATTGTAACAAAACATTTCGTTATGCTAATATAACAGGTAATGCGGTCGCACTGTTTGCAATAAATGTCCACAACATGTGAAAATTATAATAAGTTCGAAAACATCGCGAACTTTGCCGGAAGAAGCAGATTACATGAATAGTTCGCCTTCTACTTCATCCTATCAGTCATATTCTGCAGGACCGACAGCACAGTTTCTGAGAGAACAGATCCGGTCTCGCCGTGAGGCGATGGTTGGAGCAACGGCGGAACCAGGGGGGGGGGGGTCATGGGGTCATGACCCCTCCCTGGGCGGTGTCCAGGACCTATGTGGACCACTAATTAAAATTTTAAACATTGTTACTAGATAATACTCCAGTTTCTGTCGTTGTAAACGGCAGTGGATGGCCAAGTGGTAGCGGAGTCAGGAAATACAAATTATAAGTTCTTGTGACTTGACCACGATTATGTGACCCCCTGGCACCAAAGCTGGATCCGCCCTTGGGTTGGACGCTTGAAATTGTACTTGAAGGCTGTCTCGGGTGATGCCAACTTGGTCAAGTTTAATGCAGCTAAGACCCAGGCGTGTCTCTTCTCCGCAAAGCTCCAAAAAGGAGCCGGCTCCTTTCCATGGTGTAACCGTGCCGACGACTGATCGTATTGAGCTTCTTGGGGTAACATTGACCCTCAATTTTGGTTCGTTCATCGAGGCTAAGGCTGAACTAGCATCAAAAAGTTGAGAATCCTAGCAAAGGTAAGACAATACTGCACAACGGAACAGCTTCTCAAGCTCAAGCTAAATTGTGTATGGAGTATGTACCCTCATCTTTGGTATGGATCTGCCAAATATCAACTAGACGCGCTTGAGTCTAACGAAAAACGGACCAAGAGACTATTTGCCAACGATGCACGGGTTCATTCAAAGCTCCAGAGCCTTGAACATCAGCGACGTGTTGCAAGCTTATCAGTTACATTCCGTGGAGTGTGAGATAGAATTGCATAATCTAATTCCATCAAGCCCGTTCCATCATCTAACTACAAGACAAACGGTAATGCGCCATCGTTACATGGTGGTCATCCCACCCTTACGCACAAATCGTTTTGGGAGTACTTTCATTGTGCGTACGGCTAAGGAGTGGAATTCCCCGCAGGTGTCTGTGGTTCCTGATGGCTGTAATCTGGGGGTCTTTAAGTCAAGAGTGAATAGGTTACTTCTACGTAAGCGTGCTACTTCTTCGACTACATCATCACTTACCATGATGATGGTGAGACGCTTAACCAACGCGAGCTTATTATCAATAAAAACAAGATAGTTTGATAAATGAGAAAAAGGTTTTTTGATTACGGGAAACCCACTCTTGACCTAGATCTCGCCTGATGGTAAGCAATAGATGGGATGGGTCTACGATGGAACCAGCAAACCCAGAAGATGTCTATTTAAAGCAAGAGCTTTAAAGGGTAAAAGGTCATAAGTGACAGGGAACACAGAAGCCGGCAGAGAGTTCCACAGCTTGGCTGTGCGCACATTACATTTGGAGAAGAAACGCTTGGTACGATAAGACGGTATATCAATCAAGTGCGCCTGGTAGACTGGTAGTGAAAGGGAGATGGAGGGATCAGGTCATATAGTTCCTGCGCACACTCTCCGAAGCACAATCAGTAGAAAACCGAGAAACAAGCAACTGTTCGTCGATGAGCCGGTCTTCGAAGCTTGTCCACTAGCGCCTCGTCACCTATAAACCTTGAAGGATATTGATAAATTGATTGCTTTAGCAACCATAGCATCCGGAGCCCTGATAAGTTTGGGTAGAGCATCCACAATGGAAAAAGTTTTTCGTGCTTTGGCACCATCGTATCAGTTCCCAAAAATTATGAAGAAAGATCTGCTTATATTATTGAGGAGATTTATTGTTTGTAGATACAGATGCAGGAGGAAATGTTAACCATGATTCCCTTTTTACAAATGAGGATTCGGATTCATCTTCAACTGAATACATGTGATTATTCCTATTCATTTTTAATTTATCATAATATGTATGGATGTAAATGTATGATGTATATTTTCATTTAAATTTAAAAAATATCAATAAACCATTTACTTCATAATTTGATTAACTTCCCATGGTAATTTATTAGGTTTATTTTAAGTTACCACTACAAAATACATTGATATAACTATTTACTGTAACGTTGAAGCACTGCTAAGACTACCAGCATTTTCACGTTGTATGCTTATTCTTTGGGCAAAGAACGAGCCAGCCCTCTAGTCACGCAAGGAATCGATCAGCCGGCGAGACGCGCACTTGGGCTGTATGACTCAAGCATTTTGACCCTTATTCAAAGTAAAATTACACATTGAAAAATATTTTTCCATATTTTTATTTTTCCGAAAAATAAAAGGAAAAATTTCCTTGTTAAAAATATCCGAAAATTACCCATCTCTAAGTATAGTAGACAGTGAGCCAATTAAGTCCTCAAGTTGAGACGCAGGAAAATCTTACAGTGAACACATAATATATAATGTTAATGAAACATAATTACTTATTTCAGAAACATTCCTTATCATCAACAGTGTCTTACAGTGAATTTGTATATAAGGACTTCCTATAAAGAGGTGGCTCTGTTTCTTTTTAGGGTTCCGTACCCAAAGGATAAAAACGGGACCCCATTACTAAGACTTCGCTGTCTGTCCGTCCGTCTGTTTGTCACCAGGCTGTATCTCAAGAACCGCGATAGTTAGATAGTTGAAATTTTCACAAATTATGTATTTCTGTTGCCGGTACAAGAGGAAATACTAAAAACAAAATAAAATAAATATTTAAGGGGCCTCCCATATAACAGACATGATTTTTTGCCGTTTTTAGGGTTCCGTAGTCAACAAGGAACCCTTATAGTTTCGCCATGTCCGTCTGTCTGTCCGTCTGTCCGCGGTTTAGCTCAAAAACTATTGATACTAGAAAGTTGTACTTTGGCATGAGTATACACGTTAATGACGCCGAAAAAGTAGTAAAATAAAATTTTGAAAAAAAAAATAATTATTTAGGGTACCTCCCATACATGTAAAGTGGGACGATAATTTATATTTTTCGTTCTTCCCATAATGTGGCATATCGTTGGATAGGTCTTTCAAAAATATTAGGGGTTTAGTAAGACCGTTTTTTGATTAAGTAAATCGTTCGTGACTTATCAAGCTTTAAATTACCAATTTTCGTTAGAGTCAAGTTTCCCCCCCCTCTATCAACTAAACGGTTATAGTTAGAAATTCAAATGTCACGGCAGTAGTACCTATATATAACGAAATTTAAAGGAAAACTATCACACATAAGTGTGCTTTACAAGTTTACGAGTAATAGTCGACCAATTGTATTTGACTCGAAAATTTCGAACAACTCTATAGAAATGTCGATAGATGGCGCTAAGCGCCAGTTGTATCATGCTAGCTTCTTGTGACGATTGAGTAGTGTAGCTCTGTGTCCGTATTTAAATTCAAAACACCGGCTATGACAAGTTTTATACAAATCTCTAAAAAAATTATAACTTTCCGTGCAAAATTGTCGGATCAGGTGAGGATTTGTATAGGAAGTCAAATTAGTTAGGTAGTCATGTTTGGCTTTTAGTCAGAGCATGGTAACGAAACGATCAGTCAGCGAATACGACATGCACTTGGCTGTTATAAAAACTACGGAACCCTACACTGCGCGTGGCCCAACACGCACTTGACCGGTTCTTTTTTATAGAAAATGAACCCTTTGTGCGCGATTCCGACTCGCACTTGGCCGGTTTTTTTATTAACAGAAACTAGATACCTACTCAACAACCTCTGTCGGGGTTCCGAGTACTTTTCAACGAGTTACGGCCGCCCCGGTACGTATGGGCAGTTGAAAGAACAGGATAGGTTTTTAGTCAGAAGAAGTCTGACTAGGGCTGCCATCCGTCCGGGTTTCCCCGGATTTGTCCTAGTTTAGACAGCGTCCGGGGGCGTCCGGGAGATTTTTCCTACAAGCGTCCAGGTAAAATCCGGACACATTAGTCTTACGGGCACCAAAAAGCACGATATCTGTATTTCATCTTATTGTTTTTGTTACGTTGATGAAAAGAAAGCCTATCATTAATAAACTTCTAACTGTCTACAATGTTACCAGTAAATAAAAACCATAACTAAATATCATTGTTTTTAGTTTCAAATACAAAAATGATTTTTTTTACGGTGTCCGGGGAAAAATTTCGATTTTACTCAAATGTCCGGGGTTTATGAAGTCTTTGTCTGGGGCCGGCAATTTTGGTGATGGCAGCCCTAAGTCTGACACTGCTTTTCGCTCAACCCAGAGCGGAAGGATTCATTGAATGAAATAATAATTATAATATGATACAAGTCTGGGAGAGGGAATATGACTAGTGTTGCCCAAACGAGAGTCTCGCAAGAGTCTTGCAATTAGCGATTATCCTATTGCTATTTATTAAACGGTAGTTGAGATCTCAGAACAATGTAACAGACTCTGTTACATTGTTCTGAGATCTCAACTAACAGACTCTGTTACATTGTTCTGAGATCTCAACTAACAGACTCTGTTACATTGTTCTGAGATCTCAACTAACAGACTCTGTTACATTGTTCTGAGATCTCAACTACCGTTTAATAAATAGCAATAGGATAATCGCTAATTATGACCATAACCGGTGGGTTATGACGCGGGCCCAATGTGGGTTGGTGAAAGTCGCATGTCTTCGAATTTTTGGTCCTAGGAAATACCGGCTTCCTCACGGTGTTTCCCTTCACCGATTTGAGAGCAATGGTGATGAAATAAAGTACACAAAGTTTTTCCTGCCTAACGGGGTTAGAACCCTCAACCTATAACTCACAAGTCGGGCCCGTTAACCACTAAGCCACCACTGCTCTTTGAATGATAATCCTCCCTAAAAAATACTTAACAACCTGTCGTTTATGAATTAACATCGATGACTCACGGCTAAAAAGGGATAACCGCCACTTTACAAACTTCCAGGAGAGTAGTTTAAAGTTCAAAATAAGTGAAAAAAAAAATCATATAAATTGTTCTGTAGGTTTCAAATGTTTCTAAATTTACCCATATAATTTTTAATTAGGTCTCCACGAAATGTCATTGTTAATTAAAATAAATCAAACTCCTAACACCATTTACTGTCACTTACACTCAAATGGTCCTGATTTTACTAACAGGAAGAAACGTCGTAAACTCGTAAGTGACATCAACTCACTGATTCACTTCCAACCTAAATAATTTAACTGCATCATTCTTTTAATTTATATTGAAGAAAAAGAGCATACTTGTGAGTTTTCTGTTCATCAAGTGGAGCCAATATGATATAACCGGCTATTGGTTTATGAAAGACGGAAAGAACAAGGAAATTGTAATAAGTTAATTATCTATAAAAAGTAATAATCAGCTCTTTTATGTAACACGAAAGCACAAACTGTTTTTAATTCTTACAAAATTATACATACAAACTTACATACATACATAAAACCTTTACACATATAGAAAGGATATTAATAAAAGAATATTTGCTAAATCGACAATTTTGCTGACACTCTTTGAGGCGTCTACACGGGCCTGGTTTCAGTCGGGCGGCGAGTTACCTATTACTCGCAGCCCGCAGGCCTACGCCTACGGTGGAACGTGCCTAAGGACTACTCTTAGGTATGACTAAGAATAATAAACTTAAAATTTTAAACACTCGAAAAATATTTTTTTTTTTCATGATTAATATTATAAAAACTAGTACAGGCACTTTAATTACCAAGATGAATCGACAATCATCGTCTAACCATTATCAATTTTTTTGGTTATAGTGTAAGTCTAATGTAAGTCTTAGTAATAGTAATTTTACTACTAGAGAGCAAGCTAATCGCCAAGCCTTTGATTTATCTTCTTATCTAACCACCATACTCGATAAATTTATCAGGTGTGGAAAAAGGATAAGCGACAATGTTAAGCGTTATTCGTTTGGATGATTTTTATCGTAAGCGCCTTTGATAATTTATATAGTGATTAGGGAAAATAGCAATAAGCGCCAAACTATGTCTCGGAAATGTGGCTGTGTGAGAAATGTAATAAACAACAACTATTATGACCAATGAAAAAGCCATAATATCCTAACCCGTAATATAAGTCGATTTCGCAAAAAATGTCGCTTATCCCTTTTTGGCCGTAAGGCATCGACATGGAAAAATCAAACATTAAAGTCAATAAATCAGGCATGTTGGTAGCAGATTTATTTTTTACTAGCTTCTACCCGCGACTTCGTACGCGTGGGAAGGTTTTCCCGCGCAAATCCCGATCCCGTGGGAATTTTGGAATAAAAAGTAGCCTATGTGTTATTCCAGGCTGCCAACTATCTACTTACCAAATTTCATTCAGATCCGTTCAGTAGTTTTTGCGTAAAAGAGTAACAAACATCCATCCATCCTCACAAACTTTCGCATTTATAATATTAGTAGGATAGGATAAATCGGTGCCCCATACTAGGAATTTCTCCTGTATCGTGGGTGCGTTTACAGACATAAATCTCTCATGCACACACACCCAGACCCAGAACAACTATCTGTAGATCATACAAATATTTGTTCCGTACAGGAATCGAACCCGCGACACGCGACGCAGCAGCCGATCGCTCGACCACTGCGCCAACCGCGCCGTCGTTTGTACATTACCTATATAAGTGCTGTACTTACCTACTTACCATATTTAAATTTTAGAAACGCTGGATTCGGCATTATTTACTTATCTCAAGGTGGTAGGTTTATCTTGTCTGTATACCTACTCACAAGTCTATTTAGTTACCTCAATGCCAAGACCATGCCCAGGGCCATCAAAGAAGCAAACGGTCAACAATGACGTGTAAAATTGTTGTGCAATTTGCAAATTAAGATATCATGTAATTTCAAATCACGGTTATTCTGAAATCACAGAAAGACTTCATGTTTTTAATACGAATGGCGGCATAACTACAGAGTAGATACATTGTTGACCGCAGCACTGGATACCTATTTATTTACGCCACTAGGTACTTACCGCCACAAATCTTTATTGTCAATCCACCACCATCCTTTCCGTATCCTGCATATTGAGTCGAGTGAACCACGATCTTCATCACTGAGGATTGGCTACGATGAAAATGCAACAGGCTTCTCCATCTACTATACGGTCTTCAGTCTGCGTCAGGATGACAGGACTAAGAGAGATTTTACCTTTTTGGTACTATGTGGTACCAGACATCAAATAATTCGTACCTCGCTAAAGAGGGAAAACTGTTACGATTAAAGTGGCCAGCCATTCTTGACTTCAGAATGGCTGGACCAAGTTAGTTTCATCTAGTTGTAGGCGATATATTTAGTTAATGTTCTCATTAAAATTTAGTATCTCATTGGAACCTCCACATGTTTTTCTTAAGCTTTTTTCGATAAGCCAAAAATAAGTTAATGTTTATTTTTGTACAAGGAAAACACATTTTTGAAAATATTTTTATAGCCCCGTACGCCGCGAACGCTACTCATTATTATTGTAATAATTTCAGGATCAGGCAGATGGGTCATCAACTCCTCGTGAAGATAAGTCCAGAGGCCACTCCCCCGCCCCGAGTGAAGGTAGGTAATGTGTCAGTCCACTCTTCTACATACATTAATCTAATCTTCGCACGGTCTCGTTAATTCTCACAAAACCTTAATAAATTATACACTAAAAACTTCCTCATGCATCATCTAACCATTGGTATAACCCGCTCTGTTCTCTGTTCAGTAGTTTTTGGGTTTATCGCGAACATAAAGACAGACAAACGCGTTGGAAAACCGTAGGTATTATAATATATACAGGTAGGTATTATAGAATACATAATATGTATTCTATAATACCTACCTATTCGCGTTTGCATATTTTATACCCAATAATATTGGGTATAAAATATGCAAACGCGAACGCTTAAAAGACTGTAGGTATATAAGATTGTTACACAATCACAGACAATAGCTGAGCAATCTGGATAAACTTGTCACAGAGATAGATTCTTGAATAATACTAAACTAGTTCCTTTTTTTTTTTTTTTTTTTTTTCTTAAATTCACTCTGAAACCGATTGCTTGGGGCTGCAACGTGACCTAAATTTGATATTAGATTGGAGCATAAAGAACAAAATGGAATTTAACCCTGCCAAATGTTTTGTAATGACATTTACTCGTGCACGTCATCCCGTCAACTTTGCGTACAAAATTAACGACAGCACCATTACCAGGACAAGTACAATGAAGGATCTAGGTGTACATTTTGACAGCAAACTCACTTTCCATGATCACATATTATTAGTAGCAAAAAATTCATTTCAACGTTTAGGTTTCGTACTACGCAATGCTAAGGACTTTAAGAACATAAGTGTTATAAGATCTATATTTAACGTACTAGTTCGCAGTAAGCTGGAGTCTAGCGCATGTGTCTGGAATCCTTTTGAAAAGAAATACACATTAGTTTTAGAGAGGGTTCAGAAGGCTTATCTTAGGTACCTTTATAAGCGCACTTTTGGTTTCTATCCCTTTTTGTATCCTTCTAACTTTCTCCTAGGCATTTTAGGGTATAATTCTCTAGAAGTTAGACGGAAAAATGATCAAATCATTAATATGGTTAAAATATTTCGCGGAAAAACAGATGCTCCTGATCTCCATGACGAACTAAGCCATCTATTTGCTCCGATCAACTTTAACCGAAATAGGAGACACAGATTGTTCGCTGTGTCCAGGAGTCGTACCGTCGCTCGAGCCCAGTCTCCTATTCCTCGCACACTCTCCGCGCTCAACGTTCTCTTGGATGCCAAACCTGATTGTGATGTGTTTGCGGATGAATGGAAGAAGATCTTGTCTGTATGCCTGGAGTACTGTGAGATGAGTGTATGACTGTTAGATGTTTTTTTTATAATGTTTTTTATAATGTCTTCAATTAATGTAATTGGCCTTCGGCCGTGTTATTTTGAAGTAAATTTTGAAGTAAAAATAAATAAATAAATTATCCCTGGAAAATAAAACAAAATTTCTACGCGAACGAAGTCGCGCGCTACAGCTAGTATATCAGTAAACGCTTTTCTTTGTTGTCTTTTACTAACTTTATTATTTTTTTATTATTAATTTCTGTTAACTTTATTCATCCAAAAAAATATTTCATACTATAGGCATTCTCTACCATAACCAAGGGTGACAAAAACTTAGCAAGTAAAAAAAATAATTTATTTAAATGGTTATTTAATGCTTTGCGTTCTCCATACCCACGCACAGGAGGTTTTAGGACAGCTTCGTTGAGGTAAAGTGTTTTTGGCATGGCACCGGCTATTTTTTTAACCACATTCCAGTTGCATAAAAGAAGAATCAGTATCTACTTTCAAAAAGAAATTAACAGTGTTTCTAGCTAATAAATGTTTAGTTTTGTACCTATGTTTGATGATGCATCAATATTTGCATGCCAAAATGGTAGAATGTACAAGGATTCCTTTATGTTACTGTAACCACGTTATTGTAAATACATACATTTTGAGCAATTAAATTAATATACGTCATGCTCCCCAGACACCCCATCAATGATGATGATTTATAAACAGCAAATAGATGATGGACCATCATCTATTTGCTGTTTATAAATTTATATAACAATTGTACGCAATGTGTACCGAATTAGTACCTACATTCTTAAAAAAATTAGTACCTCAACAGATTAACAGGTACAGGCAACTGAATTATGACTTACTGTAGAGCATCTTCACAGCAACTCCAAGTAAAATTTTAATAATTTTACTTAGACACTTACTTATTAGGCAAACAATTAGTAATTGATAAAAATTGTACCGTTATTTTTACTACTGGATGTGCTCTAGCTATGGCTACATACGTTTATTTTAAATTTCGATTATAAGCGCCTGATTTCCTATATGAGTTTTCCACAGACACTTCCAAAGTTGTAAAACAAGTCCCCCCCTACAGGCACATTCAGATGTGACTCAGGCTGGCTGGACAAATCTTCAAAGTAGCTCGCATTTAACTGGGTCAATAGGGCACTTTATGTGACGGCTAAACACTCTTCAATAATTCTTAAATTCAAGATGGCTGGACACAGATTTTTGGATTTTTCTACTAAACCGCTGTACGTATCACAAAACTTTTAGCTCGATGCCTGTCACAAACCTATGTGACGCCCATTGATATGCCAAAAGTCGTGAAAATCACTTTCGTTACCGAGATTGAGAGACCAGCGAAAAGTGGTTTCAAGCTGGCTGGACACGTTTTCGATTGATTATCTAAGATTCTGTAGCGTCACAAACTCTGAAATTATTTCACCAACAAACACCCTTATTTCAGCTTTTAGCCGTCACATAAAGTGCCCTATTGACCTAGTTAAATGCGAGCTTATTGAAGATATTTTGTCCAGCCAGACTAAATCACATCTCGTTTGATCCAGCCATCCTGACGTTCACCAGTGGTTCGACGTTCTTAAAATAGATGCCCCATTTGATTTCTGTACATCACATTTTTTTTTTAAAAGGGTGTAAGTATGTGACTGACTATCGAATTAAAGGTCGTAGTACCTAGTTCATAATTGTTTCTCTTTTCATTATAGATTAGTCACCAGAATATCACGGTCTCAAAAGACTCAAGATAGTTACAAAAGTAGATCAAATAAGATACTTCAAAATAATATAACTAATAACTACCCTACCTATATCATTTTGCATTTGATTTCATTCAAAGCAATTCCAATTATATGAGGAAACAACGAAATACGGTACTGCATGGTCCGTGTAGAAAAAAAAACTAAGTTATTTGGTCCGCCAGATATTTATGGAAATCTATGGTAATGTTCCAGACGTGGAGCACGGCGGTGAAAGGTGATGGTCGGCAAGCACTCTGCTCGACCGGCTGGCGCAGCGGGGATTCGCAGCAGACACGAGGCTGGCCCTGCCTCCTACAGGTAGGACCACCATCTCACCCGATGGTAAGCGATGATGTGGTCGAAGACGAAGCACGCTTACCTAGAAGTGACCTATTCACTCTTGACTTAAAACCCCCAGGTTAGCACTTTCGGCGCCCAGTACCCAGCATACCCCGATAGGGAATTTCACTCCTTAGCTGTACACATAATGAAAACGTTAAGCGAGTTTAGGTGGAATGTCTACCATGTAACGATGGCGCATCGTCGATTGTGTTGTAGTCTGATGATAGAACTCTCTGATTAAGCCACTGCGTAGCACGCTATAACACTTCAGCTTACAATACAGTCTGCGTCAATACACAGAAAATCTAGATTTTTTTGCCGTGAGCCATGAGGCTGAAACTAGATAGGTACTCAGTCACGTGCATTCTACTTCATAGATGATTCCCACTTGTATGTTAATGTTATAAGCACGCAGGTACTGTCGATACTAGGTCTTAGGAAAAAAAAAAGGCTTTTGCCACGGTCTTAGGATCGGATCCAGTATATTAGGTTACTTAAACCAAGACCAATACTAAGACCTAGGTACTCCAAATTTCAGCTCTATGCTTTTAATCGCCTAACAGATTCCTAAACCCTCTTGTTCTCTATTCCAGGCTGCGCCCGCTACCGCGAGCTGTGCTACCGCGCGGCGCACGCGCACCTCCCGGAGGACGCGGCGCCGCGCCCCTGCGACTGTGCAAACTGCACAGCACGGCGCCACTCGGCCAACGCACCATGAGATACGGCTCTCGTGACTACCACAGCCGCATTCACTCGCCCCATTCCCGCGCTACCGAGCGAATTCACTCGGCGGAACTGACTTTGGCTCAAGCTTATGGACAATATTGCTTTTAGATGCTATTTGAATACCATCGCTGCCGTGTGGAACAACCATTTGGTTTCACTGGTTGTACAACGGGGATTTTTGAGATTACAATGGGTACAGCCAGTTGAACCAGATGGTTGGTGCACGGGGAAGCGATATTTGAGTAGTTTGGTACTTATTTTATTCAAGTGTTTATCAGTGTATATTGCAAATAAAAGTGTCTAAAGTTTTAATGTCACAAATGTCTGCGATTTTGTCGTTTATAGTAAACTAGCTTTTGCCCGCGGCGTCGCCTGCGTTAATTTACAGTTTTTCAATAATTCTTGTTGCCAATCGGTACCTACACCTTTTTAGGCGGTTAAAAAACGCATATAATATCCATCTATCCCCTAAAAACCGATATTCAGTATCTGCTGCTTTTAGGGGAAATTGGAGTCTTTTGAACTGGAATGGCAAATCAGTCGGGATTATTGGAATGCGAGGAATATATTCCGTTTTCACCGCTTGCTGTGCCTGTCATAATAATTGCTTGCAAAACGTTGCGTCCAAGGTGTGTAATTTGTAGTCGCGTGCCATTAGAGCCTTGGTGCGTCCAGATTACGCTTCAACAGGACTGGGACAGCAAGTTTAAGCCTCAACTTATGTGATGGTACCCCTGACAATTCCAGTGAGTGAAAACTCTACAGGGTACGTCACTTGCTCAATATCCATAACATTGTCGACGGACAGATACTCGACATCACCATCCACATGCAATTTCGTTAGTCGGTGCCAAAATTGTTCTTTTACGCAGCCATTCTCTATTTCAAAGCAGAATAATAAACGTAGTTTAACGACGTTTAAAACGTGGGTCCTAAACTATTCCCATACCAAATTAATGTAGCTTTTGTCAGCGGTTGCGGCCGCGTGCAACAATCCGAAAACTATCCCACGGGAACCTTATATCGGGATAAAAACTTTCCTATGTCCTTAACTATTCCCATGACAAATTTCATCTAAATCGGCTCAGCGGTTTAGGCGTGAAAAGGTGAGAGTTACTTTCTCATTTATAATATTAGTATAGATAATAAGTAGGTAGGTACCTATCTAAAGAATCTTAGTTCCCCAACAGCATTATTTATACCTACCAGCTGTTCCGTAGCCGCCTCCCGAAGCTCCAACAGATGTGATGTTCGTGGTCACAGCATCCTCAGGCCTAGAACGCCTATTTTATAACGGATTTCTTTGTTTGTTTTGGCAAAAAATCGATGTTGTTTTATAATTCTATTCCTAAATATCGTCACATAGCTAACAATGTCCGCCCGTCAAGTCATTTTCACTCAATAAACAGAGTGAAAACAAAGCTTATAGTAGCATCCATGATAGTCAATATTTAACTAAACATTTATTTATTGTGTACAAAATTCGACTTCTTTACAACTGATGGGACCATTATTCCACGTGAAAATGGATAACATATGATATTTTTGATCCAATTTATCTTTTAAAGTACGAATACAGCAGAATCGCAATTTATTTGGAACGAATGTACTCCAATACATAATTCAGGAAGTCGAATTTTGTAAACAAACATGTCATATTTTCAAGTTACATGGCCGTGCTGAAAACGTTTGGCTGGCACGGCCTCCTTTTTTTGCACATTTCTTCAAAAGTACAGAGGTACATTGAAAAAGAAACCGGTACATATACTCCTAAGAGGTAAGTACATTGCATTGGTGCACACCTAAAACGCAAATTCTGGGGGGCTTTGATGGGCAAACGGACATCAAAAAATTTTACCGTAGGGGTATAGAGATCGATTTGGACTTTCTGAAAAATGTGTGCACACTGGTTTTTAAATTACTGCTTGGCGACTAGTACCTAAATGTATCATTAGTTCAATTCGGGGCCTTTCTCAATGAAGGAACAAATTTGTCAATTCCAACTAAGCACTTATCGTCATCTCATGTAAATATTCGCTTCTGTCCTAGTGCCTTACCCGATCCGCGTATCAATTTAAATCAACCATTATCCAAAATATTAGGCACATTTTAGAATTCATGAAATGTAGGATTATATTCCAAACATTTGAAAATATGCACATCCAAAATCGCTTTTGTAATTAAGGAAAGGAACGTATTGCAAGCGTTAATATTAAATTCAAAGGTATAAATATAAATACTGTGTAAAAATTCGTCTGTCCATTGGAGATAAGATTAAAATAGCTATAGTGTAAGCTTTGTAATAAAATAATGAGGAAATAAAATTTACACAGTTTATTTAGACGATTCTCTACATAAGAATTTCCGTATCACTAATTTATTATAAAGAACACGTTTATTATAAAATCTAAGCCAAAATATTAACTTATGTGTAGGTGGCTATCATTAACTCTATGGTCCAGAGTATTGCTATACTATATTTATAATTCATGTGTGCTAAAAGTATCATGACCTCTTAATTTTAGAGCCTAATATTAATATTAGATTTAATATCTAGATGTAATTTCTAAATTAAAATCTGACCTAATGTAATACCTGTCCATCTGTGTAACTTTAAACGATTTATAATAATTATAATAATGTACATTAACTTCTATTTTATATTACATTGCTAACATTAGAACATTAATTTTAATTACATACATTTTTAACCTTCTGATCTATTTTCGATTGTACTTACCCGATGTCATTAAATTTTAATTGTACATTATTTAAATATTTATTAACAAGGCCTACTTATTCGAATTATAAAATGTATTTAAAATGATTCAAAAATAAAAATATGATTATTATCAAAATCGTACCTTCTATTAATTTAATATACCTGTATTCGTATTACGAAACAATTACAGCTACGCAGTTACAGTAGGAGGATACCGAGACAGTCTTGTCCGTAAATTTAAATAAAACTTAAAGTTATTAGTAATTTTATTAAGGTTAAACAAAAATACACGTTTCAAGAGTGAACAGTATCAACAAAAACTGTTTTAGAGGCTGAACGGCGCAAATCTTTTGAATTCTAACATTATCATACGATTAATCTCTTTAATTCATCAAAAACAACGCAATTACATTACATTTGACATGTAGGTATACTACTCGGCAATATTTTCAAATTTTATCATGCCTCTTATCAACTAATACCTAATAGGGTAGGTATGAAAATGATTTCTTTGAAGTCACAAATAATTTTATAACCATTTTGTATGGTTGGCAATTCTACAGTATGTTAGTTTAAACGAGGGACATATTCAAACCCACAATAGTGTATGCTTACATGATACTAATAAAAATATGAACAAAAAAAAACTGATAAATAACAGACAGAACCATACCAAAAATTTCGCAGTCTCACAACGTGTATACACCCTTGCACTAACGTTTTAATATTATCACAGAACGTATGCGCGGGTCAATGACCTTTAGGTAGAATCCATTTTCCCTTCATACTTTAAATCTGGCTTAGGACAGGCAAAAATATCTAGGTACTAAACAAAATATTAAAAAAATCTTCAATGCAAATGTGAATTGTGATCCGCAATAATTTAAGACAAAGATATGATGAGGCAAAGTTAATCATTATGCTAACTTAATATTTTTGGCGTATTTAATCCGTCATGAAGAGGTTTTGATAAACACTAAGAGGCACATCATCCCACATTTCATCTACCACACTTTTAAAATGTTAAGGCATGATATCAAGTCTTCCATCAATAAATTACGGGCTTATTTAAAATACCTGCCCACACATTAACATCACACATTACACATCCCTCGGTACAAATGAATAGCTCTTAGTACACTTGATAATACGTAGGTACGAACCATATCCCAATATTGAAATATTGATAAGACGTCATTTTTGGTTAGTCAAGAACACGTTTACACTTATCGCGAAGTAAGCGGGGTTGTTTGCGGAAGCGCAATAGACAGTTCTGCCACGTGATTAATTTAGGTACTGTTTACAATTTCATTCACATGCGCTCAGTGGTCATAATAACGTATTTTAATGGACAATTACGTCAAAAATTTAGATTATAGGCTTTTCACATATTTGGGACGAGAATCGAATACTGAATACCCTCCCTCAATAAGTCCCTCGTTTAACCTAACATACTGTATATATCAACTAGAAGTAAATATTATAAAAATATGTCAGTTTATTTTTGTTTTTAACAAAGTGAAAACAAGCTCATTCGGACATCGCCCGCGGTGGTATAGTTTCTTTATTATGCCTAGAAGTACTCCACCTGAGGATTTTATTTAAAAACGAGGTATATTTTGGCGCAATCGTTGATTAAATATTAATTATTTTACTGTAGTGGTAGATTTATTACTAAACCTATTATTCTTAAGATAATTCCCAAAAATGACACGGAACGTTGAGCAATAATTTATCAAACGTGTAAGTTACTGGCTGGTGTATTTATAAGGCGGGACAGATACAATACTTGTATTATTTTATTTACTTATCATAAAGCCAAAGCTTCTAGCCAAACAGTGAAAATTAATATGCCTATATTATCAGGTATTGGGAACGATAGAAATGTTAAAATAAAATGTTCCTAACTGAGAATGATATTACAACTGAGAATTTTCAGTTTAAAAAGCTCACTGGATTGACGCGTCCAAGCAGTCCACACTACACAAATATTTCCAAAAGAAAAACTAATCTACTAACTTAATAACTCGGAAAATACTCTAAAGGGTATGCCTGTTATTAAATGCTTAGTATCTAGCTATCGTCAAGTGAATGACACAAGACACTTCTAGCGTGAAGAGTCTATTAGAATGCATGTCAAAAGAAAATTTTATCAAAAACTAAATCGATCAAGTAACAGGCTTTCCCATTAGACTTTTTCCTATAAAAACAATTTACAAACTCAATGATTGCGTTCGTAGAAAAAAAGATGATAATAATATTTTACAAGTAAATGTACGACAATGTTTGTTAATAAACGGAGTCTCGCATAAGGTGGTTTGTTAGCCTAATCTGTATATTACATAGAACTTATAAACTGTATAGCACAAAGCTGCGAGTGACTTAGGTATTATTTGAGTTAAAATTAAATCAGTCCGCACTATCTTAACGACATCTAGTGACGGTCGACATGTGCGCTTACAAATAAATTGTAATAATAATCTATGCGAGAAAAATTAACGTTCTAAACCTATCTATAATAAGATATACTATAGTTACCGGAATGCAAGTATAAAAATAACCCTCGTAGACTAACAAACATTGACAAGAGTAACATAAGTTACCAGGTTCTCATGAGTGTGAGAAGTATGCGTAAGTCATTCGTTAACGCCGATAGGGATGGTAGGAAGAAGCGGAAGCGGTGCCCCCCGATGAGCCGTGGTAGCTTCGCTTCGATGACCGCTGGTACCCGTCGCCCGATCCGCCGGTGTATTCATAGTCATCACCTAGATATACAAAACTGCGATTAGCATTATAACCAACAGTATAAAAACATATTTCATAGCAACATTCAAAAGCAATTCTACTGATAAACCAAATTATTTGATTATATCATTAATAAAAAATAATAAAATGGAACTTACCGCACCACGCACCACTATCCACACACCAGGGGTTTGAGTATGGTAATCATTCAAACTTGGGTTTAGGTCACAAAGGTGCTGTTTGATCGACTTTGTTATGATAGCAAATGCAAGTTGTGTTGACTGAAAGAAATTAAACGATCACAGGGAACCCTTGTGTCCCATACCCTATACAAAATTCTACAATCAATTCAATGCCTCCAAATATCAATTCTAATTCTTTCATGTGTCAATTCAACCAATAATATTTAATGAATCCCATAATAGTCTATGCGTATTTAAATCTCGAGTACTAGGTCTACATAGCTAGTGGAGGATGGTCAGGGGAAAGGAATGTGTAAACCTGACGCGGACGCAGATACATCCGACACATTGCAAAAAGACTGCTGTGGCGACACCATGCCTCCGCAATACATCATGGGGACCTGTTGAATTCTCTGTTTACATTGCATGTATAATAAAACTTAATTCTTAGGGGGAAAATATTCTGAATACTAAGAAATTATCCTTTGTGCTAAAAAACCAAGCTTTCGTCACACGGCAATTGGCTGATATAATTCTATCGCATACAGCGACGACTCAGCCCAATAAAAAAAACGGTAAAAATAAAAAAAATACTGAATCATTTACGTATACATGGGCGTGGTCAACAAACTACTTGGATGAACAAGTTTGCACAATGCGCCATCTAGTGAAACTAAGTAGAACCTTGCAGTAACCAGCAGAACAAAAAATTACGCAGACTCATCTGAAGAGTCCTGGAAAGTTGGTAGTATAGTATATCTGCAAAGCGCCGTTTGGGACGAGTTTCATTATTTTTATGGAACTAATCAGAAATTCAACTCTAACTGGACTGTTGACAGTATATTTGAGAAGCCTACGTTTAGAAGTGAGTATAGTATATAAGGGTTGTTCTAGACCTGTGCAGGTTCTACCACTTCGGACATCTGTGGGACGTTCAGATACTTGGGACTGCCTGCGTGACCGCCCACGCCATCACCGTCTGTCGTGAATCTCTAGTCAGGTTATTTTGTTCGAAAGCAATGCCAAAAAATACAAAAGCAACTTGTTTTCAAGACTAAGGCTCATACTATTTCTTCAATTTAACTTTTTCGATTTTTATCAGAAATTAGCAAATAATTAACAGGTTATTTAATTATACTATTTTTTTTGAATAATATTAGGGCAAACTGTCTTTAAATTTTAAGCGTTTTGGTATGTTTTGTACTGTCCACAATTTCTTTAGCTTGGTCATACTATTGCATTATAAATATTACACCTGTTTGTTAATTTAACGACAACAGAAATAGGATAAAATATAGTATGTAGAAAATAGAAATAGGGATAGATAAAGCAGGTGCAATATATGATACGTTACCGTGTGATAGTGTTTTGTGCAAAGAGTGTGAGCATACTATAAACGTATGCTTATCAATATAATTAATGGAAACGGCAATTTGTAGTTGCGTGTGCTCGTTTTTTATTATTGCCGTTTGTGTAAGACTATTATGGAAGCTCTGATAATGTTTCTGTACTATCATGTCACAATATAAAAACAAAAATTATGATATCTGTTCAAAACCTTTCTGGAGGGTAGTATTACTACAGGGTAGGGAAGGTATGTGTGAGCAAAACATTAAAAATGCCATTTTATTTTGAAATTTTTGATTTCTTTTAATTATCTACGTTTTATAATGTCCTTAAAGTAGATATATATTTCATCATAAGATATCTCAAATATTTGCAGTGGTAATATTAATATTTTATTAATCAACCAGTAGTAATTACTTAATCCATTAAGATAGAAGAAGCTTAATAATAGGAAACTACGACAAAAGTGTTTATTTCTTTCCATTACATTATAAACTACATACTTATGTTACCAGTTAAATCTAACACTAAATATATATACCCAAAATACCTAATATGAATAATGCATAATTTCTACTCCGAAAGACCTCAGTGTTATGTAGTGTGATAGCACTTATTACATCAATAAATCATCGCGTACAAGCTTCTCGTCTTACTTTAGTGCTTCGGTTAAAATTAATAATTAAAACCGTAATTAACTAATTATCATTAGGTAATCATCGTAAAAAAGAAACAATAAGGACGCACGTGTAAAGTCTATCATAATTTTCTTTTTTATACGAACATAAAGTAAGTAATGAAGCAAGGGCGCGAGCGTCTGCGCCGCCGCGCGCGCCCTCTCGGCTCCATGAATAGAGTTAGGGCTAAGTATAGTAGATTACACATTACAACATTACAACAAATCTAGATAATAGTCTTACAATTGTAACATGCTTACTTTGTGGCTAGGTCGCGGTCGCCGCTTCCGATTAATTACATTTTAGGAAATTAATACAAGTGTGTATAAATACAGCGCCGCCCCGTAGTGGGCCGGTGTAAATTAAACTTATATAGGTACTGTTGTAAGTAAACATTACTTTAAATATTGTACATCAGTCGATAGTTCACCTAACAATTTTTGTTTCTAATCGATCGAGAATTATGTACTTTTATTTACTATAAAGAAAATAATAGTTTAAAAAATAATCAACATCAATTTTTTTAATTAAAACAGAAATAAATAACAACTTGCCCTAGGTTTTATAATAATTATTGTTATAATTAACTGTAAAGCCCGTGAAATTTATTTTACTCGGGATCAATAATTACATTTATATTAAATTCTAGTATAAATATGAGGTTTTATATTTAATAATACCTGCATTGTTTTTAAAATAAGTTTCGAAAAGACTACAGTTAAGACGGACGCTTGTGTCGTCCCTGATATACATTTAAATGCAAATGAATTAATTTTATAAGACGAGTAAACAGTGAACTTAAAATGAGTCGACTGCTAATCTAACGTTTAACACTAGGGGTTGTATAATTAGTCAATTACGATCATAAATATATTAATGGATACTAGTGCGGCGCGAGGCGCTCCCGCTCGCGCGTCGCGCCGCCCTCTGTGCAGCTAACGTTACTTTATCATTATACCAAAATACACTTTTACACAAAACATTGTTTCCTTTATATACTACTGAATAAACATACACATATAAAAACCGCGTACACTATAATATAAAGTAATACAAACAAGAGTCGAAAGGTTAACTACGCAACAGTACTACAGTTAAGCCATGATTAAAGTATTATTTCGTAAACATTATTTTAAGATACAGCTGCATATCTCGTGTCGATATTACAGAGTGTAATATTCAAATGCAAAGGATGCACGAGTGTCACTCGCGGTGGTACGGGAGTGCGTACAGACAGAGGAGTGTACGTACGCGTAGAGTGTACGTACGCGTACAGAGGAGTGTACGTACGCGTACAGAGGAGTGTTCGTACGCGTACAGAGGAGTGTACGTACGCGTACAGAGGTGTACGTACGCGTACGCTGGAGGGCGCGGTAGAGACGCGGCGCGCGGGCGGCTAGCGCGCATAACACCACATTTGACAGACGAGCCTCTAACGAGTCTTATCGTATTTGTATTTTGCTAACTATTTTTAATTAATAAATTCATCCAATATTTAATGTTCTCCTATATAATAATAATTAAAACCCATATAAATAGTCTCAATTGATTTTTTTTTCACAATAATTTGCACTAAGTTTAATGTTGAGTAAATCTAAAATTTCTAATACATATTATACTTTATTTAAATAAATTATATTCTTTATGTTAATAAGAAGATTGCCACGTTGGTTCATTACAAACTAAGTTCTTAAATTGTTCCAAAGCTTTGTGAGTGCGGGGCCGAGCCCGTGTCTAACACACCTTAGTGCTAATCGTTATCACTGAAAATAACATAATTATAAATCATCTCTATACTCACTTAACTTTTTGTAAGGCATCGTTTCCTAATATTAAAACAGATGTGAACAATTTCGTTCGTATCATCGGTGGATGTACATTAAACCTACAGTAATTATTAAAACGTAATCGAAACAATGGAACATAATGGTATGCGAACTGAAGTGTGCGAGGGAGCTGGCCGGCCAGCGAGCCGTGGCGTGTTAGTGCGAACAAATGCAACTAGTAAAAGCGATACGAGACAGTGAGACCGAAACGAACGAACCACTACCTATGCTGAGTACGATAAAATTAACCAGGAATGAATCGAGACAAATTAACCTAACTAACACAGGAACCAAGAGTAACAAAGCGGTACAAGCGGCACATCTACACGTAACCTAACGGGCAGGCAAGCGCCGACCTCCATTAGTTTATATTATTTCATTATATTGTTATAAGGTACGAGTTTCACTTCCTACATACTGATTGAGTCTCAGTCGAGTCTGTAATGTTATATATTTTAAGAGCTATAAGAAATGTATGCGCGTTAACTATGAACATCACAATGTAAAAGGCTTCTTCACTATGTTTTACCGTTAAATTTGGGACATCGCACCCCTCGCCCCGGACCGCTAGTCACTTATAAAATTTGCTTACACCTCACAATATTCCTCAATAGATAAATTATACTTTACTTATGGAGCGATCTTAAATAACCCTATTCTAAACGATCAAATTATGCATTCAATGTAATCATCAACAATTCGTCTATTTAAAACATTTATTAACAAATCTTATCGAGCGCGGCGCGGCGCGGTTCTATTATTTAAAATTAAAGGAACAACTCCCGCGGGGCGGGGTCGGGCAGTCTATCCGTAGGGCCGTAAACTCTAAGATAATTACAACAAATAATGGTCGGACGCGGCGCCACTGCCGCGCGGACGCCGAGCGCCCCGCGATTAATTACTTAGCTTATCACTAAAATTTTAATCAGTCGATCGGTCAAACGATTGAGCGATATAGTACAGTAAAGGACTAACATTAAATTTAATCTAACAATGTTATTTTAAATTATAACTCACTTTGTAAGGGGGCGGGGCGACCGCGCGGCGGCGACCGCGTCTGGTACATACATGATACGACTAACATAGCGGCCGTGGCGGCCGGCGAAAGCTCTATACAGTTTTAAAAATATTTGGCAATCACATAAATTAAAACTTTAAAACTATGTGACGAGAGAATCGATTAAAATTATGCTTTACACACAAGTAAGTATATATATGTACAAATGTACGGAGGGCGCGAGGGGTGCAGCGGAGTCGCGGACACGTACCGAACTATATCCTAAATGCTTGAGCTTCATTACTTAACATACGACAATATCGTTTGCTCGTTAACAATTTGGCAGGTAAATTTAATTCATTAAAGTATAAACTCCATATAATAATAGTATCAACTTAAAATTGCGATAAAAAACTAAAATGCATATAAGAAAACAAATTAAAATTACGAATATTTATACAGAATTGTTCCCTTTTTAAAAATGGGAATAATTAAAAATATTAAAATCACGTTCAGTCACTATGTTTTGTTAAATATTAACACATAATTATCTCATTATATGCCTACCGTTTTCCTAAGTCTAGTGTGTGGTAAATAACCAAAATTCTAACATTAAACATACATACCGATATATATACCAAATATTTATACAAGTTATTAGCTTAAGTTAAGTTCTTTTAGGTCATTTTCCCTAAATTGGCCTTGTTTAACAGTGTCTGTCAAATGTGCGTCAAGCGAGCTCGTCGCGGCGAGCGGGCGGCGGCGCCTCGCCTCTACGCGTCCGGGCCCACCTACACGTACACGATACCATCGAAACCCGACTAAATATTAAACATTCGAAATGTGTCAAGTAAAAATAAATCTTCCACAAAAAACCCACATCCAAATAGAATATTAAAAGCAAAGTTAATTAAAAAACTGTGTACACATATTGTACACGCATATGACAGCATCGTATAGCTTTAGAAGAGGGGTCGCGAAAACTTCTGGGCGAGTCAAGTCAGAGCCGCGGTACGAGCCGGGTGCCATCCAGTGTATATCATTCCTTCATAGTAGCGTTCAGAGACGGCCGAGTGCCAAAAGTTACGAAAAAGTGTGGGAGTACCTTATTAAAATTAGTAGACAAAAGACTTTTAACACCTAATAGTTTTGAATGTTATTGTTAAACTATTTTATATTTTTACTTATTAAAATTATCGCTTACTTACGCGTGTGGGTTTGTGTTAATGTAGTCGTCGGTGACTTTCATTATAATATAACCGCCTTTATATAGGCTTTAGATAATCATATGCAATTAATTTAAATTTATCCATTAAACTTTAGTCAGTTATTATAAATATTAATTTGTTGCATTGTATTCGTAGTCTATTTTTTCACGTTTAATGTCGTTTTGTTCGTGAAATCAAAAAGATACACAAACTACAAATCTATCAGCTAATGGGAAGTGTAACAGAGGTATATGAAATCGTCGCGTCAATAATATGGGAGTATACGTTAATAAAACGGTTTTATATTAGTTATCCCTATTCCCTTTAGTCGTTATAAGTTATATCGACCAAGTTAGAATCGATAAATGGAGTCGATCGAATGCAACCGTTGTAGAGGTGACCACCGTTCAAGCACGTACTTGCTTCGATCAACAAGCGGAATGGCTACATACTACGAACACACAACCTGTGTCCCAAGCGTCAAGGTACTAAAGCTACTGGTACAAGTGCGTACTCGAAGGTGGGTCAACGACTGCGTGTGCGGTTTTCGCAGCGTAACAAACTACAGAACTCACTCTACCTACCTCTACGTACCTTTAGTTAGAAAAGAATTGTGTATATCAACGTGTGAGCGATACGACTGTAGTTAACCACACTGCGGTCGTGTGTGCGTCGGAGCAGACGACAATACTGGAGTGCTCGAGTCTATGCATTATGTTTGTGGCTTGTCGTGTGCTCGCGGCGCGTGTGTGTGTGCGTGGTGGGTGTGTGGGGTGTGTGGGGTGTGTGTGGTGGTGTGGTGGTGTGGGTGTGGGTGTGCCTACGCGGCGGGCCACTCCTTGTTAAACTCGTTGGCGTTGAAGTGTTTGGGCGCGTGGTGCGGGTGGAGCACACCTGGCTGCGCGGGCGCCGGCGCGTGGTACTCGGAGTAGCGCGACGCGCCGCCGTACGACGAGCCCTACCAGTCCCACACGTTAGCCGGCCGCCGGACGCTCCAGCTGAAGCCCGGCCCTGTACCGCTACTGCGCATCCTCTACGTGCTCTACTCGGTATAAAAATATAACTCTCTCTCGAGTCTAAAACGAGCCGAGCTTCAGCTACGATGCGTCCTTGAACCGTCATGGAGCATAAAATGAGAGGACTCCACACGATATTTGTGTATACTGATCGTACTATTTATTTCATGAAAAGATAATGGGCCGCATTCGCAAATGCTCCATGACATTATTTGATTAACATAATTTTGTAAATAATGTACTCTGTTTACATTTAACACAATAGACGAATTCTCATCTCTGAACACTTAAAGTACAGCTCTTAATATTATTTTTATCGATAAAATTAACTATTAATGAACCTGTAACAATATGAGAAAATCCAAATTTTACTAATTTGTACTTTAAATGCCAATTTACAAGTGTTGAGATGACACAAGGCGATTGAATCATCTCGCACGGCTACAAAATGCAATATTATACATATATGAATATCGAACGGAACTAAGGGTAAGCTTATAATCTAGTGCGGTGCGATGCCTTTATGATGAGCGCGCGTTATCGTCGCGACAACCGACCGTCCATAGTGAGAAATCCCCAGTGTTTCGCGACATTCCCTCATCCGATACCCGCCCTTATCTCTAATTGTCTTTCTGGAGGAGCCACTCTTGTGGGCCCTGATCGACCAACTGGAAAAGAAGAACAAGACAATAAAGTCCCACTCGCCACAATTCAACGGGATCTTTAGCAGGTTTATGTAAGTAGCGCAGCGCGTGAAGATGGACCGGGCGAAAGCGTGTGACTATCCCCAAGGGCGAGATGAAAGTTTAGGCGAAGGAGGACGGGAGAGGACAGGCGGGAAGGACCGTGGAGGTCGGTGATGAGAGACCTTCAGCGAAACTCGATAACAACACTAATCTTCTTGATTTTTCACTATGGATAGCGGTGCGTCTGTCAACTATGGCCTCGAGAGTCGGCCGTAATCAGCGCCGCGTCTACTCTCAAAAGTACCGCAGCATAGCTCGTAAAATCAAAAAGACATCGCACATTAATATCTCCACTGAAAACATGCAGATAAGTGGGCTTCGTCGTCGCCGCGTCTTACAATATCGTGATATAAACAAGCATTTCGAACACAGCACACGGATGCAGGGGTGGCAAACTAATGGCTCTATACTATCAACTCATGCTGCTTTTAGCCGCGATTCCTTTGTTCGCGTTCGTGGAGCAATGTTTTCGCTGAATATCACTCGCTCACCAGTACGTTCGGTCATGTTCATTCATTCGCAAATCGCAAACAACTCTAATGCAAGTACAACCAAATTGAACTATGCAGAAGTACGGAGAGTTTCTTAGGCATTCAATCGACACACGCGTTCAAACATTCTCTAGTGAGTCTGGACACAATAATGTCGGATGGTCATTCATGCTGTCGGGCACACCGTTACCACGCCATACTACTACGAAGGTAGATGCAGGATACAAATCAGAGTCAAGCATAGGAGAAAGGAGACTGGGAAGGAAGGATGCAAGCCCCGAGGTGATGAGCAAATTATACTAATTGTAAGATGGTCAACTTGGCTGTACTTTTGTGTAACTACCGTCCACAGCTGTTAAGTTATGGACGTCGAACATTAACACAGAACCGTACCTTGGATTTAGTAATTATGAAATATAGAAATATTGAGAATTAAAAAAAAGTGGCGTAAAGAAAAGGCGTCATCATCCAAGGTATAGTTGAAAATATTGTTTGCGATTTCGATATTGGATGGTGGAATGCAAAAGGTAGGCAAACAAAAACGTCATCCAATATCTTGTTCCACACAGTACTGGGACGACGAGGCCACACGACGAGTGTGGCGTCGTCGCTCGCCGATACATCTCAATCGAGCGTATTGTTAACTATTTCACGCGACCCACTGACACAGCTACCACAACTATTTATTACTGTAATGTCATTGTTACTTTTATTTTGCTTGTTTCTGCGGAATATTGTCCAAAGAGAAAGTTTACGTAAACACATACGTACTTTAAAATTATCTGATAACTTAAAATTTTACTTAATAGCGCTTATTGAAGAGCAGTCCGTTCCAAAAAGTAAAAATTATTTGTTTCTGGAAAATATCAACTACTTTGAACAAATATATAAAACGAAATTTTCAAACTAAATAAGCATAAACGTGGATATTAAGCCCGCATAAACAAGCCTATGTACTTTACTGCACTAACGATAGCTCAATTGGCCACTGTGTCAATGTGGGTACAGCAAATATTTCATGTGGCAAAAGCATGAACAGAGATGGAAAAATACATTTTTATATCGTAGTTTCAATAAATTGACTGCACACAGTAAACAAGTCTTCACGATTTTATAGCAAATACTTCTACTGATTTTCTTATCAAAACTAAAACTAAACTAAAAGGTATGCATAAAAATGTATTTCTTTACCTCGAAAAGTCCACTCAAAATTGCAATGTCGTGTTATATATAGCGGTTACTATACCATCACCGGAACTATAATAACCTAAAATGCTTAAATGATTCATGCTAGGTAAACGTAAACGGCACGAAAAACGATGAAGATGTGTTTACAATAACATAACTATGCCAGAAGAATGAATTCGAATTAATCTCCTGGCTAGATAAGTCGTCGGATGTTCGGTCAATGACCGAGGCTCGCCGACCCATCAGGTATTATTGTATGTTTGGCGACTCTTGAATTATAAACACACCTTTTATCATGTATATGGAAAGCCGAATCAGAACTGAAATATTTGGAATAATATTAACACTGCCTCTGTAAGTACCACTCGATCTAACATTTCATTACAAACGGTATACAGTAGGTTATCAAGATATACATTATGGTCATACATTAGCATATATTGCTTCCATAAACCAGTATAATTCGGCTGTGATTCGGAACATGTCAAATTAAAATATTCTCAAAATAACAAAACTAGAATGGGCTGGGTAAATGAGATACTGACTTCTAGATTATATGATCAAGAATTTTAAGACATAATAATATAAAATCGTTGAAAATATATTCGCGAGAAGACTTGTTTAGTAACATTGAAAAATGGAATCTGGTCAAAACGCCATATAATCGGCGGATATCTAAAAATAACTGAAGCATTCGTAGTTTACCGGTTTTAACGGTACTTTCGCCAGTATCGCAAGTACGTAAGCGGATAATTTTGTTTAACAATATTTGATGGTTTGGAGAGTCGAGCGTGTTCGATGGTCGATCACAACAGACGGAGGATCGTTTAGAAAACGACAAGACGTTCACTGAATACAAAGGGGACTCAAATTTAGACCATGATTTTTATCAAAATTTTGTTACCTGGTTTGGCAGTACTAATGCGAAAATTAATGGTGTATTTTTTTTTATATTGAACCTGATTGATTTTAAGCAATGATGTGGTCGAAGATGAAGCACGCTTGCCTAGAAGTAACCTCATTAATTTTATTTTCATGTCTTTGTGGCCCTTTTGTATTCAACGAGCGAGTGTGCAAGTCGAGTCACGCTCGCTCTTAAATAGGTAGTCGGTGTAGGAGCTAGATGGCTGTCTACTCGGCGTGTTGTGTGAGGTATTGTTGCTGGTGTACCTGGTCCTGCTGGTAGGCGGGCGGGTACTGCTGGTAGGTGGAGTAGTCCGCGGACGACGACTTGGACAGTGCCGCGGAGGACAGCGCGCCCGACAGTGCGGGGCCGGCCGCTCCTCCGCCGCCGCCACCGCCGCGCCCGTACATTTCGCCGCCCTCCGACAGCGGCACGTACGAGCCTGCAGATACCACACGGTTAAACATCTCCTCCACAACAAACATACTAATCTTATCTTACTAATAATCTTACTATCTCTTCCAATCTATTCATTCATTTAGATGTTTGAAATAAAATGAAATATTTATTTTGTAAATCTGTATATATATAAAAATGAATTGCTGTTCGTTAGTCTCGCTAAAACTCGAGAACGGCTGAACGGATTTATCTTATCTTGGTTTTGAAATGTTCGTGGAGGTCTAGGGAAGGTTTAAAAGTTGAGAAAAATTAAAAAAAAAATCCGGGAATACCCTCAAAACAGCCCTTTTCTATTTCCTATACAAACGTTTTCTAAATAAAATGGAGAATAGTGTAGGGTTAGGGGTAGGGTATGGGTAGGATAGGGGTAGTGGTATCGGTTGGGTAGGGGTAGGATACCATGCGAACGAAGTCGTGGCGGGTCAGCTAGTTGGTTATAAATAATACTTTTACATGTCATGCTATTTTGCGTGTTAAGTTCAGTTTAGCTAGATTAGGCCGGTATTTCCTAATCAACTACCCTGAGAAGAAAAACCGAAACAAACTCAGAGGTCATAGTCTTTTTAAAGTCCATACAATTTGTATTTGTATATGAGAAGCATGTAGGTTCATGTCTGTGGTATTCTTTTGAGTTCTTACACTAACAGCCCTAAATCTGTATCCTTTAAGTTCTGTCCATCCAAAAGTTGTTGGCATGTATGAGCCTGCAGGGATACCACACGGAAACACCACTGCTCCACAATATATATACTAAACTTATCTTACTATTTCTTTCTATCTATTCTATTAACTAATATTCAACTTCAACTCTTGTCAAGTAGCCTGTGTAAAGGAGCCGCCACAATCAATTAATATTACATATTTATGATGTTTGTAATTAAACAGCTCCGAATCTGTCTCCTTTAAGTTCTGTCCATCCAAAGGTTATATGTAAGTGATCGATGAAAATTCATTTAATTCAGGTCTTGTGACCCATACAAACACCGCTCCATGTACACTAGTTAAAATTTTTATATCTATTAAAATATTATAAGGTGTACAATAAAGTATATAATGACTACTATCTTGTATCTGTAAATCTATAAAGGAAGACGCCTGTATCTGTAACACATTGTATACTAGCACAGATGCAGTTGTTAACTCTGTCTCAAATAATAGAGTTGTTCGTCATAAAATTACGCCAGATCTGGGTGTTAATGCACTCAAGATACTGAAGACAATCGTAGTATGAAGCAATATTCTTAAGAAAAAAATGTGGCATTCTGTCAAAACAAATGTAGCTACATACGATTTTTCAATAGGAGTTACTGCATATAAAACCCGGTCTATTTATATAGCTAATTTTGTTTGAAACGAGATATCATGATTATTCAGTAAACATGGTTCTGATGATAAATGTGTATGGGAGTTTCCTGCTATACATTTTAACAATTCAAAGACTAGCAGCAATAGACAACGATAAGCTTACGTCTTCAATAACGCCTTGAATTTCGTATAATGATGATGTCAAAAATTACAGAAGCTCTCGGGTGTAACCAACACTAACTTAAATAACTAAGAGATTTGTCGCAAACCTTGTAGACTCACTTGTCCATAGGTACAAGGAGTATATGCTAATTTGCATGGTTTTGTCCCACAAACATCTGAACGCACCAGCAGTTAAATTACTGTAGGCACTGCCTGGATGTGGATATGCATGCCAATTTAGCGGACTTACAAATCACAGTCTACTCGAGCGAGTAATTTACGCGTGATGGCTTGTAGTCCTCTTCTAATTTCAGCCATAGCAATAGGATACTTGACTACTATCAAAAATTGATTCAGAAAAATACTTATTTGAAATCTGATGTCAGAAATAATGAGATTTGTCGATCTGCTATGTTATCTCTTCACCACCCATAGTTGGCCGGTAGAGAATGCTAAAGGCATCAAGTCCGCCTTTGTACTTTTGTGTTGCATAAATTTGTTAAATAAAAACAATAATAGGAAAAATAGTGTCACAAAATATGTTGACCTAAAATAACCTACTATCTTTTAACATGTATGTATCAATAATCTATCATGGCATCAACAAGGTATGAACGCAGGATACATAGCAGGATGCATAGTGCAGCTAGCACAAATGCTCTCTATTTCAGTGCCTGTTGAAATTGAAAGCACTGAAAAACAACGCCGTGCTGTGGGCATGCCCATAGCATAGCATAACGCTGAATGGGAGCCTCGTTGTCACGAACACGACGTGTATTTGCTTTCGTTTTTTCCTTTTGTTAACCAAGTTCAAAAATGGAGGAGATTCGAAATTTGACAGTATTTTTTCCCTATACTGTGAAATCCTATCTTTAAATTTTTGTTCTTACTAACATAATTAATTAATTAATCGATATTAACTCTGTACGCACGTCGTTTTCTATGGCAATAAATGCATCTTTTCTTTTAAAGCCCTGACGAGAAAAGGGGCCTACTAGGAGGCAGTATAGCTAATGGGCAGAGTACCTATCACCGTGCATTCGGGACCCTTTACTCACCGGAGGCGGTATAGCTAACGGGCAGAGTACCTATCACCGTGCATTCGAGACCCTTTACTCACCGGAGCCGGTAGAGTTGGAGTTCTGCGGCATGTTCCAGTTGGTCCAGCTTCCACCGGCCGACGCGCCCGCCGGCGCAGAGCTGTAGTTAGCTGTACACACCAATAACATCACATTAATCACCAGGACTTGCTCTAAATGCGGAGGACTCGCCCTATTTAATGGACTGCGATAGGCTCCATCGACATGTTTCGGTATGTGTTGTTAGAAAACATGTCGACAGGACAACTGGCTACAATCATTACAACTACAGTTGTCGCCTTTTGATTTAAATTATTATCATGAATGTGTTGTTGAAGACAGCTAGTTGCGTGTGTGTGCAACAGCTTTTAGTGTCTTCTAATTTAGATTACGAGTTCTTTAGTGACAGTTACTCTGGTAAATTTCGCAATTGCACTGTCACAAACCTTGTAGACTCTCCTGCCCATAGGAACAGGGAGTATATGCTAATTTGCGTGTTAATGTCCCACAAACATCTGAACGTACCAGCAGTAATGTAACTGAAGGCACTGCCTGGATGTGGATAATTTATGTATTTCATGACTCTTAAGTGGATTGTATCGCGATATTTATGTTCAGGGGACTTGTAACCTACCCTCCACTGCACATGATGACTTGTTTACATCAAATTTATTATGTTAGAGGTGTGTACTGACCATAGCTTGTAGCTCTGCGCAGGCGGTTGCGAGAACTTGTTCGGACTTATGTTTAAGGTTTATACTTATAACTATAATCAGCAGCCAATCGCATTCCACTTGTGGACATAGGGTCTCCGGAGTCTGGTTATTGAAGACACTGCTGCCCGTTGATAGCTATTACACACTAACATGCTACATGCTGTATAATGCTTAATTTAAGAAACCATCCTAAATCTTTTGGAGTAACACATGTCTTAAACAGGTCTAGCATAAACTACAGCCATGATCACTGATTTATCAGTAGTTATCTTGTCATAAGCCCTTGTTACCATATAGCAAAATATGAAAATCTTAAACCAGTAGATTATTTTATGGGGCTTTGTCGATAAACAGAATTTCATGTATCAAGTCAATAGTGTATGCTAAACCTGCTGACAAACAAATTCGGAGGAGCTTGGTCGATCTGCAAGGATAAACAACCATCTCAGATTATCGATATTCCTTAATGCCTTGGAAGACCCGTTATGCCGTTGGTTCCTATCTTTAGGACATCTTTGAAAGTCGTTACAGGTAGTCCGAAAACCCGAAAATTTGATACTGGTCTAGCTACTGGGTTGTGGAAGTTAGATAGGCAGTTGTTTCATGTTAAACACTAATACTTAAGTGCATTCAGTTAAGAGAGGGAGCTGACCGAAACTAGCAATATGGGTAGAGTTCACTTACAATTGCTAGCAATCTTGTTAACCCGTCCAACTAAGCTAAATATGGGTTAATGTGTAATGGGTGAGGTTCGAACCCGCGATCTCTCGATCACAAGTCCGATATCTTAGCCATTAGGGTAGTGACGCTTATGGTCATCCAGTAAAAGTGGGTAAAATTCTCTTACAATCTTACTAGCAATTTTGTTAACCGCTCCAACTAAGCTATTTAGCTTAGTTACAACCCTAGATTAGGGTTGCCAGATCAAAAAATCGAAAATCCGGAGTAAATTCCGGACATTTGATGAAAATCCTGACTTTCTTTAATTTGAAATAAAAAATTATATTTTTTTATGTTTCAGTCTTTCATTCAATTGTAGAAATTCCGGACGGTTTACGATTCTCACCGCATTCCGGACAGAGACCAATATTTCCGGACATGTCCGGAAAATTCCGGTCGTATGGCAACCCTACCCTCGATCCCCTTCTGACCTGTCAATGACAAGTTCGATACCTTACGCTTACTGTCATTCGGTTAGAACGTAAGCTAACATCAACAGTGTTTTTTATAAGAGAATTAGCAATGTGGGTAGAATTCACATTACAGTAGTACCCAACTGATAAGGCGCATCGTGAATCTTCGTTCGCACAGAAAAGAAAGTATAGCCCCGAAGATTAACGAAAAAACGCTTAAAACTTACAATCAACCTTAGATCACTACTATAAGGTTCGTAATACACTACAGCTGTTAGTTCCGTCTCACTCACGCGCTACGCGTCGGGCGCTAACATGGCGGCAGCTACCGACCAATAGCGGTAAAGGAAACGAAGCGCGGTGCGAAAATTCATGTTCTGCGCAGACACATCGGTAAGCCATATCAGTTGGGTACTACAGTCTGGGACACGCAGGTTGAACCAAAATGGCGGTCATTCGCGCAGGTACAATTATGGAGAAAAGTCTTCTCTGCGGTTGTTCGGCAAATTAAAAGTAATCTCGGATTTTACTTCAAATTATCGTATTTCTCGAACAACCGAGACATCGGAAGTGGTAGTTAGGTACCTATTATTAAACAGAACAGTTAAAGGAATGTACTAATAAAAATTGAATATAACCAAAGTTAATGTACAGCTACGGCTGCATGTTTAATCACTTTCACTCACTGGCATAACAGCAGACCTGGAATATCAGTTATAATATTATTTTGTTTTACAAAGTAATTGTAAACGTCAACTATAATTCTCCTCCCCTCTCTCCTAATAGTTCATTGTGGTGGACTTATTTTCTTGAAATTAAGTTCATACATTTGACGGAGACAAATTTCGTGCGTAATTGTACACTAGGGCCGCGGGGAGAGTGCGTGGGCAGCGCGGGGCATTAATGAGGCTGCGTGGTGGCTAGCGTCGCTGCGTTGTTATAGTTACGCGCCGCCCCGCGCCCCGCACTTCGATTGAGACCCAAAAATGTGTTACTGCGCATTCAAGGTCATAGTCAAACTTACGTGTCCCGAACTATAGTGTAGTAGCAATCTCGTGTGGTGAGTTGTGTTGGGGCTGGTGCGGTGTGTACGTACCGTAGCTGCCGTAGCCCTGCGCGGGCGGCTGCGTGTGCTGCGTGTAGTTGTTGGTGGCGGGCCAGGCGGGCGCGTGCGGCGGGGCCTGCGGCGCGGGCGGCGCGCCCCAGCCCTGGTAGTTGTGGTGGGGCTAGTGCGGTGTGTACGTACCGTAGCTGCCGTAGCCCTGCGCGGGCGGCTGCGTGTGCTGCGTGTAGTTGTTGGTGGCGGGCCAGGCGGGCACGTGCGGCGGGGCCTGCGGCGCGGGCGGCGGGGCCTGCGGCGCGGGCGGCGCGCCCCAGCCCTGGTAGTTGTGTTGGGGCTAGTGCGGTGTGTACGTACCGTAGCTGCCGTAGCCCTGCGCGGGCGGCTACGTGTGCTGCGTGTAGTTGTTGGTGGCGGGCCAGGTGGGCGCGTGCGGCGGGGCCTGCGGCGCGGGCGGCGCGCCCCAGCCCTGGTAGTTGTGGTGGGGCTAGTGCGGTGTGTACGTACCGTAGCTGCCGTAGCCCTGCGCGGGCGGCTGCGTGTGCTGCGTGTAGTTGTTGGTGGCGGGCCAGGCGGGCGCGTGCGGCGGGGCCTGCGGCGCGGGCGGCGCGCCCCAGCCCTGGTAGTTGTAGTGGGGCTAGTGCGGTGTGTACGTACCGTAGCTGCCGTAGCCCTGCGCGGGCGGCTGCGTGTGCTGCGTGTAGTTGTTGGTGGCGGGCCAGGCGGGCACGTGCGGCGGGGCCTGCGGCGCGGGCGGCGCGCCCCAGCCCTGGTAGTTGTGTTGGGGCTAGTGCGGTGTGTACGTACCGTAGCTGCCGTAGCCCTGCGCGGGCGGCTACGTGTGCTGCGTGTAGTTGTTGGTGGCGGGCCAGGTGGGCGCGTGCGGCGGGGCCTGCGGCGCGGGCGGCGCGCCCCAGCCCTGGTAGTTGTGGTGGGGCTAGTGCGGTGTGTACGTACCGTAGCTGCCGTAGCCCTGCGCGGGCGGCTGCGTGTGCTGCGTGTAGTTGTTGGTGGCGCGCCAGGCGGGCGCGTGCGGCGGGGCCTGCGGCGCGGGCGGCGCGCCCCAGCCCTGGTAGTTGTGGTGGGGCTAGTGCGGTGTGTACGTACCGTAGCTGCCGTAGCCCTGCGCGGGCGGCTGCGTGTGCTGCGTGTAGTTGTTGGTGGCGGGCCAGGCGGGCGCGTGCGGCGGGGCCTGCGGCGCGGGCGGCGCGCCCCAGCCCTGGTAGTTGCCGGGGCCCGCGCCCGCGCCCGCCGCGCCGTACCCCGCGTACGACGTCTGCCCCGGGGACGTGCCCCAGCCCTGGTACCTGTGTACCCAAAGAGGACAACTCTTACTCACATTTCATAGCGGAAAAACATAATTCAGAATTGTCTTATATTTTATCTCTACTACTAATATTATAAAGAGATAAAATTTTCCTTGTATGCAGCGGGTAACCTTTTAAATTCTCTTTAGTTTATAATTTAAATTTACTGGTAAGAACCAACGAAGAAGTCAAACTGTGACTCCTTAATACAGATTGCTCAGCAACCTAGCTCGGAAAACAGCTGCTCACCCAAAAATTTGTCGAATTGCACTTGTATAAATTTTCCTAACATTATGTATAAATACTCAAAGCAATAAAATACTGTTTTTATATATATATGCATTATATGTGAGTGCTATAAATTGTAATTATGTCATGCCTAGCTATTTTTTTTTTATATATTCTGTAAATTGTAATTATATCTCGCATATTAGCCTAGCTATCACAATAGGGTAGTTTCCTAAAATATTTTATTTAGTCCGTCACATAGCTTAACAAAAAACATTGGACACGTATTTTTTATTTTTTCACGTAATTGAAAAATTAAGACGATAGAGTGAGTTGAAATTTCGCGTTACGTTACACCTCGGTCTAATTCTTAGCGAGGTGTGACGTCAGCAGCCCCCACTCCTGTACTTTGAAGCTTTCGATCTTTGTAAATTTTTCTTGACTTGAAAAAGCAAAAAATACGTGACCAATATTTTTTTTAAAACTACCTAATGGACTAAATAAATTAATTATTTTGTAACACAGGAAACTACCCTATTAGGGTAATGTGCTAGTTCTTAATCAAATCCAGTTCTCACCCCTGCATAATGTTAGGGCCAGCCATCGGCATGTTGATCGGAGGTCCGCCCATCTGGCCGTTGTGGCCCTGGATCATGTTGATGGGCGCCGCGGCGGGCGGGCCCCACTGGCCGGCCTGCGGCGCGTCGCCCGGGGCGCTGAGGCCCCCGCCACCCATGCCGCCGGCACCTGAGCCCAACTTGCCAGAACCGTCGCGGGGCTCCGCACGCTTGATCTCCACCTGCTTACGTGTTTTGGGTTAAAGAAAATCTAGTTGTCAACTTACCATTTCGTTTCATCTTAAGATTATAGCACCAAGTGAAAGCCTAGGCCGGGTGAAAGGCAAACTAAAGCTCAGGAGAGTGTTCTAAACTCGTTCTCCATCACGTATTTTTATAAGATATTCGTTTTATGATTCATAAATGAATTTTAAATTGGGACTGAAAAATGAGCATTATTCCAAAACCAATCATCTTAGCACTATATTATCGCAGTTATTAAAAAAGTATTTATTTGTCGCGTTAAATGATACTTTTGCATCAACTGGCATCTACCAAAACAACTAAGTGATTTGCATCTTAGCAAACATTTTTTATTTATTCTTATACATCTCTGTATTATATTAAAAAGCAAACGGAAAAATTTACACGTTTCTTAAATTCCTGCAGTCGTCCACCCGGAAAGATTAATAACATGCGTCACACGTGCTTATAATATAATGACACATACGACAGTCTAACACGATTTGTTACTATGTCAGTACTAATATTTTGTCTATTCTGAAGGTAAATAGGTGCATATTTACAAAACTAATTTTAGACTTATAAGGAAAACACTGCTAAGTGTTATCTATCCGCGTAACTTGTTATATCTGACCACTGACTACAAAAAATCATTAATTAAACAGTTATATAAATTTACATAGTAAATCTCAGTGATAGTTTTGCTCCACGAAAAATTGCTATAAAAATATTTGGCAAACAAGTGACTTTTAAAATCACCTACAAAAATAGTTACATTACCTGTTTTCCGTTGAGATTGATGAAATGCTCCTGAGTGACCCTCTCAACGGAGATCTCGTCCTCAAACGACAGGAATCCAAAGCCTAGAACAATCGTGTTTGTATTTATATTGTGAAAAGTAGAAACAAGGTTCAAACATTAAGACATTAGCAAATCAGACATGTTCTCACAAAAATGTGTACGAAAACATTAAAAGAATTTTAAATCCAAGATAATATTACTGCAAATAGCTTTGGTTAATGTACAAAATGCTTTATTTTGTCGACATTTACTTTCCTCAGTTTATGGAGCAATTTTTCTCGTTATGAAGCGAACTAATAAAAAGATGTCTTGGACGCAGTTGTGCTTACAACCCTCGAATCACAACCGGTCGCACAAATTACACAAGTCGTAAATTGTTTGATAAAGTCGCCCCGAAGGGTGTCACCTTTCACTGATCTCGCGATTGAGGTCGTATCATTTCGATAGCGTTAACCCTAGCTCGTGTTACTGTTCGGAAAGCGAAACATTTCATCTTTAGAAAAACCGTCCTAACTAGTCAACTTTTTGTATCAGTTCAATGGGTATTATTATCTTAGATTTCAAAGTGTTTTAATTGGATTACGAACTAACCCCGTTATTACGTCACCAAGTAATCTTTACTTGAATATCACATTATCATTGAGTACTTGATTCTGAGTAACTGACCTAATCCTTTATCTTTGGAAGTATTCCTACCAGATACAACATTCATAAAACGGTTGTTAGAAGTGACCTGTCGCAAACCTTGTAGACTCTGTTGCTCATGGGAACAAAGAGTATATGCTAATTTGCGTGTCAATGTCCCACGAACGCTTGAACGCACCGACAGTAGTTACCACTAACGGCGCTGCCTGGATGTGGATATTATAAGCTAAAATTTATATAAATATTATAAAGAAACACGTTGCTCTGTAAGCATGACAGTAAAATGTAGAATATTTTAGACATTCCCATAAAAAGTCAATAGACGATCTTCAGTATAAAAAGCAGTTACACTTGACCTGTTGCCTCCATTAATTTATTCAATCCGTATCTTTAATCACAATCAACAGTAAGTAAACTAGGTTTATATCAAACTTTCTATCTTTCACTATGAGTAATGTAACTTGAATAAATAAATTAATTATTTTTATAAAGGGGCCCCCTCGAGGCTTTGCAATGTCATTATCATTTGGTCCTCTAATAGTGTAAAGTTATGACTAGAACATGAATAAAAATTAACTGATTTGCATAATGTTGTTTACCGGCGTTATGCACGCACGTCCTCTCACCTCGACAGCAAGCTGCGATGAAGAAGTAACACATGAAACTCTTCCGTCGACATACTTAGCTAGGTGTTTATAAAGCGGTTGAGTTACACACTTACCTCTAGACTTCTTCTTCTCCTGGTCGTACATGATGACCACTTCCATGACCTTGCCGTAGCGGCCAAAGAACACCCGCAGGTCGGTTTCGGTCACGTTGGATGGAAGTCCACCGAGGAACACCTTCGGGTACCCGCCACCGCGTTTCGGCTTCTGCAGCGTGCGAGGGTTGCACGGCTTCGGGTCGATGGTCCTATCAAATATGTACAATTTTAGAGCCTTGCAATTTTTTTAAGGTTATTAAAATGGCCGCCGATGGTCGCCATTTTGAAGTGGGATTTGCTGTATGTTTGAGGACACACACTGGTAGGAAAATATTTGTAGAAGAGCTATTTTTACACTAGCAATACTTTCGTTAATTGTGTTTGCGTGTACGATTGGGTATAAAACACGTCAATTTGGTGTGTATTCCAAATATCTGTTACCTTAACCAAAATTAATCTAATAATGAATATCATAGACGAGATTCTTTATTCTCTTTGTTACGAAATTTAAGTTGAAAATGGCAAAAGAAAATTTACAACTTACACGTATCTTAGCGAATTATTGTAGACACTAACCGAAACGGTGTGTGGATGTTGATTTTCCCTAAATTTTTATATCATTTTTTCTTCGAGTTCCGATGGGTTCCTTATTCATGTAATTAAAATCGAATAAGGCCACTAATTTAGTTAGTTACTGCTCTCATTACCTTGTACATTCTTAAAATACTGTTCTAAATATTAAAAAAGATACGTTTAGTTTGCAAACAACGACTTATTCCATTTTAAAATATTAATAATACTTAGCTGATAAGTATTGAGGTTAACACTTATCAGTGGCGGCGGATGGGAATAAACTAGGCATTATAAAGAAAACCGACACCTTAAAATTGACATGTGACAGTGGCAGGCTAATGTGATATAATAATAATAATTCGGCCTCTAAGTTCCAAATGCTAGAACAGAGGCCTCCTCTCTACACGTGCCTGACTGAGCTCGAACCCACGCCGTACAACTCGCAAGTCGCGCTCAAAACCACTGGGCCACCACTGCTCTCAATGTAATAAACTCTAGTTATCTAAATGCGGACGAGAAAAATCTCAATCAATCACACAATTAGCTTCACAAGAACATTAACACAACAACATCAATACCCACATTGGGTACTTTCAATACGCCAGAAGAATTTCTTATTCCGTTCGAGTTTGTGCAGTTTTTGTTCTTATTTTATCAAATAATGCGCTAGACAATGAATCTATTTGGGGCAACATCACCTATATCTTATTTCGAATAACTGAAATAAAAGTTTATTTCAATCTTTCTCAAGCAAGAATCTGTGACTACTCATCCATCCTTTTCATTTTCTCAACCTATTGTCAGTAAACTATAGCAGAGCGAAACAGACATACAATAGTACAACGGCTTTAATACATCAATGTATAGATAGAAGGTGCTCTGAGTTTAAAGCAAAACCCTTTCTGACCCACGCATCCCTAAGGAAATAAAGGATTTCGGAAAAATACTTTACAATAATTTTTCAGAGAATGCCTATCATATCCTCGGGATAAAATCCTCTAGTTATCATTTTACGACGCTCAGTGAATGGAATACACGGTAATATCCTTAAGGCGGGAGTCGCGGGTTTTCTTTTAAGACTTAAACCAGAAAAGCAACATCAGGCCAAGTAAACGGGCGTGGCCCGTTCGCCTTGTGGTACGTGTTAAGTAAGGGTGATTCTAGCTTCAAATAACTTACTATAATATACTCGTGGGAGGTTTTTTCCGCAATCCCGATCCAGTAAAAATTCCAGGATTGAAAGTAACCTATTTGTTGCCCTACAACCTTCTCTATCTCTCATTAAAATCGGTTCAGCTGTTCCAGGGAACCGGGACAAACCGAAAGACAATTTATTTTCAAATCACATACAGGCACTTCAATTTTTTTAAGTAGATGGATATGGAAATAGTATTATCACAATAAATGAAATAAAACTATGGTACATTCGACTGAAATACCTATTGTTACTAATGACCCCGTTTTCAAATAAAAGTCAATGTCGCCGAACGGTTGAATGTATAATTCATTTATTGTAGGTGATTAGTGATTGATAATAATGGTTACAAAAAGTTCCATAGACTGGCACGGTACAAGATAAAAATGTAATGTTTTCTTACAATGATGTGGCAGAATAAATGGACATTTCTTATAAATTGTTTGAAGTATTGTTGCAAATGTGTCCTCGGAATTCAGATCAATTTAAAGACCTTGTTACTGCTGTGTTTGAGTGTGAGTGTTTTCGTTTTGTCAGTATGTATTGATATGAAGCGGTACCGCTACTATTGTATGGCCGGGTACGGTTTCTATCTAGTGCCAATTGAACCCTATCCGTATTCATCTGTTTCGCAGCTGGTTCTCATTTGTATTCCGTTGAAGAAATAAGTATCTTTAATATTCATAGTCTAATGCTAAGTGTAATAAAATATAGCAGTAACATGAAACTGAATCTTATTATTTCATAATTTTAACACCGTATTGAATAGTTTTAAGTTTGTTACCCTCTGGCGCAGTAATTTGTGATTTGAACAGATGGTGATACTTTTATTGTAGAGCAAACAAAAGATATTATAATGAGAGCTATTTATAATAGAAATAAAACTCGCAAACTCTTTCAGCGATATTATAAGTTCATCAAAATAACTTCATGATGTAACAATTTCAAAATTAATAATTTTGGTAACTAGTCGATTCTTTCGGATTGTCTATGTCTTTCACCTACTGTCTTTTTATATATTTTTCTTCTTGAGACATAATATTCACAATGTTTAGAAACTAATATAATATTTTTTGTGTATGTTAATGAGTACTGTTCACAAAACTGGCCGATAAGAAGGAAATTTTAATTATCGGCCAGTTTTGAGACTAAAATAACTTCCCATTTATACTTAAACATAACGCCTGAAATTTTCTATGCACTCAAAATCTTACTAGTTCCAACTAAAACACCCTACAAACCGCCTGTTGAACAAGTTTCTTAATCTAAGAATCTGGAGACGTATTCACCCCCAGTCGGCTATAACTCCACTTTGTATTATGCAAACCATGTCTACCTAGTGATTTATTCATCAAGTTCTTCCCTAGTGATATACATACACGAGCCGCGACTCTATTGGGCACTTATATTACCAAAACTGTATATACTAGCAAATTGAAGATAAACAGTGCTTACTTCATGCACATTGATTCCGGAATAAATTATTTGATCAACTCTAAATGTAATCTCCTTTTTTAGGGGTCCGTCTAAATGTAATCTCCTTTTTTAGGGGTCCGTAGTCGACCTTATAGTTTCGCCATGTCCGTCTTTCCGCGGCTTAGTTCAGAAACTATTGACAGGTACTAGAACGCTGAAATTCGGCATGGATATACATATTAATTATGCCTAAAGTGGTAAAATAAACAATTTTTTAGGTTAGTCCCGGTACACGTAAAGAGGGGAAGCTTTTTAGGGTTCCGTAGCCGAATGGCAAAAACGGAACCCTTATAGTTTCCACATGTCTGTCCGTCTGTCTGTCTGTCCGTCCGTCCGTATGTCACAGCCATTTTATTCCAAAACTATTAGGACTACACATGTAAAACTTGGTAGATAGATGTATTCTGTGAACCGCTTTCCGATTTTAAGAGAAAATTTAAAAAATATTTAAAACTAGCTTTTGCCCGCAACTTCGTCCGCGTGGAATAGTTACTTTTGGCTAACGTTAAATTTAACCCCGATTTTGAAGCATTCTTCATTGGTGCTCCGCTCCTTTTTTTTTTTTTAACGTGGTAAAATTATCAAATAAGTCCTCCCACTCCGGGCAGGGTGGGAGGGACTGTCAGACTTTTACTGACTAAAATCCACGGTGTTCCTTCAATAACCCTTTACATACCGGGGCCACGGTAACGGGATGAGTCCCACGACCCCAGCGGGCTTCGGCCCTCTGCAGAGGGGGCCTCATGTTGCTGACGCTCTTTGAGGCGCGCGTGGAACACGACGCGCCGTCGACCCGGGCATGGTCCATGGTCGGACAGCGAGTTGCCCTTTACTCGCTGTCCGCATGCCCGCGCCTACGGTGGCCGGAGATCGTCGGCCGACATCCGACGCCGTGGGCGTCTACCAATGCGGCTGGGCTGGAGGGAGGACGCCATCCTCTCCCTCACGCGGCCCGCCTCCTCCTTCGAAAGCATGACTGCTTCGCAGAAGGAGGCGACCGCTTCCCACTCCCTCTCGCCCCGCAGCATGGCCTCGACCAAGGCCGGGCGCGAGAGGTCTCCGCCTATCGCCGCCGTGAGGACACGTCGGTGCTCTGCCCAGGCGGGACAGTCTTGCACCGTGTGCTCTACGGTGTCCTCAGGGCGACCCTCGCAGTGGTGACACCCAGGCGTTTCCTCCTTTCCCATCAGACACAGGTACCTCCCGAAACTTCCGTGTCCGGTGAGGACCTGCGTCATGCGGTAGGTCAGGACGCCGTGACGCCGATCTAGCCACTCCTCAAAGAGGGGTCTTACCGCCGCGCTCCTATTGGCCTTAGCGTAATGATATATAGCCTATAGCCTTTCTCTATAAATTGACTATTTAATTAAAAATATTTTTTCAATTCGAACCAGTAGTTCCTGAGATTATCGCGTTCAAACAAATAAACAAACTCTTCAGCCTTATATTATTAGCATAGATAGCTGATGCCCGCGACTTCGTCCACGTTTCCGTCGTTTTTCGTAAAAAAAAGTAGCCTATGTCCTTCCTCACGGTTCAGTGATTTTGATGTAACAGACAGATTAACTTTCGTAATTTAGTAGGGAAATATAATATGTCAATCTATAATACTGTTGAAAAATATCGCAATACCGAACCGCACAATATTATTGTTATTAGCTGTGCCCGCGACTCCGTCAGCGTGTAACTCCTTGTGTGTTATTAAGTTAATGTATTGGTAATATTGTTTATATCACGTTCACATGAGGCTTAAGTACCTATAGAACGACAATACTTCAGCGCAAAGCTTCCGGGTAAACTATGTTGAAAGTTGATCCGTCCGGCACGTGAACATAAAGATTTCTAGAACTGCTAACCCGGGAAAGAGCGACGTACAACTGACCATGTGAGAAACAACTGACACCGAAATCTACTCCAGCAACACGAAAAGTCTGCCCTTGAGCCTTATTAATTGTCATTGCATAACACACCAATACTGGAAATCGCGTTCTTTTAAATTTGAATGGAAAATTATGTGGTACTAGCTTTCGCCCGCGACTTCGTCTGCGTGGAATAGTTACTTTGGGCTAACGTTAAATTTAACCCCGATTTTGAAGCATTCTTCATTCGCGCTCCGCTCCTATTGGCCTTAGCGTAATGATACAATATAGCTGTGCCCGCGACTCCGTCAGCGTAAGTTAATGTATTGGTAATATTGTTTAGATCACGTTCACATGAGGCTTAAGTACCTAGAGAACGCTTCGACCGCGAGACGCATCGAGCGCGGCGACCGATTCTCAAAAATAATCCTTATAGCATGATTCAGTATTCACGCGCGATGGCTTATTATTATAAGCGTATTTCATGTATAACTTTGGTGTTTCTATACCGATTTATATGATTCTTTTTACGGTTTCGTAGCCGAATGGCAAAAAATGGAATCTTTATGGTTTCGACATGTCTGTCCGTCTGTCTGTCTGTCTGTCTGTCCGTCCGTCCGTCTGTCACAGCAATTTTATTCCGACACTATTAGGACTATACATGTGAAACTTGATAGGTAGATGTATTCTGTGAACCGCTTTCCGATTTTGAGAAAAAAATTAAAAAATATTTAAAATAAAGGGGGACTCCCCATACATGGAACTAAACCTGAAAATATTTTTTTTAATGAAATCGATGCATGTGTGGTATCTATAGACAGTTCTTTAAAAACGACATCGGGGTTTCTAAAACCACTTTTCCATAAAGTCAATCGTTTAAAAGATATAAGCTTCCAAAGTGGTAAAATGTGTGTGTGGCGGACACAACCTCTAACTTCTATAATAATGGAGTGAAAAATCTAAAAAAAAATATGTCTGTAGATCTTAATATAAACTTTCAACCAAAATTAGTTTGAACGAAATCAGTTCAGCAGTTTTTGAGATACAGCATATTTTCTAAAACCGCAAATATAACTTTGTAATTCATACAAACACTATGAAAAACAAATTTATTCGGCGCAGTTGTAAAAAAATAAAAAAGCCAGTTTTAAGAAATTTGTAAGGTTTTTTTTTCAAAACAAATTTATTTGGCGCAGTTGTAAAAAATGTAAATAAGCTAGTTTTAAGAAATTTGTAAGGTTTTTTTTTCGTCAAATAAATTTGCATATTATATTATAGTTACTACGGAACCCTTCATGGGTGAGTCTGACTCGCACTTGGCCAATTTTTTTATGGAATAGTTAATAATGTTAACTTTTTAAATTAGGGGTGACTGAGAGTGTTATAAACGTAAGAGTAGACAAATATTATAATCAGAAAGCTTCGAACTGCTAAGCTATCGGGAGTTACACGTGTTATTGTGAGTCAACCATAAAAGTTAGACATATGCTGTCGTGGGATATTTTTTATATAATTTTAAGGAGAACATTTCCGTCATGAAATGATTTGTGTAGCTTTAACCATTAAGGTTGCACACGCGACGGAAGCTTAAAAAATGGAGTAACTTCTCCCGTTTTCCCAACATTTCCCTTCACTGCTCTGCTCCTATTGATTGTAGCGTGATGAAAAGTATACTATAACCCGCTCAGGAGTATGAAAAATGATTGTACCAAGTTTCGTTAAAATCCGACGAGTAGTTTTTGTTTCTATAACGGTTATACAGACAGACAGACAGACAGACAGACAAAAATTTAACTGATTGCATTTTTGGCATGAGTATCGATCCTTAATCACCCCCTGATAGTTATTTTGGAAATATATTTCATGTACAGAATTGACCGCTCTACAGATTTATTATAAGTATAGATTATGGGAATTCTGGGAATAAAGACGGTTTCTCCTGCACCGCAACCTGTTAAAATTTGAGCCTCGATTATATTTTGTTGCAACTGGGTTACTTTTAGCCGAGTTCCATTGCAAAGTTGTGGTGGTTTTAAATTTCGGAGCAGAATAATAATCAGAAAGCTTCGAACTGCTAAGCTATCGGGAGTTACACGTGTTATTGTGAGTCAACCATAAAAGATAGATATATGCTGTCGTGGGATATTTTTTATATAATTTTAAGGAGAACATTTCCGTCATAAATGATTTCTGTGTAGCTTTAACCATTAAGGTTGCACACGCAACGGAAGCTTAAAAAATGGAGTAACTTCTCCCGTTTTCACAACATTTCCCTTCACTGCTCTGCTCCTATTGATTGTAGCGTGATGAAAAGTATACTATAACCAGCTTAGGAGTATGAAAAATAATTGTACCAAGTTTCGTTAAAATCCGTCGAGTAGTTTTTGTTTCTATAACGGTTATACAGACAGACAGACAGACAGACAGACAGACAGACAGACAGACAGACAGACAGACAGACAAAAATTTTACTGATTGCATTTTTGGCATCAGTATTGATCCCTAATCACCCCCTGATAGTTATTTTGTAAATATATTTCATGTACAGAATTGACCTCTCTACAGATTTATTATAAGTATAGATAAAGGGGGCTCCCCATACATGGAACTGAAACTGATTTTTTTTTTTTTTCATGAAACCTATGCATGTGTGGTATCTATAGACAGGTCTTTAAAAATGACATTAAGGTTTCTAAAATGACTTTTTCTTAAAGTTAATCGTTTAAAAGATATCCCCCCCCTCTAACTTCTATAATAATGAAATGAAAAATCTAAAAAAAACCATATGTTGTAGATCTTAATGTAAACTTTCAACCAAAATTGGTTTGAATGAGATCGAGTCGGCAGTTTTTGAGAGACAGTATATTTTCTAAAACCGCAAATATAACTTTGTAATTCATACAAATACTATGAAAAACCAAGGTATTTGGCGTAGTTGCAAAAATTGTAAATAAGCTAGTTTTAAGAAATTTTAAGTTTTTTGTTTTTTTTTTTTTCAATTATTTATATTAACCCACTTGTTACTAGCGTCCTTTTAAAAGGTCCGCTCATAAACAAAAATCGTGTGATTTACGTGGTTAGTATAAACAATTTTTGTTGATGACATTTCAAAGCTGAGATATGTGGCAGTATAATACAAGTATTGTAAGTGAAATATCATTATATTATAAAAAAGTTTTATAGCAGTTATTTTACGTAAAAATTATCATGAGTAACATGAGGTGAACTATTTTATTATTATTACATTTTCAAACTATTAGACAGTGAATAATCAAAGCTCAAACCGTTTATTAAGTGATAACAAAAACAAAATTAACTATTTTATAATGTTTCTTACTTTATTTGGCGATTTTATTTGGTGTTCTTTATAAAGCCCAGTAGTAATATCGACTGCTACTTCATATAAATTTTATATTTATTTTATTAGAAAAATATTTCGAAAATAATGGGAATTTCAACTCCATGAAATCATCGAAGAGTTGGAACTTGAGGATGAAGGACTTATCCCTGACAGTATGACATTTTTACTTCCCGAAAACTATAATACTGATATCACTGACAAGGATTTCGGGACGAAAATCAAGTACAAATTTAAAATTTACCTGGCAGTCAACTAAGGACATTACATACACGTTAGTTATGACTTTTTCTCATTAGATGATAGCTCCAGTGATGATGAAATAACGGTAGCTGAAGTTGCCAAACGTAGACGTTGATATACGCCCTATGTTGGTCTTTGGAAGAATATGCATCAAGGGGCAAGATAACAAAGTGCACTATATTATTTTAAACAATTTTTTGATGATAGCATAATAGATTTGCTTACAGAACATACAAACGTGTATATAAACCAAAGAAATAAAATAGGAACATAACATCTGATGAAATAAAGGAATAGGAATTCTTTTATTCTGTGGTGATGTTGTAGTATCCCGAAGATGCAGCAGATTGTGGAATTATTAGTTTACAGGTGCACACTACCAACACACAAAAAATTCAAAAAATACCTGGTTCCCTGAAGTACAAATCCACAAGAGCTGAAGAAATTATTGTGTGTAAATGGAACGCTCATAATGTACCCGTTATGTAAAATCAGACAATTTTTACAGCGCCAAAAGAAGTATGTACATACTTATAAGGCGATGGGAGGTGTAGACAGGTCAGATCAAAATATTGGTTTCTATCGCACATCAATAAGGGTGAAAATTGGTATTTCCCACTGATTTGTCACTGTTTAGATATGGCAGTCAAAAATGCTTGGCAACTATATCAAAGCGATGAAGGAGAACTTGATCATTTACAATTCCGGAAGAGTATTGCTACTTCACTTCTTGAAACATATTGGAAAAAAGAAAACCGGAATCCAGGTCGCACTTCACAAAGTTTTCGCGTTATGATGATAACAAACATTTAGTAAAATACCTACCTCAAACAGCTGAGATGAGTTATTTGTCATAAAAAAAAAACAAATTTGTCCCTAGCATCCAATGGATTGTTTTGAATTATACCACACTAATTAGTGTGGTATTTACTTTATTACACGTATATTATATAATTTACTTTATTTCATGCATAAATAAACGCCAATAAAGATACTTAGTTTTTTTTATGTACGCTACATGTAGTAGCATATATTACTAGCGTCCTTTTAAAAGAACACCATTTTCCTGATTTTCCAATAGCCGAATATTTATTTTTATATTTTTCCTTAATATCCTATCATGTAAGGATATACATATCTGAATTTCATTACAATCTGACACAAAAAGTATATTCAGTAACAAGTGGGTTAAGTATATTATATTTATTATAGTTACCACGGAAACCTTAATGGGCGAGTCCGACTCGCACTTGGGCAATTTTTTTTTTTATCTCTTATACGACACGGTACTCTCGGTCAGCTTATCCGACTCGCACTTGACGTTATAGTAAACCACGGAACCCTACACTGCGCGTTGCCCAACACGCTCTTGGCCGGTTTTTTTGTTTATTACATCAGCTAGCAAAACAAAGCCAAATTAGATAAGTCCCGTACACAAGCAAGACTTGGCGCCGTTATGTCTCCGTTTCTTCGTAAACTAAACACGCGTATGCACTGCTGTGTTAATAAGTGCAAAGAACCTTGTACTCTCCTAAACTTGCACTAAATGCGGAGCTGTGGACTCGGCCTATTTAGTTTACTGCGATAGGCTCCATCGACAAGTTTTGGTATGTTGTTAGAATAATGTCAATATGAAACTAGCTACAATTACAACTATAGTTGTCAAATTTTGCCTTAAATTATTATCACGAATGTCCGAGTTGAAGACAGATTACGAGTTCTTTACTAACAATTACTATAGTTAATTTCGCAATTGAGCTGTCGCAAACCTTGTAGACTCTCCTGCCCATAGGAGCAAGGAGTATATGCTTATTTGCGTGTTAATGTCCCACAAACATCTGAACGTACCAGCAGTAATATAACTGAAGGCACTGCCTGGATGTGGAAAGAACTGGGATCCTATATTCCGCCAGTCATAAAGGGGTCGTTCTATTATCGTTCGGGTATCACGTCAATTCCCGAACGAATTTCAACCACCCTACTCTGGGTACCAGTTTTCGCCTCCCGAAATGGTTTTGCCTTTTAGTTTTCAGTTGGAAATTATTTTATAATGTAGATAGGTAGATTAGATTGTTCGGTAAGGATCTTAAAGAATTTTCATTTACAAAAATAGTTTTAGCAGTATACATTTTATGTCAGAGTAGCGTAACATTAAATACACGTAGTTTTTATAATAAGATCGTGAATAATGCATCATTTTTTTGCCGTCAGTGAATGATTTAAATTTCCAATTTCACGTTTTGGTTTTTCCCAAGTCTTCCCGAGACTTATTATTCATTGTTCGCATGATCATATGGAAACAAGAGATATAGGTACATACCTATACTTGTTTATGTAGTTATCCGATTGTAATAATGCATTCTCACTTGATGCGTACACATTCCTTTTCAACTATCGACCGAGGTTTAAAAATAGGGTAAAAAGCAATAAAAAGAACCATAACACGCCATTACGCGCAGTAGAGACTTACAACAGTGTCATGTGACATTAGTAGGCAATTCATTTGTGCGTTGAAAAACGAGTTTATGAAGGAACTTATCTATGAGTATTTTAATTACCCACGACCATACAATGACACGTACCGCCAGCATAAAAAATCTCTTTAATTGACAAAATTTTAATTTCAAGAAAACGATGTTAGTATGCTTCAGTCATAAAATTAGCAATGAAAACGAACGGTACAAGTATAGTGCTATAATAGCTACTCATAAATATTGAATAAGCTTTATAATATCTGAAGTCCACAGTCTAGTGCTCAGTCTAGTGCTTGACGATCCATAAAATCAAAGAAGCCTTTCATAAATAGCGATATTTTCCAAATAATTTACCTAACAGCGCTTATGTATGAGGTGAAAAGACCTTAGAACTACTTAGGTATGTCAATTAACATCGAGCGCCAAGATTCAGCAAAACTCAGTTTTATCTTTTACGTTCTCTTGTACAATTTATAAATGGAAAGTTGTAGAATTCTGTAGGTGGGATCTATTTCTGAGTTACATTGATCTAACCTTTCAGCCATAGCCTAATCAGAGCTAAAATATAAAATTAAAAATGTATAGGTTGACAGGTGAACCAACGTCTGTTTGAGTAAGGCCATACATACAGTTTATTTCTGTTTCAAGAATTGGGTCACAATTATTTGTGGATGCAACATTGTGTCTTTTTAGAAAGATTTCTCGTTTATATTAACGGTGATAGATGATTTTATCATGAGAATCTGTCAGTTCTAGACATGATTTATTATGGAACATGCGCTCTGGGTCAATTTAAGATTATTCAGAATGTTTTGATCATATTTATCCCTATTCAAAAATAAGAAAACATTTCACATGAAAACTTAGTAATGAATATAGATATCTTTTCGAAAAAATTATAGTAACTACTTATTTGACTATACCGTCTTTGCCACGTATCCAACACAAATTACAATCGTATGGAAGTAGAAACAATGAAACAAAAACTTACCGTAGCAAATTGACGCTATTCACATGAGTAACGGTATCTTCATGTCTAGTTATACTAATAGGCTTAACCTAATCTCCGAACAAGACCATTGAAGCTCGATATTTTTAATCTGTTTTTATTGGCAAATGATTGTAACATTGATTTTTGACGAGTGAATGTAAGGAAGATTTACGAAGAAATTCCACTTAGTGACTATCATCATATCGCTGTTTAACGACGGTTAAGATTACGGTCCGCTAAATACCTTTCACTTACTCCAAATATGCTGTGTTGCGCTCGTTGAAGGCTTCAGCCTATTTTGTTACCAAATCATGGAATTTGCATAAGAATATCAAGTTTTATGGTTGCTGATGACATTGTTTTGTTTGTCCTTACCTGCCATCAAGTTGATGGGGTCCATTCTGCAGCACCACGTTGACGAGTGCGGGCTCCGCGAAAGTCACAAAGCCGAAGCCCCTGGACCTTCCCGACTCGCTGTTCTTCATCACCACGCAGTCGATTACATCGCCGTAACGCGAAAAGTAACGCTGCAAATTCTCTTGAGACGTCTCCCATGACAGACCACCGACGAACAGTTTTCTGGGTCAAAAGGATTTAAATACAGATATTTTATAGCACTTAGGAAATACTTATGCGAATTGAATCTAGGTTGGCTTGTCCACTACCGCCTACCACCCGAGATAGAATGACTTGGCGGTCTTTAACTCAAAGGGTATTTTTAATGTCAAGTTGATCGAAATAAATTTATGACGTGTCAACACGTGGTCTTTATGGATAATATGGGTTTTGTGCCAAGACTTTAGTTTGAGTTAAGGATCGTCGAAAGCATTTTGTCTAGGGCAGTTGATAGGTCACGGCATATAATCCTACTACCCTGCGCTTTCCCTACACTACATAACCGGTATGTATCGTTACGCTACCACGCGGGCCCTGACACAGCGTCAAATTAAACCCTAAAGCCCAAACAGCGCTTGAAGTAACGAGAAAATATTAACATGAAAGCTTGAAATAAACTAAAGCGTAGTGAGAGTGACTTTAAGTAATGAATTTTAATGACGCTCAAGTCCTTGACAACCAGCGTCCGAACCGCCTGTAAAACTGTTACCAACACATTTGGGTACTAGATGTTGAAACATTTAGAATAATGAATGACGCTTATTGAAATGTCCCTTTGTTTACTTGTGAAAATATTTAAGTTTACTGTAGTCCTGATATTTTAGCTTTTAAAGTTGGGTAATAAGATTGCTGTTTTAAGGAGTAATTTGGGTTCTAGTTTTATGGTAAGTAGCAGTGGCGAAGGGTGAATTTTCATAAAAGGGAAGCCGGACCAAAATGCTTACCTTGCTCAAGTGTGATGCATGAATTCCAGTAACTGTGGCCCTGTTGCTGACTTCGAAATCTTGTAACTTCGTAAATAATTATTTGTTTAATTGAAAATTATAGATTACTATTTATATATTCATATATAAAATAATAGACTAATATTTGCCATATTGCAAAAGGGAAGCCAGTAGGAATCGATTTGTATGGAGCCTTCGCCACTGGTAAGTAGTACGAGTATTAGTGTTCATTGTACATAAGTGAATAGTACACCATGGACTACCCGCATATTTATTTTCTCCTGCTGTGTCAAATCCACCTAAAGGTTGTCTGTAAAAGATCGCTTTTAGCGACAAGAACGCCCATTGTAACACCCTTTAGTTTTTAAGTCCTTTAATTCTGTTATGGTGAACAATGAAGAGTATATCTATATATCCACAATGGAGTAATGCTGTTAACAATCTACAGACACGATCCTCAGCAGTGAGGGAACAACGAAAAAAGAAAGAAGGGAGGGAGGAAAGAAGTAAGTAGGTAGTAGGTTGTTGCAGTTGTTGTGGATTATAGAAACACACTGACACCCAGTGCAAATATAGTACCTCTGAACAAATCATATCCTATTCGCTGGAGTGTCCTAAGTATCCTGTAGATTCAAAGACATACATCACTGGAGTTGTGACTAGTATGGCAACCTACTGAGTCCAACGTAATATCAAAATTTATCGAGTTAGCAGCAATTCAAAGAAGAAGCTTAAGTTTACTGTATAAATGGATATATAAGATAGATAATGTATAGCTATAAGGTATAACTAAAACCCAAATAAGTAAAATACTGCATTCATTTAATGTTGCTTATCTATGGGTCAGGAGTTGTCATAGTGTGACATCATAAAAATTGTTTTTAAATTAGTAAGTGTTTTGTAAGAGGTAAACTCTTTTTAATATTATAGGTTTAACCCAAGTTGTTTTCGAGTTGCTAGCTTGTTACATAGGTTGTGAGAACAAAATGTGTGCAAGAATAATCCATGCTAAATTTAAAGAATTATTTTGAAGATTAAGATATTAGTTTAAGGTCCATAGTACTGAAAGAAAAAGTATATAATTTTCTTTTACATTTGAGTATTTATTTATGTCTCCATAGCATTCATTTATTTATTCCTAGACTTTCAACATTAAGACAATGTATTTTATCAAATTGAATTCAATTCAATCGTAAGATTACTAAAGAGAATGACCTAAAAACCTACTTAGTTATTATTTGCAAATATATTCTAATTTAAATTTTGTCTGTGTAAAGACTAGTTAAGTACTTCTGTAGTATTCAAATGTTTTTCTATACTAATTATAAAAAGAGGTAAAATTTGTAAGTTTGTATGTAAGGGGTAATCTTCAGAACTAATGATCTAATTCTATAAATTGGGTAGTAAGCTACATTATTGGGGAGTGGCTATAAATTATTTTGAAATAATCCAGGCAGACGAAGCCGCAGGCGAAGTGCTAGTAATTACATAAAAAGTATTGCTATGAATTGTACTAAGTCAAATCACGTTCAACTAAAAGTGCATTTAAAACATTTGCATGCATTTTAATAATTGAATTAGGTACTTCTAATTTAGGTTGAGTTTTATCATAATTCATTAATCATACATTTAAGCTGTTTAAGAAAGCCTGCCTGATTTTGGATGGTTATCATTTTTAAGTCAAAATTTGATCAACTTGTTACTCATAAGCCTGATGACCTTTCCTTTTGAAGATAAGTTACCAAATGAGTCACAATAACCATAAAAATCCAACTGTTCCACCATACATGGAAGTTATAATCAGCAAAATGTATCTAATCAGGGCCATTCTACATAGCCATATTGAAAGTTTAAATAAAACTAACCTCTGAACATTCAAAGAAAGATAATTTAGTGCTTACTAAGCTCATTTACCAAGATTGGTGAAAGTAACCATTCACTTCTCTTGGCTCATAGTTTTACTTATAATAGTTTCTGTGTTATACAGATCTATGCTTACTTTATTTTTAATTACACACAATTTACAACTTTATGCTATTTCATTTGCATTTCAGATTACATGTAAAAATGCAAGTGAAGTTAGAAGAGTAGTGCAGTGTTAGGAAATAATTAGTTGAAAGTAAATGATTACCATTTAATATTATTTACTCACAACTTTATAAAATTTAGACATATGTTCCTGTGAACAGTATGGACAAGGATGTGATACACTAAATGCTTTAGTTATTAAAAGATTTAGTTGGAGTATACAGCATTGTTTTAGCATTACAGCGCCTACAGCGACCGCCAAAGCGTGTTTACGCGAAAAATAACAATCATCCGAGCAAGCATTAAGGAAAACTGTTTATGAACATAATTTGACGACGCAAGTTACCATATGCAAATGAATCAGCACGTTTCGCGTCTTGTAGGTAAATTAGATCGCGCTACGCGGCACTTCGGAACATTGATCTAATAACCTCATTAACAACTCACTACTCAAAATCTCGATATTTTCCATAAAATATGATGCTAGCAATACCCTGCCGCGAAATCACCGATAAGAGAAAGCAACGATTAGTCACAGAAAGGTTAATTTTACATATTGCGACGTTTCCACATCAACTGCTTTCGAAGATGAAGTACAGTTATATAAACAGATTCCACGTAAAGTTTGCCAGTGAAATGCAACCACAATCTGAGAAAATATAGCATGGGAAAGTAATAGCTGCCATGATCGAACCACGCAAGTCGCACGGCGAGGCTTGGGGTCGGTGCCCGCTTGCCGGCATAAAGTAAAAGGCTATTTGAAATTTTGCAGGTCGCATCTATGTCATTTTACGTTTATTATGATAAAATAGCGATATCTTGACATAATTCATACTTTCAGGGAACAAAGTTGAGTACGTAACGCTACCTCACAAGCCCTGCTGGCTATCCGTGAAATGCGACACACCAAGCGAACATGCCAGTTTGACCTATTATAGTTGGCACGTCGTGGACAGCCTTAAACCACACCAAAAATATGTGAAAACAAACTCACCCCTTCTCATCATCGTCCATGTCTGGATTCATACGCATAACTTACTACTAATTAAAAATAATGGTTGGCACCGGTAAAGACAACCAAACCACACAAGCACAGACCCACACGAATGATTATGGCGGACCAACCATTTCCGCTTTCTCAAAAAAGTCATGGAAAGGGGAAGTGGTCAACACAAAGTCTTACTATATGCTATTTTGTATCAATGATATTTAACTCAAAATAATGCATGAGAAGTCATTCTATTTAAAATAAAAATATTTAATTTATGACAATTAATCAACAAATGTTTTCAAAGTTATGATATAATATATAAAAGTATAAGTAAATGCGTAGTATTTCTCAAAAACGTAACCGTGCCGCCAGGTGGCAGCACAACGTAAATTATTGCCATACAAAATAAACGCCAACTGCTTTATTAATTTTAGAATTCAGTTGGATATATTGGACAACAAAATTTAGAAACAAAGCAGTATTTTTATGTAACTGTATTTTTATCGATTGTTAAAATCCTTGTAAACATCATGAGAGAGGTTTCGCTAACAACAGTAACGCCATCTGTAATTGTATTGGTAAGAATAAGACTAGGTTCAGGGCACAGAGTACTTTTTAACAAGCTTCAAAAAAAGGAGGTTTACAATTCGTCTTGAACTTTTTTTTTTTATGTATGTTACCCATTGGCGTATTATAGAGATATTTCCCAGGGGGGGCCTGGCCCCCAGTAGTAGAAGCGATGATCGCTTATCAAAGTTGCGTCAACTCTTGTGATGTACGAAATGAAAATTTTCACATAAATTAATTTAACATGTATCGCATAACGGAACCTTGCATGAGTGAGTCCGACTCGCACTTGGCCAGATTTTTTAATTTTTCAGCTATAATTGTTTGTTAGTCAAAATTCTCGGGTGGGCACCAGACCATTCTGGGGTGGGCACGGCCCACCCGGCTCCCCCCTTCCTACGCCTATGATGTTACCTCATAACTCGGAGATGGCTGGACCGATTTGGAAAATTCTTTTTTTGTTTGAAAGGGTATACTTTCTAGTTGGTCCCATTGTCGTCACGTTTGGATCTGATGATGGGATCATGAAGAAATCGAGGGAACTCTTCAAATATTATAGGCACACTTATAGCGTTTTGGTTATTTCTTATAGTACCTTGTGCAGTTGCTCTCGAAAAACACCATTTGAGGAAGTGGAACTGATGATGAAGACCCCAGATGGCCACCGAAACTACTCAATAATAAGTATTTCGTTGATTGCGATTAGATTACTTGAATATGGATGTTAAGCACTTTATGCTCGTCACAATGCATATGGTGAAGTAGAGCTGATGGTGATGTATCAGGAGAACTCCTCAAAAATTAACGGCTCTGCACCGGGAAAAGCAATATTTTGTAAAAGGTGATAAGTAGTTGACATTTTGGCTTTTGTAACTAGATAAATTACAAACCGACCCACTAAAAAGCGTGAAAAAAAAAACTTTTTAGCAAAACATAGAACCGACTTCCATATAAAAACACTACAAAGGCAAAAATAACTTTAATTTCGGAAGGCGGTGTCTTTAGTTTTGTATATATTTTCATTTTTGACACCGCCTTCCGAAATTAGAGTTATTTTTGCCTTTGTAGTGTTTTTATATGGAAGTCGGTTCTATTTTTTGCTAAAAAGTTTTTTATATATAGGTAGTTCTGGGTAAGTTAGCCAAATAGCTTGGGCTCAACAACTCAACTTACCCGTTTAAGTTCGCCACATCTACTATTTGAGTCATAAGCAAAGAACTTTCTTAGAATTCTTATTCTTCAACGTATTTTCGCCCATATGCCTACCTATAATACAAATCCATTACAAACCCCATATTTACATGTAAGTATAGGTTTTTTAAGATCTGTATATTATAGCAATCAAGTATACTCTCTACCGAGAGACAGCGGTAGTCAACGCGGCATCTTCTTACTTCTAGGTGACTGAAAAAAGCCCAATTCTTTTATACAATCCAATTATAACAAACGCGAGAATGAGTAATCTGTTGAATTCTTTACACTTTCGAATGATAAAGCGTAGTAGTATACGGTTAAAAGTGCCCAGCCCTTTTCTAAAGCCTTATTTAACTGATATTTGCATGAATCGTGTTTTATTAATCAGGATAATCATAGAATTAGGCCCCAGTAATTCGTTATCAATTTCAATTCATTTATTCTCAAATATCATAAGACTCATAAAAATTACCAATGCCAGCGTGGAGCCACTGTAGAAGGTATGGCCCACGTCTTGCCAATTTGTCATGTCCATCGTGCACGGCCACCGGCACCTTGCAAGATCTTAACGATACCAACACAAAAGCTGTACAGATAGCTGCTTACTGTTCCAAAGACGAAGAGGTTTGTGCATCAACTCGAAAATAATGGAAACTCTGGATTTAGTTTCCAGAGTGGTGTTTTGTGTATTTGACAGTTTAAAAAGCAAAAGCAGAGTGAATAGTTTTATTTTTTGTCCTCTGAGACGTATTAACTGTGAAATATCCAGAGGCGTTGCGCTTACTGCATATCACGGCTATATTACGTCCATTCTACGGTATGGTGTCATTCTTTGGGGTCACTGCGTTGAAATTAGAAATTATCCCTTTAGGAAACAAAGTGTAAAATTCCTGGGAATCTGGTTGGATTCAAGGCTAACTGGTATTATTTATACTAACTTTGCTTCTCAGAAATGTGAAAAAAATAAAAACTCTAATATGCTTTGCTCTCTATCTGGAGTTTGGTAGGGTGCTCATCCATACTCTCAAAAATTTATTTATAACGCCATAGTTCGCAGCCATTTAGATTATGGACTGTTTCTACTAGACCCTTGTAATAAATCTGCCCTTCAAAAATTGGATAAGTGCCAATCAAAATGTCTTCGTATAATTCTCGGAGCGATGAAGTCGTCCCCCATTAATGCTATGCACGTCGAGTGTGTAGACCCTCCCCTTTCTATTCGCAGACAATTTCTTGCAAATCATTTTCTTTTCAAGCTCGTGCATAATTCCGAGCATTCCCTAATACGCAAGCTGGACCAATCATCCTCTGTTTTTAACTCCTGTAGTCGTTTTAATATAGAACTTCCATGCCTTCTACGTGCCTACCTTCAGTTCACTCGTCTTCCTTGCCCACTTTCTCAAAAAATCTATCTTACCTATTTATTTTTCACCTTACGATGCCCTTGTGCTCCGATGTTCCGACTTTGGTATTAACAAAAATACTTTAGAAGCTAATACATTTTTAACCATAATTCCTCTGATTATTATAACTGGGTTACTATGTTCACCGATGCTTCCAAAGTCCCGGATGATAGCCCAGTCGGTGTAGCTGTTTGGACCCCTTCTACAAAAATTATCTTAAGTTATAGATGTCCCTCGGTTACATCAGTTTTTACTGGTGAAGCTATAGCCATTTTTGAAGCAATTTCATTTGTTAAATTCCATAATATAAATAACTATATTATATTCTCTGATTCGAAAAGCTGCCTTCAATCTATTTTAAACCGACTTCTAAAAAAGGAGGAGGTTCTCAATTCGGATGTTTTTTTTTTTTATGTTTGTCCGCGCAGAACTCCGTCGTTTGCCAACCGATTTAAAAAATTCTTATCTTGTTCGAAAGGGTATTGTTCCCAAATGTTCCCATGAAAATTTTATCAAAATCGGATAAGCCGTTTCTGAAAAATCAACAAAAGTCTAAAAAACATACTTACGTTGATGATCTTTTCGTTTACTCTGACTTGGAAAATTCACTGACCCACTAAAAAGCACGAAAATAAAAACTTTTTTGCAAAAAATAAAACCAACTTCCATATCAAAACACTACAAAGCCAAAAATAATTTTAATTTCGGAAGGCGGTGTGAAAAAAAAAAGAAAATACAAAACCAATAACACCGACTACCGAAATTAAAATTATTTTTGGCTTTGTAGTGTTTTGATATGGAAGTCGGTTTTATTTTTTGCAAAAAAGTTTTTGTCCAATCCTTTTCGCTTAAAATCTAGATTTCCAATTATTCTTAACATTAGGAATGTCTTATTTCAATGCCACAAAACAGGAATTAATATTGTCCTAGCCTTTTTTTTTCTCTGGGTGGGAAAATCATCGAATGGGAAAAGGGAGTGTCAGACTTCTACTGACTAAAAACCCACCTTATCCCTTCAGCTGCCCGTAAGTTCCGGGGCCGCGGTATCTTGTTAGTACATTTCCGCAACCCTGGCGGGCAATGTCTTTATGAGGCCCCGTCACCAATGCTGACAGCTCCTTGAGGCGCGCGTGGAACACAATGCGCCGCCGACCCGGGCCTGTTCCTTACCGGACGGCGAGCCACCCCTGCTCACCGTCCGCAAGCCCGCGCCTACGGTGGCCGGAGATCGGACCGCGATCCCCGACGCCCAGGGTGTCTACCACGGCGGCGCACAGTGGTCCGGATTTTCTAAATGATGGACTTTCGATCGAAGATTATTTAACTAAACAAAAAATGGTATCGAATAGTATATATAATGCTGATCAATATTTCTTACCACAATTTTTCGATAAAATTTCTCCTTCACGTCAAAAAAAAAAAATTGAAAAAAAAATGTATGAGAGAAAATCTTTTTTTTTGTTCTCCGGCTAGTATCAAAGTATAGCAACCAAACCTTATATACTAGTAAGTACTTGTTGCCCTTAATACGACGACATATAATTTGCTTGCGTATCCCTGCGGTCTTGGCGCCTACGATGATTCAAAGTTTCAAATTTTTAAGTTGATTTTTCTTAATGTTTTTGACGATTCATCTTAAAAGAAACGGTTAGAAATGGATAAAGCCCTGAAAAGGGCTATTTTTAGAAGTCCTGAAAAGGACTATTTCAGGTAGTCCTGAAAAGTATTATTTTAATGAAACGACTTATCTTACTAACTCAATTCAAACAATAACATCACTAAATCTGTCACGCTATTACGCTAATGGATCGTCAACTCCTGCCTGCAGCTCCTGTAGATCCATATTTTCAGTTTCTTCCGTTGTTACCTCTGGCAACAACAAAAGCTCTTTAACATCCGAAAAAAAATCGAAATGTTTTGAGTTGTTGTATTTTGGTCGAATATGGCTCCTAATTAAATTAAAAAATTATGCAACAAGTCTTCGTTGGTCTTCATCCTGTTAAATTTTCTTGTGTGATTTTCACGAACTTTTCGAAATTCTTTATTTGTTGCTTCACTGGCTTCTTCGGAAAGAATACCAATTGGTAGGAAGCCAAAGTGTTCGCAAATGTCTGCACCATGTATGAGCAGCTTGTGCACACTTGCGGGCATATAAAACCACGGGTATAGATGAACAAACATCTCAGCTGTATCTCAACAATACGTTCTAAATTTTTCAAAATCTATGGCACATCCAGATGAAATTGTTTGAAGAATAACCGCGAAATGCTTTAGTAGGTCTTAATCAATATTGGTAATTTCGGCAATGGTAATTTCGGCAGATTTCTCATAATCTCTAAAAAACCTTCTGGCTGTATTTCCGTCGTTTGTGGTTCCAAAGCCTTGCTTAACAAAATCTACAAGAATTCCCATTTGCTGCTTGAATTCTTCTTGTGTCAGTTGTTTTTTCGCAGCTTTTAGTTCCCTTTTAGCACCTCGTGCAGCCCACATTTTAAAGTCCATGTTGTATATATATATATAGAACACACTCCATACAACGAATCCACATATGAAGAGTAGAAAATCCATATTTAAAAACATTTTCTCGTACAGGTCTTGAAAATACTTCTGACAGCTTGTTCATCTCAGTCGGCTTAGCAAGGCAAATATTACAGGCGATGCAGATGAAGTATCAGTTATAATAGTGGCCACTTTTCCGTCGATCATTGTCGTATGAAGGTCGTGATTAATCTCCATACACTTTGTAGGACCAATATTATCTATTTCTTTTTAATGAAGCTTCTTCTTGTTTGGTATATTCTGCTCTCTTTACATAATTCAAACTTAATAGGCCTACAATAATGGGTTGAAGGTGTTGAGTTTTCCAAAATGATGATATTATTAGAAACTAATTTAAGAGAGACAAGACTTGACATAAATACCGATGAATCACTGAAGTTTACATCTTCACTTCTTTGCTTGTAGCTGCTTTGTGAAGAAGCTCCATCGAAACCCCATTTACTGATTAACTTCAATCCTTCATTTGACGAATCAACTTGGGTACCAGTAATCTGAAGAATCTTCTGGACTGTCAGATCCAGTAGGGCTTGAATCTTCACTTTAGCCCCTCTCTCAGTAATTTCTAAATCGCTTGGTTAGCATCTTTTCTTAGCTTCAAGGAGTTTGTGATACGATGGTAAAACTGGAACTTCACAATCTACCAGCACTTTCCTTAAACACAAATATTTCCACTTTGACAGATTCAAAGATGTATAAAGACCTAGAGAGTGAATTTCGTCCAAAGATTTTTTGCTTACTTTCTTTTTAAACAAAGTGGTTTGAACAATCGCAACACTATCAGGGTTTTTCGTTATGTGATCAATAATATTAGCTAAGTCATTCTTTTTTTCTGTCTTAAGTCTTGTGACTAATGCGAGTGACTAAAGTAATAATAATATTCCACAACTTGCCGAGGTCAACAAACGGTTTCCTAATCTGAACTAAATCCGTAGATGTGCCCACAGTTGATGTGGACGGAATCACAGCTGCTACAGTATCGATATCAACGGAAGTACTCGTAATGTCTGACGATATGTTTTCGATAACTTTTTTTTATTTATTTAGAATAGGTTCGCGTTTGACCACCATCTCACCTGATGGTAAGTGATGATGTGGTCGAAGATGGAGCACGCTTACCTAAAAGTAACCTATTCACTCTTGACTTAAAGACTCCTAGGTTATAGCTATCGGGAAACACAGACTCCGGCAGGGAATTCCACTCCTTAGCCGTACGCACAATGAAGGTATTCCCAAAACGTTTGGTGCGTATGGGTGGGATGTCCACCATGTAACGATGGCGCTTCGCCGTTTGTCTCGTAGTCCGATGATGGAACGGGCTTGGTGGAATTAGAATGTGTAATTCCATCGCACACTCCCCGAAATGTAACCGATAGAAAACCGATAGACTTGCAACTCGTCGTCGATGTTCAAGGCTCTGGAGCTTTGATTCGACCAGTGCATCGTTGCCAATGAGTCTGTTGGCCCGCTTCTCGATAGACTCAAGCGCGTCCAGTTGGTATTTAGCAGATCCATCCCAAAGATGAGAGCAGTACTCCATACACGACCGAACCTGGGCTTGATAGAGATTGAGCAACTGTTCGGGTGTAAAGTACCGTCTCACCTTTGCTAGGGTTCCCAACTTTTTTGATGCTAGTTGAGCCTTAGCCTCGATAAACGGGCCAAAATTGAGGATAGAAGTTAATGTTACCCCCAGAAGCTCGATACGGTCGGTTATCGGCACAGTTACACCTCGGAAAGTAGGAGCCGGTTCAAATTGGCTCCTTTTTGCGGAGAAGAGACACGCCTGGGTCTTAGCTGCATTAAACTTGTCCAGGTTGGCATCGCCCCATTCGAAGACAGCCTTCAAGGTCAAGTTCAAGCGCCCGACCATGTCCTCACGGAGAGACTGGATCTGTGACCCACAAGCTCGCGCGCTGGACACATCTCTCAGAAACTGTGCTGTCGTCTGCATACCCAAAGGTACCGGGCATTAGCAGATCGTTAATGTGCAGCAAGAATAAAGTTGCTGAGAGAACAGACTCCTGAGGGACCCCGGCATTAATTGCCAATTGGCCAGACGAGCAGCCATCAATGACCACTCGAATGGAATCCCTCAGGAAGTCTTCAATCCAAACGCAAAGTTGAGTGGGTAACCCGAAAGAAGGAAGCTTAGCAATAAAGCTATCGTGCCAGACCCTGTCAAAAGCCTTGGAGATGTCAAGGGAAACAGCAAGTGCTTCCCCTTGCCTCTCAATGGCCTCACTCCAGATATGAATGGCATACGCTAGAAGATCCCCAGTTGACCGGTTTTTGCGAAAGCCGTATTGCCGGTCACTGAGGATGTCGTTGGCTTCTAGGTATGCCAGGAGCTTACTATTAAGTACACGCTCCATACTCTTACAGAGTATGGACGTGACTGAAATAGGCCTGTAGTTGGCAGGGTCAGCACGACTGCCCTTTTTGGGTACAGGCTGTACGTTAGCCAGCTTCCATGCTTTCGGCACCTTTCCAGTCTCTAGCGAAAGGCGAAACAGGCGTGTCAAGATTGGAGACAATTCAGGCGCACAAGTTCTAAGAACAATTGCTGGTATCCCGTCGGGGCCACTAGCTTTGTTCACGTCAAGATTACGCAGCACTCTACGGACGTCCTTCTGATGGATGCGAATGTCCGACATACACGTCTCGCATCCAATAGGAGCATCAGGAGGGTGAGCGCCACTACTATCCAGACGTGAAGACTCCGCGAAGAGAGCGGCAAACAAGTTTGCTTTTTCCTCAGCGGAGTGAGCCAGAGACCCGTCAGGTTTGCGCAGTGGTGGTAGTGAGGGGCGACAGAAGTTCGATTCAACCGACTTTGCCAGGGACCAAAACGCTTTGCTTCCAGCAGGGTATGAAGCGAGTTTGTTCCCAATTCGGCTAACGTGGTCAAACCGAGACCTCCGCAAAAACTTCTTGCTGGACTTGGCAGCCCTGTTGAAGGCTCTCTTCTTCTGATCCACGTCATTTGCTTTGCAGTTTCGAGCATCGACCCATGCTAGGTACGCCGCGTGTTTAAGCGCTTCAGCGCGATCACATTCGGCGCCAAACCAAGGTCGAGCTTTGCCGGACATTGTTAGGTCAGAGAACGGAATGTAGTACTCCATCCCCTGTCGCAAAACATCTGTCACGGCGTCTGCGCACGACGATGGATCATTTGAAGAAAAGCAAGTAGGCTGCCAAGGATAACATGCAAAGAAAGATCGCATGCCATCCCAATCCGCTGACTTGTATCGCCAAACCCGCCGAGTGCCTTTAAGGCTGAGATCGGGCGGAGAGTAGATGGGTACAGACTTCACCAGACAGTGGTCGGTAACTTCATCTTGAGCTAGAAAATTTTCTGATAAATTCACTGTAGCGCAATTTGGACAACCAATACTTGATTGTAACCACTCAGCATGTCTGTTCATGAATTCTGATTTCTGGAAGCACTTGCTCATCTGCGACTCATATTACTAATAAAAAAAAATTAAAAGGTCTTAATTATTTCTGAATCTTCTGAACATATTTCAACTGGGATGCGCACAATAATAGCTTCATAGAGTCGTGTCCAATTTTTCATGTCTCCTTCAACACGAAGGAACATAAAAATATCTAAATTCCCAACAAATGCAGCCAGAACGAAACTCACAATACTTTCACACAGCACGGATAATGATGTTGCTTCCTCAAGGGTTAAGAAACAAGTGCCCTTAATTTTTTTTTTTTTTGTGAGTGGCATCTCGCAGGTCAACCTCTGAGGTTGTCGGCTGCTTAACCGGGCTTGCCTGTGGTTGCCTTAATTAATAAATTAATTAAAGCCTCCAGCCAGGGCTTATTAAAAAAACTTACAAACTAGGCGACTACACGCTAAGGGCACCCCCTGTGGGGTACGGACCTCGGCTTAGGGCGTCGCAGGGGAGGGCAGCTAGCGACAGGCTGGATCATATCATTATTATTATTAATAAGGGAATTTAAAGCTACTGGCTCAGCGTCGCGGGCTGGCTCTGGCAAGGGTCGGGGTGGACTATTACGGGGACGTCGCGGCGGGCCTCGGCGGCGAGGACGGAAGGACGGTCGGTTTTTGTGTTTGTGTGCCACTGTACTTGTTTCCCTACGGCTCTCTTGGAGCAGGGTGATTGCGTCATCGGGAGTGACTAGGGTATGCCTTGGTCGGCGAATCTTAGAGATACGCGAGGGTTCGTATTGGGCGGCCGATACGATAAGGGGATTCCTATGTTGGATTGAAGTTTCAAAGAAACGCTTGGAGACGCGTTTCATGAACTGCTGGATGGTGGGCATCATGAGGTCTACGTGAAGAAGCTCATTTCGAACATAAAAGGGGGCTCCCGTGACTCTACGGAGGAATCGGTTTTGGAGGGTCTGCATCTTGTGGAGGAGGTAGGGCTTTGCGTGTGCGAAAACAACGCAGGCGTAGGTCATGATGGGACGGATGACCGCGGTGAAAATACGCAGCTTGCACCTGAGTGATAACTTGCTGCGAGAGCTAAGAATGAAGTGGAGCCTACCTAGAGCGAAAGCGGCGCGCGAACGTGCCTGCTTTATGTGCTCAGCGAAGGAGAGGTGTCTATCGAGGACCACGCCTAAGTATTTGGCTTGCTTTTCCCAAGGGATCGGCTTGCCGTACATGGTAATCGGACGGGGGGAGGGTGGGTTTATCCGCGGTTTAGAAAAGAGGACTGCCTGGCTTTTGTCTGGATTGACTTCGATTCTCCATTTCCGGAACCACTTGGCCAGAGTGTTTGCGGAAGTTTGGAGAGTGCGAGCGATGGCATCGGGTTTAAGACCGGTATAATAGATAGCCGTCTCGTCGGCGAATAGGGCTAGCTGGGTATTTTTATGCTTGGGAATATCACTAGTGAATAGCGTGAAAACGAGGGGGGATAGTACGGAGCCTTGAGGAACTCCTGCGCGAATGGGATGGCGGGAGGAAAGCTCCCCCTCAATTCGATAACGAAAGGTGCGATTCGATAAAAAGTCCCGTAGGATGAGCACGAGACGGTCAGGCACGCCGAGTTGGTATAGCTTATAGATTAAGCCATTGTGCCAGACTTTGTCGAACGCTTTCGCTATGTCGAAGAATAAGGCTCCCATTATTGCGCCCCGTTGGAAGCCGGCGCTGACGTGTTCTACGATGCGGTGGACTTATTGGATACATGAGTGTTCGGTTCTAAATCCGAACTGCTCATTGGGTATTAGACTCTTTGCTTCGGCAAAATCTTTGAGCCGGTTATATATAAGCCTTTCATAGATTTTACCGAGGACGTTGAGTAAGCTAATGGGACGGTAGCTAGACGGGTCAGACTTGGGCTTGCCTGGTTTGGGAATACCTATGACGGTGGCCTGTTTCCAGGTTGCGGGGAACATATTATTGCTCAATGCGCCATTGAAGATGGCAGTCATTAGCACTATAAGCTGGGCGGGGAAAAGTTTGAAAACCCTATTTGTGATGCCGTCGCAGCCAGGGGCTTTTCGCGGTTGGAGACTTTTAATGATATCCTGGACCTCATCAGTAGTGATGGGGGCCAGTGGATTATCGGGATCTTCGACGGGTGGAAGGGAAGTTCTACGTTCGACTTCGGCGTTCACCATATCGAGGTGCCCTTAATATTTACCTGCACACATATTTATAACAAACACAAGTTCGCAAGTAGTGACAGACATAATTAGTACCGCTGCGTTCAACAACCAATCAGCGTCGTCGATATTATTAGGGGTTAATTATTATTTTCTCAAAGTAATAGTTTTAGTCATTTAGGTATAGATAGTCATCGTCAGCACATGACTGTCTTCAATTACATGCAACAAGTTGAAATTTTATTTAAAAAATATGTAATTTTATTTATTTATTTTTAGTTCTTCTTAATTTTTAAATTCGTTAATAGCCATTAGAAAATACAACATAAAAATTTAAAACTTTGAATCATCGTAGGCGCCAAGGCCGCAGGGATACGCAAGCAAATTATATGTCGTTGTATTAAGGGCAACAAGTACTTATTAGAATATAAGGTTTAGTTGCTATACTTTGATACTAGCCGGAGAAAAAAAATAAAATAGATTTTCTCCCATACATTTTTTTTTCAATATTTTTTTTCTTCGGAGCAATTTTATCGAAAAATTGTATTAATAAATATTGATCATCGTTATATATACTATTCGATACCATTTTTTGTTTAGTTAAATAACCATCTTCGATCCAAAGTCCATCATTTTTAAAATCCGGACAACTGTGCGGCGGGGGCACCTAGCCTGGATCCCTGTCCAAACAGGTATTTTTGGTAATGAGTCAGCCAATTCATGTGCCAAAAATGCTGTTCATTCTGGCTCCCTGGACCATTTCGAAATTTACTCTTATGACATTTCCACCACATTGTCTTCTATTTTATTTAATTCATGGACTCAAAAATGGCAAATATTGAAGAAGTGAAAGATAAATTCTATGGTGACATTCAACCCGAGATCCACGATAAACTATCGTTTTTTAAATTTCGGTGTGCCAACAAATTAACCATAACAATTATTTGCCGTCTACGTCTTAATCATTGCTGTTCTCCCTCTTTCTTGGCCAAACTTAGGATTAGGGACAACTCGCTTTGTGATTGCGGTTTGGATGAAGGAAGTGTTGACCATATTTTCTTCAGCTGTCCTAAATTACGATTCTCTTTACCCCCTAATGTTCCCCGTCCAACGTCCATTAAATGCCTTCTTCCTCTTGTATTTACTCGATTTGTTTATGACCTATGTAGGTTCATTGAGATAAATAAAATATAGCTTTAGCGTATTATATTATCGTTTTAACAGTTCTGTACTATATTTCTAATTTTCTCTTTTTATACTCATTCTATTCCTGCTGCCACTGGTAAACTGGTAACACATTACAAAAGCTGTCATGTCATGTTTGCGTGCAAAATAATATTGTTTTTTTTACTTTAATACTTTTCTCCATCCAAAACACTTAACTGAACAACCTCCTGCGTTTGATGGTCTATCATTGTACACGTGATATTGGCAAAATTGTGGTGGCTCCTTCACAAACGCCACTTAACAAGAGTTGAAGTTGAACATTTTATTAATTAATATTTCATGATATTTTTGTAACATTTGCAATAATTTGTGAGCATTTTATTAATATAATTATATTATTAATTTTAATAATAATTATAATTATTATTAATATAATTATATTATAATTATATAATTTGTATAAAAGCAAACATGTTTAATCATTTGTACACCATTTTGCACGCCGATATTACAGGCAAAATAAGAGATTCTCTGATAATTCTGTAAGACCTTTCTGTACCTTATTTGAGAAAAAAAATGATTTTGAATTTAAAAATGCAATGATTATTTTAGTTTTCTTTTATTTATGAACGGTTTAAAATTCGCAATGAATAACTGGTGCCGTCGCTACAGTGACAGGAATGTCTTCTTGTAACGTAAAGTGGAAGGGGAAAATCACTTGAATCTGGAAAAAAAAGATCTTAGTCAAAAATTCAGCGCTTTTAAGATGATTATTTACCTGGTGATCTGTAACACAGATTGTTTCAAAAACCTATTTCAGGCACCAGTCTCTCACAAAGAGTACAGCTTATGAAATTGTACCTACATTAATTATATTATAAGGCAACTTTGTGGAGAGAGAATAAATGATTTATTGATTAATTATTTCTACCGTGTTATTTATTTAGCAACTGCATTGAGAGAGTCAGATTATCAGTTACTCCAAAGTACAAGTTTGCTACAATCTGACCCTGACAGGAAAAAAACTAACCCGATTGATTATGTAGGGTAAGGTGAGGCACGTTGTTACATGGGGTAATTGTTGTTACAATGCACATATCTCCGTATCGTACACTTCAACTACGCATATTAAAAGCAATTGTCCCGCATAACATTAAAAAGAAATACAAAGATGACTACCGTAAATTATTCGAATTTTGTAAAATAATACCTATACATGAAAAAACTAAACTTGCGCTATTAAAGGAAAACTTTTTTAATCAGAACCTAAAGAAAATAAGAACTATAAATAATAATTAAATTAGGACTCGTGGCACCATCAATGCTAAGCTGTTACTTCCAAAGTACACGAATTTGCACGGCAAAAGATCGTTAAAATATATAATACCTTATCTTATAAACCAACTTCCTATACCATTGAGGGACTAAGTGACTCAGAGAAACATAAAAAACAAATTAACACAATATTTTATACAAAATATAAATACCTAACAATATATTATTAGAATCCAGAATAACACCTGACACCAAAACAAAAATCTAATTTAAGAAGAAAAATTAACTATTAATAATAAACATTTTACTTTCTGGGAACAACCTGTATCGTCTAACATTCTACCACCACTTTTGTTATAAAGATGGCCGGCCAGAATGGTCACCCATGTGTGCTCGTTAGTTGTAGTAAATAACTGTTACTTTTTTAGCTTATACCTCCAATGTAATTTAATTATTAGAACAAGTATTTTTTTAAGATTGTAAAATTATGTAGTCGATGTTTTTTAGTGCACGGTAAAACTCTACTGAGTTTATGTTGGCACCAACTTAAATGTAAATAATGTGTGTGAACTATGGAACAAATAAATAAATAAATCTGTCTTTAACTTTTTAATGTTGGAATACAGTTTCGACAAGTGCATAGGCACTCATCTTAATACAGTTGTCATAGCCACAGGTTGTAATGCGTTGGACAGTTATCGAACTAAAATCGAATTTGTGTGATAAAAAGTGGAAAAAATAATTTTTATTATTTTTTCTATTTCTTTGATATTGCATTTCTTGCCTAAATGCAAAATCTAGCGAGTGTTATTTTCCTACGTTTACTGTATATTTTGCGACAAATTATCGTCGTATAGTTTTTTGTAAAAAAAGGCTTATTTCATTATGTTTTTCGAATTGTTTCACCTGGGGCACTATGTTACGGGGCACTGTGTGACACTGTAATTATGAGCCCCAATTAGCTAATTGTTGTTCTTTTGTAGGTCTATAAGAATACAGTGCAAAATCATTGTAAGAGAAAGAAGGATTATGGACTCCATACTAAAAATTATATGAGAATGGTAATTATGTTGGTCGAAAGTGGGATGAGTCAGTCACTGCATGACGAGGCAGTAATTGGATGATTATTAAAAAAGCAGATGTTTATACTTTTCCAATAAATATTATGAAGAAATTTTATATTTACTAAAAACCTTAATTTTTCTCTTAGTGTTGATTATTTTGTATTCGTTTAATGCTGTAACAGTGTGCCCCTTACCCTGTAACAGAGTACCTCAGATGCGGGGCTCAATCGACTGATCTCATTAAAGTGCCATTTTAAGTAGGTTGTTCCTAACAATAATTAAGTTTAAATAATTATAAGTAAGGACAGACTATTAAAGTTTATATCCCTGCCAGTTGATTAAAATAATATTTTCGGCACTACATTGCCGTTTATTGTTTTTGTAACCCTGTGCCCCACCTTATCCTACCTATCTCGCCTTAAACGTAAACGTATCTCTATATCTAGCTTTAAACGTCAGCGATATTCCTTAGAAATATTGTAAAATTTATGACATATAAACATTTATTTATTCTTTTTAAATATTTTTTTTGTGTCATTTTAATTCTATTTTTTAATGATGTTTATAAACCTTTTTTATGTAGGTGTTTGGACCCATTACGCGTACTAAATCTGGAATGAATGGAAAGGACCTGTTAAAAGTATTAAGCGATATACCTACCCTAAAAATATAGGAAATATCCACCATAGGGTCTATTAAATTTAAGCTAGAAGGAATTAAATGCGGAATATCCAAGTTAAAGAAACAAATCTCAGCTATGTTCAGAGAAAATTTCTTGTACTCCGTTTTGCACATTTTTTTCTCTTCATCTGCCCATCCTGACTGTACGTTGTATCTTATTTTCTGAAAAAAAAAAAGGAATATCAGATCAGTATAAATCCGTAGTTTTTTACTTTTTAGTACTTAGTTTTATATACTTATAAACTAGCATTTCACGGCATAGAAAGTAGTCTACGCGTAAGTACCTAATTAAGGTTGAAAAGTTGAAAACTTTATATGTCTGCCAAGTTACGTCCTAGTCCCTTCATTAATTATTATTAATCCATTTAGGAGTTATTAAAATTAAAACACTATCATTCAAACTTTCACATCATCATAATAAAGTAGGATAGTAGGGTAAGTTAGTCTATACTCTACCTGTAGCAATATAACGTTAATTTTTCTTATTTTTACTTTCTTCTCGTTTATAATTGTTATTTCGAATGGGATTGTCTGTTTTGGTGCAAATGCTTTGTACGTTTTTATACAAATCGTGAATTTCCCTGAATTTCTAAATGTTTTTCGAAATTCGTTGAAAGTAGGCATCTGAAAACATTTTGTTATTATTTTATATATTAATTAATTATGTTATTCATACCTGTCTTCTCAAAATATTATAAATATTACAAATACCCACCAATAATTCTTCAATGTGATTCAAATTTATGTTTCCTAAAACGTTGAATGATGCCATTTTCTTAAGTTTATAAGCTGGTTTACTTTTTATTTTTACAGTATAAATAACCTTCGCAATAGAACTTTCAAAGGACGACGGCAAGTCTGCTGGCAATGCAAAGTGGAACGGGTACTGATGAATACCTGCCGGTAATGTGCTACCTGCAAAAAAATTACTTTTGCATTGCATGCATTGCATCATTTTAAGAAAAAATGTACCTAGTGGATAGTGTGTACTTTTCTACGAGCACCGGGTTAAAGGAAATTTCTAACGTTTTACGACGGCTCCGTAACGCGAAGGTAACTGAAGGGGCAGGGTGGACTTTTATTAATTCTGACACACTTCCGCTCCATTCAGAGCATGTAAAATGGCTTCAGTAATGAGGATGATATCTAGGAAATATGAATACCTAATTTAAAAAGGAGACTGTTCGTGAGCTATTTATGTTATTGTACAGGTGGTAAATTATGCGTTAAAAGGACTTGGGCGAAGGGGGCGAAGGATATAGGTACTTCACATAAGGCCAAAATAGAATTAGATATCTTTTACAGAGTATGTGTGATAAATAATCATGGATTTATTTAAAAGACTTTTCCTTTCTGAACTTACCATTACAGCTATCTCTAAATATGTCGGTCATTAATAAGCTAAGAACTTTCTTCTTTTCGGAATAGATTTTGATGTAAGGCATCGTCGCCATGGACCTGGTCCAAGAAGCCTTACAACTTCCTGTAACTTTGAGATTAATACCTAAAACAATAAAACAACGCAATACAAAACTAAGTCTAATTTAAACTAAAAGCATTTTGAAAATAGTATTGAAAAATATTACTTTGAAATTTCTGGTCATTTTTCAGTTCCAATATAACAGTTCCAGTCACAATATCACCTGCATAAAAACTTCCGGTGGAATCACTATTAAAGTTTATGGTGCATGCCATAGCAAATACAAATATTACTCAATAACTACTACGTCCACTACAATAACAAAATAATTTAGTCAGTCTTCTACATAAAATATAATTATTATTGCTATCGGCAACTTGATAACCCCGATATGTAGCAGATAACAATGATGACTGAAGATAATGACTCCCGAATCGGCGAAGATTAAGTTTCCATAGAAATTGATTTCATATCATGTTTGCATGGCTACTTTTAAGAAGGTTGGGGTTGGTTATATATCTGAAAATTAAAGTAGAATGATGTAGGTATCCAAGTACGTCTTAGTGATAAAAAAAGGATTGTTTCATATAACTAAAACTTTAAGAGTAATCTGTTAATATCATTCAACTCTGTCATACATAACGGCGATAACATCATATTTGTTCTTTGCTAATATAGACTAGACTTCATACAATAACTCATGGTGTTTATATCTATCTATACTAGGTAAAGCGGAAAAGTTTGTTTGTTTGACCGCGCTAATCTTTGAAAGTACTGGATGGATTTAATTGGGGCTGGATATAGCTCGAAACTTGAGGAAGGTTTTATGCATAATTTTTGCTAAGGAGGAAAAAAGGAGGTGATTTTATTGTGATAAAGTCCACGGGAGCAAAGCACCGCGCGACTGCTATTCATTAATTAATGTATATGACAGTAAATGTGGATATGTACAAGAAGAAATGCTGCTAATAAATTCACATAAGGGATAAGATTATATCGTAGACTCTTTCTATGGAATTTAAATTTTCCCAAAATGTTGTGATTGCGTTTTAGAAGCGTTTTAGATCATTTAAAATATAAATACATTTTGCCGAAGTTTTCGTTTTCGAACGAAATCGGTGGAATGACAGTGACAGCACAATGACATTTTGCATTGCATTATTGAAAATCGGAATTTCGTTCGTGGTGATTTTTCCGATCGGTTCTTAGGCATGATTCGCATAATAACTGTTCGATCGCTGTGTTTAGTTGTGTATTGCATATTTTCGTAAACAAATATAAGGGATAAGTGTGTTTTTCAGTAGTTTATTTCGGTTTATGCGTTGTAAGTAAATTGTGGGAGGTTATGTTATGCCCTTTGCCTTTTCAGGGTGAAAAGTGAGTTTGTTTGCTTCAATTCATACTAGCTCTCATAAGTCTCTGTATATTTATGTATTTTAAGGTGTGTGGTATTACGCAACGAGCATCAATTTATAACTTTAAAAAGTGTTAGTAGATAGACGTCTTTATGACTGTCTTTGCAAACAAATTGATTACACGAATCATGTTTCGGCTTTTCTGCAAAGTCGCGGGTGTTGACCTCATTACAGACAAAACATATAAGTTCAAGTGATAAGTATGTTTGAATATTAGCATACATGCATCTGACATGATGTAAAATCTGTAAATCAGCCTTCTTCAAACTTGTTCATTCTGAAAATATTAAAAAGTGTTAAGCATAAAGTACGTATAGAACTTTTGAGGTTTTCCTAAGGAAATACAATGTGGTTATGTGTACTATTGTTTAAGTATTATTATATAGGTGCTGAAATGAATTTATCATCAGCTGCAACATGTTCACTCCAACTTTATACTAAACATTAAAACTTTAATTGGAAGGCTCAAAAGACTTAGTTGAAGAGAATATTTCCACATGCTCATTAATAACATTCATAATCCATTATGCAGTTTACATGACTAAATTTGCCAATCATTCTGATTTATGTAGGCTATACTTGTTTGTAGTCTACAAATTTGTTACCAATATAGAGTTTATTAAACGTGGCTTCTATCAAATTGATACTTATTGTGACTGAAATAATATAATGTATTGATTGATGAAGATGACACCATTGACATAAGAAGGGGCAAAAATATTGCCCTTGTATAGCTATTCTATTATCCCTAGTTTAGTTGAGACTATTATGTTTAGATCTTCTAAATACAGTACTAAAATAGAATGATGTCTTGCCCTCTCAAGCCCTGTCTAGCCACCCTGATATATGTATATACTAGTCTGTGGACATGTAATCAATTATATTACTTGTGACTGCGGATTTCTGGTTTTTCACACGGTTAGCTGAATATAGCTTTGTTTCAAGTGTCTTGCGCAAAGCCCGTTTATACTCACTCACTGATACACATGACATGTAATGTTGTTTTTGAGAAAATTTGGTAAAGGTACATAAATGTCTATAATGCCATATCTTTGTGTACCTTTACAATATAATAAAAACATTTTACCAAAAAATTAAACCGACTCCCAAAAAACACTGCAAAGTGAAAAATAACTTTAATTTCGGTAGTCGGTGTCTTTAGTTTTGTATTTTCGTTTTTGGCACCGACTTCCGAAATTAAAGTTATTTTTCACTTTGCAGTGTTTTTTGGGAGTCGGTTTAATTTTTTGGTAAAAAGTTTTTATTTCACTCTTTTTAGTTGGTCTATTTTTAATTTACCTAGTTACAAGAGCCTAATTATCAACTACTTATAACCGTTTACAAAATATTGCTTTTCCCAATGCTGGGCCGTTAATTGTTGAGGAGTTCTCCTGGTACTTCACCATCAGCTCTACATCACCATATGCATTGTGACGAGCATAAAGTGCGTAACATCCATATTCAAGTAATCGAATCGCAATCCACTCAATACTTATTATTGAGTAGTTTCGGCGGCCATCTGTGGTCTTCATCATCAGTTCCACTTCCTCAAATGGTACTTTTTGAGAGCAACTGCACAAGTTACTATAATAAATACCCAAAACGACATAGCTGTGCCTATAATATTTGAAGAGTTCCCTCGATTTCTCCAGGATCCCATCATCAGATCCTGACGTTTATGAAAATGGGACCAATATCGAAGTATACCCTTTCAATCAAAAAAAGAATTTTCCAAATCGGTTCAGCCGTCTTCGAGTAATCGATGATCATACATAAAAAAAAAAAAAAAAAAAAAATATACGCGTCGAATTGATAACCTCCTCTTTTTGTCGTCGGTTGAAAATGAACTTAAAACTAAATGCATGAGTGAACAAACTAGTCACAGTGGGCACAGGTGGTAGTAGTAGTTTTTTTTTTAAATGACAATAGGCTTGCGTTTGACCAGAATGTAACCAGATGGTTTCTTTTTTTGTTGATAATAGGCTCGTGTTTGACCACCATCTCACCTGATGGTAAGTGATGATGTGGTTGAAGATGGAGCATGCTTACCTAAAAGTAACCTATTCACTCTTGACTTAAAGACCCCTAGGTTATAGCTATAGGGAAACACAGACTCTGGCAGGGAATTCCACTCCTTGCCCTATGCACAATGAAGGTATTCCCAAAACGTTTAGTGTGTATAGGTGGGATGTCCACCATGTAATGATGGCGCGTCGCCGTTTGTCTTGTAGTCCGATGATGGAACGGGCTTGATGGAATTAGATTGTGTAATTCCATTGCACACTCCCTGAAATGTAACTGATAGAATACTAATATTTACTTTGTAAAGTATAATTTTTTAAAATTATTTGCTTAATTATGTACTTGAATTATGTAAGGATTATGTGGGTATTTTTGAATTTTTTATTTCCATTTATTAATATTTTTTTTTAATTTCTCTCTCTTACGACGATGTCTGGCAGCTTGAGTACTTTCGCGACCTACTCAAATGTCCCTTCTTTGGCATTGTTCGTCAGGTCGTTGAGCTCCTTAGTAGTCCAATGTTGACCTTACAGACTAACTGGCAAAGGCTTGCACTGACAGGACAGGTCTAATCAAATCTGTGGTTCTTTCCTCAAAAGGTCATTTCAGACTAATCTACATAATCCTCATAAACAATTGTGAATATGTGAACTATGTAGGTTATTTTATTTGAGTTAAAATGATTGTCTGGCAGTTTGAGTGATTTTTGCAGCCTACCCAAACATCCTTACCTTTTTTTTGTTCTGGGTGGGAAAATCATCGAATGACTTCTTCCGCTCTGGGTCAAGCGGAAAGGTCGCCTCAGACTGAAACCTACAAGGTTCCCATATAATTAAACCAGTAAAGATTGTATGGACTTGAAAGAAGACAGACGCCTGAGTTTGTTTCAGTGTTTCTTCTCAAGGTAGTCAGTTAGAAAACACTGGCCTCATCCTGTTTAAAATTTATGCAAAAAAAAAAGTGTAAAAGTGTTATTGAATAACCAAAATAAAGATCATTTATTGTTTCCTAAATGACTGCCCTGAGAAGATAACTGAAGCTCAGAGGTCAACATCTGGAAGTCCATACAGCCAAATTAAATGAGAAGATTTATATCTGTGGTGCTCTTTTGATGAATTAAGCAACCAGATTTGAGTGGATTGGTCCAGAGTTCCAGACAGTGCAAGCATTATTGTCTTTTATCAACTTATCATGTAGCTCAATCTCAATAATATGCCAAACTATAGTTCTGTTCTTGTTAAATTGTTGACAAATAAGTCTAATCTACTAGGTGTTTTGTTTGATAATAACTGTAGGTAAATAAATGACATTCACAAAGTGCCTCTGAATGGTCTATTATTATGAAAAAAAAAAAGCGTTTAGATAACAGAATTTACACTTATTTTTACTTATTTAGACACAAGCTTTATCAAATTATGATTCCCTTATAAGAAACTAATTTTCTTACCTGTTACAATTCCCTCATGTTATGAACACACATATCGCACACTTAGAACAAAAGTGACCTAACTCTAAATTCGTGTAATTTCATATTTTGATGTAAACTGGCCTGAAACATAACTCTGAATTGCCGTGGAAACAGGAATCTGAATTACGAATTATAAAGAGACAGCTTATACATTTGCCACTTGAGATATATGAATATAATTTATTCAATGCTGCTTTATTAGTTATTAAAGCTCAAATCCAAAAAACACTATATTTTGAATTAAATCACTTTCATTCTCAGTGCGCGATATTTTCAATAAAAAATACCCCATGATAATATGTTTTAGTAAAACTACATGCTTGTCTTTTCATAATTTGCACCAAGTAGTTTCTTTGTGATAATGATCTTGATATTGATCTATTTTCTCCTTTGGGTTATGGACGTTAGATTGCTCCATGTAACTAATACTCAGCTGTTTCCTGTTAGACTGGAAGTCATAACCCAAAATAGTTTGGAAAAGGCTAAACAGATGATAATAATGATTGATCTATTTTCAAGGTAATCACCACAGCCATGGACCCGAACATTTATGCTCTGGTCCTGGACACCTTGAATCGTGCCACAAGCCAGGATACAGAGGTGCTGAAGCCAGCAGAAAAGAAACTGCAAGAATGGGAGGTGGAACCAGGCTTTTATTCTGTTCTTTTGGTAAGTGTTTACTGTTTGGTGAAATCTACAATGTTTATCTTTGTTCTATTATGGTGGCCTTAAATAGACAGCTTCATCTAAATGATACTGCAAAGTATAATTGATACAAGCTCCAGCTTATGTATTGTATTTATTGATATTTAAAGCACATGAATTTATGGAATTAATATGTATTATATGCAGTTTCAATTAGTTATTTTATTTTTATTACGAATTAGCCCGCTCTTGACCTTCTTCTTCTTCTTCTTGATGACAAGTGATGGTAAGTGTAAGATGAGGTCTACGATCGAACGAGCGAGCCCAGAAAATGCCTATTCACTCACGCTTTAAACGCTGACGGGTCATATGTGTCTTGGAATTTTAATGATGGGGGCACATAATACAGAAATTTTTGTCTAGTGGTTAAAGGACGAATGCTATGAAGTGTGCATTAGTGTGCATGTATGTATGTCAGGTTGGTGTCCACCTCCACGACCAAGCGAGTATTTTGTGTAAGGCTAGAATTGATAGCTCATTTGATTCATCCTAGCTCCTCCAGAAAAGCGAGTAAAGCCCTGTTTAGGGTGCATTCATTTGAAATGATGACCACATCTTCATACATTCAAAGCGATTGTGTGATAGTAAACAGCTTTTACATTTAACGGTAACATTCCTTGCTCTATTTGTGAAGCTGCATAGTGTTAAGATAAGTGTTTTTTGTATAATTTATGCAAATAAAATACTTTTGTTTTTTTCTTTTGCATTATATCTCTGTATATGATAGATGAGATCTATAATGGGACGAGCGAGCCCAGAAGATGCCTATTTACTCGTGCTTTAAAGGTTGAAAGGTCATAAGTGGCAGAGAACACAGAAGCCGGCAGAGAATTCCACAGCTTGGCTGTGCGCACAATAAATGTGGAGGAGAAGCGCTTGGTACGACAAGACGGTATATCGACCAAGTGTGGGTGGTAATGTGCGTGTGGATTGAGAGATCATTTCGAAAAACTCTTCCAATCCCAACCAAATTATAAGAGGATTTAGGAAATAATTGTGAAAACTTCATGGTAAGGTATAAAATTTGTGAAACCTAAACAAAGAAAGTTAGAACTCATTAACTGGATCTCTCAATCTGGAAAACTGAAGAAAAAGCCATAACGCGTATCCAAGAATATACTGCCTATGTGTTTATAATTTGCATTTTAATTAATTGTGAAGGATTTGTGAAAGCTGCTAAACATAATTTCGATTCGTTTCAAAGCCACGTTTAAGATTTATAACGGTTTATATGGATCTCTCAGAGTGGACAATTTTCAATTGAGTGATCTTGTAAAACACGACCTAATACTGAAAAAGTATGAAAAATTATCATGTATATTGCAAATTATGCTTCTGACAAAATTTGTGAAACAAACCCCAACTGAGAGATCATTATTTTGAACTATATTTAATAAACCAAAATTTATAGGTAGAAGATAGATACATCAGATATTGTGAAAAATGTTGTACTAAAATTTGACGAATCAGTCGTCCCTGTAAGTGTTATACTTAACAGATAAATCATTTTTCTAAAATCCTTAAGGAAAACGTTGAGTAGGGTAGACATACTTTTTTATTTTGCCCCATTTTTTTTTGACTACCCGATTCATGCTAACATTGTCTATATATTTTGTATATTTTGTGTGTAAGAATTACTTAGAATTAGAATTACGAACTTAGAATTCCTTAGTAAGAGCACTACACATACAGTACCTAACTTTGCAAAAACTTGTCATTTAAAAACGTAATTTTATATTATTTAAATTATGTAGTGAAACCAGACACAAATTACTTGTATAAAAACTTTTAAAGTGCATCATAATTTGAATTGTACCGATAATGATTCCGACGGGCGATATGGTCACCCTACTCAATGTTTTCCTCAAGGATTGTAAAAAATGATTTATCTTTTTAAGTATAACACTTACAGGGACGACTGATTCGTCAAATTTTAGTACAACATTATTCACCATTTCTGATGTATATATCTACCTTCTACCTATAAATTTTGGTTTATTAAATATAGTTCAAAATAATGATCTCTCAGTTGGGACGATCAACAAAAAACAAGATTTTCATTTTCTCTTGAACCAGTAAGATTTCAATCACGGTTTTAGTTTCACAAATTTTGCCAGAAGCATAATTTGCAATAAACATGATAATTATTCATACTTTTTCAGTATTAGGTCGTGTTTTACAAGATCACTCAATTGAAAATTGTCCACTCTGAGAGATAGATATAAACCGTTATAAATCTTAAACGTGGCTTTGGATCGAATCGAAATGTTGTTTAGCAGCTTTCACAAATCATTCACAATTAATTAAAATGCAAATTATAAACACAGTATATTCTTGGATACGCGTTATGGCTTTTTCTTACGTTGTCCAGATTGAGAGATCCAGTTAATGAGTTCTAACTTTCTTTGTTTAGGTTTCACTTATTTTATACCTTACCATGAAGTTTTCACAATTATTTCCTAAATCCTCTTATAATTTGGTTGGGATTGGAAGAGTATTTCGAAATGATCTCTCAATCCACACGCACATTACCACCCACACTTGGTTGATATACCGTCTTGTCGTACCAAGCGCTTCTCCTCCACATTTATTGTGCGCACAGCCAAACTGTGGAATTCTCTGCCGGCTTCTGTGTTCTCTGCCACTTATGACCTTTCAACCTTTAAAGCACGAGTAAATAGGCATCTTCTGGGCTCGCTCGTCCCATCGTAGACCTCATCTATCGCTTACCATCAGGCGAGATCGAGGTCAAGAGTGGGCTCATCAGTAATGATAAAAAAAAACATTGTGTACTTTTTCAGCCACACAGAGATAGGTTGGGATTGGAAGAGTTTTTCGAAATGATCTCTCAATCCACACGCACATTGGGTGGTACCCAGCCGTGCGTCTGGTAGACCGGTAGTGAAAGGGAGATTGCGGAATCAGGTCATGGAGCTCCTGCGCACACTCCCTGAAGTACAATCTGTAGAAAACCGACAGACACGCAACGGTTTGCCGATGAGCCAGGCTATGAAGCTTGTCCACCAGCACCTCGTCGCCTATAAGCCTTTTAGCTCTGCGCTCGATCGAATTAAATAAAAATATTTACATTAAAAATTACCATTATAAAATATAAATAATCATTATTGTAACTACCTTTCACAGAACGTCCTATCAAACCACTCAATAGACGGCAACGTCCGATGGTTGGCGGTGATGTGCTTCAAGAATGGCGTGGACCGTTACTGGAGGAAGTCCGCTCCCAACGCCATCAGTGAAGAGGAAAAGATTAAGTTGAGGCAAGGTCTCCTCACAACTAGTATCTTGAGTGAGCCAGTCTCACAGATTGCTACGCAGGTTGCTGTTTTGATTTCAAAGATTGCTAGGTAAGTTTTCATTTATTAAATTAAACTTTATGCACAAAATTTGATAGGCGGTCTTAAGTTATTCTCGTATTGTTCGAAAGTGTGTGTTCTTGGTGGTGGTTCTCTAGCAAGACAACCTTGAGTCAGCCAAGGTTATCAGTTTAGCTAAGCTCTTCGTATTTAACGCAAGTGGGCCTAAAGAGACGCCCAGTATTTGCCTCTTCTCGTCTTTTTAAGCAATATTATTGCCGTGAACCCATAGACACAAGCATATGTAGCTTAGTTGGAGGGGTTAAATTCTACCCATATTGCTAGTCCACTTTAAATTAAAAAAAAATCTAGTAGCAATATGAAATTAACGACTCAGTTAACGCAGTGGTTTCAGAGATTGGCTGCTGCGCTGCGTGCCGCGGGTCCAATTCGTGCACCAAAACAAATTTTTGTATGACCTACAAATAGTTTTTCCGGGTGTCGGTCATTATAAAATCCACGATACAGAAGAAATACCTACAGTGGAGCAATACCTAAAAAAAATTGACTGTCAACTCTTACTACTTCAGTTGTGATAGCTTTAATAATAAAATAAAAACACATGGCCATCATGTTTCTACAACCACTCATAAAATCTCTTTTTCAGTAGATTGAAACAAGCCGCTTACTTTAACATCCTCAAGAAACACTTATAAATCGTAAAGGTTTCATCTTTACTGCTTCATACCGTGTCTCAAATATCTCTTTATTTTGTGTCTGCCAGGTTGGACTGCCCTACGAGCTGGCCTGACCTAGTGCCTGAACTAATGGGTGGACTAAAAGCACCGCAGCCTCTCGTACAACACAGATCTCTTCTCATCTTCCATCATGTTGTTAAAGCGTTGGCTTCAAAGAGACTCGTTGGTGATCGACGCACATTCCAGGTATGTATGTAATTATATGAAATATTTGATTATAAATAACACTTACTTTTCATGTTTTTTTTGCGTTTTTAGTTTAGCTAGTTGAGGCCGGTATTTCCTAACTGACTACTCTGAGAAGAAACACCGAAACGAACTCGGAGGGCAACAGCTCAAGTCCATACAATTCGTATTGGTCCAATCATCGGAAAAGCATGTAGGTTCATGTCTGTGGTGCTTTTTTTGAGGAAATAAGCACACTAATTTGAGCAGACCTGTCCAGACAGTGCAAGCATTTGTCAGTTATCATGTAGCTCGACTTAGAACTTTAGGAGCTCAACGATTTGATGTAGGCTTGTTTATTTATTGAACTCTGGTTAACCTGGGTCACGAGGTTTAATAGAGGTAAAAGCAAAAATAGTCCCTTGTTTTTCCGGGGAAATATCTCTGGGTGGAACGGAAGTGTCAGACTCCTGTTGACAATAACCCAGGGTGGGTGGCTTCCTTCAGTTGGTCTTGCGTTCCGAGGACGCGGTATCTCATTAGGACATTTACGGAACCCCGGCAGGTATTGGTTCCATCGAATCCTGTTATGGTGCACAACACAGTTCTATTTTGGAAACTATACGTTCAAAAAGAACAGATAACCTACTACGATTCAACGAAACTCTTTCAGAAAACAAAATATTAGGTAAAGAAGTATGTTGATATAACCGTCTCGCACGATGGCAAATTGGCAACCTCATGAAAGCCGGGAAAGATAAGCTAAACTAGTCTCTTCAATTAGCTCATAGTATTTTTTGTCATGTGGAATGTAGGCTTGGCAGTCATATACATACCTGTAGTCGTGTCTGCTAAAGGCTTAGTAGTCACGGGCCTTGAAGAAGGCACCTAGTCCTGTTAGGGTCAAATTCATGAAGCGGTAGATACTTCGTGATACGGCTCATATTGTTAGAAGTTTCCTTTCTCTAGAGCTCTGTTACGCACCGTACCCTGGAGAATAGTTGCTACAAGTCTGTTAGTACATTATGAAATAGTTTCTAGTTGTAGTTGGGCCATGTTTTGAGTGATTAAGTTTTCGACCACCTTATATGTGCACCGATTACTTAAATAATTCTGATCCGATTCGCATGATTCTTTTTTTATTCGATAGAGTATACTTACGAAATTTATAGTATACTATATATTATAGAGTATACTATAGAAATTTCAACGAAATAGAATCAGTAGTTTTGTTCTTAATCTCATCGAAGTAAAATCGCGTATTTTCTTTTTCTATGATTTTTTTTTATACTACTCGTTTTCTAGCGTGGCGAGATAATGGTGATCCTTAGGTACGAGGTACTTATAGGATTTCGTCAGAAAGAAAGAAAAAGTATTTATTGCCACAGGAAACGACATGCGTACAAAAATTTAAAGCTTATCAAAATTAATTAAACCTAGTGTTATGTACTTCATTTATTTTAGTATAAACGAAGATTTAAAAATGAACATTTCACAAAATAGGGAAACAAAAGGAAACAAGCAATTGCATGTCGTGGCCATGGCAAAAATACTTCCACTCAGCATTATGCTAATCCATGGGCGTGTCCACAGCAAGGCGCAGTGATTGCACGTGATTCGCGTCTGAGATTTTTAGATGTTATTGCTTACTTTCAACTTGTAGATACCTTCATTTTATTTCCCCTCTTGTAGGCGGTACCTTTAATTGATCTGCCTTTTCTTAATTTTTCGGTCATAATTATAGACCCTGCATTAGCAATAGTCTATTATTTTTAGCTAAAATGCAATTAATAAAAGTCACAAGAGTAGACTACAAGTTTAGACAGTACCTAAAACATCACGAATGATGCTAACGACCCTTACAATTCAACAGGAATTAACCAACACAGTTTACTCCTACATCCTGACCCTCTGGCATGAGAACACGGAGCTGTTCCTTCGTCACATCCAAGAGGGGGCTGCGACGGAACTGATCACCGAACATCTGGAGAAGGCACTCCTCTGTCTCAGGATACTGAGGAAACTCACCGTGTTCGGCTTCAAGAAAGCACATGAGAGCCAAGACGCTATGGCTTTCTTGAATGTCGTGTTTGACAGAGCCAAGACCAGTTTGGAATGCAGTGAGTATAAGATATAGTTACTATAAATATAGCCTTTCATTCGTCCAGTGCTTCCTATAATAATGCCCTTGAAATATACCTAGGTACCTATATTTCAAATATATCTAGGTGCTAACATAAGGCTTGGGGAAAGAATATATAAAAACTACTAAAGCATATGGCATTTTTGTCATCATCAAACGTTTATTTTCCACCACAATTGTAAGAGTTTTGGTTTCTGGACCAAAACATTCAATAAAAAATCACCTTATTACTACATAAAATTTAGAGTTGTCACCCTCCTCTTAATTGGATAATCATTCTGAAATGGTCTTTAATCTGACCTATGCCAGAATAAGAAAAGTTATACAAGTGTGGATTCCAGAGAATTCCTTTTCGTATACTATGCTTATATACTTAATTGAATAAATTCTTAATTCTTTATTATCTGTACCGGAAAATAGAAAGTCAAGTTATAATTGTGCCTTACTTGATTAAACTACCACTCGATATTCTTTCAGGAAAACTACTAAAAGGCAGAGGCATATATCCGCTGGAGCTCTGTGAAAAATTCATCATTCATTTAACCAAAGTAGCTCTTGGAGTGTTGTTCGCTCAGCCATACTCCTATGTGCCTCTAATCCGGCCATCTTTGGAGTTTGCCCTATACTACTGCTTTACTGAGCAGGGTATGGCACTTATATACGAGAGATTCACAATACAGTGCCTGAATATTGTGAAAGGAATCCTTCAGTGTTTGGAGTATAAGCTGCCAAAGGGAATGGACCAGGTTAAGGAGCCATGTAAGTATTGCAGTAAGATTAAATCACTGTACCACCTAAAAGTGATATAGCCCTTATACGTCATGTGTTTTATGCGTTCAAACTATTAGGAGGAACAATAAAATGTATGGTAATAGTAAAATATTAAGAAGACATGAGGTCTTAGGCTGCACGGGTCGATCTTTAACCTCTCAAGGACCGCCATTGTTTATGTCAACTATTAGTTGAGCCCCGCTGGCACACAAATTTTGTGCCAGTGGGGCTCAACTAATACTTATTTATTGGCACGTTTTTGTGCCGCTGGGGCTCTAGAGTCCTCCGTACGTTGAAAACGCTAAGCCATTGATCCCAGCTGTCATTTGTAAATCTTTCAGAAGTCAGAAAATTTGACGACAGTCTTACCAAGGGGTTTCGTGTGAACCAGCTCCTGAGTTGTGGAGGTCAGAAAGGCAGTTGCTCCATGTAAAATACTGTTACTCAGATCCATCTGCGATGATGAAAATCTTTTGTATATTGGCCGAAATAATATTATGGAACTATTCATGTAGGGTTTTCATTTGGTAGTCAGCGTACTGTGGGAGACAGCCTCTATCTCTTGTTCCTCGACGTGAACCCTACGAAATATCATACATTAGTTATATTACAGTGCTGTTGACCTGGTACCATGCGACAATGTTCAATGAGGAGACTACTGGGGATTTGTGAGACTTACGCACAGACACACGGGCTCAAATATAATACCAATAAGTGTTTTTATGGTATGTAGGGCGGGGAGCAAGGCACCTACTAATATACCCCCTACTCACGAAGGCTTTTAAATTCAAATATTTAGGGCACGTGTTGACGGATAGGCTACAAGACGATGAAGACTTGGAGAGGGAACGGAGGGCGCTGTCAGTCCGCTGTAATATGGTGGCCCGCAGATTTGCGCGATGTAGCACAGATGTGAAACTGATGCTTTTCAGAGCCTTCTGTCAGACTTTCTATACCTGCAGTCTGTGGATCAATTATACGAGGCGGGCTTACAGCGCCCTTCGGGTGCTATATAACGACGCTCTGAGGATACTGCTGAAAAAGCCTCGGTATTGCAGTGCTTCCGCTATGTTTGCGGAAGCACGTATCGATGATTTCTTCGCCGTCATACGCAACAGAACGGCATCTATGATGAGCAGGGTCCGCGGTAGTTCCAGCAGTATCGACAGGGCGCTAGCAGACAAAATAAATAGTCCGTTTATTGTATATTGGGCAGGTGTACACCTGCAATCCAATAAAAAGTATTTTTTTTTGTCATGTTTACTAACACATACTAACTTATATATAATGCTTTTTGTACATACTAACATTGTTTGTAATGATTTCTATGGGCCCTTGGGTCTGAAATAAAGATAATAATAATGATAAGCAAAACCGTGAGTTTTGCTTATGAAAATTGTCGTGTGTGTGGGCATATTTACCTCGTTAAAACCACCCTGGTCATCACCAGTACATAAAAGATGCCCCGTTACCTTAAAGAATAACATTCTGGAACTCTCTCTTTACAACATCCATTAAGCACATCCCTGGGAAAATTCTGGGTCTCCCTTGAGCCTCGCTTTGCAAGGTGGCATTCTTTTTCGTGTGGGAAAATCATCGAATGACTTCTTCCGCTCTGGGTGGAGCGGAAGGGAGTGTCAGACTTCTACCGAATAAAAGTCAGTCTCTTCCTTCAGCTGCCCTTCCGGGGCCGCTATATCTCCTTATAATCCCGCAACCCCAGTGATTGTTGTTCCCTAGGATCATTCGGTGGGCGGACAGAGCCCCACTCTGAAATATGAATTTATTTATTAAAACTTTATGTAACACAAAATGTACACAGTCGGACTTAAGGGCCTATAACTACCTCAGCGCTTCTCCCTCTTTATCTCGCCCGCACACTACTGGCCGCGGTCACGCGAGCAAGCGAGACAGGGTGGCAGGGAAAAGACTCCAAGACACCGATAATTTAGTTTATTTCTTTTTACGGTGAAAATAATGGTAATTAAAAAAAAGTAAATAACATAAGACCTGCTTTATATAGTTAGTTCAATTAAATATGCAAAGTTTCATTATCTAATTTGAAGTTATTTTCGAATACCAGCGGTTTATTGTTCGGTTTGGAGGTAACTTTAGAATTTTTTTCTATCAAGAAAATTTTATGCAATCGTATTTTCGTCAAACATAGTACCTAACATTAATCCTCAACTTTACCATACATTTTTGTCAAAATTATTGATGAAGTATTTTTGACATAACAGAGGATCATGCTAAGCCATTTGAGGTAGTATAGGCCCTTAATGAACGTTATCTACTTATTACTCAGTGCTAAATGCTGATGCCTTAGTACTTTGTGGTATGGCTAGAGAGAATAGCTAATCTTTTATATGTTTTACAGTAACTCTTCAAGCTCACCAAGTGAAGATGGAGGTTCTAGATGCAAACACTCTCTGTCACATGTGTCGACACCTAGTATCTCACTACTTCCTACTCAGTGCTGATAACCTGGCACTGTGGGACGCTGAGCCGGAGAGCTTTGCTACCGATGAGGCTGGTGAATCTTGGAAGTATAGCTTGAGGGTGAGTATTTCTATGGTGTCTTTGAAGATAAGTAGATGAAAGTCATATTTATCTTTTGTAACCCGCACATGGACCGCATGGTTAATTACGGCCCATTTCCTATTGTGTGCCAGCTGTGGGAATGTTACAGGCCGGATATGTAGGTATGTTTAGCCCTTCTAATTCGGATCTAGCTTTTGCCAGAAATTTTGTCCGCATGATAATTTGAAGTTATCCTACAGAAAATATCGAAAATATTGGATTGGATACATATGACCTTTAAAGTAAGAGTGAACAGGCATCTTCTGGGCTGACTCGTTACATTGTAGAACTGATCCAGCGCTTCTCATTAGGAGTAATCGAGGTCAAGAACTGGCTCATCCGTAATAAAAAAAAATAAACACTGGCGTATATCGCATTTGGCAACAGCAATTGTTCTTAGGACTTGTGCGACTGAACTGTCTCCAATCTTGACACGCCTGTTTCGCCTTTCGCTAGAGATTGGAAAGGTGCCGAAAACATATAAGCTGGCTAACGTGCAGCCTGTGCTCAAAAAGGGCAGTCGTGCCGACCCGACCAACTACAGGCCTATCTCAGTCACGTCCATACTCTAAGAGTATGGAGCGTGTACTTAATAGCAAGCTTTTGGCATAACTAGAAACCAACGATATCCTCAGTGATCCACGGCTTTCGCAAAAACCGGTCAACTGGGGATCTAGTGTATGCCATTCACATCTGAAGTGAGGCCATTAAGAAGTACGGGGAAGCACTTGCTGTTTCCCTTGACATCTCCAAGGCCTTTGATAGGGTCTGGCACGATAGCCTTATTGCTAAGCTTCCTTCTTTCGGTTTACCCACTCAATTTTGCGTTTGGATTGAAGACTTCTTGAGAGATCGGTCCATTCGAGTGGTTATAGATGGCTGCTCGTCTGGCCAATTGGCAATTAGTGCCGGGGTCCCTCAGGGGTCGGTTCTCTCAGCAACTTTATTCTTGCTGCACATTAATGATCTGCTTATGCCTGGTACCTTTAGGTATGCAGGCGACAGCACAGTTGAGAGATATGTGTCTAGTGCGCGTGCTGGTGGGTCACAGATCAAATCTCTCTGTGAGGACATGGTTGGGCGCTTGAACTTGTCCTTGAAGGCTGTCTCCGAATGGGGCGATCCCAACTTGGTCAAATTGAATGTAGCTAAGACCCAGGCGTGTCTCTTCTCCGCAAAAAGGAGCCAATTCCAAACGGCTCCTACTTTCCGCGATGTAACCGTGCCGTTAACCGATCATATTGAGGTTCTTGGGGTAAAACTAAATTCCACCCTCAATTTTGATCCGTTTATCGAGGCTAAGGCTCAACTAGCAGCAAAAAAGTTGGAAATCCTAGCAGAGGTGAGACGGTACTTCACACCGGAACAGATGCTCAATCTGTATCAAACCCAGGTTCAAATAGAAAGTGCTTCCCCGTGCAGAAAGCACTTTCTATTTGAACAATGCCATTGAGAACATTGGCCTCAGTCCAGTTATTAATAGCATACGCTAGAAGATCCCCAGTAGACAGGTTTTTGCGGAAGCCGTATTATCGGTCGCTTAGGATGTCGTTGGCTTCTAGGTATGCCAGGAGCTTACTATTAAGTACAGGCTTCATACTCTTACAGCCTATGGACGTGACTGAAATAGGCCTGTAGTTGTCCGGGTCAGCACGACTGCCTTTTTTGGGCACAGGCTGCACGTTAGCCAGCTTCCATGCACTACAAGACAAACGGCGATGCGCCATCGTTACATGGTGGACATCCCACCCATACATACAAAACGTTTTGGGAATACTTTCATTGTGCGTAAAGCTAAGGAGTGGAATTCCCTGCCGGAGTGTTTCCTGATCGCTGCAACCTGGGAGTCTTTAAGTCAAGAGTGAATAGGTTACTTCTAACTTACATGGTTCTCATGTAATTCCAGTACAAATCGTATGGACTTCGAAAGAAACTTTGACCTCCGAGTTTATTTCGGTGTTTCTTTTCAGGGTAGTCAGGAAACACCGGCCTCATCTAGTTTAAGTTTATGAAAAAAAAAAGAGGTGTAAAGTGTTACTTAACTATTTCCAAAATAAAGATATAGGGCACCTTTCTAAAGGAAATAATAAAAATACAATTTTCTTTGCAGCCGTGCACGGAAGCGTTGTTTATGGAACTATTCCAATTCAGGAACATATTAGCACCAGAACTGGTACGGTTACTAGCGACCATGCAAACACAACAGATATCTCCCGACGATCTGCCCGGTATACTGAAGAAGGATGCTGTTTATAACGCCGTCGGATTGGCTGCCTTTGATTTGTACGATGATGTAAGTATGCATTTTAATTGTTTGATTAACTTTATTTGCTTTGAGTCTATCGAGGAACGGGCCAAGAAACTCATTGGCAACGATGCACTGCAATGGTCGAGTCAAAGCTCCAGAGCTTTGGACATCGGTGATGAGTAGCAATTCTGTCGCTTTTCTATAGGTTGCATTTTGGAGAATGTGATGTAACATAATTTCTCCAAGCTCGTACCATCATCGGACTACAAGACGAACGGTGATGCGCCATCGTTACACGGTGGACATCCCAACCATACGCATAAAACGTTTTGGGAATACTTTCATTGTGCGTACAGCTAAGGAGTAGAATTCACAGCTAGAATCTGTGTTTCCTGATAGCTATAACCTTGGGGTTTTTAAGTCAAGAGTGAATAGATTACTTCTAGGCAAGCATGCTTCATCTTCCACCACATCATGAACCATTAAACCTTCAGAATGAGATAGTGGTCAAACGAGAGCCTATTCATTAAAAAAAAGGTGCTAATAGACAAGCCTCACAGTCTGGGTCATCGGCGATACGTTGCATGCTGGTTCAAAGTTCTTAGTTTGACAAAAGACCTGCCACAACTTCTTGTACTTTATCTAATCTCAATGTTTTTTAGTTAAATCCGCGTGTGTTTTTGTCCAGGTTGACTTCGACGAATGGTTCACGAATGTACTGAGTCAAGAGTTAAAAATCAAAGATAACAACTACAGAATAATACGAAGAAGAGTTTGTCAACTTATCGGTAAGCAACTCAAACCCAAATAGCCTTTAACAACTGTGGTAATATTAAAAATATTATTCTGTTAATTTTTTTACACCAAATAATTCAATATATATTATATTTTAAGTGGGGGCTGGTGACGTTACTAGTGCTAAAAAGTATAATACGGCGCGGGCATGACTTCACGTCAATTTCAAATCATTGTATCGTCTTATTTTTTTTATAACCTGAAAAAAGAAAAGACCTTTCTAATATTTCTTTGGCAATAACCTATTTTTGCTGTCCATTTCAGGTCAGTGGTGCGGTGTTCGCGCATCCCATTCCCTTCGACCAGCAATGTATGCGTCATTGCTCGAACCTCTCAGTAGAGCAGACGAGGATGCGGCTGTCAAATTAGCAGCGGCCGAAGCGTTAAGGAGTACTATAGATGATTTCAACTTTGACGTGGAACAGTTCGCGCCGTACGCTCCGCATGCAATTGCTGCTCTTTATGAACTCCTGGTACGTGACCGTTTAATACTATATTATTTCGAGGTTTAGTGGTTTTATCCGTGTTTTCTTTCTAATTCGTAATTTTTATTACATATAAAAAAAGAAACAGTCTAGGTTCTAAATCATATTTTGATCAACAGAAAATTAAGCCAAGAAACCACTCTTATTCCTACGGCTTAAAGGCGATGCTAATGGTAACTGATAAAAAAAACCGAACGGTTATATAGACAACTGTATCTGTAGACAATACAATGTATTTTTAACCCATCTTTGATCCTTTCCAACTGATCTCTTTTGTTCTCTGAACTCTTGGTAATTGTCTGTTGTTCCTTCCAACTAATCTCTTGGCTTCTATGGACTTCTGGTAACTGCTACAGTCAGTGATGTCGAGAAGAGAAGCTAGGGAAGATTTTAACCATAAATAAACGGCACTGTTCACATCTTTTCTATTTATTTATTTTTGAGTTTTTTTTTTTTAATCTAACGATCGTGCCAGGCTTATCATAGCCCCAAGAGCAGGGCAACTGCAACTATCATTCTGCTTAAATTACCCACAAACTTATATATTTTAATAGCTTTATCGCTGTTTCGAAAGAACTGTGAAAGGCACATACAGGGTTATTGGTAAAACACTAACAATCTCTCAGGACTATGTTGTTTCATAAACTACTTCTTTTTTTCTATGACTTGATAATTCATCATATATAAGGTCCCCAGATTATTATATAAAAATAAAATTATTTCAATTGAACACTTTAATGTCACGCGAAGCGAAGCAAAAGAAAGCGCTAGTTATGTAGGTAAACTGATAGTACAGAAGGCAACGGAGGGGATCTTGAAAGTTGGTTTTTGGTAAATGTATTATGTTTTCTAAAAAGTCATAGAACAACAGTTGTTGTTAGTTAGTTTATGATGTTATTAATACAGTCCTGCCTGGTTGTTAGAGTTTTACCAATAACCCTGTACATAATATCTCTTTCTCTTTTATACCGGATGCATTACACCAACAAGTGATAGATGTCTTTAACAATCCCACTTCCCTAACCATTACGGCTCACTGTTCACATAATTGCTGGTGGAATCCGAAGAGTATGACACGAAGATGCATGTCCTATATGTTGTATCCTACGTGGTGGATACATTCCACCAACAAATGGTGGACATCTTTAACAATCTCACTTCTCTAACAATTAGGGCTTATTGTTCACATAATTGCAGGTGGAATCCGAAGAGTGCGACTCAAACATACATGTATGTGATGGATGCATTCCACCAACTTTTTTATTTTTATTTTTTATAGTTGATAGGTTTACGTTTGACCATAATCTCACCTGATGTTAAGCGATGATGTGGTCGAAGATGAAGCACGCTTGCCTAGAAGTAACCTATTCACTCTTGTTAAGCGAAGATGTGGTCGAAGATGAAGCACGCTTGCCTAGAAGTAACCTATTCACTCTTGATTTAAAGACTCCCAGGTTATAACTATCAGGAAACACAGACTCTGGCAGGGAATTACATCTTTAACAATCCCATTTCGCTAACAATTAGGCCTCACTGTTCACATAATTGCAGGTGGAATCCGAAGAGTGTGACACGAAAATGCATGTACTACATGTAGTGTCGTACGTGATGGAGCGTTGTGGCGCCCGAGTAGCTCGCGGAGGCGGCGCCGGCGCACTGTTCGCGTATCTGCCTCAGCTGTGGGCACATGCAGCGAACGCTGCGCATAACATGTTGCGCGCCGCGGCTTTGGCTGCACTAGTGCATCTGTTAAAGGTACTGTCCATTATACGTACTGTTTGTGTACCTTCTACAGCCTTTTTATTTCGTCTACCCACCTTACAAATTGTCTACCCCGTTTCATTTTCCTGTGTCTTGGGTACAAAAATAGGCTAGTGCTATGCTACAAATTACGTCAATCTTTTCTGAGTTCGACATCACAATCAGGCTTTCCACCACTTACGTACTAAGGATACTGCAATCCTTTGGTCACGTCGCCCAGAAAGATGGACATAACTGATGATGAAATATGGAACAGTTCATGGTTACTGGCAAGCTGTCGAGAGGTTACAGCTCAATTAGATAATCTTACCAAATTCGCTCAGCAGTACGCCAAGATGACGCCAAGGATAGGCAACGATGGAAATAGAACGTGAAATAAAAATTAATTTCTTATAGTGGCAGTCATAAATTTTAATAGTAAATCACTAAACAATACATGTAACGGTCTTGCCTGAATTCGATTCCACAAGCTACAACTCATAACTCGTACCTGTAACCACTGGGTGGTCACTGCTCGCCGTGTTGATATAGTAAAAATTTCTTATTAAAAAAATACCTTGAACACATGCAGTCAATATAATTTTCGTTTCCAAACACTGATATTAGTGAATCCTTTATAACCACACCTCTCATCCCACAGGCACTAGGAGAATGTCCTCCAAACATCCGACCTTGGATCCTCAGCGTGGTCAACGAGTCCACCAAGCTAACAGAACCAGCGCATGTATATCTGTTAGAAGACGCGTTAGAACTGTGGCTCGCTGTGCTCGAGACGTCGCAGGCTGCTGATCCGGCCACCTTACAACTGGCTGAAAACCTTTACCCGATACTAGGTAAGCAGTACTGCTGGGGCAATAAGGGTTGCCGGGGTAATGGCTGCTGAAGAAACAGGATGGGTTTTTGGTCAGTAGAAGTCTGACACTCTCTTCCGCTTAGCCCAGAGCGGGGGAGTTATTCCATGATTTTCCCACCCAGAAAAAAAGGGGCAATAAGTGCTATTGGGTTTTGAGAGCACTAGTGATTTTGAAACATTGTGTTCAAAAATATTCGAGAAATATACGTCACCTCCAAATCTATAGATATTATAAATCGGAATTTAGGTGTTTGTTTTTTTTTGAACGCGCTACACTTCGAAAAGCTTTGGATGAAATTTGGTATGGAAGTAGCTTGAGGAAGTTTCCTTTTACCCGACCGCAAAAAGGACGGTTACGTTTTATCGTGATACAAGTACACTGGAGCGAACCCCCGCACGACTGCTAGTATTGAACTATGCACGAAACGAACAATTTCAAAGAAAACTATGATCCTTTGTTTAAGCCATAACCTTTTTGTTTATTTATCCTAAACTTAATTATTATATTAATACTGGTTTCTGCCTGCGACTTCGTTCACATGGGAGGGTTTTCCCGGTTAAAAAGTGGCCTATGTGTTATTCCGGGATGTCAACTACCTACTTGCCAAATTTCATTCAGATCCGTTCTGTTTTTGCGTGAAAGAGTAACGAACATCCATACATCCGCTTAAAATTTCGCATTTATAATAAGGAAGGAGTAAGAAAAGATAATATAAATAACACTTTTTTCAATTATTATTATTATTATATACTTTATTGTACACCTCACAATATTTCTAGGATACAAAAATTTAAACTAGTGTACAATGGGCGGTCTAATCGCACAGGGCGATCTCTTAAGCTTTGTTTTCCTAGGAAAACGGTGCCGTCATATAGCGGCCGTAATATTACGGACGCAAAAAGACGGCCGTCTTTACGGTGACGACATACGGAAAGTTCCACGGCCGTTTTATCACACTGTCTGCTTCATCGCTATCTAGTGTATTACATTCTCTTTGGAAACGTTCACGAAACCATCTGACACCGACAAGACGGCCGTCATGCAAATGGCGGCACCGCTTTTTGACGTTACGGTGTCAGTTACCGCTCTCTAGGAAACCGCGCCATTTTGTTTACATAGACAACGTTCTAGTGACGTCATTCACCGCTGTATTACGGCCGCTATTTGACGGCACCGCTATCCTAGGAATCCAAAGCTTTACAGACAACCTTTGGATGGACAAAAATTAAAGGAGACGACAGATTAAGGGCTGTCAGTGTACAAACAACATAAATAATATTAATTGAACATAATAATATATTTATTTATTTATTTATTTATTTATTTACTTTATGGAGGACTTACAGCTAATAAAACCATAAAAAAAGGAATACATAGTCGCCAGAGAGCCAATAACAAGTCCTCACGTTTAGACTTATACTAAAATAAAGTTATAAGCAATAAACAAGCAATAATAAATCTAATTATAAATTAAAGATACAATTTACACAGTAAGAATACATAATATATAAAGATTTGCTTGCAATGAGTCAACAGCATAACATAACCACTACCGCTTGAAAAAGTTTAAGCTTAAGCACCTTCTGGCTGAGTTCACACTAGTTGTGAAAGGATCCAAATCATACTGCTTGCATATCTCATTAAAAGTTCTGCTTGCGCGCACAATATAGCTATTTTGCCTATAATTAGATGATGAATGAGGTATACATATAGGAGGATTAAAGCGCAATATTTTGTTAGGTACGTTAAAATAAAATTTAGAAAGTAGTTCTGGACTATCAATATTATTGTGAAGGATTTTCAATAAATACAAACAGTCTGCAATATTACGCCGATCTACCAGTGGCAACAGATGGTACTTCTTACAGAGTTGATGATAACCTGCTGAATGATATGGAATCTTTTGATGGAAACAAAGATATTTGATGAACCGTTTCTGTATATTTTCAATCCGGTCGATGTATTTATTATACCTGGGATTCCATATCTGAGACGCATACTCGAGCTGACTTCTTACAAAAGTGCAATACAATATTTTGAGCGTTTTAGCATCTGTAAAGCATTTAGAAAGACGCATTATAAATCCCAGCAGTTTCGATGCTTTTTTGACTATGGCGTCAATGTGTGTATCAAAAACTAACTTACTATCTTGAAAAACGCCCAAGTCACGGATAGTATTGCACCTTGGCAAGTTTTGGCCCGCCAAAGTATAAGTGGTGACCAGGACCGCACGTTTCCTAGTGAAAGTGATAACGGAACACTTTGATGGGTTGAGATCCAATTTATTGACCTGACAATACTCTTCAAGCCGACATAAGTCAGCTTGAAGTGCCAGCATATCATCAGCCGATTCAATAGTGGCAAAAATTTTCATGTCATCAGCAAAACATAATAGTTTGGATGCATGGAGGCACAGATCAATGTCGTTCACATAGACCACAAATAAGAAAGGACCGAGCAGCGATCCCTGAGGCACCCCACTGGGCACATTCACCCAGCTAGACATATAGTTATTAATTACTACCGCTTGTGACCTGTTATCAATGTACGAAGCGAACCACCTCAGCAGGTCTCCACGAATGCCTATGCGTCTCAGCTTCATTAATAGGGAATCATGGTCGATCCGATCAAATGCCTTACTGTAGTCCGTGTAAACCACATCAACCTGCTTACCATTGTCCATAGCATCTGTAATAAAATCGTTAAATAGGATCAAGTTAGAACTCGTAGACCGTCCCTTTAGAAATCCATGTTGGAAGGTGCTCAATGAGTTTGCAAGGGCGGGGTATAACTGGTTATATATTATCCTCTCAAATATTTTGGCAGTAATGCACAGTTTGGATATAGGTCTATAATTGGTAATCTCAGTCTTTGAACCCTTCTTATGCACGGGTGTAATAAATGCAGATTTCCATAGTTTAGGGACGACACCTTGAGACAAAGACTTAGTGAATAATAATGAGATAGGAACGGCAATGGAAGGCGCACATTTAATAAGAAATGTAGATGTCAAGTTATCAGGCCCGGCTCCTTTAGATGGATCCAAGTTGCGAAGTAGACCGGCAACAGCATCGAAATTTATTTCTATGTGACAAATGTCAGAAGACATTTCATCACTGTCGAAAGGGAGGAAAGAGGCTGAGCTGGGGGGAGTATTAGCTGAAGTGTTATCGAGAAAAGTCGATAAGAAGTAAGAAGAAAAAGCCTCACAAATAGATTCTCCTGTAAGCTTTGTTTCATCATTATACTTTAATGTATTGGGAATAGCATTCGAGTTGTATCGATTTTTAACAAAGGTCCAGAAATGTTTAGGGTTGTTTTTAATTGAGCTTTCAGTTTGATTGAGATAACACTTATAACATGAGGCTTCCATAGTCTTCACTCTTTCACGCAAATATTTAAAAGTAAACTCATCAGACTTGTTGCCATAAGTTTTGAATTTTTTCAGGTATTTATATTTTTCCTTAATTGTTTTAATAAGGGATGTGCTGTACCAGATTGGGTATGATTTATTACGTGCTAGCTTTTGCGGTATATACTTGTTTTGAAACTGTTTGATATTGTCTATAAAGTACGCAACGGAGTCATCCAATGATCTGGCTGAGAACTCACGCTCCCAGTTAATAGCATTTATCTCGTTATTTATAGACTCAAAATCACCTTTACTATAGATATATCGCAATCGCGGCGCATGGTCGAGGGAAGGAAGTTCAAAGGTATCAATATTAATTAACAAAGCCGGATGATAGAGATCAATAGGCACTAGAGGATCAGAACACTCACTAACACAGGCAAACCTACTTGAAATGACTAAGTCCAATAGTTTCCCGTACCTATTAACTACCCTGTTATACTGGCCAAAGTCCAACGTACACAACTCATCCGCCAGCATACATTCATCACTAGTGGCTGGGTTCACTGGGACCAGCGAAAGATTATTGGATGGAGCCCACGAGATTCCACTCATATTAAAATCACCCACAACTAAAAATACATCAGAAGTTTCATTCAATGCTGTATGGTTCAATTTAGACAAGAAATTACTAAGTTGTTCCGAGAACGAGAAGCCCCTGTTCTGTTTACACAAATAGACACCGCAAATATGTAAGTTAACGTACTCACGTGATTTCATTTTTTTAAGCCGTATGGTGATCCAGATATCCTCCGCTGTAGAGTGAAGGAGCGGTTGCGGAGTGACGGGTAACTCCTTACGCGTCGCAATGAGTACACCACCACCCCTAGTTTGTCCAGTAACAGTATAATCCCGGTCACGACGCCACACTAAATATCGGTCATCAAACAACTCTGAGTTTAACATACCATCAATTAGCCATGTCTCCGTTAAAACAATAATATCGTATGAATTCATTAAAACCTGACGATAGAACGAGTCTGTCTTTGTTCTTAATCCTCGCACATTCTGATAGTACACAGTAAGACAGTGTTCACTGTTATTAGCCATTACAGATAACTACAATAATGATCGGATAAGCATCGACAACAAAATAACATAATAATGTCAGCAAATGAACTACAAAATGAACACTAATTGCGCATAGAAGATTTAGATATTTGAAAAGTGGGTAAAAATTAACGTAATTTGCATAAAAGCGTAAGTCATCCGTTGTTGGACAGGACATGCGAGTGCGAGCAGGCAAGCAGCAGTATATCATGAATGCATGCGTAAGCGAGATAAGTATATTGTAAAGTATTAGAACTAGAAAACAATCAGCGCGATATGGAACACAATAGAGACTAATTAGTGGTGCCGAGGTGCTAAACCTTTTACAAAAATATAACAAATAAATTTTGATACGTAAGATTCGATACATTTTAAAGGTAAAAAAACAAAAAATTAATATAGGATGCAAATAGAAGCTGTTTATACTATCTTGTTTAAATCCAGTTCTTTTCTTACTATGAAAGTGTTGCAATTAGCATTCTTACGTACATGAATTTTGCCGTGTTTCACCCATACAAATTCATAATGTTTTTCTTTGGCAATTATTTTAGTTTTACTCAACAGTTTTTTAGACTCAACGCTTAGATGGTCGTTAACATAAATACGATGCGGTGCTCCTTTGAGGCCTATATCCGAGGTTGACAGATCCTTATCAGCACGTGCAGCTGCTATAAAGTCTTCTTTTATATACCGGTTAAGGAAGCTCACTATCACTAATTTCTCCTTGGAATTATGTATAGGCACCCTCGTGATATAATTGATTTGGGCCTTCGAACAATTATAGTTTATTTTGCGGCAGATAGCATCCACGATTGTGAATAAATTTTCATCCCTTTTTAGAGGTACGCCCTTAATCTCCACATTATTTAGCCGTGAGCGCTGATCACTGGAAGAAAGCTCGAACTTTGTAGAGGCTAGTTCTGTTTGCAGCGAAGAAACAGTGTCCTGGAGCTTTTCAAATGCGGAGGCTTTAGCTTCTAGCTCAATAAGTCTAATGTCGAAGTCATCGAGTCGACCACTAGAGAAATCACAACTTTTCTTGAGCTCAATCATCTCATCTTTTATGGATCTTATGTCGTCGGCTAAAGTTGGTAAGCTCAGCAATTGTTGTTTCATTTCACGAATTTCACTCAGCACAATATCCAGCGAAGCAGGAGGTTGCGGTGAAAGCAAAGTTGGCGATGATTTACACACAGAACATTTCCATTGTGCTCTTCGATCAGAGCCGAGTTTTCTCCAGCTCAATTCTGACACACTTGCACAAGAAAAGTCCAAGAATTTCTTGCAACTTCCACATTGCATCCCATCGTTAAACTGGTTATTGCAAATTGCACACGTCTTCATCGCAAACAAAATAATTATTTTATAAATATAGCTCTATGGAATCGTAAAAAGGTTGACGATCTATTTTTTGCGAGCGAAATGCGTATTGTGCTTATGCGTGCTTATTCGGTACTGAATACATATATACGATACTGATAAAATACATATATACGATACAAAAATCATATACTAATAAATCTATACTAATATTATAAAGCTGAAGAGTTTGTTTGTTTGTTTGTTTGTTTGTTTGCTTGAACGCGCTAATCTCAGGAACTACCGTTCTGATTTGAAAAATTCTTTCAGTGTTAGATAGCCCATTTATCGAGGAAGGCTATAGGCTATATATCATCACGCTAACACCAATAGGAGCGGAGCAGTAATGAAGAATGTTTCAAAATCGGGGGATTTTTTTTTCCTCGGGGACGAAGTCGCGGGCGGAAGCTAGTATTACAGAAAGAAGGTCAATATCATTAACTAATCTTTATTACTCTTTTGCAGAACAATCCTCTGAATATCTCCGAATAGTCGTCTACATAATGCAAGCCTATACCCTGCTGTGCCCTGAAGAGTTCCTCTCAGGCTCCGGAGGGAAGTGCATGGCCCTCCTGGAGGACATGCTGAGTGACATGAGGACCGAGGGAGTCATCACAGTGCTGAAGATGGCAGAGATCTGCATCAGCGTGACTTTCCCTGAACGGAATGCCTTCCTTGGAGTTAAGGTCATCTGGCCGATTCTTATTAGAGTAATACAGTGAGTATGGCGTACATTTGTTGTTAAGTTGATTGCTAGAATTGGTATCATATACACATTTTTTTAGTAAGTGGTATTTTGGCCAAAAACTAGTAGCGGTGTTACAAACTGCTTTCTAGATTTTAATATTAATTGCAACTCAATACTTTAGATGTTTTTTAAACCTACTGCCGTGGATCGAAACAATTTTTTTTTTTTATAAATCTCTGTCACTATTTTTTTTGTTGGGATGCCTTAACCTAACCTTTGTCACGCCTGATTGTAAGCGATAGATGAGGTCTACGATGAACTGAGTAAGCCCAGAAGATGCCTGTTCATTCTTGCTTTAAAGGTTGACAGGTCATATGTGATAGGGAACATAGAAGCCAGCAGAGAGTTCCACATTTTATCTGTGGACGTCTGGTAGATTGGTACTGTAAGGGAGATGGAGGTATCAGGTCTTCGAAATTCTCAATATGTGTTTCAGTTATGGATGTGAAAATGTATTATTATAGACTAGTCCCTGCCTGCAGCTTCGCTCGTACAGTTATGCATCAGGTGTTCCAGATTCTGAAATCACTATAAGACAGTGTTACCCAGACTTAATACCTATATAACAAAAAAAGATCTGTCAAATCCGTCTAGGAATTCCATAGATTAGCCTGTGCGAGTAGACGACATTTTATTTAAAATCGTTGCTCTACTACCTTTTCTAAAGCCCCTCAATCCGTTTTGTGTAAATATATTCAATGTACAGACACACTTTTACTATTTTATTATACATATACTTTTAACTTAAACCTTGTTGTTAAAGTATTAGTGTGTTATTACACTGGTATACATTTCTATTTTTCTAAGTTGGCAACTTCCCTTCTTCCCTGTCATGGCTTGCACTGAGTAAAATGGTATTCTGTAATTATATTTTAAATAAAGAAATAAGTTTATTATGTGGAAATAAGTGTTTCTCTGAATACGATCCAATAACAAAATATGGTAGCAGTCCGTGGTTAATTGAATATGTAAAAAGATTGCTAAAATATCGCAGGATTGAAAAAAAGTGAAAATTGTTTTTGTGCTGTGGCATACATGTGTGTGCTGAAAATAAAAAATGGAGCGTAATCAACAAATTGTAATACCCATTTTCGACGGAAAAGAATACGCACATTGGAAAATAAGACTAACAAAATTTCTGCAATTCAAAAAGTGTCAAGACGTTATTACGAGAAAAATCTTAAGCACTGATGACAAAGAAAAATGGACGGACAAAGATGTGCAAGCAACGAACTACATTTACGGGGCAATAACGAATAAGCAATTGGAATATATATCAGAATGTGAAACGGCATACGACATAATTTGTAAATTTGATTCTATGTACTTACAAGGTTCAACATCCTTGCAAATAGTTTACCGAAACAATCTTGAAAATTTAAAGTTAAAAAACTATCAAGAACTAGACTCCTTTTTTGATGATTTTGAAAGATCAGTAAACGAGCTGAAACAGGCAGGTGCTACTATATCAGAAAATGAGAAGTTGAATTATATGCTAAGAGCACTGCCCAGTGAATATAGTCACATTGGAGACTTATTGGATGTGTTGTCAAAAGAGGAAAGAACTGTGGAATATCTAACAAATAAAATTAAAATTAAATATTTGACACAAAAACCACAAGAAAAGTCAGAAGTTACAGACAAATCAAATGCTTTTAAAACAGAAACAAAGTCAGCCCTGTCAGCCCCTAACTCAAATTTATGTTTTATTTGTGGAAAACCAGGCCATGTGAAACGCAACTGTTGGTACAATCGAGGACAGCATAATAGATACACAAATAACAATAATACAAGAGGAAGAGGTCATTCAAATCATCGGGGACGTGGTCGTGGATTTAATAATCGTGGTCGAGGTAGACACACTGAACATAGTGCATCAAATACACAAAATCAACAAAATGTTTTCCAAACTTTAGTTATTCAAAACAACATGACATCAAGTGTGAGCGAAGATAAGTCAAATAAGAACCAAATTACATGGTTATTAGACAGTGGATGCACAGACCACATAATCAACTGCGACAAGTATTTTGAAAATTCAGTTATATTAAAAAAACCAGTGCAAGTGAAAGTTGGAGATGGACGGATGCTGGAGGCCACAAAGGTTGGTGATATTAACATACATTTTCTTGTTTATGGTTCTAAATCATATATAACAGTAAAAAATGTATTCTATGTAAAAGAAATGAAGGCAAATTTATTGAGTTATGCAAGGATCACAGATAATAACAACACGGTAATATCGAAAGGACAATGGGCAAAAATTTATAATTCAAATAGAAAAGTAATAGCTATAGCACAAAAGGAAAACAGCTTATATAAAGTGAACAGCTACATAGATATACAAAGTAAAGTACAAGCAAATATAATTGAAAGTAAATTGTCAGTGAAGGAAAAATTACACCGTACACTTGGTCATGTAAATTTCAAATATCTAGAAATCTTATGTAAGGAACAGTTACTGGAAGGAATACCTAAAGAAATTGAATCAGAGTATATGAAGTGTGCTATATGCATAGAGAATAAAATGCATAACTTACCCTTTAAAAACAAAAGAAGAAGAGCTCAAGATATATTAGAGATTGTGCATACAGATGTAAATGGACCACATAATACAATAGGTTATTGTGGTGAAAAATACTTCGTAACATTCATAGATGACTACAGTAAATTGGCAAAAGTTTATTGCATCAAGTCTAAAGATCAAGTTGCAGATTGTTTTAAAGAATATGTAAATACAGTTCAAAATTTAACTGGAAAAATGATAAAAGAATTAAGATGTGACAATGGTAAAGAATATATGAACAGTAAGATGTATAGTTTTGCAAGAGAAAAGGGAATAATGATAAAGGCATGCCCGGCATATGTACACGAGTTGAATGGAACTGCAGAGAGATATAACAGGACTATAATGGATATGGCTAGATGTCTACTAGCAGAAGCAAGAGTAAATAAATGCTATTGGCCGGAAGTAATTAAAACAGCAGCTTATTTAAAAAATAGAAGTTTGGCAAATACTATAGAAAGAAAAACACCCTATGAAATATTCTTCAATAAGAAACCATCAATAGAGCAATTGAAATTGTATGGAAGTAGAGTTTATGTGAGAATACCAGAAGAAAAAAGAAGATCAAAATGGGATAAAAAGGCAGAATTAGGAATATTACTTGGATATGTTGAAGTTGGCTACAAAGTGTTGATAAATAATAGAATAGTAGTTGCCAGACATGTTGATATAATAGAAGAAGATGTCAAGTTTATGAATAACAATGAAGATACAGACTCAGAGGAAGAAAGACAAGAAGAAGAAAAGGAAAAATTTGAAAATAACTTACCGGAAGAGACTAAATTAATAAAATTTGATGACAACTCGATGAATGATGATAAAGTACAAGGAAGAGCAAAGAGAACAATCAGACGTCCAATCAGATTTGATGAAGAATTTGGATATTACTGCATTTGTGCAAATTTTTGTGATGCTATGATTCCAGGTACATTTCAGGAGGCGATGCAATGTGATGAGGCCAATCAATGGAAAGAAGCAATGGACCGTGAGATGAGCAGCCTTGTTAAAAACAATACATGGAACTTTGTGAGTAGACCAGAGGGCAAAGAGATCCTAGATGTGAAGTGGGTTTACAAAAGGAAACCAGGTAACATTTTTAAAGCTCGTTTAGTAGTTAGAGGTTTTCAGCAAAAGGATAATATTGATGATACATACTCACCTGTTGCCAAAATGCAAACATTAAAATTGTTGTTATCTTATTCTTGTCAGTTCAGCTTTCTCATTCATCAGATGGATGTGGAAACAGCCTTTTTGAATGGTAAAGTAGTATCAGAAGTTTATGTAAAACAACCACAAGGTTATAATGATGTTTCTAATAAAGTTTATAAACTAAATAAAGCTTTGTACGGATTAAAAGAAAGCCCTAGAGCTTGGTACGAATGTTTTAATGATTTTATTAAGAATCTTGGTTTTTGTAGAAGCAAGTACGATTATTGTCTTTATGTAAAAAGAGAGTGCAATGTAACAGTTTATATACTTTTATTTGTTGACGATTTATTAATTTGTTGTAGAGATATAAACATTATTGATAATATAAAGAAACAGTTGCATAATAAATTTAAAATGAAGGATTTAAATAAAGTAAAAAGCTATATTGGTATTGATATTGAATATGATTATGATAACTCTACAAATGTCTTAACATTGTGTCAGGAAAATTACATAGAGTCTTTAGCTGAAAAATATAATATTAAAAATGCAAAACTGTATAAGACACCTATGGAACCCAACTTGAAACTAAGTAAATGTGATGTAAATGAAGATGTTAAATATAGAAACTTGATAGGTGCACTCTTGTATATCAGTCATGGTACTAGACCAGACATATCTTACAGTGTGAATTATTTAAGTAGATTTCAGAATTGTTACGATGAAACACATTTTAAATATGCTCTGAGAGTTCTAAAGTATTTGTATCTAACAAAAGATTTAAAACTAACTTACCAACAGAGTCTTAATACTGATAATATTGTAAATTGCTATGTAGATGCCGATTGGGCAGGAGATAGTACAGATAGGAAATCAACTACAGGTTTTGTTATTGAATTGTTTGGAAATCCAATTTATTGGAAATCTAGAAAACAAACTTGTGTAACTAAATCATCTACCTTTGCAGAATACGTTGCATTATCTGAGGCTGTAACTGAGATAAATTTCTTAAAAAATGTAATTAGTGATATGTTCATTAAAATATGTAAACCTATTAAGATTTATGAAGATAATTCAGGAGCACTTGCTATAGCAAAATACGGAAATTTTACTAAAAATTCTAAACATATAGAAGTACAGTATCATTATGTACATGAAAACTGTAAAAGTAAAGTTATTGAAATTGTAAAGATAAACTCAGATTCAAATGTTGCAGATATACTTACCAAATCTCTGGGTAAATTAAAATTTCTTAAGTTTAGAGAAATGTTGAAATTACATATGTAAAACATAAATGAATAAGAAAGTTAAATTAGTAGATACATAAGAAAGTTAATTAATAAATAAGAATTTTAAGTTAATAGGTGAATAAGAAAGAATGTCTTAAGTTTGTTTTAATTTTTGTTGAGAAAGAAAAGCTTTTTGTTTGTTTTTATTTTGTTAATATTTAAGTTAAACAATTTAACAGAACTGTTTTAAAGGAAAGAGTGTGCAAGCTAGGTAGGTACTAGTATACTTAAGTGAATAAATATTATAGAAGTTCTATGAATAGGTACATATTATGTTGTAAGTAAAAGATAATTGTAATTGATGTTGCCTAGTAAGAATTTGTTAAAGTAATGAGATGTGAAAATAAAAATATAAATGTAAGGAGGCGTGTTAAAGTATTAGTGTGTTATTACACTGGTATACATTTCTATTTTTCTAAGTTGGCAACTTCCCTTCTTCCCTGTCATGGCTTGCACTGAGTAAAATGGTATTCTGTAATTATATTTTAAATAAAGAAATAAGTTTATTATGTGGAAATAAGTGTTTCTCTGAATACGATCCAATAACAAAATACTTGTGTTCCTCAAACAGCTGTCTTCTCGAAGGCGACGACCTCCCGATGGTCCTCTCCGTTCAACTATGCCTCGTTTCCCGCGTCATACTGCTATCAACAGACCTTTTCTACAAGGCTATACAAGAGGCTTCTAACGGCGTAGCGGAGTACGACTCGGACCCGGCCAAGATACTGAACAGGTTCCTACATGTTTGGACCGAGAAGATGAATCTGGTGACGCAGGTTGAGAGGTGGAAGGTTGTTGGTGAGTATGTTTTACCCCATGTATGATTAATAACCTTAGAATAACAACGCATAGAAAGGGTGTCTAGAACAAAATACGAGCGATTTCGTGTGTCCACTTCATTTTCTTTGTGTGCGTGAGCCGAATGTGTCTACGTTCCTCAAACGCACCCAAATATAGCTTTCAGTGATACCATTACCAGGCCATTACCCACAAAAATGGGAAAACGCACTATTATGTTGCTGGATCAAATCAAGTATTTTATATTATGAAACTGGATAAGATGATGTTTTTCATGTAATATGACTTATATGACATATTTTTTACGGAAGGTAAACGAAATGGGATATCGTTCATTGCGCTTAGAATGTTTGATGTGTGATATGTTATAATAATATTACAGACATGTATTAATTGTTTGAAAGATCTCTTTTGATATAAATTAAAAGTATGTGTTATATTTACGAAATAGCAAAATATGATTGAGAACATTACTTAAATGAAAAAAACCTAAGCAATAAAATTGTAATCTTTATTATGCCTCTTCGAACTAACAGTAACTGTTGATTTAAAACACTGTGGGTAGTAGCTGTAAATAAATATAGTTTAGTTTGACGCACACATAATCGCCGCCAAAACTATATTTTTTAAAACAAAAATAAGCACAAAAGAAAGCAATATGGGTATTTTTTTCCTCACTGATAGCAACATTGAATTGTGATAAGTTAGGTTATGAGAATTTTTGTTTGATGATCGATTTACGTAAAAATAATGCATAAAATGTAAGTATTTACTTGTGAAATGTAATTTGATTACACATTTTTTGTTTTCCTGAAGGACTATGACATCCATTTACGCTACAAACGGTCGTTTTAAATTATTTACTTGCCAGCTCTGTTCGGCGGAATGTGACCTTGAGTACTGACGGCTCGCCGAGAAAAGTTAGCCATAATGGCTAAGTTTTAGTTGCCTCACTCTTTGCACTTGTACTATCTTTCTATGCGTTGTTATTCTAAGTTAATAACATTATATTGGCGCGCAAAAGCGGTCGGGCAAAAAGTTTTATTGGGTTTCTCTGTACGGAATTTCTCAGCAGTAGTAACAATCAGTATTTGTAACACGTTATGACCTAAGATTGAGCGGTTTTGGGTATTAGTGCATTAAATAATATGGAGACTGGAAATTAAATTCTTTGCAGGTCTGGGCTTAGCAGCTCTGCTGACTACACAAAACGCAACGGTGTTGCAGCGATTCCCTGCGATACTTCTCAACTTAGCAGAAGTATTGAATGATGTCATGAAGGCAGAAGACAATGGCGCTTATATTGAGTAAGTTTGCTGGTTTTTATATGCGAACAATATACAGTATGTTAACTAACAGAGGGCGTTCACGTTAACCCGCAATAGTATAACATCCATATTCCATTTCGAATGGTAATATTACCATTACCATATATAATTCGAAAACAAAATGTTTTTATTTCTTTTTTAATATTAAAATATTCACTATAATGTTATATTGATACGTAAAAGAAACACTGTACACGCGTATTTGAAGGACGGCAACGTCGCAATTTATTTATGAAAGACGGGCCACGTGTGCAGCGATATAATTGATGTGCTTATACTATTGCGGGTTAACGGGAGCGCCCTCTGTAAGTTAACATACTGTATATAAGAGACTACCTGTGTAGCTTATTTTCCCTAATCTTGATCGTTTTCTACTATAAATTTTGCAGTGTCAAATGTTGGTTCTACTAGAATACTTAAAAAGACTATTATCTAATGATTCCTCTCGCTTTTTGTGGAGCGAAAGGGAGTGTCGGACTTCTAGTGACAATAAACCACCCTGTTTCTTCAACTGCTCTTACGTTCAATGCCTGGAAATAAATGACTACCCCTACGTGTTCCCTATTCCTATGAACTCCCTATGAGTTCATAGGTAAAGGGACTGTGATTTTAGAAAACGTAAATTGCTTTATTTTTCTCTCCAAATTCTTTTTCTAAAAAGTGCTTAACTAAACATAGACCTAGGTAATTTTTTATATGTACCAAGTTCAATTACAATGGTTCTTTAATTTCCACGAATAAGGCTTTGAAAGTTTGTTTAAAACACGGCAAGGTGTAAACGCTCTTAATGCGCTTTCATCTGATTAAAAAAGTATCACGAATAATTATTTCAAACTATAGTCGCCTCGTCATTAAGAGCGCGTATTCGATTTAGAGTAGGTACAAAATTGAACGAACGGCGTAATATTTACGCACACTACAATAGTTAGTCAGTGTGCGTGAGCCCGAAACTAGAAACGAAACGTTTTGATACTTTTATCTTAATTAATGATTTTGAGTTTATGTTCTAAATTGTTTACTTGATCATTATTAGCATGCATGAACTTCAAAGGTGTAGTGTAGGGGTGTTAGAGAGGAGAAAACAGCGAAAAAATATCTTAAAAAATAAATTTAACGACTGTGAATATGAGGCTTTCTGTAAATCATACTCCATCTTCGACCACATCATCACTTACCATCAGGTGAGATGGTGGTCAAACGCGAGCCTATTATCAATAAAAAATACCTGGGACAATGTATACCGAAAACGTAAATAAATCTTTTAACCGACTTCAAAAAAGGAGGTATTCGAATGTATGTCCCAACTAGCATAAATGGGCTGCATTAGGGCTTTGGAGCGTATCCGATTATTACTTATGGTAATAGACGTAAGCGCTAGAGCGTCTACTACAGACTTAAAGCAGCCGCTTTAGCGCTATTTGGGCGCCATTTTATGCAACCTAAAGTTCCATTTAACCTGCACAACGGTTGCATAAAAGTTCCTTAATAGCTATAACGATGTATTAACGCTATACTAAAGCTCTCGTAGCGCTACTTTTGAATGATTTTGAACTACTTTGAACGAATGAATTGATTATAGTTCTTTATTGTATATCTTCAGTTGACATTATTTGTAATATTTTGGTAAAATGTTTTCGTCGCCATCATGAAAATAAAACAAAAAGAAGTAAAAGTTTTTATTCTGTATTAGCAAGATATATAAAGATAGGTACTTAAAACGCTGTCCAATTTACTGTAGATATATAAGATAATTTTCGAGTAATTTTAACGCGCTTTTATGATATTTAAAAAAATAACAAAATATATGTGATATTTTTTATTTGTTATACAGAATAAATTTTATTTCCGTATTTTTACGTGTCGATAACTTACTATTCGCAAGTGGCCGATTGTTTACCGGTACATTTAATGCACATTTAACTGAAAAACCAATGTATATCAACTCAATTTTGCAAGTGAATTATAAGTTTTCTTAAAAAATCATGGCGTTCATTGTAATGTAGTCATAACCTGCAGTTTTAGCTCTAATAACTCCCTTTTGAGAATCATAGCGCTAATTTTCACCCTTCTAACGCTTCCAGTGATTTTTGTTCCCCTAGTGCAACTCACAGCCACAAAAAGCTCCTATTTTCCTGTTTTTGAGGTTATAAGATCTAGTTACGTACTTATTCGTTTAGCATCCATTTTTATTAAATGTTTTATAATAGTTACAAAAGCGGCTGTAAAATGGCGAATGGATTGAGCCTGCAAGGAATGACTATTGCTACTAAAGGCCTTAGTTACACTGATGATTTTTTTGTAACTATAGTATGCATAAGAGTTTCTATTATTTCTATAATGAAACTTATAGTAGTATAATAGTGGCGGTATATATAGCTATAGACGTTTACGGATGCAGATATGCGACTTTTTTTTTTTTTTTTTTTTATGTTGACATTTAATTTGATAATTTGACATTGTATAACAGGATAAGTTGTTCTCACTCAATCACCTTTGTATTTTTCTTTTAACTCTGTTTACTCGTATAGTTATATTATTTGACATTTGGAATTTATGACTGTAAGCAATAGTAAAATGATTATTTTAATTTAATTTTATATGGGTCATGGACCTGCAATAAATGAATTTTATTATTATTTGAACTGCTTTTTGAACCCTTAAACCGCTATTTTACAGCCCAAAGTAACAAAATAGGCTGCTATTTCCACTAATGTGCTCGTTGGGGTATTATGTTTGTATGGCCAGGATTTTATCAAAGCTACTGATCGGATTTTGATCGCATTTTCGTTGTTTGAAAGCATATTTTACAAGAAAGGTTTCAGTATATAACACATCAGGTTCTGATAAAGATCTTCGGAGACAAGTGATGCGATCGCTGTCGTACATTTATGTGCTGTTTAGTATAATCAGCTGTGTAATATATCCACTGCTGAAGTACAGACCTTCCCTACGGATAAACACCGTGTTTAACGAGAATGAGCTAGACATAAAAGCAATACGCGAGCCCAATGCGCGTTAGGGGGTGCTAATGAATGTGGATAAAGCCGGTACTAATGGCTTAACGTGCCTTACAAGCATAGAAAATATCGATATAATAAGTTTGTCTGGGTGTAATTTATCTATAATAATATGTATGTATTTAGAAATATATATGTATGTTTATCAGTTGTCTAGTACTCTTACCACAAGCTCAGCTTAGTTTGGGACTAGATGGCGTTGTGTGAAAGTTGTGGAATATAAAAAAAAAAGTTTTTATCACCCGCCCGATGACCGGCCATTGCGAACATTGCTTGGCTCATGGTTCAAATCTTAGCCGAACGTGCCGAGTCTTTTACGCCGCTGAAACTCTTTTTAAACCGACATAAAAAAATGGGTAACTGTGTGTAGGTAAGGTAAGTGTAGTAGTGTAAAGTTGTATCGATGTGTGAGGATGTATCGATGGATATTTTTTACTCTTTCGTGCAAAAAGTATTAAATGGATTTTAATGAAACTTTACAATTAACATAGATCTTACATCAGAATACTATAATTATAGGCTAGCACGTTGTATATAGATTTATCAAAAGAAACGTGTTCACTTATTGTAACTAAGTTGCGGTCGAAATGATAATTTAGTAAAATATTTATACAACGTGTAACAGAATAAACGCAATTCCTGAAAGTAGTTGGTTAAGAATCGGCTTCTGAATCGATTTCCGACTTAAAAAATATTTTTCTAAATTCCGTCTTAAATGTTACATTTCGACGGAAAAATCTTTCATTTCACTTAAAATAGAAACACTATCATGACAAATTAATACAATCCTTAATTCAAGGAAATGCGCTCGTGTGCGTGTCGGCCGCTAACATTGCTTGTGTATATGCGTCTGCGTAAGGATATTGTATGACGCACATACGTTTTGCGTTTAGTACAGATAAATATTTTATAAAAAATGTCTAAGTTTGGTTTCAATTTATTTAGTTACGGATGTTGTTTTAGACTTATAATTTAATATTCTAATTGGGGTGTCTGAGGTATTGCACTTAATCTGTTACACCTCGTATATGAGAGGAGAACGACCTTAAGAATAAGCATGTGAAGCAGCCCTTTTCCGTAGATTTACCTATTTAATTTGTGTTCCGATACCTTAGCCAAATGCTGAGTGGTGAAATGTGCCTTTCGAAATCTAAATTGCTCCGGTATTAATGAAAGCTCGGTAGCTTTAAGTAGTCTGAAGAGTTAGTAGCAGATATATTTCAGGGTTGGGTGAGTTGGATCCCATAAAAAAAGTTTATGATGAGTATAAACTATGATGAGTATTTCTCGTGTTTTTGTTTATTGATCAATAATATGTTATAGTCATACAAAGGATCTCGTGGCTAAATAATAAAAACTGCACGGGCCGATCTTCAAGGTAACGCTTGTCGAAATCGGTCTGTAGATGTGTGAGAATCTTATGGCAGTTGTTCCTCCGCCGACGATGAACGAGTAGAGCTAGCAACTGCAAACGAGTTGGCGAGCAGCGAGCAGCGAGTGTGTTGTTCCGATAGTTGAGATCGCTGAGCTATCATCTGCTTGGTCTCTCAGCGTGAGCTCTAACCGCCAAGTGATTGCTGAGCGAGTATTATCTTTGACAGCTCTTGTCGCTCGGCGACAAAACTAGTGAAGCGAGTGGTCGCCGGCAGTGTGAACAGTCAGAGAGCAACTATTAATATATGCATCTCTTTCGTTTACACGGAATGTATATTTTATTGTGCGTTTTACTCGCCGGCAGTCGGACGAAAGCCTAACATATCGATTTGGTACCGGCTGTCATTTGTACATCTTTAACATTCATTATGGGTAGTTAGAAGCTAGAATATTTGATACTGGTCTGGCCAAGGGTTCCGTGTTACCCAGTTACTGGATTGTTGAGGTCAGATAGGCAGTCGCTGCATGTAAAACACTAATACTCTGCTGCATCCGGTTAGACTCGAACCCGAACTGGATGATGTCATAGTCCTACTTAGTGTTGCCCAAAATCAGTCTTGGTCTTGTTCTTGCATTTTTTCAAGACCAAGACCGCCTAATTTTAGCAAGACCAAGACCAAGACTTACCCTGCAAGATTTAAGCAAGAACAAGACTAAGCCTGCGAGACTCTTGCGTCTTGCAGTTAGTTCAGACTGTCGTTTTCTTTGTGTTATTATTATTAAAATGAGAAAACTTATATTGCAAAAACACAGGGGAAGGGCGGGCGATGCGGGGGAAACAATGGAACTTAGGCAGCTCTTAAAGAACTATTTATGTGTTCTCCGAGTTTGGATCGTTGTCCAGAGCCGGATTATTCGATGAGAATGCGCTGGCTCTGACGGAGGTGCTGTTTAAAGTTACTACCACCAACAGTGATACAGGTCCGGCAACATCGCACAAGATTAGCACACACACAATATTCGATCCATGGTTTTTTAAAATAAGAAATCAGCGGTAAATATTAAGTTGTTGTAGTTAACTTAATATTTTTCAACTTCATTTAAAATTTCAAAATGATTTCCAGTACCTTATATTCAATGAAGGTCAGGATAGCCTTTGCCTAGGGACAGGATGTTTTGTATTGATTAATTTATGCAGCAGACGCTGCCGCGCCGCGCTCTCATATCTATACTAATATTATAAAGCTGAAGAGTTTGTTTGTTTGTTTGTTTGTTTGTTTGCTTGAACGCGCTAATCTCAGGAACTACGGTTCTGATTTGAAAAATTCTTTCAGTGTTAGATAGCCCATTTATCGAGGAAGGCTATAGGCTATATATCATCACGCTAAGACCAGTAGGAGCGGAGCACTAATGAAGAATGTTTCAAAATCGGGGGATTTTTTTTCCACGCGGACGAAGTCGTGGGCGGAAGCTAGTAAGAAATATTGTAAATACTTGTGTGTAAAAATTTGCTACAATACTAATCAAATGAGTGACGTCACGTCACGCATTTTGTATTTTAAAATTATCACACATCTAAAAAACGAGATTAGCATTGTCGGTTTATCAACTACTATCGCAGTCTAGTAGTTATTATGTACCTACATAAATACAGTAGGTAGCGTACCTAGGCAAATTTTATTTAATTAATGTAGATTAATTCCATCAAAAGAAGAACATAATACACAGAATATTATTTACACAATATCTACATTTTATTGCTATGTAGGCACACTATATCTATCGGGTAACGCATCTGTTTTATTGATCTTTCAAAGACTCATTATTTTTATCAAAGAATGCCATCCTTTATCGGTATCTCGGCGTGTGCTTACAAATAGGAGTGTTTATTTAAAGGTGAATGCCAAGTTTCGGCTCGAATCATGTAGCGTCCGACAGACTTTCTAAATTAATGATAATTTATTATATAAAACTGTAAGAATTATACAGTATAAATAAAATCTGTAGAAGTACACCGTTTAAAAGTCATTTTAAAAAGTTGTTCAATTTATGAACACGTTTTCTATCTACAATTTCAATTAGAAATGTTGCCAATACCAAAAAAAATAATATCGATACGAAATTGCACTTGCAAATCGATTACATTAATAACGTGAGTGAATTTATTACTTACTAAAGTCATAACTTGTAATTCGTATAATAATTAATAATGTTTAGTTATATTTTTTAATATCTTATAATAATTTAAAGTAATTCAATTAAATTATCGATACAGTTTAGAATAGTTATTTAGTGCTGGTAACACTTAATCTTGTAGTTGTAACTGACGTTTTATGACGAGCGACGAAGTGTTTTATGTGTTTTTTGAGTTTTGTGTTGTTTATTGCTTTGTTACCGGACTCCGATTTCTGTATTACTAACGACTACCTTGGCTGTTGAAAATGAATTCAATAGTCATTATTCAATAATTTTATAGTTTTTTTTTCATGTTATCGTTAAAATTAGAAGTATTAAGTGGTCAACTTCAAAGCACTATAACTTTTTTGGTGTACTTCTTATAGAAAACTAACTATACATTCAAATTATATAATTGTTTTCCTTTTTTATGATATATAGTTCATCTTTGTCGGTTCTGGCCGAGTCTTGAAGGAAGCCTTGGCATTCTACTTTCAGTAATTCCAAATTGAGCTTCGCTTCGAGTTTAATGTAATAATTGTTTTTTACTCTAATCCTTGTTGTTCTCGGACTGATAAGTTTACAATTTGACATGGGTGGCGAATATTCAAATACAGCCAAGTTAATGTTATTAATTTTTTTTTAAATATTGTGTTTTAACCATGTTTTAGCACATGTAAGCTTACCAACGGACTTTCATGGGACACGGTAGGTAGCTCAGTTGGTTAGAGCATTGGCACGGATCGCCGAGGTCGTGGGTTCAGACCATGAGGTCTGAACACACAGAGATGATGTGTCAGTTGATATTTCGAATTTCTTATCAAAGGAGATTGCCACAGAGCAGGTCCCTTTTGTGGTATCGTGTGCCTGATTTTAATAATAACCTAAAAATATAATTAATTTGTTTGTGTACAGGGTATTTTTTATACAATTTCTTTCACCCTGGGAATAAAGTTAAAATGAATTAATGCTTAAACGTTACGACGACATCCGCTTGATTCAATGTAGTCTGTGGTTTGATTGGTATACAAAATAAAGTTGCCAGGTATCAAAGAATTAAATAACGAATGCCATCTTTTAATCAATTGAGTAATCGATATCAAAATAAAAAGATAATTAAACAATGAAAATACATTTTTAATTAAGTACATATAACTTAAGGGCAGTTTACATAACTTCAACGCTACTGTCTTATCGTTATGTTTTACGACGATGAGGTAGAATGATGTTATCCCTGTCCTTTACATATGTATTATTGTACCATGTATATCCGAAATGAACAACAATAGATGAAACCGATGAAACGACGACAATAATAGGTTGCACAAATTCATAATGGGCCTACATTGATAAATAATAAATGTTCACAAAAGCAATAGACACAATAATAATAGCCATATTTATTTAGAAAACCCCTTATCAACGAAGTAATTTTTATCGATTGATCTATAACGATTTATTAATAGATTATAAAAAAAATGATCTGGCAACATTTACTTGCGCATGTCACAGATCTCGCAAACTTCGTTCTGTGGTTCATTACGAGCGTGATTGCTTTGTTTAGATACGTTGAGTTTTGATCCTATATACTTTTCTAGAGACATAATCCCATCCCCATAGTGATGTATAGTAGATAGGTAGTAGAAGAACGTACCTACTTGATCTAAATAGAATAAGCAGGAAATGTCAATGTCAATTTCTAATCATAACCTAGATTTTTACAACAGAAAAACAATGATATCTCTTGAACCAGGCTGAATAAATGAAAAATGGTTTTTGATTATGAATATACTATATTTTTACTATAATTTAAAATAAAAATCTTTAGGGCACAACAATTTTCCACTGGGACCCAACTTTCCTTACAAATCGGGCAATCTCTTTTATTAATTTGGTTGGCCTTTACTATGCCAATGTCAATTCAAGCTCAAAATGTAGCTACTCTGTTACATTGTTCTAACATCTAAACTACCGTTTAATAAATAGCAATAGGATAATCGTTAATTGCAAGACTTGCGCAAGACTAAGACCAAGACTAGGAGCGCAATACTAAGACCAAGACCAGGTGTATTGACGCAAGACCAAGACTGGCTAAGTCTCGTCTTGGTCTTGCATTTGGGCAACACTAGTTCTACTATAGTAAGGGTATGACATATGTATTCATTAAGTGGATTGTGAGGTTAAACCGTTGGTGCGGCCTCGGATCTCTGTCCGGTTGTGTCGGATTGCCGTCGCATTGGACTATGAGAGTAAATGAATAGAGAGTGCCTCTGTACCTTTGCACATACTTGTACACTATAATATCTCCTGCGCATATGGCTGATCTTCGCTTAGAATGTCCACTGTGGCCGAAATTGGTCGACCGTTCAGGTTTGTTAGTTTTTTTTTTAAATTCAGAATAGCCTCGCGTTTGACTTCCATCTCACATGATGGTAAGCGATTATGTGGTCGAAGATGGAGCACGCTTGCCTAGAAGTAACCTATTCACTCTTGACTGCGATCAAGAAACACAGACACCGGCAGGGATTTTTTTGCTGCTAGTTGAGCCGTAGCCTCGATAAACGGACCAAAATTGAGGGTGGAAGTTAGTGTTACCCCAAGAAGCTCCATACGATCAGTTATCGGCACGGCTACATCGCGGAAAGTAGGAGCCGGTTGGAATTGGCTCCTTTTTGCGGAGAATAGACACGCCTGGGTCTTAGCTGCATTAAACTTGACCAAGTTGGCATCAACCCATTCGGAGACAGCCTTCAAGGACAAGTTCAAGTGCCCAGCCATGTCCTCACGGAGAGACTGGATCTGTGACCCGCGCGCTGGACGCTTATCTCTCAGCAACTGTGCTGTCGTCTGCATATCCAAAGGGACAGGGCATAAACAGATCATTAATGTGCAGCAAAAATAAAGTTGCTGAGAGAACCGACCCCTGAGGGACCCCGGCATTACTTGCCAATTGGCCAGACGAGCAGCCATCAATAACCCCTCGAATGGACTGATCTCTCAAGAAGTCTTCAATCCAAACGCAAAGTTGAGTGGGTAAACCGAAAAAAGGGAACTTGGCAATAAGGCCATCGTGCCAGACCCTTGGAGATGTCAAGGGAAATAGCAAGTGCTCCCCCATGCTTCTTTCTTAATGGCCTCACTCCAGATATGAACGGCATACGCTAGAAGATTCCCAGTACCGGTTTTTACGAAAGTCGTATTGTCGGTCACTGAGGATGTCGTTGACTTCTAGGTATGCCAGGACTGCTCTATTTGGGCACAGGCTGCACGTTAGCCAGCTTCCATGCTTTCGGCATTTTTCCAATCTAGCGAGAGGCGAAACAGTTGTGTCAAGATTGGAGACAGTTCAGGCGCACAAGTCTTAAGATTCTAGATTTTGAGCAGGTAATCTGTTGACTAAAGTTCTAGAATATCATAGTTTTTGCACATTTCATAAATTAGTATAACGTGAACTATTATTTTTAAACAATTTGAAAATGTTGTAATGTACAAGTCCTCTTCACTACAAAAAGTTATAGTTACTGGCGTATGTTTAATGGATATATAACGTGTAATTTTAAAGGGTATATACATACCGAGTGCACGGCTTCTTTGGATGATAACAAACGATATAGCAAGGGTTTTGTAATCCTATGTGTAGGTACATGTGTGGAGCATATTAGAAATTTCAATACATTGATACCAGAGACCGAATTTTTCAAATTAAGAAGAACGAAGAGAATTATCGTTTTATTGGCAAGTGACGTGGAAAGTGATGACCCTCATAGTGTTGTGACACGTTTGTTATTATTGGTATTCAAGAAACATATGAAACCAAAATTGGGGTCAATTCTGTGAGTCAGTTATTTTGAGTTGAAACTTTGCATAGAGACTCCATACCAGATGTTGTCTTCAGACCTTTAGGATAGATATGGGGTTTCCGTTACACGTTGTATTATGAAGGTTTGTAAATAAGTGTGTTGGTTTGTAGTGCACTGCTAGCGCCGCCGGGGTCTCGTCCGGCGTCCCCGCTGGAGGGGCGCGGCGGGGCGGCGCGCTGGGCGGACGCGGGCGCGCCCGACACGCCGCACGAGCTGCGCCGCCGCGCGCTGCTCGCCACGCACCCCGCGCACACCATCGACCTGCGAGCTGTCACCCACCACCAGGTCAGACTGCTACACAAACAGTAAAGTAATGTTACGAGCTGGGGTTCCGGATAGAAATAATTAACGCCAATTAAACACAAAATAAAAATTTAACACAAATATTCGCACCACAACACTTGTCACTTAACACTTAAGTCGCACTGAAATTCACTAGTAAAGCTTCAATTATATCGCGTATTCGCCTCGTAATAAGACTCTCTGCGCCCCTTCGATCTATTTATACCCTGGTCTATGAGTTCCAGAACATTCCTGTAAAATCGACTCGCTGTTTATACTGCTTAGAATATTCCAGAGCTACTTGAGATACACAGTACCGCTATTCGTCGCAAGATGGCGTTAGTGTCTCGACTCGATATGCACAGTACTGCTATTCACCGCTAGATGGCGTTAGTGTCTCGAACATTCTAGATTTATGTCGAAGTTTCTCGACGTACTTCACTAAGCGACTGGCGTAACAGTAATATAGAGGGAAAAGAGAGCCCTCTTACGTTATAAAATTGCAAACCTATTTGACAAAACGCCATCTGTAAATTGGCCCCAAATTACATACCCACACACACATAGCTATTTATATGCATGTTTTTTTTTTACGTGGTAAAATCATCAAATAAGTCCTCCCACCCCGGGCAGGGCCGAAGGGACTGTCAGACTTGTACTGACTAAAATACACGGTGTTCCTTCAATAGCCCTTTACGTTCCGGGGTCACGGTAATGGGATAAGTCCCACGACCCCGGCAGGCTTCGGCCCTTTGCAGGGGGGGCTTCGTCATGTTGCTGACGCTCTTTGAGGCGCGCGTGGAACACAACGCGCCGTCGACCCGGGCATGGTCCATGGTCGGACAGCGAGTTGCCCTTTACTCGCTGTCCGCATGCCCGCGCCTACGGTGGCCGGAGATCGTCGGCCGCCGTCCGACGCCGTGGGCGTCAACCACTGCGGCTGGGCTGGAGGGAGGACGCCATCCTCTCCCTCACGCGGCCCGCCTCCTCCTTCGATAGCATGACAGCTTCGCAGAAGGAGGCGACCGCTTCCCACTCCGTCTCGCCCCGCAGCATGGCCTCGACTAGTGCCGGGCGCGAGAGGTCTCCGCCTATCGCCGCCGTGAGGACACGTCGGTGCTCTGCCCAAGCGGGGCAGTCTTGCACTGTATGCTCTACTGTATCCTCAGGGCGATCCTCGCAGTGGTGACACCCAGGCGTTTCTTCCTTCCCCATCAGACACAGGTACCTCCCGAAACTTCCGTGTCCGGTGAGGACCTGCGTCATGCGGTAGGTCAGGACGCCGTGACGCCGATCTAGCCACTCCTCAAAGAGGGGTCTTACCGCCGCAATTGCGGCGTGCCCGTTTATATGCATGTTAACAAGTTTAATAGCACGTTTCGTCCTATCTCTGTAACATGTTCTAGTAAGCATGCTACAGAAATAGGACGAAACAAAATAGTCCTAAGGGAATGTAGATAGAGAATTATTATATATTACAAAATACGCATACGCAGAATGCAATAAACCGCAATATTGTGATTGTTTATTTTCAGTTCAAGAACTAAGTAGAATCTGGCACAAGGTCTTTTTAAATAAAGTTGATATTTGTGCTTTATCAAATGTATTTCATTTATAATATTACATCAATAATTTTATTTCAAATAAAAATTGTTGGTAGACAGTAATAGACGGTAAATAGCAATGGGATCAACTTCTAGATGGCAACGCTTTCTTTACTTCGCTGTCAAAATGTACATAGTGTCCTCCCCCTGCTGCTACAGTAGTACCCAACTAATAAAGCGCGTCGCGAATCTTCGTTCGCACAGAAGGGAAAGTATGGCCCAGAAAATTAACGAAAGAACGCTTAAAACTTACAATCAACCTTAGATCACTACTATAAGGTTCATAATACACTGTAGCTGTTAGTTCCGTCTCACTTATGAGTCATTCGTCGCGCGCTAACATGGCAGCAGCTGCCGACCAATAGCGGTAAAGGAAACGAAGCGCGGTGCGAAAATTCATGTTCTGAGAACATCGGTAAGCCATATCAGTTGGGTACTACTGTACCATAATCATAATTATCATTGATTGCGTTAATGTAGTTTACAAGTTGGTTTATATATATTTATAAGATTTCTGCTTTAATTTTTGTGAAAAATTATGAGTTATTGTGCTTTTGTGTGTTGTTTTCTCTTACTGTTACTGTTAGACTGCATCATTCCACTGCTGGGCAGAGGCCTCTCGTCATGATTTCCGGTTCTGACCAGGGCCAAAGTAATCCACTGGTCGTTAGTTTGATCCAGCTCGTCCCGCCACTACACTCACATACACTACTACTACGACGTCTGCCGCGATGCCTTCTAGCTATATATATAGGACTCGAGATTTTTTGGTTGTGTTTTCTGTTCGCCAATATTTTTTTTATTTATCTATTGCTGTTCCTTTTAATGCCCAAAGTATATTTTTATTTTAATATCTAGATTGCTGTGTGACTTTGTTTTGCAAGTTTAACTATGTCTTTGCCGTTTCTCGCATACATCCTACTAGGATTCTGTGTTCTGATGCTTCGCAAGGGATGATTGCACAGTCTTTAATTTTTTAAGCATATCCCTGTTAGGGACGAGGAAGTCTATTTGCGATTGTAAGTTATAATGTGTTCTGATTTTTTTCTTAAAAATCTGATATTTATGCCAAATTATGTCTCATACAGAACTCCAGTATCTGTTCTCTACCTTTATCAAGTTTTCTATATTATCCAGATTTAAAGAAAAGACATTGCCTGTTTGCTCTATTTCTTTCGCCTACGTGTCTGAATAGACCCGTGTCTATATGTGTAGAAGCTAGCTTCTCCGTGTGCTATAGAATTGAGCATGTCATAGAACTCGATCCAGAAAACTCATTTCGCTGCCATTGCACCGGTTTGCAATGCATATGTTCAGAGGTGGTTATCCGTCTATAGCTAGCTTCACTCCCATGAGTCGGCTTCTTCGTCTGTTGACGTTCATAATTATGCGCCGTTTTTTTCGATTTGAATCTTGCGCAATAGCCACCTCATCTGGTCGCTTTCAGCGATAAGACCTCCCATTCTATCACCCTTTTTAGTTATTAAGTCCTTATTTGTTTCTTTACGTACAATAAAGAGTATATCTATATATCCCAGTACTAGGTCTATAGACTTTGACCCCTTCTACTTAGTTTCCTGTAGGCAGCAAATATTGATTTTCCGGATATGTAGTATTTATTTACTTCAGTTTTTGGCTTTTGCCAGTGAGTGTGTATAAGTACAGGAGCAATATAGAATGGTGGGCCATTGTCTGTGGACACACGCCACATATACACTTGAGATCTTATATCATTTGTTACTTATTCTAATAGAGACACAATTATAAAACCATCATTACCAATAACTTGTCTTCATGCAATAATAAACCGTATTATTAAAGCAGTAAAATTCATTTTCAGCTGGAAACTCTGAAGAGCCAGGTTGGAGCAGAGACCTTCGACCGTCTAGTACAGTCAGCAGATCAAGAGACACTGCAACAGATAAGAGAATACATACCACTCTGAATGTAACATAAGCTAATAAAATGTATTATTGTATTGTATGGGTATAACTTGAATCGCATCGGGTGAGTTTTGCGCTCTGAAGTAGGCTACAAATGACTGCGCAGAAGCAGATCTCATAGTAAAGATTCATACACATTAAGTCACGTCATCGTGACGTGGATAGTCAGTCAACGTTAGAAACTATGTTAAATAAATTATTAATTAGTGAAACGGCTGAAACCAATTACAGCCATGATTTAAAAAAGCGTCATTACCGTAATGGCTAAGGTATGGGACTTGTGATGAAGAAATCGCGGGTTTGAACCCCCCACCCATTACATTACTGCTGTAAACCCACTCCAGACACAACATATCGACGCCTTAGAGTGAAAACCTCGTAAGTGAAAAAGGAGTAACTTTTCAGGAGGAAGAAAAATCTGCGTGCTATAAAATTTTTGTACGGTTTCATTTATTAAAAAAAAAAAAAAAATATGTAAATTTAACCCGTTTTTATATCCAGAACTGTTCGATATTATGTATAATATGAAAAATATTATACATAATAAACAGTTCAGAAATGCATAATCCATGGCCTGATTACGCTAAACTGACGACGCGATGCGAGTGTTTACGAGGTTCTCACTTACTTTCATAGATAGCGTTTCGAGTATCGAATGAACATATTAGCGAGATCAGGATGTGCGTTGCTAGGATTGCTTTCTGGAAACGCAAAAAAAAATTTCGACAAAAATGTTCTGCCGAGGTTTTCACTCTAAGGCGACGATATTTAGCTTAGTTGGAGGGGTTAACAAGATTACTAGCAATGTAATTCCACCCAATGACGTATTATAATAGACGCGTCATATTCCCATAAAACACCTCTCAAAAACGGCACGAAACACACACATAGAGAACTACTATCTAATACGTGTAAAGAAAGGGACAGAAAATAAATGCCATCTTTAGGTACACCTGATGTTAGAGAGAGATGAATATACATCTTTAGTTAACAACCTCCCCTAACGTCACGTGACTGACTTCATTCATACGCTAGCCGCCATTAGCCGTGTAGAAAAATTAAAATAAAAAATGTATTTCTGTTGATATTTACCTATGAAATGACACATTTTGACCTCTCACGGAAGCAGTATAATTAGTGCAACGTCTGAAAACACATAAAGGCATGCTTTTTTCTTAATTTTCTTTTAAAACACATTTTTTCTTAAGATGTGTAGCGATCGCGACACAGGTTCGTGCGTAACTAAACAGACACCAGGCACTTACCTTGATTTCAACTTGCCATTTTAGAGCGTGGACAACGTATCTATAGTTTATTATATATCTTTGATTCCACCCACATCGTTGTTCTCTTTGAAATAAAAAAATTAAACGAAAGCTACCACAAAATTGTTGCGATAAACTATCAAATATGGATGGATAACAACTTAATCGAGGATGGGTGCCTCGAAAGGCGTTGGTTCCAGCTGTCATTTCTACACCAAAATTTGTCACGGGCAATCAGATGCCAGAAGACCTACTAGTCTTGCCAAAAGGTAAGATAAGCGCTTCATGTTAAACGGACTAGAAAAAGGCTAAGGTGCTTATTTAGTTTCAAGAGCCAATCGCTTATCTTCTTATTTACGACGGGTTACATTTTTAATTTGACTGTTTGTCGAAGAGACGTTTACGTGACTGATGTGTGCGTACGAACTTTAAAACGGCAGCGCGTTGTCATGCGTATCGTAAGGCTTGGTAGCAGAGCGAAAACTTACGTGGTGCGAAATTGTGCTGATGGTGTTAGAGTCAGTAGCAAATAGGAAGGAAAAACTGTTTAGTGGCGTTGGCTTGCGAGCTATGGTGTGGTCGGACACAGTACATGGTGTGTATAATAGTAATTTCAAGTATCAAGACTCATTAACACAGTTGATTTGGACCAATGCGTCAATCACATCTCAAGAAAAAGGCGGTCTTTTCTGTTATTTTTGACTGGTTGGGAACTTTATAAGCTACTTTTAAATAATGAAACTGCAGATCGGGTGAAAAATACTTGTGCTCTGTGTATTGTAATCTTGTACTGACATTAATGACATTGACAGATAAATTAGACACTAATATTTTTGGAATAGCCTCTGGGCCTTTGCTCCATACAAATAAAATAATGTGGTGTTGCCATCATTCCACATTTGCCACACACTCGTTAAGATGAGACTTGTCAAAAAATTTTGCCTGTTCACGGTAGCTAGAACTCTTACCACAAAGAAGTTTCATCAAACGTCATGAAAAAATTAAGCCCCACTAAAATTTTCCTTTGTTTAAATAACTTTCCTTAGTGTACCCTGACTTAACATCACCAGTACAGATTTATAGTATACTGTAATTAATTGTTACTATGCTTTTCCATCCCATCATGTCATAAAAATCAATTCGACAGTACTACTATTTATATTTGTACATTTTGTAACATTTATGTTAAAGTATGTAAAGTTGAGTTTCACTTGTATACGTCAACGAACATGTCACCTTTATAGTCACATAGTTTGGCTTTTAATTTGATATTCTTTTGTTGTTAAATGACGTTTGACTGTTCACCTCTCGCTCGCACACAGTACGTGTAAATGAGAGGCAGAAATGAAATGCATAGAAAGGTCGTACTCGATTTAAATTAAATAAAAAAAAACATGCTATTTACTTAAAGCCTACTTTGGTAGCTTAAAAATGAAACGATACATGTATGTATTAAATCTATCATTCACAAAATCACTTTGTCTAAATTATTATTAGATATTTTTTTCTATAGCTCGTTTACAGTATGTACTTATGTGTTTTATTTCAGTTATTTTCGCAATTTCCATAAGCCTTATCATAATAAATATTTGATCATGAATATGTGTATATGTGATATAATTACTATTTCCTATACTGTAGCTTTAAATATAGGAGATGTGTTATACTGGAGTTCTGTGTTATCTCATTCTGTGTCCAATGCAAGTTACCAAAAGCGAATTATAATCTCGTTCTTTTCTGAATAAAATATGGAAATATAGTGGTTGGGAATATAGTAGTGGGCTCTGAAAAGGCAGCTAGATAAGGCTGCACAGAAAAACAATCCGATAGACAATTCCCACCGCTTATTGGACAGCTTTAGACACTACCAAGGTTGTTATCATAGTTATCATATCTCATAGATTTCCTTTTCAAATTGAACCTTGTGAAAATTTACAATGTATGTATGTATAATCAACAGGGTAGTTACTTGGGTTTCAAAATGATTACTCTATTTGTTCCATTAGTAGATTTGAAATATTGTACATGTATATTTTGCATTTTCAAATCGATGAAAGTTTACAAAGATCCAAAGCTTCAAAGTTCAGGAGTAGAGTATGACACGACGTTACGTGGAATTTTAAATCACAGTATCATCTTAATTTTCGTGAAAAAATAAAAAATACGTGTCTAATATTTCATAATATATTCAACTTTAACGACACACGTTAGAGTTCAGTGTGCGCTTTGAAATATTAAAGTGCAAAGAAATAGCTAGCCTGAGTGTGTCGAAAATGCATATAAATGAGATAACACCAGAATACTTCTAGCTAGAAACATAGATTATATTGCACACACTACTAACTTACAAATAGGTCTTAGTATTTCTTTTATTCTATGAGATGGGAGAATGTTTGAACGCCAAAACAACTGAGGGCCTGGTGCGAGGTTTTTTTGATCGCGAACGCAAAAGCAGATTTGTATTGAATGGAAAGAGCGACATCTATTGGCCACTCGATAGTGCTGGTTTCATTCCTTACAATATCTGCGTCTACGACGGCTCAATTGGGGGTGGGAAAATCTCACACTAGGCTCTCAAAATATCAACCAGAAATCTGACATTGACGTAGTGAAATTGAAAAAAAAAAATTAGAATCCTATGAACAAAAACATTAAGAGATATTGTAATCTATTGTACTCAATTTTTAAATTGGGGATTCATCATTACATTCTTAATAAAAAAATCGGTGTAAATGGTATCAGCGCTGTAGTAATGAATAATTAAAAATCCCTAAAGTGAGTTTTCATAAGCATTTAGGCCGTGCGCGCACTGCCTTGCGGTGGCCGCAATTCCGGTAGTTCTACCGCACCGGTAGACTCACCGCAGTGCGCGCACGGCCTTAGTAACACGCCTAAACAAAAACGGCGTTAAAAATAAAATTTCATTTATTAATGGCCTTTAAAATTTTAACTCTTCGAATCACGGAAGGCCGCCGGCGGCCACAAAAACCAGCTTAAGTTGACCTCTAAAATCGAAAAAAGGAAAAATAATTTTAGAGGTCAACTTAAGCTGGCCGCCGGCGGCCTGCCGTGATTCGAAGGGTTAAAAAGTCTAAAATGAATATTACGAAAACTAAATGATAAAAATGTTTAATCTATAGTAATTAAAAGTCGAATTTTTTTTGCTAAGCTTAAGAAAGTGTGTGTATACGATTTCGTTAAATAATAAGAGAAGGATTCGTATTATTACCATTAAACCTCTCGTATTTATCAAAGTATTTTAAGATTGAGTGTATGTTAGACCAGGGGGTTTAGCATTGAAAATAATCGCAAAATAAATGTGGTTTGTGATTGGCTGAAATTATTTATTAGTAGCCTATCACAGAACTTGACGTATGTTTAATTTATTACCCGCATATAATGTCTATCCAGAAAAACAATGTTTGAAGCAGTGTTTTGAGTTATTGTAAAAGTTTTCTTTCCTTTTCTTATAAAACTTTTCTTTCAAATAAATGAATATATAATACGGATCCTTAAGGCATAGTTACATTATTTGTAAAACAAATCAACAGCCATTAGAATTGCTAATTACTTGGTCAAAAAATGCATTACATTTGTCTTACACTTAATGTACCGTTGTCACAATAACTGTAAAGAATGTATGTACTATGTACGAACACGACTTGATTCCATGCGTGTGATTGTAACATATAAATATATAATAATATACTGATGCATATTTTTTTAACGCTCGTATGTGTATTCTTAGCTTGTATGATGTACGGGAGTATCCTGTATGCCTAGTAGTTTATTGCACTGATATATTGTATATTATTTGTGTCTGTGTATGTATTGAGTGGATTTTTAAAGATTTGGTTCTTGGATAGGAGGGGTTTATTAAAGCTTGATATATCCGATATCGATATATCTGAAGTAGTTATACAACCACTGGGACTTGACTGCAATCATCTTTAGTAATTCTCGTTGCTTTTTTATATAGTAAACTCTGTGCCGTTAGAATAAAGTTTAAATTCAATGATAATTAATATCTGTCATCTATGGTTTTCCATTTTAGACTCTGTTAATTCAATTCATTATCAACGTATATAGTTGAAGTAGTTTATTTAGTAACTCTTGCTGCAAAAGGTACAAAAAATTGAATTATATTTTTATTGTTATACGCAGGATACGTCAGTAGTTGTATAAATTACCGCTTTAACATTATTTGGTGTTACTAAGGCTTGCAATATGATTTTTTTATATTGTAGACCAAACGCTTTAAAAATCAACTCCTAGCAACATCTTCCTTCTTAGCTCGCTGTTTAGTGAACCAATGAAAATAATTTTGTTTTATAGTACTAAATAATAAGTAGATATAACGGTAAAGCCATCTGTACTTCCTATACAAACTATTTCGCTCTTATTTTAATAGAGATAGAGTTTATAATTGACAGATGCATAAAGCTAGCCGGAATATCTGAAATAACACATTGTTGATATTTACCTATCTTTAAATCCTATTGAAGTCTGTGTCCCTGGTACATGAAACTTTTCTTAGAGTATAGTGAACAGTATATAATGTATAATATTGCAGCACTGTAAGTTATTATAGATGTATGTATGTACAATCAACTGTTAAATCATTTTTGAGGGATTTATTTATTGAAAATTAAATACGTATGGATTTTTTTTCTCAAGATATCAGGCTTATTGTGTTTTTACTAAACATAATATAGGCCTACAAAATATATTATGTTGTAGCTGAAACTACGATTATTTTATAAACTGCTATGCAAAGTGTGTGAATCATTTAAGGAACTACATAAATATTAGCTCTATAGGTATGTCTATAATTTTTTCGATACAGAAATTCCTATCTCATATTATATCCGATATTATGTAGGAATTTCTATAGCTGTCAAAAGGTCAAACTTCCATATTTCAATGACAGGAAATCTGAGATTCTTGTTAAAAATTGCAATGAAGAAAGCAGGACTTATGGTTCACGTTGTACTAGTTTATGAAATGTGCAAAAGCAATGATATTCTTGGAATTTAATCAACAGATTACCTACCAGTGGCGAAGGCTCCATACAACTCGATTCCTACCGGCTTCCCTTTTGAAATATGGAAAATATTAGTCTATTATTTTATATATGAATATATAAATAATAATCTATTATTTTCAATTAAACAAATAATTATTTACGAAGTTACAAGATTTCGAAGTCAGCCACAGGGCCACAGTTACTGGAATTCACGCATCACACTTGAGCAAGATAAGCATTTTTTGGTTCGGCTTCCCTTTTATGAAAATTGACCCTTCGCCACTGTTACCTACTCTTTTTTTGCAAAGTGAATAAGCTTTGTTACTAGCAAAATGTTAATTCAGCATTCATTTATTCTTTGGTATTCAGTTACCTTCAGTATATTTAATGAAGTATCAGGGACACAGAAATACTGTTAGTTGGAACGAATCTGTTCAAAATTACCTCTCTCTTCTTAGTGTAGGCCTACCAGGAGGTCTCGACATCTGAGTGCCAACTGGTACCTAGTCTAGTGTAAGAATGAAGCAACTCTCCTATTGTTAGATCTAACGCAAATTATAGACGAAATAAATTGTTTTACAATGCGAATGTTGTTTTATTTGAATTTAGTAAGTGAATTATTGTTGCCATCTATACTGCATACATACATACCCTCTAGTATCAGTAGTTCGGTTGTTAGTCCGGTTGACCGAACTAACATACACTCAACATCATCTTACTCATTTCTCAGATTTTCTTTAGTTGGGTGAGGTCAGTCTTTCTTCAGTTGGGAAAGAATGGAGGCCACTCCAGTATAATCGAATGCAGCTGTTTTTTTTTAAGTGGGCGAGTAATGTGGGTAGATTCCACATTACTATAGTTGGTTCACGTTAAGAAAATAGTGACGTCATCTTTGTCCGCGCCTCTCGATCAATCAGGTCGCAACAAATTAGAAAGTTAAGTTCACAGTGACCAGTTGACTGGAGATCTTTTATAATCATAATCATAAATCATTTATTTGCATAAAATGTGGTAGGTAAAGATGTTACAAGAAATTCAGTGCATGACACATTCTACCATTTAGAATAGGCGTGTATTTATATACAGAGCTATACAGCTACAGTAATACACAGTAAGGTTATATACGCTACAGGTATAAACTTATAAATAAAAATCGAAAGTGAAATGTGCTGACTTATAAAATAACACTCGAAAATTAAATGTAAATAACATTTTCTTTCAACCTAAAATTTAACATAAATTAATCAACAAGGTTAACAAAACTCAATAGTCATTATAATGCATTCCTGAAGTGCATGATGGACGTGACTTTTTATCAAGAAATTCAATAATTGAATAGAAACTATGTGATATCAACCACTTTTTTAAGACTACGCAATTTTTTTTGTAAGGAAATTAAGTGATCCAATTCGGTAATGAGTTATATATAAGTGTGCCATATATACGCAGCTGCGTCTGAACAGTACTATTCTGGGTATAGGGAACTTAAATATTGGGTGACTTTACGCTTGTTTAAGCTTTTTGGCGAAACGGTTGTCTTTTATGCGTTACCTACCTACATTAAATAATTTAATTTAAATCAATCCTATTGAATTGGTTTGGGCCCACGTAAAAAAATATGTTAGTGCCAATAACTCAACATTCAAGATGAGTGATGTAAAAAAAGTATTTTGTGATTCAATAACTTTAATAGATGCTAATCGATCGCGATGGAAGAAATGCTGCGACCACGTGATTCAAGAAGAAAATTTTACGTAAAATTTGGATGACGTCATAGAGAACGCAGAACAAAATTCTTTCATAATAAATTCAAATGAAGATTCTAGTGACACTATTTAAAAACTGTTACTAATTTAAGACAATTCATTATTTTATTCCATTAAACTTAATCTTATGAAATATACATTAAATTTAAAATTTTTACTCCATTGTGAAAACACCTTTACCCTGCAGTTGCATTGATGACGTCACTATTTTCTTAACGTGAACCAACTATAGCAATCTTGTTAACCCCTCGAACTTAATACTCCAAATAGCCTAATGGCTAGGGTGTCGGCTTTGTGATCGAGAGGTCACAGGTTCGAACCCCACCCATTACACTATACAAGCATATTTAGCTTAGTTGGAGGGGTTAACAAGATTACTAGTAATTTTTTTTTTGTTTTAACTAAAACCTTGTGGTGATTGAGACTCCCAAAGATAACTTTCTACAAAACATGTAGGTAGGTAATAATACTGACATAAACTGTTTCCTCTTAGTAAAAATTAGTAACTATATAGATGTATCTCCATCATAAAAATACGTGCAGCGTCGCGTCTCAGTGTGTGCTTAGCCTTTTCGGAACTTTGGCCTTCGAGTTTAACCGGATGCAGCTGAGTACTAGTGTTTTACATGGAACGAGTGCTCATCTGATGTCCAAAACCCTGCTCAGTAGCTGCTAACACAAAACTCCTTGGCAAGACTGCAGGTGTTAGGTTTTAAGGCTTCTAACTACCCGTAGCGACTGTAAAGGAAATGGCAGCCGGGACTAACAGTTTAACATGATTTCCAAAGCACGGAGAAATCTCGATGTGTTAAGATAGTCACCCATCCACGGTCTGACCTCGGCAAGGCTTGCTTAACTTTGATGATTGACCTATTTTTTTGTCAGGTGGCAAAATCATCGAATGTCATCTCCCGCTCTGGGTTAAGCGGAAGGGTGTGTCAGACTTCTACTGACTATAAACCGGCCCTGTTCCTTCAGCTGCCCTTAACTTCCCGGGCCGCTGTATCTCGTTAAAACATTCTCGTAACCCCGGTAGGCAATGGCCCTATGGGGCCCCGTCACTGGTGCTGACAGCTCTTTGAGGCGCGCTTGGTACATGACGCGCCGCAGACCCGGGCCTGGTCCTTACCGGACGGTGAATTACCCCTGCTCACCGTCCGCAAGCCCGCGCCTACGGTGGCCGGAAATCGGCTCGCGATCCCAGACGCCCGGGGCGTCTCCCGCGGCGGCTGGGGCGTGAGGAAGAGAGTTGCCTCTCCCTCGCGCGCTCGGCCTCCTCCTTCGCTAGCATTACTGCCTCGCAGAAGGAGGCGATCGCATCCCATTCCCTCTCGCTCCGCACCATGGTCTGAACCAGGGCCGGGCGCGAGAGGTCACCGCCGCCGATCGCCTCATGATTGACCTATGCGGTTGTTATTATCACTGCTGACGCTGAGACGTCCATGCGACAGCACATCGATGCGATTTGCAGCAGGTCATTTCGCAATCTCGGTTTTTACCTTTTAAGAGTTTGTTAAGCATAAAAGTAGTTTATTTTGCTTTCTTTCGAAGTTTACTGGATTACGGTTGTCAAATATGGTCTCCCTGTTACGCAATACATAAAAATAGTCTTGAACGCATTCAGAAGAAGCTTATACACACTTCTCATGTGATTACAAAGAGAACTGTCGGATATACAATCTTTTAACTCTGCAGGAGAAGCGTACTCTCATGGCTATGGGGTTGCTATATGATATTTTACGGGGACGGACCGATTGCCCTATGCTTTTACATAATATTAAGTTCAATGATATATTAATGTTTAGACTGATCCACCCTATGTATCTGCCGTGGATAATTGTTATTGGCTACTCATGTGATTATGGTTAAGTACCTATTTAAGAATTGTAAGCTGTTGTTATCCCTAAAAAGAAATAAATAAACTTCGAATCATTTTAAGTTGGAATTCGTTGTGTATCTAATATTATTTAGCCTCAAGCTACTCTTATATGTCAAGACTAGCAGTCACCTAAGGCTTCGCTCCCGTGGAATTTATCACGATAAAAACATAATCATCCTTCTTTTACAGTCGGGTAAAAAGCCTATAACCTGAAGCTTCAAGCTAATTCCATATCAAACATCCAAATGCATATTCGTTTTAAAATAAAAATAAACTTTTTCGCTTTAAGTTTAATATTGTATAATACAAAGATATAATATGTTAAGATAGAGAGAGTAGTGATCACAAGTACAAAAGAAAGTCTGACTTTGAGAGTCGTCGGCTCTGGGAATTGGACTCCAAGCGCGACGAACTAAAAATCCGACCACCAGCGGCAATTAATTACAATTACATTTACATTAATGGTGCTCTCACTTGTCCACTCTGGGCAAGAATTTTTGTAAACAAAGGCGGTTTTGCTAGCCACATGAGAACCCATGAGAGACGCCAGTAGGTAGCAGAAGAAATGGTCGCCGTAGCCTCGTGCAACTTTTATTGTTTAGCTCAAACTGACCCTTAGAAAAGTCGCTTCAGTGTAAAGCTCTCCTAATGTTTTACCAAAGTCACGGTCAGTGTCCTACATTGTTAAACTTAATTGCCAAACTGAATGCAAAGTCATTAATTTAAATGTAATCCATTGAAAGTTTCTAGATAACGCGGAGAGGCGTTAACAGCTACAATTTAATAATGCCGCGTGAGGGAGAGGATGGCGTCCTCCCTCCAGCCCAGCCGCAGTGGTAGACGCCCACGGCGTCGGACGTCGGCCGACGATCTCCGGCCACCGTAGGCGCGGGCATGCGGACAGCGAGTAAAGGGCAACTCGCTGTCCGACCATGGACCATGCCCGGGTCGACGGCGCGTCGTGTTCCACGCGCGCCTCAAAGAGCGTCAGCAACATGACGAGGCCCCCTCTGCAGAGGGCCGAAGCCCGCCGGGGTCGTGGGACTCATCCCGTTACCGTGGCCCCGGTATGTAAAGGGTTATTGAAGGAACACCGTGGATTTTAGTCAGTAAAAGTCTGACAGTCCCTCCCACCCTGCCCGGAGTGAGAGGACTTATTTGATAATTTTACCACGCTAAAAAAAAAAAAAAAAAAGGTGGTTCCGTTAGGGAGCATGACGTCAGAATTTACTACAACACCGAGTGCGAGTTGGATTAGCTGACCGAGAGGTTCCGTACCATGCTCTAAAAAAACAAACTACTCTGTTTTACACAAATAAGAACCTGTTCTAAATATTTTTGTATGCAATTGTCTAAAAGCGAGTAGAACACAGATCTAGTACCAATAGTTTCTGAGCTAAGCCTTGGACAGACGGACATGGTGAAACTAAGTAAGTGTTAGTTGTCAACTAAGAAACCTTAAAAATGAACGAACCAACGTTTTTTGCCGTTCAGAAAATGCAGTAGTAAAACTGAGTGTCAATATTGAAAGTTAGCGTCTGCCCGCCGCCGCTTCGCTTGCGTGAAAAGTTTTGTTCAGCAAAACATGTAGTCTATATCACTCAAGAATAATGTTGTAGCTTTCTATTGGTGATATAATATTCAAAATTGGTTCAGTAAGTTCAGACATTACTTCCTACAAACTTATAAACTAGAACTCTGTATAACAAAAACCAAAAGAGTAACAAAAACTTGTTGAACGGAAAACGAAGGCTGTTTTTTTCAGAGCTTCAAGGGACTGTAGACCGGTAGAGTGGTTATAATCTCAACTCAATATCTCGACGCATTCCCGAAATTAGACGTCTTGACAGACACACAGACAGACGGACAACAAAGTGATCCTATAAGGGATCAATTATTTCCTTTTGACTAACGGAACCTATTAATAAGTTGCAATTTTCTAGACGTACCAGATTCCTTGCCTCCCTTTAGACATAAGTATTACCTTTAGAGTTTAGGTGAGATATAACCTCACCCTGCTGCCAGTTCGGGTTGCGGGAATGTTCTAACGAGATACCACGGCCCGGAACACAAGGGCGGCTGAAGGAACAGGGTGGGTTTTTCGTCAGTAGAGGTCTCACACTGGGCACGCCACAATAGCGGCGGTAAGTCTCCTCTTTGAGGATTGGCTAACGAGGCGTCATGGCGTCCTCACCTTCCGCCTGACACAGGTGCTCACCAGACATGGTTGTTTCGGGAGTTACTTGTGTCGGATTCGGCGGGAGGAAACGCCCGGGTGTCACCACTATGAAGATCGCCCTGAGGACATGGTGGAACACACAGTGGAGGTTTGCCCCGCTTGGGCAGAGCTCCGCCGTGTCCTTGTAGGGGCGTTAGGCGGCCACCTCTCGCTCCCGGCCCTGGTTCGATCCATGGTCCGGAGCGAGGAGGCATGGGAAGCAGTCACAAGCAGGCGGGTCTCAAGGCCCTCTCAGCCCTTGCGCCCCAGCCGCCGCAGGACACGCTCTGGGCGTCGGGAGTCGCAGGGCAACTCACAGCCACCGTAGGCGTGGGCCTGCGGGCTGCGAGCAATGGATAGCTCGCTGCCCGACTGAAACCAGGCCCGTGTAGACGGCGTGTCGTGTTCCACGCGCGAATAGTTCGAAAGAGTTACCGCGGCCTCAGTACAGGAAGGGCTTATGATGAAACACGGATGGGTTTTAGTCAGTAAAAGTCTGACACACCCTCCCGCTTCGCCCAGGTCGGGAGGCAGTCATTGAATGATTTCCCATCCTTAAAAAAAGAGGTCTCACACATCCTTCCGCTCCACCCAGAGCGGAAGAAGTCATTCGATGATTATCACACCAGAGAAAAATAAAGGTGAGATATATTTATTATATACTTTTTTGATTGTGATATAAAATGTATAAAAAAGCATTTTTGACAAATTATAAAAGTAGTGTACAATGGGCGGTCTTATCGCACAGGGCAATCTTTTACAGACAACCTTTGGATGGACAGAAACTATTTACCTAACCAAAGTTTAATCGATAAAATCTTAGTATGAAGCAACCTCCAACCAACTTCAGCTGACACTCCTAAACTTCACTTTATTGCGTTTTATAGTTTCTCTAGAATCTTGAGAAAAATCTTCTCGCAGCAAACTAGCTTAGTTTATACGCCCGGCGGGGCTTGAAGCCTCGTCGAGTGCTACCGCCTAATGGGGATGCATTTTAAAGGCAGAACCTACATGCAGGTTGGCATCGGGCCACGAATCCAAAGTTGTGGAAATCAGGACTTGGCGAAAATTGATTATGTGTTAGCTGATTAAAGTAGATAGTGTAGGCTGGGGTTTATTGACTTGTTTTTGGTTTATGTTTTGATAACTAAAAGAAAGAAGAAAAGAAAGAAATAGTAGGTAGATAAACAGAATAGAACACGAGGGTCGAAAGGAATCAATTCCCATACAAGGTATTTAGACGCCCGAGTACAGCGAGGGCGGCTATAGTTCAAATAGGAATTGATGTCTTTCACCCGTGTTAAGCACTCTTCTTTTCATTTCAAATATAAGAAAAGTTGCAATTAAATCTAAATAAATCCTACGTAATATATATTTTTTCTTAATCTATTACACAGAATAAAGATGGACAGTATAGAATCTAAGCCTAGTTGACGACATAATTACCTACGGTCGATTGAAGCGTTAGGGTTGTCACTTTTAATGATTTTGGTATTGTTGTTTTTTCACATTTTTGTTCTGTAGTGATCAATCCATCGAATTTAAATAACTACCTAGCTTACAAATACAATTTAAATAGGTAATCTAATAGGTAATCATGAGCGGCTGCGAACCGTACCGCGTTTCGATCCGAAAATGCGTATGACACCTAGTAATTAAAAACCCATTACATAAAAAGTACCTTTATTGTTCATTATCAATATTTATCATCATTATTATTTTCATTATTATATATCTACAAATTATTTACAGAAAGATATTTTCGGCAGTTTATTCATCAAATCTTCTCGAGCAATCAAGCGAAGCCATTTGGAACGTCTGAAAAAGATAAAATATTATCTTTGTTATTTTCATCAGAGGTGGCGTAGGTGTACTAATCTGTTTAATAAATAAAAATTTTCAATTTGGAGGAACTTTTACAACTCAGGACAAAGGTAAAAAATTTTTGGGAAAAAATGGTGTCCAATTTTATTTACACTTTGACAGCACTATCGTTTAAGCATCTCGAATAGCATGAAAACGACACCCATGACGAAAAAATTGATACCTGTTACAGCCGCCATCTTGGATTCACGTTTTGACAGCACTATCGTTTTTAGCACCCTCGAATACCCTGAAAACGACACCCATGACGAAAAACTTGATACCTGTTGCAGCCGCCACCTTGGATTCACGTTTTGACAGCACTATCGTTTTTAGCACCCTCGAATACCCTGAAAACGACACCCATGACGAAAAACTTGATACCTGTTGCAGCCGCCATCTTGGATTCACGTTTTGACAGCACTATCGTTTTTAGCACCCTCGAATACCATGAAAACAACACCCATGACGAAAAAGTTGATACCTATTACAGCCGCCATCTTGGATTCACGTTTTGACAGCACTATCGTTTTTAGAACCCTCGAATACCATGAAAACGACACCCATGACGAAAAAATTGATACCTGTTGCAGCCGCCATCTTGGATTCACATTTTGTTACAACTATTGCACTATCGGCTTTAAATATCCTCATAACCGCCGCATTCTGGATTTATAAGTAATAAGATCACGAATTCATCATGATCGCGGATTTATAATGCGATAACGATTAGAAGTATAACAAATACAACAAATAAATCATTTTTACCTTTCAAAACTAGCAGGAAGTCTGAAATACGATAGCTTCGGTTTTGTTGAAGCCGAGTTCAAACAGCCGCTAGCCGTACACAACGCAATACATTCCTGGCATTTTCGGAGATAAATATTTAAACGTGACCACTCGATTCGACGCGACACGCACTACTGAGAGACTGTAACGAAGACTTAGAGGCCTCGTCGGTGCGCATGTTTGTGTGAGTGTGCTGTTTCGAGCGTTTGTAGGTAGATTCCTTACTGTCTGTCTATTATCTTTATACTGTGTCTATTACTTTTAAAACGTAGTGTCGAAAAGTTAAAGATATGAAAATTTCATTAAACATCTGTCTTAGTGTAAGTAAGAATTTGATTATTACAAAAACAAAACAATTTGACCCGAAATGGTCTGGATCGTTTATAATAATAATAATAATACATAACATACTCTTTGGGCAACACTAGCCGTCAAATCAAGTTTTGTTTTCTGCTCTTACAAATAAATTCGCAAAATATAGTGATAAGTTTTCCCATCCAAATTTCTCAATATTTACGAAAAGAGGACAGATTGAACCAAGATAATAACATAAATCTAAAAAGCAACCGATAATATAACGAAAATGAAGATAATATATAATCCATCGACAACTGTCAAGTGGTCTGTCAATGACACCATTCACTAAAAAATGCAAGAAATAACGATGTTAATAAACAAAACTTGATGATGCTTACTAGAGCAGCTTCGCGACGTGCACGCCCACCACCCCCGGACCCGTCGCTCAGCTCCGCCTCGCCACCGGATTTAGGATTACCAACGTCACCGGCGGCTGCATCCGCGTCGAGCTCGAGCGACGAGTATTTCTCTCCACCGACGTCGCCAACACCTGTGCGTCGGCAGGGGAGAGGCCGGCCACCGAACAGCTTGGGGCTTAGGAGCCAACTGGCTCCGAGTCGGGTCCCCGCTGCCGGTGGTGTGCAGCGCATGAGATGGACTCAGTCCATAAACGAAAACGTCATGCGCGCATATTATGGATCTACAGAGGGGGGAACTAACCTCACTGCGTATCGTGTCAGGATGCTGTCTCTGTTTCAGGACCTAGAACCAGCTGTCAACGTCTCGGCCCAACGATTGTCGGATCAGGTGCGGGTCATCCAGCGTAGCCACAGGCTGGATGATGCACCACTTGATAGGCTGCGCTCAGAGGTACTGAGCAACCATATCATCTCGACCCCGACACATGCCGTGGTACAAGCGCCCGCTAGTGGCGCAATGATACCGCGGCTCAATAGTCATAATAATGAGCTAGATGATAAGGTTGTCACGGTAAGTAGCCAATGCAACGATCGACTGAGGAGCGCACTGGAGGATGCGCTTCGCAAGTATAGATCAGTTCCGCCTGAACTTAGACCCCGGTTACCACGGTTAGCTATGCGTAAAAAAATAGGGCGTTGGTGTGTGCTTTGGATTCGCTGCTTGAGAACATTTTTGAGAGCAGCGAAAACCTTGTTGATACGCATTCAATCCTATATTTCGGGGCTGTTGCGGCATGTCGCTTAGCTAACGTCAAATTTCCTAATAACGACGAAGCTATTCGACCAAAACCTGCTGTACCAGTCTGGCAGTATAGGATCGAGAGGCGTATCGATGAGGCCAGAGCACTCATCGGCAAACTATACTGCTTCAAGGAAGGCAATGCACGCCCACGTGTAATGCGTTTTGTACGGCGGGCTTTCTCGGGGACTGGAATCAGCCCTCGAGAATACGCACCCCACATTACGGAGCGCATTGACTTCCTTAAGCAGAAAATTTATGCATGGGCAAGCCGTATCCGACGGTTTAAGCGGCGGGTTGAACGGTACTCACAGATTCGCATGTTTCAGAGCGATGAGAGGTGGGTATACAGAGCTTGGGAGCGACCCAATCAAAATGTGACTGACGTGTGCCGCCTGGATGATACCGCCACGAATTTATTCTGGCGCAACATCTGGTCGGTACCCGTCTGTCATGTTGAGGGTGACTGGATGCGTGAAGTTGAACGCGTGTGTAAAGCTATACCACAAATGGATAAAATAATCATTAACACTTCTGATATAGCCAAAGCAGTTCATCCGTTACCAAACTGGAAGTCTCCAGGACCGGATGGACTGCACAACTTCTGGCTCAAATGGTATAGCAGCTCGCACGCGCTTTTGGCTTCTCAATTCCAGGCATCCTTAGAGACTGGGTCTCTACCAGAGTTTTTAACGACAGGCTGTACCCACCTGCTTCATAAGAGTGGTAGTCCCACGGAACCCAAAAACTATAGACCGATTACCTGTCTGTCTACGGTCTATAAGGTTCTTACGTCCATTCTGAGAGTGAAAATAAATATGCACATTGAGTGCAACTCAATTATGTCCGCTTCTCAGAATGGATGTAGGAAATGGTCCCGTGGCACTAAGGAACTACTCCTCATTGACATGGCCATTAGCCAACAGGCTCGTCGATCCCGAAAAGATCTATCGACATGCTGGATAGACTACAAAAAAGCCTTTGATTCTGTTCCTCATACCTGGCTCATCAAGGTGCTAGAGCTTTACAAAATACATCCAAATCTACGCACGTTCCTTGAGTCATGTATGAGGCAATGGAAGACGGTACTTTGCTATCCAGGATGTCAACCGATTCGAGGAAACGATGAGCCTATATGGATCAGACGGGGAATATTTCAGGGCGACAGTTTGAGTCCATTTTGGTTTTGCTTGGCCCTGAATCCTCTAAGTACAATGCTAGAGGAGTCAGGCCTGGGCTATCGGTTGAGAAGAGGAGGTCAAAGTATATCCCACCTCCTTTACATGGATGATTTGAAACTCTTTGCCCCCAACAACTTGCAACTGATGGAACTACTGAAGGTAACTGAAACTTTCAGTAGCGCCATCAAGATGGAATTTGGTGTGGACAAATGTGCAATCATGCATGTAAAACGAGGAGAGATTATGGAATCTGAGGGAATTGAACTTTCAGATTCCATACACCTTAGATCTCTCTGCTTAACCGAAACTTATAAGTATTTGGGTATGTCGGAAGCTTTGGGCATTAATGTTGCTGACATGAAGCAATCGCTGAGGGAGCGCTTCTTTGGCCGCCTGACAAAGGTATTAAACAGCCTTTTGTCGGGAGGAAATAAGGTGCGCGCTTTCAACGGTTGGGTCATGCCGGTGTTGATGTATTCTTTCGGCATACTCAAATGGACTCAAACCGAACTGGACGCCCTGGATAGGAGGGTCCGTACACTGCTAACCGCAAATCGGATGCATCACCCACGATCATCGGTGATGAGACTGTACATCCCGCGGAAATGTGGAGGTCAAGGCTTTTTAAATGCCAAAACTCTCCACAACCACGAGATTTGCAGTCTCAGGGAATATTTCCTTAAAGCCGATGTGGGTATGCACCGAGATGTGATTGCAGTGGACAAGGGACTCACCCCGCTGACCATGGCTAAAAAGAACTGGCACAAACCTGTTATACTTACCCCAGATGACCGCAAGGAGGTATGGAAAAGCAAGGAACTTCATGGTCGCTACTATCGGGCTATTTATCGGTCCGATGTAGATTTGACAGCTTCCGTTCCCTGGCTACGCTTCGGGGATCTCTTCGGAGAAACTGAAGGTTTTGTCTGTGCAATTATGGACGAAGTTATCTTGACGAATAATTACCGGAGACATATTATGAAGGACGGGACGATTGACGTGTGTCGGCCATGCTATCGTCCTGGTGAGTCCATCAGACATATTGTCTCCGGTTGTTCACGTATAGCTAACGGTGAGTACTTGCATAGACACAATCAAGTAGCCAGAATTATCCACCAGCAACTTGCTTTGAAATACAAACTTGTCGATTCTGAGGTACCGTATTACAAGTATGTGCCCGACCCAGTTCTCGAAAATGACCATGTCACGTTGTACTGGGATCGGTCTATCATCACTGATAGGACTATTGTTGCCAATAAGCCTGATATAGTGGTGATAGACCGATTAGTGCGCCGCGCAATGATAATCGATGTTACCATCCCACAAGACGAGAATCTCGTGAAAGCTGAGAAAGAGAAACACATTAAGTATCTCGACTTAGCTCATGAGGTTGTTGACATGTGGGATGTGGACTCGGCTGTCATTGTGCTGATTGTCATATCAGTCAATGGGCTGATAGCTAAAAGCTTCGACGACCATCTGTCGAAGCTGGCTTTGCACAGCTGGATAAAGGGCCTGATACAGAAGGCAGTTCTCCTCGATACAGCTCGTATTGTGAGGAGGTTCCTTTCTCTGGAGACCTAACCACCGGTAGCTTGGACCCCGCTCCCGATACCAGTGGACTGCCATTTTTTATATTTTTAAATGTTTTTTTATTGTCACTTTTTTATAGAAAAATATTTAAAAATGTAATTTTTGAGAGGGATATGAAATAAAGGAAATAATAATAATTTAATGGTTTCAAAAAATCTTAGCACTAGGTTACATTTTTTTTATTTTAAATGGCAATTTTATGTGCTAACAAAAGGTGAAATGTACTTGAGTGGAAGAAATAAGAGTGTGTGTGTATGTAAGTATGTGTAGACTGAGTGCGTTGTGTGTGTGAAGTGTGGGTGTTCGTGATCTTTGAGTAGAAATGTGTGTGTGTGAGTGTGTCGATAATTTAGATACCCAACGTTTTAACTCTTCACCTTTAGCAGTTCTTCAGTTTCATTATAGTCAAGCTTTTGTAGGTATTGCCATACTTTCCTTTTACATTGTTTTTTGTCAATGGGTAAATATTTAAAATTTTGTTAATCATATTGTACAAATGTGGACCCAAAAAACCAAAGAACCAAGAAATCAATGTATATTAACTCTAGAACTTACCCTGTATTCGCGACTCATGAGGATTTCTGGACTCGGGTAGCCTAGTTTGGTTTATACGGCTATATATTTATATATTTTATTATAGATATATTTTCCATTTGCATTTTTTTATTCTCCGGGGAAACATAAAATATGTACTTACTATCTATAATATGTAATAAATAGTTTTTTTTACTACTGATGAGCCTACTCTTAACCTCGATCTCGCCTGATGGTAAGCGATAGATGAGGTCTACGATGGAACGAGCGAGCCCAGAAGGTGCCTATTTATTCTTGCTTTAAAGGCTGAAAGGTCATAAGTGGCAGGGAACACAGAAGCCGGCAGAGAAATCCACGGCTTGGCTGTGCGCACAATGAATGTGGAGGAGAAGCGCTTGGTACGACAAGACGGTATATCAACCAAGTGTGGGTGGTACCCAGCCGTGCGTCTGGTAGACTGGTAGTGAAAGGGAGATGGAAGAATCAGTTCACTATATCTACCAACCTCTTGGTAATGGAGTGAGCCATGTTGTTTTGAGTATCAAAAGTGTATCGCTAATAGCGATACTGTTTTACGGTATTATTCACGATACGCCATTGATATACTAAAAACCCAAGATGCACACTCAACGTCTCAAAACCGTCCGCATAAAATGAGTGCTTAATTTTAATTTATGCGCTCATTTCAAACAGTAACGACAAATTTCAATGGCCGCGTTTTCAGTGTCGAAACAATGTATTATGGCATTATGGCATCTTTTTTATTTTAGTCGCATAATAAAAATTACCCTGTTGAACAAATAATGGAGTTGATTTTTTTTTTCTTGTATTTATTTATTTTTATAATATATTTCTTGTATTTTTTTATTTATATGCTTTATTGTCCATATTGTCCATACTAATATTATAAATGCGAAAGTAACTCTGCCTAAGCCGCTGAACCGATTTAGATTAAATTTGGCATGGGAATAGTTTAGGACCGTGGGAAGAACATGGGATAGTTTTTATCCCGAAATTCCCACGTGATCAGGATTTACGCGGGAAAAACCTCTACGCGAACGAAGACGTGGGCAAAAGCTATTATTTAAGAATAGATAAAAATAAACTTTATTGTACACCAAAAGTTAAACACATCTATTTTACAATCTATACTAATATTATAAAGCGGAAAAGTTTGTTAGTTTGTTTGTTTGTTTGTTTGTTTGTTTGCTTGAACGCGCTAATCTTCGAAAGTACTGGGTGGATTTGGATGAAATTTGGTATGGAAGTAGCTTGAAGCTTGAGGAAGGTTATAGGCTACTTTTTACCCGACTGCAAAAAAGGAGAGTTATGTTTTTACCGTGATAGAATCCACGGGAGCGAAGCCCCGCGTGAGTACTAGTAATTAATACTAATTTAGTTTTTGGCAAATATGTACACGTTATATAATATACTGAAGGAGAAAAGGTCGTCAATTTTACGGTTTTTTTAATGTGCATAAATAAAATAAATAAATAATTTATTGAACATAAAAATATTACATCTTTCAAGTGAAGCCCCTGACTTCTATGCTAAGTGAGCCTGTGTTACAGGAATCAGTGTCCTACGCTAGACATTAAAACACATTTCAATTTTTATGTAATAAATTACAAACAAAAAGTAACATTAGAAGGTATTGAGAACAAAAGAAATAAACGCGAAACGTGTATGTGTGTGTAAGTTTGAGTGTATGGGCGTAATTGCGTGTGTGTGTGTGTGGGTGTGAGTGTGTGTCTGGAACTCTGGACGCGGGTGCGTTAACATGAGTGTGTGTTTTGAATAGCTTAATTTACTGTACTGACGAAATGTTTTTTTAATATCGTCATAGCTCAAAGACTGAAGCCATGGTTTTAAAATTTGTTTGACCTTATGTCACATAAGCATCTAAATTGAGATAGTTTTATTTGCTCTATTAGATAGTAGTAGTAGATCCTAGAACTTAATGCCTAAAAGTATCTAGACGTAAATTTAGTGTGACATTTGGGAACTTTACAAACGGGAAACCCAGTGCGTTTGCTTATTAAATCTGGGCTTACTGGTAACAATCTGTGTTTACGTATATGGTACAGAGGATATATATTGGGAATTGTAAGTACTTGAGCTTCCGAGTATAGCAGTCCAGTGGGATAAATTCGTTTTTTGAACGACATCACTTTAAGTATTGCCCATTGTGGGCGTTCCGCTCTTAGTATTACAATTTTAAACGTCCCTCCCCATACTGGAATAATTTAAGTGATTTAATAATAGAATAAAAATATATTTTAAGTATATCAATTCATCATGGGATAACTTATGGGTTCACGACATGCGCTAATGATAAAAGTGTGTGTGAGTGTTGCTTTGGCGTAACACCAATCTCATTAAAAACTTATTATTTTTATACTTTAGTTTTTCTCGTGACCAAATACGATGCGGAGAACGGACATCAATCGTCAGCCAACAAAGGCGAGAGATATTTTTTATGGCGAATTTTTTTGACGAAGATAGTATGTATATCACGGCAAAAGGTATAAGCTTTATTGAATTGAAAAAATTAATAAACGATTTTAACAGTTAATATTTGTTTCATTGATATACACATGTTCTACCCAAAAACATTTACGCTATAATTACGTCTTTAGAACACAATTTAATAAACTTATAATAATAACAAAAATGTCTTATGAAAAAAAAATTATATAATGTGTAAGTCTCCACTCAAGGCCTTGTCCTATCGAGCAACGTCAGTCGTAAAATTCGATTTTCTTTCGCACACTGCTTTGTAAAAACAACTTTAAACAATTTTCATAAGGTGGAATTTGCAAAAACTTATTTTATACTTATAGCATTACTATTACTACGTAGGTGGTGAGTGTTTGGCGACAGTTTCGAGCGTCACTTGTTCGAGACTGTGCATCTTGGGTTTTTAGTATATCAATGCGATACGCTTACAAATATCCCTATACATGATTTCTTTGTTTGAAACAATACAGATTCGATCAAATGATTAAATACGTACCCTATATGGAAAATCGAATTCTTTTTCTTACTTTTGAAACTTTTATTCGACTACAGCAGAAAACCTAGAAAAGTGACATACACTGGAAGAGCCATAAACTGTCGATTCATCGTTACGAGATTCATGACCACGTGAGCTTTTCTTATGATTTCGGATATCTTCTCCGATTAAGTAAATTGTTAATGTTCTTGACATGCTCTATCGATTCGTCATTTAGATCGGTCTGAATCGATACTGTACCATTTTCTTAGAAATCATAAGACGGCTCAATTGGCGTACAGAGAACTTGTATTCAAAGTTTGCAGTTTAACCGTGTCCTCATTATTTTCAAGTATAGTATAATCAAAACCTCGTTGCCTTATCGTGCGAGTGTGAAACCATGGCTTGTGTTACCAAGAGCTGGGTGTTAGCCAACTACTGCACGTATCTGGGCGACAAAATTACTATGTCCTCTGCTATGTAAGTTACTCGTAGTTGGAAGATTTAGACGTTGGTTTTGGAATGTCTAAACGTTGGTGCTGTGTAGGTTGCTTCCTGGAGGACCTTGCAGCATGCAGGCTGGTAGAGACATAGTTCCAGTTAATTTTCTGGAATCATGTATATTTTTTTTTGCTCAAAATAATGCATTAAATTACACGTTACAATACAGTTTCACATAATAAGTACTATACCTACAAACGTGTGGGTGAGATAAGGAAAAGCAGTCCGGTCCCCTGAGATATTATGGAGTAAAGATTACATAGTCTTACACAAAATCAGACAATTGAGCGTAAATACAATTATACACACATATCTCATGACAGACATGAGATGATGTTTGATTTGCCTATCAATCCATTTTATCAACCTATTTTTCCATTTCAATGTACTCCAAATTAACATTTCTAATCCATCCATACTTCCATATCCATACTAATATTATAAATGCGAAAGTAACTCTGTCTGTCTGTCTGTCTGTCTGTCTGTCTGTCTGTTACCTTATCACGCCTTAACCGCTGAACCGATTTACATGAAATTTGGCATGGGAATAGTTGAGGACCCTGGGAAGGACATAGGATAGTTTTTATCCCGATGTAAGGTTCCCGCAGGATAGTTTTCGAATTGTATCTTTGTTGCTCTTTCACGCAAAAACTACTGAACGTATCTCAATGAAATTTGGTAAGGAGACAGTTGACATCCTGTAAAAACACATTAGCTACTTTTATCCCGGAATTCCCACGGGTTTGGGATTTACACGGGGAAAACCTCCCACTCGAACGAAGTCGCGGACAAAAGCTATCCATACCTTAATACTAATAATATAACTCCATACTTTCATATCCATATCCATACTATCCATACTTCCATATTTATCAATACTTCCAAGCTAATCCATACTTCCATACTAATATTATAAATGCGAAAGTAACTCTGTCTGTCTGTCTGTCTGTCTGTCTGTCTGTTACCTTATCACGCCTTAACCGCTGAACCGATTTACATGAAATTTGGCATGGGAATAGTTGAGGACCCTGGGAAGGACATAGGATAGTTTTTATCCCGATGTAAGGTTCCCGCAGGATAGTTTTCGAATTGTATCTTTGTTGCTCTTTCACGCAAAAACTACTGAACGTATCTCAATGAAATTTGGTAAGGAGACAGTTGACATCCTGTAAAAACAAATTAGCTACTTTTATTCCGGAATTCCCACGGGTTTGGGATTTACGCGGGGAAAACCTCCCACTCGAACGAAGTCGCGGACAAAAGCTATCCATACCTTAATACTAATAATATAACTCCATACTTTCATATCCATATCCATACTATCCATACTTCCATATTTATCAATACTTCCAAACTAATATTATAATAATACGAAAGTAACTGTCTGTCTGTTACCTTTTCACGCCTAAACCGCTGAACCGATTTAGATGAAATTTGGCATGGGAATAGTTTAGGACCCTGGGAAAAACATAGCATAGGTTTCGTCCCGGAAATCATTCCTAAAGGATGTAAAAGGGGTGTTAGGATTTCGTATAGGGAATCAATAATGTCCCCGCCCTACCCACACACATAATACACTTAGACCGCTAAACCGATTTGGATGAAATTTTGTATGGAGATAGTTTTAGACCCTGGAAAAGACATAGTATAGTTTATTCCCGGAAATCATTCCTAAAAGATGTAAAAATGGTGTTGGAATTTCGTATAGGGAATCAATGATGTCCCCGCCCTTCCCACCCACATAATACACTTGACCGCTAAACCGATTTGGATGAAATTTGCTATGGAGATAGTTTTAGACCCTGGAAAAGACATAGGATAGAATAGATAGATATCCTGGAAATCATCCCTTAAGGATGTAAAGGGGTGTTGGGACTTTGTATTCCCCCTCTCAATTCATTCAAATCGCGTATTCAAGAACCACTCACAACATTTTTTTTAAACTACACAACTGCATGTAGGCTATACAAATCTTTGTTTAGAGCTGGGGTCGAACCCACGTCATGCACCAGTTAACAGTTACGCCAACCGTGTCGCTTAAATTTTAACCAATCAAGTTAATATACGAATCATTTCTATTTCAAAATCGGGGCAATATGCGTTTGCCCTTTTGAAAATAGGAGAAGATCGTGTGGCAACAGATATCAACGGGATGATTTATTTGAGCTGAACTGAATCTGAAACTGAAGCTGAAACTGAAGCTGAAACTGAAGCTGAAACTGAAGCTGAAACTGAAGCTGAAACTGTAGCTGAATCTGTAGCTGAATCTGAAACCAAAACTGAAACCAAACTGAAGCTGAAACTGAAACTGATGCTGAAACCAAAACTGAAGCTGAAGCTGAAACTGAACCTGAAACTGAAGCTGAAACTGACGCTGAAACCAAACTGAAGCTGAAACTGAAACTGATGCTGAAACCAAAACTGAAGCTGAAGCTAAAACTGAAACTGAAGCTGAAAATTAATTAAATTAAAATTAAGCTGAAACTGTAGCTGAATCTGAAACTGAAACACAAACTAAAGCTGAAACTGAATCTGAAACTGAATCTGAAACTAAAACTGAAGCTGAAACTGATGCTGAAACCAAAGCTGAAGCTGAAACTGAAACTGGAACTGTTGCTGAAACTGATGCTGAAATCAAACTGAAACTGAAGCTGAAACTGAAACCAAACTGAAGCTGAAACTGAAGCTGAAGCTGAAACTGAAACTGACGCTGAAACCAAACTGAAACTGAAACCAAACTGAAGCTGAAACTGAAACTGATGCTGAAACCAAAACTGAAGCTGAAACGTTTTTTTTTATTTTTATTTAAAATAGGTTCGCGTTTGACCACCTGAAATTGAAACTGGAACTGAAACTGTAGCTGAATCTGTAGCTGAATCTGAAACCAAAACTGAAACCAAACTGAAGCTGAAGCTAAAGCTGAACCTGAAGCTGAAACTGGAACTGTAGCTGTAACTGACGCTGAAACCAAACTGAAGCTGAAACTGAAACTGAAGCTGAAACTGTAGCTGAATCTGTAGCTGAATCTGAAACCAAAACTGAAACCAAACTGAAGCTGAAACTGAAACTGATGCTGAAACTGAAACTGAAGCTGAAGCTGAAACTGGAACTGTAGCTGAAACTGACGCTGAAACCAAACTGAAACTGAAGCTGAAACTGACTATAAAATACAAATAAAATAAGGTATACTTACAGTTCTAATATATCTGGTGTTCTTGACTTGTTGCAGCTCCTTAGAACTTATATAATAATAATTATGTTTATTTCCAAAACAACTTAAAAGTACTTAACAATCGCAATGTGGCAACAATTTCTGTAACAACTTATGCTTTCCTAAACATCGTGCAAGCGAAAAGCTGTAGAGCTATGTGATAGCATGCGTTTTATTGTGAAACTCCGATCCGGTCAGCATAAACCGGATGAATAATAACAACATATTTATCAGAACCGCTCGCATTTATCACCAAATGATATTTATTTCAAGGGTTCGTTACGCGCCGGCTAATTGCCGCGTCCCCGGACCAGCTTCCGTCCATAAATTATTATGTGGCGCAAGTTGTGGGGGTTTAGCGTGTCGTGCATTGACTTCTGATCTTCATCGCCAGAATTTTATATTCTCCTGGTAGCCTATAAGCTTGTAGTGAGAGAAGTCAATGGCACGATGTTCGACGATCCCGCAATACTGACATTTTGTTTAGTGTGAAGTTATCTCATCTTCCTTCTATATTCTTTTACCATTCTTGGTAAGGCATTTACCAAAGCATCAGAATTTTGTAACTAGTGCGAAAAATGAAAAGATATACTGGATGTAGTTTATAGACCGAATGACGATTGTGGAAGCATAAAGGAGCTTATTAAAGCCTCTAATTTATATAACACAATTATTATTGAATCATTCATGTTGATCACAGTTATGATATTTTGAACGAAGAGGCGGACCCGAATTCATCATCTACCAGGTCAACAAAGAACAGAGTAGGTTAGTCAGTAGAAGTCTGAAACTCCCTTCCTTCACTCCACCCAGAGCAGGAGGAGTCATTTAATGCTTTTCCCACAAAAAGAGATTAAGAGATTTAAAATCGCGCTTCCTATAAACCCGCTATCTGCACATATTATGGCACACACTCCCGCGACTGTTCCAGGCTCTCGTGTTGCCGACGCCATTAGTTTTGTTTCTTGCAGACTACTCCCGGATAACCGGGACTTTCTGAAGAATAAATTAGTTAATGAACCGGAGGAATATTACTCTACTGGTTGCGCAGCGGTTATTTGATAAAGGTGTTGTTATTTATGCTCTGTTGGACCCATGTTATACTTATATTACAGCCACCTGGCTTGAGTAACTCAATCATTTTGGCGTACGGCGCGTGTAATCGGCGAGATTAACCTTCAGCCGTGCTGTTATCCTGGTACATTGTTTTGCTGTTAACCTGTGCATGCTTTTCTAATATTAATTAAGTTGATGAAAAATTGAGTTAAATCTTGTTGAGTAGAATAATTAATTTTAGTTTTACATACGGACATTTTAATAAAACCTATTAAATGTTTATGAACTACTAGCTTTTGCCTGCGGCTTCACTCGGGTGTACAGTGGTGCATCAGGTGTTCCAGTTTCAGAAATCACTTATATTGCCTAAATCATTCAAATCCGTCTAGTATAATTAAGAAATTAGTGTGTACCAATAGATAAACAGACGACATACACCCACACACAGATTTTATAGTAAATCTATCTACTACTGTTTCTAAACCCCCCTCAATTATATTTTTGTAAATAAATTCCATGTACTGGCACATTTTTTACTGTTATATTTTATGTATAAATTGATTATGGTTCTTAGGGTAGGGTATGGGTAGCTAGAAGTTCGCAGAAGTAAGAATATTGGTTCATAACAATAGTACATTGTGTATTAAGGGCGGTAAGTAAGGAATTATGATCGAGGCTCTAGTAGAAGCCCGAAGTCGGAGACTGAGGGCTTTCTGAGTCGACGTTCGTAATTCCCGTAGGTACCGCCCGTGAAACATACAATGTTTTTCATCACATTTATTATTTTCACATTTATTTTTATTATTTTTTGTTTTTTCACAATCCGTTGTCCAGAATGTGTAGTCAATATAATGTAATATGCTCTAATTTAGATTTGTTTTTGAACAGTTTTAACGAATTTAGAAATTTGCTCTATAAAATGTAATTACAACCATAATTATCATTTAGTATCATTTAGTAACTTTAAGCTTGATATTAACAGAACCCAACCGTCACTAATGAAGTATATTAAACAATGAATGCTGTGTACAGTAATAATTGGACCTCAGATTTATGTAATGTATGTATATTGTTATAACTGTACTAAATGCCTTAGTCTGTAGTCTGTCTCTGTACTTATTAAAATAAAATAAATAAAATAAAATAAATTTGCGAGTAAATAATAGTAGATTATTAACCAAGGGGATAAAGCAGTGTCTTCTGTCGCGGGTGACGATTTAAATCGCGAGCATAACGAAGGACTCGAGGTTTACTCCCGAGCGTAGCGAGGGTGTTAAAAACTTAAATCGTCGAGCGAAGCGAGGGATTTAAGACGAGTCCGGAGTGTAGCGAGGGATTTAAGTTCACCAAAGACTAAGACAGCTTTATCACCGAGGAAAATACTCTACTTTTCGTACCAATTGCGAAAAAATTAACACAATAATAATATGAGATAAGCATTTATTAAAAATAATGACAAGCAAAAGTAAAAATAAACTTAACGATTATGTATTTGAAGAAAACAAAAACGCGGCAAATTCCTAGACTAATATTTTTTTGTCGGAAAAGCAAAGGCATCAAGCTCATACGGCCTCGACGGTTTTCGTAATTTTATTTAATAATCATAACTGCATTTTTGTGGCATAGAATGTCACTTTCTTGAGCAAGTGGTACGAAAATAAAATTATAGGACAGAAACAACTTACTTATTTATTAAAATTTATAGTCACTGTACATCATTAATTGTTTTTGTTGGCGGTATTGCATTTAAATAACACTCATCGGACGACGCCGACGACATTTTTTTATAACTTTTTTACTTGTCTTCAAATACAAAAGGTAAATAAATAATTATGAATTATAGCTTTAATACAAAAGTCAGTACAACTATTATTACGCAACTTACGAAATAAGTGAACTTTTTTTAAGCGGATGGCGGGCTTTATGCCCACACCACAGATTATACAAATGTTTCGTTCAGAAACGTTAAGGGCAAATACTTACGTAGGTATACTGCCATGACGGAGTGTAAAATATATAAATAATTTCGACGGTTTGATACAAAAAAGTATTAAAATCGATTATTAAGAACATTAGTTGAGTATTTAAGTAACATGTAGCGAGATTGCAATGACATTCCTGTTTAGATAACATTTTAAGAAAATTTTTCAATTGCGTGTAAACTCCTTGCTTGAACTTGCATGACCTGTGTGCTGTGCTATAAATTAAAAAAAAATTACTCACCGACCTTGGGTTTCATGACAAAAAGAAAGCCCGAGGGTTTTATATGGGGCATTACGGCCAAGTTAACCTGTATGTTTAGATACTGTTTACGTGCAAGTGTGATGAAAAAAATAATTTACATAGCTATGTTAAGGTAGACCAGATGCAGCTCAAAGTATTTTCGATTAACCAACCTACAATTGGACGGCCAACCTAACTTTGCCCTGTCCAGGTGGAGCAGAAGGGAGTGACAGACTCCTATTGACAAAAAACCCCAACCTGTTCTACAATGTCCTGGGGTCACGATATCTCATTAGAACGTTCCCTTAAGCTCGGCAGGAATTAGCTTTGGAATGCTCTTTGAGGCACGCGTGGAACACGACGCCCCGTCAATACGGGTTGCCTTATCTCCATATTGCTTAGTCTTTCAGAATCTTCAAAATCAGTATTCCTTAAAAAAGATCAGCAGTTTATGTAACAAAAGTTAAATTGAAACAGAACCAAGTTTTATGTATAATTTCCGTTGATTGTTTAAATTTTATTTTCCCGTCGCCGTTCCAACTCTTTTGTGGCCTCGACCGTAACTCGTAAACTTGGTTTTATTCGAATGAAGTCACGGAATATTTGTGAAAGGTATATCTACCACAAAACTACAAACTTTTATAGTCTTCAAAGATAGTGAGACATTTGGTATTTCCTGCTCAAGGTGGAGCGGAAGGGAGTGTAATTTAGAAGTTCCTACTAATTTTAATTGTTTTGTCTAGTGTAATAAGCGCTTTGTTTGTTGAAAAATAAACAGGTTCGTGCCTCGGGGTGGATGGTGGACATCATCAGAAAGTTGCGCTGTGATTAGGAGGGTGAGGTTAGTTATACAGAGTTGATACGACAGAGGGGCATTAAATTACACTACGTATACTATACGTGTTTAGTGTTAATATTTGGTCCGGTAAAAAAATAAAAAGAGCCAAAATTTTTTTTTTCAAACAAACTTTATATATATTTTTTTTAATTTAAAATAGGTTCGCGTTTGACCACCATCTCACCTGATGGTAAGTGATGATGTGGTCGAAGATGGAGCACGCTTACCTAAAAGTAACCTATTCACTCTTGACTTAAAGACTCCTAGGTTATAGCTATCGGGAAACACAGACTCCGGCAGGGAATTCCACTCCTTAGCCGTACGCATAATGAAGGTATTCCCAAAACGTTTTGTGCGTATGGGTGGGATGTCCACCATGTAACGATGGCGCTTCGCCGTTTGTCTCGTAGTCCGATGATGGAACGGGCTTGGTGGAATTAGATTGTGTAATTCCATCGCACACTCCCCGAAATGTAACCGATAGAAAACCGATAGACTTGCAACTCGTCGTCGATGTTCAAGGCTCTGGAGCTTTGACTCGACCAGTGCATCGTTGCCAATGAGTAAAACGCAACCACCTTTGTAAATAAATATGACTGACCTTAAATACCTAGGTAACAAAGTGGCAACATAGCGCGGCGTATGTTATCTCTTGTCTTGGTCAGATTTATCGCTTTAAGGTGCATCTCATCAAAATCATTTGCGACTAAACTACTTCTCCTATTTCATTGATTTTTGGTACAAAGCTTGAAAAATGGTACCTAGTATACGCAATTTAAAGGAAAGCCCCTCGGTCGTATCAACTCTGTATATTTATAGGAAACTATGTCTTAATCTTTGCCTAAACACTCCCTGTGTTAGATTCCTACTGACTCAAAATTCACCCTATTCCTTAAGTTGCCCGTACGTTCCGGGCTGCGGTATTTCGTTAGAACATCCTGGCAGGCATTGGTCCTATCAAACCCCGTCACTAGTGATGAATACTCTCTGAGGCGCGTATGGAACAAGACGCACCGTCCACCTAGATGTCAACCATATTTATTTCCTTAGTTGTTCCTTTATATTAAACTAGTACTCACGCGAGGCTACGCTCCCGTGGATTCTATCACGGTAAAAACATAACTCTCCTTTTTGCAGTCGCGTAAAAAGTAGCCTATAACCTTCCTCAAGCTTCAAGCTACTTCCATACCAAATTGCATCCAAATCCACCCAGTACTTTCGAAGATTAGCGCGTTCAAGCAAACAAACAAACAAATAAACAAACTTTTCTGCTTTATAACATTAGTATAGATTTAATAGTAATATCATAAAAACTCGTAAGCAAAGCAAAGATTACGGCATAGTTTCCTATAAATATATAACTGAACTCCGTCCTCGTGTAACTTAAGTTTTTAAAAGACGCAATTCAAGTTAGTCTTTTAAATGTTTAAGGAGCAGTCTACTGGTAAAAATAAATTAAACTTTTAATAGGACTGTAGAGGTTTTGCTTGCAATACTGATGTAAATGGGTAATTATTATTTTTAAGTTTCTGGTCGGACGTTAAAAGGAAAGTACGAGGATTAACTTTTGATTCGGTTGTTGGCAAGACCTTTTTATCTCTCACTTCGGTTTTTGAGCTCCATTTTCCGGTTGAATGCTTTCCGTTTGTCATAATTAATGTTACCTTTAGCCCTCGTCAACTCTCTGTTGGATATTAACTTTTTCACTTTTTACTTCATTTTGTGGCATAAGCTGACACTCTTAATTAATCCGTAATTTGTTTATTTAAACCTCTAACGTATTTCAGAGAGCAAGCTGAATAATCATTTAAATAGAGCTACCAAACACGGCCGTTCCAACAGGATTGCAATCTGACCATCTCTTTATGTAAAACAACAAAAAAAATAATTAAAAAGACGCTTTGAAACGGCCCAAAGCCTTTTCTTAGTAATTACATTGCTCTTTCCCTGGCGTTAAGATTTCACGACGGGGTGATTTATAAATAAAAGGCCCCCAAATGAGCTCTTCCAGGTCTATTTAGTTATCAGCGAAATTGTCTTGTCTAGTGTAATAAGCGCTTTGTTTGTTGAAAAATAAACAGGTTCGTGCCTCGGGGTGCACGGTGGACGTCATCAGATAGTTGCTCTGTGTTCTGTGAATAGCGGGGTGAGGTTGCTGAAACATTATAATGAGCAAATTCAGTGGGTAATTGTGAATGGCTATAATCTTTATTGAGTGGTAGAAGTGGGATATTTAGCCAGTTATTTTAAATTTAAGCTTTGTTTTGTTTCTATTTTAATCTTTATTTATAATCACATATATATATATATATAAATGTAATTTATATATATATATATAAATTACATTTTTAAATATTTCTATAAAAGACATCCATCCTCACTGACAAGTGATGATGGACTAATCTCAGTATAATGTAATATGGCCATTATCGAGAACTGGGTCGGGCACATACCTATAATACGGCACTTCCGCTTCGACAGGAGAATATTTCAGAGCAAGTTGCTGATGAATAATCTTTGCTGCAAGGTTGTGCCTGTGCAAGTACTCTCCATTATCAAGATGAGAACAACCAGAGACAATGTGGCGGATTGATTCACCCGGACGGTGACATGCCCGACACATGTCAACCGTGCCATCCTAAACAATAAATTTACGATAGAGAGAAAAACCAAAGAGTATGTAATACACTATGAGAAAACGTATTTTAAAAGATAACGTTTATCTAAATTTTCAGATTTTGTGCGCAAAAGCATCAGCTGGGTGTCCATTACGGACCCTCCACACCCCTCTGCTCCAACCGATCCTCCCGATCCCATAAAAACTGGTTACGGTAAGTGTCGTCTGGATGATCCAGACGGCTATGGTGGCGTCTACCCCAAAAAAACTATCTTGAGTAGGGAAATGGCTGTAGCAGCCACCCAATCGATGCCCACCCAAGCCTCGTGGTGGGCATTAAAGCATATATTTTGTCTGATAAAGGACCTTTTATTGTCCACGTGTCTAGGTTCGAACCGGATCCCTCTGCTGGTACCTACTGAGACGCTAAGCGAGCGTGCGATCTCGTTAGCCACTTGATCCAAAAGTTATGCAGTCCATCCGGCCCTGGAGACTTCCAGTTAGGCAGCGGACGGACTGCATGGGCTATATCTTCGGGGCTGATGATGATTGCCCCCATTTCTGGTGTCCTATTTTAATTATTGTTAATTGGTTTTACACCGTTTTTTGGACAGTAAATAATTAAATATTTTTTCTATTCTGGTTATTCTATTAAAATCAGGCAAATAAAGCTATACTTTTTAAATCAAACGATACAACAAAGCGTCTAGGCACGTATTCTTTTGGTATAATTTTGCAAACCTTTCGAGTTATGTTTTTTTTTATATATACATAATGAGCTCACTCTTGACCTCGGTCTCGCCTGATGGTAAGCGATAGATGAGGTCTACGATGGAACGAGCGAGCCCAGAATATGTCTGTTTACTCTTGCTTTAAAGGTTGAAAGGTCATAAGTGGCAGGGAACACAGAAGCCGGCAGAGAATTCCACAGCTTGGAAGTGCGCACAATAAATGTGGAGGAGAAGTTTTGTACCTAATAACCCATCTCACCGTGATTATTAAAACTATACCAAAAGGCCAAAATTAAAAAGAGTCGAGAACAAGAAAGGCATTTTTAAGAAACATTTTGATCGTCTATCATTTACATGTTGAAAGAATAGAATAGAATAGAATAGAATAGAATTTTATTTTGCAAATATGGGTACATAATAGTTCTTAAGATTACATTTAGCTCAGCCACATTTTACCAATCGGCATGCAAACATTTGAAATTATTTATATCATTATTATTTAGATCAATTTATAAATTACTATTATAAAATTTTAAATCATCAACTTAATTAAAAATATATGTTTGTATTAAAAGGAAACTATAAATTAGTGTCATTAGATTATATACCATGTCATTATCATTACTATTACAAATATCATTATTATTACAATTCCAAAAAATAAAAACTTAATCAAAAAATGAGAAATCAAAATGTCAAAGATCAAAATGTCAAAAATCAATAATCAATAATGTCATACAACTAAATTTCAAAAATCAAGATGTCACTAATTAACAAATCTTTTTATCCGATAGGAACTCAGTTACACTGTAGTACGTTTTATCTACCAAAAAATTCCGTAATCTACTCTTAAATTGTGCTGTATTTAAAGCTTTCCAACTACTCGGTAATTTATTGTAAATAATTGGGGCCATGCAAGAAACGCTCTTACGCATTAAAGTGGTTCGACATGATACTTGACATAATTTGCTGTTGTCACGCCTATTCCTTGGGAATACAACAGCCAGGCGCTCAAAACGAGATGGATTTTGCTTGACAAACATAGCTACTTCGAAAATGTATATACAGGGAAGTGTCAAGATTTTATGTAGCTTAAAATAAGGCGCGCAACTGTCTGTCGATTTAAGTTTTAATATTGATCGGAGACATCTTTTCTGGGCCTTAAAAGCTATATCTCGATCAGTTGAGTTCCCCCAGAAAATGACACCGTAGCGCAAGTGTGATTCAACTATTCCGTAGTAAGCCGTAAGAACTGTTTTGACATCTACTATGGAGGATAATCTATATAACACATATGCGGATGAACTCAATTTTTTACACAAAGTGTCTATATGTGCTTTCCAGTTTAAGTGGCAATCTATTTGCAACCCTAAAAATTTGGTATCCTCTGCTTCCTCAATTTTGTCATTTTTGTAATGGATGTTGAGATTAGTTCCGCCGGGTGTACGTTGTCTAAAGTGAATTATCTTTGTCTTACCTAAATTAATATTTAAATTATTTTCGTCTAGCCATTTAATTAGTGCGTCAAGAGAATTATTTATGTCATTTTCGTATGTATTTGTACTTTTACATGAGATTGTTATAGTGCTATCGTCTGCAAACATAGTTATAGGATATTCAAGGGACTTGGGCATATCATTAACATAACTTACAAATAAAAATGGGCCTACTACGGTTCCTTGTGGTACACCGTATGAGATTTTACGTTCTCGAGACCTTATAATGTCCTCATGTTTGGTAACTATGTTAATGTTGCTAACTTCGGTTATTTGTGTTCTGTTTTCCAGATAAGATTTTATAAGTTCGAGCACGTTACCTCTAATGCCATAGGCTTCTAATTTATTAAGTAGTATATTATGATGGACATAATCGAACGCCTGGGTCATATCGCAAAATATAGCGCATATGGGGGATCGTTTATCCATACTTCTCATAATAGGACTCAAAAAGTCATAAATTGCCATATTGATAGTTCTGTGCTTTCTGAATCCTTTTTGTTCTTCGCAAAGTATATTATATTTTTCCATATAATTATATAATTCCCTACAAATGTATTTTTCAAAGATCTTCGAAATAACTGGTATGAGCGAAATAGGTCTATAATATTCCATCGACTCCTTATCTTCTTTCTTAAATAAGGGTTTTATTATAGATGTTTTTAAAGCATCTGGATATTTACCTGTACAAATAATAAGGTTTAATATGTGGCTTAAATGTTCGCATATCGTGGTTGAGACAGACTTCAGTATCTTTGTGGCGATTCCATCAATACCAACACTGTTAGTATTTTTTAGCGACATTATTATTTTATTCAAATCGTGTGGTGTGCTGGGTGCCATAAACATTGAGTTATGTTTCATAGACGAGATGCATGTTTTCGGCTTACAGTCAACATCTATTTTCGGACGTATTTTGTCAACGAAAAAGTCATTAAAAGCACTAGCGATATCATAAGGTTTGTATAAAATTTGATTACCAACTTTAAGTTTCTCTATTCGTTGTTTAGGGATATTGTATTTTGTCTGATTAATTACCTGCCATGTAGTCTTTGATTTATTCTTAGATCGCTGTATTTTGTGGTTATTTTGAGCTTTTTGTGTCAAGTTAATTATTTTATTATATAATCTAGAATAGGTAGTGAATTTCTTTTTGTTTTCATGGGTGGGTTTCAACCTGGATCGCCACAAAAGTTCTCTTTTTTTCCTACTGCATAATTTAACGCCTCGTGAAAGCCATTTTGGTTTATTGATTAGGTTTATTTTTATTTCTTTATACGGAAAACATAACTCGTAAAATAACTTGAATGTGTCAATAAATTGATTGTAAGCTAAGTTGGAATCCTCAGTAAGATATATCTCCGAAAATTTGAGACTACTTATGCTATTTTTAAATTTCTCTATATTATCGTTACTATAATCTCTTCTAGTTATATACCAGGATTTGATATTATATACATTAGGAACTGGACATTGTAGTAGCTGTGCTGTATGGTCTGATAAAGCAAACTCAAGTACATCTGTCTTACAACTCTTCTTAAAATTATGCGCAAAATTATCTATACATGTCCCACTAGCCATTCGAGTTGGCTGTTTAAGAGCAAGTTTCAAATTGTGACCTAGTAGTAGATACTCAAGTGCAACTGAATTGTTACTGGGTTTTAATACATCAATATTAAAATCGCCTGCAATTACAACATTCTTTGAACGCCTGTTAGATATTTCTTTAAGCAAAGTTTCAAGTTTATCAAAACAGTAATTTAAATTCCTAGCGTTTGGTACTCTGTAAATACATACAACTATTAATTTATAATTAATAAGCTCGACAGCACAACATTCAAAAACCCCTGGTGATGACAGCTTCGATATTTGAGGAATTTCCTTCCATTGGTGGCAAGTATTAACCATTATACATGTTCCTCCTCTCTTCTTTTCCTGTCTACTATAACATGCCGCTAAACTGAAATTTGGTATGAACAGATGCTTTTCGTGACCTTTCATGATGAAATGTTCGGTAATACATATAATATCTACATTAAAGTTTGTATCAGATAGTTCATTCAAGCATACCGTAAGAGCATTTGATTTATTTAGTAAACCTGCAATATTTTGGTGTAAAATGTTAATGTATTTACTGGAGAAAAAACTGCTCTTTTGACTCACTTTGAACTTTGAAAATGAGGAACGTTTTAAAAAATGTTTATATTGTTGTGTTTTCTTTGTGCGTATAGCTAAGCAGTAGATTTCCTTACCGGAGTCTGTGTTTCCTGATAGTTATAACCTGGGGGGTTTAAGTAAAGAGTGAATGGTTACTTTTAGGTAAGCATATGAAGCACGCTTTGACCACATTGTCGCTTATCATCAGGGGAAATGGTGGTCAAACGGGAGCTTATCAAGAAGAAAAATAAATGTTTGTCTATTATAGTACAATTCTAATTAAAATTCGCTGCCTTCGTCTCTCAGTTCTCCCCTTTACTTGTATTTGCGTTTTTTTGCTTCAAAACTTCTGTTTGCGAAGTTATCTCGCTAAGATTGTCCTTCAAGTGTAATCAGATTTCATGTTCTCCGCATCTTAATTGTGAGATGTAGGCCTTTAATTATTTTTGTATAGGGAAAGGATTTAATTGCATTGTTTTTATTTTGGATCGAAGTATAAATGTATAAGTACTCTGGAAGTCTTTGAAATAAAAAAATGGGAACGATTATGGGCGCTCAAGAAGGTAACGAATTAAGTAAAATAATTCAAATTTACTTGAGTTCTCTTAAAAATCTTCATGTATAATAGTAATTTCTTCTACATATTTTGTGTTGCTGTTTAGGGTTCCGTACTCGAAAGGTAAAATACGGAACCCTTATAGATTCGTCATGTCTGTATCTCTGCCGTCAGTACAGCAGGGGTTACTATAGTATGCGATTTTTGCCACCTGGGTAAGCGATAATGTAGTCGATGATGAAGCACGCTTATCTAGAAGTAACCTATTCAATCTTGACTTAAGACCCCCAGGTTATAGCTATCAGGAAATATAGATTCCGGCAGGGTATTCCACTCCTTAGCTGTACACACAATTACAGTAATCCCAAAACGTTTTGTGCGTATGAGTAGGATGTTGACCAGTCGACCATGTAACGATATTGAATACACATTATTGTAACCAAAAATTCTTTTAGAGTTTTATTTACAAAAATCTGGGCGCAATCTAGTGCCTTAACCCTTATTCTAAACTCGAGTACTCTCGAGTAACAGAACATTCAAACCAAATAGATGCTTTGAAACGAATTACACACCATTTACCATGATCCTTATCAGTAAGATGTTGGCACCAACCAAATAGATGAATAACAGCATAAAGGAAGTATTGACGCCATCATCATTCATCAATTCATCGTCATCATTTATCATTTGGACAACCGACAAAACATAAACCAATAATTATACATGTTACATTTACAGTATTATTACAAAATTATATACACGGCTCAATTAAAAACAGGTATAGTTAGGCCCATTCATAAAAAAGGTAAATTCAATGACTTAGCAAATTACAGACCCATAACGATATTGCCTGCCATAAATAAAATAGTTGAAAAATTTATATGCGATCAAATACACAGCTTCTATCGGGACATATATAGTTTCCAGATAATATAATTTCCACAGCACAGTATGGCTTCCAAAGTAAGAAATCTACAGCTCAGTTACTTTCCAATTTTACTGATGAAGTTAACAACTACCTAGATGAGAAGCAGCATGTTGTACTCATATTTATTGATTTCAGCAAGGCTTTTGACACACTCAGGCACAATACACTACTAAAAACACTCGAAAATTCAGGTATAAGGGGGAAATTACTTGACTGGTGCAGAGACTACCTTCGTAACCGAAGTTATCGCGTCAAAGTTGGTCCTAGCCTCAGCAGACCAGTAAACGTGACCAAAGGCACAGCACAAGGTTCAGTTTCTGGTCCACTCCACTATCTGGCATACGTCAATGACCTAGAAAATATTATAACACACAGTTCCCTTTATCAATACGCAGATGACACCTGTTTACTTTCTGCTAATAAAAACCTTACTATAGCCGCAGAATGTTTGCAGAAAGATTTTACGTCTATGTCTAAATGGGCCCATGATATGGGACTTGTTCTGAATCCACAAAAAACAAAAGTCATACATGTACATTCAAGTCACATAAATACCTCCCATATCTTTCAAATCATAGCTCACAGTCATGATTGTCTGCATAAACAGGTACCGGACTGCCACTGCTCGCCGATAGAGCAAGTCCCATATCATACTTATCTTGGATTAATAATTGACAACCGATTCAACTGGAGTTATCAGGTGGAATCTGTTTGTGGCAAGTTACGTGCGATACTCACCAAGTTTTCCATTATAAAGCGTAATATACCGTATAGAACCCTCCTTCAAATGTACACAGCTCTTGATGAGTCCATAATCTCCTATGGACTGACCAGTTATGGACGCACATTTAAAACTTACCTAGATAAAATACATAATTTGCAAACACGTTTGCTAAAACTTGTAGTACCAAACTATGTAAAAAATAAATACCAAGACAATTACACCGGGTTATTTAAACATTGCAAAGTTTTACCTGTTCTAGCGCACGCTGAGTATTTGTTCATCATAGAACATTTTGATAATAGTGAGATTCAAATCCCAGTTCAATACGACGTTAATACACGACAAATCAAATTAAAATCACTTCAAGTGTCACGCAAAAATAACTTTTATGGCAGACGCACCGCTTCTTTCATAATACCCAATTTACTAAACCTAATACCTGTAGACATTAGAGACTCAATGAATAGTAAAAACATAAAGCGTAAGCTGAAAGAACATTACATCAACTCAATTATAACATAGCTATTAATGGCGCGTTGACCAAATCTCAGTTCATGGCATGCTAAGACAGACCCCAGAGGTCTAATTGTGTGCTTTGTTTAAGTATGTTTATAAGGAACTTGTAATCTACAAAAAAAAAAAATAATTAAAGGCTGTCACGGCATGCATTAATTAATAAACGTGAAAGTATGGATAAAACAAAAACAATTATAAGGCTTTACTTTGCAAAATTTCTACTTTTTTATTTTTATTACCGATGGGCCCACTCTTGACCTCCATCTCGCCTGATGGTAAGCGATAGATACTTTGTTACTTTTCTGTTCAATTTTACTTTTTATTTATTTTTTTATTTTAATAATAATATGATAGTTTGTTTTTTTTACTGTGTGTACTTTTGGCATGTGTCAATAAACGTTTTTTATTTCTTTATTTCTAAATGAAAAGCTTTACTTTGCTATAGCAAAGTATTGATTTAAAACTAGCTGTTTCCTGTGACTTTACTCGCACAATTTTTCTTACAAACTTTCATCCTCTATTTCAGTACCGCAGAGATAAATTTTTGAAAAAAAGTGGCCTGTTTGACAGCGTTCAGCTATCTCTATTTGAAATTTGATCAAAGTCAGATCAGCGGTTTAGCGGTTAAAGCGTAACAGACAGACATAAATAATATCGCATTTAACATAATATTAGTAGTGGTGTAATATTATATGAAGTCTATTAATATTCTAATCCCTATTTTAAAACATGATACCATTAGCAAACTCTTTGTAGTTGTACCTACTATTGTTACAATTTATTATTTTTATTTTTCAAAATAACGTACATTTTTATTATTTTTATTGTCTCTTTAAAATTATGGCTATGGTTCACCATTTAAGAATTCTCATGACGATTCCTTTAATTTCATACCCATATAGAAATAGTCAGAAAAAATTTACCAAGTGCGAGTCAGACTCGCCCATGAAGGGTTCCGTAGTAACTACGTGAAATAACTTTGTTTTTCATAGTATTTGTATGAATTAAAAAGTTATATTTGCGGTTTCAGAAAAATATGTTGTATCTCAAAAACTGCTGACTCAATCTCGTTCAAACTAATTTTGGTTGAAAGTTTATATTAAGATCTACAGCATACATTTTCTTAAAATTTTTCACTCCATTATTATAGAAGTTAGAGGGGGAGGGGACACACACAAATACACACATTTTACCAATTTGGAAGCGTATATCTTTTAAACGATTAACTTTATGAAAAAGTGGTTTTAGAAACCTCAATTTCATTTTTAAAGACCTGTCTATAGATACCACACACGAATAGGTTTCATGAAAAAAAAAAAAAAACAGTTTTAGTTCCATGTATTGGGAGCCCCCCTTTATTGTAAATATTTTTTATTTTTTTTGCCTTAAAATCGGAAAGCGGTTCACAGAATACATCTACCTACAAAGTTTCACATGTATAGTCCTAATACACACATCAAAAGTGTCTAGGGATCAACATATATTTTTGCAATAACTTTTCTCCTGATTGATATTAATTAAAATTTTCTTTAAGGATTCATCAAATAAAGTGTTTTCGTTTGTCACATTAACGATAAACCAAGTCACCTTTGCATTAATAAAGAAATTTGCCATTTTCCTAATAAAGGGATTTTTGACATTTGAACCACTAACATTAAAGTTCGAAAAAAAGACTGAAATAACAGTTTTCTTTAAAATTTTATTGGGTAACTTAAACAATTAATAATCCGTGTTTCTACCGCGAACACTAACAACACAAGAACATCGGTTTGGCATACTCAAAATGAGTTCATCCAAATCACGCTGTGGAATGGCCGCCCATGTTCGTTGCAACAACAAAAAAAGGTCTTCTTGCGACTGGATACCCTCCATATTCGGCAGAGCTCTTCTCTGTAGCATATCCCATGCATGCTCAATCGGGTTCAAGTCTGGCGACTGAGCAGGCCAGAGCAGGACATTGATGTTAGCTGCGGCGAGAGTCTGTCTTACAACTCTTGCGGTGTGCGGTCATGCATTATCATGCATTAACTGAAATAAGGGACCGATTTGCACTTGTAGAGGAACGATGACGTCAGATACAATCGTCTCAGCATAAATTTGAGCGTTGAGGTTGCCTCTGATCCAAATCAACTCAGTTCTGGCGCCGATCCAAATACCCGCCCATACCATGATGGTTCCACCACTATAAGGATGGACTTCCTGGCAGGATTTTAATCGCTGTTGGCGTCCAGGGGTTCTCCAGTGTCGTATACGTCTTGTATCCGGTCTCATACCAAAACGAGACTCATCAGAAAAGCACACGAAACGCCATTGTTCTTCTGCCCAATTTCTGTGTTCAAGAGCCCATTGATATCGAATCCTACGATTGTGCATTGCTATAGGTGGTACCCGAAGCGGTCTTCGGGAATGAAGGTTCACTTCATGCAAGCGGTTTCTGACTGTTTGGTCGCTAATTAAGTTCCCTGAAGAGTGATGAAGCCTCACGGCTAACATCATGGCGGTTATTGTTGGAGCTCTTCGAGTTAAGATTTGAATGTATCGGTCTTGTCTCCGTGTGGTGCAGCGATACCGTCCTCCATGGCGCTCAGCCACGGTACCAGTGCTTCGGTAACGTGTCCAAAGTCGACTGATAACACTCTGACTTGTATTCAGAGCTAAAGCCACAGTACGTTGCCGGGAACCAGCTTCTATCATTCCCACGGCTCTGAGCATTTCTTCCCTGCTTAAATGACGTCGCCGCTCCATAATAACGTTGGTTTTAATCAGTAGTAGGGAAACAGTAGCACTAATAATGTCTTCAATGCGTTGTATGTTTTTATAGGGAAAATATTGACAGCTGATTTTCATCTTTTACTCGAATTTGATTAACAGTTCTTGTTTCAAATTATGAAATGCACCAAAAAGGATCCATATAAATTTATTTCAAAGCCACATCTCAATCTCAAGAAATCCGCATAAAAATGCTTGATCCCTAGACACTTTTGATGTGTGTAGTTTCGGAATAAAATGGCTATGACAGCCATTCTATTCCTACAGACAGAACAGAAAGACAGACAGACACATGACGAAACTATAAGGGTTCCGTTTTTTGCCATTCGGCTGCGGAACCCTAAAATGCACCTCTTTTTCAATTTAAACTATCGTGTCACAGTCGCCATGTCAGTTTCGTTTGGTCATTTAGTCAGTTTCTTTTATCTAACGATATCTATACTAATATTATAAAGCGGAAAAGTTTGTTTGTTTGAGGGCGCTACTCTTCGAAAGTACTGGGTATATTTGGATAAAATGGACTGTATATAAAATTTGTAGGCGCGGTTTATTGCCTTCCCTTTTACAAAAATAAGAGCTTCGCGGACAAACAGAAAAATAAATTAAATTAACGATAAAATGACTGTAGTCGGTGGTGTCCGAGAGCGCGAGTGTCGGTCCAAGCCTCTCTCGCTCCGTCGCCCCCTCGCCACACACGTCCCCGCCGCCGCTCGCCGCCGATGACTCAGGCGCAGGTAAGTGCGCTGCTCACGCGTTGGCCGCATGTATGTTGGGTTTGATTCCCAACAGGAGGTAACCTTTTTATCGCGATAAAGTCCACGGGAGTGAATCTCCGCGCGATTGCTAGTCTTAAATAAATCCGTTCAGTAGTTTGGAAGATACGAGGTAATAAAGAATATTATATTATGTTTATATTCCTTAATTAATTAATTTTAATTTGTTTCATAGTGTTTTTCTTTGTTTTATCACTTGAAAACCCTACTTCCTGTGATAACAGATATATAATATGTTACAATGAACAGGTGGGGACCTGGTGACCTGTATTACAGGTGTTAACTACCTACCACAGGCACCAGCGATCCTCGAGTGTACGACTAAACGCCGACAGACGCTACGTCGACAGACTGAGCACCGACAAGACTTTACTTCGACGGGACTCTTCGCTGACAGGACACTTCGCCGACAGGACACTTCGCCGACAGGACACTTCGCCGACAGGGCACTTCGCCGACAGGGCACTTCGCCGACAGGGCTCATTAGCGACACAATTTATTATCGATAATCAGACCAACCAAAAATGAATTGGCTACTTCTTTTATGTTAAAAATTGTTTGAATTAATTTGGCTTGTGGTGAGAAAACATTTTTTATTATTTTTATTATTAAATTCATACATACAAGATACAAAATATAAAATTGTTAAGAGGTGTAGAGGTAGTAGTGATACATTTTTGGTGTGGTGTATCGTTGTTTAGTGTTTGTCTTCAGATCTCATCGTATGCAACTGGTAGCCCTATCACCAATTAAATAGGAGTAACAAACCAGCGGCAGTGACGCGTTCCGTCTATATCACCCTTTGTGTGAGGTGCTGTCAAATATTGTGGTACGGTTAAGGCGGCGTAAAAGGATGGAAATTTATCGAAGACATGTTTTGAACTTGGTTTATCCCATAGACCAGCTGTGCCGCGCGGTTTCACCTTCGTTAATTTGAGGAAAATACCCAAATGCATTAAAATCGGTTAAGCGGATTAGATTTCTCATACAAACTTCCCCTTTAGGAGTTGATTTTTGAAAAAAGAAGTAGCATCTGTTTGACCCGGGGACTTCAACTATTTTCATTTAAAATTTTATCTAAATCAGTTCTGTGCTTTAGCCGTGAAAGCGTAACAGACATACAGATGTTCGCATTTAGAATATTAGTACAGTATAAAACTTCGATACGAAACTAATTCATGTTCGGAGGTTACAAAGGCGCTGACAGAACAGCACATGCAGAGAGTACTTATCTATCACAAGCAAGGTACACTGAAGTGAACATTAGGTATCAATTTCATAATATTCTACTTAATAAATAGACGGTAGTCTATAAAAATACATTCATAAATTCATTTTTAAGCGGGAGAAAGCAAACAAACGTCAATTAATTCCAAATCGATGAAACTGCTTCGATCCCTAAAAATATTTTCAACGAGGAATCTGAATTTTAAATTCGTTTGAGTAGCTTTCCCTTAACGCGCGATTCCTTTGGGGGCAATTGGTGGGCACAATCTAACGTGTCACCGGGGGTCGTGTCTCACACCCTATATGTAGGTGGGTAGGCAGGGGTAGTACTTTGAATTTCATGGATTTGGATGGGGTTGAGAAACATGTATTTCTTAAATACTTATAAGTTTTTAAGCTAACATGGTCACTAACAGTATCATTAGAACTTAAAACGGGATATTTATTATGTGTATTTTTTGTTTTGAGTTTGAAATATCCCGTTTTTAACCGACTTCTTAAAAAGGAGGAGGTTCTCAATTCGGATGTTTGTTTGTTTGTTTGTTTGTTTTTTTTTAATGTTTGTTCGGGCATAGCTCCATCGCTTGCCAACCGATTTGAAAAATTCTTTTTTTTTTGGAAAGGGTATATTTTTCAAATGGTCCCATGAAAATTTTATCAAAATCGGACAAGCCGTTTCTGAAAAATAGACAAAAGTCTGAAAAAAATATTTACATAGACGACCTTTTCGTTTACTCTTATGGTGAAGGTGATAAGTAGTTGAGATTTTGGCTTTTCAGAGTAATTACAAACTGACCCACTAAAAGGCGCGAAAATAAAAACTTTTTTGCAAAAATTAAAACCAACTTCCATATCAAAACACTACAAAGCCAAAAATAATTTTAATTTCGGAAGGCGGTGTAAAAAAAAAAGAAAATACAAAACCAATAACACCGACTACCGAAATTAAAATTATTTTTGGCTTTGTAGTGTTTTGATATGGAAGTCGGTTTTATTTTTTGCAAAAAAGTTTTTCTAAGTTCTAATGTATTTCTTATCTCCTTTACTCTTCGCAATATTCATAAATTCTATATCAAAAAAACTTCAGTCCTCCTACCACCTTTATGCTGATGATTTGCAGATTTACAGACAAGCTCCCTATACAGATTTGCATGCTGCTATTGATATCATAAACCAGGACTTGGCCTCTGTTTGCGAATGGAGTGAGGCACATGGTTTGCAGGTTAACCCGTCAAAGACCCAGGTCACTGTAGTTGGTAGTTCCAGGTTGGCACCTAAGGTAAAATGGTCGCAGTTTCCTCAGGTTATTTTCAACGGCACTGCTATTCTATTAAGCGAGAAAGTTAAGAACCTAGGGGTTTGGGTTGACAAATATCTTTGTTGGGGTCCCCAATTATAAGAAGACAGTCGCAAATAATTTGCTTCTACCTATTCCCTAAGACGGTTGCGTAACTTTCTGCCAACTGCTACTAAAATTGCGCTAGCACAGTCTCTTTTACTTCCCATCCTTGACTACGCTGATGTCAGTTATCTTGATCTTACTGAGGCACAATTTGATAAACTTGTGCGACTTCAAAATTTTTGCATTAGATTTATATTTGGCTTGCGCAAATATGATCACGTATCCGAATTTCGTACAAAACTCAAGTGGCTTCCAATACGTCTTCGCCGGAACTTACACATCTTGTCTCTGCTTTACAGTGTTCTGTTTAATCCTAAAACCCCCACTTATCTTAAAGAATGATTCAAGTTCCTTCATGACACACATGCAAAATCTCTGAGATCATCAGAAAACTTAAGGCTTGCGGTACCGAGTCACAACACCAATTACTATGGTAAGTCGTTCGCAGCTCAAGCAGTACGGCTGTGGAATGATCTACCAGTGTCAGTAAGACAAGCACAAACCCTATCGTCTTTCAAAAACTTGGCAAAGGATCTTTATATCTCTTCTTCAATTGTTGTTATTATGTATGTCTTTGTTTCTTTTCAACCGACGACCAAAAGAGGAGGTTATCAATTCGACGCGTATATATTTTTTTTTTTTTTTTTATGTATGATCACCGAGTACTCGAATACGGCTGAACCGATTTGGAAAATTCTTTTTTTGTTTGATAGGGTATACTTTGAAATTGGTACCATTTGTCACCAAGTCAGGATCTGATGATGGGATCTTGGAGAAATCGAGGGAACTCTTCAAATATTATAGGCACACCTATGGCGTTTTGGGTATTTCTTATAGTAACTTGTGCAGGTGCACTCAAAAAGTACCATTTGAGGAAGTGGAACTGATGATGAAGACCACAGATGGCCGCCGAAACTACTCAATAATAAGTATTGAGTGGATTGCGATTCGATTACTTGAATATGGATGTTAAGCACTTTATGCTCGTCACAATGCATATGTTGATGTAGAGCTGATGGTGAAGTACCAGAAGAACTCCTCAACAATTAACGGCCCAGCATTGGGAAAAGCAATATTTTGTAAAAGGTTATAAGTAGTTAACATTTATGCTCTTGTAATTAAAAATTGACCAACTAAAAAGAGTGAAATAAAAACTTTTTACCAAAAAATTAAACCGACTCCCAAAAAACACTGCAAAGTGAAAAATAACTTTAATTTCGGAAGTCGGTGCCGAAAACGAAAATACAAAACTAAAGACACCAACTACCGAAATTAAAGTTATTTTTCACTTTGCAGTGTTTTTTAGGAGTCGGTTTAATTTTTTGGTAAAAAGTTTTTTTTATATTTATATGTATATGTTTTGAGAATGTTATTTATTGTTTTTATTGTTTATAAAGTTAAATAGTACACCGTGGACTACCCGCGTATTTATTTTCTCCTTCTGTGTCAAATCCATCCAAAGGTTGTCTGTAAAAGATCGCTTTTAGCGATAAGACCGCCCATTGTATCACCCTTTTTAGTTGTAAAGTCCTTATTGTTTTACTGTTATGGTGTACCTACAATAAAGAATATATCTATCTATCTTAATTCATTATTTATTGACATAGATTTTATAGGAAGCTCGTGGCTAAATAATAACAACCACACTGTTTGATCCTCATGGTTAAGCAACGCTTGCCGAGGTCAGTATTTGGATGGGTGAACATCTTAACATATTAACATTCTTCAAATAAAAGGGTTTCAAATAAAAATGTAACATCTTTATTTTTTTGTCAATATTTTTTTTTTCCATGCGTTGGATTTGTGTTTGACAATCGTTACAAGATAGAAGGCAAAAAATCTTACACTAGTCTTGCCAAGGGGTTTCTTATTACCCAGTTACTGGGTTGTGGAGGTCAGATAGGCAGTCGATCGATGTAAAACACTAGTACTCAGCTGTATCCGATTAGACATGAAGCTGAACCCACCGTATGTAGTTGGGAAAGGCCTTGAAGTTCAACCCGTGCGGCTGTTATAAGTCAGGGTAAATGTCACTCGTAACTATGATTTTTGAAGTGAAAACTTCTTTAGCGGCGTTGTGCACTTTTTTTGTAATGGGCAAAAAATGTTAAACTCGCGTCAGGACACGTGACCTGATCGAAAATTCGTAAGACGGACGGAGAGTAGACAGCCGGCGTGGTGTAGGAGAGGGGATGAAAGTTGATTTTTCTAAGTGATAAACTTTTTAATGTAATATAAATTGTCATGTTTGTGTACGATAGCGCAATAATTAATATTGTATTCTACCACATAAATGATGATACTTTTATACTGATAATTAAAGCAATTCGTGCAAAATTATTCCTTAACCATTCCAAAATATCAAGTTTTCACTTCTGCCGGCACTCCCGGAGTGCAACCCGTCGTTTTTTTTTTGATAATAGGTTCGTGTTTGACCACCATCTCACCTGATGTTAAGCGATGATGTGGTCGAAGATGAAGCACGCTTGCCTAGAAGTAACCTATTCACTCTTGACTTAAAGACCGCCAGGTTATAGCTATCGGGACACACAGACTCCGGCAGGGAATTCCACTCCTTAGCCGTACGTACAATGAAAGTATTCCCAAAACGTTTTTTTGCGTATGGGTGGGATGTCTACCATTTAACGATGGCGCATCGCCGCTTGTCTTGTAGTCCGATGATGGAACGGGCTTGGCGGAATTAGATTGTGTAATTCCAACGCACACTCTCCGAAATCTAACCGATAGAAAACCGATAGACGAGCAACTAGTCTTCGATGTTCAAGGCTCTGGAGCTTTGACTCGACCAGTGCATCGTTGCCAATGAGTCTCTTGGCCCGTTTCTCGATAGATCCAATTGCGTCCAGTTGGTACTTGGCAGATCCATCCCAAAGATGAGAGCAGTACTCCATACACGACCGAACCCATGGGCTTGATAGAGATTGAGCAGTTGTTCCGGTGTGAAGTACCGTCTTACCTTTGCTAGGATTCCCAACATTTTTGATGCTTGTTGAGCCTTAACCTCGTAGCTATACTAATTATTATTAGTATAGCTACGAGGTTAAGGCTTTTCAGTTTATAATATTTTATAAACTGAAAAACTTTGTTTGTTTGAACGCGCTAATCTTCCAAACTACTGGATGGATTTAGATAAAATTTGGTATGGAAGTAACTTGAAGCTTGACCCGCCTGAAAATAAAGGAGGTAATGTTTTTATCGTGAAAAAGTCTACGGAAACGAAGCCTCGCACGACAACTAGTACATAATAATTTCACATTCAGTCATTGTACATATACCACCAAGAACATACATAGCCTTAGAAAGAAAGAAACCACAGATTCCATAAGCCCACCAATAACATAAAAAGTGGTGGTGTTGTTAATTACCTCTGGCGGATCCACTTGGCCGGCGGCGTGACATCACTCGCCGCGGAGCCGATGAGCTTAAGTTTGTACTTTGTGGTTACAAAGATAATTACTCTTTGGAAGTGACTATTTGATATTCATTTTTGTTTTTTATAAAACAGATATTTTAATACATATATTATAAATAAAATTACTACGGCTTCGTTTACAATAACATAAATTGATAATATTAACCATACTGAAAGAATTCTTTTTTTAAAGAGAATTTGCAATGTGGGCAGAATTCACACTCCTAGCAATCTTTTTAACCCCTCCAACGAAGCTAAATATGCTTGTGTCTAGATTGGGTTCACGGCAAAGTGTAATGGGTGGGGTTCTCAAACACAAGACCAACGCCTTAGTTACGCCTTAGTTATTAGGCTACTGACGCTTAGCTAATTAGATCGAGCAATTCTAAATTCCAATTAGTTTTGTTGTAAGCCGAAATTATTTAGTTTTGTACGCCATGAATGGCAAAACATGCAGATCTAACTCTTTATTTTAAGACCTTACACATATTATTTGATATATACTCGTGTTTTACAATACAAGGTTTAATAGATTAAGCGCAATACCTAAGACACCCCAATTAGAATATTAAATTTAAAGTCTAAAACAACACCCGTAACTAAATAAATTGAAACCAAACCTAGACATGTTTTATAAAATACATAGTTATCCTTACTAAACGCAAAACGTATGTCCGTCATACAATATCCTTACGCAGACGCATACACTCCTGCAATATTAGCGGCCGACACGCACACGAGCGCATTTCCTTGAATTAAGGATTGTATTAATTTGTCATGATACTGTGTGTCCATTTTCAACCGACGACCAAAAGAGGAGGTTATCAATTCGACGCGTATATTTTCTTTTTTTTTTTTTTTTTTTTTTAATGTATGTTCACCGATTACTCGAAGACGGCTGAACCGATTTGGAAAATTCTTTTTTTGATTGAAAGGGTATACTTCGAAATTGGTCCCATTTTTATAAAAGTCAGGATCTGATGATGGGATCCTAGAGAAATCGAGGGAACTCTTCAAATATTATAGGCACACCTATGACGTTTTGGGTATTTATTATAGTAACTTGTGCAGTTGCTCTCAAAAAGTACCATTTGAGGAAGTGGAACTGATGATGAAGACCACAGATGGCCGCCGAAACTACTCAATAATAAGTATTGAGTGGATTGCGATTCGATTACTTGAATATGGATGTTAAGCACTTTATGCTCGTCACAATGCATATGGTGATGTAGAGCTGATGGTGAAGTACCAGGAGAACTCCTCAACAATTAACGGCCCAGCATTGGGAAAAGCTATATTTTGTAAAAGGTTATAAGTAGTTGACATTTAGGCTCTTGTAACTAGGTAAATTAAAAATAGACCAACTAAAAAGAGTAAAATAAAAACTTTTTACCTAAAAATTAAACCGACTCCCAAAAACACTGCAAAGTGAAAAATAACTTTAATTTCGGAAGTCGGTGCCAAAAACGAAAATACAAAACTAAAGACACCGACTACCGAAATTAAAGTTATTTTTCACTTTGCAGTGTTTTTGGGAGTCGGTTTAATTTTTTGGTAAAAAGTTTTTAAGTTAAATGAAAGATTTTTCCGTCAAAATTTAACACCTATTTTTTATGACGGAAATCGATTCAGAAGCCGATTCTGAACCAACAGGAATTGCGTTTATTCTGTTACACGTTGTATATAATTATATTCTATTCTTTTCTATGTAGTTAAATCCTGGCGTCGCTTCCAGTGGGCTTTAACCAACGTATTGTTGATTAACGAAAGCGCACAAAGTTAGATCAATAGTTGTAGCTATATGTTCCAGTTAGTTGTTATAAACTAGGCGGTGTTCAGGTAAACTTTTAATTGCCAGTGTTTGGGTCGTTTTGGTCATCAGGGACGTACCCCCGATAGGGAAATGTAGCGTTCATTAGACATTTTGAAAAGGATTTACTTTAGAGAGTCAGTATTTTTACAGACTTTAATAATCAATATATTTTTTGCCAGTTTATAATTTTTTAAGTTCTGTAATAATGCATCACACTAATTGTAAAATTTAACACAAAAGATAGGACCTCTGTCTCCCAAGCTAAGATAAAAACTTGTGTTATGGAAGTCAAGGGCTCTCAGTTGAGTTGGTCATTTAGTGGTAGTCCTTTAGAGGATTCTACATTACAAAGGTACGCCAGACTCGTCATACCCTAATCTAACTAATTATTACACCTAATTAATAATACAAATATAATATTGGGTAAGCGACGGAGCTAAGGGTTGCAGTAACCATTTCATAAGTCAGTTTCGCTTCTCCCGAATTATGTGTAGATATTATCTAATGAAAGCCCCAACATCATAGACCCAGTGGTTACATGCACGTCGTACAAGTTGTAGGTATTGGGTTCGAAACTATGCAGGTGGACACAACCCTGCTATTTGATAAGGACATTCCGCAACTTTTGACGAGTATGAATAGACATTTTGGTTTGACACTTCTGGGAGTGCATTTAACTACACGCCTTTATTTGGAACCCGTATTGGATTACAAAGTCATTATAGTATGCGCGCATTACGTTTTCGTTTATGGAGCTAGTCCATCTCATGCGCTGCACACCACCGGTAGCGGGGACCCGACTCAGAGCCGGTTGGCTCCTAAGTCCCAAGCTCTTCGGTGGCCGGCCTCTCCCCTGCCGACGCACAGGTGTTGGCGACGTCGGCCGAGAGAAACACTCATCGCTCGAGCTCGAAGCGGCAGCAGCCGCCGGTGACATTGGTAATCCTAAGTCCGGCGGCGGTGAGGCGGAGCTGAGCGACGGGTCCGGAGGTGGTGGGCGTGCACGTCTCGAAGCTGCTCTAGTAAGCATCGTCCAAGTTTTGTTTGTTTAAACATTATTTCTCGCATTTTTACATGGTTGGTGACAATGACAGACAACTTGACAGTAGCCGATGGATTATTTCTCTTCATTAACCGACTTCAAAAAAAGGAGATTTACAATTCGTCTTGAACTTTTTTTTTTATGTATTTTACCTCATAACTCGGAGATAGCTGAACCGATTTGGAAAATTCTTTTGTTGTTTAAAAGGGTATACTTTCTAGTTGGTTCCATTGTCGTCACGTTTGGATTTGATGATGGGATCATGGAGAAATCGAGGGAACTCTTCAAATATTATAGGCACACCTATAGCGTTTTGGGTATTTCTTATAGTACCTTGTGCAGTTGCTCTCGAAAAGCGCCATTTGAGGAAGTGGAACTGATGATGAAGACCCCAGATGGCCACCGAAACTACTCAATAATAAGTATTTCGTTGATTGCGATTAGATTACTTGAATATGGATGTTAAGCACTTTATGCTCGTCACAATGCATATGGTGAAGTAGAGCTGATGGTGATGTACCAGGAGAACTCTTCAAAAATTAACGGCTCTGCACCGGGAAAAGCAATATTTTGTAAAAGGTGATAAGTAGTTGACATTTTGGCTTTTGTAACTAAATAAATTACAAACCAAAAACTAAAAAGCGCGAAAAAAAAATTTTTTAGCAAATAATAGAGCCGACTTCCATATAAAAACACTAAAGGCAAAAATAACTTTAATTTCGGAAGGCGGTGTCTTTGGTTTTGTATATATTTTCGTTTTTGACACCGCCTTCCGAAATTAAAGTTTTTAATTATATTATTTTTGTTTATCTGCCTATATTATTGTTATTTTATTTTTATTTTATGACATTAGTTAAGTTACGGCGAACGAGATTATTATTAAAAAAGATTTATTTAAATACAATGTTTATTCTAAAGAATATTCTACAAGACTGATTTCTAATTACAATATTTCTATTAACTAAACTTATTGCTAAATCTGCAATTGTGCAGTTTACGTTATGACGCACAGGCGCATCCGATGCGTAGTCAGCAATGACGCACGCTAGGCGACTGCCTAACTCCTCCCTCCTCAAGATAGAAGCGCGTCCCGCAGCTTCCAGCAGTGTCCTCAGTGTGAACTTCCTCTTGTTTCGGTTGTCTTTGTATCCACTGCCGTAGCTTCCAGATGATTGCAGCTATCAGGATGAGGTATAGTCCTAGTGTTGACCAACTTGGAGTAGCCATCATAGTCTGCCAATCCATGATAGATCCTTGTACGTTTTCAGCTCGATCCATCAGTTCGTGAATGCTATCCAGTGATATATCTTCTAATTGTAGATTATAATGGATGTTCTCTTCCGGGATGTTAGTTAGACTGGGAAGTGGTATGATTTCATCAGCAGCAACAGTATTGGTGTTTGCCTTCAGTGTTCAGTTGAATATTTCCATTTGACAATCGCTTGTAATGCTGGCGATGTATATGCCTGTTATTCTTTTGTAGTCAGATTTCCTTCCGCAAAGAGTTCTTAAGATTTGTTCTTCTTTAGAGATGATTAACCATTTGTTATCCTGCAGTTTCTGGATCTTCCCATGTTTCAGATCCATCCTGGCTCTTGTGCAGTTCTTATTTTCATGTTTTATTAGGGATATTATGCAGTCTTAGGATTTCTCCACTGGTTGGGTGTTCAATGATGCGCAGAGCTGGACATCTTGCGTGATCTTCTTGCATTCTTCTTCTAGGTATGAGTACTCGTTGCTTCCCAGTGCTAGGTATTTGGATTTGGGGATGATGGTGAGGTTTTGTTTATCGGGTATGGAGTATAGGTGGATAAGGTCATAAGAGTTTGGATCAGTTGAAGGAATCTCTAGTATAAACGTCAATGTGTTATCTGTGCTATAAGCTTTTACGCTAATAGACTTCTCTATACTATGAATATTCTTTATGCTAATATTATCAACGGGTCTGAATTGGTTTAATTTTTGAATATTTAACATTTCTTTGATAAGACTATGTGGAGATATAATACTAGGATGCATTACTTCTAACTGCGCGAAAGTCATGGCATCTTCTAAAATAACTAGTTTGTCTAATAGTAGCTCTAAACTAAAATCTATCTGAATATATAAATCTAAGAAGTGTAATCTACTAACTACTAAGTTATTACTATAAGTGGCATTTTTCAACATTGCACCTAGTTTCTTCTGATTTATGTCTAGGAGTTCTACCTGTTTACTGAATTCTTCAACTGCATGCTTTGCTATAAATAATGTTTGTTTTTGAGATGCATCTATACTATGTACCGAATTGCGTAAGTTAGATATTTCATTTTCAAATTTCATAGCGTCTTCATAATCTAAGTTGCCTGTAATAGTTTTAACTATGGAACCTAAGCCGTTAATTAAGCCACGTCTAAATCTCTGGCGTGGTGCGATAAATACTATTTTCTTACTTATTAAATTTAAACTATTTTCTATTTGATCTTTATAAGTTCTATGTAACTCCTCGTTATTTTCAGCAGCTTTAGTACTGGCATATAATGACATAAGCTTTAGGGTCGTTTCGTGTAAATAAGAAACATTATATACGCAAGCCAAACTAAAGGTATCTACCTGCTTCAAGATCTGGCCCTGTTTTAGCAACAGAATACCATTAGCGTTATCTACGGGATTGAGAGTTAGATTGGCGGCTGCGTGGAACACGAAGGCTCCTGTGACGAGGGTCCTGGAACAAGATGTGGTCTTCGTAGAAGCTTAAAATGAACTCGAATAGATTTTGAGTTTGGGTGACTCCCTATTATTTCTGCCACATTGTTAGGATGAAAATGAATGATTTTGTACGGACCTTTGAATACTGGCTTCGTCTTGTCACTCCTCGTAGTTTTGGCAACCTGTTTATGTACTGTTTCACCTACCTTTAATGTTATCGCTTCGGCTGCTTGGTTTCGCTTTTCTATTAATTGCTCCTTATTCTTAGACACGTGAGCTGCTATGCATTCCTGTACTGCCTCTGCATTCTTGCGGTGATTAATGACATAATCTTGGTAGAACTCCTTAGGATAGTATAGCTCTAACGGGTTCCTAGATGCTGTATGGCCAAACAGTAGCTCTCGTGGTGTATAGCCAGTAGTAGAGTGAATAGCATTGTTATAGGCAATAATAGCATACTTCATCAGTAGTTGTATCGGTTCGTCTTTATTTGTCATTCTCTGAATTCTTATTATTTCGGCAATGGTTGAGTGAAACCTTTCTATGGGTGAATTCGAATTTGGGTTATAGGGTGTCGTAAAGTGAATATTAATATCGTGCGAAGCGCATATTTCTTTTATAACGTCGTTGTCAAATTTAGTATCGGAGTCTGTGGTAATTTTAAGAGGTAATCCTAAAACAGAGAAAACTTGTAACAAAGCTTCTGCTATGTGAACACTACTAGAAGCGTTTAAAGGTACCGCCTGGGCAAATTTTGAAAAATTATCAATGATTGTTAAAAATGTTGCACCTCCGGTGGAATATAGGTCCATAAATAAATGTTGAAATGGTTTCGTCGGTGTTTCTGTTATAGCTAATGCGGGTCTTAAGGGGTTTCTTTCATATTTGGCTCTTAAACACAAATCACATTGGTTAATGAATCTTTGGATTGATAACAACATATTAGGCCAATGGTAATTTCTATGCAATTGCTTGTACGTTTCCTGAATACCTCGGTGCGATGATTTACCTTCGTGATATCGCTTAATAAGTTTTTGTTGTTCGGTTTTGTTTTCTACAAGTGTAACCCGCGAAGTACATCTAATTAATTTGGGTCCTCTATCATTAAAAATAGTTGTGTAAACTCTTGAAAAAGCTAAATATAAGTTTTCATCGAAAAAATAACAGTGAAAAACACGGTATGCTATAGTATGTTCTTTTAAGAATTTTATGATCTCTGATTCAGTATTATTTAGCGGGATGAAAACGTCCTTAATAACTGTCCTGGAGTTAGTTGATCTGTCTTCAACTCTATAAGTAGAACCTGGGGTAGACCTAATATAGAATTGTTTTAGCTGTTTATCTATAGCGTCCGATAAGATAGGTATACCGTTATTTTCATTATCAGGTTGTGTATGGTTTGTAGAGACTAATTGGTCCGGGTCGACGGTTACGACACTCATCGAATCTGTTCCGTTGTCGGTTTGAGAGGGGATAGTGCTTCTAACTTCTACCTCATTATTATTGTTATGTTGGTCACTACGTCTATTATCCTGGTTATTAGGGTTATTATTGTCTAACTCAGCTTGTCTCCGGGCATTATCGAATATTCTGTTTATTATATCATCATCTTCGTTATCGTCAAAGTTAACCGCCAAAGATTCTAAACTATTATGGAAGATTTTTGCCCTAGATAATGCATCTGCATTAGTGTTTTGTTTACCCTTTTTATAAACTACCTTATAGTCGTATTCAGCTAACTTTAACTTCCAACGGGTTAGTTTGGAATTTGGGTCTTTTAAGCTCATTAACCATGTAAAGGGTCTATGATCGGTATATATTGTAAATTTACGACCATACAAATAGGGTCTAAAATATTTTATTGCCCAAACTATACCTAACAACTCTTTCTCTATAGTAGAGTACCGAGTCTCGGTATCTGACAATGTTCTTTGCTGCAATTATTACGTCATCTAAATACGTGAAAACGTTCTCTATGCCTCGGAGTATGTGGTCCATAAGACGTTGAAAAGTACTCGGGGCGTTTTTTAACCCGAAAGGCATCCTTAAAAACTCATAATGGCCTCTCTCAGTGGTAAACGCGGTTTTCTCTACGTCTTTTGGGTGCATTTCTAGTTGGTGGTAGCCACTTGCAAGATCGAGGGTGGTAAAATATTGTGCGCGCCCTAGTCTGTCTAGTATATCGTTAATATTAGGTAAGGGGTATTTGTCTTCTATAATTCTGTCGTTAAGTCGTCTGTAGTCTATAACAAGCCTCCATTTCACTTTTCCCGACGCGTCTGGCTTTTTTGGAACTATATGCACAGGGCATGACCATGGTGAAATGCTTTCTCTAATGATTCCCTGTTTTAATAGATTATCTACCTGTTTTTGGATCTCTATACGCTGTGTAGGGGCCTGTCTATAACTTCTTACGAAAATCGGGGTATCGTCGTTTAATCTCAGTTCGTGTTTAACTGTATGCGTGAAGGATAAGGGTATTTTTTCGGAATAAAATATATCGCGGTATTGATGACAAATTTTGATAATTTCGCGTTCTTCTTCTTCGTTCATATGGCTAGTACGAATTTTCTTTAGGTTTTCGCAAAGTTCTTTGTCTATGTTGATCTTAGTCTCCATTGTGTTAATTTCATGCGTTTGATTACTCTCTACTAACTGTGGTGGTATTGGCTCTAGAGGTAAGATGCAATTGTTACTAACTATTTGCTGCGTATCAGTATAGTTGATGACCGCTGTCTTAAAAATCCCGTTTTTTACTGTTACTATCGCGGCTGGCGACTTGACTCCTTTAGACCAATAAAAATCATCGCAAATATAGTTACCGTCCATATAATTTGTTTTTACTACAATAAATTTCTCACAATGAGGTTCGATTTTAACTCGCTTCACGGGATAATCGAAATGAATTGGGATTTCAGTATTGAAAGTTCGTAATACCTTATTTTTAAAATCTATACTACAACCTAATTTTTTCAACAAGTCCATACCAATGAGACCTTTATACTTTTGATCGAAATCGAACATTAAAAATTTATGATATATGTCTGTGTTAAACAACGGCGGTAAGGGTAAAATTGCTACATATTCATGACGAGTTACTGCGTGTGCTGTTTTAACCTGAAATGGCTCATGTTCAACAAACTGTTCTAAGTTAGTACCGGCTATTACATCAGGTGATATCATACATCGTGAGGCTCCAGTATCCAATAAGAATTTGCCTTGAAATTCCGGTAGCTCAATATAAGGAAGATGGTCTTTACCTTGGTGGTTGAGATCGACGGTCTTTATCAACTGGGATTCGATTGGTCCGCGTCCTGGTGAAAATCCTGGTGATTTGATGCCTCTCCAGGCATATCCGGCGTATACTCGTAGTCTTGGTCTTTATGTTGAAAGTTATGACTACAACACTCACCATTTTGGTAGGGGTCATATCCGTCTGGGTAGTACTGCTCTTGGCTTTGTTCCGTATAAAACATTTCCTCAGGAACAAAACGTGGTTTTTCAGGCTGGTTTACTGACCTCATGGTGACGTCGGACACTCTTTGTGGTGGGTTCACCTGTTGGCGGGGTATATTTGGCTGCGATCTAAAGTTTCCTGAGTTCCTGAATGTGCCTGAACCACTAGGTCTTACATTACCTGAAGCGGGGCCATTTTTCCACGGGGCTACGCCTTGTCCTCGCTGTTGCCTCAGTTCTGGGTTCCAGCTATTACGAGGGGGGAAATTGCTAGCATGGGGTACCGCTTGGTTAGGCTTAGGTATTTCTTTTGCTTTGTTTTGTATTACTAATGAATTAAAACTATTATTGAATCTATTAAAAGCTAATCGCGCCTCCTCTTGCCTAGCCGCTACTATAGCTGCTTCTAAAGTCAGAGGTTTCGCGATCCGCACGCCAATAGATACGTGGAAATCAAGATTATTGACGTATTGGTCTATGACCATGCTTTCATAGTAAGTTTTATCTGTGTGTCTACCTACTATAATTAAAGTTTCTAATAAATCCCGCAAACGTTTACCGAACGTTTCGGCGTCTTCGTTTTTATTACGCCGCAAACGTGTTAATTCCTGCATCAGCTGGATTTCGTTGCGCGGTTCACCTAACCTACGAGTCAACGCGGTTTTGATTGCTTGCCAGGTGTCGACGCTTTCTTCAGAAGCTATAGCGCTAACTGCGGCACCGCTCAATTTGCTCTTAATAAGACTCGTAAGAGCGGGGTTCGCCCTAATCGGTGGCTCTAACAATAAAATAACATTTTCTACTTCTTTAATAAAATAATTCAATGTTTTTGGGTTGCCGTCATACCTTGGCAGCAGTTCAGAAACGAACTTGAATGTCGCTAGCTCAATGCTTGCCATAGCCATCGTTTAATTACTACGTATTATTTAAAAAAAATACTATTCTCTGATAATATTAAGATAATTTAATTATATAGATTGACAGTCAGCCTAGTGCCTATATCAAATTAGCGTAAAGTTTTATTAGTGTTATATGAGTCGCGATTGTAGCGGACAATAAACACATGTAATTTTAATTATGTTTTCTGATTTATAAGTGGCTAAGAAACGTGCCTACAATAAAATAGGTATGCGTTCTATACTAGTATACGTAAATGTTGACAATATATTGTCTATAGCTATTTTAGCCTATACACAAACACACATACAACATTTAAAATATTACGACAGGAAATATAGCATAGGAAACTGGGAATACAACTTGCACTCACCCCAATAACCTCTGCATCTCCAGCCGGGCCTTGTAGAACAGCAGGACTCCCAATTCTCCGGGTCTCCCGCGGGATGCTCGCCGTCGTAGATTCGAAGATTATGTGATCGCGATGGTAACGATAGAAACCGTTCACTCTAGCCGAAGAGTTCTATTCGAAGCAGAGTGTCGCGATCCTACCGACTGCGCCAGTTAAGTTACGGCGAACGAGATTATTATTAAAAAAGATTTATTTAAATACAATGTTTATTCTAAAGAATATTCTACAAGACTGATTTCTAATTACAATATTTCTATTAACTAAACTTATTGCTAAATCTGCAATTGTGCAGTTTACGTTATGACGCACAGGCGCATCCGATGCGTAGTCAGCAATGACGCACGCTAGGCGACTGCCTAACTCATTAATTGGATTTTTTTTTTATTTTTTTTTATTGGATTTTATTTATTTTTATTAGTATGAGAATAGACAAGAATGATATGAACACTAACATAGTTTATAAGACCTAAGTTACTAACATTATATGGACAATTTTGTAGTCTGAAATAAATGTATTCAAATCAAAATCAAATCAAAATCAAAAATATTTATTTGCCAGAATATGGTACAATAGATGTTACAATTCCTGGTTACCAGCATATCCTGCCATGACATGGCGTACAAATATGTCTTAAAAAATAAACACAAAACTTATATTAAGTATTATCTTATAAATAATTACAATTAGGAATAAAAATATCTAAATCTTAAATAATTAATGTATATCGTTGAAATTGTATTTTAATAATAATAGAATATGAATAGAATTGTAATTGTAGCATATGATCGAATAACAGTTGATTTGTCTTATTACATTAGTGACTTATCCTCTAAGTATTCTTGAACACTATAATAGTTTTTTTCTAATAACAATCTCAATCATTCATTCATTCATTCTATTTTTTGCAAAAAAGTTTTTTTTTTTCGTTATAATGTTGGTTAAGAAGATTTGTTGGGCCTATATAAAGGTAGACAAGTATTGATTTATATTTTCATCTGAATTTGTTGATAAAACTAACCTTTACTGATTTAAGCATTATATTTATAATACTACTTTACTATACACACCAAGGGTGAATTAGGCTTCTATAAGCTTTCTTAGGAATAGGATAAAAAAGCACAGAATCGTGACCATTGCAAGGAATGAGAGGAGGCCTATGCCCAGTAGTGGGACAGTAAGGGCAAATAATAATAATAAAGACTGTTCAAAATGACCTTCTGTTGTGAACTCGTGTCCCAAAACGGGCCTGATAAATAAAAACACCTTTAGCTTAATCTTAAACCTAATTTACTCACTATATTCACACTTACACGCTACAATAATAAATGCGAGACTGTCTGTCTATCTGTTCGGTTTCACGGCGAGATGACTGAAACAATTTTGATGAAATTTAGCACGGGTATTGTAGACCCCCGGATTCGGTTCAGGTATGGGCTATTTTATTTTTTAAATCAAGCCCTAAGTAGTTTGAATAGAGTTTGAAAATTTGCATGCAAAATCTATATAGTAATAAAGGGACGAACTTCTTTTTTAACAATTCTTTATTTCGTAAAAAGCAAAGGCTTAACATGGCTTTGGGATGTATACAGAATAGATTGCGCTTACAATGGGTTCATGATATGATTGGCGCGTCACAGTATAATAATATTCCACAATTTTCACACAACGCCATCTAGTCCCAAACTAAGCAGAGCTTGTGCTATGAGTACTAGACAACTGATAAACATACATATATATTTCTAAATACATACATATTATAGATAAATTACACCCAGACAAAGAACAAATGATCGTGCTCATCACACAAACATTTGTCCTGGGTGGGAATCGAACCCACAACCTTACGCATAACAGTCAGGGCCACTGACCACTAGACCAACAGGCCTGTCCTGTGAATTGAGTGTTATGAACAACTCAAGCGTCGTCATCGTCTTTGAATTTGAATTAAGTGACAATAGACAATGCCTAAGGTTTCGGACTTGTGATCGAGAGTTCGCAGGTTCGAACCCAATCCATTACACTTTTGCCGTGAACCCACTCTAGAGACAAGGATATTTAGCTAAGTTGGGGGTATAAAGATTACTAGAAATGTGAATTCTATCCACATTGGTACCTCACTTTACATTAAAAAAAATGTTATAAATACCTGACAAAATGGACAAATGCTCACCTATTTGTTTCACCGCGTTGAAGTTGTGAAGAACAAAGCAGAGTTTCTACGGCTTGTCTTCTATACTTATAATAAATCTGTAGAGAGGTCAATTCTGTACATGAAATATATTTCCAAAATAACTATCAGGGGGTGATTAAGGATCGATACTCATGCCAAAAATGCAATCAGTTAAATTTTTGTCTGTCTGTCTGTCTGTCTGTATAACCGTTATAGAAACAAAAACTACTCGACGGATTTTAACGAAACTTGGTACAATTATTTTTCATACTCCTGAGCGGGTTATAGTATACTTTTCATCACGCTACAATCAATAGGAGCAGAGCAGTGAAGGGAAATGTTGGGAAAACGGGAGAAGTTACTCCATTATTTAAGCTTCCGTCGCGTGTGCAACCTTAATGGTTAAAGCTACACAAATCATTTCATGACGGAAATGTTCTCCTTAAAATTATATAAAAAATATCCCACGACAGCATATGTCTAACTTTTATGGTTGACTCACAATAACACGTGTAACTCCCGATAGCTTAGCAGTTCGAAGCTTTCTGATTATAATATTTGTCTACTCTTACGTTTATAACACTCTCAGTCACCCCTAATTGAAAAAGTTAACATTATTAACTATTCCATAAAAAAATTGGCCAAGTGCGAGTCAGACTCGCCCATGAAGGGTTCCGTAGTAACTATAATATAATAATATGCAAATTTATTTGACGAAAACAAACCTTACAAATTTCTTAAAACTAGCTTATTTACATTTTTTACAACTGCGCCAAATAAATTTGTTTTGAAAAAAAAACCTTACAAATTTCTTAAAACTGGCTTTTTTACATTTTTTACAACTGCGCCGAATAAATTTGTTTTTCATAGTGTTTGTATGAATTACAAAGTTATATTTGCGGTTTTAGAAAATATGCCGTATCTCAAAAACTGCTGAACTGATTTCGTTCAAACTAATTTTGGTTGAAAGTTTATATTAAGATCTACAGACATATATTTTTTTTAGATTTTTCACTCCATTATTATAGAAGTTAGAGGTTGTGTCCGCCACACACACATTTTACCACTTTGGAAGCTTATATCTTTTAAACGATTGACTTTATGGAAAAGTGGTTTTAGAAACCCCGATGTCGTTTTTAAAGAACTGTCTATAGATACCACACATGCATCGATTTCATGAAAAAAAATATTTTCAGATTTAGTTCCATGTATGGGGAGCCTCCCTTTATTTTAAATATTTTTTAATTTTTTTCTCAAAATCGGAAAGCGGTTTACAGAATACATCTACCTATCAAGTTTCACATGTATAGTCCTAATAGTTTTGGAATAAAAATGCTGTGACAGACGGACGGACGGACAGACAGACAGACAGACAGACGGACAGACATGTCGAAACTATAAAGATTCCGTTTTTTGCCATTCGGCTACGAAACCGTAAAAAGAATCATATAAATCGGTATAGAAACACCAAAGTTATACATGAAATACGCTTATAATAATAAGCCATCGCGCGTGAATACTGAATCATGCTATAAGGATTATTTTTGAGAATCGGTCGCCGCGCTCGACGCGTCTCGCGGTCGAAGCGTTCTCTAGGTACTTAAGCCTCATGTGAACGTGATCTAAACAATATTACCAATACATTAACTTACGCTGACGGAGTCGCGGGCACAGCTATATTGTATCATTACGCTAAGGCCAATAGGAGCGGAGCGCCAATGAAGAATGCTTCAAAATCGGGGTTAAATTTAACGTTAGCCCAAAGTAACTATTCCACGCGGACGAAGTCGCGGGCAAAAGCTAGTTTATGAATAAAAAAACAACATCCCTTAAGCTAAATGAACATAACTTTCCAAGGTTCTTAGATCAGCGCTAACGTGCACAATACACCACACACGTTAGGGACCAGTTCCTTTCGTGATCCCAACGTACGTTCCCATTGCTGATTCTCGTCACGACAACGCACGCTTTATCCGTGTGAGTACGGGGTCTGACCCCCCTAGGGGATCAAGTTTTGGGGGCCGTGAGGTATGAGACATCGGGTATTGATGATAGAGTTTGCGTTTCTGATCTAATTGAGATTATGGTTTGTTGGTTATGAGTTTTTGCCATGCTTGAGAAAATTTTAAAGCGTTAAGCGATTAGCTCCTCGTATACATTTTTTTTGGGGGAATGTCATCAAATGAACTGAGCCGAGCGCTCGGCCTATCCCAGCCAGTCACAACCATGATCTGAAGTGAGTGACCAATTTTCCATTCGTGGCAGGGCTCGCGTCCGCCTAGCTCGCGATCACCCTCCCATCGGAGTTCGGCGTCAAGCAATTTGTGTTTCAACGATGCGTGGAAGTATCAGTACCTTTTTGGGTAACACCACACAAGAATCTTCTGGGCTCGCTTGTCCCGTAGTAGAACTCATCTATCGTTTACCGTCAGGCGTGATTGAGGTCAAGAGCAGGCTCATCAGGAATAAACTAAATAAAAAGATTCTGCTATGTCTGGATGGGGCGGAAGGGAGTGTCTGACTTCAACTGACTAAAAACCTACCTTGATCTTTCAGTTGCCCTGGCGTCCAGAGCTACGGTATCACGTCAGAACATTTCTGCAACCCCAGTAGGTAATGGCCCTATCGGTCCATCATTGCTGCTGACTCCTCTTTGAGGATTTGATGGTAATGAAAATTTACCAGCTTCAGGCTAAAACGTACAGTTTTCTCTCTCTTCTTTTTATTATTTATCAATATTTAAGAAATTCATGTGGCATCAAACAACAATGTTAGTTGCATTTTACAACTTCACCATAAAAAGTAGAAAGAGAGATTTCAAGCACACAATTTGGATCCCAGCCAAAAACTTAATAAAAATAATGAAAAACGAAACGAAATAAAACGTTAATGCGATTACTCTCGCAATGAAAATAATTTTCAATGCTCGGAACGATTTCCTTTCGAAGTTAACACAGTTGATTGGTTAGTTATCGGAAAAATGTTGAATGTGACAGATGAATGATTTCACATTATTAATCCGTCACCAGCCTGCAGTTTTTCCAATAAGGTTAATGTATAAACGGCCTAAAGCTATTTGCGAGTCAATCAGCCGCGAGCGATGCTTCAAACACTGAACAAAGCTCCAGACGGTTTTTTGATGATGTATTTACCAATGGAACACTCAATTTTATTGACTAGCTCTAGATTTTTGTATGTAAATCCAGGCTTTATAGATTGGCGTCGGGGATCGCGAGCCGATCTCTAGCCACCGTAGGCGCGGGCTTTCGGACGGCGAGCAGGGGTAGCTCAACGTCCGGTAAGGACCAGGCCCGGGTCGGCGGCGCATCGTGTTCCGCGCGCGCCTCAAAGAGCTGTCAGCAACAGTGACGGGGCCTCATAAGGCCATTGGCCGCTGGGGTTGCGGAAATGTTCTAACAAGATGCCGCGGTTCCGGAACTTAAGGGCAGCTGAAGGTACAGGGTAGGTTTTTAGTCAGTAGAAGTCTGACACACCCTTCCGCTTAACCCAGAACGGGAGAAGTCATTCGATGATTTTCCCACCCAGAAAAAAAAAAGGCTTTTTAGATTATTTACCATGAACCTTTTTAAGGTGAATGTTCAAATTTAAAATGCCTAACAAAAGCCGTAGTCTAATACTGTTTATTTTGGCCGGACACCTATTTAAAAAGCCTTACTATGTCTGGCTTTATCTGGACGCCTGGTAGCGCTACTCACACAGGACCAACATTAAAATAAAAAAAAGTGACTTAAAGTTAACATAACATCAACATTTGCTTAGCCTTAAGTATGTTGGAGTTAGCCTCGAGTCTAACTGGATGCAGCTAAGTATTAGTGATTTACATGAAGCGTCTGCCTATCTGACCTCCACAACCCAGTAACTGGGTAACACGATACCCCTTGGCTAGTGTCAGATTTACTGACTTCTGACTACCATCTGTCAAAGATGTACAAAAGGGTAGTCAGGAAACACCGGCCTCATCTGGTTAACATTTACGAAAAAAAAAATTTTTTTTTCACGCTTTTGATTGGGTTTGTTTGTAATTTATCTAGTTACAAAAGCCAAAATGTCAACTACTTATCACCTTTTACAAAATATTGCTTTTCCCGGTGCAGAGCCGTTAATTTTTGAGGAGTTCTCCAGGTACATCATCATCAGCTCTACTTCACCATATGCATTGTGACGAGCATAAAGTGCTTACATAGTGCTTGTATTCAAGTAATCTAATCGCAATCCACGAAATACTTACTTACTCTCCTTTTTTTGAAGTCGGTTAAAAATGACGTGTAAAAGTGTTATCAACCGATGACAAAAAGAGGAGGTTATCAATTCGACGCGTATATATATATTTTTTTTATGTATGATCATCGATTACTCGAAGACGGCTGAACCGATTTGAAAAATTCTTTTTTGATTGAAAGGGTATACTTCGAAATTGGTCCCATTTTCATAAAAGTCAGGATCTGATGATGGGATCCTGGAGAAATCGAGGGAACTCTTCAAATATTATAGGCACACCTATGGCGTTTTGGGTATTTCTTATAGTAACTTGTGCAGGTGCACTCAAAAAGTACCATTTGAGGAAGTGGAACTGATGATGAAGACCACAGATGGCCGCCGAAACTACTCAATAATAAGTATTGAGTGGATTGCGATTCGATTACTTGAATATGGATGTTAAGCACTTTATGCTCGTCACAATGCATATGTTGATGTAGAGCTGATGGTGAAGTACCAGAAGAACTCCTCAACAATTAACGGCCCAGCATTGGGAAAAGCAATATTTTGTAAAAGGTTATAAGTAGTTAACATTTATGCTCTTGTAATTAAAAATTGACCAACTAAAAAGAGTGAAATAAAAACTTTTTACCAAAAAATTAAACCGACTCCCAAAAAACACTGCAAAGTGAAAAATAACTTTAATTTCGGAAGTCGGTGCCAAAAACGAAAATACAAAACTAAAGACACCGACTACCGAAATTAAAGTTATTTTTCACTTTGCAGTGTTTTTTGGGAGTCGGTTTAATTTTTTGTTAAAAAGTTTTTTTTTATTCTTATTATTTCAGCTATGTCTTTGTCTTTTTTTTGTACTAACATAGCATAAGGTTAAATTGTTACTGACACTCTATGGACTAAGTCTAAGTAAAAAGTTTTTATTTAATAACCAATTTGCAAAATAAAGATCATTTATCATTTAACACGTTCGCTGACAGTACATCGTTAGGCGGGAAATTAAAATAGTGCGTTATGACAGTACGTCGAAGGACGGGCCACTTATTTTTAAGAGTACGTCGGCTCACGATAATTTTTCATGTAAATATTATGAAGAGCAGCATCCACTGTCATATTATGAGCAATTTCATATTTCTTACTACCGTAACACGAGTATTTTGTGGGTAGTTTCATATTGCTTGCTTGTGCACGAGTACTACGTTGATTTGTCATTTAGTATGGAAAATTCTACTGTCGTAATGTGGTGTCAGGGTAAGTGCTCACTATCAGCGAACGTGTTAAGGACGGGGTCACGCCAGTAGCTTATCGTCCTTTCCGAGGCACGGGACTTTAGACTTTACTAATAAAGCAAAAACAGTAGCGCTGGTATTTTCGTTTAGGGCCGTGCGTGATGCAACGGACACACTTCTGTCATCAATATACACAAGTATTAGGCGTCACAACCCGTTAGATATTTGCGTCACATAATTTATTAACCCTCGCGCTCGTTCACATCGCGTCACGTTGTCACGGCGTCATTGCGTCACGGCGTCACGTCGTCAGCTCGGATGACCGGGCGGCTTTAACGACCCAAACTTGGAGTGAACGCCAAACATTTATTATTCAAACACAATCGCAGCCTAGCCCCTACTAACGGACTCAAGGCAATTCTCTATTGTGTAACAGAAATATCGCTGTGTTTATGATCACAATGTATAAGGTTCCTTAATGTCAACTGCTCCTATTTTTTGTAACAGGACTACATAAGTTACCAGGGTTAGGCACGTAGGAGGTGAAATGTTGTTATTTAAGTGTGCGGCTGATTTTTGTCGCTTTTGAATTTATAATAACCCAATGTATAAAACCAATACTGAGTTTTTCTCCTATTATTCTCTCATCTATACTTTAACCTTTTCACCGCCACGGACTTGATTTTCTTGACGTTCTGGATTTTCGTGCCAACAGCGCTAGGACTTCATTAGTTCTTAAAAATAAATTGACTGTATTAACAGTAAATTAAACTAATTTAACTTAGCTAAAATTAAGAACTAATGAAGTCGTAGCGCTGGTGGCACGAAAATCCAGAACTTCTATACAAGTCCGTGGCGGTGAAAAGGTTAATTGTAAGTTCGCTAAGGAGAGTAATTCCCTGGCGATTTCTGTGTTTCCTGACAGCTATACCCTGGGGTCCTTAAGTCACGAGTGAATAGGTTATTATTATATAAGCGTTCTTCATCTTCGGCCACTTCATCGCTTAGATCCTCGTTGAGATGGTGTTCAAATGCCAGCCTATCAATAATGAAAAAAATTATATACTCACCATTAATTTCTTACACCTCTGCAGCCGCCCTAGTCATATCATTACATGCAAGTATGTAAGAAAAGAATCCCATTCTTATTATTATTATTATTATATTATATTCTTCTATTAATCTTAAACGCACTACCTACCACCTACTTACTACGTATGACATTAAAACAAGTGCTCTAGTAGTTAAAATATATTGCTCTCTTCATTGAGACACTCGACAAAACTGTCTGAAAATGCAATTTCGGTGTTTTAGTTTCAAAATGTCTGATAAAATCAACGGATCTGCGCGGCTTATTTGCTGCCAAGAATCCTCGGGTTTGGAAGCTCGATTTAGGATTGTCTATTGGTATTATTATGAATGACTTATTGTAACTTTCTAAGGCTTGCCTTGTTATATAGAAACCTGGAGCTTAGCGGTAATACTTGATGTTTACCGTCTAGCTTGTAAAACGATCAGAAAACAAAAAGTACGGCGATACATCATGGCTGATAACCTATCCAAACCCGACAAGCATTTGGGTCCCCTCTTATTTTGCGCATACCTAAGAAGTGGAATCCCATACCGGAGACTGTGCTTCCTGATAGCAAAAACCTGGAGATCTTATATCAAGAGTGAGTAGGTAACTTCTAGGAAAATGGGCTCCATCGGTGACCACTTTATCACTTATTCACAACTTCGCTCGGCTGTCTCTTTCTGGATTATCACGATTTTACAGAAGTTTTCTGCCTCTTCAAGCATAGCCCTCACTATTGCTGGCAGAGACAGGTCTCGCCCGATCTTCGCGACCAGGACCTGCCGTTCAGCGGCCCATATAGGGTACTCTACGAGCGTGTGCTGTGCAAAATCCAGGTCACCCCCGCAATGATGACAATTTGTCGTGGCCTTCTCGCCTCTCACCAAAGCAACCGTGTCCGGTCAGTACCTGAGTGATCCTGACAGAACTAGTACCTAGTATTTATCATGTAATTAAAGAACAAAGGCGAGCGTTGTGCATGTGTAACAGAATAAACGCAATTCCTGAAAGTAGTTGGTTCAGAATCTGCATCTGAATCGATTTCCGTCATAAAAATATGTGTTAAATTTTGACGAAAAAATCTTACATTGAACTTAAAATGGAAACACAGTATCATGACAAATTAATACAATCCTTAATTCAAGGAAATGCGCTCGTGTGCTTGTCGGTCGCTAATACTGCAAGAATGTATGCGACTGCGGAAGGATATTGTATAACGTACACGTTTTGTGTTTAGTAAGGATAACTATTTTATAAAAAATGTAGAGTCTAGGTTTGTTTTCAATTTATTTAGTTACGGATGTTGTTTTAGACTTATAATTTAATATTCTAATTGGGGTGTCTGAGGTATTGCGCTTAATCTGTTACACCTTGTGTTTAGTTAGTCAGTGAGTGGTATCATTAATCAGTGCAGTACAGTTTGCAAGGGTTGTCGAGAAATAAGCTCCCATGGTAGGGACACATTCCATGGAACAAATTTCACAAACAACAGGACCCCAAACTTTGTTGTTATTAATTAAGAGTTATACCAAAAATAGTTAAACCGTTTACCGAGGCATTTTTCATGTCCTGGTCTTAGTATTTTTACAAGCTTTTATTTAGCTTGGGTAGCTCAACTATAGCTGATGGCTAAATAATAACAGCTGTACGGGTTAAGCAACGTATGCCCAGATCAGTCAGTGGATGGGTAATCTTTTATTTTGTTTTTTTTTATGATTGTTAGGCTTGCGTTTGACGATAATCTCACCTGATGTTAAGCGATGATGTGGTCGAAGATGGAACACGCTTGCCTAGAAGTAACCTATTCACTCTTGACTTAAAGACTCCCAGGTTATAGCTATCGGGACACACAGACTCCGGCAGGGAATTCCACTCCTTAGCCGTACGCACAATGATAGTATTCCCAAAACGTTCTGTGCGTATGGGTGGGATGTCCACCATTTAACGATGGCGCATCGCCGTATGTCTTGTAGTCCGATAATGGAACGGGCTTGGTGGAATTAGACTGTGCAATTCCATCGCACGCTCCCCGAAATGTAACCGATAGAAAACTGATAGGCTTGCAACACGTCGCCGGTGTTCAAGGCTCTGGAGCTTTGACTCGACCAGTTTCTCGTTGCCGAGAATCCTTCGTGCTTTGGATAGCACGTTAAGTATATGGTTTTGGCTGTCATTTGTACACTTTGACAGTTGGTTACGGGTAGTCAGTAGCCAGTAAACCTGACACTGGTCTTGCCAAGTGGTATCATGTTACCCAGTTACTGGGTTGTGGAGGTCAGATAGGCAGACGCTCCATGTAAATCACTCATCCCATCCTGGACGCCTATCCTAACACAGTTGGGTAAAGGTTAAGCAACTGAATGACATTTGGAATGACAACACTCGCAACTTAATTACGACATAATGGATCTTATTATTGTGAAAGCCCGTTTAACCCTTTCGCGGACGGTACTCGATCACGTGGTATATGTAGAATGACACATCAATTCTTCATACAAAATGGTTAGACGTTTATTGACGTCGAGTCGTAATTTTTCGATACATTTGGCCAATAGTGGCACTATCGTTATCTAACGTCAACGTCATGCGTATTCTACGTACCACCAGCGCACGAGCAGCACGTCTTCTTTTTGAAGCACCAAAAATCTTAATGTAATGTGACAGAACAATTTTGAAATTTTCATGCGTTGTGGCGGAAAGACGTAGCTAGTACAATTTTGTGTTGCGAGTCAACGTGACTAAACGGTCTGCTTAAAACAAATAAATTAAAATAGACGTGGTAGTACGTTCTGTCACCACTCGTAGCTGTCTTGGAACGTATATACACGCCACCGCCCATGAAAGGGTTAATAGGGTTTTGAAAAGTGATTCAACGTCGGAAAGCATTACCAAAGAGTCCAGTGACGAAGTACAGATGAAGGGATGAGACCTCTTCTATAAATCGCAAGCCAAAGTCATTTGCCCAAACTACATTGAACATTTCACTTGGAATCCATCAGGATCAATATTGGAAACCTCACAATTTACAACGCATGCCCACAGGTAAGTGTCAGGAAAAAAAAACAACGTAACACAGGTAATGATTTAACTAGCTTTGTTAGTTCGTTGGTAAGTCCGGGTCAAATCTTGTAAATAAATTTAGAAGCAGTTATTCTTAATCTGTTATGATAAAAAATTTGCATAATCGTTTAGCTTGGATGACAATTAACTAAGTTACAGTAATTTTAATTCCAATATGGCCGGTGACCTAAGATGGCGGACTAGTAATTTATGTGCACTGTCACGATAAATGTGGGCACTAGCTCCTGCCCACGACTTCTTTCACGTGGGCTGGTTTTCTCGCGTAAATCCCGATCCCGAGGGAAATCCGGGATAAAAAGTAGCCTATGTGTTATTCCAGGATGTCAACTATTTACTTATATAATTTCATTCAGATCCGTTCAGTCTTTTACGTGAAAGAGAAACAAAAACTGCCATCCTAAGGCAGTTGTCCCTCCGCCAACGATGAACGAGTAGCGAGTAGAGCTAGCAACTGAAAACGAGTTGGCGAGCAGCGAGCAGCGAGTGTGTTGTTCCGATAGTTTAGTCGCTGAGCTATCATCTGGTTGGTCTCAGCGTGAGTTCTGACCGGCAAGTGATCGCTGAGCGAGTATTGTCTTTGACAGCTCTTGTCGCTCTGCGACAAAACTAGTGAAGCGAGTAGTCGCCGGCAGTGTGAACAGTCAGAGAGCAACTAGATTACACGGAATGTATATTTCATTGTGCGTTTCTTGAGCGAGTAAATCGCCGATAGTTTACAATATTATAACTATGCGCTATGCTCTATTAGTAAGAAATATTGGTTTCGATTTTTGCATTAAGTTACTTGTTACATCTAACATTGAAAATCACCGCCATGGTGTTAGTCCGTTAGTGAGTGCCAAGTTGACACATGCACCACGTGCCTCTATAAATAAGTTCATTAACAAAACTAGTTTAATCGTACTCGAACATACGTGTGATGATATCTGTTTTTAATACCAATTAGCAGACTGTAATGGGATCTAGCCCGCAACGTATCGTCTTACAAGCCAGTCTCATTGATAACAGCATTACACGAGAGAGGGTCAAACGCTGTAATTAGATAAGATCTGGTAAAGGTGCAAGCCTTTTCCAACCTGTTGGTCTCATAGACAGGAAATTATTTCAGTTTTTAGAGGTCTTTGGATAAACTTAAGAAGCGGCTATAGCATAATGGCTAAGATGTCGGACTTTTGATCAACAGGTCACAGGTTCGAACCCTACTCATTACACTATTGCTGTAAACCAACTCCAGACAAAAGCAATTTTAGCTTAGTTGGAAGAGTTAACAAGATTGCTAGTAATGTGAATTCTAAATAAATCGCTAGTTCTCTTAAAAAATTATATCAAAGCATGAAACCAATTGATATTGTAGATAGTACTTTTGTTCAGAGCTAGCATTAAAGCCTGCAATACATGTTGGCCGAGCGTTGTCGAGTGAAGGCCAATACCAACATGTAGACGGTATATTTGCCTTGTCTTGCTATCTTTCGGTGTCACTTACCTAGTTGGCCAAGTGGAGGCCAGCGCCAAAGTGTATAGAGCTCATTTGGTTCAACTTGTCTTCGCTCGTGATCACTTGCCTCACTTCGGATCGGTGTCGGTTTTTGGTCACAAATCAAAAGCGCTCGCCTGCGCTCGGCCAACGTGTGGGCAGCTCTACAGACCCTCTTCTACATTGGTCATCTGCATTGGCGTTCGACGAACTTGTCGAACGGGTGGACATTATTTCTTGCCTTGTACCTATTTGCCAACGCTCGCGTTGGCCTACGCTCGGCCAACATTAATTATTGCAGGCTTTAGGATTAGCAATAGTGATTGTTATTAACTGGTTGCATTTATTTATAATGCTAACTTCTTATTAAATAGATTCTCATATAGTTATTTTCGAAACTATGAAAGAAGATTCCTTAATAACACACGTAATACCTTAATAATACACAACATAATCATCTTACTGGCTGGGACACAGGAGGCAATTGGCTGTAATCCACCAAGCAGGCTCAGTGTGGGTTGGTAATGTGGCACGTCTGCGATTTTTCTTTTTTGCGAAGTTTTCCTTCAGAGCAGTGGTGATGATTAACATGATACAAAATGTATGTCTGGTGACATCAGGTTCGACGACTGAGGATCCACGACCTGCAACTAGCAAGCCATGCCTGTAACCTCCATGCCACCATTGCTATAGCAGGTACATTCTCACCAAATGTCAAAGGCTATTTCTGATTCCATTAAAATTATAAGTACTAGTCATATCATTCAGTCATGATGAAGAATCAATCACATTTAAAAAATAGGAGATATCCCATGCTGAGTTAGTGGTTTTTTTAAATCGTTCTTTTTTTCTTGTTGGCCATTTTTCTTTAAAATAGTAGTTCAGAAATATTTAGTACAGACTCGTGTCTAATCTTTATAAATGATAACGGGAGAACTATTTTTAACCGACTTCAAAAAAAAAGGATGAGGTTCTCAATTCGTCTTGAACATTTTTTTTATATATGTTACCTCATTACTCGCAGATGGCTGAACCGTTTTCGAAAATTCTTTTTTTGTTTGAAAGGGTATACTTCCTAGTTGATCCCATTGTTGTCACATTTGGAACTCATGATGGGATCATGGAGAAATCGAGGGAACTCTTCAAATATTATAGGCACACCGAGTTGCTCTCGAAAAGCACCATTTGAGGAAGTGGAACTGATGATGAAGACCCCCAGATGGCCACCGAAACTACTCAATAATAAGTATTTAGTGGATTGCGATTAGATTACTTGAATATAGATGTTAAGCACTTTATTGCTCGTCACAATGCATATGGTGACGTAAAGACTAGAGTAGAGACTCTGTTTTACTCTGAATTACAAACCGACCCACTAAAAAGCGTGAAAAACAAACTTTTTAGCAAAAAATAGAACCGACTTCCATATAAAAACACTACAAAGGCAAAAATAACTTTAATTTCAGAAAGCGGTATTAAAAAAAAAATACAAAACAAATGACACCGACTACCGAAATTAAACTTATTTTTGCCTTTGTAGTGTTTTTATATGGAAGTCGGTTCTATTTTTTGCTAAAAACTTTTTTGTTTGTTAATTTAAACTAGATGAAGCCGGTGTTTCCTAGGCAACGAGGATTGTAAGGGGATTAATCTTCTTTACAGTAAAATGGATATGTTTAGTTCACTGTCTTCCTGCTTTTGTCCTTCTAAAGGAGCAGCACGTTTTCTTGATTCATTCTCTCCTGTTAAAATGGACGGTATGTATAACAACACATATCGTACGCAGAAGCTAAAAGTGCTAAAAACATGCCAATTTTGGGATTAAAATGTATGTCTCTTTCTGTATAGGCTTCCTACTCATTATCACAGCTATTTTTCACTACAGAGTAGTTAGAAGAAGAAAATTAGAAGTTGCATTGTAATGCAGTGTTTATTCAGTTTACTCTAGATTATTTGAGTAAAGGCTTCAAAACAGTTCAGGCTCGACATCTCAAAGGCCTTTGACAGGGTCTGGTACGCTAGTCTGCTAAGCAAGCTTCCCGCGTTCGGTGTCCCTGCTGGCTTATGCCACTGGATTTCCGACTTCTTGACTGAGCGGTTGATCCGAGTGGTCATCGATGGCTGCTCATCGGATCTTATGGCAATTAATGCCGGTTTTCCTCAAGGGTCTGTTCTTTCTGCGACTCTTTTTCTGCTGCATATCAATGACCTACTTCAGCTAGGAGCAGTTGGGTACGCGGATGACAGCACAGTCTCAGAGAGATACTTATCCAGTTCTAGAGCTGACAGGGACGAAATTGCCACTCTCAGAAAGGCCATGGTAGAGCGCATAAATTTGACCTTAAATCTCGTTTCCCAATGGGGTGACGACAATCTGGTCAAATTCAATGCTCTGAAAACACAGGCTTGTCTTTTCAGCGCTAAAAGGAGCCCTTTTGAATTGACCCCTACTTTCCGTGGTACATCTGTGCCAGTTACCAGTCGCCTGGAGCTTTTGGGCATGGAGTTGACGTCTGACCTCAACTTCAGCTCAACCATCGAGTCCAGAGCTCAGACTGCTGCAAAAAAACTGGGAATCCTACACAAGGTGAGGCGGTACTTCACGCCTGGACAGCTTCTAAATCTGTATAAAGCACAGGTCCGTTCTTGCGTGGAGTATTGCAGCCACTTGTGGGATGGCTCTGCAAAGTACCAGCTTGCTGCATTGGACTCGATCGAGCGCAGAGCTAAAAGGCTTATAGGCGACGAGGTGCTGGTGGACAGGCTTCATAGCCTGGCTCATCGGCGAACCGTTGCTTGCCTGTCGATTTTCTACAGATTGTACTTCGGGGAGTGTGCGCAGGAGCTCCATGACCTGATTCCTCCATCTTCCTTTCACTACCGGTCTACCAGACGCACGGCTGGGTACCACCCACACTTGGTTAATATACCGTCTTGTCGTACCAAGCGCTTCTCTTTCACATATATTGTGCGCACAGCCAAGCTGTGGAATTCTCTGCCGGCTTCTGTGTTCCCTGCCACTTATGACCTTTCAGCCTTTAAAGCACGAGTAAATAGGCATCTTCTGGGCTCGCTCGTCACATCGTAGACCTCATCTATCGCTTACCATCAGGCGAGATCGAGGTCAAGAGTGGGCCCATCGGTAATAAAAAAAAAAAAGAAAACAGTTATAAAAATCCTCACTCAGCAGACTGGATGTTCTTTCTAAAACTCGCATAAATATAAACTTTTAAATTTCTCCAAATGTTTTTCTTTGGATCCGGCAGACAAAGTTTGAACGGCCGCTTAAACCAAGATTTTATTTTCATCAGTAATGCGTTTTTTGTAAACTAAAACTATTACATTTTACTATCGGATCGGAATATTGGAAGCGAGCCAGCGCTATACGGAATCATCTTTCTAAGATGGTTCAAGTTATTCTTAATATTTTGGCTCGTGAGATGTACTGGGATTACATTTGTGAGTTTTGTTTAAGAAAAATACCAATTCAGAAAATATCTTAAGAGACTGTGCACAAAATATACTCAAATGAATTTAGTTATTTCAATGTTTGTGAGTAATGAGCATGTCCACACACACGTGTCTGGGAGTAGGGCTTAGTAGGTATGAAGCAAATGATGACATGAGTAATGATGTTGATGCATTGGCTGTATGTTATGTATAACGATTCTCTAAATGAAAGGAGAAGATAAGGACAGGAAAAATAATGTATGGAGTTTACAAAGCACACTCCGGTGGACCAAGCTGTAAAGACATAATACGCAGTAACGCTATCATTGCCAGGGTGTTTCCACTGAGTGTGTATGCCGGTGGCCGCAAGGCGGGTAGGACCAACAGTGGTGGGAGGTGGGATTTGTCTATCTAACCTGCACATATCAACTGCATAACACGATATCCTTTTACAAGATTGGTGAGGAATTTCTTGATTTCTGATAACAAGTAATACAGTCGACGAAAGAATTGCGGATTGTCGTAGTTGGGCTTACTTATACGAAATCATAGTCTAGCTATTTTTTTCAGGGGAAAATCTTTATATGACAGACCTGCTGCTGGGTGGAGCGGAAAGGAGTGTAGATTTCTACTGACTAAACACCCACTCTGTCCCTTCAGTTGCCTTTGCATGCGAGAGCCGTGGTATCTCGTTAGAACTTTCCACAACCCCAGGAATTATAGTGTAACCTTCGTTAACTTTTGAACATAGGTACGTAGCGCTTTTTAAAGGTCCCTCAGATAACAATAAAAACATACATACGTATATATATATATATATATAGGTCTCTCGACTTTCCTAGGTTGTCACATAGGCACAGCACACGTAGGAAATATCTAATTAGATTAAGGATCTTAATTCAAAGTTATTCATATTTCCATTAATTTAGCTTTTATTTTATGACACATATATACTTTCCTTCACATCGCATATTTCGCTCACTATAACTTGCAAAGAATCGTAAAACTGATCGCATATTCAGTGTTCAATAAAAATGATGGCGGCATGACGGCAAAGTATCAATAATATTGAAATGGGAATTTTAAAAATATTACACTGTATCGAATAAAGACGAGTTTGTGGTGTAATAAAGTGTCGGGGCGGGTGTTCTAGAATGTATGAGCATTTGATGATGTCATTATTTTAGCTTGTAGATGTGAACAGTCGCTAAGTACTAAGTTACGGCAATTGCGGATCTACTTTCTTAACTTCTTCTCAGTCGTGGAAAAAGTCACGAAGATATGGAAAGATCACCGCATAACTAGAAACACAAAACCTTTTTACCCGACTGCAAAGGAAGGGTTATGTTTTTAAATGTTTTTCACAGACAAACAGAATGACTACAAACTATCCTGTATCGCGCAAGCAAAGTTTACCGCACGATTAGCATACATACAAATCACCCGATCACAAACATCGGGCAGTTGCCCACCAGAAAAAACACCTGTCTGGTCGGAGGATCCTCCCTTTTCAATGGGAATGCGGGACTTTACACCCTGTTCCGCATATCCCCCAAACTGGTGACCCCGGGCATGAACATCAGCGCAGCCTTCGTGCAGAGCTAGTTCAGCGTGACGTCATCATCACTTCCTTCAAGCTTTCGAGCAGCGAGTCATACAGCCAGCCAGTACCCTCGGCTTCTACGGGTATCCTGACCACCAGCATGCAGCGGACGCGCATACCTGGTCATCACCCTCAGCCTCTTCAGCAACTTTGGCACAGCACCCTGCACCTCGGCCGGTCAGCAAGCAGAGACGACTTTCTCTCCTGGTCGACGCAGCACCCAGCCACTACGCAGCACTGCACCACTCCGACCCACTGGAGATCACGCAGCATCACTCCGACCCACTGGAGTATCATCCCGACTCACTGGGATATCACCCCGACTACTCCGACCCACTGGAGTATCATCCCGACTCACTGGGATATCACCCCGACTCAAAGGGGGCAGCACCGCAGACAGTTCCGACTCACCGCGAACTATGCGACTTCCGGTTCCGACTCACTGGAACCTACCTTCCACTGGCCCGGCAAGCATCACAAGATGTATGGACGACTCGTCCTGTTACGACCCCCGATCTCGGAGGGGAGTGATGTAGCGACATCTATCTCGCAACATACAAACTATCCTGTATCGCACAAGCAAAGTTTACCGCACGATTAGCATACATACAAATCACCCGATCACAAACATCTGGCAGTTGCCCACCAGACAAAACACCTGTCTGATCGGAGGATCCTCCCTTTTCAACGGGATTGCGGGATTGCGCATATCCCCAAAGAAGATAATTCTCTGAAGCGGCTAAACTGATTTTAATGTGACTTTGAAAGATAGAGGTGTTTTAGAGCAACATATAGGCTAGTTTTTTACCCGAAATACCCCTAGAATCGGGATTTACGTGTGGTAATAATAAAACCGCGTACCTAAGTAATATCAAATTATATACATATGATAGAGATCTAAACAATTTATCTATTCATTACCCGAAGATCATGAGATCAAAGCGATCCATTATAAGTGAGCACAAAAGACACTGTATCTATGTACATACCCACCTTGTGAGCTCGAGTAAGTCGACACTTGCAAAGTCCCAAATGAAAAGATCTTTACAAAATGCGACTACAAAGAAATGTCACACAATCCCAAATAGGTACAAAAGCGTCAGAGAAAAGGCAATAGAGTAATTACGCTTGACACAAAACTTTAGTTACAATTGAAGAACGGAAGTGCCGGCGCTCGTTTGCCACTTCATTCCGCTAGGGGGCTCCACTGAGCTCCGAAAAAAGTATCGATAGATTCCGAAGTTGGTTACGGCACTCGACACTATTAGCGTGACTGTGGAGGCGATTATTGTATTTTTTAGAAAGTAATTATTTATATATAACTAGCTTTTGCCTCTGGCTTCTCTCATGGGTAAAATTCTGCATCAGTTTCCGAAATCAATTGAGAGGGATTAAGAAACAGAAATCATAAAATAAGAATATTAAAAAATAAACAGACAGACACTCTGTTTGTTTATCTATATGTACACGACAATCTCCGGAACTACAAGAAGGATTTCTTAATCAGATTTTTTTTGTAAATGTACATAAGCAGTTGTTCCTTCGCTATTCCACTACACATGTGTCTTATCATCCTTGGGCTATGAGACTAAAAGAAGAATAGTGAACCTGATTTTGATGCGCCTCTGAGCACTTTAATGTCGTCATCGTTCCATGGTGGACAATTGGACATCCCAACCATACACACAAAACGTTTTAAGAATACTTTCAGTGTGCGTACAGCTAAGGAGTGGAATTCTGTGCCGGAGTCTGTGTTTTCTGATAGTTAAAAGCTGGGGGTCTTTAATTCAACCCGATATAAAATATATTGACTGCGTCTCTGGTTGGCTAAGCTCGGTTGAGATTGTATGGCATGATTGGTCGGAAGGCTTAGCATTGATGAAAATGTAAAAGTACTTTTTAAAATATGTGCCCGTATGCTTAGTATGGAAACTATCGATACTTTTAAGCTGATTCCATATCACTACTTCTAACTGAAATGTGCTATAATAACGAACGGGAAATATATAGGGCTGTGTGTGATAGAAGGAATTTTATGTGTGTCTGGTACGCCTACAGTTTTTGTTTATGTATGTATCCCTAACGGCTCATGTCGTCCTAGTACCTCGGATTAGATAACATTTTATTGGTTGTTTTTATGTTGTGTGTACAGGAAATTATTTATTTGAGGGTAGGCTTTTGTGGTCCTCGTAGACTATTTTGTGTTTTATAAAAAATATTTTTTCTATAACAGTGTCAGGTGACAATCTAAAGCTAATGTATTAATTCATCCTACTATCCTACTAATCCTTCCTACTAATATTATAAATGCGAAAGTTTGTGAGGGTGGATGGATGTTTCTTACTCTTTCACACAAAAACTACTGAACGGATCTGAATGAAATTTGGTAAGTATATAGTTGGCATCCTGGAATAACACATAGGCTACTTTTTATCCCGAAATTCCCACGGGATCGGGATTTGCGCGGGAAAACCTTCCCACGCGTACGAAGTCGCGGGTAGAAGCTAGTTAAGAAATTATATTCACTAGGTAAGTGAATCGGTAACTTCTACCACATCAATGAACCGTGATATGAGTGTTCAATCGGGAGCCTGTCATCAATACAATAAAAACCTACATAATAAAAAAGTAAAAAACTGTGTCTGTACATTGAATATAATTATTTACAAAAATAATAATTGATTTCAATTACTGTAACGATTAAATAATAATTGTTTTAAATTACTGTAACTATTAAATAATAATTGATTTAAATTACTGTTTCTAAACCCTCCTCGGGTTTTGAAACAGTATTAGAGAAAGAATCACTTACCATCAGGTGAGATGGTGGTCAAACGCGAGCCTATTATCAATAAAAAAAAATTAAATACAATGAGTGTCTGTTTATCTGTCTGTACCAGATAAACAGACAGGGTATATCCCAAATTACTAGACGGATTTGAATGAAACTTTTTCTTTGGTTATATAGCTATTAAGTCTGAGCAATATACAGGCTATGACTGATTTCGGAAAAAAGCAGTTTGCCTGATGCAGTTCTTTACACGCGAGCGAAGCCACAGGCATAAGCGAGTACACAATAAAGAGAACATGATTTATTAACTCAACAATTAATCAAAAGCACACACGCACACTAAACAGAATTACAGGCCTCACTTCTATTTGACAAGCCCTCGACGCATTTCAAAAGAGAATTTCATTCATATCTGCATTCTCGTGCAATCCCCAGTCAACTTGTTGAGCAAAATATTTTTCAATATGAAACGAGTGTTACGCATTACCCGGATTGAATTCCAATTGAAAACGATTCGGAATATGTCAGACAATCCAGCAATAAATATGCTTATTGTATATGCACTCGCATTTTTATTATTCTATTTTCTAGAGTGCATTTTGAGTGGTTAGTGTGAGTATAGTAAAGCCTGGATTTTGTGAGTTTTATTTAAAAGAAACTACTGCGGATATAAGGGGATGAATTAACTAGGTGATTACTGGTTCTGCTGTCCAGAAAAAGGATTATAAGGATTATTATTATATTATTATTATATTCTTATATTATTAAGAACGTATTAGAAGAATCATTAATTAACTGACTTCTAAAAAGGAGGAGGTTCTCAATTCGGATTGTTTTTTTTTTATGTTTGTTCGGCATGGCTCCGTCACTTTTTTTTGTTAGAAAGGGTATACTTTCCAAATGGTCCCATGAAAATTTTATTGAAATCGGACAAGTCATTTCTGAAAAATCAAGAAAAGTCTAAAAAAAATATTTACTTTGACGATTTTTTCGTTTACTCTGCATTGCGTTTTTTGTTTGACTTTTTTGAATAACTCCGTCATTTACGAACCGATTTGGAAAATTCTTCTTTTAACTAACTTCAAAAAAAGGAGGAGGTTCTCAGTTCGTCTTGAATTTTCTTTTCTTTTTTTATATTTACCTCATATCTCAAAGATGGCTGGAGGCTGGACCGATTTGGAAAATTCTTTTTTAGTTTGAAAGGGTATACTTTCTAGTTAGTCCCATTGCCATCACGTAAGAATCTGATGATGGAATCATGGAGAAATCGAGGGAACTCTTTAAATATTATAGCGTTTTGGGTATTTCTTATAGTAACTTTTGCAGTTGCTCTCGAAAAGCACCATTTGGGAAAGTGGAACTGATGATGAAGACTACGGATAGCCACCGAAACTACTCAATAATAAATATTTTGTGGATTGCGATTCGATTACTTGAATATGGATGTTAAGCACTTTATGCTCATCACAATGCATATGGTGAAGTAGAGCTGATGGTGAAATACCAGAACTCCTCAAAAATTAACGGCTCTGCATTGGGAAAAGCAATATTTTGTAAAAGGTGATAAGTAGTTGACATTTTGGCTTTTGTAGTTACATTAATTACAATCTGTTTCACTAAAAAGCGCGAAAATAAAAACTTTTTTTCTAAAAAATAAAACCGACTTCCATATCAAAACACTACAAAGCCAAAAATAATTTTAATTTCGGAAGGCGGTGTGAAAAAAAGAAAATACAAAACTAATAACACCGACTAACGAAATTAAAATTATTTTTGATATGGAAGTCGGTTTTATTTTTTGGAAAAAAGTTTTTATGCTCTTTTATTGCATCATAGCCCACTCTGTACATAAAACTAAGCCATATTGACTGAAAACAATTATACACCTTTTGTTTTTAGGCCTTAATACGCTGTTATTTTAGTATGGTATATATTTTATTTCTACGGGACAAATTGCTTTTTTTATTGATGGTAGGTTCGCATTTGACCGCCAACTCTTTTGATAGTAAGCGATGATGTGGTCGAAGATGAAACACGCTTATCTTGAGGAAACCTATTCACTCTTGACTTAAAGGTTATAGCTATTAGGAATCATAGAATCCGGTAGGGAATTCCACTCTTTAGCTGCATGCATAATGAAAATATTCCCATAACGTTTTGTGCGTATGGGAGTGGTGTCCACCATGGCGCATCACCGTTTGTCTTGTAGTCCGATGATGGAACGAGCTTACTGGAATTAAATTGTGTAATTCCATCGCGTAACCGATAGAAAACCGATAGGCTTGCAACACGTCGACGATGTTCCAGGCTCTAGAGCTTTGAGTCGACCAGTCCCTAGTTGCTAGTTGAGTAGTTGTAGTTGAGCCTTTGGGCCCATTTCTCGATAGACTCAAATGCATCATGCTGGCATTTGGCACATCATCCCAGAGATGAAAGCAGTGCTCCATACACGACGTTCTTGATTATACAACATAGGTTGAGCAGTTGTTCCAGTGAGAAGTAGTGTGTCACCTTTTTCTAGGATTTCCAACACTGTATTTAAATCAAAAGCAATTTTATGTACCTATTTAAACAAATAACCTGAAATCAATACATTATGAGAATTAAAGCTCGGTGACCACGCGGTCGTGTGTTTTTGATATTCATTGCATTTTTGTAACTTCAAATGAGTAATTAACTTCAAAAAATTTGATAGTGTTTGTTTGAAAGTTTAATTGTAACACCGTAAAATACATATAATGGTTCTACATATTGTATATATGGTTTTTAATATTTCTAAAAGGGTTCACGTGGAACATCTTCCCAAATTATGGGTACGAATACAATATGTGGTTTTTGTTATCGTTAAGGGCGTTTTTATTATTCGGATTTAGAAAAATAGTAATATTTTTCTAAATCCGAGTAATCTGCAACAAGTAACAAAGACTTCATTTACGTCGTCAGAGGTCTTAGTACATAACCAACAAAATCTCGTAAAACAAACGACATCTCAAAAATTACATTCACCCCTTAAATTATCCGGGCGAATTCCTTTCAAGAGTGCTTAGAGGCGGCTAGATTTCTAAGACATAGGGAGGTATTCAGGCATTCAGTGTAAATCTTGTGAACGCGGGAATGCGGGCCTGTGTCGGCGCCATGACAGTTTTGCAATTAGGCGCCCCGCAAAATGGCGGCGGCGCGAAATTATCACGCGTATTCTAATGCCACATGCAGACTTTGGGAAGGATTTCAACAAATATTGCGATGTACGTGTAATTCCAAGTTATATTGGTTTTCCACTATATTGGTAAATTTACATGATATTAATTTAGTATTGTGGGCGGAGTTGGTATAAGGTTTGACTGAATATATTGCTGGATGTGCTGATAAAGCATTTCAAGTAGACTACTTGTGATCTGGGACTATTATAAGACGAAAACATTGTGCAGAAAACAGCTAGTAATTATTCATTTAGATCATCCACGTAATTTACACTAAATACTCTTCTCTACCGTCCAGCTTTCTCCAACTCTCAACATTGGCCAACGTGTAGTCTCGCCATTCCCGCAGTGACTTGTAACTAAGTTCAGTTGAAGTATCAGCCGACTGATTAAGTGACTTGCATTAGCTGTGCGGCTGATTCTGTCAAAGCAAATCGCCTGCCAAATATTTACTTACTTCGTCAACTAAGTTATACTGTACTTAATTGTTAAGCGTTAGACGGCTGTTCAACATCGAACAGTTTTGTCTTGTAGGTAATAAAATGATTAGATTTGTAATAATAGCATTTTTGCCAACGAAAAAAAGAGATTCTATTACACGATGATAAAGTTTAGAGATTGGGTCCAGACTCAATCTCAACCGTTTTTTAACCCCCATAATCCTAAAAGCGAAAAAATGTAAATTACATTTGCTTGGTTCACAAGAGGTTCGCAATAGGCGTAAATTGCTCCTTATTCGTTCCGAGTCGATCCCGTTTCGTGGCTAATGGCATCAGAGTGTGGGTAAATACTGGGTAAATATATACTGCGGGCTTTTACCGTATTTGAATAAGATCTGCGCAGCTCCGATCGACGTGTCGCGAATAGTTTTTAGGAGCTCTCCGTTTTGATAATAGCCTGGTACCTCGTCACTAAAATGTTTACAGAAAACCTTTTTCGTCACGGTTAGAAAATAAATTTATTATCATGTCACTAGCATTTTGGGTCTAACCATATGAAGCTTCCAACCTTCTTTCTGATTATAAAGTAAATTTACGCGTAAATCTCTATGTATCGCCACTATAACGCAATTATAACTTTTGCCCCTATGCCATGAAAATAATATGTTAATAATAATAATTACAGGCTGTCAACAGGCTGTCAGAAATTTTCATCCCGATTTTTTAAATAATATTTTATTGTGCAAACCATTACAAAAGATGTACTTACTGCAAATTAAAAACCGTAAAAAAAGGAACAAGAAAGCACCAAATATGAAGTAGCACTATCTTGGACGGAACACAATAATATAACAAATTGATTTTAAATGTTGACAAGAAGCCGGGCACAATTACAACTATCCACACGCCCAACACCTGCGGAATCGTCGCTCAGCTCCGCCTCGCAGCCGCCGGGACCTGCTCCAGCCGTGAGTGAAGAGACTCCGGCCGCTGTAGTTGCGTCGAGCTCGAGCAACGAGTACTTCTCGCCGCCGACGACACCACCACCTGCGCGTCGGCGAGGAAGAGGCCGCCCTCCGGTCGGCTTAGGACTTCGAGGCCCTCCGGCCTCCAATGGGGTCCCCGCTGCCGGTGGAAGTGTGCAGCGCATGCGATGGACATATTCCATCAATGAAAATGTCATGCGCTCATACTTCGGGGCTACAGAGGGGAGAACTAACCTGAATGCGTACCGTGGTCGGATGCTCTCTCTGTTTCAGGTACTTGAACCAGCTGTCAACGTTTCGGCTCAACGACTGTCGGATCAGGTGAGGGTCATCCAGCGTAACCGTATGTGGATGACGCCGTACTTGATAGACTACGCCTCGAATCACGGTGCACGGTCTCATCTGCTTCGCCACTGGCCGCGGTGCAACTACAACCCAGTATCTCACCGCGACCCGCTCACGTCGGTGAAGATGATGATGACGAGGCTATAACCGTGAGTACCCAGTGCAATGAACAATTGAGGAGTGCTTTGGAGTGTGCATTACGGGAGTATCGCTCCACACCGCCTGAGCTTAGACCTCGTCTGCCTCGTTGGCCCATGCATAAGAAAAATAGGGCGCTAGTGTGTGCTCTAGATTCACTGCTGTCAAATTATTTTGACAATAGTGAAGACCTCACCGATACTCATTCGATCCTATACTGTGCAGCTGTAGCGACTTGTCGGGTAGCTCATGTCAAGTTCCCAAAGACTGACAGAGTTATACGACCAGCTGTACCAGCTTGGCAGGGCAGGATCGAACGTCGTATTACTGAGGCTAGAGCACTCATTGGTAAACTTGTCTGCTTCAGGCAGGGCACCACTCGTCCTAGAGTGATGCGCTTTGTGAGGCGGGCATTTGCGGGGACTGATATCAGTCCTTGGGATTATCTGACCCGCGTCACAGAGCGTATCGACTTCCTGAAGCAGAAAGTCTATGCATGGGCAAACCGAATTCGTCGATATAAGCGGCGGGTGGAGCGATACACTCAGAATCGCACATTCCAAAGCAATGAAAGGTGGGTTTATAGGGCCTGGAAGCGACCTGACCAAGGTGTGACTGATACGTGCCTACCGAATGATGATGCCACGTGTTTGTTCTGGCGCAGCATCTGGTCGGTGCCTGTCAGCCACACCGAGGGTGACTGGATGAGTGAGATCAAGCGCACTTGCGATCTTATACCAGAAATGGGGGCAATTACGATCAGCCCCCAAGATGTAACCTGTGCAGTCCGTCCGTTATCCAACTGGAAATCTCCAGGGCCGGACGGGCTGCACAATTTCTGGATAAAATGGTTTCTAAGCTCGCACGCTCGCTTGGCCGCTCAGTTCCAGTCTGCCTTAGAGCTAGGATCGCTACCTCAATTCCTAACTACAGGAATAACCCACCTGCTCCATAAATCAGGCAGTACTTCGGAACCTAAAAATTATAGACCGATCACGTGCTTACCGACGGTCTATAAAGTTCTTACATCCATTTTGAGAGCCAAAATTAATAATCACATTCATACAAATTCAATCATGTTTGCTTCTCAGAATGGATGTAGGAACGGGTCCCGCGGTACTAAGGAGCTTCTCCTCATCGATATTGCCATAAACCAACAGGTTCGTCGTTCCCGAAGGAATCTGTCGACATGTTGGATAGATTATAAGAAGGCCTATGACTCGGTTCCACATACATGGCTCATGAAGGTGTTAGAGTTGTACAAAATAAATCCAATACTCCGCATTTACCTTGAGTCATGTATGGGGCAATGGAAGACGGTCCTCTGCTACCCAGGATGTTGACAGATCCAGGAAAACAGCGAACCGATTAGGATTGAGCGTGGTATTTTTCAGGGCGACAGTCTGAGCCCACTGTGGTTTTGTCTGGCTCTCAACCCTCTCAGTACACTGCTGGAGGGTTTGGGGCAAGGCTACCAGTTGAGAAGAGGTGGTCAGGTTATATCACACTTGCTTTACATGGATGATTTGAAACTTTTTGCCCCCAGCAACTTGCAACTCATGGAGCTACTGAAGGTAACGGAAACCTTCAGTAGCGCCATCAGGATGGAATTTGGGGTGGACAAATGTGCGGTCATGCATGTAAAGCGAGGGGAGATTATGGAATCCGTGGGAACTTAACTCTCGGATTCCATACACCTAAGATCTCTCGGCACTAGGCATCAATGTTGCTTATGTTAAACAGTCATTGAAGGATCGCTTCTTTGGCCGCCTGAATAAAGTACTGAATAGTCTTCTTTCAGGCGGAAACAAGGTGCGTGCCTTCAATGGCTGGGTCACGCCAGTATTGATGTACTCTTTTGGCATACTCAAATGGACTCAGACTGAACTTGACGCCTTGGACAGGCGGGTCCGCACAACGCTGACTGCAAATCGAATGCATCACCCACGATCATCGGTGATGAGGCTGTATATCCCGCGGAAGTGCGGGGGTCGTGGCTTTTTAAATGCAAAGACCCTGCACAACCGCGAGGTTTGCAGCCTTAGTGAATATTTCCTAGAAGCCGACGTGGGTGTGCATCGAGATGTGGTAGCGGTGGACAAAGGCCTCACTCCGCTCTCCTTAGGTACCGAGAATTGGCGCAAACCTGTAGTATTAGATACTAATGACCGCAGAAAAGTATGGCAGAGCAAGGAGCTTCACGGACGCTATTACCGGGCCCTTCATGGGTGTGATGTAGATACATTAGCGTCCGTAGCCTGGCTACGTTTTGGTGACCTCTTCGGGGAAACCGAACGTTTTGTCTGTGCAATTATGGATGAAGTTATGATGACGAATAACTATCGGAAATATATTGTGAAGGATGGTACGGTAGACATATGTCGGGCATGTCACAAACCGGGAGAATCCATTCGTCACATTATCTCCGGTTGTTCTCGTCTGGCTAACGGAGACTATTTGCATAGACACAACCTTGTAGCTAGGATTGTTCACCAGCAACTTGCTCTTAAATATAATCTCGTGGAATCAGAAGTACCGTACTATAGGTATGTGCCCGACCCAGTTCTCGAAAATGGCAATATTACGCTGTACTGGGATCGGTCTTTCATCACTGACAGGACTATTGTTGCCAATAAGCCTGATATAGTGGTAATAGACCGATTAGAGCGTCGCACGGTGATTGTTGATATAGCGGTCCCTCATGACGAGAACCTCGTGAAAGCCGAGAAAGATAAGCAAATTAAGTATCTTGACTTGGCTCGCGAGGTTGTCGACATGTGGGATGTGGAGACAGCAATCATTGTGCCGATAGTCGTCTCAGCCAATGGCATAATAGCCAAGAACCTTGACAAACATCTTAGGAGGCTCTCGTTGGGCAGCTGGATCAAGAGCTTGATCCAGAAAGCAGTACTTCTGGACACGGCACGAATTGTTAGGAGGTTCCTCTCTATGGAGCCCTGACCACCGGTAGCTTGGACCCTGTTCCCGATGCCGGTGGGCTACTGTTTTTTATATTTTTAAATGTTTTTGTTTTTATAGGAATGTTTAAAAATGTAAATAATATGTATATAAAATGTAATAAAGGAAATAATTACATAATTATTTAATACTTTCTCCAGCACATCACAAATGTTGCCTTTTCTAATTCATAAATGCAAGACAATTTATAACACAATGAAAAAGAATACAAATGTTTTTTTTATTGATAGGAGGTTTTTCTGTTAATTTCGCTAAAACACAGTTTATATATTTTTGTATTCTTTTTATCCGATTCCATTTAGTTAACAAACTGTCAAACAAAGTTTTGTAAACATCAATTAGTCCTTTGATTAACAAAATCAATCCCAATTAAACCAGTAAATGGTTGAGTTAAACTGCTTTTGAGAGACATGTTGCATCACCGTATTTTAGAAAATGGGCATGTATACAAGGTGTAACGGAAACCCCGTATCTATCCAAAAGGACTGAAGACAACATTTGGTATGGAGTCTCTATGAGCTGAAACTTTGTCAGCTCAAAATAAGTGACTCACAGAATTGAACCCAAATTGTTGGTTTCGTATTGTTAGTTTCTTGAATACCAATAATAACAAACGTGTCACAGCACTATGAGGGTCATCACTTTCTACGTTACTTGCCAATAGAATGATAATTCTCTATGTTCTTCTTAATTTGAAAAATTCGGTCTCTGGTATCAATGTATTGAAATTTCTAATAAGTTCCACACATGTAGACATAGGATTACAAAACCCTTGCTATATCGTTTGTTATCATCCAAAGCAGCCGTGCACTTGGTATGTATATACCCTTTAAATTACACGTTGTATATAATTTAATTTATTTATTGCATTCGGACAACATAAATCCATGATGTTAGTAAATATACACGCTTAAAACTAATGTTAGTATGAAAATCAATTACACGTACAAATAAAAATAATAATAAAATGAAATAATTAATAAGTCGAGTACATCTTGCATGAGGGATGAACAGGCAAGTATTTAATTGTTCATCACCCATACAAAATGTCTCAAAACAGGGGAGTAAAAATTCTCCGCAACAGTTTTCAGAATGCTATTATTACTGACCCGCAACCTGGTCACGAGAGATGCCGTTTTTTTGCGTAAGACGGCTTGAAACCCATCGGTTTGGTACTGCGCAAACATCTCAGACGCACTACAGTAGCGGGGCAGTCCTAACAGCATTCTAAAAATATTGTTGTAGGGCATCTAGAGATCTTTTGGTGTAGCCGACCCACAGACCACCCGTGTACAGGCCCTGACAATAAGCCTTAAATAGGGTTATTTTGACCTGGTCCGTACAGCGAGCGAATCTGCGCGTCAACATATTACCTCTGACCGCTAGTGCCCTACGCTCCCTCTCAATGTCTACATTGTCCTTAAGATCGTCGGTAATTATGTGCCCGAGATATTTAGAATTATTTACTTTCTTTATGTGCAAGCCATTTAGGGTAAAACTAGGTGTATAATCTAGGCATTTACCGACGACCTTAAAGACCATGTATTCACTTTTACGTACGTTGTACACAAGTCCATGCTCAGCCGCATATCTTTCACACACCCTAAGCATTTCCGCAATAGATCCCGCAGTGGGGCCCAGCAGCACCATGTCGTCTGCGTAGCTGATATTATTTATACTGACGCCACCCACCCGACATCCTACACGCATGCTGCTGAGCTCCACTATAAGGTCATTAACATACAAGTTGAAGAGCAGTGGAGATGTTAGCCCCCCCTGCCTCACACCGCACTCCAACCCGTATGAAATAGACAGCGTTTTAGCCCATTTAACGTGATTCGTTTGGTTCGCATACCAGTACTGCAAAAGTTTCAGGACATCCGTCGGTATATGCCTGTCTCCCAGCTGCATGCATGTATATACATATGGTTCAATATCAACAAAGTGCTTTTTTTGACAATTTTGGTGGCTACATTTTTTCTTTAGTTTTCTTGAGAAATAAGGACGTCGTATAAGAAAAGAAAGTTCAAGCTAGAGGGATCATCAAGAGGTCTCAGAATATCTCAATAACTTTATGAGATATTTTAGTTCAAAGTCTAGTGTGGTCACCAAAATTGAAAATCCCCCACCAAAATTGAAAGTGCCACCAAAATTGAAAATCAGTGGCACCAATATTGGATTTTTCAGTCACATAACTCAATTTCACTAATAAAGTTCAGTGTAACTAATGTCACAAATATTTGGGGCCTATCAATAACTTACATTCATCTTTTTATTGTAAACAAAACAAAGCTGTATACTTTTTATTGCAAGAAATAAAACATAATTAACTTTATAATAAAACATGATTGAAAAAAAAAATAATATTACATCCAAAGTGGAGACAGTTAAATAGCAAACAGGTCATGAACATTTTACCAACGTTCCAGTTACAGATTTCAGTCAACTAAAACCTTAACTCAATATTTGGGTGCTGATCACTAGACGAGATCAATGGTTTCTACAATCAAACTTGGTTATTAGTATGCCATCCTTACAATAATATGTCTATGTATAATATAATGCCGGTGGTAATAATCTTCCAATGACACCTCCTGCTCTGGGTGTGGGCGGAAGGGCGTGTCAGTCTCTTACTGACTAAAATTACCCCTATTCCTTCGGTTGTCTTTGCGTTCCGGGGCTGCTGTATCCCTTTAGAATGACCCTCAACCCCGACAAGCAGCGGTCCTATTAAGCCCCGTCATTCATGCTGACGGCTCTTTGAGGCGCGCGTGAAACAAGACGCGCCGTCGACCAAGCCCGAGTCAACGCGTCGACTCGGACTTGGTCCTTGTACTGGACGCAAGTCCGCGCCTACGGTGGCCGGAGATCATCCCGCCATCCCCGACGCCCTGGGCGTTTCCCGATGCGGCAGGGGCGTAAGAGATGTCTATACCTCTCACCGTCCACCTCCTCCTTCGCTAGCATCACTGCTTCGCAGAAGGAGGTGGCTGCTTCCCATTCTCCTTCGCTACACACCATGGTGTGGACTTGGAACGGGCGCGAAAGGCCGCCGCTACCAATCACCTCCACGAAAACACGGTGGTGTTCTGCTGAAGCAGGGTACACCTTCAGTGTATGCTCCATCGTGTCTTCCAGGTTAACTTAAGGGACTTAAGAGGTTTTGTATATAAATACCAAAAAACACGTTGTATAGGTACAAACAATGCATATATTATTGCAGACGATTACAGGCAATGAAGAGTAGTTCGTGGTAGTAGATGTTGATCCACCTCGATATCGTATTGCTCTCTTGTCAGCGAGTGTGTTTATGTATAACCTGCGGGTCTTTAAGTCAAGAGTGAATAGGTTACTTATAGGTAAGCGTGTTCCATCTTAGGCCACATCAAATGTGGTCAAACGCGAGCTTATTATCAATAAAAATAGGTGTCCTGAGCCAGGCATCGTCAGAATGCTTTTCAGCTAGCATCTCCCAGTTCTGATGACCAATTTTAAAGGAAACTCGCCTAGCACAGTCCTTGTAACCAAGCAGAGGTCTTCCAACGTTTCTTTTGGAATTAGCTATTTTACCAAGCAAAACATTTATTTATTTATTTATCACCCACACATGTTTCCTTTGCCATTACAGATCTTAAATCTAATGAAGCAAAGTAACTTAAAATAAATTTTAAATATAATTTTGATTTTATCTGGGACAAACTTTGATCGAGTAATCTTGTGATTTTAAATTAAATTTTCTAGTATATTTCAGGTAATTAATCTTATGCATATACAAACAAACTGGTTTATTTGTTATTGTACTTTAAATTGTTACTTTGGTGAATGCAGTTATATAAAAAAATAGAGCTAGGACAAGCCACCAAACTTGAATTTTAAAGCGATTGAAGCGATTTTTCCCTGATAATTTATATACACTTATATGTAAAAAAAATGTGGACTTAACTGAACCAAAGTACATAGTTTGCTATAAAAAAAATAAGAAACATCTGTCACTGTAACTTTTTTCGGACAGACATTTCACTTTCGCTGTCATACAATAAAATGATAAGATGACTAGGGCCCAATGGCCCTAGTCATCTTCCCAGCATCTTCAATCCAATGATTGACATAGATTTCAAAGTGCTACAAAGGTGGGGACGGTCTCCATACATTTTAGGGCATGGTCCTTTGCCGCCATGATATTCGCCCATTATATGCGGGGCGGGAGGGTACCGCTCGAACAACAAGAACGAAACTAACAATATTTATAAACTAATTGTAGTTAATCGGATTACAAAATTTATTTTTTTAAACGTTGGCCCACACTGGGAATTTCCCCTCTATGGTGTGTTTTAACATTTAATTTCACTTGCACAATCACCCAGAAAGGAAACCAGTATTTGAAAGCCATAAAAACCTTGTTCTGATGTGGGAATCAAACCCACGACACGTTGCGCAGGAATTCCATACGCAAAAAGTTGTTAAGCAAACAATTGCTTAACAACTTTTTGCGTATGGAATTCCTCGTGGGACATTCACGAGTCGACGGGAGGTCTTTCAGACTCCTGTTGACTAAAACCACATGATCTTTCCCTTTGACACTTCGTGCTGGGGGACTCGTTGGCATTCTTTACAATCATCCCAGCAGTGACAGTTTGCGGTCGCTAACCTCATCTCTGTTGAGGGGCAAAATGAGTAGCTTCCCACTCTGTCATAATTTTAGAGAAGGGCACGGAAACAACGCAACACTTACTCGGGTGTATATGATGGGATGATGGACTTCCCAAGTACGTCACTCGCAATCGCTCAACAACTACACCAATTGTAACATCGAAATGAAATGTACAGGATCACGAAACAATTATTTCTAACCAACTACAAAACTATCCAAAGTTAGAGCGAGCACAATTTACATTCTACGTAATAATTCGTAATATGCGAAAACATACATCACTACATAGTATAAAACAAAGTCGCTTCCCGCTGTCTGTCCCTATGTATGCTTAGATCTTTTAAACTACGCAACGGATTTTGATGCGGGTATTTTAATAGATATAGTGATTCCTGAGGGAGGTTTTAGTGTATAATAAGTTAAGGTTTTGTGTAAATTGGATGAAATACGACGATATTTGTTGAACAAGTCGGAAAAATTAAGCCGATCGCGAGCTTTAATCGAAAACGCTGCCAAAACCTTTTTAGTTGTATCAAAACAATGTATGATGGTATTGTTCCTCTTTTATAGGTCTACAAAAAGTTTGCGATGGCATAATTCTATCTCCGAAGGATAACCCATAATAACCATTTTTTATTTTAAAAATTACAATTAAATGATGGGTTATTTACGAAGCTATTGTTAAACCGTATCTAACGGATAAGAAATAATACTGTACGGCAGTATTATTTCTTATCCGTTAGATACGATTGAGCATTTAATGTAGCTCAAAATTGCCTTTAACACTATATCAATAAAATGAATAAATACCGCATGAATTATCGCAAAATAAAAATTACTGGACGAGAAATTAAATAGTTAAAATATCGATGAAGCGAAGCGAAAACGTAGCTCACAATCAAAGCAAATATAAACTGTATTACCCGAGCGAAGCCGGGCCGGGTCGCTAGTTTAAAACAAAAATATCTCTTTTCGACTCAGCGACTTGAGATTAAAACAAAAGAGAATCTTCTTTATAACTGCAGCGCGAATATAAACGATGTTATGAATAGTTTTAATTGTAACTAAACTCATAAACTGCACCAAAGTGCGTAACTGTGTCCACAAATTTCTAGAATTTCCGGAACATTTTGCAGAGAAGCGGTTTTAATGCAAATCAACGCGGGTGCGGCGACTACGCTGTAAGGCCGAGCGGACATAGATTACACATTTTCTTTCGAATTAATAAGGGTTTTCTTGATATGACGTTTACCACGTAGCAGCACTGAGAAGCTCGTGGTTACTAACAGTCAAGAGACTTTCAAGTTTAAGCAACGCTGGCCGAAATCCGTTGATGGAATCTTAACACACCGAAGTCGGTTTTATTTTTTGTTAAAACATTTTTTTATTTCTCGCTTTTTCGTGGGTCGGTTTGTAATTTATCTAGTTGCAAAAGTCTACATTTTAATTACATATCACCTTTTAAGAATTATCGAATTGAGAACCTTCTCCTTTTTTTTGAAGTCGGTTAACAGATTTTATAAGCTATAAAAAAAAACTGAAATAAAAAAGTATAAAAAAGTCGTCCCCAACGATATACCCCAGAGATTGGTGGCGTTACCTCGTTGTATGGATGCTTAGTCTTTGGGTCACGGGAAATTTCTTTGATAAGGCAATTGAGTTGTAATTAAATAACTACCACGCCAAAATTAATAAGCTGACGTATAGTTTATCTTCAATAGTTCCCATAGTGTGGCGAACCCATTAGGCTGGATTTGTTGCATTCAAAACACAGTTCTGTGGCGTTGTACTACTAAGGTATTCGCAGTTTGAGCTAAACTTGGTGCCGTAAAGTGAAGTTTGGTCTAAGATATAAGAGAAAAAGAGACCTACATATTCTTATCGGTCTTGACGGAAAAACGCATATACTTTGACAAGTACGCATACATTTAAATAATTGTAATTCATACTTACTAGTCTGTCTGCCTTTGTTTTGCTTTCACGGTTAAACAGTTGAACGAATTTTGATGAAATTGGCATGAAATTAGTTGAAGACCAGAGGTCAAGCAAACTTCCTTTTTTTTTAAATCCACTCACCTCTAAGGGCCGAAATAAGAGATGAAAGTTTCCACAACAGCTTAGTGGATGTTGCATGTTTTTGTCGCATTTTGCGGCCCGAGGACGTACCGGATTTTCCTTCACCTTTACTTTATGTTATACTTATTACATACTAGCTTTTTCCCGCGGCTTCGCACGCGTTAATTTACACTTTGCCAATAATTCTTGTTGCCAATCGGTACACCTTTTTGGGTGGTTAAAAACGCATATAATATTTTTAAAAAGCCATCACCAGGGTCCATCTATACTCAAAAACAGACAGACAGTATTTAATTTACCTATTTATTTATGTCTCTGAGAATCCTATGTACTTACGTATGTGTCTACTATAAATTGATCTGCAAGTATAGACTAATACCTAGATATGATATACAAAAGTAGATAAAAGGTATAGTAGTGTAGTAGATAAAATAGAAATTATTCGTAAATTAACTTGATTGGTTAAAATTTAAATGATAAGCTTGGCGTAACTGTTGACTGGTGCATGACGTGGGTTCGACCCCAGCCCTAAACAAAGATTTGTATAGCCTACATGCAGTTGTGTAGTTTAAAAAAAAATGTTATGAGTGGTTCTTGAATACGCTATTTGAATGAATTGGGAGGGGGGAATACAAAGTACCAACACCCCATCCTTAAGGGATGATTTCCGGGATAAAAACTATCCTATATCTTTTCCAGGGTCAAAAACTACCGCATAAAAGGTAGATATATGCTGTCACGTACTTTTATTTAGAACTATTTAAGACAAACAATCATACGGTACATTATATTTGTGTATCGCCAACGACTTTAGCAGCGCACGCAATTATAGCTCTCAGAGGCCAGAATTTTTTCTGACTTACTTGATATTTATCGTTATATTATGACCAAATTACAAAAAAAAAACATTATAAATTGTAGCCTATGTGTTATTCTGATGTATAACCTATATTACTGTACAGTTTCATTAAAATCCGTTTTTGCGTGAAAGAGTAACAAACATACATTCATCGATCCATCGATCAATCCATCCTCACAAACTTTCGCATTTATAATATTAGTAGGATAAAAATCGTAAGGCGGTTCACAAATTACTTCTACCTACCAAGTTTCAACTCAGTTGTCTTAATTGTTACCGAATAAAGTTGCTGTGACATAAGGACGGACTGACAGACAGATATGACGAATTTATAAGGGTTCCGTTGTTTGCCATTCGGCTACAGAACGCTAAACATGAGCAAGACTGACAGCATTTATGCAAATAACAATACACAACTATTTTGTGATAGTAATATCATTCCACAGTAATGTTATGACGTGCTTTTGCTTTTGCTAAATAACAACAGCCGAATAGGACGGTCTTCGAGGTTAAGGAACACTTACCAAGGTCGGTTCATGGATGGGTGCCCGTGTTGCTTGCCTTTTAATTAATATAATATATTAAGTCGAAATAATTTTTGAAATCTTTCCGCTGATTAGTTTAAGTGTGTGTTATATGCGTACAAAAAAGTTGCTATGTAACGAGCAGGCAGTGCAAAATAAATTTCACGCAAGCTCCGCCCCCATCCACCCCGGTTAGGCCATTGTATACTAAACGCTAACGCAGCAGTAATAAAGTTGAATATCGCGTGCGCTCTTTCACCATGTTCGCTTTCAAAACTGTCGTTGTATGCTAAACGCTAACGCAGCAGTAATAAAGTTGAATATCGCGTGCGCTCTTTTACTATATTCGGGTTTGAAACTAAATGTCGTAAGTCTCAATTCTTATTTCGTTTATAAATAAAGTGATAATTGATCTAGAGAAAAAATGTCCTATATTTGGATAAAAAACTATATTTTCTTACTATCAAAACTAATTTTAGACATAAAAGCCGAGTAATCTTGATTAAATTTTGAATAATCTTTAAAAAGACATGATTTTCGATAAAAAAATGAATCTAGCGAAAATATTCCAATTACAAAACTGGTCTAGACATGGAAAGAAAAAGATCCAATAAATCATATACTAAAGTTCCATTTTGTTTCAGAATATTAATACAAAATTACATACAACTTAGGGAGCCTCCTCTTAACTATGATAGTTATATATTCCCTCGTGGACTTTTTTGTAAATAATAATGAGTACTTCAATCATATAGCACATCATTTTTGTATAGCATCAATAGGTTTCCCAATAATACTTTCAGCTCCTATTTTACGCCCTTAGGGGCTGATTTTCCAAAAACCCTGAAACAAGTGCTTATTAATTCTTAACCAGAATGATAACCACCAATTTTTATGGTTTAAATTACAAAAATGACTATTTTCATTACCATCAGCTTTCATCCCCTATTTAACTGCTTTAGGGTTTGAATTTCGAAAAACACTGAAACGCATGCTTATTAATTTTTAACCAGAATGATAACCACCAATTTTCATGGTTTAAACTACAAAAATGACGATTTTCCATGCAAACTTTCATCCCCTATTTAACCCACTTAGGGGTTGAATTTCAAAAAATCCTTCCTTATTCCTTGTCTATATCATTAAAGGAACCTTTGTGCAAAATTTCAGTATTCTAGGTCTAAGGGTTTGGGCTGGGCGTTGATGAGTCAGTCAGTCAGTCAGTCAGGACTTTTCTTTTTATTTATATAGATCACCGTGTCACCAGTCCCCTCCGTATCCCCACAGTATAACAAGAGCATTATTTGAGTGGTTCTGGTCTAATCTTTGTAGCGGTTAAAAAATAAAAGATAGTGGACTAGATTTTAAATCTTTTATTTTTTAACCGCTGTTAATCTAGCTGTATCTATTTATTATGTATTTATTTATTAAAACTTTATGCAACAAAAAGTTACAATGGCGGATTTAATGCCTTAGGCATTCTCTACCAGTCAACCATGAGTGGTGAGAGGATAACATGGTAGGTGTATAAAAATAAACTAGGCAGATATTTAAATGTATATTATGTAGTAAATATGGTGTATGGTATTTATTCAAACAAGGAATGCTAAACTTCCATCTCGCTATTATCTCCTATCTTGGCTGGCGCCCTGGTACACATTTGTCAGGTGGCACAGCATGTACCTATGTTGTTGTAGCACTCGACTGGTAATGAGGTTCACATCGCACGCTATTGATATTTGTTACGTTTGTATTGAACTACAAGTGTAAAATGGGGGCCGTGCTTTGCAAGACTCAACCTTAATTGTAAAAGATTTGAAGATCGCGTTGAGATCAGACTAGGGAAGCATAGAGTGTAAGGTAGGAGATTTATACTCAAAAGATGGAAGAGATTTATACTCAGGGTAGAACAAGGGTACTAATGTTGATGAGGCTTATTATATAGATAGGCAACTATCTTAACGCATTGAAATTCTTCCGTGCCTCGAAAAATACGTTAAACCGTTGGTCCAGTTTGTACATCTGTGGCATCATCATTACGAGTAGACAGAAGCCGGAAAATGTGACACCAGTTTTGTCAAAGGCTATTTTTTTACTCAGCTACCGACTTGTGAAGGTCAGATCAGGGGCAGTCGCTCCATATTAAACACTAGTATTTACTCAGTAGATGATGAAGGAATAACTCGATATATTATGTACTAGATACTAGAAGGATGGAAGCTGATCACATTAGTGCTGGGAACATAATTATGTATATGATCTTCCAAGGTACCTAACCTTGGAAGATCATATACATAATTATGTTCAAATACGACGACATGCTGTGTTGCTGGTCACGGGTTCGATTCCCGCGCCGGAACTATTGTTTATAAGGTTTACAGATAATTATAATAATATAATTATAATAAATTGTTTATTTAAGAAATAGTGCAAAATACAGTTACAATAAAAGTCTTAAGAATTAATTAAATTAAGTAAAATTTTATTATATATATAAATATATTTGCCTGTACTAGGTTAAAAACCTGTGCTTCAGGTTTTTTTTTAATTGTTCTGGATCTGGCTGTTTATGCAATTGAACTAAAATAAGAATACTAAGAATAAATTTATTGGACCTGAGTTACAGTAATTTTCTTACTCTCCTAAAAAAACTTTATGTACAATAGTGTTACATAGGCTTCTGCATTTTTGCCTGCAACAAAACAATGTTTTGTTTAAAAGGGTGCCAATAGTCTCCAAACTAGACGGGGCGCCTGTATTTGGGAGAAATAGTTACGAACACACCTAACTATTGTAAATGTAAAAGAAATTGCTAATGTGTCAAAACGTATTTTTGTAAGAATATGATATATTTGACTTTGAACGACGTAGAAAAGTCAACCTTTTAGGAGAGCGTCAATAATTTAACTTAGAAATAATAATTTTTATAAAAGAATTAATTAGGTATTTCTAAGTTATTATCGTGTGTCCGACGGCTGTAAATGTAGTATCCATTATACACTACAGAACATCATAGTTCATGGAGCTCTCAGAAGCTACAGTAAATAATCAGGTGGAACTTCCTATATAAACATATCAAACATCCAATACCTCGAATAGGTAGATATTGTCAGGATTGAGCGTGTGGTCTGATATTCCTCGTACTACAATCAAGCGGTAGGTACGTACGTGCCGACAATATTTGATTATGACAAGACCACATCAAACATCCTGTTCTCCTGGTATCTATCAACGCTTACGTCTTTGAGTTTGACTTTAGATCTGACGATATCTTCTTTAGGTGTACGTCTGACCAACATATTGTGTTGTGTACTGCTGCTGTGTGTGGTTTTAGTCAATACGAGTTTGACAGACCTCTGCATCCCCCAACCCAGGATGGAAGACCTCATGGTAGACATCCTACCCATACGCACAAAACGTTTTGGGAATACCTTCATTGTGCGTACGGCTAAGGAGTGAAATTCCCTGCCGGAGTCTATTTCCAGATACCTACAACCTAGGGGTCTTTAAATCAAGAGTGAATAGGTTACTTCTAGGTAAGCGTGCTCCATCTTCGACCACATTATCGCTTACCATCAGGTGAGATGGTGGTCAAACGCGAGCCTATTCTGAATAAAAAAAATGGATTCAACAAAAGTCACGTTAAATAAGTACCTAGGCAGATTTTTTTTACGGATTTTTCCATTACATTTCACAATATCTAGAGAAAAGATATGTATGTAATATTCTTCAAATATCAAATTATTTTTTTATCATATCATTGTTTATTTTTGCTTAATAATAATCTTTCTGACTAAGTGAACTCACAATAATTATATTTATTGCGAACACCAAACTAAGAATAGGCTTTTAAGTAGTGGTTTCTCATTTTACGCTTAAAAGAGAATTTAGACTCAGCCTTCTTGATGTCAAGGGGTAGCATGTTCCAGAGTTTAATGGTAGAAATAGCAGAGGAATTAGCCATAAACCCGTTTCGGTGAGAAGGAATGAGAAGAAATAAGTTTTTGGATGCGCAATGATTTTATAATTATGTTTGATCCATGGATGGGTACCATCTTATCATGTCGAGTTCCTCCGATGGCATAAGAATGTAACCTATTGTCATGGGGAACAAACTGGCTTCTGTAATACAGTTAATACTAGCGCAGGAGCCAGGGAATTCTTGAATGTTTACAAAAAAAAACTGTCAATAAATGATTAAGATTATGATTATTAAATGATTATGATTAAATTAAACTATGGGTCTTAGCGGACATTCGTTACAGGCAGAGCCGGACTAACCCTCTCAAAGGCCCTAAGGCAATGGCATTCTCGGGGCCCCTATTCTTACTTTGACTGACCAAATCGTGTGTGAAGTGAGGAAACGCACATTAAGGGCTGTGGTTTTTAATATATTTGTTTACTTATTCGCAGATTTGTTCTAAAATTGTTTTAATTCTACTACTAAATTTAACGATTTGTAGATAGATATATAGAATACTCTTTATTGTACACCAATAATTTAAACAAACACTTGATTTACAATAATGCAAAAAAATGGTTACAATGGCGGTCTTATCGCTGATAGCGATATCTTCCAGACAACAATTTGTATTTTGTGAGATAACAGTGAGGTCCCTAAGTTCACACGCAGAAACATGTTTTTTTGGTGCGTGCACTGGGCCTGGGTCGCTAGTTGATGCGGGGCTCCTAGGCTGTTGCCTACTCCGCCTAATGGTTAATTCGGCCCTGGTTAGTAGGTAGTAAGAAGCCAGAATAACTCAAACTAGTCTTACCAAGCTACTGGATTATTGCTGCGTCCGGTTGACTGGAAGCAGACCCTAAAATAGATAAGAAAAGGTTAGACAAAAGATGATGTAAATGTGCCTTTATTAGTTTTGTGTAACGACATTCCTAGTCTCACCTTATTGTCCCAGTAAATTGAACCAATATTGGACGACATAGTTATAAAACTAGGCATCGTTTCTGTGCACACCGCATGCGCCAAACAACATTAGTATTCCTTCCCCATTCGCCGCAGATAAATATCCAATAACAGGCTATAACTGTCGTATTACTGTTATTATTGAACTAACATTATACCCTCGAAATCCCATACAAAACACATTGTCCTTCTGAAATTATAAACGTGATTCTATATCATTAATATGTGAAACAAAACTTTGGATCCGTGTTTAGAAAAATATCTCAAACGGAGGAGAATTATAAAGTTGGGCACAATTAAAGTTTGTATTGTGGAGAAGGTATGCAGAAAGTTTATCTAATATACTTACATTATTATACAAGTCCTGTGTCACGGTGTTTGTTCGCCTGATTTTTAGGGTTCCGTAGCCGAACGGCAAAAAGCGGAACCCTTATAGTTTCGTCATGTCTGTCTGTCTGTCTGTCTGTCCGTCCGTCCGTATGTCACAGCCATTTTATTCCGAAACTAATAGGACCATACATGTGAAATTTGGTATTCTGTAAACGGCTTTCCGATTTGAGATAAAAATTTAAAAAATATTTAAAATAAAGGGGGGCTCCGCATAGGACATGGAACTGAAACTGAAAATATTTTTTTTTCATGAAATCTATGCGTGTGTGGTATTTATAGACAGGTCTTTAAAAATGATATTGAGGTTTATAAAACCACTTTTTCATAAAGTTAATCGTTTAAAAGATATACGCTCCCAAATTGGTAAAATGAGGGCCGTCCGTGTCAAGCGCCCTCCGGCTCCATGGATTAACCCTGGAGTTCGTATGGCGATGAGCCGGCGTGACAAGTGCTTTCGAAAATATAGAAGGGATCGCAGTGTGGAAAACTGGAATCAGTACAAATTGGCAAGAAACCGGTGTAACCAGATGGTAAGAGCCTCTAAACGCCGATATATCTCTGAAAATGTCCTCAACTCTTCACCGGCTGATATATGGAAGTTTCTCAAATCACTCGGCATAACAAAGTCTTCCTCTAATGTTATTTCTTCAAACGTGTCCTTGAGTGATTTAAATAAGCACTTTTCATCTTCCGCCATGCTTGCGGTTGCTATTAAAAACCAAACTATTCTTGAGATTACTTCCACGCCAATCTTACCTTCCGATTCTTTCTCTCTTTCTCCTGTGACCAACTCTGAGATCCTCAAGACTTTCTATGCTATTAAGTCCAAGGCTGTTGGCTGTGATGGTGTCAGCAGATCTATGCTATCCCTCATTATTAAAAGTATTCTTCCTATTATTACACACGTTATCAATGCCTCCCTGCAGACTGGGGTATTTCCCACAATCTGGCGTAAGGCTTTCATAATCCCTCTCCCAAAAATATCCAACCCCAGGCTGCTAAATCACTACAGACCTATCTCCATTCTTCCTTTCCAATCTAAGATTCTGGAAGCAGTTGTTCTTAAGCAAATATCTTCCTTTGTGTTTGGGAATAATCTGGTATCCCCTTTCCAATCAGGTTTTCGGCCTGGCCACAGCACAGCCACAGCTTTGCTTAAGGTTACAGAAGATGTAAGGAATGGTCTGGAGAATTCGAGATTAACGGTATTAGTTTTAATTGATTTCTCCAATGCTTTCAATACCGTTGATCACGACATCATCCTGGCCATTCTGTCACACATTGGGGTATCTTCATTGGCACAAGATTGGTTCTCATCTTATCTTCGTGGTCGCCAGCAAGCGGTTCGTGCTGATCAGATTTTTTCTGAGTGGTGCACCCTGAAAACTGGCGTCCCACAAGGCGGCATACTCTCTCCACTTTTATTTTCCCTTTTCATAAACTCTATTACCACTATCCTCAAATGCTCTTACCATTTGTACGCTGATGACCTACAGCTCTACGCGCAAGCTGACGTTGACAACCTGGACAACTGCATCTCATTGCTGAATGCTGATCTTCTAGCTATCAGTGATTGGTCAAGCAGGTTTGGTGTTACTGTCAATGTCAGTAAGTGTCAGGCTATCCTGATCGGTAGCTCATATTTTCTGCGAAACTTGGACACCAGCCTACTTCTCCCGCTTAACTTCAACAATACTGTCATCCCTCTCTCGCCGCACGTAAAAGATTTAGGCCTATATATTGACGACAGGTTAAGTTGGAATAAGCAGATTGCACAGGTTAGCCAGAGGGTAACATTCACACTGCGATCTCTCTACAGATTCAAGCATTTCCTTCCTTGTAGCACTAAAACTACATTGGTCCAATCACTTGTGCTTCCTATCATTGATTATGCTGATGTTTGCTATTCTGATCTTTCCCAAGAACTTCTTAACAAACTGGATCGACTTCTCAACAACTGTATTCGTTTCATTTTTGGTCTTCGAAAATATGATCACATTTCTTCCTTCCGTTCTCAGCTTAAATGGTTGCCTATCCGTCAAAGGAGATCCCTCAGATCCCTCTGTATGCTCTTCACTATTATGAACGATCCTTGTGCTCCTGTTTACTTAAAACAAAATTTTAAATTGTTGGGCAGTTCTCATGATCTTAACCTTCGCGCATCCAAAAACTTACTTCTTCACATTCCTTCTCACCGCACCGGGTTTCTATCTAATTCTTACGCTATTTCTACTATTAAACTCTGGAATTTGCTACCCCTTGACATCAAGAAGGCTGAGTCAAAATTTTCTTTTAAGCGTAAAATTAAAAACCACTACTTAAGGGGTTGTTATTCTTAGTTTGGTCTTTGTCATAATTATTTTGAGCTCTCTTATTCAGAAAGAATATTATAAAGCACCGTATCTATTAGTTTGTCATTTTAGCATATATGTGTATTTTATTAGTATTATTATATATTAGTATTATTCCATTTATTCAATCTATTTACATATTAATTACATTTTTAAATATTAATAAAAAAATAATAATATAAACATTTAAAAATATAAAAAATAGTAGCCCACCGGTATCGGGAACAGGGTCCAAGCTACCGGTGGTCAGGGCTCTTGAGAGAGGAACCTCCTAACAATTCGCGCCGTGTCCATAAGTACTGCTTTCTGGATCAAGCCCTTGATCCAGCTGCCCAACGAGAGCCTCCTAAGATGTTTGTCGAGGCTCTTGGCTATTATGCCATTGGCTGAGACGACTATCGGCACAATGATTGCTGTATCCACATCCCACATGTCAACAACCTCGTGAGCCAAGTCAAGATACTTAATTTGCTTATCTTTCTCGGCTTTCACGAGGTTCTCGTCATGAGGAACCGCTATGTCAACAATCACTGTGCGACGCTCTAATCGGTCTATTACCACTATATCAGGCTTATTGGCAACAATAGTCCTGTCAGTGATGATAGACCGATCCCAGTACAGTGTAATATTGCCATTTTCGAGAACTGGGTCGGGCACATACCTATAGTACGGTACTTCTGATTCCACGAGATTGTATTTAAGAGCAAGTTGCTGGTGCACAATCCTAGCTACAAGGTTGTGTCTATGCAAATAGTCTCCGTTAGCCAGACGAGAACAACCGGAGATAATGTGACGAATGGATTCTCCCGGTTTGTGACATGCCCGACATATGTCTACCGTACCATCCTTCACAATATATTTCCGATAGTTATTCGTCATCATAACTTCATCCATAATTGCACAGACAAAACCTTCGGTTTCCCCGAAGAGGTCACCAAAACGTAGCCAGGCTACGGACGCTAATGTATCTACGTCAGACCCATGAACGGCCCGGTAATAGCGTCCGTGAAGCTCCTTGCTCTGCCATACTTCTCTACGGTCATTAGTATCTAATACTACAGGTTTGCGCCAATTCTCGGTACCTAAGGAGAGCGGAGTGAGGCCTTTGTCCATCGCTACCACATCTCGATGCATACCCACGTCGGTTTCTAGGAAATATTCCCTAAGGCTGCATATCTCGCGGTTGTGCAAGGTCTTTGCATTTAAAAAGCCACGACCCCCGCACTTCCGCGGGATATACAGCCTCATCACCGATGAACGTGGGTGATGCATTCGATTTGCAGTCAGCGATGTGCGGACCCGCCTGTCCAAGGCGTCAAGTTCAGTCTGAGTCCATTTGAGTATGCCAAAAGAGTACATCAATACTGGTATGACCCAACCATTGAAAGCACGCACCTTGTTTCCGCCTGATAGAAGACTATTCAGTACTTTATTCAGGCGGCCAAAGAAGCGTTCCTTCAATGATTGTTTAACATAAGCAACATTGATGCCTAGTGCCTCTGACATACCCAAATACTTGTAGGTTTCAGTTGAGCCGAGGGATCTTAGGTGTATGGAATCCGAGAGTTGAGTTCCCACGGATTCCATAATCTCTCCTCGCTTTACATGCATGACCGCACATTTGTCCACCCCAAATTCCATCCTGATGGCGCTACTGAAGGTTTCCGTTACTTTCAGTAGCTCCATGAGTTGCAAGTTGCTGGGGGCAAAAAGTTTCAAATCATCCATGTAAAGCAAGTGTGATATGACCTGACCACCTCTTCTCAACTGGTAGCCTTGCCCCGAACCCTCCAGCAGTGTACTGAGAGGGTTGAGAGCCAGACAAAACCACAGTGGGCTCAGACTGTCGCCCTGAAAAATACCACGCTCAATCCTAATCGGTTCGCTGTTTTCCTGGATCTGTCGACATCCTGGATAGCAGAGGACCGTCTTCCATTGCCCCATACATGACTCAAGGAAAGTGCGGAGTATTGGATTTATTTTGTACAACTCCAACACCTTCATGAGCCATGTATGTGGAACCGAGTCATAGGCCTTCTTATAATCTATCCAACATGTCGACAGATTCCTTCGGGAACGACGAACCTGTTGGTTTATGGCAATATCGATGAGGAGAAGCTCCTTAGTACCGCGGGACCCGTTCCTACATCCATTCTGAGAAGCAGACATGATTGAATTTGTATCAATGTGATTATTAATTTTGGCTGTCAAAATGGATGTAAGAACTTTATAGACCGTCGGTAAGCACGCAATCGGTCTATAATTTTTAGGTTCCGAAGTACTGCCTGATTTATGGAGCAGGTGGGTTATTCCTGTAGTTAGAAATTGAGGTAGCCATCCTAGCTCTAAGGCAGACTGGAACTGAGTGGCCAAGCGAGCGTGCGAGCTTTGAAACCATTTTATCCAGAAATTGTGCTGCCCGTCCGGCCCTGGAGATTTCCAGTTGGATAACGGACGGACTGCACAGGTTACATCTTGGGGGCTGATAGTAATTGCCCCCATTTCTGGTATAAGGTCGCACGTGCGCTTGATCTCACTCATCCAGTCACCCTCGGTGTGGCTGACAGGCACCGACCAGATGCTGCGCCAGAACGAGCACATGGCGTCATCATCCGGTAGGCACGTATCAGTCACACCTTGGTCAGGTCGCTCCCAGGCCCTATAAACCCACCTTTCATTGCTTTGGAATGCGCGATTCTGAGTGTATCGCTCCACCCGCCGCTTATATCGACGAATTCGATTTGCCCATGCATAGACTTTCTGCTTCAGGAAGTCGATACGCTCTGTGACGCGGGTCAAATAATCCTGAGGACTGATATCAGTCCCCGCAAACGCCCGCCTCACAAAGCGCATCACTCTAGGACGAGTGTTGCCCTGCCTGAAGCAGATAAGTTTACCAATGAGTGCTCTAGCCTCAGCAATACGACGTTCGATCCTGCCCTGCCAAGCTGGTACAGCTGGTCGTATAACTCTGTCAGTCTTTGGAAACTTGACATGAGCTACGCGACAAGCCGCTACAGCTGCACAGTATAGGATCGAATGAGTATCGGTGAGGTCTTCACTATTGTCAAAATAATTTGACAGCAGTGAATCTAGAGCACACACTAGCGCCCTATTTTTCTTATGCATGGGTAAACGAGGCAGACGAGGTCTAAGCTCAGGCGGTGTGGTGCGATTTAGTATTATATTTATTAGTATTAAAATATTATTTCATTCCATTTTCTCGTACACCTACCACAGTGTGTTTTTTTAACCCAAAGGTTGACTGGTAGAGAATGCCTTGCTGCATTAAGTCCGCCCATGTAACACAATTGTACATAAAGTTTAAATAAATAAATAAAATGTGTGTCCCCCTCTAACTTCTATAATAATGGAGTGAAAAACTTAAAAAATATTGTGCTGTAGATCTTAATGTAAACTTTCAACCAAAATTGGTTTGAATGAGATCGGGTCAGCAGTTTTTGAGATACAGCATATTTTTAAACCGCAAATATAACTTTGTAATTCATACAAACATTATGAAAATAAAAGTTATTTGGCGTAGTTACTACGGAACCTTTCATGGACGAGTCTAACTCGCAATTGGCCAATTTTTTTAAAATTGGTTTTTAGGCTTGTCTTTGACCACCATCCTTATGAAATATTCTGTGTCTAATGAAAAAAAGGTATTTATTTAGCAAATTGGCTAAATAACACTTTTATATATCTTTCTTCCGTAAATTTCAAGTAGACGAGGCTTGTGTTTCCTAACAGACTATCCCTGAGAAGAAACACCTCAGAGGTCAAAGTCTCGTTTGATGTACTCTATCCGTACTTCAGGTAAGTATGAAAAAAGATCATAATGTAGCTATAACATATCCGGCAAATAAAAATACTTTACGTGGCATTGCTACACATATAACGGTATAAATAGTTAGTGATTTTTAATTGAATTATTGTAATATTTTACCTCTGGGCGACTAATTAAATGGAATCTTCTTGTCTGTCACTTCACTCTTGACACGGCGAGCGAAGCCGCGGGCGGAGCTGATGTAGTTATTAATATAAGTTTCATTTTCATTACATTGTTATCAACAAATCTTTATTCAAACACGACGATAACTTGAAGCCAATTCATTATATCAGAAACTATATTAGTACTTCGAAACAAATCCCTCTTCAATGCCGAAGTACTCGTAAAGATAGAAGAAGCTTTAAAAAGAAACTATGAAAAAATCTCATCAAGCCCCCAATATGTAAAACGAGAATACCAGCATCCCAGAATTTCATTAGAAAACGGAGTCACTAATTACTTTGGCACTCCAATCGAGACGCGCTCAGAAAAGGGCCAATTCATCGGATTCTAATTAGAAAAAACTTAGTCTGATCTGTTACGGAAGTTTCGGCATCATTGTTTTACTCGCATTCATTCTCACTGTTTTATTACTTATGCCATTATCGTTCTTATTTCATTAGACATAAGGAGCTTTCAGGTGAGAAGGTTTTATTGGCTCCAATTTTAAATGAGCTGAGATAGAGTCAAAGTTATTGAGTTTAAAGTTTGCTGCGCAATCAAGTCGTGGTTTCAGTTGCTTTATTGTTTTAATCAATCAGCAATGAGTGTTCAATAAATTTTATACGTAAGTAGGGACACCGGAAATTTTATACATAAGTACCTCTTTTCCGGGTGGGATAATTATCGAATGACTTCTCCCGCTCTGGGTTAAACGGAAGTGAGTGTCAGACTTGTACTGACTAAAAACCCACCCTGTTCCTTCAGCTGCCCTTAAGTACCGGGGCCGCGGTGTGTCGTTAGAACATTCCCGCAACCCCGGATACATAAGTACCTCTAAGTTGGGAAATGCACTTGCTTTGTTTTATGGTTAATAATTACTATTATCTTTGTGATATCTTTACATTCGGGGAGTAATTTCATCAAGTCCGTTCCATCATCGGACTAGAAGATGAACAGCAATGCACTCATGATCGCAGCCTGAAATTTTGGGGGGAGGTCACTAATAATAAAATATGTCGAGAAAATGAGTTTTCTTTATTGCAGAAAACAAATTTTATCTCACACATTGTAAAACAAATGGAAGTCTTCTATTTTTATTGACAATTCGGGTGATAATATTTGGAATGCCTTATTTTGCAAAATTTTAGAAGTTTTTTCATTTGGGGTATACGATTTGGGTGACCCCCCCCTTCGGACCACGCCTGAATGCACTATCGTTACATGGTGGACATACCATTAATAAGTACAAATCGTTTAGGAAATAATTTGACTGTGGAAGAGGCTGGCTAAGGAGTGGCATTCCCTGCCAGAATCTTTGTTTCCTGATAGCTATAACCTAGGGGTCCTCGAAAGTCTATTCCACTTTTAGGTTAAGTTAGGTTACTTTTAGGTAAACGTGCTTCATCTTCGATCACATCATCGCTTACCATCAGGTGAGATGAAGAAACATCTACCAAAAAAAGAAGAAATTGTGAATGGTACGTATTCATGAATTAGTTTATATACGTTATGATGCCTAGTTATATATATATATATATATATGAATCAGACAAAAGATGCTGGACAGAGAAAAGCACGTAGGTATATTTAACAAGGCACGGGAGTATCTACATACATTCTATTTTTTCTAGTCGACTGTGCGTGTTCCTTGAATACACGATGAGGGTGGATGAGGGTTATAAAGCTGGTTACACATGCAATGGTCTAAACAAGCTGGCTTTGTGGCAGATCAACTGTGCTTGCTTACTTGTGAACGAGCCTTAGATCTTGTTAGAATAGTGGATGTGGTAGGAGATGGCAAAGTGTGTACACGTCTGCTTCTGTAGCGTTTCTCAGCTTATAGATGCGCTCCTGGTTTATTGCAGGAGAATTGTTAGAAAATCAGTCTATCGTGAGGGACTATTAAATTAGTCGTTTGCAATTTAAATATGCATGTATATCATTTAATATGTATATATGTTAATGTCATTGAATATACGAGTATATGTTAATGTCACTTTAGCAAGCTTCGCACCATCTAATATAAATAACGTTTTGAGGGATATGCACTATTTTTTACACTATAAAATGTATAGTCTAAGATCCCAGGGCCGGAATGGGTACTATTATATGAGTCTAAAGTGTGTACATACTCGCTTGCTTGGCTAGGCAGCTCATTCATAGGTAGCAAGTAGAAAAGGTAGACAGAAACATAACTTTTGTTAAATTCGAAGAACTGATTTTTATATATGTTATACGGAATATTATTAAAAATTAATATTTTATGTTGCCAGATCTTTTCTGTGGGCGGTAACTTCCCCCAGGTGCTTTAAATCTCATAAAAAAATTACGGAACTCTTCTTATATTGGAAGCTTTCAATTTTATATACATATAATGTTAAGGGGACTATTTTAATACCTTTTGTGGACAGCCAGACCGATCCTAAGGGCCAATCATCTCCCCAGACACAATCAAAGATACCTCCATCTACTGCTCATCTTCTCGACATAGAATCTTACCAGGATTCCATGCTTTCACAGGGTGTGACCACAACCCTGCTTTTTTAAGAGAGGAAAACAAAGATGATAATTATGAAGGACATTTCGCAGTTTTAATTTATTTAAAAAAATATACTGTTACTTGTCACGAATATAACGACCGAAGCATTTTTTGTTATCAAGTTCATGGACCTACATCTCCATTGTTTTTCATTTTCCTACATCATGAAAAGCTACCAAAACACGTACTGGCCGTTTGTTTTCATACGCGGACCACTTTCGAGCCGCGTCCGAATTGTGGGCCCGACAATATGGCCGCGTCCTCACGAATAAACCTCGGATGGTTTCCCAGATATATTGGATTAATATAGGTAGGTACCTATTTGTTGTTGATATTCTGCTCATTTTAGGATACTCGGTCCTTGAGGTGTAGATTCAGTTTTTCCATTACAAATGAACATAAACTTTAATGAAGTGTTGTATAAGGTTTTCTCAAACTTACAAATAATATTAGCGAAAAATGCCTATGTCCTTCAAAGTCAGAGGGAGTTAGAATCAGTTAACGACAGACAAAGTTACTATTGCATTTATAATAATAAGTAGGGATTACCGATGTTATGATTTTAATTGTATTGTCACTATATAATATTTCATCTCGTTATCTAGCTTTATTTGGAGTTGGCACAGCTGTGGATTATTAATGTATAACTGGCGCAGCAGTTTTAAAAATTCAAGTAACAGGATAGTGTATCTTCTTAAGCATTTGATAACATAAGGACGTGAATCGTGAAATTCAACTTTCCTGTCGCAGGTTTGCTGGAACAAACATTTGAAATAAGCAGTATCTTTGTGCTCTTTTGTCTTATTTTTCTATTTTTAGGAACATAACATAACCAACCTAGTTATAACGTTTTCACTGCTAGGACACGGCTTCCTCTATGAGAGGAAAATGGGCCGTTATCAAACTGGCTGGACAAGTTCAGATTGGTTAATGTCGCACTTAAATCTACGTATATAAATACAAAAAAATATACACGTAGGTGTCAAAGTATTGCCTCAAAGAGTGTCAGCAAAATTGTCGGGGCCGACAAGGGGGCCGTTGCCTGCCAGGGTTGCGGAATTGTTCGAAAGAGTTACCGCGGCCTCGGAACACGAAGGGCAAATGATGGAACACGGATAGGTTTTAGTCAGTAAAAGTCTGACGCATACTCACCTCCCGCTTCGCCCTTCGGGAGGCAGTCATTGGATGATTTCCCTACCTTAAAACCACATCGCTGTCATCCGGAAGCGTGCTTAGAAGAATGGCGGTAACAGCTTGTTCCTTGTTTTTATTGAAAATAGGTTCGCATTTGATCACTATCTCATCTGATGGTAAGTGATGATGTGATCGAAGATGGAGCACGCTTACCTAAAAGTAACCTATTCACTCTGGACTTAAAGACTCCTAGGTTGTAGCTGTCGGAAAACACAGACTCCGGCAGGGAATTCCACTTTTTACTTTTCACTTATTACCTTTCACTTTTTTAAATTTACATCAGACGCGCGGGGCTTCGCTCCCGTGGACTTTATTACGATTAACATAACCCTCTTTTTTTGTAGTCAGATAACGCATATAACCTTCCTTAAGCTTCAAGCTATTTCCCATCCAAATCCACCCAGTACTTTCGAAGATTAGCGCGTTTTAACGAATAAACAAACAATTTTTTTTTTATAAAATATTATTATAGAATACTCACTCTTATTGTCTCTTTTAGCTGTAAAATCAAACATCTAAGTCAACGTAATCACAAAATATGAACATTTATGTTTTTTTTTCATAGTTTGCTATTTCACAAGGGAATCAAGACCTATACTTACTACTTCACGTTAACCAAAATCAAGAATCATGAAGTTTGTCAAATGTCACATGTTAAGAAAAAATTTAGAAATCGTAAATATGTAGTTGCTTCGGTACTATATATCTTTATTAGTAGTATAAAGCGGAAAAGTTTCTTTGAACGCGCTAATCTGAGAAAGTACTGGGTAGATTTTGATGAATTTGGTCCGGAAGTAGCTTGAAGCTTTTACCTGACTGCAAAAAGGAGGGTTCTCAAGCTCCATGCGACTTTTAGTACTTATACATACACATAAGTTTGTACGGATCCCTCGTTGCATGACTTGAAACTTCGCCGGTTTTGTTAATGTTATCAATAAATATGTACCAAATAAAGAAGTTTCTAAGCCCCGCCGTCAAAAAAGCATCAAATTCAAGTAAGGAGGCGAAAGGAGAAAAACATGAATCTATATTTAATGAGGCAAAGTCTGTAAGTTATTCATATCGGACCGATTGAGGAATAATTCTCGTGGGTCGGTTACAGTACAACGTGGTGTGGTGTGCATCGCCTTATTTTATGTGAGTTAGTTTTTATAGTCCGGGGAGTGAGAAAAAAGTAAGTGATTTTTGTACGGGTCTGCAGATATTTGATGTCGGATCTTATTGCAAGCCAGAAAAAAGTACTATGTGAATAGGTTCCTTTTAGGTAAGCCTTCTCCACCTTCAACCACATCATCACTTACCATCAGGTGAGATGGTGGTCAAACAAGTCTATTATCAATAAAAAAAGTTAATAATGTGAAAATTTTCAAATATTTGTGGCTGATGTCGGGCAGTTTGAATAATTTTGAGAGATAACCAAATTTTCCATAATTTGCTATAGTTCGTCATATCGTTAAGTTCTTTAAATTAGGGAGTTTAGCTAAATGCTAACTGAACCATACACGTTTGCTTCTTTCCCCAAAAATCACCTTAGATATTGTTCTCAGAGAGTCAGCAAGGAAGCGTACTGATCTCATTTTGTGTAACTGCACTAAAAAGAGTGACATAAAATAAATAGTTATATCGAATTGGGATGGAGAATAAAATGGATAATGAATGATCACACGTAATTACTAATTACATACCCTTCTCAAATAGTCCGGTTTTTAGTATTCGAAAAGTGCATTTAAACACTGTGGTCTACATGAATTAATGATTTTATTTTTGAACTGGTAACTAGACATCTTCTGTGTTGGTCAATCCTGCAAGGTCAGGTTTACGGCATCATAAACAAAATGTCTTTAATGATTTACAACATATTGTAAATATCAGAGTTGTCATAATTAAAGGAGTGATTGCTCTTTACATTAAGCAATCGTTAAGTAATAATTAAATATTAATCAATTCCTCGTATAGTTTTAATTCACGAGGCTTATTGCTTAATTATAACAGCCGCACGGGCTGATTTCTGAGGTTAAACAACACTTACCAAGGTTGGTTTATGGACGGGAGACTATCTTAAAATATTGAGATTCAAACAAACAGTCAAATTGTCAGTTCAGTTTTGTGGGACATCGTTGTACATTATAAGAACTGTACCCGGATTTTTAATTCGATGCAGTAGACTGACAGTTTCTGAGTTGACCGATAATGACGACTACGAAATTGTGATGTAACTAAATTAATAGATTCAGGAATAAAATCGAATAACGATGTAAACTATTTTTTTTTAAATTATAATGTGTGAAATTAACAAAAAGTATTATAAAGGGGCGATTATGATTATAAAAGGGCGTGAAAAATAAAACGAATAGATCATGACAATTCACTAATCAATATTCATTACATGAAACAATTTATTAAGGAGTGGCTTTTATCATGTCTAGTAAGATATGAATATTTTTAATAAAAATAGATTTATTTATAACTAGCTTTTCCGTCTGCATTTCCGTCGTTTTTAGTAAAAAAAAGTAGCCTATGTCCTTCCTCATGGTTCAGTTATTTTGATATAACAGACAGATTAACTTTCGTAATTTAGTAGGGAAATATAATATTTCAATCTGTAATACTGTTGAAAAATATCGCAATATGGAACCGCACAATATTATTTTTAATATCTGTGCCCGCGACTCCGTCAGCGTGTAACTCCTTGTGTGTTATTAAGTTAATGTATTGGTAATATTGTTTAGATCACGTTCACATGAGGCTTAAGTACCTATAGAACGAAATTTTATACCTTCGGATGCGAGACGCGTCGAGCGCGGCGACCGATTCTCAAAAATAATCCTTATAGCATAATTCAGTATTCACGCGCGATGGCTTATTATTAGCGTATTTCATGTATAACTTTGGTGTTTCTATACCGATTTATATGTTTTTTTTTATATTAGGGGTGACTGAGAGTGTTATAAACGTAAGAGTAGACAAATATTATAATCAGAAAGCTTCGAACTGCTAAGCTATCGGGAGTTACACGTGTTATTGTGAGTCAACCATAAAAGATAGACATATGTTTTCGTGGGATATTTTTTATATAATTTTAAGGAGAACATTTCCGTCATGAAATGATTTCTGTGTAGTTTTAACCATTAAGGTTGCACACGCGAAGGAAGCTTAAGAAATGCAGTAGCTTGTCCCGTTTTCCCAACATTTCCCTTCACTGCTCTGCTCCTATTGATTGTAGCGTGATGAAAAGTATAATATAACCAGCTCAGGAGTATGAAAAATAATTGTACCAAGTTTCGTTAAAATCCGTCGAGTAGTTTTTATTTCTATAACGGTTATATAGACAGACAGATAGACAAACAAAAAATTTACTGATTGCATTTTTGGCATCAGTATCGATCCCTAATTACCCCCTGATAGTTATTTTGGTAAGTATAGATAGAAGAAGATAAATTGTAGTAACTATGTACTTCAAAATAAAAGATAATAGTATACATTTTATCATTCATTTATATTTCTCACGAATAAAAATCGCTCATTTATTGTTCGATTTGAACTTTGATTTGATTTTTTGAATTTTGAATCCATCACTATTAGGTTAAATAGGGTGTCATTATTTTAGTAAGTAACACTCGCTTATGTCAGCTTACTGCATCGAATTAAAAGCCCGGGTATACATTGTAGCTTATAAAAAAAAAAATAAATAAATAATAATATACATATAATCATGCTTCGGAAAGCATGTAAAGCAATTAGTTTTGGCTATCATTTGTACCTATTTTGGCAATTGTAACCGGTAGTCAGAAGCCTAAATATAGGATACACGTTATGCCAAGGAGTCCTTGTTTTACTCAATTGCCTGATTGTGGAGGCTAGATAGACAGGAGATCTATGTAATCCTAGCTCTGGAAGTTGGCCAGCTGGGAGCCATACACCTACCGCAGGTTCATCCAAGTCAGCACTTTCTCCACTGATCGCCTGTCGCTGGGCTTCCTCCAGGACTGGAAGTCTCATCTGTCGGGGACATTCTGCCGAAGTGTCGTGAAGAAGCGGTGCCATGTGGCGCCTAGAGTTTTGCGTACAAGCGAAAAATCACATGGGTGTGTTTGCGAGCTATTCACTTTGAGTAGGCGCATGCAACCTATAATCGCTAGTTTATTATTGTATTTCATCTGCTAGCCTTTTCCTAATTACGCCGTGATCGGCATCAGGTCGGATTAGATGCAGCGGAGTATTAGCGTTTTAACTGGAGCAACTACCTACTTATCTGACCTCCACAACCATGAAGACACAAGATCGGAGCAGTATCGTGTGAGCCAGCTACTGGCTGGGTAATACGATACTTCTTGGTCAGACCAATGCCAGTTTTTCTGGCTTCTGATTACACGTAACGACTATCAAAGTTTTCCAAATGTCGGCCGTGACCAAAGGCTAAACGTGCACGAGGCACGGGGGTATCGCACCGCCAAGTTCCAAACTCTGAGCTACTACTGAGATAATTATTGCAGAAAAATCCAATAGCGCTTTTTGGCCGACCCGATTCGACTCGAAGAATTTATGCTCAGCAGTCTTGCTTGCGACTACTAAACCAACGAGGCAGTAGTTTAGTTTATTATTATATTTCATTTTGTTAGAAACGCTAGTTTATTTTATTGATACTCACACGAATCTTTTACAACAATGAGGCAGATCTTTGTCTCATGATAATTATGTAGTTTCAATAACATCTACAGAGGCTTCCACGAACATATTACGCGCTGCAGAATCGTGGTAGGCCCAAGAATATCCTGAAAGCTTAGTTTTACTGGATTTGAAGAACGTTGTATGCCCTCTAGGTATACATAATCTACAGACTGCATGTGTCAAAGGATTGATATTACGTCCTGAAAAGGGCGATCTTGTCAGCCCCTGTACATTAGCCTACTGCCAACAGAGGACCGACAACGCCCTTTTCTCATATCATAATTCACAAACAGTTTTAAATTTTTTTCGAAATCTTTCCCCTTTAAAAAAGAATTGAGAGGTCATAATAACAATAAAATACAGCATAATAAACTAATCAACGTAAAATCTACGACACATTCGCTCAATTATTATTCTAATTAACATACATTCCTACGCACTGAAACATTTTCGTTCATTACGTCCAAAATCCATCTTGAAAATCACTGTACGTTGCGCATTTAAAGTAATTATTAAAATTGTAAAAGCCCTAGTAAAACACATTTGTCTATCAAGAAATCTTGGTTTGATTCATCACAAAACAAGGTACAATAAACAGTTCAATATTTTAAAATAATATTCAACTTGCAACTGCGGTGTAACACTGCAACACTGCCGTTCAATGTCGCAGCCGTAGATGACAACTCAAGGAAGGATCCGTATTGACAGGGCCCGGTAAAGTACCTGTGGATTGGGTTTCGCCCCATCAACGCTAGTCTAGACTAGACTTTTAGATCGTCAATTTAATATAGAAGTACTCAGCTGCAACCAGTTAGACTAGAAATTGAACCTAACATAGTTGGAAACAGGCTAGGCAGTTGATAATTTTCATTTGCATACTATGTTTTTGTATTATGTCTTAAAATTATAATATTTCCGTTAGATTGCACAGCCAGCAAAGTTGTCACGCTGGTTTAAGGTCATTTAATATGTTTATATTATGTTGTTTGACTAAATTCAGATAAGTAAATTTTAATTTAATAAAGTAAATGATTACGCAGAGTATTTAAGAATATCATACTCAGTCTCATTTGAGTGTAACCCTCCACAGAAATCTATACTAAAAGATAACGTACAATAACTATGTATTTCAAAGGGAAATCATAGTAAGTTATAGTATTTGTACCACCCAAAACTATTTGCAGTACGTGTTAAAGAAACCAGATAATAATGACGTAAATTCCAAAATCGAAAACACACAACGCGGTTCATAAACTGGCGAGAATTATGCAGCGCTATTTATCGAGTCATGGTGTTACTAGGGAGATAAGTACGACTCCTTTTATTAATAAACTGTTTACATTGCCATTTTGAAAAAAAAAGTACAGATTTAGGATATCATTAAAGTACCAGTAAAGTATTTATACATTGTGCTCAAAAACACTTAGAATAGGTACTAAACGCGGTTTATTGAAAATTCCATTACAATATAAATACAGGAAACCGTTAAGTCCCTTTAATTGTAATGACTCATAGTTATCAAGACCGGCGGTAATGCATTTGTATGTTAAGAGAAATACGTTCAACCACTTCATTTATTTTTTCCTAGTAACAATTTACAATGACGAATAAAATCGTTTAATTTATTGCCTCTTCAGATACGTTGAGGCGTTTAAAATATTTTTCCAGTCATATCCGAGTCAGTTATTGAGAAAGACATACACCTACCTACAGGTGATTTTGTGCAAAAATATTATTAATATACCTATATTCATGTCAATAATGCGTGCCGTACATTCTGTGATGTTTATATTTGTAGTGTTCGGTAAGACTAATTTTATAATGTCTGTGAGCAAATAATAATCAGCAATGTGATGGTTAATTAAATGTATTTAACTAATTACAGTGATAACAGTTCAAGTTACTACAGGGCAACAGAATGGGACGATAAACCCTCAGGTAATTGTTTTTTTTCGGATATGCCGTTTTGCTGAGAGAATTTCATCTTGTATTTAAGGCGCGTCTTTGATATGGACTTTTTTAAATTGATAATAGGATCGCATTTGACCACCATCTCACCTGATGGTAAGTGATGATGTGGTCGAAGATGGAGTACGCTTGCCTAGAAGTAACCTATTCACTCTTGACTTAAAGACTCTCAGGTTATAACGATCAGAAAACACAGACTCCGGCAGGGAATTCCACTCCTTAGTTGTACGCACCATGAAAGTATTCCCAAAACGTTTTGTGCGTATGGGTGGGATGTCCACCATGTAACGATGGCGCATCGCCGTTTGTCTTGTAGTCCGATGATGGAACGGGCTTGGCGGAATTAGATTGTGTAATTCCATCACACACTCCCCGAAATGTAACCGATAGAAAACCGATAGACTTGCAACTTGCCGTCGATGTTCAAGGCTCTGGAGCTTTGATTCGACCAGTGAATCGTTGCCAATGAGTCTCTTGGCCCTTTTCTCTTTGACATTGTATTATTGTTTTAGTGAACAAAATCCAATTTATCGACTGCTTAGCAATTTCCAACTATGGGCTTGGCTTCTAGTAACCGACTTCAAAAAAAGGAGGTTCTCATTTCGTCGTTTTTTTTTTATGTATGTTACCTCATAACTCGGAGACGGCTGGAGCTGGACCGATTTGAAAAATTCTTTTTGCGTTTGAATGGGTATACTTTCTAGTTGGTCCCATTGTTACGAAATCAGGATCTGGTGATGGGATCCTGGAGGAATCGAGGGAACTCTTCAAATATTATAGGCACACCTAAAGCGTTTTGGGTATTTTTTATAGTACCTTGAGCAGTTGCTTCCGAAAAGTACCATTTGGGGAAGTTGAACTGATGATGAAGACCACAGATGGCCACTGAAACTCCTCAATAATAAGTATTTCGTGGATTGCGATTCGTTTACTTGAGTACGGATGATAAACACTTTATGCTCATCACAATACATATGGTGATGTAGAACTGATGGTCAAGTACCAGGAGAACTCATCAAAAATTAACGGCTTTGCATCGGGAAAAGCAATATTTTGTAAAAAGTGATAACTGGCTGACATTATGGCTTTTGTAACTATAATAGATAAATTACAAATCCACTAAAAAGCGTGAAAAAAAAATTCGGAAGGCGGTGTGAAAAAAAAAGCAAATCTAAAACCAATAACACCGACTTCCGAAATTAAAGTTATTTTTGGCTTTGTAGTGTTTTGATATGGAAGTTGGTTCTATATTTTGCTAAAAAAATTTTTTGTGTGGTTCGATTACCTATCTGATCACAACCCAGTATCTGGATAAGAGAAGAAGCCACTGGTTTATGTTGTTGGTTGTGTTATCTTGCCAAGCGGCAAGACTGGTGCTAGGATTTCTGTAAAGATCTACAAATGACGCGGGGACCAACAATTTGACGTGCTTTTCGAGGCGCAGAGAAATCTAGATTATATAAGGTCACCTATTTTCGATCGAACGTTGCCTGACTTTGAAGATCGCTCAGTGTGGCTGTTATAATTTAGGCACGAGCTCCAAACATAACACAATTATAATTATCTAAACCTATGTATTTCAGCCTTCTGAAGGTCTACCATCACCAGTCCCGTCTCTGGTTTCGCGACTTTATCAAGAAGTTTCAATAGATCCGAATAGCCCGTGCGCGCCATACAATCCACCTGTTCCAGACTTCACCGCTCCTGGTAGAAGAGTCAGCGAAGTTAGTAAGTAGACTTTTTTGGTTATATTATCTCCAGCTTGGAAGTCACGTGGATATAGAAAAACCCTGAAGTTGGTACATAATCTTACTAATATTGCAAATGTGAAAGTTTGTAAGGATGGATGTATAGATGTATGGATGGACGGATGTATGGATATTTGTTAATCTTTCACGCAAAAACTACTGAAGATTCGTGACAACTATCTAGTTGACATCCTGGAATAACATTTAGACTACTTTTTGTCCCGGAATGCCCACGGGATTGGGATTTACGCAGGAAAAACCTCCCACGCGAAAAAAAAATCCCATAAACTAATAGATCTAATAAACACTTAAGATCGGTAGCCGAATTGAGTATTTGACCCTAATGCCTTAATATACCTTATTATATAACCTTAATGCCAACCTTTCGTTGATATTATCATCATAAATCACCATCATACATCCCGAAATTTTATATAATTATTATTGGTATATATTTTTATAGCATTAATATAAATATGTATTTTAACTCTATGTATGTATATATTTGTATTATATCATTATAATTTAGTTTATAAGCTAAGTATGTTTTATTTATCGTAATTAGTATTTATACACACTGTGTCTATCATCACAAATGAAAACAAAAAGGTGTCTATATATGTACTATATACGGTATACGTATCTATACACGATTTTCATACAGCTCCGCGTCTCCTACACTCTCAATATCCAAGCGATAGGATTTGCTAGCAAACACTGCTCATTAGCCAATCACAGTACTCTGCAAGAGAGAGACAGATCAATAGTCAGCATCTGTCTCTCTCTTCGCCTCTATCGTTATATTTAACCGATTCTGCACTCTATTCTTATTTATATCTCTATGGTTTTACATGGAGCGACTGGTTATATGACCTCGACCACGCGGTAGTTGGATAGCACGTTTCTGAGTATTCGTCACGACTGTCAAAGATGTACATATGACAGCCGGGGCCAACGGCTTATCTTGCCTTCCGAGGCACGGAGAAATCTCGATATTTTCATTTACAACTACACCAAATAACTTTATTTTTCATAGTGTTTTTATGAATTACAAAGTTATATTTGCGGTTTTATAAAATATGCTGTATCCTGCTGTTTAAAAAACTGCTGACCCGATCTCGTTCAAACAACCACAAATGTAAACATTTAACCAATTTTGGTTGAAATTTTACATTAAAATCTACAGAGATATATTTTTTAGATTTTCCACTCCATTATATATGTATAGAAGTTGGGGGGGGGGAACATTTTACCACTTTGGAAGCGTATATCTTTTAATCAATTAACTTTAATAAAAAGTGGTTTTAGAAACTTCCATGTCATTTTTAAAGATCTGTCTATAGATACCACACACGCATAGGTTTCATGAAAAAAAAAATTCAGTTTTAGTTCCATGTATGAGGAGCCCCCCTTTATTTTAAATATTTTTTAAATATTTTTCTTACAATCGGAAAGCGGTTCACAGAATACATCTACCTACCAAGTTTCACATGTATAGTCCTAATAGTTTCGGAATAAAATGGCTGTGACATACGGACGGACGGACGGACAGACAGACAGACAGATACACAGACAGACGGACAGACATGACGAAACTATAAGGGTACTGTTTTTTGCCATTCGCCTACGGAACCCTAACAAACTGGATTTACGGTTCGGTGTGTCCGTGCCTATCGCACTGTAGATTATGCCGTCTCTAATATCTATATAAATCAAAATAAATCAGGTGAGATGGTGGTCAAACGCAAGCTAGCGCAAGCCTATCAACAAAAAAACGGGTTGCACTCCGGGAGTGCCGGCAGAAGTGAAAACTTGAATATTAACGATGTGCATTTTTGATATTTTGGAATGGTTAGGGAATAATTTTGCACGAATTGCTTTAATTATCAGTATTAAAAGTACTATCATTTATGTGGTAGAATACAATATTTATTTATTGCGCTATCGTACACAAACATGACAACCATACCTAACATCCTATATAACATCACCATCATTATTACCAGAACCATCATCGGCAATCTCTAAAACTCCGAAACAGCAGGCGCAGGCATACATTTTCGCCGCGCCGTAGAAAGAGAGGGGGATACTTCCTCTCCTACGTCTGTCTTACGAATTTTCGATCAGGTCACGTGTCCTGACGCGAGTTTAACATTTTTTACCCATTACAAAAAAGTGCACAACGCCGCTAAAGAAGATTCGCTGTCTACTCTCCGTCCGTCTTACGAATTTTCGATCAGGTCACGTGTCCTGACGCGAGTTTAACAATTTTTACCCATTACAAAAAAGTGCACAACGCCGCTAAAGAAGTTTTCACTTCAATAAAAAAAATGATTGTATGTTTGACCTGTGTACGTTTTTAGGCAATCGATCGATTGCGATGAAACTTAGACAGATTTTTTTGAGGATATGTTAGTTAATTTCGGGTTCAAATAGTGAATCCACGAGCAGAAACTAGTAGGTATGTAATAATAATAAAATAACCTTGTCGATTCCGTGACATATTAATAATCGCTTAACGGAGCTAATGTATTGTAAATCTAGCTAATATCCGTAATTCGACGTATTAGCCCGTTTTTTTTTTGCAGTATTATAGATAACAGAGTCTTATTCGAAAAAACTCGTATTTACTTGAAAATTTGGCCTTATAGCACCTTGAATTAGGTTCAGAATATCTTGCATATCATGTTTGTGGATTGTTTACCTTTGAGAGCAGTGGGGTTGATGTACTGCATGCTAATTAGAAATTACTAACATTCAACGTTACATATACGAATGAAACAAGTTAATATAAAGCTTGTTAAAAAAATAGCGACATTACTAAATATTTTGAACATTTCAGAATGTTACGAATACATCTGGCAAGTAAAACTTCGAGATGAGAAAGCGAAAAGGTTACAAAAGTGTAAGTTGATAAATGTGATGATGACTGATAGTTTCATTATGCATGTATTTGCACGCTTATATCTATTAAGCAAAACATGTTTGTTCACATTATTAACATTACCATCTTTTAGACCATGTTTTTAGCAAATAAATGATTATGATTATGATTATGTACTAGTCCATACTATATCCAGAACAGGTTGGTCCCCAGTCCTCTCTGTATGTGAGAACTGAAGGCCCAACTTATATAACTATAGTTCATAACTTGCTTATTTGATTTTCACAATTTCTGATTCTAACGCTCACAATTCTTTTCGAACGTCCACCATATCCTAAGCACATTTTCAATGAGTTTTAACAAAATGACCATCACCCCAAACACATATTATGTTTCTGTCACCATTTAAACAGCTAAATCCTGTATTTTGGAATGACCCCTTGCTTTCAATAATCGTATGCCTGTTTCTAGGTCGTGAACTAATGCCAGTACCTGGCATCATTGGAGGCCATCCAGCGAAACAAGGGCAGTTTCCTAATATGGTGAGAGTATCAATACTTACTTTTAGCCAAGCCAAAAAGTCTGTACTTAACATACATTATCATCTCCTTAGCCTTTATCCAACCTTTTTCTATGTTGGGTCAGCTTCCAGTCTAACTAGTCTAACCGGGTGTAACAACATGGAGTGACTGCCGAAATGATAATCATATTAATCATAATCATTTATTTGTCAGAATATGGCTAGTATGCATAATTACATGGTCTTAAATTTACATACTTATGTAAATTGAAGACCATTTTTTCTACCACATTGGCGTACAAATGTCAAGTTGATTACATTGATGCTAAATAATGTATATATATTTAAAAATTTTAATAATTGTCTCAGCTGCATTCGGCATCCGGTAACATGGAGTGACTGCCGAACTGATCTCTTCATCCGGTAACCATAATCATATTAATCATAATCATTTATTTGTCAGAATATGGCCAGTATGCATAATTACATGGTCTTAAATTTACATATGTAAATTCAAGACCATTTTTTCTACCACATGGGCGTACAAATGTCAAGTTGATTACATTGATGCTAAATTATATATATATTTTTAAAATTTTTAATAATTGTAGTAGCAGATAACATGATAGATAGATAGATATATTCTTTACTAGCTTTTAAAGCCCACGACATCGTTTGCGTGGGAGGTTTTTCCCGCGTTATTCCCGATCCCGTAGGAATTCCGGGATAAAACTACCCTATGTCCTTTCCAGGGTCCTAAACTATTCCCATGCCAAATTTAATCTAAATCGGTTGAGCGGTTTAGGCGTGAAAAGGTAACATACAGACAGACAGAGTTACTTTCGCATTTATAATATTAGTATGGATTGTAAGCCATAACAGTAAAACAATAAGGAATTCACAACTAAAAAACTAACTACTACTACGACTACGAGACAAGCGGCGAAGCGACATCGTTACATGGTGGACATCCCACCCATACGCACAAAACGTTTTGGGAATACCTTCATTGTGCGTACGGCTAAGGAGTGGAATTCCCTGCCGGAGTCTGTGTTTCCAGATAGATATAACCTAGGAGTCTTTAAGTCAAGAGTGAATAGGTTACTTTTAGGTAAGCGTGCTCCATCTTCGACCAAATCATCACTTACCATCAGGTGAGATGGTGGTCAAACGCGAACCTATTTTTAATAAAACAAAGGGTGATACAATAGGCGGTCTTATCGCTAAAAGCGATCTTGATAAGACTGGTGTCTCGATTTCATAGATATCTGGTTTTTGACTACCCGTAACGTCTATCAAAGATGTACACGATAGACGACGGAACCACCAATGGCTTAACGTACTGAGGTAGGAAGGAATATTGATAATAATATGTTAAGATGGTCAGTTAGTCACCCGTCCAACGACCGAACATGGCAAGCGTTGCTTAATCTAGAAGATCGACCCTTGCAGCTGTTATTATTAAAACCACGTAAAAAGTCTGTACTTTCTAAACTAACAGTAGCATTAGAACTTAAAACGGGATATCTACCATGTGTAAATAAATTTCGAGTTTCCGATCTTTCACAAAAAACGAACGAGAGAGTAGACCGATTCGTCTTCTAATAAACGTCCACCCGCAATAAATGAAAGCTATGGTTGAAACACGAAATACTGCTAGCAATTATTCACTGTTTTATAACTCCTTGTACTATCGAAATACCGCAGCCCCGGAAAATAAAGGGTAACTAACTGAAGAAACAGGACATTTTTAGTGAGAAGAAATCTAACACTCAGAACCAGAGGACTCATTTGACGATTTCCTCCCCAAAATAAACCCATCTAGAATTCTTATATTCACTTTTGTACTTACCAGGGCGCCATAGGCTGGAAGCTGGTCATCGGCACATGGAAGTTCATGTGTGGCGGTAGCCTCATCAGCTCCAAGTTTGTACTGACAGCTGCTCACTGCTCAAGCGCATCCGAACGGGATACCACCATTGCTGATACTGTACCCAAGATCGTGAGATTGGGCAGTAGAAACATTCTTGATGTTGTAAGTTATTTTATCCTTTTTATAATTTAATAGATATTATTCGTTCTAACGCTATTCTTGGTGGTTTTAAAGTAAATACCTGACTTTGACAAAGATTAAAGATAAGTGAGTATGACGACATCTTTTGTCGCGGTGAAAAACCAGGAGACGGAGGATTATATGCAATAGGTTGAACAAATAACTAATAAGAAGGATCTATTTTATCCATACTCTCTCTTCTTTTTCAAAGCAATACGGAGGAACGGATCGATGTGATTGTTGGTACAGAGAGTGACATAGGCTACAAAAAATTAATTTTCTCGCTAGCGAAGCTACGTGCTAACAATATTAAGCTAGCCAAATTATAAATGGTGCAAGTTTAGATCTGATTGAAATTTAACTCAGACATAGATTAAGGTTTTATTTCGAGTCTTAAGGGCGGCAGAGGGGTATTTAAGTACTCCTAAAGTCCCCAGCGCAAGTGTGCGAGGGTACACAGCATGATTTTTAATCAATGAGAGTATGTCAGACCCCTGCATTCGACTTGGGACGGAGGATATCCACGAGGATTTCCACCTTTTTTATTATCGTAAGGAAAACTTTAAAAGGCGCTTGAATTTTGGGGGAAAAGACCAGAGAATGTGGGATTTCTACCTCACTCAAATCACCCCGGTGATCACCATCAACACATAAAAAGGGCCACGCTACCTCTAAAACCACTCTGTAGCCCCTTTTGTGCAAAGCCTCTTAGGGCTTATCCCTGGAGTAACTGTAAAAATCAAAATTTCCACCTAGAGAAATAAAGGCAACTTAAGAGCGTGGGACCTCACGCTGTGGACGTGCACATCACATAAAAACAGCGTCATTACGATACAAACTCCTGATAAGATTCATTATTTGATGGCTAGTAATTTGTAAAGCCTTATCTCATACTTCAGTTTTATAGTACAATGCTGAAATAAAATTTATCACAGCTCGGAGGCTGAGGATAAAGTGCTACCATTTATAGATTCATAAAATGTTGAGTTTGTTAGGGACCAGATTGTATTCTTAATAAAACCTTTTTCTTCATTTATCACGTATCGGAGAATGAATGAATGAATGGAAAATTATAGCAACCAACGTGTGTCAAATGAATTATTGAACATAATTGAAGTAAAAGTTACTTCAATTATGTTCATTCATTCATTTGCCAGCGTGAATGGATTTAAATAGTCATCAAATGACTGCTCCCTGTCTGATTGATGAGTACAGCTAGGGAGTGGAATTCCCTACCGGAGTCTATGTTCCTGATAGCAGTCTTTCAGTCAAGAGTGAATAGATTACTTCTAGACAAGCGTGCTTCATCTTCGAACACATCAACGTGTGCAACCTTTAGGTGAGAAGGTGGTGAAACGCGAGCAACAATAAAAAAATCCATTATTAGCAATAAATATTGGACGCATATGGTACAAACATACATTAAAACAATACAGCGGGTTGTGATTTCGCGTATCGTCATGCATTAGTTTACCATATATGCAGTTTTTACCAGCGAGTGACGTCACCAACTCCCACTACTGAACTTTAGTGCTTTACCTTTGTCAATGTTTATTGATGTGAAAAGGAAAGTAAATACTTTTTTCGTACCACTTGCTCAAAAAAGTGATATTCTATGCCACAAAAAGCGAACATAACAATAGTCATTTTTAATCTGTTAAAAACAGGGAAAGAAAATTGTACTGAATTTCATTCATCCTCTAGGGGGAGAATGTGATTTAAATTTGGAATACTTACCGAAATTTATACTGAACTACATCTGTGTTTACACCATTGAGTTTGTATATAAAGCATTATACATCTTTTTGAAAAAGGAATACGCATTTTAATTGTCAATATTTTTAATAAATGCTTATCTTATATTATTACTGTGTTAATTTTTTCGCAAATGGCACGGAAAGTAGAGTATTTTCCTCGGTGATAAAGCTGTCTTCATTAGTCTTGGGTGAACTTAAATCCCTCGCTACACTCAGGACTCGTCTTAAATCCCTCGCTTCGCTCGTGATTTAAGTTTTTAACACCCTCGCTACGCTCGGGAGTAAACCTCGAGTCCTTCGTTACGCTCGCAATTTAAATCGTCACCCGCGACAGAAGACACTGCTTTATCCCCTTGGTTAATAATCTACTATTTTCATCCCCCCATCTCGGAAAGAGTATTTTTGCTCTTCGATATCTGAGAGCAAAAGCCCCTAGTGGATAAAGTAAATTGAATTTACAGTACCTACCTAACAAAATATTACATATTACACTAAATTTAAGTAACTGTAGCAACGTTACTTTCAATTTTTCTTAATTATACCTAAGTATTATTTCTTATAATTTAAAGATTATTCTGTAATACCTACTTACTTAGCATAATGTAGTAGTTAATACCTAAACTGAAATAAAAGTATCTTGTGAATGTAAATGTTTTTTTTTTTTTTGCATTTAGTTATTTCCTCGCTGAGGTGGGATGAAAAGTTACGTGGTGCACTCGAGTGCAAAGATTTTTCACCTCGTGCTCAATTTTGATGACCGAGCAAGCGAAGGATTCTAAAATTGAATCACGAGTGCAGCGAGTGATTCAAACATTAGAATCCTGAGCAACTTTGCAATCTTGTATACCAAATAACTATTTCCAATATTTTTAAAATATCTAACCGGTGGAATGAATATTATGTATATAGCATCATTTATCAATCCAGTATAATACCCTATTACAAATTAGTTTCTATGTAAGGTCAGCGTCATAAAATGTTTACCACATATTCCAAGGTACTTTATACCGGGGTTGCGGGAATGCCGTAACGAAATACCGTGGCTCCGAAAAGCAAGGCCAATTGCACTGAAGTGTTTTTAGTCAGTGAGATTGACCCCAAGAGCAGGAGGAGACATTTGATGAACTTTGCCCTGAAAAAAAAAGGCACTAAGATTATGACGTTAGATAGATAGATAGGTAGATAGAATACTCTTTATTGTACACCAATAATTAAACAAACACTTGATTTACAATACTGCAAAATATGGTTACAATGGCGGTCTTATCGCTGAAAGCGATATCTTCCAGACAACCTTTGGATGGACTTTAAGAACATAAAACAAAGAGGGGAGGGGAAAGTCAGTGTACTTACTTCAAGTATATAACATACACAAAAAGTAACTAAAGTAGTTAATATAAGTATATATACAACGTGTAATTTAAAGGGTATATACATACCAAGTGCACGGCTTCTTTAGATGATAATAAACGATATGGCATGGGTTTTCTAATCATATGTCTACATGTGTGGAACTTATTAGAAATTTCAATACCAGAGACCGAATTTTTCAAATTATGAAGAACGAAGAGAATTATCGTTTTATTGGCAAGTGACGTGGAAAGTGAAGACCCTCATAGTGATGTGACACGTTTGTTATTATTTGTATTCAAGAAACACACGAAATCAACAATTTGGGGTCAATTCTGTGAGTCAGTTATTTTGAGCTGAAACTGTGCATAGAGACTCCATACCAGATGTTGTCTTCAGTCCTTTTGGATAGATATGGGGTTTCCGTTACACGTTGTATATAGATATATAATTATAATACAATGCAATACATAAATAAGTAAAAATAAATGTATGTGATTTGTATGTATAAATATGTCATAAGGAGAGAAATACAAGGTAAAATCATAGGAGTGTATAAAATGATTGACAATAGAGCTTTTAAAAGCAGCAAGTGACTGCGCTTGTCTAACTGACAACGGCAATGCATTCCACAGACGAGTAGCCTGCTCCGTATACGATGAATCATAAAATTTTGTGGAATGTGCAGGCATTGAAAGTGTCATATTTACCGATGATCTCAAATCTCTAGTAAGTATAAACACTAGCTTCTGCCCGCGACTGCGTTCGCTTGGGAGGGGTTTCTGGCATAAATCCGAAAAAAAAATTGTTATCGTACATACGTGTCTAACACTGAAAAAAACATAAGACATAATCCAAAGGTATTCTGGTCATTCGTCAAAGCTAGAAAAGCTCAGCCAAATAACATACCATCAGAGATGCACCTGAATCAGAACGTAGCAACTTCTGGAGAAGCTGTGAGTAAACTTTTTGCCTCACACTTTTCTTCTACTTTTGTACCTTCCATAAGCACTCGCGTCTTACCCAATAGCTCGCAGACGTATTCGCAACTCGCCCTGGGAGGATGTTATTCTTATCTATTACTGAACGAGATGTACTTAAACAATTGAATAAACTTAATAATTTCAAAGGTCCAGGACCAGATGGATTACCTCCATTTTTCATAAAACAATGTGCCAAGTATTTATCATTACCACTCAAATTAATTTTCAATCGATCACTTAATTCTTTTAAATTTCCTTCGCAGTGGAAATTCGCAAACGTAACATTGTATAAAAAAGGGGAGATCAGTGATGTAAAGAATTATCGCCCAGTGTCGCTACTTTCAGTTTTCTCAAAAATATTTGAGTCACTAGTATGCCCCGTATTAACTTCACATACAAAAATCCAACTAGCGAATCAACAACATGGTTTCTGTTCTAACAAATCTACCACCACTAATTAGGTTCAATATGTGAATGATATAAGTAGATCCTTAGATTCAGGTGTCCAGGTAGACTCAATTTACACCGATTTTAGTAGTGCATTTGACAAGGTGAATCATGCGCTTCTACTGCAAAAACTAGGGGACTTCGGCATACATGGTCAGTTATTAATGTGGTTTGAATCATATCTCACAAAACGACCACAAAGAGTAGTAGTTAAGGGCTATCAATCACCCTTATATTATTCAACCTCTGAGCTACCACAAGGCTCTCATCTTTGTCCGATTCTGTTCTTGATATTTGTCAACGATATTATAAGCTCAATAAAATATAGCAAATGCTCTATGTTTGCTGACGACTTGAAAATATATAAGGAAGTCAAGTCAAGGGCCGACATTTCATTACTTCAAAAGGATTTAGACGCAATTTGTGAGTAGTGCCATGCAAACATGATGGTCCTCAACGCCAAAAAATGCTATCATATGACGTTCACACGTAAAAAGACTGTACAACCTTCAGCTTACAACATTAATGGCTTAACACTCCAAAAGGTTGATACGATACGCGACTTAGGGGTGCATCTCGACGGTAAATTAACTTTTATAAATCACTTCGATACTATTATCGCCAAAGCGTGTAAGATGTCCGGATTTATAAAAAGAATCTGTAAAGATTTCCGGTGTATCAGCACACTTAAGGTTCTATATAATTCTCTTGTGAGAAGTATTCTTGATTACGCATCTCCCGCATGGAATCCAGCATATCGTGTACACGTTGACAGGATAGAGCGTATTCAAAAAAAGTTCACGAGGTACCTAAATCACAGGTCAGAATTTTGCGATCGTGACGCTAATTATTCCCAAAGGCTTTCTCACTTTAAGATGACTTCACTGGTCTTGCTGTACAAAATAATCCATAACTTGGCTAATGTACAGTAACTAGTTTCGGAAATAAATATAACCGTGCCACATAAAACGTTCTACAGAGCGAGTCATAAAACAAACACGTTTGAAGTCTCAAAAAGTCGAACTAAACTAGGCTCCACCGCCCCATTAAGCCGATTTCTGTCTGCGTACAATAAGCTGTGCACACGCACAAACAGTTTAGATATATTTTCCAACAAACTTATGGAATTCAGACGTAATATAACGGTTCCTGGTTCCTAAGTGTTCAATAATAAATTTGTGTGATCTGTTTAACTCAATTTTATTTTATTATTTTTTATTACATGCTTATCTGTTGTCATATTTTTTTTTCTCATTAGTATTAGGACATCGTGCTTTTGCATTCACTATCAAGTTCACTACACTAGCCAACACTATAATATTTAAATATTTCACTTATTCTTTCTTGTATACTAATAATTTGCGAAAGCGTAGCCATTGTAAATCGATTTAATTCATAAGTTTTGTAATTATTATTTTTTTCCTTCAAATTGTAATGTTTCTTTTAATTTGTTATACAAGTGATGTGCACGCCTTCAATAGTCATATTCATATTATATAAGAATATATGTTACAAACCATGTTTATTTTAAGTTGAATATGTCACTGGTGTATCAATAAATAAATAAATAAATCCCGATCCCGTGGTAACTCCGGGATAAAAATTTGCCTATGTGATGTCAAATTTCATTCGGATCAGATTTTTTTTTCGTTAAAAAATATTCTGTAATTTTTTCGTGAAAGAGTAACTAACATCCATACATCTATACATACATCCTCACTAACTTTCGCATTTATAATAAGAAGAAATAACCGTATTTTGTTTTGATAAATTCAGGACAAAAAGGGCGTCTCAGCGTTCGACGTGAATATCATCAAAGTGATCGGCCATCCCAACTACAAGTCTCCGAAGCAGTATTTAGACATCGCCCTCATGGAGTTGGATGAACAGATACTGTTTGCTGCAGACATACAACCTGCTTGCTTGTGGACAAAGCATGATGTCGGCATGTTCAGTGCAAAGGCTGAGGTCACCGGATGGGGCGTTGTAGAGTCTGGTAAGGATATATTTGTTTTAGTGAAACTTCAATAGCCTAAGGTGTCGGACTTGTGATTGAGAGATCGCGGGTTTGAACCCCACCCATTTCACTCTAGACACAAGTATATTTGCCTTCGTTGGAGAAGTGAACAAGATTTCTAGTAATGTGAATTCTACCCACATTGTTAGTTCATCACTACATAGTATAAGACAAAGTCGCTTCCCTGTCTGTCTGTCCCTATGTATGCTTAGATCTTAAAAACTCCGCTACGGATTTTGATGTGAGTTTTTTAAATAGATATAGTGATTCCTGAGGAAGGTTTTAGTGTATAATAAGTTAAGGTTTTATGTAGCTTGAATGAAATACGACGATATTACTTCAACATGACGGAAAGAATTAAACCTATCGGGAGCTTTAATCGAAAACGCTGCTAAACCTTTTGAGTTATAAAAATACAACGTATGGCGGGATTGTTTCTCTTTTAGGTATAGATCTACAAAAAAGTCCGCGATGGCATATGTCTATCTCCCAAGAATAACCCACAATAACCATTTTTTTCTTTTACAAATTACATTAAAATGATGGGTTATTTACGAATATTTTTTTAATAGTACAGTATCCTATATAATCCTTATCCAATTAAATACGTCAGATATGTTGAAGATTTAATGTAGATCAAAATTGCTGTTTACACTATATCAATAAAATTAATATCTTATGAGTTATCGCCGATATAATGAGTGTGGCAAATTACCGGACGAGAAATCGATTAAGCAAAATTATATATAAGTAAATATAAACTTTATTACCCGAGTGAAGGCGGGCCGGGTCGCTAGTTGTTAATAAGTTCTAAGTTGAGCTACACGATAACTGAGAAATGCTTGTACTGTCTGCACAGGTTCACTCATATCTTTGCATTTCGTTCCACAAACAAACAAACATTTTTAAAATTTTTGCCTGTCTTTCTGACCGTCCGGGCTAGTCTCTGGAACAGCTGAACCGATTTGAATTGGATTTACACTGGAAGATATAGGAGATTATATGGCAATATACAGGGTGGCAGGGACATCGACGCACAAACGCTTACCGGGGATTCGGTTCATGATTCTGGACGCCCCTGCGTTGGAATTTTTCGTCGGCTTTTTCTTAATTTTTCATGTTTTTTCAGTAACTTTTTTTTTACTGAAAACTATATAAAATCATTTCTTCTATCTAACCCAATGAGATTTTAACTAAAAAATAAAATTTTCTTGTTTCACTTAAAACAGCAATGTAAATAAAACTGGAAAGGGCTACCTGATCAGCTGTTTTGCTAGAGTTAATTTGCGAGATCAACACAGCTGATCAGGTAGCCCTTTCGAGTTTTATTTACATTACTGTTTTAAGTGAAAAAAGTGAATTTACTGTTTTTTTTTTTTCGTCGGATTTTTCTAAATTTTATTAAAAAATTAAGAAAAAGCCGACGAAAAGTTTCAACGCAGGGGAGTCCAGAATCATGTACTGAATCCATGGTAAGCGGTTGCGCGTCGATGTCGCTGTCACCCTGTATAGGTAAAACTTTTATCCCAACATCTACGGAATTTACGCGAGAAAACTCTCGCCGCGAATGAAGATCAGGCAAGCTAGTCTTTACTAATACGAGCATACCACCGTCGAATCCCAAAAAGCGGACAAACATCCCTTTAGGTGTTCCACACAAAACTACCTTTGCAAAGCACCAACACTATGTAATAAGTAGGTACATTTACAAAAAAATACACAAACAGCTAAACATACTTGACCTAAACACTCACGATGTTAAAACTAAAACTACGGAATGGCTATTGAACCAAAACTACGACAGCACAGAAGCATTACTAACATACATAGTATAATATTAACTAAATATGTAATATTAACTAAATATATATATTCCATATACAAGTACACATACATGCCCACACATAAAGACATTCAAACATCCACAAACAAACGCACGCACACACACACATATACACACATATAGGAACACACTAACAAACCACTCTATCAAAAACAACAGGCACATCTCGCTTCACTAATGATCAATTATCAACTATTAGATGTTCACGCGTTTCGCATATGCACTCAATATAAATATGGACATAAATTCATATAAATGCCGAACACTGCCTCTTAAGACACAGGTATAAGCCTAGTTTAAGAGACAGGGTTAAAAATAGTGTAATGACCAAATATGTACCAACTTCATGATTGATTTTAAGAAATGCACTGTACTAACTTACCTATGGAGATAAATAAACTTTTTATTATTATTATTATTATGTTATAAAGCGGAAAAGTTTGTTTGTTTAAACGCTCTAATCTTCGAAAGGCCTAGGTCGATTGGGATGAAATTTGCTTGAAGCTTGAGGTAGGTTTTAGACTTTTTACCCGACTGCTAAAGAGGAAGGGTTTTGATTTTATCGTCATAAAGTGCAGGGAAGCGAATCCCCGCGCAACTGCTAGTTATGAAGATAATGTTGAAAAAAAAAATGCTTTTATGTTCATCTAGATATCTAGACCATTGAATTCATAACCTAATTGAGACAGCTCCAGTAAATGCTTGCTCGTAATGAGGGTTTTCTGTAATAACTTCCACCAGGTGGCAGCACTGAGGCATCAGGTCCGGATACCTGTCAAACGTTTAAGTTTTTTGACATCTGTCAAATTAACGTCAATGTCAATACATCAAAGATTCGATTCCAAAGAAGAAGACCTCTCGCCTCAGTAGCGCCAACTGGTGGTTGTTTTCCAGAAAACCCTCGATAAACTACTAATATTGTAAATGCGAATTTAGTGGGGATGTTTGTATGTTTGTTGCTCTTTCGCGCAAAAACTACTGAACGGGTCTCAATGTTTGTTAAGTCGATAGTTGATTTCTTCGAATAATACATCGGCTAGGCTTTTTATCCCAGAATTCCCACGGGATCGGGACTTATGTAGAATAAACCTACCACGCGAGCGAAGTCGCGGACAAAAACTACTATAATTTATATTCACTCTGTCCTATTTTGATTTTCAGGTAGTCTACAGACATCTCCTGAGCTTCTAACAGCAGAAGTAGACATAATAGACTCCAGTATATGCAATAGCCTGCTTCGGAGATCTTGTAACAGGAACTGGTGTGGACTAAAAGAGCATCAGCTCTGTGCTGGCAAGCTGAGAGGCGGAGTAGATGCTTGTCAGGTAATCTGTAGCTTTGTGGTTTTAATTAACCAGGAAATTTATTTATTTATTAAAACTTTATGAAACACAAAATGTACGGACTTAATGCCATAGGCATTCTCTACTATTACTCTCTCTACGTCATCTATACGTTTGATATAATATAAATAATAATAATTTCTTAGTGCGCACTTTGGCAGTTGGCTATATAAAAGTGCACTGTTTCTCTTTAATTTCATATTCTGAGACTCTATTTGTTTGAATGGACGAAAGATTTAGTAATTCTAGTTAAATAACGGAAAGAACAAGACGTACGTTTATAATATAGTGTGTATTAAACTTTTCCCTGTCTTTAGGGTGATTCCGGAGGACCTCTGCAAGTGAAAATTCCCCTTCCAATCACGACGCAAGGCAACATGAACTATGTGGTCGGCATCACCTCATTCGGGATAGGCTGTGGATTGCCGGGACTACCAGGAGTGTATACGAGAGTAGCAAGTTTTATTGACTGGATTGAGAGCCATGTGTGGCCAGAACTATCATAATTTAATAATTTACTTAATAAAAGTAATATAATAATAATAATAAAACCTTCGATTTATAATTGGAATTGTTCTAGAAATTTAAAATAATAAGTAGATATTTGGTATGAAATGTTTTTTACTGTGTTAAGTTTAGCTGTATGAGGCCAATGTTTCCTAACTGATTAACTCTGAGAAGAAACGCAGAAACAAACTCAGAAGTCAACGTTTCTTTTAAAGTCCACACAATTCGTAGTGGTTAAAGCGTGTAGGGTCATGTCTGTGGTGATCTTTTGAGGAAAGAAGCACACAAATTTTAGCGGATCTGCGGGCCTAGACAAAATCCATTTTCTGTAAGCGTTAACGCCAACGGAAAAATTAAATTGTATGGAGTTGACATTTGCTAACCACATTTCACGTGATTGTCACGTGTTAGTAAATGTCAACTCCATACATTTAATTTTTCCGTTGGCGTTAACGCTTACAGAAAATGGATTTTGTCTAGGCCCGCTGTCCAGACAGGGTAAGCATTTGTCAGTTATCGTATATTTATATTATAATATTATGTAACAGAATAAACGCAATTCCTGAAAGTAATTGGTTCAGTATCGGCTTCTGAATCAATTTCCGTTATGAAAATAGGTGTTACATTTTAACGGGAAAATCTTTCATTTAAGTTAAAATGGAAACACAGTATCATGACAAATTAATACAATCCTTAATTCATAGAAATGCGCTCGTGTACGTGTCGGCCGCTAACATTACATATGCGTCTGCGTAAGGATGTTGTATGACGCACATACGTTTTGCGTTTAGTAAGGATAACTATTTTATAAAAAAATGTCTAGGTTTGGTTTCAATTATTTAGTCACGGATGTTGTTTTAGACTAATAATTTAATATTCTAATTTGGGTGTCTGAGGTATTGCGCTTAATCTGTTACACCTTGTATATTACAAAATGCACAAAATGGAATTAGGCGCTACTTTCGGAAATATATGCCAAACTATTACATTTGAAAAATATTTAGTGTTAATTCTGCCATGAATTAGATGTTCAATCTTGCAGGTAGTATCTACTACTATTACTAGTAGTAATATTTACAGTTACTGCATTATTATAATAATATGTATAAGGGCATTATTATAATTATTATGTGGACTTGATGCGTATCTTTTCATATTATTTGACAAATGTTTTGAGCGTTTCTTAATATGCATAGTAAGTTGAATGTTTATCACAAAATTCAATAATTGTCTTCCTTAAAGACATAAGTAATTAAATTTCTTTATCTAAGTGCCAATAATGACCATTAAGAAAGTTTTTAATCGATTTAGATGTCAAGACCATTTTACCTGATAGACTCACCGATACACACTTCAATAAATTTCTTTGTAGGTACAGATAGTTATGGTCGTGTTTCGTTTTCATTATTTTTGTATATTAAATAAGTAAACGTGTCTACCTAAGATGAAATGTGTTTGTGTGGTTATTTTGTTTTATTTTATGGGTAAGTCCTCTGAAATTAAACTATTTTACATTTATGTGGTGACTCGTTTTGTTTCAATAAAATACCTACATTTTATATAAAATAAAATACGTTTTTCAGTGACAGTGTCTGGACTGGCAAAAGTTTCAAAGGACATTGAGGTAATTTTCATCAAGACTTAAATCATAGAAATCTTGCACTGCAAAGAACTCGATTGTATTTTAAATCATGCACTTGAACTATGTAAGCGTTTCATATTAATATTTTTCAGGTTCCACATGGCAAAAACAAGACACATTCTATACAATCTTTACGGTCAAAGGAAAGGCCATTGAAACCTCTGCTTCATTTCAAGTCGGATACGTCGAAGCTTAGGCTACAAGAAACGTCTCCTACGCCAAGTCCTCCTCTTGACGTTCAAACTGAACCTACCAAACCTAGGAAAGTCAAATTAATTGCACCCATCGAACCGCCAACATTCCACAAGATAAAAGAGCCTTCAAACTTGGAAAGTATGGCTCCTGCATCAACTAATCGCCTAGTACCAACGTCTCCCATTTTCAAAACGACGGCCAGACCTCATGTCACTACAACTAAAATACCATATTGGAAACCAAAGCCTAAAGAACCAGATTCGAAGCCTTCTCAGCCACTAACACTAATTCCAAAACAATCAACTCCTCGACGCAGCCCTTCATCACTTTTACAAGAACCGTATAATCCTTGTGCACCATTCAAAAGACCACCTATGCCAGACTTCAGAGCGCCTGGTAGGAGGATCAGCGAAGTCAGTAAGTGATAAAACAATGTTTGTTCTTATTTTTGTTTTAGCGTTTAGTTTCCGAACGGTGTTGTTTAATGAATTAATGATTATTTAATATAATAATAATATATAAGGGCAATACAAACAAATTAAATTAAAGTGTCTCTCTGTGACTTCAAAAAACTGTGTTTATCAGGTGCTAGTTATTTACACTTTATTAAAACACAACCAAAACCTTATAAGTCTGACGGTCGATCTGTCAGTTTTTCTCTTTGTTGATAGGAATTTCACTGAAAGATAGATGAAGTTATAGGGTAAGATATTTTTACATCCAGATTTCCGCGGGATGGGGATTTAAGAGGAAAAAACTTCCTATCCAAACGAAGTCGCGGCTACAGCTAGTTTACAATGTTTAATTTCATCATTCAAACGTACATTACATTCAACATATACAATGTCTGAAGCTGTAAAAATTTGCCTTACGAATTCATTTCATATTCAGTTCAGTACAGTTTTTGATGAAGATGTTTTAATATTGTTTTAGAATGCTTCGATTATATTTGGGACCTGAAAGTCCGAGAAGACGAAGCAGAGCAGGAAAATGAGTGTAAGTATCATTAAGGACTATAATAATTATATACTTTTAAGATTTAGGAGGTCGTAGCTAAATAATAAATCACACGTTCAGAAGTGTGCACGTAGAAGCAATCTGTCGGCGAGATGCTAATTTATGCACAGCTGATTCCGCTTTGAAATTTCTTATAAAACAGCTATCTAGCATAAACTCAGCACTTGCAAAAAAATTAAAACATCCTTAGTGGAACGTATGAAGCAACGACGAAGTGATGATTTGACTGGTGTGTTGAGTTATTTACAACATCTTTAAGTTTAAGCAAAGGTTTTCCAGGTCGATCCGTGAACGGGTGATCAACTTAACATGTCAAAATTCCTCCGTGTCTTAGAATGCATGTTAAGTTGTTGTTTCCGGCTGTCATACAGTCTTTACCGGTAGTCAGAAGCCAGAAAATGTGACTTATAGGTCTTGCCAAGGGGTACGTTACCCAAGATATGATGATATAGTTACGAGCTGGGGATCGGGATAGAAATAATTTACACCAATTAAACCAAAAGTAACACTTTACTTAAATAAACACCAAATAAAATTAACACAGTTATTTGCACTACAATAGTCGTCACTTAGCACTTAAATTGCATTGAAATTCACTTATAGAGTTCCGATTATATCGCCTCGTATTTTGAAATAAGACAGCTCTCCGCGTTCCTCTGCGATCTATTTATACCCCAGTCTATGAGTTCTAGAACATTCTTGTAATATCGACTCACCGCCTACAGTGCCAAAAATATTCCAGAAGCTACTCGAGATACTCAGTACTGCTACGTGCTGCTAGATGGCGTTAGTGTCTCGAACATTCTAGATTTCTGTCGAAGTTTCTCAACGTACTTCACTAAGCGACTGGCGTAACAATATTATGGTTTTAAGATCTCTCTTTTGTGTTTTTTAATATTTAAACTGTCGCTTTGTAGGTGAAACATGGAGAGCCAGAGGGGGAATTTCTTCATATATCATTGGAGGTCACTATACCTTTTCTGGAGACTACCCTAATATGGTAAAATTCTTGCCATTGGAATTCATTGACTTTGAATTGATTTTGACGTCATAAAATATATTAATTTCTTTTTTATGTTTTCATTTTACTAGGGTGCCATAGGATGGAAAGAGGTTATCGGAACTTGGAAGTTCATGTGTGGATGTACGTTGATTAGTCCAAACTTCATTTTGACTGCTGCCCATTGCTCTAGTGCATCAGAGCGTGATACCACCATTGCTGATGTTATACCCAAGATAGTGAGACTAGGAGATAAGAATATTCAGGATATGGTACGTGTGATACAAAGTTTTGGTCAACATGGTCAATAACATTATTATTAGAACTTAAAACGGGATACCTATTTACAAAGTGTATTAATTGTTTCGAATTTCCGATATTTAAGCTATCGCTAAGATCCGTCATCATGGCACTAAATATAGATGCTAAATATCCCGTTTTAAGTTCTAATGATATCGTGTGAAACAATGTTTCGTATAAATGTCACTAGAATGCTTGCAAAATTATTAGTCTGTACATTGCACGGATTTGGAAAGAAGTACGAGACGAAGAAGTGGGGGACTTAGAATAAGTAATAAAAGACATTTTTATCATTTTTAGAACTTTTGTTTGTCTGTTGGTCAGTCTGTCTGTTTATCTGTATGTTTAAATTTATTTAAAATCCTAACAGAATGGTACTCATGATGCAAACATCGTCAGGATAATAACGCATCCAAAGTACAAATCTCCGAAGCAATACTTTGACATAGCTCTGATGGAACTGGACCAAATGCTGAAGTTTACAAAGCACATACAACCTGCTTGCTTGTGGACTAAGGATAGTATCACCAGGTATGGTGATGAGGCGCAAGTCACTGGGTGGGGTGTCGTGGAGTCAGGTTGGTATTAGTTCGATGTGTAATCTAATATATAAAAGTCACATGTAGCCGTGTTTGTCATAGAACTCCTCCAAAACGACTTGGCCAATTTTTATGAAATTTTTACCTATATTTGGTAAGTCATGATATGGTCGAAGATGAAGCACGCTTTCAGAGAAGTAACTTATTCACTCTTGACTTAAAGAACTCCAGGTTATAGCTATCTGGATTCACAGGCATTCCCAAAATATTTTGTGAGTATGGGCGGGATATCCAGCATGTAACGATGGCGCATCGCCGTTTTTTTACTAGTATTGATTAATACGGTATAACAACGTTTGCCAGGTCACCATATCATGTCTTGTAGCTACGCTCCGCTCTTGTAGTTGCACGCGTCGATGTTCCTGGCTGAGAGTGGTCTGTGTGTGAGTGACCATCGTACATAGGTATCAAGATCATAGGAAAGTATGTATGTTAGTGTGTGTGTATGTGGTTAGTTCTGGTTGTCATTTTGGATATCTTTGATATTTGTTACGGTTTGGTAGAATACTGAAACCAGTCTTACTAGGTTACCGAGGTCATAGGCGCTTCATGTAAAACACTAGTACTGACATGTATTCGGGTAGAAAAAGCTTTCTATAGTTCCATCACTGACAGCAATTGCTTCTTTTGGTACCTCATATTCCTTTTATAAGCACAATATGACTATCTGTTTTACAGGTACCCTGAAAACGTCACCAGAGCTTCTAGCAGCTACTGTTGACATCATTGACTTCAAAAAATGTAACAGACTGCTCCGTATGTCATGCAACAGAAATTGGTGCGGTTTGCAACCTGATCAGTTATGCGCCGGCAAGTTAGGTGGAGGAGTTGATGCATGTCAGGTAAGGTGGTAGCTATTATAGTCCATCGCTTTGCGTTTATGCTTGCCTGGTACTATTTACATGAGACTATATTCAGATGAAATAGTCATTCGTATGCGATATTTGCGGTGTTTTATTATTTAGATATCAAACAAATGATTTACAGTAGGGTTGCGGGAACGTCTGGAGTTGCGACAATGTTTTAAACATATACTGCGGTTCCATAACGTAGGGTGACTGAAGAAACAGGGTGGGTTCTTAGTCAGTAGATGTGTGACACTCCGCTCCACCCTAACTGAGCAAGACTCATTTCATGATTTTCCCCCCAAAAAAAAATAATCTCCATCAGTTACTGGATACTCAGCATGCACATATGAGCAGATTATTTATATGAATGTACACTTTAGCCGGACATTGTCTCCTAAGACTTTGCATAGTTTAGTTTGGGTAGTGTTGAAAATTTTGGTACATTCTAAATTTATGAACGGTTCAATATATTTATACAAATTGTGGTGATATAAAAACTTTTTACCAAAAAATTGAACCGACTCCCAAAAAACACTGTGCCAAAAACGAAAATACCAACTAAAGACAGAAGAGTCGGTTAAATTTTTTGGTAAAAAGTTTTTATTTCACTGTTTTTAGTTGGTCGATTTTTAATTTACCTAGTTACAAGAACCTAAATGTCAACTACTTATATTCATTTATAAAATATTGCTTTCCCAATGTTGGGCCGTTAATTGTTGAGGAGTTCTCCTGGTACTTCACCATCAGCTTCACTTCACCATATGCATTGTGACGAGCATATTGTGCTTAATAACCACATTCAAGTAATCGAAGCGGAACACATGAAAGACTTATTATTCCTACTTATATATTGACTATTGAGTAGTTACAGTGGCCATCTGTGGTCTTCATCATCAGGTCCACTTCACAAATGGTGTTTTTCAAATGCAACTACACAAGTTACTATAAAAAATACTCAAATCACTATAGGTGTGCCTATAATATTTGAAGAGTTCCCTCGATTTTTCCAAGACCCATCATCAGATCCTGACTTGGTGACAATGGGACCAATTTCGAAGTATACCCTTTCAAACAAAAAAATAATTTTTCAAATCGGTTCATCATACATTAAATATATATATATATATGCGTCGAATTGATAACCTCCTCTTTTTTTGCCGTCGGTTGAAAATAAATAAATAATGTATTTTCAGGGTGATTCCGGAGGACCTCTTCAAGTAAAAATCCCCCTTCCAATAGGGAGTCAAGGTACCATGCACTATGTCCTCGGAGTGACGTCATTCGGAGTTGGCTGTGCTTTACCAGGATTACCAGGAGTCTACACCAAGGTGTCCAGCTTTCTAGACTGGATTGAGGGTATTGTGTGGCCTGGGCAGAATGGAACCACTCCTGTGATTGATGATCAGCCTGATTTGGAGAGATACGAGCGATCAATTATACCTAACCATTGGTAGATTAAGAAGACATTGCTTTGTTTTGTTTGATTGTTATTGTTTTTGTTTGGTGTATTTTTTGTTTGCTTGTTATTGTTTTTGTTTGATGATTAATGCTCTTGTCTTCTTTTTAAGAAATGACAATCAGATTTGTGGGACAAAAATAATAATACTAGTCCTTAACTGTAAGGAACTAGTATTATTATTTTTTGGTAACATTTTTATCTTTATAAGTTTTTATGCAAATTAGAATTATGCATCGACACTGTGAAATAATACGTGTTTTATTTTTTTATAATACTAGATAACCTGACATACTTTGTCTTTCTAGGAAAGGAAGGGAAGGTTTAAAAGGTAACCTCTCCTGTATGAGACGGAACATGATACAAAAATTACTAATGAAATCGGTCCAGTCAGTATATAGTTTTAGTCAGACTAATGAAGAGCTATTTGGTTTTATATATACGAAGATTGATATAATAATAAAATTTCATGTAGGTATAGCTAACGGGTAAACTTATAGTAAAAGTTCAGTACCTAACAGTGTGTCGCAAAATTTCCTTTCATTTGTAGGTATTATAATTCTGCCTTTTATACTAGGGTAGCATGTATCTTAAGAGATATCTTCAGCTATAATGCATGTATCAATTTTATGCGTGCAAAGAGATATGAGACAGACCCTGAAAATATGAAGATAAATATAATTTTTAATAGTATTGTCAAAATTACTGAAATAATCATAAAAAGTATCACATTAAACAGTCAGTGTTCTTTCTCCTCTCTCCTTCATTGTTCAATGCTGTGCCCAACAGGTTCCATTTTAATTGTGACTACCATAATTATTTCTCTAAAAACTACGTAACAGTTTGGTACGCATAAAAGAATTACGAATTCAGATAATATACAGACGATATTATGTACCAGGTTGATGGTGTTTATAGGCCACACAAACAAAAACAAAGCCTACAGCTTCATGATCCTTTTTCATCTAACTTATTACTTATTTACCCTAATAGCTAACGTGAGATGCATTTCTTTTAAAACAACTGACAAGTTAAGCGTTTCTTCAAGTGTTCTCGGTAATTTGTCAGTACCAGGATACTACCGGGAAATACCGGGAAAGTAACGGGACACTGGTGCAATATTCAGGGGCAATGTTTCACCGGGTACCGATAGACGATTGCGAAACGTTGTTTGTTTTGGTGATTTGTATCTAGATCCTAGGAGCTGCACAACGAATTGCAATAAATAAAGTAGTAAGTGCTTTTGTATTATTTCTCAAACAGAAGTCAATCGGTTCGTTTTGTAGGTATTCTTTTTTGTTCTTCTCGTGTACCCGATTTTGTTTTTAAACACTCTGGATGGTCGGATTGTCCAATTTTAATTCTTGTAATCAATGCTTTTTTTATTTATTATTTATTTGTTATTGAAAATCGATGTAAAAAAATAGCACTATTTTTATAATGGCAATAATTTTTAAATGTATTTTTTTATCTGTGGTAGATTTGCGTTTGATCACTATCTCATTTGAAGATAAAGTACCTAGAAGATACTTTTTTACTCATAACTTAAAGATCCCTAGGTCAGCTATCAGGAAATATCGACTTACACACATAACAAAACAAAGAAACATTCCACAATCATAAAACCAAACAAAGTAAAACAAAACCACAATATTTTAAATCAAGAACGGAACCACGCAAGTAAAATAATTAAAGTTTAAATTCTTAACCCCACTACAGCTGCCTGCGATTGCATTACATCTGTTCTCAACTGCAGGTTTAATAAAATCCCGTTCTCTGCGTGCTGCGGACAGCATCTTGATTTAAGACCCACTTGGATAAAGAAAACGTACTGGTTTATGGCGGTACTAAAGGGTTGTTTAGTCCTTTACTGTCGATGGTAAATTTCGAACGTATAAAACTCTTTTATTTAAAATCTGCCGGCTTTATTCTGCAATTATTTCATGGTTCAGTTTATTGAGCAATTGCTTTGAATTTAAGGGTTGTTTTGCTAAACATTGTTTTGATTGAAGTTTGTAATAAACTTGCCTTTGCTCTAGATATATAATTGTGAATGTTATAATTTTTCTTTGTTACAAAAATGCCTATTTATGTATTGGTGTTGAAGATTGATCATGATAAATTGATTGACCTGAAACACGAGTTTTTGTAAACCTAGATCAGGCAAGTTGCTAGATTACGGTATGATTTTAATTTGATCTCGATTTGAATCGGGATTTACGCGGGAAAACCTTCCTACACGAACGAAGTCGCGGGCAGAAGCTAGTATTATACAACGTGTAACAGAATAAACGCAATTCCTGAAAGTAGGTGGCTCAGAATCGGCTTCTGAATCGATTTCCGTCATAAAAAAATTGTGTTACATTTTGACGGAATAATCTTTCATTTAACTTAAAATGGAAACACAGTATCAAAAAACAAATTAATACAATCCTTAATTCAAGGAAATGCGCTCGTGTGCGTGTCGGCCGCTAATATTGCATGAGTGTATGCGTCTGCGTAAGGATATTGTATGACGCACATACGTTTTGCGTTTAGTAAGGATAAGTATTTTATAAAAAATGTCTAGGTTTGGTTTCAATTTATTTAGTTACGGGTATTGTTTTAGACTTAATAAAATATTCTAATTGGGGTGTCTGAGGTGTTGCGCTTAATCTGTTACACCTTGTATATGTCTACTGTTTAGCACAAAGACGAACGCAATACTTAACAAATGATTACACTAATATTATAAAGAGTAAAGTTGTAATGATATATATTAACTCCTTGGTTAATATTGAACGCCATATTTAAAGAAGAAACTGAGTTGTCAGCATTGATTGTGTCATTGTATAAATTATGTTGAATTTTGTTAAATAATACCTATATTACGGGTATATTCTTTACTACAATTTATTTAACAAAATGGAAAAATATCTACGACCAGAACGTTTCGACGGAGACCCGTCCTCATGTCAAGATCTGTCCCCTCAGTGGACACATTGGAAAAACACATTCGAAAATTTTCTGACAGCTATAACTACTAACGAGAAAACTATTGCAAAAGAGACTAAATACCGATTACTAACTAATCATCTGTCCTCTACAACTTTTATGCACATACAGGATTGCACTGATAACACACTATAATGAGACTGGATGCACTATTTTTGAAACCACCTAACGAAATATATTCCAGGCACAAATTAGCAAAACGAGCACAACAGCCAGGTGAGTCCATCGACCAATATCTACAAGCCTTGAAACTGCTCTCAAAAGAATGCAATTTCAAACAAGTAACAGCTGAACAAAACGAAAGTGATTTTATTAGAGACGCTTTCATATCCGGACTTTCGTCGTCCTTAGTACGTCAAAGACTGTTGGAAAATAGCACACTCACTTTAGACGACGCATTCAAGCAGGCCCGCACTCTAGAGATGGCGCAAATACACAGTGATGATTACCAGAAACATATTATTAGTACCTTTGCCAATGCGGTCCGTAATAACAATCAGAGAACTCACATCCAAGAACTATGCTATTTCTGTGGAAACAAGAGACATGCACGGCAAAATTGTCCAGCTGCTGGTACAACCTGCCTCAAATGTGGGAAAAGAGGGCATTTTGCAAAAGTGTGCAAAAATGCATTGACTGCGCCGCCACAACAGAGTGCTTTTACTAGTGCTATAGATGAACCACCGAACAAACACATGGGAAATGGAGAGTCGCAGAAATTGTTATCATGTATCGTGGCTGCTACAACTGATCTCGATAAAGCTATGATACCGATTAAAATAAACGGTTTATTTGTAGCCAGAGCATTGATTGATACAGGGAGTACCGCTAGTTTTATAGACAGCCGACTAGTTTGTCAATACAATATACAAAAGAGCTCATGCTACCAACATGTCAGCATGGCAGCCTCAAATCTAAAAACAAAGGTAGATGCACTGTGTTCCGTCAATATCGATCTGCAAGGTCATAGTTTTCAAGTTAACTTATTAATAATGGAAAACTTATGTACGGATGTCATAATCGGCCATGATATTCTTAAGAAACATAATACATTAGAAATGCATTTCGGCGGATCTGGAGCTCCACTAATATTATGTGCACTATCTCAAGCTAACGTCGATCCAATCAGTCTATTCCCGAATCTCTTACCAGACTGCAAGCCAATAGCTGTTAAATCACGAAGATACTCAGATAGTGATATGCAGTTTATTCGTACTGAAATAAAGAAATTACTAGCTGAAGGTATTATAGAACCTAGCTCGTCACCATGGAGAGCACAAGTGCTTGTAACTGCAAATGAAAATCATAAAAAAAGGATGTGTATAGACTACTCTCAGACAGTAAATAGATACACGCAACTAGACGCTTACCCTTTACCAAGTATTGAACAGATAGTCTCTAAAGTAGCTAAACATAGTGTCTACAGCAAAATTGACTTAAAAAGTGCGTACCATCAGATTCCGATTCTTGAAACAGAAAAACCTTATACAGCATTTGAAGCAGAAGGTAATTTATACCACTTCTGAAGAATACCTTTCGGGGTAACCAATGGAGTAGCGGTTTTTCAAAGAACTGTCAATAATATAATCGCAAAAGAGCAACTTAAAGGAGTATACGCGTATTTGGATGACATCACAGTCTGTGGAACTACCCAAGCTGACCACGATCAAAAACTGCAGCGTTTTCTTGATATTGCCAAACGGTATAACCTTACACTGAATCTTGAAAAGAGTGAATTTTCATTGAAAGAGATAAGTATTCTAGGATATACTATAAACAATGGAGTAATTAAACCCGACCCGGATCGTCTACGTCCACTATTAGAGCTGCCTCTGCCTTCAGACTCGGCATCGCTCCGACGAGCATTGGGATTATTTGCTCACTATTCTAAATATGTGCCAAGATTCTCTCATAAAATTCAGTCCCTCGTTTCGCAAGGCACATTCCCTCTCGATTCTGAGGCAGTAAACGCTTTTAACTCTCTAAAGCAAGAGATAGCCAGATCAGCAGTAAACGCGATTGACGACAACATACAATTTGTTGTTGAAACAGACGCTTCAGACTATGCTATCGCGGGAACTCTGTCACAAGAAGGCAGACCAGTTGCATTTTTCTCGAGAAGCCTTCACGGTAGTGAACGGAATCACCCAGCCATAGAGAAGAAGGCCGCGGCTATAGTCGAATGTCTTCGAAAATGGAGACAATTCCTTATCGGACGAGAATTCAAACTGATAACTGACCAAAAATCGGTCGCATTTATGTTCAATCAGCAGCACGCGTCAAGAATTAAAAATGACAAAATACAACGTTGGCGATTAGAACTTTCTGAATACAATTTTGACATAGTTTATCGCCCTGGAAAGGAAAATATAGCAGCTGATGCTTTGTCAAGAGCCAATGCACCATTAGTAGCCTCTTTACATAGTTCAGAAAATGCACTCAAAGAACTGCATAAAACCTTGTGTCATCCTGGAGTAACAAGAATGCTCCATTGGGTTCGAAGCAAAAATTTACCTTACTCCACCGAAGAGATAAGACGTATTACTGCGAACTGTTCCATATGTGCAGAAGTAAAGCCTCGTTTACAACAAAACATGGGAAAACTAATAAAAGCGTTGGCCCCATTTGAAAGAATATCGATAGATTTTAAAGGTCCACTTCCCTCAGATGGAACTGGGAACAATCGATATATCCTTACGATTGTGGATGAATATTCCCGATTCCCATTTGCGTATCCCTGCCCAGACTTGAGTACAAACACGGTAATTAATAAACTGACTGATTTATTTTCTATATTTGGAATGCCAACTTACGTACACTCAGATCGTGGCACTTCTTTTCTTTCAAAAGAGATGAAAGATTTTTTTCACCAGAAGGACATTGCTACGAGCTACACTACACCGTACAACCCTCAGGGTAATGGACAAATGGAGAGATACAACGGAATTATTTGGCGAACAGTACAATTGGCTCTGAAAAGCCATGATCTACCTATAACTAAATGGGAGTCAGTTTTAACTCAGGCTCTGCATTCTGTAAGATCGCTTCTTTGCACGGCTACAAACCGTACGCCTCATGAGCGGATGTTTTCTCACGCCAGGAGATCCTCAACGGGTCAGTCGATGCCTACATGGTTAAACATCCCAGGAAAAGTACTAATGCGAAACCATAATCGAACTAGTAAATATGATCCATTGGTTGAAGAAGTAGAGACTCTGGAAAGTAATCCTCAACATTCTCGTGTGCGTTTGAGCAGTGGTAGAGAAGTTGTCGTATCTAATCGACACCTAGCTCCTGCTGGGGAATGTTCTTTAGAACTGGATGAAGCGGATTCCAATGATGACGACGAGTTCATCGATGCAGTCGCTGGCGATGAGCGTGACACAGAAGGCCAGCGAGATTCCCAGAATGAGATGGTCCTGCGTCGTTCTGAAAGAGAACGACGTCCGCCTGCTCATCTAGCGGACTACGTACAATAATAATAAGCCCAGGAGAATGTAATGATATATATTAACTCCTTGGTTAATATTGAACGCCATATTTAAAGAAGAAACTGAGTTGTCAGCATTGATTGTGTCATTGTATAAATTATGTTGAATTTTGTTAAATAAAACCTATATTACGGGTATATTCTTTACTACAAAAGTTTAATTTTTTGTTGTATATAATTAATAAACTCAAGCTCCATTAACATCCATTAGAATAGGCTACTTTAAAATCGCTGAAAAAAAAATACGAAACTGCGATCAGAATCTGGTTATAAATAAATAAATTCTTTTTTTTTTAAGATATCTAGCAATGTGGGTAGTATTCACATTACTAGCAATCCTGTTAACCCCTCCAACTAAGCTGAATATGCTTGTGTCTGTAGTGGGTTCACGGCAGTAGTGTAATGGGTGGGGCTCGAACCCGCGACCTCTCGATCACAAGTCCAACACCTTAACCATTAGGCTATTAAGCATTATTAATAGGCATTAATTATTAAATTTATGATTTACACGACACACGCTTGTCAATTTTTATTAATCATGAATATTAAGACCAAACAGGAAGTTTATTTTGGGGTACTGTACCCATACCTATTTCATTGAAATTAAAATTAATTATATTTTCTCAAGAAGAAATATAAATACCGATAAGGAAAATTATTAATGAGGTAAAAAGGGTTAATTATACTAAAAATATTTGAGCCAAAGCCAAATATTTTGATAAATAATACAACATAGTAAATAATATGTACTTATACCAAAATTACCAGATAAACATAAGAAAAGAGGTGTTCTTATTTAAAATATATTAAAATTACGCGTGGATGCTACTAAAATATGTTTAATTAAATTCAGTTGAACATCCGAAATACCAGGCCAACAGCAAATAAGAAGAGGTAAATTAAAAATATCGTCCTAGAAAGGAGCGGGTATTAGTGACCCTATTATGGGTATGTCAGGGTCACGACGGCGTACCGGAAATTTGGGACACACAGTAGACATGCGAGAGATGGGACAAGTGATTGTCGCCCTATATTATGATATTAACGGAATTGGGGAAATAATGGGCGAAAATCTTACTTAATTTGCTGTATTATTGACTTAGTGGTCATTAATTTAGTGATAATATTCTTAGTTTTGTATGTCTGCAAAAAATAAGTAGGTATTCGCTATAGGTATGAATATGAAATATCTTGACGTCTCTGTTTTCAAGCCTGTTGTGACCAAAAATATTGTCGGAAGCTTAAAATGACTATAAATCACACGCACACACATAAACAACAAAATGCTGATACATCCTATGCTAATATTTCAGCATCAAGTCAAAATGCCAACCTTTTTCTTACACCTCAAGACATATTGATGGAAAACACCAAAAAGTTCAAACATGGCGACAGTTTCCTTTTACAAATTAACGACTGTTCCCGCCATTATGACGTCACCTGACATGCCTGTCCAATCAGAGGATCCCAATGAAAAATGGCTGCCAACATTAATATGGAAAGTTTTCTTGATAAATGGACGCTTAATAAGAAACGAATTGGATATGAATTCGTAAAAATGTAATGGTTGAAGAGCAAATTGATTTTTTATATTCAATTTTATTGGCGTTAGTGAGTTCAAACTCCATTTTGTCAAGGGATCCAAAGATTTCTATCTAATATGTATTCGGGGGCCATCAGTTGCAAAGTCTCAGCTATTAGACATTTTAGTTTGAATTTTGTTGGAAGTTTTAGCCGTGAGCCGTGATTTAGTTCACGTTACCTCTCGTTGGCTGGGGCTGATCGCTAGTTTATATGGAAATTAAAGGGTTTAAGATAAATATGAGTTAAAGTTCCTAGCCACTTTTGTACAAACAATTTATAGCCTCTAGGAGAATTTATGTCCCTATTTGCTAGAATTATTTTCAACGCACTCCAGGCATGGCTCTTTTTTCTACACATTTTTAGGTTCAGTATCAAATTATATGTCAAGTTTTTAGATTTCCAGCAGAACGCTAATTTCTCACTGATCAGTCTCTTTTCAATCTCAGTGAAGAAGTGTTTTTTGGTCTTATAATTTTGTTAATATTTAAGGACTAATGAATTGAAAATCATAAATAAATGTAATAATATTTTGTTATGTTCTTATAAGGTTAGGTTCTTATAAGGGTTTGTTTTATGCTTGGAATGAGCCGAATGGGGAATGTTTTCATAAATATGTACAAAAAGTGTGTATGATGTGTTTCTTGAGCAACTGTTGAAACTCGTGGACATTTGCCATTGCAGTCTCGGATCCATTACGGCCTTGCATTCGGATGATGCATTTTGTCCACCTCGGTTGTTATGACGAAGGTTTCCCACATGCATCAAAATCTACAATTTCGATTTCCGACCCTTTATTTCGCACTAGTGCGTACAAAGCGCATTTCATACATTAATTCTGTAACAAAAGTTTATTTAAATCAAAAACGAAGGTTACTTATCTCCTACGAAGGTACCTTTATCTCCGACCAAGCACATCTCATCTCGGATAAAACATGTTCAATAACGTAACCTCCCTTTGACACAACGTATTACACTTCAGAACGACAAAAGGATAGTTCCTATCGAACACATCGCACGTATATATCGACTAAAATAATCTTGTTCCTCTACTATAGGCCCTCTGAACAAAACAGTCACTACTCTAAGTGCATTTTATTCGCCAGACCCTTTGAGAAAGTCTTGAATCAGCGACCATTTTGTTAGATCCCTCTAAGCAGGGTCTAGCTGATGTTTCGTCATATTTTATGTACTAGAGAGATAGGTCTTTTTACATTGGATAGCTCCTAGTACACAGTCGTTTGCGAGAATTGGTTAAAATTCAATTATTCGTCCCATTATTCGCGTGCTCAAAGTTTGGAGTAGGGCCGGTCCACTTAGGACGTTTCGTTCATGTCGAGTGCCTTGCTCTGATTCGGTTTAATCTAACTTTAATACAGGCTTTTCTGCTATAAGTTGTACAACAGAAGGACGGAAGGTTAAGTATGTATGTAGACGATAAAAAATTGGGACAAATGTGTCCCTTTAGTGTAAGGGCTTTTTTTCTCAAGTGATATTGCTTATTTACTTCCAGAATCTTTCACATCATCACGAAAATAGTTCGCAAATAATATTTATTTCAATTCCGATGTCATATGTAATATTTTTCGCTTTCGCTTTATATTAAAGCTATTCTCCCTGAGATATGTCACACGCGTGGTTTCGTTTTGTCACTTACAATTTTCTTCTTGGAAAAGTCGCAGGTTCTGAGATGTCTTGGTCCTGGTACACCAATACAATACTACATATAGGTGATATACATATATAGGCCTTGGTTTGTAGGATATTGTTTGTCATAATAAGTGATCAAAATGTACCTAAGCTGTAACTGTTTTATTATTAAAACAGAAATAAAAAAATCTATAAAAATCAAAATTAATCGTCAAATGTGTTGCAAGGTGCAAAACCCGCTCGCCGAACGGCTCGGAAAGATGGAAAAATTGCGATGAAATTTGACAATAAATGTAAAATGTACCTACGTGTGCAAAGCCGCGGGTGGAAATATATTAATTAATAGAAAATAGAAAGCAACAGAAATTACTCCCAAACGTTTAATAACGGTTCATTACATAAGACTACTAAACAAAAGTATTAATATTTTGTGGTTAATTATATAATTAGCTCATCTTAAAACTCAATAGCCGTATTCTTAATAACATAATAATAATATTCACTTATTACGTAAATGCTAGCTTTATAAACAGCCTGCCAACTAGGCGGCTTGAGTGCCAAACTTACACAAAAGACTTGAAGTTTTGACTCAAATACCAACTTGGGATCTTAGCGTCGGAAGCAGTGGATCTGTAGTCTTGTCGCGAGTACCGGCTGTAGTTGGTTTTAATAGAATTCTCGTAGTAGGTATATAAACTTTATCTTACCATAGACTATATAGGTACATCATACTCTTATATAAAAAAAGTTTTAATTTTTATAGACTGTCTCGGTGGCTTTTGCGTCGGAAAGTACGTTAAGGGCCTATATACTGTTACGAGCTGGGGTTCGGGATAGAAGTAATTAACGCCAATTAAACCAAAATTACACTTTAATTAATTAAGCACAAAATAAAAATTTAACACAATTATTCACACCACAACACTTGTCACTTAACACTTAGATCACACTTAAATCGCACTGAAATTCACTGATAAAGCTTCGATTATATCTCGTATTCGCCTCGTAATAAGACTGACTCTCTGCGTTTTTTTTTTTTTTTTTTTTGTGAGTGGCATCTCGCAGGTCAACCTCTGAGGTTGTCGGCTGCTTAACCGGGCTTGCCTGTGGTTGCCTTAATTAATAAATTAATTAAAGCCTCCAGCCAGGGCTTATTAAAAAACTTACAAACTAGGCGACTACACGCTAAGGGCACCCCCTGTGGGGTACGGACCTCGGCTTAGGGCGTCGCAGGGGGAGGGCAGCTAGGGACAGGCTGGATCATATCATTATTATTATTAATAAGGGAATTTAAAGCTACTGGCTCAGCGTCGCGGGCTGGCTCTGGCAAGGGTCGGGGCGGACTATTACGGGGACGTCGCGGCGGGCCTCGGCGGCGAGGACGGAAAGACGGTCGATTTTTGTTTTTGTAAACTGTGCTGGTTTCCTTACGGCTCTCTTGGAGCAGGGTGAGTGCGTCATCGGGAGTGACTAGGGTATGCCTTGGTCGGCGAATCTTAGAGATACGCGAGGGTTCGTATTGGGCGGCCGATACGATAAGGGGATTCCTATGTTGGATTGCAGTATCAAAGAAACGCTTGGAGACACGTTTCATGAACTGCTGGATGGTGGGCATCTTGAGGTCTACGTGAAGAAGCTCATTTCGAACATAAAAGGGGGCTCCCGTGACTCTACGGAGGAATCGGTTTTGAAGGGTCTGCATCTTATGGAGGAGGTAGGGCTTTGCGTGTGCGAAAACAACGCAGGCGTAGGTCATGATGGGACGGATGACCGCGGTGAAAATACGCAGCTTGCACCTGAGTGATAACTTGCTGCGGGAGCTAAGAATGAAGTGGAGCCTACCTAGAGCGAAAGCGGCGCGCGAACGTGCCTGCTTTATGTGCTCAGCGAAGGAAAGGTGTTTGTCGAGGACCACGCCTAAGTATTTGGCTTGCTTTTCCCAGGGGATCGGCTTGCCGTACATGGTAATCGGACGGGGGGAGGGTGGGTTTATCCGCGGCTTAGAAAAGAGGACTGCCTGGCTTTTGTCTGGATTGACTTCGATTCTCCATTTCCGGAACCACTTGGCCAGAGTGTTTGCGGAAGTTTGGAGAGTGCGAGCGATGGCATCGGGTTTAAGACCGGTATAATAGATAGCCGTATCGTCGGCAAATAGGGCTAGCTGAGTATTTTTATGCTTGGGGATGTCGCTAGTGAATAGCGTGAAAACGAGGGGGGATAGTACGGAGCCTTGAGGAACTCCTGCGCGAATGGGATGGGGGGAGGAAAGCTCCCCCTCAATTCGGTAACGAAAGGTGCGATTCGATAAAAAGTCCCGTAAGATGAGCACGAGACGGTCAGGCACGCCGAGTTGGTATAGCTTATAGATTAAGCCATTGTGCCAGACTTTGTCGAACGCTTTCGCTATGTCGAAGAATAAGGCTCCCGTTATTGCGCCCCGTTGGAAGCCGGCGCTGACGTGTTCTATGATGCGGTGGACTTGTTGGATACATGAGTGTTCGGTTCTAAATCCAAACTGCTCATTGGGTATAAGACTCTTTGCTTCGGCAAAATCTTTGAGCCGCTTATATATAAGCCTTTCATAGATTTTACCGAGGACGTTGAGTAAGCTAATGAGACGGTAGCTAGACGGGTCAGACTTGGGCTTGCCTGGTTTGGGAATACCTATGACGGTGGCCTGTTTCCAGGTTGCGGGGAACATATTATTGCTCAATGCGCCATTGAAGATGGCAGTCATTAGCACTATAAGCTGGGCGGGGAAAAGTTTGAAAACCCTATTGGTGATGCCGCCGGAGCCAGGGGCTTTTCGCGGTTGGAGACTTTTAATGATATCCTGGACCTCATCAGGTGTGATGGGGGCCAATGGATTATCGGGATCTTCGACGGGCGGAAGGGAAGTTCTACGTTTGACTTCGGCGTTCACCATATCGAGGTGGGCTTGGTCTACTGGTTGAGAGCTGGGAGAACACTGTGACTCTAGGCTGTCGGCTAGGCATTCTGCTTTTTCAGAGTTATCGAAGGCGACACTCTTATCGGGACGAATGAGAGGAGGCATTGTGGCCTCTTCAGTGGATCGTAACTTCCTCTGAAGCTGCCAGAAGGCAAGATGGGTGGGCTCAAGTTCGCTCAGCATCTTGTCCCAGCTCGCATTACGCTGCTCGGCAATGCGTTTCCTTACAGCACGCTGTAAGTTGCGCATGTGAGCTTTGTTTGCGGCGCAGGGAAAAGCGCTGTACGCACGGATGGCTGCGTTCTTCTCGGTTATCAGATTCCGTACATCGTCCGGGAGTTTCCAGTGGTGGTCTACCGCTACTGGAACTTCCCTTGAACAATCGTTCAGGACGGATTGTACGTGATCTGTAAGCGAGTCGATCGCCGCCGTCGTGTCAGCGACTGAGACTATGTGGTCAGGAATGGTGTCCAAGTGAGGCGACGTGGTGGATTTCAGTTTTTCACTTACTTTCCTCCAGTCGGTGATCAATTGGGTCGGAGGAGGTTGGGTAGGATCATGGTTACCCGAGCGGGAACCTAGGTGTAGGATAACGGGACGGTGATCCGAGTTGAGTTCGTGAAGCGCTTCTATGGAGTGTAAATGGAGGTTTACATTCTTTAGGAGCGCCACATCGAGGACATCGGGCCTATGGTTGTGGTCGTGTGGGTAGTGGGTGGGAGTCATCGGAGCGATGACGTCATAGTTTAGGGTCGCGCCTAGGTTATACACGATTCTGCCTCTGGCATTTGTCGTGTTGCTGTTCCAAGCGGGGTGTTTGGCGTTGAGATCGCCCGCTAGTAAGACGGAGTCACTCAGGCCAAAGAGAGTCGTGAGATCGCTGGTGAGCGCGATAGGGTCGTCTGAAGCAAGAGACGCGACCGATGGTGGGGGATGGTAGGCAGAGATGATGGTTATCGGAGGATGACCAGTCATGCCTAGTCGACAGGCAGAGTACTCTAGGTGAGAGAGAGGCGCGGGTGGGGTCAGAGGGATGCAGTATAACTCCTTCCTATAATAAATAAGGGTACCGCCGCCGTGGCAGCGTGTTCTGTCATTGCGAACTAGACGGTAATTCGCAATTTTGGGATCAGCGCGGTGGGGTTTCAAAAGCGTCTCCTGTATAAGGAGGACGTCTAATTGGTGGTCGCGGAGGAATTTAGTTATTTCGGCGCGTTGGTTGAAAATGCCATTGGCGTTGAAAAAACCTAATTTGAGGGATCGAGGCCTAGTGTGGTTTGTGCGTTGGGAATCCATTGGATCAGTCCATCGCATCCATCTGGTCGAGGCCTAGCACGACATCACTGTGTGTGCTGAATATTTGGCTGTACATTGCCGTCGTAATTTTGCCGTTATTCTGCTGCTCGGCAGCCAGAAGGGCATCGCGGAGAGACCTGGCTTGGCGGGTCATAAATATTCTATAGTGGCGCAGTAGAGTCTGGCCGCAAGACTCGCCGTGCGCGACGGGTGAGGGATTGGGCGGTTGTTTGGCTGCAGGAGCAGCAGTGGTTTGAGGCTCGGGTTGGGGACTGGCTGTGGCCTCTGGAGCCACGGCTATCGGCAGGATCTGCGCTGCGATGGGTATATCCATCAGTGCCTGCAAAGGTTTGGCAGGGGCCAAGGAGGGAAAGGCTTGTTCGTGGTTTAGCCTGTTCCACGGGGATGGTCTCTGAGGAGCGAGACGTTGGGGAATTTGAGAGGAAGGTGCCTCTCTTTGTTGGCGGGTGTTGGCGCGCTTCGCTAATTTAGGAGCGAGTTTGGGGGCTTTGGGACAGCCGCGGTAGTTTGCCGGGTGACCGGTCTGGCCGCAGAGAACGCAGCTGGGTGGTTCCGAACAGAGGGTTCGGTCTTTGGGCCGAGGGCAATCCGCAGTGCTGTGCTCGCCCAGACACTTGACGCATCTGGGAGTCGCATAGCAGTTGCTCTGCGCATGGCCATACAGTTGGCAACGGTGGCATTGTCCCACTGTTGCGGTTTTGTAGGGCTTTTCAATTGAGATACCGGATAGGGAGCAAATGGACTTAATCTTAAAAATCGGGTGATGACCTTCGGTTGGTTCACAAATGACAAGAACCATGTCGTACAATTCACCGCCTCTCGCTTTATGTAAGCGATGGACGGCGATCACTGGTATACCTTGATCGGCAAGGTCGTCTTTAATATCCTGTACTAGGATTTCTTTAGGGACACGTTTAATAATAACACGAGTGGGCGTGTCCTCGGGGAAGGAGAAAGTGTGAAAGGAAATATTCCTTTCACGGAGGGCGCGATATAGTTCCCTATAGTCGTTCGACGTAGGGACGGTAACTTTAATGCCATTTTGGCAGGCACGGGCGTTTGTGTAGTTGATCTTTCGATCAACACACATCTTGGACACATCAGTCCATTTACCCTTGTCCTGGATGTAAAAGGGGGGCGGAGGGCGTAGCTTCCTTTGGGCTGAGGAAGTTTGGGCTATCGGGCTGGGGGGACGATTATTCTGCGCGCGAGCAGAGGTAGTTGGGACGGGGCTAGCGGGTCGAACGGGCGTTTGAGTTGGGGACGGGGGCGACGCGGTGGTCTTTTTGGCCTTGCTGGCCTGGGAGGTTTTCCCTTTCTTCCTCTTGCCACCGGTGACTACTTGAAAGTCGTCTTCCGAGGACGAGGGGCATGATGACAAATCATTGTCGGAGTTGTTCGGTGGTGTCCATTTCACGGAATTCAACTGCAGCGCACACCTGCGCGGCGTCCATTGTTTTATGAACAATGGGATTAGGAGGTGGGCCGGAAACAATGGATGATTTCGGGAATTGGGCGGTCGGCACGACATTGTCGGCGGGCGGGAGCGATAGAGGGCTATCTACCTGGAAGTCGTTCGTTGTTCGATGAACAATGGGATCGGAGTTGATAAACACTTCCGTGAATTGACCAACCGGAATGCCTTGATCAGCAAGCGGGGGAGATAATGGGCTGTCAAGCGCGTCACTAAAATCAGCGACGTTGGCTTCGGTAGCCGGAGGACAGTTAGCGATTTCACGCTGGATTATTCCGCCATATTTGGCGGAAATAGCAGGGTTTTCCTTAAGGATTTTTAGCAATATCTCCAAAATATTGGAGTTTGCCATGATTGGCGAATGGATCAAAAATTTAATGGGGAAATTTTGGAGATTTCTCTCCCGCGGGGGACCTATTTAAAGCCTAACTGACCTAACTCCCCGGATGGATGGGTGCGGGGATGTGTAGCCCTCCCAGTCGGGTAGAGACTGGGAGGTGAGTACCTAATGGTGAGCCCTAAGCTTGTAACCGGTCGCCAGTCTTATTGTGCAAACCGGGCCCTATTGGGTCTAGTGCGAAGGGGTAGACACACCCAACCGACACTAGGTGTGTAGCTGAAAAGGAAACTCAGTAACTAGGTTTGACTAGGAGATCCCCCAAGGCCAAAACCTAGCACTCGACTCCAATTGACTGCTTCACCCTGAAGGGGATCAGCGGGTGCGTCGGGTCAGCACCCCCTTGGTATTGTTGACACCGTGAGGTTTCCAACCAAGGACCACGAAACTGTGGTTTTACCCTGAAGGGGCCAAACCAAATTGTTTTTGACGATACTCTGTTATAGAAACAAAATATCCTTCACTGCCTTGAAAAAGGCGGTTCCGGATCGAGAATTGTAGTCGGCGACTACGAATGACGTCACGGCGAGCGCGACGAAGCGATGACACAGACACAGAACGATCGGGAGCACAGAGCGCCACGACCGTCTCGGGCGAGCGTCGGGCGAAGAGTGACTGACTGACTCTCTGCGCCCCTTTGCGCTCTATTTATACCCCAGTCTATGAATTCGAGAACATTTTTATAAAATCGACTCACTGTTTATACTGCCTAGAAAATACTCGAAATACATAGTACCGCTATTCGACGCTAGATGGCGTTAGTGTCTTGACTAGATATGCTCATTCCTGCTACTCGCCGCTAGATGGCGTTAGCGTTTCGAACATTCCAGATTTATGTCGAAGTTTCCCGACGCACTTCACTAAGCGACTGGCGTAACAATACTATACTACCTCAGCGCTTCTCACTCTTTATCTCGCTCGCACACTACTGGACGCCGCGGTCACGCGAGCAAGCGAGACAGGGTGGCAGGGAAAAGACTCCTAGTCGCCGATAATTTAGTTTATTTAAATAAATAATTAAATTTAAAATAATAGTAATTTAAAAAAAGTAAATAACATAAGACCTGCTTTATAGTTAGTTCAATTAATATGCAAAGTTTCATTATTTAATTTGAAGTTAGTTTTAAATACCTGCGGTTTATTGTTCGGTTTGGAGGTAGCTTTGGAATTTTAGTCTATCACGAAAATTTTATGGAGTCGTGTTTTCGTCAAACATAGTACCTAACATTAATCCTCAACTTTACCATATATTTATTTCAAAATTATTGCTGCAGTATTTTCGACATAACGGAGGATCTTGCTAAGCCATTTGAGGTAGTATAGGCCCTTAAGCCGTTGGTACCGCCTGTAGTGTGTAGCATTTAGAAATCTTTGACAGTCGTTACGGATAGTTAAAGCCAGAAATCTAACGCTGGTCTAGTCCAGGGGCCTGAGGTTCCCAAGTTGGTTACCCAGTTAGTTGGGAGGTGAGATAGCCAAGTAGCTCCATGTAAAATACTACGTTGTATAAAGAAAAAAGCGTAATTGAATTAGGAATGAGGTAAGACGATGTCATTTAAATTTTGTATCGAATAATCTATATAAATAAAAATGAATCGCTAAATCTATTGCTAAGCGCAAAACTCGAGAACGGCTGAACCGATTTGGCTGATTTCTTTTTGTTGTCTTTGGCGAAGTCTGAGCAAGTTTCTTATCTATATAAATAAAAATGAATCGCTAAATCTGTTGCTAAGCGCAAAACTTGAGAACGGCTGAACCGATTTGGCTGATTTCTTTTTGTTGTCTATGATGAAGTCTGAGGAAGGTTTTTACGGAGATAAGAAACGTAAAAAATACGAGGAAAATAATAAAAACAACAATTTTCTTTTCCCATACAAACCACTCTGTCTCCAGCTGTCAAACATTCGACGTCAATCAAAGCAAAACAAAGGCGCGTTAGGATTATTTATGGTATGCCTTCAATTTTATTAGAGGTTGAATGTCAATAATGAAAATAATATAACGAGCTCCCTCAAAGGAGAAGGGAATGACTCCATAGATTCCTGGGCCCAGGTGTTAACTGAATCAAACTAGCCTTATTTGTAAGAGGATATAATAAAAAGGCCTCACTGAAAATTTGGTGATATTTGGCTATCCAGGAACCAAGCTATATGAATTATAGTAAAAGTGAGGTTCTGTCTGTGCACATTGTAGTTTTTTATGTTATTTACGAAATACTTTGAATGGCTCCGGTTGTGTAATGATTTTATGCATGGAGCGTGTTATATGTCAAAGATCTGACACGTTTGGCTCTCCAGCGCCCTGGACAGACGCTACAGTCGAAGACAAGTTTCTACAACCAATATCCTGTAACCTAGAAGTAGTAGGCACCAACCTTTTAATAACTAAAAAGGGAGAAGAGGAAGTAAAAAAAAAAGACTAATATATGTATAAAACATGTATAATATCATCTTGAATTATGAGAATATCATCTAAAAATTGTGCAGGAGGTAGGTACGATATTTTCTTGGTATCCTGCCCAACTGAGATACCATATAATGCACATTACATGGGCATAGCAGACTACAGTCCTTCTACCTACAGTACAATTACAATAATATAATAATATTTAATTAATTTACTGTTGTTGGTTCAGGGTACTGCCATCCTGGTTCGACAATTGGGGCACCTGGTGAATGTAGTTGCACTGAGGGTTCATGTACATCATCATTACCTTGATTTTGTTCTGGTTGAATGGAAACATTCGCAGGTTCATGTAGACTGTTGTCCAACAAAAACCCAACTGATGACTAGGCTGGCGGTGGGTTACTCTGTGAGGAAGTTGAGGGACCTGTTCTCATATGAACAGCAGCTCTGTCTGCTAATATCCAACAGGAGTGGCATATACGATCCGCCTCGCCCACCTATAAAAAAAAATAAAATTAAATCCACAATTATACTATAATATAGAAAAAATATTATTTGAATAGGTAAAAAATGGGTAAAAACTTACGGGCTAAGATGCACGCCACTGACGAATAACTGATAAAATCGCCTCATCTTCCAAGACTCTTCTACCAATAGAGTTACTGTGACCAGTCGAAGTCATACAATTTACACATTCATATCATCAATATCCAATCGATATGCGTAAACAGTAGTCCAAAATAGAGAGCCAGGTAATTTAGGTAGCAAGATCCATCAAATAGTCTGTTATAATATAAAAAGCCAAGGTCGTGGGGTTAAACAATAAAACAAGGAAAATACCTGCGCACTCAGAACGAAAGAAAACTAACCAGTGCATCTGTCAGTCAGTGACTGACGGATGTCAGGTACAAGTGTTGTCAGTAGAAAAAAATTCACTGTGAATTCAATCGATTCCACGAAAGCTTGATATGCGCTTGTCACTCGATTTTCATACATATTCTCAGATTTTACAGATTTATTCATAATCGATCAGTAGTAATTCAGGCATTATTTAATCGATTATTTAGTTTCATTAATTTAAGTTTTCTCGCTTTCTAGGATAAACATGGTACCATACTTTGTGATTTCCTTTAGAAAAATATAACGGTTTTTTTAATACACATTTCAACTAGTTAACCAGCTGGGCCCAGAAGTCCCCTTCTCCTTTATTTTATAGTCATTTTTATTGTGTAAAAAAGTGTATTGTTTTACTTAATGTTGATCAGTAATCGTGAATAATATTAAGGATAACAATATAAGCGTTGGTGTAGTAATTTGAATGAAAAGAGGCTGCATGGACTAAAATTATCACTGCATTAGATATTACTAAAGTCTTTCAATGTCATTTTATTTCTATTAGACTGCGACAGGCCAATCACTTTTCACAGACCGAAATCTGTCGAGGCAGCTATTAACAAAAAAAAACAATACTACTTTGTTTTAGAGAAATAAGGCAGAACAAGGTCTGCCGCGACAGCTAGTTGAATAAAAAATCGTGTGTAGATAAAACCAGCCACATAGGTCCATTTTCAAGGTGAAGTAACTCTTTCTGAGGTCGATCAGTGGATGGGTAAATCTAAAACTCTGACTTCAGTCTTTGCAAGAGGTATCGTCTTACCCTGTTATCGGATATTGGGAGTCAGATAGGCTCCCGTCGCTCCATGTAAAATCGAAATATAAATACTTGTATAGGTATACTGTTATATGAATACTCAGCAAATCCTTACTTCCCTACTAATTATTATAAACCCTTATATAACTCTGTCTGGCTGTTAGACTTTCCCGTAGTGTTTGGGCCAAAGTGGCCATTGCACCAAACTACATCATAATCTAAAAACTATTTTTGATGAAATTCATACGGTTTAACACATTTATTTATAGCAATATTACACGGATCAATATTGCCTTTCAATGGCATTCAGGCAATGTGATTGAAACGTGTAATATTGCTTAAACGTAAAATTGAATCATTCAATGCAATGTTCAATCGCATTGAAAGAATGGAGCTTGCTCAGTATTTTCAATTCTGCCTTTCAATGTTCAATGCGATTGAACGAAAGTTGAGCGTGTAAACACAAGAATTGAATGATTCAATAGATTTTCATTCTCAATATCGCAGTGTCAAGAAAAAACATTAATTTTCTGTATATTATTATTAACCCTTTTAAGTTTAAGATTTCTACTTTCATCTGTACTTGGATTCAATAAATTATTATTAATTTATTTTTATTTTTTCTTTTTTAAAAAGAATACAATTCACTAAATATGAGAAATACAAGTTAATCTTAATACTAAATGCATTAACACGCCTATAAAGACTATGAAGATGGGTAGGTTTTATAGTATAGTATTATAAACTTATGCCAAAATATTTAAATATTTTTGTAAAGAAGCTTAGTTCTTGGATTATTTTTAAACACTCTTAGATGTGTTTATACTCAAATATTTGCTCAAACGTAAATAGTAATCCAGAAAATGGTATAAGTTCACATGTTACTAAAAATATGCAGCCAAGTTACGTCATATTAAATCCAATATGGCAGACGGCCCAAAATAGTGGACTTGTTATTTTTTATGCACAGCCATGATGTGAGTATTTGATGCCCATATCAAGGATTGCTAAAAAAATAATAAAATAATATCGAAACAAACCCAATTAAGAAATATTTAAGTAAGTACTATTTATTTATTTTTCAAAGTTGACCGCAAGTTTTATGAAATTATAATCAATTGAGACGTTAAAAAGTAATACTAGACGTATATGAATGTCAGTTTCTAATCTATATGATGTCCATTAAAATTAAAGTCACGTTTGTACGAGCTCATTTGTGTCGTCACAACGTTTTCCTGTTGTTTCATATTTCTCTCAAAACAACGAATTTTTTTCTCATATAATCCGAAATCTTACGAAGTCCCTAGAGCTACCCTTAAAATACGTACTTACCAAGCTGCCATGACAGATCAAGACGCACATTCACATAATCATAATTCATCTTGGGATATATGCCTGCACCCCTCCCCATAGATTATGAAAACCTGGTAGAAGCGAAACTTTTGTTCCTTCTTCTTTCTAGCTTGTTTTTTTATGGAAAAAATCAAACTTCATCCGCCCGCGACTTCATTCGCGTGTTAGGTATTTCTCTCTTTAATCTTGATCCCGCAGGTATTCCGGGATTAAAAGTAGCCTTCACAGTACTCTAGTTTTGCATAAAATCTGTAACTCAAGTAAATATGTCATTGTTTGTGGTGAATTTAATGTTTATTTATTAGAAAATTCTGGTTTGAGCTCTAACATTATTAGTTTATTAGTTAGTTTATTCCAATCATACAATCTTGTAAACCTATTTATGGAGCCCACTAGAATAACTCCTACTAGTGCCACTTGCTTAGATAATATTTTTACAGATGTTGTACCGACTCACAAAAAAATAATTAATTTAATAGACTCTGATCATTGTGGGCAATTAATTACTTTACCAAAAAAAGTCAATAAAATGTTAAAAAAGAATATCACTGTAAATACAAAAACTAAATATCACCTGGAATCATTCAAAACTAAACTCTTAAATAAAATGCCCTGTTTGTTAACTAATGAGGACCCTAATAAACATTATAATGATTTTTCAAAATATATTGCCAACAATTTGATAACACATTTATTTCCAAAATTGCTTCAGTAAATAGTAACACTTCTTTCAGTGACTGGGCCACCGCTGGTATTTATAAAAGTAGAAATCGGCTTTATGAACTCTATGAGGAGCGGACTTACACTAACTCGGTAGAATTTAATTTATATATTAAGAACTACTCTAAATTATTTAAAAAAGTCTGTTATATTGCCAAGTCTCGCTACTTAAGTTCTAAAATAAAAAATAGTAGTAATGTAATTAAAACGACTTGGGATATTATAAAAAGCGAAACGGGAAGGTCTTGCAACCGAAATAGTGATTACACCCTCACTATTGATGATAATATAATAACATTAGATTCGCAAGTCGCCACAGAATTTGAAAATTTTTTCACTGACATTCCCGTATCGACAACCAAGTCGTTAAAATCATGTCCCATTGCTGCAGAAACATTACTTAAAAAAAATGTTCCAGTTTGTAGTTCAGAGTTTAAATTCCAATATGTTACTTCTAATGACATCATTAAAACTTTTAATTCTTTGAATATGAAAAAGACTGCAGACCTGTGGGGTAATTCTGTTGAAGTTACTAAGTCAACTATACACATTATTGCTCCTACATTAGCTGTTATATTTAATAATTGTATTGCTTGCGGTGAGTTTTCTGATCTAATGAAATATAGTAAAATAATCCCACTATTTAAATCGGGTAGTATATCTAACCCTACTGAACAGAACAGAACAGACCTATTTCTGTACTGTCCACTTTCAGTAAAATTTTTGAGAAAATTATTTTAATGCAGATGCAAAGATATTTTAATAAACACAAATTGCTACATAATAAACAATTTGGTTTTACTTTGTAAAACTACTGATTGACAGATGTTGAACTTTTAGGACACATTTATAATGCATGGGAAGATAAGTGCGATGCGTTGGGCATTTTTTGCGATTTATCTAAGGCATTTGACTGTGTTCCCCATGAGACATTAATCAGGAAACTGCACCACTACGGATTCCGGGACACCTCTCTGAATCTTTTAACCTCATACTTGAGTGAAAGGATTCAGAGAGTCGATGTGAACGGCAAAAGATCGCCGGATTCTGTGGTCAAGATGTGGGTCCCCCAAGGCTCAATTTTAGGCCCCTTTTTGTTTCTTATTTATATAAATGATTTGCCGTACCTGATCAAAAATCATGACATAGTGTTATTCGCTGACGATACTTCTCTTTTATTTAAAATTAAACGTCAACAGCAGGTTACTGAAGAAGTAAATAGAGCCCTTGCAACTGTAGTTAGCTGGTTTAATGTTAATAATCTACTTCTTAATGAGAAAAAAACCAAATGCCTAAAATTTACATTACCTCATGTTAGACAAGTGAATACTAGTGTATCAATAAAGGGCTAAATATTGAAACCCGAAGAAACCACAGTATTCTTGGGCATAACTTTGGATGCGAAGCTTCAGTGGGGCCCCTATATAGAAAAAAAAGTTAAGTTCTGCAGCATATGCCGTTAGAAAAATACGTGGATTAACTGATATCGAAACAGCACGTTTAGTCTACTTTAGTTACTTTCACAGTGTGATGTCATACGGCATTTTACTTTGGGGAAATGCCGCCGAGATTCACACAATATTTGTATTACAAAAAAGGGCCATTCATGCAATTTATAAATTAAGTCCCAAGCACTCCTTAAGAGCCAAATTTAAAGAGATTAATATTATGACTGTGCCATCTCAGTATATTTATGAGAATCTCTTGTATGTACACAAAAATATTAATCTGTTTAAAAAATGCAGTGATATTCATAGTGTTAATACAAGGAACAAAGACACATATGTCATTCCTAAAACAAGGTTAAAAAAAATAGGTGGTTCGTTTAGATGCCAATGTATACGTTTTTATAATAAAATTCCTAGCCATATTCAAGAACTAAGTATTAATAAATTTAAATTATTTATAAAACGTAAGCTATGTCAGAAAGCTTTTTACACTGTTAAAGATTATTTATTGAGGACAAGAAGGCTTGGGTATGAGCTGCTCCAGTGATATACGTGAGCCTTTTTTATTTTTTAAATTTTGATAGTCGTTTTATTTTTTACTGATCAAAATATTTGTTTTGTTAAGTATTGTATATACCTATTTATTTTGTTTTTTTTTTTTTTTTATATAATATAATTATTTCATTATTGTTAATGTGAGGTCAATGTAGGTTATTCTTTCTTCGTTGATGTCCGTTGGTATTTGTTGTCAAATTGTTGAGCTCCTTAAGTTCTAAGTTGAGCTACACGATAACTGACAAATGCTTGCACTGTCTGGACAGGTCCGCTCAAATTTGCGTGGTTATTTCCTCAAAAGAATACCACAGACATGAACCTACATGCTTCTCATAAAAAAATACAAATTGTCTGGACTTTAAAAGAGACTATGACCTCTGAGTTTCTCTTCTCTTTCTTCTTCTCAGAGTAGTCAGTTAGGAAATACCGGCCTCATCTAGCTAAACTTAACACGTAAAATAACATGACGTGTAAAAGTGTTATTTATAACCAATTTACGAAATAAATATTTCATTTCATTTCATTTCATTTCATATAAATTACTGTATCTTCCAGTTGAAGTCCCAATAAAATCATTTCAGCCGTTCCAGAGATAATTCCGGAGAGACAGATATTTTTTTTAAAAACGTTTCAATACCACTTAAGCACTTGAGAAAACATGGTTATTTTGAAATCCCGTCATCATAATTTTGCATTCATTTACTTATTGTTTTTTTTTTAAAGAAAGAGATTATTTTTTTGTGCCTTTAACTTTGTGCCGCCACATTTTTTTTTCCATATTTTAAACCAAAATTATTGACATCAATTATCAAAATTTTTACGAGACTAACGAACAGCAACATCTGCTGAGCGTTTTCTCAACCATATTGAGGACACCTTCTAGTCCAGAAATGGCGAACCAATGGCACGTGACATAATATTTTGGGCACGTCACCGATCACGAACTTCATTAAGAAAAAAGTCTGAAGTAACCCTACACTACAGAGTAATCGAAGACAAATATTGCAAAATGTACCTTTTTGTAGTAAATAAAGGGTTTTGAGTTGATACTATTATTATTATCCAATAATCACAAAGCTAACTTATTTTGACAGCACGCATCGTAGACGTGCTGTCATTAAAAATACCTTAGAAAAAAAAATTAATAAAAAATAGAACCGACTTCCATATCAAAACACTACAAAGCCAAAAATAACTTTAATTTCGGTCGTCGGTGTTATTGGTTTTGGATTTTCTTTTTTTTTTCACACCGCCTTCCGAAATTAAAGTTATTTTTGGCTTTGTAGTGTTTTGACATGGAAGTCGCTTCTATTTTTTGTTAAAAATTTATTTTCACGCTTTTTAGTGGGTCGGTTTGTCTAGTTACAAAAGCCATAATGTCAACAACTTATCACCTTTTACAAAATATTGCTTTTCCCTATGCACAGCCGTTAATTTTTGAGGAGTTCTCCTGGTACTTGACCATCAGCTCTACATCACCATACTCGTATGTATTGCGACGAGCATAAAGTGTATAACATCCGTACTCAAGTAATCGAATCGCAATCCACGAAATACTTGTCTTCATCATCAGTTCAACTTCTCCAAATGGTACTTTACGAAAGCAACTGCTCAAGGTACTATAAGAAATACCCAAAACGCTATAGGTGTGCCAATAATATTTGAAGAGTTCTCTCGATTTCTCCAGGATTCCATCATCAGATCCTGATTTCGTAACAATGGCACCAACTAGAAAGTATACCCTTTCAAACGCAAAAAGAGTTTTCCGAATCGATCCAGCCGTCTCCGAGTTATGAGGTCAAATACATAAAAAAAAAAGTTCAAGACGAATCGAGAACCTCCTTTTTTTGAAGTTGGTTAAAACTGGCACATTGATACATAAAGGTTCGCCTACCCTGTCCTGGTCTAACCGGATACAGCTGAATAACAGTATTTTACATAGAGCAACTGCCAATCTGACTTCCACAACCCAGTAACTGGGTAATACCCTTGGCAAGACCGGTGTCAGATTTTCTGGCTCCTGAATACCCGTAACTACTGCCAAAGATGTAAAAATCACAGCCGGGACCATCGACTTGACATATTTTCCGAGGCCTGGAGAAATCTCGAGATGGTCCAATCTCAATACTGGATGGTGGAAATGGTCGAGATGGTGGAACTCGAACAGCGCTGCTTATATCTGAATATCGACTGGTGCAGCTGTTATTAGCCACGAGCTCCTCTTGAACAGAACTCGAGACAGTAGTATAAAATTGGTTAAGCGGCTTAGATTTCTCTTACAAATTTTCATCCCCTATGTTTGACAGACTTTCACGTATTATATTGGAAAGAATGAAGTATGGTCAAATAGATAGATACTATATAATGGATAATATTTTTGTTAAAACCTGTTGATTATGAAATAAACTTATTATTAAACTATCAACTTCATGAAATTGCTCAATTTCGTGTTAAACACAAGTGTCGCTTCTACAAAATCTTTCTCTATGCCCTCTTTTACGATTAACCTCTCACGTAATTATTTTCCGAGGGTGTCGCACCACTGAATTATCAATGTTCCCTGCGTTACTCATCTTATGTGGCCTTTAATATAGACATGTAAGGGTGTTATTGAACCTGTACAATGTAGATGTAGATATAGCCATGAACATGATCTTCGGGATCCTAAGTAAGGTTTGGTATTCATAGGTTGTTTGAAGGTTGGCACTTGGAATAAAATCCTGACGAGGTTTACGCGATAATGAGTTTTGTTGATGCTTAAATTATTCTTTTCAATAATTAAGCTATAAAATATGTTTTATAAACTAAACTAGAATACATCGTGCTTAAGGTTGTCGGTTGGTAACGAACCCATGAAACTGGCAGCATTGCCACGTTGTATGGCAATGCTTAGCTTTTGGTCAAAGTAATCGCCAGCCCTTAGGTAACGGGAAGTGTCAACCAGTCGTTTCAAATAACACCGATTTTAATTATTTTCTGTACAGAGATAGGCTTGGGCCTTGAAGACGGTTATTTATTTTGCGTAGTTACTATGGAACCCTTGATGGGCAAGTCTGACTCGCACTTGGCCAATTTTTTTTATCTCGTCTACCCCACAGTGTGGGGGTATCAATTGGATGGTTGTTCAGAAATAATGTGGCCAGGCCAATTTTAAATTCATTTCTGAAATTTCTTCTTTTTATAACATAGTAAGTAGTTTGTCGTTGTTATAGCATTGTACGAAACTCGCTCGGTAAGCTAATCCGACTAGCACTTGGCGTTGTAGAAAACTACGAAACGCTACTTGTGCGGTTTTTTTTTCATATCATTCCTCACACAATCTATCCATATTTTCTTTGAGCTTCCTCAACCTCTCCATCCACCATCAATAAAACCACTCTTCAAGTCACATGCATGTCATCCCCTGATAGGCGATAGGTGATAGGCGACTTTCTGTCAACTGATTCAAAGACAGGCAACGGCAATTTTGTTCTCAAACCATATTTGTATTTCAAAAAGTCTATTGTTAATGCAAAAAGTTTTATAACTGGGAAAATTAAAAATCCGAAGCGGGCTTCCTTCTTATGTGCAAATCCAATGGAGATTACGAAACGGGAGCTAGCACTTTGAAATAGAACTACGTGAAACAAATAGTTCACATGAACGAGATCTTTCTTTGTGGAGCAAATCATCAAATATTCTCCCGCTTTGGGTGGAGCGGAAGATAGTGTCAGACTTCTTCTGACTAAAAACAGTTGCCCTTGTGGTCCGGGGCCGAGGAATGCCGTTACAATATTCCCGCAACCTCAACAGCAAGAGTGAACAGGCATCTTCTGGGCTCGTTCCATCGTAGACCTCATCTATCGCTAACAAACAGGCTAGATCGAGGTCAAGAGCGGGCACATCAATTAAAAAAATTATTTAAAAAAACTTTTTAACAAAAAATAAAACCGAATTCCCAAATAAACACTGCAAAGGGGAAAATAACTTGCAGTGTTTTTTTGGGAAGTCGGTTTTATTTTCGTTAAAAAACTCTTTTTCTCGCTTTTTAGTGGGTCGGTTTGTAATTTACTTAGTTACAAAAGCCTAAATGTCACCTTCTTACCACCTTTTGCAAAATATTTCTTTTCCCTATCTAATTTTTAAGGAGTACCTACTCCTGGTACATCACCATCAGCTCCTCATCACCATATGCATTGTGACGATCATAAAGTGTTTTACAACCATAGCAACCAATGAAATACTTATTATTCAGTTGTTCTAGTAGCCACCTGTGGTCTTCATCATCAGTTCCACTTCACCAAATGGTGCTTTCAAGAGCAATTGCATAAGTTACTATAAAAAAATACCCAAATCGCTATAGGTGTGCCTATAATATTTGAAGAGTTCCCTCGATTTCTCATAGTTTCAATTATCAGATCCTGACTTCATGACAATGGAACCAACTAGAAAATATACCTTCTCAAACAAAAAAATAATTTTCCAAATCGGTCCAGCCATCTTCTAGTTATGAGGTATCATACATAAAAAAAAGTTCAAGCCGAACTGCGAGCCTCCTCCTTTTATGAAGTCGGTTCAAAATTCTAAAAAACCCGGCTGATCAACTAAAATGCAAGAAACAAGCACATTCACACACACACAGGCGGAACCCAATTGAACATATTTTTTTTTTAATGGGATGGGTCCGCCTGCTTGTCACTTTTTAAAATAAAAATGGGCTTGTTTCTTGCGTTTCAGTTGAGCAGTCGAGTTTTTTAGATTTTTTATAATTACTTTTTTTCCACTTTATAATATTAGTTTATATGTATGTTGAAGTAATAATCATCGTTAGAATATGGCAATCATAACATGAGATACTGTCCAAATCTAAAATTTACTTCTTATCTAGTCTAGTCTTTCAGTCAATAATAAGCGTCATATTGTTTTATGAATGTACCGATAAATGTTTCAAATTAAGGGCTTTTCACAGCTTTAGCCTTAAAAAATAGATTAGTCTATAAACATGGTGGCAATTAGCAATTAAAATTGTAATTGTTCTCGTCCTAATTGCCTATTTTCTTCGGCACTGAATTTAGAGTAAGCTGAAAGTGTAAGAAAAGCACCTCTAATGGTGTTTTTATTGTTATTTAAAACAATAAATATAATTTAGCGAGTTTTAATAAAGTAACTTACTGTAGGTAAGGTAAACTAAATATTACCTATAACAGGGCTTTCCTAACTGTGCGTCGCGACGCCCTGGGGCTCCGCGGTATTATTCCAGGGCCGTCGTGAGGCTATCTAAATGTTTTATTTTTATATTTTGTTCTTTATTTTCTAATAAAAAATTTATATGCTATTTGGAGTTTTTCTGACAAATCGTTATTAGGAGGCCAGAACTACAACTATTAGGTAGCAATGCCAGGGCGTTGCAAAAATACGACAACTTTCCAAAGGCATCACAGTTAAAATAAATTTGGGAAGCCCTGACCTTATAGGTAAAATAATCAACCTAACGAGATAACGTTCAAAATGCAAGTCTCTCCATGAGAGGGATAGGCCGTAACCAGAGAGCGGTTTTATAGTCTTTGGCCGTAAGAGCGGGGGCACACGATGCGTTGCGTCGGCGCCGCATCGCAAAGTTTTCACCGTATCGGCGAGCACACGAGCGGTGCAGCGTCGCAACGTTGTTATGTCGCAGCGGCGCCGCTGGTATCGTTGGACAGTCTGTTAATAAAAATGGATCATAAAAGACGTCTAATTTTGGACCTACTATTACGCCACCGCCGAAACCCTCAATCACAATAAACAAAAAACTAAGAAAAAACGAAAAGAGCGAGCATGTGCCGTACATGCTCGCTCTTTTCGTTTTTTCTTAGTTGTTTTTCTTTGTTGTCCCTTGTGACGCATATACAACTGAGCGGTGCCACTCCGGCGTCGCAACGCATTCACCCCTCCCCGCCTCGTCTCGGTGTGTTGCAAGTCCGGTGCGGCGCCGCAGCGCATCGTGTGACATGCCTCTGATATTACTATGTAAGACGACGCAGCGACACCGCTCCGGCGCCGCACCGCCGCCGCAACGCATCGTGTGCACAGAGCCTAACCCACCACGCGGACAAAGTGTGGATAGTAAATATCGGATTTTGCGGTCCATGTTTTTTTCACCGTTTTGTAAGCAATACTGATAATGAAATTTACACAATTCGGGTTCAAACCCACGACCTACAACTAGTAAGTCGTGCCTGTAACCACTGCGCCACCAGTGTTCTAAAAATATTATCTATGTTGATTCATTTCAAGTTATAATAAAACATTTTATAAAATGATTATTTCTGAAACTTCAACCTCTTCTTTAAACCGTTATACTCATTATGCTAATAAAGATTTTCAAAACGAAATCTTCATTAAGAAAAAAAAAAAAATACTCTTACTCTTTGTGGCTTCCTGCTACTAAGCAGGAAATCGTTAAGAAAATATATTTCCGTTCATTTTCCTTTGAGATATCTCTATGGTAATTTTCCCTGGTGGACTATTAATTATACGGATTAAATTAATATAATCGATGTTCTTTTCTTTATAGAAAACTATTACAATGCAGCGTTATCTTATAACTGGATTTAATTTAATTGTTTCGGCTAAGGAGTGGAATTCCCTGCCGGAGTCTGTGTTTCCTGATAGTTATAACCTGGGAGTCTTTAAGTCAAGAGTGAATAGGTTACTTCTAGGCAAGCGTGCTTCATCTTCCACCACCTACCACATCATCGCTCAACATCAGGTGAGATTATGGTCAAACGCAAGCCTATCAACTATGAAAAAAAAACTAATTTTTTGATGGATAAAATATTTTTTATAGATTAGGTATAGTTTATACTTGCACGGTATGGACAAGCCCATTTAAATCTGTGAGCATCTTTCCTCCAAATAATTTTGAATTTGAATTTGAATTTGAAAGATCGCCTCAAACTGAAACCTACAAGGTTCCCATATAATTTAACCAGTATAGATTGTATGAACTTCAAAAGAGACGGACCCCTGAGTTTTTTTTTCGGTTTTTCTTCTCAGGGTAGTCAGTTAAGAAACACCGGCCTCATTTAGTTTAAATTTAATAACCTATTTACAAAATAAAAATCATTTATCAATAAAAAAACGATAGTTGCACTAATCAATTTTTCAGTGACGTACGCAATTGTATTGCATTAACTTTCGCTAAGGCTTTTCTCCAAAAAGCTAAATTCAATTCGAGAAACCTAATTACATGACAAGCAACATGCTAAACTAATCGTATTTGAGCGACTGTTAATCTACTTCAATACGCTTATAGCAAAGTTACTATCTGAAAAGTTCGTAAAATCCTCAAAATGATCCCAAAATAAGTTTATTTTGGGTTCTACGAACGAAGATGCGCATTATTTGAATAAATAGGATAAATAATATATACTTTGTATTTTTAAATATGGTTGGTATAGTTTAGTAGGTATATTTAAGTACTCCTGCAGGCTCCAGCGCAAGTGTGCGAGGGAACACGGGTTGGCTTTTAGTCAGTTAGAGTCTCACAGACAACTTCTGGAGCGGGCCCCAGGGCGGAGAAAATCCCACGTGGTGGATTCAGGCCTGGTTGCCAGCAGTATGAACGTAAAGCTGAATTATTATCATTCGTTATTTTTCGCATAATTGTACAGTGAAACTTCTGAACTTACTTTGTTTTGTCACCAATGTACCAGCTATCAAGTTCGCATAAAAACCCCTGCGATAACGTAATACACATATTATTCTTTTAGATTTTTCGCGTGAAACAAACGTATTAATACTATTTATTGACTTTTTGTTGTTGATAGCTGTTTATAAATTCATGTGAAATATGGCTAAAAAAATAAAAATTTGTGAAAGTGTCGTAGTGATCATCAAGTGCTATATGATTTTTAGTGTATTTATTAATATAACAGGTATTTCATATATTATTACGTAACACGAGATTTTCTTACGAAAATTTCACGGTCCAGTTGTTTCAGGCACGACTTATGATCTGTTGGTCATGAGTTCGAAACTAGGCAGACATATTACTTTGTGTAATTTTGAACATCACCATTGATATCAAAACAGCAAAGGAAAATATTATGAGGAAACCGGCGTGTCCTAAGATCTAAAAGTCTGTAGACCTGTGACATCTGCGTCATGCGATAGATTACGGTTTCACTCATAGAAAGATATGATTTGACAGGCCCGTTGGTATAGTGGTCAGTGGCCCTGACTGCTATGCGCAAGGTCGTGGGTTCGATTCCCACTTAGGACAAATGTTTGTGTGATGAGCACGATCATTTGTTTTTTGTCTGGGTGTAATTTATCTATAATATGTATGTATTTAGAAATATATATGTATGTTTATCAGTTGCCTAGTACTCATACCACAAGCTCTGCTTAGTTTGGGACTAGATGGCGTTGTGTGAAAGTTGTGGAATATTATTATTATAGAAAGGAGGGCTGTGTTCAAGCAGTGGAACGCTATAGACTGGTTATGTAAAATTTATATAGAGAAGGATAGATAGATAGATAGATAGAATACTCTTTATTGTACACCAATAATTTAAACAAACACTTGATTTACAATACTGTAAAATATGGTTACAATGGTGGTCTTATCGCTGATAGCGATATCTTCCAGACAACCTTTGCATTGACTTTAAGAACATAAAACAAAGAGGGGAGGAGAAAGTCAGTGCACTTACTTCAAATATATAACATACACAAAAAGTAACTAAAGTAGTTAATATAACTATATACAACGTGTAACATAAAGGGTATATACATAACAATCGCACGCCTTCTTTGGACGGTAGCAAATAATATGGCAAGGTTTTTGTAATTCTATGTCTACATGTGTGGAACTTATTAGAAATTTCAATAGATTGATACCAGAGGCCCATTTTTTCAAATGAAGAAGAACGAAGAGAATTATCATGTTATTGGCAAGTGACGTGGAAGTTATTGACCCTCGTAGTGCTGTGACACGTTTGTTATGTATGGTTTTCAAGAAACATGTGAAACCGATAATTTGGTATCAATTCTTTGAGTCACTCATTTTGAGCTGAAACTGTGCATAGAGACTCCATACCAGATGTTGTCTTCAGTCCTTTTGGATAGATATGGGGTATCCGTTACACGTTGTATATAGGTATATATAATAAAATACAATACATAAATAAGTATAAATAAATATATGTGTTTTGTATATATAAATATGTCATGAGGAGAGAAATACAGGGTAAAATCAGAGGAGTGTATAAAACTGATTGACAACAGAGCTTTTAAAAGCAGCAGGTGACTGCGCTTGTCTAACTGACTTAATTAATAATGCAATAATTTGAATGATGGTCAAATTTCTGCCACCAGATTATTTAATCGCTTGCAGCGTGTTTTCCTGTTAACATATAATTACCTTAATTAAAACAATTACAATAATTAGAACTTAAAAGTTCACCAACTTTAATTTTTTTGTTACAGTATCTTCAGCCCAACTGCGATCTAATGATTATAGCAAAGACGTAAGTTTTTAATGACTAACTATACGTTTTGCGTGGCTCCACTCTATTTTTTATAAGAAAGAAAGAAAAATCCGCAGGGCAGACATGTATCGGTATAAGTTATAACAATGTGCCTTCTTCCCAATGATAACAATGAGATAAACAATTTTTATCATCTTTACTAATATTATAAAGCAGAAAAGTTTGTTTGTTTGTTTAAACGCGCTAATCTTCGTAAGTACTTGGCGGATTTGGATGAAAAATCATCGATCATTTAGGACCTGACCAAAATATGAAACGACCACCAATGACTGATATGTCAATAATAGTGACTTATGTGTATCGTCGCCTTAGAGTGAAAACCTCGGGAGTACATTTTTGTCCAAATTTTTTTTCGAACATCAGCGCACATCCTAATCTCTCTAATATATTCATTCGATACTCGAAACGCTATCTATGAAAGTAAGAGAGAGTCTTTTGAGAAGTTTCTTTGAGAAGTTGTTTTTTTTATTGCTAAAACGTTATTTTTTACACTTTTTAGTAGGTCGATTTGTAATTTATCTAGTTACAAAAACCAAACTGTCAATTGCTTATCACCTTTTACATAATATTGCTATTCCAGATGCAGAGTCGTCAATTTTTGAGTAGTTCTCCTGGAACCTGATGGTGAAGACCATCAGCTGTACTTCACCATATGTATTATGACGAGCATAGAGTGCCTAGCATCCATATTCAAGTAATCAAATCGCAATCCACGAAATACTTATTATTGAGTAATTTCAGTAGCCATATGTGGTCCTCATCATCAGTTCCACTTCCCCAAATGGTGCTTTTCGAGAGCAACTCGAGAGTTCCCTCGATTTCTCCATGATCCCATCATCAGATCCTAACGTTATGACAATGGGACCAACTAGAAAGTATACCCTTTCAAATAAAAAAATAATTTTCCAAATCGGTCCAGCCGTCTTTGAGTTATGAGGCAACATATATAAAAAAAAGTTCAAGTTGAATTGCATGAGAACCGCCTCCTTTTTTGGAGTCGGTTAAAAAGAACTGAAATAATCAATGATAATAATTGTGGTGTTTGAGTGAGAGGGCGTGTGTTGTATTAGGAGTAGTGTAGAATGTATGCGTGAGTAGTGTAGGTATATACCTACACTACTCACGCATTGTGAAATTGAGGAGTGTATATGAGTATGCGCGTGTGAATAAAATGAAGGGAGTTATGATTTAGGCATACGGTAAGAGCAGTTTTTCAATTTCGTCATTATGATTTCGCCACCAGCCATTTTTTACTGTGTTTTTGGAATGTTAGTAGTTTAAAGTGTAGATGCGGATAAACTTATTGATATCATTATATTATACTATATAAAGCTAAATTACCACTCACTGACTGACTGACTCACTCATTGACATAATTGTTCTCCCAGATGGTGGATGGGGAGGTGGGTATATTTTGACAGATTCGTAAACAAGTAACTCTGAAACCTACGGGAAAAGTGCCAAACCTCCCCTTTTCACCCCCCTTCTCCCGCCTCCCTATCGTATCTCGGAAACTACGAGACCCGTATTTTTTGTTTTTTACGGATTCGTATAGAGGAGGCTCGGTAAAGTAAAAACCATTTTTCAAAGTCCCCCCCCCGCCCCCCTTCTCCCCCCCTTTAGGCGGATCTCGGAATCTAAGAGACTTGGAACATTTTTTTTTTCAGATTCATTTAGAGGGGCAATGCTTTAGTCGAAATACTTGTGCAACCCCCCCCCATCACCCCCCCCTCTTTTTTTTTTTTTTTTTTTTCTCAAGCTCGCGAGGTGCTTGCACCTCGCGCAACACGCAAATACCAATTTCTTTTTTCACAAGCACGCGAGGTGCTTGCACCTCGCGCAACACGCAAATACTAGTTATATTATATAAAGCTAAATTACCACTCACTGACTGACTGACTCACTCATTGACATAATTGTTCTCCCAGATGGTGGATGGGGAGGTGGGTATATTTTGACAGATTCGTAAACAAGTAACTCTCAAACCTACGGGAAAAGTGCCAAACCTCCCCTTTTCACCCCCCTTCTCCCCCCTCCCTATCGTATCTCGGAAACTACGAGACCCGTATTTTTTGTTTTTTACGGATTCGTATAGAGGAGGCTCGGTAAAGTAAAAACCATTTTTCAAAGTCCCCCCCCCCCCGCCCCCCTTCTTCCCCCCTTTAGGCGGATCTCGGAATCTAAGAGACTTGGAACATTTTTTTTTTCAGATTCATTTAGAGGGGCAATGCTTTAGTCGAAATACTTGTTAAACCCCCCCCCATCACCCCCCCCTCTTTTTTTTTTTTTTTTTTTTCACAAGCTCGCGAGGTGCTTGCACCTCGCGGAACACGCAAATACTAAACCCCCCCGTCACCCCCCCCCCCTTTTTTTTTCTTTTTTTTTGTCACAAGCACCGAGGTGCTTGCACCTCGCGCAACACGCAAGTACTTTTTTTTTTCACAAGCACGCGAGGTGCTTGCACCTCGCGCAACACGCAAATACTAAACCCCCCCCATCACCCCGCCCCAATTTTTTTTTTTTCACAAGCACGCGAGGTGCTTGCACCTCGCGCAACAGGCAAATACTAGTTATACTATATAAAGCTAAATTACCACTCACTGACTCACTCATTGACATAATTGTTCTCCCAGATGGTGGATGGGGAGGTGGGTATATTTTAACAGATTCGTAAACAAGTAACTCTCAAACCTACGGGAAAAGTGCCAAACCTCCCCTTTTCCCCCCCCTTTTCCCCCCCCCCTATCGTATCTCGGAAACTACGAGACCCGTATTTTTTTCTTTTTACGGATTCGTATAGAGGAGGCTCGGTAAAGTAAAAACCATTTTTCAAAGTCAAAAATAGTTTTAAAGTTTTAAAAATACGTCAGTGGCAACCGTCTCAAGAAACATCGTTTGAATAATATGGCAAAATAATTTCTCCGCAAAAATAAAAGTAATGATAGCATTTTAACATCCAATCGGAGGCATCCAATGTTTTAATCACTAGTGAGATTCGAGAAGAAATTCATAAGTTTTTTAAGCGGGATGATGTTAGCAGAATGTGCCCTGGTAAGAAAGATTGCCTCAAGGGAGGCAAACAAAAATGGTCGCTTCTAGAATCGTTAAAAAACTTGCATCCTCTATTTTGTACTGAGACTGGAATTCAAGTATTTTATTCAACACTTTTAAGAGCAAAACCTTATTGGGTAGTGCATCCTATAAAAAGACATCGCGATACTTGTCTTTGTGTTAGGCACGAAATTTTTGAATATAAATTGAACTGACTAGGAGAGCTGCCCCATAATTCTACATCTCAATGTATAAAAGCGTATAGCTGTGACATTACTTCTTACGATTGTTTGTTTGGTTTGTGTGGCGATTGCAAGGAGAAACTAGAATCTGTAAGTAATGAAGTAGTTCAATACTTTCAGTGGCAAGTAAAAAAAGAAGATCGAACCATAAAAGGAGAGAAGACGGCACGGTGAAAGATTTGAAAATGTCTTTAGCTGCGGATATTTCTCCAATGAAAAAACATATTTATGGAATTAGCGAAAATTTGAAGGCCAAAAGAGAACTGAAAGACAATTTAAAAGAAACAGAGATAATAATTCAAATCGATTTCGCTGAAAATTACATGTCAAAATATAGGAAAGAGATTCAATCAATTAGATTCTGAGCTTCAAAAGGACAGTAATCTATCCACACAGGTGTTTTATATGCCAAAAATGATACGTCTCTGGAAACTGTTCCATTTGCCACTGTGAGTGATAATTTAGACCATCAGGCTCATGCTGTATGGGATCATCTGAAATCATCGCTACAGAAAATATTAAGTGCCAGGCCTCACGTAAATACCCTTCACGTGTTTTCAGATGGATGACATCCCAGTATCGAACCCGGACTAATATTTATTTACAGTTAAAAACCTTAATAGATCAATTTCCGCAAATTACTGCTTAAACGTGGACATTCAGTGAACCAGGTCTTTAATGTTTATGGTTATTAGATTATAGGTTTAAATTTCCATTTTTCTTTTCTCATGTTCCTCATTCCTTATTATAAAGAAAGGTATAATATTACTGTAAATGTATATTATATTCATACATGACGTAGGTATGTCAAAAACCGGATATTATGTGTTTTCAGCAAACGTTATTGTTATTTAGGGTACTTGGCTGTCATTTTGGGAACACTCCCATCATTTCCGGGAACATCACAAAAACGGCAAATAAATCACTTAATAAGTAATCTTAGAGTTAAATCATGCATATATAAGATAAAATGACATTTGAACTTTGGTATTTATATTATTAATATACTACAAATTGCAAGAATATTTATAATAATTTGAAGTATCGTAGTAGAAATTACGCTGATTGAAAATTTATGTAGAGTAACTTAAAAATAATTGTTTTGATTTAAAAAATATTCAAAATAACAATATTTTTCTATTTAGCAAGAGATTTATTACAATTTATTGAAGATCATTCTTAAATACATCGATTAATATTTATTATAAAAATTATTTTAAAGTGTTCCCGAAATGACTTACGACTCTGGCATTATTCTTATAAACAGGTAGAATTTCAAAAATATGTATTTTTGTGCGTGCCTATTCACAGAAAAGTTTCATGACAAATGACACAACAGACTCCTCGTGTTAGTTTTCTTCAAAAGGATACTTAATTTTTCAGATTTTTCAAAACCTAAAATGCTCACCTCTCTGATTTTGACCCATATAATAAATTACCTAAAGACTGGAAGAATTTGAATTTGTATTTGTTTAAAAAAACATTACGCAACTTTTTGGCAGACAAAACGTATTATACTATAAACGAATTTCTGGCGGAAAAAAATATTGTTAATATATAGTTTTAATTTTAAGTATTTTTAGATTAAGTAGTAACGTAGTTTAATATTGTAATCCTGCTTTAAAGCTATGTATACTTTTCTTTTATTTTTTGTATTTTTGCATGCCTGATGGTAAAATATGGTTGAGCTTTATTTTCTTTTTGTTTATGTCACCACAATATTATGTTGTAAAACCCATATTTGCAAATAAAACACATCTTTATCTTTAATATATAAAATTCTCGTGTCACAATGTTAGTTATCTTACTCCTCCGAAACGGCTTTACTGATTTTTGCCAAATTTTATATGCTTATTCAGTAGGTCTGAAAATCGGCTACTATCTATTTTTTTGGGTAGGGGTAGGGTAGGGTAGGGGTAGGGTACGGGTAGGGTTGGTGTAGGGTAGGAGTAGGGTAGGGGTAGGGTAGGGCAGTGTAGGTGTAGGGTAGGGGTAGGGTAGGGGTAGGGTAGGGGTAGGGTAGGGGTAGGGTAGGGGTAGGGTAGGGGTAGGGTAGGGGTAGGGTAGGGGTAGGGTAGGTGTAGGGTAGGGGTAGGGTAGGTGTAGGGTAGGGGTAGGGTAGGGGTAGGGTAGGGGTAGGGTAGGGGTAGGGTAGGGGTAGGGTAGGGGTAGAGTAGGGGTAGGGTAGGGGTAGGGTAGGGGTAGGGTAGGGGTAGGGTAGGGGTAGGGTAGGGGTAGGGTAGGGGTAGGGTAGGGGTAGGGTGGGGGTAGGGTAGGCGTAGGGTAGGTGTAGTGTAGGGGTAGGGTAGGGATAGGGTAGGGGTAGGGTAGGGGTAGGGTAGGGGTAGGGTAGGGGTGGGGTAGGAGTAGGGTAGGGGTAAGGGTAGGGGTAGAGTAGGGGTAGGGTAGGGGTAGGGTAGGGGTAGGGTAGGGGTAGGGTAGGGGTAGGGTAAGGGTAGGGTAGGGTTAGGGTAGGGGTAGGGTAGGGGTAGGATAGGGGTAGGGTAGGGGTAGGGTAGGGTAAGGGTAGGGTAGAGGTAGGTTAGGGTTAGGATAGGGTAGGGGTAGGGTAGGATATTGGTAGGGTAGGGTAGTGTAGGGTTTGGGTAGGGTAGGGGTAGAGTAAGGTATGGGTAGGGTATCGGTAGGATAGGGGTGGTGGTATAGGTTGGGTAGGGGTAGGATACCACGCGAACGAAGTCGTGGCGGGTCAGCTATCCATACTATCCATACTTCCATACTAATATTATAAATGCGAAAGTAACTCTGTCTGTCTGTCTGTCTGTCTGTCTGTTACCTTTTCACGCCTTAACAGCTGAACCGATTTACATGAAATTTGGCATGGGGATAGTTGAGAACCCTGGGAAGGACATAGGATAGTTTTTATCCCGATGTAAGGTTCCCGCAGGATAGTTTTCGAATTGTATCTTTGTTGCTCTTTCACGCAAAAACTACTGAACGGATCTCAATGAAATTTGGTAAGGAGATAGTTGACATCCAGTAAAAACACATAAGCCACTTTTTATCCCGGAATTCCTACGGGTTTGGGATTTACGCGGGGAAAACCTCCCACTCGAACGAAGTCGCGGACAAAAGCTATCCATACTTTAAATTTCAGAATGTCAAAGAGTTCAAAAGCTTTTTCCTAGATGTCTTATGAACCGGGGCTGCGGGAATGTTCTAACGAGATACCGCTGCCCCGGAACGCAAGAGCAGTTGAAAGAACAGGGTCGGTTTTTAGTCAGTAGATGTCTAACCACTGCTCCACCCAGAGTGGGAGAAGTCATTCGACGATTATCCCACCCGAAAAAAAATTGTCTTATGAACGCACAGGCTTAAGCTAACAGCTGATATGTCTACTCGTAGTAATGTGTATAATTACGTACCATGTGTGGAAACTCTCCAGACTTATCACTATGACCTCCGCTTACCCGAACACGTGGGCGATTGTTACCATTATTATACCATGCATAACCTGCCAAAAAAACGTTTTGTTACTCAGATGTTAATTCAGTTTAGGAATTCCCTCTCATAGAGGCTTGTGTCTAAGCAGCAGGAAAATTATAGTTTTAGTATGTTCTGCATATCTGTAATGTGTACTGCTGCACCCAAGTTTTTACACCATTTCGTATAAAATATATTTTGTTCCGAACGAGTGTGTAAAACACTTTCTTATGTGCCTTGAAGCGGTGGGGCAGGAAACAGTATATAAGTAAGGGTTTTTAAAAGTGATGTCACTTACATTGTTTTATCATTTGATTTCTTTCGTATCTCATTTTCATTTCCCAAATGTATTCGTAGCATTCTGAAACAGATAATACTTATTAAAATTGTATAAATACATCACATAGCATCATATTCACACCATTCTTATCCATCTTTATATGCCCAAAACTGTATTTTCGAATCACTTGTCTGGAAGCCCAATGTTTTTTACAATATGGTGGCTTAGCAGTTGGCTTGGAGATAAATGTTTTTCGACCTTACGTAAAGTTGTTCCAGGTCTGGTTATTTGTAAAAATGCACCCACAATACAGTAGATATTTTTAGGGTTCCAAAAACTGCTGTGGAAGTGCAATGTTTGGGAGACAGTCAAATCCAAGCTTCAGTAATGCAACTGACGCTAAAGTTAAGGAGAAAATATCGTATAAAAAGTGATCTTACTAATTTCAGAGATGCGTCGACCTCGTGCTCTAAAATCTGGTTTTGGTGAGTCGTTAAGCACACAGCGTTCCGTAATGCTATCGTATTTTCCGTCCGGATTGAATGTAACTTTCTGTTTAATAAGGTAGTATCTTAATAGATAATAATTTAAGAAAGAAATACATTAAAAGTTCTATATGGTGGCGACAAAGAAGTAAAAAAATACTTAATGGTTTACTTTTTGGACTTGCCCTTGCTTCGTTACCCCGAACCCATTTATCGTCTTGCTAAAAAAATTAAAAATGATTATATTTATTTATATGTAGGTATGTCCGCCGGGTCCATATTGGCTCACCTCAAGTTCTTTAACCGAAATTGTTCTTCCTAATGATTTGTAATCCGAATGATCACTCTTCCTAAAATTTTTCATCCTAAAGTTTTCATTCATACTATTTGTAGTGCTACCGGCGATGTTCATAACACTCATTTTTCCGAAAATTGTAATTAATAATATCATTGATAAATGATAAATGATCTTTATTTTGCAAATTGGTTATTAAATAACACTTTTACACGTCATTTTTTTCCGTAAATATTAACTAGATGAGGCCGGTGTTTCCTAACTGACTACCCTGAGAAGAAACACCGAAACAAACTCAGGGGTCCGTCTCTTTTAAAGTCCATACAATCTACACTGATTTAATTGATGTGTTCTGATAAAAAACAGTAGGAGTTTAAATATATTTAAATTAATTATGTCTTTGGCATTGTTCGTCAGGTCGTTGAGCTCCTTAGTAGTCCAAAGTTGAGCTTACAGACTAACTGACAAAGGCTTGCATTGACGGGACGGGTCTACTTAAATCTGTTTGGTCTTTCCTCAAAAGGCCATTTCAGACTAGCCTACATAATCCTCATAAACGATTGTGAATATGTGCATTATGTAGGTTTTTTCTTTTTTTTTTTATTCGAGTTAAACATAATAAATTGTCTGGCAGTTTGAGTGCTTTTTGCGGCCTACCCAAAGGTCCTTACCTTGGTATTGTTCGTCAAATCGTTAAGCTCCTTGTTCTAAGTTGAGCTATTCGTCATTTGACAAATGCTTGCACTGTATGGACAGGCCCACTCAAATCTGTGAGCATCTTTCTTCAAAAGACCGCCTCAGACTGAAACCTACAAGATTCCCATATAATTAAATCAGTGTAGATTGTATGGACTTTAAAAGAGACGGACCCCTGAGTTTGTTTCGGTGTTTCTTCTCAGGGTAGTCAGTTAGGAAACACCGGCCTCATCTAGTTAATATTTACGGAAAAAAATGACGTGTAAAAGTGTTATTTAATAACCAATTTGCAAAATAAAGATCATTTATCATTTATCAATGATATTATTAATTACAATTTTCGGAAAAATGAGTGTTATGACCCAACGAGCACATTAGTGGAAATAGCAGCCTATTTTGTTACTTTGGGCTGTAAAATGGCGCTTTAAGGGTTCAAAAAGCAGTTCAGAGTTGCATATCTGCATCCGTAAACGTCTATAGTTATAAAAGTTACTTAAGGTGCTATAAGCTGAATCAAATACCACCCTAGCCTTCACAGTAGTCCACGGTAGAACTCATTTACCACTTACACCTTTATATGAGAGTTACGAAGGTCATTCTGCCACTCACAGCGGTACAGAGGTTTCCATTGTAACTTTTATAGGTTATAGTTATAGTAACCACTATTATACTACTAGAAGTTCCATTATAGAAATAATAGAAACTCTTATGCATACTATAGTTACAAAAAAATCATCAGTGTAACTAAGGCCTTTAGTAGCAATAGTCATTCCTTGCAGGCTCAATCCATTCGCCATTTTACAGCCGCTTTTGTAACTATTATAACACATTTAAAAACACTAAACACTAAACAATAAAAATGGATGCTAAACGAATAAGTACGTAACTACATATTATAACCTCAAAAACAAGAAAATAGGAGCTTTTTGTGGCTGTGAGTTGCACTAGGGTAACAAAAATCACTGGAAGCGTTAGAAGGGTGAAAATTAGCGCTATGATTCTCAAATGGGAGTTATTAGAGCTCAAACTGCAGGTTATGACTACATTACAATGACGCCATGATTTTTTAAGAAAACTTATAATTCACTTGCAAAATTGAGTTGATATACATTGGTTTTTTAGTTAAATGTGCATTAAATGTACCGGTAAACAATCGGCCACTTGCAAATAGTAAGTTATCGACACGTAAAAATATGGAAATAAAATGTATTCTGTATAACAAATAAAAAATATCACATATCTTTTATTATTTTTTTAAATATCATAAAAGCGCGTTAAAATTACTCAAAAATTATCTTATATATCTACAGTAAACTGGACAGCGTTTTAAGTATCTTTATATATCTTGCTAATACAGAATACAAACTTTTACTTCTTTTTGTTTTATTTTCATGATGGCGACGAAAACACTTTACCAAACTATTACAAATAATGTCAACTGAAGATATAGAATAAAGAACTATAATCAATTCATTCGTTCAAAGTAGTTCAAAATCATTCAAAAGTAGAGCTATGAGAGCTTTAGTATAGCGTTAATAAATCGTTATAGCTATTAAGGAACCTTTATGCAACCGTTATGCAGGTTAAATGGAACTTTAGGTTGCATAAAATGGCGCCCAAATAGCGCTAAAGCGGCTGCTTTAAGTCTGTAGTAGACGCTCTAGCGCTTACGTCTATTACCATAAGTAATAATCGGATACGCTCTAAAGCCCTAATGCAGCCCATTTGTGCTAGTTGGGGAACATCGCCGGTAGCACTACAAATAGTATGAATGAAAACTTTAGGATGAAAAATTTTAGGAAGAGTGATCATTCGGATTACAAATCATTAGGAAGAACAATTTCGGGTAAAGAACTTGAGGTGAGCCAATATGGACCCGGCGGACATACCTACATATAAATAAATATAATCATTTTAAAGTTGTGTTTTAATTTTTTTAGCTAGACGATAAATGGGTTCAGGGTAACGAAGCAAGGGCAAGTCCAAAAAGTAAACCATTAAGTATTTTTTTACTTATTTGTCGCCCCCAGAAATACGTGAATACCCATATTATCTAAAGAACATATAGAACTTTTAATGTATTTCTTTCTTAAATTATTATCTATTAAGATATTACCTTATTAAACAGAAAGTTCCAGTCAATCCGAACAGAAAAAACTATATCATAACGGAACGCTGTGTCATTGTCGACTCACCAAAACCAGATTTTAGAGCACAAGGTCGACGCATCTCTGAAATTAGTAAGACCACTTTTTTATACGATATTTTCTCCTTAACTTTAGCGTCAGTTGCATTACTGAAGCTTGGATTTGACTGTCTCCCAAACATTGCACTTCCACAGCAGTTTTTGGAACCCTAGAAATATCTACTGTATTGTGGGTGCATTTTTACAAATAACCAGACCTGGAACAACTTTATGTAGGGTAGACAAATATTTATCTCCAAGCCAACTGCTAAGGCACCATATTGTCAAAAACATTGGGCTTCCAGACAAGTGATTCGAAAATGCAGTTTTGGGCATAAAAAGATGGATAGAATGGTGTGAATGTGATGCTATGTGATGTATTTATACAATTTTAATAAGTATTATCTGTTTCAGAATGCTACGAATATATTTGGGAATTGAAAATGAGATACGAAAGAAATCAAATGATAAAACAATGTAAGTGACATCACTTTTGTAAACCCTTACTTATATACTGGTTCCTGCCCCACCGCTTCAAGGCACATAAGAAAGTGTTTTACACACTCGTTCGGAACAAAATATATTTTTTTCGAAATGGTGTAAAAACTTGGGTGCAGCAGTACACATTACAGATATGCAGAACATACTAAAACTATAATTTACCTGCTGCTTAGACACAAGCCTCCTCCTATGGGAGGGAATTCCTAAACTGAATTAACATCTGAGTAACAAAACGTTTTTTTGGCAGGTTATGCATGGTATAATAATGGTAACAATCGCCCACGTGTTCGGGTAAGCGGAGGTCATAGTGCTAAGTCTGGAGAGTTTCCACACATGGTACGTAATTATACACATTACTACGAGTAGACATATCAGCTGTTAGCTTAAGCCTGTGCGTTCATAAGACAATTTTTTTTCGGGTGGGATAATCGTCGAATGACTTCTACCACTCTGGGTGGAGCAGTGGTTAGACATCTACTGACTAAAAACCGACCCTGTTCTTTCAACTGCTCTTGCGTTCCGGGGCCGCGGTATCTCGTTAGAACATTCCCGCAGCCCCGGTTCATAAGACATCTAGGAAAAAGCTTTTGAACTCTTTGACATTCTGAAATTTAGAACAAAAGCAAACTTAGTACCTACTTAACAAGTTATCTAAACATTTATATAAATTAAATAAAGTAATTTTTATATGACTGCCATCCTTGTGTGATTCCCTAGCCATCGATCAGATGTTGATGAGCCTTAGGCAGGATGTTGAGAAGGCGCAAGAGGGTTTATGAACCATGAGTGAAGTCACAAGCAACAGCTGGTTAAATATATGTACATACATATAAATTATCAGAAATCCAGTTGATTCTCTCCGTGAAATAACAGATAATTATTATTTGTATGCGATGTTAATTTTCTTTTTCAACCGACGACGACAAACAATGGAGGAGGTTATCAAGTCGACGAGTATATTTTTTTTATGTATGATCACCGATTACTCGAAGACGGCTGAACCGATTTGGAAAATTCTTTTTTTGTTTGAAAGGATATATTTTGAAATTGGTCCCATTGTCACCAAGTCAGGATCTGATGATGGGATCCTGGAGAAATCGAGGGAACTCATCAAATATTATAGGCACACATATAGTGATTTGAGTATTTTTTATAGTAACTTGTGTAGTTGCATTCGAAAAGCACCATTTGTGAAGTGGACCTGATGATGAAGACCACAGATGGCCACTGGAACTACTCAATATATAAGTAGGAATAATAAGTATTAGTTCATGTGTTCCGCTTCGATTACTTGAATGTGGTTATTAACCACAATATGCTCGTCACAATGCATATTGTGAAGTGAAGCTGATGATGAACATTGGGAAAAGCAATATTCTGTAAATGATTATAAGTAGTTGACATTTAGGCTTTTGTAACTAGGTAAATTAAAAATCGACCAACTGAAAAGAGTGAAATGTAAACTTTTACCAAAAAATTAAACCACTAGTCGGTGTCTTTAGTTTTGTATTTTTGTTTTTGGCACCGACTTCCAAAATTAAAGTTATTTTTCACTTTGCAGTGTTTTTTGGGAGTTGGTTTCAATTTTTTGGTAAAGAGTTTTTTTTATACAAAAAATTCCTAGTAATAAAACAATCATTTTTTGTTTTAATAATTTCAAAGTATTTTCTTGTTCTGTTCCGATTACAAAAGTAATTTAATCAGGGAAAACTACAATATTGGAAAACACTTTCTATAAAATAACCAAGTCATCATGATTTTTTAAGAGGTTTAACTTATCCAATATACCAGGGTGCCATAGGCTGGCAGACGTCAATAGGAAAATGGACCTTCAAATGCGGCAGCTCCCTCATCAGCTCGAAGTTCGTGCTGACGGCGGCTCATTGCTCTCGCGCCTCTTCTCGAGACCAGACTATTGCTAATCCTGTGCCGAAGATCGTGAGGTTTGGCAAGAATATCATTGATGTGGTTAGTTCTATGTATTTTTTTTACCATCCTTGCAACCAAGACTTGGGCGTATGAGTGATTATAAGCTTAATATATGTATAGTATACTTACTGCCTCTTAGTGTTATAATAGAACAAAAGAATACTGATACAACCTAGCTCTATACTGTTTACAGCACATACATAACAAGAAAATAAATTAATAGTTTAAAAATCACTAAACAAACACGCTTCTATAAATGCACGTAAAAACAAAAAAAATGTTCCCGTTTTTTCTTTTTTTTGTAGTCTCCGTTTTCATTGTGTTGCTGTTTCTTTTTTTGTAGTTTTGCCATATTATTCCCAGGAGTAGTGAATTGTCCAAAGTCCATTACGTGGCCTTTCTCACAAGTGCAAACACGACTATGATACGATATTCCATCATGGAATGCCAGTGCCTATCTTCCTGCTTCATCATCAGACCTTGAAACCTAATCGTGGTCAAAGCTCATTACAAGATTTTTCTAAGAAATCCAAAACAGCTAGGATACGATTTTCCATCATGAAGTTCCAGTTCATATCTTCCGGCTCCATCATCAGATCAGTTCGACAGTACCATATTATTGTATTGCCATCAGAACTACATACAGCTGCCAATTTTCATTACACTACGACCCTTAGAAGATGGTTAAATTAGTTACCTTAGATTCCATTACATAGACCTAATAAAAGCGTGTTAAAAAGAATACAAACAATGATTTTTTCTCACCAGCCCTGTGAGAGTCACGGCCTATGACGTCAGAAGCCAATTCGGACTTCTCTTTCTAATTATAGCATTGTAGCTTTATAACTGTACTTAAAGACCATAGCCCTTGGGTCACCAGAAGTTTTACCCAGCGTTACGTTAAACGTACGTATTTTTGTAACAAGGGCTCCACGGACCACTTTTAAGACCCCTAAAAGCTCGAAGATATAGTTGTCAGTACGGTTACCATATTAGTTAAATAATTCAGCCTTATTTTTCGTTTCGTTTAGACTGCTGGCGCACAGGCCTCTTCTCAGACCCAGTGTGTATTGGTAGATATCACATGTATTCAGTCCGAGGTTACCATATTTACGCATGAATATTACGCATCTTATTTTTTTAAATTGAATATAGGTTCGCGTTTGACCACTATGTCACCTGATGGTAAGTAATGATGTGGTCGAAGATGGAGCACGCTTACGTAAAATTAACCTATTCATTCTGGACTTACAGACTCCTAGGTTGTAGGTGTCGTGAAACACAGACTCCGGCAGGGAATTCCACTCCTTAGCCGTACGCATAATGAAGGTATTCCCAAAACGTTTTGTGCGTATGGGTGGGATGTCCACCACGTAACGATGGCGCTTCGCTGTTGGTCTCGTAGTCCGATGATGGAACGGGTTCGGCGGAATTAGATTGTGTAATTCCATCGCACACTCTCCGAAATGTAACCGATAGAAAACCGATAGACTTGCAACTCGTTGTCGGTGTTCAAGGCTCTGGAGCATTGTCTCGACCAGTGCATCGTTATCAATGAGTCTCTTGGCCCGCTTCTCGATAGACTCAAGCGCGTCCAGTTGGTATTTCGCAGATCCATCCCAAAGATGAGAGCAGTATTCCATACACAACCGAACCTGGGCTTGATACAAATTGAGCAGCTGTTCCGGTGTGAAGTACCGTCTCACCTTGGCTAGGATTCCCAACTATTTTGATGCTAACTGAGCCTTAGCCTCGATAAATGGGCCAAAATTGAGTGTGGCAGTTAAAGTCACCCCAAGAAGCTCAATATGTTCGGTTCTCGGCACGGTTACACCACGGAAAGTAGGAGCCGGTTCGAATTCTTCTTTTCCATCGTTCCCTAGTTGCTGAGGATCGTGACTCCGTAGACTGTAAACAGCACGCTTTCATTGGTTATGGTTGGTAGCCCAGCGTAGTGCAACGTTGACAGGGATACCCAGCTGCTCCGATATCTGGTGCGACCATCTCTTTGGGCTACGGCCTTTTGGTCTTTTACGCTATACTTTACCCGTCACTATCAGACGTTCAAGAGTGTCATCGCTCCTGCGAGCAATTTTTTTTCGCATATTGCGCTTTATGAGTACAATTTTATTTTCTCTTTCAGTACACAAACCGGGTTCTACCAACAGACGCCAAGATCATCAGAATCATAGTACATCCAATGTACCGTCCCCCTAGGAACTACTACGATATAGCGATGATGGAGTTACAGCACCACGTGGTATTCAGCAAATACGTTCAGCCAGTGTGTCTTTGGCCCAGGTTCGAGACTTACAGCTTGGGGACTGAAGCCACCGTCACCGGCTGGGGCGTTATGAAAAGAAGTGAGAAATAAGTTGATTAACAAACTTAGGAAATAGCAGTCAGTAGAGGGGAGCTCGTGGCTAAATAATAGTAACCGCCCGGGCCGATATTCAAGGCCTTCTTGAAGGAGATACCTCCATGCCTCGGGAACCACGTTATGCCGTTGGCTCGTACTATGTAAGTAGGTATATCAGATCATCATCATTATCTGCTCAACTATGTTGGGGTCAGCTTCCTGTCTAACCGCAAGGAGCTGACTATTAGTAACCCCCACAGCCATTAGCTGGGTAATGAAATAATGAAATAATGATGTTTATTTTGCAAATGGGTTATAAATAACACTTTTACACGTCATTTTTTTCGTAAATGTAAACTAGATGAGGCCGGTGTTTCCTGACTACTCTGAGAAGAAACACTAAAACATACTCAGAGGTCAACGTCTCTTTTAAAGTCCATACAATCTGTAGTAATCAAATCATATAAGAGCCATGTAGGCATGTAGCCTGTGGCGCCCTATCACACAGATTTGAGCAGGCCCGTCCAAACAGTGCAAGCATTTGTCAAATATCGCGTAGCTCAACTTATATCTTAAGGAGCTTCAACGATTTGACGAACAATACCAAAGTTAGGACATTTGGCTCCATGACCAGACCAGTGTTCGATTTTCTAGCTTCTGACTGACTACCCGTAACGACTTTCGAAGTTGTCTAAATGAAAGCCGCGACCAACGGCTTAAGGTGTTTTCTAAGCCACGGAGTTATCTCCTTTATGATTAAGTGAATATGGCCACCCATCCACAGGTCGACCGCGGTAAGCGTTGCTTAACCTTGAAGATCAACCCGTGCGGCTATTATTATTTAGCCACTAACTCCTCCCTAATATATGTATATTGTGTTTGTTTAAATCCGCACGTATAAGCTATTAGCTCGTTAATATAGTCACTATACGATCTGTGTGGAAACGATTACGTTTCTCCAGTTATGCAATTTGCATGGTAATATTATGATAATACCCATACCAATACCCATAGACACCATAACAACAACATAGCACAATAATGATACTGTTTTCTCACAAATTGCCTAATTACATATGTTCAAATCAAATCGATTTGAAGTATTCAAACGATTATATTACTTTGGTTTTTGGATTAATTTTTTTCGGTGGGAAAATTATCTAATGACCCTTCCCGCTTCACTGGAAGGATGTGTCAGACAGGGCCTGGACTCTTTACAATATGTTTAACTCTTTATTTATTCGCAAGGCAATTACAACAGGTTACAAATTATAATAACAAATACACATAATAGGTTTTGGCTTGATTATGACCCAGAGGGTGATTACCCTCTCGGTCATAATCAAGCCAAAACCTATAATGTGTATTTGTTGTTATTTGTCTTGTCATGTAAAAAAAAAACGACAAGCAAAGAGTAAAGTCCAGCATGGAAAGAGGCTGTTGCAACCGAAAGCTGGGCACGCCGCGATCGCAGCGATAAGTCCCCTCTGAGGAATGGCTGGAGAGATGCCATGGCGTCCTCACCTTCCGCCTGACGCAGGTTCGAATTTAGCGGGAGGACATGCCCAGGTGTCGTCATTGTTTGGACCACCTGGAGTACACGTCGCCATGGACATCGGGAATCGCATGCCGATCTCCAGCCACCGTAGGCGCGGGCTTGCGGACGGTGAGCAGGAGTAGCTCACCTTCCGGTAAGGACCAGGCCCAGGTCGCGCCTTAAAGAGACGTCAGCACTAGTGACGGTGCCCAATAGGACCATTGCCTGCCGGGGTTGCGGGAATGTTCTAACGAGATCCCGGGGCCTCGGAACTTCAGGGCAGCTGAAAGAACAAGGTGGGTTTTTAGTCAGTAGAAGTCTGCCAATCCCTTCCGCTCCACCCAGAGCGGGAGATGTCATTCGATGATTTTCCCACCCAGAAAAAGAAATGCAAAAAATACGTTCACAAGTTTTATTTATTATGTATTACTAGCTTTTGCCCGCGGCTTCGCTCGCGTGGAATTTGGTCTGCCACATAAAATTTAGTGACAAATCATTTTAATTTTTTTTAACGTAACTTCTACTCGTATCCGAAATTTCAGATGTCTAACTCCAAAACTGATGGATGGACAATTTTTGAACCCCTATTTTGAATTATCGAAATTCCATTCTTAGTGCGAGCATTTAAGCTCAGTGGTTTCGGTTGTGCATCGATCGCTGGGTGTGTTAGTCAATCAAGTTACAGTTTTATTATAAACTTCGCCTGTGTGGTGTGTTGATAAAAAGTAGCCTATATCCTTCCCCAGGCTTGAGATTATCCATATCTTTTTATCACAAACAGATCGGCATAGCCATGAAACATACAATGACTCTGATTAAAAAACGGGACCAACAGAGGTTACTTTCGTTTACTGTTCGTGTCATTTAAGGGTATGTAATGTTATTTAATTTCTTGAAATGAATTACTTCGTTCAGCAGCAGCGAGCAAAACTGAAAGGTTTAGAATAATTTGCAATTTAAGGTAATTTAAGTCAAGAGTAATTAAAGTTAAGTAATTTAAGGAAATTTAGGTCTTTAAGTCAAGAGTGAATAGGTTACTTTAGGTAAGCGTGCTCCATCTTCGGCTAATCATTATTTACCATCAAGTGAGATGGTGGTCAAACGAGAACCTATTTTCAATAAAAAAAAACAATATTTTTCGTTTTGGCGTTCCTACTTACCTGCTGCAATATACTCCTGTAAACTATGTTATTTGATTTGTTTCGTTCAGCGAAAATATGTAGATTTTGCGAGTAAGAAACACGTGAGCAAGCTACGTAGAGCTGGCCGTAGGAAAAACAGGGCATGCCTAAACGTATCCCTGCTACTTTTAAAGTTTGCCCTTGCGATTTATTGATGGTCATTGAAAATGCAACTTTAAGTGGAAACTACAAACGTTTGAAATTAAAAGGTAAGTTATTGGGTATTATTGGGTTGCGTGGTATAAGCACATTGTCACCCTTAACTTCTCTAGTTAAAATTGTGGCCCTTACAATATGCCTCCCTAGTTCAGTGACTCGCAATCTAGTACCGTTGCATAATCTCGGCGCGTCCAAGTTACGCAACAACAAAACTGGTACCTATACCAACTTTTAATTCCAGCTTATGGGACGGCACCCCGGATAGCTCCAAAGAGTTAAGAAATTCCACGGGGTAGCTCGTAGAGTCTTCGGATGACATGACTGTGTCGATGGAGTAGTAGGTTTTTGTATCGCTGCTTACTTCGTCCAATATTTTTTTATTGATTTTCGCAACTGTTTCATTTCTAGGTAATAATACGGTTCTTTCACATAACCAATTTTCATCCTGGATGTTTTGTTGCAAATTTGGAAAAACTTGAGCATTGGGTAAATGTATCGCGAGATGAGTGACAGTTGGGTGTCTTTTGTGCAGAGGTAGGCCTAAGATCCGCCACGCTGCTTCGTTACTACTAACATATCGGCCCGCTCTAAATGTTTGCACCTCATCTCTAGGATCAATGTTTACATTCCCTTGCTGGTGAATGTTTAAAATAGCCTGGTCGCTACCCTTGTTAATATATTTACAAATGTATTTTATAGCCTGTACCGTATTAAGAAACTACATTTATATGACAATTAAAAGTTTTTGATAGGAGGGGAGAATATGGGACCACCCAGCTATTGTCCACCAATATTTCCTGTGTTCTTCCCCGGGTTTTTATAACTGTCGTGCGTCCACCACTTTCTGGTGCTCTACGCCTACACAAAGATAAACTTTGTCAGTGGTTTGAGTATCTTTTAAAAGCTTCCTCGGATATTTTTTGGTACATTTTCCTTATATCACGCATGGCGATGAAGAATTGAATGCACTGCCATAAGCTCTTTGGCGATTTCTGGCCAGGCGAACCCCACAAGTCATTGTAATAAATAAATCAGGCCTCTCATAGTTACGTACGTATGTGAACGCATCTTGTGTGTATTCATGTAGGTATCTCGGGCTATTTACAAATAATGACGGGAGAATCACCATCTGACCTTAGTTATTTGGATCCAAATCCACGTAATATCGTATTGCATCTTGCAAGTGAATATAATTTTCGGCGCGCAGTTTTCTTTGATTTAAAGAAATAAACCTTAAGCGCTCAATTTCCATCTTTACATACATGTCGACCAAAAATTGATGAAGGAAGAGCCTACACCTAAGCAGCAAATTAATATCGCTGTGATGGACCATTAAGTGAAAGGCATAAAAATTTTTGCAGGATACCTTTTGTTTGGCAGTGGGTGTTTGGTAATTAGATTTATCTAAGGAATATCAATACTGCACCCTTCTTGTCCTTTCCAAAAAAATATCGGGTACTCGAGAGCGTCATAGAATCTATGAGTGTCCGGAACCCTAGTGAGCATGCCATCGCGCGCCTGTACAACGATGTCCCAAGACGTAGTTTGTTCACTACTGACTATTACAGCAGCTATTTCATTTGTAGCTGGGGCAATGAATCGCCTCTCATGTTGACCACGTGATACACGGTCTGGGTGAATCACTATTTTGAAATGATCGTTATTGATCATTCTGTCTCTAGCTGTTTTAAATTCATTCACCAAAATGTTGTGGTCATGCAGTACTCGTTGTAATTTTTAACTATGTTGTGGTCCTGCAGTACTCGTTGTAATTTTGACGTGACAACGTCTTATAATTCGATGAAGCTGGCTGCACGCACGAAAATACATGACTCATGCGGCGTTACCTCGCTCTGAGGCGTTTCATCGCTCTGAGGCGTTCCAAAGCAAATCAAATTGGATCTACAAGTTGACATTTATGTATGACTCAACGAGTCAAGTACTAGGCTATCATAAAACGGTAAGAGATGACGTCACTGTGTAGGGATTTTTTGACATTTATGTATGACTCAACGAGTCAAGTACTAGGCTATCATAAAACGCTAAGAGATGACGTCACTCTGTAGGGATTCTTCCATTGTCATGAGAAGTGCAGTAATAGTGATGTAAAATTAAAATTTTATTTTGAAAAATGCAACCATTCCATCAGTATTTTCTTATGACGTTGTCACGTTCAACTATCGTCAGTAAACCGACTTTACAGACAACCGATTTTTTTAACTATGTTTCCATTTACGCTTTGCACGCACTCAGTACGCCTATCGATTTGTGCTTCTTCGTCACCTATGAAATAAACTTGTCAAAATTGTGGTTGCAAAATGGCTGCCGGAATTAAAGAGCCGATACGGTGGTAAACTTGTCCTTGTATTGTAAAAGTTGGACAAAACCCTGGCATTGAGACAATTTTATCTGCTCCAAATGAAGTCATGAAAACACATGTTATATTTTCTTCTGTTTTTTAGAAAACGGCGAGATTCATCAGTCTTATTACAAAAAAGCTCTTTCAAAGGTTGAACTGGCTCATCTATAGAAGGAATGGCTACTTTATCACCGGAACAACACATACCTGCTATTTCCTCTTTCCACTTAAACTTGCTCCGCAATATTTGCAATCTATGCTCATTGCTTCTACTTTTATAAGCTTGTGACTTTCATAATCAAGAGTTTCATCATACTCAAATGCAGCTTTACTAAACACAATGCTTGACGTCGCTGTGCTGCCCTTTCAGCAACAGTGCGTCTGTGCCATTTAGATTCAGCTATTTCATATGTTTCCGTGACTCTTTGGGACACCATATAAGTCGCTTGCTACTGACGTCGAGCTTGTAACTGTACGGGTGTCTCTGCAGCTCGCTGAGACATCAAATAGTCAGCGTGCTGTTGACGTTGGGATTGTGATTGTTCTGATGTCTCTGCAGCTCGCTGAGACTTTAAATAGTCAGCATGCTGTTGACGTCGATCAAGGGACTGTTCAGGTGTCTCCGCAGCTCGCTAAGACAGCAGATACTCCACATGTCGTCGTTGTCGGGCTTGGAACTGTTCTGGAGCCTCTGCAGCTCTATGTGCCGCTCTACGTACCACCTGCTCAAGCCTTCTCAGCTCGGCTTGTTGAGACGTCTCATCACGTCTAGCTATTTTCATAGCCCCGAGCTATGAAAATAGCTAGACTTTATTAGAGCTTTGCGAAATATTTGACTTATGCTTTCACTGCATTTTTATAAGTAGGTAGGTACTAAATAAAACAAACCTAGCAATATTATAATAATCTAACGTAAAGAAAAAATAATCTATTCACGTGTTCCAAACAAAAAACTTATCTAAAACGTATCTAAACTAAAACTACAATCCTATAATTAAAAAAACAAAAACGACAATTCTAATACTACTGAAATTAAAATAAAAGTAATCTATATTTTTATTAAAAAATTAAAAACAAAATATCTACTAAAACAATTCCTAACCTATAACTACTACTAATTGTTATTCTTAACCTAACAAAATCACAATAATTTAATGAAAACAAAAAATAATCCAATATTTAAAAAACTTGGCCTGCTACCACTACCCTCACTATATCTATATGAAACATGTATGTTTGTACGGAAACACAGAGATCTATTCAGAACAACAGCAGATGTAAGCTCTAGGAATCGGCGTGACAAATTTAGACTTGTTTTAGATGTAATCCCTCGATTAACAAAATATAGTAAAAGCTGTATGGCTGTGCGTATATACAATAAATTACCATGTAAACTTAAACTACTAAATAGCAGACTGTTTAAAATTCACTTGTATAAATGGCTAAATGATAATAATTTTTATAGCATTAAGGAATACTTTGAGCATAAGTTGTGTTAACCATTTTGCATGCTTTAATCTTAAGCAAAACATGTATGATCTCATCCCTAACTCATGTAACATCTTTGTATACCATGTTTTATGCAAATAAATAAATAAATAGATCCCAACAAAATCCTTATTTTTATAACTAAAACTACAATCCTATAATTAAAGGAACAAATAAAAGTCCTAATACAACTGAAATTTAAATAGAAAGTAATGAATGTTTCTACTAGAAATATACTAATTAAAAGAAATAATTATGCCTATTATGTGAATTAATAAATCGCTTCGAAAATCGAATTTCTGTAGAGAAATTACGCATAATGAACACAACCGTCACCGACGTCTGCTCTCACGCGTCCGCCGCGTTTGGGTCGCGCACTTAGGAATGACTTGGATCACATCGCCCCACCTCCCACTTTACCCGTTGCGCGTATTTATGTCGCTCGAGCTCCATTCAAGTCAATCTTATCGTAATAACTTTTAAACTATGCGTTCAAATTACTTAGTGTAAAAGACAAAGTTTCACTATTTTAATCATAGTGGCTTCTACGTAAAAGGTAGATAATTATATACTGTCGCGCACTTTTATTTAGAACTATTTAAGACATAGGATCTACGATACATTATATTTGTGTATCTCCAACTGTATGCGCTGTTGAGTGAGGCGCACACAGCTTGGATGTATGTTTGAAATGAAAGTCACTGATAGCCAACTAAAATGATATACTATATTGATAACTGAACTATCGCGTAACTATGCTAAAATGTGTGAAAACGAATGATTGCTAGTGAGTACAACTGTGTATGAATCTTGAACGAGTACTGACGCGTAACAATATAATTTGTACGAATTGACGTAAAATTGCTGATCTTACGTTGCGCGCCTATCATGTACGATGCGTGGCTCGTACATATTCCCGGGCGAGAGAAAGAGAAATGTGAATTTAAAAGATGTGAGTGAATGAAGATTAATTTACAATTGCTTAAATGCTAACTTATAAATTTCACCACTGTTTATAATTCATGACTTAAATCTATGCTTATTAATTGAATTTTTAATCATTGTCACTAGACACTGGTTTGCTGAAAGTTGGTGGGGTCTTCTTGTGATGCTTTATGCTGCTGAATATGCTAGAGAAGTCTCTCAATTCAATGGCTTCTTTTCGTAGCTGACGTGCGTTTCTAGTGCGTGGCGTCGGGCCGACCAGGGTGGCAGGTTCTCTGAGTGACGTCACCGCTTGTGGTTGTGTGCCGAAGTCCGACTGTAAGTTGGCGTTCCTCTCCCGATGACGATAAAGGCACCGACAAAGATAAGATGCGAATGCTAATACAGCGCCCAAAATCAACACGTAGATAACTGTGTATTGGTGTACATCATGGCTTGTTAATCCTAAGTTCAATGCATTTTCTGATTTTTTTTGGTCAATCTGTTCCTTGTCGTACCGATATCAGATTACATCGCAATTAATTTACGCAAAGATACATAACAAATGAATACATTGGTTTCAAATGTATAATCACTGTGAATGGCATTACACGTTATTTGTATTGCACCTTTGCAGTTGTTTTCTTTAGCTCCGACACCGAATATGACACCCTTGCATCGGCCACGCGGTAATCGTAGCATTTGCGCTGCTTTTTCCGTAATCAAGGATACTTGTGAACCCTGATCTAGGAGTGCTCGCAAAGTTATCAGAGACCCATCAAATGCTTGTACTTTGATCAGTGCTGTAGTAAGCAGAACTTCTGATAAATCTTCTTGAGACACATGATTGTTGTTGTTGCTTGCCGTTTTCTTGCTGCCAGTGGCGGAAGTATTTTGATGCCCTGATTTGATGTTAGATATCTGTCCTACCCCTTTGCCATAAGCGTCGTGCAATAATGTATTATGGTCTGAATTGCAGACACGGCATTTTTTTCTCGACAAACAATTATCGTTGTGTGCATAGAGACAATTTTTACATAAATTGTGTTTTGCAACTATTTTTCGCTTTGCATCCGATTGTAATTCGAAGAATGATTTGCACGAAAACAATTTATGTGTTTGCTTGCAATGTGGGCACTTTGATGTGTCCATTTTCTTTACTTAACGAATCTGATCTAGAATTATAATTCTTGTTATGATTTGCGCTGAATGCTTTATATGAATCAAATTTCTTGTTTTTCTGCATAGATTCAGACTTAGACGTTTTTGTTGTTTCTGACTTGCGACGAGATGAAGTCCAGTGCTGATAAGTGCCATGAAAGGCTGGAATTTCGATAGTCGGCATCGTCTTTTCCCTGTATGAAACAGACCACATTTTGGAGTTGATATCTGCTTTCATTTGGTTGTAAATAAGTTCGCACATATTATATGACATCTCATGTTGCACGTCGGCTTCAATGGACAGACTGTCAATATCCCAATAAAGTAAATCAACTGCCTTCCACCGTGATTCTAACGTCTTTAAGGCGTCTTCAAACTGCCATTTTTTATTGAGGAATCCAAGTTGATATTTGATGCGGTTCTCTGGAATGCTTCGAAGTGGCTCCTTTGCTTGCGTAACATGATATGACATTGAGTATCAATAACTCCCTCCATATTTAAAAGTGAATGTATAAATACCTCGAGTCACCAAATCTGTGAATGCTGCTGCTGATGTGCTTCGGTGATCTCTTGTATTTTCTACTGGTTACTGATGATATCAATGGTCCGTGCCCTCCGTATGGTTGATGCATCTCTTCAATCGAGCTAGCTCCTTGAGGCTCGAAGGACCATAAAGATGAATGCGCTGTTGAGTGAGGCGCACACAGCTTGCATGTATGTTTGAAATGAAAGTCACTGATAGCCAACTAAAATGATATACTATATTGATAACTGAACTACCGCGTAACTATGCTAAAATGTATGAAATGTGAATGATTGCTAGTGAGTAGAACTGTGTATGAATCTTGAACGAGTACTGACGCGTACCAATATAATTTGTACGAATTGACGTAAAATTGCTGATCTTACGTTGCGCGCCTATCATGTACGATGCGTGGCTCGTACACCAAACAGTTTTAGCAGCGCACGCGAAGATAGCTCTCAGAAGGTAATTTTTTTTCCGACTTACTTGATATTTATCGTTATATTATGACCAAATTACAAAAAAAAAAACATGAATTATAGCCTATGTGTTATTCTGATGTATAACCTATATTACATAAAGTTTCATCCAAATCCATTATGTAGTTTTTGCGTGAAAGAGTAACAAACATCCATCCATCCTCACAAACTTTCGCATTTATAATATTAACTAGCTTCTACCCGCGACTTCGTACGCGTGGGAAGGTTTTCCCGCGCAAATCCCGATCCCGTGGGAATTTCGGGATAAAAAGTAGCCTATGTGTTATTCCAGGCTGCCAACTATATACTTACCAAATTTCATTCAAATCCGTTCAGTAGTTTTTGCGTGAAAGAGTAACAAACATCCATCCATCCTCACAAACTTTCGCATTTATAATATTAGTAGGAAGGATATTAATATTAATGCCTTCCGACACACTCCTAGCTTAGTAGGGAATGTACGGGAAACCATGTACGGCAGATTAATGTGAAGTACTTTGACAGAGAGTAAGAGCACTTAAAAGTCTTTTAAAAGCAACGGCACGAGCATCGATGATGGCAATATTGTTATTGGCGTCTTTCGATATTTAATTATAAAGGCTAAGCTGTGTTAACCTCTTTTTGTCTTCTCATATCATTTAGATAATATTTTCCTTATCCGTGATAATATTAAATACTTATTTACTTATTTATAAGGGAATAACAAACAGTAACACATTTTTTATAAACTATAAAATCATAACAAATAAATGTAAGTAAATGTGCACCCACACCGCATAATATTCTATACTCTCTACACCGCTTATCCAGAAAATATATATTAGGGTCGTGACATTAATTTTAATTTATTTTATTTTCCTAACTAAAGTGTGCTATATTATACAAAACAATATTACTTACTTAATTATGCATATTATGTTGTATCATTATTATTTTTTTATCACTTATTACAGGAGAAACAATAAGCTTTACGAATTAGCAAAGGCAAATATATTAAATATTGTCAATCAAATTAGTGCTAATATTAATTAAATTCTATTTTATAATTATCACAATACTAATATAATATTAAAAAAAATTAAAAACCATTTCACTCATTTGTAATTACATAATATTAAAAATAACTACAATTCTTTAATTACATGTAGGAGACCGTTCCGGAATTTAGAAAATTATAATAATATGTTCACTGATTTCGACTTATGTTAACAGTTACAGACATAGCAAATAAGTCTAAATCAGTGAACATATTATTATTATTACTTATACAGTAAAGCGGTGCGCGACTTCCGGTCTTTGTTCGACACGAAGGTAAAGCCGGCTCTACACGTTGGCCAACACAGTGGCGAATGTAGTGGCCAATGCGTATTGGCCAACGTGTAGACGGCGTGTTTGTGCATGTTGGGTGCACAAACACCCCCTCTACACGTTGGCGAATAGTCATTGGCCACTACATTCGCCACTGTATTGGCCAACGTGTAGAGCCAGCTTAACGCAAAAAGTGGAAGCGCGCACCTCACATCTGATGACAGTTCTGGGAACTACATAGCACAACCTATTGGCGATATCGGAGCAATCATATATACATCGTAAAGAAACATTGTTTCCAAAAATATGCGTCTGGAGCTTAGGCTCATTAAATTATATTTTTCAAGTAGGACATTATCTATTACTAATATTATAAAGAGGAAACATTTGTATTTTTGTATGTATGTATGTTTGTATCGTTTTCACACAAAAGCTACTGGACCGATTTCAAAAATTCTAACCATTAGAAAGCTGCATCTTCACTGAGTGACATAGGCTATATTACATTTTCAAAAAAAATGGGATCCTTAATAAAAATGCAATAATGTAACCCAAGATGTGAAAAAGTTAGTCATAAAAAATCGGTTATCGCGTGCGCTGCGGAAACTATTGATGATAGAACAAAAAAATGTTCTACAGTATCAATATCTACAAAAAAGTCCGAGATACGATATGTCCAACTACTGTAGTTATGCCACTATAACTACGTTTTTACATTTTAAAAGTTGATAAAAGTGCCGAAAATAATGAAACCATTTATTCATACTTCTGTATTAATTCTTATCCCATTAAACGAATTTAAAAATGTCTATCTAAAGAAAATAATGCAGGAGAGCACTAAGAAAGGATTTATGGAATTTCCCACGGGATCGGAATTTACACGGGAAAAACGTCGACGAAGTCGCAGGCAACGGTTAGTATGTTAGAAAGTAACGACAACAACGATAGTGCACCGATTTAAGAAATTTACTTATGTAACAGCTGGACGGACCACCGCCCCTGAGTTGCAAGCTGCAGTGGTGGACTTTATAGACAGCTCTCTCTGCGACTGGCTCCTGAGGCCATCCTGTAACAGAAACTGGTGTGGAGTGAAAGACAACCAGATCTGCGCTGGCAAGCTGGCGGGAGGAGTAGATGCCTGTCGTGTTAGTATTTCTATCGATAGTTTTGGCATTATCTGAACCTCTTAGCAACAGTGAAGAATACAGTGATGGTCCAGCGGTTATGGGCCTGATTTACGGGTTTTGGTAGGTCGTGAATTCGAATCCAGTCAGGCACATTACTTTGTGATATTTATAGGATCATCATTGCTCTCTGATAGGTGAGGGAAAACAAACGATTTTGGTTTTTTTATGTTAATAACTTTTTACTTTTAATAATTAGCTATGTTGCTAACGGACTTTTGTTAAGCGATTTTCTGCTGCGCTGATGTCACGGGTTCGTTTAATATAATTATGTTTGTTGTTTGCGTGTTTCGGTTCATACTTATCGTTTTACTGGGTCTTTGTAAAACTGCAAAATTAACAGAACTATCTATGCTTATCGTAACAGAAAGTGAAAAATGTACACTAAAAGAGTAACTGGTACCTGGAACCCTAGATATCCTAGATATCGACCTACGTTGAATCGACATCGCAGTTTTCAAAAACGTTCAGGAAATTTTTAATGCGGGATTGCACGCATTCTAGCTCTCAACTAATTTTACTCTACCAGTAGTGTTTTTCGCTTAGGTGTGGGCTGCTTTTTTATTGGTTATAGACTTGCGTTTGACTAACCTCTCAACTAACGGTAAGCGATGATGTGGTCGAAGATGGAGCACACTTACCTAGAAGTAACCTATTCACTTTTGACTTAAAGACCCCCACCCGGGTTATAGCTATCAGGAAACACAGACTTCGGCAGGGAATTCAGAATCTTAGAGCAACCATGACTCGTCGCATCGACGAAGGTTAGTGAAACACTTAGGAAACTCTGGATTACGGAGGTGGAAAAATAAACAGCTGGGCTACCAACAAACTTATGAATCTAGAAAAGTCCGTTACATTTCTAGCCTTACCCATAACCACATATCTAGACACGCGGCAACTTGTCAAGCCAAGTTCAAGCAAAGAGAACTGGCGAGCAACGGCCGTGTGTAATATTACACGAACCATTTGGAGCCACTTTTGACCCCTTCATAACTCAAAACTATGCAACTTAAACACACCAAATTTGCTTTATATAAATGCGTATGAAGTCCCCTAGAGAAACTAGTACCACAAAGGACATCATCCACGTTCCATACATTTTGGTCCAAATTTTAAAATAGCGGACAAAGAAAAGAAATACGATATTCTGTTAGAACATGTTCTTCTTAACATTTCTTATTATGGCACCAAAACTATGGGACCATTGCCCTCGCTTTTATTTGAGTTCATTTTTTTTACACACATTTTCTATGAAATGAATTAAAAAAAAGAATTGTACTGCAATAGCATTACAATAGTTTAAAAAATACAATATTGAGAAAATACAGCCTGCCTGTAGTGGGTTTTTATTGTGTTATTTTGGTTTTTGTGGTTTATGTGAATTTCTACAAATAAAAATACAGTTGTATCATATGTTCAATTGTTAATGATCCCTTTATTATTTCCAAAAATACATGTACGTCTTACAAGAATGTTAATACAAAACATATGGTTAAAGAAGAAAATCATCTTCGTCTGGAACTACAATAATGTTCTCTAATCCCAAAGCTGGGGGTAATAACACCTGTAAATGACGAGCGTAACTCATGTACCATATTATGCACATAATATGCGAACAGCACCCAATCGTTCTTTTTCCTATTATGCACGTGCAATAATAGTGATGGATTGCACTTCGACTGGATGATGTTCTGTCTATTACGATGTAGGTATAATATTGGCGAGCTCGGACATGTCGAGATTGCAGTCGTCCTCGTATCATCCACAGATCTGTTCCTTTTAACTCTTCCAAGTGTTCATTTGGCATTTCATTACTGAGCTCAATTGAAAACGATCCGTTTTGAAGGATATGTTCACCATAGTAGCTTTTGGCCTGTTTTAATTGGTATCTTATATATATCTTGGTGGCCAAGAGCGAATAAAAAGAGATCATCTTCACTTAGCCTAGGAAAATCTACGAACTCTGGCATATCTGCTGTCATTATGGTGAACTGATCTCGTCTGCGATTATAATTATGGCGATTAACCAGGTTTGCTAATACATTTGGCGTATTAATGTTTTCATTTATTATCTCCAAAATGACTGAAGAATGTGAATTATTTTCAATTACAACATGGTATTTACTTAAAATGGCTGCTGGGATTCTGAAGTAATCAAACATGTTTCTAGCGGCTCTATTGTTGTATATATTTCGTAACAGCCGAAAATCTCTTTTAAATCGGCCGTTCACTACTTCCACCACCCATTGACAAATCGTAATCAGCCTTGATTTGTTTGCCTGATCTGTTATGAGTTGTGTTTCATTTTGGTATTTTGTTGCTAGCATATGTGGTATGTAACCGCAAGACTCTCGGTTTGCCACAGAATCGCGAAAGCCACGGTCCAAAATAAACACATCTCCGGTCCTAAAAAACCAAAGGAATGGACTGTCTACATATCTTATCATACCATTCATGATTTCTGCGTCGGATGTAACGGCAGCATACGGTCCAATTAACTCAATAATATGTCCATCGCAACAAACCAAGAGGAATGGTTTCAGGAGGTTTCTATATTTGTGATGGCTGTAAGACTGTCGCTGAAAAAAGTAATTGCTACTTTTTTGCAAATATATGTACATACCATCACAAATTATTATCGCCTTCCTTTCAACTTCTGGGCTCAAGGGATTCCCGAATAGATGGTTTGGTATTAACGTGTTCCTTAGTGCTACGTTATCACGTGTTATGTGATCAAAATCAAGGTTTAAGGGTACAAAATCCTATAAAAGCGCATCGCGTCCAATCTGCAACCACCTTTGGAAGGTTGATTCACCACATTTGAAAATATTTGCTAGTCTAACATTGGAGTCTCCAGTCCTCAACTTAACTAATACTGCCGCCAAAATAGTATTTTTTTTAGTAACTGACCTCAAGCTTGGCAAACCCTCCATCAATTCGACAAACTGGTCTTGAAGTATTCCAGTCCAGGCATGGAACTCGTCCGGTACCATATTTTCATATTGTTCAATGTTAATGTGGTCCTGAATAATATGTCTCTGTAACGTTGATACTATGTCCATTATTTGAACAGAAGTGAACTCTTCTGATGAGCTGTCTTGTAAAGGGAGATTGTGATGCGCGGAGCGGGGCAGGTCGTTCAGCGGGTAGGGGGCGTTCATCACATTGCATGGAGATCAACGGCAGCTACCTAGAAGTTTCTATTCAAGCTAAATCCTTTGTTTTGACAATTCATGTTAAGAAAAATGTGTGCGACTTTTAACTCAAATAAAACCGAGGGCAATGGTCACACAGTTTTGGTGCCATAATAAAAAATGTTAAGGAGAACACGTTCTAACAAGATATTGTATTTTTTTTCTTTGGCCGCCATTTTCGAATTTGGACCAAAATGGAGGATGTCCTTTTATAAATACAGCTTAAACGGTTATATAGATATTAACATCCAAAAATCGTCATTTTTATGACTGATCTATAGATAGATACAAAACCTAACCCACTTCCAGATGACCTAGAAAGTTCAAATTTGGTATCCAGCTAGGTAATTGTATGTATACAAACAAAAAAATCAGAAAACAGTGAATTTATCGGATTTAATTTTTTTTCCAATCAATCGATTTCATTAGAACGTAAGGTCGCGCCTTGCCAAATTATAAGAGCAAAAAGTCATCTTTCGTATTATTCGTAGGAAAATAAGTTCCATCAAACAATGGTTGTTTTTAAAGTTTTTAGAAACCCTTATAATTTCGTCATGTCCGTCTGTCTGTCTGTCCGTCCGTCCAGGTTTACCGCGATCATCTTATACAGATACAGGTTGTCCAGGAAACATGGATAGCTGCTTAGGTGAAAGTACTCATGCATGAAAATGAACGAATTTTACTATGGGGCCAAATTCGAAATCTAAAAAAAATCCGGCCAAGTGCGAGTCGGACTCGCGCAAGAAGGGTTCCGTACGAAAACACTGCAAAAATATCACGTTTGTTGTATGGGAAATTAAATATTTTGCATAATAATTTTATTTACAAAAAGTAATAATATCCCACCAAAACCACAAATGTGAAAATGGGAGCCAAGTTCAATTGTCGACTTCGCCGACAAAAGACTAGTAGAGTAGTATCTAAATTTTATATCTAAAGTTTATAGATCATAAGTTATTTGCTTTGTTGTTATTCAATATTTTCAAGTATTTTTTATTTTTATTTTCTACAGTTATTTTTACTCGCCAGTCTTTACAGTTTGGCGAGAATACATAATTATGTACTTACCTATATACCTTTTGTGAAATATAATTAATGTGATGTCATTCTCTCTTTTACTTCTATGTTATAGTTATTTAAATAACGTTACATAACATGAAGTAAAAGAGAGGAGTGTGCTGATGTATGTTTCTATAATGTGTATGTCATAAGAAATGTATATCTAGTTCTTTAAATATCTGCACTCACAGACAAACCGTGTAAACGGTTTTGTGGGACATTGGCTTATTTTTAAGATGTTAATGTAACATGTTTTAATAACAAATAAATAATAATAATAATAAATAATTCGACTATTCAATTCAAATTGAAAAAGTAATATTTTTTAAAAAGCATTTTTCTAGCAGAAAAAAATCAAGAAATTGTGTTTTAAGTTAACTTAAGAATGTTATACGTTCTTATAAGTTAATTTCAGGATTGTCTACAGAACTTAGCACACATTTAGATTTCAAGTCTTTTGTCGGCGAAGTCGACAATTGAACTTGGCTCCCATTTTCACATTTGTGTTTTTGGTGGGTTATCTCTTAACATTAAGTTATTTATAATATTATGAAGATTAGTCCTGCATTGCTTACACATACATTACAGTTAGTAGTAACATAGTCAAACCACATGTTATTGCATTAAAGATTGAACTGAACTGAACTGAACCTGCTTTACGGAATAACGAGAAACCAGTTGGCTGACGAAGCATTGACAAATTTGTTTCTTCCGCAGGGTGATTCTGGTGGACCACTACAAGTGAAGACTTCGCTCCCCGTTACATCAGAAGGCGACATGCACTACATAGTCGGCGTCACTTCATTCGGCATCCGCTGTGCGCTGCCCAACCTGCCTGGAATATACTCCAGAGTGTCCATGTATTTGGACTGGATTGAGGCCGTAGTTTGGCCTATGGTCTAAAAATAAACACCAACCAGTCATTTGTCATATTGGACGAAAGGTGCTTTTTTAATTATTGATAGGCTTGCGTTTGAAAATCATTACCTGATAATAAGCGATGACGTGTTTGATGAAGCAGACTAGTCTGGAAGTAACCGACTCTCGCTTGAGTTAAAACCCATATAAAACCCCATAAATAGATATTAAACCCCAAGGTTATAACTAGCAAGAAATGCAGATTAAGACACAAATTTTGCATAGTTTGTATGAGTGGGATCGTTCTGTCATGTCTCTAATATGTTGAAAAAAGTATGTACTTTAGTAGGCTAAAGTACATACTTTTTTCAACATATTTTAAATAAATTTTTCAACATATATATATCACGCAATAAAAGATTAAATAAGATGAATGTAACTACTGCAGCATAAGATGGTAGTATGCTTCGCCAAAAAATAAGATGAATGTAACAACTGCAGCATAAGATGGTAGTATGCTTCGCCAAAAAAGGTCAGACGTACTACTGACGTGTGATTAACTATACCAATTCATAGTATCTATACATACATAAGTACTACATACATTTAAATAAAATTGAAGTGTCTATCTATCTACATATATATATCAACATATAAGTGTTTTCTCAATTGCCTATAGTTATTTACACGATATTAAAACACAAACAAAATTTATTTTATTGTTTGTTTATCTGTTTCTTTATAACTATATACTAGGCATTATCTACCAGTCAACCAAGAGCGGTGAAGAGATAGCGTGGTAGATGTAATTAAACATATTAAATTAGCTGTCATTAATTAACTATTAGCTGTTTGTCCAGGCCGACCAATATTAATGGATATCTGACTGGAAGACAGAAGATTATAGGGCAACATTTATAGCTACTTTATCACTGAATACCAACGGGATTTACGCGATAAAAACTTGCGCCATACGAACGAAGTCGCGGGCACAGATAGTCAAATATATTTATAAAACTAAATCACTTTCTTTTCCCGACTACCAATTAACCTCAATTCAAATTCCATCTATACTTATATTAAATCTATCCTTTTTATTCGGTGGGAAATTTGTCTTATGTCTCTGGGTGAAGTATAAGGGGTTGTCAGACTTCAACAGACTGAAAACCCACCCTTTTCCTTCAGTTGCACATAGTTTCCGGAGCTGCGGTATCTGGTTAGAACATTTCCACTACTCAGACAGGCAGTAGCCCTATCGAGCCCCTTTACTGACGGCTTTTTGAGGCAATGTCATAAACACGAAAGTGAGTTTGTTTGACCTTCCTTCACATGAAAACAGAGCAAGGGATCGATGTGATTTGTTTTTCGGATGTAGTTTTAGGGCTGGATAGTCACATAAGCTATAAATGCGTACTATTCATGAAAGCGAAGCCGCGGGCAGAAGCCTGGACCAAATAAAGCCATATTGTCAAATATTAGATATATCCCATAAAAAACAATACTTGTCAAAAACCCAAGTCTCGCAACTTAGTTGTTCTACCGTAAAAAGTTGTGAGATCCATGTAATACCAAGTCGGTTATTAATTTATTCAGTCCCTACTTAAGGGACCTTCTGTCTTAAGTTGTTACGTAATTATCTAACCTAACGACATCTTATAGTGACCATATCAATATTAAAAATCTTTACCGTTTTAAATAAATAGATTGAGTCGGCCATCGCATGAAAACACAATATATCTCACAAGTAATACATATAAAAATTAAATTGTTTATTGCGATTGCCATGTCAATCTATTTATTTAAAACGGTAAAGATTATTAATATTGATATGGTCACTATAAGATGTCGTTAGGTTAGATAATTACGTAACAACTTAAGACAGAAGGTCCCTTAAGTAGGGACTGAATAAATTAATAACCAACTTGATATTACATGGATCTCACAACTTTTTACGGTAGAACAACTAAGTTGCGAGACTTGGGTTTTTGACAAGTATTGTGTTTTATGGGATCTCATTGCTTTTTGTAGAAAGTCCTACTTTTTCCTTTCCGGTACCTTCTACTTCTTGTATACCAACAACGAGTTTTCTTAAAGCCCTCTCTCTGTCTTATGAGCTTTTCTTATTTTTGTAGGTAGCCTTCCTTTTTTTTATTTTCCGGTACTACTTCTTGAACTTCAGCTAAAGTTTTTTTCAAAGCCCGCTCCCTGTCTCTATGGGTTTTTTTCGGAGGCTTTGATACGCACATATGGATACGCACGTACGTCTTTTGCATTAGTTAGTGATAATTAATGCCGCACTCGTCAAACGTCTCGGTTAAAGTTAATCCATAAGTAAGTAATTATGCAATTTTGGGCAATTTACTCTACTTAATACTCCCCAATACTCTTAATACTTCTTGCTTTTTTATTCCGTTGACCATTTAACAAGTTACCTTTGAGCATAATTAATATATCTAGGTACCTATCTACACTGGAAGACACGGTGGAGCATATGGTCGAGGTGTGCCCTGCATGGGTGGAGCACCGTCGTATCCTCATAGAGGCGATCGGCGGCGGCGACTTCTCGCGCCCTGCTCTAGTTTAGACCATGGTGCGAAGCGAGAGGGAATGGGATGCAGTCACCTCCTGCTGCGAAGCAGTCATGCTGGCGAAGGAGGAGGCCGAACGTGCGAGGGAGAGGCAACTCTCTTCCTCGCGCCCCAGCCGCCGGGGGAGACGCCCCGGGCATCGTGGATTGCGAGTCGATTTCGGGCCACCGTAGGCGCGGGCCTGCGGATGGCGAGCAGGGGTCGCTCACCGTCCGGTAAGGACCAGGCCCGGGTCGGCGGCGCGTTGTGTTGCACGCGCGCCTCAAAAATCTGTTAATACCAGTGACGGGGCCTCATAGGGCCATTGCCTGTCGGGGTTTATGGGAAAGTTCCATCGAGATACCGCGGCCCCGGAACTTTAGGGCTTACGAAGGAACAGGGTGGGTTTTTAGTCAGTAGAATTCTGATACACCCGAGCGGAAGAAGTCATTCGATGATATTTTTCACCAAAAAAAAAAGTACCCATCTACATCTATTATTTCATTATATTATACAGGTACACTGATTAATTAACTGCAAATGTAACTTTGTAATCCTATATATTTATATGGGATTACAAAGTTATTTATGCAGTTGATGTATCTAGAAAACTGGAACGAAATTGAAAAATATTATAGTTTTTCCTTGATTCATATACTAAACACTAATTGTATTCTAAATTTGAAGCTTCTATGTCGGCTAGAAGTGCTTTAGACTTTTGATGATTTTCAAAATTTACAAAATTAAGGAACTTTGACTCGTTATAATTCTTAAACTACTGGTTCAAATTGAATGAAATTTGAAATATACCGTGTTTATACAATGCCTGTTTGGTTACTGAAAATTCAGGCTTCTAGTTTTATCCACAACGAAGTTATAGGGGGTCGAAAATGGCCTGAGTTGCTTCGAGAAAAGAATGTTACGGCCGTGCCGCTTTTTTGCTCGACTTGGCGGGGGCACTGCCGTGCCCCCAGATTGTGTTTTCATGCGATGGCCGAGTCAATCTATTTATTTAAAACGTTAAAGATTTTTAATATTGATATGGTCACTATAAGATGTTGTTAGGTTACATAATCACGTAACAGCTTAAGACAGAAGGTCTCTTAAATAGGGACTGAATAATCGAATAACCGACTTGGTATTACATGGATCTCACAACTTTTTCCGGTAGAAGAACTGAGTTGCGAGACTTGGTTTTTTTGACAAGTATTGTTTTTTATGGGATACTTTATTTACCGCTTACCGCTTTCAGAACATGCAATAATTACTTCATTTTGGGAATCATCTGCCTAACCTTTTCCTAACTATGTTGGTGTCAACTTCTAGTATAAAGGAATCTATCTGAATCTGTTTTGCATGTGTACTGTGGCTGGACTGGTGACTATCTCTACTGCAAAATATGTACAACTGACAGTCAGTATCAACGACTAAAATTGCTTTGCGAGGCACGTAGAATTCTCGACATGTTAAGGTAACTCATCCACTGATTTCGATCCTCATATTCTTAGAGCTATATTTCGCCGGGACACCATGGCGGCGCAACCAGTCGCCGCTACCAACAAAATGTATACAGCTCTATACAACGTGTAACGGAAAGGGTATATACATACCAAGGGCACGGCTTTTTTGGATGATATCAAACGATACTGGAAGGGTTTCAACTCAAAATAAAATACTCAATTAGCGGTTTCGTAAGTTTCTTAAATTGAAATCATAACAATCGTGTCACCGCACTACGTAAGACAATAACTTTCCACGTTTCTTGCAAATATCACGATAAATCTCTTCCGTAATTCTGTGCGCCTAGTACTGTATCTGGTATCAATGTATTAAAAATTATCATTACTTCCGAACATGTAAGAGATAGGATTAAAAAACCCTTCCAATATCGTTTGATATCGCCCAAAGAAGCCGTGTACTTGGTATGTATATAGGTACCCTTTCCGTTACACGTTGTAGAGAGTTACTCACCTAGTGTCCGTTTGGTTGCGCAACCAATGTGGCGGCGCGACCAGCTCGGACGCATGCATAGAATGTTACTGGTCGCGCCGCCACCCTGGTCGCGCCACCACTAATTACTATAGCGCTGTATGGTGTCTCACTCACTCGGCCGCCAGTCCGGGCGCCAGTGACGCCTCCACCTCATTACATGTAACATGTGTGTACTGTTGTGTTTTGTTGGTTATTTCAATTCGTTATTTGTTAATTGTATACGATGGATAATTTCGTTACAGAAAGGTTTATTATAGAAATTCAAAGTAGACCATCAATTTGGGATAATTCTTCATAAGATTATTCCGATAGAGATTTGAAAAAGAAATGTTGGGAGGAAGCTGTAGATTTGTTTGGAGAACAGGAGCAAACCGTTGAACAGAACCGTTTCCTACGTACATACTGCAGTAGTGCTATCTCTTCGAGGTCCATTTTGATACTGTCTTAGTGTGGTGTGGCGACTCTGGTGTCTGTATGGTGTATATAGTTTGGTAGCTTACGGACACCATGGTGGCGCGACTCGTTGCGCCGCCATGGTATCCCGGTGAAATATAGCCCTTATAGTCTTATATTAAGGACTAGAATTTGCGTGTTGCGCGAGGTGCTTGCACCTCGCGTGCTTGTGAAAAAAAAAAAAGGGGGGGGGGGCGGTGATACGGGGAGATGGGGGGATTTAGTATTTGCGTGTTGCGCGAGGTGCAAGCACCTCGCGTGCTTGTGAAAAAAGCTAAAGCATTGCCCCTCTCAATCAAGTATTTGCGTGTTGCGCGAGGTGCTTGCACCTCGCGTGCTTGTGAAAAGAACTAAAGCATTGCCCCTCTAAATCAAGTATTTGCGTGTTGCGCGAGGTGCAAGCACCTCGCGTGCCTGTGAAGAAAAAAAAAAAAAAAGAGAAGGGGGGTGTGATGGGGGGAGTTGGGGGTGTTTAGTTTTTGCGTGTTGCGCGAGGTGCAAGCACCTCGCGTGCTTATGAAAAAAAAAAAAGGGGGGGGATGGGGGGGGGGTTGCAGAAGTATTTTGACTAAAGCATTGCCCCTCTAAATGAATCTGAAAAAAAAAATGTTCCAAGTCTCTTAGATTCCGAGATCCGCCTAAAGGGGGGGAGAAGGGGGGCGGGGGGGGGGGACTTTGAGAAAATGGTTTTTACTTTACCGAGCCTCCTCTATACGAATCCGTAAAAAACAAAAAATACGGTTCTCGTAGTTTCCGAGATACGATAGAGGGGGGGGAGAAGGGGGGGGAAAAGGGGAGGTTTGGCACTTTTCCCGTAAGTTTGAGAGTTACTTGTTTACGAATCTGTCAAAATATACCCACCTCCCCATCCACCATCTGGGAGAACAATTATGTCAATGAGTGAGTCAGTCAGTCAGTGAGTGGTAATTTAGCTCTATATAGTATAACTAGTATTTGCGTGTTGCGCGAGGTGCAAGCACCTCGCGTGCTTGTGAAAAAACTAAAGCATTGCCCCTCTAAATCAAGTATTTGCGTGTTGCGCGAGGTGCAAGTACCTCGCGTGCTTGTGAAAAAAAAAAAAAAGGGGGGGGTGATGGGGGGGGGGTTTAGTATTTGCGTGTTGCGCGAGGTGCAAGCACCTCGCGTGCTTGTGAAAAAAACTAAAGCATTGCCCCTCTAAATCAAGTATTTGCGTGTTGCGCGAGGTGCAAGCACCTCGCGTGCTTGTGAAAAAAAAAAGAAAAAAAAATGGGGGGGGGGAGATGGGGGGGTTTAGTATTTGCGTGTTGCGCGAGGTGCAAGCACCTCGCGTGCTTGTGAAAAAACTAAAGCATTGCCCCTCTAAATCAAGTATTTGCGTGTTGCGCGAGGTGCAAGTACCTCGCGTGCTTGTGAAAAAAAAAAGAAAAAAAAATGGGGGGGGGAGATGGGGGGGTTTAGTATTTGCGTGTTGCGCGAGGTGCAAGCACCTCGCGTGCTTGTGAAAAAAAAAAAAAAAAAAAAGGGGGGGGGGGAAATGGGGGGGGTTGCACAATTATTTCGACTAAAGCATTGCCCCTCTAAATGAATCTGAAAAAAAAAAATGTTCCAAGTCTCTTAGATTCCGAGATCCGCCTAAAGGGGGGGAGAAGGGGGGCGGGGGGGGGACTTTGAGAAATGGTTTTTACTTTACCGAGCCTCCTCTATACGAATCCGTAAAAAGAAAAAAATACGGGTCTCGTAGTTTCCGAGATACGATGGGGGGGGGGGAGAAGGGGGGGGAAAAGGGGAGGTTTGGCACTTTTCCCGTAGGTTTGAGAGTTACTAGTTTACGAATCTGTCAAAATATACCCACCTCCCCATTCACCATCTGGGAGAACAATTATGTCAATGAGTGAGTCAGTCAGTCAGTCAGTGAGTGGTAATTTAGCTTTATATAGTATAACTAGTATTTGCGTGTTGCGCGAGGTGCAAGCACCTCGCGTGCTTGTGAAAAAAACTAAAGCATTGCCCCTCTAAATCAAGTATTTGCGTGTTGCGCGAGGTGCAAGCACCTCGCGTGCTTGTGAAAAAAAAAAAGTGGGAGGGGCGGGGGTGATGGGGGGGGGGTTTAGTATTTGCGTGTTGCGCTTGTTTGAGCTTGTGAAAAAAAAAAAAAAAAAAAAAAAAAGGGGGGGGTGATGGGGGGGGGTTGCACAAGTATTTCGACTAAAGCATTGCCCCTCTAAATGAATCTGAAGACATTCCGCTTCCGACGCTCGCCCGCGACGGTCGTACCGCTCCGCGCTCTCGATCGTTCCGTGCCTGAGTCATCGCTACGCTTCGTCACGCTCGCCGTGACGTCACTCGTAGTCGCCGACTACGACGCCTGGTCCGGATCCGCCTTTTTCGAGGCGGTGAAGGATATCCTGTTTCTATAACAGAGTATCGTCAAAAACAATTTGGTTTGGCCCCTTCAGGGTAAAACCACAGTTTCGTGGTCCTTGGTTGGAAACCTCACGGTGTCAACAATACCAAGGGGGTGATGACCCGACGCACCCGCTGATCCCCTTCAGGGTGAAGCAGTAAATTGGAGTCGAGTGCTAGGTTTTGGCCTTGGGGGATCTCCTAGTCAAACCTAGTTACTGAGTTTCCTTTTCAGCTACACACCTAGTGTCGGTTGGGTGTGTCTACCCCTTCGCACTAGACCCAATAGGGCCCGGTTCGCACAATAAGACTGGCGACCGGTTACAAGCTTAGGGCTCACCATTAGGTACTCACCTCCCAGTCTCTACCCGACTGGGAGGGTTACACATCCCCGCACCCATCCATCCGGGGAGTTAGGCCAGTTAGGCTTTAAATAGGCCCCCCGCGGGAGAGAAATCTCCAAAATTTCCCCATTCAATTTTGATCCAATTGCCAATCATGGCGAACTCCAATATTTTGGAGATTCTGTTAGAAATCCTTAGGGAAAACCCTACTATTTCCGCCAAATATGGCGGAAAAATCCAGCGTGAAATCGCTAATTGTCCCCCGGCTACCGAAGCCAACGTCGCTGATTTTAGTGACGCGCTTGACAGCCCATTATCTCCCCCGCTTGCCGATCAAGGCATCCCGGTAGGTCAGTTCACGGAAGTATTTATTAACTCCGATCCCATTGTTCGTCAAACAACGAACGACTTCCAGGTAGATAGCCCTTTATTGCCCCCGCCCGCCGACAAAGTCGTGCCGATCGCCCGATTCCCGAAATCACCCATTGTTTCCGGCCCACCTGCTAATCCCATTGTTCCTAAAACAATGGACGCCGCGCAGGTGTGCGCTGCACCTGAATTCCGTGAAATGGACACCACTGAACCTGTGTCCAATAACAACTCTGACAATGATTTGTCATCATGCCCCTCGTCCTCGGAAGACGACTTTCAAGTCGTCACCGGTGGCAAGAGGAAGAAAGGGAAAACCTCCCAGGCCAGCAAGGCCAAAAAGACCACCGCGTCGCCCCCGTCCCCAACTCAAACGCCCGTTCGACCCGCTAGCCCCGCCCCAACTACCTCTGCTCGAGCACAGAATAGTCGTCCCGCCAGCCCAATAGCCCAAACTTCCTCAGCCCAAAGGAAGCAACGCCCTCCGCCCCCCTTTTACATCCAGGACAAGGGTAAATGGACTGATGTGTCCAAGATGTGTGTTGATCGAAAGATCAACTACACAAACGCCCGTGCCTGCCAAAATGGCATTAAAGTCACCGTCCCTACGTCGAACGACTATAGGGAACTATATCGCGCCCTCCGTGAAAGGAATATTTCCTTTCACACTTTCTCCTTCCCCGAGGACACGCCCACTCGTGTTATTATTAAACGTGTCCCTAAAGAAATTCTAGTACAGGATATTAAAGACGACCTTGCCGATCAAGGTATACCAGTGATCGCCGTCCATCGCTTACATAAAGCGAGAGGCGGTGAATTGTACGACATGGTTCTTGTCATTTGTGAACCAACCGAAGGTCATCACCCAATATTTAAGATTAAGTCTATTTGCTCCCTATCCGGTATCTCAATAGAAAAGCCCTACAAAACCGCAACAGTGGGACAATGCCACCGTTGCCAACTGTATGGCCATGCGCAGAGCAACTGCTATGCGACTCCCAGATGCGTCAAGTGTCTGGGCGAGCATAGCACTGCGGACTGCCCACGGCCTAAAGACCGAACCCTCTGTTCGGAACCACCCAGCTGCGTTCTCTGCGGCCAGACCGGTCACCCGGCAAACTACCGCGGCTGTCCCAAAGCCCCCAAACTCGCTCCTAAATTAGCGAAGCGCGCCAACGCCCGCCAACAGAGAGAGGCACCTTCTTCTCAAATTCCCCAACGTCTCGCTCCTCAGAGACCGTCCCCGTGGAACAGGCTAAACCACGAAAAAGCCTTTCCCTCCTTGGCCCCTGCCAAACCTTTGCAGGCACTGATGGATATACCCATCGCAGCGCAGATCCTGCCTATAGCCGTGGCTACAGAGCCCACAGCCAGTCACAAACCCGCGCCTCAAACCACTGCTGCTCCTGCAGTCAAACAACCGCCCAATCCCTCACCCGTCGCGCATGGCGAGGCTTGCGCCCAGACTATACTGCGCCATTATAGGTTATTTATGACCCGCCAAGCCAGATCTCTCCGCGATGCCCTTCTGGCTGCCGAACAGCAGAATAACGGCAAAATTACGACGGCAATGTACAGCCAAATATTCAGCACACACAGTGATGTGGTGCTAGGTCTCGACCAGATGGATGCGATGGACTGATCCAATGGATTCCCAACGCACAAACCACACTAGGCCTCGATCCCTCAAATTAGGTTTTTTCAACGCCAATGGAATTTTCAACCAACGCGCCGAAATAACTAAATTCCTCCGCGACCACCAATTAGACGTCCTCCTTATACAGGAGACCCTTTTGAAACCCCACCGCGCTGATCCCAAAATTGCGAATTACCGTCTAGTTCGCAATGACAGAACACGTTGCCACGGCGGCGGTACCCTTATTTATTATAGAAAGGAGTTATACTGCATCCCTCTGACCCCACCCGCGCCTCTCTCTCACCTAGAGTACTCTGCCTGTCGACTAGGCATGACTGGTCATCCTCCGATAACCATCATCTCTGCCTACCATCCCCCACCATCGGTCGCGTCTCTTGCTTCAGACGATCCTATCGCGCTCACCAGCGATCTCACGACTCTCTTCGGCCTGAGTGACTCCGTCTTACTAGCGGGCGATCTCAACGCCAAACACCCCGCTTGGAACAGCAACACGACAAATGCCAGAGGCAGAATCGTGTATAACCTAGGCGCGACCCTAAACTACGACGTCATCGCTCCGATGACTCCCACCCACTACCCACACGACCCCAACCATAACCCCGATGTCCTCGATGTAGCGCTCCTAAAGAATGTAAACCTCCGTTTACACTCCATAGAAGCGCTTCACGAGCTCAACTCGGATCACCGTCCCGTTATCCTACACCTAGGTTCCCGCTCGGGTAACCATGATCCTACCCAACCTCCTCCGACCCAATTGATCACCGACTGGAGGAAAGTAAGTGAAAAACTGAAATCCACCACGTCGCCTCAATTGGACACCATTCCTGACCACATAGTCTCAGTCGCTGACACGACGGCGGCGATCGACTCGCTTACAAATCACGTACAATCCGTCCTGAACGATTGTTCAAGGGAAGTTCCTGTAGTGGAAGACCACCGCTGGAAACTCCCGGACGATGTACGGAATCTGATAACCGAGAAGAACGCAGCCATCCGTGCGTACAGCGCTTTTCCCTGCGCCGCAAACAAAGCTCACATGCGCAACTTACAGCGTGCTGTAAGGAAACGCATTACCGAGCAGCGTAATGCGAGCTGGGACAAGATGCTGAGCGAACTTGAGCCCACCCATCTTGCCTTCTGGCAGCTTCAGAGGAAGTTACGATCCACTGAAGAGGCCACAATGCCTCCTCTCATTCGTCCCGATAAGAGTGTCGCCTTCGATAACTCTGAAAAAGCAGAATGCCTAGCCGACAGCCTAGAGTCCCAGTGTTCTCCCAGCTCTCAACCAGTAGACCAAGCCCACCTCGATATGGTGAACGCCGAAGTCGAACGTAGAACTTCCCTTCCGCCCGTCGAAGATCCCGATAATCCACTGGCCCCCATCACTCCTGATGAGGTCCAGGATATCATTAAAAGTCTCCAACCGCGAAAAGCCCCTGGCTCCGACGGCATCACCAATAGGGTTTTCAAACTTTTCCCCGCCCAGCTTATAGTGCTAATGACTGCCATCTTCAATGGTGCATTGAGCAATAATATGTTCCCCGCAACCTGGAAACAGGCCACCGTCATAGGTATTCCCAAACCAGGCAAGCCCAAGTCTGACCCGTCTAGCTACCGTCCCATTAGCTTACTCAACGTCCTTGGTAAAATCTATGAAAGGCTTATATATAAGCGGCTCAAAGATTTTGCCGAAGCAAAGAGTCTTATACCCAATGAGCAGTTTGGATTTAGAACCGAACACTCATGTATCCAACAAGTCCACCGCATCATAGAACACGTCAGCGCCGGCTTCCAACGGGGCGCAATAACGGGAGCCTTATTCTTCGACATAGCGAAAGCGTTCGACAAAGTCTGGCACAATGGCTTAATCTATAAGCTATACCAACTCGGCGTGCCTGACCGTCTCGTGCTCATCCTACGGGACTTTTTATCGAATCGCACTTTTCGTTACCGAATTGAGGGGGAGCTTTCCTCCCCCCATCCCATTCGCGCAGGAGTTCCTCAAGGCTCCGTACTATCCCCCCTCGTTTTCACGCTATTCACTAGCGATATCCCCAAGCACAAAAATACTCAGCTAGCCCTATTTGCCGACGATACGGCTATCTATTATACCGGTCTTAAACCCGATGCCATCGCTCGCACTCTCCAAACTTCCGCAAACACTCTGGCCAAGTGGTTCCGGAAATGGAGAATCGAAGTCAATCCAGACAAAAGCCAGGCAGTCCTCTTTTCTAAGCCGCGGATAAACCCACCCTCCCCCCGTCCGATTACCATGTACGGCAAGCCGATCCCCTGGGAAAAGCAAGCCAAATACTTAGGCGTGGTCCTCGATAAACACCTTTCCTTCGCTGAGCACATAAAGCAGGCACGTTCGCGCGCCGCTTTCGCTCTAGGTAGGCTCCACTTCATTCTTAGCTCCCGCAGCAAGTTATCACTCAGGTGCAAGCTGCGTATTTTCACCGCGGTCATCCGTCCCATCATGTCCTACGCCTGCGTTGTTTTCGCACACGCAAAGCCCTACCTCCTCCACAAGATGCAGACCCTTCAAAACCGATTCCTCCGTAGAGTCACGGGAGCCCCCTTTTATGTTCGAAATGAGCTTCTTCACGTAGACCTCAAGATGCCCACCATCCAGCAGTTCATGAAACGTGTCTCCAAGCGTTTCTTTGATACTGCAATCCAACATAGGAATCCCCTTATCGTATCGGCCGCCCAATACGAACCCTCGCGTATCTCTAAGATTCGCCGACCAAGGCACACCCTTGTCACTCCCGATGACGCAATCACCCTGCTCCAAGAGAGCCGTAGGGAAACAAGTACAGTGGCACACAAAAACAAAAACCGACCGTCCTTCCGTCCTCGCCGCCGAGGCCCGCCGCGACGTCCCCGTAATAGTCCGCCCCGACCCTTGCCAGAGCCAGCCCGCGACGCTGAGCCAGTAGCTTTAAATTCCCTTATTAATAATAAAAATGATATGATCCAGCCTGTCCCTAGCTGCCCTCCCACTGCGACGCCCTAAGCCGAGGTCCGTACCCCACAGGGGGTGCCCTTAGCGTGTAGTCGCCTAGTTTGTAAGTTTTCTAATAAGCCCTGGCTGGAGGCTTTAATTAATTAATTAATTAAGGCAACCACAGGCAAGCCCGGTTAAGCAGCCGACAACCTCAGAGGTTGACCTGCGAGATGCCACACAAAAAAAAAAAAAAAAAAATGAATCTGAAAAAAAAAAAATGTTCCAAGTCTCTTAGATTCCGAGATCCGCCTAAAGGGGGGGAGAAGGGGGGCGGGGGGGGAACTTTGAAAAATGGTTTTTACTTTACCGAGCCTCCTCTATACGAATCCGTAAAAAACCAAAAATACGGGTCTCGTAGTTTCCGAGATACGATAGGGAGGGGGGAGAAGGGGGGTGAAAAGGGGAGGTTTGGCACTTTTCCCGTAGGTTTGAGAGTTACTTGTTTACGAATCTGTCAAAATATACCCACCTCCCCATCCACCATCTGGGAGAACAATTATGTCAATGAGTGAGTCAGTCAGTCAGTGAGTGGTAATTTAGCTTTATATAGTATAATTTACAATTTTAATTGAAAATATGAGTATTAAATTCGTTACACTCTTGTATAAACAGAAACAGTATATTGAAGTAAGTCACTGGTCGACTCCAAATAAGGCTATTCAGTGGAGAAATGAAACCATCCAATTACTTCGGTGTACAAGCCCGGCTTTACAGTAATCTTCCATTTGAGGGAGCGATTTGTCTACCAGGCGTACAACAGCGTGCAGCGGTAGTTTCTCACAGCCGACAGACATTACACGCTGCACGATGCAATCGACTGTTCTCTGTGCTGCTGAGCTCCTGGCATTTCAATTTGATAAAAGAATAAAGGAATATGGATTGGAGATAGATCAACATGGAAAAATGGGCGGATAACCATTGATATGCATATTTAATTTCTTATAGTTGATACTGTAATATTTATCCACTCAAAAACTGAAAACAAGCGTACATCAGATTTTCATTTGCCGAGATTATTGAACCTCTACGGCTTTTTTCACACAAACCACCTAAAACTCACAAGAATAAATCCAACTTATTAGCAGAACAATTCACCACAGCAACTAAAGGAGCCCTACATTACTTCCACTCAAACCAAAACTCCTCTTTGTTCTTAACAAACTTTCCTCACTTTTTCTCATAACGCACCGAAAACCAATGGGAGCCGCATAAAAAATATGCAGATCTGTGAAAGACAAGGTCCGATTACAGAGCGCGGTGGAATTTATGCGTCATAAAAAAGAATAATAAATGAGACCGAACGCTACGTCATAGTTAAGGTTGCTACATCTAGCGGGGATGGTTTATTATTGGGCATTGGGCAGCCCTATGCTCGTGCGGTTTGGTCAGTAGTTTATGGGGTCGTTTATTGAGCAATTAAGTTTTCTTGTTACAGAAATAACAGGAGTAATGTTGTATGTTTGTAAGTATAACATTTTGTTAAATTATTTGTTTTATACGTTACGATCAATCATTTTTACAATCTTAGTTACTAGTTTATTCCTAATCCAATCTACTAGGAGCACAGCACTTACGAGATGCATTATTTTTATGTTTAATCGCACCGCGCCACTAACTCAATTTGAATGGTGAAGTAGAACACGTACTACAGAGTTCCATACCAAGACGTGACTTGCTGAGCCTCCCTCACACATCTCTCATTGATATTCCATTACTCATTATGAATAAGTAGGTATGATCGTTAAATATAGGTAGGTAACTAAAAAGAAGTCTATCTATACATACAAAGCCTTATATTCTTTGTTATTTACAAGATACTAAAACAAATTTTTTGTAAATTTTTTGGTCTGTCTGTCTTCCCGTTTGTCCTGGCCTATCTCTGATACAGCTAAATCGACATATATTTATAGGGCAAAATATACATAGGCTTCTCTTTATCCTGGAATTTCCACGCCCTAGCTCGTGGACATTCCTTACGCGGTTACGGGCGCAGTTTACGCGGGAAAATTACGTAGTTAATTTCCTCCCACGTGAACGATGTAGTGGATACAGTTACTTTGTTCATTGTTGGACTTAAAAGCTGAAATGATTATCATGTTTTGTGATAAGTACCAATGATCAGACTATTGTCTGAAATGTTTCAAGAAACGGGCAGGTCATTATTAGTAACAACTGGTGACAGGGCTTGGCTTCGCACGGTTTTACTCTATTAATTAAAAACAATTCCGTTATAAACCATACACTAAAACCTTCCTCATGAATCATTTTAACCATTGGAGAGCGCATCAAAATCTGTTCAGTAGTTTTGACTTTATCGCAAAAGACAGACAGACGCGACGCGAGACTTTTGTTTTATAATATACTAGCTGTGCCCGCGACTTCGTCCGCGCGGAATAGTGACTTTCGGCAGCATTTTTAATTTTTTTGGCAAATTAGTTTGAAAATAAAACTCATACATTACTTGAATGTCGTATTTATTAATATATAATTAAAAGTCTAAAAAATAAGTTTCAAGCTTCTATCTTTAAAAATGACGTAATTTTACATACAAACTTTCATCCCCTATTTCAACCCCTTACAGCCCTTTTTTCGCATTAAAAAGCAGCCTATGTTCTTTCTAAGGCTCTATACTATGTCTGTACCAAATTTAATTAAAATCGGTTCAGTAGTTTAGGCGCGATTGCGTAACACACAGACAGACAGAGTTACTTTCGCATTTATAATATTAGTAAGGACTAGTTCGTTCCCGTGTTCTTTATCACGATAAAATTATAACACTTCTTCTTTTGTAGTGAGATAGGTACCAGTTTTTTATTTCATCCAAATCCACCTAGTACTTTTGAAGATTAGCGCATTTAAACAAACAAACAAACCTTTCCGCTTTATAATATAAGGTTAGATACTGATGTACTCGTATACACTGAGTGGTAAGTTGATAACTGTCCCACTGCTGATAAAGTAAAGGCCTAATTCTCTATTAGAGGGAAAGTGATATCGCACGTCTTCGGATTTTTTAGTCCTAGGACATACCGGTTTCATCGCGACGTCTTCTTCTCCGTTTTGAGAGTCAAACTTGCAATGACAGACATTGCAAGTTGAAGACCACAAGTAATAAGTTTCTAATATAAGACTAAGTCCTATTGTTGTACACTTAATCCATGCTAATATTGTAAATGCGAAAGTAACTCTGTGTGTCTGCTTGTTACATTTGGCATAAGAATAGTTTAGGACCCTATGACGGACATAGAATAGTTTTTATCCCGAAATTCCCACGGGATCGAGATTTACGCGGGAAAACCTTCCACACGATCTAAGTCGCGGGCAAAAGCTAGTAAGTAAAAAGTTTTTTTTTTTTTATGTATGTTCACCGATTACTCGAAGACGGCTGAAACGATTTGAAAAATTCTTTTCTTGTTTGAAAGGGTATACTTTGAAATTGGTCCCATTACTACCAAGTCAGCATCTGATCATGGGATCTTGGAGAAATCGAGGGAACTCTTCAAATATTATAGGCACACCTATAGTGATTTGGGTATTTTTTATAGTAACTTGTGTACTTGCATTCGAAAAGCACCACTTGTGAAGTGGACCTGATGATGAAGACCACAGATGGCCACTGGAACTACTCAAAATATAAGTAGGAATAATAAGTAGATATTTCATGGGTTCCGCTTCGATTACTTGAATATAGTTATTAAGCACAATATGCTCTTCATAATGCATATGGTGAAGTGAAGCTGATGGTGAAGTACCAGGAGAACTCCTCAACAATTAACGGCCCAACATTGGGAAAAGCAATATTTTGTAAATGATTATAAGTAGTTGACATTTAGGCTCTTGTAACTAGGTAAATTAAAAATCGACCAACTAAAAATCGTCAAATAAAAACATTTTACCACAAAACTAAAGACAGCGACTACCGAAATTAAAGTTATTTTTCGCAGTGTTTTTTGGGAGTCGGTTTAATTTTTTCGTAAAAGCTTTTATCTAGGTACGTTTCGTATGAGTACGTATCAAAATCAAATAATATTGATTTTGATACATACTCATACGAAACGTATCTAGAAAATTGTCAAAGATAAAACGAATAAAAAGGGTGGGAAAGCAGTCGCGTCGGGGTTGTGGCATCGTTTTAATATGATTCCGTATATATATTAACCTGATATATATTAAAACAATGCCGCAAGGCAACTGAAGGAACAGCTTGGGTTTTTATGTACTTACATGAAAAATATTACCATGGTAATGTAGACTCGCCCAGTATTTAATAAAAGGGCTGTCTATCTTATGAGTAAGCTTTCTGAGGATAGTGTGAGGTTATGACCAGGATAAACACATACAGCCAGGAAAAACCCCAAAACTAAAGGCAGACACGACTCAAATTAATTTAGCAGCATCAAAGCAAATAACGAGACCTCACAAACAAACAAGAAAAAGCGGCCATACATCCATCCAACATGTTAATATTATGCTAAAGAAAAATACATAAAAAACTTTTCTGATATGCAAATACGACCATCAACACGTGTTCCAAAGAAAAAAATGCAAATCATGGCAAGTAAGGCGACCTAAAACTCGCTTTTATGGCGACTCATAAATTACTGGGGGCGAGCGAAGCCGGGGCACATAAACATTGCTATTACACATGGTACCCCGCTAACTTTGAGCCGAACATTTTTTACCTTATATGTTTATTCATGTAAGAAAGGTCCTCCGCCATTTTTTTAAGTGTCCGAGGGTGAAAGGATTTTGAAAGGGTGTTTTTCATACTTTTGGGTGAATCATATGGATGTGATAATCGCAATCCTGTGAAGCATAGTGGTGTGGCGGTGTGTAAATAGCTGACCACACACGCGAGGCTCAATTAAGCAAGATTGTGTTTTGATTCCTATGTAACCCACCCTGTGAACCGAAGAACAAGAAATGGTTTCGACGTCAGCACCGAATACTATTGGTCACTAACCTGAGACCAACTCGGAGACGCCTTCCGCAGCTCACACCGTGATATCACTTTCACGAAACAGATTGTCAGATCACTGCTGGGTATTTATAACAAGTTTCTGGAAACTTTTAGCTGTCCATCATGGCGAAAAATTAATTAATTCCACCAGACAAAAAACACGCGTGCAGCCCCGCTGAGTATTTTTTTTCTTCTCTTTGTCTTCTAGAACTTTGTTCTGACAGACACACATTGGTCGACGCTCGGTGAGCAATAACCAAAACTATAGCGCTGGTGTCGCCAGGTTTGAACGGTTCCTAGTGCTCGATCGTCATGGCGGGCGAACAAAATAGCTTTCAGATACTAACTTATAGAAACCATTTGAAATTAATTAATTATTGTTATAGAAATGACCTAATACTTAGGTACAGTAGAAATAAATATTAACAAGTTAATTTGGGTCACTTATCGTGCCCATCCACATAGTCTGACCTATACAGTAGCTCAACATCCTGAAAGAATATTTAACTAAAGAACAATAATTATGTTGATGATAAAATTAAATACGCAGATACAATAACTGCAACCTTGTCCCTTAAACTAGGCAAAGTATGTATGTTGAGGCAGCGTCCGGTTATAAAGGTACATTTATTAAAGTTTACTTTAGCGGACTAGCTATTTACGAAACTATGTAGATGCTTCCCGCGGCTCTCTCAGTGAAAACGTAGCATTCTACCGGAGATTAAAATATGAAAGTTTTGATAATCGGGTGAGTACTGAGTAGTTTCTACGATAACTTTCTATATGTTATGTAGATTAGTATTGACTCATCTGCCTACCTGACCTGCACAACCCAGCTGGGAGACATGATACCTACCTAGGCCTTGGTAAGACTGGTCAGATCAGATTTACTGACTTCTGACTACCCGTATCGACTAACAAATAATTATATAGAAAGAAAAAGTATTTATTGCAAACAGACAAACGACATGCTAACAATATTAAAAACTTATTTAGTTCCTTAAGACTAGAGTCAGTAATTGGTACTTATAATTATGTTAGTTGGTACGGACAAAGACTTAGATATTGACAATTTACGAAGAAAAAGGAAACAACAAAAAACAAGGCAAATACACATCGTGGTCGTGGCAATAAGGCTTCCACTTAGCATAATGCTATGCCATGGGCATGCCCACAGCACGGCGCTGGTTTTCAGTGGTTGCCTTATAAATATGACGCACGGAAATGAAGTCTGGCAAACAATATTACTCAAATAATTGATACAATAATATAAAATAAATACAGTAAAATAAATAAATACCGTAATATAAAATAAATAGTGAAACACAAGTGCCACCACGGTCAAGTGACGCGTGATATACCTATGTACTTCGTGTTTCGTATAATATGTGTGTGTGTGTCTTTTAATAATGAGAGGTGTAGACAGGAGCGTAAGTACTGTATCTAAGTAGCCTCATGTCACTGCGTAGATATACTTGAAATGACAACGAAGACCAACGGATTTCTCCTTCTTCTTTTGAAGCTCGGATAATCTCGATAAATGATCTTTATTTTACAAATTGGTTACTAACCTAACACTTTTACACGCCATTTTATCCTGTAAAGTTAAACTAGATGAGGCTGCTCTTCCAGTGGTCCTGAGTATCGTGAGAAGGAACACCATGTATCAAGATATGTCAAGATGGTCACCCATCAATTCGCAAGCGTTGCTTAACTTCGAAGTTTGTTAGTAGTTGTTGATCCATGTGACTGTTATTATGTAGCCACGAGCTCATCAATCCTCATCTTTCAAGATAAACCAGTATAATAAATCAAGCCGATAAAGACTAACACTAAAATAGGAGTTTCTACAACACGCTACGTCAACAAGGCATTTTTTTCTCATTACGTCTCCTCGTAGTGAAGAAACGGATATAAGTTGGCAACTTAGATTAAGTTCAGTTAAGTTATTGAAGGTTCAGTCGCTGTTGGATTAGCTTCCAGAATTATTGACTTAGATATGATGGAGTTGGATTGATGATTCGATTTGACACGAGTTTGCTTTGCGTTGTACAATATGAATACGACATATTGTATAAATGAAACTACCGGCAATACTCATCATAATGGGTAACCTTTTTAGAGTTCCGTAGCCTAGTGGCAAAAAACAGAACCCTTATAGATTCGTTATGTCAGACTGTCTGTGCGTCCGCATGCCACATCGAATTTATTCTGAAATTATTAGGAGCACAGAATTGAAACTTAGAAGGTATTTAATATGCTGTAATGAAAACTTTAAATAAAAATTGGTTTGAATGAGATACAGTCAGCAGTTTGTGAGATATAGCACATTTTCAAAACCGCAAATATAACTTTTCATCCCTATAAATACTATTAAAAACATTTTTTTTTCACTTATTTGTGCTTGCTAACGGAACCTTTCATCAGTAATCTGACTCGCACTTAGCCATTTTTTTCTGTGATTGAGTTCGCGAAAAAAATTAACTGTTCAGTACATTTTGACGACTTATGCACACACAAATGTATGGAGCCGTCGTCGGTATTTATTTTATCGATTTCAGGTTTGGTCCCATACAAAAAGTAGCATCGTGCTACTTTTTGTATGGGCACATACATAAAATATGATCTTCCATACTGTATATTCACTTACATGTTATCTTTCAACACTAAGACTTCAGAGACCGTTATAGGTCACATTGCTCACTGAAGTGATAGATAGCTGCAGGAGACGAAAGGTTCAGGAGTAGCAACCTTCCACCAGAAGCATGGGAAGGCCTCCGACAACGAGTACTGATGGTCTAATAAATAAATAAATAAAAATAAAATTCATTTATTTCAGGTCCAAGACCCATATAAAATAAAATAAAAATACACAAATTAAAACAATTGCTCGGTATCCTAATTTAAAATACAAAGGGAGAAATTTACATACAAAAAGATTCAGATATATTAAAAGTAAATTAAGTTAATAATAATAAATAAAAAAAAATAAAAAAAAATCATGTCAAATTATCAAATTAAATGTCAAATTAAATTCCAAATTAAAAGTCACATTAAATTACCAAACTACAGCTATAATAGAAAATGTCAAATTATTATTATTTTTTTATTTACATTAACAATATGCCGGTCACAACAGTGTCTCACATAAAGACAATCGAGCCTCCCCGCAATCATTGCCAGGACAGAGTTGGAGCTGTCTCGCACCCTGCGCACCAAGGACGCGCACCGCTTGCGCATGGTGGCGTGGAAACAGTCGGTGCGCGCTTCCGAAAACATGCCCGAGGCGCTGCAGAAACGAGGCAGACCCAACACTGCCCTGAACGCATTGTTATACTGGACGCGGAGGGCATTGTAGCTAGCTTGTGTATAGCGAGCCCACAGGCTGCACGTGTACAAAGAGGTGCAGTACGCCTTGAAAAGGGTGATCTTAACTAAGTTAGAACAACGTGCAAACCTGCGGGCGAGCATGTTTGCTCTTCTCGACAAAGCCCTCCGCTCCCGTTCGATGTCAGCGTGGTCTCTGAGATCAGACACAACCCAATGCCCAAGGTATTTAAATTGTTCCACTCTATCCAGAGGTAAACCACAAAGATGTACTGGAGGCACTGTTTCTGGGCACTTAGCACCACCTGCCTCAAAGACCATGCATTTGCTCTTTGACACATTATATTTAAGGCCATGTGCACCCGCGTACTCCTCACAAATATGCAGCAACCTCCGCAGACCACAGACCGACGCACTCAGCAGCACCATGTCGTCAGCATAGCTTAAATTGTTGACGCATACCTCGTCAACATGACAACCGACATGCTCACTGCTGAGCGCAACGATGAGTGCATCCATGTAGAGGTTAAAAAGGGTGGGTGAGGTCAAGCCGCCCTGCCTCACACCACACTCCAGACGATATGGCTCCGACACCGCCTCCGCCCACCTGACATGGTTAACCTGATGCGTATACCAATACTTGAAAATTGCCACAAGTTCGGGAGGAAGGTTAATACTCTCCAGCTTATCCCACAGGATATCATAGGCAACCAGGTCGAAGGCCTTGGATAAGTCGAGGAAACACGCATATACGGGGGTCTTACGTTCCGTATAGTATATGACGGTGTGCTTAAGAGCCAGTATGGCGCTCTCCATGGACAGCTGCGGTCTAAAACCAAATTGGTTATCATGCAGGTCCACACATTTACTCAACTGTGTATTAAGCAAACCGTCAAACACTTTGGCTATGATGGTGGCCAGTGAAATTGGCCTATAGTTCGCCTTATCAGCAAGGTCACCGGTTTTGTTTTTCACAACAGGCACCACCACAGACCTCATAAGATCCGAGGGCAGGTAAGAGTGGCTCACGCATAGAGAGTAAAACATCGCGAGGACTCGATGAATATGAGGGCCAGCATGTTGCAGGTGTTCAATGCTGAGACCGTCATGCCCAGGGGATTTGCCTCTCGTCATGTTCTTTATGATTAAAGCCACCTCTTTCGCCAAAATTCGAACCCCCACGACCCCATTATCCGCCTCAGCATTGAACATCTCACTAGCCGAACCCAGAGGGGACTGCACGGAAAAATGATCCTTAAAAACATTCGCGATGGTTTTGTGATCGCTAACTCCATCGACGCTCACAGGAAGACTCGTCCTACCATTCGCTTTGCTCGTGTGTTTCCAAAACCCACGGAAATCACCACCAGAATGCTTCTCCGCAAGGGTGTCCATCCTAATCTGATCTTCACGATCTTGGCATGCCTTCAATCGTGATTTGAACACCCTTCTGCTCTCACACATTTCTGCATACATGATGCCAGCCCTAGGCCTACCACACGCTACCCACTGCGAAAACTTTAGCCGAGCCTTACCGTGAGCCTCTCTGACAAACTCGTTCCATCCCGCTACACGTGGGCCACTACCACCCGCCCTGGTGCCCCCTCGACCCATCACAGACGCACCACGTAAGGCAGACACAATATTAGAGTACAATCTGTCAAGAGTACGCGCGTGACCATACACATTACAATATTTATCAGCACAATTTATGCACTCGGCAGGAAAATCAATTAAAATCAAACGTTTATGACACTCATTGGTATATTTAGCCACCTGTTTGTTATTCCTAACACCCCATACAACGTTTTTATTCGTACTTGTAGCTTTGGCTAATTTGGGTGTCAATAGCTTTAAGTTGCATTCAAGAACTAGGGGAAAATGGTCAGACCAATTAGTGTCATATGCAATAAAAATATTCACAATAGTACTTTTAGCCGCTTGAGTCACAACACAGTGATCTAACCAGCTACATGATCCGTGCGCGTCACTAATAAAGGTGTAAGCTCCCGACTCAGTACCCAGAAAATCAACATCTACACACGACCAACACTGCTCAGTACAAAAAAGTTTAAGTTCCTTATAAAACAATGCATGCAAATCAGAATTGAAATCGCCTAACACAAACACAGACTCAACGCTATACTCATCTACAATAGCGCTCACCGTACTTAGACAATCCGTAAAGTCAGGCAGGTTGTCCACCGAATTCGTAGGCATGTAGACACTCATAACGATCACTGGTCGATCACTTGTTATCTTTATAGCACATATACGCGCACTATCACACCGCAACACTGACACTTGCTGAAAAACACTGCTCTTCCAAAGCAGAGCGACGCCGCCATACGGCCTGCCGCGCAGTATGCCAGCGGACGTGTCGACCGCTGACGTTCCCGTGCTCCCGAAGCCACTGTCTATCATCCGGTAGCAACCATGTCTCTTGCAAAGCAATCAGATCACAGGTGTCACATAAATCCCTTATACTCTCAATGGAGCGTTTCACACTTTTACAGTTGAAACTAGTGAACCGATAAACAGAATCATTCATTATTTATTTCACTTTTGCCGGCCGCAGATAACAATCTGCTCGAATAAGGGCGCTTGAAAAACATAAAACGCCTGAATATAATCCCTTTAGGCCATATCTTTTCGTCCAGGTAAATAGGTAATTTCGATTCAGAAACATAGAATTTAAATGCCTTGTGTCCTTTCTCTTTCTCCATAGTAATTTTCTCGAGTGATACAGTTTCCTGTGTCTTACCGCGTATATATACAACTATGTCGTTCTCGGTGGTTTCACTATGTATGTTCGTTATGAAGACGGGAACTTTCTTGTCAGCAGCTTTAAAGTTACAGTTCATGTCACTGGCTATGCCCGATTTTCCCAGGTAACGATAGCTGGAACGTTTTTTACGGTATGCAACCTTGTTCCATCCCCCATTATCAGGATTTACAATTAAATCTGATTCGTTCTCACACAAATGTGGCTGCGTTATTAAACAATTACTATTGTTGTCATTAGCGTTATCAGCGGGACACAGCTGACGCGCAGGTGATACGGGGCTCGAGCGCAGTGACGTCATCGTCTGCGCCGCTGTACGTGCTACCGCGACGTAACTTGTCGAACCGGTTTCGTTAGCACTTGTCATCGCCGCGGTCGATGATCGTTGCTCCGTACATGACTCACGGCATTCGAATTGTTTATCTTCTACCCGTTGGATTTCTCGATATCGGGGTGTATTTTCACTAGAGCCGTAATCCTTACTATTTTGCACATCATGTAAATACGATAATCCCACTGGACCACTATCTGACAACCATGCACCACGTTTGGCATTCACATTAGATACGGCAGAAGGCGGTAGGGAATCGTTCTTAAGGTGGAGTACCTCATCCTTTAAGTCTTTCAAATGATTCAGCGTTGCATACGTCGACTTGATCTCTTCGATTGAGGTTTGCATTCGCATGAGATCTTTTAGAAGTTTCGTGCAGTCTAGGTGGTCAAAGGTAATGGGCGGTAACTTTTCCAGTTGCCGTGCCACAAACACTGGAAGTTCATCTGGATGTGTTTTAAACAGCTTCATAATGTCTGCCAGGTCTCTTTCCTCCTTGCCTTTGTTCTTACGAATTATTTTTCGCAAGTCACTTCGAATCGCGTCGAATAGAAGAGATTTCGACAATTTAATCTCGGCACTGGTGAATGCCGACTTACAGATTTGCACCAACGTTACTTCGTCAATCACCGACACCTTATTTTGAATGTACGACAACATTTCATCGATTACGATATTACACGAATTGCACTTGAGAACATTCGTCATTTTAACGCGATATAGGTAATTAGCGCTGTCGAGGATACGCGCCTGTCACGACCGAGTGCGCGACCGAGACTGCGAACTCCTAATGAGGACTGGACCACCGACTGGACTAATTTAATTGGCAACATTTCAAACGACCTTCTCTACCCCATTCTACACTGGTATGCTACTCCTGATATCCTCTTGGAAACTTATGGAGACTCCGAGTTTGCTATTGTCCGACATGGGTCTATTTGTCTATCGAAATGCCGTTGATAATGTTAACACTTATAATAAGTGTGTGTATCTTGGAAAAATACCTGGTCTTTAATTCAGACATTGTAGATTAGCGTAGGTATTTTATTACTTGATAGTAGAGCAAATAACTAATACTATTGGAATAATTTTATCAATTACTAATAAGTTGTAGTGATATTTTCCAAAACATCCTGAAATCCTTCGGCATATTGGCACAAGTAGGACATATAAGTATTAATTAGTTATTTTATGAACCTCGTAGCTTTATAGTCCTTAACTCTTGAGTATTACTCACCGCTACGATGAAGAGAGACTCAATTAAGTTTAACACTACCTACATTTCAGAAATAAACCCTTTATGAAAATAGGGGTCACTTCACTTGAAAGCCTTTTCACTTTCACATGTCAATTAATTAAATATCAAACAAAATAACAATCTAGCGACGATCTAATCAAGATGTCTTACATAATAAACGTCGATTTTACTAACTTAAACACCTGATAACATATTCTAAACTTCAATCTCAACACTTAGTTTAATTTCACATGTCTGGCTCTTTTATGCGCCACCTTGACTAATAAACTTTGTGTAACGAGGTCCGTAAAAGAGTCCTTTTGGATTAAAGTAAAAGTAATAAATGGCTTCTAAGTTCCGATTAGGGTTTTAAAATTCCATGTTACAATTGTAACGTTATTGGAAGCCGTGCCTTTATTGGTGATATTTTTTAATTTGGCATGTCAGCTTTATGGGGTCCTGGTACGTAACTGCTAATAATTTTCGCTTAATGTGCCTTTTAGGCTGTTCATATTCAAATTGAGGGGCTAGAATTTCTACGTCATTGAGTACATTGTCAATGATTTTTTTATTGATTTTGAGCAGCAGAACCGACATGGAAACAGTTATAGGGCATATAAATAAATAAATAAATTAGACAGGGACCGAGTACTTTTCCTTAGGGATTTTTTTAGATTTCACGTGGAATTTTAATTGTTAGTCAACTCAAAATCCAATTAATGTTAGATGCCCATTATTCAACAACCGCACTTTGTTGAAAACACATACAAAGTCTGCGTTAAAACCCCAGACCCAACTCACAAAATGGCACTAAAATATTGGAAATGTTCCTGTTTGCCCAATGTTTTGACCAACAAAATTTGTATTCATAGTTTTCCTAAGTTCCACTCCTCACTGATAACCCTTATCCCACTTTGACCGAACTATCGAACTCATGACAAAGTGTGCGGTTCACAATCACAATAATATACAAACTGCCCCGCCCTTACTTACTTTTTTATTCACATTCGCTGATCGCTGCAAGCGAGTGCTTCAAGGATGACACAGTATCTCTGCAAACAGTAAAAAAATGTTGATGAAATGACCAAAAACGATATACAAGCAAACAATTCAACGATGCTAGTAAAAAAAAAAATTAGTTTAAATTCAAATAAACGAAAATTAAAAGAAAATTATACTTATTTAAAGTTATACAATAATGTGTGGGTGAACTAGGATTCATTTTTAAGGTATAAAGGAATGGATGGTAATAGCCAAGAGCAGTCAAAGTGGACCCGTCATACAAATGCCTCACAACAAACGGTTGGCGGGCCGGCTGGCTTGAAAACAAGTTTTTTTTTTCAATGCTTCTACATTGCTTCATGTCAAATTGATTTACTGGGAAACAGAGAAATCTCATTAAGTTTCAGCTGTTTCACAGATCTGAACATTTGTAAATCCAACACTGCGGCGCTACAAAGTGCGGTTTAGTCTGATGGCGACATTGTAGCTATTCAAGTATCTTAAAACAAAATAAAACTTATAAGTACTTATGTGTCGATTGAAAATTGGGAGATAGGTAAAAACCCGTATTTTTTTTTAATTGACTGCGTGAAATATAAATGTGGTTTATATGAATTTAAATGTATCTCCGTAATTCCGTAAATTATTTCTTTTTTGTTGGGAAAATCATCTAATGTCCCGTACCGCTCTGGTTGGAGGGAAAGGGAGTGTTAGACTTCAATTTACTTAAAACCCTGTCCCTTCAACTGCCCTTATGTTTCTGGACCGCGGTATCTCGTTAGAACATTCCCGGAACCCCGGCAATGCTGCTGAATGCTCTTTGAGCGCGCGTGGAACACGACGCGCCGTTGATCTCCGTAGTTACGATACTGTTTTCAGCATTTACTGTGGCCGCACCACAGCAATAAAACAAAGTATTTTTTTCATCTCGACTCACCCATATTTCGTGGGCGAACCATTGATTGGCTGTCAACTCCAAAACACAATAACAAGAGGAAAGTCCTTTATTGTAGCGAGACGTAAAAAGACGTGTGTTGACGTTTTGTGTGATTGCAAGTGAATAGGGGGAGGGGTGAGGGAGGCAAACTGTAGTTCGGGGACAAGGCTTTTACAAATTATATTAGTGGAGCAAGGTAATAATATTGATGAGGACAACATTTTGTGTCTTGGATAATAATAATAATTCAGCTTATTGGACCCTGTTCTCGATACCTGTGGGCCACAGTTTTTGTATATTTTACTAACTTGTTCCCGTGACTTCGTTCACGTGGGAATGTTTTCCCACGTACATCCCGATCCCGTGGGAATTCCGGGATAAAAAGCCTGAGTTTTATTCCAGGATATCAACTATCTACTTACCAAATTTCATTGAGATCCGTTCAGTAGTTTTTGCTCGAAAGAGTAACAAACATCCATTCTTCCTCACAAACTTTCGCATTTATAATATTAGTAAGAAGTAAGATAAGATAAGATACGATAAGAAAAGATAACATAAGATTAGTAAGATAATTCAACTTATTGGACCCTGTTCCGAATACCATCGATAAAAGATTAAAAAATGTTTTTCATATATGATACAGTTTAATTTGTTATACAAAAATATAGCTTCAAATGTAAAAATTATATTTGTAATAATTTTGGCGGTTTGTGTTGGTCGTTGTGTGATGCAGATTATATGTATATATTTCCGCCTCTACTTAGTAATGTTCGTATTGTACATAGGTAAACATAGTACCCATCTATGCTGTTTTAAAACTATGAACTTTATAAAATAATATCCTACAAGTCAGCCAGTAATGCTCAGCTTGCCAGTCACCACAAATATTTCATAGAAATACGCTTAAACCACCATATTCGTCCCAAATGTTTATAACATAGTCAAAGCGAAAATCCAAATCAAAACAGTCTTTATAAGAAAGTCCAAAGAAGTGGAAACCAGTAACACACAATAGTTTACGTTAAAGGTTCCGTTTAAAAATGGATAAAGTTTAAAATGGATTACAGAAAGAATGGACTGTGCCCGGTCCGATCGCCAATGGAACTTTGAGGACTAACGTATTTTTGAGAGTAAGTACTAGGGAACCAGGCTACCGCAGTGGTAGTGTATTAAGACTACTTACTTCTTTGGTAATTCTTAATAGAATTTGTGCATGATTTGCGTACATATTTTGAACCCAGTGGATATCGTCTTCTTTATTGATAATAGGTTCGCGTTTGACTACCATCTCACCTGATGGTAAGTGATGATGTGGTCGAAGATGGAGTACGCGTACCTAGAAGTAACCTATTCACTCTTGACTTGAAGACCCCTAGTTTAAAGCTATCGGGAAACACAGACTCCAGCAGGGAATTCCACTCCTTAGCCGTACGCACAATGAAGGTATTCCGAAATCGTTTCGTAAAAATCTTCTGTGTTCACATAATGACCCGTCTGCCTTCCAAGCAAGAGTGAACAGCCACCTTCTGCGCTCGCTCGTTCTATCTTAGATCTCATCTATCGCTTAACATCAGGCGTCATCAAGGTCAGGAGCGCGCAAATAATACATTTTGATACAAGTGGAGAAAGTTTGTTATTGCGGCCGAGGCGGATTAACGCCCGAGCCGCTAGGCGAGGGGTTATGGAGCTGCGTACTGCAGTAACATATGTCCACGTGTATCAAACAACGTTTTTCAATACACTTTCGACGAAATAAAATAATAGAACGAAAAGTATTTTTGTCATTATAAGTTTATAAGTATTTTGGCTCAAATTTGCGTGGTTATTTCCTCAAAAGAATACCACAGACATGAACCTACATGCTTCTCATATACAAATACAAATTGTCTGGACTTTAAAAGAGACTTTGACATCTGAGTTTGTTTCGGTGTTTCTTCTCAGAGTAGTCAGTTAGGAAATACCGGCCTCATCTAGCTAAACTAAACTTAACACACAAAAAATATGACGTGTAAAAGTGTTATTTATAACCAATTTACAAAATAAATATTTCATTTCATTTCATTAAAATATTTAATTTTCCCCGCGCTTTACCTTCGAGGGTTAAAGGAGAAGCAAAGTTATGAAGCCGCAAAACATCCTGACTTAAAAATATTTTTTTATTTTTATTTAGAACACAAATACCTAAATGTTAACTTATTGATAAAAGCAAAATTATTTTATAAATAATAATGTTTATTTCTGATATTCTATTCATAAACACAATTTTAATTTTCATTAAATATAAGGCCTTAAAAACATGCGCCTCTTTTCTGTGAAAAAAAAATATTCACCGTATTGCGCGTACTGACATTATTTGTAATATTTTGGTAGTGTTTTCGTCGCCATCATGAAAATAAAACAAAAGTACTTAAGTAAAAGTTTGTATTCTGTATTAGCAAGATATATAAAGATACTTAAAACGCTGTCCAGTTTACTGTAGATATATAAGATAATTATCGAGTAATTTCAACGCGCTTTTATGATATTTAAAAAATTAACAAAAGATATGTGATATTTTTTATTTGTTATACAGAATAAATTTTATTTCCGTATTTTTACGTGTCGATAACTTACTATTCGCAAGTGGCCGATTGTTTACCGGTACATTTAATGCACATTTAACTGAAAAACTAATGTATATCGAATCAATTTTGCAAGTGAATTATAAGTTTTCTTAAAAAATCATGGCGTCATTGTAATGTAGTCATAACCTGCAGTTTTAGCTCTAATAATTCCCTTTTGAGAATCATAGCGCTAATTTTCACCCTTCTAATGCTTCCAGTGATTTTTGTTCCCCTAGTGCAATTCACAGCCACAAAAAGCTCCTATTTTCCTGTTTTTGTGGTTATAAGATCTAGTTACGTACTTATTCGAATGGTTTCCATTGTGGAGATCCATGGTCTACCCTATAAAACATAGAAATTGTACGCTTCTCAACTTTAAAAACAAATCCAAGATTACGGTGTTTTAATTACGATACTTGAATTTACACCCGATATTATTTTCTACATAAACATGATACAGGTTATTTTTCAAATAGATAATCATCAAACGTCTTAATAATAGTTTACATTATTTTGTTGTCAGTAGAAATAAGATCCAGTTACTTTATGGTTTAGTTATACCTACTTATATCATAATATGAAGCTTAAACATTTCAATTAACTACCTATTATTGTTTTATTACAGAATGTCTTTTAAAATAGTTAAAACTATAAATGCAGTCAAGGAAGAGCTGTCAATTTGCCCTTCAGGATGGAAAATATCGCTACATCAGAATAAAGAAAATTTGTCAAACGAAGACAATATTCCGATTGAAAAGATATTGACTAATGATGATGAGAACGTTGCACAAAAAACCGTAATTTGGCTAAAGAGGATAATGGATCCTGTGATGGTACTGCGCCAAATCCAAATGTTGAGACTGATATCTTTATACAATACCCAAGAATAGGCTTTTTTTATTAAGTTTGTGATTTGTGAAATGTTGAGATTAATCTTCTTTAAAATTAAAAGCTTAAAAATTAAAATACTTTAGTATTAGATGATTAGCAGATTCACTGGAATGTTCAGCCATGTTTGACGATTTTAGGAGGTTTTCATAAACCTTGCGTATTTTCCTGCGATAACCTCAACTTTTCTTTATTAATTTCCATCGTTTACCATTCGTTTTTTTTTAATAATATTTACAAAAGCGGCTGTAAGAAATGGCGAATGGATTGATCCTGTAAGGAAGAAGTTATGACTATTGTATTACTAAAGGCAGTTTTTGTTTCTTTTTAGGATATTTAATGTAGTTTTTAGTTACACTGATTAATTTTTTGTAACTATAGTATGCATAAGAGCATCTATTATTTCTACAGGGTGGGCCATGAATTAGTTAACATTTGAAAAAATCGTATAATAAAACCATTTAACATATTTTAGAAATCGTTTATTTACGAGAAAGCTAATTTAGTTGTAATTTATTTTTTAAAAATTATTTCATCTAAATGACCACCATTTCGGTTTTTGCACTCATCTAAGCGAGTCCTAAAGTTTTCGAATACTCTTCTGCAAAGAGACCGCGAGATCGCCGACATCTCTTCGATGATTTTTTCTTTAAGTTGACGCAGTGTATTCGGTTTATCAATGTAGACACGACTCTTTAAATAACCCCATAAAAAGAAGTCTGCTGGTGATAGATCTGGACTTCTGGGTGGCCATGGGATGTCACCCCGTCTGGATATCAACTTTTCCGGAAACATGTCTTTGACCACCGGCAAGGACTCGTTCGATGTGTGACACGTGGCTCCATCTTGTTGAAACCATGTGTTACGATTATAGCCAGCAAATTCCAGTAGCATCGGTGCTAAGAACTCCCGTAACATTTTCACATACTCGGCAGAATTAACAGTAACTGAACGGCCTCGAGAATCTTCAAAAAAGTAAGGTCCGATGATTCCTTTTGCTGAAATTGCAGCCCATACAGTTACCTTAGGAGAGTGAAGTGGCCTCTCATGTTTAGCTTTAGGATTTTTGCTGCTCCAATACCTGCAATTCTGTTTGTTTACATGTCCATTTAGGTGGAAATGGGCTTCGTCAGAGAATAAGATGTTGTGAAAATTACTGAATCGAGTTAACATTGTTTCGGCATATGACTTACGCAAATTTAAATCATTAGGGTTTAGTTCTTGCACTAGCTGGATCTTATATGAATGTAATTTCAAATCTAATTTCAAAATACGGCGTAATGATGTGCGGGATAATCCTAATTCAGCCGAACGTTTGCGTGTCGATAAATCTGGATCACGTCGAACAGAAGCGGAAACTTGCTGCACGTTCTCTTCGCTCCGAGAAGTCCGCGGGCCGCCGGTTTGTTTCACATTTAGTGTAGATCCCGTCTCTTTGAACTTCTTCACCCATTTCTTTATTAAAGGAACACTTGGACACTGACTTAAGTCGTGTAAACCATATTCAACGCGAAATAAGCGTCTCACAGTAATGAGCGAAAAGTTGTTTAAATAAAACTGTTTCACGCAGTAAGCGCGTTGCGGCCCCGTGAAGCGATCCATTGCGACTAAATTTCCAAGAAGCGAGCTAGTGCCCCCGCCCGCGCCCGCGCCCCTCGCGGCAATAGTTTGCGCGGTAAGTTACATTTAAATGTTAACTAATTCATGGCCCACCCTGTATAATGAAACTGGTAGTAGTATAATAGTGGTTACTATAACTCCTGTACAGGTGCTGCAAACAGTCTACAATTAACTCCTTTTTGTGGTAATGTAATCTATAAAAGTTACAATGGAAACCACTGTACAGCTGTAAGTGGCAGAATGACCTTCGTAATTGTCATATAAAGGTGTAAGTGGTAAACGAGTTCTAAAGTAAACTACTGTGAAGCCTAGGGTAGTATTTGATTCAGCTTGTAAAACTTTAAGTGACTTTTATAGCTATAGACGTTTACGGATGCAAATATGCAACTTTGAACTGCTTGTTGAACCCGTAAACCGCTATTTTACGTCCGAAAGTAGCAATATAGGTTGCTATTTCCGCTAATGTGCTCGTTGGGTGTGAAATACATTGCATGTTGAACCTAATCGTAGTGCTATAAGAGCCAGTTTTCGAGAAGAAGTCCTCAATATGTATTTTTTTTTCACTGTTCCTAATGGCTAACTAAGGTGTCGACCTTGTGATCGAGAGATCACAATACACACCAAGATATTTCTATGGAAAACAGGGTAATTCCGTTTTGAAATTCGCATTTACCGAGAAAACAGTGAAACAAGCATTGAGTAACGGTTTGGGTTACACATTCGCATGTGCTTTAATAACTAGTTTTCAGTGTATTAGTCCTACACTAAATTAATTTAAAGTTATTCAAGAATTTGATCTAAAGCTATGGACAAACTTACAATATTTATATTGATAAAGTTTAACACAGAAGTACCTGCAATATATACACTTAAATAGAAACCCTAAACTACATAAATTTAACAATAATCTAAAATATGGAAACCAGTAATTCGTGCGAATAGCTGCCCGCTGGTAATGTGCCCAATAGACTGGCTGCATTGCCACATTTTATGGCAATGCTTAACCTCCGTCCAAGGTAAAAGTTAGCCCTTTGGTCACGCGATGTGTCCACTTGGCGTCTGAATAGATCTTTCAATAATTTGTGAGCACTCGCACCCCACGATCTCAAGTTTCAACCCCAAACGGCTCGAAAATATAACTGCCATCACTCTGCGGCTTCTTATTTTTTCTTAAGGATCACTCTTTTGGCGATATGAGTAATCCATTCGGAGCATTTAAAAAATAAGTGACTCTGGTGTCATTTCTCTTACAGAATGATGGCAAGTTAGCGGCTGATGAGAATTAAAAAAGTCCGAATTTGCGCGAATGTTTTAACAAGATACCGTAGCCCTGGAGTGCAAGAGCAACTAAAGGATCAGGGTGGGTTTTATTCAGGAGAAGTCTGACACTGACACTCCGCTCCAAGAAGAGCGGAAAGAGTGTCAGACTTCTACTGTGTCAGTCGATGATTTTCCACAAAAAAGCTTTACCTTTAGGAAAAACATTGGGCTCTAACAAAAACATAATCCATGCTATTAACCAGTTAATCCTAGTCTAACAAATCGGTAAATTGTGCTGAACTAGCACACTACATTAACGACTTATCCTCATTACAAGCATAGTGAGGATTGAATCAAAATGATCAAAATGTTTCTTTTTAGACAAGTTTTTTTCGTATTTCTCTCTGAAAACTTTTCCTACATACGATAACGATAATGATATCGGTTGGTTAGTTGCACTAGAAGGTTGGCAGGTAGTTAAAAAGAAAAACACTAGACGGTCAACTGCCATTTTGGGCTGTCCGCCATATTAGATTCAAAATGACAATTATAGTATCTTGATACAAACTTCCTCTTACTTGGTGTGAGAACCGTCCAACCGTACAAGCCAATGAGTTACTTAGTACTTAACGCGTATCATGCGTTCAAAGTTAAGGTAGGTGCTTGGAGGAAACTTTTTGAATGTGCTCAAGGCTTTATTATATACGCCGACACTAAAATCTCTCGTATAAACTTGTGTGGGTGACTTACGTATAACTTTTCAGATATACGACTCTAGTTTGATATTATTTTGATTGAAGATTCAGTATTGTATTGAATAGCTCGATGATTGTTTTTATCATTGCTTTCTTTATTTCAATTATTCTAGTTAAATTTTTTTATAACGTGCTCATGCTCGAAATTAATATTTCGAACTAATCATGCCTCATTTTATGCATGAAGCTCTCTTAGATTAAAGACGCCATAAAGAAGCATTTCAGCGAACGGGAACGGTGGTAATAGGCCAGACTTGTGAGATGCAGATCAGAGGGATCGAACCCAGGCAGGATCAATGGTATATGTAATATAAGTCATCACCACTGCTCTCAAATCGGTGAAAAGAAAGAAAAGGAGGAAAGCATCGTGAGATAACCGGCTTGTTCTAGGAATAAAAGCCGAAGTCATGTGACATACATCAACTATTTCAGTCACGAACTTAATAGTAAGCTCCTGGCATACCTAGAAGCCAACGACATCCTCAGTGACTGACAATACGGCTTTCGCAAAAACCGGTCAACTGGGGATCTTCTAGCGTATGCCATTCATATCTGGAGTGAGGGCATTGAGAAGCAAGGGGATGCACTTGCTGTTTCCCTTGACTTTGTGTTTCCTTTGACATCTCCAAGGCTTTTGACAGGGTCTGGCACGATAGCCTTATTGCTAAGCTTCCATCTTTCGGTTTACCCACTCAACTTTGCGTTTAGATTGAAGACTTCCTGAGGGATTGGTCCATTCGAGTGGTCATTGATGGCTGCTCGTCTGGCCAATTGGCAATTAATGCCGGGGTCCCTCAGGGGTCTGTTATCTCAGCAACTTTATTCTTGCTGCACATTAACAATCTGCTAATGCCCGGTACCTTTGTGTATGCAGACGACAGCACAGTTTTTGAGAGATATGTGTCCAGCACGTGAGCTGGTGGGTCACAGATCCGGTCTCTCCATGAAGACATGGCCAACCATGGAGACCGGATCTGTGCCAGCCTTCAAGATCAAGTTCAAGTGCCCAAGCGCTTGAACTTGACCTTGAAGGCTGGCTCCGAATTGGGCGATGCCAACTTGGTCATGTTTAATGAAGCTAAGACCCAGGCGTGTCTCTTATCTACAAAAAGAGGCGATTCGAACCGGCTCCTACTTTCCATGGTGTAACCGTGCGAATAAGTAATCATATTGAGCTTATTGGGGTGGCTTTAACTTCCACACTCAATATTGGCCCGTTTATCGAGGCTAAGGCTCAGTTAGCATCAAAAAAGTTGAGAATGCTAGCCAAGGTGAGACGTTACTTCACACCGGAACAGCTGCTCAATTTGTATCAAGCCCAGGTTCGGTCGTGTATGAAATACTGCTCTCATCTTTGGGATGGATCTGCGAATTACCAAATGGACGCGCTTGAGTCTATCGAAAAGCGGGCCAAGAGACTCATTGGCAACGATGCACTGGTCGAGTCAAAGCTCCAGAGCCTTGAACACCTTTAACGATTTGCAAATCTATCGGTTTTCTATCGGTTACATTTCGGGGAGTGTGCGATGGAATTACACAATCTAATTCCGCCAACCCCGTTCCATCATCGGAATACGTGACAAACGACGAAGCGCCATTGTTACATTGTGGACATCCACCATGTAACATCCCACACATACGCACAAAACGTTTTGGGAATACCTTCATTGTGCGTACGGCTAAGGAGTGGAATTCTCTGCCGGAGTCTGTGTTTCCCGATAGCTACAACCTAGGAGTCTTTAAGTCGAAAGTGAATAGGTTACTTTTAGGTAAGCGTGCTCCATCTTCGACCACATCATCACTTACCATCAGGTGAGATAGTGGTCAAACGTGAACCTATTTTCAATAAAAAATGAAAACCCGCACTGGGCTGATTTTTTTTCTATTATTATGTTATTTTCTGTTAACCAGTCTAATGAGTTTAACCATTACAAACAAACAGAAAAACAAACTTTCCTCTTTATTATATTAGTGTAAATAATAATAACAAGAACACATTCTTTCATTACACATTTATGTACCTGTATATTATAATTTTAGTTTTTAATGGTCTGAAAGAACGATGTCTAGCACGCTTGATTTTGTCTAAAAGCCAACCAAACATTATTTGGTACTAAGATTGCTTTTCAGGCAGTATTTGGGCAAGAATATTATAATTCTTCATCATCATCATCACCTGATTAGCCTTTTCCAAACTACATATGTTGGGGTCGTTTTCCAGTCTAACAAGATACAGCTACATCAAATACAAAAATCAATTTCGATCCATTTAAGAACTGAAGCAGCTGGCTGCTTCAGTTATTTTTTGTTGGTAACACTGGATATTTTATAATAAATAAAAATAACGAGAAATTAAACATAGTGTATACAGGCGAAAATAAAAAGGAATTATAGGGCATAGAAAAATTCGTCAACATCGCTATCAATGGGAAAAGTGCCCCGAACACTGGCCGCATTGCCACATTGACCAGAGGGCTGGCTTTTTCCTTGGACAGAGAATCAGCATTGCCGTTCAACGTGGCAATGCGGCCAGTGTTGTATATTTACTGGCTTCTGACTACCCATAATATACTGCCAAAAATGTTCAAATGACAGCTGGGACCAACAACTACACGCGCTTTCCAAGGCACGGAGGAAATCCGATAATGTGTTAAGATTGTCACCCATCCAGGGACCGACAAGCAAGCGTTGTTGAACCTAGAAATCGACGCGTGCAGATGTTTTTGTATTCTACATCGACATTTTGGAACTACGACTAGAATCTTACTAGAAGTACTCAAACATTCCAGGTACGATAAAAATCCTACCCCCTATCCTATCCTACTTTATACTATATAAAGCTAAATTACCACTCACTGACTGACTGACTCACTCATTGACATAATTGTTCTCCCAGATGGTGGATGGGGAGGTGGGTATATTTTGACAGATTCGTAAACAAGTAACTCTCAAACCTACGGGAAAAGTGCCAAACCTCCCCTTTTCACCCCCCTTCTCCCCCCTCCCTATCGTATCTCGGAAACTACGAGACCCGTATTTTTTGTTTTTTACGGATTCGTATAGAGGAGGCTCGGTAAAGTAAAAACCATTTTTCAAAGTCCCCCCCCCGCCCCCCTTCTCCCCCCCTTTAGTCCGATCTCGGAATCTAAGAGACTTGGAACATTTTTTTTTTCAGATTCATTTAGAGGGGCAACGCTTTAGTCGAAATAATTGTGCAACCCCCCCCCCCCATCACCTGCCCCCACTTTTTTTTTTTTTTTTTTCACAAGCACGCGAGGTGCTTGCACCTCGCGCAACACGCAAATACTTGATTTAGAGGGGCAATGCTTTAGTTTTTTTCACAAGCACGCGAGGTGCTTGCACCTCGCGCAACACGCAAATACTAGTTATATTATATAAAGCTAAATTACCACTGACTCACTCACTGACTCATTGACATAATTGTTCTCCCAGATGGTGGATGGGGATATATTTTGACAGATTCGTAAACAAGTAACTCTCAAACCTACGGGAAAAGTGCCAAACCTCCCCTTCTCACCCCCCTTTCCCCCCCCCCCCTATCGTATCTCGGAAACTACGAGACTCGTATTTTTTTTTTACGAATTCGTATAGAGGAGGCTCGGTAAAGTAAAAACCATTTTTCAGTCGCCCCCCCCCCCGCCCTCCTTTTCACCCCCTTTAGGCGGATCTCGAAAATTAAGAGACTTGGAACATTTTTTTTTTAAGATTCATTTAGAGGGGCAATGCTTTAGTCGAAATACTTGTGCAACCCCCCCCCCATCTCCCCCCCATCACCCTCACCCCCTTTTTTTTTTGTTTTTTCACAAGCACGCGAGGTGCTTGCTCCTCGCGCAACACACAAATACTAAACCCCCCCCATCTCCCCCCATCACCCCCCCCATTTTTTTTTTTCTTTTCACAAGCACGCGAGGTGCTAGCACCTCGCGTAACACGCAAATACTTATAATATATAAAGCTAAATTACCACTGACTCACTCACTGGCATAATTGTTCTCCCAGTTAGTGGATGGGGAGGTGGGTATATTTTGACAGATTCGTAAACAAGTAACTCTCAAACCTACGAGAAAAGTGCCAAACCTCCCCTTTTAACCCCCCTTCTCCCCCCTCCCTGTCGTATCTTGGAAACTACGAGACCCGTATTTTTTATTTACGGATTCGTATAGAGGAGGCTCGGTAATGTAAAAACCATTTTTCAAAGTCGCCCGCCTTGCCCCCCTTCTCACCCCCTTTAGGCGGATCTCGGAAATTAAGAGACTTGGAACATTTTTTTTTTTCAGATTTATTTAGAGGGACAATGCTTTAGTCTAAATAATTGTGCAACCCCCCCCTATCTGACCCCACCCCCCATTTTTTTTTAGATTTATGCCACAAGCACGCGAGGTGCTTGCACCTCGCGCAACACGCAAATACTAGTATTATATAAAGCTAAATTACCACTCACTGACTGACTCATTGACATAATTGTTCTCCCAGATGGTGGATGGGGATATATTTTGACAGATTCGTAAACAAGTAACTCTCAACCCTACGGGAAAAGTGCCACACCTCCCCTTTTCACCCCCCTTCTCCCCCCTCCCTATCGTATCTCGGAAACTACGAGACCCGTATTTTTTGTTTTTTACGGATTCGTATAGAGGAGGCTCGGTAAAGTAAAAACCATTATTCAAAGTCCCCCCCCCGCCCCCCTTCTCCCCCCCTTTAGGCGGATCTCGGAATCTAAGACTTGGAACATTTTTTTTTTCAGACTCATTTAGAGGGGCAATGCTTTAGTCGAAATACTTGTGCAACCCCCCCCATCATCCCCCCCCTCTTTTTTTTTTTTTTTTTTTTTTCACAAGCACGCGAGGTGCTTGCACCTCGCGCAACACGCAAATACTTTTTTTTTTTCACAAGCACGCGAGGTGCTTGCACCTCGCGCAACACGCAAATACTAAACCCCCCCATCTCCCACCCCCTTTTCGTTTTTCACAAGCACGCGAGGTGCTTGCACCTCGCGCAACACGCAAATACTAGTTATACTATATAAAGCTAGATTACCACTGACTCACTGACTCACTCATTGACATAATTGTTCTCCCAGATGGTGGATGGGGAGGTGGGTATATTTTGACAGATTCGTAAACAAGTAACTATCAAACCTACGGGAAAAGTGCCAAACCTCCCCTTTTCACCCCCCTTCTCCCCCCCCCCCCTATCGTATCTCGGAAACTACGAGACCCGTATTTTTTTTTACGGATTCGTGTAGAGGAGGCTCGGTAAAGTAAAAACCATTTTACAGTCGCGCCCTCCCCCCCCGCCCCCTTCTCACCCCCTTTAGGCGGATCTCGGAAATTAAGAGACTTGGAACATTTTTTTTTTCAGATTCATTTAGAGGGGCAATGCTTTAGTCAAAATACATCTGCACCCCCCCCCCCATAATCCCCCCCCTATTTTTTTTTTTTCACAAGCATTCGAGGTGCTTGCACCTCGCGCAACACCCAAATACTAAACCCCCCATCTCCCCCCATCCCCCCCCCCTTTTTTTTTTCACAAGTACGCAACACGCAAATACTAGTATTATTATAAATGCGAAAATTTATGAGGAATGCTGGATGTTTACTCTTTAACGCAAAAACTACTGAGCGGATTTAGATGAAACATTACAGTATAATGTTTCATCTAATGCGTTAAATAGCTGATACATACTAATAAAATAACATATAGTACCGGCCTATATGTCTATCTTCGCAATTTTGACGCGAACGAAGTCGCGGGCAACAGCTAGTACTAAATAAACCAACTATTATAAATACAATGGACCAGGCGCCCATAACAACGAAGTAGTAGTCGCAAGTATTGTTAATATTTTCTAGTTGCGCGCTCCCCAAGGGCACCTGTTGACTATTCTTTCAGGATAACTTGTTAAATACTTGATAGCATGGTCTCGACAAGTTGGAAGTTGTTCCGAGTGTCAACTGCGAACGTTGTTATTTGCCACTGGACTAGACATGAACTTTATTTCAAGTACGTGCTAAAATATTTTTGTACAGTATACGTTTATTGCTATTTGTATACTGGTCGGTGCGGTATGAATTTTAAGCAGTGTCCAGTTGGTTTCGAGTTTTATTTAGGGGGAACTGTCGATATGTATTCAAGGTGAAAATTTTGGATATATTCGAAAAGGATGTAGAATATTTTTATGAACAAAGTCATTGTATACTACCTACGGAGTAGTATTGAGTAAATTCCTAAAGTTGTACAATATATACGTTTTAAATTGTCATGGTCATTATCAGTATCATCACTGAATAATGAAAAGAATAACCGTGTAGTAGCTACTGAAGTTTTATAAGTGGTCCATGTAGGCCTACAGAAATAAAATATTTTGAGTTTGAATGCATTAGTGCACTGTGCATAAAAATTAAATTTAAAATTTAAAAAGATCCCTACGCAAAAAATACTTATAAACATTTTAAAGAACTACCCTTAAAAATTAAAAATAAAAATAGTCTCGGCGGGGTATCGCAAGGGTTGAAATAAATTGCAACCAAACCTAGACTGAGAGTTGATATTAGGTACTTAAGAATTTTTTCTCGCTTAAATCTGGATACCGTGGGAATTCCGGTATAAAATGTGGCATACCACATTTTATACCGGAATTCCCACTTCCCACAATGGAACTTTGTGGCAACATGTTACATATAACATGTTGCCACAAAGTTCCATTATATTGATCAACATTGACAAACAGAAAGACAGACAGATAGATATGTATAGAATATAGTTGCATATATTAGGACAAAGTACACAACTAATAGGTAACTGATTCAATAATTCATTCGTCGATTTATAAATCACTAAATTCGTTAAAAACATCTCGAAGAAGTGTAGGTTCAATTATGGTTCAATTAGATTTGAACTTGTTCGGGACTTTAGTCATGTAAGAGACAATATTTATTTACATGCAATTCTACAATAATCTCTTTATTCAAATATGATGAGTGATGAATACAAACGTACTAAGCTGAAGAAACCATAGATAAAACACAAAAATATACACGTAATAGCTTTTCTACAGAATATTGTAACCTTTTTGCTTCAATATAATCTAATACCGATGCCGTGTCAGCCGTAATGTAGCACGTAAGAAAAGAGGAAGCATCAATTTTCTAGAAGCCTACTCTTCAGGCCTCTGTGCGCCTAGTACATAAATTAAGCTTCCCGGTCGAAATACATCACCGGCTAGCCAGTACATATTTACAGTTATAAAACCCCCCATTCGATACGCGAATACGCGTACATCACGCGTTCAGTTTGTCGTAGGTCACGTAAAACCGCAATTTGCCGACCAAATGGAAGAGTGCGGTTGTCCGGCTACGTGTCGGGACCTTTATTGCTGGCTTTATTTTATGTTGCGAATAAATATATTATTTTTGGAAGGACTTTTCTTTTTACTTAATGGCTTGGTTACTAGGATGGCTTGGTTACTAGGAAACACAACAGTAAGCTTTTAACAGTGGGTTATTTGATTTCACTGAAAAACTCGCGTCAAATTTAAGACAGCTGATTTTTTTTACTAATACGTTAATTGTGCGTACAAAAGTACTGAAATCCCCGGAGATTTTTGTTTTCTTTTTCATTTTGTTTCAAACATTGCCTCACTCTATTTCTAGTGTAACTTTAAGAACATTTAATTTCACAAAGGCAAATACCTAAAACCAGAACAACAAATGGTAAATCGTTCGCAGCTCAAGCAGTACGGCTGTGAAATAATCTACCAGTGCCAGTAAGACAAGCACAAACCCTATCGTCTTTCAAAAACTTGGTAAAGGATCTTTATCTCTCTTCTTAAATTGTTGTTATTATGTATGTCTTTGTTTCTTTTTTTATATTAATTTATATGTATGTTTTGAGAATGTTATTTATTGTTTTTATATTTTATATAAGTAGATAAATAGTACACCGTGGACTACTCACGTATTTATTTTCTTCTATGTGTCAAATCCATCCAAAGGTTTTGTCCCCATCCATGGTAAGCCCCCTCTTTGAGGAGTAGCTAAAGAGGCGTCATGGCGTCCTCACCTTCCGCCTGATGCAGGTGCTTACCGGACACGGTTGTTTCGGGAGTTACTTGTGTCGGATTCGGCGGGAGGAAACGCCCTGGTGTCACTACTGCGAGGATCGCCCTGAGGACACGATGAAACAGTGGAGATTTGCCCCGCTTGGGCAGAGCTCCGCCGTGTCCTCGTAGGGGCGATAGGCAGCGACCTCTCCCTCCCGGCCCTGGTTCAATCCATGGTCCGGAGCGAGGAGGCATGGGAAGCAGTCACCTCTTTCTACGAAGCAGTTATGCAAGCAAAGGAGGTGGCGGGACGCGCGAGAGAGAGGCGGATATCAGGGCCCTCACAGCCATCGTGCCCCAGCCGTCGCAGGAGACGCTCCGGGCGTCGGGACTCACAGGGTGACTCCCAGCCACAGCAGGCGCGGGCCTGCGGGGTGCGAGCAATGGGTAGCTCGCCACCCGACTGAAACCAGGCCCGTATAGACGGCGCGGCGTGTTCCACGCGCGCCTCAGAGAGTGTCAGCAAATTTTCGGGGCCCACAAGGGGGCCGTTGCCTGATGGGGTTGCGGAATTGTTCGAAAGAGTTACCGTGGCCTCGGAACACGAAGGGCATATGATGGAACACGGATGGGTTTTAATCAGTAAGTCTGACACACCCTCCCGCTTCGCCCAGATCGGTAGGCAGTCATTGGTTGATTTCCCATCCTTAAAAAAAGCTGTTGTTCCTGCGCCTAATAATTATATTTCCAGTCATGTCGGATTGTCGTCTGAACAAACTATGAGAATAAAGGAACAGTGCACTTGTACCTGCGCTCATACTTGTGCACTATAATTGCATTGACATTGGCCGCCGTGTCCGAAATCGGACAGAAGGGCTTTTATATTTATTTTTCATCTAAATATTATTGTTACATTTGATAGCAAACCTTCTCAATTCAACATGAAAACTCTCTGCAAAAACTATTATCACAAAATACCTATTCAATTGTAACTTTACATGCATGAACGCGGCTTTACGTCGGGCACGTAAAGCCGCGTTCATGCATGTAAAGTTACGTTAACGTTTACTTTAATCTGACAAACGTTCGTAAATCACATAATAACGCAATGACGTCACTATGTAACGTTTCGCACTGGCGTTTATTGCTTGTAGATGTTTGATACGTACTTATTTGATTATTCAATTGTAAATTACAAATTTGTGAATCTATGCATACTACATATATTTAAATAAAATTGTAATGATTGTCAATGATTCCAAACTAGCTGTGTTATTTCAATTGCGTATAGTAATTTACGCAATACAAAACGTCAATGTTAACGTTCCCACTGCTGAGATAAAAAACCTTCTCTCTATGAGACGAGAACGGACTGTAATCTACCATACCTATTTAATTCATCTCTGTCAGACGTCACGACATCATTTTCTCCTTTTTAGGGTCCCGAAGTCAACAAGAAACCCTTATAGTTTCGCCATGTCTGCGGCTTAGCTCAGAAATGGTAAAAGTAGAAAACTGAAATTTGGCCGGGATATACAAGTATAAAGTACGTCGACTAAGTGGAAAAACAAAATCATGAAAAACATTTTTTTAGGTTGCTCCCTTGTTGGGCAAGTCTGACTCGCACTTGGTAATTTTTTTATCTCGTCTCCCCCATAGTAGTATCATTTGGAAGGTCGTTAAGAAATAATGTGGCCAGGTCAATTTTAAAGTCATTTCAGAAATATTAAGCTCACAAATTCCATTGAAAAATATTTAGATCAAGTTCTTATTTTTATAACAGAGTAAGTAGTTTGTCGTTGTTATAGCATTGTACGAAACTCGGTCGGTCAGCTAATCCGACTAGCACTTGGCGTTGTAGAAAACTACGAAACGCTACTTGGGCGGTTTTTTTTTTCATATCGTTCCTCACACAATCCAGCCATATTTTCTTTGGCCTTCCTCAACCTCTCCATCCACCATCAATAGAACCAATCTTCAAGTCACATGCATGTCATCCCCTGATAGGCGATAGGTGATAGGCGACTTTCTGTCAACTGATTCAAAGAAAGGCAACGGCAATTTTGTTCTCAAACCATATTTGTATTTCAAAAAGTCTACTGTTAATGCAAAAAGTTTTATAACTGGGAAACTTAATTATATCTAGATAAATAGAATCCGAAGCGGGCTTCCTTCATATGTGCATATTCAATGGAGATTACGAAACGGGAGCTAGCACTTTTGAAAAGTACGTGAAACTAATAGTTCACATGAACGAGATCTTTTTTCGGGGAGCAAATCATCAAATATCTTCTCCCGCTCTGGGTGGAGCGGAAGATAGTGTCAGACTTCTTCTGACTAAAAACACTCGCCCTTGTGGTCCGGTGCCGAGGAATGTCGTTACAATATTCCCGCAACCTCAACAGCAAGAGTGAACAGGCATCTTCTGAGCTCGCTCGTCTCTCTCTCTCATCTTTGACTTGTCTATCGCTAAGAAACAGGCTAGATCGAGGTCAAAAGCGGGCACATCAGTGAAATAGGAACTTAATTATTTAGCAAATTCCACTTTACATACTACATACTTTGTAAACGATTTAAACTTAATATGACTGATACTGACATACGAGTATCTACAAAAAACTAATATACAAACTTTTAGTTTGTAGTTTAGTCTACATCTTACTTCTTACTTCTTACTAATCTTATCTTACTTCTTACTAATATTATAAATGTGAAAGTTTGTGAGGATGGATGGATGTTTGTTACTCTTTCACGCAAAAACTACTGAACGGATCTGAATGAAATTTGGCAAGTAGATAGTTTACATCCTGGAATAACACATAGGATACTTTATATCCCGAAATTCCTACGGGATCGGGATTTTACACGGGAAAACCCTCCCACGCGAACGAAGTCGCGGGCAGAAGCAAGTACATTATAAAATAACTAGCAGTGCCCGCGACTTCGTCCGCACGTAATAGTGACTTTCAGCAGCATTTTTAATTTTTTAGGCTCTTTACTTTGAAAACAAAACTCATACATAATTTGAATGTTGTGTTTATTAATATCTAATTAAATGTCTTAAAAATAAGTTTCAAGCTTCTAGCTTTAAAAATGACGTAATTTCCATACAAATTTTCATCTCCTATTTCAACCCCTTATAGCCTTTTTTCGCATTAAAAATCAGCCTATGTCCTTTCTTAGGCTCTATGCTATGTCTGTACCAAATTTAATTAAAATCGGTTCAGTAGTTTAGGCGTGATTGCGTAAGACACAGACAGACGGAGTTACTTTCGCATTTATAATAGTTAGGATATAGATGTTTGTTGAAGTAATAATTATCGTTAGACTATGGCAATATAACATGAGATACTGTCCAAATCTAGAATGTACTCTCCTGACTATCTTTTAGTCTAATCTAGTCTACTTTTTCAGGAAACAATAAGCGTCATATTGTTTTATTAATGAACCGATAAATGTTTCAATGAAACTGGCTTTTCACAGCTTTAACGCTGAAAATAGATTAGTCTATAAACATGGTGGCAATTAGCAATTAAAGTTTTAATTGTTCTCGGCCTAATTGCCTATTTTCTTCGGCACTGAATTTAGAGTAAGCTGAAAGTGTAAGAAAAGCACCTCTAATGGTGTTTTTATTGTTATTTAAAACAATAAATATAATTTAGTGAGTTTTAATAAAGTAACTTATTGTAGTTATTGTTTTATTTTGAATTAACAATAAATACAGGGTGGCAGGGACATCGACGTACAAACGCTTACCAGGGATTCGCTACATGATTCTGGAATGATGATTCTTCCCCTGCGTTGGAATTTTTCGTCGGTTTTTTCTTAATATTTCAGGTATTTTCAGCAATCTTTTTTACTGAAAACTGTATAAAATCATTTTTTCTATCTAACCCAATGAGATTTTAATTAAAAAATAAAATTCACTTGTTTCACTTAAAACAGCAATGTAATGGGGCTGAGGCTCCGCGGTATGATTCCAGGGGTGTCGTGAGGCTATCTAAATGTTTTGTTTTTATGTTTTGTTCTTTGTTTTCTAATAAAAAATTTAGATGCTATTTGGAGTTTTTGTTATAGGAGGCCAGAACTACAACTAGGAGGTAAGAATGCCAGGGCGTCGCGAAAATATGGCAACTTCCCAAGGACTTCACAGTTAAAATAAATTTGGGAAGCCCTGACCTATAACATAAAATAATTAACCTATAGATAACGTTCAAATTACAGGTCTATCCATGAGATAGATAGGCCGTAACCAGAGAGTGGTTTTATAGTCTTTGGCCGTAACCCACGCGGGCACAGTGTGGATGGTAAGGCTGCCGCCAGAGATGTGCGAGGATGCGTAGCGAGGAATGTGTTTGTAAAGAACCAATAAAATCGCTTCATTTACCTCGCCTCGGTCAGCACAGCTCTGGTGGAAACGGCTCAGCGGAGCTACATTTTTGCGCATACAAAACAAGCGAGGGATGTGTGTGAGGGATGTGTGCGAGAGATTTGTTGCGAGGGATGTGTTGCGAGGAATGTGTGTTGAGAAGGATGTGTTGCGAGGTTTGCGCATCCTCGCACCACACATTAATGCGCATTTTCAGAGCTCCGCTACACATCCTCGTAGGCACATTTTCACCGCACAGCTTTGGTGGAAACCCCCACACATTTTCACAGCACAGCTAGACATCCTCGCACGACACATTTCCATCGCACATCTCTGGTGGAAACGCAGCCTAAATATCGGATTTTGCGGTCCATGTTTTTCTCACCGTTTTGTAAGAAATAACGATAATGAAATTTACACAATTCGGCTTTGAACCTACGACCTACAACATGTTAAACGTGCCTGTAACCACTGCGCCACCAGTGCTCCTAAAATATTACCTATGTTGATTCATTTCAAGTTATAATAAAACATTTTATAAAATGATTATTTCTGAAACATCGACCTCTTCTTTAAACCGTTACACTCATTATGCTAATAAAGATATTAAAAACGATATCTTCCCTAAGAAAAAAAATACTCTTACCATTTGTGGTACCCTAGTAGCAGGAAATCGTTAAGAAAACATATTTCCGTTCATTTTCCTTTGAGATATCTCTATGATAATATTCCCTGGTGGACTATTAATTATACGGGTTAAATTAATATAGCCAATGTTATTTTCTTTATAGGGAACTATTGTAAGGCAGGCGTAATCTTAGAAGTGAATTTGATTTATTTGTTCCGGTACTCACAATAATATTCATGGCTGATCTAGAAGACAATTAGGGCAATTCAACTATTGCATTCATTACCATTTGTATTAAAGAAACTAAGCTAAGCAAGACGATATGCTTTTATGCTTGTTACAATTTTGCATCTATATTACTCGTCAGAATACGATAGGGTGAATACTAGCGACAAGGTCCGACAAAACCAAGTTCATGAAACTGCTAGACTTTTCCTGTATTCTGATGGATAAAATGATGGGATAGAGTAGTGTTAGTATATATAAAACATATTTTAAAAGTCATGGGCGTAGTGTTTTGCATCCACACAAATCCAGATAACGCCACCCTAACTTACACCTAAAGGTGTGTCCAAACATTGAGCAGCAAGAGCGCGGCAGCAACACGCGGCATTTCTAGGACACATTTCTGCCGCGCTCTAGTTAGGACAAGGCCGACTAAAGTTTGCGCGGCAGTCGTCTAAACACAGGGCGGCGGACCGCGCTCGATGTTTGGATACACCTTAAGTCAATGGGATGTACCTCGAGGTGGCTACCAATACTTAGAAAATGTTAGGCTTAAAAACATTACTTTTTTTATAATATGTTGTAAAAAAAAAACAAATAAACAACTGAATGTTTTGGGAATACCTTCATTGTGCGTACGGCTAAGAAGTGGAATTCCCTGCCGAAGTCTGTGTTTCCCGATAGCTATAACCTAGGGGTCTTTAAGTCAAGAGTGAATAGGTTACTTTTAGGAAAGCGTGCTCCATCTTCGACCACATTAACACTTACCATCAGGTGAGATGGTGGTCGAACGCGAGCCTATTGTCAATAAATAAAAATTGCAGCATTCAGCCCTTAAAATCAAACTTATTTCACATAGGCCTACATGAGCACTTACAAAACGTCAGCAGTTAGTGCACGGTTCGAAATTGGTCGTTTTCTATGGAGAAGAACCGTCAAGAAACTCCACAGTTACTCTTTTCAAATCAAAATATCATTTTTACAACGTATCCATAATACAGGTTAATTAGGGATGTGAGGACAGAGGAGACCAATTCATACAGCACATGGAATTACAAATAAAAAATTGTAAAACAAATCTAAGAGTCTACAGTGTTCTCCCATTCACAAAAAAGCTTTATTATTATAAAGCTTTTTTATGAATTGGAATATTGTCACTTCTCAAGTTTATTTTAATATAATTATTAAAATAAACATGAGAAGCGACAATATTAGACTTCGATAATGAAGGATAAATTAATAATAAAAATGAAACAAAAAGAAAATCTGTCAAATCGGATGGATTATCGTAGGGAAAAATAAAAAGACACACTCACGAAAGTGGAGTTGTTAATACACTAGTCGATAATACAATTACAATAAGCCAGGGAAGCGATATATGCAGAAGGAAGGAATCATCGCCAAGCAGTCATGTCTTCAACGTAGTCCCGAATCTTATAATACACATTTTTGATAAGGACACGTTTGACGTGGGTTTTAAATTTTCCCTCGCTAAGTTCTGTAACAGACTTTGGCAACTTGTTATAAAAGAGTATGTTATTTTATAAAGAGTATGGTATAACAATTTCATGTTTGTTGCGTGTATTTATTGTGTGAAATAGTAAGTGTAGTGTTATAACATTACGTATAGTTGTATTTAAGTTAAACATCAGATACCGTCAAATTAGCCGTCGTCAAATTAGTCACCGTTTCAACTGCTGAGACACAGGCTTCCTCTCTGTGAGAGGGAATGGCCGTAAGCACCCACGCGGGGCCAGAGGGTTGGTGGATGAAATACTATGTATTAACAATAATTCTATGTCTCTCATTAATTAAAGTGCTGATTTTTACGCACATTATCTGCTTTAAAATTCAGTAGCAAGATTTGACCTGAACACACATATGTACTAATATTACCTAACCGTGCTATGATCCACACTTAACGTGCATGCAAAATTCATCTTAATCGATTTAGGATTACTGCTTAAAATTTTTGTTGCAAGATTTTATCCGAAGAATCATACCTACTTATATTCCAACTTTTAGAAAAAGCTTATAAATGACGAATGAATGACTTTCTTTTTTTACTTAATATTTATGACCGGCTGTTTAAAACCGAATTCGATCTGGCTAGTCACATAAAGGCACACGCAAGGAAGAAGTTCCAAAGGAACGCCGTTACCGAAATCGACTTTCATACCTCCAACCAATGCTGATTTCCTTGGCCTAAATTCAAAAACAAAGGGCATTTTCTCCTGATTTTTATTCCCTCATACACACAAATGGTAATATTTGTTCATGTGACGAAGGAGACACGACACAATCATTGTTTGTCCTGCTAATGCGAGGTACACACGCACGACTCACGTACATAGGCATACATACAGACATATGTGCCTGCCTTTATTTATTTAACGACAAACATTTGTCCTGGGCTTGATATTCAGTGTATAGTAGAAATATTTGGCTACCAGTTGGAATTAAGTATTAGGAAATTGATTTTCAGGCGTGAGTCAAAACTGAACGTTGACTTACAGTGATTGTTTAAAAGCTCTAATCTTCGAAAGTACTGGATGAATTTCGATGAAATTTGGTATGGAAGTAGTTTGAGGAAGGCTATACTTTTTACCCGACTGTAAAAAAGGAGGGTTATAACAGCCGCTCTGATTCACTTACATAGAGTCTAAAATAAGAACAAAGTGCGTAAACCAAAGCTCCTAACAGAATATACAACTACATTCCACAATCGTCCTACCTATAAGTATTAGCATAAATAAAAGGCATTTTTTTTTTATTAAATCCAACACAAAAATACTAATCATGGAATCAACAGGCAATCAACAACTGTAATCGCTGCCTACTTTGTGTAATTGTGTCTAAAAGCGGCACCAACTGTTGTCACACGGCCTTTGTCTGCAACCGCTTGCCGTTCACAAACGCGGTGTTTATGTACACACAGAACAGATTATTCCGTGTTGTACAGCGTGATCTTTGAAACAACTAGTTGCGTGGCTTTGACTGGTGCCTCCCTGTTATGATACATAATCAGTTCATCAATTTTCATGTGAAATCTGCTCTTTTATGTTTCAACTTCAACAACTTTTATGTTCTATGATAAGTATTTCCTGGGTAGTTGAACGAATGCAGTAACGCGAGCCTATTATCAATAAAAAAGTTCAAATTAATAATTCCCTGCACCATGTGTCGACGACCATCTTCAAACTTATGGCGCTCTGGTAAATACAATAGTGGAAATAAGGATAAGATGATCAATGATTATTTTTCGAGGGGGAAAAGATCAAATGATTCCTTCCCTCTCGCTCTGGATGGAGTGTCAAACTTCTACTGACTAAAACACAACCCCCACCCTATTCTCTCAGTTTTACTTACGTTCCGGGGCTGCGGTATCTTGTTAGAAAATTCCCGCAACCTGGCTTCCTCTGCTCACTGTTTCTTTTAAAACTTAATTTTATCTGAATTTATGGTTAAATTGCAAAACAAGAAAGTAGTAAGTTCTACTAGTAAACTCATTTCGTGTCAATGTCAACGTCAAAACTGAAAAGGCACAAAGGCACTTACAAAACTACGAAGTAAATAAACATCACCGCACGACATGACCAGGGCGACACATAATATGAGGTGGTAGGGCGAAACACTCATAAAAGATGTGCAACCGCGCGACCCAAACTTTGCTCTCTGCACTTATCAAGACATATTGCCTCGTTGTGCTGACACACGGCCGGAATTATATGATAGCACAAACAAGAAACATAATAAAAGACCTCTGAACACACAAAGGGTATCGTGAAATGCGATTAAGAGATCAAGAGGAGGAGTTTACTGTGATCACGAAATAAGGTTGGTAAATAATCATCATTATCATCACCTGTTTAGCCTTTTTACCCGACTGCGGCGAAACAAGGAGGAGGGTTTATGTTTTTAGCGCGTATGTATGTATGTAACTATTAAACCAATGAACGAATTTTGATAAATGGTACGTCGTTGGATTTGTCTTGATGCATTGTCAAAAATAAAAAATCTAAAATCGACAAACTATGTCATGTGGGGGCATCATTAAATAGACCTTTAAAAATGATTTTGAGGTTTCTTTCACCATTTTTTATTTAAAGCAACCGGTTAGGAAATATATTGTTTTAAAACGGAATTAAGTACTAAAAAGTCAGAAATAAAAACTTATTAAAAAAATCTAAAAAACTAGCCTGCTTAACTGAAATGCAAGAAACAAGCATATTTTTATTTTATTAAAAATATATTTATTGAAAATAACATAATTTTAATTAAACAAATGGGATGGGTCTCGCCTGCTTGTAATTTTTTAAAATAATAATGTTCTTGTTTCTTGCATTTCAGTTAAAAGGAGGCTCCCTAAATTGTTTGTAACTTTGCATTAATATTCTGAAACAATCACGCATACAATCAAAATGGAACTTTAGTATATGATTTATTGGATCTTTTTTTTTTACATACCAAACCAGTTACGTAATTGGAACATTTTCGCTGGATTCACTTTTTAATCGAAAATCATGCCTTTTTTAAAGTTTATTCATAATTTAATCAAGGTTACTCGGCTTTTGTGTCTAAAATTAAGTAACAGTAAGAAAATATAGTTTATTATCCAAATATAGGATTTTTTTTTTCTAGATCAATTATTACTTTAGTTATAAATGAAATAAGAATTGAGCCTTACGATATTTAGTTTCGAACCCAAACATGGTAAAAGAGCGCATGCGATATTCAACTAACTATATTACTTACATTAGCGTTACACGTTAGCGTTTAGTACACAACGGTAGTTTCAAACCCGAACATGGTGAAACAGTGCACGGGATATTCAACTTTATTAGTGCTGCGTTAGCGCTTAGCATACAACGGCCTAACCAAGGCGGAGCTTGCGTGAAAAATATTTGAGAGTGCCTTGTCTTATGCAGGCGCGTTTTTTAGATTTTTTAAATAAGTTTTTTATTCCAACTATTTAGAGGTCGGCTTCGAGTCTAACCGGATACAGATACAATACAATACAATACAATAATTTATTTTTTATCCAAAATAAAGTACAGATTATGGACATCTGTTTACAGTTAATAGTTTATAGTGGTCATACGCGAATCTATTTTCAATGAAACAAAAAGTTAAGGATTTACAGGTACATAGTATATTTGATCAATGACCCCTATGCTAGGTGGTACCTGTGTTATAGGGGTCATCCATCCTTCCGTTATGTGTACAATCAGTGTTAATCAGTAGATAGAGCATTTATAAAAAAATATAAAAAAAAAACTTAAAAATAACGTGCAGAGATTAGTAAAAAAGGTGTGGTGAGTGAATGTGTGTGTAGTGTTTATGTGTGTGTGTTGTGTTTTACTTAGAGCGACTACTTATCTGACCTCTACGACCAGTAGCTGGTTAACAAGATCAGTGTCAGATTTTCTGGCTTAGATCAGTGTCAGATTTTCTGGCTTAGATCAGTGTCAGATTTTCTGGCTTCTGACTTCCCGTTACGACTGTCAACCTAATTGACAGTCGTAACGGGAAGTCAGAAGCCAGAAAATCTGACACTGATCTTGTTAACCAGCTACTGGTCGTAGAGGTCAGATAAGTAGTCGCTGTACAAATGACAGGTGGGAAAATTCTTGTGTCACAATGTCTGTGGACGCACTACTCCGAAACGGATCGACCTATTGTTATTAAATTTTTGTGTATTAAATGTTTGCATATGATAATAGGTCGTAAAATATATTTCATATCATCGAAAAACAAATACTTTACGGTGGTATTGTAACGCATACTGGTAGTATACTATAAGCAACAGTTTTTTCCCTTTTATCTCAAAGAACGATTTGACAGGCCCGTTGGTATAGTTGTCAGTGGCCCTGACTGCTATGCGCAAGGTCGTGGGTTCGATTCCCACCTAGGACAAATGTTTGTGTGATGAGCACGGTCATTTGTTCTTTGTCTGGGTGTAAATTATCTATAATATGTATGTATTTAGAAATATATATGTATGTTTATCAGTTGTCTAGTACCCATACCACAAGCTCTGCTTAATTTGGGACTAGATGGCGTTGTGTGGAAAGTTGTGGAATATTTAAGTTCCTTCATGACACACATGGTAGAGATTTGAGATCAACAGAGAATTTGAGACTTTTGATGCCTACAAATTCCACAAAATTTTACGACCATTATTTTACAGTGCAGGCTATTCGATTGGGGAATGCATTGCCGGTGTCAGTAAGACAAACGCAGTCACTCGCTGCTTTTAAAAGCTCGGTTGCCAATCATTTTCTTTCATATTTATGATTATTTCCTTGTTTTTCTCCACACAATGTTAAGGAACACATTAAATTTATATATTTTATATAATTATGTATTGTATTTATATATATATATACTTATATATTTTAATTAGATTTTTTTTCCGTTATGAGTATTTGTAGTACACTGATTTAGCCCTCCTCAATTCAATTAAAGCTTTTAAAGTCCTTCCAAAGGTTGTCTGGAAGATATCGCTCTCAGCGATAAGACCGCCATTGTAACCAAAGTTATAGAAATAAGGTTATGTAAGTGTATTTCAATTTTTGGTGTACAATAAAGTATATTCTATCTAAAACAAAAGTACAGTATATTAATTTATTAAGAGTTTGTGTGTAAATGTATGCGTATAAATAATGTTAAACCCTTCCCTTTTTTTGTGGAAAATCATCAAAGGATACTTTATCTTAAAACAACAGTAGAGTGCAGGATTTATTTACCAGCCAACTGTCCCGTATGTACCATCACAGAAGGTACATCCTCATATTTCGTAGACATTATACAGCATCGGCTAAAAGCCTTTGCATACGAAAGTTCTGCGACCGCTAGCACGACCAACGTTCATAATGGGATTCTTAGCTGGCTCACTTTGTTTAGCAGATGAATACCTGCGAGGCAATTATGACTCATGTGTTTATTATCTCCTGGTATCTAAGTTAGCGTGACTGTTCGAGTATTTGCACTGCAACAATGTCTGCATTTTGGTTTGAATACATCTTTGGTTTATTTATCCACAAGCCCGGACTAGGCCTGCTGCTATCCCCAGCCTATTTATTCCCCTTTCATAAATAGTACCTTTTTGAATAATACGGGGCAATTATGACTTATGTGTTTATTATCTCCTGGTAGCTAATTTTTCATAACAGATCGAATATTTGCACTGCAACAATGTCTGCATTTTGGTTTATCCACAAACCCCGGTGTCGGCCTATTCCCCTTTCATAAATAGGCTTATGCCCAGCAGTGGGAATATTATTTATTTATTTATTTGTCTTGCTTACAATTATTAGTATTCTAATACAGAGTTATATAGGTACAATAATTATGTACATGCAGCAGTAGTTTAGACCAAGACAAATATTAGGCGTCAAACATAACACGTATACAATATTTAATTTTTTTACAAGTATATAAGTGCTCTATTGTTATAATTAGGTATATTTTTTAGTTGGCTCACTTTGTTTAGTAGATGAATACCTGCGAGGCAATTATGACTCATGTGTTTATTATCTCCTGGTAACTTGTCATGAAAGTTCGAATATTTGCACTTCAAATATGTCTTTGCATTTCGGATAAAATACATTTTTGGTGCATCCACAGGACGCACTTGTCATGGAGAGTAGTTTTCTGTGTCCCCAGCCAGCAATGGGAACGTTATTGAGTGATTATAATTATTATCTTTGGCGGTAAAACACCGAGTCGAGCGTCATGACGATAATGTATGTCTAGATAGCAGAAGAAATTGACTTACAAAGTCCTTAGTCGACTAAAGAATACTTTAGCGATTGTTAGCAAAAAGTTCACAAAAATAATAATTTATTATAATCGCGTAATCCTGCACAGACTTCGCAAACTCTGCAATAAATAGCTTTATAATAAAGCCGATTATACTCGTATGAACTTTTATTAAAGTAATCTGATGGATCATCATTTTTCTTATTTTTTACCCGACTGCGGTGAAGCCCAAAAAGAGGGTTGTTGGCGCGAAAGGCTAATTTAGTGGACTGTATTTGCGGTGCGGAGCTAAACGATTGACAAACGCTTGGCGTTAGGTAATTCGAGTTGCAGTGGGTGTGGGACAATGGAATACAACCCGAAATAAGTAGGGAAGGAAAGCACAAACCTTTTGCGGGAGCCACGTGCTCGCGTCGTCGCCGGTGCACCGGTTCACTTTTCCAGGTTCAGGGCAGTTGGGCTTCAAGTTATTGTCCTCACACGTTAAACACAAGCACAAACTATGGATTATAAGTCTTATTACATGCGAAAATGCGGTGATTCCAAAGTTATTAATATTTTTAAGCGGAGCGCGTCGACGCCATTGTTAACTTCTTGCGGAACGATTCGGAAGTAGTTTTTTCGACAAATGGCGGGCGAATCTTCTTACTCACTCGCGAGGTATGTGCGGGAAGGAGATGGATATAGGAAATAGCGGATGTCAATCATATTTTGAATGTTGGCGCAACCATTCCCCCCGGTTTGAAGGGTTACCTTCAAAAACTATAAGCGAAACTAATCAAAGAACTAAACTCTGGAGTAACATCTAACTTCTAACCTTATTCCTAAACTATAATATAAAGCGTTACCATAACTACTAAACTAATTTGAAGCCTGCTGCTGATTGGGCAGAGGACAGAGGCGAATAACCGGACGTAAATACGAACCGGTCGCGGTTTTAACTTTTACTATACGCGTTACTGCCTTTGGATCAGGGAAAACTTCCTCCACTACACCTAGAGGCCAGTGTAGAGGAGGCGCACTCTCGGCCATTAAAACTACTACAGTACCAACGGTGACTGGATTCGATGGAGTATTCCATTTTTGACGCGACTGAAGCGTGTGCAAATAATCTGCTCTCCAACGCTTCCAAAATGATTGAACTAATCTATCCAAAAGAGCATGACGCTTTAGGAGATGTAGTCTGTCTTCATCAACATCCATAGCGGGCAAATACTTAAGAGGAGTCGTGGTTAAGAAGTGAGCCGGAGTTAAAGCTAAAGATTCTGAGGGGTCACTAGATAGAGTTCGGCACAGTGGACGAGTATTCATTACTGCCTCTATCTGAGCGAGTACAGTACTCAGCTCTTCATAAGAGAGAATCTGTACGCCTACAACGCGGAACAGATGCGACTTGAGGCTCTTAATATTCGCCTCCCAATTACCACCAAAGTGACTAGCAGCGGGCGTATTAAAATGCCATTCAATACGATTTTCGGCCAAAACATGAGCGAATTCACTCTGATAATACTTTGACCGTAAGAACGCGTGCAACTCCGAAATATTACGGCGAGCTCCAACATAATTGGTACCGTTGTCAGAATATAAACGTTTGACGGGACCACGGCGCGACAAAAAGCGCTTAAACGCGGACATAAAACTTTGCGTACTTAAATCACCGGTCAATTCTATGTGAACCGCACGAGTTGTCATGCAAATAAATAGACAAACGTAAGCTTTCGTGGAGCGTATTCCGCGACCACGGGCAACAGTTACCCTAAACGGGCCGGCGAAGTCTGTACCGGTGTGAACGAAAGGTTTAGCGGATTGAACAACACGACAAGAGCGATGATCGGCCATTTCAGGCGCGATAAAACGCGGGCGAAGCTTAAAACAGGGCACACATTTGTGTACTCTAGCACGAATCAAATTGCGAGCGGAAAGTATCCAATACTTCTGTCTAAGGATAGACATCAACAAGTCTGGACCTGCGTGACAATTCAACCTATGATGATAATCTACAATCAAATCTAAAATATGGTCCTTGCGGGGTAAAACTACTGGATGCTTTTGCTCAAATCCTAAATCGGAATTTCTCAAACGACCACCTACTCGAATAAGACCATTCTGCAAAAAAGGTTTCAAATGTTGAAAGGCGCGGCTACAAGGTTTGTTGGACTCCAATCTACTAATTTCGGATGCGAAATAAAATCTCTGCAATTCACGTAGCACGACTGACTCAGCTTTATCCAGATCAGCGGCGGTTATAACACCGCGCGTGGGTAACAGTTTTAGAAAACGACATACATACACCACACAACGCAAAAGTCTCGACCAAGACGAGACGCGATTAGATAACGATAAAATAATCGACTCTTCACGTGGAACCGAAACTACAAGCGAATGCTTCTTCTCCTCGGGTGGTTCTGAAACGGCAGCTGGATTAAAGGGCTTAACCGGCCATTCCTCGAGCACGCTATGAATCCAAGACGGAGCGCAGAACCACAGCGGATGATCTAAAATTTGCGAAGGGAGCAACCCACGGGAGAGACAATCGGCGGGATTATCTGTGCCAGCAACGTGAAAGAGATTTTGTGGTGGTAATTCGGACTGGATTTTGGCCACCCTATTGGCGACGAATGTGTCCCAGCGATGGGGCGAAGAATGTGCCCAACACAAAGCTACAGTAGAGTCAGAAAAAGCCATAATTCTATCAATAATAATGCGGTGCCTACAAGCATTGACAATCGAGCTGATTAATTGCACTAACAAAAGTATAGCGCACAGCTCCAGGCGCGCCAGAGAAACGACCTTGCGAGGGGAGACTTTGGATTTAGCGCTTATAAGACTAACCGAAAACTTGTCAGCATCCAAAACGTGAAAATAAACTACCCCCCCGTAAGCCTTTGCACTGGCGTCGGCGAAGCCTACAACAGTAACTATACTGTTCGACAATATACCAACATGGCGAGGAATTTTTATTTGATTGAGCAATGGAAGTTCTTTCCGGAAGCGAACCCACAATTTAACAATATTTTCGGGCGCGGGGTCGTCCCAATCACTATTGGAAAGCCAAAGTTCTTTTATAAGCAACTTGGCATATAAAACGACGGGAGCTACAAATCCCATAACATCCCATATACGTGCTACACAAGACAGGATAATGCGCTTAGTACAAATTTGCGGAGTCGAACTAACTTTAAGACTGAACATGTCAGACGCGGGTGACCAACTTAAACCTAGAACCTTGTGCGTATCATCACCATCAAATTCCTTCACCGAAGATAATTGATGCGATAGTGGAATCGAATCTAGAGCGGTCTGCGAATTACTAGTCCACTTCACAAGATCAAACTGACCGGCCTTCATAAGACTTATTACTTGAGCGGCGGTCTCAACGGCATCCGCCTCGCTGGCTACACTACAAACAAAGTCATCCATGTATAGCCCAGTCTCAATAGTGTCTTTCGCTTTCGGGAATCTTTCACCCTCATCAGCGGCTAATTGCTTGATAGTGCGAAGCGCATGGAAAGGACTCGACTTAAGCCCAAAACAAACACGATTAAACTCGTAAACTCTCAAAGGTTCTTGAGGCGAAAATCTATACAAAAAACGTTGAAATTTGCGGTCGCATTCGCGAATACCAATAGAAAGAAACATTTGCCTTATGTCGGCGGAAAGCGCGACAGCAAACAAGCGGAAATTCACAATAATGTCAAATAAGTTACCTTGAAGGTTTTGACCACAATACAAAATATCATTGAGCGATACGGAAGTGCTAGTTTTAGCACTGCCGTCCAAAACCACGCGGAGCTTAGTAGTAAGCTTGTCTTCTCTAACAACTCCGTGGTGCGGGATGATGTAAGATGGATGATCAAGAGTCTCGTCAGTCTCGGCGGTGGATGCAGGTGAGATGTACCCTTTATCTAAGTATTCGGTAACCACCTCATCATAGGCTTGCTTCAACTTCGGAGACGCTTGCATCTTACGTTCTAAACAAGAAAAGCGTTTTTCCGCGGAAGCGTAGGAGTCACCGAGCGAAAAAATATCTCCCTTGAATGGAAGCCCGACAATATAACGACCATCATTATCACGGGTAGTCGTGCCACAATAAATCTCCTCAGCCACCTTATCATCAGGGCTTAGGATAGGCGGGACATTGACCTCTTCAATTTCCCAGAACCTGCGGATGGTAGACTCCAGCGGCGGCTCAACAGTGCAGCAATGTGACACAGTCGAGTAATTATCTAAATGTGCGGGTGCGGAACCAACAATAACAAAACCTAGAACTGTTTCTAGGGCGTGCGGTGCGGGAAATGACGAATGACCTTGAATCTTACGAGATAACTGAAGGTGCGGGAGAATCGATGCGCCGATCAACATATCGACGTCTCCAGGGACACCATAAGATTCATCTGCCAACGGCAGGTCTTTAAATTTGGTCAATAAAGACGTGTCAACCGGGACAGTAGGCAATTGTTCCGTAATTTTATCTACGACAAGCGAATCCATATCAAAACAAATATTAGAATTAAAGCGCGATGCAAATTTAATTTTAATCGAACCATGAATGGTTGATTTTAAACCACCGAACCCCTTAACCACTGAGCGGGCTGGTCGGTTATTAATACTAAAACCAAGGCGTTGACAACAATTTTGAGTTAAAAAATTACTCTGCGAAGCGCAATCTAACAACGCTCGAACAAGACACGGATTACCAAAAGCATCATCAACAACAACGTGAGCGGTCGCGAGCACCACGGTAGTGCACGTATTGCTTGCGGCGGACATCGAACACAACGTGACGTCACTCACGGCGGCCTGCGAGCGGGCAACGTCGCGCGTTGATTGCGGCTGCGGCTGCGAAGCGGACGCAGAGTTCGCACCGACTGACTGCGACGACGTGTCACCGCTTGGTAAACTAACTGTGCTCACATTGGATGCGGCATTATTACAACTTTTCTCCATGTGAAGTAAAGTGTGGTGCTTCGAAGAACACTTACGACAACTTTGACTACTATTACAAGACGTAACCCGATGCTTGTCACTAAGGCAGTTAAAGCACAAATTTTTTTCGCGAACAAACTTATAACGTTCATAGGGCGTAAATTTTAAGAAACCAGAACACTTGTACAATTGCGAATGTTGACTATTACACAAAGAACAACTCGATTGTACAGGAGCAGGTGCTGTATTCACATACGTATGTGTCGACTTTTGTGACTTCGAAGCCGCATCTGTTCGACGGTCGGACTTCTTCGTAACTTCATGGGTTGACGAAGTGCGTTGCAATATTTTAATATGATCGCGAACAAAACATTCCAAATCATTGAATTTTGGCAGTTTACTACTGCGATGGTCTATTTCAAATAAACGAACAGTTTCACTATCTAATTTCTTTAAACCCAAATATAAAAACAAAAAGTCGCAGAGGTCATCGACCTTCAGGTTCTTTACTGCGCGAACAGATGATGCAAAAGTATCTAAAAACTTCTCTAAATTATGTTCATTACAAACTGTAATATTTTTCAACTCGAATAGCTGATCTAAATATGCGGTAGCAACTAATCTTTTGTCTTCATATTTCGACTTTAAAGTTTTTAAAATTAATGAATAATTTTCGGCACTAAAAGTAATGCCGGCACAAACAGTTTTAGCTTTACCAGTTAACTTTTCAACCAGATAGTGTAACTTTTCATGATCTGTCAAAGAGACGTTCCCATTTATAGTGTTTTCAAAACTATCTATAAATAGATTCCAATTGCGAATATCACCATTAAATTCAGGTATCTGAATGGGCGGTAATTTGGGTCGATCGCGAGTGTGATTTGCCTGGCTCTGATGGACAGACGGCTTCTCCAAGCTCCTCGCGACGCGTTTGATGCGACAGAATAAATCATCAAATGACGCCAAAGCCTGATAACTCACAGCGTATTCTGGATTTAATTCTAACTCTAAAACGTTAATATTATGAATTACGGATTCAAATTCCGTGCGCAAACTATCCAAGTTTTCTATAGAACATAAGAACGAATCTCTAATAACTAGATCAAGTGTTTTAAGTGCATTATCACAAATAGATTGCACGCGAGAAAATATCATGTCTCTTTTAGCATATAAAAGTTTCAATTGAACTTTGATGTCCTTATGAGACATCGTGAATAATAATTATTTATTAGAAACAATCAATGCGGTAAACAAGCAAATAAAGTTATTTTAACAAATAAGCGATGGAGAACAGCGACGCGGACAATATTAAATACCTAAAGTGGGTAGGTAGTTATAACGAACTGCGGGTGAAATAAAAGCACTGTAGGTAGTTTTTAAACAATCTGAATTTACCCACTAGGTTGTGTCTCTGTTTCTGATATACAAATAATTTTAGACTTCCGAATGAATAACTAATACGAGCGATCTATGGCTACGTAGGTATGTAGGTATTACGCACGTACGTAGGTAATAGATGAACAAACAACGAATTGGGTTAGGTTTAAGACTGCGGTGCGGTGCGTTTATTCCTTATGGAATAAATACCAATGCGATAACTACAACAAATATGTACCTAATTCAAATAAGTACCTAACTATCCGGTGAGAGGGACCAAAGAAAATGTTGGCGCGAAAGGCTAATTTAGTGGACTGTATTTGCGGTGCGGAGCTAAACGATTGACAAACGCTTGGCGTTAGGTAATTCGAGTTGCAGTGGGTGTGGGACAATGGAATACAACCCGAAATAAGTAGGGAAGGAAAGCACAAACCTTTTGCGGGAGCCACGTGCTCGCGTCGTCGCCGGTGCACCGGTTCACTTTTCCAGGTTCAGGGCAGTTGGGCTTCAAGTTATTGTCCTCACACGTTAAACACAAGCACAAACTATGGATTATAAGTCTTATTACATGCGAAAATGCGGTGATTCCAAAGTTATTAATATTTTTAAGCGGAGCGCGTCGACGCCATTGTTAACTTCTTGCGGAACGATTCGGAAGTAGTTTTTTCGACAAATGGCGGGCGAATCTTCTTACTCACTCGCGAGGTATGTGCGGGAAGGAGATGGATATAGGAAATAGCGGATGTCAATCATATTTTGAATGTTGGCGCAACCAAGGGTTATATACTGTGTTTAACACTTAAATAAAAACCCTAAACTACATATATACATCTGAAAATAAACTAAAATATGGCGTCCAGAAATTCGTGCGCATCGCTGTCTACTCGTTTGGGCACATTGCCCAAAAGACTGGCGGCATTGCCACGCTGTATGGCAATGCTTAACCGCTGTCCAAGGTAAAAGCCAGTAGCAGCGAGGCGGAAAGTAGTATCATCGAACAAGGTGCCTATGTTCGACGACGGAAGTGCATGAAGCCAGAGACCGGATTCCCATTCACTCACAGCCAGCAGGCACGCACGCTCTGCAGCCGAAGCAGATGTGGCAATAAGGTCACTCTGAACTGCTTTATAGAGCGGCTCATCCCACCGCCTCTGAGATGATGGGTTATCGGGTGGATTTAGATTCGGGCAAGCGATTCTCCAGGTGTCCATAGCCTCGGTGAAGCACGGCATATTGAAATCAACCAGTGACGGAGCTAGAATATTCCTGATTAATTTCTCAGTGCCGTGGACCGAGGATATAAAAGCCGGTAGACTGATACTAGAAATTTTGCGAATTTTGGAACGAAGTTTCTTATCGCGCGTTACGAAAGGGGGCTAGCCGGAAAAAAATCATACGAAAAGTTGTAACGACACTTTTTAAGGGGACTACAAGAGCTAAACGTGAGTTTTATAATGCTTTAATGTATATGATTCACTGCAGTTAACACAATCAGAAAAATATATGATCTTCTTCAGGATATAATCTAGTTAAGTAGTGTGTTGAAAACATAATCCCATAAAAACAATACATGTCAAAAACCCAAGTCTCGCAACTTAGTTGTTCTACCGTAAAAAGTTGTGAGATCCATGTAATACCAAGTCGGTTATTAATTTATTCAGTCCCTACTTAAGGGACCTTCTGTCTTAAGTTGTTACGTAATTATCTAACCTAACGACATCTTATAGTGACCATATCAGTATTAAAAATCTTTACCGTTTTAAATAAATAGATTGACTCGGCCATCGCATGAAAACACAATATATCTATCTCACAAGTAATACATATAAAAATTAAATTGTTTATTGCGATTGCCAAGTCAATCTATTTATTTAAAACGGTAAAGATTATTAATATTGATATGGTCACTATAAGATGTCGTTAGGTTAGATAATTACGTAACAACTTAAGACAGAAGGTCCCTTAAGTAGGGACTGAATAAATTAATAACCGACTTGGTATTACATGGATCTCACAACTTTTTACGGTAGAACAACTAAGTTGCGAGACTTGGGTTTTTGACAAGTATTGTTTTTTATGGGATCTCATTGCTTTTTGTAGAAAGTCCTACTTTTTTCCTTTCCGGTACCTTCTACTTCTTGTATACCAACAACGAGTTTTCTTAAAGCCCTCTTTCTGTCTTATGAGCTTTTCTTATTTTTGTAGGTAGCCTTCCTTTTTTATTTTCCCGTACTACTTCTTGAACTTCAGCTAAATTTTTTTTCAAAGTGTGGCGTGGATGGTTTAGGAGGTGGAATAAAAAAACTAATAGACCACAGGTTTACAGCATTTATTTGATAAGGGGGGTGGGTTCAGTTCACAAGATTCTCCACTGGTCGATGGATTAAGGGAGGTACTGCCCTGGGCTCAGGCCGCGACGCACGCAGACCGGCGCACGGTGGGCTGAAAATCGGCTTTCATAGACTTAGGCATTTTATTTTGCAAGTGCGAGTTTTTTTGCCGGATATCACTTCTATTAGTTATAACAATATACAAAAATGACACCAGAATTGATTCTGCACAGAAACGAAGGAATTATAATTTTTTTACGAAAATTTTGTATGGAGCTAGTATGAAAAATCGAAATATCTCTAAAACGGCAGCGATAACCGTAATATCCTTATAGGGGGTTATAGTACTAATTATTTATGAATTTTTGACATACGTTACATAATGGTTGTAGATGCCTTTTTTTTTTAAAAATCGTCAAAATATTTTTATTTCTTTTTACATATTTAAACGTTCCTTTTAGTGTTTAAGTTGAAGAATTCAGAGCTTTAACAACTCTTATCATAAAATAGCATCACCCCTATAGACCTGAAGGACTAGACAGAGGTGTGTAGTGTCTTGTTGATCTTGTAAGATTTCCAACAATACCAAATAGTTGAATATCAGTGTCAAAGTGCCCATGCTGTCGCTTCTTTTTGAAAGATAGGGGAATGAAATTGTTAATTGATCATACCCTAAAAGTATGATTACAACATAACCGGACACATAATAATAATAATATCCTTATAGGGGATTATAGTACTAACATTATTTATTTTAACATATGAAACTGTTCAAAACGATCCATGAACTGTGTCAAAGTTAAGAACATCGTTAGGAAGCATGCTTTTTCCCCAAATATTAAGAATATGTGAAAAAAAAAGACTGTATATAAACTTTTTATTGATAGGTAATTTAAATAAAACAGAAGTAACAAAAATAATATCTAATAAATTCAATTATACAAAATACATATTTGAAACTATAATTTATGAAATTATTAACTAAACATATTGGTACAATAAACTAACATAAATAACAAAAGAACATAAAGAAAAATAATTAAATTTTACAAATTTTCTTTACAACTTTCGTTGTCGGACTCCAATTCCGAGTCAGAATCCAGATCGGATATACCTACAAACTCGAACTCAGTTTCCGGAAACTGTATTAGGTCGAGAGTTTCAGCAAAAAAGGTTGTCTTCCTTTTGGCATCTAACTTCGGCCTTTGTGCACTTAGAAAAGGATCCGAAGAAACAACAAGCATATTTAGGATATCTTGATTAGAATCTTGCCTGCTTCTTTTCCGCGAATGATGTTCCCGGAACCTCCTAAAATCTTTGTTTCGAGACTCTGAGGCTTCTTCCGAGAGAGTCCCAATCGGGACAATATCATTTTTTTCGATTATGTCAGCTCCGTGTATTAATAGTTTATGTACGGTTGATGACATGTAGTACCAGTCGTATAATTCCACGTACTTTTCTGCTGTTTTGCGAGCAAAATCTTTAAATTTGATGACATCGATCTTCTCACCAGATGTTATTGCTTGCAAAATAACAGCAAATCTTTTTATCAGGTTTTGATCCAACCCAGTAATAGCTGCAGTTTTATTGGGAAACTCGAAAAACTTCCTTGCGGTATTCCCGTCATTGGTAGTTCCCGAGCCTTGTTTTACTATATCAATTAACAGATTGAGCTCCTCTTTAAATTTATTTTGAATGTTTTTTTTTTCTGTTTTGTAACATATCTTTATGCTCATTACTTCTTGCTGCCCACTGTTTGAAGTCAAGTCTGTACGCAATGTGTAACAGACATTCCATGCAATTTATACGGGCATGTAGGGATGATAGGCCAAATTCATATATGTCAGAACACACAGTTTTTGATGTTACAGCATCTAAGTTGTTCATTTCTGTTGGTTTTGCTAAGCACAGGTAGCATGATGCATTTGATCTAGCTTCAGAAAGGTACGTGCAGACTTTTGCGTCGATCATTGTCATCATTAGTTTATGAGTCACCCTGTTACTATTAATGCACTCTGTGGGGTTAAGGGCCTCAATTTCCTCATCCATTTTTCTTTTGTTATCAATGACAACTGCATGGCTTTCTTTTACAAAAGTGAACTGAACCGGACGATAATAAAAAGTTGAGCATGGTTTCGGGTTTGTCCATATACACACATCAAAAGCGTCTAGGGATCAAGCATTTTTATGCGGATTTCTTGAGATTGAGATGTGGCTTTGTAATAAATTTATGATTTTATAAATTTATATGGATCCTTTTTGGTGCATTTCATAATTTGAAACAGGAACTGTTAATCAAATTCGAGTAAAAGATGAAAATCAGCTGTCAATATTTTCCCTATAAAAACATACCACGCATTGAAGACATTATTAGTGCTACTGTTTCCCTACTACTGATTAAAACCAACGTTATTATGGAGCGGCGACGTCATTTAAGCAGGGAAGAAATGCTCAGAGCCGTGGGAATGATAGAAGCTGGTTCCCGGCAACGTACTGTGGCTTTAGCTCTGAATACAAGTCAGAGTGTTATCAGTCGACTTTGGACACGTTACCGAAGCACTGGTACCGTGGCTGAGCGCCATGGAGGACGGTATCGCTGCACCACACGGAGACAAGACCGATACATTCAAATCTTAACTCGAAGAGCTCCAACAATAACCGCCATGATGTTAGCCGTGAGGCTTCATCGCTCTTCAGGGAACTTAATTAGCGACCAAACAGTCAGAAACCGCTTGCATGAAGTGAACCTTCATTCCCGAAGACCGCTACGGGTACCACCTATAGCAATGCACAATCGTAGGATTCGATATCAATGGGCTCTTGAACACAGAAATTGGGCAGAAGAACAATGGCGTTTCGTGTGCTTTTCTGATGAGTCTCGTTTTGGTATGAGACCGGATACAAGACGTATACGACACTGGAGAACCCCTGGACGCCAACAGCGATTAAAATCCTGCCAGGAAGTCCATCCTTATAGTGGTGGAACCATCATGGTATGGGCGGGTATTTGGATCGGCGGAAGAACTGAGTTGATTTGGATCAGAGGCAACCTCAACGCTCAAATTTATGCTGAGACGATTGTATCTGACGTCATCGTTCCTCTACAAGTGCAAATCGGTCCCTTATTTCAGTTAATGCATGATAATGCACGACCGCACACCGCAAGAGTTGTAAGACAGACTCTCGCCGCAGCTAACATCAATGTCCTGCTCTGGCCTGCTCAGTCGCCAGACTTGAACCCGATTGAGCATGCATGGGATATACTACAGAGAAGAGCTCTGCCGAATATGGAGGGTATCCAGTCGCAAGAAGACCTTTTTTTGTTGTTGCAACGAACATGGGCGGCCATTCCACAGCGTGATTTGGATGAACTCATTTTGAGTATGCCAAACCGATGTTCTTGTGTTGTTAGTGTTCGCGGTAGAAACACGGATTATTAATTGTTTAAGTTACCCAATAAAATTTTAAAGAAAACTGTTATATCAGTCTTTTTTTCGAACTTTAATGTTAGTGGTTCAAATGTCAAAAATCCCTTTATTAGGAAAATGGAAAATTTCTTTATTAATGCAAAGGTGACTTGGTTTATCGTTACTGTGACAAACGAAAACACTTTATTTGATGAATCCTTAAAGAAAATTTTAATTAATATCAATCAGGAGAAAAGTTATTGCAAAAATATATGTTGATCCCTAGACACTTTTGATGTGTGTAGTATTATCTCCATCTGTCAGTTTCAGTGGCACCAAGGAGGTCATGAAAATGCTTGAATCATCATGCTCGCCGTCCATTTTCTGCTTGTATCGGCTTTGATTGGAAGCACCATCAAATCCCCACTTCGATATCAGCTTTAACTGCTTATTTTCCACATTATCAGAAAGACTTTGAAGAATCCGCTTCACCGTGATGTCAAGTAAAGCTTGAAGTGTAATTCTAGCTGATGAATCCGTAACTGATACTGATTGATTAGGAGGGTAGCATGCAAGCTTAGTTTGTTGCAGTTTATAGTAGGATGGGTAAATATCCTTAGCACCTTCCCGAATGGCAGTCTCTCGCAACGTAATATATTGCCACTTTGAAAGCTTAAGTGAAAGAAGCAATCCAAGTGCTTTCTCTGGTGTAAATATTACTGTTTTCTTAATGCTTTCCTTGATTTTAACGGCAGCTTCTGGATTTTTGATCATATAATTGATTACAGATGCGATATCTTCATAACCTTCTTCTTTTAAACGTGCTGCAGCTGCATATGCCAATTCACAGGAATCCTCGCCTATGTGCTCACTAGATCTTCTCTTTTTCTGTTTGCTTCCCAGATCTTTGAATGGTTTTCGGGACCTTTTTGTCATTGTTCCAACAGTCGATGATGTCGAAGGTTCTGGAGAGACTGAGCGTGCTCTTGGTATCTCATCAACAGTTGGTTCTTGATTTATTAAAGTTTGCACGCAACTCGGCCAATCAATATTTGCTTGCAACCACTCTCCGTACGTATTTCTAAACTTATCAAAGAATCGTTTAGATTTCTGCCACCTGTTTAAAGCAGCTCGCGTGAATCTCCGGCAAAATTCTTTGAGAGTTACTTGATCTTCGGCAGAAAGGCAATCGCCTATGCGGGACACAATTGCACTAAACAATACTTCATGATTAAATGAAGGACACTCACTTTTTAGAAGAACAAACAAATCTAAGTTGGTGATTAAACTTTCCATTCTAAGATTTTGTAGTCGCAAAGCAAATAGTTTTAGTGTTAGCAGTTACACGGTTGTGAACAATCTAAATTATGGAACAAAATTATAGCCCTTTTATTGTATAAAGTCAATAATTAGTTAACTACCCTCATTAAAGTTATAAAAGATATGATAATAAAAGTTTATAATCGTCAAAAACATTTCGTAGAACTCATAGTAGAACTAATCAACATTAGCAAATCACATTAGCTCACTAATTATAAAAAGGTGAATGCAGTTCTTAGTTGGTATTGTTGCGAGATATTTCAAATCATTTAATCACTTAATAGGCTCATTAGAATCAGAAGACTACAACCATCATTCTTATTACTTAATTACTTGTCATCAGAATCATTAGATGACTACACAATATGTTATTTTGTATTTTGAACGTATGCAAGGTTTTAAAATTCCTTTTGTGTCGATATTATTATGTGTCCGGTTATGTTGTAATCATACTTTTAGGGTATGATCAATTAACAATTTCATTCCCCTATCTTTCTAAAAGAAGCGACAGCATGGGCACTTTGACACTGATATTCAACTATTTGGTATTGTTGGAAATCTTACAAGATCAACAAGATACTACACACCTCTGTCTAGTCCTTCAGGTCTATAGGGGTGATGCTATTTTATGTTAAGAGTTGTTAAAGCTCTGAATTCTTCAACTTAAACACTAAAAGGAACGTTTAATATGTAAAAATAAATAAAAATATTTTGACGATTTAAAAAAAAAAGGCATCTACAACCATTATGTAACGTATGTCAAAAAATCATAAATAATTAGTACTAAAACCTCCTATAAGGATATTACGGTTATCGCTGCCGTTTCAGAGATATTTCGATTTTTCATACTAGCTCCATACAAAATTTTCGTAAAAAAATTATAATTCCTTCGTTTTTGTGCAGAATCAATTCTGGTGTCATTTTTGTATATTGTTATAACAAATAGAAGTGATATCCGGCACAAAAACTGGCACTTGCAAAATAAAATGCCTAAGTCTATGAAAGCCGTTTTTCAGCCCACCGTGCGGCGGGCCGACCCCGTAGCAGGCAGCTCGCGCGCAGACGGGCGCAGAGGTTATGCGGGCAGGCCACGCAATAGCGCGCAGACGGGCGCAGAGGTTATGCGGGCGGGCCACGCAATAGCACGCAGACAGTCACAGAGGCAGCGTGACACCCGTCGAGCGGCGGACGTAGAGGTAGTTGATAGTAGAAATGAAGAAGGAGAAAAAAAAAAACCCTGGAATCAACCCGAAGGGTGCTTCCGTAAGCGTGGTGCCAGGAATCGCGAGCGCCAGCGATGCGTGCGTCTCCCAGCCGTGAACCCAAAGAACAGTACCCGGGAAACGGATGGAAAACTCACCATCGCGGCGGTTCACAAAGATTATAGATAAGCGCAAGCATGCCGCGTGCAACGATATAAAAGATAACCGCGTGACAAAGCGTTTAAGCTCGTAGCTGCTATGACACAGCAGGAAAGGTATGCTGCGACATGCTTACGCTTCACAAATTTAGAAACACTAGTGGAAAACAGATGACAATGAAATAACACAGTTATGTTCCAGGCGGAAGACATCTTGACAACCGGGCAATTATATTAATTTACAAACGCTGCAGATTATGGTGAAATAAGCGGATTACGATTTGGCAAGATGGAGAGAAAATGGCAGATACGACGAGCACTTACCCTTGGGCACAGAGGGGTTTCTATATTAGTTACTTGCAACTTTAGGCGGTGAAATAGAACTAAGCCAACCGGAGGTTAGAATTTATAGCCGGTCACCGCATAAGTGTTGTCACTTCGTGAAACCATAGACATTAGAGATTAGTGTGGTAGTCGACTTCTAGTTTAATCGACTACAACGCTACAGTACCCCGCCTGTTAGCGAAGGATTTTCCCTAGGATAAATCCGCTAGAAGGCCTAAACCACTATTACTGACTACCTATACGTTCATACATCCCATTCATGTGCTTCCATACTATTAATCATTCATCCATCCAATCTATGTCCATCCCTGACTTGGAAGTAGTCCTAAGTCAGTGACGTACAATCACATACGAGAGGTAAGCTAATTATAGAGTAGTTTAACTCGAGACAGTCAGTAGGAAAAACAGCAAGATAAAGCAAGTGTATCTCCATAGGGTTAGGTAATCTTGGTGGACTGTTGCAGGCTATAGCTAATGTTAGGTTTCAAAGCAAGAAGTAAGTTCATCGTTGAATTTTAATTAATTAAAGTTCTAACAACAATTTAATAATAAGTTAAAGTTCTATTTTATGTTTAGGTTTAAAATTAAATTATGTTAAAGTTCAAAGCTAAGAGTATTTAAAAGAAAAATTAAAAAAAAATTTTTTTTTTTTTTGAAAATGTAAAAAAAAAATTTGTTAAAGTTAAAAGCCAAGAGTATTTAAAAATTTTTTTTTTGAAAATGTAAAAAAAAAATTGTTAAAGTTAAAAAAAAAATTTTTTTTTTTTTTGGTGACTGTCCATGTATATGTTCAAATTGGTTTAAGTTTCATTACTGGAATACGCATCATATTTCAAAGTCTATTCAAGTGAGTTTCCGAACGTGAGTGAAATTTCTATAAATAAATCAAGTCCATATCCATACTATTGCGAGAATATACGAACGTTATAGACGTAATTCTAAAAGACAAGTATCCAAGGTTGGTAACTTCGTCGAGATGTCAAAGTCAGTACGTAAACGTCAAAAATATAATATGTCAATGATCTTGAATTAATTAGGTTATGTTATGAATCACGCGGAAATATTTTCTAAGAGAATTTATTAATTTAATTAGGGCAGGTTGAATCTAAGTGATATTCAGGCTAGGCGTGTTCAATACTAAAAGGTGTTATGAAGTTCAAGTTAGGTTTCTGATTTAGTGTTTAGGTAAAAGAAATTAGATAAGTTTGTTGACTAAATGTTGTTGGAATATTTCATGTAGGTGCTATTATTAAACGACGAGATGTTGTGCATGTTAGGTTTCGGGTTTAGTGCTTAGATTAAAGTTAGATTGTTACCAGGGTAGACTGGAATATAGTTTAACTGTGGTGGCAGATCACCAACAGTTTAGTTGAAAACAATACAATGGACTATGCTATATATTGTTTTATGAATAGTTTTAAGGTTAGTAGTGAGAAAGTTTTACAGTTATAATTAGACTATAAAGTTATAGACTACTATGCAAGTAGTTAATGGGTAGGTACGGTATTTGTATAGAAATTTACCGGCTTGAAGCTGTTTTCAGAACAGTAGGTTTAGGAATTAATGTAAATTAACTAGTGTGCGGACACCCATTTTTCAGGGGGCCGTCTTTAAGACATCCATGAGGACATAATAACATAAATAAAAGTTAAAGGTAGTGTACTATGGAGACTACTCTGCCATGATACTAAAGAATCGCCCTGAAGGCCCACTATGTAGCCTCTCATAGTCACGCCGTAAAGGAAAAAATAATCAAAGAAATTTCATGTGTAGTGTATGTGTATGCGTGTGTGTGTGTTTTCAGCAGAAAGGTGGTAATGGAACTGAAGTTATGTTGGCTTATTGCCATGCAGTCAAGGTATTTAGTTATGTTAAAAGATAAATAATTATAGTTAATTTTAGAATAATAGTTTGGTAACTTTAGTCAGTAGGTTTTAATTAGGATTACCACACTTTAGGTGGGTGTGAAATATGATACTATGATAGCCATAACTACAGTTATAGTTAACTTAGGCAGTTAGGTACAAGTCGACCCTCCACGACTAGTATGGTAGTTAGTCGTGGGTGTGTGTTCCCTTAGCATCGTGTGACCCTGTATGGGGTCAAACACTAGTTAGTTAGCTAGGCCTACGGGATGCTTGTCTTGTTTTTTTTTTTCATTCAAGGGTAGTTGCCAGAAACTTTTATAAAGATCTAGACTTGTTAGGTATTTAGCATCCTGTAGGTTATCTAGAATTTCAGAGATATAAGGTAACTATAAGCATCCTTCTTAGTTACTGAATTTAGCTTGCGACTGTCTAAGCAGAACCGCAATTTGTCATCCCTTTCATGTGTGGGAGGTATAGGTGAAGACCAAGGACTGTGAGTTTTTTGAAGACATAGTTTCATATTGTTTCATAATGTTATCAACTTTTATTTGTTGAGTTCTTGAAAGTTGAGCGAAGGAATGTAGGTGTGAAACCAGTAACTTCACTAGTTGAGTTATTTAGTGCAAATTGTACAGCTGGAATATGTAGATCCCAAGAGCGTTGGTCATTATTATTGTAGGTAGAAACAGCTGTTATGATTGTCTTATTAGAAGACAATACTTAGAGAGACAGCATGTCACTACAAAAAGTAAGTTAAAAGTAAGTAAGTTATAGGTAGAAACAGCTGTTATGATTGTCTTATTAGAAGACAATACTTAGAGAAACAGCATGTCACTACAAAAAGATATGCGTTTTGGCGTCTAGAGACAGGCAGAGGGCCAACAATGTCAATACTGAGCATTTGGAATGGTCGAGAGCATTCTTTAGGTTTCCCCATGACCCCCAGTGGAGCATGGTTTACTTGTTTATGAGCTAGACAGATTTCACATGAAGTTACAGCTTTCACTACATCACTGTGCATTCCTGGCCAGTAGTAACGAAGAGCTAGTCTTTTATAAGTTTTAAAAATGCCTAGATGACCTGCCGTGGGTTCTGCATGGTTGTCAATAACAACTTTAGAGCTAGATTATATTATAATTAGATTATATTATATTTATTAGATTGTATTATGTTTATCAGATTGTATTATGTTTATTAGATTTAATATATTTATTAGATTTATTAGATTATTTTTATTATTAGATTTATTAGATTATATTTACTATTATATCTATTAGATTAGATTATATTTAGAATTGGGGTTCTTGTGGCACTTGCTTCAGCCTGCTGACCACTGGCAGAACTATGTGATGTACTAGGGGTGAGTTTACTCAGGAGAGCTTTGTTAATTTGTTTTCTAAAGTCAGTGACTGTGCCCTTTTCACCGCCTCTAATGATGACCTCATATTCTAATTCGGCCTTTCTTAGGTGGATAAAGTTAATTGGGTTAGCGCTCATTGTGATCTTTACAATTATTGAGATCAAACCCCTAGCAGAAACAAAATTAACAAATAAAAAAAAAAAAATACAGTAAGAACACACTAGTAAATACACACACGCACTAGAAAATATGGTAATTACACTAATACTTACCGCCACGATGTGTGAGAAAAGGTAAAGAGCGACCAGTGAAGATAACCTTAGTGAACCTTACCGAGTGGGCGCCACTGTGGCGTGGATGGTTTAGGAGGTGGAATAAAAAAACTAATAGACCACAGGTTTACAGCATTTATTTGATAAGGGGGGTGGGTTCAGTTCACAAGATTCTCCACTGGTCGATGGATTAAGGGAGGTACTGCCCTGGGCTCAGGCCGCGACGCACGCAGACCGGCGGGCCGACCCCGTAGCAGGCAGCTCGCGCGCAGACGGGCGCAGAGGTTATGCGGGCAGGCCACGCAATAGCGCGCAGACGGGCGCAGAGGTTATGCGGGCGGGCCACGCAATAGCACGCAGACAGTCACAGAGGCAGCGTGACACCCGTCGAGCGGCGGACGTAGAGGTAGTTGATAGTAGAAATGAAGAAGGAGAAAAAAAAAACCCTGGAATCAACCCGAAGGGTGCTTCCGTAAGCGTGGTGCCAGGAATCGCGAGCGCCAGCGATGCGTGCGTCTCCCAGCCGTGAACCCAAAGAACAGTACCCGGGAAACGGATGGAAAACTCACCATCGCGGCGGTTCACAAAGATTATAGATAAGCGCAAGCATGCCGCGTGCAACGATATAAAAGATAACCGCGTGACAAAGCGTTTAAGCTCGTAGCTGCTATGACACAGCAGGAAAGGTATGCTGCGACATGCTTACGCTTCACAAATTTAGAAACACTAGTGGAAAACAGATGACAATGAAATAACACAGTTATGTTCCAGGCGGAAGACATCTTGACAACCGGGCAATTATATTAATTTACAAACGCTGCAGATTATGGTGAAATAAGCGGATTACGATTTGGCAAGATGGAGAGAAAATGGCAGATACGACGAGCACTTACCCTTGGGCACAGAGGGGTTTCTATATTAGTTACTTGCAACTTTAGGCGGTGAAATAGAACTAAGCCAACCGGAGGTTAGAATTTATAGCCGGTCACCGCATAAGTGTTGTCACTTCGTGAAACCATAGACATTAGAGATTAGTGTGGTAGTCGACTTCTAGTTTAATCGACTACAACGCTACAAAAGCCCACTCCCTGTCTCTATGGGTTTTTTTCGGAGGCTTTGATACGCACATATGGATACCCACGTACGTCTTTTGCATTAGTTAGTAATAATTAATGCCGCACTCGTCAAACGTCTCGGTTAAAGTTAATCCATAAGTAAGTAATTATGCAATTTCGGGCAATTTACTCTACTTAATACTCCCCAATACTCTTAATACTTCTTGCTTTTTTATTCCGTTGACCATTTAACAAGTTACCTTTGAGCATAATTATTATATCTAGGTACCTATCTACACTGGAAGACACGGTGGAGCATATGGTCGAGGTGTGCCCTGCATGGGTGGAGCACCGTCGTATCCTCATAGAGGCAATCAGCGGCGGCGACTTCTCGCGCCCTGCTCTGGTTTAGACCATGGTGCGAAGCGAGAGGGAATGGGATGCAGGCACCTCCTGCTGCGAAGCAGTCATGCTAGCGAAGGAGGAGGCCTCACGTGCGAGGGAGAGGCAACTCTCTTCCTCGCGCCCCAGCCGCCGCGGGAGATGCCCCATGCGTCGTGGATCGCGAGTCGATTTCGGGCCACCGTAGGCGCGGGCCTGCGGTTGGCGAGCAGGGGTCGCTCACCGTCCGGTAAGGACCAGGCCCGGGTCGGCGGCGCGTTGTGTTCCACGCGCGCCTCAAAAATCTGTTAATACCAGTGACGGGGCCTCATAGGGCCATTGCCTGTCGGGGTTTATGGGAAAGTTCCATCGAGATACCGCGGCCCCGGAACTTTAGGGTTTACGAAGGAACAGGGTGGGTTTTTAGTCAGTAGAATTCTGATACACCTGAGCGGAAGAAGTCATTCGATGATATTTTTCACCAAAAAAAAAGTACCCATCTGCTGTGCGCACGCTCGTCGCACGGTCGCGTGTTTACTATACTTACTACGCAAAGTGTGCCATTGTAAATAGTGTATCAGCTTACTACTGAAATATAACGTATTGCAAAGTAATAATCGTTCAATGCAAAAAGTGTAAACTCTTTGTGTCTTTGACCAAAGATGACTTAGTAAAGTGCAAAGGTGCATGTGAAGCGGTGTATCACAAAAAGTGTATGCAAAACAATAAGCAATTTCTGCTGACGGCAATCTGCGATGAATGCCAGTCGGCCAAAAGCAGTCCCGTACAAGTTAAGCCAGCACAAGGCCCAAAACTAACAACAAATTCTAGTGAAGTATCAGGCGAGAGCGTGCTGGCTGATATAAATAAAAAACTGGAGGTACTCTATAGTGTCGAGAAAAAAATCGTTGATCTTACTGCCAATGTGGAATTCTATTCCGAGATGTACCAATCCTTGATGGAGTTTAAAGAAGAATCTCAAAAAAAGATGAAATCCTTAGAGCAAAAAAACATCTATCTGGAGAAGTGCAATAAAGCCCTGGAAGAAAGAGTACAGGAGCTGGAGACTCGGGAAAATGAAAAAAATATAGAAATACATGGGTTAGAGATGCATAATCAAGAAAATATTAAATCAGTGATAGGAGAATTAGCTAAAAAGCTAAATCTGAACCCAATTGATATCGAAGACGCGCAGAGGGTAGGGAGAGAAAAACCGGGTGAGACAAGACCCAAATTCGTACTTAAGCTTCGATCTAAAAGTGCTCGTAATCAGTGGATATTAGCGAAAAAGGAAAACAAGATTACCAATAACAAAGTGTACGCCAACGGCAGCGAATCGAGAATATTCATAAATGAAGATTTACCGAAGCATAAGCGGCAACTTCTATGGCTTGTGAGAAACCAATTAAAGCCAAAAGGTTTTCAGTATATCTGGGTTCAAGACTGTAGTATTCTTGTAAAAAAAAAATAGTGAAGAAAAGAAGATTTACAACATAAAGTCGGAAGAAGATTTGAAAAAGTTCGAAGAATGTAAATAAATTTACGCAATTGACGCGATGCGTACACACTACGTGATTAATTTTCAATAACAACATTCGATAATACGGCAGATTTGTCTACTGATTTTTTGATTAAAAGATATAACAATATTCCATCATTAAATAACTATATGGCTCAAAATAAAGGATGTCACCATATTTTTCATTTAAACATACGATCAATTCGAAAACACTTCAATGAATTACTAGTCTTGCTGGAAGAAAATAAATATAAAATAGACATAATAATCCTAAGTGAGATAAATATCAAACAGGAAGAGCTCTCATTTTATCAAATATCAGGATATGATAGATACATACACTCAAGAGAAACTACGAGAGGAGGAGGAGTACTGATTTACGTAAAAAACAGACTAAGTTTTGACGCCCAAAAAGTGAAGACGGAAGCTATGGAAATGCTGCACGGCCAGCTTAGAGTAACTAATCAGATAACACATATAATTGCCATTTATAGACCACCTACGAAGAATAAGTTACTGTTTATAGAACAACTGGAAACTATCATAAGATCAATCCCTGCATTTGAAAACGTCGTTGTAGTTGGTGACATTAATATAGACATCTCTAATAATGTGGTGAATCCAGTCACAACAAAGTATAAAAACGCCTTGTGTGAATGCGGCCTGCAGTGCGTAATACCGAGCACAGAGATAACACGCGAGGCGATCGTGGACGGACAACTTCAGACGTCGTGCTTGGATCACATATGGGTGCGAGCGGGGAGCAGTGAGTGCGGGTCGTCTTCGTATGTGCTCGAGACGCATATCTCCGATCATCATGCCGTCGGGCTAGTGTTGACTGCGAGTACTACGACTGCGAGTGGTAACGTAAACAAACATTTAATATCAAATAGAACGCGCGAAGTGATTAGTGATGAACTTGTAAAACAAAAACTAGATGCATATGACTGGACGCAACTTCTCGTAATCTCGTGCCCGTTATTATTGTTTCAGAAGATTTGTTCAGTGTTTGACATAATTTATAAGGAAAGTAGGATAACAGTCACTACGGCTAATAAAAGGTTAACACAGCTATGGATAGATAAATATCTATATACTATGCTGTGTCGTAGGGACGACTTATTTAGAATGTGGAAAGCATCGCCAAAAAGTATGAATAAGCGATTAGAGTACACAAAATTTAGAAATAAGGTAAATAAACTGGTAAATGAGGCGAAAAACAGGTTCAAACAAAATGAAATAAAAAATTGTAATGGGGATTTCAGAAAAATATGGAAAAACATTAATTCATGGCTGGGTCGCAAGAAAACTAGTCTAGATGATGTAATATTAAGACACTTAGGTAAAACAGAAAGCCTCACACAGATTTGTACAAATTTTGCTAAAACCTTTACTGAGGAAATACGAAGTATTAAACACGTATGTGACATTACATTCTTAGACAGGGAAAAGTACGTTACGCCAGCTGAGGTTAGTTTTAGGTATATGACTGTTAGTTCATCAGATATAGAAAAAGTTATAAGTAAGTTGTCATGTGAAAAAGCTCCAGGTTTAGATGGAGTGAGGGTGAAAGATGTCAAATACGCACAAAAGCAATTGAGTCCGTTATTAGCTAAATTAATGAACATGTGTTTAACTAAGAGTGTATATCCTGATGAGTTGAAGAATGCTATTATTCAACCTATTTATAAGTCTGGAAGCCACCTGGAATATGTAAACTATAGACCCATAGCCATATTGTCTGTCTTTGATAAAATAGTAGAAAAAAATATTGTTAGTCAAATTAGTAAATTTTTAGAACGTCACAATATATTGTCAGACACACAGTCCCATACTGTGTGTCTGACAATATATTGTGACGTTCCGGAAAGGGCGCAGTACTGTTTCAGCCCTAACATCATTTGCTGACTATGTTAATGAGAGTCTGGACTCTGGAAAACAGCTGATAGCACTCTTCATTGATTACAAAAAGGCATTTGACACACTGGATCACAACGTGTTACTGAAGGCGATGGATGAATGTGGAATACGCGGTCCCACGAATAAGTGGTTTGAAAACTATCTGAGTAACAGAAGAATTAGAACGATCATAGGGGGTGTGACTGGGGAGGAGGCAGTAGTGGACCTCGGAGTACCGACCGGATCAGTTTTTGGACCAGTAGGATATATAATGCACGTGAACAGTGTGTCAAATGTTGTAAACAAATGTCGAGTGTTTATTTATGCCGACGATATGTGTGTAGTATATGCTTCGAAAAATATACTAGAGGTACAACAGTACGTTCAAGAGGACTTCGAAAACATAACCAAGTGGGCACATGATAACGGAATAATATTAAACTTGGCCAAAACAAAATGCATGCATATACACTCGCCATACAACCTACGAGCTAAAGCTGTGCCCAGAGATAATCTATACTAATATTATAAAGCTGAAGAGTTTGTTTGTTTGTTTGTTTGTTTGCTTGAACGCGCTAATCTCAGGAACTACGGTTCTGATTTGAAAAATTCTTTCAGTGTTAGATAGCCCATTTATCGAGGAAGGCTATAGGCTATATATCATCACACTAAGACCAATAGGAGCGGAGCACTAATGAAGAATGTTTCAAAATTGGCGGATTTTTTTTCCACGCGGACGAAGTGGCGGGCGGAAGCTAGTTTAGATATAACAGGACATACATATGAATGTTTACATAATGAAAAAGTTAATTGTGGCTGTGTAAAATTGGAGTACGTTAGTTCATTTAAATATTTAGGTCTTAGTATAGATACGAACTTTAAGTGGAAAACGCATGTAACTGAAATTTGTAATAGACTTAGGTCTGTGTTAGGTAAGTTTTATCAGTTGAACAGGGTAGTGAATAAACAAACGCTATTTGTTGTTTATTATGCACTTGCAGACTCACTAATGAGCTATGGACTTATTGTGTATGGGCGAACATTTAAAACATACTTACAAGATATAAAAAATGTACAAATAAGACTGCTGAAGTACCTAATTAGTAAAGACACTAAGAAAAAATGTAACAAAGATTATGACAAATTATCTACCATTTGTAAAATCTTGCCAATAGATATGAAACTCGTTTATCTAATAGGGTTGGAACATTATTATAGTGATGAGTACAAAGTGAGTGTTAAAAATAAAGTTAATACAAGGAGTGTGAGAGAGAAAAGACTAGTTCAACCAAAAACAGCAAACTTCTATGGGAAAAGAACGTCTAAGTATTTGGTGCCAAAAGTTTTTAATTACATAGATTTGTTAAGAAATAACCGGAACTTAAGTATAGGTGTGTTGAAATCTAGGCTTAGAAAGCTGTTTCTCGGGGACGGAGGCACGGCGTCGGGCTGTGATGGGCAGTGGGCAGTGCTAGGGTGATCAGCACCCGCTGACCACTCTGCTGTGGAAGTCGCTGTTTATCGCAGATTTGGCGCCGGTCTATCGTTGTCGAGGCATAGTTTTCTTAGCCTGGATATCATACGTGTAATAAAATAGAATGTTTGATGTAATGTAAATACCTACTTGTAGAATGCATAATTACGTCATGTAAACATAAATGTGAGTAGTAAGTAGTTAGTAAGTTTATTGCTATTTTGTTTAATGTAAGTAACGAGCGATTCTCGCCAACAAACTGCGAAGTTTGGCGAGTAAAATATAATTATAAGCCTATTTTAATAATGCAGAAAAATTTAATAATAAAAAAAAAACATCTATTATTTCATTATATTATACAGGTACACTGATTAAATAACTGCAAATGTAACTTTGTAATCCTATATATTAATATGGGATTACAAAGTTATTTATGCAGTTGATGTATCTAGAAAACTGGAACGAAATTGAAAAATATTATAGTTTTTCCTTGATTCATATACTAAACACGCATTGTATTCTAAATTTGAAGCTTCTATGTCTGCTAGAATTGCTTTAGACTTTTGATGATCGGTCAGTCAGTGAATGACAAAATTTACAAAATTAAGGAACTTTGACTCGTTATAATTCTTAAACTACTGGTTCAAATTGAATGAAATTTGAAATATACCGTGTTTATACAATGCCTGTTTGGTTACTGAAAATTCAGGCTTCTAGTTTTATCCACAACGAAGTTATAGGGGAAAGTTATAGGGGGGGGGGGGTCGAAAATGGCCTGAGTTGCTTCGAGAAAAGAATGGTACGGCCGTGCTGCTTTTTTGCTCGACTTGGCGGGGGCACTGCCGTGCCCCCAGATACAACAAATTTTAATTGATAGAAAAAAATCACAAAGTAACCTCTAAAAAAATCTTTTAACGAATAAAAACCATATTAAAATACATACGATCTTTCTGATTTTTTGACAAATTATTCAACAAGAAATATACTAACGTAATACTGTTTTATTTTTTTAATCCAATCAATATATTTTCAGTAAATCGCGTATACTTATTTCGCAATATAATACGTACGCATGTGTGCGTAAACGCCTGTGTACCGACAGTACAACGCCAACGCCTGTTGCTATATGGACGTGTCGCTCTTCTCGCCGATTTATTTCGTCTCAGAATTGTTTGTAGTTATTATAAAGTTTCGTTTGTAAATTCATTATTTTATTTATATATTCATTGCATTATATTATATATTCATACGAAAAGTTGTAACGACACTTTTTTACCGACTTCAAAAGAAAGGAGGTTCTCAATTCGTCTTGAACTTTTGAAGTGAAAACTTCTTTAGAGGAGTTGAGGTGGGAGTTGAGGGGGGAGTTGAGGGGGGAGTTGAGGGTGGAGTTGCAGGTCGAGTTGTGGGTCGAGTTGCTGGTCGAGTTGCGGGTCGAGTTGCGGGTCGAGTTGCGGGTCGAGTTGCGGGTCGAGATGCGGGCCGAGTTGCGGGTCCAGTTGCGGGTCCAGTTGCGGGTCGAGTTGCGGGTTGAGTTGCGGGTCGAGTTGCGGGTTGAGTTGCGGGTCGAGTTGCGGGTTGAGTTGCGGGTCGAGTTGCGGGTCGAGTTGCGGGTCGAGTTGCGGGTCGAGTTGCGGGATGAGTTGAGGCATGAGTTGAGGGGCGTCTCGTGGGGAGTTGAGGTAAAGAGAGAGAGAGAGAGAGGGCAACGGTATACCTTTGAAATTTCGTAAATTTTTGAAGGTTTCACTTCTACCACATATGAATTGCACACATGTTTTTTTTTACAATTCCTTCACTAATTTATCGAAAGGAACTTCGTTCCATCCGGGTGTCCCTTGACACCTCTCAAGTTTTTTTTTTGTATTATTGCATGAAACCCGGCTACTAACCTGTGAAAAGATAATTGAGGTTGATTTTCATTCTTTCTTGCACCACACTTCACAATACAACACACGGGCATGTTGAATTGCAGTTTTGCAACATCTACATGCAATTCAAAGGTTAAATCCTCGTTATTTTCTCGCAAATCTCAATACCGGCACTTATGACTTACCAACAACTGACTATCACTAAGCCACGGCAAAATGCTGCCATAATGAGCAACAAGTTAAAATATTGTTGTCTTTTTTTATCAAATACGATTATCGTATTAGAAAGAATGAGTCAAATATATATTTCACATTCTGAATCAATTTCACTCATATTTGTATAAGCAAATGTATGTATAGAATAACACGGCGTCTTCATGTTTTTACGATCTCAATGCGTCCAGTCATACTCTCTGTGAAGACTGTATAGTGTATAGCCTACTCTTTGACTCTATATGGTCATTGATAAACGTGACGTTGCCAAGCAACCTTTTTCTTGTTGTATTTAAATTATTATTGCTTATGTCACAATTCTTCGTCTTGCATTTTATGTATTTCTATAATTAATAATTTTTTTTTTACTGTGTTTAACCTGTATGAATTTTTGTTCCCTCGAACCTACTAAACGCCTGAATCGATTTCGATTATGTCTAAAAATTAAAAATTAATTCGTCGTTAAATTCATCTTGGTGGCGCGAGTACCACTTTTTTAGTAAAACAAATAATAAAAAGTGCTTGGTTTTTGCTTTTCTGGAGATCAGTCGTGTTTTTTTTTTATGTTTTTTAGTTACTTTGCTATTTAACAAAGACATTCTCTTAATAATTTTTGATAGTCAAAATATACATGAGATACCAAAATACCGGATTTAAACTCCAATATTACACTTTAGACACACTTTAATTACCAGAAGCTGGGAACTAAATTATATCTCTAAAACAAATGAGAATCATCTTTCACAGACAGACCTACACATGTCCCAAGAATTTTGCTATCCAAGAGCCGTCACAAACTTTAATCTTACTTTCCACACCATTAGGACCTAATCGAGAAAACTGCGGCTATAGGCCAACCAATCAACTTAGACCTCTTAATTACTCCAACATACTCGCATTGCTCGAAAATTTGTTAAGATTAAGAACGATGGGAGGTCTTGGTAGACTGGTTTCCATTGGTTCATAGATGTAGGCAAGATGTAAGTTATATGTGTAAAGATTAATCTTTGTGATTCATGTGTATTTCTTGTGTAATAGCTGCTGTAGCGTTCCGATTAAAAGAAGCTTTTATTTTATTTTTCTCAGGACTATTGCCTTAGAAACTTCACGGCGATAATGAGAACGTATTATTGATTTAAACGGAACACAAATGACGTCATCAATGCACCGTATTGAGTTTAGAATATGAAATTACTACAGATCTAGTATGTATGTAATTAGTTAAGGTCTAACATCATCTGAAACTTTAGCCCAAAATACATAGGTACATACATAGTTATTTTCGTATATTTTAGCAACATTTGTCTTGAAATTTATTTATTTAAGTTTTATGTACAGTAGTGTTACATGGACGGACTTAACGCAGTAAGGCATTTTCAAGAATTTTGAAATATTTTTTTTTAAACCGAATTTTGACATCGTTGAAAAAAAAAATCAAATATATAAAAATACTTTTTTTTTATATTGGATTGATTCGTTCATAATGTGCTGAAAAATATCCACTACCCGACACAGTTGATACATGAGCCTCCAGCTTCTTCAAGCTGGCCCAGAAGGCCAATTCTCGTATTTAAAAACATTAAAATACATGTCTTGATATAAAAAAAAAACTTACCAAAATGAAACAATTTTTTTGCAAACGCGCGTCTCGGATGTTGTCTCGCAGGTCTAAACATCAGCCAAATTTACTACTCAGCTGTACTATACTTATAATATCCTGGTATCTCCAAAGTAGTCCTCCAGTTACAGCAATAAGTTTGCATGTATAGGACATGTTCATGTTCGCACTAAACATAGCATTTAATTCTGAAAGCATTTAATTCAGTATGAAACCCATTTTATCGAATTTGAAGATATTGACGCATTTTCTGGAGGATTTTGGTATTATGAATCTCTCTTATCGACATTTTCAAAGAAATTTTCAACATCTCACAGACATTCCTTGCCAACATTCCTCCCTCACAACATTTAACCGTTTCAATAGGTAACAAGCAACAACCAAAGCGAATCGCACGCAGCTAACAGTAAGTATGCGGTATAAATAAATAGGTGAGCACAATATCGTTTGGATTGCGTGCCCTGACATGGGTCGACAGGCATGTCCGTCTGCTGTTAATTTCGCTTGTCGACTGTACTGGCATTCAAGGGAGGGCTTAGCGTTGATACTGGGTAGTTTGGTGAAGTACCTTTTAGTTTATGCGCTCCTGGTAGGTATATACACTCGCGAGCAACCAATTCGACTCATTCACGCGAATAGGTCAGGTAGGAGGTAGGTCATGTACTGAGAATAAAAAATGTTGTGTGACAATACTTAGCCTATGGCTAAACTAAAACCCGAGCATTGGATCACGGGAAGTGTGAACCATCCTCTTCGAAATTAAAAAAATTGGCCAAGTGCGAGTCAGACTCGCCCATGAAGGGTTCCGTAGTAACTATTATAATATAATATGTTTATTTATTCGACGAATAAAAAAAATACCTTAAAAATTTCTTAAAACTAGCTTATTTACATTTTTACAACTACGCTAAATAACTTTGTTTTTCATAGTGTTTGTATGAATTACAAAGTTATATTTGCGGTTTATAGATATATAAACTAATTTTGGTTGAAAGTTTACATTAAGATCTACAGACATCTATTTTTTTTTGATTTTTCACTCCATTATTATAGAAGTTAGAGGGGGGGACACATTTTACCACTTTGGAAGCTTATATCTTTTAAACGATTAACTTTATGAAAAAGTAGTTTTAGAAACCCTTATATCATTTTTAAAGACCTGTCTATAGATTCCACACACGCATAGGTTTCATGAAAAAAAATATTTTCAGTTCTAGTTCCATGTACCCCCCCTTTATTTTAAATATTTTTTATTTTTTTTCTTAAAATCGGAAAGCGGTTCACAGAATACATCTACCTAATAAGTTTCACATGTATAGTCTTAATAGTTTCGGAATAAAATGGCTGTGACATACGGACGGACGGACAGACAGACAGACAGACGGACAGACATATCGAAAATATAAGGGTTCCGTTTTATGCCATTCGGCTATGGAACCCTAAAAAGAAAGTAGAAAAATCGTATTTTAATTTTAACATTACCACCTATCATTATCCACTCAAGTAATTCTGATGGTAAAATTATGAACATCGAGGAAGTCACGCATAGAACATTGGGCCCGAACAAACCCTCCATTATAGCGTCGTTATAGACATTATCAATAACCATAATGGTCGCTGCGGTAGGTTTTTCTCTTTATTACGAAGCAGTGGAACGCAGGTGTATTGTAAATTCAATTAATACTTTTAATAGAAGTTTATTGTCATTTAGTTGGTGGATCTTGAAATCTTTTTGGGGGAAAAGAATTCAGTCATGAATTTTGTAGATAGATAGCTCGTACTTAATTGTACACAAAAATGTAAACACACCTATTTAACAATATTGCTTATTCTATGGTAACAATGGCGGATATCTTCCAGACAACCTTTGGAAAGGCTTTAAAAACTTTAATGAAAAAATTGACGCAGTTTCCACTTTCCAGTACGAGTTGAACCTTTTTCACTCTCTGCAGCAAGAAGTGTGCCTACACTGTTTCCACATACGGTGTCGTGTTGTGTGTGTCGAGTACGGTGCGAAGCGGCGCCGGCGCATGACGCACGCGCGCAGTCTTTCAGATCTCTTAAGATACTGTGTTGATCAAAACTGGACCTGCGCGGACATTAAATTTCTTGGTGAGTCGTCAAATACTTTTACTTTCCTAAGTGAAGCCCACGGCACAACTAGTTGGCTGGATCATTGTGTTGTCACCTCGTCGGGGTGGGACGCTATTCGTAGTGTGTTCGTTTTAAACGAAGTGAACTGGTCGGACCATTATCCACTCGTAGTAGAATGCGATCTCAGTGTTATAACCCGTAAAACATCCGTACATGAAATTCTTGTTAATAGATTTAGCCTTAAGAATAGAAACAATGCTCAATTAAGAAAGTATGGCATATTATGTGATGAATATCTAGCCAAAGTTGATTTGTCATTACAGTGTCATTCGGGAAATGTAGGTCTTGCGTGTAGCAATCGGCAATGTTGTGATTCAATAGATAAATTCTACTGTGCTTTAACACAAGCCATGAGACTAGCTGCTAGTAATTCGTATGAAGAAAGGCGTAGAACTAAAAAGTATAACCACGTTACTGGTTGGAATTATCATATCAGACCACTTCATATAGCTGCTAGGAACGCATTTCAGGGTTGGTTGCTTCACGGAAGGCCGAGTCAAGGTCTTGTCTATGAAAATATGTGTTCCACTAGACGGATTTTTAAAAATAAACTTAAATGGTGCCAACAACATCAAAATCAAATAAAAATGGATATAATTGCTAAGCAAAGGGCTTCTGGTGATTTTGGGGGTTTTTGGAAATCCACCAATAACTTATCTCATAAGCCGAGTCGTGCAACATACGTCAATAATTTACGGGACCCCAAAGAGATCGCGGAGGCATTTGCGACGCAATTCAAAATGACTGGCTCTGAAGGAGGCTTGTGTACCGAGGAGGGCGGATTTGTTCGTGGACATTGTGCCCCGGCGAGTGAATTGAGTTTTACGATAACATTAGATATGTTACTTGACTGCGTGCATAAAATGAAACGTGGGAAGTCGCCTGGGCATAATGGACTCACCTTAAACCATGTCATCTGGGGCGGCCGCCTGTTAGCAGAGAAACTTGTGAATTTGTATAATGCCTGCTTATCTCATGCTTTTTTACCCAAAAATTTCATGAAGTCTGTAGTTGTGCCATTAGTCAAAAATAGGAAAGGTGACATTTCAGCTATGTCTAACTACCGACCTATATCGCTAGCGACAGTGTTATCAAAAATATTTGAAAGGTTAGTAGAACCACAAATTCAAAAATATTTAAATCTAAATAGTGCTCAGTTTGGTTTCCGTGCACATCATGCAACTGACACTGCAATATTTGCATTAAAGAAAACTGTCAAATATTATTTAGAGAGAAAAACAAATGTTTACGCATGTTTTCTAGATTTATCACGCGCATTTGATACACTTAATTATAACACACTATGGGATAAAATGTACAAAACCGGTATACCACATGACATTGTAAACATAATTAAGTATTGGTATGATGGACAGGAAAACGTGGTGAAATGAGGAGAGGCTTTGTCTAGCGAATATGTTTTAAAAACAGGTGTTAGACAGGGTGGGCTAACATCACCCATTTTATTTAATCTGTATGTAAATGACCTGATAGAGGAGCTAAGCAGAGCCGGAGTCGGCTGTTCAATTAATAATGTATCGGTAAATAATCTCAGTTACGTCGACGACATGGTTCTGCTTAGCCCCTCTGTTACGGCGTTACAAAAGTTGATAGGGATATGTGAGGTATATGCAGATAAGCACGGTCTCAAATATAACGTTAAAAAGAGTCAAACAATGTGCTTTAGATATGACAACAGCCCACTGCATGTACCTGACATAATGCTATGTAACGCTAAATTGCAACAGGTAAAATCTTTCACTTATTTAGGCCATGTAATAACCGAAAAATGTAAAGATGATGATGACATGGAGAGACAAAGACGTTCCCTCGCTGCTAAAAGCAATATGCTGGCTCGACGATTTGCAACTTGCTCAAAGCAAGTAAAAATAACCCTATTTAACGCATACTGTCGGAACTTGTACACATGTGCCCTGTGGTACAAGTATACGCAGCGAGCATACAACTCGCTGCGTGTTCAATATAACAACGCGTTCAGATGCATGCTGGGGCTGCCTTGGCGGTGTAGTGCGTCCGGCATGTTTGCGGAAAATAGGGTTGATGACTTCTATGCAGCTATTAGAAAAGCACAAGCCTCCTTTATGAGCCGAATACATGATTCTGACAATGGAATATTAAGAGCCATATACGAGGTAAATTACTTCTTCGCATAGGGCAATTAATATTCCAGATACAATTTTTAATAACGAATTTGGATATATATTTCTTATTATTATTTCTTTTTCTCTTTGTTTTATGTAATTTTAATAATTTTAATAATGTTTTAATTTTGTAATGATTGATTTTTATGTAATTTATTGATTTTTATATGGGATGTTTTCCTGAAATAAAATGATTCTATTCTTCTTCTATTCTTTAATTAAAGTTACCTCTTTTTACGAAAATTACGCCGATGGAGGAGTATGAAACTTGGCACAATTAAAGTTCATATGGAGAAGGAGTGCATAAAAGTCGAGCCTACCCGTGAGTGTCGAAGGTGTGAGTGATCCTAAGGAGATTGCTAACCTATTTGGTAGATCCTTTCGAGTCACATCTCCCCTAGGTGCGTCGTCTGATGGATCGGAGGTTTTTGTTGAAACCGGAGATATGCCTACCAGATTCACAGCCAAGGAAATAGCTAATGCTATAAGGGATCTGAAGAGGGGAAAGTCACCCGGTCATGACAGTTTGAGCGTTGAGCATCTACGTTATGCAGGTAAACACTTGCCGAGAGTATTAGCAATGTTGTTCTGTTTTTGTACAAGTCATTCGTATCTTCCAGATAATTTACTAAAAACTATAGTTACACCTGTTATAAAAAACAAGACTGGAGATTCGAGTGATAAAAACAACTACAGACCTATTTCCCTGGCTACTATAATTGCTAAGGTACTGGACAGTCTGATTGATCGGCAGCTGGATAAGCATTTCACCTCCCACGACGCCCAGTTTGGGTTTAAGCCACATTTATCCACGGAAACAGCTATCCCCTGTCTCAAGCACACTGTTCAGTACTACACAGCTAGAAAAACGCCTGTGTATGCATGTTTCCTGGATTTATCCAAGGCCTTTGACCTGTTGTCATATGACTGCCTATGGAAGAAGTTGACACAGAATACGGACCTACCAAGAGATGTAGTTCAGTTACTAAAGTACTGGTACAATAATCAGTCCAACAGTGTAAAATGGGGGGGACCCTTGTCAGATGCATACAGGTTGGAATGCGGGGTGAGACAGGGAGGCCTTAGCTCACCTGAGCTTTTCAACTTGTATGTAAACGAACTGATATGTGAACTTAGCAATACCAATATCGGGTGTTCCATTGATGGGCAATGCGTTAATAACATCAGCTATGCGGACGATATGGTATTGCTGACCCATCCATCAGCGCGCTTAGAAGGCTACTTCGTATATGTGAGGACTATGCGGTGGCTCATGGTCTTAGGTACAACGCGACTAAAAGTGAGCTTTTAGTTTTAGCCGGTAACAAATGTTACGATACAGTCCCACCAATCACCTTAGGGGGCGCGTTGCTCACCAGAGTCAAGCGGTTCAAGTACCTGGGACACTGGGTCACCGATGTCCTGTCCGACGATTTGGATGTAGAACGGGAGCGCAGAGCATTTTCCTTGAGGTGTAACATGCTGGCTCGTAGGTTTGCACGATGTACTGATGACGTAAAGATCACATTGTTTAGAGCGTACTGTCAGTCTCTGTACACGTGCGCCCTATGGGTCAATTACACTAAACGCTCCTACAATGCTCTGCGAGTCCAATACAATAATGCTTTCAGGGTAATGTTGGGGCTACCGCGCTTTTGCAGTGCGTCGGGGATGTTTGCGAAGGCAGGTGTGGCTGATTTTTTTGCATTAATTAAGGTCGCGTATAGCATCCTTGATGCGGCGAGTGCGCGATAGCTCCAACAGCTTGATAGCTGTCGTCGCCGACAGGATGAATAGTCCAATAATGTGGCACTGGATGACGACTCACAGAGCGTCATTCACATACATTAAGTAATTACTTTTTTAAGTGTATTTTATAATATTTCTTCTAATTTGTCTTGTTATTAATGTATTTTATATTTATTTTAAATTTGTGTGTTTATTTTATTATTTATGTGTAAATGTCTCTCCATATGGCCTTTGGTCTGAAAATAAAGTATTTTATTTTTTATTATTTTTATTATAAAGCTATTTTTTCATACACCTTAAAATAAATGCACACACACTACCATGCGTTTGACATGTACTTACTCACATACTACCGGCCTTAATTACTTTACAGTTAAGAAAAAAAATATGTGAACTTTTTGCAAAATAAATATCATCATTTCATCGACCTTTGGACCACTCGGCATATATTCAAGAAAATTTTAGAATAATTGTACGAAATATAAGTATGAACGCAGGCGAAATCGCGGGCAGAAGCCAGTGGAAAATAAATGAGGTCATGAGTGGGTTCACCCCGAATTAAAAATTAAATATATCACTTTGCCTTTAATATTGTGTAGAGGCAATATCTGTCGCGCGGTGGTTTAAAGTATCTCTCTGACCAGGCACACATCAAGGGTAAAAGTTACAGTAATTCTGTATTCTTCTCTTGGGCCTTAGATCACAATTGTTTTTATATTTTTTATTATCTACAGCAGAAAACATTGTGTGATATACATTTGTAATTTGTATGTATATAAATTTTGTATTTTTTTTTATCTTATCTTATTTATAAGATAAGATAAATTGTGAAAAGAAAAATTAATGGAATAACGCTTTCAATTATGATATATGGCACTCACATGATATGATCTGTCATGATATATACATGTGTACTTAAGAGTCCTGCTAGACTGCAATACTTGTCTTTTGTTTGTTTATTATTTATATAAAAAATCAAAATTCATGACATAGCTGCATTCGCTGATAATTCTCTTTTATTTAAAATCAAACGTCAACAGCAGGTTACTGAAGAAGTAAACAGTGCCCTTGTAGTCAGCTGGTTTAATGCGTTCAGGGCAGTGTTGGGTCTGCCTCGTTTCTGCAGCGCCTCGGGCATGTTTTCGGAAGCGCGCACCGACTGTTTCCACGCCACCATGCGCAAGCGGTGCGCGTCCTTGGTGCGCAGGGTGCGAGACAGCTCCAACTCTGTCCTGTCAATGATTGCGGGGAGGCTCGATTGTCTTTATGTGAGACACTGTTGTGACCGGCATATTGTTAATGTAAATAAAAAATAATAATAATTTGACATTTTCTATTATAGCTGTAGTTTGGTAATTTAATGTGACTTTTAATTTGGAATTTAATTTGACATTTAATTTGATAATTTGACATGATTTTTTATTTGTTTTATTTATTATTATTAACTTAATTGACTTTTAACATATCTGAATCTTTTTGTATGTAAATTTCTCCCTTTGTATTTTAAATTACGATGACGAGCAATTGTTTTAATTTGTGTATTTTTATTTTATTTTATATGGGTCTTGGACCTGAAATAAATGAATTTTATTTTTTTATTTTATTTATTTTAATGTTAATAATCTTCTTCTTAATGAGAAAAAACCAAATGTCTAAAATGTACGTTACCTCATGTTAGACAAGTGAATACTAGTGTATCAATAAAGGGCAAAATGTTGAAACCCGAAGATATCACAGTATTCTTGGGCATAACTTTGGATGCGAAGCTTCAGTGGGGCCCCCATATAGATAAACTGTCATAAAAGATAAGTTCTGCAGCATATACCGTTATAAAAATATGTGGATTAACTGATATCGAAACAGCACGTTTAGTTTAGTTACTTTCACAGTGTGATGTCATACGGCATCATACTTTGGGGAAATGCCGCCGACATTCACACAATAATTGTATTACAAAAAAGGGCTATTCGTACAATTTATAAATTAAGTCCTAAGCACTCCTTAAGAGTCAAATTTAAAGCGATTATTGTTATGACTGTGCCATCTCAGTATATTTATGAGAATCTCCTGTATGCATACAAAAATATTAATATGTTTAAAAACTACAGTGATATTCATAGTATAAATACGTGGAACAAAGACATGTCATTCCTAAAACAAGGTTAAAAAATAGGGGGTTCGTTTAGATGCCAATGTATACGTTTTTATAATAAAATTCCTAGTATATTAAAAAACTAAGTAATTATAAATTCAAATTATTTATAAAACGTAAGCTATGTCAGAAAGCTTTTTACACAGTTAAAGATTATATTGAGGACAAGAAGGCTTGGTAATGAGCTGCTCCAGTTGATATACGTGAGCCTTTTTGATTGTTGATTTATTTTTTATTGATTAAAACATTTGCTTTGTATATTCTTATTTATTATGTTTTTTTTTTAATATAAATATTTCATTTTTGTAAATGTGAGGACTATGTAGGTTATTCTTTCTTCGTTGTTATTACTTTTACTATAATTTATTTATTTATGTCATACAGTTTGAGTACTTACCCAAATGTCCTTACTTTGGTATTGTTGGTCAAATTGTTGGACAGGTCCGCTCAAATTTGCGTGGTTATTTCCTCAAAATAACACCACATATATGAACCTATATGCTTCTCATATACAAATACAAATTATATGGACTTTAAAAGAGACTATGACCTCTGAGTTTGTTTCGGTTTTTCTTCTCAGAGTAGTCAGTTAGGAAATACCGGCCTCATCTAGCTAAACTAAACTTAACACGCAAAAGAACATGACGTGTAAAAGTGTTATTTATAACCAATTTACAAAATAAATATTTAATTTAATTTAATTTCATTTCATTTGATAAATCTCTTAAGTGGGCTAACGAAAACCTAAAAAAAGAGTCAATTTAGACGAGATCTTAATGAAGATAAGAAGTTAACTTCAAAGGATGGATCCAAATTACTAGGGTTTCAGATATTCAGAGGAAGAAAGACAATATAAAGAAAACTGTGTTCAACTTCAAAGTAAAGTTTAATTTCAATATAATTACCTCAACGTTTTGAAACATATGAAAACAATTTAAGGAGAGACTGCAGCACAATGTACAAAGTAAGTAAAATCTAAAGAACTTTTGGAAATTATCAACCAAGTTCTTAACATAAAGTTCTGAGACTGAATTAAGTAGAAGTTTTAGAAGAATATATGTGTGTCTTGCTTGAGCTTGGTGAACACACAATGGTTATATCTCAGGTATTATTTAGCTTTGGGTCTGGTTTTCAAAACTTTATTGAACTGACTTTATCTTATGATATTTTTATCGTTTTATCCGTGATCACCAATTCAATTCTTTGTATTTTGTTTCTATTTGGAAAAGAAACGACTGATGAAAACATGGCTTTATATATGGCAACTTCGTTCGTAAGGAAGGTTTATCTACCAAGGTTTATTTAGCTATATACATACCAAATTTCATTCAGATCCGTTCGGCTGTTTTAGCGTTATTGAGTATCAAACATCCAAAGAAGTAGAATAAACATGGCTATTAGATAATTTCCTGAGAATATAAATACCTAGTAACTTTTACTATAGTCACTCAGGGACCATTCAAAGTGGTAATATCTTCTGTAGAAATTTTATTCAATTAGGGTCCCAATTATAATTATTTAGCCCCATAACTGGATGAAACGGGAAAACAAATCGCAGCCATCCAAAACTCAACGTTATTAAGGTACCTTGGTAAAATTTTAATATCGCACACCGAAGTTAACTCGCCGTAATTATTCAGCACAATTTATGGCACGCTAAAATTGAGCTAATCTGACAAAAATTTTGACCTTAAAAATATTACCCTGGCCGAGAATATCCCCCGGAGAAAAATGTAATAACAAAAACAATATCTAAGGAATCCTTCAAACGGGGCGATAAAGTACAGGCTGATTATCGCTAGGCGTCAAGTGACGACATATTTCTTTTTTTTTTCTCGGCGGCAGCTCGTTAATTCCCTCTCGCAACAAAATGAGGCTATTTGAGCCTCTCGGAGGACTGTAACAACATTTTTCTATAGAAGTAAGTGACTTGCAAGAACCTTAGAGGGCTTTTATTTAGTGATTGCTTAATATTTTAATCTATGACTAGATGGTGAGTCGGTTTGTGTCATCTTGTGCTTTGGTGAGTAAGACGAGGGTTGATGTTTGAATTGAAATGTAACGTTTTGGGAATACTTTCATTGTGCGTACAGCTAAGGAGTCGAATTCGTTGCTAGAGTCTGTATTTCCTGATGGCTATAACCTGGGGGTCGTTGAGTTAAGAGTGAATAGGCTACTTCTAGGCAAGCGTACTTGCATACAGCAATACTAGTAACTAATAATAATAATAACTAATACTTAATAATAACTAAAACTTAATTGTAGTACAGCGGACAAAGCTCCGGCGCAAGCTGAACACAGTACCTACCTGCTTCTTTTTTTGAAGTCAGTGTAAAGTATGGATTGAAGGAGTTCCTTATGAAGTTAATCATGTAGCGTTCTACCGATTGTGAAATAAAATGAGATATAAAACGTGCCCGTGAGGTATGGACGTAACTCAGTGACCTGATCATTATTTGTCTATGTAATGTTCTCTGTCTACAGTAGCTTAATAGTGAGTATGAAGTTTTAGGTCGAGTTCTTCTAAACGCCCCTACACTAGGAATTACTATTGTATCGTGGGTGCATTTACAAACATATATACATCTATCTGTAGGTAATATTAATATTTGTTCAGCACGGGAACCAAATCTGCAACACGCAACGTGGCAGCCAATTACTCATCCAATGCGCCAACAATGTCTTAAAATTTTCGCATTTTGCCCGCTGTATTTGGCAATAATAAAATAACAGTCTTCAAGGCTCAAGCCTATCTCTGTACAGAAAATAATTAAAATCGGTGTTATTTGAAACGACTGGTTGACACTTCCCGTTACCTAAGGGCTGGCGATTACTTTGACCAAAAGTTAAGCATTGCCATACAACGTGGCAATGCTGCCAGTTTCTTGGGTGCGTTACCAACCAACAACCTTAAGCACGATATATTCTAGTTTAGTTTATAAAACATATTTTATAGCTTAATTGTTGAAAAGAATAATTTAAGCATCAACAAAACTCATTATCGCGTTAACCTCGTCAGGATTTTATTCCAAGTGCCAACCTTCAAACAACCTATGGATACCAAACCTTACTTAGGATCCCGAAGATCATGTTCATGGCTATATCTACATCTACATTGTACAGGTTCAATAGCACCCTTACATATATATATTAAAGGCCACATAAGATGAGTAATGCAGGGAACATTGATAATTCAGTGGTGCGACACCCTCGGAAAATAATTACGTGAGAGGTTAATCGTAATAATAAATGCTTGTATACACAATGGAGTTTTTCCAGAAGCTCTAAAAATCTCGATTATCAAGCCACTACATAAAAAATACGATAAAACAAAAATGTGCAATTATAGACCTGTAGCTTTAATACCAATATTTTCAAAAATTTTTGAGAAAGTAATTTACAATAGACTCAACAATTATTTTGAGAAAAACAACATTTTTTGTAAGGAACAAATGGGATACAGGCAGAACAAAACTATTAATATGGCAGTGTACAATTTCCTTAAAAATATACACCATAACATGGACAATAGGAAACCAGTTGTAGCAATGTATATGGACATGACGCGCGTGTTAGATAATAGTAACTGATTATTATATTATATAATTAATATCATATTTTGCTAAAGATATTCACATTAATCTAATAACTTTATTGTATAAAACACTAATTTGTTACTTAGAAATAACCCTTCTTTGTGTGTTGAATCATCTGTCATCGTAAGACTAATATGTAATTGAACTAATTAATTTCAACATATCTACTGTATTTTTATATCATTTAATCATAGCTTAATGTTAAAATACAAAGGTTAACAAATCTGTTTTAAAATCGTACGATGTGACGTCACTTGTTTACCACTGTGTATAAAAACCGCCGCTCAGTCGTTCTAGACACAGTCACTCTCAGTCGCTCTGGAGCAGTCACACCGAACGGACCTAAGTTAAGTGAACTTGTGTTGTTTCTAACTTTTATTAATATTTTTATATATAGAATTATGTTGTTGTATCGGTGTCCTAATAATATTGTGTTAATTTTTACTTGAAATTATGTGAAAGTGACGATGTTTTGAAAAGAGTAACTGTGGAGTTTCTTGCCGGCTCTTCTCCATAGATAACTACTTTCCGAACCGGTGGTAAATTAATAAACTGATATTGCTATACAGACTACTAATTATTTCTATAAAACACCTAGTGATCATGTTTAATATATGTTTATATCCATATATATCTATCACTTCTAACATCAGAAGCGGGATAGTTCACAGCCCACTTATTTTTTTTCGGTATCGAGGTTTGATTCATAGCCGATGTGATTTTTTTTTTTTTTAAGCGGCGGGTACTTGAATATAGGTCACTATTGTCAGATTGTTTTGTAGTTATTTTTCTTGCAAGTTAGTTTTGGTTAGCTGTACATTTGTTTTAGGCCTTTATTTCAAGTAGAAGGTACATGTATGTATATCGCTCTTGCCCAAATACTAATGCATTGAAGTGAAAGTTTCAGAATGAATCCTGCAATATTGGAAGGCCTCTTCATCCGTGATGCTGTCTCGGGCTGTTACCGCCGTTCAGATGATTATGCGGCGCTTCCAGTTCAGTGACAGCGGTGCAGCCTGATGGTGTTATGGAATCAAAACACTTTGCAAAGAAATTGGATGGACCAACATCATAACGGGAGTCAAGTAAGAAAAAGAAACTACTAAATAACGTTGAACCAATAGGCTATATTAAAAAAAAAGTGTTATTATAAGTAATCCATATAAATTAACTAAAGGAAATATATCGGTAAATGTAGAATCATTATTTTTAAACTGTAACGATTATTATCGAGGAAATGTAATAAGTATCGATATTCTTTTTCTTCGTCAAGTTTTATGCATATTCTTATGGCGCAAACGTGCTGACGGTATGGTGATCAACATTTAAACTTTTTCTCGGATATAATGAAAATAGTATGTTGTATTACATATATTCGTTGTACGACAATTGTAATAAATACTGATGATCTAATTTGATCTCAAAAATAAGTATTGACTATAGATTCATTGAGATTTAAAAAGTTGCCGATATAGTCGATTATTTTATAAAAGAATATCGATTTTTTTTTCCCAAAAGCCCACTTGTCAATGTCACTCCGTCTGACATAATGTTACTAATGTTATGGTGTTTACTTTCGTTTACTTTTCGCATTATGTTAAAGGATTTATTACAATTGTACACTGTACTCGATAGAGATCTATGATAATGGATACTAATTTTGTGAAAGCACACGGTAAAATATGCCTAAAAATTGACGCCATAGTGATCGGAGATGTTCCAAAATAATTTAGATTTTTATTCTCCTGAGCTGAAAAATATTAAAACTTCCAACTAAGTACACTTATCATGGGTTGTTCAAATAATGGCAGTTTTCACATAAATATGAAAAAAAAAATGTATTCGGCTTTATATCATCACAATTTCTCTGAGAAAGTTTCTTGGAAAGTTCTTTGGAACCTGTGTAGTTATGTCATTTACTTCTCATAATAACATTATGATTCACTTAAAATGAGATACAAAGTATTGTATATATTTGAATAATAATTATTAAGTAGTGTTCACTCTTGAAAAAGTTGGAGGCGATATATTACTTTGTTCGAACATGTTTCTTCAGTTTATTTTTGAAGATATTGACACTATTATTTCGTTTCAAATCCTCCGGCAGACCAAAGTACAGCCGTACACAAATAATATAGTAATTTTCCCGTAATTAGTCTATGCACTTGTTAGTCATTAGCTGCAACTTATTGATATGCAGTTGTAATGAATTAATGGCGATGTTGTTAATGATTTTTCTTAGTTGGATGAAGATACTGATAGTGAAATAAGGATTTTATGATTCTTTTTTTGTTTTCTTTGTTAAGATTAGGTTTACAAGCTGATCCCCGTCTCTCGATTAAGTATTCAATATGAAATTTTACTAAGAATCAGGCACTTCTTTTTTTTTTCGATATTCTGTAGATTTGCTTAACGCTCCTATCAATGTTTTTAATTTTGTTTTAACACGATCAATGTGTACTTTCCAATTGAGCCTGTCGTTCAGCGATCTTCCAAGATATTTTTCCTGGCTATTTACTTGATTTCTCGTTGATTGTGAGAAGTATAAGTCCGAAACCGGTTTGTTTTTTATTAAATAAATGTTGTGTGGTTTTTACTGAAGTATTTATACGTTTTGATAAAGTACACCATTTGTAACTCATTTTTATACAGAAATCACAAATAATTTGACTCAAATTTCAGAATGATGATAATTTATATCATTTAGAAAACTTGATGTTTGTTCACTTATTGACAAACTTGTGAGGTAGTAATGCGTCACGATTTGTATAGGGAATATTTAATTTGAATTTTTGAGACTTACACTTATCACAATTGAAAACAAAATTCATTATGGGTTCCGTAGTCGCTAATTATTAAATAATCTGAAATGGTTTTTAAAATGTTGCCAAATAATTTATTTCAATAGTCAAATTAGGTCACATAGGCATTGATCTCTCTTTATAACTAGTTTTGAGGCGAGATTCAATTTTAGAATGTTCCTCAAGTACAGATTCATTGAACTTAGTTCCGCAATTATTGCCATTTTCAGTTACTAGATGAATCCCGTGTTTCCTAACTTAAGTTGATTACAATATTTTTATTTTTTTTTTTTTTTCTTTCTCAATGATGAGCATCCCATACAATTTTGCTAATAAGTTTAAGAAATGGTATAGATTTTCACAAGATGTGATATAATTTACAATTTGTAATACCACCACCATATATTGACCAATATTTGTTAAAAAAAAAAAAATGCATTTCTGTTTAGTTTTAACTATAACTTTGTTTTCTTTTAATATTTCTATTGACAGTTTTTTTTCTCTCCAATGTTTATTTGAATACTATTAAGTATATAATCAGTGAGCAATTTATAACAGCACTGTCACAGAATTTTTTTTTGGATCCACTCCGTTACACAAACAAGTTGCTCTTGCTATATTTTCATGTCTTAGAAAAAAAGTCCTTAATACCATTTACCTTCATTACAAATATGATAAATACTTCTTGTACTGATGTGTCAGACTAGCCGAGCGGTGTGTGGAAAGTTCAACTATCCATGAATACTGTGATTTTGTTGTTATCTCTAGTATAATTATAAATTTTATCTTTGACATTTTATTTTACAATTAGATGACATATTGTTAACATTTTTACACATTTTTTATTTTATTGCTTAATTTTTTTTTTTTTTTTAATTTAAATGTCATAAATCTTTGATGTTTATTATTCCATACCAATTTGGTTTTCGATTTTCCTTTTTATTTGACTATTGTTTTATTATACTATTTAAATTTGTTTGATATGTATTTTTTTTTGTTTTTTTTTTTTATATTTTAATAGTACTGTTTTATTTTATAAAATCTCTATATAATGTATACTGTTTCGATATAAGTGAAGAAAAATAATTGTATAATGAAAGACTTTAATTATAGAATTTATGTATATTATTGTATGATGAAATACTGATGGATTATTGTATGATGAAATACTGATGGATTATTGTATGATGAAATACTGATGGATTATTGTATAATGTATAATGATTGTATGATGAAAATGAAATATTGTATGATGAAAACGAAATATTGTATGATGAAAACGAAATATTGTATGATGAAAACGAAATATTGTATGATGAAAACGAAATATTGTATGATGAAAACGAAATATTGTATGATGAAAACGAAATATTGTATGATGAAAACGAAATATTGTATGATGAAAACGAAATATTGTATGATGAAAACGAAATATTGTATGATGAAAACGAAATATTGTATGATGAAAACGAAATATTGTATGATGAAAACGAAATATTGTATGATGAAAACGAAATATTGTATGAGAAGTTAAGTGATAACACTACTGTTTTTGTTATGCTGTTATTATTATTTCAGGTGAATTGTATTATGAATATTTCGTAATTATTATGACCGATGAAATGCCTTAACTGTTGTCTGACATTCTCTGAACGCGGGTGATTTAGCTTTGTCTATTATTGATTTTTAATGTGATTATGACTTATTGATAGACGTTGCGAAGTAATAATGATTACGAAATATTGTAGCATTGCAGATGTTGCTAATTTATTTTTTCTTACTTATTGGTTTATTCTAATAATATGTACCTAAATTGTACGTTGAAATGATCGTGTTAGAATATTATAATTGTACTTCGAGAACGAAGTACATGTCAGTATGGCCGTGTTAGATAATAGTAACTGATTATTATATTATATAATTAATATCATATTTTGCTAAAGATATTCACATTAATCTAATAACTTTATTGTATAAAACACTAATTTGTTACTTAGAAATAACCCTTCTTTGTGTGTTGAATCATCTGTCATCGTAAGACTAATATGTAATTGAACTAATTAATTTCAACATATCTACTGTATTTTTATATCATTTAATCATAGCTTAATGTTAAAATACAAAGGTTAACAAATCTGTTTTAAAATCGTACGATGTGACGTCACTTGTTTACCACTGTGTATAAAAACCGCCGCTCAGTCGTTCTAGACACAGTCACTCTCAGTCGCTCTAGAGCAGTCACACCGAACGGACCTAAGTTAAGTGAACTTGTGTTGTTTCTAACTTTTATTAATATTTTTATATATAGAATTATGTTGTTGTATCGGTGTCCTAATAATATTGTGTTGAAAAGAGTAACTGTGGAGTTTCTTGCCGGCTCTTCTCCATAGATAACTACTTTCCGAACCGGTGGTAAATTAATAAACTGATATTGCTATACAGACTACTAATTATTTCTATAAAACACCTAGTGATCATGTTTAATATATGTTTATATCTATATATATCTATCACTTCTAACACGCGCTTTTGATTACGCTGACCACAAAATACTATTAAAAAAACTCTATAGCTACGGTATAAGAGGTAATGTACTTGATCTCATGCAATCGTATTTAGAAGGTAGAAAACAGGTTACTCAGATCAGCTAAGTCAACATTAAGACAAAAACCGAAACAAAATACTCCTCAAGTACGCGAATAATTTCGTATGGTGTTCCACAGGGGTCTGTGTTAGGTCCATTGCTTTTCATCTGCTATATAAACGACTTCCCCAATGTAACCAGTCATCAGATGTGCTTATTTGCAGCTGATAGCACTATTGTTTTTGACAAGGGAAATTTTAAAGAAATTGAATCAGACATAAACAAAAACTTAGTGTCTATCATAGAATGGTTGAATGCCAACAATCTAAAAATTAATTTGACTAAAACTAAAATAATGGACTTTAAACTTCGACAGAGAAAACCGACACAATATCAAATCAGGTACAAAGGAGACGCAGTATTAGAATCGAACACTACAAAGTTTTTAGGATTACACATAAACAATGATATGACATGGAAAGCTCAAATTGATAGTGTTTGTCTGAGAATTTGCTGATTCTCTTATGCCCTTTATATGTTAGGTAAAATCGCAAACAAAACTGCCCTCCTAACGGCATACCATGGGTATGTAGCCTCCACTTTAAGGTATGGACTCATATTTTGGGGTAATGCTGCAAATATATCCTCCGTACTTTTGGCACAAAAAAGATGCATCCGAGCCATCTGCAAATTAAAAACGACAGATACATGTAAGCCACACTTTAGGGACTTAAAGATTCTGACAGTACCGTCGCTGTATATCTATGAGGTTCTGATATTTGTAAAAACCAATATACATTTGTTTAGTCATGTAGAAAGTCAACGTCGCTCAGATAAATTAAAAACAACAATCACCAAAACTGCTTTTGCTTATAAAAGTATCTATGCAATGGCACCTAAATTGTATAATAAATTACCTTGTCATATTAGAAACAGCAAGAATAATAATGAATTTAAAAGTAACATCTTTAAGCTACTAAATGACAAAGTATATTATTCAGTCAATGAGTATTTGGATGACAAATTTTGATCAATTTTTATAATTTTATTTTAATTTTATTTTTTAATTATTTATAATGTTTTTTATTTTGCAATCATTTGACATTGTGTATTATTATTCTTTCCTATTTTCATGACATTTTCCCTATTTTATTGAGACAATTTTATAATTTGACATGCATGTATTCGTATCTTTGACATTCTTTTATATCAAATATACTAACTTTGTAAGACTGATTTTGTATGCCTATCGGCGGAACATGGTTTGTACAATTGAAGTTTAAAATATTGAAAAAAACCTGTAATCACCTATGTTCACAAAATGAATAAATGAATTTGAATTTGAATTTGTAAAAGAGGGCATAGAGAAAGATTTTGTAGAAGCGACACTGTTTAACACGAAATTGAGCAATTTCATGAAGTTGATAGTTTAATAATAAGTTTATTTCATAATCAACAGGTTTAAACCAAAACATTATCCATAGTATCTAAATAATGAATTTATATTTGACCATACTTCATTTTTTCTAATCTAATATGCAAAAGTCTGTCTGTCTGCTTGTTACGCTTTCTCGGCTTAACCAGAGCACAGATTTGGATGAAATTTGGAATAAAAATAGTTGCAGACCCCGGGTCAAACATAGGGGATGAAAGTTTGTAAGAGAAATCTAAGCCACTTAACCAATTTTAATGAATTTGGCAAGAAGTCTGACACTATCTTCTGCTCCACCCAGAGCGGGAGAAGATATTTGATGATTTGCTCCACGAAGAAAGATCTCGTTCATGTGAACTATTTGTTTCACGTAGTTCTATTTCAAAGTGCTAGCTCCCGTTTCGTAATCTCCATTGGATTTGCACATAAGAAGGAAGCCCGCTTTGGATTTTTAAGTTTCCCAGTTATAAATTTTTTTTAATTAACAATAGACTTTTTGAAATACATATATGGTTTGAGAATAAAATTGCCGTTGCCTTTCTTTGAATCAGTTGACAGAAAGTCGCTTATCATCGTATGGGCATGTGATGAGGTGGGATGACATGCAAGTGACTTGAAGAGTGGTTTTATTGATGGTGGATGAAGAGGTTGAGGAAGGCCAAAGAAAATATGGATGGATTGTGTGAGGAATGATATGAAAAAAAAACCGGCCATGTAGCGTTTCGTAGTTTTCTACAACGCCAAGTGCTAGTCGGATTAGGTAACCGACCGAGTTTCGTACAATGCTATAACAACGACAAACTACTTACTCTGTTATAAAAATAAGAACTTGATCTAAATATTTTTCAATGGAATTTGTGAGCTTAATATTGCAGAAATTAATTTAAAATTGGCTTGGCCACATTATTTCTGGACGACCTTCCAATTGATACCCCCTACACTATGGGGTAGACGAGATAAAAAAAAATACCAAGTGCGAGTCAGACTTGCCCATGACGGGTTCCATAGTAACTATGCAAAATAACTTTGATTTTCATAGTGTTTGTATGAAATACTAAATTTCATTTGCGGTTTTAGAAAATGTTCTGTATCTCATAAATGGTTTTTTTTTTTTTTTTTTTTTATTTAGAATAGGTTCGCGTTTGACCACCATCTCGCCTGATGGTAAGTGATGATGTGGTTGACCCGATCTCGTTCAAACCAATTTTCGTTGAAACTTTTTATTAAGATCTTTAGCGTATATTTTTTAAAGATTTTTTACTCTATTATTATAAAGATTAGGAGGGTGCGGATAGTTGCGAATGCGTGTAGTGTGTAGTTAGTGGGGGGGGACAACACATTTTACCACTTTGGAAGTGACTTACAATCGGAAAACACCATTCCATCGTTACATGTACGTGGAGCAACCTAAAAAAATGTTTCTCATGATTTTAATTTGCCACTTTGTCGACGTGATTTGTATTCGTATTGTATATCCAGGCCAAATTTCAGTGTTCTACTTTAATTTACCGTTTCTGAGCTAAGCCGTGGACATGGTGAAACTATAAGGGTTTCTTGTAGACTTCGGGACCCTAAAACAGACGTCATGGCATCATTTACTCCAAATGATGCCGTGACGTCTGACAGAGATGAATGAAATATGTATGGTAGATTACAGTCTGATCCAGTCTCATAGAGAGAAGGTTTTTCATCCCAGCAGTGAGGACGTTAACATTGGTGTTTTGTATCGCTTAAATTACTATAAGCAATTGAAATAACACAGCTAGTTTGGAATCATTGACAGTCATTACAATTTTATTTAAATATATGTAGTATGCATAGATTCACACAATTGTAATTTGCAATTGAATAATCAAATAAGTGCGTATCAAACATCAACAAGCAATAAACGCCAGTGCGAAACGTTACATTGTGACGTTATTGCGTTATTATGTGATTTACGAGCGTTTGTCAGATTAAAGTAAACGTTAACGCGCACGTAAAGCCGCGTTCATGCATGTAAAATTACAATTGAATAGGTTTTTTGTGTTAATAGTTTTTGCAGAGAGTTTTCATGTCGAATTGAGAAGGTTTGCTAACAAATGTAACAATAAAATAAATAAAAGAGATAGATAAAAAAAATAAGTATCTTGACCTGGCGCGCGAGGTTGTCGACATGTGGGATGTGGAGACAGCAATCATTGTGCCGATAGTCGTCTCAGCCAATGGCATAATAGCCAAGAGCCTCGACCAACATCTAAGGAGGCTCTCGTTGGGCAGCTGGATCAAGGGCTTGATACAGAAAGCAGTACTCCTGGAAACGGCGCGTATTGTGAGGAGGTTCCTCTCTATGGAGCCCTGACCACCGGTAGCTTGGACCCTGTTCCCGATACCGGTGGGCTACTATTTTTTATATTTTTAAATGTTTTTATTTTTTATATTAATATTTAAAAATGTAATTTATATGTACATAGATTTAATAAATGAAATAAATAAATAAAAAAATATAAAAGCCCTTCTGTCCGATTTCAGCCACGGCGGCCAATGTCAGCGAAAATTAGCCATCTGTGCAGGAGATATTATAATGCACAAGTATGAGCGCAGGTACAAGTGCACTGTTCCTTTATTCTCATAGCTTGTTCAGACGACAATCCGACATGACTGGAAATATAATTATAAGGCGCAGGAACAACAGCTTTTTTTAAGGATGGGAAATCATCCAATGACTGCCTCCCGGTCTGGGCGAAGCGGGAGGGTGTGTCAGACTTACTGATTAAAATCCATCCATGTTCCATCATATGCCCTTTCCTCTGCCTCTCTCTCTATGCCTCTTTCGAACAATTCCGCAACCCCATCAGGCAACGGCCCCCTTATGGGCCCCGACAATTTTGCTGACACTCTTTGAGGCGCGTGTGGAACAAGCCGCACCGTCTACACGGGCCAGGTTTCAGTCGAGCGGCGAGCAACCTATTGCTCGCAGCCCGCAGGCCCGCGCTTACGGTGGCTGGGAGTCACTCAGTGACTCCCAACGCCGGGAGTGTCTCCTGCGGCCTGCACACAGCCACAGCCCTCGCGCGTCACGGCACCACCTTCGCTTGCATTAATGCTTCGCAGAAAGAGGTGACTGTTTCCCATACCTCCTCGCTCTGGACCATGGATTGAACCAGGGCCGGAAATGAGAGGTCGCTGCTTATCGCCCCTACGAGGACACGGCGGAGCTCTGCCCAAGCGGGGCAAATCTCCACTGTGTGTTTCACCGTGTCCTCAGGGCGATCCGCGCAGTAGTGACACGCAGTCGTTTCCTCCCGCCGAATCTGACAAAAGTAGCTCCAGAAACAACCGTGTCCGGTGAGCACCTGCGTCAGGCGGAAGGTGAGAACGCCATGACGCCTCTTTAGCTACTCCTCAAAGAGGGGACTTACCGCCGCTATTGTGGCTTGCTCAAGGACCAACGGCTTAACGCACTTTCCGAGACGAGGATCTCACTTGATGGAAATCGATGACAACGCCAGGAAACATAAGATACTATTTGAAGACACGGTTGGCACATCGGTTGAATAATAAATAGGCTGTTACGCTGTGTATCGCAGGTTCTTTTCTCGCACTGATCAAATATTTGTTTACTTTTAGATAAAAAGATAGATAGATATTTTCTTTATTGCACACCATAACAGTAAAACAATAAGGACTTTACAACTAAAAAGGGTGATACAATGGGCGGTCTTATCGCTAAAAACGATCTTTTACAGACAAACTTTGAGAAAATAAATATGTGAGTAGTCTACGATGTACTATTTATCCATATAAAATATAAAAACAATAAATAACATTCTCAAAACATATATATACATATAAATTAATATAAAAAAGAAACAAAGACATACATAATAACAACAATTTAAGAAGTGAGATAAAGATCCTTTACCAAGTTTTTGAAAGACGATAGGGTTTGTGCTTGTCTTACTGACACTAGTAGATCATTCCACAGCCGTACTGCTTGAGCTTCGAACGACTTACCATTTGTTGTTCTGGTTTTAGGTATTTGCCTTTGTGAAATTAAATGTTCTTAAAGTTACAATAGAAATAGTGTGAGGCAATGTTTGAAACAAAATGAAAAAGAAAACAAAAATCTCCGGGGATTTCAGTACTTTTGTACGCACAATTAACGTAACGTTTTAGTAAAAATAATCGGCTGTCTTAAAATTGACAAGAGTTTTTCAGTGAAATCAAATAACTCACTGTTAAAAGCTTACTGTTGTGTTTCCTAGTAACCAAGCCATTAAGTAAAAAGAAAAGTCCTTCCAAAAATAATATATTTATTCGCAACATAAAATAAAGCCAGCAATAAAGGTCCCGACACGTAGCCGGACAACCGCACTCTTCCATTTGGTCGGCAAATTGCGGTTTTACGTGACCTACGACAAACTGAACGCGTGATGTACGCGCATTCGCGTAGTGAATGGGGGGTTTTATAACTGTAAATATGTACTGGCTAGCCGGTGATGTATGTCGACCGGGAAGCTTAATTTATGTACTAGGCGCACAGAGCCCTGAAGAGTAGGCTTCTAGAAAATTGATGCTTCCTCTTTTCTTACGTGCTACATTACGGCTGACACGGCATCGGTATTAGATTATATTGAAGCAAAAAGGTTACAATATTCTGTAGAAAAGCTGTTACGTGTATATTTTTGTGTTTTATCTATGGTTTCTTCAGCTTAGTACGCTTATATTCATCACTCATCATATTTGAATAAAGAATTTGTGATTATTGTAGAGTTGCATGTAGATAGATAGATAGATAGATAAAACTTTTATTGAACAACAGAAGACACAACACACAAAAATACATTAACATATAACACATATATTACAAAAAAAAAAAGAACAGAGCAAACATATATACCATCAAAAATAATATTAAAATTAAAAAAAGAAAAAGAAAACAAATCAAAAATGTGACACGAAAAATCGGTGCGGTGTGTCTCCGAATTGCACCAAATGGGAGTCCAGCTCCGCATGTGCCAAGCAAATATACCTGACGCTGGTATTCTGCTGGATCCCAGTAGCCGTACTTACGGACGTCGAGCAGGTGGCGTACAATAGTATAATAAAATGAACTTGAGAGTGAGCCTAGTGATCTGCGATATTATTTGTGCAATCTTTATACAAAGGCAGCATTTCCGATACATACATAAACTTGATACTGCAGAAAATATATGTATGTAAGGTGTAAGGTGTTTTAACCACAAATTTTGTGTGAGTTTTATCTAAATAAGTAAATAAATAAACAGATTTGCTGTGATAATCATTGTATGGTCTTGCCTGCATCAGGTACCTACTGCTGACTTTAAATTAAGGAAGTGTTCGCAATCGTCTCGCCCAGTTCCTTCTGTGAGTTTAAAAGAAAATGTCGAAGCCGACTTCTAAATGTATCAATGCTTTTAATATGTCTAATTGGCGGGGGAATATTGTTCCAACATTTGGACGCAGCGTACCTGAAACTACCCCTGAAAGCAGCTGTCTTGTGCGGTTGAGTAGCAAGTTGTTGCAAGCATTGTCTGCTTGCGCATTCCCTTTTACCAGCGATCCAACTCAATTTGTTGTGAAGGTAGCTCGGTTGCTTGTACTTTATCACTCCAAACAGAAGGCAAGCCAAATGCAACTTACGACGTGACTTCATTTTGAGGATAGAGTGACTATTTAAAAATGGCGTTACGTGAGTTCTCGGTGGAATTATAAAGCAAAGCCGGGCGCAGGCGTTTTGCACCCTCTGGATCAGTCGATCCATTCTTGCCAGAAGTCGAGGGCCAATAACCGTGTCTGCATAATTTAAATTTGAGAGTACGAGTGACTCAACGAGTTGGACTCGCAACTCCTCCGATAGATAAGGCCTTATTTTATAAAGGACCTTCAGCCGATAAAAACAATTTCGCACTGACATTGCCACATGCGCTTCGTACCTCAGCTCAGTGTCCATGTTCAGACCCAGATTACGTGCCTCATTGACTCGACTGACCGACTCACCCAGCAGGGTGACGCTGAGTGTTGCAGGTACGCCACGGATTTGGCACTTGGTTCCAAAGAGTAACTAAATTGTGTATCTTACATGACTAAAATCCCAAACAACTTCAAATCTAATTAAACCTACACGTGTTCGAGACCTTTTTAATGAATTTAGTGTTTTATAAATCGACGAATGAATTATTAAATCAATTACCTATTAGTTGTGTACTCCTAATATATGCATCTATAGTCCATACATATCTATCTATTTGTCTTTCTGTTTGTCCATGCGAACGGGTGCAACGGCTGATCAATATAATGGAACTTTGTGGCAACATGTTACATACCACATTTATACTGGAATTCCAACAGTATCCAGATTTAAACGAGAAAAACTGTTTAAGTACCTAATATCAACTCTCATGCGAACGAAGTCACTGGTACATCAATTAATAGCTTCGGGGTTGCGGGGATGGTCTAACAAGGTACCGCGACCCCGGAACTTAAGGGCAGGAAGAACGGCTTTTAGTCAGTCTGACACTCCCTTCCGCTCCACCAAAAGCGGTAGCAGTAATTAGATGATTTTAAATAATGGTCATCATTATTATAGACACTGGACAGCGATTTTTATACCAAGATTCGAACTTACAACGATATATTTACTACAACGTGTAACAGAATAAACGCAATTCCTGAAAGTCGTTCAGAATCGGCTTCTGAATCGATTTCCGTCATAAAAAATAGGTGTTAAATTTTGACGGAAAAATCTTTCATTTAACTTAAAATGGAAACACAGCATCACGACAAATTAACACAATCATTAATTCAAGGAAATGCGCTCGTGTGCGTGTTGGCCGCTAATATTGCATGAGTATGTTTGCGTTTGCGTAAGGATATTGTATGACGCACATACGTTTTGCGTTTAGTAAGGATAACTATTTTATAAAATATGTCTAGGTTTGGTTGCAATTTATTTCAACCCTAGCGATACCCCGCTGCGACTATTTTTATTTTTTGAGGGGTGTTCCTTAAACTGCTTGCAAGTATTTTTTGCGTAGGGGTCTTTTTAAATTTAAAATTTAATTTTTATGCACAGTGCACTAATGCATTCAAACTCAAAATATTTAATTCTATAGGCCTACATGGGCCACTTATAAAACTTCAGTAGCTACTACACGGTTATTCTTTTCATTATTCAGTGATGATACTGATAATGACCATGCCAATTTAAAACATGTTGTACAACTTTAGGAACTTACTCAATACTACTCCGTAGGTAGTATACCATGAGTTTGTTCATAAAAATATTCTACACCCTTTTCGAATATATCCAAAATTTTCATCTTGAATACATATCGACAGTTCCCCCTAAGTAAAACTCGAAACCAACTGGACACTGCTTAAAATTCATACCGCACCGACCAGTATACAAATAGCAATAAACTTATACCGTACAAAAATATTTTAGCACGTACTTGAAATAAAGTCGATGTCTAGTCCAGTGGCAAATAGCAACGTTCGCAGTTGACACTCGGAACAACTTCCAACTTGTCGAGACCATGCTATCAAGTATTTAACAAGTTATCCTGAAAGAATAGTCAACAGGTGCCCTTGGGGAGCGCGCAACTAGAAAATATTAACAATACTTGCGACTACTACTTCGTTGTTATGGGCGCCTGGTCCATTGTATTTGTAATAGTTGGTTTATTTAGTACTAGCTGTTGCCCGCGACTTCGTTCGCGTCAAAATTGCGAAGATTACCGGCCTATATGTTATTAACACGCTTTTATTAGGTCGACCTGTATGTAACTAAGTATGTAATGAAATCTAAGGTAACTAATTTAACCATCTTCCAAGGGTCGTAGCGTAATGAAAATTGGCAGCTGTATGTAGTTCTGATGACAATACAATAATATGGTACTGTTGATGGAGCCGGAAGATATGAACAAGAACTTCATGATGGAAAATCGTATCATAGCAGTTTTGAATTTCTTAGAAAATTCTTGTAATTAACTTTGACCACAATTAGGTTTCAGGGTCTGATGATGAAGCCGGAAGATAGGCACTGGCATTCCATGATGGAATATCGTATCATAGTCGTGTTTGCACTTGTGAGAAAGGCCACGTAATGGACTTTTACCACGATCAGGTTTCAAGGTTATAAATAACAAACCTAAAGAAAATCCGTTATCGGTTTTCTTAACCTTTTTGAATTACCACGTAATCCATATATTTATTATTAGGTCGATCTGTAACGAACTAAATATGCAATCAAATCTAAGAATCTGAATTAAACGTACTTCTAATTGTTGTATCATCATGAAACTTGGCAATTATATGTAGATTAGATGACATTACAATATTATGGTACCATCGAGCTAGTCTGACGATGGAATTGGAAGGTGGCTGATGGAACCTTGGATTGCCTACTAGTAAACATTTCTAAGTTCTGCTCATTACATTACTCTTAAAAGCGTGTTTTTGGTTTTTTAAACCATTAAATTATTTTATTACTATGAATCAGCTATTTAACGCAAAAACTACTGAACGGATTTATACGAAACATTACAGTATAATGTTTCATCTAAATCCGTTCAGTAGTTTTTGCGTTAAAGAGTAAACATCCAGCATTCCTCATAAATTTTCACATTTAATAGGATAGGATAGGAGGTAGGATTTTTATCGTACCTTGAATGTTTGAGTGCTTCTAGTAAGATTCTAGTCATAGTTCCAAAATATCGATTTAGAATACAAAAACTTTTTTGCAAAAAATAAAACCGACTTCCATATCAAAACACTACAAAGCCAAAAATAATTTTAATTTCGGTAGTCGGTGTTATTGGTTTTGTATTTTCTTTTTTTTTTCACACCGCCTTCCGAAATTAAAATTATTTTTGGCTTTGTAGTGTTTTGATATGGAAGTCGGTTTTATTTTTTGCAAAAAAGTTTTTATTTTCGCGCTTTTTAGTGGGTCAGTGAATTTTCCAAATCGATTCGTAAATGACGGAGTTATGCGCGAACAAAAAACGCAATGCAGAGTAAACGAAAAGATCATCAAGGTAAATTATTTTTTTCAACTTTTTTTGATTTTTCAGAAACGGCTCGTCCGATTTCGATAAAATTTTCATGGGACCATTTGGGAAGTATACCCTTTCCAACAAAAAAAGAATTTTTCAAATCGGTTGGCAAGCGACGGAGTTATGCGTGGACAAACATAAAAAAAAAAAAAAAATACAAACATCCGAATTGAGAACCTCCTCCTTTTTTAGAAGTCGGTTAAAAACATCTGCACGCGTCGAATTCTAGGTTCAACAACGCTTGCTTGTCGGTCCCTGGATGGGTGAAAATCTTAACACATTATCGGGATTCCTCCGTGCCTTGGAAAGAGCGTGTAACTGTTGGTCCCAGCTGTCATTTGAACATTTTTGACAGTAGGTTATGGGTAGTCTAGTCAGAAGCCAGAAAATCTGGCACCAGTATTGCCACGGGGTATCGTGTTACTCAGCTACTGGGTTGTGGAGTTCAGATAATTATTTATAGATTTATTGTGTTGTAATTTTTTAATGTACAACATAATTATGATCTTAGATGGATCGAAATAGATGATTTTTAAATTTGCATACTCAGTTGTGTATATTACATATGTAAAAGTTTGAATGATGATGAAGAATTATTATAATATTCTTACCCAAATACTGCCTGAAAAGCAATCTTAATACCAAATAATGTTTGGTTGGCTTTTAGACAAAATCAAGCGTGTTAGACATCGTTCTTTCAGACCATTAAAAACTAAAATCATAATATACAGCTAATTAAAAATAAACTAGCAAGTACGCTTGCACATACTACGTCTCATAATGGTTATGTTGATTTGTGTGGGAGTACATAAATGTGTAACGAAAGAGCGTGTTCCTGTTATTATTATTTACACTAATATAATGAAAAGGAAAGTTGCTTTTTCTGTTTGTTTGTAATGGTTAAACTCATTAGACTGATTATCAGGCGCGTGCATAGGATTATGACAGGGCATGCGGCGGAGTAAAAACACACAAAAACTTCTTCTTTTATAGATTTTTAGCATAGCCACAGCCACGCATCGCCACCATGCTACGATGCGTGGCTGTGGCTATGCTAAAAATCTATAAAAGAAGAAGTTTTTGTGTGTTTTTACTCCGCCGCATGCCCTGTCATAATCCTATGCACGCCCCTGCTGATTATCAGAAAATAACATAATAATAAAAAAAAAAACAGCCCAGTACGGGTTGATGTATGTCACATGTCTTCGGCTTTTGTTCCTAGAACACGCCGGTTATCTCACGATGCTTTCCTCCTTTTCTTTCTTTTCACCGATTTGAGAGCAGTTGTGATGATATACAGTATGTTAACTAACAGAGGACGTTCCCGTTAACCCGCAATAGTATAGCATCCATACATGTTAAAAAAATATTACCATTCGAAAACAAAATGTTTTTTTTTTAATATTAAATTATTCACTAAAAATGTTAAATTGATACGTAAAAAAACACTCTGTACACGCGTACTTGAAGGACGGCAACGTTGCAATTTATTTATGAACGCGTACGCGTGTACAGGCTGTTTCTTTTACGTATCAATTTAACATGTTTAGTGAATATTATAATATTAAAAAAATGTTTTCGAATGGTAATATTTTTTAGCATGTATGGATGTTATACTATTGCGGGTTAACGGGAACGCCTTTTGTTAGTTAACATACTGTATATTACATATACCATTGTGCCTGACTGGGTTCGATCCCACCACCCACAAGTCTGGCCTGTTACCACTGTTTACCACCGTTCCCGTTCGCTGAAATGCTTCTTTATGGCGTCTTTAATCTAAGAGAGCTTCATGCATAAAAAGAGGCATGATTAGGTCGAAATATTAATTTCGAGCATGAGCATGTTATAAAAAAAATTAACTAGAATAATTGAAATAAATAAAGCAATGATAAAAACAATCATCGAGCTATCCAATACAATACTGATTCGTGAATCAAAATAATATCAAACTAGAGTTGTATATCTGAACAGTCATACGTAAGTCACTCACACAAGTTTATACGAGAGATTTTAGTGTCGGCGTATATAATAAAGCCTTGAGCACATTCAAAAAGTTTCCTCCAAGCACTTACCTTAACTTTGAACGCATGATACGCGTTAAGTACTAAGTAACTCATTGGCTTGTACGTTTGGACAGTTCTCACACCGAATAAGAGGAAGTTTGTATCAAAATACTATAATTTTTGCGATTCATAAAAAGTTTTATTTAACTTGCAATTTGTTATTTTCAGGTAAAATCTTGCAAATGAATTATAAAGCAAATGATTAAGACAAAATTTTACATATACGTTACGTTTGGATGAAAATGCATGGTTATGTCATTTTAAATCCAATATGGCGGACAGTCCAAAATGGCAGTTGACCATCTAGTGTTTTTTTTTTGAAAACTACCTAACAACCATCTAGTACGACCGACCGACCCGTTACCGTATGTAGAAAGAGTTTGCAGAGAGAAATCCGGAAAAAAACTTGTTTAAAAACAAACATTTTGATCATTTTGATTCAATCCTCTCAATCCTCACCATGCTTGTAATGAGGATAAGTCGTTAATGTAGTGTGCTAGTTTAGCACAATTTACCGATTTGTTAGACTAGGATTAACTGGTTAATAGCATGGATTATGTTTTTGTTAGGGCCTAATATTTTTCCTAAAAGTTAAGCTTTTTTGTGGGAAAATCATCGACTGACACAGTAGAAGTCTGACACAAAGATCTCAGTGTCAGACTTCTACTGAATAAAACCCACCCTGATCCTTTAGTTGCTCTTGCACTCCAGGGCCAAGGTACCTTGTTAGAACATTCCCGCAAATCTGGACTTTTTAATTCTCATCAGTTGCTAACTTGCCATCATTCTGTAGGAGAAATGACACCAGAGTCACATATTTTTTTAAATGCTCCATAGGGATTACTCATATTGCCAAACGAGTGATGGATTACAATCCCACAGTAATGGCAGTTATATTTTCGAGCTGTTTGGGGTTGAAACTTGGGATCGTGGAGTGCGAGTGCTCACAAATTATTGAAAGATCTATCCAGACGCATAGTGGACACTTCGCGTGACCCAAGGGCTAACTTTTACCTTGGACGGAGGTTAAGCCTTGCCATATGGAAGATTCCTGTGGCAACACTACAGCTAACAGCTGATTTATTGTAGCGCTCTCTTATTTTAACTTTAAAAATTAATTTACTTTATTTGTGAGGTCTACTTCCAATCATTCACTGAGTAAATAGGATATTCAGGTGTATTTTGTGATAAATTGATATATTAAGTGCAAAATAGTTAAAGTTTTATTGTAGTGAATCGGTGACAGGTTTGAGGTTACCGGCTAAAGTGAATTTTTGCATTGTCATCTTGATATCAGGTACCTGTGTTTTTTATATTTAACTGGTTTTTATGTTGTTTACGTAGTATAATTTTTACTTTTATTTATATTATACTTAATTTCCATACGGCTACGTGTTGATAAAATTGACCTGACATACCTAAACATAACCTTGTTTAGTTTGATGACAGAACTTCTTGCCTTTGTATTTTAATTTCATTTTTCCTTCGTTTTTATTATCTTTTAAGCATCGTTCTAAACACTTAGTCTCTTTCAAGCTACTTTCTATTTCTTTTAATCATGCCTGTCACTCGCAGTGTCTATGCTCGCCAAGAAGCGTCTAAGCTCAATCTGGCTTTGAGCGAATTAAAGGCGTCCAAGGAGTACTGTGATCAACTAATAAAGGAAATGGATGACAATGAAAGAGTTCTAGTAGAAGCCCATGAAAAGAATAGGAAGTTAAAAAATGATATGTCTCAGTTGTACATTCAATACACTGAAGTTATGGAAGACCGGGATAGGCTCCAACTTGTTGTAGATAGATTTAGCCAATGTAGCACAGAATATGAGCAAGCCTTGGATCACAAATATTTGTTGCAACAACAACTGCAAGAGGCTCAGACTCATATATCTGAACTTGAGACTGCAAACTTAAACATCACCGCCTCACTAAATCAAAGTTTATTTAATGAGTTATTACCTGTTGACCCATCAATGGTTTCGCAAATTAACCCATCTCATGTAATAGATTTAACGAATGAGGATGACTGTAAATCAATTAAACCTATGAGAGTTATCAATAGTAAAAATAAATTAAAAAAGTACATAAGAATAAATAAATACATAATTAAAACAAGAAAAATGGTCAAAAAACAAAAATTCTTTATTAAAAATGTTAAATTAAACAGGGAAAGGTTACATTTATTAAAACTGTTAGATATGTATTCTTCGAACTTAGAAAAATGTACTATACAATACCAAACTGACACCAAAGACTTACAGAGTGAATTAAATCGGTTACAGCAAAAACTTAACTCCGTGTCAATCGAATATTCTGCCTCTGAAAACCAAGTGAGGGAATATATGTTGGCAATAAATGATCTGATAAGCTCCCAAAACAGCAACTGTGAGCATTGTCAATCTGTTATATCTACACCAGACCATTTATTGTCAATGCATGATAGCAATTTACTGCAGTCCTGTGTCAGTTTGCCGGTAGAAAATTCAAATAATTCTGATGGTTTGTCACAAAAGAGTGTAAATAATGATATTGTTATTTTTTGTGATGAGATTGGGAAAAGTTTAGGCCAACTTTTAACCAATGAATATCCAGGGCATTCAATAATAAACAATTGCATGCCTGGCTGTTCATTATCTGATATAATGAAAAAAATAATAAATTGTAAAGTTTGTCAAGAAACTACACTTGTCATTTTTGTTGGTAGTAGGGGGACGCTGAACAAGGGAGAGCTGCTCCAATACTATAGAATTCTGAGTAACTTACAAGTAAAAAAAATTGTTATGTTCACATATCCATATAGTCAAAGTTTGCCACAGGAAGAAAACCTTTTTAGATTTAATATTAACATGTCTTTGCACAATGTGACAATAAATAATAATTTATTTCATTTAATTGATACCAACACTTATGTTGGACATACTTTTTGTTTGAAAAAAGATAGATATCTTGTTGATAGGTACTATCTTTCTATGTATTGTAAAAGACAGATAGCTGTGTCGCTATCATATTACTTTAATATTACAGCCAAGAACTTGGCTAAACAAGTTGCTCCTGTTGAGCAATGCCATGACATGTTGGAATATTCTGCCAATCACTTGGCATCAAATATTGACATTATGAATTGTGATTTAAATTAAAAATTAAGACAACAGATACAAACTCTAGCATTATTGTAAATAATCAGAATAAAACAAATGTAGTTTTAAAATCAACAACTACTATTAACCTGGTACATCAAAATATTCAAGGATTCTTAAGTAAGGATTTAGAAGTAGAATTATTTCTTAATATTAATAGTATTGATATTCTATGTGTAACAGAACATTGGTTAAAAAACCATCAATTTAGTTTCAATTTTAAAAATCACCAGGTTGGTAGTTCGTTCAGCAGAGTATCAGCCATACATGGTGGCTCTTTGATATTAATAAGTAATCAACTAAAATTCAGGGATCGTACGGATATTGTGGGTCTCTCTGTTGAGCGGATAATTGAAATAGCCTGTATTGAATTGGAGCAGTTTGTTATATTAAGTGTGTACAGACCACCTTCAGGATTGTATGACTGTTTTGAGTCAGTAATGGATGAAGTTTTGAATAAAATTTGTAATTTGAACAAGTCTATCATTATTTGTGGTGACTTTAATGTTAATTTATTAGAAAATTCTGGCTTGAGTACTAAAATTTTGAGTTTGTTCCAGTCATACAATCTTGTTAACCTGTTTATGGAGCCTACTAGAATAACCCCCACTAGTGCCACTTGCCTAGACAATATTTATACAGATGTTTTACCTACCCACAAAAAAATAATAAACTTATTAGATTCTGATCACTGTGGGCAACTAATTACTCTATCAAATGTGGGTAAGATGAAGACAAAAAAAGATATCACTGTAAACCCTAAATCAAAATATCGCATGGAAACATTTAAAACTAAACTTTTAAACAAAATGCCATATTTGTCAACTAATGGTGACCCGAACAAACATTATAATGATTTTTTTAACATGTACTGTAAACAATTTGATACCACATTTATTCCCAGGTCTTTATCAGTAAATAATAACACTTCTTTTAGCGACTGGGCCACCGTTGGTATCCATAAAAGTAGAAAACGGCTTTATGAACTGTATGAGGAACGGACTTATATCAACACAGTAGAATTTAATTTATATGTTAAGAATTATTCAAAATTATTTAAAAAAGTGTGCTATATTGCCAAATCACGTTACTTGAGTTCAAAAATTAAAAATAGTAATAATGTAATAAAAATGACTTGGAATATTATTAATAGTGAAACGGGCAGGTCTTGCAAACGAAATAACGATTACAGCCTTGCTATTGATGATAAAATAATTAAATTAGATTCGCAAGTTGCCGTGGCTTTTGAATCGTTCTTTGCTGAGATTCCCATATTGACAACCAGATCTCTGAATGCGTCACCCATTGCTGCAGAAACTTTACTCAAAGAAAATGTGCCAGTTTGTGGCTCTGAATTTCAATTTCAATATGTAACTTATAATGATATAATAAAAACTTTTAAATCTCTGAATGTTAAAAAGACTGCAGACCTATGGGGTAATTCAGTTGATGTTACCAAGTCTATTATAAACATTGTAGCACCTACATTAGCTGTTATTTTTAATAAATGTATTGATCATGGTGAGTTTCCCGATCTAATGAAATATAGTAAAATACTACCATTATTTAAATCAGGTAGCACTTCAGACCCCACAAATTATAGACCTATATCAGTGCTACCTACTTTTAGTAAAATTTTTGAAAAAATTATCTTAAATCAAATGCAGAGGTATTTTAATAAGCACAAGTTACTGCATCACAAACAATTTGGTTTTACTAGGGGTCGTTCAACAACTGATGCCGGTGTTGAACTTTTAAGTCATATTTATAGTGCATGGGAAGATAAGTGCGATGCTTTGGGCATATTTTGTGATTTGTCGAAGGCGTTCGATTGTGTTCTCCATGAAACATTGATCAGGAAACTACACTACTACGGAATCCGGGATACCTCTCTGGATCTTCTTACTTCATATTTAAGTGATAGGATTCAAAGAGTTGATGTGAACGGTAAAACATCTCCCGGATCTATAGTCAAAATGGGGGTCCCCCAGGGCTCAATTTTAGGTCCTTTTCTATTTCTTATTTATATTAATGACTTGCCATTCCTCATAAAGGATAATCATGATATAGTGTTGTTTGCTGATGATACTTCACTTTTATTTAAATTCAAACGTCAGCAGATGGTTACTGACGATGTTAATAGTGCCCTCGCAACGGTAGTGAATTGGTTTAATGTCAATAATCTTATGCTTAACGAGAAAAAAACTAAGTGCATAAAGTTTACATTACCGCATGTGAAACAAGTAAACACAAGTGTGTCAATAAAGGGCGAAAGCTTAAAACCCGAAGACACCACAGTGTTCTTAGGCATTACTTTAGATGCGAAGCTTCAGTGGGGCCCCCATATAGATAAATTGTCCAAAAAACTTAGCTCTGCAGCATTTGCCGTCCGAAAAATTCGTGGCCTAACTGATTTAGAGACGGCCCGTTTAGTGTATTTTAGTTATTTTCATAGTGTAATGTCATACGGCATTTTACTATGGGGGAATGCCGCCGATATAAATACAATATTTGTGTTACAAAAAAGAGCCATTCGTGCTATTTATAAATTAAGTCCACGGCACTCCCTCAGAGATAAATTTAAAGAGATTAATATAATGACTGTGCCTTCTCAGTACATTTATGAGAATCTCTTGTATGCACATAAAAATATTAATCTCTTTAAAAAACACAGTGATATCCATAACGTAAATACTAGAAATAAACACAACTTTGTCATTCCAAAAACAAGGCTCAAGAAAATAGGTGGTTCTTTTAAATGCCAGTGCATACGTTTTTATAATAAACTACCTTGCCATTTGCAAGAACTGAGCCTCAACAAATTTAAATTAGTCATAAGACGCAAGCTTTGCCAGAAGGCTTTTTACACAGTTAAAGACTATGTTGAGGATAAAAAGGCTTGGGATTGAGCTGCTCCAATGATATACAGGGAGCACTAGTGTTGTTTACAATCACAATTTCTTGTATTTTATTTTTTTATACAAATTGTCATTTTTTTTTTGTTTTTTTAATATTTATTTTGACATGGATATTTACTTTTTAAAGTATAATATTTTATTTTAATTTGACATGAATATTTACTTACTTTGTAAAGTATAATATATGTATTTTTTTGAATATTTACTTAATTATGTACTTAAATGCGAGGATTATGTGGTATTCTTTTTTTTTTTTTAAATATCCATTTACATTTTTTTTTCTCTCTCTTTATTACGACGTTGTCTGACAGTTTGAGTATTTTAGTGACCTACTCAAATGTACCGTCTTTGGCATTGTTCGTCAGGTCGTTGAGCTCCTTAGTAGTCCAAAGTTGAGCTTACAGACTAACTGACAAAGGCTTGCACTGACGGGACGGGTCTACTCAAATCTGTTTGGTCTTTCCTCAAAAGGCCATTTCAGACTAATCTACATAATCCTCATAAACGATTGTGAATATGTGCACTATGTAGGTTTTTTTTCTTATTTATTTATTCGAGTTAAACATAATAAATTGTCTGGCAGTTTGAGTGCTTTTTGCGGCCTACCTAAAGGTCCTTACCTTGGTATTGTTCGTCAAATCGTTAAGCTCCTTGTTCTAAGTTGAGCTATACGTCATTTGACAAATGCTTGCACTGTATGGACAGGCCCACTCAAATCTGTGAGCATCTTTCTTCAAAAGACCGCCTCAGACTGAAACCTACAAGGTTCCCATATAATTAATTCAGTGTAGATTGTATGGACTTTAAAAGAGACGGACCCCTGAGTTTGTTTCGGTGTTTCTTCTCAGGGTAGTCAGTTAGGAAACACCGGCCTCATCTAGTTAATATTTAAGGAAAAAAATGACGTGTAAAAGAGTTATTTAATAACCAATTTGCAAAATAAAGATCATTTATCATTTATCATTTATCATTTATCATACAACGTGGCAATGCAGCCAGTCTATTGGTCACATTACCAGTGGGCAGCTATTCGCACAAATTACCGGTTTCCATATTTTAGATTATTGTTAGATTTATGTCGTTTAGGGTTTCTATTTAAGTGTATATATTGTAGGTACTTATCTGTTAAACTTTATTAATATACATATTGTAAGTTTGTCCATAGCTTTAGATCAAATTCTTGAATAATTTTAAATTTATGTAGTGTAGGACTATTACACTGAAAACTAGTTATTTAAGCTTAAATAAAAATATAAGCACATAAGAATGTGTAACCCAAACCGTTACTCGATACATGTTTCACCTATCCACGGAAAATTAACACACAACACCACGAATATTAAAATTAAACGTGCATTTAAAATTACGAACCATTCTTTTATCTAAAATGTTTTTTCATCTGACTAGCCAACTTATGAGAACCATATTGTATTATCCAACGAGCATCCCTAATCCTATTGTTAACCGATAGATACAGTATCAGTTACACTCCGGTGTAACAAGCCCCCGTTTACCCAACCAGTACAGGGCGCGCGCCGTGACGTCGCATATATTAGCGCGCCGACGGCGACGCCAGTTGTGCGCAAGTCGGATTAAATATTAACCCCCGCTTAACTTTAATAAGCCGACGAACAACATGGATACCGTTTGATAATTCGCCCCAGTTATAATTATATGCTTTTTCGTAGACTGGAGAAGTGTGTTTGTTTTATTGTTTACTGTGTTATTTGCGAATTTTGAAAATGGAATTATCCTACATCCTACATTCCATACAAACGACATAGTTGGTAATTACCGTAAATCGAGGTCCTTTTTCTGCGCTTGTTTCACTGTTTTCTCGGTAAATTCGAATTTCAAAATGGAATTACCCTGTTTTCCATAGAAAGATCTTGGTGTGTATTGTGATCTCTCGATCACAAGGTCGACATTTTAGTTAGCCATTAGGAACGGTGAAAAAAAAAAAGCATATTGAGGAAATCGGTATGTCGGTCATAGGACCGAAAATCTGGGTCCGCTTGGTGGATTATGGCCCCTTCCCTCTCATAGAGAGGAAACCTGTGTCCCAGCAATGAGAACGTTATAGGCTGATTGGATACATTTTTTCAATACACTTTCTCGAAAACTGGTTCTTATATCACTACGATTAGGTTCAACATGCAATGTATTTCACACTCATGGATTTTTTTCATTTTTTACACACGAGGGTTTACTTACCATTGCAGATTTTGCCACAGATAACATTAAACAACTATTCAATTCCTTATATTCGGCGGCGAATGTATTTTTTTTTCACAGCAAAGAGGCGCATGTTTTTAAGGCCTTATATTTGATGAAAATAAAATTGTGTTTACGAACAGAATATCAGAAATAAACATTATTATTTATAAAATAATTTTGCTTTGATCAACGAATTAACATTTAGGTAATAATAATAATCTTTATTCAGTACTAAAGGAATACAATTACAATAGTTGGTGATTAGGTATTTGTGTTCTAATTAAAAAAAATATATTTTATTTTATTTTAAAATCAGGATTTTTTGCGGCTTCATACCTTTTCTTCTCCTTTAGCCCGCGAAGGTAAAGCACGGGGAAAATTAAGCACGGGGAAAATTAAATATTTTAATGACAAAATACTTTTCGTTCTATTATTTTATTTCTTCGAAAGTGTATTGAAAAACGTTGTTTGATACACGTGGACATTTGTTACTGCAGTACGCGACTCCATAACCCCTCGCCTTGCGGCTCGGGCGTTAATCCGCCTCGGCCGCAATAACAAACTTTCTCCACTTGTATCAAAATGTAGGTACTATTTGCCCGCTCCTGATTTCGATGACGCCAGATGGTAAGCGATAGATGAGGTCTACGATAGAACGAGCGAGCGCAGAAGATGCCTTTTCACTCTTGCTTTGAAGGCAGTCGGGTCATTACGTGGATGGGAACACAGAAGATTTTTACGAAATGTTTTAAGAATATTTTCATTGTGCGTACGGCTAAGGAGTGGAATTCCCTGCCGGAGTCTATGTTTACCGATAGTCAAGAGTGAATAGGTTATTTCTAGGTACGCGTGCTCCATCTTCGACCACATCATCACTAACTATCAGGTGAGATGGTGGTCAAACGCGAACCTATTATCAATAAAAAAAGACGATATCCACGGGGTTCAAAATATATGTACGCAAATCATGCACAAATTCTATTAAGAATTACCAAAGAAGTAAGTAGTCCTAATGCACTACCAGCGCAGTAGTCTGGTTCCCTAGTAGTAGTCCTAGTAGTCCTCAAAGTTGTGGCCACTGGCGATCGGACCGGGCACAGTCCATTCTTTCTGTAATCCATTTTAAACTTTATCCATTTTTAAACGGAACTTTTAACGTAAACTATTGTGTGTTACTGGTTTTCCACTTCTTTAGATTTTCTCATAAAGACTGTTTGGATTTGGATTTTCACTTTGACGATGTTATAAACATGTTGGACGAATATAGTGGCTAAAGCGTATTTCTATGAAATATTTGTGGTGACTGGCAAGCTCAGCATTACTGGCTGACTTGTAGGATATTTTTTTTATAAAGTTCATACATTTAAAACAACATAGATGTTTTGTATCCATAGAAATATTGTGAGGTGTACAATAGAGTATATTATAATAAATAATGGATGGGTACCTACTATGCTTACCTACAATACGAACATTACTAAGTACAGGCGGAAATATATAATCTGCATCACATGACGACCAACACAAACCGCCAAATTTATTACAAATATATTTTTTACATTTGAAGCTATATTTTTATATAGGTAACAAATTAAACTGTAACATATAATTATGAAAAACATTATTTAATCTTTTATCGATGGTATTCGGAACAGGGTCCAATAAGTTGAATTATCTTACTAATCTTATCTTATCTTACTTCTTATCTTATCTTATCTTACTAATATTATAAATGCGCAAGTTTGTGAGGATGGATGGATGTTTGTTACTATTTCGGTCAAAAACTACTGAACGGATTTCAATGAAATTTGGTAAGTAGATAGTTGACATCCTAGAATTAAACATAGGCTTTTTATCCCAGAATTCCCACGGTATCGGGATGTACGTGGGAAAACCTTCCCACGTGAACGAAGTCACGGGAACAAGTTAGTAAAATATACAAGAACAGTGGCCCACAGGTATCGAGAACATGGTCCAATAAGCTGAATTATTATTATTATCCAAGACACAAAATGTTGTCCTCATCAATATATTACCTTGCTCCACTAATATAATTTGTAAAAGCCTTGTCCCCGAACTACAGCTTGCCTCCCTCACCCCTCCTCCTGTTCACTTGCAATCACACAAAACGTCAACACACGTCTTTTTACGTCTCGCTACAATAAAGGACTTTCCTCTTGTTATTGTGTTTTGGAGTTGACAGCCAATCAATGGTTCGCCCACGAAATATGGGTGAGTCGAGATGAAAAAAATACTTTGTTTCATTGCTGTGGTGAGGCCACAGTAAATGTTGAAAACAGTAGCGTAACTACGGAAATAGACGGCGCGCGGCGCGACTTGTTCCACGCGCGCTCAAAGAGCAGTCAGCAGCATTGCCGGGATTCCGGGAATGTTCTAACGAGATACCGCGGTCCCGAAACGTAAGGGACAGGGATTTAAAAGTAAATAGAAGTCTGACACTCCCTTTCGCTCCACCCAGAGCGGGACGGGTCATTAGATGATATTCCCAACAAAAAATAAATAAACTACGGAGATACATTTAAATTCGTATGAACCATATTTATATTTCACGCAGCCAATTAAAAAAAAACCATCTCCCAATTTTCAAATGTCACATAAGTACTTATAAGTTTTATTTTGTTTTAAGACACTTGAACAGCTATAATGTCGATATCAGACTAAACCGCAGTTTATTAATCTGAGCTAAAACGCAGTGTTGGATTTACAAATGTTAATATCTGTGAAACAGCTGAAACTTAATAAGATTTCTCTGTTTCCCAGTAAATCAATTTGACACGAATTTGGCATTGAAAAAAAAAACTTGTTTTCAAGCCAGCCGACCCGCCAACCGTTTGTTGTGAGGCATTTGTATGACGGGTCTACTTTGATTGTTTGCTCTTGTCTATTACCATCAATTCCATCTATCCATATATGCACTTCAATACTTTTTACCAAACCTTTTAACTTAGCTCAAAAATGAAATCTAGTTCACCCGCACATTATTGTATAATTTTAAATATGTATAATTTTATTTTCTTGAAATTTTAACTTAGTTTGTTTTTTTTTACTACCATAAAAATATAAATAATTTTTGTTCGAAATAAACAATTTTATTGTTTTTGTACTGTTTGCAGAGATACTGTGTCATCCTTGAAGTATTCGCTTGCAGCGATCAGTGAATGTGAATAAAAAAGTAAGTAAGGGCGGCGCGGTTTGTATATTATTGTGATTGTGAACCGAGCACTTTGTCATGAGTTCGGTAGTTCGGTCAAAGTGGGATAAGGGTTATCAGTGAGGAGTGGAACTTAGGAAAACTATGAATACAAATTTTGTTGTTCAGAACATTCGGCAAACAGGAACATTTCCAATATTTTAGTGCCATTTTGTGAGTTGGGTCTGGGGTTTTAACGCCGACTTTGAATGTGTTTTCAACAAAGTGCGGTTGTTGAATAATGGGCATCTAACATTAATTGGATGTTGAGTTTAATAACAATTAAAATTACGCGTGAAATCTAAAAACATCCCTAAGGAAAAGTACTCGGTCCCTGTCTAATTTATTTATTTATTTATATGCCCTATAACTGTTTCCATGTCAGTTCTGCTGCTCAAAATCAATCCAAAAAAATAATTGACAATATACTCAATGACGTAGAGATTCTAGCCCCTCAATTTGAATATGAACAACCTAAAAGGCACATTAAGCGAAAATTATTAGCAGTTACGTACCAGGACCCCATAAAGCTGACATGCCAAATTAAAAAATATCACCAATAAAGGCACGGCTTCCAATAACGTTACAATTGTAATATGGCATTTTAAAACCCTAATCGGAACTTAGAAGCCATTTATTACTTTTACTTTAATCGAAAAGGACTCTTTTACGGACCTCGTTACACAAAGTTTATTACTCAAGGTGGCACATAAAAGAGCCAGCCATGTGAAATTAAACTTTAAGTGTTGAGATTGAAGTTCAGAATATGTTATCAGGTGTTCAAGTTAGTAAAATCGACGTTTATTATGTAAGACATCTTGATTAGATCGTCGCTAGATTGTTATTTTGTTGGATATTTAATTAATTGACATGTGAAAGTGAAAAGGCTTTCAAGCGAAGTGACCCCTATTTTCATAAAGGGTTTATTTCTGAAATGTAGTGTTAAACTTAATTGAGTCTCTCTTTATCGTAGGGGTGAGTAATACTCAATAGTTAAGGACTATAAAGCTACGAGGTTCATAAAATAACTAATTAAAACTTATATGTCCTACTTGTGCCAATATGCCGAAGGATTTCAGGATGTTTTGGAAAATATCACTAAAACTTATTAGTAATTACTAAAATTATTCTAATAGTATTAGTTATTTTCTCTACTATCAAGTAATAAAATACCTACGCTAATCTACAATGTCTGAATTAAAGACCAGGTATTTTTCCAAGATACACACACTTATTATAAGAGCTATCATTGTCAACGGCATTTCGATAGATAAATGGACCCATGTCGGACAGTGGCAAACTCGGAGTCTCCATAAGTTTCCAAGAGGATATCAGGAGTAGCATACCAGGATGGAATGGGGTAGAGAAGGTCGTTTGATATGTTGCCAATTAAATCAGTCCAGTCGGTGGTCCAGTCCTCATTAGGCCATCAGTACTCGTTGTCGGAGGCCTTCCCATGCTTCTGGTGGAAGGTTGCTACACTTGAACCTTTCGTCTCCTGCAGCTACTCGTATGTATCACTTCAATGAGCAATGTGTCCTATCACTGTCTCTGAAGGCTTAGTGTTGAAAGATCATCGTAAGTGAATATACAGTATGGAAGATCATATTTTATGTATGTGCCCATACAAAAAGTAGCATCGTGCTGCTTTTTGTATGGGCACATACATAAAATATGATCTTCCATACCATGGACCAAACTTGAATTCGATAAAATAAGTACCGACGGCTCTATACATTTGTGTGTGCATAAGTCGACAAAATGTACTGAACAGTTGATTTTTTTCGCGAACTCAACTCACAGAAAAAAATGGCCAAGTGCGAGTCAGATTACTCATAAAGGTTCCGTAGTAGCAAGCATAAATCAGTGAAAAAAACTTTGTTTTTAATAGTATTTAAACAGATGAAAAGTTATATTTGCGGTTTTTGAAAATATGCTATATTTCACAAACTGCTGACTGTATCACGTTCAAACCAATTTTTATTTAAAGTGAAATTTCAATTCTGTACTCCTAATAATTTCGGAATAAATTCGATGTTACATACGGAAGCACAGACAGACTGACATAACGAATCTATAAGGGTTCCGTTTTATGCCACTAGACTACGAAACGGTTACTCATTATGATGAGTATTGCCGGTAGTTTCATTTATACAATATGTCGTATTCATATTGTACAATGCAAAGCAAACTCGTGTCAAATTGAATCATCAATCCAACTCCATCATATCTAAGTCAATAATTCTGGAAGCTAAACCAACAGCGACTGACCCTTCAATAACTTGACTGAACTTAATCTAAGTTGCCAACTTATATCAGTTTCTTCACTATGAGGAGACGTAATGAGAAAAAAATGCCTTGTTGACGGAGCGTGTTGTAGAAACTCCTATTTTTAACCGACTTCTAAAAAAGGAGGAGGTTCTCAATTCGGATGTTTGTATTTTTTTTTTTTTTTTTTTTTTTTATGTTTGTCCACGCATAACTCCGTCGTTTGCAAACCGATTTGAAAAATTCTGATTTTGTTAGAAAGGGTCAAATGGTCCCATGAAAATTTTATCGAAATCGGACAAGCCGTTTCTGAAAAATCAACAAAAGTCTAAAAAAATGTTTACGTTGATGATCTTTTCGTTAACGCTGCATTGCGTTTTTTGTTCGCGCATAACTCCGTCATTTACGAACCGATTTGGAAAATTCACTGACCCACTAAAAAGCACGAAAATAAAAACTTTTTTGCAAAAAATAAAACCGACTTCCATATCAAAACACTACAAAGCAAAAAATAATTTTAATTTCGGAAGGCGGTGTGAAAAAAAAAGAAAATACAAAACCAATAACACCGACTACCGAAATTAAAATTATTTTTTGCTTTGTAGTGTTTTGATATGGAAGTCGGTTTTATTTTTTGCAAAAAAGTTTTAGTGTTAGTCTTTATCGGTTTGATTTATTATACTGGTTTATCTCGAAAGATGAGGATTGATGAGCTCGTGGCTACATAATAACAGTCACATGGGTCGACCTTCGAGGTAAAGCAACGCTTGCCAATTGTGGTCTGTAGATGGGTGACTATCTTGACATATCTTGATACATGATAGATAGATAGATATATTCTTTATTGTACACCATAACAGTAAAACAATAAGGACTTTACAACTAAAAAGGGTGATACAATGGGCGGTCTTATCGCTAAAAGCGATCTTTTACAGACAACCTTTGGATGGATTTGACACAGGAGAAAATAAATACGCGGGTAGTCCACGGTGTACTATTTATCTTTATAAAATATAAAAACAATAAATAATATTCTCAAAATATATACATATAAATAAAGAAACAAAGACATACATAATAACAACAATTTAAGAAGAGATATAAAGATCCTTTACGAAGTTCTTGAAAGACGATAGGGTTTGTGCTTGTCTTACTGGCACTGGTAGATCATTCCACAGCCGTACTGCTTGAGCTGCGAACGACTTACCATAGTAATTGGTGTTGTGACTCGGTACCGCAAGCCTTAAGTTTTCTGATGATCTCAGAGATTTTGCATGTTTGTCATGAAGGAACTTAAATCATTCTTTAAGATAAGTGGGGGTTTTGGGATTAAACAGAACACTGTAAAGCAGAGACAAGATGTGTAAGTTCCGGCGAAGATGTATTGGAAGCCACTTGAGTTTCGTACGAAATTCGGATACGTGATCATATTTGCGCAAGCCAAATATAAATCTAATGCAAAAATTTTGGAGTCACTCAAGTTTATCAAATTGTGCCTCAGTAAGATCAAGATAACTGACATCAGCGTAGTCAAGGATGGGAAGTAAAAGGGACTGTGCTAGCGCAATTTTAGTAGCAGTTGGCAGAAAGTTACGCAACCGTCTTAGGGAATAGGCAGAAGCAAATAATTTGCGACTGACTTCTTGTAATTTGGGATCCCAGCAAAGATATTTGTCAACCCAAACCCCTAGGTTCTTAACCTTCTCGCTTAATGTAATAGCAGTGCCGTTGAAAATAACCTGAGGAAGCTGCGACCATTTTACCTTAGGTGCCAACCTGGAACTACCAACTACAATGACCTGGGTCTTTGATGGGTTAACCTGCAAACCATGTGCCTCACTCCATTCGCAAACAGAGGCCAAGTCCTTGTTTATGATATGAATAGCAGCATGCAAATCTGTATAGGAAGCTTGTCTGTAAATCTGCAAATCATCAGCATAAAGGTGGTAGGAGGACTGAAGTTTTTTTTATATAGAATTGAAAACGATACTCAGGACCACTGAAAGAGCTGCCTCATCTAGTTTAACTTTACAGGATAAAATGGCGTGTAAAAGTGTTAGGTTAGTAACCAATTTGTAAAATAAAGATGATTTATCGAGATTATCCGAGCTTCAAAAAGAAGAAGGAGAAATACATTGGTCTTCGTTGTCATTTCAAGTATATATTCTACGCAGTGACATGAGGCTACTTAGATACAGTACTTACGCTCCTGTCTACACCTCTCATTATATGTATAAAGACACACACACACACACACATATTATACGAAACACGAAGTACATATATCACGCGTCACGTGACCTGTAAATGAGACTCCATCTACTTCGTTGAATCGGAACACTCTGGCGCTGCCAACAGTAGCTAAGGTATGTGATCGGTATGGACTATCAACGTGATCTGCGGCTGCGGTCGCTTCGGCGGTCTTAGCTGACGTAGGATTGGTATCTTCCGAAGATCTAAGTCTTGTTATTGATAAGAATAAAATTCATAGAGCTGTTTCAAAAGCACGGACCAAGGCCAGCAAAGACATTGATACGATTGTAATAAAAAGTATCTACTTTGATGGACGAAAGGACAAAACACTCATAAACGAGAAAATAGGCGATCGGTACCACCGCAGAGAAGTCTTGCAAGAACACATTTCAGTTCTCACATAGCCGGGATCTATTTATTTGGGACATATGACGCCAAGTCGTGGCACTGCCAAAGGGATCGTCTCTTCTATCATATCTTTGTTAGAAAATCAAGGGTTGAACTTGGAAGAGGTGATCTGTGTGGGGTGCGATGGTACTGTTACGAATACAGGTTGGAAGGGAGGTGTCATTCAATACCTGGAAAACTATTTAAAGAGACCGTTGCAATGGTGTGTTTGTATGCTTCACGCGAATGAATTACCGCTTCTTCATTTGTTCATGTCTCTGGATGGTAGCACATCTGGGCCAAAAGAATATTCAGGACCTATTGGAAAACAGCTAGCTGCTTGTGAAAGTAAACCTCTAGCGTCTTTTTGTGCAGTGTCTGGCAATTTGCTAGTATTACCTGATAATTTTGTGAAGGAACTAAGCTCGGATCAAAAGTATCTGTACGAAATGTGTCATGCTGTGATGGCTGGTTCCTGTTCCCTTGAGCTAGCGAACCGCCAACCTGGAAAAATGGCGCATTCGAGATGGCTCACTACTGCCAATCGCATACTCAGACTTTACGTAAGTACTGTTTCGCCGTCAAATAATTTGCAGCTGCTTGTGAACTACGTGGTCAAAGTTTACGCTCCTGTGTGGTTCCTAATCAAGCAAAACTCATAATTTAAAGATGGAGCCAAGCATATTTTTCAAATGGTTATATACTCTCGATTTTTGCCTGATAGTCAGAGATCTATTGTAAATTCGGTGATCGAAAGAAACGCTTTTTTTGCGCACCCAGAAAACTTGCTTATTGCCATGTTATTCGACGATAGAGAGCATATTCGAGAGCTTGCATCTCGCAAAATGTTAAAGGCCAGAGAAGCAGAAAAGAGCAACTCTCGCAGGGTATTTAAAGCACCAAAGCTTAACTTCTGTGCGCGAGACTACACCGATATAATATTTTGGCAAGAGTGTGAAATATCAGCTCCACCAATTTTGCGACACGTCTCCAACGATGAACTTAGAATTAAGGCTAAAGAACACATCCTCAACATTATTGACTTTCCCTGCCACACACAGTCAGTGGAAAGATGTGTAAAACTAGTGACGGAGGCTTCTCAAAGCGTCACGGACGCTACAGCTCGGGATGGTTTTATTAGGAACAGATTAAAATCTCGCTCAGAAATGCCTAATTTTGGTCACAAAAACCAGTTCCGTTTTTAAAGTTGCCATTGATTATTTTGTCTTTCAACTATTTTAAACCTTGCTTTAACTCATTGTTGTACCCTTAAATTTAATAAAAACCATTTAAATGTTATTTTTGTATGATTTATAGTTTATATTAGGAACCCCTAAAAATAGCAAATATGAAAAACTTCAAGGACTGGTAGAGGCCTCATGATGCCGGATATCTAATGAAATTTTATAATAATCATAATATATGTGTCAAATCGCAACTTTTGATACCTCTTGCGTAGCCGTAGCTCATTTTTTTTCCCCCATACATGAACGGGACACCCTAGTGGGCATGCCCATGGCATAGCATTATGCTGAGTGGGACCTAGGTGCCACGACCACGACGTGCATTTGCCTTGTTTTTTGTTGTTTCCTTTTTCTTCGTAAATTTTCAATATCTAAGTCTTTGTCCTTAATTACTAACATAATTCTGTGTTGTCAAGGTAAAGGGGGATGAGTCTAAAAACACAATTTTTCACCAGGGGCTAATAAAGAAAACGCTTATTTGTTTTATAAGGTAAATGCAGTTTAATCAAAAACATACAGAAATACTCAATACAAATCTGTTTTAATTTTCATTTATTAATTTATTTGTCTTTTATATGTATCTGAAAATTATTTTTATTTACTAATTATTAATTTAACTGACATATCTCCTTTTTCCATAACAAAAAATAAAATAAAAAATCTTATAATGACTCGTCCCTTTATAAGTTATTTATTTGCGTAATTAATATTGAAAGTCTTTAATTACATATTCATAAATCATCACATCTGTGTCCCATTGAGGTAGGCGGAAACTATGGCCCGTCTATTGGTTTCTTCCAAGCAAAGTTCTTTTGCGTCATCATTCATAAATGCTTTCAATAAAAATAAAAAAACAAACGGAATTAAAATATTATAAATGCAAAATTCCTAACATAATACTGTAACCTTAAGCTTCGCTGAACTCCTCGATATCGGGATCTATATCTCGTGTGTTTGCACAAGTTTCTAATTTATTATAGAAGTCATGGCAACTACTGTCAATTAAATGAAGAATACTAAGAAGATCTCGTTTTTTCCTGACTTAAAGCTACTTGACAATCATAACATTTCTCGCGATTCGAAGATTCACTAGATTTGCCCCTTCGACAGAAAGAAATCTCCTTAAACTCGGACAAATTGTCTAATTTTGATTTAAATTGAATTACACCTGCCATATGAATTTCTCGCCCGATGTATCTACTTTTCGTAGCTGCAAAGGGCCTTTATACAATTTAGCGAAGTTTAAAAACATATCGTTATCCATTACCACGACAGAAATGTTTGGACCCGTCATTCTGACTAAGTTGTACCAGTCTCTTGGCAAATGTATAAGACATTGCTGGAAGTCAAAACAATAAACTCTTTTAACATCGCTCGACTCTGCTTTGTCCTTTTTTTTTTCATAGAATAACCTGAATCAGCTTCTGATTTCGAGTTGTTTCTTTAAAATCTGTCGGCAAAGCTAGTTTAATTTTAATTTTGTATGCGTCACATGTATTGCAGGGTTCCAAATAAGGTTTCTTAAAAGATAGACCCATGGTACGAAAAACATTTCCAAAATAGGTTTATGATACGGGATTGGTGACTATTTCTTTGTACATTTGGTACATTATTGTTTAGTGACAGCCCTGTCGGTAAATAGCGTTTGTTTGTTTGACTTCGGCTGTAATGCGATTCACATAATGGATAAAGCTTGCAATACATGTTGGCCGAGCGTTGTCGAGTGAAGGCCAATACCAACATGTAGACGGTATATTTGTCATGTCTTGCTATCGCTCGGTGTCACTTGCCTAGTTGGCCGAGTGGAGCCCAGCGCCAACATGTATAGAGCTCATTTGGTGCAACTTGTCTTCGCTCGCCGTTGCTCGTGATCACTTGCCTCACTTCGGATTGGTGTCGGTTTGTAGGCAGCTCTACAGACCCTCTTCTACATTGGTCGTCTGCATTGGCGTTCGACAAACTTGTCGAACGTGTGGACATTATTTCTTGCCTTGTACCTATTTGCTAACGCTCGCGTTGGCCTACGCTCGGCCAACATGTATTGCAGGCTTAAGAATTAGGCTGCGTTTCCACCAGAGATGTGCGATAGAAATGTGTCGTGCGAAGATGTCTAGCTGTGCTGTGAAAATGTGTGGGGGTTACCACCAAAGCTGTGCGGTGAAAATGTGCCCACGACGATGTGTAGCGGAGCTGTGAAAATGCGCATTAATGTGTGGTGCGAGGATGCGCAAACCTCGCAACACATCCTTCTCAACACACATTCCTCGCAACATATCCCTCGCAACAAATCTCTTGCACACATCCCTCACACACATCCCGCGCTTGTTTTGTATGCGCAAAAATCTAGCTCCGCTGAGCCGTTTCCACCAGAGCTGTGCTGACCGAGGCGAGGTAAATGAAGCGATTCTATTGGTTCTTTACACAGAAATCAAAATTTTATCTATGGTTCTTTACAAACACATCCCTCGCTACGCATCCTCGCACATCTCTGGTGGAAACGCAGCCTAAATGTGATCTTTAACTGCCTGTACTGCACCATCCCCTATCTTATTAGAAGGTGCATGTGATTCACGTTTATTAGGGTTTCGGCATCAAGGCTAAGATAATGTCACTGACTCTAAATGAAAGTCCCATTGAACGTAAATATGATTGTTTTATCATACTTACGTTCAATGGGACTTTCATTTAGAGCCAGTGACATTATCTTGTTAATCCTATTCATTTCTATAGGTTTCAACACTCCGATACACACGTAAACCAAAAATAAGGATTTTTTTACACAGCTGCATAGGTAAAAACACGTCAACTTCGCGCGCGAAATGCAACTAACGCTAAACGATGAATACGAATTTAGGCACGAGTCGACTTATCTCATCATACCTAATTTTATAAGTAAACACTCACGTATGTAATAAGAAGATAACTAGACACAACTCCTTTTTACTTTTTAGCTTTTGCTATTTATAACTAGACTCATATTTGTTATTCGAGATTCACTAAATAAAAATACATTATATTGAGACATCTCCTTTTTACCATGATACGTAGTAATATATTAGGGTTCCGTAGCCGAATGGCAAAAAACGGAACCCTTATAGTTTCGACATGTCTGTCCGTCTGTCTGTCTGTCCGTCCGTCCATATGTCACAGCCATTTTATTCCGAAACTATTAAGACTATACACGTAAAACTTTGTAGGTAGATGTATTCTGTGAACCGCTTTCCGATTTTAAGAGAAAATTAAAAAAAATATTTAAAATAAAGGGGGCTCCCCATACATGGAACTGAAACTGAAAATATTTTTTTTTCATGAAACCTATACGTGTGTGGTATTTATAGACAGGTCTTTAAAAATGCCATTAAGGTTTCTAAAATGATTTTTTCATAAAGTTAATCGTTTAAAAGATATACGCTTCCAAAGTAGTAAAATGTGTGTCCCCCACTCTAACTTCTATAATAATGAAGTGAAAAATCTAAAAAAAACTATATGTTGTAGATCTTAATGTAAACTTTCAACCAAAATTAGTTTGAACGAGATCGAGTCAGCAGTTTTTAAGATACAGTATATTTTCTAAAACCGCAAATATAACTTTGTAATTCATACAAATACTATGAAAAACAAAGTTATTTGGCGTAGTAGTAAAAATTGTAAATAAGCTAGTTTAAAGAAATTTGTAAGGTATTTTGTTTTTTAAATACATATATTAAGTATATTATATTTATTATAGTTACTACGGAACCCTTCATGGGCGAGTCGGACTCGCACTTGGCCAATTTTTTTAGCCAACTGTGTAATTAACTCATTTTTAAAAATTTCTGACTCATCCCCTTTTACTTTGACACCACATAATTATAAGTACCAATTACTGGCTCCAGTCTTAAGGAACTAAATAAGTTTTTAATATTGTTGGCATATCGTTTGTCTGTTGGCAATAAATACTTTTTCTTTCTATATAATTATTTGTTAGTCGATACGGGCAGTCAGAAGTCAGTAAATCTGATCTGACCAGTCTTACCAAGGCCTAGGTAGATATCATGTCTCCCGTCTGGGTTGTGCGGGTCAGATAGGCAGATGAGTCAATACTAATCTACATAATATATAGAAAGTTATCGTAGAAACTACTCAGTACTCACCCGAATAATCGGGTGAGTACTGAGAACAAAACTTTCATATTTTAATCTCCGGTAGAATGCTACGTTTTCACTGAGAGAGCCGCGGGAAGCATCTACACAGTTTCGTAAATAGCTAGTCCGCTAAAGTAAACTTTAATAAATGTACCGTTATAACCGGACGCTGCCTCAACGTACATACTTTGCCTAGTTTAAGGGAGAAGGTTGGAGTTATTGTATCTGCGTATTTAATTTTATCATCGACATAATTATTATTCTTTAGTTAAATATTCTTTCAGGATGTTGAGCTACTGTATAGGTCAGACTATGTGGATGGGCCATAAGTGACCCAAATTAACTTGTTAATATTTATTTCTAAGTATTAGGTCATTTCTATAACAATAATTTAAAAAAATCATATGGTTTCTATAAGTTAGTATCTGAAAGCTATTTGGTTCGCCCGCCATGACAATCGAGCGCTGGGTTTCGTTCAAACCTGGCGAAACCAGCGCTATAGTTTTGGTTATTGCTCACCGAGCGTAGACCAATGTGTGTCTGTTAGAACAAAGTTCTAAAGAGAAGAAAGAAAATTCTCAGCGGGGCTGCACGCTGTTTTTTGTCTGGTGGAATTAATTAGTTTTTCCCCGTGATGGACACCTAAAAGTTTCCAGAAACTTGTTATAAATACCCAGCAATGATCTGACAATCTGTTTCGTGAAAGTGCTATCACGGTGTGAGCTGCGGAAGGCGTCTCCGAGCTGGTCCCAGGTTAGTGACCAATAGAATTCGGTGCTGACGTCAAAACCATTTCTTATTCTTTGGTTCACAGGGTGGGTTTCATAGGAATCAAAACACAATCTTGCTTAATTGAGCCCCGCGTGTGTAGTCAGCTATTTACACGCCGCCACACCACTATGCTTCACAGAATTGCAAATTGCAATTATCACATCCATATGATTCACCCAAAAGTATGAAAAACACCCTTTTGAAATCCTTTCACCCTCGGACACTTAAAAAAAATGGCGGAGGACCTTTCTTACATGAATAAACATATAAGGTAAAAAATGTTCGGCTCAAAGTTAGCGGGGTACCATGTGTAATAGCAATGTTTATGTGCCCCGGCTTCGCTCGCCCCCTGTAATTTATGAGTCACCATAAAAGCGAGTTTTAGGTCGCCTTACTTGCCATGATTTGCATTTTTTTCTTTGGAACACGTGTTGATGGTCGTATTTGCATATCAGAAAAGTTTTTTATGTATTTTTCTTTAGCATAATATTAACATGTTGGATGGGTGTATGGCCGCTTTTCCATGTTTATTTGTGAGGTCTCGTTATTTGCTTGGATGCTGCTAAATTAATTTCAGTCGTGTCTGCCTTTAGTTTTGGGGTTTTTCCTGGCTGTATGTGTGTTTTTCCTGGTCATAGCCTCACACTATCGTCAGAAAGCTTACTCATAAGATAGACAGCCCTTTTATTGAATACTGGGCGAGTCTACATTACCATGGTAATATTTTTCATGTAAGTACATAAAAACCCAAGCTGTTCCTTCAGCTGCCCTTACGTTCCGGTGCGACGATATCATATTAAAACAATGCCGCAACCCCGACGCGACTGCCTTCCCACCCCTTTTATTCGTTTTATCTTTGACAATTTTCTAGGTACGTTTCGTATGAGTACGTATCAAAATCAATATTATTTGATTTTGATACGTACTCATACGAAACGTACCTAGAAAATTTATTTGCTTACTAGCTTTTGCCTGCGACTTCGTTCGTGTGGAAGGTTTTTCCCGCGTAAAGCCCGATCCCGTGGGAATTTCGGAATAAAAACTATTCTATGTCCGTCATAGGGTCCTAAACTATTCCTATGCCAAATGTAACAAACAGACAGAGAGAGTTACTTTCGCATTTACAATATTAGTATGGATTAAGTGGACAATAGGACTTAGTCTTATATTAGAAACTTATTACTTGTGGCCTTTGCAGACATTGCAAGTTTGACTCTCAAAACCGTGAAGAAGACGTCGCGATGAAACCGGTATGTCCTAGAACTAAAAAATCTGAAGACGTGCGATATCACTTTCCCTCTAATAGAGAATTAGGCCTTTACTTTATCAGCAGTGGGACAGTTATCAACTTACCACTCAGTGTATACGAGTACATCAGTATCTAACCTTATATTATAAAGCGGAAAGGTTTGTTACGTTAGCTCTATCCTCAGATACGGTGTAATATTCTGGGGTAACAGTACAGACAAGGAGCGTGCTTTCATTGCACAGAAACGTTGCATCAGGGCTATATTTAACATACAGCAAACTGAGTCATGTAAGCCATTTTTTAAAAAGATGAACGTATTAACACTACCCTGTGTTTATATATTTGAAGCTGCAGTATTTGTAAAAAAATAATATTGGCATGTATAATTACTACACGCGTATACGGCGCAAGGACCAACTCCGAACAGAATCTAGACTCACCTAATGCATCAGAGTATCTTTTGTACAGCTTCACGTATTTATAATAATATTCCGGGGCCGATTAGAATAATTCCGGAAATGAGACAATTTAAAAAGAATCTCCATGATCTGTTAGTAAACAAGTGCTACTACTCTGTAAAAGACTTCCTGTTAGACAAATCACTGCTCCAATACAGTCTCCCTCGGTCTTCATGTGTTCAGTGACCAACTGATATGTACCTATGAATTATTTATTTTTCTTGCCTTATTTTTCATATGTAATTCCTATTAATAAGCAATTTGAGGTAATAATGTTTTAATGTAATTTAAATTATTTTATGACTATTGTATGCCCTAAGGGCGGGACATAGCTGATCTGTATTATTATGTAAGACCTGTATTATGTACTACCTATGATCCACAATAAAATATTTGTTTGATTGATTGATTGTTTGTTTGTTTAAATGCGCTAATCTTCAAAAGTACTAGGTGGATTTGGATGAAATAAAAAACTGGTACCTATCTCACTACAAAAGAAGAAGTGTTATGATTTTATCGTGATAAAGAACACGGGAACGAACTAGTCCTTACTAATATTATAAATGCGAAAGTAACTCTGTCTGTCTGTGTGTAACGCAATCACGCCTAAACTACTGAACCGATTTTAATTAAATTTGGTACAGACATAGTATAGTGCGTGAGAAAGGACATAGGCTGCTTTTTAATGCCAAAGAGGGCTGTAAGGGGTTGAAATAGGGGATGAAAGTTTGTATGGAAATTACGTCATTTTTAAAGCTAGAAGCTTGAAACTTATTTTTTAGACTTTTAATTATATATGAATAAATACGACATTCAAATAATGTATGAGTTTTATTTTCAAACTATTTTGCCTAAAAAAATAAAAATGCTGCCGAAAGTCACTATTCCGCGCGGACGAAGTCGCGGGCACAGCTAGTATATTATAAAACAAAAGTCTCGCGTCGCGTCTGTCTGTCTTTTGCGATAAAGTCAAAACTACTGAACAGATTTTGATGCGGTCACCAATGGTTAAAATGATTAATGAGGAAGGTTTTAGTGTATTCGTCTTTGACGACATCATAGCGTATTGTCAGGTGAGATGGTGCTTAAACGCGAGCTAGTCAACAATAATAAAAATCCAAGTACATAGCTATAACCTAGGAGTCTTTAAGTCAAGAGTGAATAGGTTACTTTTAGGTAAGCGTGCTCCATCTTCGACCACATCATCGCTTACCATCAGGTGAGATGGTGGTCAAACGCGAACCTATTCTAAATAAAAAAAATAAAAAACATGTGTGACCGACTGACCAGTGACTTAAATATAAGTAGTGATTAAGTAACCCAGCAATACTAGTAATATTAGTGTTTGACACAAAAAAAAGATGGAAAGATTATCTGACGGATGAACTCACATATCTATCGTTCTTACCGTATGCTTAGTTTCAATAATAATGAGTATGTAGGTAATTTCAAATTCAGATTCTCCATAGAAAATTTGAATAATGAATTCGCTGATCAATACCCATTCAAACTCAGTATAATTATGATGAAAGAAAAATTAATAATACTTAATTCACAAACAAACGCAATCATATGTATTATGCTTAGTATAGATACAGATTTTTAATTCAAAAATTCTTAGGAGAATTCGGATTTAGACTCAGCTGATCACCTTTTTAAACTTAGCTTATGGTTAAAAAGTTTTAATTAAAAACGCTGAATATGTCTAGGAAATATAATTATAGTGACAAATCCGCAACAACGTAATTTGACAAAATGTTATACTTACAAACATACAACATTACTCCTGTTATTTCTGTAACAAGAAAACTTAATTGCTCAATAAACGACCCCATAAACTACTGACCAAACCGCAGGAGCATAGGGCTGCCCAATGCCCAATAATAAACCATCCCCGCTAGATGTAGCAACCCTAACGATGACGTAGGGTTCGGTCTCATTTATTATTCTTTTTTTATGACGCATAAATTCCACCGCACTCTGTAATCGGACCTTGTCTTTCACAGATCTGCATATTTTTTATGCGGCTCCCATTGGTTTTCGGTGCGTTATGAGGAAAAGTGTGGAAAGTTTGTGAAGAACAAAGAGGACTTTTGGTTTGAGTGGAAGTAATGTAGGGCTCCTTTAGTTGCTGTGGTGAATTGTTCTGGTAATAAGTTGGATTTATTCTTGTGAGTTTTAGGTGGTTTGTGTGAAAAAAGGCGTAGAGGTTCAATAATCTCGTCAAATGAAAATCTGATGTACGCTTGTTATCAGTTTTTGAGTGGATAAATATTACAGTATCAACTATAAGAAATAAAATATGCATATCAATGGTTATCTGCCCATTTTTCCATGTTGATCTATCTCCAATCCATATTCTTTTATTCTTTTATCAAATTGAAATGCCAGGAGCTCAGCAGCACAGAGAACAGTCGATTGCATCGTGCAGAGTGTAATGTCTGTCGGCTGTGAGAAACTACCGCTGCACGCTGTTGTACGCCTGGTAGACAAATCGCTCTCTCAAATGGAAGATTACTGTAAAGCCGGGCTTGTGTTACACCGAAGTAATTGGATGGTTTTATTTCTCCACTGAATAGCCTTATTTGGAGTCGACCAATGACTTACTGCAATATACTGTTTCTGTTTACACAAGAGTGTAACGAATTTAATACTCATATTTTCAATTCAAATTGTAAATCCTTAATATAAGACTATAAGGGCTATATTTCACCGGGACATCATAGCGGTGCAACCAGTCGCGCCACCATGGTGTCCGTAAGCTACCAAACTATACACCATACAGACACCAGAGTCGCCACACCACACTGAGACAGTATCAAAATGGACCTCGAAGAGATAGCACTACTGCAGTATGTACGTAGGAAACGGTTCTGTTCAACGGTTTACTCCTGTTCTCCAAACAAATCTACAACTTCCTCCCAACATTTCTTTTTCAAATCTCTATCGGTATTATCTTATGAGGAATTATCCCAAATTGATGGTCTACTTTGAATTTCTATAATAAACCTTTCTGTATCGAAATTATCCATCGTATACAATTAACAAATAACTAATTGAAATAACCATCAAAACACAGCAGTGCACACATGTTGCATGTAATGAGGTGGAGGCGTCACTGGCGGCCGGACTGGCGGCCGAGTGAGTGAGACGCCATACAGCGCTATAGTTAAAGATGGGCGTTTAAACGAAAAGCATATAATATAACATGTTATTTAAAATAAGCGAATAAGCAGAATAGTTTATAAAAGCATTTAAAGTTATCTGCCTATTCTACTTTTTGTTAAAATTAAAATGTAACCGCAAATATTGCATTCCGTTGTTCACTTTTAAAAACGTCATTTTAATTAAAACGGGTTATCGTGAACTGCTTAAATTGCTTACTTTGCTTTTTACGTTTAATAGCGTTTTCTCCGCCCGATTAAAAGCTTCATGTTTTGTGTATTTCCGAACCAATTTGTTTTTGAAGTTATGACTTGGACTTGTTTACGTAAACATAAATAGTGTAAAACATTAGGTACCAAGGAAATAATTCTGAGACTTTTGGACTTGTATATAATATAGTTTTTAGGTGTAGTTAATTGTGTTAATAATAGTGTAAATAGTTTATAGTGCAAGTAATTGTGTTAATTTTGGCGTCTTTTGAAGTGAAAACTTCTTTAGCATCGTTGTGATCTGCAAGTTTATGAAACGAAAAAGCGACACTTAAAAGAGACAGAAACATAAATTGCCGAATTTTGGAATTCTGTTGGGGTCAAGGGGTAGAGCTTTTCATGCCCTTTAAAATGAGCCCAAACTCGGCTATCTTGCGACCACGGGAACGAAGTTAGGTCGCGGGGGGGGGTGAAGTAGCCCTGAGAGGGGGTGGGGAGGGGGGAGGGTCTCGTGGGGAGTTGGGGGGGGGGGGGGGGGGGGTGAGGGTAAAGAGGGGGAAGGGGGGGGACACAAATTATTTGAAGATTTTTTTTGAAGGTTTCACTTCTACCACGTGTGAATTGCACACAAGTTTTTTTTTCTATAAAAACAAAATGGTGAACTTATAAAACTGATCGGCAAAGTACGAAGGAAAGTTCATTGATTTCGTTTAAAAACCAATAGGTACAACTTAAACTTAACCAACTAAAAAAGCAAAAACCATAATTTCGTTATTTTTAATGTAAGCAAGTAAATAAGCTATTATTAAGTGACTTTTTATAAAAAATAAACGTAAGTTCGTTAAAAGTTTTAAGTCGTTTATCACATCTCTGGCTATAGTAATTATTATTAGTGGTGGCGCGACCAGCGTGGCGGCGCGACCAGTAACATTCTATGCATGCGTCCGAGCTGGTCGCGCCGCCACATTGGTTGCGCAACCAAACGGACACCAGGTGAGTAAATCTCTATAGAGCTGTATACATTTTGTTGGTAGCGGCGACTGGTTGCGCAGCCATGGTGTCCCGGTGAAATATAGCCCTAAGAATATGAGGATCGAAATCAGTGGATGAGTTACCGTTGAGCAATTTTAGTTGTTGATACTGACTGTCAGTTGTACATATTTTGCACTAGAGATAGTCACCAGTCCAGCCACAGTACACATGTAAAACAGATTCAGATTCATCCTTTACACTAGAAGCTGACACCAACATAGTTAGGAAAAGGTTAGGCAGATGATTCCAAAAATGAAGTAATTGTTGCATTTTCTGAAAGTGGTAAGCGTTAAATAAAGTATTTTGCCAAAAGATTTTCGACTTTAAGATGTGCCTAAGTATTCTTTTTCGGAATGAAACGCTTTAAGCGCTTTCTTCGTTATGATGTGTTATTGAGAAATGCTATGGAATATTGGCTATTGTAAAATGACAGATAAATCGGAATTCTGTTTTGTTTGGCTATATTTTGTTTATAATCTTAGTGAGGACTATAATACCTTTATTCCATCTTTAGACGATTTTGTGTATACATGTTACACTCCAACCAAAGAATACGCTCAATTGTGTTCGCCCCAGCGCAGCGCTTCGGTGTGAGACTCAGCCCAGTTAAGCCTATGTCCTTAGATACCCTACCGCGCAGAGATAGGCTAGTTTTATTGTTTGTACAGTTTGTTTTATGAGCAATTCATGAGCAATTTACTTGACAGTGGCGACGAAATAAGGTGCCGAATTGCTAATGGATGGCGCCAATCTTAAAGTCTTTTTAAGGGGAGTGGTATGAAGATTCGAATGACGTTATTGCGACGCACGCTATTTCAAAAAAATTAGGCGTGGTACGCTAGTTCGAAAACACATTAAGTCGAAAACCGCTATATCGAATGACGTTGTCGCGAACACGCTGATTCGAAAAACTGTTTGAATGGTACCCTAGTACGAAAGTCTTGGCATTGAAATCCACTGTTGCGAATAGCATATCCCGATCTGAATTAGTCTGGGGATCGAATTCGCGACCCAGTGATTACCAAGACCTACCTACGCTACGATGATAAAACTGACATTGAGCTAGTCTATACTACTAAGTATAATGATTAATATTAGTACTTATTAAGACTACTAATTAAGACTTTTGTACTAGGGTACCATTCAAACAGTTTTTCGAATCAGCGTGTTCGCGACAACGTCATTCGATATAGCGGTTTTCGACTTAATGTGTTTTCGAACCGGCGTACGTCTCTTAATTTTTTTCGAAATAGCGTGCGTCGCAATAACGTCATTCGAATTTTCATATCACTCCTCTTTTTAAGGCGTATACATTTTACTTGAGTACTTTGACAATATGGCTTTATTTGGTCCAGGCTTCTGCCCGCGGTTTCGCTTTCATGAATAGCACGCATTTATAGCTTATGTGACTACCCAGCCCTAAAACTACATTCAAACAAAAAATCACATCGATCCCTTTCTCTGTTTTGACGTGAAGAAAGGTCAAACAAACTCACTTTCGTATTTATGACATTGCCTCAAAAAGCCGTCAGTAAAGGGGCTCGATAGGGCTACTGCCAGTCTGAGTAGTGGAAATGTTCTAACCTGATAAAGGGTGGGTTTTCAGTCTGTTAAAGTCTGACAACCCCTTATACTCCACCCAGAGACATAAGACAATTTTCCCAACGAAAAACAGGATAAATTTAATATTAGTATAGATGAAATTTGAGTTGAGGTTAATTGGTAGTCGGGAAAAGAAAGTGATTTAGTTTTATAAATATGTTTGACTATATGTGCCCGCGATTTCGTTCGTGTGGCACGAGTTTTTATCGCGTAAATCCCGTTGGTATTCAGTGATAAAGTAGCTATAAATGTTGCCCTATAATCTTCTGTCTTCCAGTCAGAAATCCATTAATATTGGTCGGCCTGGACAAACAGCTAATAATTAATTAATGACAGCTAATTTAATATGTTTAATTTATTGCATCTACCACGCTATCTCTTCACCGCCCTTGGTTGACTGGTAGATATAAACAAACAGATAAACAAACAATCAAATAAAGATTTTTTGTGTTTCAGTATCGTCTAAATAATTATAGGCAATTGAGAAAACACTTATATGTTGATAGATATATGTAGAGTTGTTACATTCATCTTATTTTTTGTCGAAGCACACTACCATCTTATGCTGCAGTTGTTACATTCATCTTATTTTTTGGCAAAGCATAATACCATCTTATGCTGCAGTTGTTACATTTATCTTATTTTTTTGGCGAAGCATACTACCATCTTATGCTGCAGTTGTTACATTCATCTTATTTTTTGGCGAAGCATACTACCATCTTATGCTGCAGTTGTTACATTCATCTTATTTAATCTTTTATCGCATGATTTATATATGTTGTAAAATTTATTTAAAATATGTTGAAAAAAGTATGTACTTTAGCCTACATACGAAGTGCATTTACATGCCAAGTACATACCTTTTTCAACATATTTTATTAGAGACATGACAGAACGATCCCACTCATACAAAATATGCAAAATTTGTGTCTTAATCTACATTTCTTGCTAGTTATAACCTTGGTAACTCAAGCGAGAGACGGTTACTTCCAGACTAGTCTGCTTCAAGAAACACGTCATCGCTTATTATCAGGTAAATATTTTCAAACGCAAGCCTATAGAATAGAATAGAATAGAATAGAATAGAATAGAATAGAATAGAACAGAATAGAATAGAACAGAATAGAATAGAATAGAATAGAACAGAATAGAATAGAATAGAATAGAATAGAATAGAATAGAATAGAATAGAATAGAATAGAATAGAATAGAATAGAATAGAATAGAATAGAATAGAATAGAATAGAACAGAACAGAATAGAAAAGAATAGAATAGAATAGAATAGAACAGAATAGAATAGAATAGAATAGAATAGAATAGAATAGAACAGAATAGAATAGAACAGAACAGAATAGAATAGAATAGAATAGAATAGAATAGAATAGAATAGAATAGAATAGAATAGAATAGAATAGAATTTTTATTTTGCAAATATGGGTAATACATAATAGTTCTTAAGATTACATTTAGCTCAGCCACATTTTACCAATCGGCATGCAAACATTTGTAATTATTTATATCATTATTATTTAGATCAATTAATAAATTACTGTTATAAAATTTTAAATCATCAACTTAATTAAAATATATGTTTGTATTAAAAGGAAAATATAAATTAGTGTCATTAGATTCAAAGTGTCAATAATTAAAAGAGCACCTTTCGTCCAATATGACAAATGACTGGTTGGTTTATTTTTAGACCATAGGCCAAACTACGGACTCAATCCAGTCCAAATACATGGATACTCTGGAGTATATTCCAGGCAGGTTGGGCAGCGCACAGCGAATGCCGAATGAAGTGACGCCGACTATGTAGTGCATGTCGCCTTCTGTTGCGACGGGGAGCGAAATCTTTACTTGTAGTGGTCCACCAGAATCACCCTGCGGAAGAAACAAATTTGTCAATGCTTCGTCAGCCAACTGGTTTCTCGTTATTCCATAAAGCAGGTTCAGTTCAATTCAGTTCAATCTTTAATGCAATAACATGTGGTTTGACTATGTTACTACTAACTGTAATGTATGTGTAAGCAATGCAGGACTAATCGTCATAATATTATAAATAACTTAATGTTAACAGATAACCCACCAAAACACAAATGTGAAAATGGGAGTCAAGTTCAATTGTCGACTTCGCCGACAAAAGACTTGAGATCTAAATGTGTGCCAAGTTCTGTAAACAATCCTGAAATTTATTTATAAGAACGTATAACATTCTTAAGTAAACTTAAAACACAATTTCTTGATTTTCTCCTGGAAAAATGCTTATTTAAAAATATGACTTTTTCAATTTGAATAGTTGAATTATTTACACAGAGCAAATAACTTATGATCTATTGAACTCATTTGACTTGGCTGGTTTTTCGAATTCGAATCCACGACATACCAAAACCCGTAAGTCAGGCCCATAACCGCTGGACCATCACTGCATCCTTCACTGTTACTAAGAAGCTCAGATAATACCAAAACTATCGATAGAAATACTAACATGACAGGCATCTACTCCTCCCGCCAGCTTGCCAGCGCAGATCTGGTTGTCTTTTACTCCACACCAGTTTCTGTTACAGGACGGCCTCAGGAGCCAGTCGCAGAAAGAGCTGTCTATAAAGTCCACCACTGCAGCTTGTAACTCAGGGGAGGTGGTCCGTCCAGCTGTTACATAAGTAAATTTCTTAAATCGGTGCACTTTCGTTGTTGTCGTTACTTTCTAACATACTAGCTGTTCCCTGCGACTTCGATCGCATGGGAGGTTTTCCCGTGTAAATTCTGATCTCATGGGAAATTCCAAAAATCCTTTCGTAGAGCTCCCCTGCATTATTTTCTTTAAATTGACATTTTAAAATTCGTTTAAATGGATAAGGATTAACACAGACAGAATAAATGGTTTGATTATTGTCGGCACTTTTATCAACTTTTAAAATGTAAAAACGTAGTTATAGTGGCATAACTACAGTAGTTGGACATATGGTATCCCGGACTTTTTGGAGATATTGATACTGTAGAACTAATTTTTGTTCTATCATCATTCTATCATCAATAGTTTCCGCAGCGCACGCGATGACTGATTTTGTATGACTAATTTTTTCACACCTTGGGTTACATTATTGCATTTTTATTAAGGATCCCAATTTTTTTGAAAATGTAATATGGCCTATGTCACTCAGTGAAGATGCAGCTTTCTAATGGTGAAAGAATTTTTGAAATCGGTCCAGTACTTTTTGTGTGAAAACGTTACAAACATACATACATACAAAAACACAAATGTTTCCTCTTTATATAATATAATATAATATAATAGCCTTTTCTTCCTAAACATAGGGTTACAAGAGGTCCCTAAGTTCGGTGAGCCTTTTGGCATAGGCCTCCTCCAATTCCTTCCAATGGGTCCTGTCCCTTGCTACTCTCAACCAGAATGGTCCCGCTGTCTGTTTCAAGTCATCTTCCCATCTCCTGATTTGGCGACCCCTGCTTCTTTTGCCATCTCTTGGTTGCCAGAGGGTGATTTGCTTGCTCCATTTGTTAATGGGGTGACGAATCATATGACCGGCCCATCTCCATTTTTGGATGTCTATCCGAGTAAGAATGTCTTTGAGTTTTGTTCTTGTTCTTATGTCTACATTCCGGACTCTGTCTTTGATTTTTAACCCCAGCATGCTTCTTTCCATAGCACGTTGGCATTCTGCTAACCTTTCCCTGTGATGAAGTGTTATTGACCAAGTTTCACAGCCATAAGTAAGTACTGGTAGAATACAGGGCTCGAATGTTTTCTTTTTTGTGTGGTTGCTTAAGTCCTTACTTTTCACTACCTCCTTCAGTGACCAATATTTTCTCCATCCTTGGGCTATTCGCCTGTTTATTTCCTTTGTCATTTAATCTGAATGGGATATTATCTGTCCTAAGTAAATGTAGGTAAATGTATTTTTCCTCTTTATAATATTAGTTAAACATAATGTCCTACTTGAAAAATATAATTTAACTAGCTTGTGGCAGCGGCTTCGCCCGCGTGGGAAGTTTTTTCCGAGTAAATCTCGATCCCTTGGGAATTTCGCAAAATCCTTTCTTAGCGGATGCCTACGTCATAACATATACCTTCATGCCAAATTTCAGCCCGATCCGTCCAGTGGTTTGGGCTGTGCGTTGATAGATCACTATGTCAGTCAGTCAGTCAGTCACCTTTGAGTTATATATATTTAGATAGATGAGCCTAAGCTCCAGACGCATATTTTTGGAAACAATATTTCTTTACGATGTATGTATGATTGCTCCGATATCGCCGATAATTTTCTAAATTCCGGTACGGTCTCATACATGTAATTAAAGAATTGTAGTTATTTTTAATATTATATAATTACACATGAATGAAATATTTTTTTAAATATATTATTAGAATTATGATAATTATAAAAAATAATTTAATTAATATTAGCACTAATTTTATTGACATAATTTAATTTATTTACCTTTGCTAATTCGTAAAGCTTATTGTTTCTCCTGTAATAAGTGATAAACAAATAATAATTATACAAAATAATATGCATAATTACGAAAGTAATATTGTTTTGTATAATATACGACACTTTAGTTAGGAAAATAAAATAATTTAAAATTAATGTCACGACCCTAATATATATTTTGTGGATAAGCGGTGTAGAGAGTATAGATATTATGCGGTGTGGGTGCACATTTACTTACATTTATTTGTTATGATTTATAGTTCATAAAAATGTGTTGTTATTCCCTTATAAATAAATAAATAAGTATTTAATATTATCACGGATAAGGAAAATATTATCGAAATGATATGAGAAGACAAAAAGAGGTTAACACAGCTTAGCCTTTATAATTAAATATCGAAAGACGCCAATAACAGTATTGCCATCATTGATGCTCGTGCCGTTGCTTTTAAAAGACTTGTAAGTGCTCTTACTCTCTGTCAAAGTAATTTTTGCTTGTAACATTAATCTGCCGTGCATGGTTTCCTGTACATTCCCTGCTAAGCTAGGAGTGTGTCGGAAGGCACTTATCTTATCTTCTTCTTACTTCTTACTGTTAGCATACACAATAATCGACTATATCTAACTGATCTTATCAATGAGTTGCAACACTGTTACCTTTAACGTAACAATTATAATATTATTCATGGCAACCCACAGTGTTAGCAAATACAATAATCGACAATTTCACTATTTTGTTTGTGGGTTGCAAAACGATGATTATTTGTGACAGCCCATAGAGCTATTTCTGTTTCTTAAAAAGGCGGTACACGCGTTAAATTGATTCATTATACGGTCAACGTTGAAAAAGCTAACTGAGACGACAAAGGAGGACTCGGGTCGATAATTAGTGTAAAAGAACTATTAATTAAGAACTATTTATCATTAAGAATTATTAAAGTGATTGTGAGAAGCATAACCAGTGACTATTCTTACAAGTCAGAAGTGGGATCCAGATATTCTCCGGGCCTGAGGCTACGCTATCCTGCACAAAGGAGGGATCTCAAGGTCAGAAATTCATGATTCAACTTTACAATACTGCTGTGATTTTATTATACATGTGTTGCGACCATAAATAGTACCTGTGTAAAACGGCAAACGATATTCAAATCTCTAAAACAATAAACGTGTATAGTGATTGTTGGAATAAAAGTGCATAGATTAGTAATACACTTTGGAACCATATACCCTCGTGCGCAACTATAAACGAATTTGAAACATTTTATAAAACAGTGAATTAATTAATAAACCTTCTTTGAAAAATTATCTACCCTCAAAAGTGAAAACATTATTCTTAATAACGCGTCCGCGTCTGTGCGTTTTAAATAGGTTAGATTTGCTTTGTTTTGTGTACATACTTTAACCACATTATAATTATATAATAAGGAACTGTAATTTTTTTTGAATAACGTCTATGTTTTTTGGTGATTTAAGTGTAATAGGGTAGTTTTAAATAACAGACATATTTGCTTCGCTAAGAACAGTACATACTTAAACCGTATTATATATCGCTTAGATTTATCGTATTTGTTAATTTATTTTGAATCACTCAAATCTTAGACGTACTCATGGGGAATTCTAGACGTAGGCGGCGTGAATCAAGTAGTGAAAGTTCAAATACGAGTGCTAGTGATGATTATCACCGTAAATCGAGGCATAGTGAAAAACAGCGCAAAAGAAAACGTAGTGATAACCATAAGTATAGTAAGCGTAATAAAAAACAAAAATATTCGAAACCAAACTCGGATCGCGAGTGTACTAAAACTCTACCGTTAACTGCTTCACAATTACGTGCAACGTCCAAACAGACTGTCTCTGAAATAAATAACATCCCAGCAACTATAGATAATTCTGCACCCGTAGCGACCCCAAATTTTTGGGCACAAAATAATTTTCCGGTCTCATTTAGTGTGGTACCTGAATTTGACCCCAGTGATAATAGGCAAACAATAGAAAACTGGATTAATAAGGTTAGTGAATGTGCGCAAATCTACTCTTGGAATGATCGTCCAACGTGTCACTATGCGCTCCCCAAATTAAGTGGTTTAGGCAAGATATGGTATCAGTGTTTACCCTCAGTTTTGTTTAGTTGGTCCGAGTGGAAGCAAAAGTTAAAACAGGCATTTCCTTCTAATGAAAATTATGGTGATCTATTGACCATGATGTTAAAGGTCAGATGCAAATTAGGAAATTCTTTAGAGCGATATTATTATGACAAAATGGCACTCATAAACAAATGTGATATAACGGGTATTAAAGCAGTTGGTTGTCTTATACACGGTATTGACGACAAATTTGTAAGAATGGGAGCAGGCACTTGCATGTTTAGTGAACCAGAACAAATATTAAATTACTTGCGTACAATATCCCAACATGAAACCTCGAACTTTCGTAACCGGAGCAATATACCAGCAAAGTCGAATAAGATATCTAGTGAACAAATTAAATTAAATACGACTGATGATATTCGCTGTTTTAATTGCAACGAATTAGGGCACATAAGTTTGAAATGTACTAAGCCCATCAAAAAATGTAATTTTTGTTCAAAGTTAGGTCACAACACCAAAGACTGCCGGAAAAGGAACAAATATAACGGTAATAACTTACCTAAAACTGATAATGCTGAAATGGAGCAGAATATATTGTGTATTACTAATAATGAATCTACAAATTCAAAGTAACAAACATGTTAAGGTAAACGACGTCATGTTGCAAGGTTATATTATCTCGGTAGTAAGGTGTACCCTCATACGAGAATCGAATGCGAAGCTACTAGTCAGTACTTGGGATATCGATAATTTGCCCATCTTAGAAGGCTTCGGAAATTCCGCTGTAAAGCTAATAGGGAAGTTTATAGCTATTTTGGACATTGGCTCTGTTCAGAGTGAGGCTGAAATTCTCATTGTAAATGATCATTACTTAAAGACACCAATTTTAGTAGGGCAGTCATTTACTGAAAAACCAAACGTCATTCTCTTAAAAACAAATGATGAACTAATATTTATGCATACACCAGAACCTGAGGATAATGTTTTTCAAACTGTTAATATATATTCAGTTAGTGAGGTTATTATCAAACCTAAAACCATGATGCCAATAGACGTCATTACCAATGATGCGTATAGTGGTAGTTTATTAGTACAGTACAGTTTACGGATTCTACCTCGGAATGAATATGCTGTATTATCTGGTATTTTTGAGTTCAAATCAGGTGATGGATATTTAATGATAGCAAATTTGTCTTCACGGGATTTAAAGATTAATAAGGGTTTAGTTGGTGGTTAGAGGTCAGCAATATCAAGTAGTAAGTAGAGAGTATGTAGGTTTAACAACGGAAACAAAGCATTACGAAGAATTACCTTTAACAGATATAAAAATTAGTACTGAAGTAACGGAGCATCAAAAACAAAAGTTTATTGAACTAATAAGAGAGTATTGAGATTGTTTTGCAATGAATTTAACAGAGTTAGGTAAAACTAATCTTGCAAAAATGGAAATTTCCTTAACAGATGATAGACCAGTAGTATACAATCCCTACAGGATTTCACACAGTGAGCGTGATCACCTTAATAAGATTATCGAGGAGTTATTAGAAAACGGTATAGTTCGCGAAAGTACTTCAGATTACGCAAGCCCTGTTATATTGGTCAGTAAGAAAAATGGAGATAAACGACTATGTATCGACTATAGGTCTCTTAATAGAAAAACCTTAAAAGATAAATATCCGTTGCCCCGTATTGAAGATCAATTAGATAGGTTAGGGGGCAATAAATTCTTTATAAGCCTTGATCTTACGTCAGGCTAGTAAGCGATTTACTGCGTTTGTGACACCAGACGGTTTGTATGAGTTTGAAAGGATACCTTTTGGGTTAGCTAATGCACCAAGTGTTTTTCAGAGGACCATTAATTGTATGTTAAAAGGCAAGCAAAACTTGGCTTTGGCTTATATGAATGATCTATTAGTGACATCACGTACCATTGAGGAGGGTTTAGATAAGGTCGAAAAGGTTTTCCAATTATTGAGATCTGCCCATCTTACATTAAATCTTAAAAAGTGCGATTTCTTTCAGACTCGATTTAGGCTACGAAATCAGCTCGGATGGAATCCGACCCGGGTTAGCGAAAATCCAAGCTGTAGTTGATTTTCCATTGCCTAAAAATGTTCATGAAGTTCGTCAGTTTGTAGGCTTTACTAGCTATTTCCGACGGTTTATCCAAAATTACTCCACGCTAGCAAAACCACTTACCATTCTTACAAAAAAGAACGTTCCCTGGTGCTTTAATGAATTCCAAATAAAAGCGTTTAATCAATTAAAAAGTTTGTTAACGACACGACCTGTTCTGGCATTATATGATCCCAAAGCTGAGTTAGAAATTCATACGGATGCTAGTAAAATTGGTATAGGAGCAATCTTGTTACAACGTGCGAATTCGGATAATATTCTACACCCTATAGCTTATTATAGCCGGCAAATGACATTAGATGAGAGATAACTTCACTCATATGAATTAGAAACTTTGGCGGTAGTGTGTGCTTTGAATAGATTTCGCGTTTATGTTTTAGGCAAATCGTTTAAAGCTGTCACTGATTGTGCTGCCATACGCAGCACAATGACTAAAAAGGACTTAATACCTAGAGTCGCGCGTTAGTACATATTAATGCAAGAGTACGATATAACAGTAGAACATCGCGACTGCAACAAGATGTGTCATGTTGATGCACTGTCACGCAACCCAGGTAGTTCTGAACCTCATAACGCGTTAGAGGTGGCTGATGTTCTAGCAATAGACGACGATGCTTGATTGCGCACAGTGCAAGAACAGGATTCAGACACACAACGAATAATTCGTATTCTAAATGAGACAGTGGACATCGTTGATATACATAAAAATTATACTGTCAAAAATGGTCGTTTGTATAGGATAACTAATGATAAAGATAACGTTGTCAATTTAAAGTGGGTAGCTCCAAAATCTGTAAGATAGCAAATAGTGTGCATTAATCACGACGATATAGGTCATTTCGGGTTAGAGAAGACTTACAGTAGAATAAAACAGACTTACAAAAAAAAAATACTCAAATGAGACGTTTTATTAAAAAATATTGTAGCTCTTGTTTAAATTGTGCTCATAATAAGTTGCCAGCTGGAGCTAAAGAGGGCGAACTGCACCCAATCCCAAAAATTAATAATAATAATAATAATTAATAATAATAATTTATTTATTAAAATATTAGGTACAACTCATCTATCCTAATTAAAACACAAGTGCAAAGATAACAATGAAAGTTTCCACAGATAGAGTGAAACGTCGATGTCCGTGCTAGTTTGCACTGTGTGACAGACATCGGCGCCTTCCTCCTACACATTAAAAAATAGGTTATCCCGTAAGACAATACAATTGATTATATAGATTTAAACCACTAACAATATAAAATGGCATACATTACGTTTTGCTTTTAAAATCATTAAAATTTCATTTTATATATTATATTGAACACAGATTAAAATAAAAAAGTAATAAAATTTAAATAAAAAGTATTAATAACATTAGTAATTGAAATATAGTAATAACAATGACATTAATAATTGAAAAAATAAATATAAATTAAATTAAAGTCCCTGCAAGGAAATACGCGTAGGTGTTTTTGTCATAGTGTAAATGTATGTGTGTGTGTGTGTGTGTGTGTGTGTGTGTTTGTGTGTGTGTGTGTGGGAGTGGGTGTATGGTGTGTATTTGTAAGATTAGCGCTTATTATTCATGACTCTCGGGCAAATAGTCTTTCAGTGTCGTCGTAAGAAAGACTCATAAAATATTGACTTACAACCTTCTTGCATTTGTGCTTTGTTAGGGGATATATATTACACTTCTTGTTAACAGCATTGTAGAGGCGGCCACTCAGACTCGAATAGCCACGACTTGCCAGGGCAGTCTTGGTTGAAATACAAGGGCACACCAAATCTTTCCGTCGTTTATTCATTTCAAAATTAGGGTCATAAGTAAGAGCGGAATGTCTACGGAGGATTATTTGAAGCGCACAGAGTTGCCGGCAAGTGAGAACAGACGTGTCCCTGTATAATTGGGCTGTAGGGTAGCGATACGGTTTTTGAAGCATCACCTTTAGAACTGCCCTTTGAGCCCTCTCAAGTCGAAGCATTCGTGTCTTAAATGTGCCGCCCCAAACTGAAATGCAGTAGGTTAGGATCGACTGGGCCAAAGCAAAATAAACAGTTTTCAGCAATGTGAAAGCAACCACGTGTCTTAGTCTTTTCATTGGAAACATTATTTTTCGAACACGAGATACTATTGTCTCTATATGTTTATCCCAACTCAATGTACAGTCTATGTAAACTCCTAGGTATTTGACGCAAGATGTTCTGTCAATAGAAGGGCAATTACAGGTAACTAGAGAGGGATGAGAGCAGCTATGCACTTTTATATCCGAAATGCTAGGCTGCGTAGCATTATTTGCTGAAAAAGCCATATAGTTCGTCTTGGATACGTTCAAAGTTAAAAGATTACAGGAGAGCCAATTCACAACTGTATTGAGTGCATTTTCAGCCGAGCGGTGCGCAGAGGCCCAGGAATCACCACTTATGATGAGAACCGTATCGTCAGCATAGACCAGGATCTTGCAATTTGGTATATCTAGTTGGCATAGTCTGTTTACATAAACCAGAAAGAGAGTAGGCCCCAGAACGCTGCCTTGCGGCACTCCGAAAGATAGGTTCTCGTCATCACTAATATAGTTCTCCAGCTTAACCCGCTGGCTACGACCAGTCAGATAGTCACTAAATATGCTTAGAGCGGTATCTCTTATTCCTAGTGCCTCTAAACTATGTAAAAGAATGGGAGTAGAGACCGTGTCAAAAGCCTTGGCCAAGTCCAGGAATATGCCCAAGGTTTTAGTTCTAGTGTCAAGGTTCTTGATGACGTGATTTGAAAGATCAAGTACAGCATCCTCTGTGGATTTTCCTTTCCTGAAACCATATTGGTTTGAAGCAATCACATTATTAGACTCTAAATAATGTAGTAGTCTTTTATTTAAGATTTTTTCTAAGATCTTGGACAAGGTCGTAAGAACCGATATAGGCCTAAAGTTCTCGACACGGTCCCCATCCCCACCCTTAAATATGGGTGAAACTAATGCCTTTTTGAAGGCGTTAGGAAAGATACCCTTTGATAAGCACAGGTTGCACATATGAGTGATTGGAGGAACGAGAACATGCCTCGCAGCTTTAATAACGGAAGCAGGTATACCATCAACCCCAGTCGCACAGTTATACTTTAAATCCATAATTATAATGCTTACTTCAGATAAGTCCGCTTCAAGCAAACCCAATGAATTGCCCTGCGGATTGTTGATGGAGTTATAGCGGAAGACTGAATTTTTATTAGGTCGAGACCGCTGTATCCTTCGAGCAAGATTTCCTCCAACATTAGCAAAGTATTTGTTGATAGCATTAACAGAGGAGGCCGGGTCGCTACAGCTATTAAGGAGATCGTTAGATTTGCTTACTGGTGTAGAATTTTTATAAGCAATTGACTTTATGATGTCCCAGGTAGCTTTAGGATTTCCTTTTGCCTTTTGCAACTCATTCTGCTCATATTGGGACTTGATCTTTTTAAGCAAGTTATTGCAATAATTGCGATATCTGGAGTACGTTAGTTTGGCTAAGTGGTTATCCGGATCTTGCTTGGATTTCAAGTGTAGTTTGTCACGGTTGCGTATGCATCTCAAAAGGCCGGGTGTGATCCATGGTTTAATTATTCTTTTCCTGAGCGGGACTTTCTTTAATTTGCTGTAGGTATTTATAGAGTCAGACAAGATAGAAATAAGTAACTCCGCACTTTGATTAGGATCTGTGCTCTCAAAGATGCTAGAATAGTCTATGGTTTCTAAGTGACTAATGAGGCCCGGAAAGTTAATCTGACGATACATACTTTTAGGTTTCTCAACAAAAGAGACAGATTCCAGGCTAAACAAAACAGGTGCATGGTCGGTAAAGAACGAGTCTAGAACCAGTACAGTCGAACACTTGTTAGATTTAAGAAAGACGTGGTCCAGACAATTATTGATACGAGTCGGGAACATGTGAGCTGGTAGATACCCATGAAATGCTAAAAGATTTAAATAGTCTTCGGAGTTGGGATCATTATTGCCTGGACCAATATTAATATTTATGTCACCTATTACGGCTACTGTTCTCGTGGAAGAAAGGGAAGTTAAATTATTATTTAAGGAGCTTAAGAAGTTTTCAATATTTTTGACTGAAGGAGATCGATATATAGCCACAATCGCAATATCCGGATCTAACTTTAATATCAGGCAATTCGCATCTTGAAATATCGGTTCAGTGATCTTACTATTTAAATCGGAACGAATATAGATTAGAACACCGTCATTTTGATTACTGAACGTTGATTTTGCCGAGGTAAACCCGTCCAAAGTTGGGATATCCGCAGCCTTACTCAGCCAGCACTCTGATAGGATAACAACATCACACTCAACATCCATAGAGTGTATGAGGACATTAAGACCGTCAAAATTCCTGTTCACACTACGAATGTTTACGTGTAAAGTGTTTAAGGTTTGTTTGGATGGCTGCAAGTGCTGTAAGCATTGGTGTGGTGGGCACACGAAGGAGCGAGACACATTAAAGGATTCCACAGAATCCATAAACTTATTTAGATTATCCACGGGAACTACAAATGATAACTAAGGTGCTTGAGAAAGGTTCAAGGCCTGGACGCAGATACCAGATACATTTATGAATAATTCGCAATAGAGTTGAAGTTTTTGATGTTGTGTTTATCCAATTTAGACAGGTAGAGTGAATGATGACAATGTTATTTATGTGTGTGAAGGTGAAAGTTGTGCTAGATGTATATTTCCATAAGGTAATATTATAATAGAATATTTGGCAAACATATTGAAATTCTTTTACATTTGATAAGGCAAATACAAGACAGTAATTATTAACGAAGAATAGTCAGGCTTCAACACTTAATTTCTTCATGTCCGATTCATTATTGATACAATAAGCAGTATCTCCTTCCTTCTTGCGCACAAAAATCTTCCCATGTGCCGTCCAACAAAAGGTGTAACCATTCGTTTTACAGAAATCTCGAGCTAAAAAGTAAAGGCGCTTAGCTCGGGAAGTGAGATATTCCGATATGTATACTGGAACGTCAGGGCCGCTTAATTGCATCCTTATAGTAGAGAACTTCTTATTTTTGTTGACTCTATTGTAGGATTTAATTGAGTTAACTATCTGCTCTTTCAAGATTGTTCTAGTAAAGTTAACTATGATGGGTTTATTTGTATCGTTTTTCGAATTTAAGCGGTAAATATCTCGAACGTCGGAGATGGTAATAGGAATATTTAGAGCTTTTCCAGCAGCGATAACAATGTTTGATAGGTCGTCCTTAGTTTCTCGCAATTTTGCGGGTACGTTTCTTAATTCAAGGCAAGAAGATCTTTGCTGTCTTTCTAAGTTCTCGACCTTATCTTCCAAAATTTGGATGTATGCTAAATTCTGTTTACGCTCTAGTGTTAGCTTAGTGAACTCTTTAATTAGGTCATCATATTTTTGAGTCACAAAATCGCATGATTTTTTTATCGATTCGCTCAACTCTTTAATCTCAATCACAGATTCCTGCAGAGCAAAGTATTTGTCATTCTGCTGCTTTTCAAATTGAGTAAAAAGGTTCTTCATATCGGACATAAAAACATTTATGTCATCAACTTGATCAAATTTACGCTTTCGTTGTGTAATATTAGGATCCACATTTACCTTTTGCGTTGGCATATCAGGTTCCGAGTCGTAATTCATTGTGGAATGGGGTGGTGTACGTTTTAAAGGCATAATGTTTCGATGCAAGCAAAAACAAAAAGCAAAGAAAATACAAAAAGAAACACGTCGCTGCGGGGTTCGAACTCGTACACTCTACTTCTAACACTCAACGTTTAGGTACTGCGCCACCGGAACTTGTATTGAAGTAGGCGAAATACCTTTACTTGTTGTACCGTGCACAACTTCCTTTGTTTCTATGCGATCCTAGTACTTTTTAAGCAGAGTCAATGCTATAAATGTGACTTTTTCCACTCACTCACCGATGTGTTCACGCCGACTGATACGCCTCACAGCTTATGGTGGCCTGGTAGCACTTGATGGCGAGAATTCTTCCAGTGAGTCCCGGATTGAAGTTTGGGAACGCAAGACTTTTTTTTTTAAGGTTTTATTTATTTGTTTAGAATTTAATGATGTTTGATGGATTTATTATATTTATTTTATTTTAAGAAAAACTAGGTAATTTAAAAATTCACGGAGACAACCAAAAACGCGTCTGCTTTCGAGTAATATTTGGACGGAAGGGGAATAAACCGTTTGATACGCTTCATACCGATCACTGTGGTCCCTTTCCTATAAGTAAAAAGAAAAATTGTTATATCTTAGTCATAATCGATGCCTTTACCAAATTTATTTACATAAAGCCAGTTAAAAACGTCAAGAGTAGCACTAGTGTTCAGGTATTTACAGAATACTTCTCGCTATTTGGAGTACCACGACGTTTAATCTCAGACCGCGGTACCAGCTTTACGAGTAAAGAGTTTACGGACTTTATACATAAAAAGGGCGTTAAACATATTTTAAACGCGGTTGCCTCTCCTAGGGCCAATGGACAGGTAGAGAGGTACAATCGAACTATTGTAGATGCGATAACGGCAACTAATCATAACAAACCGGAAAATGAGTGGGACTTATGCCTACCCCAAATACAGTGGTCTTTAAATAATACCATGAACAAATCCACGGGTCGTACTCCTTCTGAAATGATGTTCGGTATACAAACCACAGGCGTTTCGGATAGTATCATGAATTCACTCGTTTCAGAGTCGCACGCGCCTATAAATCGTGATGAAATAAGATCAGATGCAGACTTACGGATTCAACTAAGTCAAAAGATTCAGAAAGAGCTTTTTGATAAGGTACATAAAAAGCCAACTGAATATAAGGTAGGCGATTTGGTTCGGGTTGAAAAAGACATCCGCACGGAGCCTGGATGTAGTCGTAAATTAATACCGAAATGTGTAGGACCGTATAGAATTTCTAAAGTATTAGGTAACGATCGGTACGAAATTGAGGATACACCTTTAACTAGGAAAGTAGGTTGCAAACCGTATAGGTCAGTTTACGCCATCGACAAGTTACATCCTTGGCTTATTTTTAATAATGATGCGATTTCGAGTGATTCAGAATAGAAAAGGCAATAATAATAATTGTAATAGTGATAAGTATAATAGAGATAAAGTATAAATAAAGATAGTGTTAAATTAAAAGCGAAGAGTAAAAATTATGATAGATTTGGATATGATTATTAACTACGATAGTCGTGATTATTATCTATGAAGTATGTAAATTAATATTTAACATGAAGGGAAGAATTTGTATTTAAAAACTGATATGTTATTAACCCAGATCGATTATTCTAAATTATTGTTGAGTAGTTCAAGCAACATAAAAGAGCGAAATTACATAAAACAGCTTTGAGTAGTGAATATAGTAGGTAGTGATTACTAATTGAATACTTATTTGAATAAAACCAAGTGACTGATATTTATGCAAAGTAGAAATATGTAAATTGAATTATAGCAAATAAACAGAGAAAGTGATGATATGATATTATAATAATGAAAATGGTCAGTGAAGTGATACAAGCAAGATTGCTTGAAATCAATGTATAGAGATAAAATGAGATGATACAAGTGAGTACCTGTAATCAATGTATAATTATAAGAGGGAGTCGATACAAGTGAGTGCTTGTAATCGATGTATAGTTTTAACGAGTGAGTCGATACAAATGAGTGTTTGTAATCGATGTATAATTCTAAGAGTGAGTCGATACAAATGAGTGTTTGTAATCGAAGTATAGTTATAAGAGTGAGTCGATACAAATCAGTGCTTGTTATCGATGTATAATTATAAGAGTGAGTCGATACAAGTGAGAGTGCTTGTTATCGATGTATAATTATAAGAGTGAGTCGATACAAGTGAGAGTGCTTGTAATCGATGTCAAAATTAGTTTTAATTAGTTGAAATTGTGTATAAATTTCTGTATGATGCTTTGTCTTCTTTCCCATTGTTAAACGCGAGGCCGCGTTTGTCGTCAGGATTAGCCGAATGTTAGCATACACAATAATCGACTATATCTAACTGATCTTATCAATGAGTTGCAACACTGTTACCTTTAACGTAACAATTATAATATTATTCATGGCAACCCACAGTGTTAGCAAATACAATAATCGACTATTTCACTATTTTGTTTGTGGGTTGCAAAACGATGATTATTTGTGACAGCCCATAGAGCTATTTCTGTTTCTTAAAAAGGCGGTACACGCGTTAAATTGATTCATTATACGGTCAACGTTGAAAAAGCTAACTGAGACGACAAAGGAGGACTCGGGTCGATAATTAGTGTAAAAGAACTATTAATTAAGAACTATTTATCATTAAGAATTATTAAAGTGATTGTGAGAAGCATAACCAGTGACTATTCTTTCATTACTTATATTATAAATGTGAAAGTTTGTGAGGATGGATGGATGTTTGTTACTCTTTCACGCGAAAACTATTGAACGGATCTAAAGGAAATTTGGCAAGTGGATAGTTTACGTCCTGGAATAACACATAGGCTACTTTTTATCCCGGAATTCCCACGGGACCGGAATTCAAGCGGGAAAACCCACCCACGCGAACGAAGTCGCGGGTAGAAGCTAGTCTTACTTCTTACTAATATTATAAATGCGAAAGTTTGTGAGGATGGATAGATGTTTGTTACTCTTTCACGCAAAAACTACAGAACGGATTTGGATGAAACTTTACAGTAATATAGATTATACATCAGAATAACACATAAGCTACATTTTATAATGATATTTTGTAATTTGGTCATAATATAACGATAAATATCAAGTAAGTAGGAAAAAAATTGCCCTCTGAGAGCTATCTTCGCGTGCGCTGCTAAAACTGTTGGAGATACACAAATATAATGTATCGTAGATTGTATGTCTTAAATAGTTCTAAATAAAAGTCCACGACAGTATTTATCTACCTTTTACGTGGAAGCCACTGTGATCAAAATAGTGAAACTTTGTCTTTTACACTAAGTAATTTGAACGCATAGTTTAAAAGTTATTATAAGATTGACTTGAATGGAGCTCAAGCGACAGGAGAAACATTCATTACTTTCTATTTGAATTTCAGTCGTATTAGGATTTTTATTTGTTTGTATAATTATAGGATTGTAGTTTTAGTTATAAAAATAAGGTTTTTGTTGGGATCAAGTCAATAGATTCTTTTTGTTTTCATTAAATTTGTAATTTTGTTAGGTTAAGAATAACAGTAGTTATAGGTTAGGAATTGTTTTAGTAGATATTTTGTTTGTAATTGTTTTTAGATTACTTTTATTTTAATTTCATTCGTATTAGAATTGTTGATTTGTAAAATAATTGTGGATTAGAATGTGATTTTTTAATTATAGGAATATAATTTTAGCTTAGATACGTTCTAGATAAGTTTTTTTGTTTGGATCACGTGAATAGATTATTATATTATATTATTATATAATAGATCCGGCGCGATCTCAGGGCAGTATGGAGGGAGCGACTGTCGCAACCGACGGCCGGGCACGCCGCAATTGCGGTGGTAAGACCCCTCTTTGAGGAGTGGCTAGATCGGCGTCACGGCGTCCTGACCTACCGCATGACGCAGGTCCTCACCGGACACGGAAGTTTCGGGAGGTACCTGTGTCTGATGGGTAAGGAAGAGACGCCTGGGTGTCACCACTGCGAGGGTCGCCCTGAGGACACAGTCGAGCACACGATGCAGGACTGCCCAGCTTGGGCAGAGCACCGACGTGTCCTCACGGCGACAATAGGCGGAGACCTCTCGCGCCCGGCCTTGGTCGAGGCCATGCTGCGGGGCGAGAGGGAGTGGGAAGCGGTCGCCTCCTTCTGCGAAGCAGTCATGCTTTCGAAGGAGGAGGCGGGCCGCGTGAGGGAGAGGATGGCGTCCTCCCTCCAGCCCAGCCGCAGTGGTAGACGCCCACGGCGTCGGACGTCGGCCGACGATCTCCGGCCACCGTAGGCGCGGGCATGCGGACAGCGAGTAAAGGGCAACTCGCTGTCCGACCATGGACCATGCCCGAGTCGACGGCGCGTCATGTTCCACGCGCGCCTCAAAGAGCGTCAGCAACATGACGAGGCCCCCTCTGCAGAGGGCCGAAGCCTGCCGGGGTCGTGGGACTCATCCCGTTACCGTGGCCCCGGTATGTAAAGGGTTATTGAAGGAACACCGTGGATTTTAGTCAGTAAAAGTCTGACAGTCCCTCCCACCCTGCCCGGGGTGGGAGGACTTATTTGATAATTTTACCACGTTAAAAAAAAAAAAAAGGTTTGTTTTATTTAGTACCTACCTACTTATAAAAATGCCGCGAAAGCATAAGTCAAATATTTCGCAAAGCTCTAATATAGCCCGAGCTATGAAAATAGCTAGACGTGATGAGACGTCTCAACAAGCCGAGCTGAGAAGGCTTGAGCAGGCGGTACGTAGTGCGGCACATAGAGCTGCAGAGACTCCAGAACAGTTCCAAGCCCGACATCGACGACATGTGGAGTATCTGCTGTCTCAGCGAGCTGCGGAGACACCTGAACAGTCCCTTGATCGACGTCAACAGCATGCTGATTATTTAAAGTCTCAGCGAGCTGCAGATACATCAGAACAGTCACAATCCCGACGTCAACAGCATGCTGACTATTTGATGTCTCAGCGAGCCGCAGAGACACCCGAACAGTTACAAGCTCGACGTCAGCAGCAAGCGACTTATATGGCGTCTTAAAGAGCCACGGAAACATATGAAATGGCTGAATCTCACAGACGCACTGTTGCTGAAAGGGCAGCACAGCGACGTCAAACATTTACAAGAAACACATGGGGGGTGTTTAGTAAAGCTGCATTTGAGTATGATGAAACTCTTGATTATGAAAGTCACAAGCTTATAAAAGTAGAAGCAATGAGCATAGATTTCAAATATTGCGGAGCTCTTAAGTGGAAAGAGGAAGTAGCAGGTATGTGTTGTTTGGGTGATAAATTAGCCATTTCTTCTATAGACGAGCCAGTTCAACCTTTGAAAGAGCTTTTTTGTAATAAGACTGATGAATCTCGCCATTTTCTAAAAAATATAAGAAAATATAATATGTGCTTTCTATGACTTCATTTGGAGCAGATAAATTGTCTCAATGCCAGGGTTTTGTTCAACTTTTACAATATAAGGACAAGTTTATCGGGTCAGGCCGTTGCGCCCCTATTCCGGGGAGCCCTCGTCCGGAGAGCCCTCACATTTCAAAAAATGACATTCCGGCATGCCCTCAGTCAGCGTTTATTTTTTTTTTTTGACAAAACGGTTTTGTAAGTACTATTGAACACAATATAACTTAGCTCTATTTAATAATCTTACTGTACAATATATGAAAAACTAGGAGTTTAACCTGTTTCATATTATATTTTTAAAATTAACCTTAAGTATCTTTTGTGGATAACTGTTATTGACTACTCAGTTAATTATAGATAAGTGCCTATTTTAGAATAGTGTCCCTAATAATAAATAAATAAATAAAATTTTGTTGATTGTTGAATCCTCCTTTTTGCTACTCATGATATTTAAATAAGTAGAAGGTTGTAACTGTTTATGAAAAAGATATCTGTTCCGTCCCATACGTATAACTGAACGCATCTTTTCTGGTATGACAATTGTCTATTGATTTTGACACTTGACATAACCTTACCTTCTTGTTAGAAAAAACTCCGCGTTGGGACATTGATTGTTGTATTAAATCGTGAATCCGGGCAAATCCCGTTTGTTATCGACAAGTTGGTCGCGATTAATGATTCATTGGACTTTGTAATCCCGTTTTGAGTACCACACTGGAATATTTTGAACAATAACGCCGAATTGAGGTTAGATTGAACCGGCCTGTGCGAATTGGTGATAAGTAGCTGCATGCAAGCAATCTGGTGCGAACCACGCTGGACCACGCTGTGGAAACTTGCGTCTTTTGTGATCGTCCACTACCACTTGACAACATTACACACTCAAATACACTGACCCACACACCCCGGACGTGTTCTGAGAACAGGTTGGCGCCGTCGTCTTAGCTCTGGGTAAGTGTGCACATTATAAGATTAAATATTGTTTGTAAAGCAACGTAATTTAGGGCTCCACGTAATCGTGGACAGTTCGGCCATCCAGTTTCGTTGCGCTGGTTGCGGGACCGAACATTCTGGTAGGCAGAGCGTGGGTTTTACATTAAAAAATCCACATAGAAAATTGGAAGTTTTAAACATTAAATATATTGTTGTGTCAGCCGGGCTCTCAAATTGATATTTGTAGTGTTAGTCCCTTGTTATTGTACTGACAATGTAAGATTTATTTTGTGAAATTAGAAATTATTTATTCATTTGTTAACATAGCATAAGATAACAAAACTTGAATTGTGTTGATTGGTGGTTAATTGTTATTTTCTGTAACTAACCATCTTTAGCAAGCTAGATTCATACTTGAAATAAGTACAGGGTCGGATTTAGACTTGAAATAAATTGAATTTAAGTTTTATTTTGTTGAAATTATTCTGTTGGCTAACAAGTCATTGATCATTGTTTAGTTAAATTTTAACTTCTTGGTATTTGATATTTGATTGTTGCAATGGCCTCATTGAAGGCTGTCAGGGAGTCTGCTGCCGGATTGACCTCACAATTGAGATGGTTCAAGTCGGCAGCAGCAACTGTTGAGCGTTTGGACTTGGAAGAGGTCACCCTTAGTCGGTACGAGCACTTGAATGAGAGGCTCAAGTCAGTTGATGCTGCGCTCACACGCTTCAACGAGTTCATGTTCGTCGTGGACGTGGAATTGGGGGTGATGGACCAGGCAGCCCGCGATAAGGTTTTGGGTGACTATGACCAGATTGTCCACCTGGGGGATGTCATCAGTCAACGAGCCCGGGAAATTTTGAAGAGCCGGGTGCCTGAGGTGGCCAAGCCACAGACCTCCGTTGTTAAAGGCCCTGGACTATTGGGTAGGCTGCCCACCCTGGAGCTGCCACATTTTGACGGTCGCTTGGACCACTGGCTGGGCTTCCTGAATCTCTTCGAGAGCCTTGTGGATGCCCGCTCGGACCTCGGACCTGCCCAGAAGCTGGCCTACTTGTTGTCTGTTTTGGAGGGCGAAGCCAGAGCCTTGGTGCAGCACTTGCCGGTGACGGAATCCTCCTACCCTACCGCTCTGGAGCTTCTCTCCCGACGGTATCAGAACAAGCGCTGCCTGGCTGATGTGCATATCGGCCAGATTTTGGGGCTACCGGCCATTCCCAGCACGTCGGCGTTGCGCACTGACTTGCTGAACCCGTTGGTCTCAGCGACCCACGCCTTGCGACGCTTGCAGTTACCGGTGGAACATTGGTCCTACTTGTTGGTGCACATAGTGCTGCAGTTGCTCCCCGCGGAGTTGAGGTCCCGCTTTGGGCAGAAGTATGGTGGGGATAGTGCCACCCACCTTCCCCCCTTTGACGACCTCCTCAAATTTTTGGAAGACGAGTGTCGATTTTTGGATAACACTCGTGGCGCCACGAGGTCACGCCCACTACCTTCTCGGCCAAGAGACCAGGGACGAACTAGGGCTAGGGGGCCTGTTGATGTTCGCCTCGCCTCCTGTTTTGCTGGCGCCCGGAGTCCTCATGATTGCGACTTTTGTAAGGCCACGGGGCATGTCATGGCACGTTGCTCGGCCTTTTTGAATTTGCACGTAAGTGCCCGTCGCCGCATTGTCAACGCACGCCGTTTGTGCTTCTCGTGCTTGGGGGCCCACTTCCATCGGGACTGCCCCAACCCCCGCCCATGTAGAATTTGTAAAGGGTCCCACCTGGAGATTTTGTGCGCCAACGCGAACCGCTCCAGCACACCATCTTCTGAGGAGGGTTCGCGCAGGGGGGGGGGGGGGGGGGGGGTATTCCGGAGACGAGCACCGGGCTGAGGCCCGCAATTCTGCTCGCCGCACTCCACCCCCCACGCAAGTTGAACGGGAGCCCCGCGAGCGCCATTTGGTCTCCCTTCGTCAGGGAGAACGCGCGTTGGCTGCTAGGCAACAGTGGCCAGACCAGCACCGCTACCTTTCCCCTCCGTTGGCAGAACGTCCCCGGTTGGAGTCGTGCCCTCCGCCATTCAGGCATCCGGTGGGATATGCCCTTCCAGCGATGGCGAGTGGCTCGGGACACCGCGCGGACGAACCATTCGACAGTTACCCTCGTCATGAACGAAGACAGCCTGGATGCGGCAATCGGTCGCTGCCCAGGCATCGATAGGAAATTGACGCCTGCCCCGCTAAAGGACCCCCCCGATCAAGACGGTTTTGTTGCCAACGGCCTCGGTCAAGGTCTGGGGACCCTTGGGTGACTCGATTGTGGTCCGTGCCATTTTGGACACGGGAGCCCAGGGTTGCCTTTTGTCGTCTTGGTTAGCGGGACAGGTTGGCCTGGAAGTGAACGACTTTTCAGGCAAGATTCGGGGAAATGGCGAAACGGCTGTCACCACTGTTGAGGAAATGACCTGGTTTGAAATCACCCCTGTGAGTTGTCTGTACCCTAAAATTGGTGCTCCTGCCCTTGTTCTGCCGACTATATTGGGTAAACATCCCGATTGTCAGTTGCCTTTGGATGTTCTACGGTTGACGTCAGGTCTGGATTTGGCTGACACCCGGTTTGATTCCCCTTGGGTTCTGATATTCTAGGGAGAATATTGTTGGGAAATACGACGGTCTTGCAGCCGGAGACCCCATGGCGCCTCGAGAGGGGCTTGGTGGCGGTCTCAACCATCTTCGGCTTTGCGGTTATGGGCCCAGTGTTGGAAGTGCCCCCTCCACCTGAATCTGGTTTAGCGTGGGTGTCCAACTCGCCAGCGCTATTGGAAGGTGTGTTGGAGGATCATAAGCAGAATCCTCATTTGTTTGAAAACGTTGACAACCCCGCCATGATGGCCGTCCTCGGCGTTCAGTACCGACCAGTTCAAGACACCTTTACGTACGATGTCGACTTGGAGTCACCTCATATTTGGACTAAACGACTGGTGTTGTCCACTGTAGCAAGGACCTTTGACCGTAATGGTTGGATCTGCCCGGTATTGTTTTGGGCAAAATGCTTCCTTCAGCGTCTTTGGACCGCTGAACTTGGCAGGGACGAGCCACTTCGGGAAACCCTGTTGGAAGACTGGCTCCAATTTGTATCCGCACTCCCTGCGGTCAATGAGGTCGCGCTACCACGCACCATCCTCCCCCCTGGGGTATATACTGCTACCCTTCATGGGTTTTGTGAGGCGTCCTCTCACGGTTATGCTGCCGTTGTTTATCTGCGCACCGTCAGCGCCACGGGCCAGGTGAAGTTGTCACTGGTCATGGCCAAGAGCAAGGTGGCCCCCCTCTGGGTTTGTAAAGCAACGTAATTTAGGGCTCCACGTAATCGTGGACAGTTCGGCCATCCCGTTTCGTTGCGCTGGTTGCGGGACCGAACAATATCAGGCCACTAAAACGTCACTCCGTGACTTTTCACATAAGTACGTATATTTTGGTACATATTTTTGGCAAAATTGTGGTGGCTTTTTCACAAAAGTTAATTACCAAGAATTGAAGTTGAAATTAAATATCTCACCATGATGAGTGCAGGTCCTTCCACCTCGCAAGGGGTACAACGTAATTATCAATTAATCGACACTAAAAATGGAGGAAAGATGTTTTTGCATGCGGGATATCGCTACTTATTTTAAAGAAATAATAAATTTTCAAGTGTGTGGGTACCAATAAAATACGTCAGAAATGTACCGGTTCAGTGAAATTAACGAAGGAAAATGATAATGTAGAAATTCAGATGAAACATTCTATTGATTGCAAACCAGATGCACCAAGAAACAAAATTAGTGTTGTCATGGATAAAATAAAGAAAGAAGTCGCAACAAACTTCGATCCAATAAAAAAAAATAACTTTAACATTTTTGTTCTCAACATTACTTACTGATATGTCTTAAAAACAAATAAAAATGGCCGCGTCCTGGCTGAGGGCTCGTCGGAATGTAATTTTTTGCAATGTGAGGGCTCCCCGGAATGGGGGCGCAACGGCCTGACCCAGTTTATCACCGTATCGGCTCTTTAATTCCGGCAGCTATTTTGCAACCACAATTTTTACAAGTTTATTTTATAGGTGACGAAAAACACAAATCGACAGGCGTACTGAATGCATGCAAAGCGTAAATGGAAACATAGTTTAAAAATTACAACGAGTACTACAGGACCACAACATTTTGGTGAATGAATTTAAAACAGCTAGAGACAGAATGATCAGTGACGATCATTTCAAAGCAGTGATTCACCCAGACCGTGTACTACGTGGTCAACATGAGAGGCGATTCAATGCCCCAACTACAAATGAAATAGCTGCTGTAATAGTTAGTAGTGAACAAACTACGTCTCGGGACATCGTTGTACAAGCGCGCGATGGCATGCTCGCTAGGGTTCCGGACGCTCATAGATTCTATGACGCTCTCGAATACCCAATAAAATAAATAAATAATAAATAAATAAAAAATCTTTATTTATCTCCACAAATTACATATCAACGTGAGTATAAATTACAGTCAGACACAGAAAGTTTGGCAAAGTGTGTAATTTGTGGGAGATCTGGAGTCTAAACTAAGCCTAGGCCTGTATTTTAGAACTCCAGGCCCCCCATTAAATTATGTTGTTCAGACTGTTGACGTCGTGAGTAAGCAGATATGTGTGTGGATGAATGAGTATGTGGAATGTGAATGCGTGCGCACATGTGAGCTTGTGTGTGTGAACTGTGGACAGGTATGTGTGTGTGTATGAGTATGTGTGTGGATGGGGGTGTGTGTGTGTGTGCGTGTGTGTGTGTGAGTGTGTGTGTGTGTGTGTGAACGTGCGTGCGTCAGTTTGAAAGTCAGTCAATATTTTTTTGGAAAGGACAAGAAGGGTACAGTATTGATATTCCTCAAATAAATCCAATTACCAAACACCTACTGCCAAACAAAAAGGTATCATGCAAATTTTTTTAGGCCTTTCACTTGATGGTTTATCACCTCGATTTTAAATTGCTGCTTAGGTGTAGGCTCCTCCTTCATCAATTTTTGGTCGACATGTATCTAAAGATGGAAAGTGAGCGCTTAAGATTTATTTCTTTAAATCAAAGAAAACTGCGCGCCGAAAATTATATTCACTTTCAAGATGCAATTAGAAATTATGCGGATTTGGATCCAAATAATCATCGTCATCATTTGTAAATAGCCCGAGATACCTACATGGATACACACAAGATGCGTTCACATACGTGCGTAACTATGAGATGCCTGATTTATTTATTACAATGACTTGCGGGGTTCGCCTGGCCAGAAATCACCAAAGAGCTTATGGCTGGTTAAAATTCGACGGACAGACATGACTTAACAGCACGCGTATTTAGAATAAAAGTACAGAAGTTGGTAGCTCTACTTATATAAGGTAACATATTTGGTGATACGCAATGCTTCATGTACTCGATCGAGTGGCAGAAACGAGGTTTGCCTCATGTGCACTTACTGCTGTGGTTAATGGAAAAAATTCATCCGAATCAAATTGACGAAGTCATATGTGCTGAGATACCAAATCCGGAAACCGATCAAAAGCTCTATGATACGGTTACAAAGAATATCATTCACGGGCCCTGTGGTGCATTCAGTTCATCATCGCCATGCATGAAGGAAGGAAAATGTACCTAAAAATATCCGAGGAAGCTTTTAAAAGATACTCAAACCAATGACAAAGGTTATCCTTTGTACAAGCGCACAGTACCAGAAAGTGGTGGACGCACGACGGTTATAAAAATCCGGGGAAGAACACAGGAAATATTGGTGAACAATAGCTGGGTGGTACCATATTCTCCCCTCCTATCAAAAATTTTTAATTGTCATATAAATGTAGAGTTTTGTAATACGGTACAGGCTATAAAATACATTTGTAAATATATTAATAAGGGTAGCGACCAGGCTTTTATAAACATTCAACAGCAAGGGAATGTAAACATTGATCCTAGAGATGAGGTGCAAATATTTAGAGCGGGCCAATATGTTAGTAGTAACGAAGCAGCGTGGCGGATCTTAGGCCTACCTCTGCATGAAAGACACCCAACTATCACTCATCTCGCGATACATTTACCCTATGGTGAGAGGGTTTCCTTTACAGAAAATCATTTTAGAGAGAGATTAGCGGCACATACTGCTCAAGTTTTTCCAAATTTGCAACAAAACATCCAGGATGAAAATTGGTTATGTGAAAGAACCGTATTAACCTAGAAATGAAATGGTTGCGAAAATCAATAAAAAAATATTGGACGAAGTAAGCAGCGATACAAAAACCTACTACTCCATCGACACAGTCATGTCATTCGAAGACTCTAAGAGCTACCCTGTGGAATTTCTTAACTCTTTAGAGCTATCAGGGGTGCCGTCCCATAAGCTGGAATTAAAAGTTGGTATACGAGTTTTGTTGATGCGTAACTTGGACGCGCCGAGATTATGCAACGGTACTAGATTGCGAGTCACTGAACTAGGGAGGCATATTGTTAGGGCTACAATTTTAACTGGAGAAGCTAAGGGTGACAATGTGCTTATACCACGCATCCCAATAATACCCAATAACTTACCTTTTGATTTCAAACGTTTGCAGTTTCCACTTAAAGTTGCAATTTCAATGACCATCAATAAATCGCAAGGGCAAACTTTAAAAGTAGCAGGAATACATTTAGGCATGCCCTGTTTTTCCTACGGCCAGCTCTACGTAGCTTGCTCACGTGTTTCTTACTCGCAAAATCTACGTATTTTCGTTGAACTTGATGGTAAGTGATGATTAGTCGAAGATGGAGCACGCTTACTAAATCTTTCAGTTTTGCTCGCTGCTGCTGAACCAAGTAATTCATTTCAAGCAATTCAATAACATTACATACTATACCTTAACTGACACGAACAGTAAACGAAAGTAACCTCTGTTTGTCCCGTTTGTTAATCAGAGTCATTGTATGTTTCATGCCTGTGCCGATTTGTTTGTGATAAAAAGATATGGATAATCTCAAACCTGGGGAAGGTCATAGGCTACTTTATATCAACACACCACACAGGCAAAGATTAGATTAAAACTGTAACTTGATTGACTAACACACCCAGCGATCGATGCACAACCGAAACCACTGAGTTTAAATGCTCGCACTAAGAATGGAATTTCGATAATGCAAAATAGGGGTTCAAAAACTGTCTATCCATCAGTTTTGAAGTTAGACATCTGAAATCTCGGATACGAGTAGAACTTATAGTTAAAAGGAATCAAAATGATTTGTCACGAAATTTTATGTGGCCGACCAAATTCCAGGCGAGCGAATCCGCGGGCAAAAGCTAGTAATACATAATAAATAAAACTTGTGAATGTACTTTTTGCATTTTTTTCCGGGTGGGAAAATCATCGAATGACTTCTCCCGCTCTGGGTGGAGCGGAAGGGATTGTCAGACTTCTACTGACTAAAAACCCACCTTGTTCCTTCAGCTGCCCTTAAGTCCCGAGGCCCCGGCATCTCGTTAGAACATTCCCGCAACCTCGGCAGGCAATGGACCTATGGGGCCCCTTCACTAGTGCTGACGTCTCTTTGAGGCGCAACCTGGGCCTGGTCCTTACCAGAAGGTGAGCTACCCCTGCTCGCCGTCCGCAAGCCCGCGCCTACGGTGGCCGGAGATCGGCATGCGATCCCCGATGTCCATGGTGACGTGTCCTCCAGGTGGTCCACACAATGACGACACCCGGGCATGTCCTCCCGCTAAATTCGAACAGGTACCTCCCGAAACAGCCGTGTCCGGTAAGCACATGCGTCAGGCGGAAGGTGAGGACGCCATGGCATCTCTCCAGCCATTCCTTAAAGAGTGGACTTATCGCTGCAATCGCGGCGTGCCCAGCTTTCGGTTGCAACAGGCGCTCTTTCCATGCTGGACTTTACATTTTGCTTGTAGCATTTTTTTTGTTGTTATTTGTCATGTTGTGCTTCATAATCAAGCCAAAACCTATGATGTGTGTTTGTTATTATAATTTGTAACCTGTTGTAATTGCCTTGCGAATAAATAAAGAGTTATACATATTGAAAAGAGTCCAGGCCCTGTCTAACACACCCTTCCAGCGAAGCGGGAAGAGTCATTAGATCATTTTCTCACCGAAAAAAATTTAATCCAAAAACCAAAGTAATATAATCGTTTGAATGCTTCAAATCGATTTGATTTTAACATATGTAATTAGGCAATTTGTGAGAAAACAGTATCATTATTGTGTTATGTTGTTGTAATGGTGTTTATGGGTATTGGTATGGGTATTATCATAATATTACCATGCAAATTGCAAAACTGGAGAAACGTAATCGTTTCCACACAGATCGTATAGTGACTATATTAACGAGCTAATAGCTTATACGTGCGGATTTAAACAAACACAATATACATATATTAGGGAGGAGTTAGTGGCTAAATAATAATAGCCGCACGGGCTGATCTGCAAGGTTAAGCAACGCTTACCGCGGTCGACCTGTGGATGGGTGGCCATATTCACTTAATCTTAAAGGAGATAACTCCGTGGCTTAGAAAACACCTTAAGCCGTTGGTCGCGGCTTTCATTTAGACAACTTCGAAAGTCGTTACGGGTAGTCAGTCAGAAGCTAGAAAATCGTACACTGGTCTGGTCATGGGGAATGTGTGTTAATGTGTTTAGTGTTATTAGTGTTACCACATTTAGCCACTAATAAATATTATTAATAGATTACCGCACTGTCTGGCAGTTTGAGTGCTTTATACGGCCCACCCAAATGTCCTAACTTTGGTATTGTTCGTCAAATAGTTCCAGCTCCTTAAGATTTGAGCTGAGCTACTCGATATTTGAGAAATGCTTGCACTGTTTGGACGGGCCTGCTCAAATCTGTGTGATTCTGTCCTCTAAAGGGCGTCACAGGCATACATGGCTCTCATATGATTTGATTACCACAGATTGTATGGACTTTAAGAAACGTTGACGTCTGAGTTTGTTTCAGTGTTTCTTCTCAGAGTAGTCAGTTAGGAAACACTGGCCTTAACTAGTTTACATTTACGAAAAATATGTCGTGTAAGGCTGCGTTTCCACCAGAGATGTGTGAGGATGCGTAGCGAGGGATGTGTTTGTAAAGAACCAATAGAATCGCTTCATTTACCTCGCCTCGGTCAGCACAGCTCTGGTGGAAACGGCTCAGCGGAGCTTGATTTTTGCGCATACAAAACAAGCGAGGGATGTGTGCGAGGGATGTGTGCGAGAGATGTATTGCGAGGGATTTGTTGCGAGGAATGTGTGTTGAGAAGAATGTGTTGCGAGGTTTGTGCTTCTTCGCACCACACATTAATGCGCATTTTTACAGCTTTGCTACACATCCTCGTAGGCACGTTTTCATCACACAGCCCACACATTTTCACAGCACAGCTAGACATCCTCGCACGACACATTTCCATCGCACATCTCTGGTGGAAACGCAGCCTTAAAGTGTCATTTGCAAAATAAACATCATTATTTCATTACCCAGCTACTGGCTGTGGAGGTTACTAATAGTCAGCTGCTTGCGGTTAGACAGGAAGCTGACCCCAACATAGTTGAGCAGATAATGATGATGATCTGATATACCTACTTACATAGTACGAGGTCAAAGGTAACGTGGTTCCCGAGGCATGGAGGTATCTCCTTTAAGATGGCCTTGAAGATCGGCTTATTATTTAGCCACGAGCTCCCCTCTACTGATTGCTATTTCCTAAGTTTGTTAATCAACTTATTTCTCACTTGTCTTCACAACGCCCCAGCCGGTGACGTTGGCTTCAATCCCCAAGCTGTAAGTCTCGAACCTGGGCCAAAGACACGCTGGGTGAACGTGTTTGCTGAATACCACGTGGTGCTGTAACTCCATCAACGCTAATAATAAGTAATAATCGGATACGCTCCAAAGCCCTAATGCAACCCATTTGTGCTAGTTAGGATAGTACGAGCCAACGGCATAACGTGGTTCCCGAGGCATGGAGGTATCTCCTTTAAGATGGTCTTGAAGATCAGCCCGGGTGGTTACTATTATTTAGCCACGAGCTCCCCTCTACTGACTGCTATTTCCTAAGTTTGTTAATCAACTTATTTCTCACTTGTCTTCACAACGCCCCAGCCGGTGACGTTGGCTTCAATCCCCAAGCTGTAAGTCTCGAACCTGGGCCAAAGACACGCTGGGTGAACGTGTTTGCTGAATACCACGTGGTGCTGTAACTCCATCAACGCTATGTCATAGTAGTGCCTAGGGGGACGGTACTTTGGATGTACTATGATTCTGATGATCTTGGCGTCTGTTGGTAGAACACGGTTTGTGTACTGAAAGAGAAAATAAAATTGTTCTCATAAATCGTAATATGCGGAAACAAAATTTCTCGCAGGAGCGATGACAGTCTTGAACTACTGATAGTGACGGGTAAAGTGGAGGGTAAAAGACCGAAAGGCCGTAGCCCGAAGAGATGGTCGCACCAGATATCCGAGCAGCAGGGTATCCCTGTCAACGTTGCACTACGCTGGGCTACCAACCATAACCGATGGAAGCGTGCTGTTTACAGTCTACGGAGTCACGATCCTCAGCAATTAGGGAACGATGGAAAAGAAGAAGATGCGTAATATTCATGCCATTTTGTTTTTGCGTAAATATGGCAACCTCAGACCGAATACATGCTGCATCTACCAATACACGCTGGGTCTGAGCAGAGGCCTGTGCCCCCACAGTCTAAACGAAACGAAAAATAAGGCTGAATTATTTAACTATTATGTAACCGTACTGATAACTATATCTCACAGGGCTGGTGAGAAAAAATCATTGTTCGTATTCTTTTCCTGTTATGTATGTGCTGTAAACAGTATAGAGCTAGGTTGTATCAGTATTCTTTTGTTCTATTATAACACTAAGAGGCAGTAAGTATACTACACATATATTAAGCTTATAATCACTCATACGCCCAAGTCTTGGTTGCCATCCTTGTAAAGAAAAAGACATACTTAGAACTAACCACGTCAATATTATTCTTGCCAAACCTCACGATCTTCGGCACAGGATTAGCAATAGTCTGGTCTCGAGAAGAGGCGCGGGAGCAATGAGCCGCCGTCAGCACGAACTTCGAGCTGATGAGGGAGCTGCCGCATTTGAAGGTCCATGTTCCCATTGACGTCTGCCAGCCTATGGCACCCTGGTATATTGGATAAGTTAAACCTCTTAAAAAATCATGATGAATTGGTTATTTTATAGAAAGTATTATCCAATATTGTAGTTTTCCCTGATTAAATTACTTTTGTAATCGGAACAGAACAAGAAAATACTTTAAAATGATTAAAACAAAAAATGATTGTTTTATTACTAGGAATTTATTGCACTTACAAAAAACTTTTTACCAAAACATTGAAACTGACTCTCAAAGAACACTGCAAAGTGAAAAATAACTTTAATTTTGGAAGTTGGTGCCAAAAAAAAATACAAAACTAAAGACACCGACTAGTAGTTTAATTTTGGTACAAAGTTTTTATTTCACTCTTTTTAGTTGGTCGATTTTTAATTTACCTAGTTACAAAAGCCTAAATGTCAATTACTTATAATCATTTACAAAATATTGCTTTTTCCAATGTTGGGCCGTTAATTGTTGAGGAGTTCTCCTGGTACTTCATCATCAGCTTCACTTCACCATATGCATTGTGACGAGCATATTGTGCTTAATAACCATATTCAAGTAATCGAAGCGAAACACATGAATTAATACTTATTATTCCTACTTATATATTGAGTAGTTCCAGTGGGCATCTGTGGTCTTCATCATCAGGTCCACTTCAAAAATGGTGCTTTTCGATTGCAACTACACAAGTTACTATAAAAAATACTCAATTCACTATAGGTGTGCCTATAATATTTGAAGAGTGCCCTTGATTTCTCTAGGATCCCATCATCAGATCCTGACTTGGTATCAATGGGAACAATTTCAAAGTAAATCCTTTTAAACAAAAAATAATTTTCCAAATCGGTTCAGCCGTCTTCGAATAATCGGTGATCATCAGTGATCGGAATAGGTAGAGCTATTTAGGTTCATTGACCGCAAACATTGATGTTAATATGGATATTCCACGGGATTCCTACTGATACTACGGGATTTTATTGAATTTCATTATTTTTGTCAATATGTATAAAATAAAAAGTTTGTATGGTACTATGTTTTTGTACAAATTCAGAATAAAAATGTTTAATTGACTTGATTGTGGAATAAGAAATTGTTACTTAAAAATATATATATGTGGTTTAATGAATCAAGTTTATCTATTTATTATACTATCCTTAATCCCGTCCTTCTTATATTTACCCACCAGAAAGGAAGTGTAATCTTTCAATAGTCCCGAAGGCGAGAACGTTTTTTTATGATTTTACTACTTAAAAACCAAATCCCGGGACTCGGGGAATATCCATATTATTCTATCCTATGACAAGTACATAAAACAGCTCTACCTATTCCGATCTATGGTGATAATACATTAAAAAAAAAACGCGTCGACTTGATACCGAGACCGTTTTTTGTCGTCGGTTGAAAAAGAAAATGAACATCGCATACAAATAATAACTATCTGTTATTTCATGGAGAGAATCAACTGGATTTCTGATAATTTATATGTATGTACATATATTTAACAAGCTGTTGCTTACGACTTCACTCATGGTTCATAACCCTTCTTGCGCCTCATCAACTTCCTGCCTAAGGTTAATCAACATCTGATCGATGGCTAGGAACCACATAAGGATGGCAGGCATACAAACATCCCATCCGAAAAACATTTGCGTTATGCCTCCTCTACACGTCCGCAGACGCACCCGCGGACACCATCTGCGGATGCGTCCGCAGACGTGTAGAGCGGGTAATTTGTGCATCTGTTGTAGGCATTTAACGTCCGCTGACGCCCGCAGACGCGTCCGCTTCGAATCCGATTGTTGTCGGTTTTTGTGGCACAGATCAAAGGGTTTCGGCGCGGACGTCCGGCGTCCGTCCACACGTCTGGCGACGCATCAGTTTAATCGGAGTTGCGGTTGAGAGTGCACGCGCTTCTTGCGGTTTAATTCTTGTTGAAATGGCTAATAATATGAGCACCGAGGAAACTTTTAGGTTTATTAAGCTATATCAAGCTGAAAACTGTTTGTAGAACCCCAAAAATAAATACAACAAAAAAAAATGTTGTAAGTGTACCTACTATTTTAATACTTATACCTAATTCAAATTAATTCAAAATTCCTAATTTTTTAATAACTCTACTGCGATGCACACTCACGTAGTAGTTAAAAGTACTAAATAAATAAATAGCTGCGGCAGCTACGGTCTCAATATCCATTTTTAAACGTGCGTGTTGCTTCTGTCGAGAATGAACCTAGACTGATCGACCTGCAGACGTGTGGACAGCTCGTGGTAATCCATCTGCGGACGCATCCGCGGGCGTCCGCGGATGCATCCGCAGACGTGTAGAGGAGGCTTTATGAACGCACAGGCTTAAGCTAACAGCTGATATGTCTAATCGTAGTAATGTGTATAATTACGTACCATGTGTGGAAACTCTTCAGACTTAGCATTATGACCTCCGATTACCTGAACACGTGGGCGATTGTTACCATTATTATTCTTCATGTGAAAAAGGCCTGCCAAAAAAACGTTTTGTTACTCAGATGTTAATTCAGTTCAGGAATTCCCTCTCATAGGTGGAGGCTTGTGTCTCAGCAGCAGGAAAATTATAGTTTTAGTATGGTCTGCATATCTGTAATGTGTACTACTGCACTCAAGTTATTACACCATTTAAAAAAAAAAAAATTTTGTTCCGAACGAGTGTGTAAAACACTTTCTTATGTGCTTTGAAGCGGTGGGGATAGGAGTCGGTACCTATATGAGTAAGGGTTTACAAAACTGTTGCCACTTACATTGTTTTATCATTTGATTTCTTTCGTATCTCATATTCATTTCCCAAATGTATTCGTAGCATTCTGAAACAGATAATACTTATTAAAATTGTATAAATACATCACATAGCATCACATTATGCAAATGCATTTTCGAATCACTTGTCTGGGAGTCCAATGTTTTTGGCTTGGAGATAAATATTTTTCTACCCTACATAAAGTTGTTCCAGGTCTGGTTATTTGTAAAAATGCACCCACAATACAGTAGATATTTCTAGGGTTCCAAAAACTGCTGTGGAAGTGCAATGTTTGGGAGACAGTCAAATCCAAGCTTCAGTAATGCAACTGACGCTAAAGTTAAGGAGAAAATATCGTATAAAAAAGTGGTCTTACTAATTTCAGAGATGCGTCGACCTCGTGCTCTAAAATCTGGTTTAGGTGAGTCGTTAAGCACACAGCGTTCCGTAATGCTATCGTTTTTTCTGTTCGGATTGACTGGAACTTTCTGTTTAATAAGGTAGTATCTTAATAGATAATAATTTAAGAAAGAAATACATTAAAAGTTCAATATGTCTAGTCTTTTAGGTAATATGGGTATTCACGCATTTCTGGTGGCGACAAATAAGTAAAAAAATACTTACTGGTTTACTTTTTGGACTTGCCCTTGTTTCGTTACCCTGAACCCATTTATCGTCTTGCTAAAAAAATTAAAACACAATTTAAAAATTATTATATTTATTTATAATTATGTAGGTATGCCCACCGGGTCCATATTGGCTCACCTAAAGTTCTTTACCCGAAATTGTTCTTCCTAATGATTTGTAATCCGAATGATCACTCTTCCTAAAATTTTTCATTCTAAAGTTTTCATTCATACTATTTGTAGTGCTACTGGCGATTTTCATAACACTCATGTTTCCGAAAATTGTAATTAATAATATCATTAATGTAAATATATTTAAACTCCTACTGTTTTTTATCATAACGCTTTTATCCCTGAACATAATTACCATATTATTTTCACTCATACTCAGAAAGAAATATCTACCAAGTGTAATAAAATATATATGTCGAGGTAGCGCTTGCTGGCCGCTGCCGCGGCACTGCTCGCTTCGCTCTCTCGACTCACGCATAGTTGGTCACAGTTCTAACCTAACCAAACCTATGGATATCCTTGCAGGTACACACCGCTATAAATAAAATTAAAAAAAAAAACAAAAAAATCTAAACAAAAAAGATAGGACTTTGAATAATAGTGTAAAAGATGGTTATGTTGAGAAAATATAGGAAAACAAATAAAAGTATAATAGATGTTTATTGCTACCGACATTATGAAGTTGAATGCTTCGGAATTATGAACATTAGAGACCAAGTAGTTAGGAATTGTGATTTTTAGAATGAAAAATGTTACGAAGAACATTTTCGGATTTCCAATTATCGGAGTTGAAAATTTAGGTGAACTCTGGCGCACCCATGCCCGCCAATTCGTTCGCGTGGGAAGTTTGTCCGTATAAAGCCTGACCCCTAGATAATTTCAAAAGATCCCGGCTTAGCGAGCACCTACATCCTAAAAGGAACCTCCATGTAAAATTTGAGACCCCTAGCACTTGTAGTTTCTGAGATTTCGTGATGAGTGATGAATCAGTTAGTTATATCCTACTTCCTACTAATATTATAAATGCTAAGTTTGTGAGGATGTATGTATGTTTGTCGCTCTTTCACGCAAAAACAACTGAACGGATTGGGATGAAATTTGCTGAGTAGATAGTGGACATCCTGGAATACCACATAGGCTATTATTTTTATCCTGAAATTCCCACGGGATCGGGATTTACGCGGGAAACCCTTCCCGCAAGGTTGCGGGTGGAAGCTAGTTATATATTATATAATAGATTCGTTGAATTTAATCTATCTATAAGAAAGTTATTTCAATTACGTGTATTGAATATAACCGAGGTACTTTATACGAGAAATGATGTCAGAATTCAGTAACTACTCGATGCAATTCTAGGGCAATCCCCGTCTCAGAGTGTAAGGGGTGATTCAATTAGTTTACTTAGGCGTTATTTACTCATGGCGAAGAACTACAACGATAAGAGATTGTTCGTCAAATCATTAACCTCCTTGTTCTAAGTTAAGCTCCTTGTTCTATTAGACAAATGCTTGCACTGTATAGACAGGTCCACTCAAATCTGTGAGCATATTTCTTCAAAAGATCGCCTCAGACGGTAACCTACAAGGTTCCCATATAATTTAACGAGTAAAGATTGTATGGACTTTAAAAGAGACGGACCCCTGAGTTGGTTTCGGTGTTTCTTCTCAGGGGAGTCAGTTGAGAAACACCGGCCTCATCTAGTTTAAATTTACGAAAAAAATGACTTTAATAACCAATTTGCAAAATAAAAATCATTTATCATAAGAAGTCCATATTATTTACTATTATATATACAACGTGTAATTTAAAGGGTATATACATACCAAGTGCATAGGTTCTTTGGATGATAACAAACGATATGGCAAGGGTTTTGTAATCCTAAGGCCCACTTGCAGCAACACTTTAAATCGAGATTTACAGTACCAAAAACTCGATTTAAAGTGTTGCTGCAAGTGGGCCTAAGTCTACGTGTTTAGAACTTATTACAAATTCCAATACACTGATACCAAAAACCGAATTTTTCAAATTAAGAAGAACGAAAAGAATTATCGTGTTATTGGCAAGTGACGTGGAAAGTTATTGACCTTCGTAGTGCTGTGACACGTTTGTTATGATTGGTATTCAAGAAATATATGAAACCAATAATTTGGTATCAATTCTTTAAGTCAGTTATTTTGTGCTGAAACTGTGCATAGAGACTCCATACCAAATGTTGTCTTCAGCCCTTTTGGATAGATATGGGGTTTCCGTTACACGTTGTATATTCATCATGTACTATTCAACTTTATTGAGCAGTTCAGGAGTGATTGACTTACAAACATACACTATCATTTAAAGCGACCATTTTAATATCTGACTCCATCGTCTGGTTAGCCTTTTCCCAACTATGTTGGGGTCAGCATCCAGTCTAACCAGATGCGGCTAAGTATTAGTGTTTCACATGGAGCGTCTGTCTATCTGACTACAACAACCCAGTAACTGGGTAACACGATACCCCACTGGCTAGACCAGTGTCAGATTAACTGGCTTCTGATTTACTCTCAACGACTGACAAAGATGTCCAGATGACAGCCGGGACCAAGGGGGTCACCAAACTCTGGGCTATCACTGACAAATTTCTTACACAAAAACCTTAGTCACATCTTAAATGCCTCCTTAAATCTCATCCTCATAAAACTAGTTACTACTCTTATTCCTTCTCTGTCCATGCTGTAAGATTGTGGAACTCACTTCCGCCTAGCATTCGTGATTTAAAAACTATATCTCTATTCAAATGTCGATTAAAAGAGCATTACCTTTTCTCTTAACTGTGTTAATTATTTATGTATACATTTATATTATATGTTTATATATTCTAACATTATGTATTTATTTAAGTATACGTTATTTTTATTGCATTATAAGTATGTGCAGGTATATTTAATATTTTAGTTTTAGACTTCACATATTCATATTTATTTGTCTTCTTGTTCTCACACACTATTGTCTACATTTCTTTTTCGCTTCTCCTTTCGCTGGTCTGCTGGAAGAAATTTCTTAAGAAATAAGCAGTAGGTACCTTTGTACTCAATTATTATAATTATGCTTATCCTAATGTATTTTACTGTGTGTAGATAAATAATAAAATAAATAAATAAATAACACTGTTTGCCCGACCTGGGAATCGAACCCAAGACCACATGTTCAGCAGTCACGCTTGCTACCTCTCGGCCAACGAGTCCCACTCCAATCAGTCAGTAATATCTGAATCAATAATTTGGAGAGTTGATAATTTAAATGCGTTAATCTTAAACTTTAATTTTAAAACTATTCTACTTAATACTAAGACCATCACGAATTCATGACCAATATTGGATCGTGAGTAAACGACATATACACAACGTGTAACGGAAACCCCATATCTATCCAAAAGGACTGAAGACAACATCTGGTATGAAGTCTCTATGCAAAGTTTCTGCTCAAAATAAGTGACTCACAGAATTGACCCAAAATTATTGGTTTCATATGTTTCTTGAATACCAGTAATAACAAACGTGTCACAGAACTATGAGGGTCACCACTTTCCACGTCACTTGCCAATGAAAAGAAAATTCTCTACGTTCTTCTTAATTTGAAAAATTCGGCCTCTGGTATCAATGTATTGAAATTTCTAATATGCTCCACACATGTAGACATAGGATTAGAAAACCCTTGCCATATCGATTGCTATCATCCAAAGAAGCCATGCACTCGGTATGTATATACCCTTTAAATTACACGTCGTATATTATGATTTATGTTTAATTAATACAATATACACAAGTAGCAACAATATCTATAAAACAAAATGCTCACGATCGTCTCGTATTTACCCGTATTTGTTAATGACTGATAAGATTATTTATGTATTAAGTATCAATTTGCATTGGCTTTATTTACTAACATCGGTCGGGATTCTCCAATGTAGAAGCAAAACAAACACAGATAATTGGTTTTATTTAGGTACTTTCCATATTAATTAATAGTTGGTATAAATGGGTATTGATAGTAAATTATTATTATAAATGCATATTTATTGCAGATAAGTGCGAGCATGACAAGCGCACCTAAGGATCCGTAAATATCAGATTTATAGCGTATTATTAGGTTTTTCTGTAATCTGTAGGTAAATAATTATATTCTGTTTATTTTCTCATAAAATCACAACAAAGTGGATAGATAGATAGATATATTCTTTATTGTACACCATAACAGTAAATCAATTAGAACTTAACAACAAAAGATACAATGGGTGGTCTTATCGCTAAAAGCTATCTTTTACAGACAACCTTTGGATGGATTTCACATAGGAGAAAATAAATAAGCGGGTAGTCCACGGTGTACTATTTATCTATATAAAATATAAAAACAATAAGTAACATTCTCAAAACATATACCTACATATATATATATGTATATACATATAAATATAAAAAAGGAAACAAAGATATACATAATAACAACAATTTAAGAAGAGAGATAAAGATCCTTTACCAAGTTTTTGAAAGACGATAGGGTTTGTGCTTATCTTACTGACTCTGGTAGAGCATTCCACAGCCATACTGCGAACTAGCTGCGAACGACTTACCATAGAAATTGGTGGCGTGACTCGGTACCGCAAGCCTTAATTTTCTGATGATCTCAGAGATTTTGCATGTGTGTTATGAAGGAACTTGAATCGATCGTTAAGATAAGTGGGGGTTTTAAGATTAAACAGAACACTGTAAAGCAGAGACAAGATGTGTAAGTTCCGGCAAAGACGTATTGGAAGCCACTTGAGTTTCGTACGAAATTCTGATACGTGATCATATTTGCGCAAGCCAAATATAAATCTAATGCAAAAATTTTGGAGCAGCTCAAGTTTATCAAATTGTGCCTAAGTAAGATCAAGATAACTGACATCAGCGTAGTCAAGGGGATATCAGCGTAGTCAAGGGTGGGGAGTAAAAGAGACTGTGCTTTTTTTTTATCGTGGTAAAATAATCAAATAAGTCAGACTCTTACTAACTAAAATCCACGGTGTTCCTTCTATAACCCTTTACGTACCGGGGCCACGGTAATGGGATAAGTCCCACGACCCCGGCAGGTTTCGGTCCTCTACAGGGGGGGCCTCGTCATGTTGCTGACGCTCTTTGAGGCGCGCGTGGAACACAACGCGCTGTCGACCCGGGCATGGTCCATGGTCGGACAGCGAGTTGCCCTTTACTCGCTGTCCGCATGCCCGCGCCTACGGTGGCCGGAGATCGTCGTCCGACGTCCGACGCCATGGGCGTCTACCACTGCGGCTGGGCTGGAGGGAGGACGCCATCCTCTCCCTCATACGGCCCGCCTCCTGCTTCGGAAGCATGACTGCTTCGCAGAAGGAGGCGACCGCTTTCCACTCCCTCTCGCCCCGCAGCATGGCCTCGACCAATGCCGGGCGCGAGAGGTCTCCGCCTATCGCCGAGGGCAATTTTAGTGGCAGTTGGTAGAAAGTTACGCAACCATCTTAGGGAATAGGCAGAAGCAAATAATTTGCGACTAACTTGTTGTAAACGAAGATATTTGTCAACCCAAACCCCAAGGTTCTTAATCTTCTCGCTTAATAATATTCCTCCTAACCGATTTCGGTCACGGCGGCCAATATCATAATTGATTAGCCACCTGCGCAGGAGATTATTATATTGCACAAGGCAAATAAAGGAACAGAGAGTGCACCTAGCACTCTCTGTTCCTTTATTTTCAATGTCCGATAGGACACGACCGGACAGAGATCAGGCGTAGTAACAATTGTTGAACGTCCTTCCCGAGCGGCTACTACTGACAACTTTCTATCAGAAAAACCCAAAAGCACCTCATGTCCGACCCGGGCATCGAGCCCGAGACCTCTTGCTCAGCAGTTGCACTTGAGATCACTAGGCCACCGAGCTACGACAAACTACTGACCAACGGAAAAGACATACGAGTTGAGAGACACGAAACATTGTGAAAATCAATTAAGTTTGGAAAAAAAACTTTTTACCAAAAAATTAAACAGACTCCCAAAAACACTGCAGAGTGAAAAATAACTTTAATTTCGGTAGTCGGTGTCTTCAGTTTTGTATTTTCGTTTTTGGCACCGACTTCCGAAATTTATTTTTCACTTTGCAGTGTTTTTGGGAGTCGGTTTAATTTTTTGGTAAAAAGTTTTTATTTCACTCTTTTTAGTTGGTTGATTTTTAATTTACCTAGTTAAAAGAGCTTAAATGTCAACTACTTATAACATTTTACAAAATATTGCTTTCCCCAATGCTGAGCCGTTAATTTTTGAGGAGTTCTCCTGGTACTTCACCATCAGCTCTACATCACCATATGCATTGCAACGAACATAAAGTGCTTAACATCCATATTCAAGTATTCGAATCGCAATCCACGAAATACTTATTATTGAGTAGGTTCGGCGGCCATCTGTGGTCTTCATCATCAGTTCCACTTCCCCAAATAGTATTTTTTGAGAGCAACTGCACAAGTTACTATAAGAAATACCCAAAACGCCATAGGTGTGCCTATAATATTTGAAGAGTTCCCTCGATTTCTCCAGGATCCCATCATCAGATCCTAACCTGGTGACAATGGGACCAATTTCGAAGTATACCCTATCAAAAAAAAAAAAAAAAAATTCTAAATCGGTTCAGCCGTCTTCGAGTAATCGGTGATCATACATAAAAAAAAATAAAAAAATATACGCGTCGAATTGATAACCTCCTCTTTTGGTCGTCGGTTGATGAATAACCATGGTAAAGTTTCTTGCCGTTGCTCTCAAAAGGAAAAGACAAATTAGAACCATTTTTTTCGATGGGAAAATCATCAAATGGTTCTCCCCCTCTGGATGAAGCGGAAAGGAGTGTCAGACTTCTACTGATTAAAAACCCACCCTGCTCCATTTTAATTTACATTAGAACATTCCCACAACCCCGGAATAAATGAGAATAATGCACTAGCTTGTGTCGTTTTATAAGTGCCCATAATTGTGGAAAAAAATTATTTTAATTTGATTTAGGCGATCCTTTAAGGGATCCGTTTTTCATTTGGACGTGCGGAATCCCAAGAACATATTATTAACAAGTGGGGTTAAACTAATTGCCAAGCTTGGTGATAAGACCAGAAAGCAATATATAATAGTGAAATGTTTTGATAACACTTCTTGATTATATAATAAGGAGCTGTACGGTCTATGTTTGTTTATGACGGAGTTAATCACAAATAGCGTATTATACAACGTGTAATTTAAAGGGTATATACATAGCAAGTGCACGGCTTTCTATTTTTAAGAAACTTTGCGATTCGGTTGACTCAGAAACGCTTCTGATGGTCTATTACTCACTCTGTTAGTCTCTTCTCCTATATTGTTTACCAGCTTGGGGTGGCGCTTGTAAAACATACTTTCTGAAATTAGAGGGAGGTCAGAGAGCAGTTCCTAAAGTTATGTTTCGCAAGCCCTATAGACACTAAATTGCAACTTTTTAGGGAATGCAGGATGCTGTCAGTGAGAGAATTGTTTACCACCAGTCAGATACAAAACCACTTTCGCTTACTTACTTAAGTTATATTTTATATAATAATATCAATAAGTTTATCCGCATCTACATTTTAAACTATCAACATGGCAAAAACACAGTAAAAGATGGCTGGTGGAGAAATCATATGACGAAATTGAAAAACTGCTAGTACCATATGCCGAAATCATAACTCCCCTCATTTTATCACACACGCACATACTCATACACACTTCTCAATTTCACAATGCGTGATTAGTGTAGGTATATAGCTACACTACTCACGCATACATTTTACACTACTCCTAACACAACACACGTCCTCTCACTCAAGCACCACAATTATTATCATTGATTATTTCTGGTTTTTTTAAAACTCCAAAAAAAGGAGGAGGTTCTCAGTTCATCTTGAACTTTTTTTTATATATGTTACCTCATAACTCGAAGACGGCTGGACCGATTTGGAAAATTCTTTTTTATTTGAAAGGGTATACTTTCTAGTTGGTCCCATTGTCATCACGTTAGGATCTGATGATGGAATCATGGAGAAATCGAGGGAACTCTCGAGTTGCTCTCGAAAAGCACCATTTGGAACTGATGATGAGGACACAGATGGCCACCGAAATTACTCAATAATAAGTATTTCGTGGATTGCGATTCGATTACTTGAATATGGATGTTAAGCACTCTATGCTCGTCACAATACATATGGTGAAGTACCAGGAAAACTACTTACAAATAGACGGCTCTGCATCGGGAAAAGCAATATTTTGTAAAAGGTGAAGGTGAGTAATTGACAGTTTGGCTTTATAAAACCTTGTTACTGGTGGAATAGATTTTTGATCTACTAAGATTTTATTTGAATCACTGGTCCCCAAGACACAGGCTATAAACCTAGTTTGGGAGCCAGTATATAATTTATGCATATTATGTGTAAATTGTACTTGCTATCTTTGTAAATATCATATATATCTCAAAGGTCAGTAAGATAAAGATAATATATTTTGTCAGCAATGACAGCTGTCATGTCATAAAACGTTCCGTTATAAGTAGAAATACGTTCTATACTTACTGTCAACCGATCATTTGTTACTCATTTTAGTATACTTGATACGTATCCCCTTTTAAAAATCTTTTTTTCATAATGCGCTACAAAAATAAGTAAAAGTCTACAACAACAATAAACCGGGTTAAAAAAAAAAAACGAATAGAGTGTTACTTTAGTGATAAGATGAAACGTGTTCCACAGATAAAAACGGAAAGGGTTTAGATACGTTCAGCGTTCAAAACCTATAAAAAGTATTGAGGAAACGAGGTTCATAACACAATTATTTTTCCGGTTTGAAAAAGATAAGTTGCACCCCGTAATTAACTATATACATAAGTCACTATTTTTGACATATCAGTCATTGGTGGTCGTTTCATATTTTGGTCAGGTCCTAAATGATCGATGATTTTTCATCCAAATCCATCAAGTACTTACGAAGATTAGCGTGTTTAATCAAACAAACAAACTTTTCCGCTTTGTAATATTTCTAAAGATGATAAAAATTATTTATCTCATTGTTATCATTACGAAGTAGGGACATTTTTTGTTATAACTTGATTTTTCTTTCTTTCTTATAAAAAATAGAGTGGAGCCATGTAAAACGTATAGTTAGTTATTAAAAACTTACGTCTTTGCTATGATCATGAGAGCGCAGGTGGGCTGAAGATACTGTAACAAAAAAATAAAGTTGGTGAACTATTAAGTTGTAATGGAATAGAATAGAATATATTTATTTCAGACTTAAAAAAAATTGTCCATATAATGTTAGTAACAAAGGTTTTATAAACTATGTTAGTGTTCATGTCATTCTTTAAAACACACATACAAATAAAATAAAATAAAATCCAATAAAAATCCAATCATGTCAAAAAATAAAATAACAATGTTATAGATAAAAAAAAAACATTGCGTCATCTTGTTACGTGAAGCCGAATAAGCCTCCCTAGCACTGCAGACTCCGGCCTTTCTGATACCATCTTCAGAATTCCGTTGGCGCTCCCCCGGATCCTACACATCACAGATGCTGCTTTTTTACGCATTAATTATCGTTTTAATTAACTTTATATGTTAACAGGAAACCACGCTGTAAGCAATTAAATAATGTAGTGATAGAAATTCGACCATCATTCAAATTAATGCATTATTAAATAAGTCCTTCTCTATATAAAAACAGTGTTCCTTTCTATGAGTGGTACCGTAATCTATCGCATGACGCAGATGTCGCAGGTCTTCAGACTTTTAGATCTTAGGACACGCCGGTTTCCTCATAATATTTTCTTTTGCCCTTTTGACATCAATGGTGATGTTCAAAATTACACAAAGTAATATGTCTGCCTAGTTTCGGACTCATGACAACAGATCATAAGTCGTGCCTGGAACAACTTGCAACTGGACCGTGAAATTTTCGTAAAAAAATCACGCTTTACGTATTAATATATGAAATACCTGTTATACTAATAAATACACTAAAAACCATATAGCACTTGATGATCACTACGACACTTTCGCGAATTTTTATTTTTTTATCCATATTTCACATGAATTTTTAAACAGCTATCAACAACAAAAAGTCAGTAAATAGTGTTAATACGTTTGTTTCACGCGAAAATTATAAAAGAATAATATGTCCATTACGTTATCGTAGGGGTTTTTATGCGAACTTGAACATTGATAGCTGGTACATTGGTGACAAAACAAAGTAAGCTCAGAAGTTTCACTGTACAATTATGCGAAAAATAACGAATGATAATAATTCAGCTTTACGTTCATACTGCTGGGAACCAGGCCTGCTCTCTATGAGAAGGAATGGGCCTTAATCCACGACGTGGGCCCGGATTTTCTTCGCCCTGGGGCCCGCTCCAGAAGTTATCTGTCAGACTCTAACTGACTAAAAGCCAACCCGTGTTCCCTCGCACACTTGCGCTGGCGGCTGCAGGAATACTTAAATATAACTACTAAACTATACCAACCATATTTAAAAACACAATCCTATTAATTAATAATAAACTAGATGAGGCCGGTGTTTCTTAAATGACTACCCTGAGAAGAAAAACCGAAAAAAAAATCTCAGGGGTCCGTCTCTTTTGTAGTCCATACAATCTATACTGGTTAAATTATATGGGAACCTTGTAGGTTTCAGTTTGAGGCGATCTTTGGAGGAAAGATGCTTTCAAATTGGTGAAGCATATAATTCGAGCCATAAACTGTTTTTGTAATGTTTAGTAGAACTTAATCTTCTGTCTAACTTCTATGGTGGCAGTTTAGTCTCGTGGGACTAAGCCAACCTTATTTGCGGTGTAGTTATCCTGCGATATGTCTCATTTCACACCTTAATGTCTACCTTTGCTTTTCGTAAGTAATTTTTTATGGGGTCATAAATTCCTAGTAGGGGTAACTGGGAAAACTTTTTTGTGGAAAAAATGGTGTTTATCTGCTTACATAGATCATAACAATTTGAGCTTAATGTATTATTTCTGGGTGTTGGTATTGTTACGTTTAATTTTGGAGGTGTACGTTTTTTTGTTTTGAAAGTGGAGATATTGTGGCAGCGATGACCATTGTCAATAAATCAAAGATTTCGTTAGAGATTGTCATGATCTATCGGAATTTCACTTCGTCAATGCCTTTGTAAACTAAACCTAAAGAGATAAGTGCTATAGAGATACTCCTTCATCGGGACCTCTTTAAACTTTTGAGAACTAAATAGCATAATATAAATAAAACGTAAACATGTATGCAAATTGTCTCGTTGGTCTAGTGGTCGAAAGCGCGACTGTTGAGCATGAGGTATCGGGTTCGATACCTGGATCAATCAAAGTGCTATTGGATTTTGCTATAAGAAATTTCTCAGTAGTTTGGAAGTTGGCCTCGAAAATCACGTTAAGTCGTTGGTACAGATAGTGCAATCCACGAAGACCCCACTATTCCTCTTAACCGTTTATTAACGCACACTACGATGAATAGACTAATCAGGAGAAAGCGTCACGGTCAAAGGGAAAGATGCTCTACTTAAATGTTATATATTTTTAATTTAAGGTGGGGATATTTATACCCCCCGCACCCCGCGATCCCCTCAGCCTAATTGATGGGGCGCGTCTTCGTGGATTGCACTATCTATATCGGCTGTCATTTGATCTTTTACAGTCATTGCGGGTAGTCAGAAAATCTGACATTAGTATTCCAAGGGATGTCATGTTATCCAGCTACAGGGGTTGTCATATAAGCAGTCGGTTTATGTAAAACACTACAACTCAACTCAAATCAAAAAATAATTTTATTTTCTGTGTAATCTTAAAAATAAAGTAAAACAATATTAAAATTATGAAACAGAGCAAACACTTTGAATGCAAGCTTTGTTGGGCATTGCAATGGGCGATACAAATTGCCGTATTGAAGACAGATTAGCACAAATCCCCTTCACAGTAAATGGAATACTGAGCTCTACGAAGCTTTCCGAAGCCCTCCGAAGCACGTATGCCGAAGCCGAAGTAGTACGAATGGAGCCGAAGCCAAGCTATCCACTTTGCCAATGTCCTCGAGTTTTTTTTTTCGATATCGGTTTTGAGCTTTTTCGCTTCATGAGTGTTAGAAAAAGGAGGAGGTAATGGTTTTTGTAATTGATTTTTCTGTTGGCTTCGATTGTAAAATGGTGTTGTAGTCTATTGGGATATGTACGCTATGCTATGCCTTATAAGAGTACCTACACATATTTCACGATTCTTTCACAGGTAAGAGCACATATTGAGCAGTTGATGACTAATAAATCGCATAACTTGACTTTTGTTTAGCTATTCGTTTAATGTTTTATTGTTAATATGTGGATAATGCAGTGGAAAATATAATTAACAACTTAGATGAGTTATTTTTATGCATAATTGTGGCTGTTTATTGTCCCTTAGTACCGAAATAGATAAATGAACTTATGAGGAGTGGTGAATTTCTTTAGACTCCCGCCTGAAGTTCTCTTTTGTATGCCATAATAATGTAGTTTTTGACGAGGAGTCCCTTCAGTCAAGTAAAAAAAATACCTAACATGTACTGGGTAGAATAGTCGCGGTAATTTAAAAACTGACTCCTGTGCAGCTTGGCTTTTGTCCAACTGAGTACTTTGTTATTTAACAACGCCACGAAGGTATGTTTCCTGTGATAGACCCCACCCCCGCGCCCATCGCAGATAGGTCCCCCTCCCCCCCAGACGTCGAAATGGACTCTGCGGAGAGGAGGAGGAACAAGAAAAAGAGAGCTCGGAAGGCGAGCGCTCGGAGCGCGCAGAGAGCATACACTCTGAGCGCTCGGAGCGAGCGGAGTCCGAGCACTCCTCCGACCAAACCTCTTCCTCCGACGAGTTTATCCTCGTCGAGGGAAAGAGGAAGAAGAGGTCGCAGGCCTCGTCCTCCACTCAGGCCCCTAAGGCCAAGAAATCCTCCCCTCCCGAGCCAGCACGCTTAGTGCAGAGCCAGCCCTCCACTTCCTCGGCCACTAGGCCCAGCCCTACCCAAACCCCAGTCGTCAGCGCCTCAGTGCGCAAGACCATCCCTCCCCCACCCATCTTCATCCATGACAAGGGGGCTTGGACAAACGTGTCCAAAGCGTGTGGCGAGCAACGCATCGCCTACACGAATGCCCGCGCCGTTCAGAACGGCATAAAAGTAGGGTTAGCGACAGCTAACGACCACCGCGCGCTTTCGAAGCTACTCAAGGCTCGAAATATCCCCCACCATACTTATACGCTCCATGAGAGCAAGCCCGTTCGGGTGGTCCTCTGCCGGATCCCCAGTGAGATCCCCACCACCGAGATCGTCTGCGACTTAGAGTCACAGAACATCCCGGTGATTGAGGTGCACCGTATGCACGGCAGAGGTGGCAGGGCGTCTAACAACGTCCTCGTCATCTACCACCCCGTCTCCGAAGGTCCCCACCCCATCTTTGCGCTGAAGACTGTATGCAGTCTTTCAGGAATTCTCATTGAGAAGCCACACAAGAGTGGCACGGTAGGCCAATGCCACCGTTGCCAGTTGTATGGGCACGCGCAACGGAATTGCTTCGGCAAACCCCGGTGCGTAAAGTGCCTGGGCGATCACGGCACCGCGGAGTGCAGTCGCCCAAAAGATAGGTCCCAGTGCCCAGACCCGCCCAGCTGCGTGCTGTGCGGGCAATCCGGCCACCCCGCCAACTACCGAGGCTGTCCGAAAGCCCCGAAAACCTCCGCCCCTAAACTGGCAACGCGCGCTAGCGCACGCCAGGGACGAGAGTGTCCTACACTCTCGTCTGAGCTCCCCCAGACCCTCAGTCCCCAGCGTCCAACTCCTTGGACGGCGGCGAATCACGCCCAAAACTTCCCGGCACTAAGGCCGAAAGTCCCAGGGCTGATGGATCAACCCATCATGCCCCCCGCTCCGGTCGTTGTGGCTTCTCAGCCTCCTCCTCCCCAGATGAGCCGGAACTCGATCCGTTCCTCATCCTAGCGAATACATTTAAATTCTTCAAGTCCCCCCGCGCCATCCAAATGGCAACGGAGGTCGTGGCCTGCAAAAGCATTGAATCCCTGATTCAGGTATACTATAAGTATCCTGATGTAAAAAGCCATTTTGACAACCTTTTTAAACAGCCATAATGTATAACACGGCTAGTAAGAGATTAAAGCCCCGATCCCTAAAGCTAGGTTACTTCAATGCCAATGGCATCACCAATCAACGGGACGAGATCGCGACTTTCCTTCGCGATCATAGTCTCGACATCCTTCTGGTCCAAGAGACCTTCCTCAAACCCCACCTTAGGGATCCCAAGATAGCCAATTACCGGCTAGTTAGGAACGATAGGACTAGATGCCACAGAGGTGGCACTCTAATATATTATAGGAACTCCCTGCACTGCATCCCTATGGATCCGCCGCCCCTTGCCCACTTAGAGGTATCCGTTTGCCGGCTAGGCATGACGGGCCATCCCTCTATCACAATAGTATCCGCGTATCTCCCACCATACAACGACGTAGATTCAAACTCTTCGATAAACGCCTCACTTCGAAGCGACCTTACAGCCCTTCTTGACATGAGTGACTCCGTCCTTATAGCGGGGGATCTCAATGCCAAACATCCCGCATGGTGTAGTCGTATTACCAACCCCCGTGGGAAGGTACTATACGACCTTTGCACACCTCTCCACATAGATATCATAGGTCCTATGCGGCCTACTCATTACCCGTTCGAGCCATCCCACTTGCCCGACGTACTCGACATTGCCCTCCTGAAGAATGTGAACTTACGTTTGCACTCTTTAGAGACGGTAGACGAACTTGACTCTGACCATAGACCGGTGATCATGGAGTTAACTCCGAGATCGGGTCCCTATGACCCTAACCGCCCCCCTCCCACACAGGTGATCACTGACTGGAGGAAAGTAGGCGAATTGCTGAAATCCAACACGTCTCCTCACCTGGACAAGATCCCCGACCACATCCAGTCCGCCGCCGACACGACGGCTGCGATCGACTCACTCACGGAGCACGTACAATCTGTCTTGAACGACTGTTCAAGGGAGATTCCGGTGTCAGAGCACTGGCACCGGAAGCTCCCGGACGATGTACGGGCCCTGCTGACTGAGAAGAACGCAGCAGTCCGTGCCTACAGAGCTTTCCCCTGCCAGAATAACAAAACTTTCATGCGGTACTTACAGCGCAAAGTAAGTAACAGCATCAGAGAGTGGCGTGAAGCCGGCTGGGACAAGACCCTGAGCGAACTGGAACCCACCCACCATGCCTTCTGGCAACTTCAGAGGAAAATGCGCGCCACTGAGGTTGCCTCAATGCCTCCCCTTATCCGCCCGGACAAAAGCATTGCCTTCGACGACGAAGACAAAGCCGAATGCCTAGCCGACTAGCCTGGAGGCCCAGTGCTCTCCCAGCTCCCAACCAGTCGACCCAGCCCACCTTGCCCACGTGGATGCTGAGGTCGATCGTAGATCTGCCCTGTCCCCTGTCGAGGACCCTGATGCTCCCCTCCCCCCCGTCACGGTAGACGAGGTGGAGGAGATCATCAAGAAACTCAAACCTAGGAAAGCTCCCGGGACTGACAGACTGACCACTAGGGCACTTAAACTCCTCCCACGTACGATCATAGTCCTACTGGCTGCCATCTTCAATGGCGCCTTGTCCAACAACTTGTTTCCACAAGCTTGGAAAGAGGCTATAGTGATAGGTATCCCAAAACCCAAAAAGCCCAAGAACCTCCCGACTAGCTATAGACCCATTAGTCTGCTCAGCGCCCTCGGCAAGGTCTACGAGCGGATTATTCTTAATCGGCTCAAGGACTTTGTCGAGGCCAAGAGCCTACTCCCTAACGAACAGTTTGGCTTTAGAGCCCATCATTCCAGTGTCCACCAAGCCCACCGCATCGTAGAGCACATTAGCGGCCGTTTTCAACGCGGTCTGGTGACGGGGGCCCTATTCTTTGATATAGCGAAATCTTTCGACAAAGTTTGGCACAATGGCTTAATTTATAAGCTTTACCAACTAGGTGTGCCGGACCGTCTCGTGCTCATCATTCGAGACTTCCTGTCGAACCGCTCCTTCAGATATCGTATCGAAGGAGCGCTTTCCACTCCCCGCCCTATCAGAGCCGGCGTCCCTCAGGGCGCCGTGCTCTCCCCCCCACTCTTCACGCTATTCACTAGCGATATCCCCAAAAAGCCCCCAGTAGAGTTATCCCTATTTGCCGACGACACGGCCATCTACTACTCGGGACATAATCCCGTTAGCATCGCTCATACCCTCCAGACCTCAGCCAACGCACTAGGCGATTGGTTTAGGAAATGGAGGATTGAGGTAAATCCCGACAAAAGTCAAGCAGTCCTGTTTCGCAGGGCTCGCCAGCATAAACAATTCACCCCCCCTCGCCCGATCACTATGTTCGGCAAGCCAATCCCTTGGGAGAAGCGAGCCAAATACTTAGGTGTGATCCTCGACCAGTTCCTTAACTTCAGTGAGCACATAAAGTCGGTTCGCTCGCGAGCCGCTTTCGCTCTCGGTAGGCTCCACGCCCTGCTGAATAAACACAGCAAGCTCTCCCTTAGATGTAAAATCCGAATATACACGACATGCATACGTCCTATCATGACGTATGCCTGTCCGGTGTTTGCTCATGCTAGTCCCAATCAGATCCATAGGATGCAAGTCATTCAGAACCGTTTTCTCCGAAAGGCCACGGGCGCGCCCTGGTTCTGTAGGAATGAGGATCTCCACGTAGACCTCAAACTCCCGACCATAAAGCAAGTGTTGAAACGCATGTCAGTGCGTTACTTCACCTCTGCTGATACCCACACTAACCCCCTGATCGTATCGGCCGCCCGATACAGACCCTCCAAGATTTCTCGGGTTCGTCGCCCGCGTAACATCCTAGACGAGCCTGACGACCCCACCACCATCCGACAAGAGAGCAGTAGGGAAACCAGCACTCTTAGAAAACACAAATACAGAACGCGTTCCTTATTCCGGCCTCGCCGACGAGGCCCATCGCGACGTCCGCGTACTTGTAATGAAAATCCTCCCCGACCTTTGCCAAACGAGCCAGCCCGCGATGCTGAGCCAGTAGCAATAAATACTCCCGTAAATAATATGACCCAGCCTGTCCCTTTGCTGCCCTCCCAAAATGACCCCGCTATGCCGAGGCCCGTACTCCACAGGGAGTGCCCTTAGCGTGCGGTCATTAGCTTTAAGTAAACTTTAGTTTGTAAGCCCTGGCTGGGGGCCTTTAATTTATTAGAGGTCACCACAGGACAGACCGGTTAAGTAGTACATTAGCCGTATAGAGCTAAACTACGAGTGGCCCTACCTAAAAAAAAAAAAAAAAAAAAAGTATGTTTCCTGACCAACAAAGGTCGTTGAAAAACAGTATACAGGGATAGTGCTAGTAGAGAAGCATGTTTAAAAAATATCAACCAATGCGGCTCATTAGGTATTGTGCTTCTATTTCCACTAGTTATAGTCCAAAAGTTCTGTTTCCAACTATGTAAAAGTCTGTTTCCTGCCTAATCGAATTTCTTAATTAGAAAGATTATTGTAAAGCACCGTATTTAATAGTTTATTATTTTAGCATATATAATAGGTTGGGGAAAAAGTTTTGTCGCATTTTTTAAGAAAATTCAAAACATTTTTAATATAGTTTATTTACATTTAACTAAAGTATGTAGGTACCATTTTGTTCGATAACATTTTGCCATCTTGTAGGTAGGGACATGATCCCATTGCTATAGAAATTTTGGGACTTCTGATCAAAATACCACGACAAGTGGTTTTGGCAGTCCTCTCGTGATGTTAACCTGACACTGCTTAAAGAATTCTGAAGGGACCGAAACAGGTGGAAATCTGAAGGTGCAAGGTCAGGACTATACGGCGAATGCATTAACACCTCCCAGCCAAACTCTCTTAATTTTTGCTGAGTGGTTAAAGGTGTGTGAGGTCTACCGTTATCATGATGAAAAACCACACCCCTTCTGTTGATTAATTCCGGCCGCTTTCTCTCAACTTCTTGCTTTAATCTCATCAGTTGTTCGCAGTAGAGTTCAGAATCGATGGTCTTGCCTGGTGGTAACAGCTCATAATGAATAATGCCCTTCCAATCCCACCACACACACAGAATCACCTTGTAGTGAGTTAACCCGGGTTTCGCCATAGTCTGTGAAGCCTGACCGGCCTTTGACCACGACCTTTTTCACACGTTCTTGTCATACATGATCCACTTTTCATCACCAGTTATCAGCTTCATCAAAAATGGTTCGGTTTCATTACGTCGTAATAAAGAATCAAAAATGAGTACACGGTTCATTAGGTTTCTTTCAGTGAGCTCGTGAGGTACCCAAATATCGAGCTTTTTTGTGTACCCAGTTTTTTTCAAATGCGCCAAAACTGTTTTGTGGTCAATTCCCAGTTCTTCAGCTACGTCGTAACTACTGATATGTCGATCTTGCTTTACTTTTTCAAAAATGGCATCCATTTTATCCGTAATATTGCGACCAGAGCGACGTACATCATTGACATCAAAATTTCCAGATTGAAAACGCTTAAACCAAATTTGTGCTACTCTCACAGACACTGCACTAGGTCCATAAACATCGCAATTTTCTTTCGCGGCTTGCGTTGCATTTTTACCTTTTTTGTAGTAAAATTTTAAAAAGTATCGAATTTCTTCATTAGATTCACTCACCTTGACAGTACGAAAAACAAATGAAAATCACACATTTTCCTAATTTGAATTTGGAATTATGTTCTTTAAAATTTAAACTTTCAATGATACCAAAACCAGCCAGATACAAATAATATAGCCAAAGAGATTTTATTACAAGTTCATACATTGGTACTATAATGCGAAAAGACTTTTCCCTAGCCTTATATATATTTTATTAGTATTATTAGTGTTCAGAACTACAATTGGCCAGTGCAACGATACTGGTGTCTGAAACTGTCCACGGTACGTGGAGCTATAAACGTTGCTTACAATAAACAAGGTTACACAATAATCTACAGGCTCCTCGGCCTACGACAACCTATAGCCTCTGAGGCTTTATGAATACATTATTACCACTAACCTTCTGTGCTGGGTTCGCCAAGCTTTGACCTTCCCAAGGCCACGCCCCAAGTGTGGTATGTATGTAATATGAGATGAGTAATTGAAAAGTGTGATGCAAGTTACGTGTTCTAGAACGTTCACAAGGCGCCAGTCTCCAGATGGCGCGGTTCCAACAGCATACAGCCTAAACTCGTTTCCAGCAAGCGCGTGCCACGCGGTGAGGCAATAAGGCGATGTGTTCCGAGAAATATCCCTGGATTCTCGTCAATCCGGGATTACAAAGTTCAATCAAACACTGTTCACAATCAATCTGCTAATATCACGTGAGATCCAATTCGATTTCCAACTATTTATTTCCAACAAAAGCGCGTGCCATTCAGTGGCAACCAACCGGCGATAAATCCAAAAATATCCCGGGGTTTTCGTCAAATGGGATTACACTTCAACCAATAGATAATTCGCGACCCAATGATCGGTTTCAACAGGCGATTCCAAACGATATTTCAATTACAATTACAATTAAAAGAGGGTCCCGATGACGGGCATTTTTTCCAAGCAAAGTCTATCTGTCAAGTCAGAGTAATGTCAAGAACAAATTTCTTTATGTCAAAAGGGTGCGTTCGGAAACGATCGGTACTAAACAATTAGTATTAATAAAATTATAATAATATATAAATAATCATAATTAATTTATTTAACAATTAGGCAACATAACAAAAGATTAGGATTATAAATGAACTTGTATAGAGGAACTTAAATTTGTTTTAAAATGAGGTTTTGAACGACAGCTTCATGGTTCGTCGGCCACATCCACATTAGTTTTGCCCAGGTAGGGCTGCTCCATCGCCGAAGCCAAATAACTTGGCTAATGGTTTAAATTTATGTCTTGTGCCGCGAATGCACATGCTAGTGGCACGTATTATTGAGATGATGATTCTTGATCTTAACCAACCCATCACTACGCTGAAGGACCTGTTCCAGCGGTCAGCGATTGCAGTTCCAAGATGTTTTACGAAAGTAGACATTTGTGGAGCGAAGACTCCGTCAACGGATGTAACAAGAGGGGTGAATGTAGTATGTCGCAATTCACAAGCGTTTGAATATTTTCTTATTTTTTCATCTTCGGCGGATTTTAGTACAGAGGCAACAGGACGTGAAATGTAAGAAGGAGCGTCAGTGTCTACAACACGGATATCAAATAACGCCTCCCTCTGAGCATCCCAAACGCCGCGGCATGAAAGGTCTCCACGTAGTCCGCAATCTCCTTCGGAGATGATGGGTTCTTTGACTACGTTTCCCCATGCATGTTGACATAAGTCACAGAACAGATCTCTAATTTCATTATGACGACGTGTTATTAGACCACCCTTTTTACAACATAGAGCATGATCGACATTAAATTCATTGCAGCCGCAGCCATCACATGATTTTGGCATAGAGAATGGTAATCTGTGGTAACGTAATGCAAGTGCGTCTCTAAACTCTAATGGTGACAGATCGAAATGGTCCTTCTTAGTCGGTAAGGTAGATAACCAGTTGGAGGATTTAGTTTTCATTTTTGTCGAAATTGAACGTTCAATCGCTCTTCTCTTGATAGGGGATAGTTTGACTAAGACGGTATCCAAGAGGTGGTCATTGAGAAAGTCTTTCTCGTTGCGGCATTCTTTTTGTGCATCTTTGAGGGATTTATGATGTTGAGAGAGGTCCATATGTGTATTTTCAATCAGAGCATTTGAGAGGACTGCACAGCCTTTTTTTGAGCATACATAGTTTATATTTGTCATTTTTGATAGAGCGGATATTGCTAGACCACCTTTGTGAACGGGTAGAGAGAATAGGTCAGCTTCCAAAGGTGAGATATCGCCTCCTAGTAAAGTGGGTAAAAAATTGGTACGCAGTGTGTTTGTTAATGGTTCGAAGAATTGGGTTACATCATCTAAGACTCTTAAAAGGAATGACCATTGAAATTGAGCTGCTTTAGTAAGGGCAGTGTAAGCAGCTTGGGGTGAGTCTTTACAGATAAGTGAAAGTTTTTCTATTGTAGAATGCCAGTTTTTAATTTTCTTGTTCACAAAGTGTTCTTTTCCTTCGCCAATATAACTACCAAGGAAGCGTGATCCAGTTATGATGGTTACGTTAATCCCTTTGAAAATCTGTTGAGCTGTTTGCTTGTCGCTCTCGGTAATGATTAGGTATGATTTTTTATCTTGAGGAAAGTAACCATATTCAGGGCCTATTTTACTCATTTTATCCCACCATTGACGTAGGTTTCTGAGCTTACCTTGGGCGGAGGAGTCATCTGCATACCAGCATTGGGTAGTTGCTTGTTCTTTTTTTAGTTCGTTTATTATGGGTAGTGTTGCAAGGGCATACAATGGCATGGCAAGTGGATCACCTTGGGTAACTCCTTCTTTGCTATATAATCTCATATCGGAATCACGTATTACAAGTTCTGCGTGACCATTGTAGGTGTTGTATAAGAAACGAGCGCAATGTGGCCCATATATTCTTGCTTGCCAGAGAGCTAACTGTCTGTTCATAGAATTAAAGGCATTATTTGCATCGACGAGTAGCATTCCCCAGTTAGAGCTTGGTTGACATTCTTTTTGGAAAAGATCGTTCATCGCGTGAATAGCACCTTCGATACCGCTGCTTAGTCCACTGCAGAGTTGCGATTGAGCACAGGCTTCGGTGACCTCGGATCCGGTGACTAAAATCATGCATTTGGATAGGATCCTGCGTAGGCATTCGCCAATGCCAATCGGTCTCACACCTGGGCATTTGTCTAGGGCGATAAGTCGACTTGACATAAGAGCTTGTATTTGATTCCATGGCACAAAATTGTTATTTAAATGCATTGTTAATTGTGCTACTGCAGTCCTCAGATGCAGGCTTGCTTCTCCAAATCGTAGCAAGTAATCTTTCCAATTGTCTGATGTGGTACCTGTTGGGCCTCCACCACCGTGCAATTTTCTAGCAACTGATTCCACATGTTCACTGGTTATGTCTACTTCTAGTAATGGAGTCAAATCGGGGAGGCCATTAGGCAGTGTAAACAGTCTTGAATCGGGATTGAATCCGGGGGGGTGCTTTTCTTGCAGTACATTCTTTACCGTTTTTCCTGTTACATCAATTTCGTCTTCAGGTTTAAGAATTTTGCTTGTATCTTTTGTCATTAACCAATTTAGGGCTTCACGTGTTTTTCCTCGCTGTATGAGACGGGTGAAATTTTTTGTGACATATTCATTATTATCATTATAATTATTTCTGTTGTAGGAGTTACGGAGAGAGTGGTCTGCTTTCATAGCCTCAGTTATTAGTATATCAATGTTTTCTTCGGCCCATAGATTTTGGCGTCGGTCAAGTAATCTTGTTATATCTTTTGCTTGTTTAACATTTTTCTCTCTTTGTAGCATGACAGCAACGTAAATCAAAATGCGTTCAGAAGGATAGTCTGATTTAACAAGATATTCTATTTCTTCAGCTAATTTGTGAATAAATCTTCTATTTACAGTGTTGGAGGGAAGGTCATAGAGTTTCCCATGAAGGGTGCACACTTTTTCCCATCGTTTTTGCCATATGTCTGTCTTCGATCCTATTCCATTAAAAAACGGGGATCCAAAAGCATCTTCTAGGCATGTTGTGGGTATGGTCTGGGTTATAGCTGGAGGTGGATTCTCAGTATGGGCGGCGCGCAAATGTCGTTGTATTCCATTTACTTTGAAGGTTCTAGGACAATGAGGACACTGCACGGTATTTGATGAGGTTTCACTGTGATTTGGCGAAGTACGAACATTGGTATTCATTTTTTTTATTTATTTACACGGTTAATTTTGATATTATACAGAAAAATAAAAGTAGTAATAAATATAAAATACGTAGAAAATTGACAAGAAAATTTTCGCCGTCTTGTCAATTTCAAATTTTTTAATTTTTTAAATTAATTAAATTATAAAATAATTCATTCCATTTTCTCGTACACCTACCACAATGTGTTTTTTTAACCTAAAGGTTGACTGGTAGAGAATGCCTTGCTGCATTAAGTCCGCCCATGTAACACCATTAAACATAAAGTTTAAATAAATAAATAAATGCAGCTGAGTACTAGTAGTAATTTTACACAGCGTGCCTACCCATCTGAATTCCGTACCTATTGGGCTTCGGAATACCCTTAACGACTGTTTGTACAAATGACTTATGACAGTCGAGATCATTGGCTTAACGTGGTTTTCCAAAGCACGAAAGAATCTCACCACACAAATCACACAAAAATAACTTTAATTTCGGAAGGCGGTGTAATGGACGCCGAGCTAAATGTACATAGAATAAGTTTTAACATAAGTAGGATAGTTAAAATCAGTATAGGTTAGGTCAATATGTAAGTAGGAAATAGGAATATGTACGTAGGTAAATGAAACACATGTTAAAATCGTTATAATTCATCATACCTATTGTAAGAGAAACTTCGAGAAAGTTTCAATGTACCAAGGCCGACAGGTCGGAACCTGTCGGAAAAGAGAAAGTTTTGTGCGTAAACAACTTCAAGGTCACGACAAGCGATTCTCGTTTGCTATTAGTAGATTTACAAAAACATATCGTGACCCCCACACGAGTTCGACCCTCGTGCCAAGGGATATAAGACGGCAGGATTTTTCGAATAATCGTAGTATCCAACCATCCGGACAAGAAGAAACACCTGAAGTGAAATAAGTCTGAAGAATATCAAGTATAGTAGTAAACAGTGAAATAAGTAGTTCAAAGTAGTGAAAGTAAACAGTGAAAAAGTAGTGAAAAGTAAACAGTGAAATAAATAGTCCAAGTAAATAGTTTAAAGTGTATAAGTACTGAAACGTTATGAAAGTGTAAAGAACAATCAAGAATTAAGACTTTATAGTGAACATTAAATGTATATAGACTAGTATAAGTAGACATTAAGTGAATTTATGAAGATATAAAATAAATCAGTGTTTGAAGATTGAGTTTTATTGCAAGAGCTATCGACGTATGTCGAATGAATAAATAAATACAGTCCACACCAAAACAGTTTTGGTCCTTCAGAAGCCGGATCCAGTTAGTTGTTCGAGAGCCAGATACGAAGAAAAGTCTGAAAGCAGTGAGAATTAAGTACTAACCCGTGTGCTAACCGGTAACGATTGTGTAACTCAGCGCTTTTATTCTGCTAATAAGTTACTGTGCGCCGTCAACTGAACGCGATGGTTGTCACACGTAGTCAGAGTGATTTAGCAGAGATGGAAGAACAAAGGCGTGTCCTAGAACGGAGGGACGAAGAGTTACGTACGTCAGTGCGCCGCCGGGAAGCTGAACGTATAGAACAAGAACGACTGCGACGTATATCACTTGATCCGCCAGCGTCACCTCAGGTGGAAAGTATGGTTGGACCTACTACCATTGCAGATCTCGCCACTGCTGGGCCTTCATCAGAGCGGCAACAAGTCAGATCACCGCCGCGATCAATAAGGTCGACTACCAGCGTGACGACACGATTAAGGTTGGCTGAATTGGAAGCAGCTGAAAAACTAGCAAGCATTCGACGGAAAGAGCTGGAGCTTGAAGCGGACCTAGTGAAGAAAAGGCTGGCTGCTGAGGTGTCTGTGATACAAGACGACCAAGAAAGCATCCATGAAGATCCACTTCAAGACGAACGTCAGCATCAGAAGGTCGATCAATGGTTGCGCACCAACCCCCTTAGCTCACGGGGGGAGGGGGGCAAACATACTGAACATAAGGAAGATCCTAAGCAAATTAAATTTGATGTGCCTAGAGGAAGATCACCGACGCCAACGAGAGCCAGAAACAGCATCGACGAACTAGCTGCGACCCTGGAGAAGATGGCCCGGCCGCGAGTTAGGCACACAGACTTGCCTAGTTTTTCTGGCGCTGTCAGCGAGTGGCTGCCATTTAAAGCGGCTTATAACGACACTACGAATATGTATAGTGTATCACCGGCAGAGAACCTTCAGCGACTACGAAGTTGTCTCAAGGGCGAAGCACGTGACGCCGTAGCAGCCTTACTACACGCGGCTACAGATCCTGACGTCATAGTGAAAACGTTAGAACAGTGTTTCGGGCGTCCTGAAGTAATAATAGACAAAGCGCTTGAAGATTTAAAGAAGATGCCAAAACCGGGTACCTCAGCCAGTGATTTAAATAACTTTGCGATTAAAATTCAGAACATTATCTACGTGTTGAAAACAATAGACAAACGTGGTTACTTATACAATCCCATGCTCACAAGGGAAGTGTTGGAAAAGTTGTGCCCACACCTGCGATCACGATGGTGTGACTTTGCCTGCGACAACGAGGGAACAGCGGAGCCAGAAATAGTGATGTTGTCTCGCTTCTTAATGCGTGAAGCAGACAGGGCGTTACGCTATACATACGCCCCGTCAACAAGCACCGCCACTGCAAGAAGAGAAACCAGGCCTGCTATAACTATGAAGAAGAAGCCCAACACAATATACAACACGGTCGAGCAAACTGAAGAAGAAGATCAGTGCCCTAATTGCAAACAGAAACATGTGCTAACTCAGTGCCCGAAATATAAGTCAATGACCGTGGACCAGCGATGGGAATTTGTGAAAGATAAGAAGATATGTTTTAAATGTGCTAATAAGAAACACAGGCGCATTACGTGTAAAGCAAAGTTATGCGGTGTAAATCAATGTCGCCGGCCTCATCATGCGACATTACATCAGGAAAGAAGAGAGTCGCCCGAGATTAAAACAGCGACTGAAAAGGCAGAAGAGCCTAAGGAAGCAGTCATGTCAGTGGCTACCAAAACAACCGCTGGCACTAGAACTGTCTTATTGAAGATGTGCCCTATAATTATCACAGGCCCACGGGGGGAGGTTAGGACGCACGCTCTACTAGATGAAGGAGCGACCATCACCCTCATTGATGAAGACCTGGCTGAAAGCATTGGTGCTGAAGGGACAGTGCATCCGCTGCATATACATGGGGTCAACATGTCTTCAAAGGAAAATGAAAGCAAGATCGTCACAGTGAAAGTTAGAGGGTTGGGCGAGGACAGCGTGACTCACAAGCTCCAGGCACGAACCATGAAGGATCTGAAGCTTCATCAGCAGTCAATTCCTGAAGCACTGCTGAAGTATGAGCACCTGCGCGACCTCCCGAAGAACGAAGTATGTTACGAGCCGACACGCCCCGGACTTCTAGTGGGGACAGACCACTGGGAGCACATCGTGTCTCGAGAGCTCCGGACCGGCGGCCCTAATGAACCAGCTGCATCTAGAACGCAACTCGGCTGGGTAGTGCATGGGACCGCACCACGACACGCTCTCACCATGAAGAACAATGTGTTTCACATATACGAACACGAGAAACACTTTCATGAAGATCAGCGGCTTCACGAGTTAGTGGAAGCTCACTTTAAAATCGAAGCACTAGGAGTTGCGCGAGAACCACGCATAAGCGACGCGAACCAGCGTGCCATGGCTATCGTCGAAAGAACCACAAAGAAGATCGACGGTGGATATGAAGTCGGACTACCATGGCGCCATGATGACGTCACTATGCCACCGAGTTACAACGCAGCGCTTCGTCGACTAGTGAAGATCGAACTGAAGATGGATACTAATCCCGAATTTGTGAAGCAATACTGCGCACAGATGAATAATTTATTCGAAAAAGGATACGCAGTGCCATGCGACGGAACAGAAGAAGCAAGTCCTGTCTGCTGGTATTTGCCTCACTTCGCCGTGCAGAACCCAAACAAGCCCGGCAAACAACGACTGGTATTTGACGCAGCAGCCAAGAGTCATGGTGTATGTCTGAATGACAAATTACTAGACGGCCCAGACTTACTCCTATCACTCCCGGGTATTATATTCCGATTCCGTGAAAGAGCGATAGCCGTCACAGCAGACATACAGGAAATGTTTCTGCGTATTAAAATCAGAAGGGAGGATCAACCAGCGCAGCAGTTCCTGTGGAGATACAGCGATAGAACGAGTGCCCCGCGTCATTACAAGATGACAAGCATGATATTCGGCGCGGCCAGCTCACCATACATGGCTCATCACGTCCGCAATTATAACGCGGACATACATGGGCAACAATATCCTCGAGCACTAGAAGATATCAAAAACAGTCATTACATGGATGACCTAGTATCGAGCTATGAGAACCTAGATGAAGCCCAGAAGGCAGTGAAAGAAATAAGAGAAGTGCACGCGGTCGCCGGGTTCACACTGCGAGGTTGGAGCGCCAACAACACGATGGTGCTTAGCGACATACCCCGGGAACTGCACGCCACCACGCCTACACAACTGGGGGGAGATAAACCTGAGAACAAGATACTAGGTTTATACTGGAGCGCCGGACGAGATGAACTAGGGTTCAACACAGCCATGAACCGAGTTCCCGCCCCAGTACGAGAACGAACACGCGCGCCTACCAAACGTGAAGCACTCAGCGCAGTGATGTCTATTTACGACCCGCTCGGATTGCTGAGCCACTTCACCATAAGAGCGAAGATAATTCTGCAAAGTTTATGGCGACTGCAGATTCCATGGGACGAGCCAATTCCAGACCATGAAAACGAGTTATTTGCAGCGTGGCTCGCTCAACTAAATGACATCGCTCAGCTACGGTTGCCCAGAAGTTATACATCACAGAAGTATTTGGACATCGAACTGCATATCTTCTGCGACGCAAGCGAACAAGCCTACGCGACCATAGCCTACTGGAGAATAACGAACTACGACGAAACAGTGAATGTCGTGTTGGTTGCCGCCAAAGCTAAAGTAGCACCGCGGCGGGTACAAACAATTCCGAGACTGGAACTACAAGCAGCAGTCATAGGAGCGAGGATTGCTGACACTGTCCGCAAAGAACACAGAATCGAAGTAAGCAGAACAGTGTACTGGACAGACTCCTCCACAGTCGTGCATTGGATACAGCATGACATGCGACGCTACACGCCGTTCGTCGCGCATCGACTAGGAGAGATCGCCGAGCTTACCTCCAAGGAAGAATGGCGTTGGCTACCTACTGAACATAACGTAGCTGACGACGCCACCCGACTCACCGATGCGCCGATCAACGCCAGCGATAGGTGGTTTCAGGGCCCTGCCTTCCTGAAACTACCTGAAGAACAATGGCCTAAGAAGAAGACGCAAGAGGAAGACGATGATAAGGAAGTACTACACATCGTGGAGAACCAACGGGATAGCTGGCTGCCAGACCCTGCACGTTTCTCAAAGTTTGAAACGTTAGTGAGAGCCGCGGCCAGAGTACTTGCCTTCATCGATATGTGTCGACACGCCGCGATAGGGCTAGAACTCCGCCATATAGAGCGAGCAGAGAAGGAGCTCCTGCAACGAGCACAACAGGAAAGCTTCGGCGAAGAACTGAAGAGAATGCAGTCATCTCGGTCACTCCCAAGAACGAGCAAGTTATACAAGTTAGATCCTGTGCTAGAAGACGACCTCCTGCGAGTAAGAGGCCGCATAGAAGCGTCTACCGCAGCCCCGGAAGTGAAGCGGCCAATCATTTTGGATGGTAGACACCAAATAACGAAGTTGCTAATGATGCGAGAACATTATGCTGCAGGTCACGCCAACCGAGAACGCGTGACCAACGATCTGCGACAAAGATATTGGATCATTCACTTGCGACCCACAGTGCGCGCCGCGGAGAGAAGCTGTGCCCTCTGCCAGAGACGTCGAGCCACACCGCAAGTACCAGCCACCGGAGACCTACCACGAGCCCGCCTCGATCCATTCCATCGCCCGTTCACCAATTGTGGGGTGGATTACTTCGGACCGATGATGGTGAAGATCGGTCGGCGGCGAGAGAAGAGATGGGGCGCACTCTTTACGTGCCTCACCTGCAGAGCTGTCTACATCGAGCTTGTTGCATCACTGTCAACGGATTCAGCGATAATGGCACTACGACGAATGGCTGCGCGAAGAGGATGGCCGCGAGTGATGTACTCGGACAACGGGACGAACTTTAGAGGAGCAGACCAAGAACTCAAGATGGCATACGCAGAATGGTTGCCAGCCTTGAAAAACATAGGGCTGATCCACCGAATGGAGTGGAGATTTATCCCACCAGGTGCACCGAACCAAGGAGGAGCGTGGGAAAGGATGATACGCTCCGTGAAAACCGCTCTCAACGTTGCGCTGAAAGAAAAGGCACCGTCAGAAGAAGTGCTGAAAACATTGCTAGTGGAAGCAGAGTTTTCAATCAACGCGCGACCCTTGACTCACGTCAGCGTAGACCCTCAAGATCCAGAAGCGCTTACACCCAACCACTTCCTGCTTGGGTCCTCGACAGGCCTACCAACGACAGGGCCTTGTGAAGAAGCAGACAAAAGAACGTGGTGAGCCAGTCAAGCTCTCGCAGACAAGTTCTGGGCACGATGGGTCCGGGAGTATCTGCCATTGTTGGTTCCCCGAGGCGAGCCGAAGAACGCAGCACGACCCGTGCAAGTCGGCGACGTGGTCCTCATCGTGGACAGCAATCTACCACGTAATGTTTGGCCGATGGGCGTGGTAGAACAAACGCACCAAGGACCAGATGGAGGTATCAGAATCGTCGAGGTGAAGACCAGGACCGGAACTTTTCGTCGCCCAGTGAGCAAGCTCGTCGTCATTTTGAAGAAGGAAGAGGCTACGCGAGCTTCGCCGGGGGGAGAGCTGTAATGGACGCCGAGCTAAATGTACATAGAATAAGTTTTAACATAAGTAGGATAGTTAAAATCAGTATAGGTTAGGTCAATATGTAAGTAGGAAATAGGAATATGTACGTAGGTAAATGAAACACATGTTAAAATCGTTATAATTCATCATACCTATTGTAAGAGAAACTTCGAGAAAGTTTCAATGTACCAAGGCCGACAGGTCGGAACCTGTCGGAAAAGAGAAAGTTTTGTGCGTAAACAACTTCAAGGTCACGACAAGCGATTCTCGTTTGCTATTAGTAGATTTACAAAAACATATCGTGACCCCCACACGAGTTCGACCCTCGTGCCAAGGGATATAAGACGGCAGGATTTTTCGAATAATCGTAGTATCCAACCATCCGGACAAGAAGAAACACCTGAAGTGAAATAAGTCTGAAGAATATCAAGTATAGTAGTAAACAGTGAAATAAGTAGTTCAAAGTAGTGAAAGTAAACAGTGAAAAAGTAGTGAAAAGTAAACAGTGAAATAAATAGTCCAAGTAAATAGTTTAAAGTGTATAAGTACAGTAAAATGGCAAGTGCATCGACGGCACATCAACAAAGTGCATACACTCGTACATTACCCACACTCCGACTGCAAAGTAATGAGCTCTCCAATTATGACCAATCAGTTACTGGAAACTCGTGGAAACCGTATTTCATGTGGGCAGCGGGATTCAGCCGTCGCGGGCTTTAAAATCCCGGGGATAATCCCACCGCGAGAGGACGGGGATATCCACCCCGCTTATTCCACATCACTTTATCCCTCGGTTTCGTTCGCAAAGTTGTTTATTTATTCCTATTAACAAGAATTTGAAACGTTAGATTGATTGGAGTCTTTCCCAAATTGATAGGTGCATTCAGCTTACGATCGAAAAGGTATAGGTAGTATTTTTATCCCTTTCTAAAATATTAGATGTGAAAGTGTGGCTAATAACATTACGTTTGGGTCTCTTCTGTTAGCGTTGCTAAGTTTCTGTTAAACTTGGGTTTTAAACTTAGATTCCTAGTCTTAAAGTTTCGTTGTAACTTTTACTGAAGACACGTCCTACTCCTTAAGACATTAATGCTATTGAAATCATAAGACACTTGGAATGACTGGTGCCGAAAGTACGAAATCTTACTTTCGTCAATGTAGAAAATCATTTATCGCGTGGGAAGGTTTTCCCGCGTAAATCGTGATCCTATGGGAATTTCGGGATAAAAATTAGCATTCCAGGATGTCAACTATCTACTTACCATATTTCATTCAGATCCGTTCAGTAGTTTTTAGGTGAGCGAACACACAATAACTTTCACATTTATAATATTATTAAAAAAGATTCTCAAGTCTCCAATTTTATTGGCTTAGTTGGAGCTGACAAAGACTAATCAAATGGACTTAAAAATAAGAGAACTCACTGAATGACAATTCTGGCCCTGAAAAATAGGTAGGTTTACAGTGTCGATATCCTTGCGCAGTCGCATGTTCTAAATACGGTAAGATAACTGTGGCTGAAGGATGAGAAAAGGCCAAAGAATTGGCATTGACATTTAGTAAACGTGGGAATGCTTCCAGTTTTTTGGTAGCCATATAGCAGCGAAGTGGAGGAATACTTTGACGCCTATATAATTTAATTAATTTATTTAGTCTATCTAATTTTATTAATTTAGCGGCGTATTTTCTTCTGACTTACTTTACTAATATCCTTATTTTGTGATACTAAGAGTACCTTAGTATCACAATCTTAGCCTACAGCCTTCCTTGTGAATCTGCCTATCATTATCAGGTGTATCATAATAGGTGTGATAGTTTCGAAGATTACACCGTTTAAGTTTAAACAAACAAACAAACAAACTTTCCGCTTTATAATAATATACTAGTAGTCGCGAGGGGCTTCGTTCCCGTGGACTTTATCACGATGAAAACATAACCTCCTTCTTTTGCGGTCGGGTAAAAAGTAGCCTGTATAATATAACCTGCCTCAAGCTTCAAGCCACTTTCATACCATCCAAATTCACCCATTTCTTTCGAAGATTAGCGCATTCAAACAAACAAACAAAGTTTTCCGCTTTATAATATATTATATAGATAGTTGAATATAAAAAAAAATGAAATGAAAAAATAAACCATAAAAATTGAAATTGTTTGAATGGCATTTTCTGTGAACGAAACAACATATGCCAGATATCCACGAAATTCTTATATAATTACTATCCGATTTTCGATATTGAAACACCATTATGAACTTTTAATTTCGAGCTCTTTTGATAGTCCAAAAGAGAGTTAAAATTGGTTTGTAAAGTGTGAGTGGTTTATAACGTTCGTTTGTTATTGATTGTATGGTTGATTTCATTGTTATTAAATTTGATAGCTTTCAGCTTTTCGTTTCATCTGCCGGCGCGGTGGCAAACCAATGCAGATTTGTTCTGACAACGGCATTATCTTTGTCGGAGCTTTATGACGTATGTATATACAACGTGTAATTTAAAGGGTATATACATACCAAGTGCATGGCTTCTTTGGATGATAACAAACGATATGGCAAGGGTTTTGTAATCCTAAGTCTACGTATGTAGAACTTATTGCAAATACCAATACACTGATGCCAGAGACCGAATTTTTCAAATTAAGAAGAACGATTAGAATTATTGTGTTATTGGCAAGTGACGTGGAAAGTTATTGACCCTTGTACTACTGTGACACGTTTGTTTTGATTGGTATTCAAGATATATATGAAACCGATAATTTGGTATCAATTCTTTGAGTCAGTTATTTTGAACTGAAACTGTGCATAGAGAAAAAGTTGCTTGTGTCAGAAGTCTCCGTTTTTCCGCTTACATTATAAACTACAATGCTACTGTGAGAGAAAAATAAATGAAACAAACAGAAATAGACTTTTGAACAAGGCAAAATAAATACAAAGCAATAATTAGGGTTATGCTGCATACTGTATGTAATGAACATCTAGTTCTTTGCGGAATTAACACTAGAAAGTTTTCTAATATGTAATAGTTATTGTATTTATTCCATAATGGGATTGTAATGTTTTCAACTGTTGGAATTCTGTAATTTTAGGTTCTAGAATATTATATAATGCGATACAAAACAGGTGAAATACTGTTTTCCTAGCTTGGCCAAAAATATGTTAAAGAGAGACAGTGCCGAACTCCTGATTGGTCGATTTGATTTCATTTTCATGAAAGTATTAGTTTACTATTTATTTATTGCCCACACTAACTAAAACTGTTTCCCACAAAACAGCAGTCAATAGTTGGGACTACTAAATAATCCCAGTACTAGTTATTTTATAATCATACGAAGTATTATGTGTAGTTATTAAACCGTTTTTTATTTAACATTGTGTGATGGATATTTTTTGTCATATATCAACTTCTGCATTATTCATATGTGATCGTATGACTGTATGTATCGTCCGCTTGAATCGTTATGAATTGCTCTCTGCAATTTCAATTGTGCATGGAAAACGTAGCGTTTATTACGATTTAACTCATTTGCATAGTAATGTATTGATGCGATTTAATAATATTTAAACGTTAATGGATTTATTTTAATAACCTTGTGTGAAATTCGGGATTAATGTGAAAAATCGTATTGTTTACATGTTTATTTTGTACTTTGTTGCACTGTAGTAGTATTATGTGTATATTTTATTTCACTGCCCATGGGTTACTCAGTTACTGGGTTATGGTAACAGTCGCTTTACGTAAAGTACTAGTACATCGTGTTAGACTGAGGCTAACCTGAACATTTATTTAGTTGTGAAAGGCAATACCGATGATAATACTTTCAGTTTATGTGTGTTCTTTCATATGGAACTAATTGTGCCAGTAATAGCGGTAATGAGATACTTGATATATGTTCAATGCATTTTTTATCACTCTAATTCTCTCTAAGTTGCAATTAAATTATTATACGGCGGTTTGATGAGGAGGGCGAGAGATGTAGGTATCGTGTCTTTAGATTTTTCATTTTTGATGTTTTCCAGCATTGTTTTTGTAGCAGCGGTGATGATGAAAATTAAAAAAAATAATTTTCATGCCTGTGTATGTGCATACATACAACCTTAAACTGTAAGTTGTGATTGAAAACACTCCTCCCATCGGTCAAAGCAAATCAAATCAATGATATCTTTCATATAGTCCTGCATGGGGACTTATAAAATGTCAAAAGTTAGAGCACAGTTCAAATTGGTCGTTTCCTATGAAGAAGAACCAAGAAATTTCAGGAGGCAGCTCTATTAATGGTTATTAACTTACATTATCTATGGCTTATGACTGTACAACTGTGTGATCTTGCATAACGTTTTGGCTGAATAAAGAATTTTCGGAACGTTTTTTTTTTTTTATAAAGAACTAGTAATGTGGGTAGAATTGACATTACTAGTAATCCTGTTAACCCCTCCAACGAAGTTATATAAAAAAACCACAAACCTCAACATTATTCTACAGCCTAACTCGTGCCTAATAGAGCAGTCTGAACTAAAACTAACGTCACAATGTGGTGCGAGATAACTGCTCAACTATGACAACACTGTCTTGTAGCAGATGTGGGCCGTTATGGATAGGGCATTTATTACTTATGCTTTCCTGGTACAATAGTACTGAAATGAACTTTACATGAAAACGTTTTGGGTATGATGTTGTTAAAATGAGATAAATCAGAATCAGAATATTTATTTCTGTAACATAGGTATTTTACATATTATAAACATACATATTTAAAGTTTTACGTAGATATATTTGGGCGCTATGCTTTGTCGAAACGCGTACATAAATATTATATCAAATATTATTCTTAATACTTAACAACTAAATCAAAACAAACAAAAAGTAAAATTGTATGTTTCCAAAGAAAGTTACTTTAAATAGGAAAAAACTTTTTAACAATAAATTAAACCACTGCTAAGCGAAAAAACGCTCCCGGCCCTGGTTCAATACATGGTCCGGAGCGAGGAGGCATGGGAAGCAGTCACCTCTTTCTGCGAAGCAGTTATGCAAACGAAGGAGGTGGCGGGACGTGCGAGGGAGAAGCGGGTCTTAAGGCCATCACAGCCCACGCACCCCAGCCGCCGCAGAAGAAGCTCCCAGCGTCGGGAGTCGCAGGATGAATCCCAGCCACCGCAGGCGCGGGCCTGCGGGCTGGCGAGCAATGGGTAGCTCACCGTCCGACTGAAACCAGGCCCGTGTAGACGGCGCGTCGTGTTCCACGCGCGCCTCAAAGAGTGTCAGCGAAATTGTCGAGGCCTATAAGAGGGCCGTTGCCTGCCAGGGTTGCGGAATTGTTCTAAAGAGTTACCGCGGCCTCGGAACACGAAGGGCTTATGGTGGAACACGGATGGGTTTTAGTCAGTAAATGTCTGACACACCCTCCAGCTTCGCCCAGAACGGGAGGCAGTCATTGGATGATTTTACATCCTTAAAAAAAGAGTTCTCCGGGTACTTCACCATCAGTTTCACTTCACATATGCATTGTGACGAGCTTATTGTGCTTGGTAACCATATTCAAGTAATCAAATTTGAACCCATGAAATATTATTATTGAGAAGTTCCGGTGGCCACCTCTGATCTTCATATCAGTCCACTTCACCAAATGGTGCTTTTCGAAATCAACTGCACAAGTTACTATAAAAATACTCAAATCGCTATAGGTACCTATAATATTTGAAGAGTTTCCTCGATTTCTCCAGGATCCCATCATCAGATCCTGATTTGATGACAATGGCACCACCTTTAAAGCATACCCTTCCAAACAAAAAAAAAGAGTTTTTCAAATCGGTTCAGCCGGAATATAAATAATTAAAATTGTAGAACTTAATAAAATGGAATAATTAAATAATGAGGAAAGGATTAAAAGATTAAATATTAAATTAAGATTAAATTTATTAAAAGGTTTTATGTTTTCATTGCTCCATACGTGTATAATAAAATAAATAACATTATTAAAATTTATTCTTTAAATAAGTTAAACTGCAAGAGAAAAGTTCAGCTTTATTTCTTGGGCCTCTCATATGAGGAAACTGAAAATATTTTAAATATTCCGGTTTAGTTTTACGCATTACTCACGTTACTTACGACTTTTTAAACAAACACACCCACACACTAACTCGCACACACAAACAGAAACGCATACACACGCACCATCACTTTCACACCACCTAGCTGTGCACTATATACACACATTCAATTACCGTACACAATCACACACTAAAAGCACAAAATGGCAAGAAACATTATTGTTTACATTTTTTTTAAGGCTTATTGTATTCAATTGTGTATTTATTAAGAGGGAATGAGCTGTATTCCGAGATACAGGTTATGACCTAGTTTGGATGCAGAGTTTCTAACAAAAACCATGAAGTACCATTAGGCGCTGTATCCGTATAATAAGACTGTAAACTACTTTGTGATTGTGTACGAAACATTTTTTAGTGAAATAAAATTTATTATTAATGACCTGCATGTTCCATAACACGGAGACGGCAGTCGGTACTCAAATCGCAGATGAATTTATTTTAATATTCTCATATTATTCTTGATGTTCGAGTAAATAGTGTTTTAGTTTTAATTTAAATGTTGGCCTACTTCCACAGTATTTTAAAGGTAATTTACTCGCCGCATACCGAAAACTACCTCTGAACGCTGTCGAATTGTGATGCGGTGCTGGTGACTGCTCTTACAGACGCGCGTGGAACACGACACACCACCGATCCAAGCCAGGTTCTTACCGGATGGTGAACTACCCAGTTACCTAATCCCTAGTTATCCATATTTTCGTACATCCATGTATAACCGCACGTTAAGTTTCGGATATTATAACGACCAAATTCGCGGCGTCGATTATGAGTTAGACGTCACCCAGCGCTACTTGTTGGCACCAACTATTCCAAAAGTAAGATGTCGCGTTTGTGATTACGTTGTTAGTTTGTGATTTACGTGCAGAAGAGGACTAGGGATAATCCTTAAATTGGGCATTTGCAAGATTTTCATGATAAAAAAAATCTTATTTCCGATAAATGCAGCTGGCAGTAGATTCCAGCTGGAATCAATACATTTTTTTTGTTGGTTATAAGCTCGCGTTTGACCACCACTTCACCTGATGGTATGATGATGATGTGTTCGGAAATGAAACACGCTTACCTAGAAGTAACCTATTCACTGTTGACTTAAAGACCCTCTGGTTATAGCTATCAGGAAACACAGACTCCGGCAAGTAATTCCACTCCTTAGCCGTAAGCACAATGAAAGTATTCCCAAAATGTTTGTACGTATGGATGGGATGTCCATCATGAAACGATAGCGTATCGCTTTTTGTCTTGTAGTCCGCTAGCTGTTCCGAAGTATTGTCTTGCTTTTGCTAGGACTCCCAACTTTTTTACTGTTAGTTGAGCCTTAGCCTCCATGAACGAACCGAAACTGAGAGTGGAATTTATTGCTACCCCAAGAAGCTCAATACGACCCATTATCGGCACGGTTACACTATGGAAGGAAGGAGCCGGCTGGAATTGGCTCCTTTATGAGGAGAAAAGACAAGCCTAAGTTTTGGTTGCATTAAACTTGACCAATCATCATCTTTTTAGACTTTTTCTAAATATTTGACGGGGATATCCACCCCGCTTATTCCACATCACTTTATCCCTCGGTTTCGTTCGCAAAGTTGTTTATTTATTCCTATTAACAAGAATTTGAAACGTTAGATTGATTGGAGTCTTTCCCAAATTGATAGGTGCATTCAGCTTACGATCGAAAAGGTATAGGTAGTATTTTTATCCCTTTCTAAAATATTAGATGTGAAAGTGTGGCTAATAACATTACGTTTGGGTCTCTTCTGTTAGCGTTGCTAAGTTTCTGTTAAACTTGGGTTTTAAACTTAGATTCCTAGTCTTAAAGTTTCGTTGTAACTTTTACTGAAGACACGTCCTACTCCTTAAGACATTAATGCTATTGAAATCATAAGACACTTGGAATGACTGGTGCCGAAAGTACGAAATCTTACTTTCGTCAATGTAGAAAATCATTTATCGCGTGGGAAGGTTTTCCCGCGTAAATCGTGATCCTATGGGAATTTCGGGATAAAAATTAGCATTCCAGGATGTCAACTATCTACTTACCATATTTCATTCAGATCCGTTCAGTAGTTTTTAGGTGAGCGAACACACAATAACTTTCACATTTATAATATTATTAAAAAAGATTCTCAAGTCTCCAATTTTATTGGCTTAGTTGGAGCTGACAAAGACTAATCAAATGGACTTAAAAATAAGAGAACTCACTGAATGACAATTCTGGCCCTGAAAAATAGGTAGGTTTACAGTGTCGATATCCTTGCGCAGTCGCATGTTCTAAATACGGTAAGATAACTGTGGCTGAAGGATGAGAAAAGGCCAAAGAATTGGCATTGACATTTAGTAAACGTGGGAATGCTTCCAGTTTTTTGGTAGCCATATAGCAGCGAAGTGGAGGAATACTTTGACGCCTATATAATTTAATTAATTTATTTAGTCTATCTAATTTTATTAATTTAGCGGCGTATTTTCTTCTGACTTACTTTACTAATATCCTTATTTTGTGATACTAAGAGTACCTTAGTATCACAATCTTAGCCTACAGCCTTCCTTGTGAATCTGCCTATCATTATCAGGTGTATCATAATAGGTGTGATAGTTTCGAAGATTACACCGTTTAAGTTTAAACAAACAAACAAACAAACTTTCCGCTTTATAATAATATACTAGTAGTCGCGAGGGGCTTCGTTCCCGTGGACTTTATCACGATGAAAACATAACCTCCTTCTTTTGCGGTCGGGTAAAAAGTAGCCTGTATAATATAACCTGCCTCAAGCTTCAAGCCACTTTCATACCATCCAAATTCACCCATTTCTTTCGAAGATTAGCGCATTCAAACAAACAAACAAAGTTTTCCGCTTTATAATATATTATATAGATAGTTGAATATAAAAAAAAATGAAATGAAAAAATAAACCATAAAAATTGAAATTGTTTGAATGGCATTTTCTGTGAACGAAACAACATATGCCAGATATCCACGAAATTCTTATATAATTACTATCCGATTTTCGATATTGAAACACCATTATGAACTTTTAATTTCGAGCTCTTTTGATAGTCCAAAAGAGAGTTAAAATTGGTTTGTAAAGTGTGAGTGGTTTATAACGTTCGTTTGTTATTGATTGTATGGTTGATTTCATTGTTATTAAATTTGATAGCTTTCAGCTTTTCGTTTCATCTGCCGGCGCGGTGGCAAACCAATGCAGATTTGTTCTGACAACGGCATTATCTTTGTCGGAGCTTTATGACGTATGTATATACAACGTGTAATTTAAAGGGTATATACATACCAAGTGCATGGCTTCTTTGGATGATAACAAACGATATGGCAAGGGTTTTGTAATCCTAAGTCTACGTATGTAGAACTTATTGCAAATACCAATACACTGATGCCAGAGACCGAATTTTTCAAATTAAGAAGAACGATTAGAATTATTGTGTTATTGGCAAGTGACGTGGAAAGTTATTGACCCTTGTACTACTGTGACACGTTTGTTTTGATTGGTATTCAAGATATATATGAAACCGATAATTTGGTATCAATTCTTTGAGTCAGTTATTTTGAACTGAAACTGTGCATAGAGAAAAAGTTGCTTGTGTCAGAAGTCTCCGTTTTTCCGCTTACATTATAAACTACAATGCTACTGTGAGAGAAAAATAAATGAAACAAACAGAAATAGACTTTTGAACAAGGCAAAATAAATACAAAGCAATAATTAGGGTTATGCTGCATACTGTATGTAATGAACATCTAGTTCTTTGCGGAATTAACACTAGAAAGTTTTCTAATATGTAATAGTTATTGTATTTATTCCATAATGGGATTGTAATGTTTTCAACTGTTGGAATTCTGTAATTTTAGGTTCTAGAATATTATATAATGCGATACAAAACAGGTGAAATACTGTTTTCCTAGCTTGGCCAAAAATATGTTAAAGAGAGACAGTGCCGAACTCCTGATTGGTCGATTTGATTTCATTTTCATGAAAGTATTAGTTTACTATTTATTTATTGCCCACACTAACTAAAACTGTTTCCCACAAAACAGCAGTCAATAGTTGGGACTACTAAATAATCCCAGTACTAGTTATTTTATAATCATACGAAGTATTATGTGTAGTTATTAAACCGTTTTTTATTTAACATTGTGTGATGGATATTTTTTGTCATATATCAACTTCTGCATTATTCATATGTGATCGTATGACTGTATGTATCGTCCGCTTGAATCGTTATGAATTGCTCTCTGCAATTTCAATTGTGCATGGAAAACGTAGCGTTTATTACGATTTAACTCATTTGCATAGTAATGTATTGATGCGATTTAATAATATTTAAACGTTAATGGATTTATTTTAATAACCTTGTGTGAAATTCGGGATTAATGTGAAAAATCGTATTGTTTACATGTTTATTTTGTACTTTGTTGCACTGTAGTAGTATTATGTGTATATTTTATTTCACTGCCCATGGGTTACTCAGTTACTGGGTTATGGTAACAGTCGCTTTACGTAAAGTACTAGTACATCGTGTTAGACTGAGGCTAACCTGAACATTTATTTAGTTGTGAAAGGCAATACCGATGATAATACTTTCAGTTTATGTGTGTTCTTTCATATGGAACTAATTGTGCCAGTAATAGCGGTAATGAGATACTTGATATATGTTCAATGCATTTTTTATCACTCTAATTCTCTCTAAGTTGCAATTAAATTATTATACGGCGGTTTGATGAGGAGGGCGAGAGATGTAGGTATCGTGTCTTTAGATTTTTCATTTTTGATGTTTTCCAGCATTGTTTTTGTAGCAGCGGTGATGATGAAAATTAAAAAAAATAATTTTCATGCCTGTGTATGTGCATACATACAACCTTAAACTGTAAGTTGTGATTGAAAACACTCCTCCCATCGGTCAAAGCAAATCAAATCAATGATATCTTTCATATAGTCCTGCATGGGGACTTATAAAATGTCAAAAGTTAGAGCACAGTTCAAATTGGTCGTTTCCTATGAAGAAGAACCAAGAAATTTCAGGAGGCAGCTCTATTAATGGTTATTAACTTACATTATCTATGGCTTATGACTGTACAACTGTGTGATCTTGCATAACGTTTTGGCTGAATAAAGAATTTTCGGAACGTTTTTTTTTTTTTATAAAGAACTAGTAATGTGGGTAGAATTGACATTACTAGTAATCCTGTTAACCCCTCCAACGAAGTTATATAAAAAAACCACAAACCTCAACATTATTCTACAGCCTAACTCGTGCCTAATAGAGCAGTCTGAACTAAAACTAACGTCACAATGTGGTGCGAGATAACTGCTCAACTATGACAACACTGTCTTGTAGCAGATGTGGGCCGTTATGGATAGGGCATTTATTACTTATGCTTTCCTGGTACAATAGTACTGAAATGAACTTTACATGAAAACGTTTTGGGTATGATGTTGTTAAAATGAGATAAATCAGAATCAGAATATTTATTTCTGTAACATAGGTATTTTACATATTATAAACATACATATTTAAAGTTTTACGTAGATATATTTGGGCGCTATGCTTTGTCGAAACGCGTACATAAATATTATATCAAATATTATTCTTAATACTTAACAACTAAATCAAAACAAACAAAAAGTAAAATTGTATGTTTCCAAAGAAAGTTACTTTAAATAGGAAAAAACTTTTTAACAATAAATTAAACCACTGCTAAGCGAAAAAACGCTCCCGGCCCTGGTTCAATACATGGTCCGGAGCGAGGAGGCATGGGAAGCAGTCACCTCTTTCTGCGAAGCAGTTATGCAAACGAAGGAGGTGGCGGGACGTGCGAGGGAGAAGCGGGTCTTAAGGCCATCACAGCCCACGCACCCCAGCCGCCGCAGAAGAAGCTCCCAGCGTCGGGAGTCGCAGGATGAATCCCAGCCACCGCAGGCGCGGGCCTGCGGGCTGGCGAGCAATGGGTAGCTCACCGTCCGACTGAAACCAGGCCCGTGTAGACGGCGCGTCGTGTTCCACGCGCGCCTCAAAGAGTGTCAGCGAAATTGTCGAGGCCTATAAGAGGGCCGTTGCCTGCCAGGGTTGCGGAATTGTTCTAAAGAGTTACCGCGGCCTCGGAACACGAAGGGCTTATGGTGGAACACGGATGGGTTTTAGTCAGTAAATGTCTGACACACCCTCCAGCTTCGCCCAGAACGGGAGGCAGTCATTGGATGATTTTACATCCTTAAAAAAAGAGTTCTCCGGGTACTTCACCATCAGTTTCACTTCACATATGCATTGTGACGAGCTTATTGTGCTTGGTAACCATATTCAAGTAATCAAATTTGAACCCATGAAATATTATTATTGAGAAGTTCCGGTGGCCACCTCTGATCTTCATATCAGTCCACTTCACCAAATGGTGCTTTTCGAAATCAACTGCACAAGTTACTATAAAAATACTCAAATCGCTATAGGTACCTATAATATTTGAAGAGTTTCCTCGATTTCTCCAGGATCCCATCATCAGATCCTGATTTGATGACAATGGCACCACCTTTAAAGCATACCCTTCCAAACAAAAAAAAAGAGTTTTTCAAATCGGTTCAGCCGGAATATAAATAATTAAAATTGTAGAACTTAATAAAATGGAATAATTAAATAATGAGGAAAGGATTAAAAGATTAAATATTAAATTAAGATTAAATTTATTAAAAGGTTTTATGTTTTCATTGCTCCATACGTGTATAATAAAATAAATAACATTATTAAAATTTATTCTTTAAATAAGTTAAACTGCAAGAGAAAAGTTCAGCTTTATTTCTTGGGCCTCTCATATGAGGAAACTGAAAATATTTTAAATATTCCGGTTTAGTTTTACGCATTACTCACGTTACTTACGACTTTTTAAACAAACACACCCACACACTAACTCGCACACACAAACAGAAACGCATACACACGCACCATCACTTTCACACCACCTAGCTGTGCACTATATACACACATTCAATTACCGTACACAATCACACACTAAAAGCACAAAATGGCAAGAAACCATTGATGTATTAAAAAGAGGAAGATATGTTACTCTCTAACATCGCAATCAGTAAACCTGGGCTCGGCGCACGAATACATGCACAGTAACTCACACATCTGTGTTCAGTGTCGTCATCAGTCTCAAACCTACAGTTACCGATAGACAAGGATAGAGATAGGAGACGGCGCTGTAGTGCGAGCGAAATCGCCTCAGCTGCCGAATGTTTGCGCTTATGAATGAAATAAGATTGCATGTATTAGGTAAGTACGTAATAAGTGATTCCATGACCCATGTCACTTATTTTTCTTCCTGGTGTAATTAAAACACTGTCTAGCTATACAAGAAGTCATTTTGATGCGTATTTATTCCAAAAAAATCCTCAATAACACGAAGAGACGAGAATTTCTTGAGCTGTGTGATCAACAACGTTCCGTACGCGACTGAGAGTGAGCGCTCGCCAACTACGGGCAATCACTTAGTTTTGTAGGACCAAACGCTGTGTCTAGTACCGTATCTTCCTCCTTTTAATATATCAATGCAAGAAACATTATTGTTTACATTTTTTTTAAGGCTTATTGTATTCAATTGTGTATTTATTAAGAGGGAATGAGCTGTATTCCGAGATACAGGTTATGACCTAGTTTGGATGCAGAGTTTCTAACAAAAACCATGAAGTACCATTAGGCGCTGTATCCGTATAATAAGACTGTAAACTACTTTGTGATTGTGTACGAAACATTTTTTAGTGAAATAAAATTTATTATTAATGACCTGCATGTTCCATAACACGGAGACGGCAGTCGGTACTCAAATCGCAGATGAATTTATTTTAATATTCTCATATTATTCTTGATGTTCGAGTAAATAGTGTTTTAGTTTTAATTTAAATGTTGGCCTACTTCCACAGTATTTTAAAGGTAATTTACTCGCCGCATACCGAAAACTACCTCTGAACGCTGTCGAATTGTGATGCGGTGCTGGTGACTGCTCTTACAGACGCGCGTGGAACACGACACACCACCGATCCAAGCCAGGTTCTTACCGGATGGTGAACTACCCAGTTACCTAATCCCTAGTTATCCATATTTTCGTACATCCATGTATAACCGCACGTTAAGTTTCGGATATTATAACGACCAAATTCGCGGCGTCGATTATGAGTTAGACGTCACCCAGCGCTACTTGTTGGCACCAACTATTCCAAAAGTAAGATGTCGCGTTTGTGATTACGTTGTTAGTTTGTGATTTACGTGCAGAAGAGGACTAGGGATAATCCTTAAATTGGGCATTTGCAAGATTTTCATGATAAAAAAAATCTTATTTCCGATAAATGCAGCTGGCAGTAGATTCCAGCTGGAATCAATACATTTTTTTTGTTGGTTATAAGCTCGCGTTTGACCACCACTTCACCTGATGGTATGATGATGATGTGTTCGGAAATGAAACACGCTTACCTAGAAGTAACCTATTCACTGTTGACTTAAAGACCCTCTGGTTATAGCTATCAGGAAACACAGACTCCGGCAAGTAATTCCACTCCTTAGCCGTAAGCACAATGAAAGTATTCCCAAAATGTTTGTACGTATGGATGGGATGTCCATCATGAAACGATAGCGTATCGCTTTTTGTCTTGTAGTCCGCTAGCTGTTCCGAAGTATTGTCTTGCTTTTGCTAGGACTCCCAACTTTTTTACTGTTAGTTGAGCCTTAGCCTCCATGAACGAACCGAAACTGAGAGTGGAATTTATTGCTACCCCAAGAAGCTCAATACGACCCATTATCGGCACGGTTACACTATGGAAGGAAGGAGCCGGCTGGAATTGGCTCCTTTATGAGGAGAAAAGACAAGCCTAAGTTTTGGTTGCATTAAACTTGACCAATCATCATCTTTTTAGACTTTTTCTAAATATTTGGCTCTGCTTCCAGTTGAGTCTGCCGTTTTTGTTTTCAGTTGGAAATCTTCAAAGGCGTCTGAAATTTTAGGAAATAGACCAAGGAGTGTGGGATTTTTCCTTCACTAAAATCATCCCGGTGATCAATACCAGCATATAAAATGGACCCGTTATCTCCAAAACGACCACTTCGGAACCGGCCTACGCAACGCATGTTACGTCACATTTCTAGGGAGACTCTAAAAGGATAGTTGAATCAAATACAGCTTCGTACCAGTATTTTACATAAAACGACTGCCAATGTGACTGGTGTTAGATTTCAGGCTCCTGTCTATCCTAACTATCGTCCCTTCATTCCATCAATCTACGTTAGATACTTTTTTCGGTGGTAAAATCATCTAATTACTCAGTCAGTACAGAGTGTCAGATATGTACTGACTAGTAGTACCCTCTTCCTTCAACTGCCCATATATTCCAAGGCTGCGGTATCTCATTAAAACATTCTCACACCAGCAGGCAATGGCCCTTTCGTCCTTGGTACGTTGGCTAGCGTTGCTTAAAGACCGTCTTATGTGGCTGTTTTCATTTAGCCATGAAGTCCTACCACTTATTAGATACAGAAAGATTTTCATTATTGTTAGAAGATACCAGGGCAGCATTAACTGTTGGTAGTTGGCACGACAGTCGCGTTCGAGCGCCTGCGGGCAGCTGCACTGAACACAATTGAAACAAGTGGTATGTTGGCTGAGAATATGGCAATAGACACGTGGTATTAGTATTAATACTAAAAGTAATATTGATCACGTGTTTTTATTAATTGAGATTGATTAATCAAAGTTTACAATTTGCGTTAGGTAAAGTTTCTTAATAAAATAACACGTGTGTTCATTATCTTTAAGACGATAACCGACCAAATATTTAAACCGTACTGTATAACCTTACTACCGCTATGTTACTTTTTTCAATTTCCTAATAAGTAAATAAAGGAAATCGCGGATCTATTTTCTTAACCAATAAGCAACATTTTCTCATTTATTCTTCAGTAAATTGTTAATATTTATTTTATTGTAATATACATTTTTAATAACTAGTCTTTCCTGCACTTTTTTAAATATTTGTGTAGATAAGTCACACATTTTTAAGCCGTGTGGCAATTGTCATCAGAAGATGCTGCATACATGTACCTTTATATAATAACATATATAAACAATAACATAAAATATTGAAACAATATGTTACATGGTCCTAAAAGCATGCATCCAACATCCCCTGATTGTTTATACCTTTGTTTATGCACGCAACATTCCTGTTACATTAGGATTCTGACCGCCATGTCCATTCAGTCGGCGGTGTTATTGGCAAATGGCAATGCTGGCTGATTCCGCCATTGTCCTGATAAATACAATGATCACGGATTCCGAATATTAACGTTTTGAATACGTTGTAATTTTGCAATTAAGAATGTTAATTTTTGGTCTCGATGTGTGTTTTGGATTTGCGGATTGAATTAGCGTGCGTGTAGTACTTATAAAGGTTTCGTTAGATTAAAAAAAAATGCATTGTATTTCATGGTATCTTATAATTAGGTCGTCAACACAGAATCAAAAAACAATTAAGCGGACCGCAAAACATTTACCTCTTAATTAGCATTAAACTTATCTTTAGCAAAGGGCGCAGACAAACCATTATCACAAAGTCAACACGCGATTCTCAAGAAAAATGCCGTCCAAAATTGATATCCCGAATAAAAAGCAAGGTAATCTACGGAGATGGCATTGTGGTCTCTCCGTGGAAAGTAAAGAAAACGAATTTATAACCAACACAAAGGACGTAGATAAGCCGCGAGCGAAAACAATTCGAGATGTTGGAAAGATAACAGCGCTACGGGTTTTTGTAGAGATTTTCAAGTTTCGCGCAAAGTGGAAATCTCTATAATCGCGTCGGATTGTGACGGCCGCCGACGAACCGACGGCAATGCATCTACGCTGATGGATTTTTGCTTTTATTGTGATTATTTTGGTGTTTTAAGGCTATGTTGTCGTGAAAACTGGTGTGAATACCGATATGTACTTACAATATCTATCAATTTCAATCTGTTGGTGTTCTCTGCTCTTGTCACTTTTATGTTTTGACTTAAATGCTTTCCAAGTAAGAGCTGGGGTTCCGGGAATGTTCTAATGAGATACCGCGGCCCCGGATCACATGGGCAACTGAAAAAACACGGTGGGTTTTTAAATAGTAGAAGTCTGACAGTTCCTTTCTTCCGGAAATAAATATTTGATCTTATTTTGTATAGTAAAGTAATATCTTTAAAATAATATCTATTTATCACTTCTACGAAGTTAACGTGCGTAGTTTTAATTTGAAATCTAAACTTTTTGGCTTTACTTTATTTATTAAATCTCCATTAATACTTTTGAGAGGTACCAGGGAGCCATGATACGGTAGAAGCCCTGTTAAAAGTCCACTCTAGCAGTCGTCGGGCTTAACAAGAAAAGTTTCGAGTTCAGTGGACTTGCGAAGATATAACGAACAACAAGTATGTTCATAATAATATGAGATGCATTTATAAGTAAACACACAAATGGTTAGTATCTTGATAACGTATCTTGGTATTTAATGTTGACAACTGAGTGGATGCTTAAACTTACATTATTATTACTGAACTAACAAAACACTAATAGACTCCCAAAATCTACCACGATTGCCTTTTAGAAAGCTGCATCATTTATTGAGTTTCTAGTGAAACATTTCACTTTAAACCTAAGTCTCTTATCTACTCATTAATATAACATCAGTTGATACAACGAAGCATCCCTGTAAAAAATAGCGTCACATTATCACAAGCTAAGCATTTGGGAATTTCATCATTGTGCGTACGGCTTTAATTTTGCGTACGGCTTAGGAGTGAAATTCTCTGTCGGAGTTTGTGTCTCCTAATAGCTATAAGCTATAACCTGTGGTCTTTCAGTCAAGAGTGAATAGGCTACTTCTGCGTAAGCGTGCTTTATATTCGACCACATCATCACTTACCATCAGGTGAGATGGTGAGGTCAAATGCGAGCCTATTAAAAGCTAATCTTGAATTTATGCGCCATATTTATAAATAGCTTTTATATGGCTTTTTTGATGAAAAATAGTGTTTTAAAACAAAGTGGTGAACTCAGCACATAGTTAGGTATTATGTAATATCATCAATCGCTGAATCGAGGTATTCCTCGAAGCGCTACCATTTTGAAGCGCACCTAATGAAGCGCTCCTTTTTTATTCCTCGGAGCGCTCCTTTTCCGATAACATGGTATCGGGAGCGCTACTAAAAGGACAGAGTCTGTTACATTGTTCTGAGATCTCAACTACCGTTTAATAAATAGCAATAGGATAATCGCTAATTGCAAGACTCTTGCGAGACTCTCGTTTGGGCAACACTACACTGCATGATAAACTATTATTCTTAAAACATGACTGTTCTTTGTAACAGCGTAAGAAGCCCGTGAGTACCTACCTACCTATTCTTATTTGTACATAAGAAAAATGCAGAGCAAGCATCCGCCATTTGTCAGGTGGGAAAAGTTTAAAGACTTGTTCACACGGCAGAAGTAAGTGAGATAAGTTTCAAGCGTTCCTGAACTCCTGGTGTCAACTTATTTGCATTCGTGTTTTACTTGACGCGTGTGAACAAGTTCTAAGTGGCACTTAAGTATTGGTTTTACTTCGGATTGTAAGTTAGAAATGGAAGTTGGATGTTGGTTATGATTTTCAAAAGCGATGATTGTCTGATATTACTCTGAAATCGTCTTTAGTTTTAATATTACAGTAATTTGAGACCTTGAAGAAGTTTCTTACATTTAAAGTTATATTTGGAAGACTTTACAAAACAGAAACTTCAGTCTTTCACACTGGTTTTGGATAGCACTAAAAGCTTTTTGATTGTTTTCAAAAGTCTTACCTAATAAAATCCGATGTGTTCTACTTACAGCCTATTTATTACATAACAACTAAAGCAGAAATATCTCGCTACAGTTTCAAGACGCTTTGAAGATATGACCATGACATTTTCAAACAGCGGACATAATATTACTCATTATCATAATTTTCTCGCTCAACCACTGCACAAAACGCGTCGTCAGATCTGCGTGATTATGCCACGTACGTCATGGTGGTTTCGTAGATGTGTCACTGAAACTCCATACTGTCCCAACTGTCATTTGTAGACCTTTGACCTATGAACTCAGGGCTAAAAATAACTGCCGCATGCATTGATGTATTAAAAGTAGGAAGATATGTTGTTGTGTACACAACTTAACTCCGAACATTTAATTAGTGTTAATAATGCCAATTTTGAGAGCCCTGACACCCATAACACAAGTTTAATCTTAGCTTGGGTGTCAGTGATCTATAACTCAGTGTAAAGCTACAATTTATGAGATGAAATGTTTTGTTATTAGTGAGTAATGACTAACCACATGTAAATTGTAAACTGGAAATAAAGATTTATTTATTTATTTATTTATTTATGTTACTCTCTAACATCGTAATCAGTAAACCTGGGCTCGGTGCACGAATACATGCACAGTAACTCACACATCAGTGTTCAGTGTCGTCATCAGTCCCAAACCTACAGTTACCGATAGACAAGGATAGAGATAGGAGACGGCGCTGTAGTGCGAGCGAAATCGCCTCAGCTGCCGAATGTTTGCGCTTATGAATGAAATAAGATTGCATGTATTAGGTAAGTACGTAATAAGTGATTCCATGACCAATGTCACTTATTTTTCTTCCTGGTGTAATTAAAACACTGTCTAGCTATACAAGAAGTCATTTTGATGCGTATTTATTCCAAAAAAATCCTTAAAAACACGAAGGGACGAGAATTTCTTGAGATGTGTGATCAACAACGTTCCGTAAGCGACTGAGAGTGAGCGCTTGCCAACTACGGGCAATCACTTAGTTTTGTAGGACCAAACGCTGTGTCTAGTACCGTATCTTCCTCCTTTTAATATATCAATGGCCACATAGGTTTTTCATTGTCAGCCAACGCTATCTAAGGTCGGTTCAAGGATGGGTAAACCTCTTAATATTTCAAGAATCCTCTGTGCCTTGGAAAGCACGCTATGTCGTTGGACTTAGCTGTCATTTGTATAACTTTGACAGTCATTACGGGAAGTCATAAGCTAGAACATCTGGTACCAGCTTTGCCAAAGAACAGTTTCGTGCTGGGCTGTATACTTCGATCAACAATACCAACTAGATAAGGTCACATACAAAATCAAAGCTAAATGCTGTCCGCGTGAATATGTACTTATGCGGCTACTAAAGCAATAAATTACTCCTGTTACTTAGAAATGAAAAGACATTGAACAAATATCATTTAGTGTGAAATCAACCTTAAGTGGCATCTGATAAAGTACATTTTCCCGTTATTGCCTTGCGAGCTACAACGTTTTGTTTCGTTTCAAAAATTTGCGCGTGTATTGGCCAACCTTGGCCAAACATTTGTAGCGGTGGTTTAAAGTCGGTAAATTTCTTCAAAATTTGATATTATTAATTTGTTGGTTTAAAGCTTAAAATGTAACTTATTCTACATGTACTTACCGAAAGTAAGACACTCCGGCCGTTAAATTGCTTTTCAGGGCATTATTTTTGCAACTTTTGAATACACATTGCGACATTGTGAAACGTGTTTACATTGGCTGTGTATCAAGCGAACTAAACAAAATAAGAGCTCACTTCTCAAGTGCGCTGTTATTTACCGAGACGTATTTTTTGCGCCGACCCGATAAAATATATAGTTGGTATTGTTGATCAAAGGCTGTATAGGTCAGATAGACAGCCGGTTCATAATCCCACACTTTTTTTTCGATGGAAATAACATCAAATGACTCGTTCCGCTCTGGGTGGAGCAGTAGGGAGTGTCAGACTTCTAATGACTAAAAACCCACCTTCAGTTGCCCTTGAGGTCCGGGGCCACAGTATCTCGTCAGAACATTCCCATAATCCCAGCAGTACTCTGTAGTGCTAGAAACAGACCCAATTAAGTTGGAATAAGGCAGATTGGCAGTTCTGTTCTACTTAGTTTTACCCTACAATCCAATCTCGATAACTTTTCAGTCGTCGACTATCTTGGTTTGTAATTTAGAAGTTGTTAGTTGTGCGAACGTATGCATTAATCTTAAGTACTTGGTACGCAGCGTCCAGCAATAGCCACACGCACCAAACTTGGCAAGTCATTAAGCCAGTGTTTCAAACTAAAATTACTCTAAGTAATAGAAGAGATCATACATGTAAATAAAAGAAGTCTAACTTTGTACAGTTTTTTTTATTAGTTTTTAATATTAAATTTTTATCACTTTGAACACTTAAGACTGGCGGCATTGCCGCGTTGTGTGGCAATGCTTAACCTCTGTCCAAGGTAAAAGTCATCCCTTGGGTCACGCGAAGTGTCAACTAGGTGTCTGGATAGATCTTTAAATAATGTGTGAGCACTCGGACCCCACGACCCCAAGGTTTCAACCCCAAACGGCTTGAAAATATAACTACCAACAGGGTTATTATATTTTCGCCGCTTGAGGTTCTCAGCCGCTGCAGCGGCAGCTCAGCACAGAAAGACGAGCTAGGAAGATGGGATAGTGCAAGAGTATCGACACAAGTTGCGTGCCATCCGGTCTTTCGCCATCGTCGCGTGCCAGGCTATTGGGTTCTAATACAGCTGGAACGCCGACAGTGACAAGAGCTCGTCGGGTAATGTCGTTAATATTCGCGTGCCATGCTATGCGACGACCTGCGCTGTGGCCGCATGAAAGGCCGTGGTGACCGAGGCTGTTGACAACTTCGCCGTAGTGGCAGCGATAAGCAGAACAACAGGGAGCACCTAATCGAAAGGAAGCAGCGAGGCGGAAAGTAGTATCATCGAAAAAGGTGCCTATGTTCGATGACGGTAGTGCATGAAGCCAGAGACCCGATTCCCATTCACTCACAGCCAGCAGGCGTGCACGCTCTGCTGCCGAAGCAGATGTGGCAATAAGGTCACTCTGAACTGCTCTACAGAGCAGCTCATCCCATCGCCTCTGAGATGATGGGTTATCGGGTGGATTTAGGTTCGGGCAATCGAGTCTCCGGGTATCTATAGTCTCGGTGAAGCACAGTTCTTTGTACAGTGCATGACTTTACAAAGCTCTTAAGCAGGAATGGGTTTTGAAGACCAGTTATTTTCTATCCTGTAAATTGTGACACTAGGCTTCGATTTTATCAGAAGAACAAAATGCAACTCCGGACGCAAGCAAATCACAGGGTTGGTTTTAGATATTACGAGTCTGACAGGAAAAAACAATTGACAGTGTGTGTACGATTTGCAATGCTTGCTAGCTTTGATAAAAAAAAAATGGTTTATAGGCTTGCGTTTGACCTTAATCTCACCTGATGTTAAGTGATGATGTGGTCGAAGATGAAGCACGCTTGCCTAGAAGTAACCTATTCACTCTTGACTTAAAAACTCCCAGGTTATAGCTATCAGGAAACAAAGACTCCGGCAGGGAATTCCACTCCTTAGCCGTACGCACAACGAAAGTATTCCAAAACGTTTCGTACGTATGGGTGGGATGTCCACCATGTAACGATGGCGCATCACCGTTTGTCTTGTAGTTCGATGATGGAACGGGCTTGTTGGAATTAGACTGTGCAATTCCATCGCACACTCCTCGAAATGTAACCGATAGAAAACTGATAGGCTTGCAATCAAATCATATACAATTGGATAGACTATACTGCTATTTCATTTCATATATATATATATTTATTTATTTCTCCTCACAAATTACAAGCTAACAACAGTGAATCATAAATGTACATCTTATATTACACCTTGTGAGGAGCTGTGTTAGGCATAGTAATGCCTGAATTACAGATCACCAGGTCCCCACCCAACGGAAAAAACAAAGTATACAATAAAACATTAATTTAAAAACTATATTTAAACATGCTCCAGTAGAATTATTTGGAAAATACAAAGTACGAGGAAAAAAAATTAAACATACAATAATATGAAACAAAAATTAAAACTAAGTGCCTAATTTGAATATGAGTAGAGTGAAATTATTACAAAGTAGAATGATTATCATGTTTGTATGTGTGTGTGTGTGTGTGAGCGTATAGATGTATTATATTGAACTTTTAGCGCTCCGCAGCTATTACTAACATTATACTTAGTGATATTTATTATGAAAATTGGTTATTTTTTGTTTGTATATGTAGTAGATGATGCCGATTACTGGAACTTCTGTAGTATCTGTAGAATGGTGAAGGGAGCTTAATTGACTATACTATTAGTGAGACTACCAGTCACCACTATTGTTAACTTAACAAATTAATCTTAGATCTGAAAAGCTTTTGTGTTGTTTGACAGTTGAGGTGCAATTAAGATGTCTACCAGGGTATCAGATTTGTTTAGGGGTCAGTAGACAATAGATTTGAGAAATAGAGTAGAAACAATAATTATGAGCTGTTGCTCAGATCATTGTTGTATTAAAGATCGATATTTCTAAGAGTGTTCTTACGGATATAATAACTCCCTCGTTGGCCTAGTGGTCGCAAGCTCGACTGCCCTGCATTGAGTCCTAGGTTCGCTTCCAGGGTCATGCAGTCACTGTTCTACAGAGGGGAGCCGGGACTAACGACTTGTTGTGCTTTCTAAGGTACGATATCTCCTCGAGCTCAAACCCATCTATAGACTAACCTCGGCAAGGTTTGTTTAACTTTGAAAATCGGTCTGTGTGGCTGATAACAAATGATCGTGCTCATCACACAAACATTTGTACAGGGTGGGAATCGAACCCACGACCTTGCGCATACCAGTTAGGGCCACTGACCACTAGACCAACAGGCCTGTCAATAATATACAGGGTTAATTGTAAAACACCAAAAACCTCTCAGGACTATGTTACTAACATCATAATCAACAACTTCTGTTCTATGACTTTTAAAAATCGTCGGGGGGGGGGGGGGGGTTTCATGGGGGTCCCCCCATGAAAATTTGAGAGCCGTACTACTTGTAGTTTCTGAGAGTTCGTGATTAATCAGTGAGTGGTATTCTTCTCTTTGTTTTATGTTCATAAAGTCCATCCAAAGGTTGTCAGAAAGATATCGCTATCAGCGATAAGACCGCCATTGTAACCATAAGTTGAGCAATATTCGGAATCAGGTGTGTTTAAATTATTGGTGTGCACTAAAAAATATTCTATTTATCTATCTAGTATGGTAATTTATAACACTAAAATTCCGTACAACACAAAAATTACAAGTTCCAACGCATTTTTTTTAGAAAACTGATCCCTATTACGTTAACTCATCTCTTAGAATAATAGTACGATTACTATGACTTATGACGTCACTATATGTCGATGCGTCATACAAAGAACGCCCGGACAAATCCTGCTATCAATTTTATGAGCCACCAACAGCTTGCAGTCAGGTCCCAGAGCCTACTACGGAACATGAAAAGGGGTCTTTAAGTCAAGAGTGAATATGTTACTTCAAGAAAAGCGTGCCATCTTTGACCACATCATCGCTTACAATTAGGTGAGATGGTGGTCAAAGGCCAGCCTATTAACAAAAAAAAAAAAGATTTCTTTAGAAAAGTCAAGAACGACTATTCTTACATTTATATACCGACAAAGAAAATGAATCACCGAAATACATTTTACGCGTATAACTTCTGAAAAACTACACAAAATTGGATAATTCTTCTTTTTTGTTTTCGTTATGGGTGTATACATACCAAGTGCACGGTTTCTTTGGATGATAATAAACGATATGGCAAGGGTTTTATAATCCTATGTCTACATGTGTGAAGTATAATAGAAATTTCAATACATTGATACCAGAGGCAGAATTTTCAAATTAAGAAGAACGAAGAGAATCACCGTGTTATTGGCAAGTGACGTGAAAAGATATTGACCCTCGTAGTGCTGTGACACGTTTGTTATGATTGGTATTCAAGAAACATATGAAACCGATAATTTAGTATCAATTCTTTGTGTCACTTATTTTGAGCTGAAACTGTGCATAGAGACTCCATACCAGATGTTGTCTTCAGCCCCTTTGGATAGATATGGGGTTTCCGTTACACGTTGTATAACCATAATTTAAAAACAAATCATAGATATTCATGCAGTTTTTGCCAATGGATAGAATGATTCAAGAGAAAGATTTATTTATACATATAACTTTTCCATTTCTATGTTATTACTTCCATATGTAAAGCTTTTTTTATACCCCCTAACAGTATTTATTATTTCCAAACAAATATACATAATTATGTACTAAAATACTTATAATACTGTTATAATTATCCCAACGAGCACATTAGTGGAAATTGTAGCCTATTTTGTTACTTTTGGCTGTAAAATAGCGGTTAAAGGATTCAAAAAGCAGTTCAAAGTTGCATATCTGCATCCGTAAACGTCTATAGCTATAAAAGTTACTTAAGGTGCTATAAGCTGAATCAAATACTGCCCTAGCCTTCACAGTAGTCCACGGTAGAACTCATTTACCACTTACACCTTTATATGAGAGTTACGAAGGTAATTCTGCCACTCACAGCTGTACAGTGGTTTCCATTGTAACATTTATAGGTTATAGTTATAGTAACCACTATTATACTACTATAAGTTTCATTATAGAAATAATAGAAACTCTTATGCATACCATAATTACAAAAAAATCATCAGTGTAACTTAGTGCCTTTAGTAGCAATAGTCATTCCTTGCAGGCTCAATCCATTCGCCATTTTACAGCCGATTTTTGTAACTATTATAAAACATTTAATAAAAATGGATGCTAAACGAATAAGTACGTAACTACATCTTATAACCTCAAAAACAAGAAAATAGGAGCTTTTTGTGGCTGTGAGTTGCACTAGGGTAACAAAAATCACTGGAAGCGTTAGAAGGGTGAAAATTAGCGCTATGATTCTCAAAAGGGAGTTATTAGAGCTAAAACTGCAGGTTATGACTACATTAAAATGACGCCATGATTTTTTAAGAAAACTTATAATTCACTTGCAAAATTGAGTTGATATACATTGGTTTTTCAGTTAAATGTGCATTAAATGTACCGGTAAACAATCGGCCACTTGCAAATAGTAAGTTATCGACACGTAAAAATACGGAAATAAAATTTATTCTGTATAACAAATAAAAAATATCACATATCATTTGTTAATTTTTTAAATATCATAAAAGCGCGTTAAAAATACGCGAGAATTATCTTATATATCTACAGTAAACTGGACAGCATTTTAAGTATCTTTATATATCTTGCTAATACAGAATACAAACTTTTACTTCTTTTTGTTTTATTTTCATGATGGCGACGAAAACACTTTACCAAAATATTACAAATAATGTCAACTGAAGATATACAATAAAGAACTATAATCAATTCATTCGTTCAAAGTAGTTCAAAACCATTTAAAAGTAGCGCTATGAGAGCTTTAGTATAGCATTAATAAATCGTTATAGCTATTAAGGAACCTTTATGCAACCGTTGTGCAAGTTAAATGGAACTTTAGGCTGCATAAAATGGCGCCCAAATAGCGCTAAAGCGGCTGCTTTAAGTCTGTAGTAGACGCTCTAGCGCCTACGTCTATTACCATAAGTAATAATCGGATACGCTCCAAAGCCCTAATGCAGCCCATTTGTGCTAGTTGGGTATACTTATAATATATGCATATTATAGTAGAGAAAAGCCGAAAATTTAAAAGATATGTACCTGAGTAATTTGATGATAATTATGATGGCTACTTTTTATCCAGGACTGCCCACGGGTTTCGGGATTTACGCGGGAAAAACCTCCTACGCGAACGAAGTCACGGGAAGAAGCTACTAAATAATATTCTTCTTCGTCGTTCCCTCACTGCTGAGGATCGTGAGTCCGTAGATTGTCAACAGCACGCCTCCATCGGTTTCGGTCGGTGGCCCGGTGCAGTGCAACGTTGACGGGGATACCCAGCTGCTCGGATATCTGGTCCGACCATCTCTTCGGGCTACGGCCTCTCAGTCTTTTATCCTCCACTTTACCTATAGACAGTCTTGAAAGACTAATGGTGTACACCATTAGTCTTTCAAGACTGTCATTGCTCCTGCGAGCAATGTGGCCAAAGTATTTTAGGACTTTCTGTAAGCAAACCTGAGACAGTCGCTGGGCTTCTTCAATGTTGAGTTCAATTTGTGCGGTGAACTGTCCAGGGAATTCTTAGCAAACGGCGCCAACACCACATTTCGAAAGCGTCTATTCTTTGTCTGTCCGCTGCTTTTAATGTCCATGTCTCTGCCCCATAAAGAAATATGGGAAATACGAGAGTGCGGACCAGGTTTTTAATAGCTATTAAAGACTTGAAGCTTGAAGCTAGAATAAACAAGACTACCTTCTAACCTACTTTCATTCTAAAAGTTTTTTCCAAAAAGTTCTTAACTATTTAAACTATCTTGCGTGGTACCACCAACTTTGATGAAATACAATTTTTACTTTCATGAATAAGTACTTCCTTGCTTAAACGTTGATCCTGATTCTTGTAACACAAAGATAGTTATTTTAGTTGGGATGTTCACTCATTGATTTTAACATAGAGTGAATTACTATATTAAATCTAGTTTTTCTATGTATGGACAATAATAATGGTAAGCACAGTATTACGCATGAAGGAGCACAACATTATGTAATGATCTAACAAATACCATGAAGGATGGTCAATCGATTGCTGTGTATTATAAGACTTTCTTGAAGAATATATTTACGACAAAACTGGCTGTTTCCCGCGACTTTGATCACATAAATTTAATATCTAAACCTATCCACTTACAAACTTTCATTTTTTTTTGTAACAATTCCCAAAATTGCCATGTTTAGATACATAATAATACAATATAAATAATACCTTATAATGGTACAATACCTTATTTTTGTTATGTTATCTTGCATGCACAATTTTTTATTCTTGTATGTACATGTTTAAGCAAATAAATAAATCTAATCTAATCTAACTTAAGAAGAAGGTTTTCGCAAAACAATCAAGTTCCCGTAGTAAACCAACTACGTTTGAGAATATACGCCACACTATCCGTCTTTAGATAGTCGAGTTGAGTCCAGATTTATGTCTGTATCCAAGCAACAGCCCATGAGCCAGTGATTAATTGTAATATCTATATTTTATGACAATATGTCGGCAGTATGGGGTTTCATGACCGTTTGGAGTCAATTTACTGTAGTAAATATTTTTTTTGTATACATTTAAGATGATGATTTCGGAGCTCGTGGTTATACAACGTGTAACGGAAACCCCATACCTATCCAAAAGGGCTGAAGACAACATCTGGTATGGAGTCTCTATGCACAGTTTCAGCACAAAATAACTGACTTAAAGAATTGATACCAAATTATTGGTTTCATATATTTCTTGAATACCAATCATAACAAACGTGTCACAGCACTACGAGGGTCAGTAACTTTCCACGTCACTTGCCAATAACACGATAATTCTTTTCGTTCTTCTTAATTTGAAAAATTCGGTCTCTGGTATCAATGTATTGGAATTTGTAATAAGTTCTACACGCGAAGACTTAGGGTTACAAAACCCTTGCCATATCGTTTGTTATCATCAAAAGAAACCATGCACTTGGTATGTATATACCCTTTAAATTACACGTTGTATAATAATAGCTTCATTGGTCTGTCTATATTCAAGGTTAAGCAACATTTGCAGGGTTAGACTGTGTATGAGGTGATCATCTAAACATTTAAAGATATTTCTTTGCCTCGGAAAGCCTATCATTTATACAAAATGATATTATTTTTTCAAGAAACGATTGAACCACCAATTTGTTTCCCAAACATAAACAACGTATACACCAAAACTTTCTTAATGAAACGGTACTTTATTCTTTATATATTGAGTTCATTAGTTGCTCCTGATAAAACAGCTAGACGTCATTGCTGGGTATAGCCTGCGGCTGATTAGGAGCGGTTTTTCTCCGCTGAAAATAAGTATATTATACGGTTACGTGTGGGAGTTGCCTTGTGTAGTATGATTGCCTGGTACCAATGTCGTTTATGGGTAGGTGAAAATTCGTTTCTTTACAGTCTTAATAAGTCGAAGGTGGGTTGATTGCATAACGTACAAATCTCCTACTTTATTGAATGTAGAATATTGAGGGATATTCAGGTTTTCTTAATTTTATTTTTTCTCTTATCGCTCTGGGTTCGGAACTAAAAACCCACCATGTTCCTTAATGTGCTCTTTCGTTTTGCAGCTGAGGTAACTTGTTGGAACATTTCCGCAAACCTGGCTCAATTGACCGTATCGAGCCCCAACAATGCTGCGGATTGCTGTCTGTCAGTCTCGGCTGAGTCATGCCTGGAACCTGACGGGCCGTTGTTTCAGGGGAAGTATTCAGGCTTAAATTTAGTTTTATACTGATAATGTCATCCTACTGTTGGGAAAAGGCCACTCACCATGATTTCCAGGTGGTTCTATCAAGGGCCAAAGTAAACCACTGGTCGCTGAAGTGAAATGATTTCATAAACCATTGCACCATTAGATAGTTATATTTTTATTTTTTTTATATTCTTATTGCTATTCATATTTTTGGGAGTATGTTTTCGAATGTCCGTAAGGATTGAGGAGCCACATCAGATTTTTTAAATATGATCTCACCATTATTTAGCAGCAATGTAGCTTATTTTGCAGGCCGAATTCTAGATTTAGCAGCAAAATATGTCACTAGTTATTTTAATGCAAAAGTGGCTCCTCAATCTAAACGTCTGAATTGAGGAGCCACCTGGAACTCGTTAAGTAATAGATAAATATTTATGAAAATTTAGTATCATTTAGTAGTAATTTTGCATATTACCGTCTAAAAATGTAGCTTCTGTAGCGCTAAAATGAAAGAAATTACAATACTTTTAATATGGCTCCTCAATCTAAACTCAAGAGGTGAATTTCTATTGGATGTGAGCGATCAATTAATATATTCGACATAATGATCATTTAGCAGGTATTGTGTTTGTTTTTGCAGTTTAGGAATAAAATAGTAAAACAAAGTAAATTTTGTATATGAACGCATTTTCTTTGGCTCCTCAATCCTGACGTTCTAATTATATATGTTTGACTGTAGCCACCTAAGATCTCAACGGAATCTAAAGCCAGAGATACTAACATTTAGCAGAAATGTCTGCTAAATATATCTGCACAGTTCAGCAATGTATATATTTTGGATTCTGAAAAAACAATACTTAACTATTTTCTTGTAAATTCAGTGTGTAGGTTGACCATATTATACTCGTATTAATGAAACCAGGATAAGTAATTTATTAAATTTATATTATCATAACAGATTATATGTGTGCGTGTGGATTGAGTGCTCCTTTTTATAGTTAAATATATTTTTACGAAATCAAGAAAGAATTTAAGAAATAATTGTGAAAACTTCATGGTGAAGATAAAAAAAATTGTGAAACCTATGGTGAGAAAGTCATGGTCAATTATCTAGAACACTCAATCTGCTAGTTTGAGAAAATACTGTAACTCATGTTTCAACATATATACTAGATATATGGTTAACATTTTTATGTGGAATAATTGTATTGAATTTTTGAAAACTATTCACAAATATTCAATTTATTTTAGCTATTCAGTCAAACATATATAATTAGAACGTCAGGATTGAGGAGCCAAAGAAAATGCGTTCATATACAAAATTTACTCTGTTTTATTATTTTATTCCTATACTGCAAAAACAAACACAAAACCTGCTAAATGATCATTATGTCGAATATATTAATTGTTCGCTCACATCCAATAGAAATTTACCTCTTGAGTTTAGATTGAGGAGCCATATTAAAAGTGTTGTAATTTCTTTCATTTGAGAGGTGACCGCCGTGACTTGACCGCGCACTAACTTACTTTAACTACCTCCGTGTTATTTAATTACAAAAACGCAAATAAAGTGCATAAAACGGCAATAAAACTATACCAAAGTCACCACCAATTTACGAGTGCTAAATGTGTACATTGTTACTGTGAAATAACAACGTTAAACCTATGTGTGAACAGTTTTAAGATCATGAGTGAAATAATTTAAAATGCTCGCTCGTTTTGGACTTTGACCCCATTCGCAAGACAAAGGAAGCACCGAGTCCGCTACTATCCGTCTAATTAACAAAACACTAGTGTGTTTGGTATAATCAATAGTCGGCATACTCCGCAAATTATATTGCTGTTCATTGTGGCGGTGTAATTTTTTATATTTTTTTATTAATTTTTTTTTATTTTGTTTTATTTGTAACTTAATACAAACAGCTTAAAACTCGTCGAAAATGGAAAGAACTCCGCCAAAAAAATGCTTAGCTCATGGACAATCACTTTCCGAATCAGATTTGACATCTGTGATATCCGAAAAAACAGACGTTATCAACATAACAGTTCGGAACAAGCGTCAACGCTTAGAGGATTCTCCAAATAAAGAGGTTTACACTGACTCATTCTCAGTATTTAATACCTTCAAGTCGGAGCTACTGGAAATGTTGACAAAATGGAAATTCGAGCAAGAACAGCTGTTCACGTCATGGAAATCTGATCAAGACGCCATTCTCTCCAAACTGGTGTACGATGTCTCGGAACTTAAAAAGCAATGCCTCACGATCCAGAATACAAACTTAGAAATTGAGCGAGGTATGTGCTTTATAAATAAAAACCACGAAGATATTGTTAGCAAGGTATCAAACTTCGAAAAAGAAAAGATTGCAAATGCCGAAAACATCTACCTTTTGCAAAAACAGATACAAGATCTTCACTTTCAGTCCCGCCAATCAACAGTTGAGTTGCGCAATATGCCGACGAAAGAGAAAGAAAAGACTGAAGACCTAATTACTGCAGTGTTGAGCGTGGGTAAAGCCGTTAGCATGAATCTTCAGGCTTCAACTCTGCGAGATATATACCGCATTCCCGGGAAACCTGGCTTATGTAGACCGATTGTTGCTGAGTTCGGATGTGTCAAGATCAGAAACGAATTTTTGGCAAATGTGAAAAGATTCAATAAAGAGCGTTCGGTTAATGACAAGTTGAACACTCAAGTAATTGGGATAACTGGGGAAAAGAAACCTATCTACGTCGACGAGCATTTACCCCCCACCATGAAGAAGCTACTGTATGACGCCCGTCAGTATGCCAAGGCCCGCAATTACTCGTGCTGGTACTCCAATGGAAGAATTCTCTTGCGTAAAGACCCATCTGAGAAACCGATTCAGATCAAATCAGAGAAGTGCCTCACTACGTTGCAACGTCAACAATGACTATTTAATATGTTTAATAACTTTAGTGTTCTCTATAATTGTGCATCCATTGACTATTCCATTATTATTCTCATTACTTCTTATTTTACTCATTGTATTTTTCTGTCTGTTGGCCTGTCACTTAATTTACATTTAGCAATAAGTTTTAACTATACACACAGTTTCACTCAAACTAACACATACAATGCGACAGTCACTTTGAATTTAAAGACTTGCGATTTCATGAGGTCTCAGTATCGGCCATCTAAGATTATTTTGTTTCAGTGTATAAAGCACACTAAGATAATAACTATGTTTTTGCTGCTTCCCTGTCAAAACTATGCCTATGCGTTGCGTGTTGGTTACTCATTTTTTACTTGGTAATCAATGGCTAATATAAATCAAATTTCTAATGAATTAGATAATTTGTCTGTCGCTGAATCTTTTGTTTGTCCTCCGGAAAAATGCTGTGATTTCATCCAGATGTCTAGTGGTAACCTTAACATAATTCATATTAACATTAGAAGCATTAGTAAAAATTTTGATCAATTCCATGCTATGATTTCTACTACCAAAATTGAGTTTGATCTCATCATTCTGACAGAGTGCTGGCTACAGGTGTCGGGACCTGTACCTAATTTACAAGGTTATTCATCATTTGCAACAGCTAATAATCCAATAAAAAATGACGGCGTAGTAGTATATATTAGGGAAGCCTTGCAATCATTAGCAACAGAACCTCCGATCCGGGACGCAAACTGCATCATTTGTTATATTGGGACTACAGCTGTAGTTTCAGTTTACCGCTCTCCATCCTACCATAATCCAGAAAATTTCTATAATAGTCTGCAAGGCGTGTTAACTTCTCTTCAATCTTACAGTAACATCATTTTGATCGGCGATTTGAATATCGATATCAAATCAGGTTCCACTGACCGGCACGCAAGTGAGTATTTAACGTTCACTTCTACTCTTGGCTTACTCCCAGCACACTCACTTCCAACCAGGATTAACAACTGTCTGGACCACATAATGCTTAAAACCAAAAAGAAGTCTACTGTATTGGTCCTGGACTCTCACGTTACTGATCACTTGCCCATCTGCCTGTTTTTGAAACTCAATTCCAGATTAGGATGCCATAGGCACCCGACTTCACTTAACTACGATTATGAAGGTATTCGAGCGGAACTAAATTGCTCAGACTTTAACGCCATCCTTAGTATAACAGACCCCAATCATGCAACTAATATTTTAATAAATGATATTCAAGAAGTTATCTCTCATCATACCCAAGTAGTACGAATCAAAAAAAAAACCAAGTTTTAAAACCATGGATGTCAGCCGGAATGATTAGATGTCTACAAAACCGCGACAGAATGCATAATAAAGTCAGAATAAATCCTGACGACACAATTCTTAAGATATCGTATAAACGGTATAGAAATTTTTGTAATTCTCTTATAAGGAAACTGAAACGTACATATGAAAAAGAAGAACTTCAAAAAGCTAAAAACAACCCTAAAGCCACGTGGAAGGTGATTAAATCAATAACAAGCACTAGTCTTCAAACCCGGTCACCTCGTGAACTTCTAGAAGTCTCTGTTGATGAAAAAACATCGGTTAATCTAGTAAATAAATTCTTTGTTAATATTGGTAAAGATCTAGCATCTAAAATCACGGCCACCAGCACAGTTTCAACTCCAACTCCTACACAATTAACTAATTCCCTTGTAATTCTTCCAGTGGATGAGGAACAAGTAGCTAGAAGTATTCATGACCTACGTAGTGACTGCGCTACTGGGTGGGACAAAATCCCAGTTAGGGTTCTCAAAAACTCCTGTAACTCCTTAGCCCCTGTCATCACTCATATTTGCAATTTGTCCATTAAGACTGGAATATTCCCTGAGGCTTTTAAGAGAGCTGTAGTACGCCCTATTTATAAGAGTGGGGTTAGAGATCAGGTCACAAACTATCGTCCAATATCTGTATTGAGTTCACTCTCGAAAATTCTGGAAAGAATTCTGAACAATAGTTTAACGAACTTCTTAACTAAATATAAACTAATAGCTCCGAACCAATACGGATTTAGATCGGGAATTTCCACAGAGGATGCCATTATTGCTTTTACCAACAGTCTCGTAAACAAGCTCGACAGCAATCTCAACTGTTACGGCATCTTCTTGGATTTAACCAAAGCTTTTGACACCGTCTCTGTCCCCCGACTTATATCAAAGTTAGAAAGCTTAGGAGTACGAGGTCATCCTCTAAAACTGTTTAAAGACTACCTTAGTCACAGAAGCCAGTGTGTTCGGATCGATTCCGTTACAAGTGAATATGAGGAACTCAGTTTTGGCATCCCGCAAGGTAGTATTTTGGGTCCCACTCTTTTCCAAATATACATTAACGACCTATGTAAGCAATCCATCACGAACTGCGAAATTTTCTCGTATGCAGACGATACTGCACTTCTTGTGTACGATAAAAGCTGGGAGCAAGCTAGGATCAGATCAGAAAAAACGATACGCATGATCAAAGAATGGCTGTCTGCAAACTTATTAACTCTGAATCTCGAAAAGACGAAAATACTTAGATTCCGCCGACCCCAATCACCCGCACCTCCTCTCTCATCTACCATAATTAAAGCCCACACTTGCCCTAATCATCTATCTTGTAAATGTCTGACGCTTAACGTTGTACCCAATATAAAATACCTAGGAGTGATTATAGATGAAAAATTGGACTGGTACGCACATATCGACGCCCTGTGTTCTAGAGTTAGAAGATTGATATATATTTTTAAAGAACTGAGATATTCTGCTGATACCGAGACTTTGACCCTGGTGTACCTCAGCCTATGTCAATCTATCATTATGTACTGCATTCCGGTGTGGGGTGGCACTTACAAAACCGCAATGCTCTGTGCTGAACGCGCACAACGAGCAGTACTGAAAGTGATGCTCTTTAAACCAAGAGACTTCTCTACTGACCAGCTATATTCTGACGCACAAATCCTCACAGTCAGACAGCTATATATCCTCCGTTCTATCCAGCGAAGACACCGTACTCTTCCTCTAGACAAAAACCTACTTCAAAGGCGCAAAGGTTTTCCAGTATGCAAAGCAATCCCTTGTCGATATGCATTTGCAAGTCGTCAATTTTTAGCACAAAGTTCACGTATTTATAATAAAATTAATAAAATTATTTCCATTTATAGACTCACCACTCACGAATTAAAAAAAAAACTTAAGAACTGGCTACTTCTTATATCTTATGACGAAGCAGAAAAAATATTGTGTATCGAAACTTAAATCTATTTATACTCCTATGGAATCATACTATCTCTCATTCACACATATGAGCACATCGTCGCCCGCGCACGCACGTACACACACCCACTCACACAAACACAAACACACACAAACCTTCCAGACACTCATAAACACACACACAACCTTCTTTTGCTGTTCACAACAGAAATATTGTAACCGAAATGTCACGGTCGTATTATTTATTGCCAATGCCGAAATATCTCCGACTCCTAAGATACAGGTCTACGTACCTAGTTTAGGTGCCGGAAATCTGACACTAATTTTTAGATTTGCTGTACAACCTACTGTTTTTCTTTTCTCTTATGTATTGCGTGTCTTTTCTTATGTACAAAATAAATTTTATCTTATCTTATCTTATCTTAGCTACAGAAGCTAAATTTTTAGACGGTAATATGCAAAATTACTACTAAATGATACAAAATTTTCATAAATATTCATCTATTACTTAACGAGTTCCAGGTGGCTCCTCAATTCAGACATTTAGATTGAGGAGCCACTTTTGCATTAAAATAACTAGTGATATATTTTGCTGCTAAATCTAGAATTCGGCCTGCAAAATAAGCTACATTGCTGCTAAATAACGGTGAGATCATATTTAAAAAATCTGATGTGGCTCCGTCAATCCTTACGGACATTGTTTTCGAGTGTCACTAGAAAAGAAATTGCAATGAATTAACTTTTTATTTTTTCACTGCCCGGATAATAAATATCTACGAGCCAATAAACTAATATCATTATTTTCACACACAAAAATACTGTCTAAATGAACTCAACCCACAACAATATATTACATTAAAACAATAACGTCATTGACGTACACAAAACCGGTAAAAGGCGGTAAAAACCGGTAAACGAAGCGTAATAACTGAACGCTTGTGGCACAAAGGGAGACGTCGCTACATGGCTTTTATGAAACTGCTCTAGGCAAACTGTTTATAATGAAGAAAATATAAATTTTCGGATTATCACTATAAAGAAAGTCTGATGACATTTCGAATCGGATTTTACGTAAATATACGGTTTATGAGAACTTTGATACGTCATTGGTGGCACATGCGCATAATTTAATAAAACCACAATCAAAATCTCGTCAGCAAAAATATTGATCAAAATTATAATGATTTTGTAAGTATTGCTTGCATAATTTTGATGTAAATTTATATAACATTTCCTGGCCTTTTAAAATCATATACATAGAAATGAGAATGTCGAATCAGCCCAAGAGGGCCCATTCACACCATGTGTTTCGATTGTATCCTTGAATTTTACGTGTACTTAATATGAAAGAGACAGTGAATCGGTTTCTTAATCGAAGGACTCTGTCGTCATTTCAGAAGAAGCCAGCATGAATACGAATATCGTATGATTATGTCACGTTGGCACTGATAGAAAATGTCTGTAGGTACCTCCTTGGGTTTTATGCAGTCCTGGTAGCATAACATGGATTTCAGATTAGATAATATCTAGTTTTTATATCCAGCTTTTTTGTTGAAATTGCTATGTATGTAAATGATAAATAAATGAAATAAATAGCCTTAAATGAAAGGTTATCTAAATGTAAATCGATGATTGATGCCAAATCCTTATTGGCCTAACTTTTGGGCAATCAAGTTGTGGTGCAGTTAGGATTTAAGGATTTAATTAATTTAATTGCCCCAAATGCTTTCGCCTTAAAACCGAAGCATTAAGGGCAATTTTTGCATGCAAGTCTCATCGCACATGTGCGGTTCGTTCGTTACCTTTGAGAAATTACATTAGCAGGTCCTAAAAGGCTGTTTACATCAGAAGGGATAATTGCTCCATACATGATAATCATAAAAGATAAAGGGTTAAACACATGCGGCACTTATCCTTACATATATGTAACAGTAGGTGAATATTAATTACAACAGGGCTTGGTAGCTGTTCGCATATCCGTAAATACGAGTATACAACACCAGGATACCAGAAAAAAACTAGACATGAATTGTTTGCCCATTTTGTTTTTGTTTGAATGTTTGAAAATTATCAGATAACTCCCACTCTGAGTGGAGCCAAGTGCGAGTTGGACTCGCGCACGAAGGGTTCCTTACCATTATCTGTAAAAAATGGCAAAAAAATCACGTTTGTTGTATAAGAGCCCCCTAAAATATTTTTTATTCTCTTTTAAATATTATTTGTTATAGCGGCAACAGAAATACATCATCTGTGAAAATTTCAACCGTCTAACTATCACGGTTCATGAGATACAGCCTGGTGACAGACAGAGAGACAGACAGCGGAGCCTTAGTAATAGGGTCCCGTTTTTACCTTTTGGATACGTAACCATAAAAATAACAAAGGAAATTGACATTTCTTAATTTTGTTTTTCTTAATTTCCATAGGTTCCAGAGGCTGGTCCGTGTACGTGGCCATCTTTTTTTTTCTCTGGGTGGGAAAATCATCGAATGACTTCTCCCGCTCTGGAAGCGGAAGGGAGTGTCAGAATTCTACTGACTAAAAACCCATCCTGTTCCTTCAGGTGCCCTTAAGTTCCGGGGCCGCGGTATCTCGTTAGAACATTCCCGCAAACCCCGGCAGGCAATGGCCCTATAGGACCCCGTCACTATTGCTGACAGCTCTTTGAGGCGCGCGTAGAACACGACGCGCCGCCGACCCGGGCCTGGTCCTTACCGGACGGTGAGCTACCCCTGCGCACCGTCCGCAAGCCTGCGTCTACGGTGGCCGGAGATCTGCACGCTGGGGCGTGAATAAGAGAGAACAAATCAAAATTCGTACGTACCTAACAGTCATTACTCGATAATCAGAAGCATGAAAATTGGACATGTAGTCTTGCTAAAGGGTAACACCAAACCCAGGATAAGTAAGGGTTATGGAGGTCAGTTAAGCACTCGCTACTTGTAAAATACTACTACTCAGCTGCATTTATTTTTTCCTGCTATGCCAAATCCACCTAAAGGCTGTCTGTAAAAGATCGCTTTTGTAGTTGACACCCTTTGTAGTTGTACAGTAAAGAGTATATCTTTCTACCTTTAGTTTAGACTGGAATCCGAACCCAACATAGGAAAAGGCTGAACAGATGACTTTTGAAATTAAAATGGTTACACTACTTTATTATTAAGAATCAAATTGACACTTTCCCTATTAACCTAGCACTGTTCTCCTAAGTCCATGAGACAGTTCAATAGCTGGGGTGCACACACGAATGATTTTCAGTTCACCATACATACAAGGATTGTCGTCTGCAGTAGTTCTTGACTAGGAATGCAGCCATCTTGATCACTGTGAAAGGCAAGATCAATGGAGGCCGAAGGAAAAGTAATACTAAAATATAAATTATTAGTAAAAAAAGATAAAATATTTGCTTTTTTATTATTTTCGTATTTCTCTCAGCAAACTGATTTGATACCCATATAATTCCTTGGGCCGTCCGCCATATTGTAATCGATCATCCAAAGTAAACTTGTATGCAGGTTGGGGACATACTCACGAACTAACAAAACATGTTAAATTAAAGCTTAAAACAAAGATATATCGCCGAATATTTAAAGACATTTATTTAATTCATCTACGTGCATTTAAGAAAAACACAGTTTTTAATGAATTTTGTGTTGTATTGAATATTGTAAGATGATTGTGAGTGATTTCATTTCATTCATAAAATAAATGCCTAACAATCAGCCAGCTACTTTTCCTGGTACTTAATTGACTTGGTATTTTGTAATAATATTTTATGTTAGTTAATTATGTTCTATTAAAGTATCTTGACCTGGCACTCGAGATTGTCGACATGTGGATAAGATAAAGATAAAGATAAAGATATTTTATTTTGCAAATACGGGTACAAGTCATGGTGGTACATAATATAAATACAGAAACAGCCATATTTTGCCAATTACAAGGCATGCAAAAGTACAGAGTTTACATTTAAAATATTATACTATTCCATTACATTATATAATTGGATGGGATGTGGATACAGCAATCATTATGCAGATGGTGCCATAATATGCCATTGGCTGTGACGACTATCAAAGGCCAAAAATCTCGACCGATAAACACCTAAGGAGGCTCTCGTTGAGCAGCTGGATCAGGGCTCGATCCAGATAGCAATACCCTTAAACTTGGCACTTATAGTACGGAAGTTCTTCTCTCTGGAGTCCTGACGACTCGAAACCCTATTTCCATCACTGGTGGGCTATTATTATTTATATATTTTTCATAATCATATATAATGTGTATATTTATTACCTATCAATATGTATTACCTATACATTTTAAATAAAAGATATACAGAGCAATCACCTAAATTTTTTTATTATACCAATGATTGTTACTATGAACATATTGTACTTCAATGAAACATTCAAATTGTGTTTAATTACGAGTTCTTAATATAATAATTAACTATATTTCTGTAAAGGATATGCATGCCTGTAAGTGCCTAATTTACATAGTATTTTATCGTAATTATAATGACTAATATCATAAATGTAAAAGTGCGTACAGATCAAACACTCATCAGACCAATACAAACAGATCACCAGACCGACTTTTAATAATATCTTAACACGCGGACATACCCGAGCTCAGAACCTAGATTTAAACCAGCCGTGAAGCAAAACTGCTAAGACAGCTATCCGATTTCTTTTAAAAGCTCCAAATTAGCGGAGACAGAGACGATGTTCCAGTACAATCCTCGTGTCGACCAACGAATCGGCTAAACTGTCGATCACATCATGACAGGCGTTTGTTTCATCGTCGTCTTGTCGTGTTGGAAACAGACTGGTCTCCTAGTACAAATAAAAAAAATTGGCCAAGTGTGAGGCAGACTCGCCCATGAAGGGTTCCGTAGTAACTGAAATAATATAATATATGTATATTTTCGTCGTCTTGTCGTGTTGGAAACTGACTGGTCACCTGGTACAAATAAAAAAAATTGGCCAAGTGCGAGTCAGACTCGCCCATGAAGGGTTCCGTAGTAACTGAAATAATATAATATATGTATATTTATTTGACAAAAAAAACCTTACAAATTTCTTAAAACTAGTTTATTTACATTTTTTACAAGTACGCTAAATAACTTCGTTTTTCATAGTGTTTGTATGAATTACAAAGTTATATTTACGGTTTTAGAAAATATACTGTACCGCAAAAACTGCTGACCCGATCTCATTCAAAATAATTATCGTTGAAAGTTTACATTAAGATCTACAGACATATATTTTTTTAAGATTTTTCACTCCATTATTTTAGAAGTTAGAGGGGGGGACACATTTTACCACTTTGGAAGCGTATATCTTTTAAACGATTAATTGTTTGAAAAAGTGGTTTTAGAAATCTCAATGTCATTTTAAAGACCTGTCTATAAATACCGCACACGTATAGGTTTCATGAAAATAAATATTTTCAGTTTTAGTTCCATGTATGGGGAGCCCCCTTTATTTTAAATATTTTTTTTTTCTTAAAATCGGAAAGCAGTTTACAGAATACATCTACCTACCAAGTTTCACATGTATAGTCCTAATAGTTTTGGAATAAAATGGCTGTGACATACGGACGGACGGACGGACAGACAGACAGACAGACATAACGAAACTATAAGGTATCTGTTTTTTGCCATTCGGCTACGGAACCCTAAAAAAAGGGGTTGTTGTCAGTTATTCTTGTTCAACTGAGAGAAATCCTGGCGGCGGTGGGGTGAAATCACCAATACATACAGGGGGGCTCCCCCCTTTATTTTAAATATTTATTTATTTTTTCTTAAAATAGGAAAGCAGTTTACAGAATACATCTACCTACCAAGTTTCACATGTATAGTCCTAATAGTTTTGGAATAAAATGGCTGTGACATACGGACGGACGGACGGACAGACAGACAGACAGACATAACGAAACTATAAGGGATCTGTTTTTTGCCATTCGCCTACGGAACCCTAAAAATAGGGGTTGTTGTCAGTCATTCTTGTTCAACTGAGAGAAATCCTGGCGGCGGTGGGGTGAAATCACCAATACATTCACAAATTGAGGTACCCGAGGTCAATCCCTTCATTTATCAGTCTAGAATCCCCATAATTGTACGCTAAGCGATGGCGTTTGGTTCCTATTACAAATAATGTATTTTTTTTTTCAATCACATAACTTTTTTGTTTTTTCTAGTGACAGGGACATGTAAACCTTAATCCTAGGTTCACTTATATCCAGCAATGATGTATTGCATTAAAAGTTGAAAAATATGTCATTATTTATGTTTGACTTCTAGTCTAACTGGATGCACGGTATCCTCCAAAACTGGTATCTGGTTCTAGGCTTTTGGCTATCCATAAAGACTATTAAACTCATTGATGTATTAAAAGGAGGAAGATATGTTACTCTCTAACATCGCAATCAAACAAAACCTGGGCTCGGCGCACAAATACATGCACAGTAACTCACACATCTGTGTTTAGTGTCGTCATCAGTCCCAAACCTACAGTTAACGATAGACAAGGATAGAGATAGGAGACGGCGCTGTAGAAAGAGCGAAATCGCCTCAGCGGCCGAATGTTTGCGCTTATGAATGAAATAAGATTGCATGTATTAGGTAAGTACGTAATAAGTGATCCCATGACCCATGCCTCTTATTTTTCTTCCTGGTGTAATTAAAACGCTGTCTAGCTACACAAGAAGTTTGTGTCATTTTGATGCGTATTTATTCCAAAAAATCCTTAAAAACACGAAGAGACGAGAATTTCTTGAGCTGTGTGATCAACAATGTTCCGTACGCGACTGAGAGTGAGCGCCCGCCAACTACGGGCAATCACTTAGTTTTGTAGGACCAAACGCTGTGTCTAGTAACGTATCTTCCTCCTTTTAATATATCAATCAATTATTATACTATTGTTATTTAGCGACAAGATCTTCAATACTACAAAACGAAATATTAAAACTTATCCTTAAACAAGAGGTTGCTTCGCGTTATTAAGAAACATTTAGAAGTACTTGAGATTCGTTCAATATCTTTTAAGTAAACTAAATTAACATAACGCAAAACTATGCCACCCTTTCTTGTGGCATTCTAAGCAACGTTAAGACGATAATAGTAGCTAAAGCGACTATCCTAACATAATTTGCCCTAAAATGTAGGGTATTCTGAAAATTCGTGGTGCGTTCACATCAAAGAAATAGTCGAGGAGCTTGTATCTTTGCCCGTTTGATATATTGTTGTCGAGCGACATTTTTGGGCACAACTCTACAATGAATGTTTGTTAAATACATAGCGTTATTATTTTAAAACTACATGCTGTGTCCGCGACTTTGTTTGCTTAAGAGGTTATTACCGCGTAGCCTTTAGGTGGCCTTATAAACTCCTTCATCTTCCAGGGACTTTCTGTTCATCAAATCATTGAGCTCCTTTAAGTTTTAAATTGAGCTCCACGATATTTGATAAATGCTTGCACTGTTTGGTCAGGTCCCCTCGAAGTTGTGTTGTTCTTTTCTCAAAAGATAAACAGTATGGATTGTATGGACTTCACCTCTGAGTTTGTTTCGAGGTTTCTTATCTGGTTTAAATTTACAAAAAAAGACGTTTAAATGTGTATTTATTTACACTTCATCCACATAGGTATAAAGACAGACTAAATGCCGTAGACATTCAACCATGAGTGGTGAAGAGATAGTGTGGGAGGTGCAATTTGGTGAAAAGCGAAATTAACAAAAATATATATAAAAAAAAAAACAAAAAGCTAGTACCATAAAATAGAAATCAACAAAAATAATACTTATATAAATATCTAAATATGTTTAACTGACTGACTGACATAGTGATCTATCAACGCACAGCCCAAACCACTGGACGGATCGGGCTGAAATTTGGCATGCAGGTAGATGTTATGACGTAGGCATCCGCTAAGAAAGGATTTTGCGAAATTCCCACGGGATCGGGATTTACACGGGAAAATCTTCCCACGAGGGCGAAGCCGCTGGCACAAGCTAGTATAATATATGTATATATATATGTACATAAGAGGTAAATGAAAACTAAATGTGTAAATTCTGCTTATTGATGTAGAAAGTAGATCCACAATTTCTTTTTAAATGCACTGATTAGTGACTGTTAGCCGTCCTGATCTCGAGAGGAAGTACATTCCAGATTCGACATTTTTGTTCATTTGAAGCAGATAGGCATATGGTGAACTCAGACCTAGCCGCACCGCAGTCTCTACAGTCCCCGCAGTCATCGCTTTTTGTTAATGGCCTCGCACATCTATCCGCGCCGCAGTCGCTGCAGTCGTTCCCGTCAGTGTTGCCAGATTTTTGAAAGCATTATCTATCCGAAGATTTAAAAAATCTGTATAAAATCTGTATTTGGTATTGGTATTTTGCTCTTTTGTGTAATTATATCTGTAGGTGCGGATGACGTCATCAGCTGCGGCTAGGGGAGTTCGGTCGTTTCAGGGACTGCGGCGACTGCGGCGCGGGTAGGTGTGCGAGGTTGCATAGAACTTCATATAAAGAATTCGAATGCAAAGACTGCGGCGCGTGCGGTGCGGCTAGGTCTGCGTTCACCATTATACTCGTATTTTGTAATGCTTTTTGAACACATACTATACTGCTCACATCAATCTATATAAATTAATATGTACCGACAAAAACTGTATTTAAATCATTTTCAAAGAGATATTAAAAAGTAATAAAATTGACACAAAGAGCTAAATATAGCTATTTTTAACCGACTTAAAAAAAATTCGTCTTGAACCTTTTTTTTTTTATGTATGTTACCTCATAACTCGGAGACGGCTGGACCGATTTGAAAAATTCTGCATTTGAAAGGGTATACTTTCTAGTTGGTCCCATTGTTACGAATTCAGGATCTGATGATGGGATCCTTGAGAAATCGAGGGAACACTTCAAATATTATAGGTACACCTATAGCGTTTTGGGTATTTCTTATAGTAGGTACCTTGAGCAGTTGCTTTCGAAAAGTACCATTTGGGGAAGTGGAACTGATGATGAAGACCACAGATGGCTTCCGAAACTACTCAATAATAAGTATTTCGTGGATTGCGATTCGATTATAAATTAACGGCTCTGCATCGGGAAAAGCAATATTTTGTAAAAGGTGATAAGTTGTTGACATTATGGCTTTTGTAACTAGATAAATTACAAACCGACCCACTAAAAGCGTGAAAAAAATTTTTTTACAAAAAATAGAACCGACTTTCATATCAAAACACTACAAAGCCAAAAATAACTTTAATTTCGGAAGGCGGTGTGAAGAAAAAGAAAATCCAAAACCAATAACATCTTTGAGTTATATATATTTAGATTTAATTTAAGTCTCATTTCAGATGCTCTGTGAAAACAACTGCTTCAGGTTATATAAATTATATTATGGAGCTATTCTTCTACAAGAATAAAACGGTTGCGTCCAAAACCTTGGATAAATAAAAGTTCGTCAACCAAAATTGAGTATGAAAGGGAATCTTCAAGTGCTTCAAGTTCAAGTGTTCAGATACAAATTACTTGTTTATGAAGCTGTTTGTAATAGCCTTTTTCCAAGTTGTAAAATTTTACCGAGCAGCCACGGTTCAAACAAGGATTCCGTAGCAAGGGGGAGCATGACTAGAGGAAATGGGGATAAACGTGATAAATGTTCCATTTAAAATGCGGAAGAATGATAAATGTAACTAATGGAATATATTGTAGGAACCTCAAGACAGGTATTCAGTCTGATAGGCAATTTTTAGGGTTCCTAACCCTTAAAAAAAATCGAAACACTGTAGAACAATTTTTTGTCCGTCTGCCCGTTATTCTTATTTTCTGTATTTTATAGAAATGGGTTGAGATATCAAACTGAGTGTTATTATCAGATACTCGGGTCAGTCTCTTTCAGCTGTAAAAAAAAACTTGATCAACACGGCTAAAAGAAATAAGCACATACCGCTCTCTATATCATGCATTATAAGACCTATATTTTGTTTACACATGTTAAAAAATTAATTAATAATTTCTAATTCCGATGATTTCACAAGGGAATCAAAACCTCAAGTATCGTGGTTTTGTAATACTAGGCTTAGTAGCAAGTTTACTGCAACAGCTCACAGATTCAGATCAGCGGGCCTAGACAAAATCCATTTTCTGTAAGCGTTAACGCCAACGGAAAAATTAAATTGTATGGAGTTGACATTTACTAACACGTGACAATCACGTGACATGTGGTTAGCAAATGTCAACTCCATACAATTTAATTTTTCCGTTGGCGTTAACGCTTACAGAAAATGGATTTTGTCTAGGCCCGCTGGGCTCATGCCGCTCAATAAGTTTGGATTTTTAATGGAAAAACTAAATTCGGAGTCTGTGTTTCCCGATAGCTATAACCTAGGAGTCTTTAAGTCAAGAGTGAATAGGTTACTTTTAGGTAAGCGTGCTCCATCTTCGACCACATCATCACTTACCATCAGGTGAGATGGTGGTCAAACGCGAACCTATTCTAAAAAAAAAAAAAAGAAAAAAAAAAAAAAAAAAAAAAAAAAAAATCACCAAATTGTGAGGAGTGTGACACAGTAGAAGATATAATACATCTATTGACGGATTGTGTCAGATTTGAGTCTGCAAGAGAGGAATTGTTAAAAGAGCTCGAGATAAATGGGTACGATGTTGGAATGTTCCATCATATTTTGTCGACACCTAACTATAGAGGTGCCCATAGTTTAATTAAACTTGTTTTGTTACGATTTACTGTATAAGGTCCGATGGGACTGATATGTGATAAACGTTCCCAAATAATAATATAATATTCAAAGCACTTATAAAAAACTTATTTAAAGATAAATAGCAAATTAGCCTTAGTAACTACTTCTGTAAATTTGTATAAAATGTACCTACATATACTGTTTGTAATAGTACATATATTATCTCAATGTTTGTTTATAATATTTTTGAGTTTTGCTATTAAGTTCGTTCGCATGTTCTAAATTTATATAAGTTAAACAGGGAAACCTATTATTAGCCATACAAAACTGTATTACACATATTTTATCATTCGTTTAATGTATCGCGGTTGGTTTTCTAAATAAAATAAATAAATAATAAATAAATATTCCACAACTTTTCACACAACGCCATCTAGTCCCAAACTAAGCAGAGCTTGTGGTATGGGTACTAGACAACTGATAAACATACATATATATTTCTAAATACATACATATTATAGATAAATTACACCCAGACAAAGAACAAATGACCGTGCTCATCACACAAACATTTGTCCTACGTGGGAATCGAACCCACGACCTTGCGCATAGCAGTCAGGGCCACTGACCACTGTACCAACGGGAAAATAAAGGGATAAAAGGGAATCAATATTTATAGGGTACTTTCTGTTGACTTATAATCATGTCAATCAAATTTAGCAAGATGCAATGTCTGACAATACATGTAAAGAAAAGATCTGAAAACCGTAAATATGTATCTACCTAGTTTGTTCAATACTATTGAACTTATATACTGAGATAAGTTTGTATGAAACACTCGGCGCGCGAGTCATCCGACTAACACCAGCCTAGGGTTTTCATAAGTTGGCGTCTTAGTAGAAACGTATATAAATACCATATTTTATAAAATTTTGCCATCTGATCTGCCTGTTTGATCTCCACCACCCAGTTACTGGGTAAGATAATAGCTACAGTCTAGCTGTAACCACATACGTATGTCTTCTTCAGTGACAAGAATTCAACGGATTCATTTTAATTAAACAAAGTACTCGTGCGATAACAGCTCGAAAGTAAACTATCATCGTTCGTTTATACAGGACGCCGCATTGTCTTCTATTGAAAATCAAATTCGTCCCATCCTCCGAACAAAATTAAACGCAAAACGCATAAATTAAGAGGAGTTAAGACAAACTTTCCCTCACAAGTTACAATGAAAGAGGTGAGCTCTTTTGAAGGATTGTTCGTATTCAACCTCAGGAATAACCTTGCCAAAATCTGTATTGCTTTAAAAAAAGTACTAGGGAGTCATGAGTTCCGAAGAGATAAGGAGCGTTTTTCCAAAGCAGTTCAGTTCGGCAAGGCATGGTCTAAGTTGTTCGGGTTGTATGCTAATGCACAGCTCCCATCGGAAAGATTTTGTAGTCGGCCGAATTGGATGGCAAATCATTGGCATATTTATTAGTCTTGGGATTCGATCCTGGTTTCTGGCACATTTGGGTTTGTTATTGTGGTTAGAATGGATCTTATAAACACGCCTCGCTGCGGGTCCCCGTTTAATTGACATTTAGTGTTAATAATACACAATGTTTTGGGATAGGTATTTGATTATAAAGATCAGAATGGATATTTTCTATTACACAACCGCAGTAATTACGCATTACTAGCTCATATTTGGGGGCACGGCAGTGCCCCCGCCAGGTCGAGTGCGAAGCAAACACTGCCGTACCATCCTTTTCTGGAACCATTTCGGCGTATTTTCATGCCTCTATTTGAGGACCTCTGGATAGCTTTAGAACGCTGAAATCATCGTCACCTAGTAACTTATATGCACACACTTAAAACACAAAATTTCATGTCTGTAGCTTATTTATTTCCCAAGTTATGCAAAAGCAAATTTGTACTAATTCGACACTCACTGACGCACTGATCATCAAAATAGAACTACTACTTCTCATTAACCTAGAGAGCTGAAATTTGGCACAGAGGTAGAGTTTAGTGCCCATATAAAGGTAAAACTATAAAAACTTCCTAGTTTTGCATGGAAGATCTGAAGTACCTTATAACCCTGAGGAGAAATCGTCACAGACCAGCCAAACTGTTAAAGTTGTAAGAACATGCTGTGTTCACAAAATGTATTAAGCAAGATTAGCCCATTCTTTTAAAATTAAAAATATTAAGCTCTGGAGTATCTGATGACGATGCCTAAGAGCTCAGCTGAACTATGGGAGATATGGAAATGCGCCTTGACAAAAGTTATTCAGTGTGATGATTCCCTTCAATTGATGTAGTTATATGAAACTGGAGTCTGAAGTATTTGAAGTCTTAGAAAAAAAAACAATGTCTAATAAGAAAACCTAATAATAAAAGGTCTGGAGTGTATAACTAAGAAACTAATCAAGTAAAAACTAGCTTTCTTCAAACAGAAGTGAAATCCCATCAAAAACATCCTGTAAAAACTGATTTGGCCGTTGACTTGGATATGTCATCAAGTAAATGTGCATAAAGAATGTTCAACGGCCAGTCACATAACAATATAATACATCGTATTAATTAGAAATCGCAGTAAAGAACATTGGAATTATTCATATATTGTCTTAAAATCCCTAAGCAAAGCCAAGGCTTTGCTTAGGGATTTCTTTACTTTTATAAAGAAACAAACAGTTCCATCGAGACTTGGCTAGATTTTTACAGGATGTTTTTGGTGGGATAATTATATTTTTGCCAGTTATAAAGCAGAATAATTCCTTCCACACGCACATACACACTCACATACATTTAATTGCACACACTTAATTCCACCATATAAATAAGTTTAACATTAAATATTAATAGGTTTACTTTAATTCTAATATTAGCAATCATTGTAAGTTTGAATTCTCTGCCGAAGTCTCTATTCCTGATAACTATAACTTGAGAATAAGAATAAGAATATTTATTTGCATAAAACATGGTACATTATAGGTTTTTAGGTAGGTTTCAAAAACGAAAATATATACAAAACTAAAGACACCACCTTCCGAAATTAAAGTTATTTTTGCCTTTGTAGTGTTTTTATATGGAAGTCAGTTCTATTTTTTGCTAAAAAGTTTTTTTTTCACGCTTTTTATTGGGTCTGTATGTAATTTATCTAGTTGCAAAAGCCAAAATGTCAACAACTACTTATCACCTTTTACAAAATATTCCTTTTCCCGGTGCAGAGCCATTAATTTTTGAGGAGTTCTCCTGGTACATCACCATCAGCTGTACTTCACCATATCCATTGTGATGAGCATAAAGTGATTAACATCCATATTCAAGTAATCTAATCGCAATCAACGAAATACTTATTATTGAGTAGTTTCGGTGGCCATCTGGGGTCTTCATCATCAGTTCCACTTTCTCAAATGATGTTTTTCGAGAGCAACTGCACAAGGTACTATAAGAAATACCCAAAACGCTATAGGTGTGCCTATAATATTTGAAGAGTTCCCTCGATTTCTCCATGATTCCATCATCAGATCCAAACGTGACGAAAATGGGACCAACTAGAAAGTACCTATACCCTTTCAAACAAAAAAAGAATTTTCTAAATCGGTCCAGCCATCTCCGAATTATGAGGTAACATACATTAAAAAAAAAAAGTTCAAGACGAATTGTAAACCTCCTTTTTTTGAAGTCGGTTAACAATTATCTATTAGCCATTTTTTAAATTCGGTTTTGAAGTATTTTAAATGGAGCTCTCGAATTTGTTTTTGTATATTATTGAAAATTTTTATGGATATAATAAAGCTATTTTTATGGCATAATGTACTTTTATGGGGAGGCATTCGTAATCTTGTGGGGTCTCTGCGAGCATATTTTGAATCTAAGTCACATGATTTGAATAACTTGGAATGCTCTTTTACAAAAATATCAGCTTGCATTATAAAAAGACTTGTCAAGGTTAATATTTTTATATTTTAAAATGGGGGTCTTTGAGTCAAGAGTGAAAAGGTTACCTCTAGGCAAGAGTGCTTAATCTTGCGCCACATCATTATTTACCAACTGTGTGAGATGGTGGTCAAACGCGAGCCTATTATCAACAAAAAGAAACTAGGCCAACCGCGATTTCTTTTTATTGATGGTGAGTGATGATGTGGACGAAGGTGAAGCACGCTTACTCAGAAGTAAACTATTCTAACGAGATACGCGGCCCCAGACTGCAGGGGCAACTGAAGGAGCAGGGTGGGTTTTTAGTCAGTAGAAGTCTGACACTCCCTTCCGCTCCACGCACAGCGGGAGGGAGTTTGATGATTTTCCCACCCAGAAAAAAAAGGCTAACCGCGATTACTACTGTCTCCTAAAAGACAGAAAAACCTATTGTTACGCCAGTCGCTTAGTGTACTTAACTAAGCGACTGGCGTAACAATAGGTATATATAGGGCCTCTATATTACTGTTACGCCAGTCGCTTAGTGAAGTACGTCGAGAAACTTCGACATAAATCTAGAATGTTCGAGACACTAACGCCATCTAGCGGTGAATAACAGTACTGAGTATATCGAGTCGAGACACTAACGTCATCTAGCGGCGAGTAGCAGTACTGTGTATCTCGATTAACTTCTGGAATATTCTTGGCAGTATAAACAGTGTGTCGATTTTACAAGAATGTTCTAGAACTCATAGACCGAGGTATAAATAGATCGCAGAGGAACGCATAGAGCATATTTGAAGATTCGAGGCGATATAATCGAAGCTTTACAAGTGAATTTCTGTGCGATTTAAGTGTTGAGTGACAAGTATTGTACTGTGAATAATTGTGTTAATTTTGATTTTGTGCTTATTTAATTAAAGTGTTAATTTTGGTCTAATTGGGTAATTATTTCTACTCCGAACCCCAGCTCGTAACACTATTTTAAGTGACAGGGTATTTACATTGTTGGTATTGTTTTATTCTTCCTAAAGATTAAACATTTTCATCCAGATAAAACGAAAAGTTACAAACAAGTGATCATTTACAAATGGCACTTAATACCAGTATATTTGCGCCAAACACTCCAACAGGATAAGGAACTATCAGAAAATAAATACACGGTTCGGTTCTGAACGGAGCAATTAATGCATAAATAAATCTGTCGTTTAATATGGTTTATGGGCAGTTTATAACAGCTGGCAAATAATTCAATGTTGCGACTACAAAGCTAGAAGCAATTTAACTTGGAATTTAATTGAATTGCAGATGTGGTTGCCTGTTTGCGACGCCACTGGCCCTTAGTTGATCCGTCATAATTTTTGCCCTTCGATGTTTGAACATAGAGCCTAAACGGCTAATTGGGCCGCCTTGACTAGCCTTAGCGCGTGGCCTCGCTCGCGTGAGAAGGTGCTTTTTACGTAGGTAAAATGTATATGCGTTTGTTACTAACATAGTTTATAAGTCATGTTTAATACTAACAAAACTATGGATCTTGTGGTCTGAAATAAAATATTTTTATTTCTTATTTTATTTATTAATTTTATAATAATTATTCTGTGTCAGCAATGACGAGCTAAACAAACAAAATTGTTGAGTAATTATTACTTTTCTTGGCCTAATTAGATTTCTACGCATTTATAACATCTTAATTTTTACGCTCATAACTTAATTCGGTTGGCCACGCCACAATAGCGGCGGTAAGTCCCTCTTTGAGGAGTGGCTAAAGAGGCATCATGGCGTCCTCACATTCCGCCTGACGCAGGTGCTCACCGGACACGGGTGTTTCGGGAGTTACTTGTGTCGGATTCGGTGGGAGGAAACGCCTGGGTGTCACCACTGTGAGGATCGCTCTGAAAACAGGATGGAACACACATTTGCTCCGCTTGGGCAGAGCTCCGCCGTGTCCTCGCAGGGGCGATAGGCGGCGACCTCTCGCTCCCAGCCCTGGTTTAATCCATGGTCTGGAGCGAGTAGGCATGGGAAGCAGTCATCTCTTTCTGCGAAGCAGTTATGCGAGCGAATGAGGTGGCAGAACGCGCGTGGGAGAGGTGGGTTTCAAGGCCCTCACAACCCTGGCGCACCAACCGCAGCAGGAGACGCTCCGGGCGTCGGGAGTCACAGGGTGACTCCTAGCCAGCGTAGGCGCGGGCCTGCGGGCTGCGAGCAATTGGTAGCTCGCCGCTCGACTAAACCCAGGCCCGGGTACACGACACGGCGTATTACACGCTCGCCTCAAAGACTGTCAGCAAAATTGTCAGGGCCCACAAGGAGGCCGTTGCCTGCCGGGATTGCGGAATTGTTCGAAATAGTTACCGCGGCCTCGGAACACGAAGGCCATATGATGGAACACGGATGGGTTTTAGTCAGTAAAAGTCTGACATACCCTCCCGCTTCGCCGAGATCGAGAGGCACTCATTGAATGATTTCCTAACATGAAAAAAAAAAATTATGCAGTATAATTATACTACTCAAAGACCATCTGCTTAACTTTGTTTCTCTACGAAATCTAAGTTGGCTACCAGTCTAAATGGATGCAGCTAAGTACTAGTGATTAGCATGGAGTGACTGCTTATCAAATCTTGACAACCCAGTAACTGAGTAACACGATACCTTTGCTAGACCAGTGTCAGATTTTCTGGTTTCTGACAAACCTTATTTATTTATTTATTAAAACTTTATGCAACACAAAATGTACAAAGGAGGACTTAATGTCATAGGCATTCTCTACCAGGCAACCATGGGTGGTGAAGAGACAACATGGCAGGTGCATAAAAAAAAATAAACTAAGTAGATAATATATTCAAAGTAAAAGTCTTATTACAAGTATATATATATATACATAAATAACTAAAATAAACTTACATACATATTTATCATAATACTTACCAAATATATATAATATATTAATAAAAAATCACAGAAAGGGGGTTGTGAAAACTCTGCTTCCACTATTTGATTTGAAAATAATCCCGCAACTTTCTCTTAAACGAATATTGACTGGTGGCCATCCTGATATCAAGAGGTAGTGCATTCCACAGAAGAATAGACTGTATATAAAACGAAGAATGAATAAAATCAGAAGTCAATCAACATTCTGCTCCGACGCTCGCCCGCGACAGTCGTGCCGCTCCGCGCTCTCGATCGTTCCGTGCCTGAGTCATCGCTCCGTTCGTCACGCCCGCCGTGACGTCACTCGTAGTCGCCGACTACGACGCCTGGTCCGGATCCGCCTTTTTCGAGGCGGTGAAGGATATCGTGCTTCTCTAACAGAGATTGTCAAAACAATTTGGTTTGGCCCCTTCAGGGTAAAACCACAGTTTCGTGGTCCTTGGTTGGAAACAATACCAAGGGGGTGCTGACCCGACGCACCCGCTGATCCCCTTCAGGGTGAAGCAGTCAATTGGAGTCGAGTGCTAGGTTTTGGCCTTGGGGGATCTCCTAGTCAAACCTAGTTACTGAGTTCTCTTCACAGCATACACACCTAGTGTCGGTTGGGTGTATCTACCCCTTCGCACTAGACCCAATAGGGCCCGGTACGCACATTGAGATTGGCGACCGGATTACAAGCTTAGGGCACACCATTAGACACACACCTCCCTGCTATCCCCGCAGGGAGCGAACTCACCTCCGGGTCATTCCCGCCCGGAGGGTTAGGCAAATAGGGCCCCTCAGGCCACATCAGACGGCAACACAGCTACCGAGTTTGTCTGGGTTTCTCTTCTCGGTAGCGAAGTGTTAGGAGAAACTCCGGGGCAGGGCTCTTTGGGGACCGTCTGCTCGGGGAGCTCACGTTTGACGTGTCTCCTCGAGGCGCTTATGTTAGGGTTAGGAGATTAGGATGCCCACCTCTGTCGCCTCCAATATGGAGGACAGGATTGAGGATCTCGTGTCCAAAGTAGATTCCCTAACGGTTCGGTTAAATAGAACAACCGATATATTAGGAAAGATCCTATTTGAAAACCCCGCCCTACAAAGGAAATATGAGGAGGAGATTGACTCCTTACCCCCCGCGGTGTTTCCCTCCCCACAGCCAGATTTAGGTCCCACCCCCGCGCCCAACGCAGATAGGTCCCCCTCCCCCCCAGACGTCGAAATGGACTCTGAGGAGGAGAAACAAGAAAAAGAGGGCTCGGAAGGCGAGCGCTCGGAGCGCGCAGAGAGCATACACTCTGAGCGCTCGGAGCGAGCGGAGTCCGAGCACTCCTCCGACCAAACCTCTTCCTCCGACGAGTTTATCCTCGTCGAGGGAAAGAGGAAGAAGAGGTCGCAGGCCTCGTCCTCCACTCAGGCCCCTAAGGCCAAGAAACTCTCCCCTCCCGAGCCAGCACGCTTAGTGCAGAGCCAGCCCTCCTCTTCCTCGGCCACTAGGCCCAGCCCTACCCAAACCCCAGTCGTCAGCGCCTCAGTGCGCAAGACCATCCCTCCCCCACCCATCTTCATCCATGACAAGGGGGCTTGGACAAACGTGTCCAAAGCGTGTGGCGAGCAACGCATCGCCTACACGAATGCCCGCGCCGTTCAGAACGGCATAAAAGTAGGGTTAGCGACAGCTAACGACCACCGCGCGCTTTCGAAGCTACTCAAGGCTCGAAATATCCCCCACCACACTTATACGCTCCATGAGAGCAAGCCCGTTCGGGTGGTCCTCTGCCGGATCCCCAGTGAGATCCCCACCACCGAGATCGTCTGCGACTTAGAGTCACAGAACATCCCGGTGATTGAGGTGCACCGTATGCACGGCAGAGGTGGCAGGGCGTCTAACAACGTCCTCGTCATCTGCCACCCCGTCTCCGAAGGTCCCCACCCCATCTTTGCGCTGAAGACTGTATGCAGTCTTTCAGGAATTCTAATTGAGAAGCCACACAAGAGTGGCACGGTAGGCCAATGCCACCGTTGCCAGTTGTATGGGCACGCGCAACGGAATTGCTTCGGCAAACCCCGGTGCGTAAAGTGCCTGGGCGATCACGGCACCGCGGAGTGCAGTCGCCCAAAAGATAGGTCCCAGTGCCCAGACCCGCCCAGCTGCGTGCTGTGCGGGCAATCCGGCCACCCCGCCAACTACCGAGGCTGTCCGAAAGCCCCGAAAACCTCCGCCCCTAAACTGGCAACGCGCGCTAGCGCACGCCAGGGACGAGAGTGTCCTACACTCTCGTCTGAGCTCCCCCAGACCCTCAGTCCCCAGCGTCCAACTCCTTGGACGGCGGCGAATCACGCCCAAAACTTCCCGGCACTAAGGCCGAAAGTCCCAGGGCTGATGGATCAACCCATCATGCCCCCCGCTCCGGCCGTTGTGGCTTCTCAGCCTCCTCCTCCCCAGTCACCCCCTCGCTCAGATGAGCCGGAACTCGATCCGTTCCTCATCCTAGCGAATACATTTAAATTCTTCAAGTCCCCCCGCGCCATCCAAATGGCAAAGGAGGTCGTGGCCTGCAAAAGCATTGAATCCCTGATTCAGGTATACTATCAGTATCCTGATGTAAAAAGCCATTTTGACAACCTTTTCAAACAGCCATAATGTATAACACGGCTAGTAAGAGATTAAAGCCCCGATCCCTAAAGCTAGGTTACTTCAATGCCAATGGCATCACCAATCAACGGGACGAGATCGCGACTTTCCTTCGCGATCATAGTCTCGACATCCTTCTGGTCCAAGAGACCTTCCTCAAACCCCACCTTAGGGATCCCAAGGTAGCCAACTACCGGCTAGTTAGGAACGATAGGACTAGATGCCACAGAGGTGGCACTCTAATATATTATAGGAACTCCCTGCACTGCATCCCTATGGATCCGCCGCCCCTTGCCCACTTAGAGGTATCCGTTTGCCGGCTAGGCATGACGGGCCATCCCTCTATCACAATAGTATCCGCGTATCTCCCACCGCACAGCGACGTAGATTCAAATTCTTCGATAAACGCCTCACTAAGAAGCGACCTTACAGCCCTTCTTGACATGAGTGACTCCGTCCTTATAGCGGGGGATCTCAATGCCAAACATCCCGCATGGTGTAGTCGTATTACCAACCCCCGTGGGAAGGTACTATACGACCTTTGCACACCTCTCCACATAGATATCATAGGTCCTATGCGGCCTACTCATTATCCGTTCGAGCCATCCCACTTGCCCGACGTACTCGACATTGCCCTCCTGAAGAATGTGAACTTACGTTTGCACTCTTTAGAGACGGTAGACGAACTTGACTCTGACCATAGACCGGTGATCTTGGAGTTAACTCCGAGATCGGGTCCCTATGACCCTAACCGCCCCCCTCCCACACAGGTGATCACTGACTGGAGGAAAGTAGGCGAATTGCTGAAATCCAACACGTCTCCTCACCTGGACAAGATCCCCGACCACATCCAGTCCGCCGCCGACACGACGGCTGCGATCGACTCACTCACGGAGCACGTGCAATCTGTCTTGAACGACTGTTCAAAGGAGATTCCGGTGTCAGAGCACTGGCGCCGGAAACTCCCGGACGATGTACGGGCCCTGCTGACTGAGAAGAACGCAGCAGTCCGTGCCTACAGAGCTTTCCCCTGCCAGAATAACAAAACTTTCATGCGGTACTTACAGCGCAAAGTAAGTAACAGCATCAGAGAGTGGCGTGAAGCTGGCTGGGACAACCCTGAGCGAACTGGAACCCACCCACCATGCCTTCTGGCAACTTCAGCGGAACATGCGCGCCACTGAGGTTGCCTCAATGCCTCCCCTTATCCGCCCGGACAAAAGCATTGCCTTCGACGACGAAGACAAAGCCGAATGCCTAGCCGACAGCCTGGAGGCACAGTGCTCTCCCAGCTCCCAACCAGTCGACCCAGCCCACCTTGCCCACGTGGATGCTGAGGTCGAACGTAGATCTGCCCTACCCCCTGTCGAGGACCCTGATGCTCCCCTCCCCCCCGTCACGGAAGACGAGGTGGAGGAGATCATCAAGAAACTCAAACCTAGGAAAGCTCCCGGGACTGACAGACTGACCACTAGGGCACTTAAACTCCTCCCACGTACGATCTTAGTCCTACTGACTGCCATCTTCAATGGCGCCTTGTCCAACAACTTGTTTCCACAAGCTTGGAAAGAGGCTATAGTGATAGGTATCCCAAAACCTAAAAAGCCCAAGAACCTCCCGACTAGCTATAGACCCATTAGTCTGCTCAGCGCCCTCGGCAAGGTCTACGAGCGGATTATTCTAAATCGGCTCAAGGACTTTGTCGAGGCTAAGAGCCTAATCCCTAACGAACAGTTTGGCTTTAGAGCCCATCATTCCAGTGTCCACCAAGCCCACCGCATCGTAGAGCACATTAGCGGCCGTTTTCAACGCGGTCTGGTGACGGGGGCCCTATTCTTTGATATAGCAAAGGCTTTCGACAAAGTCTGGCACAATGGCTTAATTTATAAGCTTTACCAACTAGGTGTGCCACCAGGTGACCGTCTCGTGCTCATCATTCGAGACTTCCTGTCGAACCGCTCCTTCAGATATCGTATCGAAGGAGCGCTTTCCACTCCCCGCCCTATCAGAGCCGGCGTCCCTCAGGGCGCCGTGCTCTCCCCCCCACTCTTCACGCTATTCACTAGCGATATCCCCAAAAAGCCCCCAGTAGAGTTATCCCTATTTGCCGACGACACGGCCATCTACTACTCGGGACATAATCCCGTTAGCATCGCTCATACCCTCCAGACCTCAGCCAACGCACTAGGCGATTGGTTTAGGAAATGGAGGATTGAGGTAAATCCCGACAAAAGTCAAGCAGTCCTGTTTCGCAGGGCTCGCCAGCATAAAAAATTCACCCCCCCACGCCCGATCACTATGTTCGGCAAGCCAATCCCTTGGGAGAAGCGAGCCAAATACTTAGGTGTGATCCTCGACCAGTTCCTCAACTTCAGTGAGCACATAAAGTCGGTTCGCTCGCGAGCCGCTTTCGCTCTCGGTAGGCTCCACGCCCTGCTGAATAAACACAGCAAGCTCTCCCTTAAATGTAAAATCCGAATATACACGACATGCATACGTCCTATCATGACGTATGCCTGTCCGGTGTTTGCTCATGCCAGTCCAAATCAGATCCATAGGATGCAAGTCGTTCAGAACCGTTTTCTCCGAAAGGCCACGGGCGCGCCCTGGTTCTGTAGGAACGAGGATCTCCACGTAGACCTCAAACTCCCGACCATAAAGCAAGTGTTGAAACGCATGTCAGTGCGTTACTTCACCTCTGCTGAGACCCACACTAACCCCCTGATCGTATCGGCCGCCCGATACAGACCCTCCAAGATTTCTCGGGTTCGTCGCCCGCGTAACATCCTAGACGAGCCTGACGACCCCACCACCATCCGACAAGAGAGCAGTAGGGAAACCAGCACTCTTAGAAAACACATATACAGAACGCGTTCCTTATTCCGGCCTCGCCGACGAGGCCCATCGCGACGTCCGCGTACTTGTAATGAAAATCCTCCCCGACCTTTGCCAAACGAGCCAGCCCGCGATGCTGAGCCAGTAGCAATAAATACTCCCGAAAATAATATGACCCAGCCTGTCCCTTTGCTGCCCTCCCAAAATGACCCCGCTATGCCGAGGCCCGTACTCCACAGGGAGTGCCCTTAGCGTGCGGTCATTAGTTTTTAAGTATATCTTGGTTTGTAAGCCCTGGCTGGGGGCCTTTAATTTATTAGAGGTCACCACAGGAAAGTCCGGTTAAGTAGACTCACAGCCTTAGTGTGCTGATCTACAAGTGGCCCTACCTAAAAAAAAAAAAAAAAAAAAAATCAGAAGTATGAGAAGGACAGAGTAAGAGAAGATTATTGGAAGAGCGCAGACTTTTAGCGTGTGAAGAACATAGAAATTGAAAAAGAGAAATAAGGTAAGAGGGAGGGGTAGGAGAGTTTAGCAAAGAGAAAAGCGTAGTCAAGGCACACAAATTTCTTCTCTGGCGAATGGGCATCCATTTGAGCATCTATCAGGGATGTAGGTATAAATGAGAGGCAGGACCAACAGCTTAACGTGCATTCCAAGCTACGACGGAATCTCGATATATTTAGGTGGTTACCCATCCTGCCGTAGTGTAAATGAGAAAAATCAGTAAAAAAACTTTTTGATGAAAATAGGTGGGCAATATCAATATTTTAAAATATATCTAATTAAGGATTCGATCAGAAGCTGCGTTTCATAATTATTTCGAAAAAACCACATAAGGCCACCGGTGACCTACGTGGCGCCTTGATAGTAAAAATGTGAATTTCTGTTACGGGACGCCGGGGCGGGCACCTCTCCGGTCACCCGCACCGCGCAGTTGGGTGACGAAAAAAGAGGGTAACGTAAGAAACACTAGACGATTTTGTTCAGAATGTTACAAAAACTGTGTGGCAATGTACGGTTCAAAATCAGCCAAAAATAAAACAAAGAAAGTAGCAACGTTTTGTAAAGAATGTCCAAATGAACCATATTTTTGTTTAATTTGTTTCAATAAGTTCCATCGCTTCGTTTAATTTATATTTTAGAATACCTAGTTACTTGTTTTTTACTTATATTTCACACATTGATAAAAATAAATTCTTGATTTTTGTGACGGTTATGTTTTTTTCCTTACTTTCTTCATTTTTGTCCCACATTTCTCACAATTTCATAAACACGCCGAAACCACGCTGTAGTAACAGTCTACAGGGCCGCTCTGGTCACTTGCATACACTAAATGTACGATAAACGTGGCCACCGGCGTAATAATTCTGCCCAAAAACAGGTCTGTCTTGAGGTCACTGGTGACCAACACGGCGCGTAGATACAAGACGGGGTCCGGTCAACGGTGACCGGGCTGGCAGTCAACGTGTTAACATTGAGGATTGTTCCGGTGCGGTTGTAATTATTTAGCTACGAGCTCCTCCGTAAGTACTCAAAGATCGATTAATCTTAATGATCCACCTTTCGATTACTTATAGGGTGCACGCAAATACATCGTGTTTTAGGCCTTCTTAGACAAATGGAGTGCTTTGGTAGAGGTCGGCCGCATCGTATATTGATAGTAAATTAATTGCTTTCTCGTAATTTATAGACACATTGTGTAGATGGCATTTCTTGGTCCATATAGAGATAGGCCACGGTGAACCAAACTATTTTGTAGTAGAAATCTTTGCCGGCTTTTGTGTTCCTTACCACAAATGACCCGTCAGCCCTTAAAGCAAGAGTGAAAAGATACTTTTGGGCTTGTTCTTTTCATCGTAGACCTCATCTATTGCTTACCATCAGGCAAGATCAAGGTCAATAGCGGGATTATCCAAAATAAAATCTTCAAAAAGTACTCCACAAGAGTATTAAAGTTAGTTAAGCAGTGTGAAGTTATTCCAATTTTCTTAAACCAAGTACTTACTCATAATGACAGATTGATCTGAAAATCACCGTAATATTTCATGTAGCAGCGACAATTGTCGAGTTTTATCAGTTGCCTTTTGACAATTTACGGCGTCTATACATCACAGCCAAGTCTATGGTTGGCGATGAACTAAAACTTAAGAGATTATTCTCGGCCGTGTCTGTCACTCGAGTAAGTTTGCGAGGCGGGCGCTCGAGTTATTCGCACTTTATCGCTAACTTAGCGATAGTGGGTTGGAGATCAGCCGTTGTCGCTTATGTACTCCTGGTAGTTTAGTAACGAGGGTATTTTTGTTGTTGTAAAATTTTTGTTTTGTGTTGTTTTTAATACTGTAAAACTGGAATAGAGCAGAACACGCGATAAGATGTGATGATAATGACAGGTAACGTTTGAGTGGCCTCCAATAAATGGTAGAAATGATTGTTTCTCGTGCAGGGGTTAGATGGGCAGATGACATTGTTCCCCATGTCAACAAGTACAATATCATCTTAGTTTAGGTCAGAGTTTGTAACAGGAAAAAAAGTTAATAATACCAAGCTGTAGGTAATGTTGGACCGGAGATAAATTATATATATTTGATAATGAATACTGGCTAAACTAAACGGAAGGCTAACAACCTGCATACATACTTGTTATGATTCCGTCTTTTCACGGTCGGCTCAATCACTGGAACAATACAAAAACTTGGGATCCACAACTTTGAGTTCTCTGAATTTGTAACAAAACTTTAGTAAGCGAATAAATTATTCAGAACTGATATTACACATAGAGTTGTCAAATTACATTTACGCCAAACTCGCGGTAGTCGTCCGAAGTTCTCGCATTGCAAAGATAAAACTTTCAAGATGATCGTACTCTAGAAACTAGTGGAAAATTGCTACCGGTGTAAGTAGACCTTCTTGGTCTCCCCCGACCCTTGAATTTTGAAAGAGTTAGAGGATTAATGGCAAGGATTGAGAGCTCAATGCTGACTGGTTCGCCCGCAATGTTTATTAACGTCAAGCGGCTTGGCAGCTAATTCGCGATTGGACTGACAAATTTAATAACAAGTAATGAAGTACATAGAATCGAACCTCGCCGCTAGCGTGCTATGATCCCCTGGGAGTGCTCATTTAGTTAGTTAAAAGAAATGTAGATTTAGAATCGGAAAAGATTATTAACTCCATAAAATAAAGGGACGCTTGAGTTAAAAAAACTGAGACAATTAGGTACTTGTCCTAAACGAAATCGGCTTACTGCCTTTGTGCCACACAGTACCTACGGGGTTCTGTAATTATACCCATAACCATGAAAATGTCATCTATGAAGATTATTTCCAACAATACGCCTACTTTGTATAATGTTGTGTAAACTACTTACAATGCTTTAAATTTATTCAGTATTTTTAAGCTATTGCATAGCTTTTATCGCGGTCTTTAAGAACCTATAGTTTCAATGATAAAAATTCCTGAATAACCTACATGTATTATAAGATAATAAAAATATTTTGAACAATATTAACTTCTCATTAGTTCAGTAAAAGAAAAAAAAAGTTTTCTTATCAGTCACCACGCTCAAAAAGTGTAACTTGAATTAATATAAAAAAAAAAATACTGCATAAATAAAATAAATAAATAATTATAATTGCATAAGTTGATAAAAAATGCTATGCAATAGCTTTACCGCGGCAGTCCTGGAGTGCCACACTAATTTTTTTTTATGTAGGTCGAATAATCGTTCCATTGTGTCACACTCAGTCTACTGTTTATTTTGCACAGTGGGAGAGATAGCTCTGTTTTGATTTGGAGGAAACCTGTTGAGGAAGCAGTTATGATTTTTAGGAAACCTATAATGTTAAAAGACATCTTTGACAGTCTTTATGGGTAGTCAGATGCTAGATAATCTGATGCTAGTCAGACCAAGAGGTAACGTGTTATCCAGCTACAGGATTGTGGACGTCACATAGGCAAACATCCTATGAATAAAAACGTCTTCCATATCAAAACACTACAAAGCCAAAAATAACTTTAATTTCGGTAGTCGGTGTTATTGGTTTTGTATTTTCTTTTTTTTTTCAAACCGCCTTCCGAAATTAAAGTTATTTTTGGCTTTTTAGTGTCTTGATATGGAAGTCGGTTTTATTTTTTGCAAAAGGGTATTTTTTTTTCACGCTTTTTAGTGGGTCGGTTTGTGATTTATCTAGTTACAAAAGCCAAAATTTTACAAAAGCTTTTACAAAATATTGCTTTTCCCGATGCAGAGCCGTTAATTTTTGAGGAGTTCTCCTGGTACTTCACCATCAGCTCTACTTCACCATATGCATTGTGACGAGCATAGAGTGCTTAGCATCCATATTCAAGTAATTGAATCGCAATCCACGAGATACTTATTATTGAGTAGTTTCGGTGGCCATCTGTGGTCTTCATCATCAGTTCCACTTCCACTTCCCCAAATGGTGCTTTCGAGAGCAACTGCACAAGTTACTATAAGAAATACCCAAAACGCTATAGGTGTGCCTATAATATTTGAAGAGCTCTCTCGATTTCCCCATGATTCCATTATCAAATCCTAACGTGATGACATTGGGATCAATTAAAAAGTATTCCCTTTCAAACTAAAAAAGAATTTTCTAAATCGGTCTAGCCGTCTTTGAGATATGAGGTAACATACATTAAAAAAAAGTTCAAGTCAAATTGAGAACCTCCTTCTTTTTTGAAGTCGGTTAAAAACATTAATATTTATCAGCATACGGTTAGACTGGAAGCTAACCGCAACATATTTGGGAACAGGCTAAGTAGATAATGAATCTATTTTATGTCCCAGAATCTAAATGTTATTCTGGTCACTTCACCGCTCCCCCAAGACTCAATGCAATACAATGATTTTGCAACTCATTTAGTTCGAATGCATAGACATCCTCCGGATTTTAAAATATTTTAATTTACCTACTTAACTGCAAAATGACGCACATTGTACATTTATTGCTTCTTCAAACTTTGTATTTAACATCAATAAAATATACATGATATTATATTAGTTATATTGAATGCTGTCTTATCCTGTAACTGTACGAGAACATGTAAATGTGCCTGTATAATGTTAAACGATAAATTTAACCTTTTTAAGAAATCAATATAAATATATGTTGATTAATATAAAATATAACTATGCCAAATTAAAGCTTCACAACATCAATATATTCTGAGTTAAGGTGTAGACGGACAGACAGATTCGGCGAAATAGTTAGTAAGGATTCCTTGTTGATTTACTAATGATAGAGTGGTTTTCGACAGGGATGAATGTGAAAGAAAACTTATTGCGTATCATTACATTACTAAGTCATTACTTGTCATTAATCATGTTATAATATTGTTCAACAAAATTAAGATATGTTCAATACAAGATAGATAGATATTGTTCTCATTATCTTTTGAAGGAGAAGATAATGAGCCTGCAATTTTTTTTTTTATTCATTATTGGTTCGCGTTTTACCACCATCTCACCTGATGGTAAGAGAGGATGTGGTCGAAGATGGAACACGCTTACCTAGAAGTAATCTATTAACTGACTTAAAGAACCCCAGGTTATAGCTATCGGGAAACACATACTCCGGTAAGGAATTCCACTCCTTAGCCAGCTTCGACAACCCGTTGCTCTCTCTGTCACCACCAGAGACACGTCCATTCAGTGCCATCATTAGCCACTTGTCTCATACCTACTATGGGTAATGATGACGTTCTGACTTGCCTCCCACCACGTTGTACTTCCCGAATGCACAGCTCTTCTGCTGAATCCAGGTCTACTGCCACGACTTCTTTGAATATTACCACGTTTGCTGTGTAAATTACTGTTCTAAGTTTCACTGTAGAAATGAATGGATCACTGGATGAATTTGATTTGGAATGTCATTTTCTGAATCCTCTGATGGAAAATTTTCTCCGTCTGGCTGAAAGTTTTCGTCTTTATTGTCAAAATGTATTACTGATATTATTCATTGCCTCTCTTATCACCTAAGTAATTTTTTTCAATATTATGAAGTCGCAGTAACTCTAGTTCTATTTCCAAAGTTGATCGCCGATTGGAACTCATTATAAAATAAATATTCATGACAATTCGCTTGAAAGAATCAATTGAAACTATAATTAGTTATGTCAACATATGTTATGTTTTATGTTGTTGATGCAACACAAAACTTTAGGTTGGTGCAGCATGTTATTTTCTAAATAATTTCTAACATAACCTTATTGATTTAGATACTTGTTTTTTTCCCCATGTAATGCACAACAACATTTACATGCATCCCCAAAAAAACTTTCCCCTCCCTATTGATGGTGTTAAATCCATAATAAATGCTTAAATGCTTTACGTGATTCTTTCGACAGTTGTACATTTAAAAATACTTAGATCTCAACTTACGATTCTACACACGTTCCGAGGAGATATTAATGGACTCTCAGTGTTTGCACTCGACGCGGCCGCGGGGCGATGGGCGGCCATTTTAAAAATCCTACTACTACGCAAACAATAAAATGGTCGCTGCGGTGCACATTCCCGCTCCATTTGCTTTCACAATTAAGGTTATGTATTTTTCCAATCTGATGCAAGAGAAACTAGGTATTAAGAAAATAAGGAATCTATTCTTATTCTGATTTACGAGTAGGCGGAACAAATAACTGCTTCTGCCAATAAAGAATTACATATTTATATGAAAAATCACTACTCTTGTTCCCCCTAGAGGAAAAATATTACAAAAACTTTTATACATAGTTAAACCATTTTCCCGTCTTTGATAAGTATATTCGAGATTCCTCTCTTACATTTTCCTTTTTCCTTCCAAATCTTATAAGAAATTCCATTTTCATCTAACAAGATTACGTGAATCGTTAACAAAGCTATTAGAATTAAAATCCTATGAGTGGAATGTACAAAAACCATGGAACAGTCGGTGTCAGTTTGGAACGTAGCCAGTCTCATGTACTAGGAGTACATAGTCGGGACGCCGTGTTTTTAATCACCACTGCCTCTGACGGGCTGACATTGAAAAATATTTCTGTTTAGATTTCGTACGTACACTGTGAAGGTTCGGGATTGTAAATAATTAGGGTTTTACAAATGTGTCTGGAAGTATCTGAAAGTATTCGTTGTTTTTATATAATAAATAGGATGCAAAGACTATTACAAGTTAATTGAAAAGCTTTTGCGTTTGGAACAGTTACAATATTTTACTATTATAGGGGTAGTTATAGGTGTGTGATCTCTTTTATTACACCTAAGTTTTCATCAAACAATATCAATATTTTTTCTTTCAGAAAAATGAGACCAATATGATACCAACATCCTAAGAGTATTTTTCTCGCTTCAACGGCTAAGCAAAATGGGCTATCAGTAAAATGGTCTTAAACAGATTATCTGTCTCAAAGCCACAATCCCATTGCGAACTCATTAGTATAATAATATATATTTTTTGCATGTTGATTACTAAAACTTTAGAATAGCGTCTTTAGGATTCAATCCACTCTTTTAGATGAAACAGGACTGATTTTTATTATTTAATTAATAATATGAATTTGAATCCAAACCTTTCAAGTCCTCTTTAAAATAAATTAAAACAATAAGTAACTATTCACAAATACATATTTTTGTAATAAGACAAAATACGAATATTATTTTTATTATGAAAGAAGTTGTGTTACGCTGCGATAATCTTTTTATTTTTTTATAGGCTCGCATTTGACCACTATCTTAGCTGATGGTAAGCAATGATGTGGTCAAAGATGAAGTAATCTCCCACGAAATCATCGGTACACGCAACCCTTTGGCGAAAAGTCTCCTGTTGGAGGATCGGAACTCGTACCACGAACGACTGGAAATTCGAATTGTGGCGCGTCTCCAATTTCCCTGAAAGTAACTGGACTTCGCGTGAATGTAGATACTCCTCTTTATGAAACAGTTCCATATTTAGGTACTAAAATTCTATGGTTCCAGTTTCAATTTCATTGTTATGAGCAAATGCACTCTGCCTGATCAAACCTTGTAACAATTTTAAGTTTTATGTAACTCTGTTGGAAATGTTAATATTCAACCTTGACATTTCCATATTTTAATGTAATTTCCCCTATATTCCCAGTTGCCGAAATATATTCATAAGATATGCAGCCCCAGAACACAAGGTAAAACTGAAGAAACTGTGTAGGTTTTTAGTCAGTAGAAGTCTGACACTCCCTTTTGCTCCACTCAGAGCGAGAGGGGTCACTTGATGAATTTCCCCACGAAAATAATGTCCTCATAATGACGTGCTAACGCTCTCAGGACTGCGATGTGAGACTTCTGACAGCTGACAGGACTTCTAGTATAGCTTCGCCTCCCTTCTACAGGAGAATCGTAATGGTTTTAAGTCAAGAGTGAATAGGTTACTTTTAGGTAAGCGTGCTCCATCTTCGACCACATCGTCACTTACCATCAGTTGAGACGGTGGTCAAACGCGAACCTATTATCAAAAAAAAACGTCATAGACTTTATTTAATAATTATTGGAATGTTGTAAGTTATAAAAGTACGAATCTTTGCTAGTTAGGTCATCACCTATCTAGCAAAAGTACGAGAAAAAATATTGGTTGATTATTTTGGTTAGTAACGTAAAGTTAACGAAGAACAAAAAAACACTTATTTAAAAAATCTAAAAAACCCGACTGCTCAACTGAAGTGTAAGAAACAAGCACATTTTTATTTTTAAAAGTGACAAGCAGGTGGGACCCAATTGAACATATTTTTTTAAAATGGGATGAGTCCGCCTGCTTGTCACTTTTAAAAATAAAAATGTGCTTGTTTCTTAGGCCGTGCACGCACTGCCTTGCGGTGGCCGCAATTGCGGTAGTTCTACCGCACCGGTAGAATGACCGGGGCCACCGGTGACTCTACCGCACACGTTTATTCCACCGCAGTGCGCGCACTTCTATGACACTCCATACTTCACAGATTTTGCGTTTCCAAAACGCAACGCAGTGCGCGCACGGCCTTACACATCAGTTGAGCAGTCGGGTTTTTTAGATTTTTTAAATAAGTGTTTTTTTTCAACTTTTTAGTTAAAATATTAATTATCTATTTTTTAGTTTTCCCAGTCGTGTCACATTGGCACTCCACCGGATTCGGAAAGTGAGTCCATATTTTTAAAATTTCTCATTGCGTTATTTTGCTAGTATTACACTAATGATAAACATGATATACCTTTTTGAAATCCTTATGTTAAGCCCTTTAATTTGATACCCATATTGTAGTATTTGAAAAAAAAAATTTTTCTTTTTCACCATGTGTAATGGCTTCGCACAGCCGTCATGTTTAATTTTTTTAAATGTTTCTTATCTAAGAACACTCGGGCTGTTAAGGAAAATCTAACGATACTTCAATTGTGTGAATCCGTTCAGCGGTTCTGGAGATATGAGGTAATAAATAATAGTACATACATACATAAATACAAGATACGCGCGAAAAACATAACCCTTCCTTTGCAGTCGGGTAAAAAGGTTACCAAGCAAGAATATGGATAATTTCGATGATTTCAAAACATATACTATTATGCCAAAACATCTATGTTGTGCTTTTCATATCACATCGTCTACACAAGTAACAAACACCACACTACCCTCGCAGTACCCTTACACCCCATCTTAAATGTAAATTTTACAAGCAGATAAACGCTAGTGAGTCTCAAAACACTTCAAAAGCTGTAATCCAAGAGACTTTTATAAAACTTGAAGCTAATTGAATTGCTAAATTAGTTATTGGGAAGTCGGAACCAGCTAGAATCGAACAGTGATCGGTCAGTGCCTATGAATAATTCAGGAAAGAGTAAATAGCTACTAAACTCGGGGGCTAAGGCCGACGGGGTGGAAAAACGCCGATAAAATTTTGTAGTTTGGAAAGCGAAGCGGAATTACTTAGCATTTTTAGTAACGTACGTATATCGTTATGGTAGTCGGAAGTAAATATACAACGTGTAATTTAAAGGGCAAGAGCACGGCTTCTTTGGATGATAATAAACGATATGGCAAGGGTTTTCTAATCCTATGTGTACATGTGTGGAGCATATTATAAATTTCAATACATTGTTAACAGAGACCGAATTTTTCAAATTAAGAAGAACGAAGAGAATTATCGTTTTATTGGCAAGCGACGTGGAAAGTGATGACCCTCATAGTGCTGTGACACGTTTGTTAACATATGTAACCAATAATTTGGGGTCAATTCTGTGAGTCACTTATTTTGAACTGAAACTAATAGAGACTCCATACCAGATGTTGTCTTCAGTCCTTTTGGATAGATATGGGATTTCCGTTACACGTTGTAGAAATGAGGTGTGGGTTGTACAATGTACGTATTGGTCTTCAATGGTGTCTTCAAGTATTTGGAGGAGCTCGTGGCTAACACTATTACTCAACTGCAGCCGATTAGACTGAGCCATCCCCAACTAAGTTAATGGTTAGCAGATGATAATATGATCTGCATTCTAATTAATACTATTCTTTCTTCCTTACAAGAAGTAGCAATACTTTCCCAACTATACTATGAACCTCACTAAGTGGTTTATCTTCAATAATCGTTACAGTATTATCAAAAGCCGGAATATTTGACAGGTTGTGGGAGTCAGATAGGTTCAATGGTCGCTCCATTTGTTATATGTTGATTTTGATATAGTTGAGACAAGGCCTAGCTTATGATTAATTACCCTATTACCATTCCTAATGAAACCAAATTAAATTTCTATCATTATAAAAATTGGCTTACGAATTTATATTTCTAGTTACAAATGCTAAACTACTCGTATGTTCACCACTGAAAAAAGATTCGTGTCTGATTATACGTACAAAAACTTAAAAAGGAACGATACTTGCAATTAACACAAAGTTTTCGGTTATACTAATGTATTATGAAATAACATTTAAGGAACCTGTGCCTCAGCATATGGCACGATACCTCACGGGAAAGTGAGTTTGGGAAATTAAAGTCATATTAGTGAAACTTACATGTTTCCGTAGGAACTCGTTGTATGGCATTCTTTGGATAAGCAGCTATTCTACCGAAACAGCAACAGCAGATTTTTCACCACCATGTTTTTCAGTCAAAAGCCTAATGGCTAAGATATCGGCCTTGTGATCAAGAGGTCGCAGGTTCGAACCCCACCCATTACACTATTCACGTGAACCCACTGCAGACACAAGCATATTTAGCTTATTTGGAGCGGTTAAAAAGATTGCTAGTAATGTGAATTCTCCCCACATTGCTAGTTTTTGTTGATAAAAATTTTGTCATGAGCTATTTCATACAATTATCTATATATATCTGTGCCAAATTTCAGATCCGTTTTGTAATTTTTGTGTGAGAGTAGCAAACATCTATCCATCCATTGGCACAAACTCTCGCATTTATAATATTAAGTAGGATTGGTAGATTACCTTCCTAAGACAATATTTCACAGAGAAGGTTTATAGTTAGTAAAAGCAACTTTACTGAGTGGCATGTAATGCTATGCCACGCCAAAGCGTCGATAGGTTCCGCCTCGCATTCAGAATGATATATCGTAGCTATTAGCATACATCGAATACCAAACTGTTTCTGAAATTTTCGTATTTTCTGGACATACCTATAACGCTTGTGAGAATTTAAAAGTATATACTATGGGGTCTTTGTGTTTAAGTAAATTAGGTCAACATTTAGTGTTAATGCTACTAAACAGTAATTGGTCATGGCTTAATATGAAATCTCGAAAGCCAGTTCCATCATATCACGAGGCTGAAGTATTTGAAAAATATATTTTGTCTGGTTCAGGTTCTCCTTTTGAACTATATACATTATATAAACAAAAGTTTAAAATTAACTTACATTTTGTGGTAAGCCTTCAACGACGTTGACCTTCAACATTACCCTCTCGGAGAGTGAATGGACTTGGGTATTCTACTATCAGAGCCCAGCGCGGGATGGTTAAGGAAAGTAATTAAAACAAATAAAAACATACTTCGCCAATTTATTAAGTCAAAGTTTACATTATAAACACGGCTTAAAGCTAATAACTACAAAGTCGTTAAACTAATCTTACATGAGCTTTAGACTAAATTCACTAGTTTGTTTATTTTGGCAAATTGTTATAGTGGTACACTAAAGATAGTCCCAATTTGATATTGCACAATAAATTTGTTTTTGATAAGGGAAAGTGATTAAAAATTTTAATTAACAACCAACAATCAAGTTTGTTAAAGCCATTTAACTTTATTGACTTTGGAAATATTGCTTGCAATATTCAATGTTTGCAGCGACAAGAACGTGATTAAAAATATATAATTTCACATAGACTTGGATTGGCACTTATTAAACGCCTACATGGGCACTTACAAAACCTAAGAAGCTAACCTAAGAATTGGTCATATCTTACGGAGAAAAACCGCTAAGAAACACTAAACTGTTTTTTTTCTAGACTGTAGACCATTCATTAAATAATTACACTTCTTGATTATTAAATACGTATCAAATTAGATAACCCATATTAAGTGCCGTAAAAATAAAAAAAATGATACATGGATTAAAAGTTTATATTATGTATATAATATTGTTCTTAAAAGCAGACATTTTAAGAGAGTTATATTTCTGGTAGGCTACATAGCTAGACTGTTTCACAAAATAAGAACTGAAACTTTTTGTCTTAATAATGACAGCCGCATTGATCTATATTTCGACATGTAGCAATGCTTGGTGAGATCTTTCCGTGGATGGGTAACCTTTAACCTCTAGAGCCCCAGCGGCACAAAAACGTGCCAGTAAACCAGTATTAGTTGAGCCCCGCTGGCAACAAATTTGTGTCTCCTGTGTCTCATGGCCAGTAAATTAGACTGTCCCATTATTCACTTTTTGAGTCAACTACATGTAATTGACTCAAAATTTTAATTTTAATTTAGTTTTATAAAGTTACTAACATAGTTTTAAGTAGTGCTACTAATGATAATTAGGTATTAATTGTAATGGTTATGAGAAGAAAATCCTGAAATAAATGATTATATTATATATTATTTTAGTTGACGTAAATAATGGCGGTCTTTGAGAGGTTAAATCTTGTGAACACGTTGAGCAGTTGGCTGTCATTTGTTGAACACGTTGAGCAGTTGGCTGTCATTTGTTGAACACGTTGAGCAGTTGGCTGTCATTTGTTGAACACGTTGAGCAGTTGGCTATCATTTGTTGAACACGTTGAGCAGTTGGCTGTCATTTGTTGAACACGTTGAGCAGTTGGCTGTCATTTGTTGAACACGTTGAGCAGTTGGCTGTCATTTGTTGAACACGTTGAGCAGTTGGCTGTCATTTGTTGAACACGTTGAGCAGTTGGCTGTCATTTGTTGAACACGTTGAGCAGTTGGCTGTCATTTGTTGAACACGTTGAGCAGTTGGCTGTCATTTGTTGAACACGTTGAGCAGTTGGCTGTCATTTGTTGAACACGTTGAGCAGTTGGCTCTCATTTGTTGAACACGTTGAGCAGTTGGCTGTCATTTGTTGAACACGTTGAGCAGTTGGCTGTCATTTGTTGAACACGTTGAGCAGTTGGCTGTCATTTGTTGAACACGTTGGGCAGTTGGCTCTCATTTGTTGAACACGTTGAGCAGTTGGCTGTCATTTGTTGAACACGTTGAGCAGTTGGCTGTCATTTGTTGAACACGTTGAGCAGTTGACTGTCATTTGTTGAACACGTTGAGCAGTTGGCTGTCATTTGTTGAACACGTTGGGCAGTTGGCTCTCATTTGTTGAACACGTTGAGCAGTTGGCTGTCATTTGTTGAACACGTTGAGCAGTTGGCTGTCATTTGTGGAACACGTTAAGCAGTTGGCTATGCCACTTTATATCAGCCACTGGTACTTAGCTGCACTCGGTTAGACTGGAGTCCGTCCCAAAATAGTTGGAATAGGACAGACAGATGACGAGGTGTCTGGTAATAAAAATCTTTAACGTTTAATTATACTGTAAAATTTTCAGTTGTCAATATGATACATAGATACTGTTTCTATTGTACACCATAACAGAATTAAATGAGGACTTAAAAACTACATAGGGTGTTACAATGGGCGGTCTTATCGCTAAAAGTGATCTTTTACAGATAACTTAAAAAACCTAATAACCCAAATATGATGAATATTATCATCTGCTTAGCCGGATTTTTATTTTATTTTTATTTTTTTTATTTTTTATTATTTTATTTTTAATTCGATGCAGTAACCTGACTTAAGCTAGTGTCACTTACTAAAATAATGATACCCTATTTAATCTAATAGTGATGGATTCAATCAATCGAATAATAAATGAGCGATTTTAATTGTGAGTAATATAAATAAATGATAAAATTTATACTATTATCTTTTATTTTGAAGTAATAACTAAATTTTATTATAAATAAATATATTTTTATTAAAAATATTCATATCTAACCAGACATGAGAAAAGCCACCCTTTTGGAAATTGATTCATGTGATGAATATTTTAATAAATAGCACGGGATTACTATTAAAAAGACTGCCCCCGCACCATTGCGACCTAAACCCTGTTGGAATTGGTACGGGTACAGGGGCATGTTGCAAAAAATAAAAAACATTATCATGATCTTTTCATTTTATTTTTCACGTCCCGTCATAATCACATTTTACTTATTGTTAATTTCACACAATATTATTAAAAAAATCGTTTACATCGTTATTCGATTTTATTCCAGAATCGATTAATTTAGTTACATCACAATTTCGTAGTCATCATTATCTGACAACTCAGAAACTGTCAGTTTACTGCATCGAATTAAAAGTCCGGGTATATGTTTGGATCTGCTACCAGTCCAACCAGATCCAGCTGAGTACCTATCCATAATGTCATAAAGCTAAATAGTAACCCAGCCACCTACAATTTGCAAGACTATAAAAAAATATAATCAATTAAAAAAACGTAAATATATAAAAGATCCCTACAATTATACAATTGAAACTATAAAAATACTACAATTACAAAACAATGCCCCATTGTGAATATCTATAAACCCTAACAATGATGAGCACTGTGACGCACACCTCATAACTACAAATATTTAATTATTCCTAACACAGCCATGTTTTGTTAAAGAAAATGTATACTTCCAAAACATTTGGTATTATTTCCACCCTTTACACCCTCTTTGGCAACAAAAACTATTATTATATTACTTATATCACTTGTAGTCTTTTAAGGACAGCGGTGTCCCTAAGGGTGTTGTTCTGGGACCTACAATGTTTGGTACTTTTAAATGCGGAAAACTTTTGAACTGGTAAATGTCACGTGAATCTATCTAGTACATACATAATACATTAGAAATTTCGTTTTTGGCCACTGACAGTCAATATAATTTTCACTTTGTTTAGTTAAATTCATCGTCAATTATTGTTTCTTTCTCTTTTGAAATGTTATCCAAAAGCGAGAAAAATATGACAACACGATAATTTATTAGTTTTACCGTATTAAACTGAGACAAAGAACAATTTATTACGCTCCTCCCGCAATCAACTTAAACACTAACTTTTTACTTCAAACCTTAAGTAAATTACATTAAAATATTACGATACAAGTCACAGCCTATTTTGGCTTTACAACGTCTAATTAGGATAATAAAAATTTTAGCGGAAAAGTCTTATTTTATTACTAAGATATTTAAGAGATTGCCGACAGACCTGTCACTGTAATTTGAAAAGTTTCAGCGTAGACTTAAGTTTCAAACTCTTCTTGATATATAATTTTGATTCTTAATTTTGAAAATGAGCTTAGTACTAAAGTATTTAACAATAACGTCGCCTAAACAGCTGAAAGGTAAAAATTTGATTAACAAACTAAAATATTTGATTTAAAGTCTCAGAAGGCAGACATAGTACTGCTGTATCAAGTCATTCCTACTTAAACTATCAACAATATTTAAGAAATTCTATTAAAACAACCTTTGCTTATAACCGCTCCCGTCTGCATACCTATTAAGCTCGTTTATAGGAGCTTTTTATTCTTACGTATCTTTACTCAAACGTCTGACGACCAGATGTCAGCTTTCAAAATTACATTTCCTTGTTACATTACCAGGCTTACATGAATACCTAAGGGTCACCACTGTCAACAGGTAAAAATTGCTGCTGGGCGACCGAAGACAGCATCATATCAATGGGCTTGGTGTCATCGTAGAGCGATGGTGCCTCGCAGAGGATGGCGAAGGTTCCGACGATGGAAGCGATGGTAAAAATCCAGAGGAACAGCCGATCAAGCACCATGGCTACGAAGCCCCAATCTTGATCTTCCTGTTAGAGAAAAGAAAAGGAGCTAAGAAATTGTATGATTGTTTTCAGTGATGTTTTTTAAAATACGCTTACGGTGACTTTCATTGTGTTTATTACACCTGTTTACTTTATTTGTATGATAATTACACAAAAATATGTTATCTACAATGATCCATCACTCCTCGATTAATATGTTGTAATTTATTACAAAGAACCAGTCAGTCTGTCATATGATTGCTTGGAATGAATCCATTTTTAAATTCACTCTATATTTTCTTAATATATTCAATCTCATGAAGTTCAAAAATATATGATAATATTAAGTGCTTCCCGAGTTATTCTGATGTATGAACTACACAGTGAAAAAGTTTCATTAATATTCAATCTGTAGTTTTTGTGCGAATGAGTAATAATCATCCATACACCCTCAAAAACTTTTACATTTTTAATATTAGGAGGATAATAGAATTCAGTGAAATCTTTAAATACTGAGAGAGATAATTTGTAGAAATACTTACAGCATTAAACTCATCCTGTCTTTGCATATGATGTTGTATAAACATAACGTTATGGATAGCCTTCTCAAGTTCAAAGGGATACTTCTTCCGAGGTGCCACGTCACTCAATGAGTCATCGAGTCCAGACATAACTGACGGTAGTCCGTTGTAACCAGCACCCAGGCTGCCCAAAGCTCCGACAAGGCCGCTGAATCTGTTTTGAAGGATATAAACTTGATTTATCTTGATATGGTTAATAATAATGAGGCTAGCATTAGATTTTTTTATATCAAATAATATAGAGCTAATGATAACAGCCACTAGAGTTGAACTTCAAGGTGAAGGAATGCTTGTCGACAGTGTTCAGTTCATGGATGGGTGATCATCTAAACATGTCAAGACTTGTCCGTGTCTCAGAAAGCATGTTAGGTAACGACCTAATATACAAATCACAGCCGGGACCAACGAATGCCGGCTGTGATTTGTATCGGACGATCGTTACGGGCAGTCAGTAGCCAGAAAAGACCAGACTGAGACCAGTCAATGGTTCTATGGCTACATGTAAATGTGTTAAGTACTCAGTTTCTTCCAGTCAGACTAGAAGTAGACCCTGGACATAATTGTGAAAAGACTAAGCAGAAGATGATGAGGAGAATGGAATTATTTGCATGGTAGTGTTATTAAATATGGACTTAAATAAAAATATTAGTCAAAGATCAAATCAAACTAACCTGTTAGTAGCCGTAGTCGAGTGTAGTCCGTTACATCCTCCAGGCAAGTGATGACGTAGTGAATCTGGGCTTGAAGCATTCGAATTGGTCTGTTCAGCAGCTGCTAGAGCATCTTTAAACTTGTTTTTATTCTTCATACTTCTCCCCGCTATCTTCTGCGCTGCTAGGTCTCTCAGCAAATCTTTTGGCACTCTCATCAGTAATAGCTTTGGTAGCTTCGTTATAAAGAATTTCCGTACCCAAGGAGCCATCTTGTGCGTACTCGGCTTGCGATAGTGAACGTTGAGTATTATTATAGTTATCACTACTGATAGCCCAACCAGTAACATAGTAAATAGTAGATACTTTCCCAGCAACGGCAAGGCAAGTGAGGTAGATGGGATAATTTCGGAAATAAGTAAAAAGAACATCGTTTGAGATAGTAGTATAGAAATGCTAAGAGCTATTTTTTCTCCCGAATCAGCTGGCAAGTAGAATACTAGGACTGAAAGGTATGAGATGCCAACACAAGGTACGATCAAGTTCACAGTGTAGAACAGGGTTTTTCTTCTGAGTGTGATGTTGAAGAAGATATCTGAAACAAATAATGATAATTAAACATACACTATACAACATACAGTAAACTCAGAAAATAAATAGTTTCCTATGTAAACTCTTAGTCGATATAAGTCTAGTTAGCTAGAAAGCTTCAAATCTTTGAGCATTGTCAACTTATTGAAAGTTTATTGTACACTCCCCGAGATGTAACCGATCACATCTCACCGATGCGCCATCGTTACATGGTGGACATCCTACCCATGCGCTCAAAATGTTTTAGGAATACTTTTATTATGCGTACAGTAAGAAGTGGAATTCCCTGCAAGAGTCTGTATGTCCTTATAGCTACAACTTAAGGGATTTTAAGTCAAGAGTGCTTCATCTTCAACCACGTCATCGCTTTTCATCAGGTGTGATGATAGTCAAAAGTAAAATGTACATATATGTGACAAAAAACTTTAAAATATCAAATTCAATCGCTGGAGAATAAGGGATAAAGAATCAAAGGAAACAAAGCATATCATTAGCAAGAAACGCGTCAAACTGGGATCTATGCACATTATTTCGACATAAACTGTTATAGAATTGCATAAAGGACGTAACAGCCCTTATTCTAATATATTTCAAGATGATGGTGTTTTATATACATTTTGCTGCCAGCAACGATTAACGAGGAAAAAATCTTAAATAAACCTATAGTTTTTATAACATTTTTCAGAGCCAATATAAAAAGGCTTCATTTTTTTTTGTAATCTTGTGAAGTCATAAATAACTTGCGCACCTTTTAACCTATTAAAATAATTGCTTAATCGTTAATCTGCTGTCTTTCTGTGAATAAGTCTTTCCATTTGATACATTAGGGGCCATAATTTGCCAAACATGACAATGTTGGTACATTCAGGCCATGAGGCCTAACGTATGTGAAAATAAGGTAAGACCAAAATGTCACCTGAACAACATAATTGCATATAGTCTGTATCCTAGCTGTGAGAACATTCCACAACTAGGACACAGGCTTCCTCTTCATGACAGAAGAATGGGCCGTAATCCACTAAACGGGCCCAGTGTGGTTTTGTGGATGTCGGATGTCTTCGGTTTTTTAGGCTCAATTTACACCGCCGCGGAATGGAATGGAAGCGACTTCTTACAACGAAATTGTACATAGCATAGTGAACTTTGTCAATCGTATAACTTAGGTACAAACTAAATAGGAGCCTAAAAATGTCGCGCGTCTTCCGGGGAATCTTCGCGCATTCTCGAGAATTCTCCTAGCTACTGTCGGCGCCGTCTGTGGAATCCGCGGGAAATGGCGCGAATGGAGAGTCGGTTGGGTTGGTCACAGCAGCGCATTGCCAACTTAATAGATTTAGACTGAACGTCCCTCATGGCGCAGTTGCGCGAATTCGCTGGAATGCGCGAGAATACTCGAGCATATCACCGAATTGGCGCGCAAATTCTCGCGTCATGAGGCGACATTGACGCTTCCTTTCCATTCCATTCCGCGGCGGTAAATTGGGCCTTAGTTTTCCTTCACCATTTTAAGACCAGTATTTATGATGAAAATTATACTAAGTAATATGTCTGCCTGAGTTCCAATCCCAAACCTACAACTCGTTGGCTGCGGGAATGTTTTAACGAGATGAACAGCCCCGAAACGTAAGGGCAGTTGAACGAACACGGTGGGTTTTGAGTCAGTAGAAGTCTGACACTCCCTTCTACAGAGCGGGAGAAGGGAGGAGAAAAAATTATAATAATAAAATGGACCACCACTGTACCTCAAAAAAATAATAAGACAAGAGATATAAACCATTCAGCAGCTCAAACATTAAAAGTACAAGATATAGTTATTATGTGTATCAAAAAATTAATCTTAAAAGCAATCTTAAGATTTACAGCAGCAAATCTCTAAACAAAAAACTCTATTTGTAAAGTCCAGAAGACATAGAATCGTACAAAGGACCTAATTTCAGTCTTTGTGAAGAATCTTATTGTCTAGACTAGTGCACGTTACGGTCGGTTACTATACTGAATGAGGTTTTCTTTAAGAATATCCACAGAAAGATAAACTCTCTCAGCTGACCGATTTGTTTGTTCTACAAGTTTTACAGGATCTCGGATTTATCTTTAATGCTACGCTTAATAGATTAAATGGTATTAAATGATACAGTTTTGCCAAGTTTTTATCGCTGATTATATCTGTATTTCGTGTTTCTTTTAAGGAAAGAAACACGAAATACAGATATAATCATTTCGTGTTAATACAGACCATTGTTATTACTATAGAGTAGTAACAATGGTCTGTATTAACACGAAATGATTCGTCTTTTTCTGGTCATGGAAGCAATTGTTTTGTACAAAGTAATATCGTCATCAAATAAAATAGTGTTACAGTGTACATAGTAAGTATTAATATTCTGTTTAATTATGGAAGAAAACAATAGCTCTAATAGACAGATTGGCGCAGTGATTGAACTATTGCCTGCTGCGCTGTATGTCATGTGTTTAATTCCCGCACCGGAAACATATGTTTGTATCACCTATAGATAATTTTTACGTATATAGGTAATTGCGGTAGTGAGTTAAAATGTTTGTAAACGCACCTACAATACAGAAGAAATTCATCGTGAGGAAAAGACAACGTTTGAGAAATGTATATGAGGCATCAGAGTAGGAAGACTCTTGCTTAGGAGTGGGACAAAAAGAGCAAATAAAAACGACATCCTTACTTTTTCATTTAATTAAAAAAACATAACCTACTCTTTATTTAAAATGCTAATATAGCAACTGATATTCCAACGTAATTATGAGAAGATACCAAATCTCAATGTAGAGTAAATACTCTGAAAGCCTCTTGTAATAGACGCGATCTATCTTGCAATAGGCCAAAGTTTCCCAGTAAAACACCAACAATTATCATCAAAGAATCGAAAGGAGGATTTCTAATTTGACGGCAGTAAGTCCTCGGGAGAGCCGGTAGTAATTACAGACTACTCCGGGCAAATTGCTTAGATTTAACTAGTCATTGAAGATGTTACAATTAAGTTCCAAATTGGAGGGTCATAATTCTATGGCTGCGATTGTAATTGTAGATGGTTTTTGTCAATTTCTTATTTATTTGTTAAGAGGATTAATTTTGATAACAGGATTGTTTTAGGACTTCATCATAGTCATATTCACCATATAATTTTCCACTATAGAGACAAACGTGTTTTGTATGGGAAAAATAACTTTTACACTTTAAATAAAAACTCTTAACTAATCTACTGTAACTTAATACAAAAAAAAAAAAAAATTAAAATGGCAATGTGCCCAAAAGACTGATGATATTTCCACGTTCTCAAGTTTAAAAGTTCCCACCTTTGTCCAAGTTCAAAAGCCCGTGCCAATGATATGTATTACAATATATTGGATGCGGACAAAATATTGCTCACCATTAAGTGAGATAGTAGCCAAAGGCTTACGTTATTTATTTATTAAATAACGTCGACCGAACACGACCAAAGGACTATTAAATTCGAGGATACGTGAAATAATATTAAGAAAGTTTTTACATACACGGAAACCACACAATCATGACTTTACAAGACCATCCATGCATCCGCGATAGCATAAAATTTAACAACGTAAGCGTCATTGTTAAAAAATAGCACAAAAATACACACGACACACAGGACCATATCTAAAATAAATAAAAAAAACCCTCTCCGCTTATTAATAGCAATCCGTTAAAACTTGATCATAACCATTACTCTTCAAAATTAAAACCATTTGACCTCATAATAAAAAAATTAATCAAACAAGCCTCGGAAGGTGTGGAACGTAAAAAGTATCAACGAAAAAAGGTTGAAAATCTCCAGAGGGTCGTTAGGCTGAAATGAAAGGGGTGTCATTATGAAGTTCCAAATGTGTTTATCTAAACATGAAATATAGGTACGGTACGGTTGTTAAATGGCGAGCTTCACAAGCGAAATTACGTATGCTGTGTAAGGACGGAGTGTTGTCATCCAACAGATGGCCATCTGTGTCACGAGAATAACAATGATACCGGACCCACAGAATATGGGCTGTTAAATTGCTGAGATGGATGAGGACTGTGTAAGTGGACGAAGAAAAATATGTCGGGACTCTTTGGGTAAGAACTGCTCTTTGAGATTTTAGGATATCTGTCAGTTAAAAAAATGAGATTTAGTATGTACCGCTTGAGGCTGCATCTTTTATTCCTCCAAGCTGTAATTTATCTTTCATTAAAATCGGTTAAGTTATTTAGACATGAAAATATGAGACAAACATACAGAACTTTCGAATTTTTAATATTAGTTCAGATAGATTTTGAAGTAAGTGTTTGCTTATAATTATTGTTATAATATATTTGACTATTAAAAATTACTGAATAGAATACGTGATTAAAACTTCCATAAAAAATCTCAAGAAACTGTTAAAGTGTATCGTATTTTATTACACCATTATCTGCTTAGCCTTTCCCTAACTAAGTCGCAGATTTATACTCTAACGAGATACAACTGAGTACTAATGCTTTACATGGAGCGAAGTAAAATGATACACATTGGCTATACCCTGTTTTTTAATCTCAGAGACAAAGTTGACATTACGACGGTTGCCAGTTTTTTGCAATTCTTAAATAGTGATGTGCCACTATCGAAACTTAACGTTAATAAAATCATAACGTTATCAAAATATATTTTAACTAGCGACCCGCCCCGGCTTCGCACGGATGCAATGTTTATATTAAATATAGGCAGCGTTCGCGAGAATCGTTAACGTACGGCAGTTTTTTCGACGCCTTACTCCACAATTTTCACAACCACGAAAAATCCTATCTATTTTCCGGGATAAAATATAGCCTATACGGATTCGGAAGAATCCCTCTAAGTAATGGTAAAAGAAATTTTGAAATCGGTCCAGTAGTTTTTGAGCCTATTCAATACAAACATACAAAAATACAAAGGTTTCCTCTTTATAATATTAGTATAGATAACATAATTATGTTAAATAACGTAATTATGTTATTAAAATATATACCCATATCTTACATTATTAATTTTATATTTCTACGTTTTAAATTAGCTGCTATACATTATTTCAGAATAACGTATTATAAAAAACCGACACGTGATTTTATTAACGTTAAGTTTAGATAGCGGCACATCACTATTTAAGAATTGCAACAAACTGGCAACCGTCTTTTTATAGGGCTTTAGTACTTACGTTATAACATCATTATTGGTTTAGAATGTCATAATATGGTGATATTAAGCTATTTTTTATACAATACTTTGTTTGTTTACGTTTCTGTAAAGTCATTAGTGACAGGACTAGTTTTTCTTCTTAATTCATTGCTGGAGCTAGGTTAGGTCGCATATGTAACCGATATTGTACCTCGTGATAAATTACTTTTATTTCTCTTTTCATTCTAGAACCGCATTCAAATGCGTAAAAGTCGATTTAATGAGAGAGATGACTGGGGAGGGGCAGTCTACGCCTAGAACTTGAACAGACCAGAAGTCTCCAAAGAAAACGGATAAGTGCCATCGGAGTGAAATGGTCCTCTCTTAATACACGATCCGTGGCCCGGACCTCGAGACATCCTGACATCCTCCGAACCTTCCGCCATCACCATCCGACTGCTGCATTGACGGAGCCTGATTATCCCCCGTCCCCCTACTATGGCTGGAGGGAAGGAAGAAGGAAACTGAGGCCATCCGACTGAAAGCCAGCCATCCTACAGCCACCTCTTTGTTCTGCTATAATCATCCGCTCCGTTTATCATCGACTCGCAATCTCCGCCATCTCCTGTGCTCTGAGGATTCCGTGTCTCCAGCAAATTTTTATAATTTCTTTTATAAATCCTGTTCAAAAGAACAGGATTTATAAAAGAAATTATAAAAATTCATCACTTTGATTTTTTTCCTGGTCATATTCCCCATTAAAACGTACTTCCTCCTAATTAGTTATTGCAACCTTACATTTCCTTCCACCTAGGGAAACTGTAACGTTACAGTATTCGTTAATCAGATTCAAATAATGACTCCATATCTTAGAAATATTCTTAATCATCAGAATCGCCACCTATTTCTATCATAAACCTATCAATAATGTCATCGACTATATGGCCCAGATGACACATAAAAACACAAAATAACTATAAAGTTGCCAAATAAAAATATAAGAGGAATAAGAAGAAATAATTCAAAATCCTTTCTTTAGTATTACGATTTTTCAGTCTTCTTATATGATTTTTCATTTCTATTTAGTTTAATATAAATAAATCACATATTTATTTATTATTCTCTCGTACAGTCCTCTGTTTTGATACCCCACTCGAAAGGTTTGGTAAGAAAAAACCGCACCCTGAATATGGCACTGATCCGTTTTAAAACGCGATTAAGCGATTGCTGTAAATGGAAAATAGAGGAAAAAATCTAAAAATGGCTATGATATCGGACTTGTGATCGAGAGATCGCGAGTTCGAACTCCTCCCATATTTAGCTGAATTAGAGGGGTCAATAAGATTGCTAGTAATGTGAATTATACTCAAATTGCTAGTTCTCTTTATAAAAAAGACTTATTCAACGATACCCCAACGATATTTGACATATGTAGTATGTCGATTTTTAAAAATTAACTATCGTATCTCTTGTGACACTCGCATGGTTAAGACAAATTGATTAACGTGAGAATTATTCAAATCAGACCACGCGTTTGGCCTGTACAACGCCACACTGTGAAACACATTACCCTCCTTTGCGTCACACAGTCGGGTAAAAAGTTACGATTTAACAAACCGGTATCATAGGTATAACACTGCACAAACGAGTGGGCAACATTATTTCTAAAGTTGACATTTGCAAGTGTCAATTCTGTCTCTGAGATGAAAAAACAGGGATATGTTATGTCAGGTTTCTGACTACCCGTACGAACTGTCAAAAATTTACAAATGGCAGCCAGGAGTATAGTTGCAAAACTTCTGAAAAATTTGGAATAATTCCGGAATACTTCTGGAAAAGTTTCTTTAAATCAGAATTATTCAAAATTAAACCCTGGATAACAAATGGATTATTGAGATGTATTAAAAATAGAGACCGACTACACCAAAAATTAAAATCGTCACCTGATAATGAAGTTCTGAAAATAACATATAATCGATACAGGAATTTCCGTATTGTTATTTTAAAAAAGGTTAAATGTGCCTATGAAAAAAATGAGGTTGAGAAAGCAAAAAATGATCCAAAAAAGCTCTGGAAAGTACTTAAAGAAATTTCGAATCTAAATAAAACTCCCAGTAACTCCAATCAACTCCTAACCATTAAAGACTCGCCAAAAGAATCATTAAATGAAATCAATAATTATTTTATTGATGTAGGTAAAAACTTAGCTGAAGATTGCCAAAAAAGGAAACCGTACGACAGCTCTGACTCAGCTTTGTTGTCAAATAATAACTCTTGTCAAGAACTGAACTCGTTTGTGATGGAAGAGACTAGTGTAGACGAGATTACTTGCCTTGTGATGGGCTTGAAATCCGAATGCTCAGTGGGTAGGGATAACATATCCAACAAATTATTGAAACAGCATGTCAATCATCTAGCACCGGCACTTGCGCACATTTTTAATTTATGTCTCGACACAGGCATTTTTCCATCGCAACTAAAAAGCTCGGAAGTCCGTCCAATTTTTAAAGGTGGTGATAAAAATGATGTATCAAATTATCATCCAATTTCAATTTTACCCGCCATGTCTAAATTATTAGAAAAGCTCATTAATAACAGACTTATAAGCTATATGGAAAAAAAGAAATACCTGGCAAAAAATCAGTTTGGTTTTAGAGTAGGTAAATCTACAGATGATGCAGTTAATACACTAACCAACTACATTAGTACTAATCTTGACATGGGGCAGAAATGTTTGTCTATATTCATAGATTTAAAAAAAGCATTTGATACTATTTCAATTCCCATCTTGATTACGAAGCTTTTCAAACTTGGTATTAGAGGAACGCAACTCCGTCTCTTTGAAAGCTATCTTAGCGGACGGAATCAATGTGTCCGAATTGGTTGTCATGTGAGCACTGACGGCGTAGTCTCCTACGGCATTCCTCAGGGCAGTATTTTAGGCCCTAGCCTCTTTCTCATTTATATTAATGATCTCACATCCATAAACATCCCAAAAGGAGATATAATATCGTATGCTGACGACACAGCTCTCCTATTCTCTGCTGACACATGGGATGAGGTCTTTAATGCAGCGCAAACGGGATTTAACATCGTAAACAACTGGCTTCGACTCCACCTTTTAACACTCAACACTGATAAAACCAAATATCTAACTTTTAGTATTCGCCAGTCAAAATTAATTAGGAGCAACTACAAAATAGTCCCGCATGTATGTTGCTTAGATATAAACTGTAGCTGTAAACCAATTGAACATGTAGACAACATAAAATATTTGGGGGTCATTATAGACAGTAACCTTAGCTTTAGAGAACATATAAAATTACTCAGTACCCGGGTCAGAAAACTCATGTTCGTTTTCAAAAAGCTGAGACACGTTGTGGATGCTGTATTATTGAAACAAATCTACTTTGCCTTGTGCCAATCTGTAATATCATACTGCATCACATCATGGGGAGGAGCTCCAAAAACAATAATCAAACCGATTGAGATTGCACAACGTGCTATTCTTAAGATCTGCACTTTTAAACCGCGTCTTTTTCCTACCACCCTGTTGTACCAATATTGCGAAGTACTTAGTGTACGACAGCTGTTTTTACAAGGTATTGTTTTAAAGCAACATACAGTTTTAGAATATGACCCTAATCTAAAATATAGGCGAAGGAACAGGACAGTGTGTACTCGCAATCACCACCCTCATACGTCCTTTATTCGTAAATATTTTGCCTTTTTAGGCCCTTATATATATAACAAAATCAATACTTCAATTAATATCTACTCTCTGAATAAGACCCAATGCAAAACTAGGGTAAAAAATTACTTACTAACCTATATAACCTATGATGAGACAGAAAAGCTTATGGAAGTTACTGAATAATCAGGAGTCCTAATTTTTTTTTTTATTATTTCTTTTTTTCTATAGTTAACTCGAAAGATTGATACTCTTTGGCACAATGTAAGAATACAAACACTCTCATACACACTACACATGCACATACACCCTCACACGTACACTGACTCACACACATACACTCACCCTTACATCCATACTCATACACACACGAAATAAACCTATAACTCACTTAGATTTTAAGTAAGTTAATTCCTAATTCTAATTTTATAATTATTTGTATAAAGTATTACTTTTAAGTGTTCTTTTTAAGTTTAAAGAAAGACTGTACTTGCTGATTTAATAAAATTTCAATGTCATAGACTGAGAGGATTGGCGCTGTATGCCGAGATACAGGTGTTTACCTAGTTCGGCTGCAGATGATCCTATATTATTTTTACTGATACTTTTTTCTATGTGCTAGTTTTTAAGTAATATTGTAATCCTTTTTGATGCAAATAAATAATTGAATTGAATTAACCGACTTCAAAGGTCGATTTTCCTGGTTTTTTTTTTACAGTTGAAATATTCCCAAAGTTTCGGAATATTTCGGAATACTTCCGATGTATTCGACGGGAATGATTCGGAATTTTTCCCGCCAGCATCTATAGCCAGGAGCAATGGCTTAGCGTTCATTCAGAGGCACAGAGCAATCTTCATATGTTAGGATGGTCACCCATTCATGGATAGACCTTGGCAAGGGCTGCTTAACTTTGAACATAGACCCGTTTATTATTTAGCCACGAGCTCCTCTATCGTCCATCGCAGTTTATTACACCAAAGAATAAAAATATTTACTCGAAGCAAAGTTTTCCTGTTAAGTGTCAGTGTATTTCGTTCATACAAGTGGCTCGTAGCTGGGCAAACTACTTGATTCTCTAACAATTTACTCTAAGTGCATAAAGACGGGTTGCTATGGGCATCAAGTGGTCCTCACGAAAGCCCTTTGTGCGTACCAGCTCTTTATATCTACCGTGATTCTGACACTTGAGGCTGTTACAATACGTCTTATGTATAGAAATAGACAAGATTTATTCGGCACAGATACAAAACAACTAATTTAGATAATATTAGAGAAGTACTCATACCGAAAAGGATACCAATGTAACCAACTTACAATCTCACAAAATAAGTTTATCTCAGAACTTTTTATGACATACTAGCTTTTACCCGCGACTTCGTTCGCGTGGGAGATTTTTCTTTTCCCGCGTAAACTCTGTAGTTAATTCATGATAAAAACACGTCAGATAGTGATTTAAACCTTTTAACTGCACCTAAGTGATGATATTTACAATGGTCTCATTGAAAAATGTATTGACGATAACCTTGTATTCTGTGTTAGTATCTTGCTTATATCTGAGCTCTTAATATGGCAGTATCTTTACCAATACACCCCTCTCTCCCCCAAAACACAATAAGTATACAGAGATACCAGTTAACATGATAAATGATGAACATCAAGCTGATCTGCATTCAGGGCTTGCTCTCGAGGACATTACCGAAACAACCGTTTAACCTGTTCAAGGCGACATAGCGGCAGTAAAACTCACTAATTTTGCATAGATAAGAGTTTTCGCCGTTCTACGGTAATTTACAACGTTTCCAGATTAGCGGAGTGCGACATCTCTGGGAAATAAAAGGATTGTCTGAAAAGATGGCGGGATTAGTCAAGATTTTGTGGGTATGGATGCCAAAATCTTGATTGGGGTTGATAAGAATGCTTTGGATTTTATTGTTCTCGTGTTATTTGATTATGAGGAGGTTTTGTTAAGAGACAAGATCATCACCCTATGCTAAAACAAAACTACTTGAGAAAGCAAAAATATTAAGCGGTGAAAGATTTAATTACGGTCAAGGTTTTAGCAAAGAATCAGCCTAAAAATAGTATCTTACTGATATTACGAATGCGAAAGTTTGTGAGGATGGGTAGATGTATGGATGATTGTTACTCTTTCACGCAAAAACTACAGAACGTATCTGAATAAAATTTGGTAAATAGATAGTCGACATTCTGGTATAACCCATAGGCTACTTTTTATTAGGGTTATGTTGGTTAATGGATTGAAAAAATTAAAAAAATATATGCTGTAGATCTTAATGTAAACTTTCAACCAAAATTGGTTTGAGCGAGATTTGGTCTGCAGTTTTTAAGTTGTAGCATATTTTCTAAAACCGCAAATATAACTTTGTAATTCATACACTATGAAAAACAAAGTTATTTGGCGTAGTTACTACGGAACCCTTCATGGGCGAGTCTGACTCGCACTTGGCCAATTTTTATCCCTAATTTCCACGAGATCTGGATTTACGGCAAAAGACTCCCGCGCGAACGAAGTCACGAGCGGAAGCTAGTATAAAATTAATATTCTATATTTTTATGTTAAATGAATAACTCTATCCGACACGAGGGTAGGAGGAACCGTGGGTGCGCTTACAAATGTTTAATGGTTACACTCACAAACAACTAGACTCGAAACAACTATCTGTAAGCCATCCGAAGTATATTTCGTGTGGGAATCGAACACGCAGCGCAACAGCCAGTTGCTCAGCCACTGCGCTAACCGTTAATTTACTTAAAACATGAATCGTTTGTTCAAAGAGGTGCTAGTCTATTTTCAATATTAAGTAATGCTTGTACAAAAACAGAACCGACGATAAAGCTCTTCGAGCTCATCAGAAGTACAAGAACACAAAACTAGGAATAGCATCTATCATGACTCAATGATCTAAATATGCCAAGCTGTGGAACTCTGCCGGCTTCTGTGTTACCTGCCACTTATGACCTATCAGCCTTTAAAGCCAGAGTAAATAGGTATCTTCTGGGCTCGCTCGTGACATCGTAGACCTCATCTATCGCTTACCATCAGGCGAGATCGAGATCAAGGGTGGGCTCATACGTAATTTAAAAAAAAATGTAAAACTAATTCTTCAAATAATCACGATTACACTAAAATTAACTAAGTTCTCAAACTTTAACAAGTTTGTATAATTAGATTACAATAAACTGGACAAGTTTCCTAACGTAAACATCACTTGTCAAACTCTTAATTAATTCATTTCAGAATAGATGAATATTTAGTGTCCGACATAAAACCAAATGAAAAATTATGACAAGTGAATAAGTTTTGCCTTGCCTACGTCTTGCTTGCATATCTTACCGACGACCCGTTCGCTGACGTAGCAACCGGGAACTACGCAATAAGTTATGGAAAATACGTTATAGACACTCAGCCACAGACTCGATATTTCGGTGTGACTTGTCTGGAAGCTGGATAATGATGACCAGCACTATGTCACACTAAAATGCATGCGAGCAAAGGAAGACAATGTTCTCAGAGCCTTTTGACACCACATCACAGTTTGGCAGAGTTTAGAGGTATTCTATACTAATATTATAAAGCGGAAAAGTTTGTTTGTTTGTTTGCTTGAACGCGCTAATCTTCGAAAGTACTAGGTGGATTTGGATGCAATTTGGTATGGAAGTAGCTTGAAGCTTGAGGAAGGTTATAGGCTACTTTTTACGCGACTGCTTTAAAGGAGAGTTATGTTTTTACCGTGATAGAATCCACGGGAGCGAAGCCCCGCGTGAGTACTAGTTTTGTATATGCGGCGAGTAAATGTTTGAATAATCCCCCATCTATAAAATACTGTAGAAAGTTAAGCTGAAATAGTATATACTCGAACACCAAAAACAGTAGGAGACCAATCAAATAAATTCATCTACGATTTGATTATGTTCTGCTGTCTCTGTGTTATGGAACATGGGGGTCATTATTGATAAAATGGAATAATTAACTATTCCATTTTATTTATTTTTTAAATTTTTTGTGAGATATATTCCAATTTAATTAAATGTATTGATTTTATTGATATATTTATTATTTTTAACACATAATTCACTTATTTATCTATTAAGTGTCAAGAGGAGAGTATATAGGTTACTTCTAGGTAAGCGTGCCCAATCTTTGATCATATCATCACTTACCATCAGGTGAGATGGTGGTAAAACGTGAGCCTAATGTCAATAAAAAAATGCCTTCAACTAGAATGTTATGAGTGCTTGATATTCATGACACCTTTCTGTTTTTAGGGTTCCGTAGTCAACAAGGAACCCTTATAGTTTCGCCATGTCCGTCTGTTTGTCTGTCTGTCCGCGGTTTAGCTCAAAAACTATTGGTACTAGAAAGTTGTAATTTGGCATGAGTATACACGTTAATGACGCCGAAAAAGCGGTAAAATAAAATTTTGAAAAAAAAAAAACAATTATTTAGGGTACCTCCCCTACATGTAAAGTGGGATGATTTTCGTCCTTCTCATTGTGTGGGATATCGTTGGATAGGTCTTTCAAAAATATTAGGGGTTTGGCATGACCGTTTTTTGATTAAGTAAACCGTTCGTGACTTATCAAGCTTTAAAGTACCAATTTTCGTTAGAGTCAAGTGTTGTCCTCTAACAACTAAACGGTTGTAGTTAGAAATTCAAATGTCACGGCAGTAGTACCTATATACCTATATAAAAGGTCGTGGGTTCGATTCCCACCCAGGACAAATGTTTGTGCGACGTTTGTATGTATTTAGAAATATATATGTATGTTTATCAGTTGTCTAGTACTCATAGCACAAGCTTTGCTTAGTTTGGGACTAGATGTCGTTGTGTGAAAGACGTGGAATATTAATTGTATTTGAATCGAAAATTTCGAACTACTCCATAGAAATGTCAATAGATGGCGCTAAGCGTCAGTTGTATCGCACTAGTTTCATACCTAAATAAGTTTTATAAAAAAAAAAAAATTAACAAAAAAAAAGCCGACTTCCAAAAAACCACTAGGTGTAATGTGAAAAATAACTTTAATTTCAGAAGATGGTGTCTATGGATCTGTATTTTAGTTGTTTGCCACCGACTTCCGAAATTATGTTCATACCAAATTATGTTCCATAATGTTCAATCCTTACGTGCACACTTGCAAGATACTGTAAGCAATCCTCAAATAATGGCTTCAGATATCTACTTAGCAGTAGAAACGTGGAGCTGTTCTCAAGATTCTTCTTATGTAACTAATTTTAAGGAAATAATTAGAACAAATGGCCCTAAACAGTCTAGTTCAAACCCAAGTTTTGGTGTGTGTGCATGGGCAAAAAATTATATTGAATATAGCAACCCACGGTATTACATTGACATTGCTGGAGGTGACCACTGTGAAGCAGTCATTTTCGAAATAAATGCAGTGAAGATTATAGCTTTTTATAGATCATGCAAATGTCGCGCAGTAGGTTTTGTAAGTAATTTACTATCGCATAACAGTTCTTGCATAATATTTGGAGATTTTAATGAAGACTATCTCCGTAACGACAACACTGCAGTTTTCAAATTAATACGTGACGCTGGTTACCAGTCTTTATTACAACCACTTCCCTCTACACGCGGTGGTACTCAAATAGATCATATTTTTTCGAACTTCCCTTGTGAAGTTGTATTTTGTAATTCCTTCTTCAGTTACCATCGCCCTATGTGGGCCCGTTTTTAGAGTGAATTCAAATTAATATGTTTTCATTTATTTATTATTTTGCTATATAATATCAAACACAAAGCTCCCCCAGCAAACTACTTTCTCAATTTTATTTTATTGTGACGATTGAGTAGTGTAGCTCTGTGTCCTGTATTTAAATTCAAAACACCGGCTATGACAAGTTTTATACAAATCTCTAAAAAAAAATTAAAACTTTCCGTGCAAAATTGTCGGATCAGGTGAGGATTTGTATAGGAAGTCAAATTAGTTAGGTAGTCATGTTTGGCTTTTAGTTAGAGCATGGTACGAAACCATCAGTCAGCGAATACGACACGCACTTGGCTGTTATGAAAACTACGGAACCCTACACTGCGCGTGGCCCGACACGTACCTGACCGATTTTTTATTATCTAACACTATAAACGCAACATATCCTTTAATTAAAATAGCTAATAAACATTTTAAAAAGTTCAGATCAGAATTTCTTCTATCAACAAAGATTAACTCTACAAGATTTAATACAAATATTTATTATATTTTCTGAAGAAGTTTTTATTCATAGGAGAAATAACACTTCGCTGAAGTTGGTAACCCATATTTGCGAGTTTGTAAGCATTGAAACTTGGGAACAAGTAATTTGTTTAGTTTTAAACTTTGATTAGATTTATATTGAAGCGTTGTTGTGTAAATAAGTAAATCCTTTAGGATATTTTGTTTTTTCATAATATTTTTAAAAATCCTTGTTGCAACAGGTTTTTTTATATTGTATGTAGTAATTATTGGTTTCGTATTTTTCAGCTTTTTGTTATTTTACTTGTCATTATAGATATTCACAAGAACGTATTTCGATGTGTTTTTTTTAAACTGTAAAATGGTCTGCACGAATGAATGAATCAATGATTTATTTGCCAGAATATAGGTACAATAATAATATGGTAGGTATATCCATAATATACATTTAGATATATATATATATATATCTATATCCGACTTATTTGTCGCGCAAATATTTTTATTACTGACATATATTATTAATCATATAAAATTGCGCTATAATTAATCATATTAAAATAAAATACAGTCATGGGTTTATTAAAATAATCACAATCAAACCAGTCAATAAATGTCAATGTAAATTATAAATATTCTAATGAAGTTTTACAACAAACAGATTTAAGATTAAAAGTGTGCAATTAAAGGTATGCTTTGTCTCATTAAAAATAAAAAAAATAACCTTCATGGATGTCAAACTCAGGTTCTTAAAAATTAAATTTTCAGAAAAAGATGTTTGTTTTCAATCTTTGAATTAAAATTCTCGTAAGGAGGTAGAAGGTGCTTGTAGAATTCAATCTTAGTAAATCTTTAGAGGGTTACATATTTTTTAACCTACTTAAGATATTAACAAAAACGTTTTGGGAATACATTCATTGTTCACAGTTAAGGAGTGGACTTCCCTGCCGGAGTATATGTTTTATAATAGCTATAACCTGGGGCTCTTTAAGTCAAGAGAGACTAGGTTACTTCTAGGTAAGCTTGTTTCATCTTCGACCACATCACTTACCATCAGGTGGTACTAAACGAAAAGTTTGTTTGTTCGAACGCGCTGATCTCCGAAAGTACTGGGTGGATTTGGATGAAATTTGGTATGGATCTAGCTTGAAGCTTGAGAAAAGCTATAAGCTACTTTTTACCTGACTGAAAAAGGAGGGTAATTTTTTTATCGTGCAAAGTTAACGGGGTCTAGAATATAAATAAATTCGGTTTCTACTTACCTGGATATGGTTCTTGACAGCAAGGGTAGTATCGCTCATGCCTTTCTGCTGGTACTCCAAGAATGTCCCACTCCACTGAAGGATAGTACTCCCGAAGGTCAATGCCGACGTCCACCATATCACCTTTCTTCTGGTTTATGTGCTTCAAATCAATCTGTTGGGGAAGTTAACTTGAGATTTTGATAATTACCAAAAAATGATTCCTAACAACATAGTCTTTTTTTAAGGTTTCAGAGAGTTTGAATTACGGAAAGGTAAAAAAAAAAAGTTAAAGACGAATTGTAAACCTTCTTTTTTTGAAGTCGGTTAAAAAAGGAAACACGAAAAAGTAAAACACAAAAATAACAAAAATTGGCATAATATCAAATTTCCCTATTACATAGCAAAACAACTATACTTTATTATAATATTTCTATCATAAATAAGTAGTCTTAATTAAGTCATTTTGCTAGGTTTATTCACTACGTTATTTTCTTCATCGAAAGGATCTTTTACAGTTGCCTAAAACCCTTGAATGAATGGAATATTCTATTTTATATGAATAAGATAAACGTTTAATTAATTTTCAAAAAATATTATCAGTTCATTTATCATATTTCAGAAACCCCATTTTCAAGTTTCTTCCAGATTTTTCCAGATTTTCACAAACACCATCCATCCTAAAAAAAATTATACCGAATCTTAAGGACTTACCTGGTCCCCATCATAGCTCCAAGAACCGAACTTCAAGAAGCAAGTCTGCTGGTCAAACGGGAAGTATCTCACGTCGATTTCACACGAAGACTTGAAGATAGCGGGAGGAGTCCACAGCACCTTCCCGGTGTGATGCAGAACCGCCTTGGTCATGGTTGTCACTACGTATTCACCATCAGCACTAGGAGAAAATAAGTTGTTTAGAGTTAATCTATACTAATATTATAAAGCGGAAAAGTTTGTTTGTTTGTTTGTTTGCTTGAACGCGCTAATCTTCGAAAGTACTGGGTGGATCTGGATGCAATTTGGTATGGAAGTAGCTTGAAGCTTGAGGAAGGTTATAGGCTACTTTTTACGCGACTGCGAAAAAGGAGAGTTATGTTTTTACCGTGATAGAATCCACGGGAGCAAAGCCCCGCGTGAGTACTAGTTGTTTTATAAAATTATTTGACGATTTCTATCGATAATTTCTGCTACTTCCGATAGCCGATAGTTTTTGTGTTTTCTGCTTTAAGTAATTTTTTTTGTATTCGGAATGAGCCTACACTTGACCTCGATTTCGCCTGATGGTAAGCGATAGACGAGGTCTACGATGGAACAGGTGAGCCCAGAAGAGGCCTGTTTACTCTTGCTTTAAAGGTTGAAATGTCATAAGATATAGGGAACACAGAAGCCGGCAGAGAATTCCACAGCTTGGAAGTGCGCACAATAAATATGGAGGAGAAGCGCTTGGTACGACAAGACGGTATATCAACCAAGTGTGGGTGGTACCCAGCTGTGCGTCTGGTAGACCTGTAGTGAAAGGGAGATGGAGGGATCAGGTCACGGAGCTCCTGTTCACACTCCCCGAAGAACAATCTGTATAAAACCGACAGGCAAGCAACGGTTCGCCGATGAGCCAGGCTATGAAGCTTGCCCCATAGCGCCTCGTCAGCTAAATTATAAATATGATGCTTGTATTCTGCGTAGATTAAAGCAGCAGTGTACCTAATGCCACCGACATATAGCCAATAACATGTTTAATGCTTTATTCTATAGGCATCACTTATTGTTCTGAGGGATTTTATTTAGATCTAAACATTCGATAACTATTTACCCGATCGAGAATCTGGGATCTGAGTTTCCAAACCCAGAATTCCTCTTCGGCAGTAGCGCTAGCAAGCAGCAGATCAATAAGCCAACCTGATGTGAGGGCGTTTTGAAATGGCCAGCACTTGGTGGTGGCACAGATCTGTCAGGACCAGGTAGCTGTCAAACGTTTAAGTTTTTTAACGTTAAACGAAAGGTTTTGGCTTCATTATGCGTACAACTAAGGAGTGGATTTCCCTGCCGAAGTATACTTTTCCTGACAGCTATATGTAAGTTTTTCAACGTTAGACGAGCGGTTTTGGGAATACATTTATTATGAGTATACAGCTAAGGAGTGAAATTCCCTGCCGGACTCTGTTTTTCAGCCATAATCTGGAGGTCTTTAAGTCAAGAGTGAATAGGTTTCTTCTAGGTAAGTATACTTTATCTTCGACCACATCATTGCCACTAATAAAAAAAAAAACTGTGAAATTGTCGTCAATGTCGTGTTTTTATATTTTCAAAGAAGATCTCTCGCCTCAATAGTGGCAACTATACAATAGTCCTGAAAACCCTCAGTAATAGCCGTTATATTGCGCATCTTAATAAGGGTTTGTTTAGAAGCAAAGTGTATCGATACAAGATAAAAGAATTCAAAGGGATTCAATGAGCTGATGTGAAAAGAAGTGGTATGTAAATACTAGTCTAGACAGTTCGCACGATTGACTTTCAGAGTTAACATCGTTTTGTATTCCAGTTTCTTGGTGATAGTAGATAATAGATCATTTATGTTAAGTGTTCATCTTACTAAAGAGTCTTTATAGGGAAAAGGGCAAGAAAATGTTTACTTGTCACCGTTTCATAGAATTGAGCAAGACTTTTTTGCCTTGAAAATGTATAAACGGATTTCAATAATACTTGATACCTATACTCACGCAAGTTTGTCATGGAATGGATGTCTTTCGGTTGAAATAATGATGATTAGTAAACTATCAAACTTATCACTCTGGCAATGCGAATAAAAAACTAAATTTTATCAAGCTGGTGTTTCAATATAGATACTTCAGTAGTAGTGCCATACTTACTTCTAGGTTCAAACTAAAAACCCACCTCGTTCCTTGCGTTTAGGCGCCGCGGTATCTCATTATAAGATTTCCGCATCCCCCTAGCAGGCAATGTCCCTATCCCGGAATTAGTAAGATGGTTCTATAATTTAAGTAGGTAACTAGTAGCTCAATTTTCCAATCCTATCCTCACAATTCCAATCTATCTCACAATTCCAATTCCAATCCTATCTCGTGTATTATTTAGCTTTATGAGGCCGGCAACTCTAGTATTCGAATGACTGATGAACCTTTTTTTTTCAAAGTCGCGTTTGTTACCATAGTCGTTGCAATAGTGCTGTTAAAAACTACCTGGCAACAGTAACCAATATTAGATTATAAGACAACAGAGCAAGCCAAAACAGTATAATACTCGTGTGTAACTTGCTTCCTGGCGCTAGTATTATTCCGGCTATTACGAACTCTGCATTTTATTTTAACACTCGAATGGATACGATAAGGATGTTACGAGAATACGCGTATAATGTTTAAGCATAAAATGATTGTGCAAACATCATAAACAATAAGATAAAAAGAAAGAATTAGTGGCGAATGAGGCAAACAATCAATAAAAGGCGTAATAAAGTAATAAGATCAGACAAAAAACATTTCATTGAGATGTTGTACTAGGAATACATAAGCACGAACAGTCTTGCTATAGAGCACCAATCAATAACCAAGTAAACAAAGCGCCCATCACACACTGCAACGTCCATTCATATATTATGGGACATTATACTCCAGCGTAGTGCGTTGCCCAATTTATGACAGCCACCATAAACCTATCCAAAGGCAGCTGATACGTGAAGGGATGGTACGGTCCGAAGAATATCACCATACAAGTCATGAGAGTTTAGCGGGTTTGAAAAGTATCAAAAAAGATACAGTAACTTTCCATACAATTCATGAAAACGCTCGCGGTTCGGATCGTGCTATGAAAGGAATTCAACATAGAATTATAATGATATTACCCGGAGGCTAAACCAGGCGTCCGTCACTCGCTCAAGGCCACGCGTTATATGCCTACCACTTCGCGTATCGCCGTCGGTACATCCGACAGTGGGCTGTCGCACGCCTGCCTGAGCCTTTTTAAACAATTTTGATAACGTCATAATAGATCGACCTGAAAACAATTGATTTTCCTCCGCTTTGCTCCTGTTTCCCTTTTGATTATTTATTTGCGTGGAATTTTATTAAAATTATTTACGCGGTTTCGGATATTTTCGACACTAAAATTTAATAATCGGGAATTCAGGGAAGGAAAAAATGCATCTATCATTTTATTAAACTGAAACATATTTAATCAACAAATAAAAATTAATTGTTTTTCTATATTCGTTTTATTACCAATATCATCATATACAACCCTAGGACATTCGCTCGAGGAGGTGGGTCGCGCGGCGGGCAAAACAATCTCAACTCTCTGCTGTGCGTACTTATGGTACATTTCTTCTCGCTGCAAAAAGCTGGTATTTATTATTAAGATTTTGTAGGCTATTATAGCGTAGGTATTTTCGCTTTTGTATGAGAGTTATGTATCTGTTACGAAGTAACTATTTAGTAATCTGTGGCTAAACAGAGGTGTGTCTGTAGATGCGGAGATGTGGGAATGTTGTAACGATATACTGTGACTCCGGATCGCAAGGACAACTGAAGGAACAGGGTGGGTTCTTAGACTGTATAAATCTGACAATCCTTTCCACTCCACCCAGATCAGATAAAGTCATATGATGATTTTCCCCATGAACAAAGCATATGTGGATGTTGTTGTGTGTGAGCACATTACGCTTATTATGTTTTAATCCTGTAAAATAATTAGAGTAGAGAGAGCCAATCACGCTTTGCTCGGGCCAGGGATTGTACCAAAAACCAACGATTAAGTTTGGCCCGTCGTGATTAAAATAATGCGCCCATTATTTTAATCTTCTTTCTTTATAAATAGTCTTTGCTCATGCCTACCGAAAATAAAATTGTATCTTGAAGGATTTATCATTCAATCGCATCAAAAATTCTGATGACACCAAACGGCTAAACCCCGAGTTCTATTGTCTTATTTCCTCCATTCTCTCAACGCCTAAGCCGCTTACACAGAGTCGACACAGCGTAAGATTAGTCGCACGTGCGTCTCTCATTCGCCAGCCATGATTAATCGTTCGTCGGCCTGTTTTGACACGACATGATGTATCATTCGCGAACGCTTTCTTGTCGATATTTCGTGCAATCAATTAAGTTAAGGATACATTGCCTACTTTGTTAGTAGTCGCGACTTGTGGGCCAAACTTTATGTTTACATTTATGGGATGTTTTTGTTGGATGGCTGTCAAACTGTTCGTAAATATCAATCTTTGGTTCTTATGCGAGCCTGGTAGATAGGATCAGGCTATTTCAATGATGAGGCAACTTCTTGAATTAATAATTATTTCTTCTTAATTTGATTAGAAGACACACTAATTTTCTCTTTAAACTGCATAAAATTATTGCGAATAATAACAAACCATAACTTCCCCGAAGACTATAAATAATTTCAGACACGACGCCAGCTCCCTTCCACGATTACACTTTTGGCACACCCATCGCAAAACAAACGCTATGGCAAGAAGCTATCAAGATCCCTGTATCTAAGTGGAACGCACGAACCGTATGATTTATGGGCTCCTGGTACCAAGGCGACGGAACACCATGGATCATGGGATGGGAATGTACTGTCCATAACAACTGACTCGTTAAATCTCGTCGTTTCGTCGATTTGAGAGGTTTGGTGCGGTGATTTTATGGGGTCGTATTGTTTTTGTTACGTTAAGACCGTTAAAATGTTCTGTGGCTTGGGGATGTGACTGGAAGATGCTATGAATATTAACCGCGAACCATAATTTCAATGTAATTAAGTTTTATATGCTGCATTTTTGTGTTATTTTCACCGTCAATATAACTCTAGTAAGCTATGTTAATCAACGAAATTAATCAGGTTTGGTCTACGTAATCTTAAGCACGAAATAAACATAACTTATTGAGGTAACTTACATAACTTAATAGGTAGTTTAGTAGACAACATAGATTTACATTACATTAGAATTTGACAAAATTTGATATTTCTATGATGAGGAGCATTGAATAAGTGCATTGTTATTAAATTGTGGTTTAGTTTGTTTACTAGTAGGTACATGGATGTATATTTTAAAATCTCGCGAGTTCATAACAGCAGATACGCTAAAGTTTAAAATTCCATATGGAAAACCAACACACCAAAAATTCTTTCTCAATTAATTACTCCCACATAACTCTAGAATTACAACAAAGCGAAATATTTTAATCAGCGAGCATGAGCATAAAGCCTCGCAATTATGGCATCTACAGACAAGTTCGGTGGTACAACAATGCAATTTGGTGCAGCCTAATGTCCAAATGTTGGCCGTGTAAGTTCGGCACTGCGAAATTAATTTGCTAAACGTATTCGTACCAGGCATATCGGATGTCGGTTGTAGTGTAGTTTAGAGCTCCTATGAGTTCTGTAATGCTGGTACCTAGTGTTGTTGATGAATGTTGTTTTATATTTGGTATGGAGTTTAAATTAAGTCATTGTCTATGCTAATATCTGTTTGGTTGTTAGAATTACAACTGTCGTCATCTTTGTTTCGAGATACCGCGAAATGCAAGGCCAACTGAAGGTGGAAGGTGGGATTTTAGTAGAAGTCTGACACTCCGTCGAACCCCAGCTACAGTGGCAGGAGTTATTTGATGATTTTCCCATCCTAAAAAAGGACTCCTAGGCAAGTAGTGGATAATACATTTTTCTTTATTTTGTAAGATTATAATCAACATTCTAATTTTATCTCATTTACTTGGGGTCATCGTAACACGTTTTCTTCCATTCGCCCCTGTCAGTTATTTTGTAAGATTATAATTATCATACTGCATAGATTATGTTTCTCTATATGGAAATAAAAGATAGACGTTGTGGTGATCAATTTGAATTATACTTGTATTATTTACTTACTTGTTATAAAGCACGATGTCAGGCAACCAAATGTGTTCGGATGGCACATACAGCTCCTTCACTCCTCCATACTCCAGTGGGTCCCATTTGAACTTGTGGTCCTCCCATTCCTAAAAAAATGCACACATTTTTATATGCAATGTTAGAATTGTGTCTTATTTTCATGTCACCGACTAAATAACATTAGTCGCAAGAATCGACCTTCATCAGGTTAAGCAAGACATAGGCAAGTCGGTACGTGAATCATCTTATCTGCTGTTAGTGCTGGTATTTGATTAACTTAATCAATTGCAAGGGTAAGGAGTCAAGCAGTAACTGGATTGTCAAGGTTTGCTGTATCTGGTAAGACTGACCACCGGTTTCAAGATTTTACTTTATTTTATACCAAAATCTATATACAGGGTTAATTGTAAAACACCAAAAACCTCTCAGGACTATGTTACTAACATCATAAACAACAACTTTTGTTCTATGACTTTTAAAAATTCGTCATATTTTAGTTCACCAGATTTTCATATAAAAATAAAAATTGAACGCTCTAAACGCATGTAGCGTCTATGCAATGCAAAAGAAAGCGATAGTATAAATTGCTTTCTTTTGCTTCGCATAGAGTTCGTAACATTTAGGGCGTTCAATTTAAATATTTTTATTTTTATCCCGGAATACGGACTTTGTATCCCGGAATTCCCTCGGGATCGAGATTTACGCGGGAAAAACCTCCCACGCGAACGAAATCGCGGGCAAAAGCTAGTTTTTTTATAAAATGTTACACTTTATGGGTGCAATGGAGTCAGTAGAAGTCTGACACTCCCTTTTGCTCCACTCACAGTGGGAGAAGTCATTTCATGATGTTTCCAGCCAGAAAAAAAAACGCTGACGATACCAATATATCTATGAAAAGACCTAAAAAAGGCAGATGCTACAATTCTCATAGTCTGCCGTAATCTAGTCCAGATGTTCTCTGTACATAGGCCTCTTCCAAATTATGTCACTGTTAGCTAGGCAGCGTGGCGCGTGCAGTCCGTCAAGAATTTGCATGCATCTAAATAATTTAATATTAAGTTACTTACGTGCTCTAGCCACACGTTGGTCGTCAGAATCTGATCTTTGAGATTCTGTAACAAGGAGAAAAAGATTTATAGTATGAACCACCTAAAATATGATTTTATTTTTATCAATTTTAAAAATTGTTCACCGGCATTATAAATATAATAATGACCGATTCATTAATCTATTAAGTTTCATAATAATCATATTTCAAATCTTAATTGTGTTAATTTTTACCAGGTATATTAGGTATAGTTCTTATTTGTATATATTTAGACTTCATGTTCCTAATATTATATTATATAATATCAATTATCAATCACAATTATTTTTATTCTTTTCTTAAATTTATTTCTATGTTAATAAATGTAATTGGTGTTTTACCGTTTTAATTAACAATAAATAAATAAGACTAAGGGGCATTTAGGAAACAATAGTTAAGTCCTTAAAACGCTTTAAGCTTATGTGTGGACGCATTAATGCCTATTCTTAGGTATAATGTATTATGGAATATTATTTAAGTATTAACTAATTAATAATATAATATATAATAAAGTATTAATAATATTTTTTTACAAAAATAAATCAAAAGCAAGAGCTTCTGAATAACAGTCGCACTTTTAGATCTTTGAGGTTAAGCAATCTTTCCGAGGTGCGATTCTTGGATGTTTTTTTGATATATTGTTGAAGTAATCAAACTATCTTTTCAAAACAGAACAGGGAGTAACTTAGTGTGATAGGAGCGATAGCTAAAATAGATAAAAAAGCTAAGTTAAAATTAATTTACCAAAATATTTGATTAATTTCGGCTTTATTAAATTAAATTTTAACAATTTCAGCTTAATTATCTTTGCTGTTTTTGTGGCTTCTCGTTTTATGTGGTAAAAGACAAAAATTTGAATTAATCATTTTTCCATGATAATAAACACGTACAGCAAAAACTTTGCACCCTTTTTTTACGAAAATTATGCAGAGGGAGTATGTAATTTGGCACCGTTAACTTTTAAATATATTGAGAACGAGTGCAGGAAGCTGTTTATTTAAATGCATTCGAAGTAATTTTAATTATGACCACATAGTATTTATAAATTAAGAGGGCAACTAAAATATTCCACATTTATTATGCGCTCAGCCAAGCTGTGGAATTCTCTGCCAGCTTTTGTGTTCCCTGCCACTTATGACCTTCCAGCCTTTAAAGCACGAGTAAATAAGCATCTTCTGGGCTCGCTCGTCCCATTTTAGACCTCATCTATCGCTTACCATCATGCGAGATCGAGAATGGGCCCATCAGTAATAAAAAAAAATGATGACTTATTGCCGTAATCGCGCTGGGATTTCGACTTGAATACAACAATGGTAAAGTGTTTTATAAGGGCGAAAAACTATTAAATAGTGGAACCAGTGGAACAGTATAGATACAACATAAGACTGGGGTTCATTTTAAAAAGTCTGATAGTTAAATCCCCTCTTACAGAGACTAGGAGGCCTGTGTGTCAGCAGTGGAGACATTATAATTATGCTAATCGTGTTGTTATGATGGTTAAAAAAGGTCTCATGAAAATGGAAACAATGTCTAGCGATAAAACTATTTTGTTTACCCACCACAAAAAAGCCACGACCACGCTCAAATGCACCAGGCGCCCATAAACACGACGTAGCCACGCAAAAATTAAATCAAACAGCATAAATAGATTTTTGATCCTTTTGTACAAGTTATGTAAATCGATTGTCGTAAGTTGGCTCCCTGCCAACGGGCGGCCATCAAACTGAATAGCTCACCGTGCTACAGTGGAATACCAACTTTGCACCGTTTAGCCCCTGATTCATGGCTATGTGATACACGCTATTTCGTTCGGGTTAGTTTTTTTTGGTACGAATATTTGTGGTTGAATGTCATTAAAGTAAATCTGTTTTGAAATAGGATTGGCTTTCAGACGTGTTACATTAACGGAATATGGTAGGTAGGCTAGCCAATGTGCGGAATACATATAGATAAACCTTCTGAAGTCAGATATAGATAAAAGCGCATTAATGGGGTCATAAAACTTTCCCCTTTTTGTGTTTTAGGGTTACTGTAGCAATGAATTATATGTCAATGAAGGTACTAATACGTTTATGACTTGGCGAACTTAGAATCGTTAGAAAAAAAACTGAAAAATTAAAGTTTTAATGAACTAGAAATTGGTTTTGGCCAACATAACTTAAAATCAGCTTATGTTCTGAGAAGTTAGAACACTATTCAAATTTGAATTAATAGTGACTTGATATAGACGGTTAAAATTTAACTATCGCTGGAATAAAAACATTTTTAATAATTACTGGCTTGCGTTTGACCATAATCTCACCTGATGATAAGCGATGATGTGGCCGAAGATGAAGCACGTTTGCCTAGAGTAGAGGTAACCTATTCACTCTTGACTTAAAGACCACCAGGTTATAGCAACCAGGAAACACAGACTCCGACAGGTATTTCCACTCCTTAGTCCTAAATGTAATGAAATTAGATATGTTTTTTTTTTATATCAGTTCCGAAACATATAAAAAAACCTTTAATAGAAACTGGCATTGATTAATATTTACGTACAAAGAGAACCTGCCGTGGTTGTAGGAATGTTCTTATGAGATACCGCGACCCCGGAACCTAAGTGAAACTGAAGGAACAGGTTGGGTTTTAAGTCAGTAGAAGTCTGACACACTCTTCCGCTCCACCTAGAGAGAAATCAGTCATTTAATGACTTTCCCACTGACATAAAAAAGTATAAGAAAAACAGATAAGTCTGGACATAAAACAATACGTGCAGCTTGTAAATCTAATAACACACTCAGTACAAAGCCTGTTTTGTTTCGAGCACTGGTTCTCAACCTGTGGTACGCGGACTCCAGGTGGTCCGCTAAAGGTAAAATATGATCCGAAAAAAGTAAAACTATCGTCCACGACCGATTTAAAATATCAACCCTTACAACACTGAAAATTACGCAAACAAATTTATGTTTCTAAAGGTTGTGTTTTTATTGTTTTCAAAGAATAGCCTAGCTAGTATGTTTTATTTCTATTCTTAGTTCAATCTTCTTCATGACTTCTGGTCCCTGCCATCAGTATTGAATCCAAATTGGTCCTAGATTAAATAAAGGTTGGGAACCACTAGTTTAGTGAGTACAAATCGATAGAACATACTTTAACCACTGTACTGCTCTGAATACATTTATTTAAAATATATGTAGGATAGGCTCGCGTTAGAGCACCAGATGTAGATCAAACTGTATGGTAAGCCGAAGGTGGCCGATGATAAAGCACGCTTACTTAGAAGTTTAGTAACCTATTATCTATACCTAGTGATAGGTATCAGGAACCTTTATTCAAAGCGTTGTAATCAGTCTATCCATGGCTCCATGACATATCTATATCTCAGCACACATACCAAACTTTAAAAGTGACGTTGACCTCTGAGTTTGTTTCGGTGTTTCTTCTCAGAGTAGTCAGTTAGGAAACACCGGCCTGATCTAGCTAAACTAAACACGCAAAAAAACATGACGTGTATAAAAAGTGTTATTTATAACCAATTTACAAAATAAATATTTCATTTCATTTCAAAACACCGATGTTCAATTAAAATATCTCAACGATATATTTTTCTTTATATTCTCAAAATCCAAACTGCTTGATAATAGTCAAGGAAATTTCTGGAAATCCGCAATTTTTCCTAAGTCCCTTAGACCGGATTTATCTAATATATCAAGATCTGAATCTTGGCTGCTTCTTAAATCCGTGGGCACATATTCTGCTTTAGGTAATCATTATGAATGTTATTCTTTTAAGGGACCCGATGTTTGGGCTTAGGGAATGAAGGAAGGTAAGATATGGGTGAAAGTACCTTAGAGTTTTGGGGGTTCGAAGACAGAGACAAGCTAACTTCGTTATTTAAAAAGATCGGCCAAGTGTGACTCGCTTACCCAGGGTAAAACAAAAAAGTATATTATAGTGGCATTAGATATATGTGGACGAAATAATATACCTAACCCGTTGTCAGACGGACGGACATTAAGTGTTACAAGTGTGTGTTCTGTATGTACTAAATACATATAGGTATAACATATTGTTATACCTATATGTATTTATTATATCACATTTGGAGAAATGAATGCATTGAAGGTGTAACTTTTTCAACTTATAATATTATTTATAAACAATTTACAAAATAAATGTTTCAATTCATTGCAACTACAATTGTAATTGGCGATGACGAGCTAAGTAAAATATTATTTTGTGGTGTTAATTATTATTCTCAAGAAAATTATATATTATCTTTTTATTTAGAATAAAGTATCTTTAAACCTAAACGGTTATAACTATTCTTAGATTATGAAAGACGTTGTAAATATGGTAAAACGGCGGTTGAGTTCCTTAATTTCAAAGTTGAGCTAGACGATAACTGACAAATGCTTGCACTGTCTGGACAGGTCCGCTCAAATCTTCGTGCTTCTTTCCCCAAAAGACATAACAGACATGAACCTTCATGTTTCTCATATGATTTGACCAATACGAATTGTATGGACTTTAAAAGAGACGTTGACCTCTGAGTTTGCTTCGGTGTTTCTTCTCAGAGTAGTCAGTTAGGAAATACCGGACTCATCTAGCTTAATTTAAAACACAAAAAACATGTGTAAAAGTGTTATTTATAACCAATTTACAAATTTTATAAATATTTCATTTCATAGTTACACGCACGATTTCAAAACTGACTGAACTATGAATATGCGAAAGTAATTCTCTCTAAAAATTTGGCACAGATATAGATTAGACCTCTGAAAACGACATACGCAACTTTACTTAGATGGTTATTTTTGAATAAAATTTTCATACGAGCGGAGCCGCGAGCAGAAGCAAGTTTATTATAACCTATGCCCTTGGTCATATTGACTTGAAAACACCAATAATAAAAACTACGTATTAAGTCGTTAATAGTTCCGTCACCAAAAACATTGTAAGATAAGGCATGAAATATGCGTAATTTGCTGAATCGTAAAATTATGTTAAATTAACTGGGCCGTTACAAGCCCAATTTCTGTTAACCTATACCATTTGAGCACTCAATGGAATTAGCTGATATGGACATTAGGCGTCTTAACACCGTAATATACCTATATAATATCCTAGGGTCATGAGACATACACATTTGGAATTAAGTAAATGAGCCTTCTTGGTACTTTAGTACCTACGAATGTAATGGAGTAAGTACTGTAATACCTAGTTTAATTTAAACAAAACCTACGATTAAACAATGTCAATCTATGAGAGAAGTGGTGGATACGGGCTTGACTTGGTCGTGGGTTCAAACCCTGTCAGAAACATTACTTTATGTAATTTACAAGATAAGATAAGATTTATTTATTTATTTAAATATGGTGTACATGATGAAATTGTTTAGTACCAATTTCAGCCTATGATGTTGCCTATAAAGGCTAAAATTGGTACTAAACAATTTGCAAATGCCACTAAAATAAACAAAAAATTAAGTAAAAAATAATTTTAGCCTATTACATGATAGCTCACCGTCCGGTAAGAACCAGGCCCGGGTCGGCGGCGCGTCGTGTTCCACGTGCACCTCAAAGAGCTGTCAACACCAGTGACGGGGCCTCATAGGGCCATTGCCTGCCGGGTTTGCGGGAAAGTTCTATCGAGATACCGCGGCCCCGGAACTTTAGGGCAGCCGAAGGAACAGGGTGGGTTTTTAGTCAGTGCAAGTCTGACACACCCTTCCGCTTAACCCAGAGCGGAAGAAGTCATTCGATGGTTTTCCCACCCAGAAAAAAAAGGTCACAGGCCTCCTTTTTATGAAATGGAACAATAAACAGTTGAAATAAAATGTGTACTTGCTTCTAAATATCACTATTCATTTCGATTTTATTTTGCAATACGAAGTTATTCATGTTTTAAACAAATACTCAATTGCTCCCGATTTATTTGCTGAATAAATATTGTGAAACAAAAGAGCTCAACAATATTTGTTTTTATAATGGAACTAAATGATGGAGCTAGCGTTTAATATAGAATTCATTCATTTTAAAGACACAGTTGGCGTAGTGGTTAAGCGTTTGGCTGCTGCACTATGTGTCACGGTTTCAATTCTCGCTTCGAAACAAAATAATGTTTGTATGGCTTGAAAAACTTTATTCCGGGTTTGGCTGTTTGTAAAATATGAACTTAAGAAACTTTAACAATTGTTAGTGTGGGGCACTGCTTAAACGCTGGCAGTTGCGCGGGAATTCGCTCCCCTGAACTTTATGACGATAAAAACCTAATTTTTTGCTGTCAAGTAAATTATTTCGCTTCTAGCTAAAAAAATACAAAAAATAGTTTATTTGTATGTTTATAGGCCTTAAGGTAATACCAATAAAAACCAATAAACACGTTTTTCATGGTTTATAACTAGTTACATCAGAATTTAATATGTCCACACTATTGATTAATAACGTATCATGACTACCGAAATTCAGGTTCCCAAGATACAGGTATGACCTAGTTTGGGGACCGCCAATAAAAATAAGAAATCGTCATACAGTTACAAATTAAACAATTCTAGCAAAGAATTAAGTACATCATTGTAACAATGAAAAATAAATTTATTCTTATTCTTAATACTAATACCTAAACAAAGAGAACTTAATATTTTGTATTTATAAGTAGGTATCAGCGCCCGCCCTCATTATATAAACTTAAGCTACATCCAAAAACATCCAGTACATTCGAAGATAAACACATTTAGTATACTTAAAAAAGTTATTTGTTGATATTTGTAATATTCTCTATACATGCTATACATAACAGCAATTGTACCAATCATAGCCTAAACCCCAATCAAGTATCCCATAAGCCCAGCAATATTACCCCCAATATTGCTCATTACACCAAGTCGATCCTTACACAACGTCTCTGCCAGTTAAATTGCTCAATGAATATTCCACAGCATCCCGAACTAAGGAGATGACACACTGATCATGCATGGAATCATGCATGAAGTGGAATGGACAAGACTCAATGCAAGTGGTGTAATCTTCTCCTCAAACTTGCTGAGCGATAATTAACCTTGAAACAAAGCAGCAAGGTTGAAATCACAGTGATGGTTGAAGGGGAAAGTTGGGTTACATTTGTGTAATTTTATTACACGTGTTTGTCACTGGCGTGTTACCCAGTTTGTGGTAAATGTATTTGTTTGTATTGTGATGGATCTGGAAATAAAATTACTATGTGATATGAGCGTTTCACCTTATTTGGGATATACACGCTCGCTAGATTTATGTAATCAGTCGAGTTATTTACACAGATAAATAAAATTAACTTACGTAACCCAAAATCAAAGTAAATTAGGGAAAGGGTCAGAATAACGATGAGTTGTGAGTTATTAAGAAATAAAACTCTGTAATATTGATTGTGCTTTTACATGTTACCTTTATCAAATGATTCCGTTTATTATATACTGGATTTTCTCCACGGCTTTGTATGCGTGAAAAGAATTTTCAGCGGAAAAAAAAATAGTATTTGTCTCCCTCCGGCCCCGCAACTATCTAAGTATCCTCATACCAAAAATAACAAAGATCCGTTGCTTTGTTGTGACATCAAAGGACAAACAACAAATACAATTTTATGTCAGAATTCGTAATAGTATGGATTCATATCAATGCACAGATATAATGATTATTCGGTCATCGTGACTTGTTCCTAAAGATTAATTTGAAACCCAGCGTCAGACAGTCCGGGGTTGCGGGAATGCTCTAACGAGACACGGCGGCCCCGGAACTTAAGGGCAGCTGAAGGAACGGGGTGGGTTTTTAGTCAGTAGAAGTCTGACACTCTCTCCCGCTCCCAGAGCGGGAGAAGTCATTCGATGATTCTCCCGCCCAGAGAGAAAAAAAAAGCATCAGATAGTGTTATCAGTCTAGCATTAGTGCTGAAATGGACCTCGACTCTTGACCTCGATCTCACCTGATGGTAAGCGATAGATGAGGTCTACGTTGGAACGAGCGAGCCCAGAAGATTCCTGTTTACTCTTGCTTTAAAGGATAAAAGGTCATAAGTGGCAGGGAACATAGAAGCCGGCAGAGAGTTCCACAGCTTGGCTGTGCGCACAATAAATGTGGAGGAGAAGCGCTTGGTACGACAAGATGGTATAATCCATGCAGTAGTTTTTGCGTGAAAGAGTCATTAACATCCATACAATTATTCATCCATCCTCACAAACTTTTGCATTTATGATATTAGTAATATTTACTTGATTTTTTCTTTCTTCTCTTCTTTCATAGAGAAGCAATTTCAACCGACAATTATTTCAGCCTATACTTAACAGACCACCATCTCAAGTTCTAAGTCTTAATTAAAGGAAATGTACCTCCGTAGTGTATGTGCATCAACTGCTGGCTTGTTACCGCACCGGTAATTAACATTTCACCTGTAATCACCGGGAGCTAAGCCACTATCGCTACTATCAACTATCATAGACAGCGCCGGGTGTAATTGTAAGCTATCGTATACCTATTCTAAGTTCAAGTTGTTATCTGAACGTATTACAATTTCTGAGACGATTATTTCAATTGAGATTATTGGTTTATCCCCTTTAGTGAGAATTGTATTCAGTGGATGTTGTACGTGCTGATGGTCGTTCTATATTTGTAGCGGTGGACTATTTCCGGCTATAAAATTCCTATTTTAGTTATTAGTATTGTAAAATAATAATATAATTTTATAATGTTATTATTATTGTATTATTGACTGTGCAACCATCCGCCGTCTCAAGTATGTTACCGTTTACTGTGCGGAATGATTACTCAACTGCATGTTTCCTTAAAATTAATAAAACAATTTTGAATTTGAGGCGTTTGAATTAAAATAATAATTATTTATTTATTAATCAGACCTCTGTGAGGGCTGTGACTTAGTTGCTCACACAAAATTAATAAACTGTTGTAATCCATGATCGTTCACGGGTTACAACAGTTTATTATTTTTTATTTACCAACTTTAATTATGTTTTATTTACTATAGGAAATCGTCTGCCTATGGTAAATAAAACATAATTAAAGTTTAGAGACAGTAAGATGGAAAAAGAAACGTTCTTTGAAGAGCTGTAGCAATTTAGGAAATTACTGATTGGTAATGAAATATATTAAATAAAAAATAGAATCAACACAAGAAAACTTAGGGCCAAATAGTACTATTGACGAGACCCCATAGAGCCGTTGCCTGCCAGGATTGAACGAGATACTGCGGCCTTGAAACGCAAGGGCACTGAAGTAGTAGGGTGGGTTTTTAGTCAGTAGACTTTTGACACTCCCTTCCACTCCATTCACAGCGGGAGGAGTCATTTGATGAATTTCTCATCCAGAAAAATGAGCCAAATAATGTTCAGAAGAATTTAATGCTATACTTTTTATATATTTACTTACTGACCCGACAGATGTTGTCTTTCTGACCTTTTAATAAACTTTCCCTGTATGAGAGGGAATATAATATAAAAATAATTAATGAAATTGGTCCAGCGTTCTCTAGTTTTAGTGAGACTAACGAACAGCAATTTATTTTTATATATACATAAACCCTTGTTTATAAATATATAAATACTACATTACTAATACATTATATATTTCTTCTGAAATATGCTTACGTTTCACGATTAGCGAGTCCTCCCTCCACCCTCAGTTCTTTGAAGTACGCAAACATCAAAACACTGCCATAACAATACCATTTCTAACCAATAGTGGAAAGTAAAATAACAGTAAGTTCGGATAATGCAATTGTATAACACAAGCTGATACAACATTGGTCGGCGCACATTAGGAGCCACTAGCTTCAAATCCGCATTACTGCTGATCGCTTGTAGCACCGACGTTAAAAGCATTTTGTTCAAGTTTTCTTTCATAATAAAACTGAACGAGAATCCTGTTGCATATTGACCTAACCTTACAACTTAAAATAAGCGTCTGGTATACAGTGTGTTAACTAACAGAGGGCGTTCCCGTTAACCCGCAATAGTATAGCATCCATACACGCTAAAGAAAATATTATCATTCGAAAACAAAATGTTTTTTTTTTTATATTTAAAATATTCACAATTTTTTGGTAATTTATTCGTAGAAGAAACACTCTGAACACGCGTACTTGAAGGACGGCAACGTCGCAATTTATTTATGAATGCGTACGCGTGTACAGAGTGTTTCTTTTACGTATCAATTTAAAATTTTAGTGAACATTTTAATATAAAAAAAAAAAACATTTTGTTTTCGAATGGTAATATTTTTTAGCGTTTATGGATGCTATACTATTGTGGGTTAATGGGGACGCCCTCTGTTAGTTAACATACTGTATAATACTTCAGTCGTTTTCTCTGCTGGGACACAGGTGTCCACACACACACAGGCCCAGTGCGGGTTAGTGGACATGTGACAACATGTCTTGGTTTTTTTGGTTCTAGAATATATCGGTTTCACGATGTTTTCCCTTCACCGATTTGAGAGCAGTGGTGATAATACAATATGTAACAAAAACCCTGTCCGATCCAATAAAGGCGTATTCCTGGTTTTAAAAATGTTTTAAAAATGTAACTCATAAAAACCAAAAGTTATTGATTTTTTATTTTTATAATCCATGCGAAATTTAACACTGAATATGGTAAATTTTCATAAGTTGACAACACTTCACCCACTCAGACAGCTTCTTTGACACAAAACATGTGAACGTCGAGCGATCAGTGTTGCCTTTGATTAGTGTTTATTTTTTATTTAAATTTAATTATATTCAATGGGGAAAAATAATAATCTCAAATCCATCAAATGGTTACGTATATGTGTACGCAGTACGATGCCGAATAATACTCCTAAGGATCGGAAAGGGTTTTTGTTACATGCTGTATAAATTACAAGGGTTTATGCGTGACTTCGTCCAAATTCACGACCTGCAACTCGCAAGGTTGGACCTCAACCTGACATAATGTTACATTTTAAAAAAAACATCTCAAATATAAAAACCTAAAACACGTTGCTTCATCTTTTGAAGAAGTTTCGGCTACTGAGGTGACCCCTCGGGAAATAACTGAGCCACGAGCTATATCGATTTATTTCTCGATTCCTAAAACCGCACAAGATGCAATAATGCTCCTAGCAGCATTGGTCGTATGTTCTCAAAAGGGAATGTAATGTACGATTGGGTTTGGGTTTTATTTACAAGACGTCTAACGTGCATTAGAGATAATTGAACTTCGGTGCACACGGAAATATAAAATGCAGCAAGGCAACTAAATAAAACAGGGCCAGTGAAATTTAAGTTTAACATTTGAAAGGCTTATAGGCGACGAGGTGCTATCGGGCAAGCTTCATAATCTGGCTCATCGGTGAACCGTTGCTTGCCTATCGGTTTTCTATAGATTGTACTTCGGGGAGTGTGCGTAGGAGCTCCATGACCTGATTCCTCCATCTCCATTTCACTACCGGTCTACCCGACGCACGGCTGGGTACCATCCACACTTGGTTGATATACCGTCTTGTCATACCAAGCGCTTCTCCTCCACATTTATTGTGCGCAAAGCCAAGTTGTGGAATTCTCTGCCGGCTTTTTTGTTTCCTACCACTTATGACCTTTCAGCCTTTAAAGCAAGAGTAAATAGGCATATTCTGGGCTCGCTCGTTCCTTCGTAGACCTGATCTATCGCTTACCATCAGGGGAGATCGAGGTCAAGAGATACATATATTGATTGTAAATAAAAATGATGGTAATGAATGGCAATGATTGGCTAAGCCTTTTCACAACTATGTCAGAGTTGGTTTTTAGTCTACACGGATACTGTTGAGTAATAACGTTTTACACTGAGTGACTGCTTGTTTGACTTTCACAACCCAAGGTTTTCTGATTATCCATGATGGCTGTTAAAGATATATAAATGACAGCCAAAACCAACCAACTAGCAACCAACCGCACATCAAGCTACAAGAATCTGTCAAATTTCTTTAATAGATTTTCAACTTTATCGTTCAGGAAATTAGGTTCAAGATTGATTGGGAAAATTTGACAGTTTCGGGTAGCTTTATGTGCTGGCATCTGTACCTTCATCTTTACATATTATCTATATATATCGAGATTTTTCTGAGCCTAGGCAAGTTCCTAGGTTCAGAAAAATCGCGATATGTAAAAATGACTCTCACCCATCTCCGGACCAACCAAGGTAGACTTTGCTTAAGATCTTGAAGATCAATCCGTGCAATTGATATTATTTAGCGAAGAGCCGTTTAGTTTATAAGTATTACTGACTATGTTACACTAAGACACAATGTAAGTTTAGTCGTTAAAAAATCAGAACCTAGCCATATAATATGGATGGTTGAAGAAACTGTTTCTGCACTCACTAATGAGCTTTGCCTTTAAGTTAAGCACTCTGGCAGTGAGCCAGAGGACACTACCGAAAAAAATGTTTGCACTAGTTATGTTGATCAGATTGAAACCTTCTTGCCTTGGAGAATATTAAAGTTATGACGGCAATGTTGCTCTTCAAGACCAGACTTCTTTAAAACGAAAGCATAACTTGGACAATATTATGCCTAATGGTGATGATTAGATACTTATAAATGATATAGTATTTATAGTTCAGATGGTATTGTGGTAACCAATTCATGTTTCTTTTTTAGAAGCTACTTCTCCTTTCTTCGTGTCAATTAACATCATCATAGAAAAGTTGTAAAGTTGGTAAAATCTTATGACATACTTAGTTTCTGCTAGCGACTTCGCTTGTTTGAAAAGTTTACTTACAGAAAGTAACTGTACGTCCTTTTCTAAGGGTGGTCTACCTCGGTGTGAAATCTTTCATCTAAATTGGTAAAGTAGTTTAGGCGTGGAAGTATGACAAACAAAGTAACTTTCGCATTTCGAATTAAAATAAGGATAAATCGTATTATGACATATAGACTTCATCACACGCTTCGGAGTGAAAATAAATTTTAGTTTGTTAGGGTCACCTAAATCAGCCGCCGCGGGAGACGCCCCGGCCGTCGAGGATTGGGTAGCTCACCGTCCGGTAAGGATTAGGCCCGGGTCTGCGGCGCGTCGTGTTCCACGCCTCAAAGAGCTGTCAGCAATAGTGACGAGGCCCCATAGAGCCATTGCCTACTGGGGTTGCAGGAATGTTTTAAAGAAATACCCCGGCCACGGATCTTAAGGGCAGCTGAAGGAACAGGGTGGGTTTTTAGGCAGTAGAAGTCTGACACTACTTTCCGCTCCACCCACAGTGGGAGAAGAGTCATTGGACGATTATCCCAACAGGTAAAAAAAGAGCAAAAAAAAGGGTCACCTAAATACATAACTCTTAAAAAAAAAACGGTATTCTCTTTTTCTTAAAGAGAACTATAAATGTGGGTTAAATTCACATTACTAGTAGTGTTGCCCAAACGGTAGTTGAGATCTCAGAACAATGTAACAGACTCTGTTACATTGTTGTGAGATCTCAACTACCGTTTAATAAATAGCAATAGGATAATCGCTAATTGCAAGACTCTTGCGAGACTCTCGTTTGGGCAACACTAATTACTAGCTATCTTGTTAACCCTTTCAAACAAGCTTCATATGCTTGTGTCTGTAGGGGATTCACGGTAATACACTAATGGGTGGATTCCAATCCGCCAGCTCTCGATTACAATTCCGAGACCTTTGCCCGTAATTTTTCGAGAGAGTTACCACACACGGATGGGTTTTAGTCAGTAAAAGTCTGACACACTCTCCCGCTTCACCCAAATCGTGAGGCAGTCATTGTATGATTTCCCATCCTTAAAAAAAACCATTACTAGGCTATTGACGATACGATTCTGTGTTGTTATTTTAAATACCTATATCATACAATCTAGCATGAGACCAGAGACAATTTTCGTTTGAAAGGTTCCTACAATTTTCTAGTCTTCTAAATCCCCATCAGTCAATGCAATCAAATCAATCGGCATCTGAGTGAACGCCCCGTAAGTCTCCGAGGTGATTCGTCTGTAACTAGGTATTTTACAACGCTTCATCCAGACATCGTTTAACATTTTACTGTTGTCATTTCTGTAAAACGTGTTTCGCTTACACAAAATTGAACACGACTTTTGTATTGTCAGCAATTTTGTCTGTTTTGTATTGCGACGACGAAAATACGATAGCTGTGACGTAAGCAACGATATCAAGTTGTGGATGGAGAGTGCTTATTATAGTCTCGTTTTTTATTGTCAGCTCAGTATCAAGTGTACGTTCACCTTTTTCGAGCATTATCGGGTCACCTTATTTGAGGTTAAATATATCTACAGATTTTGGTTCTATTTTTGTTTTTACCATGAATTAATTCATGTTGCTTTTTCTTGGTAGATTTTGCAATTCATCAAAAACAATGTAGGTATTTTATAAGAATTTTACGAATGATTACTTTTCTTTCTTAAGAATTTTAAATCAAGCAGGTCTATTTTACGGTCAACATTTAAAAAATTAAAACTAGAACCGAAGGAAATAAGAATGCCTGTACACAGAATGAACAAGAACTACTGCATTATTTTTATTCGCCACTTTTAAGACCTAAAACATTCCCCGCAGCGTTTATTCACGATATCCATCCAGTACACAACATTCTCTCACGTATTAAACTTTCACGAAAACCAAAAATACTACGAACGAGGAGATCAAACCAATTTCGAAATCATTTCAGGCACGCAAACTCCGGCTCTGAATGGCTGAGTCATAAAAACGACATAAAACCGGTTCAAACCGGCCATGAGCCGAGAAGACCCGAAAGCTTCCGAGGATTACCGAGGACAGCCGAGGACCATGCAGACCGATCGAGAACAGCTTACGTGGCCGACTGCATAGCAATTAAGAGTCCCCCGCGCAGACTGTAAACGTCAATTTTATTTCAATTAAGGACCCTTTACAACTGAAGTCGTTAGCGACTAGGTTATGCGCAAATAAAATTTTCTCTGCACCAGCTCGTTGTTTGTAGTTCCGGATTGGAACGGGTTTATTTAGATACATTACTTTTTTGCAATCAGTTATGGTACCGAATAATTCAGTTTTATTTCGACGATATATGTATGTGTAGGTTTTTACTTCCTAAAAATACTGGAGAAAGTTTCACGTCCCCAACGCTATACGTGGAATGAGACATGCATCATTATATTAGTCAAAACCAACAATAATTTTTGTTTACCCACACTGGTTATGGCCAAGCTTAGCTTCATATAAGCAACTATTTACTCAGTGGCGTAGCGTGCCTTGTCGGGGCCCCGTATAAAAATTTTTTTGGAGGCCCTTATATGGAGGTAAAGATTTTTCACAAAAGAAAAAAAATATTGTGAGAAGTAATATTTATTTATCACATAATTTACCCATTTTACAAATAAAAATCGAATTTTAAATATTCACTCTCCTTGCCTTTTTATCGGCAAACTGATTTATTAAATCATTTATGGCTGATGATGATTTTAGTTTTTCTAAAGTTTCTGCCTCTATGGACAATAGTGAGATGTCTGACAGCCGTTCTTGTCCCATCGAAGTTCTTAAGTAATGTTTTATTAGTTTTAATTTTGAAAAACTTCTTTCTGCCGTTGCGGTTGTAACTGGAAGGGTCAAGAATAAAAAGCATGCTGTGATTACCTCGGGAAAACTGGATGCAAGACTATTGAATTTTACTAGCAATAATTAAATGAGTTCTTTAATGGAATATTTTTTTTTAATTTCAGAATTTAAGCATGTTTTTAGAGCCTTTAATTGGTCACAAAGCTTAAGTGAGATGTCTTTACTGTATTTAGCAGACAGTTTTCCGGAAACGTTTAATATCTCTTCGCTTGAAGAAGATAGGAGTTTCTCCGGTTGTAATATTTCGAATATTCTACTCAGGTTGCAAAGGCTCTGAATACTTTCTTTAGTTTGAGAAATTAATATATCTAAACAGCAATAGTATACATTGACTTTGAAATAGGATTCCGGGTCGGAAATTCTCTCATCTTGTGATAACTCATCAAAAAAACGCTTCGTTATCTTTCGCCTACTGTTTTTAAAAACAGTTGTTACCCCCCACTTTTTTGCTAAATCTTTGGATTCATTTAGCAAACTATTAAATGAATTCTGATTTCTTAATTGGCACAGTCTATTTAAAAGATTACTTAATAAAATACTAGATTTCTGTAAGTCATTATTATCATGCTGTAGAGCTTTAGAAACAGGATTAATAATTTCAAATAGTGAAGAAAAAAATGTAACGAGCACTAAGAAATCAAAACTCTCTAAAATATTAATTATACTTTTACATTCTTCACGTTCATCTTTTTTATTTGAAATTAAATTTAGTTGGTACAAAGTTTTCATGATTAGTAAAAAATTTTTCTTTACTGCTAATAAAGCGTCGTTCCTAGAAGACCATCTGGTAGGACATACCTTTTTTAGGGTAATCAAATATTTTTCAGATGAATCGTCACTTAGCATAGCCCAACGTTTTATACTATTGCCAAAAAAAGTATATATTTTTTCTAAATTATCGAAAAAAGTCGATACTTCGCGAACATGTCTCGCAGCATCGTTCAAAACCAAGTTTAAAGCGTGCGCAGCACAATGAACATAATCGCCATTTGGAGCATGCTCTTTTATTATGGTTTGTAATCCTCCATACACACCCGACATAACATTTGCTCCATCGTATCCCTGTCCTCTACATTTAGTCAAATCAATTCCATATTCTTTAGTCAAATTTAAAATGACAGTTTTCAGACCTGCAGCACTGCAATCGGTTACTGCTATGAATCCTAAAAAGGACTCACAGATTTTTATTTCTTTAGGCACATTATCATCATTTTCTGTAACCGAGATATATCGAAAAACTACAGATAGTTGGTCAATTTTTGACAAGTCTTGTGTTGTATCCAGAATTATTGTCAGAAATGGAGCTTTTTAATTTCTGAGATAATACTGTTCCTAACGTTAGTACCAAGCAAACTAATAATTTCGTTTTGAATCGTAGGGCTTAAATAATTTATTTCACCTTTCGGTTTTAGAAAAAGTTCTTTTAAAGTTGCATTATAGTTAGATAGCAGACGTGAAATTGCCATAAAATTGCCAGAATCAGAATCATGCCCCCTCAAAGGTAGATTACAAGATACTAAAGTAATTATAACATTAATTATACGATGCAGTACATCTCTCCAGAATGTAACTTTACTATCGATTTCACTTTTCAATAGAGTATCGATGGTATTTCCTTGCAACCAATTATTATAAGAGAGTGAGGCACTAATATGCTGCTGTGACTTTTCATGGTCAAGAATAGTTTGTGTGAAATTGCTTCTAACCGAAACACCGTTAACCCAAGCAGAGGAGTACGATTTGTTTTGACGATCTGCTAATAACCAACAGAAGTGACAGTACGGTTTGTTTAAAACGTTAGAATAACATAACCATGGTCTTATAATTTTTATGCCTGCCTGATTGAAATATGAATAATAATAAGCTGAAAAAGGTCGGTTATTTTCTGAAACTTTTGGAAATGGTCCTTGTGGTTTAAATGGACCCAATTTAAAAATTATTTTTCGTTCGCATTCAGTTAAATTGTCACCAAAATTTCCTCTATCTGATGAAATTATATTACAATCTGCATTATCTGCAGATATATCAGAATCGTTGACTTGGGGTTCCTCGATTTCTGGATGGACATCCGATAAAGTATGTGCTTGGCTTTCTTCTATTTCCGGATGGATATGTGACGAAGAACATGCTTCAGAAGAATCTAAAAATAAACGAGTAATTGTTAAAAAATAAATACGAATGCTTTGATACTAAACTAAAAAGAGTTATATATAAATAAATAACGTTACTAAGGGTCACAGTTAGAGAGTGTTCAGTTCAGACGCACACAGATTCTACGCGGATTGTGCTCGTACCTATTAGTAGATACAAAATCACCTGCAGCCCGTCCGTGCATTACTATACACCTGCGTGCTATTTAAACGCAGCGCGTAGTGTAGTGGCCATACAAAACGAGAACCCGAAAGCGAGTCTGCACATCTGAAGTTCTCAACACGCAATTAACGATACGATACGGACTGATAAACAAACAACAAAACAAATCGATCCTATAGATAAGTTAGAATTTTGTTTTTTTTTAATCAAGGCACGGAACCCTAAAAACAGTATAATTGTGAAAATCGAGGGGGGAGACAACTTTTTGTGACGGACAGATGGACAGACCGAAATTAAAAGATTTCCTTGTTTATCACTACGGGCCCCTAATAAATGGGTTGGGTAGTAGTGTAGTACTTACCTTTCCAATCTAATTCACTCACAGTATCTTGTCTCTGAAAAAATGAAGAAATTTTGGGCACTTTTTTTATAACCTCGTCCCTTTTCTGTTTAATTTTTCTTTTCTCAGCGCCGCTGGGATAATCTCTTTTCCTTTCACTCATTTCTTTTACAAATCGTTACTAATACTGCTAAACCAGAAGAACAATATTGTTTGTACTGAATTACAATGTAATGCACATTTATATAAAGCGCGTAAATAAACAGTGCACTGCACTCCGTGGTTTAACATCCAATGCAAAGTACAACAACGTACACGTACATCGCGATATCGATGAAGGATTCCCGGGGATTCCCCGCTGAGTTGAAGATGAAGTAAGTAAAACGGGGAAGTCCCGCAGCCCGCCATAACGATGTAGTGTTGCCAACTTTTGAACGCACGCTTAAGGCGGGAAAAAAAGGAATTGCTTTATAGAATTTTGTCATTTGTAAAATAAAATAAATTAGAAAGTTTTTATTATTTTTCCTTACACACTTTGGGGGCCCCCGTGGCCCGGGGGCCCCTTATAATTGATACGGCAAATACGGCGGTAGCTACGCCCCTGTATTTACTGTAAGTAATGTAACGGGTCAAAAGGCTCATAGCCAACGATGGACTGGTTCAATTGAAATTTCAGGGACTTGAGCAATGATGGCTAATTGTTGTAGGCCTATCCGTTATCTATAAGTTACATTTCGTGGAATGTGCGATGGAATCACACAATTTATTTCATCAAGTCCTTCCGATCATCGGACTACAAGTTGAACAGCGATCCGCTATCGAATGGAGAACATTGCATCCATACATACGCACAAAATATGTTGGGAATGTACGTCTTTGTCCTTACCTACTAACGTAATTATAAGTACCAATTACTAACTCTATTTCTCAGAGTCTTAAAATCAAGAGTGAATTGTTTACTTCTAGGTAAGCGTGCTTCATCTTCCATATCATCACTTGGTGAGATGTTGTTCAAACGAGAGTCTATCATCAATTAAGAAGAACTCTTTCATACGAGTATACGGTGGTTGTCAGATGAGTAAAACATACTTACAAGATATAAAAAATGTACAAATAAGACTGCTGAAGTACCTAATTAGTAAATACACTAAGAAAAAATGTTACAAAGATTATGACAAATTATTTACCATTTGTAAAATCTTGCCAATAGATATGAAACTCGTTTATCTAATAGGGTTGGAACATTATTATAGTGATGAGTACAAAGTGAGTGTTAAAAATAAAGTTAATACAAGGAGTGTGAGAGAGAAAAGACTAGTTCAACCAAAATTAGCAAACTTCTATGGGGAAAAGAACGTCTAAGTATTTGGTGCCAAAAGTTTTTAATGACATAGATTTATTAAGGAATAACCGGAACTTAAGTATAGGTGTGTTGAAATCTAGGCTTAGAAAACTGTTTGTCGGGGATGGGGGCACGGCGTCGGGCTGTGATGGGCAGTGGGCAGTGCTAGGGTGATCAGCACCCGCTGACCACTCTACTCTGGAAGTCACTGTCTATTGCAGATTTGGCACCGGTCTATCGTTGTCGAGGGATGGTTTTCTTAGCCTAGATATCATATGTGTAATAAAATAAAGTATTTGTTGTAATGTAAATACCTACTTGTAAAGTGCATAATTATGTCATGTAAACATAAATGTGAGTAGTAAGTAAGTAGTTAGTAAGTTTATTGCTATTTTGTTTAATGTAAATAACGAACTATTCTCGCCAACAAACTGCGAAGTTTGGCGAGTAAAATATAATTATAAGCCTATTTTAATAACGCAGAAAAATTTAATAAAAAAAGTAAGTAACAGTGAGCGTTATGTTTGAGATGTTTGGGGTTCATACCTATTAACCTTGGAGCCTTTGAGCTCACAATATCTTTAAAGACATTAAGTAGCCAACGTTTGCAATGTAAGCGTAGATATTTTTCCTCAACATTATATTTCAAATCTTTGAAATTCTCAGTCTCTACTGCACTATGCATGTATTATACTTATGAATCTCTTGAATATCAGTCTCTCTATGCTTCCTAACACCCCATCGATATATGAAAAATGCATTAAAAATCCGTTTCGTAGTTCATGAGATCTAACCGACTTTGTTTCATACTATGTAAAGATAACATAAGACGCTTAAGCATTACTGTATTCAAGGCTCCCAAGTCAAAATTGTTTAAACAAAGACAACATACGACACATATTCGAGCACTAAAAATACACAATACATCGTGAGACAAGCTCTTTGTACCCATATTTAACATTCCACTGGTGAACTAACCGTTAAGGCTACGCAAGGAATTTCCCCGCTCACTAACTTTCAACGTAGTTTAAATGATAGTAGTTTGGTCCTTACCTTTTATCCTGTTATACCTCCATTCTTAGGAATACATTTTTAATGAGACGTTTAAATGTTTTTTTAATTGTAACTAGAGGTCAGTAAGTTTCTGTGTTGACCTTTTTGTTTCTGTTTTAAAGTTTCTCCGTAGCTTTGTGGGCTATTTTGTTTTGGTAAATCATGTTATTTTACTCATTCTATTCATAGTTTCCTTGGTCTTCGTACTTTATATAAGGTGTTTAAAATATCGGCTGTAAATTTATTAGATTATGTTGCCTCTATCTTTCAACGAAAAAGCCATTCAAATCGGCTCAGCAATTCCAGAAAAAAGCTCGGACAAACAGAGAGACAGACAACAGTGAAAAAGCTTAGAAAGTTTGATTGTGTGTTGTGATTGATTTAGTATTGTGTAAAAAGCTGGAAGCACTTGAGAAAACACCGTTGTCATACATAAACACTTCAGCGTTACTGATATGTATACATTATAGATTTGGATTAATTAGGCCAAACAACTTTCTCCTCTACATTTATTGGGCGCACGGTTAAGGTTTAGCCGTCTGCCTCCAAAGCAAGTATGAACAAGCCCCTTCAGGGCTCGCTTGTTCCATCGTAGATCTCGCTTGCTTATGTAGAACGGGCTCATCAGTAAGAATAAAAATAGTGTGTACTTGGTAGTTACTCAGTGAGTTAAAGAATCAATAAACAAAAGAGATGGAGCCAAAAAAAGAAACAAAATATTCATACTCAAGCAAAAAACCATCAACCAAACAGAAAAACAACTCAAACATTAACAGCGAACTCATGTAGAGACCCTTTTACGCATACTAGCTGAACAGAATAAAAGAATTACCAGGTAACCGAGAAAGGAGTCTGTAACTCGTTCATTACCTACACGTTGGTAATTAAACTTGCCTTACTTGTTTGACCTGCTAACGAACTGACACTGAATACCTACTTGCGAACATACGCGGTAGCGAGGTAATTGATTATGAAGAGCTTAATTGAAAATTGGAGGTTTATATTATGTCGATACATGAGTAAAATTGGACTCATATATTGGATATTTTTCAGGCATTTAGTGATAAAATAATTAGCCTTTTTTTCTGGTTGGAAAAATCATCGAATAACTTCTTCCGCTCTGGGTGGAGCGGAAGGGAGTATCAGACTTGTACTGACTAAAAACCCACCCTATTCCTTCAGCTGCCTTTAAGTTCCAGGGCCGCGGTATCTCGTTAGAACATGCCCGCAACCCCGAAAGGCAATGGCCTGATGGGGCCCCGTAACTGGTGCTGACAGCTCTTTGAGGCGCGCGTGGAACACGACGCGCCGCCGACCCGGGCCTGGTCCTTACCGGACGGTGAGCTACCCCTGCTCACCGTCCGCAAGCCCGCGCCTACGGTGGCCAGAGATCGGCTCGGGATCCTCGACGCCCGGGGCGTCTTCCGCGATGGCTGGGGCGTGAGGAAGAGAGTTGTCTCTCCCTCGCGCGTTCAGCCTCCTCCTTTGCTAGCAGAAGGAGGCGACTGCATCCCATTCCCTCTCGCTCCGCACCATGTTCTGAACCAGGGCCGGTCGCGAGAGGTCACCGCTGCCGATCGCCTCAACGAGGACACGGTGAGGCTCTGCCCAAGCGGGGCACTCCTCCACCATATGCTCCACCGTGTCCTCCGGGTGGTCCACACAATTTCAACACCCAGGCGTATCCTCCCGCTAACATAATTAGTCTACAATATTCTTACTGTTGGGAAACAGGGCCTGTGTCCTAACAGTAGGAATGGTGTATTTGTCACTATAAGTGGGCCATAATTCACCACATGGGCCCAGTGTGTGTGGGTGAATGTCACTTGTCTTTGGATTCTTCGGTCCTATGACTGGTTTCCTCACAATGTTTTCGTTAACCGAATACACAAAGAAATGTGTTTGCCTAAGTTCGAACCCAAAGTCGTACCTATAATCACTGGACCACCACTTCTCGATTAATCTGATAAAAACTAACGCTTTTTCTATATCCTTATGCAGAAGTTGTAAATATTGTGATGCAATATGCAATCCAGACCTATACTCGACACTTGATCCACCCCTCCTCTGGAGTGAAGTTTGGGTTGTTGTTGAATGGCTGATAATTCCACTGATTGCTTAATATTATAAAAAAATATGTAGGTTAGGTACATGTCATGTATTTTCGTAAAGTAACGCCTGATTCCATGTTGCATTTTTTGTCCTTAATCCCGTGAAATGGAAGAATAGGGCGTTAGTATTATCGATCAATATACTTCGGGCGCAATCTCCACGAGCGAATTACATGTCAAAGAGAGTTTACATGTCAATGCTTCTCGCCGAATCACCGCCGTAATATTGACGTGTGGATATGTCACCATTTTTTTTCGGAGGAAAATCATCTAATATTCTTTCCACTCTAGGTGTAGTGGAATGGAGTGCCAGTCTTCTACTGACTAGAAACCCAATCTTGTTCCTTCAGCTGCTCTTGTGTTCCTTGTGTACAGTGGACTCTGAAGATATTGATGTGCCGTAAAAGTATTCCTTGAAAAAAGGAAGTAATTTTATTTTTTATACAGATCTTTCTTTTTGGTACGCCATGCTTAGTACTAAAAATCCAGACTTTAAATTTATCTATCTATCTACAAGTACCCCTAGTTTTTAAGTTAGAAACAAATCTTAATCTTGCCAATTAAAAACCTAGTAACCCAGACATAGAAAGCGGTGTAATCTTCAAGATCAGGTTGGAACTTTACAATTTATTACGGTAATAAATATTCGCGAACTCAACTTGAAAACTAGACAATGAATGCGTTTTAGTATTTCTTGGCTTGCATTTTGGTATGAAATGAATGCCAAAATTAGTGGCTTTTTCAATTCATATATTTTGAGAAATGGCGTTGGTGATAGTTACGGTGGTTTACTTTGATCAAGGTTAAATTTGTAAAGATAATTAATTCCTTTACAAATAATATAAAGCGGAAAAGTTAGTTTGTTTAAACGCGCTGATCTAAGAAAGTACCGGGTGGATATAGATAAAATTTGGTATGGAAGTAACATGAAGCTGGATGAAGGTTATAGACATTTTACCTGACTGTAAAATAAGTAGGTTATGTTTTTATCGTGATAAAGTCCAAGGGGGCAGAGTCCCGCCCTGCTGCTGGTATACTAATATCTATAAGATTGTAAACTATTTATTTATGTTAAAGTTTTACATTATGTAAGAATACATTGATAGTTCATACGGTACTATTACAACTTACTATAGTTTTTTTTTTCATATAATGCCGTAGGTTACTATGGGTTAGTAATAATCCTGAGTCTTTTTAACTTTACATAGATTTAAGCAGTTTTTCTTTGTTTTACGTCATGATATAAAATAAAATTTTATTATTATATAGGTATTATTATTGTAAGCTATTGAATTTTGATAGGACTCTATAGGTATATGGCAAGGGTTTTGGAATCCTATGTCTTCATGTGTTGAACTTATTAGAAATTTCAATACATTGATACCAGAGACTAAACTTTCCAAATTAAGAAGAACGAAGAGAATTATCGTGTTATTGGCAAGTGATGTGAAAAGTTATTGATTCTCGCATTGCTGTGACATATTTGTTATAATTGTTATTCAAGAGACATAACACCGATAATTTGATATAAAATCTTTGAGTCACTTATTTTGAGCTGAAACTGTACATAGAAACACCATACCAGAAGATGTTGTCTTCACCCATTTGGATAAATATGGGGTTTCCGTTACACGGTGTATGTAGAATATCGATATTATCCAAAATGTCTAAGATTAATCATAATTTAATGGTATTTGCAATAATGCAGTGACAGCTACAAGTTAATGCAGGAAATTATACCAAAAAAACATTTAGCCATGATTCTGGACTTTTCTGAAGCAAAACTTGCTCGTGAAGTATTTTGATTGAAAACTGTTTAAAATTGGGGCGTAAGTCGTTACCCACTCAGAATACTACCAACAATGTGTACTTTTTCAACAAAAAAATCTTTATTTGCTTCTTGCTTTTAATTCGTTCCTTAAGCTTATGAAGATTAAAAAAATGATAAGAGAAATGACTAGTAAAAAATTCGCCTTTTATCTGCTATAGTTTTATTATTATAGCTGATAATTGGGTATTTTTCTGATACAAGAAATATAAAATAAACTACGAACTTTGCCTGCAACTTCGCTCGCGTGAAAAGTATATTCCCGCGTTAATATCTAAGTCGTGGGAAATCCGGGAAGCTTATGCAGTCCCCTAAAATATCTTCTATTTACCAGTAGTAGTCCCATTCAAATTAACTTAGCCGATCCAAAAATTAGCGTGGTCAAACAGAAAGACTGACATACAAACAAACCGAAAAATTCAAAAAGGTAGCTTGTGATTAAATGTCGTGTATATAATTATAATTGTAACAGTTATTTTAAAATCACAGATATCTCGATCTTATTTATATATTATTATATATCGACATTATTTTTTTTAATTTTTGATTAGGCTTTCGTTGGACCACCATTTCACATGATTTTAAGCGATGATGTGGTCGAAAATGAATCGCGCTTGCCTAGAAGCAACCATCACTCTTGACTTCTTGACTCCCAGGTTATAGCTATCAGGAAACACCGACTCCGGCAGAGAATTCCACTCCTTAGCTGTACGCACAAGGAAACTATTCGCAAAACATTTTATTTATTTATTTATTTATAACAATCTTACCTACACTATCATTACAGATCTATGATCCAATGCGACAGAGTGGCCTTACTAACTAAATCCTAAATCTACACCTTATACCTAGTTGAAAAATATTTTAATCTGAATAACTTATTACATATAGTGTAACTTTTGCGAGTTCACTCAAGTTGCACCACAATACATCAACCCTCCCATGAACCTCATTCACCACGCGTATGGCTCTAGTGAGAGGAGTTCTCGCCAGTAGTTTGGTCCTGGCTGCAGGCACAGCGAGCAGGGGCGGGCGGTGCCGCCTCCACACGTACCGGTCGGGCACACACAGCTTTGTGCGTATGGGTGGGATGTCCACAATGTAACGATGGCGCGACGCCGTTTGTCGAGTAGTCCGATGATGGAATAGGCTTGGCGGAATTAGACTATGCAATACCATCGCACACTCCCCGAAATGTAACCGACAGAAAGCTGATAGGCTGATATAGGTACAAAACTAAATGATTCGTAAAGTCAAAGTATCCCGAAATCCACAAAGGATCACCGACACTTAGCACCATTTTCTCAAATGTGAACCGGTTAAATCCCAAACAAACAAGATTCTTAAATTCGTCTGTTTGTGCGGTTAATCCCTTTCCAAATGTTTAAATAGGCCCATGAGGGCTATCCATATTCGAAGCACCTGTTGCCAAGGTTATCAGCTACTGGAGGTAAGGTATTTCGGTAAGAAATTAGGATTTATAGCTTGATAATGTTTCAGGAATTGGAGGAGATCTAAATCGGGCTAAATAATAATGATCACGTGGTTCGATTTGTGAAAGTAAAGCAATGCTAAGAGTAGTGAGTATCCATTCAGACCAAAACTATTCTACATACATCTGGAAAAGCGTGCTAAGCCGTTGATCCCGGCTTTGTTTTGAAGATACATATTTGATAGTCGATACGAATAGACAGAAGTCAAAAAAACTTGCATCAGTCTTGCCAGTCAGTAGGTACCGAGTGAGTTAGTTTTAGGGTTGTGGAGGAGGGGGCGCACTGCTCACTGAACAAACAATACCACACAATAAGTATAACGGACAGTCCCCTGTGCAGGGCATGCATGGGGACGGAGGCAACAGTGGAACACGTGCTCCTGGAGTGCACGGAAATCACCGACATACGGAAACAAACCCTCGGGTCATTGAATTCCCTTACAGACATCCTGAATAGACGGAGAGACCTGATCACGCACAATGGTCTCGTGCAGAGACTAAGTGCGGAAACCAGACAGAAGAAGAAGAAGAAGAAGGGGGTTGTGGAGTTCAGATAGGCAGATGCTTCATGCAAAATACTGGTCCTCAGCATATTGTAAGACTGGAAGCCAATACTACTTACATGTGGTAAGGCTGAACAGTATTTTTTTTATGTTGCTTCGCAGGGTGGGTGCATTTACAACTACAAGTAACATCCCCAGACCCGGAATAGGTATTTGGAAGCCCTACATTTTTGTTACATTGTGAAAATTGAAACTGATGAAAAAGTAAAAGCCCAAAGGAGAATGCCAAGGTTTCCTTCAAGACTCGGCCAGAACCGACAAAGATGAACTAGATATCATAAAAAAGGAAAATAATTATAAAATTTGCCTGTATAATTAGTTTTCTATAAGAAGTACACCAAAACAAAGTTACTTATAGTTCTTTGAAGTTGATCACTTAATACTTCTAATTTTAAATTTAACATGAAATAAACTATTAAACGATTTAATAATGACTATCGAATTCAGTTTCAAAAGCCAAGGTAGTCGTTAGTAATACAGAAATCGGAGTCCGTTAACAAAGCAATAAACAACATAAAACTGAAAAAACATGACAGGGACACTTCGTCGCTCGTCATAAAACGCGAAAGAAGTAAAACCTTTAACAATTATTAGTGAGAACTACAGGATCAAATGTTGCCAGCACTATATAACTATTCTAAACTGTATCGATAATGGAAATGAATTATTTTAAAATATGACATTATTATAAAATATTCAAAAATATAACTAAACATAAGAATTACGAGTTATGACTTTTGTAAATAATAAATTCACTTACGTGGGTTCATAATGATATTAATGTAATCGATTTGCAAGTGCAATTTCGTATCGATATTATTTTATTTTGATATTGGCAACATTTCTAATTGAAATTGTAGATAGAAAACGTGTTGAGAAATTGAATAACTATTTAAATTACTTTAAAACGGTGTACTTCTACAGTTTTTATTTATACTGTATAATTTTTACTGTTTTATATAATGAATTATCATTAATTTAGAAAGTCTGTCGGACACTACATGATTCGAGCCGAAACTTGGCATTCTCTTTTACGTATGTAAGTACATTGGTTTTACATACAGTTAGAATTGGTAGTCAATTCATGAATGTTCGCTTTTGAATAAGTTCAGTTGTTGCCATTTTGGCGATTGAAAAATGCGATTTTATTTTGTTTTTGTTGCTTTTTACCTCACACTAAGAATTACTTATGGTGAGTGCGACCACTAATAATCAAACCCACATACACAAACAGCTTTTTTTTTTTTTTTTTTTTTTAACGTGGTAAAATTATCAAATAAGTCCTCCCACTCCGGGCAGGGTGGGAGGGACTGTCAGACTTTTACTGACTAAAATCCACGGTGTTCCTTCAATAATCCTTTACATACCGGGGCCACGGTAACGGGATGAGTCCCACGACCCCGGCAGGATTCGGCCCTCTGCAGAGGGGGCCTCGTCATGTTGCTGACGCTCTTTGAGGCGCGCGTGAAACACGACGCGCCGTCGACCCGGGCATGGTCCATGGTCGGACAGCGAGTTGCCCTTTACTCGCTGTCCGCATGCCCGCGCCTACGGTGGCCGGAGATCGTCGGCCGACGTCCGACGCCGTGGGCGTCTACCACTGCGGCTGGGCTGGAGGGAGGACGCCATCCTCTCCCTCACGCGGCCCGCCTCCTCCTTCGAAAGCATGACTGCTTCGCAGAAGGAGGCGACCGCTTCCCACTCCCTCTCGCCCCGCAGCATGGCCTCGACCAAGGCCGGGCGCGAGAGGTCTCCGCCTATTGTCGCCGTGAGGACACGTCGGTGCTCTGCCCAAGCTGGGCAGTCCTGCACCGTGTGCTCGACTGTGTCCTCAGGGCGACCCTCGCAGTGGTGACACCCAGGCGTCTCTTCCTTACCCATCAGACACAGGTACCTCCCGAAACTTCCGTGTCCGGTGAGGACCTGCGTCATGCGGTAGGTCAGGACGCCGTGACGCCGATCTAGCCACTCCTCAAAGAGGGGTCTTACCGCCGCAATTGCGGCGTGCCCGATACACAAACAGCTAGATTTAGATTCGATTTATACATATTGTGAAGGTGTCGCGGACTTGTGATCAAGAGATCGCGGGTTCGAACTCCTCCCATTATACTATTGCCGTGAACTCATTACAAACACGAGCCATATTTAGTTTAGTTGGAGGGGTAAACAAGATTGCTAGTTATGTGAATTCTACCCACATTCCTAGTTCTTTAAAAAAAAAATCGTGAATTTGATTTGATTTTGATTAACAATACTACAAAAGTTGACAAAACACTACAAACGTTGTTTATCTCAACATATTTTTTTGATCGTAAACTACAGTATTTTGGTTCTAGTATCATCACCATTAAACCTCAAATAATCACCTCATTCAGCATAAAATTCTATTGGAGTGTCCCAAATCGAATAATTGAGATACCAGGGCGCAATGAGAATTCATAACCTTAATAAAGTAAATATCAAATGTGTTCGGTCCGACGTGAAACAGAACGCACCTTTTGGCCGGCAACATTAATTATCTGTGGACTTGACATAACCTCTCTTGACTTGACAGATTGACTTTGCTTGTTGGAAAAATGTCCGCACGTTTGGGACTTTGATTTGATTGTAATTGGTAAAATATTGTTGAATTCGCCTGTTGAGACCGATAATTGGGTCGCGAATTATTTGTTGGTTGAAGTGTATTCCCCATTTGTTGAAAACCCCGGGATATTGTTGAATTATACGCCGCCTTGTCGTCGGTCGGCCGGCACGCGGAATTTGTTGTAAATCGTATTGGATCTCACGAGATATGAACAGATTAATTGTGTTCAGTGATTGATTGAACTTTGTAAGCTCGGATTAACAAGAATCCAGTGATATTTCTTGGAACATATCGCCTTATTGCCTACCACGCGTAGCGCGCGCTTGCTGGAAACGAGTTAGGTGTGATGCTGTTGTGACCGCGCCATCTGGAGATCGGCGCCTTGGGAACGTTCTACAACACTTGACTTACATCACACGTTACAATTACTCACCTCATATCACATACAAACCACACTTAGGGCGTGACCTTTGAAGGTCGAACTTGGCGTCCCCAGCACTCAGGTTAGTGGTACATTTTGTTTTTATTGTTGTAGGCCGAAGCCTAGTAGAGGCAGGCCATTGTGTAACCTTGTTATCATTATTAAGCAACGTTTAGAATCCGCGTATCGCGGACAAGTTTGGGACACCCCAGTTACCGTTGCACTGGGCCTATTGCAGTCTTGAACAAAATGATAGTTTCAAGTTAAATTACGGTTCGAAGACTCCTCCATCTAATTACATTCCAAACGTTACCAGGAGAACATGATAGTCCACAAGACTAATTTACTTCAGAGGCACATATATCCTTCAAACTGGAACACATTACGCTTATTGGGAACAGAAATTGAAAAGCTGGTTAAACATACCTGAAAAGACCTCTAACCATACGATGAATTATGAATGTAGTCGCAAGTTGTCTATCAGCGATAAAGAAAGAAAGAAAGAAAAATATTTATTCGGCACATGCCACAAAGCACATAACACAAAGTAGGTATTCAAAAGGAAAAAAAAACCCAAATAAAAAATAATCTAAGAAAAAAAAATACAATTTAGGTACATAATATTTGCATTTACAAGAAAATAACTAATTACGTGTGCCCCGCGACTGCGCCAAAAAGGCTCGGTTCAGCTATATGCCAGACAACTAGTGCCTGACGCTGGTTTTCAACCGGACCTAGTGTAGAAGTGACTACCGGATGTGAACCAGCTTTATATAGAAAATAAATAAATAATAATATATATTTATATGCATATGTGTGTGTATAAATATAATATATATATATGTACATGTAAAAATAAATAATTGAGGCGTCTGTTCGCGATCTAAAAAGAAGTGTGCTTGCTGAATAATAAATTAATGGGTTGTAAGTTGTTGAGTATACTATTTACACGAAACCAAAACACAAAACAAATCCTTTGCAAAATCAGATAGGGTAGGTATTTGCAGTATTCCTGCACCGACTAGTATTCACAACTTCAGATTCAATCAGATAAGTGAGATATTTTGGTTGACCGCCATTGTAACCATATTTTGCAGTATTGTAAATCAAGAGTGTGTTTAAATTATTGGTGTACAGTAAAGAGTATTCTATCTATCTATCTTATTTACGGTCATTAACAGGTCCCTAGTGTCATCCACCCGGGGTTGCGGGACTGTTTTAAAGAGATACTGAAGCCCCAGAATGTAAGGGCAGTGAAGGAACAGGGTGGGTTTTTAGTCAGTAGAAGTCTGACACTCCCTTCCACTTCACAGCGGGAGGAGTCATTAGATGATTTTCCTACCAAAAAACTTTTTTGTTATCGAGGAGAAACCTTGAAAAGACGATTGGTTTTTAAAGTGACTTTTGTCAACTCCATCCGGCTCAACCAAAATCTGATCCCATAAAGCTGAAAAACACTAGGCTAGCTAGGTATACTATGACGACGAATAATTTTCACGAAACAGCCTATCCTTAAACCGTCCCCAAAATTCTGTTAACATAAATAAACCTAGTATCGTATCTGCGCAACAACAAATTAACAGGCCCATACATTATTATTTAAAGATATTTGATAAATATTTGATTAGGCCCTTGAGGGCAGTTCTCATCGCACCTGTAGATCCCTCTGGTTGCTATGGCAACCGCAGGTAAGGTTGTCTGCGGTAATCAATACCCCATAGAAGTTCGCGCGATTTTTCCCTTTACGATGAATAGATTTTTATACGATATGGGCATATTGGGAAATTCTATTCATTACAAAGTGAGTACCAAAGAATATGGATGGATCTTTTGTGTAATAAATGTTTAAGAGTTGTGTTGATCATGCAAAAGCATTTGTGATAAGTGTGAATAAATAGTGTGGCTTTTTATTTATTCGTTATACACTATAGTACATCTTATAATTTTACAAGGATACAAATAATAAAACGAGTGTGATTAGACCGCCCGTGTTATCACAGGGCACATTTCATTTCTTTACAGGAAACTTTTGGATGGGAGTATAGATTAATGAACGTCTACTCCTCTCGGTAATTCAATAATACTAAAAAAAGTTATTCTTGGAAAATATATAATGAAGTTTACGTTCTGTGTCTGTAAACTTTTGTATTAAAATGATCTCAACTTAGTTTTATTTCATTATCTTATGAATATTGAGTTTAATTTATGTCGTTTCTCAAAGCTTATATCCAATAAAAATTGGCCAGTCGAGGCGAGTCAGACTCGCCCATGAAGGGTTCCGTAGTAACTACGCCAAATAACTCAGTTTTTCATAGTGTTAGTATAAATTACAAAGTTATATTTGCGGTTTTAGAAAATATGCTGTATCTCAGAAACTGCTGACCCGATCTCATTCAAACTAATTTTGATTGAAAGTTTACATTAAGATCTACAGCATATATATATTTTTTTTCATTCCATTATTATAGAAGTTAGAGGAGGACACACATTTTACCACTTCGGAAGCTCTTTTAAACGATTAACTTTATAAAAAAGTGATTTTAGAAACCTCAATGTCATTTTTGAAGACCTGTCTATAGATGCCTGTTTACACACGCATAGGTTTCATGAAAATACTTTTTCTGTTTCAGTTCCATGTCCCCCCATACATGGAACTGAAACTGAAAATATTTTTGCCCCCCTTTATTTTAAATAATTTTTAATTTTTTTTCTTAAAGTGGAAAGCAATTCACAGAATACATCTACCTACCAAGTTTTACATGTATACGTATAGTCCTAATAGTTTCGGAATAAAATGGCTGTAAAATACGGACGGACGGACATACAGACAGACATGACGAAACTATAAGGGTTCCGTTTTTTGACATTCGGCCACGGAACCCTAAAAAGGACTTGTAACTTTGTATGATGTACTGCGAACAGTAAACTCTCCTAAGGCCGTATATAGTTCGCGAGTCAACGACGCGTTGTTTCCGTGCGTCTCAAAGAGCTGTTAGTACCAATTACGGGTCTCGATAGGGCCATTCCCTGCCGGGTTGCTGGAATGTTCTAACGTGTTAATAATAAAATAACGAGATACCGCGGCCACGTAACGCAAGGGCACCTGAAGGAACAGAGTGTGTTTTTAGTCGTAGGCGTCTGAAACTCGAAGCTGAAGGAGCCATTTAATGAACTTTCATCTGGAAAAAAGATAGGGATGTTGTCTCAGGAAGTCGCATATTCACCAACTCCCACCCTGCCCGCGTACTGGGTTACGATCGATTTGATATTATTTCTCCGAAAAAAGAAGGTTGTATTTAGTTTATAAAATTTTTAAACCTTTTTTTATTGATAATAGGCTCGCGTTTGACCACCATCTCACCTGATGGTAAGTGATGATGTGGTCGAAGATGGAGCACGCTTGCCTAGAAGTAACCAATTCACTCTTGACTTAAAAACCTTTTATTTAAAAAAAAAAAAACCGGTTATAGCTATCGGGAAACACAGACTCCGGCAGGGAATTCCACTCCTTAGCCGTACGCACAATGAAAGTATTCCCAAAACGTTTAGTGCGTATGGGTGGGATGTCCACCATGTAACGATGGCGCCTCGCCGTTTGTCTTGTAGTCCGATGATGGAACGGACTTGGCGGAATTAGATTCCTATCTGAAAACCTATGCGTTCATTCGTTGATAATGCCTACGCTTTCAGTCATTGTCTGACAATCAAACACCAGAAATTGGAGTTTTAAATTTGTTCAGTTTTGTGAATTATGCTTTTCCGGACATGTTTTATAATACCTATGATTTTTATATAGGGTAGGTAAAAAACTAACTAAGAAATATTTTTTGATATTCATATATGTACAATGTAAACCATTAAAAAATTCTATATTATTTTTTATGAAGAATCTATCTATGCTTTTTGGTCACAGCTCTTTTTGCTTGCTTTAATTAAAGTTTTCATCAATTAGTTACGACAAATGTGGCTACGTTGCTAAACAATAGACACCTGTTGTTCTAACTCAAATCTAATATTTCGATTCATACTAAACAAAACTATTAAAAAAAACACACACTCAAGCTAGTCAATTGTTCCAAAGACAAACAATTTTCAAGTTTGCGTCGTCCAATCATTCACCATCTTACTTTGACACACTTAATTTATGAGTCAACAAAGTCAAACATTTTCATTGCTTTTCTTCGATGTTTCAAAGAATCGAGGTTTCAAATAAAGAAAAATATTGTTTTCAAGTACTCACCAGATCAATCAGTTGAGACAGCCTCAGCCCCAGTTTCACCAACACTGTATTATTGTTTTTATCAACAGGCCGTATCAGTCTATTATAGTTACTCAGAAGATCGTCGTAAAGGCGTTTCGCATCAGGATTACAATAACAAACGCCGAAAATAAACAAAAAGATAAGAAGAAATGTCCGGGACATTTTGCAATAACACTCAAAATTATTGTCACCATATACTCGTGCCACAGACGCGATGCTGACCAAACCTGAAGAGGTTAGGTTTTAAACGAGATACAATTAAGAAACCGATTGTTTATAGTTCAAACTAGGTCATTGTTATTTAGTTATTTTGATTTCAGCGATTGGTAATAGCCAATAAGTGACAGAAAAGCGATTTTTTCGTAAATGTAATTTTGACAGCTACGCCCGAGAGGCTGCAGCGATCGTGGCGCCCCTACTGGCGGGAAAACGGTGTAAACATGGCCGTTCTGCGCCGACTCCGAATAAAATTTTATTGGAGGAATGAAATATTTGGTATCGCCGAAACGACGGCTCATCGACGTTAATAATAAAATTTTCTCTGTTATATATTTATTTCAAAGTCTGAATTTCTCTGTTTTTATTCGTTTCATCGTTAAAGAATTCTACTTTATTTATGATCGCCTAGTCTACTAGCTTATATTACATTTCATTCGCGAACTTTTCATGGTTTTAATTTGCAATTTTATGAACTATATTTGTGATATATTATTACATGGGTCACAATTTTTTTTGTCGCTGAATAGATTATTTACAAAGTTGGTAGGTATCCCGGATCGATGCGTAGTACGCATGCGTGCTGCTCCATTCATACCTCGTATATGTTTAGTGTCTCGCTAGTAATAATAGATGGCGCTGCGACCAATTAAATTTCAAATGTTATGGCGGCCTGGGTGTTTAGATAGGCGGGTTGACGGAAGTTACGCAGCTGTAATAAATGTAGGCCTTTCAGGGGGAAAGTAGGTACGTGGCGTTGAATGACTTAGTGGAGCTCTTGACACGAATATACGAACATTGCAAACGTATTCATGGATGTACTTCGAAGTGGGGTAGCTCTGGTTAGTTTATAATTTCAGGCTAGGTATTAAAGCAACATGGTTATACTTTAAAAAAAAAGTATTTTGGTTTAAATGAAGCCGCAAAAAAGCAGCTTGCAATTATTGTACTTCAAATCTACTTGGAGAGGAGATCTAAATACGAACCAGTCGCCCTCAAAATTAGAAATTTTATAGTTCAACTACATAAAATACGTAGTGAAGTGAGATCGACTGAAGTACAAGCCGGGTTTCAAGCACAAAAAAGGTTTGTCGTAAGGTTTGTCGGTAATGTGAACATAAAACGCTGGAGTTTCCAAACTTAAACGAAAAAGTTTTCGCATTTTTCAAATGTAGAATTGTCGTTACGTTTTTGTCGCGCCTAAATTGAGTCGACACAGTCGACTTTATAGACTTGCGGGGTTTAGTGTGTTTTCGAATTTCGAGATTATGTTTTGATTGCGTAGTAAAATATAGGATTTATTTTTATTTGTTGAGGAGAGCGGGATTGAGGCAAAGGCGGCGACCCTTCGTGAGCCTTTTTATTTTGTATTCGACAGTTTATCTCAATAAATCTCCAAAAAAATACGATTATAAGTAATATTTATTGTACGTTATTACGGTAACCCTTTTCTCATACGCACGATACTTAGTCAAGCTTAGAGTGTCTTGGTATTTTCAAGACATTTAGGAGATCAACAAAGGATAAATGGTTCAATTTTACACATAAGTTGTCTAAAACATATAGAAGTTTATTTTCTGTTATGAATCATGAATTTCCATGCAAAATGGCTGGTTAGCCAAACTTGATATTCCGAAACCAAACTTGATACCGAAAAATTAGTTTTTTTTAATGAAAAAATCACAGCCAGTTTAAAAAAAATATTACACAGACTTTAATTACACTCCAAACCAAGTAAATTAACCCACTCCCAAAAATAATTCATAGAAAATAATTTACCTTCTTAAAATGTGCTCCAAGCTCCAATCAATTACAACAATGAGCCCCGCGGGTAGGCAGCAACCTAAGTTTGAGGGTAGGTGCTGCATTGCGGTACCCGCGTCTGTATCTAGCCACATTTTGAATTATGTATACCAAGAATATCTTATTTGTGAGCCAGGAATGGTGATAGTTGCAGTTATTTGAATTTGTAATATATAGGAACTATGGCAAGATCGTGCGTTGGATCTTTGAAATTCTTCTTCCCTAGTAGCTTTGTTATATAGATATATTAGCGGTGCCCGCGACTTCGTCCGCGCGGTATAGTGACTTTCGGCAGCATTTATAATTATTTAGGCTAATTATTTTGAAAATAAAACTCATACATAATTTGAATATCGTATCTAATCAAAAGTCTAAAAAATAAGTTTAAAGCTTCTAGCTTTAAAAATAATGTAATTTCCAAACAAACTTTCATGCCCTATTTCAACCCCGTACAGACTTATTTTCACATTAAAAAATAGCTTGTGTCCTTTCTCAGACGCTAGACTATGTCCGTACCAAATTTCATTAAAATCGGTTCAGTAGTTTAGGCGTGATTGCGTAACACACAGACAGACAGAGTTACTTTCGCATTTATAATATTAGTAAGGATCTATCTACGTATTCTTTTTCAAAACTTTTACTTTCATGTTTGAATTATATTCCGACGTATTGGGATGCAGCTGCGTTCAAATGTTCAATAGCCTTATGGCTAAGGTTGCGATCGAGAGGTCGCGGGTTCTAACCCGAACCATTACACTTTTACCATTAACCCACTCCAGATACAAGCATTTAGTTGGAGGGGTTAACAGGTTGCTAGTAATGTGAATTCTACCTACATTGCTAATAACCAATTAAAAAAAAATTCTTCACGGACAAACTAGCCATCTAATCTTAGGTATTTAGAAATAAAGTGACCAAACTAAAAAATTGCATTTTTTGGGGTTCGAGCAAAAATGTATTTAAAAAGCAGTAGATATTGAGTAAATCTAAGTGCACATATCTGTACCGTAATCAATATAATCTACGCCATACTTTTATTACTCGTAATCCAAACCCCTCCTACCAAGGGTATTTAGAGTAATAGTAACAGGAATTTGGGGTAAGGTAGTATTTTCCAAGCGTATATTTTGTAAATGACTGTAAGTTTCTCCAGGTTCCGGTTCTATCACTTTTTGATCTTCGTCAATTAATATCGACATATTAATTGACGAAGATCAAAAAGTGATAGCTAACTTTCCGAGTAAGGGAACCTAAGTCCGAACGATGGTTAGTGATCATTAGGTACCCATCATCCACAGATCAAGTTTGGTAAGCGTTGCTTAACCCAGAAGGTCGAGCAGTGCTTCTATTATTACTTCACAGTCAGATATTTTTTTTTAAATTGTGACTTATTTATCGTATCATCACTAATGTTCTTAAAAACAGTGAAGAAAGGCATCTTCAGGAAAACAGCATGTCCTCGGACGAAAAGATTGAAAATATGTGACATTCACCAACTCTTAAAGCCTGCAATACCTGTTGGCCGAGTGTAGGCCAACGCGAGCGTTGGCAAATAGGTACAAGGCAAGAAATAATCTCCACACGTTCGACAAGTTCGTCTAACGCCAATACAGATGACCATTGTAGAAGAGGGTCTGTAGAGCTGCCCACACAGAGCGAGAGCGAGAGCGAGAGCCTTTGATTTGTGACCAAAAACCGACACCGATCCGAAGTGAGGCAAGTGATCACGAGCAACGGCGAGCGAAGACAAGTTGCACCAAATGAGCTCTATACACGTTGGCGCTGGCCTACACTCGGCCAACTAGGCAAGTGACACCGAGCGATAGCAAGACAAGGCAAATATACCGTCTACATGTTGGTATTGGCCTTCACTCGACAACGCTCGGCCAACATGTATTGCAGGCTCGGTTTTACTCTCTGTCTTATGGCTTTTTTTTTCGATGGGGCAATCGCCAAATGACTGCTCCTGCGGAAAGGAGTGTCTCAACTTCTTCAGTCTAAAATTCCACTCTGTTCCTTCGGTTGCTCTTGCGGTCCGGCCCCGAGGTATATATATAGTTAGAACATCCCCGCAGCCCCAGCTGGCAATGGCCACGTCGGGAGCCGTTAATGCTGCTGACTGCTCTTTGAAGCTCTCTTTTACGGTTACGGTTACGATTACGGTCCATTCCCCCTTAGTGAGAGGACGCCAGTATCTTAGCAGCGAAAACATTGGTTATAATTTTTTTACATGTTCAGAGTATCGCTATAGGTTTAAAAATTGATTAAAAACATTTGCGGAAAAGCTGTATCAACACTTTCTTTAGTTTCAGACCTTTCGTCTTTAGTGCCAGTCTCAAGCCCTCGCTAACTCAATTTTGAACATGTTCCTTCTTACGTCACAGCCTTGACTAACAACAAGGGGTCTCACTAAACTTCATTTAGTAAATGTAAATAGTTTAGAAATGAGCAGTGTTGCGACATTTCGCACTGGGTCCCTTCGGGCCGCGGCACCAGACTTTGTTCGGTAATGAGCTGAATGTTTTTAATGGAATGCTATTCGGATGGTTTGAGCTAAGAATAGGCTAGTAAGGAATTCTCTAAGGGTTTCTCTGTTTTGCATTATGAATTTAATTATTAACTGACTGTTGCCTGGGGCTTTGTTCGCATGATTTTTGATAGAAACTTTCATCCACTATTTCAGCCTGAGAGAGATAAAAGACTATCGGAACCCAAGGTTTAATGTGTTTTCCGATGCAAAGATATGTGTACATAGATATGTAAAAATGGTTAGCTATCCACGCGCTAGCCTCTTTGACCTTGAAGACTGAACCTTATATACCTTGTAATAATAGCGGTTATTCACAGCACATTGGTCTGATATTTTCAATAATTATTATTAACACAAATATACTATACACAAAAAATATGTTACTAAGCAGATGTGAAGCATATTTTACTTTATGTCCATTTTTGGCGAAATTAAATTATCTTTCTTTCTTCTTCTTTAATCTAAATTATCATTTTGTATTAAATCCTCATCTTAGGAGAAAATTCCTTTTTATTATGTGTAACATTACTGTGATTGATTTTAAGCGAGGAATTGATTGTGATATTTGAAACTGCTTATCTTGCTTTAGAACAAAAGAATTTAACAAACTTTATTATGTCCACAATATAGGCATGTTTTCGAAAAATATGAATTTAAAAACATATACAATGGGTGATCTTTAAATCCGTTCTTTTAAAGACAACCTTAGGATTGATTAAGACTTTTAGTGTTTCTGTTATATGCTAGTATCTTCAAATCCAAATTGAAACTCAATCAAATAAAAATAAAAAAAAAACAGTCGTCAAAAGTTAGTGTATACAATTGCATTAGCAATAGAATACTATGTCGTAGCTATTAGCACGGACCTCCTAATAATTACTCATCAAAAACTATAGATACCTTATTTGTGTAACATATAAGCTAACTGCTTACGCAGATTGAATTAGCCATAATCAACAAGTCAGTGTCGGTAATATAAACGATTCGTTGTCCGACATAGCAAGCGCGCATAGCAGGTAAACGATTACGCATTGATGGCAAACCTGTGTATTATTCCAGTCAGTCCCAACCTTACATACCTTAATCATTGAGTCGGGTCCTACCTAAAAGCATCAAAGTACAAAAATAAAGCACATTTTTATTACTATCCGTCTCCCTGACCTTAGGCAGAGAATAAGTAGGTGTACAGAAGCGAAACGTGTAGATAGGACTCAGGACACGCACATAGACAGTAGATATTTGGGGGTTAATATGATCATCATACTTATGGAATGAACCTTATTAACAGAAATAACTGATACAAAGTTTGAGATTTTTTGTCATTGATAATAGAGATGATGAAACACACTAACCTAGAAGTAACACTCAAAAGTAAGCCAACTTAAAGGCCCCCAGGTTATAGCCATCAGGAAGCAGACTCCAGCAGGAAAATAGCCGTATGTACAATTAAAGTACCTATTTCTAAAACGTGCGTATGGATAGGATGTCCACCATGTAATGATGGTGCAACACCGTCCATCTTATAACCCGGCGATCAAACGGACTTGGTTTTAGTTTTGACATAAGGAAACTATTAGCCACTTCCATTCCTCTTTGGGTGATTTAAGACATTTTGGAGCAGTGGTGAACTTATATTACAGGCATGGCGTACGAGTCTATCCTTATATTATAAAGCAGAATGGTTCGTTTGTTTAAACGTGCTTATATCTGAAAGTACTGGGTGGATTTGGAGCTTGAAGAAGGTTAAAGGCTACTTTGACCCGACTTAAAAAAAGATGGGCTATATTTTCATCGTGATAAAATCCACCGAGCAAAGCTCCGCGTGACTGCTGTCGAATCTTAAATATACATTACCGGCAAATGCAACCTTTCTTTAAGTCAAGGTTAGTTTTAGGTAAGTGTGTTTTATCTTTCACCTCATCATTGCTTACCATTAGGTGAGATAGTGGTCTAACGCAAGCCTATCTATTATAAAAAAGCTCCCTCTGCAGCTGGTAATGTACAACTTTTCTACAAAATCCTTATTCTTTGTCCAAGGTTTAATATTTCAGAGCGATTCGGCTCCCTGTGTGAGTATCGAGTTGTAACTTGTCCCTACACTTGCTGGATACACGATACTATCAACGAGATCTTCTTCTGATATTTTAAGTACATAGTACACTTTTTGAATTTTGACGTTGAGAGTTTTTGGTAATTAATTTTTGACTGAAGATTTTTAGGGCGTATATTGTATTTTTTTTTATTTTTTTTTTTATTAATTTATATTCTATCTATCTATGTGTTAAGATGATCACCCATCAGCAGACATACCTCGGCAAGCGTTACTTAATCTTGAAGACCGACTCATGTGGCCATTATTATTACTACGAGCTCCTCTAACTAAAATTCCTCCATCTCCATTTCACTACCGGTTTACCTGACGCACGGCTGGGTACCACCCACACTTGGTTGATATACCGTCTTGTCGTACCAAGCGCTTCTCCTCCACATTTATTGTGGGCACAGCCAAGTTGTGGTCTCTGCCGGCTTCTGTGTTCCCTGCCACTTATGACCTTTCAGCCTTTAAAGCAAGAGTAAATAGGCATCTTCTGGGCTCTCTCGTTCCATTGTAGACCTCATCTACCGCTTACCATCAGACGATATCGAGGTCAAGAGCGGGCTCATCCGTAATAAATAAAAAAAATACTGATCACATGAGCTAATATTGTTTACTAAATTTATTTACTAATAATTCAGTTCTGACCTTAACAATGAGTAGAACGGGCACGCCGCAATTGCGGCGGTAAGACCCCTCTTTGAGGAGTGGCTATATCGGCGTCACGGCGTCCTGACCTACCGCATGACGCAGGTCCTCACCGGACACGGAAGTTTCGGGAGGTACCTGTGTCTGATGGGTAAGGAAGAGACGCATGGGTGTCACCACTGCGAGGGTCGCCCTGAGGACACAGTCGAGCACACGGTGCAGGACTGCCCAGCTTGGGCAGAGCACCGACGTGTCCTCACGGCGACAATAGGCGGAGACCTCTCGCGCCCGGCCTTGGTCGAGGCCATGCTGCGGGGCGAGAGGGAGTGGGAAGCGGTCGCCTCCTTCTGCGAAGTAGTCATGCTTCCGAAGGAGGAGGCGGGCCGCGTGAGGTAGAGGATGGCGTCCTCCCTCCAGCCCAGCCGCAGTGGTAGACGCCCACGGCGTCGGACGTCGGCCGACGATCTCCGGCCACCGTAGGCGCGGGCATGCGGACAGCGAGTAAAGGGCAACTCGCTGTCCGATCATGGACCATGCCCGGGTCGACGGCGCGTCGTGTTCCACGCGCGCCTCAAAGAGCGTCAGCAATATGACGAGGCCCCCTCTGCAGAGGGCCGAAGCCTGCCGGGGTCGTGGGACTCATCCCGTTACCGTGGCCCCGGTATGTAAAGGGTTATTGAAGGAACACCGTGGATTTTAGTCAGTAAAAGTCTGACAGTCCCTCCCACCCTGCCCGGAGTGGGAGGACTTATTTGATAATTATACCACGTTAAAAAAAAAAAAAACAATGAGTAGAAACTGTTATTTATTAAACGTAGGTACTCCGTTTATTAATCAGTAAGTCAGGTTGGGAAAATAAGGTTGAAATCTTGGAATATTCCTAACGCTGATATATTTTCTAAAATAATGAATTGAACATAGCTTTTCTTTTATAATAAACCATTAATTCATAGAAAAATAAAACAAAATCAGATTTATTTTTCAATGCTTTGATCAGTTATTTAAAAAGCTTGTAAGAAAATATATGCTATAAAAACTATTTATCTAAACTAGTTTTTATAATTTATGTACTGTGAAATATTATCATGTTTACAAAAAGTATCAGTACCTTGTTCTGTATCAGTCTCGTATTTTATAAATTAGTTTTTAAAAATCTTCCTTGTAAAAGAAGATAAGAATAAGAAAGAAAAAGTATTTATTGCCAACAGACAAACGACATGCTAACAATATTAAAAACTTATTTAGTTCCTTAAGACTACAGTCAGTAATTGGTACTTATAATTATGTTAGTAGGTAAGGACAAGGACTTAGATATTGACAATTTACGAAGAAAAAGGAAACAACAAAAAACAAAGCAAATGCACGTCGTGGTCGTGGCAACAAGGCTCCCACTCAGCATAATGCTATGCCATGGGCATGCCCACAGCACGGCGCTGGTTTTCAGTGGTTGCCTTAAAAATATGACGTACGAGAAATATAATAGTGGTGGTCATTTCGTCAATGTGAAACAGTTTTTAACTAGTGCGGAGGTAAAGGGTGCATCTTTCTAAGGACATCAAACTCATATGAGCACTCCATCTCATATCATTCGTAAACAACAAATTATGTACTTGTAGTGTTAATTAAAAATACAGTGTTCTTAAACAAAAGAAAAAGAAAATAAAGAACGGGTTACTGTTAATGTCCAAATGGTTAAATGGTTTTAATTTTTTTTTATTGTAATTGAAAGTTTGTAATAGCATAGTATTTAGTAGTATGTAGTTGTTTGGCTTAGTATGTAGTCTCAATTTTTATGTAATAAATAATCTAGTGGTCAGTGGCCCTGACTACTATGCGCAAGGTCGTGGGTTCGATTCCCACCCAGGACAAATGGTTGTGTGATAAGCATGATCATGTGTCCGTTGTCTGGGTGTAATTTATCTATAATATGTATATTAATCATGTATGTATGTAATCATGTATTTAGAAATATAATTATGTATGTTTATCAGTTGTGTAGTACTCATAGCACAAGCTCTGCTTAGTTTGGGACTAGATGGCGTTGTGTGAGTATAAAAAAATTGGCCAAGTGCGAGTCGGACTCGCCCATGAAGGGTTCCGTAGTAACTATAATAAATATAATATACTTAATATTTTTATTTGAAAAAAATAAAAATAAAACAAAAAACCTTACAAATTTCTTAAAACTAGCTTATTTACAATTTTTACAACTACGCCAAATAACTTTGTTTTTCATAGTATTTGTATGAATTACAAAGTTATATTTGCGGTTTTAGAAAATATACTGTATCTCAGAAACTGCCGACTCAATCTCATTCAAATCAATTTTGGTTGAGAGTTTATATTAATATCTACAACATATGGTTTTTTTTAGATTTTCACTTCATTAGTATAGAAGTTAGAGGGGGACACACACACATTTTACTACTTTGGAAGCGTATATCTTTTAAACGATTAATTTTATGAAAAAGTCATTGTAGAAACCTTAATGTCATTTTTAAAGACCTGTTTATAGATACCACACACGTATAGGTTTCATGAAAAAAAATATTTTCAGTTTCAGTTCCATGTATGCCCCCTTTATTTTAAACGTTTTTTTAAATTTTCTCTTAAAATCGGAAAGCGGTTCACAGAATACATCTATCTACCAAGTTTTACATGTATAGTCTTTATAGTTTCGGAATAAAATGGCTGTGACATACGGACGGACAGACAGACAGACGGACAGACATGTCGAAACTATAAGGGTTCCGTTTTTTGCCATTCGGCTACGGAACCCTAAAAAATTATATATCGACGGTTGAAAGGCTAATTGATCTAAGCGACATTTTTTGCGATATTGAGTTATATACATATTCGGAATCAGCAAATTTTTGTCCATCGTTTGAGATAGGTTTCAAAGTTTTTTGAATACTTTTTTGGCGCTTAGCACCCACTGCAAAACAGGTCTCATTTCTAAGCTCATTGATCTATACGACACAAAATTAGACATATTTGAGGACTCGATGACTTAAGTTATTTTGATTTTTCAAACTTTTATAACGTGTGTCGATTAAGGCATTTGGCTTTTTCGCCATAATTGTGGTTTTGTCGTTTGGCCTATTTTGCAATAAACCAAAAAAATAAGCTATGTCGTTTGGCCCATTTTGCATTGAACTACATTAAAAAATCGTGTTACTTGAACTATTTTGCATTAAGTTATATTAATTAAATATGTCTCTTGATCCATTAAGCGTCTATTAAGGATAATCAGTAATGTCACTTCGGCTATTTTATTTGTTGTTTTATTTGGAAAGTGATACTAAAGTACAATGTATTCCGTGATGATACTACTACCTTTTTTTTCTGGGTGTGAAAATCATCGAATGACTTCTTCCGCTCTGGGTTAAGCGGAAGACAGTAACAGACTTCTACTGACTAAAAACCCACCTGTTCCTTCGGCTGCTCTAAAGTTCCGGGGCCGCGGTATCTCGATAGAACTTTCCCGCAAACCCCGGCAGGCAATGGCCCTATGAGGCCCCGTCACTGGCGTTGACAGATCTTTGAACACGACGTGCCGACCTGGGCCTGGTCCAGTCCCTGGTGGGCTTGTGGACGGCGAGCAGGGTCGCTCACCATCCGGTAAAGGCCTGCGCCTAAGGTGGCCGGAAATTGGCTCGCGATCCCCGACGCCCGGGGCGTCTCCCACGGCGGCTGGGGCGAGAAGGAAGAGGGTTGCCTCTCCCTCGCGCGTTCGGCCTCCTCCTTCGCTAGCATGACTGCTTCGCAGAAGGAGGCGACTGCATCCCATTCCCTCTCGCTCTGCACCATGGTCTGAACCAGAGCAAGGCGCGAGAGGTCTCCGCCGCTGACCGCCTCTACGAGGACACGATGGTGCTCCACCCAAGCAGGGCACACCTCGACCGTATGCTCCACCGTGTCCTCCAGGTGGTCCTCACAATGACAACACCCGGGCGTGTCCTCCCACTGTATCCGAAACAAGTATCTCCCAAAACAGCCATGTCCGTTCAGCACCTGCGTCAGGTGGAAGGGGACTTATAGCTGCGTTTACGGCGTGCCCAGCCTTCGGTTGCGACAGCCGCTCTTTCCATGCTGCCGTGAGATCGCACCGGAGCTCTATCCGCTGAGCCGCGACTTGCCGCGGTAGCGGAGTTTCACCCCGGCTTAGTACATCCACGCGCCAATCATGCACGTGCGCGGGGGCTACCGCCTCCAGATCCCACGGCAGCAATCCGGCAAGGAGGTTCGTCGTCTCCCCAGAGATCGTGCGGTATCCCCGGATCATCCGGATAGCCATGACCCTCTGAGACACGACCAGCTGGTGAGCTGATCGCCGCAGCAGATTCAGCGAACACAGAGGGGCCCCATAGAGGGCCATGGACCGCACAATCCCCGCATATAGCCTTCGGCAGGAGGCGTTTGGCGTCCCTAGATTGGGTAAGAGCCGCTTGAGTGCAGCCCCCGCCCGGTCCAGTCTTGGAGCCAAACGTCGGAACTGTTCGACGAAGTTCCACCGGCTGTCGAGGACAAGTCCCAGGTACTTCATCGTCGTCTCGACGCCGATGCGAACCCCTCCCACCGTTATTTGGGAACCCGAAGGTGGCGCGTTCCGACGGCCATGAAAACACATGGCCTCGGACTTGTGCAGAGCCACCTCGAGTCCCAGTTGTCAGATCCTTTCTACGACCGTCGCAACCCCTCGCATCGCCACTTCGGCCGCCGCCTGGTGCGACCTTCTATGCGCCAGGACCAGCGTGTCGTCAGTGTAGCAGACTACGCTGACGCCTGTGGGAAGGTTGGCGCGCAACACCCAGTCGTAACTGATGTTCCACAAGGGTGGCCCCAGAATCGATCCCTGTGGGACACCGCATGACATCTCTCGTCGGTTCCACTCTCCTTGGTGACCAGAGTAGATGACGGCCCTGTCCATCAGGTAGGCCTCAACCACACGACAGAGGTAGGTTGACATCCGGTGATACCGGAGTGCCTCCCGTATGCAACTCCAGGGCAGGGTGTTAAAGGCATTGGCGGTGTCTGTCGAGAGAGCCCTCACATGCATGATTGTATCCACCGTCGAGCGCCCCTTGCGGAAACCAATTTGGCTATCCGCAAAATCCGGCTAACGAGGCGATTTGCAATAACTGTTTCAAAGATTTTGCCCACTTCGTCGAGCAGCACAATAGGCCGATATGGCACCTCGGGCGCCCCGGTTTCTTGATTAGGACCAGTTTTCCCGACTTCCAACGAAGCGGGAACTGGTTCCTCTCCAAACATGTGATAAAGAACCCTAACAGTTGAGGCTCGAGATGCTCCAAGCCTGGGTCCTGACCCAGGCTTTGCCAGGGAAGCCGTCGGGTCCCGGGGCGGTATTTTTGGCATTCAGCCTGCGTACCGCCACTCTCAGGTCTACCTCGGTCACTTCTGGAGCGTTGTCGTCACTGTGGCCCGCGTCGGGCGCCGCAAGTGGCGGAGCCATGGTTGGGAGAGTACACTTGTCCACCTCGCGAGGGGAACAGAGTGCTCACCACGTTCTCTACTAATTGTGGCCGGAGACTGTGTCAGCAGGGGAGCCCAGGTGCGGAGTTTGTCCCACACCATTTTCTATTGACGTTCCCACGGGTCCCGATTAAGAGTTCCTAACATCTCTTTGCGGGCCAGATCTTTGGCCCGCCGGATTTCTTCTTTGAGGACGGTCTTCGCTGCTCTGTACACCTTGTACAGCTCCGCCTCTCTGGCTTCTGTAATCGGTGATACTACTACTTAGGCTAAGGATGATATACCACCTTATCTAATACCTTGTTCCAAAACATATTGCATCAACATCTTGAATGATACCTCTACACAAAAATGTTTTGAATTATGATAGCCTAAGCATCAATATCTACTATAATTTAGTAAGGGTTCATTTTGTTTCATCTTGCAGTCCCTCTAATGGGCATCTGCATCAAACTACTTCACTCTGGTGCAACACCATCATGTTGCTTATGCTCATTGGGTATAATCAACTGTCAGTTGACTTGGCACTAAATTCATTTTCTCTCGTTTTATTTTATTCTAGGTTAAAACTTGAGCTAGTTTACTTTCACCTATTTTATTTACTGTAGGCATTTGAACCATTTTGCCTTTCTCAAAAAATAACTAAATTTGATGCATTTTGGGCTAACCAACATAAATTTTCTAAAATAATATACAATTTTCAACAGTAATAACTTGAACAACTTCCTTACTTAATTAGAGATATACTGTATTAAATAAATAAAAGTCTATCAAATGGTTGTTTTTTATGATTTTTTTTTCAAAATAAATAACTTTGATCCGTCCTCCTGCAAGTTTTACAAAATGTCGCTTAGATCAATTAGCCTTTCAACCGTCGATATATAAAAGCGAAATACCACTCACTGATTAATCACGAAATCTCAGAAACTACAAGTAGTAGGGCTCTCAAATTTTGTGTGGAAGTTCCTTTTAGTACGTAGATGCTCGCTAAGACGGGATTTTGCAGAATTCCCACGGGATCGTGATTTACACGGGAAAAACTTCCCACGCGAAAAAAGTCGCGAGCAACTGCTAGTATTTAATAATTTCCTCTAAAAATCTTAATTTGTATCTAATTAAAAGAAAAAAGAATACATAAATATTTTATGTATAAGTATACCTACCAATAACTCTTGTCAAAGTAGGTACCATGAAACATCAAGCTAATACAAGTTCATTATTTGTACCAATTCGCGACCATACTTTAGAAACCGAATTTCAGTTATTCACTTCAGAACTCCAACATCATCAGTGTCAACACTGTGTCTGACTGGCACCAAATGAAACTGCACTGGAATGCTTCAAATGGAAAACGAAATTGCGCATTCGCGACTGACATGGCTGCCACTGAAGATTCTTAAAATAGAAGCAATAATGGACTCGTGAAAAACGAAATATATTGTGGATGGCGTTTATTAAATGAACCACTTTCTAATGAAAGTGGTTTTAATAATTTTAGTTGGGTGAGAGCTTTATTAATCCCTTGTAATGGCAAATTATTTCAACGTTATTTTCTGTTTTTTTTTTTATTTTTTTAATTTTATAAATACTTATTCTTGCCTTAATTTAAAACCGAAAGTTTGTTAGATTGACCTTTTGTGTACCACCAACTGTCCCATTGGTCACATGGTCCCAGGTATGTTTGAGCGTGGAGTCCTATATTGATAACTAGCTGAGCCCGTGACTTCACTCAAATGGGAGTCGATATTATCTCAATTTATTCGAAAGACATCATTGGAGAACACGTATTAGATGTAGAAATAAAATATAATATTACCGTATTTATGGAACTAAAAATGTTTGGATTTTCATAAAAAATCATCATCGTACAGAAGCTGGCATGTCCTTTTTTTCTGGGTGGGAAAATCATAAAATGACTCCTACCGTTGTGGGTGTCAGACTTGTACTGAGTAAAAACTCACCCTTATCCTTCAATTGACCTTGTTAGAATATCCCCGCAACCCCGGAAAATGACATGTCCTGTAACCGAAAATTCCGTGGAGATGCGAAATCCACTAACATGGACTGGTCCCACGAGGTGCAATCGAGGCCTGGGCCCAGTATTGAAAACGTTATAGGCTTATATAATGTTACTTAGCTAATACTCGTAATTTCAAAGTCACCCTCGTCTACCCGTCATATCATTACCAACCAATATATTTGATCCATTACCATATCCAAAACCATTGTACAAAAACCAATCTTCCCAACAGATTCCTCGCTTATCGCCTTCCAAAAGCCAATATCTTGAAGATATGACAGCTCGTCAATATTTTTATTAATGTCCTCCTCAAATTCATTCACTCACGTTTTGCTATATATTATTTAAGTTTTAATCTTTACCTACGATAGTTTCTGAGCAAACGTGAAGTCGCCTTAGAACAACGAATATTCTAATAAGCTACGCTTGAATTTATTTTGTGAAGAAGCTTTTTTATTCGCGCTTTGGGAATTAAAGAAATGGCTGTCTTCTTCTACTTAAATCTTGTTGGGAAAAGGTTTTGAACTTAACGTGTGTTTGTTTAGCTATATGGTGTTATGTTATTCTTTAAACATTAAGACGTACCTACTGCTTTAACAACATACCGTATGATAGTGGTGTTGGAGGATTCAGGTAATGGAGAATAGGAAGACGTATCGTTATTTCTGAGTATAATAATATTTATTTTCTGAAATATCTTCCCGTATACTGTGCCTTCGGGGTCATAACAAGCGTCTATCCACGACATTCATTTATTTAAACAACTATTATGGAAGAAATAATGGTTTTCGATTAAATCACTCGATCGGCTTATTTTTTTCCGACTTGTTGAACTAATATCGTCGTATTTCATCCAGTTTACACAAAACTTCAACTTATTATACACCAAAACCTTCCTCAGGAATAATTCCTGCATCAAAATCCGTTGCGGAATTTAAAAGATCTAAGCATACATAGGGACAGACAGCGGGAAGCGACTTTGTTTTACACTATGTAGTGATTATTTTTTTTTTTTTTTTTACAACTTTCACACAACACCATCTAGTCCCAAACTAAGCAGAGCTTATGGTATGGGTACTAGACAACTGATAAACATACATATATATTTCTAAATACATACATATTATAGATAAATTACACCCAGACAAAGAACAAATGACCGTGCTCATCACACAAACATTTGTCCTAGGTGGGAATCGAACCCACGACCTTGCGTATAGCAGTCAGGGCCACTGACCAATATACCAACGGGCCTGTCAGAAGTAGCAAGTCTGTCGCGTCGGTTACATTTCAGAGAGTGTGCGATGGAATTGTACCGTCTTATTACACCAAGCCCGTTCCATCATCGGACTACAAGACGAACGGCGATGCGCCATCGTTACATAATGGACATTCCATTCATACGCAAAAAGCGTTTTGGGAATTCTTTCACTGTGCGTACAGCTAAGGAATGGAAGCCCCTACCAGAGACTGTATTCCTTGATAGCTATAATCTGCGGATATTTAAGTCAAGAGTGAATAGGTTACTTCTAGGCAAGCATGCTTCACCTTCGGCCATATCATCGCTCACCATCAGGTGTGATCGTGGTTAAACGCGAGCCTATTTTACATAAAAAAGAGGTATTCTGTTGCCCAGCAACTGGATTGTGGAGTTCAGATGGGCATACATGGAGCGATCATGTACAACACTTATACTCAGCCGACCCGAAAATAGTTGGGAAAAGACATAATACACGCTGAAAACGTACAATGCGTTGCGCGTGCAATATAGCAATGCATTTAGGATACTGTTGTCACTACCACGTTTTTGTAGCACGTCAGGGATGTTCGCAGAAGCACGCACTGACGACTTTTTTGCAATAATGCGTAAAAGGTCATCATTGCTGCGTTGTTTGCGTGACAGTGCCAACAGTCTCCTGAATGTGATTGTTAGTAAGACCGAGAGCAACTTGATGGGAAACCTGTGCGCAATGCATGTGCTGCTACCGGGTGTTCCCAGAGGATGGTAGATCCTGGTCTTGTTTGTTTATTAGTTTTATTTTTTGTCGCGATTTAATTATACTAACATAGTTTAAGTCATTACTAACACATTTATGGGTAATACTGAAATAAAGAATAAATAAATAATGATGATTAGTCTTTTCCTTTGATTCCTGATCGATGATTGGATGATTCCCTTTATAATATGAGTATAGATATAATATTCAATGCAGCTGGCTGTGAAATTTTGGCTTATCTAACTCACACTCAAGAAAGACGTATCTTTTTCTTGATGAAATAATTTTCAAAATCGGTTAAGTAAACCCAGAGATTACTTCCTACAAACTACAAAAGTTGGCTATTTTATAATGTTAGTACAGAAAACACGGTTTTTGATGATATTTATTATTGCAAAGCCATACTCCATACTTAATATTATAAATGCAAAAGTAACTCTGTCTGTCTGTTACCTTTTCATGCCTAAGCCGCTGACCCGATTTAGATGAAATTTGGCATGGAAATAGTTTAAGGCCCTGGGAAGGACATAGAATAGTTTTTATCTCGAAATTCTCACGGCATCGGGATTTACCTGGGAAAACTTCCAACGCGAACGAACTCGCGTGCAAAAGGTAGTTGGTTATAACACTTTTACACGTCATAGAATTTTTTTTTCTTACACAAAGTTTTACCTTTTAATACCTACCGTTGTACCGTATCCAATGCACATGATTCGCTTGACGTATCTCGTTTCGGGGTTCTGACGAGGGTACTCTATTTATCATAACATCACGCGCTGTTGTCAAGGTGCCTACTACTCTTATTAGTTTTTGGGCTTCTGTTTTATGCATGAAAGAGCGTTGTAATAAACGCGATACTTGTATCAATATATTTACATTATGTTGAAGGAAACCTTCACGGGCATTTGGTATTAAAATGATGTACAACGATTTTGAAGATCGGGTGTTTTTGTTTACGGGTGATAGTTTTTTTGATTTTGTTTTACAGGTTAGGGTTTGTTCGTGGGTTGATTTTCAAGGCTAAGCAATGCTTACAGGGTCAGTTCGTGGATGAGTGACCATCTTATCATATCGAGATTTCTTCATGCTTCAGAAAACAAGTAAAGTCGTTGATCCTGGCTGTTCTTTGTTCATCTTTGACAATCGTTACGAATAGCCAGTAGCTAGAAAATTTGGCTCAGCAGTCTTGACAAGATTTCGGCTAGGGTAACCGCTTCAACTCCCTTGTAATAATGCCAATGTGTATCATGTTATTTAACTACTGGGTTGTAGAGTTCAGATAGAGGCAATGTTTAAAAAAGAAGTGCTTTCTAGAAAATGTAGACTTTATGCTTAAAGCCATTTTTTTATTGATAATAAGCTCGCGTTTGACCAACATCTCACCTGATGGTAAGTGATGATGTGGTCGAAGATGGAGCACGCTTACCTAAAAGTAACCTATTCACTCTTGACTTAATGACCCCTAGGTTATAGCTATTGGGAAACACAGACTCCGGTAGAAACTCAAAACTTTCCATAAAGCATTTCTCAAATTCTCGCTTATCGGTACTTGAAACATTTCAAAACATCTCCAAAAACTTACTTACTAGCAAATACATATAAACACAGAATTATAATGAATCCAGAACATATACCAAATAAAATATACGGCAAAATTACTCCCGCCAGTTGGCGTGAAGTAAAATTATACATACAAAAAGTGTAGCATAGAAGGCACCTGACTCATGAATAACTCACGACTTTGTTAAGGAGCTAAGGACTTGTTCATACGTGGCGAGTTGGCGATTGGAGAAAAGAAAACGATGGAAATCCAACTTTACGACTACCACTAAGCTCAACTAAGTATAGGCAAATTTCATTTATTGTGCGTGCAAGCAGAAACTTTAAAAACCGGTGTAAGCAGCACGATTTTGACCCGTTTACAACTAGTGTGATTGCAGCCGGAAGACGCCTAAGCCTTGATTTCTTCAATAAATATTAATATCTGTATTTACTGCTATGTATATCTTCTATCTATTTAGTAATTTTGAATATTGTATATATATGATATGGTTGTATTAAGATTATACAACGTGTAACGGAAACCCCATATCTATCCAAAAGGGCTGAAGACAACATCTGGTATGGAGTCTCTATGCACAGTTTCAACACAAAATAACTGACTCAAAGAATTGATACCAAATTATCGGTTTCATATGTTTCTTGAATATCAATCATAATAAACGTGTCACAGCACTACGAGGGTCAATAACTTTCCACGTCACTTGCCAATAATTCATATAATATAATTCTTTTCGTTCTTTTTAATTTGAAAAATTCGGTCTCTGGTATCACTGTATTGGAATTTATAATAAATTCTACACACGTAGACTTAGGATTACAAAACCCTTGCCATATCGTTTGTTATCATCCAAAGAAGCCATACACTTGGTATGTATATACCCTTTAAATTACACGTTGTATATATTTCTGTATTTAATAGCTGTTAGTCATCCATACTTCTTAAATAAATAAATAGATAGTGTTGGAAGGTTTCGTAATAGCCCCATTAGCTCGCAAGCGCAACTGTTGAGCAAGAGGTCTTGGGTTCGGTTCCCAGGTCGGGCAAAAAGTCTTATTGGGTTTTTCTATAAGAAATAACTCAGTAGTAGCCTCGGAAAGCACGTTAAACCATTGTTCCTGTGTCCGATCTATTTCTGGTCATGTCGGAGTGCCATCCCATCGAACAATGACAGTAAAGGAATGGAGAGTAAACCTGTGCATATACTTGTGCACTATAATATCTATAAAGCCTGCAATACATGTTGGCCGAGCGTTGTCACGTAAAGGCCAATACCAACATGTAGACAGTATATTTGCCTTGTCTTGCTATCCCTCGGTGTCACTTGCCTAGTTGGCCAAGTGAAGGCCAGCGCCAACGTGTATAGAGCTCATTTGGTGCAACTTGTCTTCGCTCGCCGTTGCTCGAATCACTTGCCCCACTTCGGATCGGTGTCGGTTTTTGGTCACAAATCAAAGGCGCTCGCATGCGCTCTGCCAACGTGTGGGCAGCTCTACAGACCCTCTTCTACATTGGTCGTCTGCATTGGCGTTCGACGAACTTGTCGAACGTGTGGACATTATTTCTTGCCTTGTACCTATTTGCCAACACTCGCGTTCGCCTACGCTCGGCCAACATGTATTGCAGGCGTAATCAATTATGAGATTGGTTGCCGTAGCTGAAATTGGTTAGAAGGACTAATAATTGCTGTGGACTGGGTGTGGTTAGTTGTAATATTTTTTGTAGTTTATTTTATCATCAATATAATAGGTACTAATTTTTTCACCAAGAGATATTTTTTTGTTTTAAGAGACGATAAATGACGGCACGCAAGTTTGATATCATGTTTACGTCCGCGCCTTGGATCGCGTGGGTGTCCGGTGTGATACCATAGGAAATCAAGTGTAAGCGTGTATGTTGTCCTACAGCCACTTCCATCTTTCAGTTACAGTCCCATTAAATTGGTCCAGCGGTTCCAGAGATTAGCCTAGACAGACAGACATATTTTTAAGAGATATTTTTTATTGTAGTTGAAAAACAGTTACCTACTATCAGTGCTTGAAAAAACACAGCTATTTTGAATTCACAGACTTTTAGAGATTTTTATTTCATCATCATAACCCGCAGTTTGACTTCACACACTGCTGGGTATATGCCTCTCTTTTCTGTGCCAAGCTCCACGTTTCTGTGCCAGTCAGTCATCCAGAGTATACTCGCGATGGTAATAATCTCGTCTGCCCATCTCGTTACCGGACGTCCAACTCTCTCCTTTTCAGTCCTTAAATGTCACTCGATCACAGCTTTACTCCATCTGTCATCACTGCGCCTCGCTAGGTATTGGATACCGAAGAACTTTGTAAGTCTTCGGATTTCGGACGATCTGTGTCGTCTACACAATAAATTACTAATAATAATAAAGATGAACCATTTCTACGTTCAGATACGATAAGATAACATTACTCGCTTCGGATATTGACCATTTCTTCGTATATACATGACCTGTAATTCTCCTAGTAGCCTTTGATTACTGCTCAAACACTACAAGCAGCGTTTAATGCACTTCATGTGTAATTAATTCAATATACAACCTTGTTAAACAAAGTTCCCCAGTGCAGTAAAGTTTGGTACTGGAATAGCGTCAAACGCTGAAATGTTTGTGCCAGTCTTTAACGTTTGCCTAATTACGGGTAAGGAGCGGTTCGATCTTCGACTTGCAGAATCGAGTTTCGCAAAATTCCCGAGTTGGTAATTGGCCAAAACTTTTGCACGCCAGTGTATTTAAGGATGTTTGCTGAGTTCGCTTGGTATGTTACCGTTTTATTGGCAGTTGGTGCATGTATTTGGGTGAGTGATGTGTCGCTCCTCGGAAAGTTGCTTTGTAAGTCTTGCTGATCAAAACTTTTACGGTATTCCTCGAAGTTTATAATGCACATGTAAGTTTATTTAAGGATATTTTTACTACAAGTACTGCTACTAATCCATTCCAATTATAAATGCGAAAGTAACTGTGTCTGTCTGTATGCTACCTTTTCACGCCTAAACCGCTGAACCGATTGAGATAAAATTTGGTATGGGATAGTTTAAAACCCTGGAAAGGACATAGAATAGTTTTTATTCCGGAATTTCCACGGGATCGGGAATTACGCGCGAAAAACCTCCCACGCGAACGAAGTCGCGGGCAAAAGCTAGTATTACATATATGAAATTATGGATGTTTATGATTCTGTCACGCAAAACTGTTTAAGCATTTTGGATGAAGCAATTCGAAGCGTTGAACACATATGTATTTCACAAATGGCAATAACACAGGCTACTTTTCATTCTGACTGATGTGATCGCAGTCACCCGTAACCGCTGGTACTTAATAATCCTAAAGAGTGTGGAGATTACTGTTACTATCTATGAGGAGCTAGTATCATTTTACTATTACTAACTTAACCGTCCACATCTTCAAAGTCAAATTGTCAAAGTCAAAATGTCTTTAACAAAAATATCATAATACAAAAAAAAAATAGTGAGTTATCTCCCACTACTCCAACCAGTCAGCAACAGTGACCAAACATAATTGATAGGATTAACTGTATATGATGTAATTACATATCGCATTAGGCGACCTGTCAACTAGATAAATTTGCTCGACCCTCTGAAACGCGCATCAATTATTAATTGCGACAAAGATAATTAGTTATTTAACGAATAACACGTGTCTGTACTGGTGTACACCTAATTAATGTAATAGATTGTTTAGATGATTAGGTTTAGAGCCTAGTAATGAAGTCGAGGCGCAGAGGATTATGTAATTCTGCCCGGGTTTGCAGGAATTTTCTAACGAGATACCGCGGCCCCGGAACTTAAGGGCAGCTGAAGGTACAGGGTGGATTTTTAGTCAATACAAGTCTGACACTCCCTTCCGCTCCATCCAGAGCGGGAAAGTTATTCAATGATTTTCCCAAGCAGAAAAAAAAGAGGACTAAATAATGGGAAGATGCGGAAGCAGGGTATGGCTGAGACTACTATCAAAAATAAGACTTCAAAACAAACAAAAACACTAATTTCCATCATGGGAATACAAGACAAACGGTGATGCGCCATCGTTACAAGGTGGACATCCCATCCATATGCATAAAATGTTTTAGGAATACTTTCATTGTGCGTACGGCTAAGGAGTGGAATTCCCTGCCGGAGTCTTTGTTTCCTGATAACTGTAACTTAGGGATCTTAATACTCTTTTATACTTCTAGGCCAGCGTGATTCATCTTCGATAAACTTAGGACATATTTAATTCATAGATAAGAAAAATAATTCATTAGATTGCTTATTTCGTTTACAATAACATCTAGGTTCTCCTCCATTTTGTTTTATATTGCCTAAGCAGTAAGACTTATGAAAATGTTTCATTGTTAATGGTTAATGTGGACATGGTTGACTGGTAAAGAATGCGTACGGCATTAAGTCCGCCTTTGTACCTATGAACATAAAGTCTAAATATATAAATAAATGTTAAAAAAGCGAGGGAAACAAAGAAGTTACTCGTACGACTGCCTATTAATAGACAGGTCTTTAAGATGACATTGAAGTTTCTAAAACCACTTTTTAATAAATTTAATCGTTTAAAAGATATTATTTCTGTAATAATGGAGTGAAAAATTATACAAAAAATATATGCTATGTTATGTTATGCTGATGACATGGCACTGCTCAGTCCGTCAATGGCAGGTCTTTTGAAATTAATAAAGGTTTGTGAAAGACATGCTGATGGACACGGTTTAAGATATAACACCAAAAAAAAGTGAATTACTAATTTTTCGGGTGGCTAATAAGAGTGCAGAAGTCTACCCAGCTGTCACTTTAAATGGTGGTATCTTGAACCGTGTTTATCAGTTTAAATATTTAGGCCACATTGTAACTGATGATTTAAGGGACAGTCTAGATATTGAAAGGGAACGGAAAGCATTGGCAGTGAGGTGTAATATGCTGGTCCGAAGGTTCTCGCGTTGTACAGGTGCCGTTAAAGTTACACTTTTCAAAGCTTACTGTCAAACTTTTTACACGTGTAGCCTTTGGACTAGTTGTACCCTAAAATCTGTCAATGCACTTCGTGTTCAGTATAATAATGCATTCAGGATGCTGTTAGGGCTGCCACGCTTCTGTAGCGCGTAGGGCATATTGGCGGACGCGCACACTGACTGTTTCGCTGCGATCAGACGCAAGCGAGCAGCGTCCATGCTCAGCAGAGTGCGTGCCAGCACTAACAGTCTCCTGTGTATCATTGCCAATAAATTAGACTGTCCTATTATTCACTTTTTGAGTCAATTACATGTACGTACATGTAATTGACTCAAAATTTTAATTTTAATTTAGTTTTATAAAGTTATCTACTAACATAGTTTTAAGTAGTGCTACTAATGATAATTAGGTATTAATTGTATTGGTTACGGGAAGAAAATCCTGAAATAAATGATTATATTATTATTATTATATTTTCTAAAACCGCAAATAAAACTTTGTAATTCATACAAACACTATGAAAAACAAAGTTATTTGGCGTAGTTACTACGGAACGCTTCATGGGCGAGTCTGACTCGCACTTGGCCAATTTTTTAGTTTTTGTACGAACTGAACATTTTGGCATATTGAACCGTATGAAGTAAGCCCAACAAACGGTTACTGTTGTATATCGTTGAGGAATTCCCTAGACTGTCTATGGTCTCCATCAGCAGACCTGTAATGGCATTTATAACCCATATGGGTGCAAAGTTCTCATCAATATAAATTAATTAAGTCCAAACACAAGGTAGCTACTGTAAACCGTTGAGGAGTTCCCTTAACTGTCCTTCGTCTTCATCATCAGACCTCTAATGACAGTCACAAACTATCTAGGTGTAATGTTCTGGTCAATTCAAATTAATCAAGCCCAAACAAAAGGTTACTGCTGTAAATCGTTGAGGTGTTCCCTCGACTGTCAGGAGTCAATCTGATGAAAGGCTCCATCATCAGATCCACACTAGACCTTCCTTAATTTGTAGTACTTTAAGATACTTAATGAAAAAAAAAAAGACATTTATACGGTCGAATTGCGAAACCTCCTTATTTGAAGTCGGTTAAAAAAAATTGTTGTTTCATGCTAGGTTCAGTAACCAATATCCATCCAATGCTAAAAATAAGTATGGTTCTCGTTCTTACTTTTGTTTCGGTACGAAAAAGTATCAACGTATTCTAGTCACAGTATACAAGACGCCACACTCTTTATTATAGGTTTCGACGTATTTATTTTTTCGAGGAAAGCGATACACTCCTGCGTTCACGAGCACGTCTGAGCGCGGAATGACGGTCGGAGCCGTGCGTTCGGTAGAAAAATTTACGAAGAAATTTGAGACCGATTTTATTTTTCTCATAAATCATAAAGTTTTTTATGTATGTTCAAAATAATTAGTTTAACGTATAGATAAATACATAGGCTATATTTTTTTTGTTTTTTTGAAGTTAAGAACATGCTCCAGATTTGGCTTAGAGGTACCTATTCAGACCCATTTTTTTTGTAATTTTCTACGATTATTGCGGCGATAAAAACGTATTTGTGTGAAAAAGATGTATAGGACTGTGTAATTATAATGCATTCAATGTGGATATTAATAAATTATCTTGAAATTAATATCATAACATTGTAAAAATTTTTACTCCTTATGTATCAAAATGGTACCAGAAAAGCATTGATATTTGCGAGAAAACGTAAATGCGTCCTTAACTAAAGAATACAGAATGTATTAAATAAAGTAAAGAACTTGAATGCCTTCTAATTATTTTGAAAATAAAAATAAGTTTTATCCTAGATTTTGTTTTATAGAGCGTATGAAGTCTAACATTCAACTTATAGGAAACTGTGAGGATAGCTAACGAAGCTATCCTACCAGATCACTACGATTTTAGAAAAAGAAATTATAAATTAATAGCACAGTATAGCAGGCCTTTCAATAAAAAGTCCTATAGTATATTACGCGCGGCAACGAGTTTATTGTAAAACCTAAATAAATCACATATTTATATTCTATGAAAACCATGAACGGATTCCGTGGTTAATTTTAATACTATTTGAGCTTGGGTTTTCCCGCTAGAAAATGAAATTAAAAATCCGAGGGCTGTGGTGAATAATTTCAAAATGCTGTTTAAAAGTTATTGTGACGCAAAGTTGCGATGTGCTGCGAGCTTTTATAATTAAATCAATGTTTTCTTTTTTGTTGTGTAGTTTTAATTGTGTAGAGTTCCATTGGAGAATCAATTAAAAAATAAAATGGAATAGATAGATGTTTATTACACTAGGTAAATTGACTTAAGCTATAAAATACATTGTTGTACATGTTTCTTTTGGCGCACTATGTCCGGGAAGGGATCTTTTACAGCCAATAATTTAGTAGGCCTGAAATTCTGAATCGGATCAAGAATTTGTTATTTTTGTTTTTTGTGAGTGGCATCTCGCAGGTCAACCTCTGAGGTTGTCGGCTGCTTAACCGAGCTTGCCTGTGGTTGCCTTAATTAATAAATTAATTAAAGCCTCCAGCCAGGGCTTATTAAAAACTTACAAACTAGGCGACTACACGCTAAGGGCACCCCCTGTGGGGTACGGACCTCGGCTTAGGGCGTCGCAGGGGGAGGGCAGCTAGGGACAGGCTGGATCATATCATTATTATTATTAATAAGGGAATTTAAAGCTACTGGCTCAGCGTCGCGGGCTGGCTCTGGCAAGGGTCGGGGCGGACTATTACGGGGACGTCGCGGCGGGCCTCGGCGGTGAGGACGGAAAGACGGTCGATTTTTGTTTTTGTAAACTGTGCTGGTTTCCATACGGCTCTCTTGGAGCAGGGTGAGTGCGTCATCGGGAGTGACTAGGGTATGCCTTGGTCGGCGAATCTTAGAGATACGCGAGGGTTCGTATCGGGCGGCCGATACGATAAGGGGATTCCTATGTTGGATTGCAGTATCAAAGAAACGCTTGGAGACACGTTTCATGAACTGCTGGATGGTGGGCATCTTGAGGTCTACGTGAAGAAGCTCATTTTGAACATAAAAGGGGGCTCCCGTGACTCTACGGAGGAATCGGTTTTGAAGGGTCTGCATCTTATGGAGGAGGTAGGGCTTTGCGTGTGCGAAAACAACGCAGGCGTAGGTCATGATGGGTCGGATGACCGCGGTGAAAATACGCAGCTTGCACCTGAGTGATAACTTGCTGCGGGAGCTAAGAATGAAGTGGAGCCTACCTAGAGCGAAAGCGGCGCGCGAACGTGCCTGCTTTATGTGCTCAGCGAAGGAAAGGTGTTTATCGAGGACCACGCCTAAGTATTTGGCTTGCTTTTCCCAGGGGATCGGCTTGCCGTACATGGTAATCGGACGGGGGGAGGGTGGGTTTATCCGCAGCTTAGAAAAGAGGACTGCCTGGCTTTTGTCTGGATTGACTTCGATTCTCCATTTCTGGAACCACTTGGCCAGAGTGTTTGCGGAAGTTTGGAGAGTGCGAGCGATGGCATCGGGTTTAAGACCGGTATAATAGATAGCCGTATCGTCGGCAAATAGGGCTAGCTGAGTATTTTTATGCTTGGGGATATCGCTAGTGAATAGCGTGAAAACGAGGGGGGATAGTACGGAGCCTTGAGGAACTCCTGCGCGAATGGGATGGGGGGAGGAAAGCTCCCCCTCAATTCGGTAACGAAAGGTGCGATTCGATAAAAAGTCCCGTAGGATGAGCACGAGACGGTCAGGCACGATCGGATCAAGAAAATGGGCTAACGATTTAAATTATCTTGCACGCTGTAAAACACATTGACCTTAAATAACTACTACTTTGGTGTAAGATACATTTTAATACAGGTACATTAAGCTACCAAATAAATCGTAAAATTAATTTTTGGTATTTATTAACGGTGAATCTGGTTACATTTTCCATGTTACATATCCCCATAGATGGTTTCCGCCCTATGCCAGGTTAAGGAGACTATCCGACGCGTCACTCTTTCAGAGAATGTGCGGCAGTAACAACAGCATTTTTTTTTTTTTTTAATTGGAAGTGTCATATTAATAAATTAAGATCTAAATTATCTACATTCTCCTACGCACTCCGTGAGATAAAAAAACAACAGATATTAAAACTGCACTAGTCACGTACTATGCCTATGGCTATGCATGGCTTAAATACGGGGTCATCCTATGGGGAAATAGTACAGACGTACATATGTTACTTACCCTACAGAAAAAGCTTATTAGGATATTAGTCAACATCGAAGAGACTGATAGTTGTAAACCACACTTAAAAGAACTAAAAATCCTCACACTACCCTGCCTATATCGGTAAGACCCCTCTTTGAGGAGTGGCTAGATCGGCGTCACGGCGTCCTGACCTACCGTATGACGCAGGTCCTCACCGGACACGGAAGTTTCGGGAGGTACCTGTGTCTGATGGGAAAGGAGGAAACGCCTGGGTGTCACCACTGCGAGGGTCGCCCTGAGGACACAGTCGAGCACACGGTGCAGGACTGCCCTGCTTGGGCAGAGCACCGACGTGTCCTCACGGCGGCAATAGGCGGAGACCTCTCGCGCCCGGCATTGGTCGAGGCCATGCTGCGGGGCGAGAGGGAGTGGGAAGCGGTCGCCTCCTTCTGCGAAGCAGTCATGCTTCCGAAGGAGGAGGCGGGCCGCGAGAGGGAGAGGATGGCGTCCTCCCTCCAGCCCAGCCGCAGTGGTAGACGCCCACGGCGTCGGACGTCGGCCGACGATCTCCGGCCACCGTAGGCGCGGGCATACGGACAGCGAGTAAAGGGCAACTCGCTGTCCGACCATGGACCATGCCCGGGTCGACGGCGCGTCGTGTTCCACGCGCGCCTCAAAGAGCGTCAGCAATATGACGAGGCCCCCCCGTAGAGGGCCGAAGCCTGCCGGGGTCGTGGGACTCATCCCGTTACCGTGACCCCGGTACGTAAAGGGTTATTGAAGGAACACCGTGGATTTTAGTCAGTAAAAGTCTGACAGTCCCTCCCACCCTGCCCGGGGTGGGAGGACTTATTTGATAATTTTACCACGATAAAAAAAAAAAAAAAAAAAAAAAAAAAAAAAAAAAAAAAAAACCCTGCCTATATATTTTTGAAATGTGTAAATTTGTACGTAACCACCCGGAATTATATACTAAACGAGAAGAAATACAAACAAAAATTACACTAAGATACAAAATTAGTTTAAACATACCTACATCACGACTGAAAATACATTCCTCTAGTTGTTATGTTATGTCAATCAAACTATATAATAAGCTACCCGAAGAAATTAAGAACATAAATAACTATAACACTTTTACAAATAAACTAAAACTATTTCTACTGAACAAAGTATACTATAACATAAACGAATATTTAACCGATAAACTATAAATAAATAAAATACAGCAAATAATTACTACCCACATAATCTACACATGTAATACTTTAATTATCATAATTTTCTGCATACCTTATAATATAATTACTTACTTGTTTGTAACTGATCTCAATAATTATAAGGAAATATGATTTTTTCTTTTCAAGTATTTTTTTTTTTAAATTTTACTCAAACAATAAATTTTAAATAATGTTATATTTTAGTTTTAAGTTCTAGTTTTTTATTTTATATTATTGCTGTGCCCTAACAGGGTTCATAATTGTTCCTTTTATCTTTTATCTAAACATCTACTGTATATACATTGTGGAAAGGAAATAAATGAATATGAATATGAAAAAGATTGCATCCTGTAACCATTGCCCTATCCAGGCACACTGGTTTGGGATCGTTACGGGAAAAATCATTCTAAGGTGTACGTAAATTTGGCAAATAAAAAATCGTGATTTCGCATTTAAAAAAACTCAAAATAGAAAATTTCGCATTTATTTCGCAAAAAAAATACAGTGTTAAAAACTCAATTAAAGGCTAGCATTGTTGTAATTTCTACATTTTCATCTTTCATTGTTTGCCTGCGATCAGTTACGACAATGTTGTAGATACTAAAGTACCTCTCGGCATCAACACTATTGACAGGGCAATTGAGACATTGAATAGCTGCTTTTGCAAATCCAGGGTAGCAAGATTTTGATGCAACTAAAACTTGCATTACATCCACAGGAGCTTCTTGGCCGACCAATCGAAGTAATTGTCTGTGAAAATGAGAGTACCCGTCAATTAGTTCTTCTTGTGGTACGTACACCTTTGAAAAACACTCGCTCGCTCCTCATCTACGCAACAACTCGTACCGTCTCTGTCTGTTTTGAACAGAGTTGTAATAATTGTTAGCGCGCCTGATCAACATTTGAAAGCACGTAACGTAAAAAGGTGTGAAAGTATTTAATTTTCAAATTTCGCTTTTATCGCATCTATTTCGTAAAAACGAAATTTACGTACCCCTAATCATTCTTCTTATAATTTTTATTATTTTTTAATAAATTAAACATTAATGTTTCATCAATTTATTGAACAGTACAGCTCAAATAAAATAACATATTAAATGGAAAGCAGAAAATGAAATTCTAAATAGAAGAACGTCCAAATAAAATTTAAGTCTGAATTAATTTTTAACAAATAGATAGCTCTCTTGCTTAAAAAATATTTACCGTAAGAAAATTGTTACTAACACTTTTATGGGCCTTGTCCGAAATAAATGAATTCCTCACACACTTGAGCCGGTATACATTTCACGGTGTTTATTTTTAGTAATAAGGCTCAACTAGCATCAAAAAAGTTGGGAATGGTGCAGGTGCTAGCAAAGGTGAGACGGTACTTCACACCCGAACAGTTGCTCAATCTCTATCAAGCCCAGGTTCGGTCGTGTATGGAGTACTGCTCTCATCTTTGGGATGGATCTGCTAAATACCAACTGGACGCGCTTGAGTCAATCGAGAAGCGGGCCAAGAGACTCATTGGCAACGATGCACTGGTCGAGTCAAAGCTCCAGAGCCTTGAACATCGACGACGAGTTGCAGGTCTATCAGTTTTCTATCGGTTACATTTCGGGGAGTGTGCGATGGAATTACACAATCTAATTCCACCAAGCCCGTTCCATCATCGGACTACGAGATAAACGGCGAAGCGCCATCGTTACATGGTGGACATCCCACCCATACGCACAAAACGTTTTGGGAATACCTTCATTATGGGTACGGCTAAGGAGTGGAATTCCCTGCCGGAGTCTGTGTTTCCCGATAGCTATAACCTAGGAGTCTTTAAGTCAAGAGTGAATAGGTTACTTTTAGGTAAGCGTGCTCCATCTTCGACCACATCATCACTTACCATCAGGTGAGATGGTGGTCAAACGCGAACCTATTTCAAATAAAAATAAAATAGTCTCGCGTTTGACCACCATCTCACCTAATGGTAAGCGATGATGTAGTCGAAGACGAAGCACGCTTACCTAGAAATAACCTATTCACTCTTAACTCAAATATCCCCGGGTAATATCTATTGGGGAACACAGACACCGGCAGGGAATTCCACTCCTTAGCAGTACGCACAATGAAACTATTCCCAAAACGTTTTTGCGTATGGGTGGGATGTCCACCATGTAACGATGACGCATCGCCGTTCAACTTATAGTCCGATGATGGTATTGGCTTAGTGGAATCAGATTGTGCAATTCCATCACATACGTACTCCCCAAAATGATATGCCGATATTCTAGGAAATTAAAGAACCAATTCATCTTAACCGTAATGTCTTGTGTATGTATACTGTATAATGTATAATGTCTTGTATATGTATACTGTATAATCTCGTACCGCCATCCACGCTACCCATCCTTACGTTATGTATGTCACAGAAGTTAGTTGCATTCTCCTGATGATAATATATATGCAGTGCTACTACTGACACATTATGTTTGCAATTTAAGCCGTGAGACCACCGCAATGCGGGTCTGCCGTGCTTAAAACTCGCAGTGTGAGATGCTCTCGCTGATTTACGTTTGTACACGGATTTTTGATCCTTTAGAGGTGTTTCACCTTGTTTCAATATGCATAGTGCAATCCTCGCGAGTATATCGCGATGCATTGACTGTTTTTAGACAAGCACTGTAATAAAATTGTTATGTCAAGGAAAATTGAATTATTCCTATAATTTTTCTGCGAATAGTTATAAGCTTTATGTCAAGAGTGAGTAGGTTCTACGTAATCATGCTTCATCTTCGACCGCACTATCGCTTACCCAGATCAGTTAGTCAAAGCGAGCCTATAAATAATAAAAACAAACAATACTTTTTATAGTGATCTAGGCCCATCCGAGTTGCAAGAGTTTTTTTTTTCTAATAATACATGTTGCTCCACTCAAGGATTTTTTGTATCGTGGGTTCGCTTACAAACATTTAAAAACGCACATATTCTCGAACACTCACATCACATGGATATAATATACATATCTGAATGCCATTCAAATATTTGTTTCGATGCGGGAATCAAACCCACGATACCCAGTGCGGCAATCGCACATCCACTTTGCCATCAATAAAGTTGAAGTAGATACTTCCAAAGTAGACTCGATATCTTTACAACTGATTTTGACAAAATTAACAAATATTGAGGGTTGGGCTCCCATATTTCTCAAAACATTAAAGTTTCTACGCTAAACTGTACTACGCCGCCTGTTTCATAGTCTGAACATTTATGTAACGTAAGTTCTACATCCCAAACATAGTTAAGATCCCTTTCTTAACCAACTTCCCTCGGATAAGCAGCTGACAATGTTTATCGACAGTTCACAAAGTTTTCAACTTGCTAGCATAATTATATCGTATTAATTTGAACATCAGAGTAACCAACATTTTAGTAAGAAACATTATGGAGTCTTGTAAACATTTGATGAAAGAAGAAACAATATGTAATCTTAATAATGAAATAATGAAATATAATGAAATAATGATGTTTATTTTGCAAATAGGTTAAAAATAACACTTTTACACGTCATTTTTTTTCGTAAATGTAAACTAGATGAGGCCAGTGTTTCCTAACTGACTACTCTGAGAAGAAACACTGAAACAAACTCAGAGGTCAACGTCTCTTTTAAAGTCCAGACAATCTGTAGTGATCAAATCATATGAGAGCCATGTAGGTTAATATATGTGGCGCCCTTTAGAGGACAGAATCAAACAGATTTGAGCAGGCCCGTCCGAGCAGTGCAAGCATTTGTCAAATATCGCGTAGCTCATACATAAAAAAAATGCATTATACATAAAAAAAATGCATTTAATTCAAGTAACGTAACTCATATAAGATTAACATAATTAGAAACACACACACTAAATATTATTTAAAAAAAATAAGTTAAAATGAAAATGACAATTACAAAAAAGAACTAAATTAAATAAAAATGTCAATAAACAAAATAAAATTAATAAAATAAAATTGTCATAATAAACTTTTTCTATAATTAAACTATATGCTATAATTGAATAGAGAAGCATACACATTATTAATTTTAAATAAAGCATATAACCTTTCGTGGTTTTTTTTTTTTAAGTTGAATAGCAATGTGAGTAGAATTCACATTATTAGCAATCTTGTTAGCCCCTTCAACTAAGCTAAATATATTTGTGTCTGGAGTGGGTTCACGGTGATAGTGTAAGGGGTAGGGTTCGAACCCGCGGCCTCTTGATAACAAGGCCGACACCTAAGCCGTTAGGCTATTGACGTTCAATTAAGCATGCCACCGACATTAAGAGGTTGAAAAATTCCCCTATGATATTGAAACTGACCATTTCACGACAAAAAAATTTACAATGTGAATCATTCAAGTACCTTCAACTTGGTAAATGAATTTTAGCCCATTTTCACTGTCGCAAACTAGACTTATAGCCGGCGCAATATCTATAATGTATACCTACTATACACACAGGTATTACTGCCCTAATCTTTCTGGAAAGCCTGATAAGTAAAATATCATCATTATCATCCACAGCCTGACTTCACACACTGCTGGGTATAGGTCTCCCTTTGCTTGTGTCCAGCTCCAGAATCCTATACAGGCTCATCCAGGTTGGGTATACCCTGGATGAGACTGGCATAGGATTGCGATGGCAACAATCTCACTGCTGAACGACCAACACTCCTCTTTCCAGGCTCTTTCCAGGTCCTGCCCAACTCCATTTGGTTTCCATTTTTTGATTCCTGGTAAAATTATTGTAATAGCTCATATGCCTTTTAATGAAACCCGATCGTATCAAACGGCAATCGGCAATAAACGGTCCAACCTATTTTTTCCTTACATTATTTGCTCTGCCTACCCCATAATTCAGATCTCCTTTTATGCACAATATACAGTTTCCTCAACCGAATGATATATAGGAATAGCTGGAGGGGCAAAATGTATTTATGAAACATGGGAATGTCGAAACGACTTCCCCTTATCGATATTAGTGAAGACGTAAAACAATTTTATTCCTCATTCAACTGATTGGTTTGTTGTGACGTCATTAATGTGTACCTTTTTAAGCTATTGATCTTACAAATACTGACTCCCTTGTATGATTTTCTGGCTCATAAGTATGTTATTTAGAACTAAAAATAAAGATAAAGATTTGGAACAAAAATAGATTTTTATTCTATGTATAGATTCATACCGGATTAGTCAATAAATTTAATGTTTAAATTATATTGGTTCGGAACTGACAAATTGAGAGTCCAAACTGAGTTCAGAATATATATTTACTAACAAAATTCCTGTCTTAAACTCTCTTCTATTATATTGATCGACATCGAGTAGGAATAACAATTTCCCCACAGCAATTTCAATTCAAAAGGAAAAAACAACAGTCTCAGCAATAAAACATTATTATTCAAACAGAAAAATCATAGCAACAAATATCGAGGGACATCTAGGATTGAACGTCATTCAATTTATTAAGGAGTCGGTGAGTCGCATAATGACACTTCCGAGACAGCCGGTGCAGCTGCAACCTGCCCACACTTCCGAGAAATAACTGAAATGATTACAAACTCGATGGTTTTTTACTAAGTTGCCTGTATTTTACCTTAGACTTTAAAAGCTGGGAGGGAAGGAGGAGCAGTTGAAAGAGCAGGGTGGGTTTTTCAACCGACGACAAAAATAGGAGGTTATCAATTCGACGCGTATTTTTTTTTTTTTTTATGTATGATCATCGGGTACTCGAAGACGGCTGAACCGATTTGGAAAATTCTTTTTTTGTTCGAATGGGTATACGTCGAAATTGGTACCATTATCACCAAAGTCAGGATCTGATGATGGGATCCTGGAGAAATCGAGGGAACTCTTCAAATATTATAGGCACACCTATGGCGTTTTGGGTATTTCTTATAGTAACTTGTGCAGTTGCTCTCAAAAAGTACCATTTGGGGAAGTGGAACTGATGATGAAGACCACAGATGGCCACCGAAACTACTCAATAATAAGTATGGAGTGGATTGCGATTCGATAACCTGAATATGGATGTTAAGCACTTTATGCTCGTCACAATGCATATGGTGATGTAGAGCTGATGGTGAAGTACCAGGAGAACTCCTCAACAATTAACGGCCCAGCATTGGGAAAAGCAATATTTTGTAAAAGGTTATAAGTAGTTGACATTTAGGCTCTTGTAACTAGGTAAATTAAAAATCATCCAACTAAAAAGAGTGAAATAAAAACCTTTTACCAAAAAATTAAACCGACTCCCAAAAAACACTGCAAAGTGAAAAATAACTTTAATTTCGGAAGTCGGTGCCAAAAACGAAAAAACAAAACTAAAGACACCGACTACCGAAATTAAAGTTATTTTTCACTTTGCAGTGTTTTTTGGGAGTCGGTTTAATTTTTTGGTAAAAAGTTTTTATAATTAGTAGAAGTCTGACAATCACTTCCGCTCCACCCGGAACAGGACCAAGGTGTGAAAAAGAGAAAGTATACTAGTCCCCATATACTGCTGATTGAAAAGGATTATTCCACTATTTTGTAACATCATGTGGGTGGAAAATTCTACAAGATGAATAAAAAAAGTCGTCTTTATTCACCTGGGTGAATCAATTCTAAGGTGAACAAAAGCCACCCCATAAGGCGAGTTATTTCACCTGGAAGGTATCAACTATGTGATATTCTTCCGAGGTGAAATGAGGATACCAAAAAGTCTACTTTGTTCATCTAGGTGAGTGATTATATTACCCACGTGAACAAAGTGATCTAAATAATAAAAAAATAATAAATAATAATAAATATACTACTGATCACAGAACAGATAAAAGAGGTGAGTGATTATATTACCCACGTGAACAAAGTGATCTAAATAATAAAAAAATAAAAATATAAATAAATATACTACTGATCACAGAACAGATAAAAGAGGTTAGAAAGGAAATAGTTCCTGATTTGTATGAGAACGCGTGTCGCCGCTTGTATCCCCACTCTTTAGTTCCACTACAAGCAAAAGGCCCATTACGTATGCGAATTACGGACACAAATAAATTACACACACTTAAATCGAGAGCTTGCTACTGATTGTAACTCACTGTCGATAAACATGCGCCGTGCATCACGGCCAATCAGGGCAAAGGACAAAACGTCAATGGTTGAAGTGTGGCGCATGCAGTACATTGTAAGCGGACTTGGTCATTGAGTTGATTAAGCGAGTACACATCGGGCAATGTATACTTTTTGTAACTTGTTGCAATAATGTTGTTAATGTTTGGAATTTCATAGTGATCAGAATATTTTTATGTTTTATACAAATAAAATTGTAATTAAATGTTATTTTCGACTTACCGATGGAAAGATATACCTCCTCGCTCTATACTTGCAGTCTGACTTTTTGTTTTACAGGTTATAATTGCACAACATGGCATTTTAAAGCAGAGCTCTGTGTTCCGAAGTAATCTGAAGGGCACTAAACGCGGTGAATGAATTAATCGCTCGTGCTATGATTTTCGTATTATTCATCTAATCCGTCCTACTGATAATCCGCAGTCGAGAAAAACAAATGAAATGCGTCTCTAAATCCTGAGACTGTTTATTTCTCTATTAGTGAAACACGCTTGTTAGAGTATTTCTATAATTTCTGCAACTGATAGTAATGGGATGATTTTTTCTCGACGTTTTTAGTTTTAGTTTCGATATGCAGCAAGATTTTTGAATTTATAAAATTTATGTAAAAGCGAATCTGTAGTTGACTACGCTGTTACTTTCTCCTCACGGATCTGATGCTGTCAGAGCCAGACGACATATACAAGACATGGCAAAATGATATCGTTCTAAGTTTTGTATAATATAAATACACATTTTTATAGTTATGATTTTGCCAGAAGATGAAATTTCGGTGACAATCTAGAGCCGTCAGTAACCTGCCAGAATCGCGGAAATATTTTAACGAGATATGGCTGCTCCAGAACGTAAGAGTAATTGAAGGTACAGGGTGAGTTTTTAATCAGTAGAAGTCACACTCTCTTCCACTCCACCCAGAGCGGGAGAAGTCATACATGATTTTCGCACCAAAAAAACGGTATCCTATGTATCCACGTTTTCACCTATGCAGAAATATGTTAAAAGTTCAATCATTTATTCTTTATCATTTATTTGGCTAACCTACGATATTTGTTACATTAATACAGACTTTTAAATACATATTATAGCAGTAGTATACACTAAGTGTACAATATAAGGCAGTAACCACAACTTGTCAATTAATATTTAAATTTGTTCCCAGTAAATTAGTGATTTGTTTATAAATAACCTACAAGCGCACACCATTGGTCCAATAAAATACATACAGTATTTTAACTAACAGAGGGCGTTCCCGTTAACCCGCAATAGTATAGCATGCTAAAAAAAATATTACCATTCGAAAACAAAATGTTTTTTTTTTATATTAAAATATTCACTAAAAATGTTAAATTTATACGTAATAGAAACACTCTGTACACGCGTACTTGAAAGATGGCAACGTCGCAATTTATTTATGAATGATCTAATTGATGTGCTTATACTATTGCGGGTTAACGGGAACGCCCTCTGTTAGTAACATACCGTATAATATAAATTATTAGAATGGTTTGGCATTCATAGAAAGATAAAACCGGTCATATCCTCTGCACTGTACGTGCAGCTCAACGTTTAGCAGACCAGATTAACCAAAAACTACAGCAGCTAAAGCATCAACCTGATCCTCGTTTATCACACTTAACAGCAACAATTAGACAACAGCTAAACATCAGGAACACATATAAGAAGATTCAGAAGGTTATATTTATCTTTTTTTACATCGAACCATCATGGCACGTAGCAAGGGGTTGTTGTATATTCGTGTCGGTATTGTTGACATGAAATGACCGTCATGTTGAACACTATTCACTTTCTTTTCATTCTTAAATTTTAAATAAGTGTCGCATATTTTCCCGGAGAAAGAGTATCTTAAATGTTATTCAGATGTATAAGCTATATTACTGTTAAGTTCCTAAATATTTTTTGATGAATAAGCTATTATGTGTTTTGTTTCTAAATAATTTCAGTAGTTTTAATGTGAAAAGGTAACAAACATCCAAACATCCTTATCAACTTTCGCATTTATAATCCCTACTAATATTGTAAATGATAGACAGACAGACAGAGGTACCTAACCTGCTTAACAGATTTTAATGAAATTTGGTACGGACATAGAGTTGAACTTTGGAAAGGATATATGCTACATTTTATTCCGGGAAAAATTATACACCCACGGGATAAAGTCGTGTAGTCTTCGCAGGAGCAGCTGTGGGCGTAAGGTTAGTATTAGTATAAAAAATAATCTATACTTATAATAAATCTGTAGAGAGGTCAATTCTGTACATCGTATATATTTCCAAAATAACTATCAGGGGGTGATTAGGGATCGATACTGATACCAAAAATGCAATCAGTAAAATTTTTGTCTGTCTATCTGTCTGTCTGTCTGTCTGTATAGCCGTTATAGAAACAAAAACTACTCGACGGATTTTAACGAAACTTGGTACAATTATTTTTCATACTCCTGGGCTGGTTATAGTATACTTTTTATCACGCTACTATCAATAGGAGCAAAGCAGTGAAGGGAAATGTTGGGAAAACGGGAGAAGTTACTCCATTTTTTAAGCTTCCGTCGCGTGTGCAACCTTAATGGTTAAAGCTACACAGAAATCATTTCATGACGGAAATGTTCTCCTTAAAATTATATAAAAAATATCCCACGACAGCATATGTCTATCTTTTATGGTTGACTCACAATAACACGTGTAACTCCCGATAGCTTAGCAGTTCGAAGCTTTCTGATTATAATATTTGTCTACTCTTACGTTTATAACACTCTCAGTCACCCCTAATTGAAAAAATAACAATATTAACTATTCCATAAAAAAGAATCATATAAATCGGTATAGAAACACCAAAGTTGTACATGAAATACGCTAATAATAAGCCATCGCGCGTGAATACTGAATCATACTATAAGGATTATTTTTGAGAATCGGTCGCCGCGCTTGACGCGTCCCACGGCCGAAGGTATAAAATTTCGTTCTATAGGTACTTAAGCCTCATGTGAACGTGATCTAAACAATATTACCAATACATTAACTTACGCTGACGGAGTTGCGGGCACAGCTATTAACAATAATATTGTGCGGTTCCGTATTGCGATATTTTTCAACAGTATTATAGATTGACATGTTATATTTCCCTACTAAATTACGAAAGTTAATCTGTCTGTTACATCAAAATCACTGAACCGTGAAAATGGACATAGGCTACTTTTTTTTTACGAAAACGACGGAAACGCGGACGAAGTCGCGGGCAACAGCTATATATACTAATAATATAAGGCTGAAGAATTTGTTTGTTTGTTTGAACACGATAATCTCAGGAACTACTTGTTCGAATTGAAAAAATATTTTTTAATTAAATAGACAATTTATAGAGAAAGGCTATATATAGGCTATATATCATTACGCTAAGGCCAATAGGAGCGGAGCGCCAATGAAGAATGCTTCAAAATCGGGGTTAAATTTAACGTTAGCCCAAAGTAACTATTCCACGCGGACGAAGTCGCGGGCAAAAGCTAGTATTAAAATAAAATACAGTCATGGGTTTATTAAAATAATCACAATCAAACCAGTCAATAAATGTCAATGTAAATTATAAATATTCTAATGAAGTTGTACAACAAACAGATTTAGGATTAAAATACTACCGGCGGTCGGGGTGAAATTTAACGTTAGCCCAAAGTAACTATTCCACGCGGACGAAGTCGCGGGCAAAAGCTAGTATCTAAATAAAATCCAAAAAATGTAATGTCATTTTTTTTTCAGACACGTCGATTTTGTGTAATGCTATTCAATGATGAAACTTTATTGATGTTTGTAGTTTTAATGCTTTGAGCCTTTTGTACTGTTCTACTATGCGCCATTATAGTTTAATTTTATGCTAATCTGGCGCTATCTATTGGATTTGCGAGTGCCGGCACAGCGCAAAGCTTGTTATTAATTAGCTACCATTGACTTCGTGTTATTACAATTGATTTTATTTAATCGTTAATTGAAGCCACAGATTTTATGGAATAGAAAAGTAGTAAATTTTTGACAAGGATTTAGTTATACATTGTACTATACATTTCAAATGACTTTGAAACCGATTAAGCTATTGGATTAAGCTGAATTTCATAGGACCATTTATTTATTTATTTATTTATTTATTTATGTACACACATGACACTTATAAAGGAAAAAATTAAATACAGACAAAAGAGCACCTTTGTGCTGCTTATTTCCTAAGAAATTTCTTCCAGCAGACCTGCGACAAGAGAGTTGAAGAGGAGATGATAGACACAGTGTGTATAAATACTAATTACGATATAAAACATACTTTGCTATAAAATTAAACTAAAATTATATATTTAATAAATATATACATACATAGAATTAAAAGACATGCTATAAAAATATATACCTATAATAAATATATAAAATTACGGGATGTTAGATAGGTAATGATCTTTGACCTGCTTTTTGAAAATACTAATGGATTTAGCTTCGCGGATTTTAGCGGGAAGTGAGTTCCACAGTCGTACTGCATGAAAGGAGAAGGAGTGGGAATAGAAACAGGTTTTATGGGATGGGAAATTGAGATGGAGTTTAAGGTGGGATCTACAAAGGGCATCAGTAGGACGAGTGAATGAAAAACGATCGCGCAGGTAGCTAGGATATGCAGGATTGAATGGGATGTTGTACAGAAGGAATAATATTCGAGTGTTCCTGCGAAGACGGATAGGGAGCCACTTAAGATCCTTGCGAAACTGAGAGACATGATCGTATTTCCTCAGACCAAAAACAAAGCGAATACACAAGTTTTGCAAGCGCTCAAGCTTACATAAGAGCTCCTCAGTGGCATCCAAATAACAGGCATCGGCATAATCAATAATCGGCTGGATTAAAGTTTGAGCTAAAGAGATTTTAGTTTTGAAAGGCAAGAAGCTTTGAAGGGATTTTAAAGAGTGGAAGGAAAAGTGCACCTTTCGACTAACCTCACTTACTTGCGCTCGCCAAGAAAGATTGCTGTCAAGTAATACACCAAGATTCTGTGCCATATCCGTGTACGCAATGATCGAACCGTTAAGGGATAATGGCCTCAAAGAGGAAGTGTCAAGTGCAGAGCGATAGTATCGACTACCTAAGATTATAGCCTGGGACTTGGACGGATTAATCTGTAATCCATATGATTTAGCCCACTGACTAATATTCTCCAAGTCACAATTCATGGCACTAATCGCCGAGTCCGCGTCAGCCAGCAAGAAGTGTCGGTATAGCTGCAAATCGTCTGCATAGAGATGGAAGTTCGAGGTGATGATCTGAGTAACTGTATTAATAAAGACAGAGAAAAGAAGAGGAGAAAGAACGCCACCCTGAGGCACACCAGCAGTGAGATCACATCAATCAGAAAGTTTTTCATCAAGGCGGACACACTGAGAGCGACCCCGAAGATAAGAGTCAAACCAGGATAGTGCAGAAGGCGAGAAGTTAAATGAACGAAGGACTCCAAGAAGTATGTCAAAATCTACTGAGTTGAACGTGCAACTGAAGTCAAGTAGGACTAATGCGGTGAGTGATTTATTGTCCATAGCCCAGCGGATATCATTGGTGACTTTCAGAAGTGCAGTTACTGTGCTGTGACCAGTACGAAATCCAGATTGGAAAGGGGAAATTAGATTGTGAGCTGTAAGGTATCTAGAAACTTGGCCCTGAACAATATGTTCAAGAACTTTAGAAAGGAAAGGTAAAATGGAGATAGGTCTGAAGTGAGATAAGGACGATGGATTGTTTATTTTGGGAACAGGTATTATATGTGCCTGTTTCCAGGCACTAGGAAATGAGCTAGAAAATAAGGAATAGTTAGCAATGTGAGTTAGAATGGGGAGCAATTGAGGTAGAATAGGTATTATCATCCTCGAACACACATGGTCATGACCAACAGCCGAAGAGGAAATAGAAAGTTTTTTTTTTTTTTTTACGTGGTAAAATTATCAAATAAGTCCTCCCACTCCGGGCAGGGTGGGAGGGACTGTCAGACTTTTACTGACTAAAATCCACGGTGTTCCTTCAATAACCCTTTACATACCGGGGCCACGGTAACGGGATGAGTCCCACGACCCCGGCGGGCTTCGGCCCTCTGCAGAGGGGGCCTCGTCATGTTGCTGACGCTCTTTGAGGCGCGCGTGGAACACGACGCGCCGTCGACCCGGGCATGGTCCATGGTCGGACAGCGAGTTGCCCTTTACTCGCTGTCCGCATGCCCGCGCCTACGGTGGCCGGAGATCGTCGGCCGACGTCCGACGCCGTGGGCGTCTACCACTGCGGCTGGGCTGGAGGGAGGACGCCATCCTCTCCCTCACGCGGCCCGCCTCCTCCTTCGGAAGCATGACTGCTTCGCAGAAGGAGGCGACCGCTTCCCACTCCCTCTCGCCCCGCAGCATGGCCTCGACCAATGCCGGGCGCGAGAGGTCTCCGCCTATAGCCGCCGTGAGGACACGTCGGTGCTCTGCCCAGGCGGGGCAGTCCTGCACCGTGTGCTCTACGGTGTCCTCAGGGCGACCCTCGCAGTGGTGACACCCAGGCGTTTCCTCCTTTCCCATCAGACACAGGTACCTCCCGAAACTTCCGTGTCCGGTGAGGACCTGCGTCATGCGGTAGGTCAGGACGCCGTGACGCCGATCTAGCCACTCCTCAAAGAGGGGTCTTACCGCCGCAATTGCGGCGTGCCCGAGGAAATAGAAAGTAGAGATTTTTTAACATCGTCTTCAGAAACAGATGTCAAATTAAAAGTTGGGCAATTTGGTAAAGGCAAATCAGTGAGCTCTTGCAATGTTGAAATTTTGACACTAGGTTCAAGAGAAACAGGAGGAAGAGAAAAGTGTCTATTAAGAGCACATATGTCAACATCTTCACAAGTATTAGAGGGTGAAGATGAAGTAATAATGATCAATTTTTTTTATTACCGTTGAGCCCGCTTGTGATCTCGATCTCGCCTGATGGTAAGCGATAGATGAGGTCTACGATAGAACGAGTGAGCCCAGAAGGTGCCTGTTCACTCTTACTTTAAAGGCACACGGATCATATGTGGAAGAGAATACAGAAGCCGGCAGAGAGTGCCAAACCTTGGCCGTTTTGAAATTATACAAGTACTAGTTTAATACTATTCATTTCAATTAGCCAAAAAATTAACTTTAACCCGATTAAGATATTGGATTAAGGCTAACTTCATAGGACTTTCCTAATTTGAAATTCAATCTTAATTCATAAAACTCGATCTATACGACAAATTAACATTAATTGTTCCTACTAATTTATAGTGATTCTTCCTAATTTGTTTCTACTAATATTATGATTGTGAAATTTTTTGATGAAGAATACCCATTCTTCATCAAAAAAAAATATTACTATTACTTTCACGGATAAAAATGGAACGGATTCGAATGAAATTTGAATGAAACTCAACAGATTTTTACCCTTTCTTATTCCAAGCTATGGCACATATTAGTTAGTAAACATTGTCCTTAAGAACTAGGTGTTATTATTAAATAAGGTAAGGTGACACAGTTTATACAAGGTGTAACAGATTAAGCGCAATACCTCAGACACCCCAATTAGAATATTAAATTATAAGTCTAAAACAACATCCGTAACTAAATAAATTGAAACGAAACCTAGACATTTTTTATAAAATAGTTATCCTTACTAAACGCAAAACGTATGTGCGTCATACAATATCCTTACGCAGACGCATACAATCATGCAATATTAGCGGCCGACACGCACACGAACGCATTTCCTTGAGTTAAATACTGTATTAATTTGTTATTATACTGTGTTTCCATTTTGATGAAGTTTGTCAGCGCTACACATGCAAGTACTCATTTACAAAACGATCCTATTGTTTTCAGGGTCCTCAATTATATAATAAACTCCATAAAAAACTAAAATTCTACCCACTATCAACCTCGTCTCTTAAAAAAATTGTAACCAACTTTCTACTTGCAACAAACTATTTTGATACAGAACGCCTGCTCTCTTCCGAATATAATTGCCCCTGAAACCCCTCCGCAAAACCACAACACATACATTTACATACACTATCACCTTTGCACACACTCTCACTGTTATACGCAGACACATACTTACAAACACACACACTCACACACACACACACACGCACAAAACAATGACATTTTATAAAATATATAAATGCATGAATTGTAATTGTAGATTAATTTGTTTGTTAATAGGATTATGCTAACTTACCTTGGCAAATACTTGTTCTCCTGCAATTTCTTAATGTGATAATTATTATAAGTTTGGGCTTGTACCAGCGTCCTTAATACAAGTTATTTTGATAACTTAGTAAGGGTGCTGGGTGCTACACCTAACAGTTTTTATTAACCCAATTGAAAGTGTAACCTAGGATTATTTCTGTTAATATTGTAATATTATGCGATTAAATTAAATTAAATTAAATTTATATAACGTTTAAGGCGGACGTGTTAATTTTCAAAGGTTTAATGTCACATAGAAAATTTAAAAAAAAAAGAAAAACATTATTATTATTATTTTAAGTTAAATGAAAGATTTTTCCGTCGTAATTTTATACCTGTTTTTAATAACGAAAATCAATTCAGAAGCCGATTCTGAACCAACTACTTTCAGGAATTACGTTTATTCTGTTACACGTTTTTTTATTACTGATGGGCCCACTCTTGCCCTCGATCTCGCCTGATGGTAAGCGATAGATGAGTTCAAAGATGGGACGAGCGAGCCCAGAAGGTGCCTATTTACTCGTGCTTTAAAGGCTGAAAGGTGATAAGTGGCAGGGAACACAGAAGCCGGCAGAGAATTCCACACAACGTCGTGCGCACAATCAATGTGGAGGAGAAGCGCTTGATACGACAAGACTGTATATCAACTAAGTATGGGTGGTACCCAGCCGTGCGTTTGGTAGGCTCCATGGAGCTCCTGCGCACACTCCCTGAAGTATAATCTATAGAAAACCGACAGGCAAGCAACGGTCGCCGATGAGTAAGGCTATGAAGTTTGTCCACTAGCGTCTCGTCACCTATAAGCCTTTTAGCTCTGCGCTCGATTGAGTCCAATGCAGCAAGTTGGTATTTTGCAGAGTCACATCACACAAGTGGCTGCAATACTCCACGCAGGAATGGACCTGTGCTTTATACAACGTGTAACGGAAACCCTATATCTATCCAAAAGGACTGAAGACAACATCTGGTATGGAGTCTCTATGCACAGTTTCAGGTCAAAATGAGTGACTCAAAGAATTGATACCAAATTATCGGTTTCACATGTTTCTTGAATACCATACATAACAAACGTGTCACAGTACTACGAGGGGTCCCATCCCTCCCACACGTGGCTGCAATACTCCACGCAGGAGCGGACCTGTGCTTTATATAGATTTAGAAGCTGTCCAGGCGTGAAGTACCGCCTCACCTTGTGTAGGATTCCCAGCTTTTTTGCTGCAGTCTTCAGATTTTCTGGCTTCTGACTATCTGTAACGACTGTGAAAGATGTTCAAATGACAGAGCTCGGTTTCCGAGGTATGGAAGAATCTCGATATATTCAGATGGTCACAAATACATGGACAGTCCTCGGCAAGTGTTGCTTAACCTCGAGATTGACTCGTACGGGTCTTATAGATAGATAGATAGAATATACTTTATTGTACACCAATAACTGAATCACACTTAAATAGCAATATTGTAAAAAAATTTGGTTACAACGGCGGTCTTATTGCTGAGAGCGATATCTTCCAGACAACTTTTGGAAGGACTTTACGAGCTTTTATTAAAATGGGGAGGGCTAAATTAGTGAACTACTTTACAAAAACATACTCATCAAAACAGAAAAACTAACAAAATATAAATATAATTGTATATACAGGGTTGATACGACCGAGGGGCTTTCCTTTAAACTGCGTATACTAGGTACCATTTTCAAGCTTTGTACAAAAATCAATTGAATAGGAGAAGTAGTTTAGTCGCAAATGATTTTGATGAGATGCACCTTAAAGCGATAAATCTGACCAAGACAAGAGATAACACACGCCGCGCTACGTTGCCACTCTGTTACCTAGGTATTTAAGGTCAGTCACATTTATTTACAAGGGGTGGTTACGTTTTACTCTGATTTTTAAGCTATTTAGTTTGTTTGAAAAATAAAATTTTTTTGGCTCTTTTTAATTTTTTAACTGTATCAAATGAACTCTAAACACGTATAGTATACGTAGTGTAATTTAATACCCCTCTGACGTATCAACTCTGTATATATACAATATATCAGTACATAAAATATATAAATATATATAAGTTCTTTAACATCGTGTGGTTGTGGTCTTATTATTTAGCCACAAGCTCCTCATGTTATATCAAATAGCTCCAGATATTATGTAAAACACACTGTTATTTACGACGCCACTTAGTTTTGTAGTCATCGTTGGCAGCCTAAACCTAAGAGCTATAAAAAAAATATCGCGTACTTTGAGGTTTGCCCAAGTCTTGAAAATGAGAATTTATCCTAACCGCCTCCGATACACACTTAGAATTTTAAATCACGCCAAGTCATGCTTATCTAGGAGTGGAAGTAAAATATAAAATAAGTAGGCTTTTCTTAACTTGTGGCGGGTTATTTAGGAAAATAGTAATGTTGCGGGTCTGAGTACTACCGTACTGAGAATAGTTAATAATGTTATTTTTTTCAATTAGGGGTGACTGAGAGTGTTATAAACGTAAGAGTAGACAAATATTATAATCAGAAAGCTTCGAACTGCTAAGCTATCGGGAGTTACACGTGTTATTGTGAGTCAACCATAAAAGTTAGACATATGCTGTCGTGGGATATTTTTTATATAATTTTAAGGAGAACATTTCCGTCATGAAATGATTTGTGTAGCTTTAACCATTAAGGTTGCACACGCGACGGAAGCTTAAAAAATGGAGTAACTTCTCCCGTTTTCCCAACATTTCCCTTCACTGCTCTGCTCCTATTGATTGTAGCGTGATGAAAAGTATACTATAACCCGCTCAGGAGTATGAAAAATAATTGTACCAAGTTTCGTTAAAATCCGTCGAGTAGTTTTTGTTTCTATAACGGTTATACAGACAGACAGACAGACAGACAGACAGACAGACAGACAGACAGACAAAAATTTAACTGATTGCATTTTTGGCATGAGTATCGATCCTTAATCACCCCCTGATAGTTATTTTGGAAATATATTTCATGTACAGAGTTGACCTCTCTACAGATTTATTATAAGTATAGATTATGCGATTAAATTAAATTAAATTAAATTTATATAACGTTTAAGGCGGACGTGTTAATTTTCAAAGGTTTAATGGCACATAGAAAATTAAAAAAAAAAGAACATTATTATTATTATTTTAAGTTAAATGAAAGATTTTTCCGTCGTAATTTTATACCTGTTTTTAATAACGAAAATCAATTCAGAAGCCGATTCTGAACCAACTACTTTCAGGAATTACGTTTATTCTGTTACACGTTTTTTTATTACTGATGGGCCCACTCTTGCCCTCGATCTCGCCTGATGGTAAGCGATAGATGAGTTCAAAGATGGGACGAGCGCGCCCAGAAGATGCCTATTTACTCGTGCTTTAAAGGCTGAAAGGTGATAAGTGGCAGGGAACACAGAAGCCGGCAGAGAATTCCACACAACGTCGTGCGCACAATCAATGTGGAGGAGAAGCGCTTGATACGACAAGACTGTATATCAACTAAGTATGGGTGGTACCCAGCCGTGCGTTTGGTAGGCTCCATGGAGCTCCTGCGCACACTCCCTGAAGTATAATCTATAGAAAACCGACAGGCAAGCAACGGTCGTCGATGAGTAAGGCTATGAAGTTTGTCCACTAGCGTCTCGTCACCTATAAGCCTTTTAGCTCTGCGCTCGATTGAGTCCAATGCAGCAAGTTGGTATTTTGCAGAGCCATCACACAAGTGGCTGCAATACTCCACGCAGGAATGGACCTGTGCTTTATACAACGTGTAACGGAAACCCCATATCTATCCAAAAGGACTGAAGACAACATCTGGTATGGAGTCTCTATGCACAGTTTCAGGTCAAAATGAGTGACTCAAAGAATTGATACCAAATTATCGGTTTCACATGTTTCTTGAATACCATACATAACAAACGTGTCACAGTACTACGAGGGGTCCCATCCCTCCCACACGTGGCTGCAATACTCCACGCAGGAGCGGACCTGTGCTTTATATAGATTTAGAAGCTGTCCAGGCGTGAAGTACCACCTCACCTTGTGTAGGATTCCCTGCTTTTTTGCTGCAGTCTTCAGATTTTCTGGCTTCTGACTATCTGTAACGACTGTGAAAGATGTTCAAATGACAGAGCTCGGTTTCCGAGGTATGGAAGAATCTCGATATATTCAGATGGTCACCAACACATGGACAGTCCTCGACAAGTGTTGCTTAACCTTGAGATTGACTCGTACGGGTCTTATAGATAGATAGATAGAATATACTTTATTGTACACCAATAACTGAATCACACTTAAATAGCAATATTGTAAAAAAAAATTGGTTACAATGGCGGTCTTATTGCTGAGAGCGATATCTTCCAGACAACTTTTGGAAGGACTTTACGAGCTTTTATTAAAATGGGGAGGGCTAAATTAGTGTACTACATTACAAAAACATACTCATCAAAACAGAAAAACTAACAAAATATAAATATAATTGTATATACAGGGTTGATACGACCGAGGGGCTTTCCTTTCAACTGCGTGTACTAGGTACCATTTTCAAGCTTTGTACAAAAATCAATTGAATAGGAGAAGTAGTTTAGTCGCAAATGATTTTGATGAGATGCACCTTAAAGCGATAAATCTGACCAAGACAAGAGATAACACACGCCACGCTACGTTGCCACTTCGTTACCTAAGTATTTAAGGTCAGTCACATTTATTTACAAAGGGTGGTTGCGTTTTACTCTGATTTGTAAGCTATTTAGTTTGTTAAAAAAAAAAAATAGGGTCTTTTTATTTTTCAACTGTATCAAATTAACACTAAACACGTATAGTATACGTAGTGTAATTTAATGCCCCTCTGTCGTATCAACTCTGTATATATATATATATACAATATATAAGTACATAAAATATATAAATATATATAAGATCTTTAACATCGTGTGGTTGTGGTTTTATTATTTAGCCACAAGCTCCTCATGTTATATCAAACAGCTCCAGATATTATGTAAAACACACTGTTATTTACGACGCCACTAAGTTTTGTAGTCATCGTTGGCCGCCTAAACCTAAAGAGCTATAAAAAAAATATCGCGTACTTTGAGGTTTGCCCAAGTCTTGAAAATGAGAATTTATCCTAACCGCCTCCGATACACACTTGGAATTTTAAATCACGCCAAGTCATGCTTATCTAGGGGTGGAAGTAAAATATAAAATAAGTAGGCTTTTCTTAACTTGTGGCGGGTTATTTAGGAAAATAGTAATGTTGCGGGTCTGAGTACATTGAGCGAGAATGGAGGTTCGAGGTTGATAGTCGATAGGTTTAAGTATTTAGTTGACTACCTACTATTGTGCCTATATATGTTGCCTATATATGTTGACTACCTACTCTTGACTACGGGACTACCCGTTTATGCTGTGGCCAGTAATAAAAAAGTAATGACTGTAGAACTGCGAGAAAAAAATCCCTTTTCCCAACTACATGCCATCCGGGCTGACATTTGGGAGAAACGGGTTAATATGTTTCCCGAGGCAGGGAGAAATCCTGTCATTTAAAATATTCACCCATTCTCAGACCGACTCGGCAAACGCTGCTTAATCCTGATCGACCTGCGTAACTGATGTTATTTTTCAGCCACGAACTCTTCTTACAAGTATGTCTAAACTATACAAGGGTTTTAATTTGTTGCTGCTAGAACAATACGAAATACTCCACCAGTTTAATAAAAGAAAGAACGAAAACATATTTATTGCTACAGAAAACATGCATATACAACGTGTAATTTAAAGGGTATATACATACCAAGTGCACGGCTTCTTTGGATGATAATAAACGATATGGCAAGGTTTTTCTAATCCTATGTGTATATGTGTGGAGCATATTAGAAGTTTCAATACATTGATACCAGAGACCGAATTTTTCAAATTAAGAAGAACGAAGAAAATTATCGTTTTATTGGCAAGTGACGTGGAAAGGAATGACCCTCATAGACATGTTTGTTATTACTAGTATTCAAGAAACATTATGAAACCAATAATTTGGGGTCAATTCTGTGAGTCACTTATTTTGAGCTGAAACTTTGCATAGAGACTCCATACCAGGCAGAGAGTATTTAACCTAGAGAGCTTATAGGCCGATTTCTTTGAAGAACTCAACTCACCAATACGGGTTGGGAGGCGAGGAAAAAATGCGCTTCTGCAATTGGTCAGTTCAAGGTTAAGCTTCATAGATAGGCAGTTAGGGATTGCTCTACTTGATTGAGGGAAAGTTATCGATATCGATAAAATGAAGTTTAACATAATAAAAATACTCAATAAAATCACATCACATAATAATATTTAATCATTATCAGTCTCAATTACAAAAAGAAAAACAAGTATGCTGTAGGTATTATTGTTTTTTTTTTTTTTTTTTTTTTTTTTTTTTAATTATGTTTGTTACTGCAGTCTGTCTCCCAACGGACATTCAGCAATACGTGTATTAGAGATGGTTCGTTTGTGATCCAGATCCAGTGATATGGCCACGTCAATGAAGAGGACGTGTATATGAATATACATTTCCCTTTTAAGCTGTGTCATTTACACAAGTCCAAGGGTATACGTCTTTTGAGCCTTGAGAATATTACCCTAGGCTTCATCAGCTCAACAGCAAGCTCGTTCATGTGGTTTAGGATACGGTCTCTGTATTTAGGCATAGCATTCCTTATTTCCTCCTTGATTGTGGTAATTCCCAAATCGTGGTGTAACCTATCATTTGTTATGTACCAGGGTGAATCAGTTATAATTCTTAAAAGTTTCGACTGGAATCTCTGCAATATTTCCAGGTTGGAATTTGCTGCAGTGCCCCACAGTTGGATTCCATAAGTCCAAGTCGGCTTCATAATGCACTTATATATGAGTAGTTTATTTTGTAGTGATAGCTTCGAGTTTCTATTTAGCAGCCAATAATATTTTCGGAGTTGTATGCCGAGTGCTTTGCGCTTAGTAAATATGTGCTTTTTCCAGGTTAGTCGTTTATCTAAATACAATCCAAGATATTTAGCTTCATTGGCCTGTGGTATAACAACATTATTTAAAGTGACAGGCGGGCAAGTCTCTTTTCTCAGTGTATAGGTGACATGGACGGACTTTGTTTCATTGGCTCTTATACGCCATTTCTTGAGCCAAGATGAGATGTTGTCCAGGCTTATTTGTAGCAGATCCGATGCTTTATTAGCCACTTTGTCAACGGCAAGAATGGCTGTATCATCGGCAAAAGTGCCCACTTTCGCACCTTCTGTCACTGGCAAGTCAGAAGTGAACAGTAGATATAATATTGGACCCAAGACACTGCCCTGGGGAACTCCAGCAGAAATCTCATGGAGATCCGTGGTATCTTCACCGTGCTTAACAAAAAATCGGCGCTCTTGTAAGTATGATTTTAAAAATAAAAAGTAATTTATTGGGAGCATTTTCTTTATCTTATATAGGAGTCCCTCATGCCAGACGCGGTCAAAGGCCTGAGATATATCTAAAAATGCTGCAGAGCAGTACTCCTTATTTTCAAAGCAATTGTATATACTATCTACAAGTCTATGAATTTGTTCAATTGTGCCATGACCATGTCTGAATCCAAATTGATGGTTCGGAATAAGCTTCTTTTCTTTAAGTATGGGGTTCATTCTGCTCAAAAACAGAATCTCCAGCACCTTTGATGTTATCGGTAGAAGACTTATTGGACGATAAGATTTGGGCTCTTCAGCAATTTTTCCTGGCTTTAGAATCATTATAATTTCGGCGATCTTCCATTGAGGCGGGACGTAGTTTGTGAATAATATTGCATTATATATTTGCGTCAGCACGATAATACCCTCCTCGGGTAATTCTTTTAGAAGCTTAGCCGTAATTAGATCATAGCCAGGTGCTTTGTGTTGATCTAGTTTTAATATAGCGTTGCGCACCTCAGTTTTAGTGAATCTATCTAAAGGCGGATCGAGCTGGTAAGTTGTAGCCAACGCTTTAGAAATTTCATTTAATGTCTCCATAGGACCTTCCTTGTCATTTGGCTTAAAAACCTCTTTCAAATGTGTGGCAAATGTTTTGGCCTTCTCTATATCGCTGTTTGCCCATGAATTATCTAACCTACGTATGGGAGGCGAGTATGACTTAGGCTGTTTAATTCGTTTTGTGGCTTTCCACAGAGAATAGTCTGTGGCCCGCGTAGCATCTAAGTTGATAAGGTACGTTTCAACGCCTGAATTTTTGTATTCTAACAGTACTTGTTTTAGTTTTGATGTAATGTAGTTTAACCTTTTCTTATCTTCAGGATATCTCGTCCGCTGCCAGGTTCTTCTAATAGAGCGTTTTTCAGATATCATATCTCTTATAGTTTGTGGGCAGGTGTTTGAAATAAAATCCCGTTGCTCAGGAGTCGCTTCCCATGCCGGTGTCTGAATACAGTTATTAAAGTGTTCCACGGCGATCGTGGTGTCTTCATCTGTTTTAGTGTTGATCGTTGAGGATACTAGGTTGCGAAATAACGACCAGTTTGTTTTGTGGCTATGAAGTCTACACTGTTTCTGGGTCATCTCGGCATCCTTTTTTAAAGTTATTATTACGGGTGTGTGGTCTGAGGATAGTTCTAAACACGATTTTGCCGATATGTGCGTATCTGCTATGCCTTTTGTCACGCAGAAATCCATTTGATTGATTTTTAAAATGAATTAATTTAGTAAATGTTTTTCGAATTAAAGTTTTAGGGTCCTGATTGTTTTTGCTAAAAAATGATAACCGAGCGTCTATATACTTATTTCTGAATTATGCATCTTGCTAATTCAATCAAATGATTGGTAGTTTCTATTTCATATTGATGAAAATTAATATCCGGGAATAAATTATACATAATCAGCGATTTTAAAACCGATCTCATAAAATAATTGGAATTATATTTCGAACCACTCTTGTTGATCGCCCTTTTAATATAAATTTCGCAACGACGATAAATTTCTATTACTGTGGTGGATCCGTACAATAACTTGTTTTAGTGTCTTTTTGAAATTGTAAGGCGTTTTGATTTGTAACACCAATCAACGCTCCAATACAAGCTAGGCATTTTATTTGCTTTATCAGAGCATGGACAATAGTAGCCAGCCATATATTATTTTTATATTTTATTTTTTTATATTTATTTTATATTCCATTATAAATATATTTTCATTAAAATCAGTTGTGTCACCAAATGTAGCTTCATCGGGCACTCGGTAATCATTAATTTTTTGGTGGTGAGTCATTATATGATTTATCTAATGACTCCTCCCTCCTACATACACTTAACCCGTGGACTCGACATCGAAACAAAGTTAACTGTTTCTTTTTCCTGGGTGGGAAAATCATCGAATGACTTCTGCCGCTCTGGGTAGAGTGGAAGGGAATGTCAGACTTCTACTGACTAAAAACCCACCTTGTTCCTTCAGCTGTCCTTAAGTTCCGGGGCCGCGGTATCTCATTAGAACATTGCCGCAACCCCGGAACCAAAGTAACTTACGAGGGCGATATTGTTATGCAAAGGTCCAAGTTAATTAATATTAGCATACTATTTGAAGCCTAGAAAGATTGGATATAGGTATCTTATATAATTTTGACTTTTCTCAACATTATATCAATAAAAACCAAACTAGAAACTAATATTCCCTAGTAACCTTATCCATCCACTTTTCTTTTTAGTCTAGAATCTTGGGAAATCTAAAATGAAAACATGCATGTCACACAAAAGAAAAAGTATCAGAACTTTTTCCTTTTTTTAAAGTCGGTTAATGGAGATAGGTATTTTATGACAACTATCTGAATTGAATAAAAAAAAATAAGTTTAATTTTATAATTATCGATATCGTATTCAGCCGTTATAGGTAACAGCACAGATTTTTACGATAAAACTACAGATGAAAAGACAGGGATAAAAGAATTAGAATTTCTTCATGTAAGAAAGAGACATTTCCCAAAGACATCAACGCGAGCCACAATTTTGTCCTTGACCACCCAAACCACCACTTTAAATGGACCTCTGCGGTAGCTATAATCTGATTAAATGATAAATAATTTTCATATTATTTCATTACTGATGAATAGTTATATCATCCATTTGGTATCTAGATGTCTGGGAATGTTTTCCACACCTCTTCAACGCGCATGAAAGCATTATTATGCGTTATAAATTGGATACAAAAATTTAAAATTTGTAATTGTTTAGCATGCACACAGGCCTAATACTTGGTCACAACTAAAATGGTTCGTGTATCATAGCCAATATATAAGAGCAAAAACTCGCATAGTTTTCGTGCGTCGGGGCAACGTATGTGCGATCAAGTGGTTTTCAAATCAGTGATACCAGGTGTTGTCTTCAGTCCTTTCGGATAGAAATGGGGTTTCCGTTACACGTTGTATAATTAAAAACTTATCAAAATTCCTTAAAATTGCAAGGGATATGATTAACATTTCAACAGAAAAAAACAAATTAAAATCTTAAACGCAAGCTCTTAATTTCACCTATCCTACTAACTAATGCGCATTTAACAAATTGTCAAAATCATTTCGATATTATATTTGATCAAGAAAACCCCCAGTTTTCCTTTAAACTAAAATAACCCATTAAAAGCTCACGGCCAATTCAGAAAAAAAAACCTATACCAATTCTCCCAAACGCAATAAATATTGTGTTCACTCCTGCAGTAGGTTAAATCGTCCTTAAGGATAATTTATCTTGTTGATGGAGCCCTACAGCCTGGGGGCTTCGGTCCCAATGCCTCTGTGTTCGCGATGACGTAATCAGAGATCTTGAGAAATTCGCGTAATTCACGTAATTCCTTACCGTTTCAGTGTATGCGTTGTAATGCTGCAATTGGTCGATGGAGATATCGTTTGTAATTTGTTTGAGACATGTATCTTTGTTGCTATTTTGAGTTATGTTTGGACCTTATAGTATATTAGCTACTGACTGCGGCTTCGCTCACCTGTAAAGTTCTACATCAATGTGCCATAAAAGTTTCATTCAAATCCGTCAGATAGTTCTGAAGATTAGCGAGTACAAACAGTCATACAGTTTTATTAGTTCTTACTCTATTACTGTTCCTTAACGGGGGTCAATTTTTTTTTTTAAATATATTCAATGTGCATATTCACGTTTTTACTGTTTTATTATATATAGATACGTGTTAGCTATGTATGAAGGATAGGTTAGTATACAGTCTTTAAGAAAGAGTGTTTCTGGAGTACACTTTCATTAGGTTGAACGCGTGAGAGAGAGACAACTCTCTTCGAGCCGCTGCGGGAGACGATTCGGGCGTCGCGAATTGCGAGCCGGTAGCTCATCGTCTGATAAGAACCACGCCCGGGACGACGACACATCGTGTTCCGCGCACGCCTTAAACAGCAGTCATCACCATAGACAGCGTCCGATAAGGCTATTGTCTTTAGTGGTTTCGGGGATATTGCATGTAAAACTCCTCGCAGCCGGATAAAATTATTACTTATTTATCTACTTATCACTCATTTTGTTTTTTTCTACCTCTAAAAACAACGACACAGCAAAGCCTATAATGTATGCCGCGGGTCCATTCGAAAGGTACTGTTTATCATAATATCTGGCAAAACAGCGCTTCTGTCAAACAATACACGATATTATTGGGTTCACAGCGCCGCATGTATTATGTATGAAGATTCGGAACGCACTTCTGAGGATGTGTCACTAGCGATGGGTCTTGTGACTATGATATAAGGTTTTTCATGGACAATTATTATGACATAAAGCCTAAATTAGGTATATCTTACAGTGCATATAATAAAATAGTAAAAAAGTGTATCTGTATATCAAATATATTTACAAATAAATAATTAAGAGGGGTTTAGAAATAACAGAGCAAAAAAATGCTTGTCCGTTTATCATTTGTACACGTTAATTTCCATAACTGCAAGATTCTTTGTTATATAAGCCATTAAGGCTTTACTAACTTTACACGCGAGCAAAGCCGCAGGCAGAAACTATTGTTTTATAAGCGGCAAGTGAAATGAAAATTCTGCTTATTTTTACGAAAATAAATCCACCAAGGACAATAATGGTCCTAAGCCAATTTTCATGACAATGATTTGCCTTGACATGTGCTTGAGTTACCAAACTCGCTTGTAACATACCTCGTTCTACTAAGGAGCTTGTAACCTTGAAACTATATCCCTGTACCCTTTCCTGAAGAGGGTACAGCGAGGAACACTTATTAGTTATGTTATGGGTATCACGGTATTACCCAATCTCATTATGTAGAAATCTGAGATGATTGCCGAGGAAATTCTAAACGATTTTAACCCTTGTTTAATATAACTGTAAGGGTTTAATCTCAAAACTAAATTGAAGTTCCGTCTTTTAGGATTTTTACTTTTTAAAGTGATATAATTATGTTACTATAATATGTTTTTTCTTTATACAAAGAGAAAAAGCAATGAAAAATGAAAAAAAAAAAATTCAATTGATGGACCACACATTATAGTTATCATTTTGATACACAGGAAAACATTCACATTCCGTTAATATTAATCGATACTGTTGACGCAGTGTGAATTAATTTTAGAATTAGCTGATCAGAATCCTTCAACATTCATCACAATCAACTCTAGTGTCAGTTCCCCAAAATTATTGACTCGACTAAAGCCAAACTGAGCATGTAACATACATCATGGTACTTGGTACCTACTGTTGGCACTCGCTTCGGGCAGGTCATTAGGTACCTTTCACTTTAGTTCATATATCTTGAGCTAGGTTTCAGACCGTCTACGCCCTTTCGGTTTAGCGATTACTAGTGTGTTTACAAATTGCTTTTTGAGTTAAGTTGCTTTTTGGGTAGCTGAGCTGTAGTTTTGAAGTTTTTATGGGTTTGTTGTAAGTAGAAAGTTAAAACGAGTAATTTTGGAAACGTTTGGAGTTGAAATTCTTGGATCGTGGGTTCCGGGTGCTCATTTATGGTATGTTAATAATTAAGAAAAGATTGGTCACTTACCGTGACTCAAAGTGCATTGGCCTGGCTAAACACTGCCATACAATGTGAAATAACCAATTTAATGATTCACTTATGACACCTTTATTCGTAGTATCTATGTTAAATCTTCTCATGTCTTCTTCTAAAAGATGGCGCGATGACCTGGACACGCACTGTAATGGCTGGTCGAAGGTGGTGCTAAACTAAAGCATTTCGGGGAGGCCTTTGCCCACCTGTGGGACAAGAAAGGCTGATTAAAAATAAAAATATCTTCTTTCATATCACAAAAGGATGGTCACCTCTCTCACTTCTCGTTACGTCTCCAAGTTGTATGCTCATAGAATTGATGCCTCCGTATACCTCAGCGATCTAACGCGAATCCCGCCCCGGAGAGTTTTAACGGGATCACTCGGCGAAAGTTTTTGAATATCATGTTTATCTGTCGTTCGAATTATGGATTTGTTTATGCGAATATTTAGAAGTTTTGGGGTTTGTTTGTAATTAACATTTAATTATAATGATAGGCGTCTGTGTTTGTCAAATGAAGAGTTTTCTTCATATACCTATTAGAAAGCAGCGCAGGTTTTGTTTTATGGATTTGTTTATGCGATACACATACTCACACATCACTCGATGAATATAAAACTGTTGTGCAATCAGTACACCTTTCACTACCGGTCTACCAGACGCACGGCTGGGTACTACCCACACTTGGTTGATATACCGTCTTGTCGTACCAAGCGCTTCTCCTCCGCATTTATTGTGCGCACAGCCAAGCTGTGGAATTCTCTGCCGGCTTCTGTGTTCCCTGCCACTTATAACCTTTCAGCTTTTAAAGCACAAGTAAATAGGCATCTTCTGGGCTCGCTCGTCCCAACTTAGACCTCATCTATCGCTTACCATCAGGCGAGATCGAGGGCAAGAGTGGGCCCAACAGTAATAAAAAAAAAAACAGTAAGTGTAGTAGCGTCAGCAGGAGATCATGGTTAAATAATAACCGTCACCACAGGATTTTCAAGGTTAAGCAATGTTTGCTAAGATCAGATTGTGGATGGGTGATCATCATAGTTAATCGAGATTCCTTCATGCCTTGGAAAGCTACTTAGCTTACTTTTCCCCTTCTTTCTCAATAATTATACAACGTGTAACGGAAATCCCATATCTATCAAAAAGGACTGGAGACAACATCTGCTATGGAGTCTCTATGCAAAGTTTCAGCTCAAAATAAGTGACTCACAGAATTGACCCCAAATTATTGGTTTCATATGTTTCTTGAATGCCAGTAATAACAAACGTGTCACAGCACTATGAGGGTCATCACTTTCTACGTCACTTGCCAATAGAACGATAATTCTATTCATTCTTCTTAATTTGAAAAATTCGGTCTCTGGTATCAATGTTGTGGCGTAGTGGTTTAGGTGGTAGAGGAATAAAAGAATTAGACCACAGATTACAACATTTATTTTGAAGGGGGGTGGGTTCGGTTCACACTGGGTTCCCTCACTGGTCGAAGGTATAGAATGGTACTGCCCTGGGCTCAGGCCGCGACGCACGCAGACCGGCGGGCAGATCCCGTAGCAAGCAGCTCGCGCGCAGACGGGCGCAGAGGTTATGCGGGCAGGCCACACAATAGCGCGCAGACGGGCGCCGAGGTTATTCGGGCAGGCCACGCAATAGCACGCAGACAGTCACAGAGGCTGCGTGACACCCGTCGAGCGGCGGACGTAGAGGTGGTTGATAGTAGAAATCCAAGGCAGTAGAAACGAAGGAGAAGGAGAAAAAAAACCCTGGAATCCAAAAAGGGTGCTTCCGTAAGCGTGGTGCAGGAATCGTGAGCGCCAGCGATGCGTGCGTCTCCCAGCCGTAAGCCCCACGGAACAGTACCCGGGAAAATGGATGGGAAACTCACCATCGCGGCGGTTCACAAAGGTTAAATAGAGATAAGCGTGCGCATACCGCGTGCAACGATATAAAACGTAACCGCGTGCAAGGCGTTTAAGCTCGTAGCTGCTATGACACTGCAGAAAAGTAATACTGCGGCATGCGGACGCTCCACAATTTAGAAACTCTAGTGGAAAGCAGATGACAATGAAATAGCATAGTTATGATCTCGACAGAAGCCATCTTGACAACCGGGCAATTATATTAATTTACAAACACTGCAGATTATGGTGAAATAAGAGGATTACAATTTGGCAAGATGGAGAGAAAATGGCAGATACGATGAGCACTTACCCTTGGCACAGAGGGGTTTCTATATAAGTTACTTGCAACAGTAGGCGGCGAGAAAAGAAGCTTCGCGCACTAGAGATTAGAATTTATAGCTGGTCACTACTGCATAAGTGTTGTCACTCCGTGAAACCATAGACATTAGAGATTAGTGTGGTAGTCGACTTCTAGTTTAATCGACTACAACGCTACAGTACCCCGCCTGTTAGCGAAGGATTTTCCCTAGGATAAATCCGCTAGAAGGCCTAAACCACTATTACTGACTACCTATACGTTCATACATCCCATTCATGTGCTTCCATACTATTAATCATTCATCCATCCATTCTAAGTCCATCCCTGACTTGGAAGTAGTCCTAAGTCAGTGACGTACAATTACATACGAGAGGTAAGCTAATTATAGAGTAGTTTAACTCGAGACAGTCAGTAGGAAAAACAGCAAGATAAAGCAAGTGTATCTCCATAGGGTTAGGTAACCTTGGTGGACTGTTGCAGGCTATAGGTAATGTTAGGTTTCAAAGCAAGAAGTAAGTTCATCGTTGAATATTAAATCATCAAAGTTCTAACAACAATTTAATAATAAGTTAAGGTTCTATTTTATGTTTAGGTTTAAAATTAAATTTTGTTAAAGTTCAAAGCTAAGAGTATTTTAAAAAAAAAATTAAAAAAATTTTTTTTTTTTTTTGAAAAGGTAAAAAAAATTTTGTTAAAGTTAAAAGTTAAGAGTATTTAAAAAGAAAATTAAAATTTTTTTTTTTTGAAAAGGTAAAAAAAAATTTGTTAAAGTTAAAAAAAATTTTTTTTTTTTTGGTGATGGTCCATGTATATGTTCAAATTGGTTTAAGTTTCATTACTGGAATACGCATCATATGTAGAAGTCCATTCGAGTGAGTTTCCGAACGTGAGTGTAATTTATAAAAATAAATCAAGTCCATATTCATACTGTTGCGAGAATATCCGCACGTTATAGACGAAATTCTAAAAGACAAGTATCCAAGGTTGGCAACTACGTCGAGATGTCAAAGTCAGTACGTAAACGTCAAAAATATAATATGTCAATGATCTTGAATTAAATAGGTTATGTTATGAATCACGCGGAAATATTTTTTAAGAGAACTAGTTAATTTAATTAGGGCAGGTTGAATCTAAGTAATATTCAGGATAGGTTTGTTCAATACTAAAAGGTGTTATGAAGTTAAAGTTGGTTTCTAGTTTAGTGTTTAGGTAAAAGAAATTAGATAAGTTTGTTGACTAAATGTTGTTAGAATATTTCATGTAGATGCTATTATTAAACGATTAGATGTACCTAGTGCATGTTAGGTTTAGGGTTAGTGCTTAGATTATAGTTAGATTTGTTTCCAAGGTAGGCTGGAATATAGTTTAACTGTGGTGGCAGATCACCAACAGTTTAGTTGAAAACAATACAATGGACTATGCTATATATTGTTTTATGGATAGTTTTAAGGTTAGTAGTGAGAAAGTTTTACAGTTATAATTAGACTATAAAGTTATAGACTACTATGCAAGTAGTTAATGGGTAGGTACGGTATTTGTAAAGAAATCTACCGGCTTGAAGCTGTTTTCAGAACAGTAGGTTTAGGAATTAATGTAAATTAACTAGTGTGCGGACACCCATGTTTCAGGGGGCCGTCTTTAAGACATCCATGAGGACATAATAACATAAATAAAAGTTAAAGGTAGTGTACTATGGAGACTACTCTGCCATGATACTAAAGAATCGCCCTGAAGGCCCACTATATAGCCTCTCATAGTCACGCCGTAAAGAGAAAATAATCAAAGAGATTACATGTGTAGTGTATGTGTGTGTGTGTCCGTGTGTGTTCAGCAGAAAGGTGGTAATGGAACTGAAGTTATGTTGGCTTATTGCCATGCAGTCTAGGTATTTAGTTATGTTAAAAGATAAATAATTATAGTTAATTTTAGAATAATAGTTTGGTAACTTTAGTCAGTAGGTTTTAATTAGGATTACCACACTTTAGGTGGGTGTGAAATATGAAAGCTATAACTAGAGTTATAGTTAACTTAGGTAGTTAGGTACAAGTCGACCCTCCACGACCAATATGTTAGGCGGTCGTGGGTGTGTGTTCCCTTGGCATCGTGTGACCCTGTATGGGGTCAAACACTAGTAGTTAGCTAGGCCTACGGGAGTTAGGGTGGGCTGTTTCGCCTTAGATCCTTAGCGTGCCACTCACCCAAAGGCTTTCCTTGCATGTCTACCAACTCATAAACTATAGGGGAGAGTTTGGCAGATACTTTACATTTAGTAAATTTAGGAGCTAATTTTTTACTGAAATACTTTTCCTTATCACTCTGGTAGTAAGTACGTTTCCAGACCACATCACCTACATTGAATTCTACCTTCTTGCGTCGTAAGTTGTAGTCTGTAGCATTTCTAGAATGTGCTCGTAGTAGGGCAGACTGTACTTGGTCAAAAATGTTAGAAAGGCAACCTAAGTTTTCTGCATACTGGTCTCTAGGTTGGAATATTATTTCCTTTAAGTCAGTTTTTTGGTAGATGGATCCGTCAGCCACTAATTCCCTACCAAATATAAGGAATGCAGGAGTGAAACCAGTAACTTCACTAGTTGAGCTATTTAGTGCAAATTGTACAGCTGGGATATGTAGATCCCAAGAGCGTTGGTCATTATTAATGTAAGTAGAAACAGCTGTTATGATTGTCTTATTGTACCTTTCCACGGTGTTAATCTGTGGTGCATACCTAGGAGTATAGTGTATGCTAGGTATGTTATATTTACTGAATAAGTTTTTAGTTTCATTTGAAGTGCCATTGTCTAAAATTATACATTGAGGTATTCCATGTACCAAAAATACATTATCCTCCATTAGTTTACAGATAGTTTTAGCGTTAGCATTCCTCATTGGGAAAAGAAGACAATACTTAGAGAAACAACATGTCACTACAAAAAGATATGCGTTTTGGCGTCTAGAGACAGGCAGAGGGCCAACAATGTCTATACTGAGCATCTGGAATGGTCGAGAGCATTCTTTAGGTTTCCCCATGACCTCCAGTGGGGCATGGTTTACTTGTTTATGAGCTAGATAGATTTTACATGAAGTTACAGCTTTCACTACGTCACTGTGCATTCCTGGCCAGTAGTAATGAAGAGTTAGTCTTTTATAAGTTTTAAAAATGCCTAGATGACTTGACGTGGGTTCTGCATAGTTTTCAATAAAAACTTTAGAGCTAGATTATATGATAATTAGATTATATTATATTTTGTTTATCAGATTGTATTATGTTTATTAGATTTAATATATTTATTAGATTTATTAGATTATATTTCTTACTAGCTTTTGCCCGCGACTTCGTCAGCGTGGAATAGTTACTTTCGGCCCCACGTTGGGCGCCACTGTGGCGTAGTGGTTTAGGTGGTAGAGGAATAAAAGAATTAGACCACAGATTACAACATTTATTTTGAAGGGGGGTGGGTTCGGTTCACACTGGGTTCCCTCACTGGTCGAAGGTATAGAATGGTACTGCCCTGGGCTCAGGCCGCGACGCACGCAGACCGGCGGGCAGATCCCGTAGCAAGCAGCTCGCGCGCAGACGGGCGCAGAGGTTATGCGGGCAGGCCACACAATAGCGCGCAGACGGGCGCCGAGGTTATTCGGGCAGGCCACGCAATAGCACGCAGACAGTCACAGAGGCTGCGTGACACCCGTCGAGCGGCGGACGTAGAGGTGGTTGATAGTAGAAATCCAAGGCAGTAGAAACGAAGGAGAAGGAGAAAAAAAACCCTGGAATCCAAAAAGGGTGCTTCCGTAAGCGTGGTGCAGGAATCGTGAGCGCCAGCGATGCGTGCGTCTCCCAGCCGTAAGCCCCACGGAACAGTACCCGGGAAAATGGATGGGAAACTCACCATCGCGGCGGTTCACAAAGGTTAAATAGAGATAAGCGTGCGCATACCGCGTGCAACGATATAAAACGTAACCGCGTGCAAGGCGTTTAAGCTCGTAGCTGCTATGACACTGCAGAAAAGTAATACTGCGGCGTGCGGACGCTCCACAATTTAGAAACTCTAGTGGAAAGCAGATGACAATGAAATAGCATAGTTATGATCTCGACAGAAGCCATCTTGACAACCGGGCAATTATATTAATTTACAAACACTGCAGATTATGGTGAAATAAGAGGATTACAATTTGGCAAGATGGAGAGAAAATGGCAGATACGATGAGCACTTACCCTTGGCACAGAGGGGTTTCTATATAAGTTACTTGCAACAGTAGGCGGCGAGAAAAGAAGCTTCGCGCACTAGAGATTAGAATTTATAGCTGGTCACTACTGCATAAGTGTTGTCACTCCGTGAAACCATAGACATTAGAGATTAGTGTGGTAGTCGACTTCTAGTTTAATCGACTACAACGCTACAATGTATTGAAATTTCTAATAAGTTTCACACATGTAGACATAGGATTACAAAACCCTTGAAATATCGTTTGTTATCATCCAATGAAGCCGTGCACTTGGTATGTATATACCCTTTAAATTACACGTTGTATATTTATAGTATATCATTTTTGTATTGTATGTATTTATTTTATATTATTATTTTCAATTAATATTATTTATGATGTTTGTACACTGACAGCCCTTAATCTGTCTCCTTTAAGTTTGTCCACCCAAATGTTGTCTGTAAGAGATCGCTCTGTGCGATAAGACCGCCCATAGTACACTAGTTATTTTTTTTTGTATCTATAGACATATTGTAATTTGTACAATAAAGTAAATAATAAATAAATAAATAATAAATAAAGCAATGCAAATGCAATGGTCCCGGTTGTCTTTTGTTCACTTTCGGCAGTCTTTACGAGTAGTTGGAAGCCACAAAATCCAGAACAGAAACAAATGAAACCAGTCTTATCAACAAGGGATATTGTAATACCCAGCTTCTTGATTGTGGAGGTGAGAAAACACGAGTACTCAGCGTTACCGGTTAGACTAGTAGCTGACGATGCTGACTTAGTCGGTAACAGGGTAAGCAGATAATGATGAATTAGTACATGCAATGCGGTCTTGCTGGATAAGCTCGATAGGCTTTTAATAGCTGTATTTATTTATTTACACTTTATGCACATAGGTACATAGGCGGACTTCATGCCGTAGGCATTCTCTACCAGTCAACCATGAGTGGTGAAGAGATAGTGTAGCAGGTGCGATATGTCCGTGAAAATGATATTGGAAATAATAATAATAGTGTTAACACAAAAAACCTAGTATCATAAAATGGAAATCTAGATAAATAATATATAATAATAAATACTTATTGGGAGGAACAGTACTTACGGGAATGGTATAGGTTGTGAGTCCCTTCCGGAGTACCGGCGTGCCAGGTACTCATATCGAAGGGAAATATCTTTCCTCCAAGTTCACGAGAGAAGATAGAGTTTGAGTGGTCACTACACGGCACTATTATTTAGGTCACTTTTTAGAGTTTTAGCGAGGAGCGCAAGCGCACGTTATACGTAGCGTCAGGAAGCGAGCGTGATTTGCGAGAGATTGAGTAAGGACTGGCGGGGAGTGTTCGCAATGAACGAACAGGGAAGAGTATTGAGTGAGTGAATGAGTGAAGTGTAATATACTATACATACATATATACTTAAGAAGCAAAAGAAAATTAAATGTGGAAATTCTGCTTATTAGTGTAGAAAGTGGATCCGCATTTTTTTTTTAATGCGTAGCGATCGTCAGCCGTACGGTTCATATTCAATTTAAAAAATATGACTACGTATCGAGGTACTGAACGGAGCTCAAATGGAAGCCCATTCGCCAGAGAAGAAGTTTGCGCACCTTGACTACGCTTTCCTCTTTGCTAAACTCTCCCGTCCCTTCCTCTTACCTTATTTCTCATTGTCAAGTTCTATGTTCTTCACACGCTAAAAGTCTGCGCTCTTATAATACTCTTCTCTTACACTGTCCTTCTCATACTTCTGATTTTATTCATTCTTTCTTTTATACAACGTGTAATTTAAAGGGTATATACATCCTATGTGTACGGCTTCTTTGGATGATAACAAACGATATGGCAAGGGTTTTGTAATCCTATGTCTACATGTGTGGAGCTTATTAGAAATTTGAATACATTGATACCAGAGACCGAATTTTTCAAATTAAGAAGAACGCAGAAAATTATCATTTTATTGGCAAGTGACGTGGAAAGTGATGTCCCTCATAGTACTGAGACACGTTTGTTATTTCTGGTATTCAAGAAACATATGAAACCAATAATTTGGGGTCAATTCTGTGAGCCACTTATTTTGAGCTGAAACTTTGCATAGAGACTCCATACCAGATGTTGTCTTCAGTCCTTTTGGATAGATATGGGGTTTCCGTTACACGTTGTATACAATCTATACTTCTGTGGAATGCACTACCTCTTGATATCAAGACGGCCACCAGTCAATATGCGTTTAAGAAAAAGTTGCGGGATTATTTTCAAAACAAATAGTGGAAGCAGAGTTTTCACAACCCCCTTTCTATGACTTTTTATTGATATATAGTAAATGTTATATATATTTGGTATGTATTGTGATGAATGTCTATGTAAGATTATTTTAGTTGTTTATGTATATATATATACTTGTAATAATACTTTTACTTTGACTATATTATGTACTTAGGTTTTTTTTATGCACCTGCCATGTTATCTCTTCACTACCCATGGTTGCCTGGTAGAGAATGCCTATGGCATTAAGTCCACCTTTGTACATTTTGTGTTGCATATAGTTTTAATAAATACATAAATTAAGCGTAAAGCAACTGCGAGGAACATACGGGATGGGGATAGCATCGGTCTGTAAGCCCACATAGTTAACAAGGTCGAACTTTGAGGGCTTTCGTGCTAGGCAAGTGAGTCTTTTACGAATGAATGTCATAATAACTCTTGTACATATTATGTGTTACTAGCTTCTGTCCGCGATTTCGTTCGCGTGGGAGGAGTTTCCTGCGTAAATCCCGATCCCGTGAGTATTTCAGAATAAAAAGTAGCCTATGTGTTATTTCAGGATGTCAACTATCTATTTACCAAATTCCATTCAGATCCGTTCAGTAGTTTTTGTGGGATAGAAACAAACAGCCATACATCTATACATCTATCCTCGCAACATAAAGTTCCTTTTATTATTTATTTGAGAAATTTCTAATTTAGGAACCCAATAATACTTTTTGCCCGAACTGAGAATCGAACCCGAGAGCTTAGCACTCGTGCTTGCGACTACTAGACCAAAAATATATAAATATACTAGAAAAAAAATAAGAAGTACGGTATAATTTATGTTTTTAAATAAATCATAGTCTTTTTTAATCCGGGATTATACCTAACATTAACCTTATCTTGCGCTGTGTGTGGCGAGCAGAGTTGACTGTTTATAGCTGAGCCCCTGATTGCTATGCGCAAGGTCGTGGGTTCGATTCCCACCCAGGACAAATGTTTGTGTAATGAGCACGATAATTTGTTCTTAATATATATGTATTTAGAATGTAGAATGTTGTTAATATGTATGTATTTAGAAATATATATGTATGTTTATCAGTTTTCTAGTACTCATAGCACAAGCTCTGCTTAGTTTGGGACTAGATGGCGTTGTGTGAAAGTTGTGGAATATTATATTATATTATATTATTATATTATCTCAGTGTTAACCGTTTGGCAGTGACTTGGATATATTCATAGTTTTTAAGTTAATTGATTAGAGGATTTAATAACTACAAAAAGTGTTAGAATGGGCGATCTTATCGCTAAAAGCGATCTTTTAAAACCTTTGGGTGAATTTGGCATGGCAGGAGTAAATAAATACGCGGGTAGTCTATGGTGTACTTATTTGTATACAATACATAAATAACTACATGCTCACCACATAAATATATACAAATAAAACTGAGACAATACTAACATAGATTTAAGAAATATTGTTACTAATACAATGAGTCATGTTACTCGAACAATAATCTGCTTGACCCTACGGGAAAAGAGGCATGGCATACACGGCAAAACTATAGATACACATTGTATTGACATTGTAGAAACCACTCACAAACAATCACGAAATAAGAAAACCAAATAATATTCAAATAAGTACGTCGCCCTATTTCACACAAAATGTGACAAGTAAGGCACATAATCCCACACCAAAGACAGGCAAAACTTTCTCAAGCACCGCCATTTTTAATTAGGTAACTCGCACAAGTAACAGAATTTTAATTAGATTTATTACTAGGTAAATTAAATACAAAAAATATCTTCCTTAAATGTAAAACTTCGGGAAGAAGCTATAAGAACATTCATCTATAGTTACATAAAAAAAAGTTTTGCCTCCCGTATTAATCTGCAAGCAAATCAGATTCATACCCGAGAGGCTGAGCCACATCTGGCCAGTTAAAAGTTGCCAGTAAACTGGTATGAATACACCGCGTAACTTTGTTAACAATGTGGTATAAGTTAGAAGTTGAAGCGATGTGGTGGAGAATGGAATCTTGGCTATGCGATATGGGTCAAGTAATATTATTACCATCAGAAATATTTTCATCAATAAATAGCGTTTATTACGTTTGTACGTACATAAAACTTTAACTTTTATATTGGATTGATAAATATATCAGGCCAATTCATTCAGTCAGAAGTTAGTGCACGGTTCGAAATTGGTTGTTTTTTATGGAGAAGAACCGTCAAGAAACTCCACAGTTACTCTTTTCAAATTAAAATATCATTTCTACAATATATCCATAATACAGGTTAATTAGTTATGAGAGGACAGTATAGATCAATTAATACAGCACAATGGAATTACAAATAAAAAATTGTTAAACAAATCTAAGAGTCTACAGTGTTCTCCCATTCACAAAAAGCTTAAGAATATATTAAATTAAACTGGACATTAGATTTCAAAAATCAACGAAAAATTAAAAAGAAACATAAAAATGAAACAAAAGAAAGTCTGTCAAATCGGATAGATTATCGTAGGGAAAAATAAAAAGACACTCACGCAAGTGGAGTTGTTAATACACTAGTCGATAACGCAATTATAATAAGCCAGGGAAGCCACGTGTGCAGAAGGAAGGAATCATCGCCAAGCAGTCATGTCTTCCACGTAGTGCCAAATCTTATAGGTTTTATATTTTATATTAGTTTTATATTAGGTATAACAGTTTCATATTTATTGCGTGTATTTATTGTGTGAATGTCGTCACTAATCTTATAAAGTCCTAAATTTTTGCGTACTTATAATACGACTTACAATATATAAAGTGAAGGCAGAGTCAGTACATCGACCTCTTAAAAACATTTCGAAGGGACTCGCAAGGTCCAATTTTGTTAGTGTATTTATTTACTTTTTCGCGTTTGTGTTTGGCTCACCGAAGCTCATGCGTGTAACTATAAAATTTCAACTCAATTTAAGTCAGTTTAATCAAAATCAGAGAAAATTTGGAGAAAATTGGCTGTAACGTATAACACATACGAGTAACCTATTAGTAAATCGTGGAGATATAATTTCAGCTCAAGTTTAAAATAAAGTGATCAAACTTAGTAACTTAGTTAATCAATATTTAATTAACCGAACTTCTATAGTTAACTTAATATTCTAGCTTTAAAAATAGGTAGGATATGGATAATAACAATTGGTTGATTTAGCTTTTCTAACAGAAACACATATTATGTTACATCTCAAAACCGCTGTCGCTCATCACTCACACCACATCCCAAGTGTATCCAAGTCCGAGACTTCATACTTTGTACCCGTGGCATCATTCCGCGCTGTTAGTACGGGAAAATATGAAAATATCATGTTATTATAAAGTTAGTTTGCTTATATTTAAACGTGAATTACAGTTAACTTGAGACGTTACATTATTTTATTTAGAGCCATAGTTTGAAACTAGCATTTTGTTTTCGGAAAAATGTTTTGTGATGATAATGTGAGCTTTAGTGAATAGTTTCTGCGCGCGATTCTGTTTGTGAGGAGGATTTTTGAAGAGTAAATCCCGATCTTGAGAGAATTCCGGGAAAAAAGTAGTCGTGTTATTCCGGGCTTCCGACTATCTACATGCAAAATTTCATTCAGATCCGTTTAGTAGTTTTGCGTGCAAGATTAACAAACATCCATACATTGATACATCCGTCCCCACAAACTTTGCATTTATAATATCTGTAAGATTCACATAAGAAGCTTCTTAGCATGCACATGGCAATCTAAATTGACTCGGCCCAGAACTTGGCAACAAGTTTACCATCGTTGGAAGCGTTCATCATTTCCTGCAGTGAGCAATGGACAGGAGCTCAAGCAGTACTTTTTTATTTATTTTATTTTATTTTATTGGGAAAACAAACAATTGTACACTTTGTCTTACAACTAAAATATACAACTAAATTAAGGTCAATGTACAATCAACAACGTTTCCACGGATAACATTATAGACTAGTTGATACAGTGGTGGTACAACTACTTATATTCTAATAAATAAGTATTAAATATATATATATATAAACATTTAGATTTAAGAGGTAGTATTTAAGGCAATTTATTTTGTTTAAGGTAGTTAATAATCTCTGATTTAAATACATTAGGCGTAAGAGCAAAAATATCAATATTAATAAATTAATTATTGTATGTCTTAACTAGTCTATGGAGTGTCGCCCTTTCAGTAACAAGCGTCTTGATTTGAGAGTTAGGAGCTTGAACTTATTTAGTGAATCTTCATAAGGAAGTAGCTGCAAGTGACATTTGTATTGTAATGTTTTAAGGAATTTGCGCTGCACTCTTTCTATTGCTCTATCGTATTTTGTATAGAAAGGATCCCAAATCATACATGCATATTCAAGTTGAGTTTGAACCAAAGTATTATAAAGATAAATATAAGTGGCTGGACGTTTAAAGTCCGATGACGATCTTATGAGAAAGTTGTACATTTGGAATGCTTTAGAAATTATTTTATCTATGTGCAAATTTAAATGTAATTTACAATCAAATAGAACACCTAGATCACAGATTTGTACTTCTTTTGCAATACTCTTCCGACGACTCTCTTACGACTGTGGAATACTCTTCCCGTGTCAGAAGAGAAGACAAGCACAAACATGGTAAAAGATCTCTATCTCTCTCTTTAATTTGTTACTATTTTTTATATAACTCAGCTTTGTTATTTTTATGTATATATATGTATATGTGTATTGAGTATGTAGGTTATTACTTATTTATTGTATACTAGCTTTTGCCCGCGACTTCGTCCACGTAGAATAGTTACTTTGGGCTAACGTTAAATTTAACCCCGATTTTGAAGCATTCTTCATTGGCGCTCCGCTCCTATTGGCCTTAGCGTAATGATATGTAGCCTATAGCCTTTCTCTATAAATTGACTATTTAATTAAAAAATAATTTTCAATTCGAACCAGTAGTTCCTGAGATTATAACGTTCAAACAAACAAACAAACTCTTCAGCCTTATATCATTAGTATAGATAGCTGTTGCCCGCGACTTCGTCCGCGTTTCCGTCGTTTTTCGTAAAAAAAAGTAGCCAATGTCCTTCTTCACGGTTCAGTGATTTTGATGTAACAGACAGATTAACTTTCGTAATTTAGTAGGGAAATATAATATGTCAATCTATAATACTGTTAAAAAATATCGCAATACGGAACCGCACAATATTATTGTTAATAGCTGTGCCCGCGACTCCGTCAGCGTGTAACTCCTTGTGTGTTATTAAGTTAATGTATTGGTAATATTGTTTAGATCACGTTCACATGAGGCTTAAGTACCTATAGAACGAAAATACTTCAGCGCAAAGCTTCCGGGTAAACAATGTTGAAAGGTGACCCGTCCGGCACGTGAACATAAAGATTTCTAGAACTGCCAACCCGGGAAAGAGCGACGTACAACTGACCATGAGAGAAACAACTGACACCGAAATCTACTCCAGTAATACGAAAAGTCTGCCCTTGATCCTTATTAATCGTCATTGCATAACACACCGATACTGGGAATTGCGTTCTTTTAAATTGGAATGGAAAATTCAAAAGCCCCTTAAAATAAAGATAAAAAAAAAAGAAAATTGAAAATTATTTGGTATTATGGGAATTCTGGGAATAAAGACGGTTTCTCCTGGACCGCAACCTGTTAAAATTTGAGCCTCGATTACATTTTGTTGCAACTGGGTTACTTTTAACCGAGTTCCATTGCAAAGTTGTGGTGGTCTTAAATTTCGGAGCAGAATAAACGGACTGCCAATTTTAACTTTGGTGTTTCTATACCAATTTATATGATTCTTTTTTATGGAATACCGTCATGACCCGTTACTTCGCCTGGGTTTTTACACTTTTTGTAATATCTCTTCCAGATTTAAAAGTATTTCAAATCATGATGTCTAAAAAATGATTTTACATATCTCCATCAATCGGTATTATATAATTACTCTTCCATATTCATTGCTTATTTGCCTAAAAATTGGTCTCAAATGTGATAGGCGAAGTATTGGTACTTTTCCCTAACTTCGCCTGCATCATGTCATAGCGTCAAATATTAAATTATATTTGAAATACTACTTACTACATCTAGTGTAAGCCTTTTGGGATGTGACAGATGACTATAAACTTTAAATAATTCAAAATAGAGTATTTTATTTATTTTTTTACTTCTGTAGGCGAAGTTAGGCAACAGTTTGAAGTTAACTCCATACATTTGATGTATTGTTGATAGGGCTGCCAAAATTATTGTTAGTTTAACTTACTGAAAAATATAGGAAGTTATAGGTAAGGGTTTCTGCAAAAAAAGAAAAAATCAGTTTGTTAATTATTTATTAAAGTGCCAAAAAATATTTATCATAAAAACTCAGCGAAAATATTTGCTTAAATTAATCGTATTCTTAAATCTATTTCGGTACCTCAATATTTTTTTTTTTAGTGATCAATACAGACTTAAATATGCCAGTCATACATAAATACAAATAGTATCAGGTAATAATTACCTTTTAACTAAAAAGTTGTATTAAACATTTATGGCAAACTTAAGAACTAGATAACAATTTTTGGCTCATATTTTTTAAGTTCACGTAGGTACATCAATACACCTTAGATACATATTAAATCAGACTAGGCCAATCATAGACTTCACTTTCTAGCTTAATAAGAGAAAAAAAAACTTTTACAAAAAATTATCAGCAAAAGCATTTAACTTAAATTAATATTTAGACATTAAATCAGTCTCAAAATATTACTACAGAGTTGGTATGGCCACGTTCCGGTTCCATCATCAGATCAGCTCCATGTTATGATAATATTGCATTGCCATCTGATATACATAAGATTTGATTACAGACAGACACCAGGACAGGTGAAACTAAATAAAAGCTCGTAATAATAAAATACGAAGAAAAAAAAGATAAGTACAATAAATTATTATTAACAATGTTGAAATTGACAACCCTAGGGGCAGGCGAAGTTTGGCAACAAGATGGCCGCCAATATCCCCTCAATAACATTTAATTGAATTACCACTTTTAAACGTAAATTAGATAGAAAGTTCTAGTGTCATTTGAAAGAAAATTAGCTGTAGATTATAATTTAATAATAAGTTTAATCTTACCTGTTCTGTATCCCTGCAGAAAACTGAAGTTAAATCGCAGACAAAAAAAAAAACGTGTCGTTTCTCTTATGAAAAAGTGCACTGGTCAACAACAACGTGAAGTAAGCCACAATTTTTCCTCAATATCTTGCCATAGATGAAATATACTTATTATTTAGTAACTTTACGCGAAGCCAAGCCTAAAATTGAAATGGCAACTTCAAATTATTTGAAATTAGGCGAAGATAGGTGGCACAGGCGAAGTAACGGATCACGACGGTAGTTAATAATGTTATCTTTTTCAATTAGGGGTGACTGAGAGTGTTATAAACATAAGAGTAGACAAATATTGTAATCAGAAAGCATCGAACTGCTAAGCTATCGGGAGTTACACGTGTTATTGTGAGTCAATCATAAAAGATAGACATATGCTGTCGTGGGATATTTTTTGTATAATTTTAAGAAGAACATTTCCGTTATGAAATGATTTCTGTTTAGCTTTAACCATTAAGGTTGCACACGCGACGGAAGCTTAAAAAATGGAATAATTTCTCCCGTTTTCCCAATATTTCCCTTCACTGCTCTGCTCCTATTGATTGTAGCGTGATGAAAAGTATACTATAACCAGCCCAGGAGTATGAATAATAATTGTACCAAGTTTCGTTAAAATCCGTCGAGTAGTTTTTGTTTCTATAACGGTTATACAGACAGACAGACAAAAATTTTACTGATTGCATTTTTGGCATCAGTATCGATCCCTAATCACCCTCTGATAGTTATTTTGGAAATATAATTCATGTACAGAATTGACCTCTCTACAGATTTATTATAAGTATAGATAAGTGAATAGTACACCATGACTACCTGCGTATTTATTTTCTCCTGCTGTGTTAAATCCATCCAAAGCTTGTCTGTAAAAGATCGCTTTTAGCGATAAGACCGCCCATTGTAACACCCTTTGTAGTTTTTTTAGTCCTTATTTAATCTGTTATGGTATACAATAAAGAGTAGGTATATCTATATATCTATAGTCAGGTTTTCTTTACTTCAACCAACCTGGGTCCAGAAGTTTATTTAAAGACTGAAGAAGAAGTTGAATCCTCTTTACTATCTTATTTCTTTCTTATTATCTATACTTATAATAAATCTGTAGAGAGGTCAATTCTGTACATGAAATATATTTCCAAAATAACTATCAGGGGGTGATTAAGGATCGATACTCATGCCAAAAATGCAATCAGTTAAATTTTTGTCTGTCTGTCTGTCTGTCTGTCTGTCTGTCTGTCTGTATAACCGTTATAGAAACAAAAACTACTCGACGGATTTTAACGAAACTTGGTACAATTATTTTTCATACTCCTGAGCGGGTTATAGTATACTTTTCATCACGCTACAATCAATAGGAGCAGAGCAGTGAAGGGAAATGTTGGGAAAACGGGAGAAGTTACTCCATTTTTTAAGCTTCCGTCGCGTGTGCAACCTTAATGGTTAAAGCTACACAAATCATTTCATGACGGAAATGTTCTCCTTAAAATTATATAAAAAATATCCCACGACAGCATATGTCTAACTTTTATGGTTGACTCACAATAACACGTGTAACTCCCGATAGCTTAGCAGTTCGAAGCTTTCTGATTATAATATTTGTCTACTCTTACGTTTATAACACTCTCAGTCACCCCTAATTGAAAAAGTTAACATTTCAGGTTTAGTTCTATGTATCGGGAGCCCCCCTTTATTTTAAATATTTTTTAATTTTTTTCTCAAAATCGGAAAGCGGTTCATAGAATACATCTACCTATCAAGTTTCACATGTATAGTCCTAAGAGTTCGAGAGTTTCGGAATAAAATTGCTGTGACAGACGGACGGACGGACAGACAGACAGACAGACAGACGGACAGACATGTCGAAACTATAACGATTCCGTTTTTTGCCATTCGGCTACGAAACCGTAAAAAGAATCATATAAATTGGTATAGAAACACCAAAGTTATACATGAAATACGCTTATAATAATAAGCCATCGCGCGTGAATACTGAATCATGCTATAAGGATTATTTTTGAGAATCGGTCGCCGCGCTCGACGCGTCTCGCGGTCGAAGCGTTCTCTAGGTACTTAAGCCTCATGTGAACGTGATCTAAACAATATTACCAATACATTAACTTACGCTGACGGAGTCGCGGGCACAGCTATATTGTATCATTACGCTAAGGCCAATAGGAGCGGAGCGCCAATGAAGAATGCTTCAAAATCGGGGTTAAATTTAACGTTAGCCCAAAGTAACTATTCCACGCGGACGAAGTCGCGGGCAAAAGCTAGTTAATATTATTGTTCGACCCCAAGCCCAGCCAACGGTAACTGGTATGTCGAACTGTCCGCGATTACGCGGAGCCCTACGTTGTGGTAGGCTCTTAGGCCTTATTTCAATAAACAAAATGTACCACTAACCTGAGTGCTGGGGACGCCAAGTTCGACTTTCCAAGGTCACGCTCCAAGTGTGGTTTGTATGTGATATGAGGTGAGTAATTGTAACGTGTGATGTAAGTTACGGGTTCTAGGACGGTCCCAAGGCGTCGATCTTCAGATGGCGCCGTCCTGACCAGCATCACACCCAACTCGTTTCCAGCAAGCGCGCGCTACGCGTGGTAGACAATAAGGCGATGTGTTCCGAGAAATATCACTGGATTCTTGTTAATCCGAGATTACAAAGTTCAATCAATCACTGAACACAATTAATCTGTTCATATCTCGTGAGATCCAATACGATTTACAACAAATTCCGCGTGCCGGCCGACCGACGACAAGGCGGCGTATAATTCAACAATATCCCGGGGTTTTCAACAAATGGGGAATACACTTCAACCAACAAATAATTCGCGACCCAATTATCGGTCTCAACGGGCGAATTCAACAATAGTTTACCAATTACAATCAAATCAAAGTCCCAAACGTGCGGACATTTTTCCAACAAGCAAAGTCAATCTGTCAAGTCAAGAGAGGTTATGTCAAGTCCACAGATAATTAATGTTGCCGGCCAAAAGGTGCGTTCTGTTTCACGTCGGACCGAACATCTACCCCCCCCGGACGGGCCTACCCGTCCGCTAATCAATTGGAAGTCTTGACAAGGTTGCAAATTCAACACAGCTTCAATGCGGCCAAATACCGTAGCTAGTTCCTCTAAGGTGAGAACGGTGTCTCCCAACAATCTCCGCCAGCGTCCCTTTGCCGCTTTCACCGCGGCCCCAAAAATACCCCCCCAATGGGGGCAGGCTGGCGGGTCAAACAACCAAGTGACCCCTCGGCGGGCCAAACTGTTACCAATGTCAACCTGGCTCTCATTAAGGAAGGCGTATAGCTCCTTCAAATAGTTACTTGTACCCTTGTAATTCGTACCGCAATCAGACCTAATCAACGAAGGTAACCCACGGCGAGACACAAATCTTTCCCAAGTCGCCTCAAAGGCCTCTGTCGAGAGGGAGGTTACCAGCTCCAAATGTACTGCCTTGGTTGACAGGCAGACAAACACACAAATAAGCCCCAACAATCTTGCTATTACGAAGGGTGGACGTCTTCAACAAAGGGGGACCAACAAAATCCGTTACGACGCCAGCAAAGGGCCTCGCCTCATTGACGCGATCAGCCGACAAAATCCAAAATTCTCGCTGCAGAATGGCCAACAGCGCATTGCAACCGGCATGCGAGTTCTTAGTGTGACGATCAGTCACCAACAATTGTACCAAGTTCAGTTACAACAAGGGCAGGAGCACCAATTTTAGGGTAAGGACAACTCACAAGGGTGACCTCAAACCAGGTCCTTCCCTCAACAGTGGTGTCAGCCGGTTCGCCAATTCCCCAAATCTTGCCTGAAAGGTCGTTCACCTTCAGGCCAACCTGTCCCGCTAACCAAGAAGACAAAGGCAACCCCGGACTCCCGTCTCCAAAATGGCACAGACCACAATCGAGTCACCCAAGGGTCCCCAGACCGTGACCGAGGCCGTTGGCAACAAAACCGTCTTGATCGGGGGGTTCCTTTAGCGGGGCAGGCGTCAATCTCTTAGTGATGCCTGGGCGGCGACCGATCGCCGCTTCCAGGCTGCCTTCGTTCACGACGAGGCCAACAATCAAACCATTCGTCCGCGCGGTGTCCCAAGCCGCTCGCCATCACTGGAGGGGCATATCCCACCGGATGCCCGAATGGCGGAGGGCGCGACTCCAGCCGGGGACGTTCCGCCAACGGAGGGGAAAGGGAGCGGCGCCGACCCGGCCACTGCTGCCTAGCAGCCAATGCGCGTTCTCCCTGACGAGGGAAGACCAAATGGCGCTCGTGGGGCTCCCGTTCAACTTGCGCGGGGGGTGGAGTGCGGCGTACAGAATCGCGGGTCTCAGCCCGGTGCTCGTCTCCGGGGTACCCCCCCATGCGCGAACCCCCCTCAGAAGCTGGTCTGCTGGAGCGGTTCGCGTTGGCGCACAAAATCTCCAAGTGGGACCCTTCACAAATTCTACACGGGCGGGGGTCGGGGCAGTCCCGATGGAAGTGGGCCCCCAAGCACGAAAAGCACAAACGGCGTGCGTTGACAATGCGGCGGCGGGAACTTACGTGCAAATTCAAAAAATCCGGGCAACGCGCCATGACATGCCCCGTTGCCTTACAAAAGTCACAATGATGAGGACTCCGGGCACCATCAAAACGGGGGGCGGGGCGAACATCAACAGGCCCCCTAGCCCGAGGACTCCGGGCGCCAGCCAAACGGGGGGCGGGGCGATCATCAACAGGCCCCCTAGCCCGAGGACTCCGGGCGCCAGCAAAACGGGGGGCGGGGCGATCATCAACAGGCCCCCTAGCCCGAGGACTCCGGGTGCCAGCCAAACGGGGGGCGGGGCGATCATCAACAGGCCCTCTAGCCCGAGGACTCCGGGCGCCAGCAAAACGGGGGGCGGGGCGATCATCAACAGGCCCCCTAGCCCGAGGACTCCGGGCGCCAGCAAAACGGGGGGCGGGGCGAACATCAACAGGCCCCCTAGCCCGAGGACTCCGGGCGCCAGCAATACGGGGGGCGGGGGGAACATCAACAGGCCCCCGGGCCCTAGTCCGTCCCTGGTCTCTGGGCTGAGAAGGTAGTGGGGGTGACCCCGTGGCGCCACGAGTGTTATCCGCAAACCGACACTCGTCTTCCAAAAATTTGAGGAGGTCGTCAAAGGGGGGAAGATGGGTGGCACTATCCCCACCATACTTCTGCTCAAAACGTGACCTCAACTCCGCGGGGAGCAACTGCAGCACTATGTGCACCAACAAGTAGGACCAATGTTCTACCGGTAACTCCAAGCGTCTCAAAGCGTTGGTCGCTGAAACCAACGGGTTCAGCAAGTCAGTGCGCAACGTCGACGTGCTGACAATGGCCGGTAGCCCCAAAATTTGGTCGATGTGCACCTCAGCCAGGCAGCGCTTGTTCTGATACCGTCGGGAGAGAAGCTCCAGAGCGGTCGGGTAAGAGGAATCCGTCACCGGCAAGTGCTGCACCAAGGCTCTGGCTTCGCCCTCCAGGACAGACAACAAATAGGCCAGCTTCTGGGCAGGTCCGAGGTCCAAACGTGCATCGACAAGACTCTCAAAGAGATCTAGGAAGCCCAGCCAGTGGTCCAAGCGACCGTCAAAACGTGGCAGCTCCAGGGTGGGCAGCCTACTCAATAGTCCAGGGCCTGCAACAACAGGGGTCTGCGGCTTGGCCGCATCAGGCACCCGGCTCTTCAAAATTTCCCGCGCTCGCAGACATATGACATCCCCCAGGTGGATAATCTGGTCATAGTCACCCAAAATCCTATCGCGGGCCGTCTGATCCATCACCCCCAAATCCACGTCCATGATGTACTCGTTGAAGCGCGTGAGCGCAGCATCAGCTGACTTGATCCTCTCAATCACTTGCCCATACCGAGCAAGGGTGAGCTCTTCCAATTCCACACGCTCAACAGTTGCAGCTGCCGATGTGAACCATCTCAACTGTGAGGTCAATCCCGCAGCAGCCTCCCTGACTGCCCTTAATGAGGCCATTGCAACAATCAAATATTAATACAAAACAACAATCAACAACCAACAATCAAATATTAAACAAACAGCAATGACTTGTTAGCCGACCAAATAGTTTCAACAAAATAAAAATTCAAATTCAATTATTTCAAGTCCCAATCCGACCCTGTACTTATTCCAAGTATGAATCTAGCTTGCTAAGGATGGCTAGTTACAAATAAATAACAATTGAATGTATAATACAATGCTGGATCAACCTCAAATTAAACATCAATAAGCACAACAATTGTCTGTATAATATTGAGCCGGAGAATGTCTATCAACAATCCAATAATTACTATAAATGCAATAACCAATACACACAATTCAAGTCCTATTATGTTAGACTATGTGTAATTATTATTTAGATAACCTTTCAAATTCAGATCAATGACATTCAATTATTAATTGCCACAAATACCAAACAACTTTTACAACAATATACCAACTTATGTACCAAATTATGTACCAATTATACCAAATTATACCAATAATTCCTAATTTCACAAATAAATCTTACCTGTCAATGCAATGAAAGAGGCTACAATACAAATTACAAATACAACTTCAAATAGATAGCCCGGATGACATGGTAATATATTCAAAACTTATTAAGTTACAAGTTATGTTAAGTAATTAAACTCAAGTTTTAAGTTTTCAACAATATTCAAAACTTCCAATTAAACCAGTGGATCTTATTATTATAAGAGCCGCGCTTCTGCTACCAATTTTATATTAAAACCACGCTCTGCATACCAATTTTGTTCAAGACTGCAATAGGCCAGCCAACGGTAACTGGACGTGTCCGGAACTTTTCCACGATACGTGGAGACCACCGTTGTTTTCAATACTATAAACAGGGTTACACAATGGCCTGCCTCTACTAGGCTTCGGCCTACAACAATAAAAACAAAAATGTACCACTAACCTGAGTGCTGGGGACGCCAAGTTCGACCTTCCAAGGTCACGCTCCAAGTGTGGTTTGTATGTGATATGAGGTGAGTAATTGTAACGTGTGATGTAAGTTACGGGTTCTAGGACGGTCCCAAGGCGTCGATCTTCAGATGGCGCCGTCCTGACCAGCATCACACCCAACTCGTTTCCAGCAAGCGCGCGCTACGCGTGGTAGACAATAAGGCGATGTGTTCCGAGAAATATCACTGGATTCTTGTTAATCCGAGATTACAAAGTTCAATCAATCACTGAACACAATTAATCTGTTCATATCTCGTGAGATCCAATACGATTTACAACAAATTCCGCGTGCCGGCCGACCGACGACAAGGCGGCGTATAATTCAACAATATCCCGGGGTTTTCAACAAATGGGGAATACACTTCAACCAACAAATAATTCGCGACCCAATTATCGGTCTCAACGGGCGAATTCAACAATAGTTTACCAATTACAATCAAATCAAAGTCCCAAACGTGCGGACATTTTTCCAACAAGCAAAGTCAATCTGTCAAGTCAAGAGAGGTTATGTCAAGTCCACAGATAATTAATGTTGCCGGCCAAAAGGTGCGTTCTGTTTCACGTCGGACCGAACAATTATAAATGCGAAAGTTTGTGAGGATAGCCTTATAGATGCTTGCTACTCTTCCACGCAAAACTACTGAACGGATCTGAATGAAATTTGGTAAGTATATACTTGACATCCCGAAATAATACATATGTTATCATAGGCTTGAAAATCCTCCCACGTGAACGAAGTCGCGGGAAGAAGCTAGTCACTATCTAAAATAATGTTACAGAGGGAAGAAATGATTTAAAAATATATTTCTTAAGTTATGATTATTTCCCGCCAGGGTTGCTGAAATGTTCTAACGAGATACCGCTGCCCCGGAACTTAAGGGTAGCTAAAGGAATAGGGTGAGTTTTTAATCAGTAGAAGTCTGATACTCCCTTTAGCTTAACTCAGAGCGGGAGAAGTCATTCCATGATTTCCTCACCAAGAAAAAAACGTTATAAATTATGTTAATCTTAATGTTTATCTTAAGTAGTTGGTTCTAAATAAGTACGACAGCACTTTTTTAATTACAAGGCAACAACGCTTTGAGTATCAATCAATTGTTTTAAAATAAATCTGCATTCCCAATTATGACCACGGGCCAAAAGACTCATTGGCAACGATACACTGGTCGAATCAAAGCTCCAGAGCCTTGAACATCGACGACGAGTTGCTAGTCTATCGGTTTTCTATCGGTTACATTTCGGGGAGTGTGCGATGGAATTACACAATCTAATTCCATCAAGCCCGTTCCATCATCGGACTAAAAGACAAACGGTGATGCGTCATCGTTACATGGAGGACATCCCACCTATACGCACTAAACGTTTTGGGAATACCTTCATTGTGCGTATGGCTAAGGAGTGGAATTCCCTGCCGGAGTCTGTGTTTCCCGATAGCTATAACCTAGGGGTCTTTAAGTCGAGAGTGAATAGGTTACTCTTAGGTAAGCGTGCTCCATTATCGAGCACATCATCACTTACCATCAGGTGAGTTGGTGGTAATAATAAAAAAAAAAAATGTTTGGAACGGCTTTCAGTGTGAGCATGTAATTGAGTAAATGACATGGACAAAAAAGTACATTCCATGTACACATACATAGTAAATAATATTGTATATTAAAAATAGAAAAATGATTTAATACGTAGTTTTTAACCTCTCTGATCTCGTCAGTGTTTATTTCAATATAATTAGTAATCAAGATGAATTCAAAGTACCATTTGTCAACGTCCGCCATAATGGACCATAGAGTAAGATAAATATAATAATGGGTGTTCCACATCAAGCATACTACATACTTGCATATATCACATAGACGTGTGATATGGACGACAAAACGCTATTATTAAAAACATTTTATTTATACGAAACTGTCTTCGTTGGTATTTTTGGCATTTAATAAAATTATCTTTTCATAATTTTGATGCGTAAGATAGTTTTTTTTATATTTCACACAATAAAAATTCGGAAAACGGAACGCGTTACTTGTTTGACAATGTGTCATTGTCTATGTCAAATGTCAATATTATGTTATTGCAGATTCTACATTGCGACCTGTGTTTGTTTTTGCAATTATTTTCTAATATTTTTGACCCCTACTTATTTCAACGTACTGATACCTTCTACCACCCGATTACCTTGGTATTAATACTGAACTCTGATTTACATTGCGTTGTGCATCAATATGAGGTGCATCAACTGCGGAATAGCCATGCAAAAGTTGCAGAGGCATCTCATATCCTCGCTTTCTGCACACAATCAAACAAGACTTTCGCGTTGGATAATCAATGCCCAAACCCAGGTAAGAAGTTGGACTACAAAAAACTTAACCTGATTTATTTTTATATAGTTCTGGTATGCGAAATCTTACAGTGCATCTTATTTTCAGTTGCCTCTTGATACATTTATTTGTCATCCATGCTTATTATTATTAAACACCGAAGCTGGTGAACAAGAGAGACTACTGGGGCATAACATGGTTTGACTTGGTTGTGGCAAATCAGTGAGGAAAATAAGACACCATAATGTCAGTATGGAGTGTCCGTTGCTGGCTGTTCTATTATCACAAAATACTAATTATGTGGTAAGGATTTTGTTTTTCATTATTATAAATACCTAGTTGTATTAATCTATAAAAAAATGAGCTTTCATACTATGTATGTATGATTGTTATATCTGTGTTTTATGTATTTTTCATCTTTAACATAATATACTTGCCTAAAGTAGGCATCTGTAACATAGTACTGCTCATTTTACTATAACATAGTACTTGAAAACATAAAGAGATATTTAAAAAGATACCCTTGTTACTAAAAATTATATAAACATAAGAATTATGTAATGATTGAATTAATTTATTATTGTGTTTATTCTAACTGTGGTTTATTGTCAGCCTTCAAGAAACAACTATGTTTGCCATGTGTGTGTGGGTGCGAGCAAATAGACAGGCAGTGCATGACTCATCACGAGACATGCAAGAATTGGCTTTGGATAATGATGCAGCAGCCTCTAATATTAGCCAAGTTGTTAGCCCACCAGAGCCACCACTGTTGCCGCCTGTTCAAAGAGGGCCATGGGAAAGTAATACCATATCATTACCTAATTACAAGCAAGCTTCGATCACATCTGTTCACAGTATATTTCAACAATACAGAACAGAATGGTACATTTGGTCCCGCAATTCCTTAAAAGACTGCTTTTGCAGGAACATAGTTTCTATGTTCCTCGCAGCTGTAGAGTGTGTGAAACACATTTGTACAGCGATCAATGACATTTATTACCTCAAATGAATGAGACACATTCTACATTTAGTGCTATCCATATAGAAGACATAATTAATATTATGAAGTCAAAAGCTAATATTTTGAACTTTGAAAATGTCTCAGAAATTCTCTCACGGAACAGTAATCACAATTGTAAAATAATAATAAATAAATCTATGATTGTATTTTTTTTAACAAGTCTGGTTATGTTTAAAGCAGTTATTTATTTAACTACTGAAGCCCTATATTTACACTTAATCCAGGTTAGTGTATTGGTGAAAGAAAAATGCTCTGTTCTATCCAAGCTGGTTGATTGACCTCCCTAGGTCTCTTTATTAACACTATCGCTGCATTGCTCTAATGTATAATATTATCTTTGTAAGTATTTAAGATATAATAATTATAATATGTTAAAATATTTTTATTTATTTTCTCTAATAAGTAAATAAATAATAATTTTTACTCCTTTGTTTTATTCTGTGTTTCCCTCGTTGGTCTAATGGTCGCAAGCGCTACTGCTGAGTATGAGGTCCTGAGTTCGATTCCCAGGTCAAGCAAAGTGATATTGGGTTTATTCATCAGGAATTTCTCGGTAGCAGCCCGGAGTCTAGATTTGTGCCTGGTTGATAGCAACAGACTCGCCCCCTATTAAATGGTACTCAAAATAACTGGTGAAATCTGGGTGTACTATAGGTACACCTCTGCCCAACCCTTCGGGGAATACAGGCGCGATGTTATGTTAATATTTGTTATTATTGTCACATTTTTTGAGACTATTACCCAGTTTAATAAATGTTAGTCAATATTCAGTTTAAAATCCTTACTTTGTTTATTGGTTTAATACTAAAACTATATCAGTTATACGCAATAATTCATAACTGTTCACTATTTTAAAGCGCCTTTAAGTTTTTAATAGCGAAATTATAATCTAAATACCTTATTGCTAGCGATCTGATTAAAAGGTTTACTGTAAGTGTTTTTTGTCTATTCTGGTGTAATGATATGATTTCTGAGTTTTTTATTTATAGCAATTTAATGAGTCAATATTCACGAATATAAAACACCAAAAATCATTGGTGTACACTAAATTCGATAACTATGCCGACGTCCATAGTAAAATTGGCCATTTCAGCGACTGTCTGTCTGACTGTCACTACTCCGGGTAGCACTATAATCTTTAACTATAATGGATAAGTTGTACTACTAATGGTAACGACTGTCAAAAATGTACAAATGACAGCTGGTACTTTATTTAAAGTTATCTGTGGCTGGTACCAACGCAAGGATCTTCTACCTACTAACTGGATTGCTTACGAATGATTCAAAGAATACAGAAAGTCTTTCTTAGCTGTTAAACAATAGAGTATAAACTTGCACGCATAAAACTGAAGGAACTATTCGTTCCGAGCGAGACAGTGCGTGTGTGGGCTGTGTCCCTTTCTTCTGTGTGTCAGATTAAAAATATTTATTTCAATGGTAATTTTTTTGACTTGTCTGATGTAGTAATAACACCTAGTTTTAATCTTCTTTGGAATTCTATCTTTAAAATGAATTATCATTATTACTGTATGCCAATAGAAGATCCTTGCTGTATGCATATTAAAGTTCCTTGTACCAACGTCACATTAACATGCTTTCCGAGTCACGAAAGAGTCTCGATTTGTTAAGATTAAAAATCCTCTTTTCTTAATTAATTCCCCGAATTCAACAAACTCTATACCAGGAGCACAGCACTTAAAAGAACCAAATCATCTTCAAACAAATTGCTACAAAATTAAGGTAAGAAGCTCTCGTATTTATTATAAACCTACAGTTTTGATCCGCCCCAAAACATCGGAATATGAAGTCATTATTAGTACATACATATCTCTAAGTTATTCCAAGTTTTAAAACATGAGTAATTAGATCATTAATTCTGATATCTAAAGCGTGTAATTCCTTTTGTAAAGTGTCTTATTAGCACGAGAGTAGAAACGCTACAGAGGCCAAGCCCGTAATATCTCCGTTATTTCCAAGTCACAGTCATGTTTGGAAAACATGATTTTGGCGTGAAAAAGGTAGGCAGAATTGTGTACCTAAAAATCACATGTTCAAACTTCGAGTCATTGAGATTTACATCAGAATCAGGTCTGTGACCGATAATTACTTGATCAAAATCTCATTAAATTCAGTTCTCTTCATTTAGGTGGTCATAGAAAATCGACAGCTTGATTTGGGTTCTCTACGTGTTTTTGAACATAGCTGCGACGTGTCTTTTAAATTACTTGATTAATTTTGTACATACTTTAATGTAGAAAACATTGTAAGTGAAGTGGTTAAGCATTGTGCTTAAGGATTTTTGCATAGCATACAGGAATTTGCTCCGGGTCAGGGTGTTTGTACAAGTGAATTTAAGAGAGTTATCTGAAGTAGAACAACATTTTTTTTTGTACACAATGTCACAAAAGAAATATAAAGAATACTAAAACTATTAATATAAAAGAAACAAGAGTCTGTGTTACCTGAGAGATATAACCTGGGGCTTTTAAGCCAAGAGTGAATAGGTAATATCTAGGCAAGTTTGTTTCATCATCGAACAAATAATGGCTCACCTTCGTCAGATGGTGATTAAACGCGAGCTACCTAGAATAGAATAGAATAGAATACATAAATTGTGACAACTGCTGAATGATACTATTACCAGTTTAAATTATACCTAAAATACACTCGCCATTGTTATGTTGTCACCAACCTAGAATAACTGGTAGAGAGTGCTGGGCGTAAGACACAAGTAAGTTCAGAATCATGATGACTATCGGCATAAAATTGCCGAGTTCCCATTACTATGTTAACTCGGCAATCGTTGCGCTGATAGTCATTTTAACTAATGGCTTAATAGCCAAGAGCCTCGACTAACACCTAAGGAGGCTTTCGTTAAGCAGTAAGATCAAGCGTTTGCTTCAGAAAGCGGTACTCCAGGACAATTGGCGTATTGTTAAGATCTCTTTAGAGCCCTGGCCACCAGTAGCTTGGACCCTGTTCCCGATACCGATGGGGTACAATTTTTTAATACTTTTTTTATAAATGTAATTAGTTTTAATAACGTATTAACAAAATTTTGTGTCTCTATAGACATAATTTAATTATCTATAGCTATAAGTTTATCATTTCTACGTATATTCTGCGACCATCAAAATATAACTTTCGTTCAATACTACTTCGTCTTATAAGGAAATGAATGAACAGTTGATGAATACGGGGGGACTACCAGGCATCCATAACTTAGCAGGTCGTTCGCATTAAGTTATACCTCTGTCAGCTATATCCTCTTGCGACAATGTCACGAACAAATACAGCAGAATATAATATTTTATATCTAAACTTATTCATGACAGCTTTAAATGATGGAGGCGTAATTTGGCTTCATTTGTCAAAGCTAGGCTTGTTAAATTTTGTATGAGAGTTTAAATAGCTGTTCGGGGATATAATCGTAATATTTTCAGTCATTTTCTCATAATTATGTATTAGGTCTACATAGACCACGACGGTTTCCATGCCTTATGGCGGGTGATGGGATATTATTATGATGAATTTAACCTTAATCACCTTAATTATCAAAATAACCAACAACGCGATACGTTTATTGTTTCGCCCTTATTCAGCTATAAGTGCGGTCCTGTGAACTTGACTGATCTCTGATAGGATGCATATTTTTTAGAAATGTGAAAACGTAAGCGTAGTTTATTTAATGTAGTTATTTACAAATAACTATCACGGACAAGAAATTACGTATTGATAATTTAGAGTGTTGTCCTTTGAGGTGGCGTCCGAGGAAGCGAGTGATCGACTGATTGTCGTTTTGGGCCGACAACATAAACAAATAAGGACTTAACAACTAAAAAGAAAAGCGATTTCGACAATTATTATAGTTGCACTCTCGGTTCTTTCAAACTTATACTCCAATTGGGATAGGACGGCTGTTGGTGGGCAAGAAGAGATCAGGTTTTGCGTTCTTCTCAAGGCAGGATGGGTTCGAAAGAGTTACCGCGGCCCTGGAACACGAAGGGCATATGATAGAACACGGATGGGTTTTAGTCAGTAAAAGTCTGACACACCCTCCCGCTTCGCCCAGGTCGGGAGGCAGTCATTGGATGATTACCCATCCTTAAAAAAATAATTCTTGTATTATTTTCTAACCAAATAATATTTTTAACCCGATAAATCGAATCTAGGATTCCACGTCCGGTAGTAGTACTTTTGAGCACAAGGTCAAGGATTTTTTTCATGATTGTATCGTGTATGCAAATTTACGAACACCTAAACCTGAAACAATTATTAATTGTACGCTGTACAAACATTTGTTCCGGTTTGGGAATCGATACCGCGACACACAGCTCAGCAGCGAATCGATCTACTATTGCGCCTACCATGTGGTCAAATTAAATCCTACTTAAGTACTTCAAATTTTTCCAATTCTTTTTCACAAAATCAACACAGCACAAACAGTTGCGTCTGTATTTTCGGTCAACAAACTGCGAGCAGACTTTCTATCGTAGACAATATATAATACCCATGAGATTAGGGAAAACTCAAGTTTTGAGAACAAATCATAAGTTGTTGGCAGTTTACATATTTAAAGTCTTAAAAACTTATGAAAATATGTTTTTTATCGGGAAGATAATGTAATTTGAAATAATTGATGTACAAAAAGTATTAATACTAGGGCCTTGTACTAAAGGTATATAATAATTGGATTTCACAAAACATTATACTATATTACATACTAGTACTTCCGCGGGGCTTCGCTCCCGTGGATTCTATCACGGTAAAAACATAACTATCCTTTTCTGCAGTCGCGTAAAAAGTAGCCTATAACCTTCCTCAAGCTTTAAGCTACTTCCATACCGAATTTCATCTAAATCCACCCGGCACTTTCGAAGATTAGCGCGTTCAAGCAAACAAACAAACAAACAAACTTTTCCGCTTAATAATATTAGTATAGATATATAGTATAGATATATAGTATAGATATATACTCCAATAGAGTCAACGAATGACTACTTCCCGCTCTGGGTAAAGTGGAAGGGATAGGCTCGCGTTTGACCACCATCTCACCTGATGGTAAGCGATGATATGGTCCAAGACGAAGCACGCTTATATAGAAGTAACTTTTTCACTTTTGAATTAAAGACACCCAGGTTATAACTATCAGAAAATACAGACTCCGCCCGGGAATTCCACTCCTTAGCCATACCACAATGAAGTAATGCCGTGGTGGCACTTTGTTAGTAGAAACATCATCGGGCCCGGTGACCGGGTTGGTAGATGTTGAATGTATTCGGAATTCGGGAATTTCGATCCTGGGACATGTAAGATTCCTAAAGACGTTCAAAATTACACAAAGTAATGAACGTGCCTAGTTTCGAGCCCACGATCTACAATGGTAGCCCAGGTACGTCATATGAGTTGTAGCTTGTGGGTTCCGTAGTATCCGAAGATATTTATGATATCCACCAAACCGCACTCAGTCCATGTGGTGGATTGCGGCCTTCTCCCTCTCATAGTATAGAGGCCTGTGACCCAGCAGTTGGCTTGGCCTGTGACCGTTACAGGCTTTATTTTATGTTAATGATAATAAAGTAATTTGGTATGTATTCCAGGCCATCATCACATTCTCCTAAACGTACCAGAGTGTTAGTCCATCTGAGGAGATATATTAAATATTTATAAATACCGTTCACCCATACATAAACAGTCGAGCCCCACCACAACCGCTGTTTTACTCCACGTAAGTACTTATATCCTTGAAACTTCAAAACTCATCAAAGTTGAGCTTTGTGCGTGGAGTTACATTCGCATTTTATGGTAAGCAGGTAAATATGCTGGATTTAACATTTAAATACGCAGATGAGGTGTTAAAAGGTATTATAGAAGGAAAGGGCTTTGAGTGGGGAGTTCAGTTGATGTAAATTATGTTTGAACATAAATATTTTCTGTATTTAAAGTTGAAAGTAGGTCAAATCCTTCGATTTTCGTATAACCGATATTTATTTGCCAAACATGATTATTTTATACCCAATAAATATTAAAAAAAAACGCCGGATCATAGTCCCATTTTGTCAGAATTAACGACAACATAAATCACTTTAAAAACCATTGAATCGCGAGCTCAACGTTACAGTTGGGGCCACAAAAAACTACACACAAGTTTTCACGACACGACAAGCGTTAGCCCAAAAAAAGCGAAACATATAGATTGTCGTATTTTTCAAATGTGAATACGCAACGCCCGAGATTAACAAATGGATCGCGTGAAAAAGTTTCAGCAATAAATTTAGCTAAAGTCACAAAACTCGGCAACGACACGTTAAATTTTATTACTGCCCCGAGCCTGTGGAGCGTTGCTATTAAACTTGGGATATTATTGAAATGATCTCAGACAAAGGTTGTTATTGCACGAAAATATATGCGAACTTGTGAGTGAGAAGTTTAAGCGCTCGATCAGTACTTGGTTCGGTAATGCCCTCAGAAGTTAGTGCGTGAGAATTGAGTTATTGCTCCCTGTATTGGCCCGCAGTGTATTAAAACGGTAATGTTCGAAGTTAGAAAAATTGTTTATATTATTTTTATATGAGTTTAGGAAGATTACTTGCATCCCATGGGTGGCGTCAGCGATGGAATAGTAAAACGTGCCAGGTCAGGAACACTTTTTCTCTCGTGAAAATATTATGCACTTACCAGTATTAGAGAATGTGCTTGCCGATATGCTTTTATCGGCACAAAGGAAACAATGCGGATGTAACGTGGCCAGCAATGTCATTCTGACTGTAAATAAACTACAATCAATTTAATGGAATATTTATACTAACTCTTGTATTCCAAGTAATTTCTTCCACTTGAATAAGTACTGCTTATTGTTTTTAAAAGCAAGTTCAGTCTAGCGAGGCATATAAGGGTGCACGCCAGGAAATGCCTTCAAAGGATCGCCGTTACTGAAAGCAGTAAGGACTTTATATGTACTTATAAAATCAAATGTTTGTCCATTGTCAAGGCAACGCATTTGATAAGACTTGAAGATACTTTTCTCAAAAATTTAAGAATATAGGCTGAAATTCCTCGAGGTAATTAGTTAGCAAACCACTAAACGCCCACAGGTAAATACTAAAGTTGTCATAACATTTAACGGTAATAGACAAACTTGCTTATTATAATTACCTAGATCCAATCAAACGTTCTACTCAATTTATTAACACGATAAGAAGAATCATCTTATGAATTAATATCGTAAAGGTCAAAATACAGCTCCTTCGGATAATATTTCGGCTATTTAATGCTTTAAAACGTTGTAAGAAAGGAGTTTATTGCTCAGGGATGTTCGTAAATTTATATATTATGGGGACGGTTAGATACAAAAGGTAACCAAGGGCTGCTAGCCCTCCAATTTTACTATCTTTCTATAAGGGGGATGAACGTAATTTTGATTTTATACAACGTGTAACGGAAACCCCATATATATCCAAAAGGGCTGAATACAACATCTGGTATGGAGTCTCTATGCACAGTTTCAGCACAAAATAACTGACTCAAAGAATTGATACCAAATTATCGGTTTCATATATTTCTTGAATACCAATCATAACAAACGTGTCACAGCACTACGAGGGTCAATAACTTTCCACGTCACTTGCCAATAACACGATAATTCTTTTCGTTCTTCTTAATTTGAAAATTTCGGTCTCTGGTATCAATGTATTGAAATTTCTAATAAGTTCCACACGTTTTGACATAGGATTACAAAACCCTTGCCATATCGTTTGTTATCATTCAAAGAAGCCATGCACTTGATATGTGTATACCCTTTAAATTACACGTTTCACAAAAATTATGTGTTATAAAAAATAACCATGAAATCCCACGAAATTATTGAGTATTAAAACACTGTTGCAGGAACGCGTCTGTCATTTGTATATCATTTGACAGTCATCAGGGGAAGACGAAAAATCTGAGACCAGTTCCGCCAAGGGGTATGTAGTTACCCAGCTAATGTATTGTAGAGGTCACACAGACAGTCGCTTCATGTAAAACACTAGTACTCAGCTTTTTTTTATTGACAATAGGCTCGCGTTTGACCACCATCTCATTTGACGGCAAGTGATGATGTGGTCGAAGATGGAGCACGCTTGCCTAGAAGTAACCTATTCACTCTTGACTTAAAGACTCCCAGGTTATAGCGATCAGGAAACACAGACTCCGGCAGGGAATTCCACTCCTTAGCCGTACGCACTATGAAAGTATTTCCAAAATGTTTTGTGCGTATGGGTGGGATGTCCACCATGTAATGATAGCACATCGCCGTTTGTCTTGTAGTCCGAAGATGGAACGGGCTTGCACCTGGCTACACGTGGTTAGACTGTGGTAGTTTTGAGTGTCAATAGCCTAGGGACCAAGGTATCAGTCTTGTGATTGAGAGGTCGCGAGTTCGAACCCAACCCATTACACTTTTGCCGTAAACCCACGCCAGACATGCATATTTAGCTTAGTTGGAGGGGTTAACAAGATTGCTAGTAATGTGAATCATTCTATCCACATTGTTAGTTCTCTTTATAATTATGAAAAACGGCTAAGGAGATGATGATGAATTTGATAGGTTAAAAAAATCGACGCAACTTGTAGTGCAATTTGTAGTGAATAGTAGCGTAGACATTTCATCAGTTTTGATTCTTAGAATCACTTTAGTTGATGTTTACAAGAACTGAATGGTCTTTTCACGTCTAGCTCCTAGATTACTCAAAGGAGAACCCAATCAAGCGAGCAAACTAGAAATGATTTAGTGACCGGAGCCTAGAAATATTGGCTCCTAAAACACAAAAATATAATAATAGCTCGGTCCCAGGAGACGAAAACGCAGCACTACCAACGTACCACTGAAAGCTTTGTATAAATTCTCAACAAAATACTCTTGGAGAATTTACTTTTATATATTTACAATCAAGTGGAAGTTCGTCAACTATTTCGTGTTACGTTTGAGAAAAACAAAGAGAAAATTAACGATGAAGAATTCCATTTTATTGGATGCTCCTGTTGCTTTGCGGTGGGGCTTACCGTTTCTGTTTGTGTTTTTATATTTATTCAGTTGTTCCTTGATCATGGAAAGAAGAGATTAGTCAGGATTTACTCAAACATTTTTTGTTTTGTGAGAAGCTCGTGGTTAAATAGTGTTACGCCAATCGTTTAGCGAAGTACGTCGAGAAACTTCGACAGAAATCTAGAATGTTCGAGACACTAACGCCATCTAGCAGCGAGTAGCAGTACTGAGTATATCGAGTCGAGACACTAGCGTCGTCTAGCGACGAGTAGCAGTACTGTGTATCTCAAGTAGCTTCTGGAATATTTTTGTTAGTGTAGGCGGTGAGTCGATTTTACAAGAATGTTCTAGAACACAGATCGGGGTATAAATAGATCGCAAAGGAACGCGCAAGAGTAGTCTTATTACAAGATACGAGGCGGTATAATCTGAGATCTACAAATGAATTTCAGTGCAATTTAAGTGTTAAGTGACAAGTATTGTAGTGCGGATAACTGTGTTAATTTTTGTTTTGTGTTTATTTAATTAAAGTGTTAATTTTGGTCTAATTGGCGTTAATTATTTCTATCCCGAACCCCAGCTCGTAACAATAGTAACTGAAAATGTTGTCCCATTTTTAGGATTCCGTAGCTGAATGGCAAAAAACGGAACCCTTATAGTTTCGTCATGTCTGTCTGTCTGTCCGTCCGTCCGTAGGTCACAGCCATTTTATTCCGAAAATGTTAGAACTATACACATGAAACTTGGTAGGTAGATGTAATCTGTAAACCGCTTTCCGATTTTAAGAAAAAAATGTAAAAAATTAAGGGGGGCTCCTCATACATGGAACTGAAACAGAAAATATTTTTTTCATGAAACCTATGCGTGTGTGGTATTTATAGAAAGGTCTTTAAAAATGACATTGAGATTTCTACAGCCACTTTTTCATAAAGTCAATCGTTTAAAAAATATACGCTTCCAAATTGGTAAAATGTGTGCCCCCCTCGAACTTCCATAATAATAGAGGGAAAAATCTAAACAAAATATATGCTGTAGATCTTAATGTAAACTTTCAATTAAAATTAGTTTATACGAGATCGGGTCAACAGTTTTTGAGATATAGCATATTTTATAAAACCGCAAATGTAACTTTGTAATTCATACAAATACTATGAAAAACAAAGTTATTTGGCGTAGTTACCAAACTACGCCAAATAACTTTGTTTTGCGGAACCCTTCATGGGCGAGTCTGACTCGCCCTTGGCCAATTTTTTCTTTCATATGGTATAGATTGAACTATAGTTTTTTTTAATATAAGTAATTTCTTCAGATGTAAGTAATGTAGTTAACATTTTTTTAGTTTTGGTATAAGTTAGTTAGTTATTAGTTTTCTAATCTTTCCGTAAAGAGAATCAAGAAGTCTCAAGTAAACTAACATACACTAAAAGATTTACAATTCCATCTTACTATAACTCACTCGTAACTAGTAGTCAAATAGTACATCCGAAACTATGAACCGACCTAGATTTATTTAAGAGTCACATTAAGGCGGGAGCTTACAGGATAGAATCAAACGAGTTGTGAAGCCCTTTTCCAATTAATTTCGTGTCACTTTCTGTCTAACTGAATGGACCTGAGAAGCACTACCTTTTCGACCTCTATAATCCAGTAACAGGTTAATAGACTAGTCTAACATTTTCTGACTTCTGACTAATGGTGACGGCCGTTACTACCTCGCCGTCACATTTAAACGACAGCCAGCAACTATCACCTTCACGAGTATGTGCTTATTGAGGAACGAACGAATCTCAATACGCAATGAAAGGTAACCCACCTACTCAATGACAGAGTTCAATATAGGCTGCTTAACTTGAAGTATTTACCACTGTTATTATTCCCTGACTGTCCTGTAACATAAGGTCAACTAAAGGAAAGTTGGTTTTTAGTTAGCGAAGAAAGTTTGAACGTTTTGTTACGGGAAAAGAAATATTGAATATGATGGCGTCAATATGTATAATAAAATTCTGGTAGAAATAAGAGAAACAAAATGTATGTCAACTTTTAAAAAGCTTTTAAAAAGTCACGTTAAAAAGTCAAATTAATATAAATAAAATAAAAATGGTCAAACGCGAACCTATTATCAATAAAAAAAAATGTAACACAATAAAAGTACATTGCCATATTTGCCACATCTAGTAAGAATCACTTTTTAAATCTTTGTTCAAATTACCGCTTACCCACTTATTTATTTATTTTACGGATCAGTCATTTGTGTCAAAGTAGCTTTAACCATTATCTCTGTATGCTTACCTACACTTTAAATATAATTAAAAAAAAATTCTCAGTAAGTGAATTATTGTAATTCTTTATGAGGAATAAATAAAGATCTTAAACCATTGACCCTCACTTTCGCTCCACCTAGAGCGAAAGGTATAGCGCAAGCGCAAAAGCGCAAGCCCAAAAGCGCAAGCCCAAAAGCGCAAGCCCAAAAGCGCAAGCGCAAAAGCGCAAGCGCAAAAGCGCAAGCGCAAAAGCGCAAGCGCAAAAGCGCAAGCGCAAGAACACAAGCGCAAAAGCGCAATTCAGCCTAGTACGTTCCCACTGCTGGGATACAAGCCTGCTCTCTATGAGAGGGGATGGGCCACAAAAAAGAGGCTGTTATTATTAAGCTTAAAGCTAGGAGAAAACCTATTAGAGGAAAACTGCCAATTCCTCCACACACTGTAAAAAATCTACCAGGACCACATAAATAGATTGTACACTTGAAATTGCAACGTTACGTGGTCATGTTCCAGAGTAAGCTGCTTGTGAACGGTTCTGCACGGCACTGGCTGGCTTTGCTGGATTAAAACAAATTTATTTTCCGTGTTAGTTTCAGAAATTCGAGCAGAATTTTTTGTAAGTACATTTTAAAATTAAATATTACACCTACTAAACCTAACTACATACATAAAAAAAAAACAAAACACATTTAGGCGTTGAAGTTCTCCTCCATATCGCAAAAACGACGCCAAAAGACTGATCGTATCTCGCCAGATTTGTCCCATGCCAATTTTTTTATTAATATTTGGGAAATATTTAATGAAAATATAGTTAATGTGTTAAGAAAATTACAACATAATATGGCGAGCATCATTGTTCTAATCGTCTTGATATTTATTTACTTTCAATTAAATGCATTGGAAAATACATATTTTAGTTTAAACCAAATGTTTTCGGTTACCGCAAAATGGTGGTGCCATACATAGAACTTGAACTAAGCGGTCGAGAGCCTCCAATGTGCTAGCTGGCGAGGTTAGTAATCCATACCAATGTTATTAATGTTAATGTTATTGTTTGTCTGTCTGTTCATCACCTTTTTGATCAATTTTGATTGATAGCATAAAACTTAGAGAACTTTGAATTTAATTCGACGAAAAAGTTGCTCGAATACATCTGCTTAGTCTTTTTGCAAATATATTGAAGTCGGAACCCAGTCTTACTGGATGGAGCTAATTGATAGTGTTTTACATGGAGCAATTGCCTATCTGATCTTCAGAACCTCGAATCTGGGTAACACGATACTCCTTGACAAGACCACTATCAGAATTCCTGGTTTGATTTTGTTTTTTGATTTTGACTCAATATGTTAAGATTATCATCTTTCCGAATAGGACACTCTCGGGATACAATTATAATATCCATGATTTCAAGAAGTTGATAAATTGTGATTTTTAAATACCGAAAAATACCCTAAATAAAGGAACCTAAGCAGCTATGAAAAGTGCATCTCGACAGCCGTTTTACAAACACAGAATCGACTATGCAGTAATTTCAAATGTACGTATGTATTCCTTACTCTGAAAATTGGAGGTGGATAACATAAAACACAAGGGAATGAATTTTAAGAGGAGACGCTCGAATTATGTGATTGTTATTCAAACATTTTTTTTAATTGATAATAGGCTCGCGTTTGACCACCGTCTCACCTGATGATTAGCGATAATGTGGTTGAAGTTGAAGCACGTTTACCTAAACGTAACCTGTTCACTCTTGAAGTCTTGACTTAAACAACTCCAGGTGGTAGCTATAAGGAAACACAGACTCCGGCAGGAAATTCAAATCCTTAGCCGCCACCACTATTTCAAAATCAAAGAGATGTATCCATTAATATCAAAAGGACAATCTGAAACAAAGAAAAAGTAGTTTTTTTTTGTTTCATTTTTCTCTAGGCTTTGAGATGTGTTTGTAATAAAATAATCCAGTCAAGGTAGGAAACTATCATATTGGTCTAGTGGGCCGACGACTGACTGAAAAAAAAAAACTGAACAAAGAAAATACAACTACAATTTGAAAACATGGCCATCGATCAGCATAATGCTACGCTACCATGTGAGACAATTACACAATTCTAGTTTTCACTGGTGGCTGGCGCTAACGTGATGGTATCAACTGTTGCTGACTATTGCGTTACATTAGAGCAATTAATAAGCAAGTACGGTTAAGGAGTGAAATTCCCTGCCAGAGTTTGTGTTTCCCGACAGCTATAACCTGGGGGTTTTTAAATCAAGAGTGAATACTGAATAGGTTACTTATAGGTAAGCGTGTTTCATCTTCGACCACATCATCACTTACCATCAGGTGAAGTGGTAGTCAAACGCCTGACCAATAATAAAAAAAAATAAAGCATTAAAGTAGGGTTTAACATGTTTATAACTCCAAGAACTTGATTTAGTAATCGGCACTTAGTCTATTAACGTCACCGCCTATAAAACTTGCCCCTACAATCCACGTTACTCTGAAAATTGTCGTCGTAATTCTCAAAAATTCAATTTAAAATCGCTCTGGGCTTGGTCAGTCTGGTATATTCCGCGGAGGCCGGCCGCACGAGTAATTGGTACAGTCGTGTACACGATGCATTTAAAAATCGTTCGAGACGACTCGTTTGTATTTGCTGTACACTGCTGAGGAATGTTTGCTGGACCTTTTGCGGAGCTTTGGCTATGAATTCTTTGACGATATGTGTATTGTAGCTGGATTTCACTCAACCGATCCCAGTTCACTGTTAAATAAAGTTTAGCCAGGTTTTCTACATAAGTATATGTACTGTTAATACATAATTATATGTATATTTGGTCTGATGCTGAAGCTTACAGGTATATCACTTACCATTAAAATTTGTGTACTTTTTATATTATTTTCGAATGTTCTTATTTTTTAGCTTATATTTTTATTTTTTTTTCATTCTTAAATTTTAATGTTTCAGAACTAGTTACATCAGAATTTAATATGTCCACGCTATTGATAAATATTTTTTATGAATATGTACCGCAATTCAGGTTCCCAAAATACAGGTATGACCTAGTTTGGGACCACCGATCAACATAGAATTGTAATTGTAATTATAGAATTAAGAAAGTTATTGTAACAATGAAAATAAAATTTATTCTTTATTCTTATCTATTTTTACGCATTGATTAAATTTTCTGTATAATTTTCAAATGCAATAACTCTGAAAAACCAATCAATTCCTAACATTATTTTTACTACGAGCATGTGTTTACATACTGATACCGTACCCAGGACACTCAACGTAATAGTTTATTGCTTAATCATTACACCAACCGTTTCGTCAATAATTCCTTGGTTCAGTTGACTGAAAACACACAGAGAGGTAGAAAAAGACGTCGTTTACTTTTCCCGGCTATGTTCGTGTCTACTTTTTCCAACTATTTTGGGTTCGACTTCTAGTCTGCCTAAAATACTAGTAATTTACGCTAACTAGAGTTCCTAACTAGAGTTCCTGACAGGACCTCCACAACCCAGTACTGCCCCCGATGTCATAATTACAGTAAGTCGTGTTATTAGTGTTATGACTTTTTTTACATTACTGTGATCCTTAAATCAAGCCCTATAAGGAAATTTTTTCTTTATTTTTATATCTAAATTATTAACAAAGTTATGATAAGCACAATCACAGCAAATGTTGAGAAGACTTAATCGTTCATTATAATAATAACAGTAAGTAGACTTACTGTATTAAAATTATGTTTTATTTCGTATTTTACTATCATATTTAGAGTAACTAATGTTCTGGTAGATTGACATTATTTAAATATGGCGTTTTAGCTACTCATTTTCACAGTAAGTATAGCTACTCTATTTATAACTTGTGTAATTCACAAAAAATAAAACCAATCCGAAAGCCACTTACTTGATGTTTATCAAGTAAGTGAGTGAGCAGATATATTTACTGTAACAATGTAATTACAGTATCTTACCGACTTACAGTAAATACGCTTAAGAAAGTGTTAGTTGGGCTGATAGAAGTGCTAATTATAGGTACAATTCATTAGATTAAAAAAAACCATCAATACTTAACAAATAAATTATATTAAGGACTAATCTACAAACATGTATCTTTTGTTATACGTTTAAATATTTAAGCTATCTGCTATTGTTATCAAGATAAACCAATTTCAAAACAAAAGTGCGATTTCCCAACATTTCATTTTTTTACTTACTGATATTATGACATTGGGGGCAGAGTAGCTGGATAACACGTTACCCCTTGGCCAGACCAATATCAGATTTTATGGCTTCTGACTACCCGTAACTGCTGCCAAAGATGCACAAATGACAGCGAGGACAAACCACAGAACAGATAAAAGAGGTTAGAAAGGAAATAGTTCCTGATTTGTATGAGAACACGTGTCGCCACTTGTCTCCCTACTCTTTAGCTCTACTACAAGCAAGAGGCCCGTTACGTATGCGAATTACGCACATAAATAAATTCACTTAAATCGAGAGCTTGCTACTGATTGTAACTCACTGTCAATAAACATGCGCCGTGCATCACGGCCAATCAGGGCAAAGGACAAAACGTCAATGGTTGATGTGTGGCGCATGCAGTACATTGTAAGCGTACTTAGTTATTGCGTTGATTAAGCGAGTACACAACGGGTAATGTATACTTTTTGTAACTTGTTGCAATAATGTTCGTTAATGTTCGGAATTTCATAGTGATCAGAATATTTTTATATTTTTTACAAATAAAATTGTAATTAAATGTTATTTTCGACTTACCGACGGAAAGACATACCTCCTCGCTCTATACTTGTGGTCTGACTTTTTGTTTTACAGGTTATAATTGCACAACACGGCATTTTAAAGCAGAGCTCTGTGTTCCGAAGTAATCCGAAGCGCACTGAACGGGGTGAATGAATTAATCGGTCGCGTTATGATTTTCGTATCATAAATGTGGCGCGCTCGCCACGCCCAAATTACCATTCTAACCTTATTCATCTATTCCGTGGGACAAACTTAACATGCTTTCCGAGGGATGGAGGCGTTGCTTAACCTTGAACATCAACCCTTGCGGCTGTTTTATTTAGCCACGAGCTTTTTATGGAGTGAAGCAAGGCTTGGATAGAATATTTGACGTTCCAGTGGACAGTTATTCTTAATCTGTCAAAGGTTCAGCTGTGGAGAATCTGTTGATTGTTTTTTGCGTACGCTTCTGAATTTGAAAAAGTGTTTTCATACACATAGTGACTGAATGAGAATTGGTTTATGAAATTCAACAGAATTTACAATACGGTGTAGACGATTCTTCTTGGAACTTGTTTTCGTTTATTATTTATGTTTTCGTGAAAGTTGAAAATTATACCGGCATAAAAATAATGTTTAAGAAGTGCGTAGTAAGGGAAATACCCTCGTTGCACACTTCTAAGAAGGGTGAGCAATTACAAAAATGTTTTAAGAATACTCTTCTTTTCATTTTGAATAGTAATTATTTGAGTTTATTACTTTTTTTTTTACATTTGCAACACGGTTCGTGCAGTGGCCGAGCGATTCGCTGCTGAGCTGAGTCTTTATTGTGTGTCTTTCTTGTTTGTTTCATGTTTCTTTACTGTGTATCAGATATCTGATATTACCTCTAAACTTAGCACTTATGGATTACGGTGTATATGTATATGTACGTACCTTATGTACTAAATCAGGACTCATATATTTGGCAATTACTAATCTTCCATCATCTAATGTTGGATAATTTGATGTTGCATTGTTCGAATGGCTTTTTGATATTTGTTAGTAAAAATAAATTTGTATTCACAAGGTGCCCACTATCATAACGCATTTAAATTAAACGCCAATATATAAAACACCCATTTATAAGCATCAATTGTGTAATGGCTAAGTTGTCAGACTTGTAATCGATAGGTCGCGACTCAACCACTCCAGATGCAGGCATATTTGTAAGATAAAAGACGTATTTCGGAATGAAACCATCGTGATGACTCATTACATTTTATTTAAATACAATTATTTAAGCACTTCACAAATCACTACTCGATAATATAACTCAAATAAAAGACGAAATACAATCAGAGGTCCGCTCGGCTCGAGAGCCAACGATCGAATGCCCCCCACTTGCGTGTGCACCCTATAAGCCACGTGCCGGCGGAAGTGAAAGGTGCTGGAAGTGGGGCGCGCTGTTTAACGTTGAGTAATTTGACAAGTTGCGCCGACATATTTATCTTAGTTGGAAGAATTAACAAGATTGCTAGTAATGTGAATTCTACCCTATTGCTAGTTCTTTAATATTTAATTAATACTTCATCTATTTCCTCAAATGAAATAATTAATTACATCCCCACTGAACCAATTCATTCACATCACACCCTCATTTTTCAAATAACCCTTACTGCTCTTCCCTACTCAATAGATAAAGCTTAGTTCACACACGGATGGGTGCCACCCACGGGCTGCATCGCAATCAATGGTCTAGACCTATGCGTTAACGAGTCCGTTAGTATACATCAGGGGTGAATGCCGGGCCCTCTGTAATAGATAGTGCAAGTTAAGGGGGTATTGGTATGTGTTGATAGTGTTTAAAGTGCAATGGTAGCTTTAGTAACTTTGGTATTTATATTTCTGTGTGTTACTGTAGTAAGGACGAGGAATTTATCGAAATAAAAAAGTACAAATTATATCCATGCTAATATTATTAATTATAAAATCTGTTCAACCGGTAATACGAGGATTATTATTTAACTTGGCACATTTCGAGAGTGTGATCCGTCAGTATATTTTTGACTTTTACGCGGTGGAAGTCATTGACACTGGTTGACGAAGCCTGTCACGGTAGGCTTGTGCCTTAGTGATCTCTGCTCGCCAGGTCACAGTCTTTCCCGCGTAGTTTAATTCACTAATCAATTATCCATCTTACTTATATCTATACCTATCCTATAATACCTATAATATATATCTATCTACATATCTATGTAGATAGATTATACTCTATATAGTACTCTATGACAGAAAAAGTGTGTTATAACAGGCAGTCTTATCGTTAAATCGATTTTATACAGAAAAACTTTGGATGGATTTGACATAGGTACAAAGATTTTATATAGGGAACTGTTATGCCCTCTTTATAGACCGTCACGTCAAATATTTAGGTTTTTTGATTACCTGCCAGTAAACTAAATTACAAAAAAAATACATTCATGTCATTTAGTCGTTCAAAACAACAGATTTTCTAAATTCAAAATCTTTTTTTATAAACGCAGGTACCTGTTCAATCCGCAAACCCAAATATGTATAGTCCCGCCGGCCCTTCAACTTGCTCCAAGTTGAAGGACGGATGGACGTTTGAAAATACACAAGGGTGTATCTGGGATTTTTAGCCTGAAAGCCGAGACCCGTTAAACACAGGTACTGAGCCAGTAGGTTTTCCCGCGTGAGCGCCCTAAGAGCTCCTTCACTATAAAAACGAACCAGTCAACAGGAATTCCCTCGAAAAAGACCTAACAATTTACTAATGTCTTTTTCTTCAACTAGTTACTCTTTGTAAACACGTCGACGCTGTTTTCTCAAAGAGCGTTTGTGTTTGATATGAATTTGTAGTACTAGGACTTCAGAAAGGGCAAAGGAAATAACAAGGCTTGCCTTTAAAGGAAAGGCAGCTTCTTTGAATTTGCAGACAGAAGAAAAAAAATGGTGTCATCAATTTTCAAAGACAGAATTATGATTTGCAATTGTTCACTCTTATAAACAAAATTGAATCTAGACTATTCCTTGATTTGTTTCCTGATAGCTATAACCTAAGGGTGTTTAAGTCAAGAGTGAATAGGTTAATTCTAGGTAAGCGTGTTGCATCTTCGACCACATTATCACTTACAATCAGGCGAGATGGTGGTCCACGAGCCTATTATCAATAAAAAAATCATAATTAAATTCCTCCTCAACGTTGATGGCCGGTAATGTCTCCAAGACACTGGCATCATTGCCATATTGTATGGCAATGCTCCATTAGTCATAGTCAGCCCTTGGGTTATGGTAATTGTCAACCAGCTCTCTGAGAGTTTGGACCCCAAACCAATGAGGTTGGCTCATATAGAAGTTTGTTCAATTTTTATTTAAATCAACCAAATTTCCCACCCTTCCCAAAAGGATGTTGCAAAAATTTATTTTATTTATTTCTGTGGGTTAAATAAACAGTTACACATTGTGTCTTATGTAATGAATGACAACATAGTAAATTAAATGTGAAATTCGCAGTCATCCACAGAAAACACAATTGATTATTAAAAAAAAATATCTTTTATATTTTTCATTGGCATTATGTCCTGTGAGATTTATTGTGTATTTTAAGTTGTTGACATTCCATTGTTATGTTTAATTCATTTGAATGTATTTTTTATGTCTTTTCAATGTAATTTAATTTATTTTAATCATAATCTAAAGTTTCCTAATATTGTTTTTAATTAGGTACTTATACAAGTGCTGTGCATACCTGTAAGTGATTAATTCACTACAGAGTATTCCTATTTGTAACAATTTTTTACATATTCGATCTAGTGAATAAGTCATTGGTGTGTCATTAAATAATTAAATAAACAATTATTGAAACTTATATGTTAGAGACAATACTAAGTTACTACGTGTAAACGTTTAGGTATGTTTATCAATCCATAAAACAGCAAACAAGTGTGTCTGTACATTGAATAAATTAACAAAAAGAAATTGTGAGGGGATAAGAAACAGTAATAGAACAATTGTATGTCTGTGTTGTACACTCTAATCTCTGGAACTACCAGACGGATTTGAATGAAACTTTATTTATGTAACTATTGATAGATAAATAAAATTTCAGAATTAATAAAGTCTGGGAAACATATAAGCTATAATTCATTTCGAAAACTGGAACTCTTGGTGCAGAATTTTCTTTTAACAAACTGGTTTGGTATGCAGATACGAGTAGTCTACAGTAACAACATCTTTTCAATAAAAGCTATACCCCTTAACAGATCTATTTTCCAACACACTAGACGGACAAGTTTCAAATCGACATATCCGACACATACGCACCACGCGTATAATTTGTACTGAACCCATGTAAATTTATTTTAAGGTTTCAAACGTCCATTTTAATACTGAACTCTAATAGGATAACTGAAATGTATGTCTGTCTGTTTATCCGGCTGTCACAGCTAATTTGCTCCGAATATACTGAACTGATTCGCTTGAAATTTCGTACACATTTGTATTTTTGTGACCTAGGCACCAATGCATAACCACTCTTAAATATTTTTATACGTAATTATCATCAGTTTTCAAGTTACTTAACGAGATGAAAATTGAGCATGGCCATACCTTTAAAAAAAATACACATTGTTAATCATAATTTGCCTATACAGGATTGGTATATGTCAGTCCGTGCCTCGGAAGGTACGTTACGTCATTGGTCCTGACTATAATTAATTACATTTCCGACAGTCGTTGGAACTGGCTGGAATCCTGACAAGTGGTAACGTGTCACTGTGTTGTGAACGTCAGAAATATATTTACTTTATGTAAAATATTGGTATAGTCCTCTTCACGTAAGTTGGTAAGATTAAAGCCCGATTTACACTTCAATAAGTACAGTAGCGAGTTAACTTGCGTCATCGGCGAGTTAAGTTGTTATTGTAGTTTGAACGGCAAAAGCGAGTTAAAGAGTAAGTTGTTGATTAAGTTGAGTTAAATAGATCGCGATCCTATTTTTCGGCGAGTCCAGTGCGAAGTAGCCCCCTCTCTCGCGTCTCCCGCACCCTTCCAACTTAACTGGCTGGCATGTAGACGGGCGAGTTTAGTACAGTCCATAAATTTGTAGGTTGCGGCCGCGAACACGTGTTATTTTCTTTTCTTCTTCTCGGGCAACTTATGACTACTCACTCGCCTGCGTTTGGACGCTACTTACAACTTACTACTTATTACTTAACTGTCTGAGATCTTAACTGGCTACTGTACTTATTGAAGTGTAAATCGGGCTTTAGGCGTAGTTCGCGCATCGTGCACTTAGTGGAAGAAAAAAGTGGTCACTTTTACTGCTTGCTTATAAATGGTTATTGTCATCATATATTTTTAATCATGTCTGTTCAGAAGAATGTTAAAGAAAGAAGAGGAATTCATTCGTTAATTCGATATTATAAATAAAATAGATTTAATACATAAATACATTTAAATGTGAAAAAAAAATATTTAAAAATAAAACATTAAAAATAATATGTTCTCGTCGCCACAATTAGTTAATAAAACTGCTACCCCTATTATTCTTCTTTTTTCCCGGTGTTTTAAAGAAAGTGACGAATTCAGAATTAGAACCTTCCTTGACTATAGTGTCTAACTGTTCTTTCTGACATTTTAATAGTCTGCGTAGAACAGTATTTGGTCCGGGCATTGTAATCAACGTAACAAAAACTAAATTTAAAACAACAACTCGTAACAAAAACAAAGGGTACAACTTTCGTATACGCAAGTGTATTCTGGAGCAAATTAAACGAGAACTACTGACGCACCAATCGCGCGCTAGGAGCGGCGCTACGCAATACCCCGCGTCCCGCTGACAACCGCTGACACCTAAAAATCGACTTCTGCGCATTGAACGACTCTTGCCAAGTTACTTGAATACTACTTTACCTAGGTAGACTCAACGTAGTCGAGAAAAGACTGGCAGATACATTAATACTATAGAATATATAATTTAGTACATCACTCACTGTTGTAGATTACAAGTTACACGCAGGGGGTGAAGAAAACACTACTAATTTTAATTGTTTTAAGTATTAGTAGTCAAGTTTTAATTGTAATAATAATTGTTTTACCTTATTGTTTTTAATTGTGACTAAAATTTAATTGATAATGTAATTTGTATGAGTCTGTAATGCTTGAAAATAAATGAATTGAATTGAGAAAGTATTAGTACAGAGTATGCGCAGCCATTTACTATGTAGAACTTACAGATGAAGAGTATATACGATTAATAACCCCTGTGCTGTAATCGGTAATGGTGGTAACTGGTATCATTTTTTTTTAGATGTTCTTTTAAAAGGTTTCGTAGCCTTTTGTATGAGGCACTTACACATAAGACTACCTAGTTGTTTATTGTTGTTTCTTTTTTTTTATTTACCAATTTTTTTTGTTGTTTTGTTGTTTTTAGAATATTAATGTAACAGTCATGCATGAACAGCTCACGTCCTAGTGACTGTAAGGTCTTATTCATTACTGGTAATCTGTGAACAGCGTTGTGGGCTACATTATTGCTTAAGTTGTTTATGTTTTTCTATTTGTAATTTTGCATTTTGTAGCTGTTTGTTGTTCCTATTTAATAAAAAAAAATCATCATTAGTACATAGATTACTTATGGAAGAATATTATTATACCTAAAAATAACATGCAAAAGGGTAAAAAACTCACAGCACCCTTTCGTACTAACTTTCTAGTGTGTGTGTGTAGTGTTTATGCGTTTATATTTATATTTAGGTTAGAGTTGGTCTTCTGTTTGGTTGTTTTCACGAGTGAGGATATATTGTTTCAATTTGTTTTGCAATTCAAATTATAACGAAGTCTATATTTATGATTAAGTTTATTAAAAATAGATAGTAGAGCACTTAAAAATAGATGACACCTTTAAAAGTTACCATACACTTTTGGATCCTGAAGATTACAGGAAGACCCAGAAGTCCGTAGTGTAAGTATCTTGTTAAGAATATTATAATATATACCGAACCCTGCGCGTCCGACCGATTTGCACTTGGTTGTTTTTTTTGTGTGTGGCATCTCGCAGGTCAACTTATGAGGTTGTCGGCTGCTTAACCGGGCTTGCCTGTGGTTGCCTTAATTAATAAATTAATTTCGTAATATTTATTTCTTATAGGGATTGTACTTCGGAGAGTGTGCGCAGGAGCTCCATGACCTAACCCCTTCATCCAAAAATAAATGAAGGCTTAAATTTATTGTCCCCGAAATAAGAAAAATATAATGAGAGAAAAATTAAGTATAGTGCAAATACAGACAATAAAAAAGTGGGAGTCCCACCCACAGAAATGAATGATGATGAATGAAAGAAAGAAATAGTATGCGGAATGGAAGTACGAGAGGCATGAAATGCGAGAACTAGTATGGATGAGTCGATTAGATAATAGGCGCCAATTACGTTGGCGGAAATAGTGAAAAAAACCCCTTCATCCTCCTTCTACTACCGGTCTACTAGACGTACCGCAAGATACCATCCACACTTGGTCGATATACCGTCTTGTCGTACTAAGCGCTTCTCTAAATTCATTGTGCGCACAGCCAAGGTGTGGAACTCTGCTGGCTTCTGTATGCCCTGCCACATGACCCGTCAGCCTTTAAAGCAAGATCGTACAGGCATCTTCTGGGCTCGCTCGTTCGATGGTAGACCTTACTTACCATCAGGTGTGATCGGGGTCGAGCTCTCTAAAAATAAATAAAAAAGGTAACTAGTTTTTTTGATAATAGTTAAATGGGGGTTGACTTCCGAATGTAGTTGATTAACATAATTTTACATGGAGCTACTGCATATCCGTCATCCAAAACCCATTAGCTGGGTAATAAGATACCCCATGGCAAGATTGAATCTCAATACGTTATGATGACTGACCTCGGCGAACAGTGCTTACCCTTGAAGCTCAATCCGTGCGTTTCTTTAAGTTGTAAGAACGCACGTAGTAGGATATACAATACGGTTCGTATTTAATTAAGTGTTTGTTTTAGTTTTATTTAATTCTTCATTTTTAGTTTTATTTTATTTTTTGTATGTCATTGTGTGCCTTTACATCTGGGACGAATAAATTTTATTTTATTTTCTTCTATATACTCCTACTACTACATAATTATTATAAAAGCAAAAGTTACGTTTACAACTTGTTCATAAAACACTATTGGACGGATTTTGTTTAAAATGTACAGTTATTCATTAAAATGATGAATAGGCTGTATAATTCATAAAGAAATTAGGAAGTACTAATAACACAATTGAGAATATTAGTAATAATATCTCAAGATCTCAGCCGTCAGTCGTCAGCGTCGCTCTAAGGACTTCTAAGAACTTATTTTTTAATATTAAAATTACTTTTATTTGTAGAAAGAGGAGTGGAATTCTTTGCCGGTATTTGTATTTCAATATAGCTATAACCTAAGTGTCTTTAAGTCAAGAGTGAATAGGTGACTTCTGGGTAAGCGTAAAATGGAATAGGATGGTCGATTAACACTATACAATATTATGTGAAGCGTTTTGAATCCTAAAATCCTGAACTTATTGTTTACGAAAATCTATCTACCGACTTTTTACCATACAGTATTTATACACGCTAGTAAATACTGTATATCAAAAAATCTACTAAGTCAGGCACTAGTTTTCATGCGATTGGAACAATACTAATTGTATGGACTTTAAAAGAGACGTTGACCTCTGAGTTTGTTTCGGTGTTTCTTCTGAGAGTAGTCAGTTAGGAAACACTGCCATCATCTAACTAAACTTAAAACTAAAAAAAACATGGCGTGTAAAAGTGTTATTTTTAACCAATTTAAAAAATAAATATTACATTTCATTCCATAAAGTTATATTGATGACTAGCTCTTACTAGGACTTTTACCCTGCGGCATGCGTTATACTTGCAATGCCTCGTAGAGTAATAAAATATTTAGTTTTTCAACGACCCAAATCATACCTTCTTCGTTTAAGATTTATCTACTACGACTATTTTTAATTCTTTCCTTCCATCACCTGCGAGAGGGTACTAGCTCCATAACACAGGTTTAGGTATCACCTATAACAGTAGTCAGGTACTTAGCTGATTTATGTTACTTAATTTTAGTGCAAATAAAGAACTAGTTACCTATTTATTTAAATCTGTTCATGTGGCCGAGAGGCTGGCCACATTTTTGCGATTTTTATTGATCCGAAACTCCTATCGTACCTACATAGAACACCCTGCCGTTTTGGTTTAAGAACGTAAGCAGAGAAAACATACCAACATTTCAATTTTTAATCATATTTAGAAAATTTGTTGTTTCAAATTATGCAGTACAACTGCAGACAGACTTACCTTATCAAATAACAGTGTAGGTACCACATCAAAATACGATCCTTTAGAGGTGTTTCACCTTGTTACAATTTGCATTGTGCAATCCTCGCGAGTATATCGGGATGCATTGACTGTTTCTACACAAGTACGTAATAAAATTGTTACGTCAAGGAAAATTGAATTATTCGCACATTGCAACTGTTTCTGAATAGTTTCTTATTACCATTGGGTGATGGACGTATTGAAAAATTGTACGTTTTTGAGAACTTAAAACGGGATATTTGCGAATATCATGTGTATCTTTTGTTGAGAGTTTCCGATATTTCGGCACTGTTGCAAGCGTCATGATCACGGATGAACTGTTCATCATGTAAGTAAGTATTGAAAAATTGTTATGAAGATATCTTTTACGTGAGTATGTTACAATGGTCAGCACTCGGAACCTCACGCTAATTTCGCTCTCCACCTGTGCCCTGTGCCAATTGTACGAACTTGTTCGGACTGTGGGATTCCCTGCCCGAGTCTGTATTTTCTGATAGCTATAGTCTGAGAGTCTTTAAGTCAATAGAGAATAGGTTACTTCTAGGTAAGTGTGCTTCATCTTCGACCACATCATCGCTTACCATTAGGTAAGGTGAACACCAATAAAAATATACGAAAATCTCTACAGGTATGGGTAGGGAAATTTATGTACTTGCGAAACTATTAGTATACATTTCTGCTGAATACAATTTATTATATACGATTCTGGGTGTATTAACTATTACATCCGCATCGTAGCAAAATCATTAGCGCAAAGTAAGTGAAAATATAAATCGTCTATTTGTGTGATAATGCCATATCTACTCAGCGTGTCAGTTTCGGTCCAGCTTTAGAATTCTTTTAAAATATTAAAAGGCACAGCAGTCTATTAAGAGATATTACAACGACTTTATAAAGCTAATTAATTAGAATAGGTTTGCATGTCAGTCATTTGATGATTACCTCTCGAAAAGAAAACCCTTTGTTTTTCTTATTCTTATTTGATAAGTACGCTTGGACTATAAGAGAGAAACATGAGTTTGTATCGAGGTTTCTTTCTTATCAGGATAGCCAGGAAACACCAGCCTCATCTAAATAACAGTGACCTAAAAGAAATTCTGTTTATCTATTTGTTACACTTTCACGTTTAAACCACTCAACAGATGTTGATGAAATTTGGTACAACGATAAATTCTTCTTTGTACCAAATTTCATCAACATCTGTTGAGTGGTTAGTTGGACCTTAGAGAAGGACAACAGATTCTTAAAAAAAAATTTGTCTGATAAAATGTTTTTTTCACGCGAGCGTTTAGTTTATGATTAGTTTATGAATCCTTTTTTGATTCGAATTTGACGCAAATAGGGTGAAATCTATTGTTTTAACCACATGAAAGCACAAAGGAGTACTTCCCTTATTATATATCCACCAAGCCAACAACAATACTAATATTGGCTCCACATATTAAGTTTGTCTATCTGTAATTCAACTCGAAGCTACTCCTTCTGGATCAATTCCGCTTTTTGAACGCCTTATTGGTCTCTTGAACGTAGGGCGTTGTAATTCGAATAAGCCTTTACAAAGTTATATCTGCCGTCCGTTTATTGCAAAATACACTTTATTGTTTAGGCTCAAAGGTTCATGTAGATGTTGGTTTTATCTTGGTATTCAAGCAAGGAGTTGTATTTTGTCAACAAGAGCCCGACAAGGCTGACATACCTATTTTAATATGTGTGGTGTAGTATGAGTGGATAACTGAAATCCTATTTATTTGTTTGGCGTGAACTTGAACGCTTTAAGAGATTTTTAAATAGATTATACTTTTTAATGTAGTGGAGAGCAGTGGTGGTCTATTGGTTACGGACCCGACTTGCGATTCGTAGGTTTGAACCTTGTCAGGCACAGTTCTTTATATAATCACCACCTCTCTCAAATCCCTTTTTTAACATCAACAAACAAAATTTACGAAGATACATAAATAATGAACAATAGGCAATCATATTATATTAATCATAGTTGTATTTTTATCCACAAAGCTCTTAACAAAAGTATACAGACAAAAATATTTACAATAGTAAAAAAGTTGAGCTAGTTTTTTAATTTTGCCCAGAACCAAAAGTTGGGCAAGACTAATTTAACATATGAACTCCTTCATGAACTACTGCAGTTAGTTATACAACAAAATAAGGTCTGTGTACATAAAGGTTCATGTACAAAGAGATCATGCTTATTCAATGCATTTAAGACCTTAGAAGAAGAAATAAAGAACTCCTCTGTACTAAATGCATTGAATCGGCGTGGATATTTGTGGATATTTATAGTATACGTATATTTATATAATAACGAGCTTTTGCCCGCGACTTCGTTCATATGGGAGGTTTTACCCACGTAAATCTCGATCTTGTAGGAATTCCAGGATTAAAAGGAGCCTATGTGTTATTATAGCATGTCACCTATCTATTTACCAAATTTCATTGTGATCCGTTCAGTAATTTTTGCGTGAAAAAGCAACAAACATACATACATCCTTTCAAACTTTCGCATTTATAATATTACTAGCTTTTGCCCGCGACTTAGTTCGCGTGGGAGGTTTTTTCCCCGCGTAATTCCCGATCCCGTGGGAATTCCGGGATAAAAACTATCCTATGTCCTTCCTAGTGTCCTAAACTATTCCCATGCCAAATTTCATTTAAATCATTTTAGCGGTTTAGGCGTGAACAGGTAATATACAGACAGACTGAGTTACTTTTAATTTATAATATTAGTATGGATAATGTTCTTACGTAAGTGAATTTTTATCCTGTGAGAATAAAATTTTTGAACCTAAACCTAAATCAGTAAAGGAAAACATCGTCTCAGACCAAAAATTGGAAGACGTGATATCTATCAATTCACACTGAGGCCGCGTGGTGGATACGGCCTATTATCTCTCATAGAGAAGAGGCCTCTGTTCTAGCAGTTGTAATATAATTGGCTGAATTATTAATGAAATGGAAAATGCTTAGTTCACCCCACCTAGTGATTTTTCTCTCAAACTTTACCCAGTAGCACTGTTGACCTGAAACTTTATACATAACTAATACTTTATACATCGTTAAAATGATTATCTTGGGAAAATTAATCCATTTTGGGAGAAAATTCATCATCACAAACAACTGAACTGTGTATCTGTAAGTCAATGCGAGATTCGATTTTGATTTGTAGGTAATCAAATTGGACTATATTAAAACAGAAACATTGTGGAAATTAATTATGCTATTTAAAAACAACTTTTTAACAAAAAATAGAACCGACTTCCATATAAAAACACTACAAAGGCAAAAATAACTTTAATTTCGGAAGGCGATGTCAAAAACGAAAATATATACAAAACTAAAGACACCGCCTTCCGAAGTTAAAGTTATTTTTGCCTTTGTAGTGTTTTCATCAGTTCAACTTCCCCAAATGGTACTTTTCGGAAGCAACTGCTCAAGGTACTATAAGAAATACCCAAAACGCTATAGGTGTGCCTATAATATTTGAAGAGTTCCCTCGATTTCTCCAGGATTCCATCATCAGATCCTGATTTCGTAACAATGGGACCAACTAGAAAGTATACCCATTCAAACGCAAAAAAAAAAAAAAATTCTAGACGAATTGTAAACCTCCTTTTTTTGAAGTCGGTTAAAAAGAGTAAACGTTTTCTGCCGATCTTTTTTCCATAGAAAACGCTAGTGGATACACGCTGAATACGGTTAGGCTGGGATCGGCATCCGAACATAATGTCTCCTATATCGTCAGTGCATTTTTCTTTAGACTGAATACCGACCCTCTTATTGCTGGGAGAAGCTAAGCAGATAATGATGATGTATGTGTCGACCTATAACCTCTTCTATTTTTTGTTAGAACTGCTATTTAAATCGGTTCAGCCGTTAAGAGATAAGCACGGATAAATATTGTGAAATAAATTGTTTTTATTTTAGTGTCGTGCTAGACACAGTTCAGACACAAATCACAGATAGCCACTTCAATTTTATTAATATGTTTGTTGTTTGTATGTAGCCTTTAAAACAAGAGTAAACAGGCATCTTTTGGGCTCGCTCCTTCCATCGTAGACCTCATCTAATGCTTACCGTCAGGTGTGACAGAAGTCAAGAACAGGCTCATTCATAATTTAAAAAAAGTAGGTATATTATTTATTTCAGGCAGCGGCGTCTCACATACTCTGCTACGAAATCGTCGATACACGACGCCCTTTGGCCTTCTTTGAGAGAATTCTCCAGTTAGAGGGTCGGATCTAGTACTTCGAACGATCGAATACACAATCGATAGATTAATCAGAGAACACTTAACAACAATTGTATATTCGACACTAATGATAACCCAATAAAGTGAAAAAATAAGCCCTGAAAGCACTTTGCTGTGAAAATTTTCCAGCACTTCGTGTTGAAATGCATTTACAGCATATGCCATGTCATGTCAATAGTATGGCGGCTGCCTTTAGACCAAAATTGTATTTTAACTGGCAGCTATTAAAGATACGGCTTTTAGAGTGATCTTTTTTGGGGCAATTTTTCAGTGGTGAAGCAAAAAGGATAGGTTTTGTGGTTGGCAAAGTTTCTCTTTAATGTTTCTGGTTCGTTCTTCTGCGCAACATTGCCTTTTAGACGTAACATATTTGATTCTTAAAAGTGTCGATTCTTTAACGTTCTAGTACATAAGAATGCAATACAATTCATAGCAACAATGCTTTTAATAACCACTACACTATTATTTTACACTCCTGAAACCCAAAATTTCAACTGACGACCTTCTCAACAAAGTTTGACGAGTTTCAGAAAAAATGGTTTAAACTTTCTAGATCCTTTTGCCAAGGGCGATAACACTCATGGATATTCTCTGCTCTCGACGTAGGCTAGAGGTTTGTTAGATTCTAACTGACTAAAACCACTACGTGTTTCCTCGCAGACTTACGCCGGGGGCTGTAGAAACACTGCAGTAGGTATTCTTTAACGCGGCTCTTAACACTAGTAACCTTATTCGATTGATTTTTTTTTTTTGTTATCAGTGGGAAGCCTTCAAAAGTTGCCTGGACTTTAGGGGAAAAGAACATTACCTCTTACTAAGAATATATCTTGAATTGTGAGTACATTTTTACAAATATTCAGACCCGAAACAACTAGTTGCAGGCCATACAAACATTTGTTCTAGTGCGGTACTCAAAACTGTGACACACAACGCAGCCTATTGTTCAATCACTGCGCCAACCGAATCGTCAAAAGAACTAAAAAAATTACAAAATTTTTAGCTCTTTTCCAATGATGTAACCCTCATTCTATACTTTCCTACCTCACCAAGCTGTAGCTCGTGCAAATTTTCGACGTTTCCAAGCTGTTGGTGCAAGATGCAGCTCCGCTAATACAATTTACTGAGGACGTCCCAGCAACGTCGCTAATCAGTTTAGACTCAACTTTAGGCACACCGCAAGAAAGCATGCAACTTTGCTGTCTTGAACCTGATAAATACTTGCAGAACTTGTTTCGTAATATCTTGTAGTACTTTAAATAAACTATGCCCCAGCAGACGCAAAACCATATTTCTTAGATGTCAAAAAGTGTTTACAGGATGGAATTTTCAAGTGGAACTTTTAAGAGATAGGTGGGGTTTTATGTTTGTGAGTAATCGGTCATTAGATTCCTGGGAGACTTTTGAAACTATCTGTCTTGTGGATCCTTAGAGTATTATGTACCTACAATATTGCTTTGGTATGTTTCGTTCTCGAATTTTCAAAGCATACAGCTTTTGTGTGTGTGAGTGTTAATGTTATTAAAAAAAATAATTAATATACTTGTGTCTGGAGTGGGTTCACAGCAATAGTTTTATGCGTGGGGTTCCAACTTGCGATCTCTCGATCACAAGGTCACATCCACGTTGCATCCGCATTACCGTTTCTGATTAGAGCAGGACTAATCTATACTATCTTTACTAATATTATAAAGCGGAAAAGTTTGTTTGTATGCTTGAACGCGCTAATCTTCGAAAGTACTGGGTGGATTTGGATAAAATTTGGTATGGAAGTAGCTTGAAGCTTGAGGAAGGTGGAAGGCTACTTTTTACGCGACTGCAAAAAAGGAGAGTTATGTTTTTACCGTGATAGTATACACGGGAGCGAAGCCCCGCGTGAGTACTAGTGTTAAATATTTGAACATTTCCACTGCGATTACAACAAGCATATTTAGCTTAGTCGGAGGGCTTAACAAGATTGCCAGTAATGTGAATTCCACCCACATTGCTAGTTTCTTATCCAGAAAAAAAAACTCCACAAATCATTCCTTCAGAATTATGATTGCAAAACTTAAGATTTTCAAAGAATCATAAATCAATCCAAATAAGTATAACGGCTATAAGTTAAGCAAACACAACTCAATATTTCATGTAGCCAAGAAGCTGCTTTACAATTTTAATGACCTACCAAATTTCGGTAATGGTTGGGTGGTCGATGCCACCTCATATATTATGAACGTTACTCGTATATCGGTGAAGTTGAAATACAAGTTGGGTCAACCTAATCTGTTACTGAAGTGTGAATGACAGTTGCAAATCTTTACTTTGATGTTCATATTCATATTCATATATTTATTTGCATTCTACAATGTTGTTTTAGATGTTACAATAATTGCTTAAAGCTAGGATACAATTATGGACCCCGAAGGGCAGCAAATCATAAAATTAGTTCAATTTACAATAATAATTAAAGATGTCAAAATATTCCTAAAACTTATCAAAAGAATAATAAAAATGTCAATAGATTATTAAAAAACTCGGTAGATCTAAAAATAATAATAATAGTGTCACAAAAAAAATCACAATACAAACCAGTCAAATTTTAAATGTTAATATGTCTAAGATTTACATTGAGATCAATGTCCATACTAATTAATGTATTATCGTATGTCAATTTATATGGTTGCCATTTAAATATTTGTTCAAAAATCATTCATTTCGCGAGAGACATGGTCTAATTGGAGTTACTATAAAGTAGTACTTTACACATCTCAACAATGAGATGGGGTTTGGTAGTGCTTTCAATTTATTTCTATGGAAAATGAACATAGCATACAATAAAAATTGGCCAAGTACGAGTCAGACTCGCCCATGAAGGGTTCCGTAGTAACTATAATAATATAATTATATTTATCTGACAAAAAAACCTTACAAATTTCTTAATACTAGCTTATTTACATTTTTTTACAATTACGCCAAATAACTTTGTTTTTCATAGTGTTTGTATGCATTACAAAGTTATATTTGCGGTTTTAGAAAATATGCTGTATCTCAAAAACTGTTGACCCAGTCTCGTTCGAACTAATTTAAGTTGAAGGTTTACATTAAGATCTACGGACATATTTTTTTTAGATTTGTTACTCCATTGTTATAGAAGTTAGAGGGGGACGGACACATTTTACCACTTTGCAAGCGTATATCTTTTTAACCGACTTCTTAAAAAGGAGGAGGTTCTCAATTCGGATGTTTGTATTTTTTTTTTATGTTTGTCCGCGCATAACTCCGTCGTTTTCCTACCGATTTGAATTTTTTTTATATTGTTAGAAAGGGTATACTTCCCAAATGGTCCCATGAAAATTTTATCGAAATCGGACAAGCCGTTTCTGAAAAATCAACAAAAGTCTAAAAAAATATTTACGTTGATGATCTTTTCGTTTACTCTGCATTGCGTTTTTTGTTCACGCATAACTCCGTCATTTACGAACCGATTTGGAAAATTCACTGACCCACTAAAAAGCACGAAAATAAAAACTTTTTTGTAAAAAATAAAACCGACTTCTATATCAAAACACTACAAAGCCAAAAATAATTTTAATTTCGGAAGGCGGTGTGAACAAAAAGAAAATACAAAACCAATAACACCGACTACCGAAAGTAAAATTATTTTTGGCTTTGTAGTGTTTTGATATAGAAGTCGGTTTTATTTTTTACAAAAAAGTTTTTTAAATGATTAACTTTATGAAAAAGTGGTTTTAGAAACCTCAACGTTATTTTTAACGAGCTGTCTATAGATACACACGCATAGGTCTCATGAAAAAAAAAAAAACATTTTTAGTTTTAGTTCCATGTATGGAGAGCCCCTTTATTTTAAATATATTTTAATTTTTTTCTTAAAATCGGAAAGCGGTTTACAAAATACATCTACCTACCAAGTTTCACATGTATAGTCCTAATAGTTTTGGAATAAAATGGCTGTGACATAAGGACGGACGGACAGACAGACAGACAGACATGATGAAACTGTAAGGGTTCCGTTTTTTGTCATTCAGCTACGGCTAAAAAGTACACATTTTATTTTGCTTTTTTATTGTTGATAGTATTGCGTTTGGCCACCATCTCATCTAGTCTTAAAGGATGATATTTAACAGTCTAAATATTTGACAGTCGTTTTGGGTAGTCAAACTTCATAAAATCTGAAACCAGACTGAACCAGGCAGTACCTACATCTACACGACACACACACGACACAACGAAATGATGTTAAAATGTCTAGTGTAAAGGCACGCATGGGAACATTTCAAATGTATAAGCAGTTATAAACAAAAAAGATTATGGTCAAACGCGAGCCTATTATGAATAAAAAACAATAAGTTTAGGATAACATTTCTCATAGGTAGGTACTTTAAAAAAAATATATGTGTGTTGAAACTATTACTTTAATTTTATTCGGAAACTCTTTCAAACCACTCCCTTGAAACCAATCAAACGAAACTGTTTAAAAACTTAGTACCTATTCTACCCTCTGGTCTGTATCTACAGAGTTACCCGCATTAACGTGCAAGCTTGGCAGCCCAACCTCCTGTCATTGGCTCTCAGCCAGTGAAATCTGTTCGCGGTTCATGCGACCCTGGTACATTTTTATACATTTCCATATTAAAAATAAATTTTATTACTTAAATACATATGTATGTTGTGGTATCCTAAAGTAGGACTTACAATTTAGTGGTTGAATTTTGCTTGTATTTTTAGCTAAAAATGGATTTTGTTAAGTAAATAAACAATGTAGACGTACCTTCTGTCTAGACAAAACATGATATATTATCATATATTGCATGTTTTTCAATACACTGCTTTGTGTAGGATTCGGCGTTCTTTTTGCTTATATTAGTAACTTATACATAGGTGTATACGAGTATGTGTACAAAGTCAGTCTGTGAAATACTTCTACGATTAACATTCTCGACCTTGGATGGTACAAATATCATTTGGCATTTCATAATGAAATACACCTTATTAGATGAAATTGTGGTGCATTTTAGAACACAATATTATTCATTTTTATAATATGTGATGCTTGAGAGTGTCGCCATTCTAAAGATCAGTCAAAATATACCAAAAACTAAAAAGATAAAAAGTGGAATTCCCTGCCGGAGTATGTTTCCTGATAGCTATAACCTTTAGTCTTTAAGACTAGATTGAATAGAATAGTTCACCTTCAACCACATCATCGCTTACCATCAGATGAGATGGTGGTTACAAACAAACCAATCATAAAAAAAATGGTAGGTATTTTTTAGGCAGTGTATTTTTATCGATACCAGATGTCCGCAAATGATGAAGGTGCTGTGTATAATGTAGGTATGTCACATATCCTAAAATGATCAAGCGTTGTTGTTGATTATTATTTCTTAACGATTTAAAAAGGTTAAATTACTTTCATATAATCCCAAATTTAACATTAAAAACTAAAATAAAAATATCCCATATTCTACATAGAGTTGCAAAACTTCAACAGAATGTCACATCGAGAAGCAACAAAACCATCAGTAAGTCTTAATTCTTTCCCCGATATTACCGCCCCGGGGCCACTTTTCTAAGACCAATAAATATAATAGCATCGGATATCCCGCGAAATAAAAAGCAATCAGTCGAGTTCCATTTCGTTCAATATTTTGTATCGGACTTAAATTTTCTGGCTACGAAGTTCGATTTATTTGGGACCAGAGGCCGATTTGGTTTTGGGCGAAAGATTTCGGGTTAGTTAACTAGTTCGAGTTTTTATTGTTATGGCTCAAAGATATTGGAAGAAATAAAAAGGAGTTTCTATCAAAGGAATGCGTATAAGCACATAAAACTTGTTTGTGTAATGTGATCATCTTTTTGTATTAATGATAGGCTTGCGTTTAACCACCGGCTCACCTGATGGTAAGTGATAATGCAGTCGAAAATGAAGAACGCTTACCCAGAAGTAACCTATTCACTCTTGTCTTAAAGACCCCCAGGTCTTAGCCATCAGGAAACACAGACTCCGGCAGGGAACTCCAGTAGGTACTTAGCTGTACGCATAATAAAAGTAGGTACTCCAAAAACGTTTGTGTGTATGCGTGGGATGTCCACCATGTATTGATGGTGCATCACCGCTCGTGTTATTGTCCGATGATGGAACGGGCCTGATGCTAACTTTTTCTAAACCATGCTGGGAAAGGTTTCCAATCACACAACACAACACAATCAACACCAGGGTGATTTTATTCAGTGCGAGTCTAAATGACCTCTGCGGTCACCCTACGGCGGAGGACATCCAAAAGGATTTTCACCTCCAGGAGAAAAAATGTTTCCAATCTAACCGGAGACAACCGAGTGCTAGCATATCAACAAAGAGCGACGGCGCATTTGACCTCCATAGTCATTAGATTATGAAGGTCCGATACGCAGTCACTGAACTAACATGTTACCTTTTGGCAACACTGGAGTCGGATGTTCTGGCCTCTGAGTACAGGTAGCGGCTATCCAAGATTTACACGGTGGTCACCGTTCTTTTCGAACCTGGGAGGAACCTTTGTACATATCGACGATTAAAAGGAGGGTATTAAAGTAGGGTATAAGCGACATTTTGGACTGGTATTGTTTTGAAAGCCGACTATTTCTTGTATTCTATTATCTTTTATTTTGTCATATTTCCCGATTGGACAATTAAAAACTGTTTCAGTTTTCACGATGTTTTAATAAAAAAATACATCAGTTTTTCTAAAATTCTAAACTTTGAACGGCTCTCCTGAACATTTCTTTTTTTGTCGCTTATACCTTATTTCCTTTTAACCGTCGATATGATAACACGTTCGCTGACAGTGAGCACTTACCCTGACACCATATTACGACAGTAGAATTTTCCACGACGTACTCTTAAAAATAAGTGGCCCGTCCCTCGACGTACTGTCATAACGCACTATTTTAATTTCCCGTCTAACGACGTACTGTCAACGAACGTGTTAAGTTGGTCTAGACAACCTTTCACGGCAGTCGGCACCGAACTCGGCAATAACTTTTTAACCTTGTTAATTGATCCGCTTGTAGCCATCAGCTCGTGTTTGTAACATGTATCCTTATGGGCTTGGGAATGTTTAAGAAAGCTCTCATGAACATTAAAATGTTTAGAACCGTCACATGCACGCCAAGGAGCTCATAAATATGTTCTTAATGAAACGATGCGAATGTATTATGTAAAACCACTGTACCTATTTAGCAAATCAATGTACAATTTTTTGGAGAATAAACTTATATTTATTACTTAAGTTTTGATTGTACCTAGATATTACGAAAGATGTTAAATAATACAATTCATATTAAATTGTTGCTATAAAAATATTGTATTCTCCACAGAAGTTAACGCCAAAATATCAAGACGGTATTTAAGACACATAAATGATATTATTTTGAAAATTTGTTATTTTTTTTTTATTGATAATAGGCTCGCGTTTGACCACCATCTTACCTGATGGTAAGTGATGTTGTGGTCGAAGATGGAGTACACTTGCCTAGAAGTAACCTTTTCACTCTTGACTTAAAGACTTCCAGGTTATAGCGATCAGGAAACACAGACTCGGGCAGGGAATTCCACTCCTTAGCCGTACGCACAATGAAAGTATTCCCAAAACGTTTTGTGCGTATGGGTGGGATGTCCACCATGTAACGATGGCGCATCGCCGTTTGTCTTGTAGTCCGATGATGGAACGGGCTTGGCGGAATTAGATTGTGTAATTCCATCGCACACTCCCCGAAATGTAACCGATAGAAAACCGATAGACTTGCAACTCGTCGTAGTCGATATTATTTTCACTTTTAAGTTATAATCCCGACTTATAAGTTGTAGATCGTAGGTTTGAGCCTAAATAAGTCTGTACCTTAGTGTGCTTTACTGTGAAGGAAAAAGATTATAACGAAACGGGCATAAATGATTGTCCATGGACTAAAAATTCGAAAATATGTGGCATCCATGAACCCGCATTAGGTTCTCATGCACCCACTTTTTATTAACAAACATTAAAACTGTTCACCAAAACGGTCATACGCCAGTGATCACGTAGGTAGGTAGGTACTCCAGACGTGGATATATTGCATGCCAAGCCTTCATCACAATGACTAGCCTCTTAGTCTCCGAGGCACAGAGGCGTGAGAAGTAAATATGTATTCATTTGTTTTTCTTTTAGGCAGTACTTTATGGATACCTAGTTTTGTGTTGGAGAATTATACATATAGGTACTTTATACATATAAATAAAATCAAAGAATTTGTCTGTGATTTCAAAATAGTGCATCCGGTAATAGTTAATTACTCGAAATTAATCCTGTTTAAGTTATTGTCTGTAATTCTATGTCTGTTTTTGTTTTTCCGAACCTAATTTATAGGCAAATTTTAATTCCGGTAATCCCATTGGATCTGTAAATACGCGTGAACAATCGCCGAAGTCACGGGCATGGCTAGTTCTTAAATAATAATAATCCTAAACAAAAAGTACTAGGTTATGGTTTATAAATTATTAAGTTGTATGTATAACAGTTTCAGCTGTCGAAACTTCTGGCTCCTAAACGAGACAAGAAGCCTGTATTGTAGAAATATAATAAAGCTAAAAAATATCATTCTACACCATTTAGGAAACACTGGCCGCAAAGTTGAAATTGAAGAAAAAGGAAATCACTAGTAAAAGTTTTATTTTAGCTATAATGTTTTTTAACCAGTTTGCAAACAAAAACATTTCATTTCATAATCCAGTTTTTACCATCTCCGGTTGTACAAAACAGACCACTTTGAAAGTAAACATACACTCCGCGAGGCAAACTTTTTAAAACTTGAAACATTTCACTGCCGTTCCTGACAAATACTATAGAAGCTTCTAAATTAAGTTACAGCTTCGCCCAAGTGTATAACCAGTGTAGGATTACTATGTCAGTTCTCTCATAGACTAATGCATTTCTTTTACTTGGAAGAACGAAACTAACATTAAAAGGTTGCGACAACTGCTGGTTACGCGACAGGCTAGAATTTTAGTAGTATTTTCCGGGTGGAAGGGTTTTTGACAGTGTTTGGGATACTTTTGTGTTGAAGGACATTTGATGGTTATAGTCCCAACTTACTTTAGGTTATGGGTTTGAACCCAGGTAATTCCATTACTTTGGTTTGCTCTACATTTTTACCGCTGCTCTTAGAACCGTGACGCAAATTATGGTCCTGACCTACCGCATGACGCAGGTCCTCACCGGACATGGAAGTTTCGGGAGGTACCTGTGTCTGATGGGAAAGGAGGAAACGCCTGGGTGTCACCACTGCGAGGGTCGCCCTGAGGACACCGTAGAGCACACGGTGCAAGACTGCCCCGCCTGGGCCGAGCACCAACGTGTCCTCACGGCGGCGATAGGCGGAGACCTCTCGCGCCCGGCATTGGTCGAGGCCATGCTGCGGGGCGAGAGGGAGTGGGAAGCGGTCGCCTCCTTCTGCGAAGCAGTCATGCTTGCGCAGGAGGAGGCGGGCCGCGTGAGGGAGAGGATGGCGTCCTCCCTCCAGCCCAGCCGCAGTGGTAGACGCCCACGGCGTCGGACGTCAGCCGACGATCTCCGGCCACCGTAGGCGCGGGCATGCGGACAGCGAGTAAAGGGCAACTCGCTGTCCGACCATGGACCATGCCCGGGTCGACGGCGCGTTGTGTTCCACGCGCGCCTCAAAGAGCGTCAGCAATATGACGAGGCCCCCCCGTAGAGGGCTGAAGCCTGCCGGGGTCGTGGGACTCATCCCATTACCGTGACCCCGGTACGTAACGGGTTATTGAAGGAACACCGTGGATTTTAGTCAGTAAAAGTCTGACAGTCCCTCCCACGCTGCCCGGGGTGGGAGGACTTATTTGATAATTATACCACGATAAAAAAAAAAGCTGGCTGATATAGTTATGTATATAATGTATGCATGCTGTTTCAATTTGTAATGGCATGAAATATGTCCATATAGTTTTAAGAACTACAATTCTCAAATAAAATAATAAGTATTTTCTTCAATTTTATGTTTTTAAGTCATTGATATACTAAAAAAGTATATCAATGTTTTAAGTATTAACAGAACATTGAATTTCTCTTTTGCTAGAAAATCGAACTGCAGCGCGCTCAATTGTCAAAATAGGAATACTCTATGAAAATTAAAACTTTGTAGGATATACGTAATAGATTTTGTTAAGATAAAATGTAGTACTTAAACTTACTTTATTATAAGTACTAACTTATAACAAAGTAAGTTTTTCCGATCCAATATTGACATGTTTGCTCGAGCTAGATGGGAAAATTCGAAATGCTAACACGAAATTTTTATTTCCTGAATTTTGTGTAGCTGACAAAATTTACTGATATTAGCTAAAACTTGGTAAAGTGAAAATACAAAGTGTTAATACTTTGTATTTAGTCCAGTAAGTAAGTTTTCCTTGTACGCTCTTAGCTTCTTTTTATTTTTCGGCAGTTTATGTACTTATTATATTTGGTTCTAAAAAAAATAAACTTTGAGTTATTTTTTTATTCTGAGAGCCTTTATTGAGTTGCAATACCAGTTTAGATTGAAAACTAACCTCAACAGTGATAGTGTTGTGGCCTACCAAATGCGGATAAAATATATATTTTCAGAGAACATGAAACCATTGCCACCGACCGACGATTTTAATTGCAGACCAGTTCATTTTAGACTCTATTACATCTTTGTTTGTCTAGTACACTGGGATAGATATAGAGATTTAAAAACTAAACGATAATTCGTTAATTAGGTTTAAATTTATATAATCAGCACCGCCATGGGTTACTTTTGGATACCAAGTTTGGACGCAGCTTAGGAGAATATCACTGGTCGATTCAAGCCTTGAACATCGGCGACGAGTTGCAAGTCTATCGGTTACATTTCGGGAAGTGTGCGATGGAATTGCACAAACCAATTCCTCTCAACTCGTTCCATCATCGGTCAACAAGACGAACGGCGATGCACCATTATTACATGGTGGACATCCAACCCATACGCACAAACGTTTTGGGAATACTTTAATTGAGCCTACAGCTCAGAAGTGAAATTCCTTGCTGAAGTCTGTGTTCTTGATAGCTATGACCTGAGGGTCTTTAAGTCAAGAATCAGAATCAGAATCAGAATATTTATTTGTGAAACATAGGTAATATAAAGGTCTTTGGTATACATAAATATTTGAGCACTACCCAACTAGCACAAATGGGCTGCATTAGGGCTTTGGAGCGTATCCGATTATTACTTATGGTAATAGACGTAAGCGCTAGAGCGTCTACTACAGGCTTAAAGCAGCCGCTTTAGCGCTATTTGGGCGCCATTTTATGCAACCTAAAGTTCCATTTAATCTGCACAACGGTTGCATAAAGGTTCCTTAATAGCTATAACGATTTATTAACGCTATACTAAAGCTCTCGTAGCGCTACTTTTGAATGATTTTGAACTACTTTGAACGAATGAATTGATTATAGTTCTTTATTGTATATCTTTAGCTGACATTATTTGTAATATTTTGGTAAAGTGTTTTCTTCGCCATCATGAAAATAAAACAAAAAGAAGTAAAAGTTTGTATTCTGTATTAGCAAGATATATAAAGATACTTAAAACGCTGTCCAGTTTACTGTAAATATATAAGATAATTTTCGAGTAATTTTAACGCGCTTTTATGATATTTAAAAAATTAACAAAATATATGTGATATTTTTTATTTGTTATACAGAATAAATTTTATTTCCGTATTTTTACGTGTCGATAACTTACTATTCGCAAGTGGCCGATTGTTTACCGGTACATTTAATGCACATTTAACTGAAAAACCAATGTATATCAACTCAATTTTGCAAGTGAATTATAAGTTTTCTTAAAAAATCATGGCGTCATTGTAATGTAGTCATAACCTGCAGTTTTAGCTCTAATAACTCCCTTTTGAGAATCATAGCGCTATATTTTCACCCTTCTAACGCTTCCAGTGATTTTTGTTCCCCTAGTGCAACTCACAGCCACAAAAAGCTCCTATTTTTCTGTTTTTGAGGTTATAAGATCTAGTTACGTACTTATTCGTTTAGCATCCATTTATATTAAATGTTTTATGATAGTTACAAAAGCGGCTGTAAAATGGCGAATGGATTGAGCCTGCAAGGAATGACTATTGCTACTAAAGGCATTAGTTACACTGATGAATTTTTTGTAACTATAGTATGCATAAGAGTTTCTATTATTTCTATAATGAAACGTATAGTAGTATAATAGTGGTTACTAACTATAACCTATAAAAGTTACAATGGAAACCACTGTGCAGCTAGTGGAAGAATGACCTTCGTAACTCTCATATAAAGGTGTAAGTGGTAAATGAGTTCTACCGTGGACTACTGTGAAGGCTAGGGTAGTATTTGATTCAGCTTATAGCACCTTAAGTAACTTTTATAGCTATAGACGTTTACGGATGCAGATATGCAACTTTGAACTGCTTTTTGAACCCTTAAACCGCTATTTTACAGCCCAAAGTAACAAAATAGGCTGCTATTTCCACTAATGTGCTCGTTGGGTATGTTTTGCCGTGAAGGCGTACAAATTGAGTATGGAACGTAATTCAAAATATGTACTTAAAAATCTAAACAAAAAACTAACAAAAAGAAAAAAGAAATACTTACAAAATTAACAACATACTATTTTAAGCTAAATTAAAAAAATAAACAAAATCAACAATAGAAAAATAAAAAATTAAAACAAAGAGAGACAATCTACTTGAAACATTACAATTAAAAATTATCATTAATAAAATCTTCAACATTATAATAACATTTATCTATTAATAGCGAGTAGAGACATTTCTTAAATTTTAATAATGACATATTTTTTATTACATCAGGAATTTTATTATAAATTTTCGGAGCCATGCCAAAAAAACTTTTTTTCAACATAAGAGTGAATAGGTTAGTTCTAGGCAAGCGTGCTTCATCTTCGACCGCATCATCGCTTACCATCAGGTGAGATGGTGGTCAAACGCGTGCCTATAAACAATAAATATAAAAATTATCATGAAATTATAGTCCCTACGAACTACGGCACTAATAGACTCTGGCATTTTCTAGAGCAAAATATCCAGTCACACTATAGGTAAACATTATAGTTATCTCCATACCACTTTCCTAACTATGTTGACTTTAGCTTTCAGTTAAACCTGATAAAGCTGAGTACCGGTATTCTACAATTCTACACGAAGCTACTGTCAATCCAGTTATGAATACTATAAGCCGTGGCAAAACTGGTGGCAGATTTTCTAGTAGGTATCTGCCTATCAGTAATAAAAAATAAAATAAAATAGTTTATTTCTCACCACAAAGTTACAAGTTGTAGGAACATAATTATTATTTACAAAATGTGGTGGTTCACATGAAATTTTTGACCCTATCCCCTAAACTAGGTGGTATGCCTGTATCTCAATACCTGTATCTCAGGGGGTAGCGTTCAGCCATACGTTATACAAGTTGAAAGTTATCGAGTGCCACTACTATCTACGAGATTAGCGATTTTATATCTATGAAAGTGGAGAGTAAAAAAGTAGGTATGTTATGTGAGCTGTATGATGTAGAGTAATGACTATTAACCACGTACAAATAGGTAACAGATGGGACCAAATCAAATGTGCTTAAAGACCTTGGTTAGTGTTACTCATTATAAAGATATTATAATCACGTAATAGCAGAGCCATATTTTTTTTTTCAATCCTCTATTATCGTTTTTGCATTTACAAACATTCATATTTACTTGAACAAACACCCAGACGCAGAACAAAAATAATATTTCTAGGACAAACAATACTTAATTACGTACGTTGCGGGAATCAAACCTGTGACAAACAGCGCAGCAGCCAGTCGCACAACCGCTGTGCCAACTTTAACGTCTAATTAGATAATATAATATTATAATAATCTTTATTTCACTAAAAATGTCTTTTTAGTGAAATAAAGATTATTATTTATATTTGTATTTATTATTTATATTGTTAAGATTTTCATCTTAACAATATAAATAATAAATACCAAATACGGAATACAGATAGATAGATAGATAGAATATAATTTATTGTACACCAAAATTTAAACACACCTATTTAACATTATTTCTTAATTCTATGGTTACAATGGTGGTCTTAGCGCTAAAAGCGATATCTAATTATGTGCTTTAAAATTATCCTTAGCTCTCAAACTACAAAAATACATCGTAACCCAGTACTATGTAGTACAAACGCCATTTGTCAACCAGAGAATTTTTCATCGCTAGCTCCGGACACTGCGACACAATAAAAACGGTAATGGAAATATCAAGTTACCGCTTGCGATGGAGACGAATTGATTTCACAAATCAAATAACTGCCGTGCAGCCTTTGACCTAGCTCTGTTGTAAGCAATGGTATATTCACGGGTGCTCTGCTATAGAAGTAGGCAGGAATAAGTAGAAAAAATGGTGTTTAGTTGTAGTATATTTTGTTGCATTATCACATGGATATTGCGATCAATTTGATTCAAAAATCTTTGATAATTGAAGTAGAGACTCTGTTTTATTACGAAATTCTTATGTAATGTAAGTTGTGTTGTAACCTTCCATAGAGACGAGGTTTGTGTCCCTGCAGTGAGCGGATATAGGCTGATAAGTGATTATGTTCTTGTGTATATTGTGTTGTTTTATGATTAAAATGGTGGGTAAAACACACATTGGTTTTTGACGTGACAACGTCTTATAATTCGATGAAGCTGGCTGCACGCACGAAAATACATGACTCATGCGGCGTTACCTCGCTCTGAGGCGTTCCATTTAAGGCTTGAAGTGCAAGATATGTTCAGTGATATACAGTCCAATATTCGTGCTTTCATCATTAAAATAAATAGTATCGGTCCGCTAGTGCAGCGATTGTAGGTTATGCTATAATTGACAAAACTATAACAATAAGTTAACAGAACTATTTCACGATGAGTAAAAAATCAACTGCTTTACGATTGAAATAAATAATCAAAATCGCATAATTGTATTTATGCGTACAAATAAATGTAACTTGATGAATTCAATAGTGATTTCCATTTACCTCCTTCTCTATATCCATACAGAATATCTATCAAAGAAATAAAATTAAAATTTTCGTTTGAAAAATGCAACCATTCCATCAGTATTTTCTAATGACGTTGTCACGTTCAACTATCGTCAGTAAACCGACTTTACAGACAACCGATTTTTTTTAAGCAGTGAAATGTAAGCAGTATAAAATGTTAACCAAATACAAAATTCAGGAAGCTATTCCAAATTACGTAGCTTGACCCAGTAGAATCGGTTGGTACATTTTGAAAGAAGATTTATGTTTTTTAATTCAACCTTTAAAACAAGAGTGAACAGACATCTTCTGGGCTCGCTCGCATGTTTTTCTTAACTTTTACTTATTCTTTCAAATATTATCTTCATGTCCAACAAAACATAAAACTTCTACTATTATTCTACTACAGAAGTGTCATAACATATTTCACATTCAATATTGTATGCTATAAGCCACTAGCGTCTTCTCAATTCGACTTGACGCTTCCCGAGAGACTGCCACTGTCAATATCAATGATAAACTATTGAATAATAACACGATATAAGACATTTTATAGTTTTAATGTTTCAAGACGGGATGTTAAGCTGAAAGCGTTGGTTGACGGAATCCAATCTGTGAGCTTGCCTGTTAAGTGTATGGTAGCTATGAATTTGTGTTTTGAAAGATAGTTTATGGTAATATTTCGAAAATTGAATTTTTGAAAATGATATTTATTTAGTAATTTTATAAAAAATAGCACTTTTACACGTCATTTTTTTATATTGTGTATTGAAATTAGATGAGACATAATTTAATTATTAATGAATTGAGGCGTCTTGTCGTCCTAACCGCTTCTCACCTCTCATTTATTGTGCGCAAACCTAAGGTGTGAAACTTTCTACTGACTTCGGAGTTCCACCCACCACATATAACCCGTCAGCCTTTAAAACAAGATTGAACAGGAATCTTCTGGGCTCGCTCGTTCCATCGTAGACCTCATTTATCGCTTAGCATTAGGCGTTATCGAGGTCAAAAACGGTCAGATCCGTATTAATATTTTTTTATTATTATTTGGTAGCTTTATTTTAATAGACAGCGTTGTCCAATATGGACAGTCACACGTTTGCGAGCGCCGTGTAAATACCCAATAAAAAGAAAATTGATCTCGATCTGAAGTTGGCTTTTGCGCTGTAGCAAGCTCCTTAAATCTTTTTGGGAAACACAGTCCTCGAACAGGTGGTATAAAAGAGGAAAATCTCAAGAAACAAAGACTAATTTGTTTATATTAAAAACATATAGCTGACGAGTAAAGATGTAATACTGCGTTACATACGAGTTTTTTTGTTTTTCTGGGTGGGAAAATCATCAAATGACTTCTCCCACTGTGGGTGTAACAGAAGGGTGTGTCAGACTTCTACTGACTAAAAACACACCGTGTTCCTTCAGTTGCCCTTGCGTTCCAAGGCCGCAGTATCTTGTTAGAACATTACCGCAACCCTCGCTGAGACTCGTATATAGCACGGGTGGCCAACCGGTCGATCGCGACTATTAGTCCAGTTGATCGTGGCAAGGCAAAAAATTAATATAAACACGTAGAACAGTCTGCACAACGTAATCACAGCTGCTGCACTTATCAACTTGTAACATTTTTCAATCGTCGTTCCATCACGTTATTTATCCTCTGTTACAAAGACGAAGCTTTGCCAGACTTCATTTAATAATTCGTTAAAAGCTCTCCAAAGACGGCTCTTTTAACAGCAATTAAATGATCAGGGACCAGATTTGGCATTGCACACTGACGTAAGGTGGTTGAGTCGAAGCAAGTTTTTGCAAATATTTCGAGATCTATGGAAGAAATCAGAACATTTCTTAAAGAGTGATGATTATCAGCAATTGCGTGATTTAGACCGGCAATATGTTTTAGCATATTTAGCAGATTTTACTGGAAAGACAAAAAATCCGAAAATAAAAGGCAAGAATAAAACAATAATAGAAATGATGAGTTCTATTACTTCTGTTGCAGAATTTCAAAGTCAAACAGCGTCTATGATAGTTGACATCGGAAAGAAAAAACAATTTGTGAATATCAAGGATCATTAGATGATGATGACACATCATCGCTTAACGTCAGGTGAGATGGTGGTCAAACGAAATCCTATCCCAATAAAAAAAAATAAGACACTCAGACGCAAGATTTCAATAAGTATGTAATTGGTAGATCGCATAAGGTTTCGTCAGTAAACAGAGTAGATCTTGGGCCCAATCAAGTTGGCCAGCCCTGGTATATAGCCTCAATACAGTCTTTAGGATAGGTTTTTAGGAACAGTTGGATCCAACAGAAAGATTCGCTGTGTTGTTTGGGGTATATCTTATAAGAAAAAGAAACTTAGGATGGAGAGGATGATGGAGGAAGTATGTACCTTACATCTTTATCCTTATACTTGTTTCGAAACAATTTGCAATTAAGGAAATTAAGAATTTTGTCTTTCTATTTTTTGGCCAAAGATTAGCTATGTAAACTCCGTTCGCTGATGCAGAAATAAGATCATGAAGTATACAGGTGAGAGAGCATACAGATCAATAAAGGGTGGCCCATTTTTATGGAATCACACTGCACAATATATACAGTTGAGATCTGAGCAGTCTGTGAAACCCATTAAGTCTTTCAACTATACTTCAATGCAGTTATACAGAATGGAATCAGGCGTTACTTTGAGGAAGTACATACCAAACTAATACTTCAGAACAAAATATATCTAGTGTTAATTCCGCTCTAATTAGATGATCAATTTTGCATGCAGTATGCAGCACCACCCTCCCCTCCCGCAAATATATGAGATGCAATAAAAACATACCACATACTAACAAACCACACTCAGGGTTGCCAGATGCCGAATTTTTTATCTCGTACTAGGGCTGTCAAATATCTTGTACTTTCAATACAAAATCTCGTAATAGTATACATTTTAAAAATCTCAGACCTTAATTTAGGTACACTATGTACTATAACTAGCTAGCCTGGCGTAGGAATATTCCTTAAGTTTGGGACCGCCAAATGAAAAAACTTTACTCTAGGTGATTCATATTTTTTTAATTATTTTACCAAAAACTTCAAAAAATAAAACAAATTATTTATTATAGTAAGGAATCTTGTAGGTACTTGCTACTAGTACATATGTGTAGTATAATACATCTAGCGGGGTTTCCCCGGTTAACGAGTAAAGATACATTTAGTGATGAGTTTTTATTTTATTTTCGATTATAGGTTTGCGTTTGACCACCATCTCTCCTGATGGTAAGTGATGATGTGGTCGAAGTTGGAGCACGCTTGCCTAGAAGAAACCTATTCACTCTTGACTTAGAGACCCCCAGGTTAGAGCTATTTTAAAGGTATGTTGTTCTAAAGTATTCGTTTTAAATGTAGTTAAACAAACCACACCTAAGTAATACGAACTTAATTATTACTGTAATCATGGTTCCTCTACAAAGTAACCAGCTAATGTTTGACAGTGTATCGGTGACGTTAACGAGCTCTGAATACGTCTGCAAAGTAATGGAATATAAGCTTTATGGAGTGGTAGTAAGAAATAATCTCATTCACACGTAATGGGCTTCTGTAGGAAAATATCAGCGTATGTGTTGAAGAATTTTGAATGGAAAAGTGAGATGGTTTACCTTGATACTGATACTGACATACAGAGCATATTGATCGGTATCTACTTTTATAAAAAAAAATACTAATCACGATATTTGAATTAAAAGGATTATGAAGACGTTAATGTTGTTTTTATTCATTTATTTATTAATGTAGGTACACACAAGTCACTTACAAAAGAAAATATACTAAATACAAGCAAAACAGGAAAAAAGCTGCATATTTCATTCAAAAACCCTTCCAGCAGACCTACGACAGGAGAGTTGGATAAAAAGCTCGTTCCATCATCGGACTACAAGACAAACGGCGATGCGCCATCGGTACATGGTGGACATCCCACCCATACGCATGAAACGTTTTGGGAATACTTTCATTGTACGTACGGCTAAAGAGTGGAATTCCCTGCCGGAGTCTGTGTTTCCTGATCGCTATAACCTGGGAGTCTTTAGGTCAAGAGTGAATAGGTTACTTCTAGGCAAGCGTGCTCCATCTTCGACCACATCATCACTTACCATCAGGTGAGATGGTGGTCAAACGCAAGCCTATTATCAATAAAAAAAAAACGGTAGACACAGCTTTTGGAATTTCTTTTCAATATAAGCCACAACAATAGAAATATAGAATTTAAAACAGGATAGGATAGAAAACAGGACTGAAATCAAATTAAATCACAATAAACTATTTAAAGACTTAATTAAATATAAAATAAATTCCGAATATAATAAATTATATTAAAATTAATCGGGACTTGAAAAGTGATATTGATGATTCCGTAAGGGTAGCTAGGTAAGTTTTAATCAGGATAATAATAATAATAATAATAATAATTAAGCTTTATTTATTCCACACAATATTACATTACAAGTCAGAACAAGAATACATTATAAAATTGATTTAAATTATGACAATAATAATTGCAATTGCTGAGTAAATTAAATATAAAATTGGTTAATAAATGTTATAAATTAAACTATTAAATTAAATTAAATTAAACTATACATAGCAATGAATGATTTAAAAAATAAATAAATAAATAATCTTACAGTTACCTACTAGTTCCTACTTAATATTAATAATTATATTTCATTTTAGTGTGGACCCCCTTCGGGTAAAAGCCTCCTCCAAAGAATCCCACGATTTCCTGTCTAAGGCAGTAACAGCCCAGTCGCGCCCGGCATTTTCCACGATCTCATCTTGCCAACGAGCGCATGGCCGGCCTCTGCTTCTGGAACCGTTAGGACCATACCAGTTTGTTGTCCTAATAGTCCATCTGTCATCAGAATATCTTGCAACGTGCCCGGCCCATCTCCATTTAAGGCTTTGTGAAAAAGTGAGAGCATCAGTGACTTTAGTCTTCCTGCGAATGTCAGAGCTTCTTATTCTGTCAGACAGTTTTATATTTAAGCAGCTTCTCTCCATAGCTCTTTGCGTTGCTTGGATCTTCTTTCTCGCCTTTGTATCAAATATCCAGGTCTGGCAGCTATAGGTAAGACATGGTAATATTGCAGAATCTAGTACTGTCTTTTTCATTTCTATGGGAAGTTTTGATTTAAATATCTCTTTATGAGCCCAGTATTTTTTCCAGGTTAGAGCTATTCTGCGGTTTATTTCTTCTAAATTTCTGTTTTTCTTAAATGAGATTTGTTTACCTAAATATATGTAGTCATTGACATATTCGAGCGGCATGTCTTTAACTAAGATAGGCATTGTACTGCTGTTTGTCATGACCTTTGTTTTACTAAGGTTCATCTCAAAACCCACAGATTCGCTCACTGCTTGTAGCTCATTTACCATAGCATTCAGTTCCTTGGAATTTTCAGCCAGTATGACAATATCGTCCGCAAAACGCAGGTGGCTTAGATAGTTTCCATTAATATTAATGCCTTTCTTTGACCAAGGAAGGTCTGCCATTATGTTCTGTAAAACAGAAATAAATAATTTTGGAGAGATAGGATCACCTTGTCGGACTCCTCTTCTGATGTTGATTTCAGGACCGACTCTATCCAGCTTAACCCGACTAGTACTTTTAGAATATATATTTTTAATTATGTTTATATATTTTAAATTTATATTTTGATTGTGTAGAGCTTCCCATATACTTTTGTGCGAGATAGAGTCAAACGCTTTTTTGTAATCTATAAACGCTATGTAGAGTGGTTTTCGGTATTCTAGATATTTCTGTATGACTTAATCGACGGTATGGATATGGTCGGTAGTGCTGTATCCCTTTCTGAAGCCAGCTTGTTCTGTCGGTTGGAATGAGTCTATTCCAGGAGATATTCTGTCGAGTAGGCATGATGCGAATAACTTGTAGAGACAGGGCATAAGGCTAATCGGGCGGTAATTACCTATATCTGCCGGGTCGCCTTTTTTATAAATTAATATAATATCGGATTCACTCCATTGTTGGGGCACCACTTCTTCATCTAAGATCTTATTGAAAGCTATTGTTAGAGGTGATAATAGTAGAGTTTTAGCGTGCACAATGCATTCATTGACAATTCCATCCGGCCCTGGACTTTTCTCTCCTTTTAATTTCAGTATATGTTGGAGAATTTCCTGTTCATCAAACATTTTTACAGTTGACGTATTTTTCGGTTGATTGTTTTCTTTGTGTTGTATCGAGTTAGGTTGGCTATATAAGCTTTTATAGAAGTCTGTAGCTATACCTAAAATTTTGCTGCGAGATTTGCTATTTGTTGAGTCGCTTTTTAGAGATGGGATCCAGGTCTTCGTTTTATCTAGCTCTCTGAACGCTTTTTTAGCAGATCTTGATGTCTCTATGTGCTTTTTTAAGGTATCTATTCTGTGTGATTCATAACATTTTTTTATTTCTTTATTTGTCTGTTTGTAGAGGTTTTTTAAGTCTTCTCTATCTTGCTTATTGAGATGAGGTTTATTTTGCAGGGTGGTTCTTCTTTCCATTAAATCCATAGCCTTCTTTGTTAATATTGAGTTTTTCTTTGAGCTTGTCTTGTTTTTTAAACTTATTTTTAATGCACACTCAATCATCTGGTAATATTCGTTAGCTGGATATTTATCATGTTTTTCTAATAATTTTGATATGTGCTCGCTTAGGTTTTTTATGTATGTTTCTCGGTCTTCTGGGTTTTTAAGCATAGATGTGTTGCCGGTGAAGTTTCGTCTGGATTTTTTTGTGGGTTCCAGGTTAAGAGTAGCTCTCAATAATCTGTGATCTGTTCCAAAATAAAGAGAACTTAGGACCTCGAATTTTGTAAATAAGTGCGGCTTGGTAGTTAGTATATAATCTATCTCATTTCTCGTCCTTTTGTCTGGTGATATCCATGTCCATCTGTTCCCATCTTTTGCCTTGAACATGGTATTTATTATTTTGAGATTGTGCTCGAGTGCATATTGTATGAGTCTGTCGCCTCTTTGGCTTCTATTACCGTAACCGTATTTACCCAACACTTTATTTTCGTAGGTCTTAGGTTTTCCGATTTGTGCGTTAAAGTCACCCATTGATATTGTGTGCGGTGAAGAGATCATTTCATGAGCTGATTCGAGGTCCCTATAAAACAACTCTAAGTCGTCCTGTGTGGAGCACTCAGTTGGGGCATAGGCTTGTATAATCGCAAAACTTAATTCTTCCAGTTTAATTTCTAGCAAACAGACTCTCTCCGATATTCCAATGAAATTAATGATGTTTTCCTTATATATTTTCTTAACCAGAAAACCTACTCCATATTGCCCTTTTGTTTGTCCTAGGTGGTACATAATATAGTCTTCGTCCTCTATTATATTCTCTCCCAGACGTCGTACTTCGCACAGGCCCACTATGTCGTGGTTTATGTTACGTAGAGCTGTTTTCAGTTCTAGCAGTTTTTCAGGCGAGGATAATGATCTGGCATTCAAGGTGCATATTTTTACTTGCATCTTCTCTCGTGTAGTTTTTTCCTTTGGAGGGTTGTGGTCTGTCGCTCCCGCGGTGACCAGCCGTAGTGGGAGGGTAGGATTGGGGAGAGGGGGGTCACTTTTTGATTGCTATTTCTCATGTTCTGGGTTAGATGGTACTCGTGTTAATGCTGGTGACTGTTTGACATATGACAACATTGAAAGAGTTTTATTTTTCTTCGAGTTTTGAAAATTTTTGTCGTGTCCTGTAGGTGAGTTTGTGTGTGACCTTTTTGCCCCTCGTGTGTAGTTTTTCTCTGAAGAACCAGGTTTGCCAGTGGATTTGCTCTTATTAGGGTTGTTTTCTAAAACAATTAGTTTGTCATATTTAAGGATAACTTTATTTCCCTTATCTTTTTCAAGCTTTGCCTGTTCCATGAGTTCGGCTCTTTTTTCCAGCACATTTTTCGGGTAATCTTGCTTTATGTAATAATCACAATTTTCCAGCTTTCTTTTGTTTTTTAAGGCCATAACTTTCATGCCCAATGTGGTGAAAGTTATTACAATGGGGCGAACTTTGTCTTCCGCTTTTTTTCCTTTTCTTTGGACTGCCTCTATGTTGTTAGGGCTACAGCTGATTTCAAGCAAATTATTTATTGTTCCTAGGACCTTTTCTTGAAGTTCAAAATAGCTCTTCTCGGTTTCTTCAACTCCGAATAAGACAATATTTTTCTTTCTCATTTCTTTGTCTAAGAAGTCTATCCGGGAATTTTGTTTCTCAAGTTTCGATTGTATTTCTTCGTTTTCAAGATATAGCTGTTGGAATTTGTGGTTCATGTTGTCATTTATTTCGTTTACGATGTTTTTACTGTTCGATTTTATTTCTTCTTTTTGTTCTGCAATTTCTGTCTTTAAATCTTGCAACATTTTAATTAACTCATCCATAGTTATAAGTGTGAAGGTACGTTATTGTTATCAATTGGTTTGTTTTGTGTGATAGACGGTGGGTGCTAGTTGTCGAAAGTCAGTGGGTTCAGTAATTGGAGTTAATCAGGATAAACTGAACTGTAAAAGATAAATTTATCTTCAGCATTAACACCATTATATACATATGTATGCGTAGCAGCATAATAAGATTTTAGCATGTTATTTGATCATATATATATACATAAAAAAATAATTAGATAGCGTATCTTTTTACCAGTTTAATATATCTCTTAATAAGTCTAACATTTGAAGAAAATACCGGTTACAAATAAACAAACCAATCAATTACTTAAATTTTATCAAAATATAAAAGTACCCGACTGTTGAAACCAGTGGCGGTCATATCTAATTTTAGTCATTACCTTACTTGAACAAAAGTCCTTACATCACCTATATGTTCCGTCTGAAGAAATTCTTAACAAGAGGGCTTCATAGTCGTTGAAGAAAATCTGAATACTTTCAAAGGGAATATACCTATTTAGCATACGTCGTAAGACTCGCGAGAGTACATTATTATTTAGATGTAAAGTGTACGTTCTTCAAATAATCTTCTCTTACTCTGCTCTTGTCATAATTTTGTTTTAGTTAATTCTTCTGTTTATATTTAGTCTATTCTTTAGTGGAACGCTCTTCCTCTCGATATCGAGACGAGCATTAGTCAGTATGCGTTAATTGAAAGTTGGAATTCCTCTCTGAATTAGAGAGTAGCGGGGATAGTTACATATACTCTTTATCGTACACAGAAAACGATTAAGAACTTAATAACTAAAACAGGTGATACAATATGCATACATATAAGCTGCCATACTTGAAATGCGAGATGAGGCAATGGTGTCCACACAAGTTGCGTCCCACAACAGTTGTTGTTGTAATTAAAATATAAATTGATTGCATAAGGAAACATTATTTATCACAAAGTTTATTATGTTGAAATTGAAAAATAAAACTAAGTACATATTTTATTTAGGTTTAAGCAATTTATTCTTTTAAGAACGATACATAGGTTCACCTATTGTATGTTGAGATCCAAAGTTAATAATAATAATAATAATATATATATAATAATAATATTCCACAACTTTTTCACACAACGCCATCTAGTCCCAAACTAAGCAGAGCTTGTGGTATGGATACTAGACAACTGATAAACATACATATATATTTCTAAATACATACATATTATAGATAAATTACACCCAGACAAAGAACAAATGACCGTGCTCATCACACAAACATTTGTCCTAGGTGGGAATCGAACCCACGACCTTGCGCATAGCAGTCATGGCCACTGAACTGAACTGAAGTTATACTAGCTGATAAAAATAAATACATATAAAAACTCTAGTGTGTTGGTGAAGTTATAAAAATAAATATTATTATTTAATTGCAAATGCTTATTATACATACCTGCCTACATTTTTCTTAAATTCCAAATAAGCCCGCTCCTGACCACGATCACGCCATGATGGTAAGCGATAGATGAGGTCTACGATGGAACGAACGAGCCCTGAAAATGCCTATTCACTCTTGCTTGAAATGCTGAGAGGTCACAAGTCGCAGGGAACACAGAAGCCGCCAGAGAATTGTACAGCTTTGAATTTACTAATTTAATAATTTTAAAGTTACAATTTGAATGTGTTAATATTATTTCAATATTTTCATCATTCATATTGTCATTGGTCGTTAAACGACTATGATGATAACGATATTTCTTCAAAACAAAATATGGTATTTCTAAATTTAAATCATAAAATGAATAGCCATTTCAACCTATGCTTGAACTGCCACACTTAATTTGATGATCAATAAGATATGTGTCGAAACGGAATTACTTTTCAGAAGCCAAATACCGACTTCAAAACAGATAGGTTCATACCTACTTATATACTAATTTTGGAACTCATCGTTGGGAACTCCGTCTCCGCGAAACCAATTTACTTATTTCAGCGAAGAAATAACGATTTATCTCAAGTGGTTGTTTCCCAATGAGAATTTGATTCACAATTAAGTTTAAATTGAGAATGATTGAACAACAAGATTCTTCATTCAAATTAATATAATTAGTGGAAAATTATAATGGGTTAATTATAAATTTATTTTGAGATCGATTTCACGTAATTCTTAGAACCTTTTTAGGGCTCCGTAGCAAAATGGCAAAAAACAGAACACTTGTAGTTTCGTCATGTCTGTCTGTCTTTCTGTATGTCTGTCAGTCCGTCCGTATGTCACAGCCATTTTATTGCGAAACTATTAGGACTATACATGTGAAACTTGGTAAGAAGATGTATTCTGTGAACCGCTTGACGATTTTAAGAAAAAAAAAAAATTTAAATAAAGGGGGCTCCCCATACATGTATGGGGAGCCCCCTTTATTTAAAATATTTTCAGTTTCAGTTCCATGTATGGAACTGAAACTGAAAATATTTTTTTTCATGAAACCTATGCGTGTGTGGTATCTATAAACAGGTATTTAAAAATGACATTGAGGTTTCTAAAACTACTTTTTCATAAAGTTAATCGTTTAAAAGATATACGCTTCCAAAGTGGTAAAATATGTGTGGGGGGACACATATTTACCTCTAACTTCTATAATAATGGAGTGAAAAATCTAAAAACGTATATATGCTATAGACCTTAATGTAAACTTTCAACGAAAATTAGTTTGAATAAGATCAAGTCAGCAGTTTTTGAGATACAGCATATTTTCTAAAACTGCAAATATAACTTCGTATTTCATACAAAAACTATGAAAAAAAGTTATATTTCGTAGTTACTACGGAACCCTTCATGGGCACCAATTTTTATTTGTATTCATTTGCAACCCCTCAAACGCATTGGGCAGTCGAGCCATGTAAGAATTTGTTTTAGGAATACATTTTTTTTAAGTAGTTGTAAAATAATGTACACGACTTAAAAAAAATACCTACATAATTAGCTTATAATCGTCCCATTGCTGAGACATAGACCTCCTCTCTTTGAGTGGATGTTTCATGTCTAAGTCGGATTTTTCCGGTTTTAGAATATGCCATATGAACATGAATATGCGGCCCTTGACCGTTTCAAGAACAGTGCTGCCCTGCCAATCCAAAACACTGTAACTATCAAAAACCACATATATGAGATATTTAACGATATAGGTTTTTAATTTATTTAATTTGAAAGTAATACAGTTTTTTTAGCTTGCCTTATCTTGCAGAATATACATTGTAATGAAAAAAAATTAAGTCAGGAGTGTTAAACTGACTTCAGGGAACTAATATAAAGCTGTTAAGCAAGAACACTGTAAGTCGACTTACAGTATTTTGGATTGGCACGGCAGAGTGGTGGTGATGGCAATTACACAAATTAATATGCCTGCCTGGGCTTGAATCAACAACCTACGACTTTTAAGTCATGCGTAAAACCATTTGGGGCCCACCGCTACCTTTTTCCGGTGGGAAAATCATCTAATGACGCATCCCGCTCTTGCTGGAGCGTTAAGCCGCTGCATTACCGCTGTATTACGGCCGCTATATGACGGCACCGCTTTCCTAGGAAAACAAATCTTTAGGGAGTTTCAGACTTCAACTGGCTGACTCACCCTGTTTCTTCAAATGCCCTTACGTTCCGGGGCTGCGTTATCTTGTTAAAACATTCCCGCAATCCCAGCAGGCAGTGGTCCTGTCCGACTACCTAATGGGTATTAAGTAGTTATTTTTTAAATTTTGATATACAAAAAAAACATAATAATTATTCATTATTAAATCGCAACCAAAAACAACTGATATTTAAACTTGTGCTGTCATGACTCTATCACTTTATGAACTATACAATTATCATTAACACGCTTTTATTAGGTCGACCTGTATGTAACTAACTATGTAATGGAGTCTAAGGTAACTAATTTAACCATCTTCCAAGGGTCGTAGCATAATGAAAATTGGCAGCTGTGTGTAGTTCTAATGACAATACAATAATATGGTACTGTCGAACTGATCTGATGATGGAGCCGGAAGATATGAACTGGAACTTCATGATGGAAAATCGTATCCTAGCTGTTTTAGATTTCTTAGAAAAGTCTTGTAATGAACTTTGACCACAATTAGGTTTCAAGGTCTGATGATGAAGCCGGAAGATAGGCACTGGTATTCCATGATGGAATATCGTATCATAGTCGTGTTTTCACGATGAGAAAGTCCACGTAATGGACTTTGAACACGATCAGGTTTCAAGGTTATAACAAACCTAAAGAAAATCCGTTATCGGTTTTCTTAACATTTTTTTTTTGTTTTTACGTGCATTTATAAAAGCGTGTTTTTCTAGTGTTTTTTAAACAATTAATTTATTTTTATATGAATCAGAGTCGTTTATTTGTTATGTGTAGTGTTAATTGTTCATAACCATTATTATATTTCCGCTTTGATAGTTTTACATTAACTAACTATACTCTAACTGTTGATTGTATTGGTAATATTCTGTCTACATTTAGTTGTTTCGTGTTTAGCAATAAGTGATCTTCCCACACAAGCAATCCATTGTAGCCGCATTGGCCAAAACTCTGAAGTAGACGAATGTGCAATCACGTACAGAGATACCTACTCGAATATTCTTTGAAACTTAAGTTAGTACCTAGTTCATTTTCTGGTGCAGGAGTAATAACCGTAACTACTGGCAACTGCAAATCGGCGTCAGGTAACATATTTTGTGTACCTGAGATATACTAGAGCTGAGAGCCTTTTGGCGTTAATTAATAGCTTTGATTTCTTACTAGGCTCTGTATACGTTTACGTTTACGTTTAAATTAATATAATTGTATTCATACTTTATCTTGGTGTTTTATACATTACCGTAAACGTAGCGGATGCGTGTACAACGCCAGGGGTTGTAGTTAAATTCGTAGAAATCGAATGACTGGTAATCAAAGTTACACTTAGGGGGGTTTTCATATTTCTGCCTGCTAGGTGTAAAAAGCTAACATGCACTTCAGTCCCCCCTCACTCTCTTTGAACCTAACATATCCAAGTCGAGTTACTTGATATTGTCGCACCAACTTTGCATTCTGTTAGAATATTTAATAAATCAGATAGAAGTTGTCTCTTATTTGACTAATTTTCGATGTACAAGCCTCATGGATGCCTCATGTATTATACAACGTGTAATTTAAAGGGTATATACATACCAAGTGCATGGCTTCTTTGGATGATAACAAACGATAGTGCAAGGGTTTTGTAATCCTAAGTCTACGTGTGTAGAACTTATTACAAATTCCAATACACAATACCAGAGACCGAATTTTTCAAATTAAGAAGAACGAAAAGAATAATCGTGTTATTGGCAAGTTACGTGGAAAGTTATTGACCCTCGTAGTGCTGTGACACGTTTGTTATGATTGGTATTCAAGAAATATATGAAACCAATAATTTGGTATCAATTCTTTGAGTCAGTTATTTTGTGCTGAAACTGTGCGTAGAGACTCCATACCAGATGTTGTGTTCAGCCCTTTTGGATAGATATATGGGGTTTCCGTAACACGTTGTATACATTGCCTAGATAGTTGTAAAGCATCTACGTAGAGAGTATGTACCTAAATTCGCGTACGTCTTAATACGATTGTGGGAGTTAAGAACTCGTTAACACAATGCAGGGACGTAAAAGATCCAGCCGCAAAACAGAAAGTCGTGGTTAAATAATGAGCGACGTTTGCTGAGGTGGATACTTGAATGGGTGACCATCCGCCACACAATGAGTTTCGTTCGGGCCTCAAAAAGCTCATTAAGTCGTTGGTTCACTGCTATTTGGACGTCTTTCAACTTTCAAAGACGTTCAAACGATTTGGTTCTATTTAGTCAGATGTTAGAAAATCTGACAACAGTTTTGTCGAAGAGTACCTTTATTTCCCGACTGCGGCGAAGCAAGGAGGAGGGTCATGTTTTTACCGCGTATGTATGTATGTATGTCCGTTCCTTGGTTCCCTCGTAACTATTAAATCAGTGAACGGATTTGGATAAATGATACGTCGTTAGATTTGACTTGATGGCGCGAGTGTCATAAGATAGATTAAAATAAAACCAAATCACCACAGTGACAATCGGGCGCCATATTACAGGCGGGACCCGTCAAATTTTTAAATTAAAATTATATCATGATCAATTGGGTCCCACCTGCTTGTCACTTTTTAAAATAAAAATGTGCTTGTTTCTTCCATTTCAGTTGAGCAGTCGGGTTTTATAGAATTTTTTAAATAAGATTTTTTTGTTTTTTTTTTTTTTTTTTTTTGGTACAATCATCAACTTGCTTTTACTGTGTTGTGGAGGACAGTTACTCCGGGTTAAATCCAACGGCTAAATGTTTTAAAAAGTCCAAACAAACCAATAAAGTTATTAAACCGTATGTACATGAAGCTACCCGAAACTGACAAATTTTCCCAATCAATCTTGAACCTAATTTTTTTAACGGTAAAGTTGAAAATCTATTAAAGAAATTTGACAGATTGTTGTAGCTTGATTTATTTTGCGCATCATCTTCCAATCTTAACCTGGTAAGCCTTTTCGCAGCATCTAAGTACAAGTGTGACTGATGGGAGATTTTTTGGCTGCTGATTGTACGGTACTGTTGGTCACGGCTGTACAAAAGACAGCTGAGACCAACGGATTAGCATCCTCATCCTTTCCGAGGCATGGATGAATCTGGATATGTTATTCTCTCGTGTGTCTTATGTTACACAGTGCGACATAAGAAGAAAATGCTCCAAATGTCTTAAGTCGGACAGTTACACTTAAGGGCTTGGTCAGGATTGGTCGATAAATATCTGTGGTTGTGTTGCAAGTAGCAATACGTTCTGCATTTATATGAAAGAAATGGTTCATTCACTCTCTATTTTAATACTTTTCAACAGCAGCAACATCATTATTAACGTTCTAAACAATAAACTGTAGGTACGCAATGATGGCCGTTCGCGGTCACAAATTTTAAGAAAAAGTAGTTGTATCATGCAAATAGTGTGTTTAGTAGTGATATGAAGTATGTTATGAATGTGTAAACATATGTGCCATCGTATTCTAGTGTAGTTTTGGTGAATATATTTGTGAATTCGACGTATTGTGATAAAGTGTGAAGGTTATGTGTGCGAAAATTATCAAAATGAAAACATATCACGTCACTGCAAAGTCAGGTCAGTTTTATTTCATTACGTAGTGGTTTTAGTAGATAGGAAAACTAATGAGGATTACGGGAAGGTATAAATTATTATATATTTTTAACTATGTAATGGAATGTGAGGTAACTAATTTAACCATCTTCCAAGGGTCGTAGCATAATGAAAATTGGCAGCTGTATGTAGTTCTGATGACAATACAATAATATGGTACTGTCAAACTGATCTGATGATGAAGCCGGAAGTTATGAACTGGAAATTCATGATGGAAAATCGTATCATAGCTGTTTTGGATTTCTTAGAAAAGTCTTGTAATGAACTTTGACCACGATTAGGTTTCAAGGTCTGATGAGGAAGCCGGAAGATAGACACTGGCATTCCATGATGGAATATCGTATCATAGTCGTGTTTGCACTTGTGACAAAAGCCACGTAATGGACTTTGAACACGATCAGGTTTCAAGGTTATAACAAACCTAAAGAAAATCCGTTATCGGTTTTCTTAACCTTTTTGAATTACCGCGTAATCCATAGATTTATTATTAGGTCGATCTGTAACGATCTAAATATGCAATAAAATCTAAGAATCTGAATTAAACGTACTTCTAATTGTTGTATCATCATGAAACTTGGCAATTATGTGTAGAATAGACGACAATACAATATTATGGTACCATCGAGCTGGTCTGACGATGGAATTGGAAGATGGCTGATGGAACCTTGGACTGCCTACTAGTAAACATTTCTAATTTCTGCTCATTTCATTAGTCTTAAAAGCGTGCTTTTGGTTTTTTCAACTATTCATTTTATATCTATTATTAGTAGAACAAATTAAAACACAACATCAATTTCATTGGCGACATGCACGCCTGTGCGCACATGCCTACCAGCCCAGTGCCTGACAAATGGCCTATCTATTTTGTCCGCCAGTGTAACTAGAATGTTGTTGGGGCTATCCCTGAATCGCTGCAGCGCAGATGCACATCGCTTGCGCATAACAGCATAGATGTCATCTACTCTCGCTTCAGCAAACATGCCCGACGCACTGCAAAACCGAGGTAGCCCCAACAAAACCCTCAGCGTATTATTATTGACTATACTACTATTGATTATAGGCTCGGAATAGAGTTTTACCTCTTTAGTATGACCCCAGAAAGATAAAATTATGATTGGAAACGGAACGATTTTCAAAACTACTTACATTTATCTCCGTTCCTCTAAAGAACCGAGATCGTCGTAAAACACGATCTGTTATTGATGCACCGTTGCATTTAAAACAGTCTCTCACTGATGCGTTTCCAATCCCAAAGGCAAACGTTACATTGTCATCGTGGCGTCAGCTCCCTTAAAAAACGTTTTAAAAGAATTAAATGGATGCATAGAAATGCTACTTGAAAGCATTATCGTTCCGGGAATCGAAGAATAATGTTTAGTAAATACATACTTAACGGCTTGGTCTATTTCTACATTTTTAACACTTGTTTTTTCACTGTTGCCAAAGGACACTTTGTTCACCTTGAAAAAGATTTCTACTGAGTTATTGTAACATTGAACTATATTCATTTATATATTTTCATTTTGTTCATACCTCTAAAAACTATGTTACGGAATCATTATGAAAATCAATTAAGTTTTATCCAGAGTAACTGTGGAGTTTCTTGCCGGTTCTTCACCATAGGAATTGACCAATTTCGACCTATGCAATATGCATGTTTCTTTGCCACAATGCGTAAATGCTGTGTATCCCTGGTGTGTAGGGTGCGGGGCAGTAACAACAGGATCCTGTCCCTAATCGCGAGCAGGCTGGACTGTTCGTACGTGAATCACTGCTCCGCCTTTTCCCATGGAATGGTGTTGCCGAGGTAAAGCGTCGTACAGTTCGGCCTCTAGTAGTTCTTAAAATGATGTTTTTAGTGTATTTCAGTTTAAGATTAAATTATTATTATATTATTACTAACATAGGATAAGTGCTACTAACAAATGAGTCATAGTAACTTGTAAAAATAAATAAATTGAAATTAAATAGCTTTTAACATTTTATAAGTGCCCATGTAAGCCGGATTAAGTAAGCCGGTGGATTCCGTTTTTAAATCTATTAAGACTGGAATCCGACCCAAAGATAGTTGTGTAGAGGCTAAGCAGATACTGTTTTATTTCCACTCTCGTTTTCATTATTATAAGAAGTCTGCATAATTTAACCCAAGATAGTATGGTATAGATTAAAGATTGAAATAATTTGTGAGTGGATATACTTTCCTTTAACTTTTCGACAGAAATTCTGCAACCGCTTTTGACATAGCATATAAAATCTTTACTCACAATATTTCTGTTATTCTAATATTATAAATTTGCGACAATGTTGTTGTATATATGTAAATAGAGCAATGAATCGATTGGAGTTTGGTGTGAAATAACGGAGAGCGACATATAAGCTACTTTGTTTTAGTAAGTCGCGGGCAATCTAGTTGTTTTTTGTAAAAATATAAGCATAATCTACGACAATTTGATAAAGCTAACATCCATTCAAATATGAAATAAGTATTTCCATACACTAGAATTTGTTCCTGAATCGTGGGTGTATTTACAAAAATTTAACATGCATAAACCCAGACCAGAACAAAATGGTTGTTTGGCTTAGACAGTTGTTGTGGGTACAAAACTATCTAAGCCAAACAACCTTTTTATTCCGTTCCAATCTATCAACCACTGCGTCATCATATGCTGCGTTATTTAAGGAAAAATATAATGTATTATGCCGTAAAAAATACACATACACGTGCCAAGCTTTCATAACCGCTACTGAAAGGATCAACAATTTTCATCGCCTTGCTTAATCCGAGTACCAGTGTAGTGGTTCCAACCGAGTCGATATCCCATTTAATTATGGGATTAGTGAAGGAATTAAATAGCAATTTAAACTCCACACGTTCTGAAGTATCCCAATAAGGATCTTTAACATTATAGGCGTGGCTACCTTAAGGGAATTGAGTTTTGTTTCTGTTTCATACCAGTATGTATATTATAATTCTGAGTGGCAAGTTAGAACTTCTTCTGCGAAGAGTCTGTTCAAACACTTGGTCTAACGTAAGACGTTGATACATATAAAGATATATAGTATAACTAGATTTAGAGCATGATGGGTCATGGTCATAATATTTAGTGCGTAAAATTCAAACGCCATGAGTGATTCTATTTATCTTTTAGAGTTCATGTGATACAGGCCTCTGAAAGACAGATTACTGATTTTGGAAAAAAAATAATGTTTAAACTTATAATTATTCGTTAGTCCGTGTAAACCGCAGTGACAATCAATTCGATATTCACTCATTTTGTATCACTCGTAATGACTGTAACACTATCTCCCAAAACACAAGCTCTAGCTTAGTTTGGGACTCAGCATCAGTAGTTTTGAATTAATACATTTAAATGAGTCAATTCACTACACCAAGACTGAATGTATTTAATAAACAATTTTTATTTTATTATATTTTAAATTGACGATCAACGGAGTCTTAGTAACAGGTTTTTTGGTAACTTACTATTATTGAATAATGAAAGCTAAAAATAAACATTTGAAGAAAGATATTTATATGCTAAAAAACATTGTCAAAGTTTATGAAATAAAACAAAATGTTATCAACAACTTCAACATCATGTCGGGATTGGCTTCCAGTCTCACTGGATGTTTTTTATTGAGCCACTGCCATCTGACCTACACAACTCAGTAACTGGGCAACACAATACCCCTTAGCAATACCAGTGTCAGATTTTGTAGCTTCTGACTAGCTGTAACGACTGTCAAAGATGTATAAATGATGGCCGGACCAGCTTAACATACCATCCAAGGCACGGAGGATTCTCTATGATAGTGTTACGAGCTGGGGTTCGGTATAGAAATAATTAACGCCAATTAGCCAAAATTAACACACTTATTAAATAAACACAAAAAAATTAACAGTTATTCACAGTACAATACTTGTTACTTAACACTTAAATCGCACCGAAATTCACTTGTAAAGCTTCGATTATATCGCCTCGTATCTTGAAATAAGACTGCCTCTCCGCGTTCCTTTGTGATCTATTTATACCCCGGTGTTCTAGAAAATTCTTGTACAATCGACTCACTGTATGTATATGCAGTGAGTCGATTGTAGAATATAGAAGTAATATATAAATAGAATATAGAAATAGATTGCAGAAGTAGCTTCTAGAATATGCATGGCTGTATAGCCATGAATATTCTAGAAGCTACTTGAGATACACAGTACTGCTACTCGCCGCTAGATGGCGTTAGTGTCTCAAACATTCTAGATTTCTGTCGAAGTTTCTCGACGTACTTCGCTAAGCGACTGGCGTAACAATATTGACCCATCGACAGACCGACCTCATCAAGCATTGCTTAACCTTGAAATCCACCCGTGTAGCTATTATTATTTAGCCGAAGCATTTACAACAAGTTTTCATCTTAAATATCTACACAACGTGTAACGGAAACCCGATATCTATCCAAAAGGACTGAAGACAACATCTGGTATGGAGTCTCTATGCAAAGTTTCAGCTCAAAATAAATGACTTACAGAATTGACCCCAAATTATTGGTTTCATATGTTTCTTGAATACCAGTAATAACAAACGTGTCACAGCACTATGAGGGTCATCAGTTTCCACGTCACTTGCCAATAAAACGATACTTCTCTTCGTTCTCCTTAATTTGAAAAATTCGGCCTCTAGTATCAATGTATTGAAATTTCTAATATACTCCACACATGTAGACATAGGATTAGAAAATCCTTGCCATATCGTTTGTTATCATCCAAAGAAGCCGTACACTCGGTATGTATATACCCTTTAAATTACACGTTGTATACCTACTCGTTACTGTATGAAGAAGAAACAAAACACATCGCCCTTAAAGATAAGCCTTGATCGATATATCCTCCACGCTCATATAATCCTGGTACTTGTATATTATATTAAAACCCAGTCTTTGATGCTATTGTGAGCCGTGCCGTGCTTCTTGTACACTTTGTTGGAAGAAAATTAAACTTTTCTATACTTTGGTAAAGTAAATAGATTGCTTTAGAGTGTTATTTGGTGTTTTGGAGTTGTGCTTTTAAGGTTTGCTAGAAGCAGAGCATACTGAAGATGCTATATAGTGCAAGTTTTGCTTAAGTTCGGATGAAAAATAGGCTGTAATTGTAAAAGTTATATCGCTAGTTCGAATCTAGTCTGTGGTATTACTTTGGGTACTTAATATCAGCACCATTGCTCTCAAATCGGTCAAGAATAATATTGTAAGAAACGCGTGATGTCCATTTTTCCGATGGGAAATTCATCAAACTCCTCCTGACTCTGAGAGTGTCAGACTTCTACTTACTAAAAACCCACCCTGTTCCTTTAGTTGCCCTTGTGGTTTGGGGCCGCGGTATCTCGTTAGAACGTTCCCGCAACCCCGGCGGGCAATGGCCCTGTCACGCCGTCAATACGACTGCTCTTCGAGGCGTGCGTAGAACACAACGTGCCTCAAATTTCAATAGTATTTTCGTGCCAATTACGGTTGCGAGATTTTTTTTGAGCCTGTAAGGGATACATGATTAAATAGACAAAAAATAAGGGATTTTTTTTCCGGGATAAATAAAAACCCAATTATTTACTAAGTTGTTTTATTTTTTTGAATATTTTTCAGAAGAACGCGCATGTTTTAACATATTTTTGTTGAATTTAACATATTTAAAAGCCGAGCACATCGGTATAAACAGACTCAGCTCAGACCTCAATCGCTCGCGTGCAGCCGGGCCAATTGGATGTAAGCAGTATAGAGATTCATGAGCGAATAGTATATGCGAAATCGAATTGAAATACGGGACAGAGTTGGTCCTGGCGGGACATTTGAATTTCTGCCTGAAATACGAGACGTCTGGCAACACTATCACCAATGTATCAAATCAGTCAAGGAAAATATTCCGAAGAAAACGCTATGTGCTAAGATCAAAAATCTAAAAACATGTAACATTCATCAACACACACTGGACCCTCGTGTTGGATTTTATTTATTTATTTACACACACAAATTGAAATACATACAGACAAAAAATACAATACATAAAGTTACAAAACACAAAAGAGTTAGCAATGGGCCCCAAACTAGGCACATCCTGTATCTTGGTTGACTGAATCTACTCGTAACTTCAGTGTGACATTTTCTAATTACTGTCATTTTCTCTCGTAGAGAAAAGGCCTGTATCCCAGCCGTGGAAACGAAATAGGCTGAATTCTTGTTAATTGTTATTGAACCATCATGCTACTTCCAAATCCCTTTTTTCTATCTTTTTTATTAGGCTTGCGTTTTACCACCATTTCACCTGATTGTAAGTGATGATATGGTCGAAGATGGAGCACGCTTACCTAAAAGTAACCTATTCACTCTTGACTTAAAGACCCCTTTTTTTATCGTGGTAAAATTATCAAATAAGTCCTTCCACCCCGGGCAGGGTGGGAGGGACTGTCAGACTCTTACTGACTAAAATCCACGGTGTTCCTACAATAACCCTTTACGTACCGGGGCCACGGTAATGGAATAAGTCCCACGATCCCGGCAGGCTTCGGCCCTCTGCAGGGGGGCCTCCTCATGTTGCTAACGCACTTTCAGGCGCGCGTGGAACACAACGCGCCGTCGACCCGGGTATGGTCCATGGTCGGACAGCGAGTTGCCCTTTACTCGCTGTCCGCATGCCCGACTTAAAGACCCCTAGGTTATAGCTATCGGGAAACAGACTCCGGCAGAGAATTCCACACCTTAGCCGTACGCACAACGAAGGTATTCCCAAAACGTTTAGTGCGTATAGGTAAATTTAAAAAGAAGCAACAGAATTTTCCTTGCGGCATCTCTGAAAATTCCAGATTACTTCGGCAATCTGATCCGAATCCGCGCAACGCACTGCAAAAATCCGTAAATTATGCAATTGTTTCCAACCGTTTTATATGAACTGTCGGATAGTTGACTTTGTGTCCAGGACCAATCCATCATCGTTGAATTGTTGGCTTACTGTTGTATTCCCAAAGCTTTACTGACTGGAAATACAGCGTACTGTTTATGGAGAATTGTTAATGTTGTACGATATATGTTTTTAATTTTAATTTAAACTCGCTTTTGTACGCGACTTCGTTCGCTTGGGAGTCAATATTACCCCGATATTTAGATCCCAATTCCGTGGGAATTCAAGAATAAAAATCACCTTCTATATCACTCGTAAAAGTCACATTAAAATCGGTTCAGCTGGTCCAGAGACTAGCCCAGAAAAACAGAAATACAAACAAATATTAAAAAGTTTGTGTTTGTGTTATCGTGTAAATAACTTTAAGCACAATTATTTTGAATCACAAACAGACACTTCAATCTGTACTTCACTTCTTATATGTACAAAAAAAGATGTAAAGACTAGCTGTCGCCCGCGACTTTGTTTGGGTCGAAATTTTGCTCAAACAGCAGTGTATCTCGCACCTCCTCTGAACACTCTTCCAAGACTTTATATGCAATACAATATTCAAATCTAGATGTAAGTCGATCTCTTACTTAATATAAAAAAACGAATAAAAGACACTATAAGTAGTGTTCATGTTTTTTGTGTTACAATTAATTAGTTATTATAATTTTATATAATTTGTTAACTTAGTTGTTCATTTGATTCTGCTCGCTGTGGTGTCTTATAAGTAAAACAGTACACCTACAAAATACTAAATTTATAATATGATATGTGTGTGTATAAACTGCGTATATATTTTATTGGAGATCCTCAATAAATAAAATTAAAATAAATAAACATCCTGCCAAAGTTTCATCACAATCTGATCGGTAGTTTAAGAACGCATACACGACAAACATTAAGCATAGATTGATCATTCAAACTGTTCTAGTACCTGCTGATAAATAATTTTGGTTTTAACTAGTAAACAAAGTGACGTCTTAATTCTACAATCTCATAAAGATCTATCTTGTATTGGCAGTTTAAGTACTTTGTGCGGCCAACCCAAATGTCCTGACTTTGGTATTGTTCATCAGATCGTATTTAGAGCTCCTTAAAATTCATAGTTGACCTACACAATAATCGACAAGATAGATCAAATCTGTATATTTGTTCCTCAAAAAGAGCACTCCATGGTTCTTATAAGAATTGAATCAGAATCAGAATTATTTATTTGTTAAACATAGGTAAATACATACAGGTCTTACATTAATAACACCATGTTTTGTCAATAAGACATACAAATATTAGAATTAAAAATTAAAAATTAGTTATGTCACAATATTAGATTAAAAATTACAAAACAAATATGATTATTTAAAACAAACACATTATTTTTAAGAATGTCTTAGTTAATATAGTATTTTAGTCATTTTATTTTGTTCATATTGAAACGTCATTCAAGTCAGCTTATGAAGTGCCTTTTTGAATTTAATTAATGGCTTATTTTTAATCACATCCGGTATTTTATTATAAATTTTTGGTGCCTTGCCGAAAAAACTTTTACGCATTAAGAATGTTTTGCATTTAACATTACATAGTTTGTTGTAGTATAATTGGGCACGTAAAGGATTTTTTCTGACTGCAGATAAGCTAATAAATAAATGCGTGTTTTTCTTAACAAACAATGCTATTACCATTATGTACATTGCTGGCAGGGTCAAAATTTTAAAATAAGGGTATGCCTTATTTTAAAAAGCTATCTGTCGTTTTAAGACCACACATTGATCTCACACATCGTTTCTGCATCCTAAATACATACTCCCTATTAGTTGACTGCCCCCAGAAAATAATATCGTACCGTAAAACAGAAGCTACAAGACTGTCAATGCTGTCAATAATGACCCAATATTAACCTTTTTGGATAGTTGGAATAATGCATACGCAGATTGATCAGTAAGGAATGCATGACTTTTTTATATGACTTTTCTACTCATTAATACTTATTTTTGTAGGTGTTATGATTCTGCATCCCAAATTAAGCAAAAACAAAAAAAAAAAATATTGTCCTACAGTAGAAATTTCTCCTTTACAATAATCCAGACCCAACACAAATATTTGTAGACTTTACAAAGATTTGTCCCCATGGCGAGAACCGAACCAGCGATATGCAGTGCAGCAGCATTACTCAAACACTGTACCTATCAACCGTGACGTCAAAACTAAGTTCTATACGTTGGCAAATAATACGATACTACACCGAACGTAACGACCAAAAACTATTTAGTAGTAGCATTCAAACCCGTGCGTTTGAATAAAAATGTTAAAACGAATCGCCAAACTAAAAACACTCAAAAACAAACTGAAAATAAATTCATTAAACCCAGTGTTACCAATGAAATGTCACTACAGTATCAATCTTACAGAAATAAATAACAGCTCAGCAATACGAATTAAAACGCAAGATAAACGAATAATAAACGCATTCCACGTAAATAAACCACCGTGATTCATAACATACGCGTATCTATGGCGACGTGTGACGACCCATCGCTGAATGTGCAGTTAAGGACCCGAGTGCACAGGTGGACAGGCGATCACCGACTACTCTACAATAATAAATACTTAATAAATAACTAAAAACATTACAAAAGTAAAACATATTTAAACAAGATTTACGTAAATATATTTGTTTTTTTTTTCAGTTTTTTGTGGTTAGTCAATATTATGATAGCCTAGATTTATCATTAACCTGTCAATAGTAACAGCACACGTGTGTACAATAACCTACGTAGGTATAATATACGTGTAGTTACACGTATAAAATAATTATCCCTTATCAAGTGTGAAATCTGGATGCCAACGCTGCAGCGCGATATGCCTATTATACAAAATAGTCCAGTTATCCTTAATTAAATGTAATTATTATAGGTTAGTGTCTTTGTTCGGCGAGTGGAGACGGCCTTATTGACTGGGCGGCGCCGGTCGCGCGCGCTCGGCCGCGCTCGGCGCTGCCGCTCGGCCGAGCTCGGCAAACTTCGCACCCGCTCGGAACGTTTCACTGGAAATTTAAGGGCTGCGTTAGGGGTATTCCGACAGGCGCGCTGCGTCTGCGGGACGGCGATGGTAGCCGCACGGCGTTACATAACGCAGCGACCCCGATACATGACTCAAAACAATCCTAATATTTTTCACCCGATGGAAAACTGAATAAAATAGCTTCTTTAATACAATAAGCGACCCGCTATAGACCCTCGGTCAAAGAAAAAGCGCCGCCTAAAACACGGCCAATTGTCGTCACGACAAAAAGACGATAGTAGCAATTTCCCTTTGCCGACAACCCTTTGCGAGGCGAGAGGCTGAGCGCGCTCCGGGCACATGGCGCGGGGGCCGGGGGGTGCGCGGCGGAGAGGGGTCACAGGCGGGCGGGCGCGGGGAGGCTTTCCCGGGCCGCCCCGCCTCAGTGGCGGCCTGCAGTGGCAACGACGCGCGTGTCGCCTCCGACACTTCCGCCCCGCGCACCTAATCCGCTCATTTAGCCAGCAAACGCCGCATACGGTGTGGTGGCGGTGGCAGCCCTGCGGCGCGCGCCCCGGGGCCCATGCTCTGAGGGGCCCGTGCTCTGACCGGGGCCTCGCCCGGCGCCTTCGACCGCGTCCCCGGCATGTGAGACCGCGCCGCGCCGCTCCGCAAAATGACCGTGTGTTCAATTGTTTACGTTAACGATAGTTGATAACCGAGAGGCCGACGCTGGCATGCTCATGTGAGTATAAACAACCGATCAATTGTACCGGCCGCAGACACCACGTCGCGTCCACGCGAGCACGCAATTTTCCCTGTGAATAAATAAGCTAGCATGTAAAGTCGTACAAGAAGACAAAGCGTAGTTAATGTCTCGGAGCGTTTTGGAGCGGTTTTTCTGCATTGCGACAATGTTGTACGAGAAAGTTTTGATATATTATTAACGTGCGAGTGTGATGTACAGTCGACGCGGCGGCTGGTGTCGGTGTGGTAGTCTGATGTGACGATGTTGTGACTTGTCGGCAGTCGGACTGTTGGTGGGGAGTCGTGGACTGGTTGTCGTGGTCGCGCGGGTGTGGGACGCGCGGGCAGCTCATCGCGCGTGCTGGCGAGCTGGCGCCATGCGATAGCGCGGCGGCGCGGCCGAGCGGCGGGCGAACACTCGTGCGCTCTCGGCTATGTGCCCCCCTTGCGCTACACTGTAAGTACCCATTCAAATACCAAAAAAACACTAAAAACCCTTAATTTACATTTTCACCACAATCACCGCATCTGTCAATGAACTGGTGATTCCAGTGCGCGTCAAACATGCGCGAAAACATTCCGAAGCTGTCACGTACACACGACCGTTAGCTGATAAGATAAGTCACATTAGAATAGGCTACATCATCTCCAGTATCTACACTTAATTAACAACTTAGTGCGTCGACAAAATCTGCGAAAACAGTAGAAAAAACCACGCGAAGTGATTCACATATCACTTTGGACTTTTACACCGGCCAAAAATATTCCCTGACTACTTACGTGGCTGGTGTCACTAACCATTCTCTGAAAATGACCCATAACTTTATTCCCCATTGCCGCACTCCTGCCGTATATTTACGATTACGCTGCGACGTAATGTACAGACGTCGTACATAAATTTCGTGCGTACGGTTGTTGCAATTTGCCGTCTGAAACGAAAAGTAGGTTAAGTCAAAAATTTGCGAATTTCTCTAAAGTTGGACTGGATGCTCGTCTTAAGTAATGGTGATGAGATTTCTGCAGAAAATGTTTGAGTTCTGCGTAGAAATACATTCGTGACTATATAATATTTAATTAAGTATAAAGCGATGGCACTTTTGCTATTTTTAATCATCATAATGGTTGGGAAATTACACTCCATATTTCAGAACCTAAGTTTGCTATCGAGTCAAACAGATCCAAATGCAATAAAGTACTATGTTCCTATAAACTTAGTTGAGCCAATCAGACTCGTGATTGAAATTCAATTCCGCGGATTGGAGAGCACTTACTAACTCTATGTCACTGAGAGCCTCCGCTGTACGGATTTAGCCCTCTTTTACTATGAGAATCTACGACTAAAAAATAAAGCATATTAAAAAAAAATTGTATTTTTCGGATTTTTTCAAGTTGTAGAATTTTGTTCTTTAGGTAAAAGTTACAGTGGAATGTTTGGAGTGTGAATACGGATGCTAATAAGAGGAGATGAGATCTATGTAATCGATAGAGAGAAGTAGAGAACAGAGATGAAAATTAATTGAATATACTTTATGAAAATAACATGTGTTGCCAACCACAAATAATTGGTCCTTTTGACTAATAATGACAGTACTGAATTAAATTGAATTTTTCTTTGTAGAAGATAATTCTGCTACAGAAAAATTAATATTCATAAAAGAAAAAGACCAAGTAAGACGCTGAAAAATAAAGATCATTTGATTAGTTACTGTACATTTAATGTAATAAAAAGACTCCCACACAATATTGCTTTTATAATTACTTATGAAACGACTGGTTCTAAATTAATTATCTTTTATAAAACGAAACCTCAATTTAATAATCGAAAGTAGCGGTTTTTATCTTATAAATTGCCATAATATATGGGACCACGTTGAATATTTGAAATGATTATAAGCCCTTAGAAGATTGCATGAGAATTAGAGAAAAAATATACTAGGTTAGAATACCTTCTTCCGATTAAATCTATGTCTCGTGTTTCATTAATCTCTCAACCAAATTTTGATCGCGGTGCTCAATCCCAGCTGAAACTAGCCAATTATGCGGGAGATATTCATCATCTGGTTTTCCTTTTGCCACCAATATTGAGGTCACTGTCCAGTCTTACTAGATGTACTGGAGTACTAATGTTTTACATGGCGCAACTGCCTATTTGACCTCCACAAGCGGGCCTAGAGACTCATTGGCAACGATGCACTGGTCGAGTCAAAGCTCCAGAGCCTTGAACATCGACGACGAGTTGCAAGTCTATCGGTTTTCTATCGGTTACATTTCGGGGAGTGTGCGATGGAATAACACAATCTAATTCCGCCAAGCCCGTTCCATCATCGGACTACGAGACAAACGGCGATGCGCCATCGTTACATGGTGGACATCCCACCCAGATGCACAAAACGTTTTGGGAATGCTTTTATTGTGCGTACAGCTAAGGAATGAAATTCCCTGTCGGAGTCTGTGTTTCCCGATAGCTATAATCTAGGGGTCTATAAGTCAAGAGTGAATAGGTTACTTATAGGTAAGCGTGCTCCATCTTCGACTACATCTCACTTACCATCAGGTGAGATGGTGGTCAAACGCGAACCTGTTGTCGAATAAAAAAAAAACAGCGGTGCAACACGATACCGCTTGGCAATACTGGTGTCCGATTTTGTGGCCTCTGACGACTGTCAAAGCTGTATCAATGAAAGCCGTGTTCAAAGGCTTTACTCGATTTCCGAGGTACGGGATCTCGTTAAAATTTTCATCTATCCACGGACTGTCTCGGCAAGTATTACTTTTCCTTGAAAATTGATCCGTTTAGCTATTTAGTCAAGAGCTCCTTCCTCTCTCTTACACTATAGTGCACAAAATATACGCAGCAGTGGTACCATTTCTGTTCCTTTTTCTTTCAGTCCGATGGGAGGGTAATTTAGCACTCTGCTAAAAGACCAGGCACACTATCAACAACTTTACGTGCTTTATGGGACACGAGAGTGACACACCAGGGACTACCAAATTTCGGGATATCACTCAAAAAATTCCTTATGGAAAAACTCAATAATCCTTAGCACGACGTGACTCAAGCATGCAAACTTTAAAACATATTGCATGCGACATAGCTCGTGTGAAAAGTGTTTTTACGGAAAAGTAGCCTATGTCACTTTTCAGCGTTTTAACTGTCCCCACACCAAAAATCACAACCATCCGTTTCTCAGTTTTAACGTGAAAGAATGACCAAACAAACACGCTTACGTTTTATAATATTATTATGGATTTGTAAATTATTTAAATAATTTTATCACCTGCGATTGAAATTGATAATACAGAAAAATATCTAGAGTTCATGCCGCCAAAATCAGTTGTTAGACATTTTTTCTTAGTATTAATTTATTTAGAATTTTCGCCAAAGTAATGTCTGACATGATTTTGTATAACTGTGTTTACTCGACCGTCAATAATAACTGAGAAATAGTGATGTATACAGTATACTATATCTGCGTACATTATCCAGCACTTGTATACACGCTTGTAAGAGTTTTTGTCATGAATGAACGTAGCCCCTTATTTGTGCTACACCATTTACCACTGCTGCGGTAGCTAAGTGTTGTGAAGGAAAATATCTCGTTTTCACATCTAAAGGGGATAAATAATTCCAGGAAAAGGACTGAATAGGATAAATTTGTTTACAGAAATCCGTTCGTGGTAACAAAGATCAATATCTATCGGTAACGTAATGTACAAAGTTGTTATTTTCCTCGACTTTTTTGTTATGGTAAGTATAACATTTCTAGATTAAAAATAAAAAATATTTTAAGAGGAAACCCTGACATAGAGAGGAATTCTGTGTCCCAGCTATCAGGACGTTATAAGCTGGTTATGTTATACTAATCATATAGTTAGATAAAACAAAGCAGAATAAACTAAAGAAAACTGAAACAATAAAAATACCACAAAAAGTCACGGATAAAATATATTTCTCAATGTTTTGTTCACATTGAAGTTTGACGTCATCAATTCTTCGATCATAATTTAAAAAAAACCTTAAATTTATTGAATGAAAAAAATTAAACGTAAGGAAAAACGGTCCAAATTAACATATATTTAACTTCCCAGGATTGCGAATTATAAATATGATACTGAAAGGCGAAAGATTTTTCATGGAAAATGTAAACAATATCTATATTAATATTATAAAGAGGTAAAGTTTGTAACTTTGATTGTTTGTTTGTAAGGACAAATCTTCGGAAATACTGAACAGATCATGAAAATTCTTTCACAATCAGAAAGCTACACTATTCAGGAGTGCTATAGGCTATATATTATTATGGTTGAACAAAAAGTTCAGAGAAAAATAATGGCATATATATATATATATCAAGTCAGCGGAAATTGGGCAAGATGTGATGCTTTACCGGCGTGCGCTGACTAAACAGTTCGGTATAGACGAACATAATGTTCATCAAAAATGTTGGTCTCTATTTGTTCTACAAAAAAATGTGCGATAATGCATATCTAGCTTTTATATTTAAATCACTACAAACGCTTTTTTTTATTAAATGAAAGAAAGAAATTTTATATGAAGTTGAGATGTCTTTTTCATGAAGAAAATATGAATCTATATCAAAATAAATGATTTTGTCATCAAGATAATTTTATGAGGATAAATTTAGTCGTTTAAATTATGATATTTGGTTGTGTAATTTAGGAGATGGGTAGTTTAAAATAAATCCGTTTATTATGACTCCGCCTATATTGACCAACCGGTTATTATGACGTAATTACACTACGAAGTTTGGTTTTCATATAAAATTCTTTGTAAGAAAGTCGGATATAATGACTTCCCTTACAGTGACATGTCACTTATTATTACCCATTTTTAATAAATTACGCTATTTAATAAATTATGGCTGCAGAATTATTATCACGATTTGTTCATAGCAATCTTGAAAATGATAATTTGACCATGGCGATGTCTTCTAGATACAAAATAGTATTAGAGACTGTGATTACAATAAAATGAAAAAACAAAAGCAGACAAAACTTACAGATTACTTACATTAAAAATGAAAAATATAGTACATACATACATGTATCGGTACTTATTACGTGCAACTTTTATTTTGATTAATTTAATATACTATGTTTCTCTATTAAAATACATAAGAACAGATCCATATAAAACGTTTTTTTCCCACAAAATGCTTAGTATGACGTCCGCTTATTATGACGTGTTTGTCAATTCCCTTCAATGTCATTATAAACGGATTCCAATGTATATTACAAAACAAATATTCGTCTATTTTATTTTTGTCAAACTCTTCATCGGTCTAAAATCACATTGCTTTATTGCATTATTTTGAAATATATGTCATTACATAGGATGATTTGCACACGCACTAATTTAGTCCAACAGTACTTACATGCAAAGTAAGTTTATTTCACTTAGCAACGCATTTCTCAAATTAAAAACCGCATGCTTAAACGAAAATCACAGCTATGAGTGAACTTGCTTATATACCACGTATACCGATGATTCCAACGGACCTACCCATCCCATTCAAAAGGTTACAGTTTCCAGAGAAGGTGTCATTTGCCCTTACAATAAATAACGCTCAGGGGCAGACATTTTCACTGGTAGGTATTGATCTGAGAAAAGAGTGTTTTTCCCATGGGCAGTTACATGTTGGCTTATCTCGAGTTGGAACTCCACAAACTCAATATATTTTGCTGCCAGAAAATAAAATAACATCAAACATTGTATTCAGAGAAGTCTTCAATAATTAATATAAGTACCACATCCAGTAACAGGTAATTCTAAACAATGAACCTAATAAAAATGAGTACCTACTAAGAACTAGACAACATAATTAAATCACAAAAATATAATTAACGCCCAACAAAGTGGGCACGAGTCGACTAGTAATTAATACACTTAATAACATCGCCATTTAAATCAATATAATCATTTTCCCAATGGATATCATGTTACCCAGGTATTGAGTTGTGAAGGTCAGGTGTAGTATATATACTTCCTGGTTATCGTTAACAGATACGACATTGTCATAACTTTCCTTACATGAAAGGAATTGACATGTCAGAAATTGATAGTCCTTGACGGTTCTGACTATGGCTATTTAATTGATTAAGATAACGAAATGTGTGGGATTTGTGGGACTTATTTCTATTATGAAGGTATATGTATTCAAATAAATAGATTCAGCGCAAATTTTGAGTTAGAACTTAAAACGGGTTATTCACCTGTATGTATTTATTGTTTCGAGTTTCCAATATTTAGGCACTGTTGCAAGCACCATGATCACGGATGAACAAAACGAAACAATGAATAAACATGATAAATATCCCGTGTAAGTTCTAATAATACTGTTAGTGTCCACGTTAGCTCAAAAACTTATATTTTATGAGTTTGAATATAATATTGTAAGTGATACCGTCTTTAATTGCTGATTAAGTGATTAGATAGATAGGTAGATAGAATACTCTTTACTGTACACCAATAATTTAAACAAACACTTGATTTACAATACTGCAAAATATGGTTACAATGGCGGAATTTCGTACTCTGTTTGCTAATTGGATAATTTGTCTCTAGGTGAGACATATAAACCCCCGCAATTGAAACATCTGGCATCACTTTATTTTTCTGACCAAACCACGTTTATTACAGTACCGACTCTAAGTTGGTACTACCTTTTTATCACTTACAATTTCTTAAACACGCATCGGATTTTGATATTAACTGCTTTTCGCTAATCAAAGCTAAAAAAAATTCAAAGCCAAATTCAAGGAAGTTTTATGCATCTGTGGCGGAAGTCGGAGCATGTCGCTAGTATATGATATTAAAGGTACTTTACATAAAATATAATAAAAATGGGAATGACTTTTAATTTGTATTCCCAAGCGTTTTCTTCCGTTTCTGTTAGTTTTAATTTAATTTAAATAATAATAAGACAGAAATGTACTTGAAAATAAAACTACTTATATCTACTAAATTCTAACTACGTAAATACAAAACAAAATGTACTTAGGTGTTGGAGTACTGCTCTATATCGCTGTCGTCCGGGACTTGCCCAGAAGAGTAGTGCCACGTTGAAGGCTACAATTATTTTTTGAGCAAATAACGAGCCAGCCCTCTGGTCTCGCAAGGTATCTATCAACCGACGAGACATGTCCTTGAAAAGGATACGCGCAATCAGGCCCCACAACCCAAGCTAAGCCAAGTTGAGCTCCTTTAGTTCTAAGTTGAGCTAACTGACAAATGCTTGCACTATCTGGAAGATCATCTCAAATCTGTGAGCTTTTTTTGTTACCTTTTATTCGGGTTGAGCCCACTCTCGACCTCAGTCTCACCAGATGGTAAGCGATAGATGAGGTCTACGATAGAACGAGTGATCCCAGGAGATGCCTATTCACTCTTGATTTAAAGTTTGAAAGCTTATAAGTGGCAGGGAACACAAAAGCCGGCAGAGATTTTTCCACCACATACACAAATCTGTATGCTTTTCATGTGATCTGACCGGTACGAATTGTACGGACTTTAAAAGAAACGTTGACTGACCCTGATTTTGTCTTCTCAGAGTGGTCAGTTAGGAAACATCGGCCTTATCTAGCTAAACTTAAAACGGCAAAAAATAACTTGTTACAAAATAAATATTTCATTTCATTTCAAGTGTTTCGACCCCAAACGGTTCGCAACCATTCAATAATATTTTCTTCTTATTTTAATTTGACACATTTTGATAAAGCGAAATTAAACTGCTACGAGTATAGTTGTAGTAGTTCCAGTTAATCACGTAAATAGCCGTTTAGTCAAGCTGTTTCATTTTATGAACTACGTCAGAGCTTTATGGCGTCAATGTCAGACTGGCGACCGATTTGTATCCAAGACCTCAGGGAAATTAAGATCATACTGAATTTTCAGAACTGGTAAGGTTTTCAGTATTTATTACTTACTCAATATTTTAAGTTATTTATTATTAAATTATTTTGAAACCCGAAAGAATGAAAAAAGGTTTAACTGAGGAATAATTCCCATATTTTTAGAAAAATAAACTTTCGTAATTCTATCGCTGTTAAGAATTGTCAAAAACACATCTAATTTCCTTTTGTTTTATTTTGATTTTCTTTGATGCTGAGAAGACATTGTCATAAGAATCAGAAAGTTTTTAAGTACAGATAAAGGGTATGTACGAGTTTACACTTTTTTTTTAAGTGAAAACTTATTTAGCATCGTTGTGATTTGAAAGTTTATGAAACGAAAAGCGACAGTAAAAAGAGACGGACACATCAATTTTTTGAAGGTTTCACTTCTACCACGTGTGAATTGCACACATGTTTTTTTATTTTATTGAAAATAGGTTCGCGTTTGACCACTATCTCACCTGATGGTAAGTGATTATGTGATCGAAATGGAGCACGCTTACCTAAAAGTAACCTATTCACTCTTGACTTAAAGACTCCTAGGTTGTACCTGGGAGACACAGACTCCGGCAGGGAATTCCACACTCCGCCGTACGCACAATGAAGGTATTCCCAAAACGTTTTGTGCGTATGGGTGGGATGTCCACCATGTAACGATGGTGCTTCACCGTTTGTCTCATAGTCCGATGATGGAACAGGCTTGGCGGAATTGGATTGTGTACATTGCACACTCCCCGAAATGTAACCGATAGAAAACCGATAGACGTGCAACTCGTCGTCGGTGTTCAAGGCTCTGAAGCTTTAGATACTTATCTTAGGTATGTTTTTTTTGTTCGTTAGTAAAAATCTTAAGAAGTTTGGTTTAAGCGTAATAAAAAAATACGGGTAATCAATGGCATCCGCTTAGACTACTAAGCGGATGCCATTGATTACCCGTATTTTACATGGAGTCCCTGCCTCGAAGGTGATTAGATGGTCTTCACAATTCAATAGCTTGGTAACACCATACAGACTGTCAAAGATGTACAGACACCACACACATGAGACACAGACACAACACAGCATACAACAATCTGTCAAATTTCTTCAATAGATTTCAACTTTGTTGTTAAAGAAATTAGGTTCATGGTTAATTGGGAAAATTTGGCAGTTTCGGGTAGCTTCATGTGCTGGCGTCTGTACAAAGGACAGGCTGGACTAATAGCTTAAGCCTGCAATACATGTTGGCCGAGCGTTGTCGAGTGAAGGCCAATACCAACATGTAGACGGTATATTTGCCTTGTCTTGTTATCGCTCGGTGTCACTTGCCTAGTTGGCCGAGTGGAGGCCAGCGCCAACGTGTATAGAGCTCATTTGGTGCAACTTGTCTTCGCTCGCCGTTGCTCGTGATCACTTGCCTCACTTCGGATCGGTGTCGGATTTTGGTCACAAATCAAAGGCGCTCGCCTGCGCTTGGCCAACGTGTGGGTAGCTCTACAGACCTTCTACATTGGTCGTCTGCATTGGCCTTCGACGAACTTGTCGAACGTGTGGACATTAATTCTTGTCTTGTACCTATTTACCATCGCTCGCGTTGGCCTACGTTCGGCCAACATGTATTGCAGGCTTTAAAGAGCTTGGCGAGGTATGGATGAATCTCACCCGGATAGAGGAGGGCACCCATCCACGGAAAGACCTCGGCAATCATTGCTTAACCTTACCTTATTGATCGACCTCTGCGTCGAGTCTCTGATATTATTTAGTAAGGCTAACAGTATGCTTAGATGTGTAGGGACACATGTGTGGTATTAATGAATAAGCATTTGGTATAGTGATAGTGCATTACGTATACGTGTGTGTGTGCCTACGCGCGACGGTGCCCGCGATGTTTTGATATGTTTTTTCAGTCGCATTAAAGCATTCTACTAGTAACATCGTTCCGTGTATCATTTGACGCTCCTTACACATACCTAGAACAGACATTCAGATACAGTAAAATAGACATTCCTAAAGATGTTTTACATTATCTGTTTTAAGTCACTTACTGTTTATAAGAATACTTCTACGGCATAAAATTGTTACGATATCCGAAAACGCGTAAAATCTTATTACTCCCTATTATTCATAAATATTTTCGGAGCCACGTAACCTTATCTTAAAAACGCTGAGTCCCATTATCCCTAAGGACTGTTTGGTAGAGAACCTTCTCAGCTAAATGATTCTTTAAGCAGAAGATGCTGTCAATGGCTTATTAAGATCCACGGAGAGGACGAGATATTATGCGAAGTTTCTTGAATTGGGATAGTCTGTGTTGTTAGGTCTGAATATTCTATACTAGGTGTTGCCCACGCGACATAATTCGCATGGAAATTTTGCTCATTTGCCAGTTTTATCATCATCATGATTTTCGTGCCCTTATCCCAGTTATTCGGGGTCAGTGCAACACGTTTTCTTTTCCTTTCTCCTTCCTCTGTCAGACGTCAAAGCACCAGTTACTCTTTTTTAGGGTTCCGTAGCCGAATGGCAAAAACGGAAACCTTATAGTTTCGTCATGTCTGTCTGTCCGTCCGTCCGTATGTCACAGCCATTTTATTGCGAAACTATTAGAACTATACATGTGAAACTTGATAGGTACATGCATTCTATGAACAGAATTCCGATGATAAAAAAAAATATTTAAAATTAAGTGGGGCTCTCCATACATGGAACTGAAACTGAAAATATTTTTTTCATGAAACGTATGCGTATGTGGTATTTATAGTCAGGTCTTTAAAAATGACATTGAGGTTTCAAAAACAACTTTTTCATAAGGTCAATCGTTTACAAGATATACGTGTGGGAAGTGGTAAAATGTGTATCCCCCCTCTAACTTCCATAATACTGGAGTGAAAAATCTAAAATAAATATATGTTGTAGATCTTAATGTAAACTTTCAAAGAAAATTAGTTTGAATGAGATCGGGACAACAGTTTTTGAGATATAGCATATTTTCTAAAACCGTAAATATAACTTTGTACAAACACTATGAAAAACAAAGTTGTTTGGCGTAGTTACTACGGAACCCTTCATAGGCGAGTCTGACTCGCGCTTAGCAAATTTTTTTCTTTCATATTATTCCTCACAAAATCCATTTATCTTTTCTTTGCCCTTCGTCTATGTCTCTATTCAACAACTTTCAAAACCCATCACATTTTTAGATACATGCGTTTTGTCCCTCCTCATCACATTTCCATACCAAGATCACATGTCTAGACTATAATTATTAATCACTGTGTAAAATTAAAATTTCGTCTTGATTTGTTCTGCCCCCATCCTCACATTCTTAACTTTTGCATTTAAAATATTAGTAAAGACTCTGTTCATATTACGTAGAGAACATGACAAGGGTAGCTTGACACAGGTTGACACATTCATGAATTGATTTGAAATAAATATGAATTTCGTAATTTGTAATGTAACAATAATTTTTTTAGGCCAAAATGATTTAAAAGACAGTGCTTTGAAATGTGCAAATAATTTATTTCTATAACTGACGGATCTCCACAGCATAGTTGAAATAATCAGTTTGACATACGTTAAAGTAGTCATACTTGTAATACATTTAATAGAGCAATAAATTTCAGGCAGCAAATTCTCTAACTGAAAATTTTTGAGTTGATATTGATGTATTTACATACATACCTAACTCATTATTATCTGCGTAGTTTTTACTCAATAACGTTGGTATCAGCTTCCAGCTTAACCAAATATAGCTAAGTATGTACCAGAATTGACAACCAAATCTTTTACTGCTAATTCGTTCTCCACAACATATGTAGTTACGGGGTAACATTATGCACTTTTACAAAACTGGTGTTTTGAAGATACAACTGTAGGCATTTTGTTTTTATATACCTAGTACAAATAATATTGATCTAAATATTAGAAAGTAGTTAAGAGCCCAAAGCATATAAATTAACTAAAGACGATTAATGAGTGAGTTAAAATAATGTCGTGAGTGAGCTTGGCGATTTGTATACACCGTGTTATTTTACTCGTCTTACAACGACAGCCCACTTCATGTATCCAATGACTAGTAAATATGAATGAATAAAAAACATATTATGAACATTTGAATAATTTAAAATTGAAAATAATATTTATTATTATGACGTTGTTGTGCGCTAGGGTGAATTACCTCTGATAAAGATGTCACCGTTCTTCCATGCCGGCCTTGGAAATCAAGGCTCGGTCCCCGCCCGCAACATGACGTTTCAAACTACGTCATAATGGTAAATAATATTTTAAATTGTTCAAATATTCATAAATATGTTTTTTTTTAATGTTTACTAGTCATTGGATACATGGACTGAGCTGCCGTTGTAAGTCGACTAAAATAACACGATGTATATAAATCTATTCAAGTTGTTATTATTATTCGACTTAATACTCATGCAATAAGATGATTCTATAATATATACTGCCAAGTCTACGCAGGAGTATTTTGTTTAGCCATTTGTATAATAATATTTTTAAGTTATAGTTATTTCTCGACTTAATACTCGTGTAATAAGACGAAGTAAAATACCAAGCTAAGATATGAGTATTGGGCATGGGATGCAGTCACCGCTTTCTGCGAAATAGTTATGCTAGAGTAGGCTGAAGGCGTAAGGAAGACTCACCTTTCTTTCTCAAGCCCCAGCCGCTAAGGGAGACGCCCCGGGCCTCAGGGGACATGAGCCGATCTCTGGCAACTGTAGACGTGAGCCTCAAATAGCAGTCAGCAGCATTAATGGAGACCGATAGGACCATTGCCTGCCAGAGTTCCAAGAATATTCTAACGAGAAACCAAGTCATTTTCATGATTAAAAAAAGTGACAATTGAGACTTGCACACGAAGGGATAAAAAAGGTATATTATAAACCTTTTTATATATCATTTTACTACCTGCCTGCGACTTCATTATTTTCCACGATTTTTCATACAATCTTTTATCATCAATTTTACGCCGCCCGCTGATAAGCAAATAGATCGTATGACGTGAAGTGCGTCAGACAGACATACTTTCGCATTTAAAATACATACAGTGTTGTTATAGCGGTACTTGAAAATATACATTTTCAAGTACCGCTATAACAACACTGTACCACTACCTATGTAAAAAATTCAACCGTTTAATTGTAGGTAATTGTTAATTTTTTTATTATTGGTAGTATCACGTTTGACCACCTTTTCAACTGATATAGTAAGCGATGATGTAGTCGGAGATGAAGCACGCTTGCTCAGAAGTAACCTATTCCCTCTTGACTTAAAGACCCCCAGACATTAGACAAACCTCATTGATGGACAAGTAGTTTTTGCAGATTTAAATGAAAGCAAGATCATTTTAAAGGTTTCTAAACAGTGATATTCTAAAAGTTGAGTTCCTATTTGTGAAACACTAAGTTTGAAAACCTGTTACGTCTTTGACACGATGCTAACTCTTAATCCTCTATTAAATTTCTAGTTGATAGCACTAGTCTTAAAGTAGGTATAAACTTAGCGACACTAACTCTACTAAACCGCCCTGCATCACAATTTAAAATCAGTTAAGGGGAAGCTTATTACGTTATCGTTAAGGGGCAGTTACTGCGTCGCCGCGCCATAGTATCAAATATGAAGTTTTTTCAAGGGTTTTTATCTCCGGGATATTGTTTAGTCAGCGGTTAGCGTTTATTGTCCGGGCGGCTACAGGATGCATACTTGTGAAGGCTTGATGGAAGAATATCCATAACGGGGGAGATATTTTCATTTTTATTGTTTTCTATTTTTACTTCACCATTACCGTTATTCTAATAATTGGATTGGATACGAAAACAAAGCAAAATATAGTAAAAAATATCGCACATTATGTTTTTTTTATAAGTTCAAAATATTAGGTTTTTAGAGAAAAAGTTGCTATTATAAAAAAAAAATAAAAATAAATAACTAGTACTCACGCGGGGCTTCACTCCCGTGGATTCTATCACGGTAAAAACATAACTCTCCTTTTTTGTAGTCGCGTAAAAAGCCTATAACCTTCCTCAAGCTTCAAGCTACTTCCATACCAAATTGCATCCAAATCCATCCAGTAGTTTCGAAGATCAGCACGTTCAAGCAAACAAACAAACTTTCTTTGATGTCACTATCTACTTGGACTTACATGGACTTCTGTATCACTATTTATTTTATATTACGCTATTTATTTATTTTACTGTACTTATTTTATATTATTGTATCAATTATTTAACTAATATTTTTTGCCAGGCTTGATTTCCGTACGTCATACATATTTATAAGGCAACCACTGAAAACCAGCGCCGTGCTATGGGCATGCCCATGGCATAGCATTATGCTGAGTGGGAGCCTTGTTGCCACGACCACGACGTGCATTTGCCTTGTTTTTTGTTGTTTCCTTTTTCTTCGTATATTGTCAATATCTAACTCTTTGTCCTTAATTACTAACATAATTATAAGTACCAATTACTAACTCTAGTCTAAGGAACTAAATAAGTTTTTAATATTGTTAGCATGTCGTTTGTCTGTTGGCAATAAATACTTTTTCTTTCTTTCTTTCTTTATTTCATTTGCTTTTGATACCTAGCTACAGAAAAAATACTTTTGTCCCACCAGTCAGTATTATCATCATTATAAAATCCTTTCAAGTAACTCAACAATCCACAAACGCAAATCAATACAGTACATACAATACATATTTTTTTATTTTACTTTGTTTACTTGAAAGTTACGTAAAAAATAATGAACGGCCGATTTTTAGTTACAAAACCTTTTGCCGAGTATTTGAAAAAACCAGCCTTATTACCGTTAAATTACGTTGTTTTTCGGTTGCGGCTCGTTCACCGCAGATCGACACATAATACAGGGCCAGCGTCCGTCGTTGGAGCCCAATGGACCTCTTCCTTTATTTGAATATTTATTAAATCACCCCCCCATCACCCGAAACGATCGACCCCCCTTAGTGTTGTGACAACGAGGTTTTCCTTCGCGTTTCATTTGGCTTATCGAGAAAATGTTTGTGATGAAACGTTGTTTTTCGACTCGCGACGTTCCTTTAAGACCGTAATATTTATAAATTACCTGTTTTAGTTTTGCGGTAGGTACAACATTTTCTTTACCTAAGTTTCGAAATGATTGGGTGCAAAAACATTAGAATTAATTGGAAGCAATGTCTTAAGAAGGAATTTAAGTATTTTAAACACATTTATTCTTTAAAAATTACTACCTACTCACATTTAAAAACCTAATTATGTACATGAATACAAAAAGAAGACTGAGGCATTGAAGTAATCCTCCACATCGCTGTCATTCAACGACGTACCCAAGATTGGCAGAATTGCCACGTTGAATGGCAATACTTATTTTTTGGGCAAACAACAAAGCAACTCACTCAGTTTGTATGACTATTAAAGTTGATTATTCAGAGATTAGGAATAGTCAGAAAAACTGCTAGTATTGTATTTTTTTTAACCACATCTAGTTAGTGTGATGTTGCGGAAAGGAATAATTATGTACCAACATGTATATATTAATGTATCAATCGTTACTTTATAATGGAGACTTGGTTGTGTTCCAAACAAACACATTTTGGGAAAATTACGTACACACAAAAAAAAAACAAGTTGACTTGCTTTGTACTTATACATATTATAGCTAATGTTCTAGCAGTAGCAACGTTAGAGGCTGGTTATTTTATGTTATGTCAGACGAATAGATAGAATATACTTTACTCTTCACTAAAAACAGTTACCCAATTTTTTACACAAAGTATGGACACAATAGTATTTTTATTGCTGGCGGCGATATAATCTTTAGATAGACTGAAAGAACTTAAAATAAAAAGGTTAATAGGGTGCGGTTTACTGGTCTAAAACTTTATTTATTTCAGTCTTTTTTCGTTAAGAAAGAATATTACTAGGATTTAAATGCCATTTTCGTTCGAAATATTACATTATAGCAGTATAAAAAACTACTTGCGCACGTAACACAATTTCATATGGAATGGCAACCCAGGTGGAATTTCTTGGATTTACAAGCACGTTCGTACCTTTTTTGAGTCGACGGCTTTTTAACATTTTTTTTTGTTTTATTCTATAGAAATTAACCTCTTTGGAATGTGTAATAAACTTCGTCAGTTAGACTCAAACTTCTTGACAAGTCGAAAGTGGATGCAAATGTTTTAATTGTAACGAATGCTTGAGTTTAAGTTTGTGTCGGGTTCTGAATTATGATCGATTTGCTCATAAAAGAGAATGACATTTAATGCGATTGTAAATAGATGAAAATCTGGTGACACCTTGCATACCAAACATGGTTTTTGTCTTTCTCATACATTTTAAAGTTTTGCCAGAATATCACTTTCTTGAGCCTAAACAGTCTCGTAAAACACAGACTCATTTGTCAGAAGCGAAATACTTTGACATGATAGAATACCTACCAATGTTTCAACCAATAGCTATTAGCCTACAAAATCTAGTAGTAAATTATAAACCCATGACCTAAATCGCAGCTGAATGCTAGATGGCATAGAAAATCAAACGTGAATTCCCTACATGTAAATTCTAAAGTAAAATAAGCCTGACTCTCGCAGTTACCGTTAACCTGTCAGCTGCTAATCAATTTTCATTTACCTATTTAGCTGAGCCGCAATGGTACTCTGCTCGATATAGAAAGTAACTGTGCTGAACAGTTTTAGTTTGTTAAAGGAGATTGGGATCAATGAGGTTTTAATGTGGTGTTCATTTTAAAAGTTATTAATTTTAAATTTATTTTTAACTAACTGTGCCCCCTGGGTATTGGTAACTTCGTGCGCGTTCGTACTTCGATTTTGTACAATTTTTCTAACATTTTTGTACTGAAAATAAAGTTCACAACAAAAAAAATATATCATCCAATTTGATGCAGTCGTTTCGAAGTTATTCGCTTACATACATTTCGGTGATTCATCTTTATTTATATATATAGATATAGACTAGTTGTGCCTGAGAATTTATCCCATGGGAATTCCGGGATAAATAGGAGCTTTTATGTAGCCCTATAACCTTATTTATCTTAAAAATTAGGATTAGCCGCTTCAGATATAAGCCGTGACGTACAGACAGATAAAATAAAAAAGAATGATTTTATTTAAATTGATAATAGGCTCGCATTTGAACACCATATCACCTCATGGTAAGTGTTGATGTGGTCGAAGATGGAGCACGCTTACTTAAACGTAACCTATTCACCTAATTTATTTGTATAAATAATGCAAATAGCACTACAAAAAACTCAGATAATTTGAAATCACGGAGAAACACATACATTTTATATATTATATTAATATAGAACCTATACAGCCGTAGAACTTTACAACTAAAGTTACCCCAGTAGTAGAGGCAGCGCCACATGATGCTAATTCTTTTGGTTTTGGTTGAAAGAAAATATCAGGGATGGGGACTGTGGGATTTTACTTCACGAAAACCATCCCAGTTATTACCATCAGGACATAGAAGTAGCCCCACTACCTTCAAACAGACAGACAAACGAACAACAAATTGATCCTATAAGTACCATTTCTTCCCTTTTGAGGTACGGAATCATAAAACTCGTTTTTTTTTTCTCCAGTTGGGTAAAAGTACTAAAATGTAAAATAAATAGGGACTAAAACATTTTTATAAAAACTTTGTTTAACATTATAAGGCCTATTTTAATACTAAAAATTGGCCAAGTGCGAGTCAGACTCGCCCATGATCGGTTCCGTGGTAACTACGCAAAATAACTTTGTTTTTCATAGTGTTTGTATGAATTACAAAGTTATATTTACGGTTTTATAAAATATGCTATATCTCAAATACTGCTAACCCGATCTCGTTCAAACTAATTGTCCTTGAAATTTTACATTAAGATATACAGTATGTATTTTTTTTAGATTTTTCACTCTATTATTATAAAAGTTAGAGGATGGGGGCCACATTTTTCCACTTTGGAAACGTATATCTTTTAAAGGATTGACTTTATGAAAAAGTGGTTTTAGAAACCTCAATGTAATTTTTGAAGACCTTTCTATAAATACCACACACGCATAGGTTTCATGAAAATAAATATTTTCAGTTTCAGTTCCATGTATGAAGAACCCCCCTCAATTTTTAATAAAATTTAATTTTTTTCTTAATATCGGAAAGCGGTTCACAGAATTATCAACACTACTTACCAAGTTTTACATGTATAATCTTAATAATTTCGGAATAAAATGGCTGTGACATACGGACGAACGGACAGACAGACAGACATGACGAAACTATAAGGGTTCCGTTTTTTACCATTCGGCTACGGAACCCTAATAAAAATCACTGTTTTGGTCAGTTACACAAGTGCGTATATCAGACGCTAGTACAATGATGTTAATTTGCTGTATATACCAATAGCTTTGCAATGAACCCTCACAACTAATTACAGCTATCAATGATAATTACAGCTCATAATTATGGTGCCATCAACATGTAAATTATCGATACATTTATACTATCCATTTCAACTAACAATTAGTGTTTTGAAAGTGCTTTGCAGATTATTTCCAGTTCAATGCTGAGAGATTTTTAAGAGCGTAAAGTGCCTATACATCTGAACTAAATGTATGTAGAAATTAATTTATCTACTCGAAATAATGTTGTATCCACAACATTTAAGTCATAACAATATCAATAAAAAGGCTGACTGACTAATGTATGAGCAATCCATACTTGACGATTGCAAAGTCGAATTGCATTTCCAATAAAATGTTTATGACAAAAGTTATGGCAATATTATAGGACAGTTCCTTCAGAATACTCCTATAATATTGCCATTTATTTCGTAGATATTCTCCCGTTAATATTACAAAGTTGCCGCAAAGAGCCATTTACGGCATGCATAAATGTAAATTTTTTAGTTGCAAACCCGATAACGAGTGTCGTAGTGGTGCTACGCAATTGCTTAGCGCTACGTAGAGTGCTACGAGCCACGAAGAGAGCTACGAGCTACGAAGATTGCTACAAAATAGTCAGCATTTTTGACACGCGTATACTTTGAGATTAAATTGTGATTTGTATTCATAATTAAACTAAACTTTTGCATTATTTATGATGTTTTTATTACGAGGAGCTCGTGGTTAAATAATAACTCACATGGGTTGATCTTCAAGGTTAAACAACGCTTGCCTAGAGATCAATCAGTGGATTGGTGATCATGCATGATACTTTATTACTGGTATGTGGAGGTAAGGTAAGCAGTCGTTCCCTGTCAAATACTAGCATGTACGTATGTATGTATGTATGTCGGGCAGGTATCCGCAACTCCACGACCAAGCGCGTATTTTGCGTAATGGTAAGGATCTTTTCATTCTATCCATACCAACTCCTCCAGGAAGACGAGCAACGCCCTCGTTTTGCTCACCGTTTCTCGGAGGGTACCTGGTTTTCCGAAGTATTAAGTCCTGTAGTCCGCGACTGCAGGGCAGCTCAGTAGCAGTTCTGCTGCTGTTTCGTCCTCCTCCATGCAGGCTCTGCATAGTGGGCTGTCTGTGACTCCTATTACATAGAGGTGTTTATTAAAGGATCCATGACCGGTAAGGGCGGCTGTCATCAGCCGCAATTGCGGTTTAGACAGTCGTAGGACCTGTTTTGACAAGCGGCCATCAAGGGTCGGGAGAGGCTCTTTAGCCTGCCTGCACTCACCATGGTTCTCCCATAGTTTGTGGTACTGGTACGTTTTCTTACCAGGTGACGCAGATAACCGAAGGGGAGTGGTGTAATGGGTTCAGGTCCCATAATCGCCATACTCGAAGCCCTTCTAGCGAGTTCGTCCGCTGCATCGTTGCCTCGGGAGACGCTGTGTCCTTTGGTCCATTGAATGGTTATATTGTTGTATCTACCAACCTGGTTGAGGAGATTGTGACACTCCAAGATCAGCCCGGAGTTAACTGTGTGGCTACTCAATACTTGCAGGACTGCCATGCTGTCCGAAAGTATGCGTAATGAGTGGTCCACAACTTCCCTGTTTATAATAGCTGAAGCTGCCAATGAGATCCCCAGGCACTCGGCCTGAAACACTGTGTTGTAGACCCCCAATGGTCTGGCTCTACGAATGTTAAGATCCTCCGAAAAGACTCCTGTACCCGTACCAGTACCTGTTTTGGAACCATCGGTGAAGACCCGTACCTCAGAGGGACACAGCCCCTCGCAGCGGCGATCCTCGTACAGTTGGATTCTGTATTTTTTGTCAAAGACAATTTGTTTGGGCACCCGGTCATTAACTGCCTGCGTTATGGGGAGCTCGTTGTTGAGTTCCTGAAGCAGAGCGGTGTGCCTTGTTTCTATCTTACCCCAGAGGTCCAGTGTTTTGAGACGTACTGCTGCCATCGTCGCTTCCTGATGTCTGAACAGATGGAGCGGCGGGAGCCCCAGCATAGTCTCTACAGCTGCTGTCGGGGTAGTTCTCATGCAGCCCGTTATCGCCATGCAGGCCAGCCTTTGCATACGTTGTAGTTTGTTAATGGCTGTGACAAGCTTAGTGCGGAGCCACCACACCACGGCCCCGTAGGTAATCATGGGCCGAATTACAGCGTTATACAACCACATAGTGTTTTTTGGGGATAGGCCCCACTTCTTACCTATCATTTTCTTGCATTGCCAGAAGGTGATGCAAGCCCTGTTTAATTTATAGTCTAGATGGTTACTCCAGTTTAGTTTACAGTCCATTATGACCCCCAGGTATTTAACCTCGCTAGACAACTGGAGTTCTGTATTGAACAGCTTAGGTAGGCGATGAGGGCCTAGTGTTCGTTTATGAGTGAACAAGATTAATTCGGTTTTAGTGGGGTTTACCGACAAATCATAATACTAGCATTCAGTTAAATTGGATGCAGACTGAACATAGCTTGATAGATGATATTTAGGTTCTTGTTAAAAAAACAATCTGAAATGCATTATTATGCAATCACCTGATTCAATTTTATAACACTGTATTCTTTAAAAAAATGGATTTATCAAAAACTAAGCTAACAAAAAAAAATTTTTGCTGAATTCAGAAATACTTTTTACAGTCATATTCAAGAGTTTATCTAACATTTAGATTTTCACAGTCATCCCTAAAACTTCGAGAAAATTATACTATCTTTCTCATCGTAGTATTTTACTGTCCAATTAACTACCTACAAACTACTATAAAGAGATACGAACGTCACAGTCAATAGAGATAGATTCATGGCAAAATTGAAGAGCCATGGGAGTCAAAATAGACCACAGCGCATGGAATCGCCGTACTATATCGCCAGCAGCAACATGAGACACCATATTTTATGTATGGCCGTTAAGGACGCGGTTGTTTATATGAACACTAATTTTGTTGACAGACATTAAACTCGTCTAGATTCCTATATTCAGTAGAAATAATTACTCAAATAATGTATTTTCTACAATTATAAACAATAGTACATTATTTATCGAGAGGAAAAAGTGACCGATTACCAACGAGGGTGTAGTTTGTGCGCTTCGGGCCTTAATACACACGAATTGGGAATCGCACTTTCTTCCGAGTGATACATAGTGCTTTATTAGTATAAAGCACTATGTATCACTCGGAATTTTCCTCATAGGTATACCTATGAGGAAAATAAGAGAGAATAATAATAATAATCTGTCTCTTGTCTTTTAGCATTATAAGTACTTTTAAGTTAGCTACTGAATTGGTCTAAATTAAAAAAAAAAATAACGCGTTAGTAATGGATTTTCATACACTTTTGCGACCCGCACATTTGTACTACAGTAATGACGTCCTTTCTGTCAAACTTTTTAAAAAGTAATAAGGCACTTTCCGAGCAGGTATAGTATAAAAAGATTTGTGCTAACTTTCCTTAGCAAACACTTGTTCTCCTGCAATTCCTCAATGTGTTAATTATTATCATGTTTGGGCCTGCACCATCGCTCTTATTACAAGTTATTTTAATGACTTAGTAAGGGTGCTGTTTGCAACACCTGTCATTCAAGAATCATAGGTTACACTTACAAACAGGTAACAAAAAGTTAGCTTTTTGTAAGTATAACCTGTGATTTTATAAATATCTCTTAACGTTGTAATATTCTGTGATTAAATAAAATTATTATCGAACTAACGGTTATCCAGTCAAATAGGGTAATTCAGTGACTAACAGAATAGTATATAAATTTTTTGAGGTATCTCTTTAAATAACCCTGTTACGGGCGTTTTGTCTGTAGTAAACAGTAAAAGTACCCATCACTTATGACGTCACTCGCAAGTAACGCCACGTTCAATTTGGTCTCTCTCGTACAAATAGGGGTCACATGAGAAGGATAGAAGATTAACTTCAAAGGCATGTGACTTCTGTATTTTTCCTCAAATTACACTGATTTTGTAGCATTTTTCAAATGTACACCATCGGATACGTTAACAAAACTTTGTGAGTCTACGTGCTTTATTAGTCTATGAGCTCTGCGAAGCCGACGTACCAATGAAGAGTGTAGAGCGAATTGAAAATAGCTTGCAGCTCCAATCTCTAGTGTACTTGATTATTTGTGTACGCCCGGGATTCCGGTGAATATTTTGATGGGAAACGAGGATTAATGGGTATGTCGTTGGCTTATTCGAGAACAGTATTGTTTTCGTATAGATTCTTGTGCGGAAGCGAAATTATTAATATATAAGCAAAGCTATTCACATTCCTAGCAATCTTGTTAACCCCTCCAGCTAAGCTAAAGATGCTTATATCTGGAGTGGGTTCACAGCAATAGTGTAATGAGTGGGGTTCGAACCTGTGACCTCTCGATCATATTGTGGTATTTTCAATTCAAAAGTTGACTGGTAGAGAATGCCTTGTTGCATGAAGTCCATCCATGTACCTCTATAATATACATGAAGTTTAAATAAATAACTATCTTAAGTCATATAAAATATATAATGTTCAGTGCTCATATTTTAATTCTCAATCTGAACACTATTTACACAACAGTATGTTAACTAGACTTCAGAAAATTCCTGGGAAATTCTAAGCAATATTTCATTTGTTTTTTAAGTAGGCTAATAGGTAGTTTTTTTTATTGCAAAACGATATCAATATGAAATTAATAAAAAAATATTATAGGATGATATGCCTCCGATATATAGATAGGATATATACATATATTCTTTATTGTACACCAAAACAATAAAATAAAATTATGGACTTAACAACTAAAAAGGGTGATACAATGAGCGGTCTTATCGCTAAAAGTGATCTTTTACAGTGTTTTTTTTTTTTTTTTTCTTTTTCCTTGGATGGATTTGACACAGAAGGAGAAAATAAATACGCGGGTAGTCCACAGTGTACTATTTATCTATATAAAATATAAAAACAATAAATAACGTTCTCAAAACATATATCTATACTAATATTATAAAGCGGAAAAGTTTGTTTGTTTGTTTGCTTGAACGCGCTAATCTTCGTAAGTACTGGGTGGATTTGGATGCAATTTGGTATGGAAGTAGCTTGAAGCTTGAGGAAGGTTATAGGCTATTTTTTACCCGACTGCAAAAAAGGAGAGTTATGTTTTCACCGTGATAGAATCCACGGGAGCGAAGCCCCGCGTGAGTACTAGTACACATATAAATATTTAAAAAAAGAATCAAAGACATACATAATAACAACTTTTATTTAAGGAGAGAGATAAATAAATATCTTTTACTAAGTTTTTGAAAGAAGATGGTTTGCACTTGTCTTACTGACACTGGTAGAGCATTCCACAGCCTTACTGCTTGAGCTGCGAACGACTTACCATAGAAATTGGTGGCGACCGCAAGCCTTAAGTTTTCTGATGACCTCAGAGATTTTGCATGTGTATCATGAAGGAACTTGAATCGTTATTTAAGATAATTGGGGGTTTTAGGATTAAAGAGCACACTGTAAAGCAGAGACAATTTTTTTTTAAATTATATATTCTGTGGATTCCTACCACAAGAAGATCCAGAGACGAATTCATAATTTCGTCTCAGGATCTTTTTTGAGTTGCATTACGTAGAGTAGAAGTAATAGTTTACTCCTACTTCTATTAGAAGTTTGCATTGAAAAAATAAATAAAATCTCGGTTATTAATAGGTAATTTTTTTTATTTACTACTTAATGTACTAGTATAAAAAAGCAACATTAAATAGCATTTTATTTACATAAATATTTTGCTAACGAAAGTAACGTTGCGCACAGCAGAAAGAAAAATGTTAGTGACAGTTTACATATTCAGTTTTTAAGCGACATTATTATGCAAATATTTTGTTTGATGTATTAGTTTTTAAGCTATTCAAAGTGTGCGTGGTTGTACGTGAGAGTGAATAGCTTATCTTTAAAATATTTTTTTGTTTAAACTTTGCGTAGAATGCAAATACAAGCGTACGGTATATACTATGAAGAGATGTTAGACTCGGTCTTGCATGTCAAATACTTCTTTAGAGGGCATCAAAAAAGGTATAATATACAAGCAATAAGTATTGTTTAGTCGTCCAAAAGGTGTAAGATAAAAGTAAAATAGTGCCCGCGGTATTTCTTGAATGTCTTTCTCCGTAGAAAACTACACTTTAGTGTACAGCTTCTTTTGGGTGGGAAAAACATTGAACTTCCCGGGGTTTGACAGACTTATAGGCTAAAGGCCCACCCTGCTCCATCTGTTGTTCTTGTATACCGGCGCCGTAGTATCATTTTTATTGATTATAAGCTCGGTTTTAACCACCATCTCACCTGATGGTAAGCGACAATCGAAAATGAAGCACGCTTACCGAGAAGTAGCTAGTAAATTAAGACTTCCTACCTGTATGTACAAAGAAAGTATTCCCAAAACATTTCGTGCGTATTGGTGAGATATCCACCATGTAACGATGGCATATCTCATCGGAACATTTCCACAACTCTGCAGGCTAGTCAGGCTCGGCTCGTAAAGACTATTGACTGCTCTTTGAGGCATTTTAGTGTGCAACTAGCTTGATATTTTTGGCGATCTTAAAACATCAAATTGAAAATGCTTTTAGATTTTATTTTTTAAGTCGAAAACCTACGTGCTCCTCATATGACTTGACCAGTACGGATAGTATTCATTTCTAAAGAGACGTTGACCTCTGATTTTGTTTCGGTGTTGTTTTCTCAAGGTAGTTAGCTATGAGTAGAAGCTATAGTTTAAATTTTGTGAAAGAACATGTTATGACGAGTAATGGGACATCTTTACACGTTATAATATATTAATTCACAAAATCTATCTCAAAGTCAATGTTCTCAAAAATATTTGTAAGTGACAACTTACAATATTTAGTTTATATTCTTACAAATACATACATACATACACTAAGTATTTGTTCAGGCAGATTTTTGAACTTGCAGTAATTCATGTATGTAATGTGGTGTTGTGTGTGTGCCAGTAAAAATCATGATCCATTATGTATGCCACATATTTACTGATGTTTACTTATTTTACCCTGAAATATAATCTCAAAAAGCACTTGATAATAAAATTGTAAAACTGAGATTCTCCTCAACCTTTTTTTTTTACTTTACAGCTATACTTTCTTTAATTGAGCATTTTTTATCTGAATTTAAAGGGCAGTAGTGGCTCATTGGTTACAAAAATGATTTACGAGTTGTGGGTCGAACTTAGGTAGGCTCATTACTTACCACCCATTACTACATGAAATTTTCCTCATCAGCACTGCTTATAAAACGGTGAAGAAAAACATCGTGTGGAGAAATTTACATTTTAACGAAATCTTAATCAAATTTTCACGCTATTTCAATCTTTATATTTAAAACTAGCTGTGCCTGTGACTTTATGAACGTGGATGTCAACATTACACGCTTTTCTAGCGTAAATCTCGATCCCGCTTGAATCCCAGGACAAGTTAGTGTGTTTCCGCTTAACATCATCTATATTTTAATGAAAGTCTAAGAAAAATTGGTTCAGCCGTTCCAGAGATTAGACCAAACAAACAGAAAGATAGACAGTATGACAAAAAAACTGTTTTTTAACAGATAGACACTATAATATATCGAGGGGTGAAAGGCTATTTGGTTTAAGCGACATTTTTGCAACTTTACAGGAGAGCCATTTAAAGTTTGAAATTTTGGAAAAAAAAATCATAACAAAAAAACTTCTTCAGCTATTTGAACGGGGTAAACTCTATTGAAATTCAAGACTCTCCGCCCGACGCTCGCCCGAGACGGTCGTGCCGCTCTGCGCTCCCGATCGTTCTGTGTTTGTGTCATCGCTTCGTCGCGCTCGTCGTGACGTCATTCGTAGTCGCCGACTACAACTCCCGATCCGGAACCGCCTTTTTCAAGGCAGTGACGGATATTTTGTTTCTATAACAGAGTATCGTCAAAAACAATTTTGTTTGGCCCCTTCAGGGTAAAACCACAGTTTCGTGGTCCTTGGTTGGAAACCTCACGGTGTCAACAATACCAAGGGGGTGCTGACCCGAAGCACCCGCTGATCCCCTTCAGGGTGAAGCAGTCAATTGGAGTCGAGTGCTAGGTTTTGGCCTTGGGGGATCTCCTAGTCAAACCTAGTTACTGAGTTTCCTTTTCAGCTACACACCTAGTGCCGGTTGGGTGTGTCTACCCCTTCGCACTAGACCCAATAGGGCCCGGTTCGCACAATAAGACTGGCGACCGGTTACAAGCTTAGGGCTCACCATTAGGTACTCACCTCCCAGTCTCTACCCGACTGGGAGGGTTACACATCCCCGGACCCATCCATCCCGGGAGTTAGGTCAGTTAGGCTTTAAATAGGTCCCCCGCGGGAGAGAAATCTCCAAAATTTCCCCATTGAATTTTTGATCCATTCGCCAATCATGGCAAACTCCAATATTTTGGAGATATTGCTAAAAATCCTTAAGGAAAACCCTGCTATTTCCGCCAAATATGGCGGAATAATCCAGCGTGAAATCGCTAACTGTCCTCCGGCTACCGAAGCCAACGTCGCTGATTTTAGTGACGCACTTGACAGCCCATTATCTCCCCCGCTTGCTGATCAAGGCATTCCGGTTGGTCAATTCACGGAAGTGTTTATCAACTCCGATCCCATTGTTCATCGAACAACGAACGACTTCCAGGTAGATAGCCCTCTATCGCTCCCGCCCGCCGACAATGTCGTGCCGACCGCCCAATTCCCGAAATCATCCATTGTTTCCGGCCCACCTACTAATCCCATTGTTCATAAAACAATGGACGCCGCGCAGGTGTGCGCTGCAGTTGAATTCCGTGAAATGGACACCACCGAACCAGTGTCCAATAACAACTCCGACAATGATTTGTCATCATGCCCCTCGTCCTCGGAAGACGACTTTCAAGTCGTCCCCGGTGGCAAGAGGAAGAAAGGGAAAACCTCCCAGGCCAGCAAGGACAAAAAGACCACCGCGTCGCCCCCGTCCCCAACTCAAACGCCCGTTCGACCCGCTAGCCCCGTCCCAACTACCTCTGCTCGCGCGCAGAATAGTCGTCCCCCCAGCCCGATAGCCCAAACTTCCTCAGCCCAAAGGAAGCAACGCCCTCCGCCCCCCTTTTACATCCAGGACAAGGGTAAATGGATTGATGTGTCCAAGATGTGTGTTGATCGAAAGATCAACTACACAAACGCCCGTGCCTGCCAAAATGGCATTAAAGTCACCGTCCCTACGTCGAACGATTATAGGGAACTATATCGCGCCCTCCGTGAAAGGAATATTTCCTTTCACACTTTCTCCTTCCCCGAGGACACGCCCACTCGTGTTATTATTAAACGTGTCCCTAAAGAAATCCTAGTACAGGATATTAAAGACGACCTTGCCGATCAAGGTATACCAGTGATCGCCGTCCATCGCTTACATAAAGCGAGAGGCGGTGAATTGTACGACATGGTTCTTGTCATTTGTGAACCAACCGAAGGTCATCACCCGATTTTTAAGATTAAGTCCATTTGCTCCCTATCCGGTATCTCAATTGAAAAGCCCTACAAAACCGCAACAGTGGGACAATGCCACCGTTGCCAACTGTATGGCCATGCGCAGAGCAACTGCTATGCGACTCCCAGATGCGTCAAGTGTCTGGGCGAGCACAGCACTGCGGACTGCCCTCGGCCCAAAGACCGAACCCTCTGTTCGGAACCACCCAGCTGCGTTCTCTGCGGCCAGACCGGTCACCCGGCAAACTACCGCGGCTGTCCCAAAGCCCCCAAACTCGCTCCTAAATTAGCGAAGTGCGCCAACGCCCGCCAACAAAGAGAGGCACCTTCCTCTCAAATTCCCCAACGTCTCGCTCCTCAGAGACCATCCCCGTGGAACAGGCTAAACCACGAAAAAGCCTTTCCCTCCTTGGCCACTGCCAAACCTTTGCAGGCACTGATGGATATACCCATCGCAGCGCAGATCCTGCCTATAACCGTGGCTCCAGAGGCCACAGCCAGTCCCCAACCCGAGCCTCAAACCACTGCTGCCCCTGCAGCCAAACAACCGCCCAATCCCTCACCCGCGCACGGCGAGTCTTGCGGCCAGACTCTACTGCGCCACTATAGAATATTTATGACCCGCCAAGCCAGGTCTCTCCGCGATGCCCTTCTGGCTGCCGAGCAGCAGAATAACGGCAAAATTACGACGGCAATGTACAGCCAAATATTCAGCACACACAGTGATGTCGTGCTAGGCCTCGACCAGATGGATGCGATGGACTGATCCAATGGATTCCCAACGCACAAACCACACTAGGCCTCGATCCCTCAAATTAGGTTTTTTCAACGCCAATGGCATTTTCAACCAACGCGCCGAAATAACTAAATTCCTCCGCGACCACCAATTAGACGTCCTCCTTATACAGGAGACCCTTTTGAAACCCCACCGCGCTGACCCCAAAATTGCGAATTACCGTCTAGTTCGCAATGACAGAACACGCTGCCACGGCGGCGGTACCCTTATTTATTATAGGAAGGAGTTATACTGCATCCCTCTGACCCCACCCGCGCCTCTCTCTCACCTAGAGTACTCTGCCTGTCGACTAGGCATGACTGGTCATCCTCCGATAACCATCATCTCTGCCTACCATCCCCCACCATCGGTCGCGTCTCTTGCTTCAGACGATCCTATCGCGCTCACCAGCGATCTCACGACTCTCTTTGGCCTGAGTGACTCCGTCTTACTAGCGGGCGATCTCAACGCCAAACACCCCGCTTGGAACAGCAACACGACAAATGCCAGAGGCAGAATCGTGTATAACCTAGGCGCGACCCTAAACTATGACGTCATCGCTCCGATGACTCCCACCCACTACCCACACGACCCCAACCATAACCCCGATGTCCTCGATGTGGCGCTCCTAAAGAATGTAAACCTCCATTTACACTCCATAGAAGCGCTTCACGAGCTCAACTCGGATCACCGTCCCGTTATCCTACACCTAGGTTCCCGCTCGGGTAACCATGATCCTACCCAACCTCCTCCGACCCAATTGATCACCGACTGGAGGAAAGTAAGTGAAAAACTGAAATCCACTACGTCGCCTCAATTGGACACCATTCCTGACCACATAGTCTCAGTCGCTGACACGACGGCGGCGATCGACTCGCTTACAGATCACGTACAATCCGTCCTGAACGATTGTTCAAGGGAAGTTCCTGTAGTGAAAGACCACCGCTGGAAACTCCCGGAAGATGTACGGAATCTGATAACCGAGAAGAACGCAGCCATCCGTGCGTACAGCGCTTTTCCCTGCGCCGCAAACAAAGCTCACATGCGCAACTTACAGCGTGCTGTAAGGAAACGCATTGCCGAGCAGCGTAATGCGAGCTGGGACAAGATGCTGAGTGAACTTGAGCCCACGCATCTTGCCTTCTGGCAGCTTCAGAGGAAGTTACGATCCACTGAAGAGGCCACAATGCCTCCTCTCATTCGTCCCGATAAGAGTGTCGCCTTCAATAACTCTGAAAAAGCAGAATGCCTAGCCGACAGCCTAGAGTCACAATGTTCTCCCAGCTCTCAACCAGTAGACGAAGCCCACCTCGATATGGTGAACGCCGAAGTCGAACGTAGAACTTCCCTTCCGCCCGTCGAAGATCCCGATAATCCACTGGCCCCCATCACTCCTGATGAGGTCCAGGATATCATTAAAAGTCTCCAACCGCGAAAAGCCCCTGGCTCCGACGGCATCACCAATAGGGTTTTCAAACTTTTCCCCGCCCAGCTTATAGTGCTAATGACTGCCATCTTCAATGGCGCATTGAGCAATAATATATTCCCTACAACCTGGAAACAGGCCACCGTGATAGGTATTCCCAAACCAGGCAAGCCCAAGTCTGACCCGTCTAGCTACCGTCCCATTAGCTTACTCAACGTCCTCGGTAAAATCTATGAAAGGCTTATATATAAGCGGCTCTTGCGGATTTTGCCGAAGCAAAGAGTCTAATACCCAATGAGCAGTTCGGATTTAGAACCGAACACTCATGTATCCAACAAGTCCACCGCATCGTAGAACACGTCAGCGCCGGCTTCCAACGGGGCGCAATAACGGGAGCCTTATTCTTCGACATAGCGAAAGCGTTCGACAAAGTCTGGCACAATGGCTTAATCTATAAGCTATACCAACTCGGCGTGCCTGACCGTCTCGTGCTCATCCTACGGGACTTTTTATCGAATCGCACCTTTCGTTATCGAATTGAGGGGGAGCTTTCCTCCCCCCATCCCATTCGCGCAGGAGTTCCTCAAGGCTCCGTACTATCCCCCCTCGTTTTCACGCTATTCACTAGTGATATTCCCAAGCATAAAAATACCCAGCTAGCCCTATTCGCCGACGATACGGCTATCTATTATACCGGTCTTAAACCCGATGCCATCGCTCGCACTCTCCAAACTTCCGCAAACACTCTGGCCAAGTGGTTCCGGAAATGGAGAATCGAAGTCAATCCAGATAAAAGCCAGGCAGTCCTCTTTTCTAAACCGCGGATAAACCCACCCTCCCCCCGTCCGATTACCATGTACGGCAAGCCGATCCCTTGGGAAAAGCAAGCCAAATACTTAGGCGTGGTCCTCGATAGACACCTCTCCTTCGCTGAGCACATAAAGCAGGCACGTTCGCGCGCCGCTTTCGCTCTAGGTAGGCTCCACTTCATTCTTAGCTCTCGCAGCAAGTTATCACTCAGGTGCAAGCTGCGTATTTTCACCACGGTGATCCGTCCCATCATGACCTACGCCTGCGTTGTTTTCGCACATGCAAAGCCCTACCTCCTCCACAAGATGCAGACCCTCCAAAACCGATTCCTCCGTAGAGTCACGGGAGCCCCCTTTTATGTTCGAAATGAGCTTCTTCACGTAGATCTCAAGATGCCCACCATCCAGCAGTTCATGAAACGTGTCTCCAAGCGTTTCTTTGAAATTTCAATCCAACATAGGAATCCCCTTATCGTATCGGCCGCCCAATACGAACCCTCGCGTATTTCTAAGATTCGCCGACCAAGGCATACCCTAGTCACTCCCGATGACGCAATCACCCTGCTCCAAGAGAGCCGTAGGGAAACAAGTACAGTGGCACACAAACACAAAAACCGACCGTCCTTCCGTCCTCGCCGCCGAGGCCCACCGCGACGTCCCCGTAATAGTCCACCCCGACCCTTGCCAGAGCCAGCCCGCGACGCTGAGCCAGTAGCTTTAAATTCCCTTATTAATAATAATAATGATATGATCCAGCCTGTCCCTAGCTGCCCTCCCCTGGTACCCCACAGGGGGTGCCCTTAGCGTGTAGTCGCCTAGTTTGTAAGATTTTTAATAAGCCCTGGCTGGAGGCTTTAATTAATTTATTAATTAAGGCAACCACAGGCAAGTCCGGTTAAGCAGCCGACAACCTCAGAGGTTGACCTGCGAGATGCCACACACAAAAAAAAAAAAAAAAAAATTGAAATTCAATTAAAAACATCGAGTTGTTGATGCTAATACCAAATAAAATGGATCTTTAATTACAAAGATAAATGTCGCTTAATACGAAATGCCTTAAGCCCTTATTTTTTAGAGTATGGAAAAAAGATTTAAGTGGCTTCATAACTACAATTGGCTACAGGGAAAAAAAATTAAGCGACGACGCAGTATATTTTCAGAGTAAGCCAAAAAGAATGAAGTGACGTAGCCCAAAATTAATAGTAGCAAGCTATTTATCTCAACTACCAATTTAGACTAAAATGACTGGCAGGCTAATTTACTTATGTGACTTATATATTGAAAATGTAACGTTTGATGTTACATTTTTTTTATCTAATACTATCAATGGCTGTTAAAACAACCTGGATATATCGCAATTACCAAAAAACGCAGGTGCTTATATTGAATAAATAAATAAATACTCACAACACAACATCAATTAAAGTATTTATTTAGAATAATAATTATATAGAACAGTCTCAATGGGAACATCAATTATATTTAAACTAATAAAAACAAAATAAAAAAAATCAAATCAACAAAGAAAACTTGCAGTAATTATAAAACACAGCCAATGCTGATAATATTCATAATGCAATAAGAAAGGACGTATTTACTTATCAATTTCTTTTTTTTTAATTTAAAATAGGTTCGCGTTTGACCACCATCTCACCTGATGGTAAGTGATGATGTGGTCGAAGATGGAGCACGCTTACCTAAAAGTAACCTATTCACTCTTGACTTAAAGACTCCTAGGTTATAGCTATCGGGAAACACAGACTCCGGCAGGGAATTCCACTCCTTAGCCGTATGCATAATGAAGGTATTCTCAAAACGTTTTGTGCGTATGGGTGGGATGTCCACCATATAACGATGGCGCTTCGCCGTTTGTCTCGTAGTCCGATGATGGAACGGGCTTGGTGGAATTAGATTGTGTAATTCCATCGCACACTCCCCGAAATGTAACCGATAGAAAACCGATAGACTTGCAACTCGTCGTCGATGTTCAAGGCTCTGGAGCTTTAACTCGACCAGTGCATCGTTGCCAATGAGTCTCTTGGCCCGTTTCTCGATTGACTCAAGCGCGTCCAGTTGGTATTTAGCAGATCCATCCCAAAGATGAGAGCAGTACTCCATACACGACCGAACCTGGGCTTGATAGAGATTGAGCAACTGTTCGGGTGTGAAGTACCGTCTCACCTTTGCTAGGATTCCCAACTTTTTTGATGCTAGTTGAGCCTTAGCCTCGATAAACGGGCCAAAATTGAGGGTAGAAGTTAGTGTTACCCCCAGAAGCTCGATACGGTCGGTTATCGGCACGGTTACACCTCGGAAAGTAGGAGCCGGTTCGAATTGGCTCCTTTTTGCGGAGAAGAGACACGCCTGGGTCTTAGCTGCATTAAACTTGACCAGGTTGGCATCGCCCCATTTGGAGAAAGCCTTCAAGGTCAAGTTCAAGCGCCCGACCATGTCCTCACGGAGAGACTGGATCTGTGACCCACCAGCTCGCGCGCTGGACACATATCTCTCGGAAACTGTGCTGTCGTCTGCATACCCAAAGGTACCGGGCATTAGCAGATCGTTAATGTGCAGCAAGAATAAAGTTGCTGAGAGAACAGACCCCTGAGGGACCCCGGCATTAATAAATCTTCGACTGTATCATCTACATCAGTTTCCAGTAAAACATCTTTTGAATTATAGTGTTGCAGATTTAAATATTCTTAATGAAATATCTTGGGTATAACCCAGTGTCGCACAATTTCTTTAGTAATCGGTAAACTTGAATTATATCTACGATTGATAGCTCTAGGTCTAGCAATAATTTGTATGACCTCTTCAATCTTTTTCCGACATACCAAGTTCCTGTGTTGTTAACGTATAATAATGTACTACTTGGTTTAAGTAGCACCCTGCGTGGAAAATAGATGCAGCTGAAAGAGCTTAAGCGACGCTCCATGTCGTATTTGGGTGACGGACAAATAGTTTAAGTGACATCACACCGTGTAATTGGTGGAAGTCAAAATGATTCAAATAACGTCTTAATAAAAATTAGAAACAGGAAAAACGCTTTAACCCTTATTGAATTATTTATCTGGGAAAGGATAACTGGTTTATGTCTCGGTTTTTAATATGATTGTATGGTTCAAGTACATAATTTAAAAAAAAATGCAAAATCCACGTCGGTTAATACACTGCCACTTTGGAAACAACCCAAAAATAGTATTGTTTCAAACGCCAAAAAAGTGCTCTGATTTTAATGAATCCGGCATCATTCGACGGAGAAAAATTCGCTGATTCCGAATATGTATATAACCCAATATCGCCCAATATGTCACTTAAACCAAATAGCCTTTCACCCCTCGATATTTATATGTATCTATAAATTGCTCCCAATATTTTCCTAAAGCAAAACATTACTTATTTTGCAAAACAGTACCGTTGTTTGTTTATCGTCAAAGTAATGAGGTCTGAAGTGACGCCCTTGCCTTTGACAGGAATAAATATTACTTTTAACTGTATACAACCAAAATCAACCGCACAAACAGATCAATACCTGTAGCATTCAATATTAAGTGTAGTAAATTGACAAGCTAGACACGTGTCGAAGTTAATGTCATTAGCCTAACGCTTGTTGTTCGTCGTTGGATGGATGCTGTGTGTTTCAACAGCTATTCGATTACCCCCTTGTTTTGATTATACAGGTCATATTTAAGTGTCTCTGAATGTTTTCTATACAAACGTACTTAGTGTTGCGTTGTTTAGGATGGGCTAATGAAAAATGTTGCTATGACTTTTGAACTATTTACAACTGACTAATATTTTTTTTATAATAATTTGCTCGCGTAATCACTAGCTCACCTGATGGTAAGCGATGATATGGTCGAAGATAAATCACGCTTACATATGAGTATTCTTATCTTAAATGTATTTCTATTTCTATGTTAATTAATGTAATTGGTGTTGTACCGTTTTAATTAACTATAAATAAATAAATAAATAAATAAATTCACTCTTGACTTCAACCCGAGGGTTATAGCTATCAGGAAAAACAGACTCCGGCATGGCCAGTGGAAGGCCATGCCGGAGTCTGTTTTTTAGCGTACGTACAATGAAAGTATTCCCAAAAAGTTTTGTGCGTATGGGTGGGACTAATGTTGATATCTGATTAAGTCCCACAAAAAAGGATACGATTTAGGTAAAAGTGTTAGCAAACAGTGGACATCGGTCCGTGTGGCACTTTTTCGCTTGGCCACGGTAGTGATTTTGAAATCAATCACATCCACATTTATTTATTTTATTATTTATGTACACACAGTAAAATACATTAGGATATGACATAATTATAGTATTTGAGTATAAAGTTACTGCTTATTTCTTAAGAAATTTCTTCCAGCAGACCTGCGAAAGGAGAAGTGAAAAATAAATGTAGATAATAGGGTGTGAGAACAAGAAGAGAAATAAATATGAATATGTGAAGTCTAAAACTAAAACATTAAATATACCATTAAAAATACACATGCTTATAATGCGATAAAAATAACATAATATACTTAAATAAGTACCATAGTGTTAGAATATATAAACATATTATATAAATATATACACAAATAATTAACACAGTTAAGAGGAAATGATCGACATTTGAATAAAGATATTGTTTTTAAATCACGAATGCTAGGCGGAAGTGAGTTCCACAACCTTACAGCATGGACAGAGAAGGAATAAGAGTAGTAGCTTATTTTATGAGGATGAGATTTAAGGAAGGGAGCTAAGGAGTGATCTACACGGTACGTCGCTAGAACGAGCATAAGAAAAACGCTCACGCAGGTAGGAAGGGTAAGACGGGTTGAAGAGGAGACACCAAATCCTAGTGTTCCTGGGAAGACGGATTGGGAGCCACTTGAGTTCCTAGTTTAGAGTTGTTAGTTTTGTTTTTAAAAAATAAAGCGTCAATAGCGTAATGGCTAAGGTGTCAGCCTTGTGATCGAGAGGTCACAGGTTTCAACCCCACCCATTACACTATTGGCGTGAACCCACTCCAGATACAAACATATTTGGCATAGTTTGGAGGGATTAAGGAGATTGCTAGTAATGTGAATTCTACCCACATTGCTAGTACCATTTAAAAAAATCGCCAAATATCAAAAATAGTCGGTTCGTAGTTTAAAAGATATTGGAGTACAATACAATCATGCTATCTGGTTCCGCCACCTCTGTATCTCGAGATCAAGGAAGAGAAAGAAAGTTCGTAGGTTTCGAATTGGATTCAAAATTGCGCCAATGACATTTATTTCAGGATTTTCTTCCCATAACCAATACAATGAATACCTAATTATCATTAGTAGCACTACTTAAGACTATGTTAGTAACTTTGTAAAACTATATTAAATTTATAATTTTGAGTCAATTACGTGCATGTAATTGACTCAAAAAGTGAATAATAGGGCAGTCTAATTTACTGGCAATGACACACAGTAGACTGTTAGTGCTGGCACGCACTTTGCTGAGCAAGGACGCTGCTCGCTTGCGTCTGATCGCAGCGAAGCAGACAATGTGCGCGTCCGCGAACATACCCGACGCTCTACAGAAGCGTGGCAACCCTAACAGCATCTTGAATGCATTGTTATACTGAACACGAAGTGCATTATGAGGTAAATGGCATGTCTTAGGATAAAAAAAATCGAAGACCACATGTCTTCGATTTTTTTTTTGAAATCCGCCAACTGGGCCTGCGTGGTAGATAACGGCCCATTTTCTCTCATAGAAAGGAGACTGGGTCCCAGCAGTGATATCGTTATATGATATGTGATCGAGGTTTGGGAATAGAAAATGTTCATGGTATTGTAAACTGGGCTTTTTTATTCAGACAGAGCCCACTCTTGACCTCGATCTCGCTTGATGGTAAGCGATAGATGAGGTCTACGATGGAACGAGCGAGCCCAGAAGATGCCTATTTACTCTGGCTTTAAAGGTTGAAAGGTCATAAGTGGCAGGGAACACAGAAGCCGGCAGAGAATTCCACAGCTTGGAAGTGCGCACAATAAATGTGGAGGAGAAGCGCTTGGTAAGACAAGACGGTATATGAACCAAGTGTGGAAGGTACCCAGCCGTGCATCTAGTAGACCGATAGTTGAAAGAGCTTGCTAGAGACTAAAATAAAATTGTATTCTGTCAATGTCACTAAATAATTTCAAGCCTTTTTCCAATCCGGTATTTTCATCTCCCGAAACGTTTACGAAGCCACAGCCTCTCTCGCTATCGCCACAATCGCAGTAGCTCAACGCCCCTAATTGGCGCGAATGAACGAAACTTCCGTTGAACGGTTTACGATTTCCCTTCTCAAATGAACAGTCATTTCCTTGCGCGCCGATTGGTCTGATCGTGGTAACGACTTATCCGGTATTAATTTGTTCTGACGCAAACTCGTCATTGACGCGTCAATGGATCCTTTATATGTGATCCGTTAGGCTGTGGTTTGCAGGGTGAGTTCGGATTATAGTTTGGTTTCTATACCATTGCTTGTTTTGTTTTTATTATTTCGTTTTATTTTGTTGTTGTGCGGGCAATGAAAGAGTTGACAGGCGAGTTGATAGTTCTTTTTCGAGTGATTGAAATTGTATTTTTATAGCACGATATTCAATGTTGACCAACGTGACGATTGTTTAGAAATACCTACACTAATATTATATACGTGAATTTAGACGGATGTATTTGTTACTCAATCGCGCCAAAATGGCAGAATGGTTCTGGATGATATTTGGCACATATATCTATAGCCTGAAATACCACAAACCATATAAATTTCTAAGTGAAGAGAGTCACAGGCAACAGTTAGTAATACATAAATTTGTAAAGAACGTGGTGAACTAAAGAGATTCTTATTTTAAGTTTTGATGAAAATTAAACTTCTTGAAATAGATGGGTTTTTAGTCATTAGAAGACACACTCACTTTCGCTCTACACAGAGTGGTAGAAGTAATTCAGTGATTTTACCACCGAAAAAAAAGGGATAAAACTAGCTTGTGCATATACAGTATGTACACTAACAGAGGGCGTTCCCGTTAACAGTATAGCATCCATACATGCTAAAAAAAATTTACCATTCGAAAATAAAATGTTTTTATTTTGTTTAATATTATTATATTCACTAAAAATGTTAATTTGATACGTAAAAGAAATACTCTTTACACGAGTACTTGAAGGACGGCAACGTCGCAATTTATTTCGAATGACAGGCCGCGTGTGCGGTGATCTAATTGATGTGGTTATACTATTGCGGGTTAACGGGAACGGACCTCTGTTAGTTTACATACTGTATATAGAAACAAAATCCACTTTTTTCCAATCAGAAATCACTACAATTCCCACAGAAGTTATCAATTTTCTTCATCCTCAAAACCAACTACTAAGTAGCCTAAAATCCCGAACACCTATCTATATCAGGATACTTCAAGCAGACTTAGCCCCTATCCACACCGCGTCGAGATTATCGCACGGTACTCAAACTGTGTGTACATTAACTACGTAGATGAGCTTATGAAGTTAATTTAGATGCAAAATTCTGTTACGGAACAGCTTTCCAAAGGCTAGTGTGTCCATGGCCTTATGAATTTATCTGGAGCTTCTGCGGGACTTAGTAAATCGTGTATTGATAGCGGTTTTTGGTTGGCGTGTGAAGTTTGTTGACCGTTTATGGAGAGGTGTTGGTCTTGCGAGTTGTTTTGAAAGCTTCTGTGTTGGAGGTTGCTTATTTGTATAGAAAGCTCTTGGTAGTAGTTTGTTTCAAAAGGAGGGTATTCAATCTTGTTAAAAGTAAATTGAAGTGGTGAATGAGTGCTGGTCATCCTATGATTGGCGACTATATAAGTCTGTTTATCCAAGAAAAAGGTATTTACTGGAGCTATTGGATAAGCTTAATTGATAAATAAATATTTAAAAAAAAATTAAAGTGATGACCGGGGTTACAGTAACTTAAAATCGAAATTGGATTTTTTAGTTCTATATTTGACATGACGACGGCTCTTCTTCACATATAATTTTATTTAAGACCTTTAAAACCCAGAAACTGAGGAACACGATACCCATTTGTAAAATTGATGTCACATTTTAGCAACTGTTAAAATTATACAAATGACAGCTGGGATGCAAGACGCCTATCATGGTTACCGAGAGACGGAGAAATAAATAATTAGGGGTCTTTAAGTCAAAAGTGAAAGAGAAATAAATAATTAGGGGTCTTTAAGTCAGAAGTGATTACTTCTAGGTAAGCGTGCTTTATCTTAGGTCCGTTCCTGCGTGGAGTATTGCAGCCACTTGTGGGATGGCTCTGCGAAATACCAACTTGCTGCACTGGACTCGATCGAGCGCAGGGCTAAAGGCTTATAAGTGACGAGGTGCTATCAGACAAGCTTCATAATAGTGGTGAAACGCGAGCTCAATAAAATAAAATCTCAATACGTTATTTATCCACGAATTGACCTTGGCAAGGATTGGTTAACCTAAAAACGACCCCAACGCCTGATATTCAAAAAAAATACATCTTACTAATAATTTTCGCAGACTCCCATTTTTGATATGCCCCTCAGCCTCGGTATAATAATGACAAAATTCACAACCGATTAATTGAATACCCGTGTAACATCGTTCGATAACATTTACTTCTCCCAATGTTATAACGGACAAAATTCTCGAACATAAAAAGGCTCATTAATGGACTAAACGTGTTTAAATGAACGAAACTTACCGCAATATTAATTCCTATGTATTAAATCTGAAAAAAAATTGTGATTTAAATTATAATCATTAACTAAAATAATATACAACGTGTAACGGAAACCCTATATCTATCCACAAGGGCTGAAGACAACATCTGGTATGGAGACTCTATGCACAGTTTCAGCTCAAAATAAGTGACTCAAAAAATTGATACCAAATTATCGGTTTCATATGTTTCTTGAATGCCAATCATAACAGACCTGTCACAGTACTACGAGGGTTAATAACTTTCCACGTGACTTGGCAATAACCATGCAATAACACGATCGTTCTCTTCGTTCTTCTTAATTTGAAAGATTCGGTCTCTAGTATCAATGTATTGAAATTTCTAATAAGTTCCACACATGTAGACATAGTATTACAAAACCCTTGCCATATCATTTGTTATCATCCAAAGAAGCTGTGCACTTGATATGTATATACCCTTTAAGTTACACGTTGTATACTATGCAATTTATACATTATTACCAGTGATCGGAATAGGTAGAGCTATTTAGGTTCATTAACCGCAACCATTGATGTTAATATGGATATTCCACGGGATTCCGACTGATACAACGGGATTTTATTGAATTTCATTATTTTTGTCAATATGTATAAAAATGGTTTATGTAAGCCAATAAGCGCGTTGTAAATTTTACAACTGTAAATGTTTTCAACTTCAGAATAAAAATGTTTGAATGATTGTTGTTGAGCGTGCTCCATCTTCGACCACATCATTACTTACCATCAGGTAAGATGGTGGTCAAACTCGAGCCTATTATCAATAAAAAAAAGAAATTGTTACGTAAAAAATATATGTGGTTTAATGAATCAAGTTTATCTATTTATTATACTATCCTTAATATCGTCCTTCTTATATTTACCCGTCAGAAAGGAAGTGTAATCTATCATTAGTCCCGAAGGCGAGTATAGTATTTTTTAGATTTTACTACTTAAAAACCAAATCCCGGGACTCGGGGAATATCCATATTATTCTAACCTATGGCAAGTACATAAAACAGCTCTACCTATTCCGATCTATGATTATTACAATTAAACGTCAAATTGTACCAACCAAACTGTTTCAGCACAAATAAGATAAAAATTTTATAATAATAACAATAGAAGAATAATTTAATAATTCTGTTTAAAACAATCAAAGATATGTGCCTCGCGTTTGCGTCCAAAGCGCAATGAATTTACAAGAGTGAAGAATATATTTTTGATCATATGATTTTAGATTGAAGACCTTTCATTTTTTTTCTGCCTTTCATTGACTTCACTATAGTACTTACGAGTTTGAAATATTGTGTACTTTTAAAAAAATCTCTCAAAACATCGTGAGGACACCGGCATATCCTCACCGTCGTATTAACAACTGAACATAATATCAAAAACCGAGTTCGGAAAATATTATTATCCATAACAACCATTTGGCAAACATAGCTATAATTCTCAACGAATTATGGGCGTGTTTGACTACTTTGTATAGTCACTATACGCAGTCCACTGCTGGGCAAAAGCCTCCAGCTAGTTTCAGTACACACCTAAGTTATTTTCATATAAAAATACATACAAAGATCCCAAAGTAGGAACCCTCTTATTTAATGGGGTAATAATACCTAACTCACACTATATAGCGTGTCTCGGTCATAAATGTCGTGACAATACTCGTAAAAAAATCGAGTAATATTCATCATACATATACGTAATACCGCCCATACGTAGTCAATATCAATAAGTTTCAGTGAGCCTACCAGGATATCATAACCCGTTACTGGTGATATTACACCATAGGAGGTTCGTAAAATGAGCTATTTAGCTTGCCGTAGTATGTGTTTTGGCTCCTTGTAGGTGTAAAAGGATAGCTCGCTTAGAATGATGTATGGGTCTCAGGGACACGGTACCCGCTAGGGAATGGATAACTAATTTCAACCTGGAGATATTGAGATATTAAGGTGAGCTTGCGGATAAATAAAAACAATTACGCGTGTCAATTTTCAAGGTTAAGCAGCACCTGCCAAGGTTGATTTATAGATGAGTGACAATTTATTTATTTATAACAAAATCCACAGCTCTTAAACAAAGTTTTTACAGTATGTTATATTTTCTTATAGCCAATTACGGATATACAAAAATTATTCACTAGATATTAACAAACGTATGACCGTCTTAACATATCAAGATTTCTCCGAGCCCCAGAAACGCACGTTAAACCGTTGGTCCCGGCTATCATTTCTTTGTCCGTCTTTGACAGTCATTACGGGTAGTCAGAAGCCAGTAATAATGATAAAAATATATATATATACAACGTGTAACGGAAACCCCATATCTATCCAAAAGGGCTGAAGACAACATCTGGTATGGAGTCTCTATGCACAGTTTCAGCATAAAATAACTGACTCAAAGAATTGATAACAAATGATTGGTTTCATATATTTCTTGAATACCAATCATAACAAACGTGTCACAGCACTACGAGGGTCAATAACTTTCCACGTCACTTGCCGATGACACTATAATTCTTTTCGTTCTTCTTAATTTGAAAAATTCGGTCTCTGGTATCAGTATATTGGAAGTTGTAATAAGTTCTACACACGTAGACTTAGGATTACAAAACCCTTGCCATATCGTTTGTAATCATCCAAAGAAGCCATGCACTTGGTATGTATATACCCTTTAAATTACACGTTGTATACAACGTGTAATTTAGGGTTATCTAATCCTATGTGTACATGTGTGGAGCATATTAGAAATTTCAATACACTGATACCAGAGACCGAATTTTTCAAATTAAGAAGAACGAAGAGAATTATCGTTTTATTGGCAAGTGACGTGGAACGTGATGACCTTCATAGTGCTGTGACATGTTTGTTATTACTGGTATTCAAGAAACATGAAACCGATAATTTGGGGTCAATTTTGTGAGTCACTTATTTTGAGCTGAAACTTAGCATAGAGACTCCATACCAGAGTATACTCCATACCATAGTCTTCAGTCCTTTTGGATAGATATGGGGTTTCCGTTACACGTTGTATATTATTATTAATATTTTATATATTATTATTTATAATATATATAAATGTAATATAAATAGTATCGTATCATTAGAACTTAAAACAGGATATTTACCATGTGTAATTTTTGTTTTGAATTTCCGATATGCACTGCACGGCACTGTTGCAAGCGCCATGATCACGGATGAACTAAAGTAATTGCGGGTGGAAGTTTATGAGCAGACAAATCGGTCTACCCTCGTTCTCGTTCATTTTCTGTTAGCGACACCGCTACCACTGTCACATGTATCACTAAACACTCCCGACACACAAAACTCACCGTGTCGACACGCGAACTTACTACGGAACTTTTTCGGTTTTTACGTTTTAAGTTCTAATTATACTGTTAGTGACCATGTTAGCTTAAAAACTTATAAACAGTATCGTGTTACCCAGATACTGAGCTGTGGAAGTCAGATAGGCAGTCGATCCATGAAGAACACTCAGCAGCAACAAGCTAACTAGTCAAAACAAAGTAGTAAAACTAGTCAAAACTAAAATCAAAATTATTTTTATTTCACACTAGCTGTGCCCGCTATTTTGTCCGCACAGAGTAGTGACTTTCAGAAGCATTTTTATTTTTTTGAGTAATTATTTTGAAATTAAAACTCATACATAAATAAGCTATTTACAATATTTTACTGCTTTTTTTTTTAGCGTGGTAAATTTATCAAATAAGTCCTCCCACCCCGGGCAGGGCGGGAGGGTCTGTCAGACTTTTACTGACTAAAATCCACGGTGTTCCTTCAATAACCCTTTACGTACCGGGGTCACGGTAATGGGATAAGTCCCACGACCCCGGCAGGCAATATTTTACTGCTAATATCTTATTTAAGTACATTTGTCTAATCAAAAGTCTAAAAAATAAGTTTCAAGCTTCTAGTTTTAAAAATGACGTAATTTCCATACAAACTTTCATCCCCTATTTCAACCTCTTACAGCCCTTTTTTCGCATTAAAAAGCAGCCTATGTCCTTTCTCAGGCTCTAGACTATGTTTGGACCAAATTTCATTTAAATCGGTTCAATAGTTTAGGCGTGATTGAGTAACACACAGATAGACAGAGATACTTTCGCATTTATAATATTAGTATGGATAAGTAAGGATAAGCCTACATAGACACTTAATCGTATAAAACGTCAGAAGTTAGTTTACGGTTCGAAAATGGCCGTTTAATATGGAGAAGAACTAGCAAAAAAACTTCTCGGTTACTCTTTTAGTAGGGAAAATGCAGATTGAATGATATTGAAGGTTATCGATTATTTTATAAAACAGAAGATGAAACCTCTGTTACATCTGAAATGCTGACGGGATAAAGGATTTTCGATTTAAAGTTTTGTTAAAGCAGATTTATTTTTCAGTGTTTACTGGAATTGTGCTCGCAATATTGTTAAATGGTTTATTTAATCATGTCGGTAAACCCAGTATAAAAGTGTATTCGTATTTTTGTTTTCTACGGTTTTGCTACTGTGGACTCTCCAGAGATAAAAAAATTGGGTGATTTGCAACACAAAATGTAAGGAACATTCTATGAAAAATTTTCCATACATTTTTATGTGTTCGCGAATCTGCGCCGTAGTTTCCACCGTTAGGTGGTTTTGTGACACAGGCTTTGAAAGTACGCAGTGTGTTTTGCTTTAATAATTAGTAGAAAACAAAAATGGCCCGCGGTGACCAAATGGATAAAAAATATTATTCCCTATCTACATAAAAAATTGTTGCCCTTCACTTAGACGTTGTATCACGGGAGCATTTTTACACACACCAAGACTCTAAAAAAGTAATTGTAGGCCATACAAATATTTGTTCCGGTACAGGAATCTATCCACTACACTGACCGTGTCGTCAAAACTTCTCTTACTTGTTGTAAGCGTAAATTTGCCATTCGTTCAGAAACAAATTGTTTATTATACAGTCCTGGTGGTTCGCTACCAGTGATGGAGATAGCAATCTATTTTCATTACGGCTGTAATAAAATAATTGGAACACCAGCAAAAGCATTTTTAGCTCCTATTATATCCCACTGCTGACACACACTTTTCTTTCCCAAAACTCTCTGTTCTGTGTGATCGTCAACCCACCTGCACCACGACTGACCTCGACGGCAATGTCTTTATTCAGGCGTCGTACATGACAGTCTTTGCCCACCTCTCCGATTGCATTCTCTTTTATAATTGCATAATCTTGTATACCCCTCCAACTTTTAGCTCTTAACTCCAACAATTAAAAATAAAAATCATCTCAAAAATGTACTCAGGAAGCACTATTAATCTATGTGTCCGTAGCTGCTGTTATCAGTCGACTGGTGAGCTTGCCGTGGTATTTAGTATGTATACCAAATGATATTTTGTTCTATTTTATAATATTCTGTGTAATTAATAGTATTTTGCTAAATTATAATAATTATATAAGTTTTATTTTAATTAGTTTTAGTTTTTAACCTAAAGCAGTGGATATAGGTAATGTATAATGCATGCGAATTCACGAGAACGTATTGCCGACAAACTGCTTAGCTGTTTGGCAGATGTTATGTTAAGATTAAGTGTTAAGATGAAATGTGATTAAATAAATACTAAAAGAAAAACTAAGCTATATATGCTTGTGTCTGGAGTGGGTTCACAGTAATAGTGTTATTGTTCGAACCCGCGATATCTCAATCACAAATTCGACATCTTAGTCATTAGACTACTGACTCTAGGCTATTTGTGCGACGTATATAAGCCTATACATGATTTGAAACAAAACTTTTGACTTTAGTTGTCAATAATTTTACTTAGTCTAACTTTGTATAGAAACCATTACAATATCAAGCTTCAAACAATATTGACACAAATTGATTTAATACCTTTCACGAATATTCGGCTCACAAAACCCAACGCGTTACTGCTATAAATATTTTAATAAAACTGAACGCTTTTAATCAACAGCGAGCAGAAGAAATCGTCAATATTTTGTATAATTAATTAGTTTAATTGAATTCCGCCACTTCCGTGGCCATCAGTATTGCCGGAAAATGTTCAGTGAAACTAATTTTAAGGCCGATAAGCCTCGAGAAAGTATGGCCGGCAGACAAACACGGTATTAATAAATATACAACTTGAACTCTTACTTTTTTTGAGTGAGGAATTGTCATCAACGAGCTTAGACTATTTGATTTTTTTTTATTTTTATTTGCTTACACTGTCCAATCGCTGGTCAAAAGCCTCCCCCAATTCCTTCCAAAGGCTCTTCTCCTGCGCCGATTCAAACCAGCCCTCGTGGTACGCGTCCAAATCATCTCGCTACCTCTTCCTGGGCAGGCCTCAGCGGCGCCTTCCGTCCTCTGGCACCCATTGTGTGGAGACTTTCTCAATATATATAGCTTTATTCATAATGAGCTCACTCCTGACCTCAATCTCACCTGATGGTAAGCGATAGATGAGGTCTACGATGTGACGAGCGAGCCCAGAAGATGCCTGTCTTGCTTTCTTGTTTAATCTTTTTGTATGTAAATTTCTCCATTTGTATTTTAAATTAGGAAGCCGAGCAATTGTTTGAATTTTTGTATTTTTATTTTATTTTATATGGGTCTTGGACCTGAAATAAATTATTTTTTTATTTTATTTAAAGGTTAAAAGGTCATAAGTGGCAGGGAACACAGAAGCCGGCAGAGAATTCCACAGCTTGGAAGTGCGCACAATAAATGTGGAGGAGAAGCGCTTGGTACGACAAGACGGTATACCATCTAAGTGTGGATGGTATCCAGCCATGCGTCTGGTAGACCGGTAGTGAAAGGGAGATGGAGGGATCAGGTCATGGAGCTTTCCTAATATACATTTTTGACAGTCGCTACAGGTAGTGAGAATCCAGGAAATCTGACACTAACCTTGCCTAGATTGATACCTCTTAGGTAGCTCGATTGCGTTACCTAGCTATTTTTTGTGACATCAGATAGGCATTCGTAACATGTAAAATACAAGTACTTAACTTTACATCCGGCTAAACTGGCAGCTGACCCTAACATATTTGGGATAAGGCTAAATCAATGATGTTGATGTGGCCTACCCAAATAGTACAAAAATTGGTCAAGTGCGAGTCAGACTCGCCCATGAAGGATTCCGTAGTAACTATAATAATATATTATAATATGTATATTTATTTAAGGAATAAAAAAAAAACTTAAAAGTATCTTAAAACTAGCTTATTTGCATTTTTACAACTACGCTAAATAACTTTGTTTTTCATAGTGTTTGTATGAATTACAAAGTTATATTTGCGGTTTTAGAAAATATTTTGTATCTCAAAAACTGCTGACCCAATTTGGTTCAAACTAATTTTGGTTGAAAGTTTACATTAAGATCTACAGACATGTTTTTTTTTTAGATTTTTCACTCCATTATTATAGAAGTTAGAGGGGGCGGGACACACATTTTACCACTTTGGAAGCTTATATCTTTTAAACGATTGACTTTATGAAAAAGTGGTTTTAGAAACCCTTATATCATTTTTAAAGACCTGTCTATAGATACCACAAAAGCATAGGTTTCATGAAAAAATATATTTTCAGTTCTAGTTCCATGTATGGGGACCCCCCTTTATTTTAAATGTTTTTTTATATTTTTTTCTTAAAATCGGAAAGCGGTTCACAGAATACATCTACTTACTAAGTTTCACATGTATGGTCTTAATAGTTTCAGAATAAAATGGCTGTGACATACGGACGGACGGACAGACAGACAGACAGACAGACAGACAGACGGACAGACATATCGAAACTATAAGGGTTCCGATTTTTGCCATTCGGCCCTAAAAATGGTACAATAACTTTGGTGTTTGTTGTTCGTCAATCGTTGTTAGCTCTAGTTGACTTAGGTACGTCATAAGGAACATATATAGTCAGTGTGTTGACAGGTCCAGTCTTCTTCTTCTTATTGTATGGGTGGTAAGGTCTAACGACCCCATTTCTAGACCGCCTCAAGGGCCACTGACGTGGTCTATTTTGACGACCGCTATTTGGCGACCGAGACCACCGGCTTATACGTGCCTTCCGAAGCACGGAACCATATTTTTATCAAACAATCTGGTGATCCAGGCCTGTAATGTCCTAGCTAAACTGAAAACAACTTTACAAAGTATACTTCCCGCGGGAATCGAACCCACGACCACCGGGTCACAAGGCAAACGCCTAAACCACTTGACCACGGAGGCAGTTTCAGTGAAATCTGTGTATTTCTTTCCTCAAATGAGCCACAGAGACTTGAGCCTACATGGTTTTCATGTAATTATTTGACCAGTACGAATTGTATGGACTTCAAAAGAATTGTTGACCTTTTAGTTTGTTTCGATGTTTCATCTCAGGGTAGTCAGTTTCATCTAGGTTTTTTTTAAAAAAAAGATAACTAGCAATGTGGGTAGAAATCACATTACTAGCAATCCTGTTAATCCCTCCAACTAAGCTAAATATGCTTGTATCTGGAGTGGGTTCACAGCAATAGTGTAATGGATGGGATTCGAACTCAGGACCTTTTGATCACAAGTCCGACACCTTATCCATTAGGCTATTGACGCTTAAAAATTATTGAAAATTATAAAAAAAAAATCTGTGGAAGAGTGTTATTTACTGCGAATTCACACAAAATTTTAATAAATCACATGTATAAATCACTTTATCCATTTGTGAAAACTGCATGAATATGTTCATACTTTTCGGGTAAACAGACGCGGCAGGAGACTGTCTCACTTTTAAGATATGTAAGGATTTGCAAAAGCAATGTCATTTAAGTATACTATTAAAAAAAGAGTGGCTTAATTCACTTTAACGGAAATAATATTTACTCTTTTGCTTTATTTTTCAACGTAAAAGAAGTAAAAAAATCCTTCTAAAATGTTCTTATGCGCCATATTTTTGTTTTATATTTTAACGTGCAAAAGTACCGCATTGTGCAGCATGTGGCAAGATAATTACTGTATGCAGAGACAATGTTACTTAGAACCAAGTAATATACATACATACCTACTTGTGCGCCCACTGCCCAGTAAATTATACAAATGTACAGGATGTGACATTTTTTAGTACAAAAACATTGCGCTGATTTTTGGGCTGGAGTGTTGTATAATTTCAATGAAATTATACAAAAAAAATGTTACGAGTGTTTCAGTATGAACCAGATGTGTGCTATTTGAATATATATAGCATTTTGGTGTGAATTGTTTTATTTTGATTTTAAAAATAACGTAATACTACTTGACTTGGCTAAGCAGCGGTGACCACGTGGTTTCAAGTACAATTTACGAATTTGTAGGTCGTTAGTTCGATAACCATATATTATGTTGTAGCAATCACACGGGACTTCGTTCTCGTGGTCTTTATCACGATAAAATTATAAACCTCCTTCTTTTTCAAGGGTAAAAAGTAAGCCTATAACCTTCCTCGAATAACTGTCATAGCAACTAACACACATAAAAATGTCATCCAAAGTTTTTTCAAAATCCACCAAATACTTTCGAAGATTAGCGAGTTGAAACAAAAACAAACTTTCCTGCTTTATGATAAGTATAGATGTTATCTATACTAACATTATAATACGGGAAAGTTTGTTTGTTTGAACGCGCTTCTTTTTACCCGACAGAAGAAACAGACCCGGCAAAAGAAGGAAATTATGTTTTTATTGTCATAAAGTCCACTGAAGCGAAGCCCCGCGATACTGCTAATAAAAAAAAATCTCTTAATTGTGTTTGCTTTTATATTTGAGAACAACGTGAAAGGTTTCTTTGGCGCAATTGCAGAGTGATAGAGCTAAACCAAAACCAAAAGATTTTTAAATGATGTATGTACTATCGACCAATCTTCCGCATGCTCACCTTTAAGGCTATAATTGCATAGCACGGCTCACAACTCGATCGCCTAATGCATGTATTTTGACCAATAGAATGCATGAAGCGTATTTTAGTAGTGTTCGTAATAGTAAGTATTAATATAATGTTACACGCCTTGTACTCACACAATACAAATTGTCTCTAATTGGGCGAAACCAGGAAGGGATGTGTGTGTGATGTGTCACTAGCTGCGCTTCCGCAGGAATAGTTTCTTAAGTGAGCATGCGTATCTTTGGCCGATAGTACCTACCTAACCAATATAAAATACTCATAAATCTCTCGGCATTTGCCGATGTAAATGTGACATTTTTGGTGACAAAAATAGAAACGTGATATTCATGAATCCGTTTTTAATCTCCGACGATCGTCCGACTGAATAAGCGCTATTTTTGCAGCTTATGTGATCAAATTATGTTTGAAATTACACCATATATATTTGTTCTGAATAACATGAAATACGGCGAGTTGAACCCAGGATACTATGTTATAGTAATAATAACAGTAATAAGTTTATTTGCCATCAACAGAATTATAGGAAATTTAAAGATATAGACAGAGCTCTTAAATACTTTTAACAAAGAGAATGATAACCGCCATGTTACGAAATTCCTGTGAATTCCCTGTGAGTTATTTATTGGGGACATTGCATCTGTCCATTTGAACTTCCTATATCAAAAAAGTTTTACATGTAGGTGACACAATTTCTTTGTCAATAACAATTCAATAATTAAATTTATGTCCCGACGAACAGACAAGGTTGAGATTAAAAGGCGTGTAACTTTCATAGTCACCACAGCAATGAAAACGGTGATGCAAAATATCACGAGGAAACTATCATGTTCCAGAAACACCAAATTATGCAACTGTATTAGTTTTGAGTGTTTGTGCAGTAAATAAATAAGACTGGTGTGAGATTTTCTACTTTCTGACTACCTGTGACGGCTATGAAATGATATGAAATGAAATATTTATTTCGTAAATTGGTTATAAATAACACTTTTACACGTCATGTTTTTTGCGTGTTAAGTTTAGTTTAGCTAGATGAGGCTGGTATTTCCTAACTGGCTACTCTGAGAAGAAAAACCTAAACAAACTCAGAGGTCATAGTCTCTTTTAATGTCCATACAATTTGTATATGAGAAGCATCATGAAGCTGTCAAAGATGCACAAATAGCAGCCGGGGCCAAAGAGCAAAAATGAATCTAAATAAGTTAAGATGGTAACCTATCCACGGCTTGACACACTCTTTAACGTCCTTACATATCGTAACTTGCAAATAAAACATTTACGTTTACGATACTAGACAGTTTTACTCACGTGCATATACCAGGATTGCATACGAGCTGTGGCGGTCAAATTGCCCCGCTAAAAATAATCAAATATGGCCGCTGTAAACCGTCGTGATGGATGGCAGTGTCGCGATAGTGATCAGGTTTGTCGCGCTTTATGTGACTGACAGCCCTAAGATGCATGGGTGGGTTTTTTGTGAAGCTAGTAGCTGATTTTACTGAAAAATAACCGTTAAAAACGTGACTGTTATAAATGGCTTAAAATTATGGTAGAATATGAAAGAATATCGTGCCTTTTAGATTGAAATTTAATGTTTAAAAAATGTGTAGGAGTAAAGATGGACCTTTTTTATTTAATTTTTTTCTGGGTGGGAAAGGAACATGCTGGCCCGGAGATTTGCTCGTTGTAGTGATGAAGTCAAAATTACGTTGTTTAAGGCCTACTGCCAGACTTTCTACACGAGCAGTCTCTGGGTCAAGCATACCAAGAAGGCGCTGGATGTCTTGCGCATCCAATACAATAATATCTTCAGAATGCTGTTGAGATTTCCCCGCTTCTGTAGTACGTTAGAGATGTTTGCGAAGACACATACAGATAGGTTCCACGCCATCATACGCAAAAAACTCTGTGCGCTGGTCAGCAGAGTGCGGGCGAGTAACAACAGTGTTCTGTCGACTGTGGCGGAGAGATTAAACTCTCCTTTTATGATTCACTTTATGAGAATGACTATCAACCGGGGCACGTTTTCCACAAATTGATGGTCCTTCCCATAAAACTAGTTATAACAAATTTTGTATATTTATGTACTAACCCTAGCCTAAGCATTATACTAACACATCTATGGATTTTTAATCTGTAATAAAGAATTTGAATTTGAAAGTCATGAAATGACTCCTTCTGCTGTGAGTGGAGCGGAAGGGAGTGTTAGACTTTTGATGACTAAAAACCCACGCTGTTCCTTTAGTTGAACTTGCATTTCAGGGCTGCGGTACCTCGTTAGAGTATTCCTGCAAACCTGGCAGAAGCAGTGAAAGGCCTGTGATTACAGGAATTGCTTACTTACTACTTAGATCGTGGGTTAGAACTCATGCAGGCACATTTATTTGTGTCATTTTCGTCACCGTCACTGCTCTCTGAACGGTGAAAGAAAGTGTTGTGAGGAAACCGGTATATCCTAATCCGAATATGGGATATTCATCAATCACGCTGGGTCTGTGTAGATTACTGCCCATTCTCTTTTATAAAGAGGAGACTGTGTCCCACAACATGGGGAAGGATTTGGGCTTTTCCTGTGTCCCACAACATGGGGAAGAATTTGGGCTTTTCTTTTAAGGATGGGAAATCACCCAATGACTGCCTTCGTATCTGGGAGAAGCGGCAGAGTGTGTCCGTTCCGAGGCCGCGGTAACTCTTTCAAACAATTCCGCAACCTTGGCAGACAACGGCCCCCTTGTGGGCCCCGACAATTTTGCTGACACTCTTTGAGGCGAGCGTGGAACACTACGCGGCGTCTACACGGGCCTGGTTTCAGTCGGGCGGCGAGCTAAAGGGTTTGGGCTAAGGCTGATTGTGTTATCGTTTTGTTTAACGATTGGATTACGAGAACTATCACTTCTTTCTTAACTGTCAGATACAAAGTTAATTTAATATTCATAACGTGTGGTAAGGAGTAAATGGAATGCAGTTCGTTAATTTTAACTTTGAAAAGCAGAATAACTAAAACACAAATTTCTTAAACAGCATTTACTTTTCAGTTATCTAGATTTACTTTATATTACGGGGTTTCAGAAAGCGTCGAACAAACTACTGAAAACTCTGAAAATAATCGTTTAAAACAAAGAGAAATAAAATGACTCTGACCATATCTTTAAGGAGCTGTAGATTTGTGGTTAAAAGTTTTGCAGCGAATATTAGGTAAAGTATCTAGTTAATTGAGATGCATAATGTACATAGGTATTCCTGTGGGGATTTTTTGTGGGATAATGATAAAATGTCTCCTTCCGCTCTCGTTAGAGCGACTGACTAAAATCCCAGCCTTTCCCTTCAGTTGTTCCTGCGGTCCAGCCCCGGTATCTTGTGAGATATTCGTGCATCACTTTAGATAACACCAATATAGATATATTTAGTATATGTATACACTAGTTTTCGAAGAATATTCCTTAAATAATGTGTTACTTTCGGTTACTTGAAGGGGGAAGAGGATCTTAGTACCACATATTAGTTGCATAGGTGTTTCCCTTGACTTCTTTCGCAAGAAAATTTTGCACATGTGATAGCGGCTTTTTTGGTACAGAAAGCCGATCGCGCCTTCTTAGAATACCCTGCCAAAGTTTCATTACAATCTTAAGAATACACAAATTAAAAACTTAGATTTTTTTTAAATAGTGATATACAACGTATCACGGAAACCCCATATCTATCGAAAAGGGCTGAATACAACATCTGATGTGGAGTCTCTATGGACAGTTTCAGCTCAAAATAGTCGTCAAACTAGTGCTTATCTCTTTTTTATGTTCGTGTCTTTATATTGTTGATGTGCTAAATAAATATAATTTCCAATCAGCATTGACCTACAAACTAACTACAAAGTTCCACAAACAAACAGATATGACTATTAACCACCACCTGTTCGATGCCACATCAAAAGGGTTTCGTTCACAAAACGGTGCGTGACAAATAGATGATTTGGGCCCATTTGGGGCCGGAGGACAGCGCCATTGTCGGCACATTGACGGCACAAAACGAAGGTAACTTGTCACAATTATTGTTGGCACGTAGACGGAAAAATTACATTTTGATAGAAGAATGTGTGATGGATTTAGACGTTATTTTCGTGACTTTTTAAACTGACATGGTCATTAATAGTATCATTAGAACTTAAATGAGTATATTCACCCCATATATTCATTATTTTGGGTTTCTTATACTTTCATACCACATGTGCCATGCTCACGAATTAACACAACAAATAAACGTAGTAAATATTTCGTTTTAAGTCCAATTGAAACTGTTATTTAGTAGTTGTTCATACCTTGAAAAAATCTTAATTTGAAGAAAAAGTACCATCTAATTGGTTACGTAGGAATGAAAAAGTTAGTCCGGATGATTATGAGACTTGCATGATCCATCGTCAACCATATCATTGCTTACCATCAGGTGAGATGGTGGTAAATCATATGTAAGTAACTCAAAGAATTGATACAAAATTATCGGTTTCATATGTTTCTTGATTACCAATCATAACGAATGTATCACAGCACTACGAGGGTCAATAACTTTCTACGTCACTTGCCAATAACACTATGAATCTCTTCAATCTTCTTATAAAAATTTAGTCTCTGGTATCAATGTATTGAAATTTCTAATAAATTCCACATACATAGACATAGGATTACAAAACCCTTGCTATATCGTTTGTTATCATCTAAAGAAGCCGTGCACTTGATATACATATAACCTACCTACTTGGTAGGGATATAACCTATAAATTACACGTTGTACATAATGAACTTTTGTCACACAAAACCCAAATGAGTATTCTACTTAAATAAATTTGGTGAATTATGGCGGCACATTTGGGGGATATAATAAGTGTCACATCACAATGTTTCGTATAATTTTGATTAATTTTTTTTAAACTTGATTTCAGAATTTAGATCAAAATTTACCATACAGAAACTGCTTAGTTTTTAACTAAAAAGGTAAAAACATTGAAGATTACCTACTTACTTTATGATTCAGGAATCCCCTCTAATAACACAGCAATTATATCGCCAATGGGTATCAGGGTCATAATACCTATCTTACGTATAATTTCAATAATGACGTCATAATCTGGGCAATTATCTAATAATCCAGACTCACAAGATGTTTAATCTCATTACGGCATAACTGTAATATCATAACAGAGTTTATGGCGATATAATTACATTATTACCGCAGATGAATGTTATAATTTTGAATTATGTTTGGAAGTATTCACGTAATGGCTGTACCTTTTACCCAATTTGAAGATTGAGAACAAATGGGTATCTATAAAGTTGTTCAGATGAATAATGATATTAAAAGTTCTACAAAGTGGGTGGTCTTGCATATTTAAAGTTGATGTTATTTTAAGTGAGAATAAAGAAAGAATTCCAAAAATAATTTTATATCTTTAAACAACATTGACAGGTAACATAAGCCTATCATAAAAAATTTAGAACATGCAAGACAAGATTATACTACTTAAAATCTGTACGTTTGATCTTGCTCATTTCATCTTGAATAAATTAATAAGAGTTATGTTAAGGTATGTGTATTTAAAGAAATATTAACTTTATTAAACACAGAAATAACAAAATAAGATTGGTTATTTTATATTATAGTGTAATCTTCATCGAAAAATCCACAAAGCTGGTACTGCACGGGTTGACGCAGAAAGCAATTCTTCTCAGTTCGGCTCGTATTTTGAGGAGGTTCCTTTCTCTGGAGACTTAACTATCGGTAGCTTGAACCAAACCCCTGAAATCAGTGGACTACCAGTTCTCATAGTATCAAAATTTTTAAAATGCAATCTAATGCGTATACAGACGAATAAAGGCATAATAAGTAATGTTCTCAATTATGAATTTATTAGTGTGTGTATATAAATATATTGTGTGTATAGTGGCTTTGTGGGTGTGACATAAAGGTTTAGCTCGTTAGGCGTAGTGGGTGCATGTGTGTCAGATTTCTATGAAACTGTATAACAGTTTTTCCGTTCATTATGTTGTCTATGTATGACGTGATCTGTACAAATTGATAGATGTCACATGTCTTCAAAATATTATTTCTAAGGCTGGCTAGCTCCCACACAAATTTACCATTTCGTAAGCAGTAAACTATAAGTATTAAAAAAAGAGACGTTTTCTTGCGTTAAGTCATTAGTCCCAGCCATCATTTGCACATCTTTGACAGTCGTTATTAGCAGGGCCGGATTAACCATTAGGCGGAGTAGGCAACTGCTTAGGGGCCCGCATCAGCTACGGGCCCAGTTCCAATGAACGCACCAAGAAAACATGTCTCTTCGAACGAGAATTTGATGTGCATGTGAACTTAGGGACCTCACTGTTTTCTCACAAAATACAAATAGTTAGATTAAGTAGTAGAATTAAAACAATTTTAGAACAAATCTGGGAATAAGTAAACAAATATATTTTGTTTCCTCAGTTCACACACGATTTGATCAGTCAAAGTAAGAAAAGGGGCCCCGAGAATGCCATTGCCTTAGGGCCTCTGACAGGGTTAATCTGGTTATTTGTCACTAAAATCTTTTGTTTATTTTGTGAATTAATTAAGGAACTGTTAATATTATTTTATCCTGTTAATTTATAAACTAGCACTTTAATCGCTCGCGTTTATATATATTTAATCAATTAATCGTGAAAAGCCCACGAATAGGCATTTCCAGAGTTCCATCTATATATGCAGCGCCAAAATCTGTTAAGTAATTAAAGACTGAAATCGATATAAACAAACACACTCACTATCACATTTGTAATATTAGTTTAGATGTTGAGTGTTGGCTGGGAAGTCAAATTCGGCACTTTAACTATAGATAGAGTGTCGAATTGCTGAGTTTGACTTATCGGCAAAATAGCTAGCTGTCAGTACCCACTTCAGACACAAGCATATTTAGCTTTATTGGATGGGTTAACAAGATTACTAGTAATGTTAATTCAACCCACATTGCTAGTTATATTAAAAAAAAGAAAAGAAGAAGTACTACACGTGTATGTTATGTCATACCCGAGTTGCTGTCAGCTATAATGATTACAAATACCTGGGAGCGTAGGTTCTACGTTCCCGTGAGACAAAACCACTGTTCAAGCAGACGATGCCGCGGGCTAAAGCATACACACAAAACTACAGAAATCAGCAAATACTACAAGACAACACAAATAAAACGTACCTTCTTTGTCCACGCAGCGTTGAAGTGTATTACAATTCTTATGCCTAATATTGGCATAGCATTGTGACCTCGTTCGTCGTTCGCCAGTAATATCCCGCTCCATATACGGTGCAGAAACTATGTTAACAGCATAGGTTATGGCTGGACAAACAGTAAATATGATAAACAGGCCGTATTTATACAAATGTTTTACAAACAAAGTCGAATGATATGTGAAGGGTAATTTTTTGGGGTCGGTTTGATTTGGATAGTTAATTTGATTGTGTTATGTTGTTTTGTTTTTGTTTTTCAACTAGCTGTGACCGTAGCTTTGCTTGAGATAGATAGGTTCCCATACGCACTAAATGTTTAGAGAATACTTTGATTGTGCATACAGGTAAGGAGTGATATTCTCTGCCGGAGTCTCTATTTCCTGATAGCTATAACCTGGGAGTCTTTAAGTAAAGAGCGAATAGGTTACTTCTAGGCAAGCGTGCTTCATCATCGACCACATCATTGCTTAACGTCAGGTGAGATGGTGGTCAAACGCGAACCTTTCAACAATAACAAAATAAAATATTCTTTATTGTACACCAATATACAATTTAAACACACCTGTTACACAATATTGTTTAGTCTTTGATTACAATGGCGGTTGTATCGAGTTTTTATTCAGCAAAATGTCCTATGTCCGTCTCAGGTCTTAACTATCAATGTTCAAAATTTTGTAAAAATTGGTTGAGAGGTTTGCACGTGAACGTGTTACAGACGGACAGAGCGACTTTCGCATTTATAATACTAGATGGATTTGCAATTTTTATACCTATTTCTTTGCTTATACATTTTTATTGCTTATCGACATTTTGATAAAATATGAAATTTGGAATCTTCGATATGAAAATGATATTAATAATATTTATGTTAAAACCACGTTTTTCAACGTCACAAAACATAAAACTTTCAAAATTATTGATTGAAACAAGCCTCCAAACTTTCATATTTATAATAAGGTACAAGTTGTATTCCCCAGATTATGATTAAATTAAACAATCACTTGAATATATATCCTGTAAACTATTGTTACTGCAATTAAATGGGGGACCCCATTTAGTTGCCTATCTGAGTGTGTGTTTTCTGATGGCTATAACCTTTAAGTCAAGATTGAATAGGTTACTTCTAGGCAAGTGTCGTTCATCTTCATCACTACTACATCAGTTCTGATGAAAACCAACTTACATGATAGTAAGAGCTGAGAGTCGAGATGGTCAAACGAGAGTCTATATTCAATAAAATAAAACTTACTAACTTTACTCGTATTACGGCTGAGCAAAACGAACTATAACCAAATCCACAAAATTTCTCAACAAAAATATCCTCAGCCACATCACAAACAATATCCTATCATTTCCGAAGCGTTGACAATAAATAAAATAGGTGTTTAAAAAAACGTACCCGCAAAGTGCAGAGGCTGGTAATACAGAAAATAAACTTTAACGCTTAAGGTCGTATCGTAAAAATAAATGGGTTGTAGCCCTTGCAAATATTCTGTTTCGACCCTTAAAAATTAGCATAAACAGGGCACCCACTCGAAAGATTACGGTACAGGGTGATGCGTAAGCATAATTACTATCAGTCTGTACCTACAGGCTGTTGTTGGAGGTTAAGACGGTCATTCTTTGGTGGGTCATTTTGTGAGTGTCGTTGGCATTGTTTGTTTAGTGTAAACGGGTGGGCTTGTCGCGATGTTCATTTGATTATGTCAAGTTTTGATTATTTATATTGCGAAACTTATTCATAATTCCAAAATAATCTTGTTAAATATTATGACTGTAGGAGGCAAAAAAATAAATAAAAGTCGGGCACCGGCTAGGCGGCTCGAGAAAATAGAGAAGAATCTCCTTTTACGAAAGTCGGTTAAAAATTACGCTAATTACAGATACCTACAAAGTTGCCTTATTTTTAAGATACTGAACTGAATGAGGCATGATTTAATTACGAGCGGAAAAGTAGAATTCCTTACCGGAGGCTGTGTTTCCAGATAGATATAACCTGAGGGTCTTATAGACAAAACTGAATGAACAAGTGATTTCTAGGTAAATTGGTTTCATCCTAGACTACAATATCATCTCTTACCATTAATTGAGATAGTTATCAAACACAAGCCTATCATCAATAAAAAAAGTCAGATGTAAAGGCTTTAGAAGTCATAAAAACATTTTTTATCAGCCCATCCCAAAAGTTAGCATCTAAATAAGATACTACCTTTGTATAGAAAATATATTTGAATGTACAAATTGTATAGACAAAATTCCTATTGCCCTGAGCAGCTACTTTCAGCGCACTGAAGTAAATACACGAATAAACATTAATAATTTAAGGTTATATCTGATACATCGGGACTTGGACGGTACTGGCGAGCGTTTTCTGTAACTAGAGTGCGGTGCAAGTGACTAACGTTGCGAGGACAACATTCTAAATTTGATAAGTCTGATCTTTTTTTTTTATTCCGCAGTCATATTTTCGAAGTTAGTAAATGCAATAGTATTGGTTGCAAAGAAACTTTGATAGTTAATTTATAACATTTGGTAACTTAAAAAAATTAATGTGGAAGCTTGAAAGAGAAATAACTTTATATTCTACTCGTCTGATGAATAACAAAAGTAGATCAAAGTACCACAATCACACGAGAGCAGAATATGTTATGTTAAACGTTGTCTTCGCCCATTATTGGAAATTTATCATGCATGGAGGGAGCATTTAAAACAATTGTAACTCACACACCTAAAGAAGCAGCTGTAACACAACTATTTGTAGGCTATACCAATTGTTCTGACATCCAATTGCTCAGCCACTGTGCAAGCAGAGACGTCAATATATTTTTAGTTCAAGTGATTGTTTACTGTGCAAAAAATGTACGGATTTGTAATTATTCAAAATGTTACCTAAAAAACAAATTTAATCCACCAAATCCTGTGACTTGCACCACCCGTCCTGTCGGCGTACGGTCACGAACTATAGCCCCCTCCCACATAACAATGGGCGCCAGAAAATGGCTACAATAAACTGATGGGGGGAGGAGTGGATAAATTTTGTCTTACAGTTTTCGTGAAAACTTTTAAACGCAAAGTATGCTGTTTAGATAAAGATACCTGAGAATATGTTTGTGTAGCGGATTCAGACACGCGCGTGCTTCAGACAGGTCCTTTAATACAAATCCTTTACAAAACCATTGTTGGTTGTGTTCAATGATAGTTCATAATATACATTACATACATTAGTATTACAAATCCAGGATCCATTGTACAGTGCGCTACATCGCAGAAATAAGTATATTTTCATTAAAAAATATTACTCATATAAAAATAGCCCCAGCAACATTCTCCATAATTATAAACCAACACAACCAGATATTTCCGCACCGTATTTAAAACAAGCTTATCACACACAAAACTAACCTACTTTTAGCATTAAAACTAGTCATAAAACAATCCCACCCGACCCCGACTTCAGAGCAATGTGCTCCCCACGCCAAGAAAAAATAGAAAAAAAACACATTCGCTCATTTATTTACGAGTGTGCCTTTGGTTTGCCTGCCCCAAGCCATTAGCAGGACCACTATATCTGTCTCTTTCTATCCACAGCAGGCTTATATTAAGCTGTTTCACCAAGATTTTCCAGTACTATAACTCTACGTGTTACAACACTTAAACTTTGAACCAAAGAAAATTGTTCGTACGTTTTATCAGTTCGAGATTTTATCATGTGTTCAATTGTTTTTTTTTATCTGTGAATTTAGGTTACGTTTGGGGTATAAGTAACCCAAGTATGGGTAGGTAGTATGTGTACGTGTTTTTATAAATAGATTGCGACAGAGGACGCTTTAATATTTTTCGGTAGGCAACCTAAGCGTCGTTTTCAAGTCGTTTAACCGTTATTAAGCGTGATGAATTTTATTTCGACCTATTTATTTTTGCGGTTGAATATTATTCGTGTAGTGGAATGAACAATTTTGTGTATACTCGCAGTTTTCATGTTATTTTTGTTTGCCTTTCTAAGTTGTGTTCATGAAGTATTTGAGTATTTATAAAGATGTCAATGCTATCTTTACTTTGTTATGTGACATGACGTTTATCGCCCTGTATTTTTTTAAATAAAAACAAATCAAGTGAATAACAAAACACACACAATATTAAAGCTACACACATTCAACACTTTCCATCTGAATATGGAAAATGAAATGGCAACTAAATAAAAATGGAAACGGGAGTATACATTTCCAATAAAGTACATTGACCTTTCCATAATACCTCTCCGTAGCTATCCGAAAACTAAATTAAATTATGAATTATTTTCAATACAAGAAATTGAAAGGATCGAGATTGATCTCGATTGAGAACAGATTTTATATCAATAAAATAGATGGGTCGATGACCGCGCTACCTATTTAAAGTTTCTTAAAGATTCCGTTTAAATTTTCAAGGTTCCAGTAGACAGACTCGACACGACAATGCGACTTTATATTTTCATAGATCTGAACAATTTCTCTGAAAATTTCGTAACTGGAGTCTGCGGAATCAGTAAACTGCATACCAAGCAAAAAATAAAGAAAGTTTCAATTATAAATTAACGCTATGTTTCTCTGTTTATTACGAACTTTACGTTTTGAAGCGGATTATGGATTATCCCGACTTGGCCTTCGTCAAATATTTGTTTTTCTTTTTTCCTACTTTATTTTTTGTTAATAAGATACGCTGACGAGGAAATGCAAAATGAAGGAAAACTAATTTGGAGAACCTACCGGTCAATATTGTACACACCGCACCGTGAAATGCTTGACGGGTCATACCCACTTCACATAAGTTTTCACAGCGAGATTATTACAGTACAACACTACTGTAACAGAAAGTTTATCTCACGCCACTTCATTCTAAGTCATTTCTTATTACATCCATGAGTCGTCCTAAGTGCCGCCGTATTATTTTTATAAACCCAATATTTTAAATAATAACAAAAAAGATCTTCTATTTATTCACATATCTGTTTACTAGCGGAAGCTTGTAATTGGCCCTTTTCTACTTGTTGTCAATAATCATTCAAATGTATTAGCAGTAAGTTTCCTTAAAATTAAAAAGTCTGTGCTGAACATGTTCGAACTAAAAATTGTAGAATTATTGTTATGGTGTCCAATAAAGAGTATAATCTATCTATAACCTTTTCATATTAACTGTTTATATTCCGGGTGGGAAAGTCATCGAATGACTTCTCTCGCTCTGGGTGGAGCGGAAGGGAGAGTCAGACTTCTACTGACTAAAAACCCACCCTGTTCCTTCAGTTGACCTTAAGTTTCGGGGCGCCGTGTCTCGTTAGAACATTCCCGCAACCCCATACGGAAATTTCCTAGGTACAATGTTGGTGCTAATTCCAACTGAAATCTCTTCCAGCATACCTACGAAAGTTATCATAATTTATCATAGTCAGATGTCAAAATTTATTATTCAGATAATCAATTCAAAACTACACGCCATTTTATTTAATCACAGATGTCGCTAGTTGCTTGTACACATATATTTTGCCGACTGTACAGTTCCTACTTTAAGCTTATCGCAGTTATTACACACGGGAAAGTTTAATCAGTCTGCCTGATGCCCTGTCTCGCTCTTCCTTCGTAATATTCCAGTAGTGAGATAGAGAGAGCGCGAAGGGGATTAAAATATTCCATTTCAAGTTTACAGCTGTAAAGTAATGGGTGTACAAATTGTAATAGATATTTGTGAACTATTACTAAAATAATAACAGGAAGGGAAAATAGTTGGAATCGAGCATTGAAATAACACTTGAGCTTCATAGAAAAAAAAATACTGGAAAGAAAATAGCGATAGTAAAGAAAACACGTTCCCATGCGTATTAATTTTGCTGTATGAATAACAACATTATAACTTGGACCATATGCCAACACAATCATTGTAGATTGATGAGTCAAATAGTAAGTTACATTGAATTTATCTTAGTAGTCAATGCAATCATTTTTTTTTAACACATATTTTGGTGTTGATACTTTTTAAAGTTATTGTTCGCCGAAAAGGTTGCCTTATACAACGAAAAGCTACTATAATTTGACACTTCCCTTAATATATTTATAAGGAAACTATGAGTTAACCTATTTTTGCACTGGACTTGAGTAGTATTTTTTGTGTTACAAAAAAAATTACTACTAATGACGATAACGGTCAGCCAGGTCACCATTGAATAACACAACCCTGAAAATAGTAATAACTAGGTATAATAAGATAAAGTATTCACATAAAAAAATGGCTTTCAAGACCGGACTTACCTACAAATCTGAGTGCTCCAAAAAGAAAAATTAGGAATGCTTAAATACTAGTAGGTATAGTCGAGATAATACTTTGAGGCATCAGTGAGGTAAATTAGAATAATTAGTCTTTTGACGATAGTTTTAAATAAATTGTTTACAATTTGTTGAGTGAATTTTTTTTTATCGATAATAGTTTCGCTTTTAACCACCATCTCACCTGATGGTAAGTGATGATGTGGTCGAAAATGGAGCACGCTTACCTAAAAGTAACCTATTCACTCTTGACTTAACCCGGCGAGGATGTGGTGAAAATAGTTACGTGGAGGTTGTCGAGGGTGAGTGCATTGGGTCTAAAATAGCTTTTCCTTTTTTTTAACCAACGTTTCAATAAGTATTATGTAAATTAAATACTATTCTTATGACATGATAAATAAAACACGCATATAATAATACAAAATATTATAATTAAATCAGTTTTGGCAAAGTACTACAAAATGATCAACTTTTCATAAAATTACTCAAGTATAACTAAAATAACAAAAATTAGAAATCTTCTTTTATAAATAACCTTTAATTTGGTACATATGTAGTAGAGATCAATCAGTTTACAGTCAATCAATCAATTACAGTCTAATAATCACTTATAAACTACATGTTTTCATTGTTTGCCATTGCAACACAATTCTGGCAGAACGAAACGGTGTGTTCGGGACAAATATATGAATGGCATTCGTCACAAACATTTGCTGTCTTGCGATGGCGAGCATACGGACATATTTGGCACCTTTTACGTACACCTGGAACTCTGACAGGTGCTTCAGGTTCAGCTTCTCGTCATCGCTGTCAAATTCACTGCTTGTAGTTTGCACAGTATCACTGTCCTGACTGCGTGTACTCACATGATCTTCATTTTCGCTACCGTCGGATAACAAGTCGTCTTCACTGTCGGATTGCATAAAAATATGACGTATGCGCTTATCCTCAAGCTCCGGGTTACTCATTTTGTATAAAAACATCTGAAAATACAATAATATTAGGTAAAACGCATTTCTGAAACATCGCAAAAAATGTAACGCCGCGGTTGTGGCGGGGTCATATTTACCCTTCTCGACTCCGCGCACGTGTTGCTCCTGTTCGCAGGCTGCGGACGACTGAATATCGGTGCGTGGTGCACGCGCTGGTTCTTTAGTAACAGCTACTAAGACGCCCAAAACCCTACGGTCGCGGGAAATAAAACTACACACGACTAAAAATTGTCAGGGTCAAATTGACCCCTCCACATCCTCGCCGGGTTAAAGACCCCTAGGTTAAAACTATATACAACTATAACTTAAAAAACCATTTAATCATAACTGCGCATAAAGTAACATATAAGTGTAACCAACAGAGTCACCAACGGTTTCCCAAAAGTGGGGGACCTCAATACCTACCAAAAATGGTTCAGTTGATATTTATATTATTAACTGAACCATTTGATCTGCTGAATATACATGGGTGAAGAATTGCTAGGTATTGAGTTCCCCCACTTTTGGGAAACCGTTGGTGACTCTGTTGGTTACACTTATATGTTAACCTGGGGGTCTTTAAGCCAAGAGTGAATATTGGGAAGATGTTTTTTTTTTGCTCGAGGTTAAGTAACAAGGTTAAGCAACTAAACAACTTGCCGATGTCAGTGTGTGAATGGGTAACCATCGTAACATAATTATTAAGATTCCTATATGCCACGGAAAGCACTGTTGATCCTGGTTGTTATTTGTACATATTTGACAGTCGTTATGGGTAGTCAGTAGTTAGAAAATCTTACAGTCGTCTTGCCAACTTGTCTCGTGTTACCCAGTTACAGAGTTGTGAAGGTAAGATAGGCAGTTGCTTCATGAAAAATCGTAGCAGACCACTCCACCCGGTAACGCTGTAAATGGACCCAAACCAGAAAAGGCTTTTTTTTTACGTGGTAAAATCATCAGATGAGTCCTCCCACCCCGGGCAGGGCCGGAGGGACTGTCAGACTTGTACTGACTAAAATCCACGGTATTCCTTCAATAGCCCTTTACGTTCCGGGGTCACGGTAGTGAGATAAGTCTCACGACCCCGGCAGGCTTCGGCTCTCTACAGGGGGGGCCTCGTCATCTTGCTGACGCTCTTTGAGGCGCGCGTGGAATACAACGCGCCGTCGACCCGGGCATGGTCCATGGTCGGACAGCGAGTTGCCCTTTACTCGCTGTCCGCATGCCCGCGCCTACGGTGGCCGGAGATCGTCGGCCGACATCCGACGCCGTGGGCGTCTACCATTGCGGCTGGGCTGGAGGGAGGACGCTATGCTCTCCCTCACGCAGCCCGCCTCCTCCTTCGATAGCATGACTGCTTCGCAGAAGGAGGCGACCGTTTCCCACTCCGTCTCGCCCCGCAGCATGGCCTCGACCAATGCCGGGCGCGAGAGGTCTCCGCCTATCGCCGCCGTGAGGATACGTCGGTGCTCTGCCCAAGCGGGGCAGTCTTGCACCGTATACTCGACTGTGTCCTCAGGGCGATCCTCGCAGTGGTGACACCCAGGCGTTTCTTCCTTCCTCATCAGACACAGGTACCTCCCGAAACTTCCGTGTCCGGTGAGGACCTGCGACATGCGGTAGGTCAGGATGCCGTGATGCCGATCTAGCCACTCCTCAAAGAGGGGTCTTACCGCCGCAATTGCGGCGTGCCCGAAACCAGAAAAGACTTAGCAGATGAAGCAGTATAAAAAAACGGTCACGAAAAAATTAACACCATATCGACAGATGTGCTATTATTCGTACTGAATCAACTTGAGACCATTGATACAAGAATATCATTATAGAAAACAAACATAACAATAAAACAAAGCATTATACTGCCCAAACACTTCCTTTACTGCTAATCCCTCATCGTTTACACCGTAATACCATTTATAAGGCGATTTTAGTTTCCTGTTTATACGCATTCGGTGACTAGCTACCCTCAGTAGGGATGAAGCGAGATAAAATAAATCTAAAAACAAATACCCTGCGATATCTGTAATTACATTCCTTAGATAACATAAATACTGTTTTTTGTTAACTTCTTTTGTGGACCCAGCAAGGATTTGGGTGGTATACAATTTACTTTTGCTGACTGTACAATATGGCGAACGACGAAACGGTTATTGTTAGTGGGGTTCATTGATTTTGGTCGGTGTTATTGTTAATCGTAAAGTTATTGAGAAATAGTACTGCAAAAAGAACGAAAAGGAGTTCCTGGCTAAATAATTGTGGCCACTTGGGTCGATCTTCTAAGTAACGCTTAGGCCCGGGTCGGCGGCGCGTCGTGTTCCACGCGCGCCTCAAGTAGCTGTCAGCATTAGTGACGGGCCTCATAAGGTCATTGCCCGCCGGGGTTGCGGAAATGTACTAACAAGATACCGCGGCCCCGGAACTTACGGGCAGCTGAAGGGACAGGGTGGGTTTTTAGTCAGTAGAAGTCTGACATTCCCTTCCGCTTAACCACAGATTACTAAATAGTTACTTCGTAATAGATACATCACTCTCATACAAAAGCGAAAATACCTACGCTATAATAGCCTACAAAATCTTAATAATAATACCAGCTGTTTGCAGCGAGAAGAAATGTACCATAAGTACGCATACAGAGAGTTGAGATTGTTTTGCCCACCTCGCGACTCACGTCATCGAGCGAATGTCCTAGGGTTGTATATGATGATATTGGTAATAAAACGAATATAGAAAAACAATTATTATTTTATTTGTTGATCAAATATGTTTCAGTTTAATAAAATGATAGATGCATTTTTTCCTTTCCTGAATTCCCGATATTCAATTTTAGTGTCGAAAATATCCGAAACCGCGTAAATAATTTTAATTTTAATAAAATTCCGCGTAAATAAATATTCAAAAGGGAAACAGGAGCAAAGCGGAGGAAAATCAATTGTTTTAAGGTCGATACATTATGACGTTGTCAAAATTATTTAAAAAGGCTCAGGCAGGCGTGCGGCATCCCACTGTCGGAAGTACCGATAGCGATACGCGAAGCGGTAAGCATATAACGCGTGGCCTTGAGCGAGTGACGGACGCCTGACTTAAACCAGAGCGGGAGAAGTTATTCGATGATTTTCCCATCCAGAAAACAAAGGTTAAGTAACGCTTGCCAAGGTCAGTCTGTGGATGAGTGACTATCTTAACATATTGAGATGTTCTCGTGTCTCGGAAAGCACGTTAAATCGTTGTTCCCGGCTGTCATTTTTACATCTTTGACAGTTGTTAACAGTAGTGAAGAGCGTTAATTACGTACAGACGCCAGCACATGAAGCTACCCGAAACTGTCAAATTTTCCCAATCAAATTTGAACCTAATTTCTTTAACAATAAAGTTTAAAATCTATCACAGAAATTTGACAGAGCTTGATGTGCTGGCATCTGTACATAATTGTTACTTAATATCTTATTTAACCCTTGCCCGAGCAGGGGTCATGTGTCAGTGATAGTGCGCGCGTAGCTTATTTTTCTAAACGATGGTCTAGTTTACGTTCGAAGCGGCGAGACAGGTCGACGTCTCCCATAGCTAAAAGACAACCTATGTTTTCGATTTGTGACTCAACCGTTTGAGTACCTACTTATGTATAGCTATAACATTATGATATGATTGTTCTATCACCTTGTCAATCAGCGCTCATATTATATTGTCTTAACTCCTTAGCATTTAAGCTCACACTCACGTAACCATTTATTTTTGTATTAGCTTATCTCATTAGCCATCTTTTCCCCTCGGGAGAATATTCGATGCAATATTTTGCAATCGACCACGTTTGCTGAACAAGCGATATAATGCGGTCGCACTTAGTGCGCCGCGAGCTTAGTGTATTTCATCATTTAGCGAGTTTTAATCCTTACGTTACTTTGTTACTTAGCAATAAACCCTTGAAGGTTATCAGTGTGTTTAACTTAGTAGCATAGCGAATCCCACAAGGTACCACTTAGGTCGCGCCCCTACAAGTGTAATGTATTACCTCAAAACCTACCAATTCCTGCCCCATGTAAAAATGATGGTGAAATTTCTGCATAACATTTAAGTGGGTCATATAAGATGTTAAATTTAATATGAAGATTAAATAGCTAGTTTTAATAAGAAATTACTTGTTGTAGGTTTTTTATAACACAATTATCTTTAAAATAATACGATTTGTGAATATTATAAACTATACTAGTTTAGTATAATATAATAATTTTAAAGTTACACGAAATGTGGACGTAAAAACATCAAGCGTGCCCGTATTTAGGTAAATTGAAATTTCATATTTTTTTTTTTTTTTTTTTTTTATTTAGAATAGGTTCGCGTTTGACCACCATCTCACCTGATGGTAAGTGATGATGTGGTCGAAGATGGAGCACGCTTACCTAAAAGTAACCTATTCACTCTTGACTTAAAGACTCCTAGGTTATAGCTATCGGGAAACACAGACTCCGGCAGGGAATTCCACTCCTTAGCCGTACGCACAATGAAGGTATTCCCAAAACGTTTGGTGCGTATGGGTGGGATGTCCACCATGTAACGATGGCGCTTCGCCGTTTGTCTCGTAGTCCGATGATGGAACGGGCTTGTTGGAATTAAATTGTGTAATTCCATCGCACACTCCCCGAAATGTAACCGATAAAAAACCGATAGACTTGCAACTCGTCGTCGATGTTCAAGGCTCTGGAGCTTTGAATATCAAAGACTATTCGATTATATTTTGATATACAGTTTTAGGGTCAAAAAACAATATAGAAAGTTGTTTTTTGGTCCAAACTTTAAGTCGTGCACCCGCACGACTTAAAGTTTGGCCCAACAATCGAGCACAAGTCCATTTCACTCCTTAAAGGTCATTTTCGGTTGTTGTCGCCTTAAGTAAAACGTGGGTAGTCTAGTTATCTTAGAAACTTCACTTGTAAAGTTTACCCGATTTGTATGAAACTTTTCGCAAGCTTGTACATCGTACGTCACAAGTCACAGGATAATGCATAGTATAATGAGTTCTATCGCTGTAACGTACGGTTGAAAACCTAATGTATTTGCTGTTATAGACTGCTTGAAGATTTGCAGCTAACTCAGTTTTGAGTACAGTTTGCATAGGACACGACGTGATCTCTTAATTGAATTTGGATTATATGTGCATACATGTCAATTATGTATACCTAGTATAAATTTCAAGCCATATTCAATCTTATTTTTAGTACTTGTATACATATTTATTTATCTTACTTCAAAAAAGATGACATTCATCATAATTATGTACTGAATCCCACACTAGGATACCTACCCTGTGTTGTGAGGTCCAGCCTCCTTCGTCACATTTTGTTATAATATAAAAATAGTTTGTTCAGAATCAGTAACCTAATCGATTGCAATAACAATTTAACCATTTTAGGGTTCCGTAGCAAAATGGCAAAAACGGAACCCTTATGGTTTCGTCATGTCTGTCTGTCTGTCTGTCCATCCGTCCGTATGTCACAGCCATTTTATTCCGAAACTATTAAGACTATACATGTGAAACTTGGTAAATAGATGTATCATAATAATATAAACCGCTTTCCGGTTTTAAGAAAAAAATAAAAATAATGAAAAATTAAGGGGGGCTCTCCATACATGGAACTGAAACTGAAAATAGTTTTTCTTTCATGTAACCTGTGCATATGTGGTCTCTATGGAGAGGTCTTTAAAAATGACATTGAGGTTTTTGAAACCACTTTTTCATAAAGTCAATCCTTTAAAAGAAATATGCTTCCGAAGTGGAAAAATGTGCCCCCCTCTATTTTCTATAATAATAAAGTGAAAAATCTAAAAAGAATATACCTATGCTGTAGGTCTTAATGTAAACTTTCAACAAAAATTAGTTTGAACGAGATTGGGTCAGCAGTTTTTGAGATATAATTATGTAGTATATTTTCTAAAACCCTGAATATAACTTTGTAATTCATACAAACACTATGAAAAACAAAGTTATTTTGCATAGTTACTACGGAGCCCTTCATAGGCAAGTCTGACTCGCACTTGGCCAATTTTTTTACAATTATTTTATAAAAATATATGTTTTTCTTAAAATATCGAAGGAAGAGAGTTAAAGAACATGCCATAGGACCAAAACTACGAATACATGCGACATCTACGAACCCGCATTGAGCCCGCGTGTTGGAGTTCGACCATTACCTCACATAGTGATTAGGCACGTATCCAGCACCAGGGAACATTATATGCTGATGTGATAAGGGATGATAATCTTACATTTTTTATTCAAATTTGGATACAGTTTGTCCGTTTTTGTACATATAATATTAGAAATAATATAATTTACCATATGATTTTTGTTTAGGATAATTATTTTCCTTCCAGCATATTGCCTTAATTCAAGTCAGTATCCAAGTCCCCAGGCACTATATTTTCATAGGCTAGAATTATTCACAGGTTTTATTTGTTATTTACCAATAACTTACTTATTGAAACCAAGTTAACATTCTCGCTTTACCCCGATCAATGTCATACCCAGTACTAGGATACTAGGAGTACCGAGGAGTATACATTGCGTAAAGTAACTGGTACGTAAACATAATATACTGATTTCGTAACTTCTTAAAATCAAGCTTAAATATACGTTCTTCTAACCCTGATCAAAGTCACGCACGGTACTAGGGTACTAGGAGCACAAAGGTAGCTGTCGGCTAAAGATTGCTGGTGTGTAAACAGTGTCAACTCACTAATTGGCTTCTGGCGTAGTAACCCGCATGCTTCACGATGTGTAGGTATAATATTCAATATTATAAATGTATTCAGGGTCACAGCGTCTCTTTATATAGGTATCGTGTTACCGATAAAGGGTTCTGTGTAAGAGAAATGGAGAAGGTTGTGTAGTATATTTTAAAGAGTACGCTATGAAAGCATAATGGTTTTGGGGCGTTTATATGACACATCAAGTAGTAGAAAAAGTCGAACTAAGGTAACTTTTTAAAATTTTGAAAACAAGTACGAGTTGGACCCGCCCACCGAGGGTTTTGTACAAACTTATATAAGTATAGTTCAATTTTAAGGAACTAACTAATAATACATATTAATATGTTTAATTAATATTTATATTTTAATATGTTTTAGATTCTTGCCACAAATTTTATGATTTTAGGCCCCTATTGAGATTGTCAGACTAACTGAAACAGAGCCTACTAAACGTAAAAATGGAAAATCCTGATACACTGCTGGGTGAAGATTCATGATCGCGATCTTCAATCATGAAGGGCCCACCACAGAAAGAGATTTCAATGGAAATATTCTTTAGATTTTGATTCCCTTGTGAAATCACAACGTAAGTATATGATATTTTCTATTATATAAAGCTAAATTACCACTCACTGACTGAATCACTGACATAATTGTTCTCCCAGATGGTGGATGGGGAGGTGGGTATATTTTGACAGATTCGTAAACAACTAACTCTCAAACCTACGGGAAAAGTGCCAAACTTCCCCTTTTCACCCCCCTTCTCCCCCCTTTAGGCGGATCTCGGAAATTAAGGGACTTGGAACATTTTTTTTTTCAGATTCATTTACAGGGGCAATGCTTTAGTCAAAATAATTGTGCAACCCCGCCCCCCCCCCCATCAACCCCCCACCCCATTGTTTTTTTCCACAAGCACGCGAGGTGCTTGCACCTCGCGCAACACGCAAATACTAGTTCTATTATATAAAGCTAAATTACCACTGACTCACTGACTGACTCATTTACATAATTGTTCTCCCAGATGGTAAATGGGGAGGTGGGTATATTTTGACAGATTCGTAAAAAGTAACTCTCAAACCTACGGGAAAAGTGCCAAACCTCCCTTTTCACCCCCCTTCTCCCCCCTCCCTATCGTATCTCGGAAACTACGAGACCCGTATTTTTGTTTTTTTACGGATTCGTATAGAGGAGGCTCGGTAAAGTAAAAACCATTTTTCAAAGTCACCCCTCTTGCCCCCCTTCTCACCCCCTTTAGGCAGATCTCGGAAATTAAGAGACTTGGAACATTTTTTTTTTTCAGATTCATTTAGAGGGGCAATGCTTTAGTCGAAATAATTGTGCAACCCCCCCATCACCCCCCCCACCATTTTTTTTTTTTCACAAGCACGCGAGGTGCTTGCACCTCGCGCAACACGCAAATACTAGTTACACTATATAAAGCTAAATTACCACTCACTCACTCACTCATTGACATAATTGTTCTCCCAGATGGTGGATGGGGAGGTGGGTATATTTTGACAGATTCGTAAACAAGTAACTCTCAAACCTACGGGAGAAGTGCCAAACCTCCCCTTTTCACCCCGCTTCTCCCCCCACCCTATCGTATCTCGGAAACTACGAGACCCGTGTTTTTTTTTTATTTTACGGAATTGTATAGAGGAGGCTCGATACAGTGAAAACCATTTTTCAAAGTCACCCCCCTTGCCCCCCTTCTCACCCCCTTTAAGCGGATCTCGGAAATTAAGAGACTTGGATCATTTTTTTTTTCAGATTCATTTAGAGGGGCAATGTTTTAGTCGAAATAATTGTGCAAGCCCCCCCCCATCACCCCTCCCCATTTTTTTTTTAACTGAACAAGCTCGCGAGGTGCTTGCACCTCGCGCAACACGCAAGTACTAACAAGTAACTCTCAAACCTACGGGAAAAGTGCCAAACCTCCCCTTTTCACCCCCCTTCTCCCCTCTCCCTATCGCATCTCGGAAACTACGAGACCCGTATTTTTTTTACGGATTCCTATAGAGGAGGCTCGGTAAAGTAAAAACCATTTTTAAAAGTCGCCCTCCTTACCCCCCTTCTCACCCCCTTTCAGATTCATTTAGAGGGGCAATGCTTTAGTTTTTTTCACAAGCACGCGAGGTGCTTGCACCTCGCGCAACACGCAAATACTAGTTCTATTATATAAAGCTAAATTACCACTCACTGACTGAATCACTGACATAATTGTTCTCCCAGATGGTGGATGGGGAGGTGGGTATATTTTGACAGATTCATAAACAACTAACTCTCAAACCTACGGGAAAAGTGCCAAACCTCCCCTTTTCACCCCCCTTCTCCCCCCTCTCTATCGTATCTCGGAAACTACGAGACCCGTATTTTTGTTTTTTTTACGGATTCGTATAGAAGAGGCTCGGTAAAGTAAAAACCATTTTTCAAAGTCGCCCCCCTTGCCCCCCTTCTAACCCCCTTTAGGCAGATCTCGGAAATTAAGAGACTTGGAACATTTTTTTTTCTCAGATTCATTTAGAGGGGCAATGCTTTAGTCAAAATAATTGTGCAACTTCCTCCCCATCTCCCCCCATCACCCCCCCCCCCCATTTTGATTTTTACTACTGAAAAAACTGTTGATTCTTACTTTTAACTATAAACGGGCCTTAAATTTTTTATGCCAACCTCCCCTCAAATTGAAAAGTTTAATTTGGAGCTGCTGCTCTGTTAGGGTTATGTTTGACATTTTACTACATTTAGGGGTTTCAAAAGTGAACAATCCACCACCACAAGCACGCGAGGTGCTTGCACCTCGCGCAACACGCAAATACTAGTTATTATATAAACGGCCATGCCTTTTGATCGCGTTGACTTTCAAGTTTGTGTTTTTTTTACACATGACCCGAGTAATTGATATGAATATTTAGTTTGATATTTTGTAAAAAAATGTTAAGCAATCCTGACATGCACGCTGACCATCGAATAGATCTTTTTGCGTATGATGGCGTAGAAGCCATCTGCTTGTGCCTCCTCTCTGTTATCTATGTGTCATGTGTAGATACAAACAAACAGATGTTTGTTTATATTCAGTACGTATGAGAATAGGTCGTAAAGTATATTTAAAGCCGCTAGGTGTATAACTAAACTATCTGAAGCCACGTGACTAAAGCTGGTAATATTTATATTTCGCTACTTTCAACCAAAACTGCATTTCAAATCGGAACCAACCTTCCATTCGAACTTAAAGCGTATTCAGCGCTGTAATATTTATCAAGCGCATTGCGTGTTTCCCTAGGGAGGCTTTCGGTGACCGCAAAATACCCTACCTACCTATTTCGGTTTTCTTTGCACAATCCCGTGGAAGTCGGCTACTTCGGTAATTATAAATGTGCTCGACTGAAATGAATGTTGTATTACTGTTTTATGGCTGAGCTCGGACTGTATTTGTCTAAGTTGTTTACCTACGGTTTGGTTTGTATTGATTTTCTGTGGAGTGCAGATTTTCAAAATGGAATAGGAAGATATTTATTAGAAAATAGACCCACACAATAACATAATACAGAGTTACAAACGGTACAAAATAATATATACAAATAGCAAGAAAGATTGCGCTGAGCATGTCCTCACCGAAAGGGTTACTAACTCAGCATTTACTGGGCGAAAGACACCCAACGCTTGTATTCAGTTGGCACGCAGCAGTGACACACGGACGAGGGTTATGTTAAAATAAAATAGTGTAAAAAAATGTGTAGTCTTGCTTTAAATACACAAATAAAATAATAATGGATGGTGGTTTTTATGGAAGTTTTGAAAGTACAGATTAGAATCCGGCGTTATTTTGCGGAAATCTACACCAATGTTAAATTTTCCGCCAAAAACATTATGCCAAAAATATTTTGCGGAATTAACACAACATATCTTTCTGTAGTATTAGCTAAGTATTGAAAGTGCCTCAATTGAAATTCGTGGTGGCAAGAACGCAGGGCAGAGACTGGAGTATCATTTTCCTTCAAATTTATTATTATTGCTTTGTTTTCTCTAACATGATGTTAAAGAACACATAATCTATACTTAATATTATAAAGCGGAAAAGTTTGTTTGTTTGCTTGAACGCGCTAATCTCCGAAAGTACTGGATGGATTTGGATGCAATTTGGTATGGAAGTAGCTTGAAGCTTGAGAAAGGTTATAGGCTACTTTTTACGCGACTGCAAGAAAGGAGATTTATGTTTTGTACCGTGATAGAATCCACGGGAGCGAAGCCCCGCGTGAGTACTAGTATTTATATATAATTACTTATGTATTGTATTGTATTTATATATTTTTATATATATTATTTTCTGTTTTATGAGTATATTTTTGTGGAACACTAATTCAGCCCCCCCCCCCCCCCTACTTTAATTTAAGTTTTGAAAGTTAAAGTAAAAAGTTTAAAGCTATATCTTCCAGACAACCTTTGGAAGGCCAAAGGTTGTCTGGAAGATATAGCTTCTAGTGATAAGACCGCCATTCAAAATTGGTTACAATGGCGGTCTTATTGCCGAGAGCGATATCTTTCAAACAACCTTTGGAAGGGCTTTACGAGCTTTAATTAAAATGGGGAGGGCTATGTACAAATATTCATCAAAACGGAAAAACTAATAAAAATATACAAATATATATATATATATATATACACATATAAATACAATACATAAGTACATGAAATAAATAAATATATAATGTGCTCTTTAACATCCTATGGAGAAAAACAAAGGAATAATCATAAGTTTGAAAGAAAATGATTGGTTAGTTGTAGGTTCGTCATCACCACTGCTATCAAAAACGGTGTAGAAAAACATTATGAGGAACCGGCTTGTCTTAAGACCGAAAATCCGAAGACATGCGATATCCACCAACCTACACTGAGACCGCGTGATGGATTACGGCATTCCCTATTGGATAGAGAAGGGCACGGTATAGGCTGATTATTAGTATTAAAATACTAGCTTCTGTCCCCAACTTCGTTCACGTGGGAGGTTCGTCCCGCGCAAATCCGATCCCATGGGAATTCAGGGATTAAAAGTAGCCTATGTGTTATTCCAGGATGTTTACTATGTACTAACCAAATTTCATTCATATCCCTTTGAGTAGCTTTCCCGCGTAAATCCCGATCCCATTGGAATTCCGAGATAAAAATATTCTATGTCCGTCTCCTGGTTATAAGCTACCTCTCTACCAATTTTCAGCCAAATCGGTTCAACCATTCTTGAGTTATAAATAGTGTAACTTACACGACTTTCTTTTATATATATAAGATTACATACTAGCTGATCCGCCACGATTACGTTCGCGTGGTATCCTACCCCTACCCAACCGATACCACTACCCCTATCCTACCGATACCCTACCCATACCTTAATCTACCCCTACCCTACCCAAACCCTACACTAACCCTACCCTACCTTACCAATACCCTACCCTTGCCCTACCCTAACGTACCGTACCGTACTCCTACCCTTACCCTACCTTAGACCTTTCCTACTTTTTTTTTTCAAAAGTTCCTTCTCCTGACAAAACCAAACACAACAAAAAATAATCAGCCAAATCATACGTACAGCCGTTTTCGTGTTATGCGTTTAGCAACACATTTAGCTATACATTTTTATTATATGCCTCTAATATTTTTTCTTTCATTTCAATACATACGGACACACACGCAGACACACACATATACTTAAACCACCTCAAGCACATCAATGTAATACAGACCGACACTTTTTAAAGAGCAAGCATGCGATACGTACTGTTAACTTTTATTTATTTATTTAATTTTATGTTAGTGGTATAAATACTGCAAATTGTTCAACAAGCGGGTGAAGACTATAGATGCTGGCGGGAAACATTCCGAATCATTCCCGTCGAATACTTCGGAAGTATTCTGAAATATTCCGAAACTTTGGGAATATTTCAACTGTCATAAAAAAACAGGAAAATCGACCTTTGAAGTCTGTTAATATACCAAAACCTGCTCCTAAGTAGGTAAGAACAAATACTTTTCTGAAAACCGCATCAAAACGTGTTTGCTTGCAAGGTTTGCCTTTATTTGCTTTTATTGACTGGGCTATTATACGCGTTAAGTAGGTAGGTAATGATTAATACCTACCTATGCGACTCGCGAATACTCGCGATGCGTACAGAGCTACATACAAACTAACCAAAAACATAGGTAACCCTTTTTCACAACTGACATTTAAGGCTATAATCGCATAGCACGACTTACAACTCGATCGCCTAATGCATGTATTTTGACCAATAGGATGCACGAAGCGTATTTTAGTAGTGTTCGTAATAGTAAGTATTAATATAATGTTACACGCCCTGTACTCACAAAATGCATATTATTTCTAATTGGGCGAAAACAGGAAGGGATGTGGTTTGTCACTAGCTCCGCTTCCGCAGAAATATTTTCTTAAGTGAGTATGCGTATCTTTGGCCGATAGTACCTACCTAAAAACAAAAGAATAAAAATCATGCATCAATGCAGGCTAATAAATCTACCTATAAAAATATCAACATATACTTAATCAATCCCATTTATAATAAAATAAACATTTATATTTTACTCTCGTAGCGTACATACGTACTCTCGCAGTGAACAATAATTAACTCACCCACCACACAACAAGCAAACACATTTATTCCCATTGAATTATTCGGGCGAAATATTCGGAAACATTCGATTGCGGGGTACGAATCTTTCTCGCGCGGGTGAAAACTTCTCCGGGGAGTGCATCCCCTCCCTCTTACCGCACCCCGCACCGCCATCGCCTGGCACGCACGACTCGTGGCCGGTGGCAGTCGGGTGCGCGCGTCGCGGTGCCAGCGCGGCGGCAGCGGCCGGCGCACAGAGATCGACGATCGATGCAAAATACGATTTTTCAGCAAAAAAAGTTGAAATCTTAATAAATAATTAAAAGTTTCTTTAAATCAGAATGATTCAAAATGAATTTATCATTTTGAATAATTCCCATTTAAAGAAACTTTCCCCGAAGTATTCCGGAATTATTCGGAATTATTCAGAAGCTTTGCAACTATAGTGAAGACACTAGCTCCTGTAACACAGGTTATTAACTAGCTCAGGAGTCAGGGCTTCAAATAAAAATGTAAAGGTGTGTCCAAACATTGACCGGCAATCGAGCGCGGCTGCCGCGCGCGGCCCGCCGCCCTATGTTAAGACGACTGCCGCGCAAACATTAGTCGGCTTTGTCCTAACTAGAGCGCGGCAGAAATGTGTCCTAGATATGCCGCGTGTTGCTACTACGCTCTTGCTGCTCAATGTTTGGACACACCCTTACATCCTTATTTTTATGTCAATAAAACATTACATTATATTCTTTGACCACATCATCGCTTAACATCAGGCGACATGGTGATTAAACGCAAGCCGATCGACAATAAAATAAAAATTAAGATTCTCATCCAACCACGCCTACATATCGCCAACTGCTCGATGCAGTAAATTAAATCATTAACCAATTTAATAAATGCGGCTATGGACGTGTGATTGTTGAAAATTATCCCAGGACCACCATTACTGGATTCATAAATATCGTGGGTACTCCCCCCTGTATTCTGTTTCAACCAAATTCATTTACCTGTTGCGGCATGATAGCTTAACTAGCTTCTATTCTACATCTATATGTGTACTCAAATCATCATACATATCATAATAATTATAACGATTACACACACATCCTAAAATTCGACAAATACACTCACACACTTTCATTTATCAAAAAACCCATTGAAGCACACGAAAAAACCCTCAAAGCATTTCTATATTTAGCCGAACAATGCTAAATTTTAACAGTATGCCATTAATTCTGGTGCGGGATGGCAGCTACCTGACAAGTCTGGCGCCAAGCTGGCAATTTTGAATTGGTGCCAACGCCTTACAATACGCATCTATTCTTACTATACCAGTTTTTGTAATAGTTGCTTGGTCTTGCAGATATGTAGGTATTAAGTCATATTATACAACGTGTAACAGAATAAATGCAATTCCGGAAAGTAGTTGGTTCAGAATCGGCTTCTGAATCGATTTCCGTCATAAAAAATCGGTGTTAAATTTTGATGAAAGAATGAAACACACAATCATGACAAATTAATACAATCTTTAATTCAAGGAAATTGTGTGCGTGTCGCGTCGGCCGCTAACACTGCATGAGTGTATGCGTCTGCGTAAGGATATTGTATGACGCACATACGTTTTGCGTTTAGTAAGGATAACTATTTTATAAAAAATGTCTAGGTTTGGTTTCAATTTATTTAGTTACGGATGTTTAGAAAACATTGTCTATATATTTATCTAGGTTGTAAGCTGTGTGCCAAGTTTTGTCCAAATCCCAAAAGTCTTTTTGTTTGGTTGAATCACAATATAAAAGAGAGGAGTGTGCTGATGTATGTTTCTATAATGTGTATGTCATAAGAAATTAATATCTACTTCTTTAAATATCTGTACTCATAGACAAACCGTGTAAACGGTTTTGTGGGGCATTGGCTTATTTTTAAGATGTTAATGTAACATGTTTTAATAACAAATAAATAAATAAAATAATACAAACAACCAAACTTTCACATTTTAATACTAGCAGGTTATGTGCATAGTTATATATGCTGCAGCTATTTACAGTCTAAAATGATTTATATGGGGAGTAAAGGAGAGATTTGAAATAACATTTTCTGGTAATAATGATTATAAGGCATGAAGAAACAGGATTACGTTGAAAACACTGAATATTACTAAAAACAGGTAGAACTTGTACGAAGGTCTGAATTATGAAACAAAATCCAAACATTATCTCTGTAGATCTCTCATTGTCTAATAAAATATTAGGGTGTAATTAAACATGGATGTGACCTCACCTCGGTTCACCTACAGACAGAGAGTATCGCGTCGAATCAATAAGTATTCCGTTTTATGATTCTGTGCGGAACCCTATAAACGTTATACTCAATTCAACGGAAAACATTTCAGCCCTCTAATGTATACACGCTCCCTTTTTTCTCACACTCCAAACGTTCTTATTCAACATTTTTCTTTCCCTTACTTCTGTACTGGCATTTTATTTTTATAGCCGTGTCTTGGAATATTTCCCGTTGCCTCGCCCCGGTGTAATACCAAAGAATATCCAAATACTTTCCGCTGTCGACATAACCAATAGTTCAGAAAAAATACGAGAAAAAAAAATGATCAAAAATTTATTGGGAAAATGTATGCAATCACGACAGGGAGGCGTGTTTCGCTTCCAGGATACTAGCGATCGCGCTCTTCTCGTTAGAATTCACGCCCTTGATTATCATTTTGAGCTTATCTCTGAGTTCATTTTTAAAGAAAACTGTTTCGTAGGATATCGACCTTTTTACACGCAGCAGCTTAGGTAAGATACTTTCATTTATCGTATGTTCTTTCGGTCTAGCTTGGACTCGCAATGGTAGCTCTCGATTCTCCCGGGACACTGTCAAGCTAGCAGTGTATGCAAGCAGTGCTCTCACTCCGTATATCACGACGACCAGGAAAAGAGAGAAACCAGCAGTGATGTAGTTCTTCTCGATGCTGTGCACTAGATTCAGCTTATCGTACTCAAGCAGATGTTTGCTGAAGATCAATGTGTGGACACTTTGCAGAGGTCGATACATACCAAGGTACAGAACACATGTGAAATAAAATGCAATCGAGAGTAAATACGTTCGCCTGTAGTGCTTCGTTATGTTGTTAATGAAACGCGTCAACTTCTTGGCGTCATTGATAGGGTTGAGCATAACCAAAAGCACGGCCATTTGGAATAACAACAAACACGTGAGTACCATGCAGCTCGACGCCATCATCTTGATCTTTTAACTTTTATTATAATGTTCTATGGCATTTTTCTCAATTTCATACAATTTTTCCTGTTTTTATAAAATTTCGTGCTATCAATATTATTCTGACAATTTATTGACAATTCTACGACACGCATTCGTTTTGTGAATAGTAGCAGTATTTTTTTTTGGTTTATGTTAACCTCGTTATCTTAATATTCGACCTTTGGGATTAAAACTGCGTGGTAACTCAGATCAATTTATTGAGGAAAGTGGTTTTCTCATGTTGACTTGACTGGGCTTACTTGTATGTTTCCGTTTCAACTAACTTATAATGACTTAAAACGACGTTATTTTCATTGCGTGGTTGTAACACATTTTTTACATTAACTGCAGTGTTTGAAACTTGAGTTGTTTCGTCTTTTGTTAAAACCGCATGTCTACACATCAGTTCAAATTCAAGCAACCGAGCAATCTTTATCGAGAAATGTACTAACCATCCAATCAAAAATATGAGGAATGCCTGCATAAAGAAACAAATACTGCACAGCGACACTTTGCTTACATAGAATTCGAAAACAATACTTGAATCGATATCCTGCAGAAGACGTCGTTTGTCTTTATATTCAAAACCAATTTCAAAAGCTGTGCTCAGAAATACGAGAATTACGAAAAACGCAACTGTTTTCGGTGATTGAGTAAAATTCTGCTTGAACCTGAACCAAGTGTCTCTTAAATAAGAAGGTTCATGAAACGGCTTTAAAAGTGCTACTACCACAACTAGCTCCACGAAGAGAAAGGACCCCAAAAACAGTCTAAATATACATGTCATCATATGATTTTACTTTTTATCAGCTGCCGCACCGGTTATATTTGCCGCTTTTTGAGAATTCCTTACTTCAGGGTGTACCTGTTCTATATTTCCGTCATCTTGAGGCATAGTATCATCTATTTCTTCACCTACTTCCGTTTGATCAGAAATAATTAGTAAAGTATCGGCTTGTATCGAAGCTCGCGCATGAGGTGAATCAAGCAAAAATGTTTTCAGTAGTAAAGTCTCTTTTGAATTTAAATGAACAATAAGAGGCCAATGGGCAGGATTTTCATTATATTCTTCAATATATTCTTCAAGTATGTCTGCTATACCGGTTTCATCGTCAACCTCTTCAACTTGAGATATTGCTATATCAACCAAATCGTAGTGCTTCATTAAATCAGAGAATTCGTGTAGTCTCGCTGAAAATATTATTAATTCAAATAGTCTCCAAGTTACCAATAGAAAAAACAGTGAGAAACCTGCAAGCAAATAGTTTCTGATCGCATTTCTGACTGCTATAATACGTTCTACATATTCTATTGGTGACTCATTTAGTTTGCTATGTTTTGCTATTCTCAATTTAAATAATGTATGCACTGGCCAACAAATTCCAAATATTACTATTACAATTAAATATATCAATAAAGCAATGCAAACTTGGAGTTTTCCTGTATTTGATTTCACATGTTCATGTAACTGTTTTATGTATTTGGATAAAGTAACGATATCAGTAATTGGAAACATAAAAAGCGCAATTATTGTCATTTGCGCTATATTAATGGCAAGGAGGAATATCGTGGAACAATCAATAATTTTCTGCATTTTCTGTAAAATTTATCCCATGTTTATATCAAAATATTTCAGTTGTGTAAACGCCACTGTGACATAAATATGTATTTACAGATTAAATATCAACCACAGATGTTCAAGAAAACTTAACCTTTTAAAACGCATGTTCATTTTGATATTCCTTTTTGGTGCTATTGAGGGAAACAAAAATTCCTTTTCAATCATTTCCTTGAGACGTATGAACGCAAATTGCGTCACCTACTTTTTCCATGATTGAATTCGTTATGAAACGTGGCCTTACAATGGCGTATCAAATCGAAACCTGTAACAGAGGTCTATTTACGTACGTAGGTACCTATGAAACAAAATAACGGGACGGCATATGGCATATATTTGGATGTGGAACATATGTTGCGCCAAACGCACGCATAGCACCGTTGCTACCTGTAAGCATACGTATACGTCACCCATTAGTGTGACAGAGAGCGTGTGTTGGCATCTCGCTCGCACAGTTTCTGCACGTGGTTCCCCCTTTACAGGTGGCACCCACCTTCCTTTATCACGACCATTACCTATGTCGATTCAATTATGTTGAACTGTTGACTTTGCGGACACCGGTGTGTTCAACGTTTGTGTAACAAGCTCTCGCTGAGGAGCCCAATCTGATACCGAAGCAATATTTTATTAAACTGCTGGCATTATGAGTGGATCACTTCAATATGCACACTCATTAATACGTGAGTGCTGTATATGAAGCAAATTGAGGAGTTCGTGGCTGAATGATAACAGCTGCACAGTCAACTGCTGAAGTCGTTCCGTGGTTAAGTGACCAGAAAATCTGAGACCCGTCTAGCCAAGGATTATCATGTACCCAGCCACTGGGTTCAGAAGGTCAGAAAGCAGTCACTCCATGTAAATCACCAGCTACATCCGATTAGACTAGAAGCTGAACACGACATTTATCTAGGAAAAGGTTAAGCAAATATTTATTTTATATATGTTTTTTTTGTTTTTTTTTTAGTAATCAATTTTAATTTGTTTGTTTTGTTCAACAAATTATTATAATTAGTCCAATCCTTTATTTGTAACTGTATTTTACCACGCACTTTTTTTACGTTTTTCTTTTTTGTCTAGCTGTGCTGTGTCACACTGAAGTTACGAGTAGATTCAGTCAAGCTCTGTTGTCAATATTGGGCCACCAAGATACAGGCTGTGCCTAGTTTGGGGCCCATTATTCTTTTGTGTTTTGTAACTTTATGTATAGTATAAAAAAAAAAAAATTATGTTGATTTTCCCCCACGCTCCTGGAATTTTGCAGAGCAACTACCAGCTCGAGCATTGAGTAAATTAGTAAACACGAGTTTGTCAGATGCTTGTATGCGTTTACGTATAAGCGTTCACTATACAGAAGTCCGAAAATTTGCGTGATATCCAATTGATTTGTGGGGGGCTGATTGGAAGTCGCTTCATGTATTTTTATTATGACTTGACCTTGACCTCGATCTCGCCTGATGCTAAGTGATAGATGAGGTCTACGATGTGACGAGCGAGCCCAGAAGATGCCTATTTACTCTTGCTTTAAAGGCTGAAAGGTCATAAGTGGCAGGGAACACAGAAGTATAACACTAGTACTTCGCTCTAACTACAAAACTAATCACATGATGACGTTTTATATATAAAGCAGCATCGGTCGAGTCTTATCACAACATATTTGATAATTCGAAATAAAATGGATGAAATAGAATCAAAAGTGCGCTAATTTAAGGATTTTTTTTCTACAAATTAAATGCAGGAATACTATTCCAAAAACACTATGTATCTTCAAATCTACTTGCTTAGCCGTTGACCAAAGAAAAAACTAGCCCTTGGGTCGCGGGAAGCGTCAACAAGCCTTTTCGATATTTCTTTAAAAAGGCTGTGAGCACACGGGCCCCATGGTCCGAGAGTTTCAACCACAAACGACTCGAAAATATAGTTATCGCCGAGATGACTATATTTACGCCGCTTGAGGTTTTCTGCAGCAGCAGCGGGAGCGCTAGCACAACATGATGAACTGGGAAGCTGGGATGGCCCGACAGTATCGACACAAGTTGCGTCCCACACTAAAGGCCTACCCATCTTCCAAGGAAACAATGTCATGCCGTCCGGTCTCTTGCCATCGTCACGCGCCAGTTCATTGGGTTCAACTCAAATCAACACTCTATGGACTAAGTCTGAAACAAAAGATTATTTATTTATTTATAGTATAAAACAATCATAAATATCGGTCAGATCTTGCACCCACATGTGTCTTTGTGTCCTGAATGCGTTACGTCATCGACACGGCAGACGGAATGGCGCGGTGTGTCACTGTCTTAAAGGTGACCAAAGCTGGAAACGACCTTTGAGGGGGCGGGCGTGAGAAGAACCCACGCTTCACACCCACGTAACGCAAAGTTTGGTAGATAAAACAACTTTCCATATTATTTTTTACTTCTAAAATAAAACCAGTAGGTATAACATAGTATAATCAGCCTGTAATGTTCCAACTGCGGGGACACAGGCTTCTTTTCTATGAGAGGGAATGGCTCGTAATTCACCAAGTTGGCCCAGTGTGCGTTGGTAGATGTAGTAGGTGTACGAGTGTACTAAAATACTAAAATATTTGATAAACAAATTGTCTTAGGATGCTGTATTTTTAAGTGCACTTACTCACGTTATGTTGTACCATTAATTTTGTAAAAATAAAAGGACAGAACGTGATTGAACGTCATAATTTAAGATTTTGATATGGCACAACGTATAATGACGTTCAATTAAAAAATATTATTTACGACAGTACCTACGTTCATTTCCGATGAACTTTCAAGCTAAAATCCTATTGGATGTACCTTGTGTCACAATATGTGAAATACTCGACACCATAATATCATATAATATCATGGGACTCTACGTACTCATACGTCATATAACTTTGTATGGCCATTTACTGTGTCACTCTAGAACAGAGACTCAAGTGGTAGCGTCCGCGAAAGTGTTAATATGTATCTACTTATTAAAGAAATAGTCTAGAAGTTATACCTAACATAGGTAACATAATATACCTACCATAGGTATATTTTTATCAAGGCCATTGCCTGCCGGGGTTGCGATAATGTTCTAATGAGATGCCGTGGCCCCGGAACTTAAGGGCAGCTGAAAGAACAGGGTGGGTTTTTAGTCAGTAGAAGTCTGACACTCCCTTCCGTTTTGCCCAGAGCGGGACAAGTGATTCGATGATTTTCCCACCCAGAAAAAACAAAGGTATATTTTTATCAAAACGTTATGATAGAACATTTTAGACGTGATGCTCAATTATAATTAAACGGACTCATCTATTAAATAGCTCGTTGCTAGAAAAATAGCCTCACAGTTCAATCTTCAAGGTTAAACAATGTTTGCCAAGGTCGTTTCGTAGATGGGTGGTAATTAAACACAAACATCAGTATTTTTCCGTGGCGAGGTGAGCACGTTCAATTGGTTGGCATATTCAAAAGTACTCCCGGTTGTCATTTGTTCATATTTGACATATCGCACGCCTAGATGAAAACTTCACTAATTCAAAAAGTACTCCTAAATCCCCACGAAAATACGCGGAGTTAAAACTCACGTTACGATAACTTATATATACGATAAAGTAAGGTAATTTTACTTACGACACAAAAATGGTGCCTATTACCGAAAGTAGACTAAATAACTAAAAAAAATGGTTTTATCAAGTTTCAGGGGGATATTTTAAAAAATATTTAATTGAACAGGGTTTTGGAACATACAGAGTTGATACGACTGAGGTGCTTTCCTTTAACCTTTTCACCGCCAAGCACTTGTATAGAAGTTCGGGATTTTCGTAACACCAGTGCCACAACTTCTATAGAAGTTGTTCATTTTAACTATCTTATTAAAATAAATTTACTGTGATTAAAAGCTTTGTTTCATTTTATTATTTAAGATAGCACTGTCTACTATCCTGTTTTTTATTTTTCTACACAAAATAAGCCCTAGTTTGTCCGAAAATCGACAAAAACAGAAACTCCGAATTTTGTTACTTTCCTCAGAACGCCAATCACTTCATATCAAGTTGGCCAGTGATGTGCCGTGAAAGGTTGATTTCACCATTGAAATATTTATAAATACAGAAAGTTGTGAATATCGAAAACAATTTGAGGTCAATAAAATATGAACTTAGTTATCTACTTCATTACAAAGGATAGTAGATGAATTTCGACCTTCAGGTAGATGCCGATACGTAATTATAAAGTTGTTACCAATTCTTGTCGATAGTTATTTTCCCATCTCTACAAAATAATTGGTCGTCTATGCCCCTGTGCGCCACCGAGTGCCACGAACTACTATAGAAGTTGGTCAGTGACGTCATAGGCGTGCGGCTGTCAAGGTCACTTTGGCATAGTGCAGCACAAAATCGGATTCGCTAGCACGCATCTTTCTTTCTTTCACTTGATAACAAATAGAAAAATGAGTGAAGAACTTGATTCGGACGAATTTCTTAAAATTTTGCAAGGTGTGGAATCGGACTCGGAGTATTTTGTGAACCAGAAGATAATTCTGAGGTATGTCTAACTGGATGACAATAATGTTTATTGTGGCGCCCCCTAGTGAGTTACAGCCATGACACCTATCTAAGAACATGAACTCATCAAACACAAACCTGTTATTGAAAACCGCATCAAAATCGGATCATTAGTTTAGAAAATAGGTGGGAACATTACTTTGCACAAACACACACACAAACATCTCTCATCCTAAACGCATATACCTGCTCCGTTCCGTCGTGGGTAAATAGAGAAACGCAATATGTGCATGGGTAAACGCTACCGATACATGAGTTAAGAAAAGAACAGAAACAACACTTAAAAAACAATGCTTTGATAAGTACACGGCTACAAGCGTGATAGAATTTAAATATATACTTACTTTCCATTTCAAAAAACACTTTAAAAACAATTAAAAATTCTGCCACTTAGATACCTTTTTTTTTTTTTTTTTAACTTTTTTTTTTTTTTTTTTTTTTTTTAGCGTGGTAAGGTAAAATTATCAAATAAGTCCTCCCACTCCGGGCAGGGTGGGAGGGACTGTCAGACTTTTACTGACTAAAATCCACGGTGTTCTTTCAATAACCCTTTACATACCGGGGCCACGGTAACGGGATGAGTCCCACGACCCCGGCGGGCTTCGGCCCTCTGCAGAGGGGGCCTCGTCATGTTGCTGACGCTCTTTGAGGCGCGCGTGGAACACGACGCGCCGTCGACCCGGGCATGGTCCATGGTCGGACAGCGAGTTGCCCTTTACTCGCTGTCCGCATGCCCGCGCCTACGGTGGCCGGAGATCATCGGCCGACGTCCGACGCCATGGGCGTCTACCACTGCGGCTGGGCTGGAGGGAGGACGCCATCCTCTCCCTCACGCGGCCCGCCTCCTCCTTCAGAAGCATGACTGCTTCGCAGAAGGAGGCGACCGCTTCCCACTCCCTCTCGCCCCGCAGCATGGCCTCGACCAAGGCCGGGCGCGAGAGGTCTCCACCTATTGTCGCCGTGAGGACACGTCGGTGCTCTGCCCAAGCTGGGCAGTCCTGCACCGTGTGCTCGACTGTGTCCTCAGGGCGACCCTCGCAGTGGTGACAACCAGGCGTCTCTTCCTTCCTCATCAGACACAGGTACCTCCCGAAACTTCCGTGTCCGGTGAGGACCTGCGTCATGCGGTAGGTCAGGACGCCGTGACGCCGATCTAGCCACTCCTCAAAGAGGAGTCTTACCGCCGCAATTGCGGCGTGCCCGGCTACTTAGATACCTACGGTAAAAAACGTTGACTGAAGTTATTAAAAAAACACAAGAATAAACAAAAATAGAAGAAAGAAAGACCATAGACCCCATCCCTGATCAGAATCGAATTCAACGTGCCCTCAGTGCCAATAACTTGATATGAAGTTAAAGAATGAGATCATGAAACAAATAGAGATGTACCCCATTCCTTATAGTTCTAATTAAGTTATGTATTAGTTTCTTTGATACTCATAATTTATACTGTTTTTTCATATTAAGGATACTGTGAAATAAAACAAATCTGGAAATATTTAATCAGTTTTTATTTATATTCGTAAAATCAACTTTAAATCTTAACTTTACGCGTACAAATCTTATTCATCGATATGACGATATCCCCATCACTACTGTTTACTGTATATTTAGTTATACATTTATAGCTTGGCGCTCGGCGAGGCATTGCGTTTTGTGTACGTTGGCGTCGCAAAAGGTTAAACTGCGTATACTAGGTACCATTTTCAAGCTTTGTACCAAAAATCAATTAAATAGCAGAAGTAGTTTAGTCGCAAATGATTTTGATGAGATGCACCTTAAAGCGATAAATCTGACCAAGATAACACACGCCGCGCTACATTGCCACTTTGTTACCTAAGTATTTAAGGTCAGTCACATTTATTTACAATGGGTGGTTGCGTTTTACTCTGATTTGTATAAGCTATTTAGTTTGTATGAAAAAAAATCTTTTTTGGCTCTTTTTATTTTTTAACTGTATCAAATTAACACTAAATACGTATAGTATACGTAGTATAATTTAATGCCCCTCTGTCGTATTAACTCTGTATAACTTCATGTATAAATAACTAATTTCTTGACATCTCTAGTGAATATTCCAAAATCAGTTTTTGGTAATTTCTGAAAAAAGAGGTTTTTCGTTTTCCCGGAGTTTTCATCTAGTGGTGCTGTAGGAGTATAGGGGTAGTGTGAAGCCGAAAAATCTGTTGCCAGTCTTAGCAAGGGATATTGTGTTATCTAGGTCAGATAAGCGTTAGATTCATGGAAAATACTAGCACGTAACTACATCTGACATCTGGAAGCTGACTTATATGGTTGAGAAAAAACTAGCTACACTACAATATATACAATAGAATCATTTATTAAGATCATATTACATAACTACTAAAGAAAACTTATCTATAGTTTGAGCTATAGTTAAGTTATAGCTATGGTGGACATCCCACCCATACGCCCTAAACGTTTTGGGAATACCTTCATTGTGCGTACGGCTAAGGAGTGGAATTCCCTGCCGGAGTCTGTGTTTCCCGATAGCTATAACCTAGGGGTCTTTAAGTCAAGAGTGAATAGGTTACTTTTAGGTAAGCGTGCTCCATCTTCGACCACATCATCGCTTACCATTAGGTGAGATAGTGGTCAAACGCGAACCTATTTTCAATAAAAAAAAGCTATCGAAATATAGACCAATAAAGTAATGAGATGCTTTTCATACGTATTTGATAAAATATCGATAATTTGCCTATTTCAACGGCGCCGCTCAGAGGCCGGCCCCAGAGGAGTCAGCCATTTATCCGGAATAAAAATAGCAGTCACATTTAGCAATGGTTAGTTTATTCGGTTCTGGTATATATTTTTAAATTGTTGATAGGCTTACCTTTGACCATCATTCATCATAATGGCGAGCGATAATGTAGTCAGAGATGATCAGATGACCCATGCTTACCTAGAAGTATTCAAATCACGTTTGACTTAAATACTGTTGGGTATAGCCAGTGTCTCCATATGTAAATCGAGAGTTACCATGTTGCTACGGTAAAAAATACGGTGTTTCTAGACAAAATTACGGGAATTTACTAAAAGTGTACCGTGTAAATTACCGTGTAAGTTTTCAAAGGAAAAAAAAACAACTTTATTTTGACATGAATCAAAACACTATTTGCTTTTAAATTATTAACAAAAAAATAACATGTTAAGTAACATGTAACGTTGTTCATCCATATCACTTACAAATTTCGTTCCTTCTAGTATTTAAATAAGTTTGAGAATAGATTGGCAACGCTTGTTCGAAGAGATAGACTTTTAGATATTGTGGGATTCCCCTTGGACTCCCGGCAGTGTTGCCTTTACAAAATTGTTAATTTGACTGACGTGAAATTCGTTGTAGGACTTTTATGCAGTACACGATGAAATATATACAACAAAGTAATTCAAAATGGTAATACGGTGATTTATGACACGGTAATACATTTACCTTGACGGTAGATAACGGCTTGATTACGGTGCATCTACGGTAATTACCGTGTATATAGAGACACTGGGTATAGCTATCGGGAAACATAGACTTCAGCAGGGATTTCCAATCCATAGCTGTTCGCTCAATGCAAGTATTCCCAAAACGTTTTGTGCGTAAAGGTGGGATAACTACCATGTAACAATGGCACACCGTCGTTAGTCTTGATCTGTTATTGTGACTTCTTAAAACGATCATGGTACTGTTGTGAAATAGGGATAGTGCTATTACTAGCGTATAGCCCCGTCTCTATCTTACAGCAAAATTATGTAGATCTCATTGGTTCAACCTAGTAATTAAAACATTAAGACGATTGTGACATGTGGTGTCAATAACTGACGACACCAGGCCCCAATCTAACCATTGAAGTGTTTGTCATTCATCACTGAAAAATACCCTATGCAATCCCAATATTAATTACAATTACTAAGCTTTCAACTAAGTAAACATAAATTCACTTCACGTCAAGATGAGATGTCATTCACCCTAATCTTGTTACAACTAATACACAAGTTAATATTTAACACCTACTTATATATATAGTACATAGCTAAGCAACCCGTTTGTTTGTTTCAGGTAAGTTTGGACCTTCATCAAAACGGACTTGCGGACGTCCACTTTTATTTACTGCTGTTATTTGCTTAATTGAACCCGTGACCTGATTAATGAGGATGTGTAGATCATACCTAAATTGTGTTTGATAGTGTGAACAATGTAGGATGTAAGTCGGGATTAGAGAAAAGTAAGTGATCAGCCTCCGTGCTACTGATGGTGAAAAGTTTTCAGATGGGTAGTTATTGCCAATGATTATGCTTATCAGGATATTTTCCTTTTATTTTAAGAGAACCAGCAATGTGGGTAAAATTCACGTCACTAGCAACCTTGTTAACCCCTCCAACTAAGCTAAATATGCTTGTATCTGGAGTGGGTTCACAGGAATAGTGTATGTGGTGGGGTTCGAACCCTCTCCATCACAATTCCGTTAACATGTTCTTTTTTTAATCTGAATATTTGTGACGATTATATTCCTTTTTCACTCAAAACTACCAACATAAAAAAATTACAATGTTTATTTGACACAGAGTATAGACATACACAGTGTGGCATTCGTGCGCTTCAGACACATTTTTATATATATTATATTATGGTGTATTACCGAAAAGTACTGAGATACTGTTTCCCAAACTAGGCTGGAGCCTGTATGTTGGGAGACAGCGATCAGACCGGCAGAGAGGTTATTTACATTTAACAAAAATAGAGGCTTCTGTCTTTTACTTAGTACAGATTATGGTTATCAATTGAGTAATATGTATTTATAACCAAGTTCATAAGATTAACTCATCAAACACTTTTTGACCTGATTTGAAGAGCAAACAAAATCGCAGGCATAGGCAGAAACAACAAATAAAGGGAAATGGAGCAGTTATTGAACTTACAAAACACCCTTTTCGTGGTCGAGTAAAAACAGGGTACGATCGAAAACACGTTTTAGTTCTCCACCTTAAAACATTGTAAGGAATCTTATGAAAGTTTCAGCTGAGCCAAATACAAATACTAAACTTGTCTGAGTAGATACATGGAATGGGCATGTTTTTCTGTTCTTTCGAGTTCTTAGTGCTAGCTATAATATGAGTCTAGGTTAGGTTTGAGAATAGTTGTTGGTCAGTAGTTTTGAGGTTAGGACGTAGTTATGGTTTTAGTGAATGTCTGTTTATTTTTGTGGATGAGAAGGGGAAGTCTTGAGCCATATTGAAGCTGTTTCTAACCTGTCGTTTTTCGAACTTAAGGGCCTATACTACCTCAAATGGCTTAGTATGATCCTCCATTATGTCGAAAATACTGCAGGCTTAATTTTGAAATAAATATTATGGTAAAGTTGAGGATTAATGGTACTTTGTTTGACAAAAACACGATTCCATAAAATTTACTTGATAGAAAAAAAATCCAAAGGTTTGGAGGTATCCAAACCGAACAATAAACCGCTGCTATTCAAAAATAACTTCTAATTAGATAATTAAACTTTTCATATTAATTGAACTAACTATAAAGCAGGTCTTATATTATTTACTTTTTTATATTATCATTATTTTCACCGTAAAAAGAAATAAACTAAATTATCGGTGTCTTGGAGTCTTTTCCCTGCCACCCTGTCTCGCTTGCTCGCGTGACCGTGGCCAGTAGTGTGCGAGCGAGATAAAGAGTGAGAAGCGCTGAAGTAGTATAGGCCCTTAAGCAACGCTTATCTATTACGTTTGGATTGGTACTAGCCTGTGCATTTGTGAACACGAAAAACTGTCAGTCCATGATTTTGTAAGTCTTTGACAGTCAATAATGACAGTTAGAAGCCAGGTAATCTGTCACCAATATTGCAAGAGGATTCTTGACTGTATTTTTATAATAGAAAATTCTTTATTATGTATTACTATATAAGTTGTATGTAGATCGATTAAATATGAAGATACAGTGTGACGTTTTGGGCGGTTTTATTTCTAAAAGCGATATTTTAAAGACAACATTTGAATATCAGTTACTGAGGAGCTCGTGGCTAATGACGGCCGCACGAATGGAGTATTCCCGTTTGAGCACCTGTGCATTGAGCACCAACGTTATTCCCATTCCAAATGGGAATACCTTTGGTGCTTAAACGGGAAACCTGCGCACGAATCTATATTCAAGGTTAAACAAAGGTTGCCGTGTTCGGACCACGGATATGTAATCGATCGAGATTCCTCCGTGCTTCGAAAAACACCGCTTACCAAGAGATATCGTGTAGTTCTGGAGGTCAGGTAGGCACTCGCTCCATGTAAAAAACTAGTACTCAACTTCATCTAGCTGACCCCAACTTAGTTAGAAATAGGATAACAATTTGAATATCAGCTACTGCATTTTGGAGGTTAGGTAAGTCGCTCCATGTTAAAATACGTGAACCTAACTGAATCTGATATGATTGGTGGGTAACCCCTGCATGAATCACAAAAATCTTTTTGGCTTGCGTTTGACCACCATCTTACCTGATGGTAAGCGAAGATGTGGTCGAAGATGGAGTACGCTTACCTAGAAGTAACCCCTAGGTTGTAGCTATCTAGAAACACAGACTCCGGCAGGGAATTCCACTTCTTAGCCGTACGCACAATGGAGGTATTCCCAAAACGTTTTGTGCGTATGGGTGGGATGTCCACCATGTAACGATGGCGCGTCGCCGTTTGTCTTGTAGTCCGACGATGGAACGGGCTTGGCGGAATTAGATTGTGTAATTCCATCGCACACTCCCCGAAATGTAATTGATAGAAAGCCGATAGACTTGCAACTCGTCGTCGATGTTCAAGGCTCTGGAGCTTTGATTCGACCAGTGCATCGTTGCCAATACTACGCACTTGAAACAAAAATATTAACAAGCAGAATCAGTATTTTGTAATCTGCTTGCATAATATCATTATGCAATATTAATATTACATTTTATTAAATAAAACTCTTATTACTGCTTTACTCCGCAATTTTTAGTTTAATTTCACCATAGTACATTAATGTTCACTCATACAGCTAAATATTAAAATACAGCGTTATAAAAGCGTCTAATAGCTTGCTATTTTCAAGCCGTTTATGTTTTACTGTCCATTAAATTTCTTGACACAAAAAAACGTTAGTAACTGAAAGCGCTCATTATTATCGACAATTTATTTTTTATAGTATTCTTGTTCCACAACTTTGAGCATTTTCTATTGATTTTTGGTTAAAAAGTTAAGAAAGGCAAATGGTTTCATTTTGGCTTATGAGGAAGCAATATTGGAAGGCCGTTTTAAGGAAAGTTTAAATGAAAAATTTCATCGGCTCAGGTGACTTGGATTGGGTAATCGTTAAATCAGAGGCGTAAAAAGTCATCTCTATATCTTTTAAAGGCAGAGACGGTAGTTTTAGCATAGTACATTTTTTCCAATGCATTAAAAATAATGAAGAATTGCCTGTGTTTAAGTATAAGGGAAATGCCGTAAATAACAAAATTCTATAAAACTAAATCGAAGCAATAGATACACATGAGAAATATCCCGTTTCTAATTATAAAATGCATACAGAGTTGATACGACCGAGGGGCTTTCCTTTAAACTGCGTATACTAGGTACCATTTTCAAGCTTCGCACCAAAAATCAGTTAAATAGGAGAAGTAGTTTAGTCGCAAATGATTTTGATGAGATGCACCTTAAAGCGATAAATCTGACAAAGACAAGAGATAACACACGCCGCGCTACGTTGCCACTTTGTTACCTAGGTATTTAAGGTCAGTCACATTTATTTACAAAGGGTTGTTGCGTTTTACTGTGATCTGTAAGCTATTTAGTTTGTTTGAAAAAAAATTTTTGTTTTTTTATTTTTTAACTGTATCAAATTAACACTAAACATGTATAGTATACGTAGTGTAATTTAATGCGCCTCTGTCGTATCAACTCTGTATAATGCTGTACAAATGTAAAATGTTACAAGCACAATTTTGTGAAATAGATAAATATTGTTAAATATTAATTCTATAAGTTAAGCAGCAATTGCCATAGTCACTACGGAGTGACTATGGCAATTGCTGCTTAACTTATAGAACGGGGATAGGGGCCCCTTTCTCTGCGTCTGATCACTCTCCGGTCGTGTCGGATTGCCGTCCCATCGGACAATGAGAGAATAGTAACAGAGAGTGCACCTGTACCTGCGCATTTATCGCACTGAATTTACTTTATCGCACTGAATTTACTCTATCGCACTGAATTTACTCTATCGCACTGAATTTACTCTATCGCACTGAATTTACTAAAAAAAAGACGGAAAGATTTAGTTTGCCTCAAAAGAAGTACAAAACATGCTTTCACAGCCAAATTTTATATGTTCCTTAGACCATTACTTTATAACAGACAAAATGCAAAATTACAATATTCCCTAAATTATTGTAACTGCAAGAAGACTCTCAAGGAAGCTCTTCAAAGTATGTCCTATGAAGACACAGAGAAGTTATTACTGGTACTGAAATAGAGCTAGTTCGTATTTTATTTAAATGTAAGTAAGATTCCCTCGAATGTCGCATGTTTAATGTACTTTTTGATTTTTGGGTAGGACTTCAGAAAAAATGATTAATCGGCAATTTATGGCCATTATCATGGTATATTTTATACCTTCCTGGCTTTATTATGAGTTTATCTAACTATTTATATCATTCAATAAGCAAATTAAACTGACCTTAACTCACAGTGATGTGATATGTTTTCACTTTTATAATTTACACTCACATTCGAAGTCACACACACGAAAAAACACATATTCACGAAAAAAAAACACGATAACACAATAATTTGTAGGCAATGTTAACACAAATTATTCCACTTAGACACTGTAAAAAGTAATAAAAACTATTTGATAACACAACGAAAAAGTCTGCGGCGTCACAACAAAAACCACAGATGCATTTTGTAAACATTTTTTTTTCGTTCATTTTAGTGGTTTTCCCTTTAAAATGTTACTAAAACCGGTCAAGTATGAATCGATTAGTCGAATGATACAGCCACATCGTGTTACTTGCAACATAAACGTAAAATACATCGTCCAATGCGAGCCGTGACGTTATGTACAAACGGTGTACCGTTGACACTTGAAGGGTTAAGAATAAGAGACTAAGAATTTTGTCATATTATTTACACCTTTATACATTACCTAAGATGACCATATACAGTTTATTTTATATAAATGTGATTACTTAAAAAATAATACCTATTCTCGCCTGAAACACAGGAATACCTAGTACAGGCACAGGACATGTGTGAACTTAATGTAGATTTAAGCGAAATTGTAATTATTATTTACCTTATGATTTTGAATATTTTTTTATTATTTATTATTATTTACTTATGCACTACATCTCCTACATAGATGGCTTATCTTCGCTGATCAGCAACTCACATAACATAACCAGCCAATGAACCCACTGCTGGGACTGCTTTATGAGAGAGAATGGGCCCTAATCCACGACGCGGGCACAATGCGTGTTAGTGAATACTACTCCTAACCTTAAGAAAACACCCCATTTTACTCATGATAAACTCAATATACCCACATATTTATGGAACTGTTTGTGACTGTAGAAGCTACAAACACCGGTGTGATTGTAATTAATTTAGCAGCACATTTATAGGTACTTACAGATAATTAATTGGTGGCATGCGGGCCCTATCAGAGAGAAGCCAGTGTAAACGCTTCATCAATTGGATAAGCCTCTTGTAATTGTTGAATGAATTTTATTAATTTTGACAGAGTTCTGTGCCAAAATTATACCAATAGTTCCTTTAAGCCTGAGAGCACATCCCCCAAGTCTAGAACAAAACACGAGCGATTTCGTGTGTCCACTTTATTTTCTTTGTGTGCGTGAGCCGAATGTGTCTACGTTCTTCAAACGCACACAAATATAGCTTTCAGTGATACCATTACCAGACCATTACCCACAAAAATGGGAAAACGCACTATTATGTTGCTGGATCAAATCAAGTATTTTATGTTATGAAACTAGATAAGATGATGTTTTTTCATGTAATATGACTTATATGCTTTCGACAAGGTAGACCATCAACTGCTTCTTGAAAAAATTGCATACAATGGGATAAGGGGAAATTTGTTGCGCTGGTTTGCGTCGAATGTCACGAATAGAAGGATTTCAATCTGCATCAGTATCTGTTACGTCCGGTGTGCCCCAGGGCTCGATCCTTGGCCCTCTCTTATTTATCCTATTCATAAAAGATATGGCTAATTGCTTTAAGCACTGTAATTTTCTCCTCTATGCTGATGACTTAAAAATATATAGAACTATTAGAAGATTTTCAGATTGTCAACTATTTCAAGAAGACCTTAACCGTTTGTCAAACTATTGCGTTAAAAATAAAAATAGCTTAAATATATCTAAGTGCTCTGCAATAACTTTCACTAAAAATAAAAACCTCTTTCAGAATAGTTATAATATTAATAATGTCGGTTTAGCTAGAGTATCCATTGTTCGAGACCTTGGTGTATTGTTGGACGACAAGCTCCACCTTGATAAGCACATTGAAATGATTATTAACAAAGCATATCGTATGTACGGGTTTGTCATGAGATCTTCGGTTGACTTTAGAGGCACAGATACTTTTCTTCACCTTTACAAAGCATTGGTCAGATCACAACTGGAGTATGGTGTGGTGGTGTGGAACCCGTATTATCACAAATACATAGACAGCTTAGAAGCCGTCTAGCGCAAATTTCATAAATCGGTGCACTATCGTTGTTGTCGTTACTTTCCAACATATAATGTCCTACTTGAAAAATATAATTTAATGAGCCTAAGGTCCAGACGCATATTTTTGGAAACAATGTTTCTTTACGATGTATGTCATAACAGATAGGATTGCTCCGATATCGTCAATAGGTTGAGTTATGTAGTTCCCAGAACTGTCATCAAGCGAGACGTGCGCGCGTATCCAGTTTTTGCGTTACTTTCGTATCGAACAAACGCCGGAACTCGCGCACCGCTTTACCGTATAAGTAAAAATTATAATAGTATGTTCACTGATTTAGATTTATTTGCTATGTCTGTAACTAAATTCCAGAACGGTCTCATACAGATACTTAAAGAGTTGTAGTTATTTTTAATATTATGTAATTACAAATGAATGAAATATTTTGATTTTTTTAAATATAATAATAGAATTGTGATAATTATAAGAAATAATTTAATTAATATTAACGCTAATATTATTGAAATTATTGAATTTATTTACTTTAGCTTAATGATAATGATAACAAAATAATATGCATAATTAAGGAAGTAACATTGTTTTGTATAATATTTAGTTAGGAAAAAAAACATTTTAAAACTTACGTCACAACCTTACAAACAATATATAATTTGTGGATAACGGTGTGGGTGCACATTTACTAACATTTATTTGTTATGATTTTATAGTTTATAAAAAAAATGTGTTACTGTTTGTTATTCCCTAATAAATATATAATAAATATATATGACATATATTTACGGAAGGTAAACGAAATGAGATATCGTTCATTGCGTTTAGAATGTTTGATGAGTAATGTGTTATAATGATATTGTAGTAATGTATTAATTGCTTGAAAAATCTCGTTTGATATCAATTATTAAAAGTATGTGTTGTATTTATGAAATAGAAAAATATTATTGAGAACATTACTTAAATGAAAAAAATCTTAATCAATAAAATTGTCATCTTTATGAAGCCACTTTTCGAACTAACAGTAACTTTTAGTTATAAAACACTGTAGGTAGTAGCTGTAAATAAATATAGTTTAGTTTGACGCATACATAATTGCCGCCAAAACTATATTTTTTTAAACAAAAATAAGCACAAAAGAAATCAATATGGGTAATTTTTTCCTCACGGATAACAACATTGAATAGTAATAAGTTAGGTTAGTAGAATTTTTGTTTGATGGTCGATTTACGTAAATATAATGTATAAAATGTGAGTATTTACTTGTGAAATGTAATGTGATTACACGTTTTTTTGTTTTCCTGAAGGACTATGACATCCCTTTACGCTACAAACAGTCGTTTTAAATTATTTACTCGCGAGCTCTGTTCGGCAGAATGTGACCTTGAGTACTGACGGCTCGTCGAGCAAAGTTAGCCAAAATGGCTAAGTTTTAGTTGCCTCACTTTTTGCACTCGTACTATCCTTCTATGCGTCATTGTTCTAAGCCTGAGAGCTTTAAAAATTTGGTTTATCGTGTTTGAAGAGCATGCGGCCAAATAATAGCAGCATGGATTGGTCTTTAAGGTTAGGCAAAGCTTGCTGACTTCGGACCATGGATGTATTACCAAAATTCACCCGAGCTTCGGAAAGCACGTTAATCTTTTCGCCCCGGCCATCATTCAAACATAATCATATTTTTTATTGAAAAAATATGACTATTCAATTTTTATTTATTCAACAAAATTATGAGAAACAAAAAGTAATAGTAAATTACTTTTATACTACACCTGCTTGGAAAGTACCTTGATACTTTATCAAATTTACGGTAGAAAGTACGTCATTGCATATCGAACAAATATGCGGGGAGAAAACGCATCTGAGCGGGAGAGAAAAGTGCATGAAAATCCATTTCTTACGTGGTTTTTCTTTTTTAATTTTGGGTAAGACTATGCACCGGTAACCTAAATATCAAAAGCCAAAAAGTTTTTACAGTGAGTTTTTATCTCCAAGTTCGCAAAATGACACTGGCCACTAGCTGTGTGTTGGATGGTGTCGGGCTGGCAGTGCGACCCTGCGGCGGCAGGATAAACAATTTGAAAAAAGAACACGTGAAAATTGCAGACGCCATTGGCGCCATTTTCAATTTGTGTGTTGTTTGAGGATTCAGTTTTCGTAGATTTTCCTCGTAGGTGTAGTATAAAGCACTATGTATCACTCGAGAGAAAGTGCGATTCCCGATCTCGGGTGTTTTAAAGCTCAAAACGTTCAAACGACACCCTCGACGGTAATCGGTCACTTTCTCCTCTCGGTGAACAATGTACTATTTGTAACTCTTATTTCTACCGATTTTTTTACAGCAATTTACAGTTATGGATGGACGAGTTACTGAGTCTGGCTTTATCTAGCATAATTTTGAGTTGCTTTTTAGTGAAACTTTATGTTGAATGTGTGTTATCTGTTTGGTATATGTTCAGAATTTTTGTGTCCTCGTAATTTTTTTGATTTGGCGTTCGAAATTCATAGATAGATAGATATATAGTTTGCTTGTAGTTCTTGTAATCTTTAATTTAGATTAAGCGGCTAAATCTAATTTCCAGTAAAGTACGAATCATCATTTATAATTCTAATTACTTACCTATTTAAAATTATAAAGTATGTATCGTTCTTTATTGGGAAGACAAGTGATATTATTTTACATCTTTTTAAATAATAATATCTTTTTTTATAAGTTTAACGTGTGTATCTGTGTATCTGTCTGTGGCACCGTAGCTTCTAAGCGGGTGAACCGATTTCGATGCGGTTTGTTTTTGTTAGAAAGCAGGTTTTCCGGCAGTAGTTTTTAGACATGTTTTGTCAAAATCGATTCAGCCATTTACTAGATATGGGCCGTGAAAGTGGGGATGAATAATTGAATTTTGTCAAATATACCCAAGTGGCGTATCAATTGAAAGGGAACGATGCGTACCATACTACAAAAACTGTCCATTCCATGAAATTGGTCAAATTGATAAAAGCATATGGTAGGTGAAAGTTTAAAAAGCTTAAAATAAAAATAAAATTTAAAAAAACCCCCTACGCAAAAAGAAGTTACGCTTATAAGTAGTTTAAGAACATCACTTAAAAATAAAAAATAAAATTGTCGTGGCGGGGTATCGCCAATTCAGAATCGATATTTAAAGTTTGTACAAGTATACAAAGTACCTACTTGAAAAAATAAAACATAATTTTCTGGGTAACCCACCTATTTGGTCTGTCGTTATCAATAACATCACATATTATAGAAACCTCGATAGGCCCCAACAGCCATCTACAATTCTGAAGAACAAGACTCCAAATAGCCTAAATCGGCCGCTAAAGAAAAATAGCCATTATCGGTACCTGCTAATTTTTCTCCGAAAACCTTTTACTGAAGGGGCTATCGCGGGTAGGTACTATAGAATCATAACAATTAAGTTAAATGAGTCACCATTATGGTACCCTTACCTTAGTAGGTAATATTTCTAACCAATTGCGTGATCAGGTTACTCTTTTATAGTTACATGTGTATGTCGTTAAGTTCCATTATTGGAGTAGAACTTTAGTTTGTCGTTCCAGATAAGAAGATGTTAAATGGTGGTAATGATTTTGGGCAAATGGAGTGATTTAGTTTATATGTATAAACGCCACAATTTTTTAAGCAATGTGGGTAGAATTCGCATTAATAGCAATTTTGTTAACCCCTCCGACTAAACTAAATTTGCTTGTGTCTGGAGCGTGAACCCATCACGGCAATGTAATGGGTGGGGTTTGACCCTGCGACCTCTCGATTACAAGTCCAACACCTTAGCCTACAGGCTACAATAGTCGCTAACAACGACACGGCAAAAAATCCACTTTGCATACCATTCCTTTACCGGCCGGTGGCCGTAAAATTATATTTTGATTGTGAAAATCATTAAAATAGTGAACATTTCATAAAAAACTGACTCAAAGGATTTGGTGTGACAGTTGTTTGATTTCCGAGTTTGTTGTAATTTTAGGAAAACTTAAACATCGTTTAAAATATTTACTTGTAATATGAATAATTTTATTAAGAGAATGGTGTAATAACCAAAAATGCATGTTTTTTATAATTACTGATTTTAGAGACGATGTTCAATTCTAATCCATTTGGAGTCGTAAAGCCCCTTTCTTTTCCAGTGAGAAAATCATCGAATGAGTTAAGCGGAAGTGACTTGTGTCAGACCTATTATTAAAAACCTAGGTCTTTAAATCAAGATTAGGTTTGTGTTGTCATGGAGAAAAATATTTAAATATTGCTTGTAATTTTTGTTTCGGAATGTGGTTTTCCACGTAATCCAACTATCGCTACAAATCTACCATTTTTTTAAGGTGATACCGCGGCTCCGAAACGTAAGGGTTATTGAAGAAACAGGGTGGATTTTAGTCAGAGGAAGACACCTTCCACTCCACCTAGGGCAAGAGGAGTAATTTAATGTTTTTCCAAACGTAAAAATAAAAATGCCGCGTAATAGATTTACCATTGAGCTAAGCAGGCTTAGCTAGCACCAATAAAAAAAATACATATAGGTATGTAAATTTTTATACATTTGTTCTCAACTTTATCCTGTTCTATTGTAATTTAATTACAAAGTTATATGAAGAGAAAACAAAAAAAAAAAACAAATAAAAACATTTCTGCGCAAAAATGTGTACGGAAAAAAAGTATTCCATAATTACTAAATATCAGTATCTTCAGAAGCGAAAGATGAAAAATTTAATTAAAAAATAACACTGGCCCCGCGGCCGGCGCGCTAACCACCGCTATCAATTTTATTTAAAAAAGTTTTCGCCCGCAAATTCATCTGATTGCGACCTCCTTGGGTTTACAAGAGTTTTTAAACGCTTTAGGCTGCGTTCGTCTTGATGAGTTCAGTGTTGCCAATACAAAAAAAAAATGAATTTGGGGAATAGACAGCGCGTGGTTATTAAATAAGCAAGACGAGTTAGAAGGATAAAGCTACCTTGCTGTGATGTGTTTTTTTAGTTTGAAAATCTGATAGAGAGATGTCACGGGATTACACTGGTACCTTCGTCGACGACAGGTCCGTACGTCACCTTGTCTCTTTCTGTTAAGGAAGGAAGTTTACAAAGATAATGCTCAGTTCATTCTCCATGTACATAGCTTGGATGTACAAAGCAACACAGCACCTCGATATTGGTTTGGTTTTATTCAAAAAGTTTTCAACTTCTGATTATTATTGAACATCGAAACGTCTTTTTGCAAAGACTCGATTTGATTACGGCGGCGTAATTCGCAATGAAAGGGCTGAACTAAGTTTACGATTTTGTTATATTCTCCAAATTGCTTGAAAGGCACTTTCTTTGGATACGATAAAAGAAGAGTTATTATTTTCGTTGCTTAGTTCGAGTGGGCTTTGTGATTTAGGAATACGTATGGGAGGCCTTCTTTTGTTGTGGTTATTACTCTTGGGTACCAAATATGAGCAGTAATCAGTTGTTACGTTCTCAACCATGAATTATTGTAAACACTGAGAACAACTTATTGGAACAACAATGGCTTTTTCTTCAAAATATCAATATCTTTTTTCAGACAGAACGTTTAATCAAAACATGTTGCCCAATATATTTAGAGCATAAAATTGAGTCAAAGCTAATTTAAAAAAAAAACTTGTGGCACAAAAAATGACTGAAACTACTACAAAAATAATGCAACTACCTCATCTTCACAGGCTTATAAATTCCATTGACGAAGCATTTAGCTGTAGGTAGGTACATAATGTTAAGTTCAAAGCGAATATCAACGTCGCGTTTACAGTTCCTACCAAGCTAATTTAGTTTCAGTTGCTTCCCTTTGCCCACTTCAATTCACTTCGTACATTCGCTTTTTAACCGACTTCAAAAAAAGGAGGTTTACAATTCGTCTTGAACTTTTTTTTTTTTTTTTTTTTTTTTTTTTTTTTTTATGTATGTTACCTCATAACTCGGAGACGGCTGGGCCGATTTCAAAAATTCTTTTTGCGTTTGAAAGGGTATACTTTCTAGTTGGTCCCATTGTTACGAAATCAGGATCTGATGATGGGATCCTGGAGAAATCGAGGGAACTCTTCAAATATTATTGGCACACCTATAGCGTTTTGGGTATTTCTTATAGTACCTTGAGCAGTTGCTTCCGAAAAGTACCATTTGGGGAAGTTGAACTGATGATGAAGACCACAAATGGCCACTGAAACTCCTCAATAATAAGTATTTCGTGGATTGTGATTCGATTACTTGAGTACGGATGTTAAACACTTTATGCTCGTCACAATGCATATGGTGATGTAGAGCTGATGTTCAAGTACCAGGAGAACTCCTCAAAAGTTAACGGCTATGCATCAGGAAAAGCAATATTTTGTAAAAGGTGATAAGTTGTTGACATTATGGCTTTTGTAACTAGATAAATTACAAACCGACCCACTAAAAAGCGTGAAAAAAAATTTTTAGCAAAAAATAGAACCGACTTCCATATCAAAACACTACAAAGGCAAAAATAACTTTAATTTCGGAAGGCGGTGTCTTTAGTTTTGTATATATTTTCGTTTTTGACACCGCCTTCCGAAATTAAAGTTATTTTTGCCTTTGTAGTGTTTTGATATGGAAGTCGGTTCTATTTTTTGCTAAAAATTTTTTTCAAAAGCGTCTTTGAAATTTTGTTGAATGTTGGCCGCTTGGCCCAATGTTTGTAGCAATTTGCCGGATTTAGTAATATGTGGTACGGAATTGGATCTAATTTCGTTAAATTGTACAAATAAGTGGGTTGGCTTGCATTGGCCTCCCGACCTTTCCAGTAGGTGGGCTAAATAAATTATGCTAGTATAGAATCTGAGACGGTAATATAAATGGATGGAATTATAAAGCAAATCTAATAGGTTTTTTTTCGTATTATACAGTATCATGACGTGCAAAGTATGGGAAAGGTTACTTTCTCGTTTATTTTGTGATATACCTAACCGAGCTTGTGAAATCGTTTTAATTTATACATTACGTAGTGCTTAATATGAAACCCTTATATCACATCAAGTCGATCTATTTTGTAATTTAACTCGAGGGACTTGATGATGCGAAGCTGTAATTTATTACAGTTATGAAGCGATTATGTTTGTAACTACTATATATTGTTATACAGCGTGGTGATTAGGTTATCACATTAATTGAAACCACGTACTCTATATTAGGTATTTTATCATATACAATTAAAATAATTCAATAATAAATAATATTATAGTCGTAGGACCTCTTTTTAACCGACTTCAAAAAAGGAGGTTCTGTATTCGACCAGTATATATGTATGTATGTATGTTTGTATATCCACGATTTTCTCAGAAACTACTGATCCGATTTCAATCGCGTTTCCTTTGTTTAAAAGCATATTTTACAAGGAAGGTTTTAGTATATAATACATCAGGTTCTGATGAAGACCTTCGGAGATAAGTGATGGAACTCTTCAATTTAAAACAGCGAATCTCCCGCGATTGCTGCCTCGTACATATATGTACTGTTTAGCATAATCAACTATTAGTATCACCACAGCTGAGACACAGACCTTCTGAATCACGTCTGAAATATGGTTTAAGTGGGTAAGAAAGACGTGTACAGGAAACTCTCTTTTTAAAAAGTAAATGCGAACAGTATGTAGGGAATCTCAAGTAACACAAACAATGATAAACTTAAAAGCATAAAATGGAAACTTTCTTTACCAAAAATTGAACCGACTTCAAAACTATCAAAAAAGACTTGCACTATACAGAGAGAAATAACCCTAAATATTGTTTTATTGGACGTCTATTTCCGTTAAATATAAGGGCTAGGTATCTACTCACATGACTGAAGTCGGTGCTAAGATAAATGAATAGGTTTCATCACTTCGGGTGTGAGAATGCGGTATTCTTTGCCTATCAAAACTTTTCATTGGCTTGGCACCGACTTCAGCCATGTGAGTAGATACCTTTTTTTTTTTTTTTTTTTTTTTTTTATTTAGAATAGGTTCGCGTTTGACCACCATCTCACCTGATGGTAAGTGATGATGTGGTCGAAGATGGAGCACGCTTACCTAAAAGTAACCTATTCACTCTTGACTTAAAGACTCCTAGGTTATAGCTATCGGGAAACACAGACTCCGGCAGGGAATTCCACTCCTTAGCCGTACGCACAATGAAGGTATTCCCAAAACGTTTGGTGCGTATGGGTGGGATGTCCACCATGTAACGATGGCGCTTCGCCGTTTGTCTCGTAGTCCGATGATGGAACGGGCTTGTTGGAATTAAATTGTGTAAGAGATTGAGCAACTGTTCGGGTGTGAAGTACCGTCTCACCTTTGCTAGGATTCCCAACTTTTTTGATGCTAGTTGAGCCTTAGCCTCGATAAACGGGCCAAAATTGAGGGTAGAAGTTAATGTTACCCCCAGAAGCTCGATATGGTCAGTTATCGGCACAGTTACACCTCGGAAAGTAGGAGCCGGTTCAAATTGGCTCCTTTTTGCGGAGAAGAGACACGCCTGGGTCTTAGCTGCATTAAACTTGACCAGGTTGGCATCGCCCCATTCGGAGACAGCCTTCAAGGTCAAGTTCAAGCGCCCGACCATGTCCTCACGGAGAGACTGGATCTGTGACCCACCAGCTCGCGCGCTGGACACAAATCTCTCAGAAACTGTGCTGTCGTCTGCATACCCAAAGGTACCGGGCATTAGCAGATCGTTAATGTGCAGCAAGAATAAAGTTGCTGAGAGAACAGACCCCTGAGGGACCCCGGCATTAATTGCCAATTGGCCAGACGAGCAGCCATCAATGACCACTCGAATGGACCGATCCCTCAGGAAGTCTTCAATCCAAACGCAAAGTTGGGTGGGTAACCCGAAAGAAGGAAGCTTAGCAATAAGGCTATCGTGCCAGACCCTGTCAAAAGCCTTGGAGATGTCAAGGGAAACAGCAAGTGCTTCCCCTTGCCTCTCAATGGCCTCACTCCAGATATGAATGGCATACGCTAGAAGATCCCCAGTTGACCGGTTTTTGACACACACAACCATATACAATACAAACTTACAAATATTATAAAAAAAAGGATAAAAATAATCGTTGAGCATGTCCACACCGAAAGGGACACCAACTCAACATTTGCAAGGCGGAAGACACCCAGTGCTAGTTTTCAGTTGGCACCCAGCAGTGACATACGGACGAGGGTAAGTAAATTAAATAAATGTTAAAGAGTGTGTAGTGTTTTAAATACATAAATAAAATAATATTGAGCAATGCAATGTCGTGTGCGCAAAAGTAAAACATGTTTGATCGTACAAAAGGCGCATTAATTGCCTTGTATCGAGCTGCCCGCTAAGTTATCATTATTATGAAATGAGTTATTAAGTGATCTACATGCATCCATAAAATTATATCTATAAAATAAATTGGTTCATAAATAATACATAACTACATAGTGGATGATAACATTTTAAATTAAAATAGCTGTCCTAATACAAGAGTTTGTCCAATAATTACCTATAATATATTTTGTTTTACTCAATAAATTACTTGTCAATGTTTATATTATTAAAATTAATTTGCGATTGTAGAACAAATTAATGAACAAATAACGTATATGTATATATGTATATGTATAATGTATATGTATGTATGTATGGAAGTATGGATTATTTAAACGGACTGATAACAACTTGTAATACCTACTGTACAATTTAATGTGATAACCTAATCGCCACCCTGTATATTGTTGAAATACACGATAACTGGAAAATGCTTGGACTGTTTGGATAGGTCTACTGAAATCCGTGTTTATTTCCTCAAAAAAGACACACCACAGACATAAACCTAAAATGGACTTCCCATGTTATTAAATTCGGAAACACCAGTCTTGTCTAGTTTCAATTTACACTCATAAATAACATTCTTCTCTCCATTAGGTTAAACCACTCTCTTTGCATGACCATTTAACATAATCAGTCTATAACGTTTCCACTACTGTGAGACATGCCTCCTCTCTACAACGTGTAATTGAAAGGGTATATAAATACCAACTGCATGGCTTCTTTGGATGATAACAAACGATATGGCAAGGGTTTTGTATTCCTAAGTCTACGTGTGTAGAACTTATTACAAATTCCAATAGACTGATACCAGGGACCAAATTTTTCAAATTAAGAACAACGAAAAGAATTATCGTGTTATTGGCAAGTGACGTGGGAAGTTATTGACCCTCGTAGTGCTGTGACACGTTTGTTATGATTGGTATTCAAGAAATATATGAAACCAATAATTTGGTATCAATTCTTTGAGTCAGTTATTTTGTGCTGAAACTGTGCATAGAGACTCCATACCAGATGTTGTTTTCAGCCCTTTTGGATAGATATGGGGTTTTCGTTACACGTTGTATAAGGGTGAATTTCCCAAATGACTTATTTTTTTGTCTTCGGTGAAATTTGTATTTGAAAAAAAGAATATTGTTCTGAATTATTTTTTTTAGTAATCAATAGGTAGTTCTTGGGTTGTGGCAAAAATATAATTTTCCTAGGACTATTACAAAGGTAGAAATAAATACATAAACCTCTATTTTTTTCAAATCGGTGCTGTCCCTCTACTTTTTTTACAAACAAAACAGCTTATACACTAATAAAAACAAGTAAGTATATAACTTATTCTATTTTATAGAATATTAGTTTTGTTATTAATATATAGCATATTTTAATACATAATTAACGATTATTATTACTGAGAGGCACAAACGTATTGGTCCTGAAAAATGTTCTCATATCGCTGGACAAAAGTAATTTAAATCTAACTTTACATCGACGAGTCCGACAGCGTCTCCACCCCAATTATATTTCCCTCTTTGGTGTGTGCTAGTGCGTAGTCAGGATGGACGTGTGTGAAATCACTGCAGCTTTAAGTTGCTCCCGGACCTTTATTTTATATTATCGGTGGTTGCATTTTCTAGTGTAATGAGTAGTTTTATTATTGTTGTTTGGTTCTAACAGAGGTAGTAAGTGAATTAGCTTCATTTTCTGTTATTGAATTTATCGTAGATATTATTCATTTTTTCTAATTTTCTAAAAAGTGTGTTATTTCTCACGTCGCTGTTCTCATATCGCTGTAATCAGTGGTCTTTATTACCACCGATGTGATAATTTACACCGAAATGATAAGAAAAAAACAATTGGTGTCTTATATCTAATATCGGTGTTTTGATTCATCATCAACGCACAGATTTGTCACATCGGTGGATTGCTTTATCATATCGGTAGATCATTTTATCATCACAGTGAGTCGTTTTATCATATCGGTAGATCCCATCTGTGTCATTTCGTTAAGTTTACAAAGAAACAATGGAACATACAAACATACAGACACATACATACTTACCTACATAGACTGCAAAAATCATTACCACGATACGTACGTCTATAGGCTGAGATGATGATGGTGAGGTGAATCTCTTTGGATGTGATCTACTTACATAAGACCCTAAGTTCAGGTCTTCAGTTCTAAGTCACCCTTGTAAAAATATATAGGTACCTACTGACTATTTCCTTTTTGATGTTCAAAGGTGGATAGATTATCATATCGCTGGATATGTACATCATTTCAGTGGATAAACTTATCATATCGGTGTACAGAAACAATAATCGGTGCCGGTTTGTCATATCGGTGGAAACCAGAATTCAAACTGAATTTTCTCCTTGGTCTTAAATGATACGTTGATGATATTAAATTTGGGGATATTTGATATCCTAAAGATTACAAAAAACCTGAAAAATATACAAAAAAAATATAATTGAAAAGGTTCACCGATATGATAAAAATATGGCATTTGTTGAAATTCACCCATAAGACGGAATGAGCCGTAATCCCCCACACGGGCCTATTGTGGATTGGTGGATAGTGCATGTCTTCAAATTTTCAATTGTAAGACAAGCCGATTGCGTCATTGATGCTGATGGTGATGATGAAAATTACACAAAGTAATGTACTATCGACCAATCTTCCGCATGCTCACCTTTAAAGCTATAATCGCATAGCGCAGCTCACAACTCGATGGCCCAATGCATCTATTTTGACCAATAGGATGCATAAAGCGTATTTTAGTTGTGGTCGTAATAGTAAGTATTAATATAATGATGTATAGAAGTACTCACATAAATGCATATTCTCTCTAATTGGGCGAAAACAGGAAGGGATGTAGTTTGTCACTAGCTGCGCTTCCGCATAAATATTTTCTTAAGTGAGCATGCGTATCTTTGGCCAATAGTATCTGTCCGGGTTTGAACCTCTTAGAACTCGTAAGTCGTGGTCATAACTATTTTACCAAAATATTTTAACAAATGTATCTCATTCGCAATTATAACCACTGCTTAAGCAATATTGTTAAATAGGTGTGTTTAAATTTTGGTGTACGATAAAGTATATTCTATCTATCGTCTATCTCACCACGGGAATCCTTTCTGATGCAAGGTTTACCTTTGTGCAAAGTTTACTTGACCTATCCTTTTTGGTTGAAAGTTTATTTTTGGTAACTTCGTATATCGGCCTTCGAGGTCCCGAAGGTACATGCAGAAGGGTTTTGCTTTCATCCCCCTAGGGTAAGCCGAGTCTTTCCCCACTTTCTGAGGCACATTTATCTAGATAGACAAATTATGTTAAGTTAAGAAAACATTTTTCTTGCACATAATATCTTCGCTGGCAACATAGGTTCTTGAGTACGATTGATTTGGTCTATAAGTACAATACACACTGATGTTTTTAGTCTAAATTATTTAATTTTAACATTACATGGATATCATTGTAATAGAAGAGCTTTTTTGTATCATTATTGCTTATAACAATTTGGGCAGTATAATAATCGTAATTTAATTTCGATGGTATTATATAAATGAAAACCAACTACTTATATGCAGAACAACGTTAAAGGCAGTTGAGGTCGCCCAGAGAGCTATACTGAAGGTTAGCCCGTTTAAACCCATTCGTTTTCCTACAGTTACACTGTTCCATTTGTGCGAGGTTTTAACAGTAAGACAGCTATTTATCCTTAAGATTATCCTACAAGAACACGTCAAACAACCCTTCAATCCTTTGTTATTACAGAGACGTCGCAATTATGACGTAGGGGGAAGTGGGGCTGATTCATACAAGGGGCACCGTCATACACCAAGTATATCTGATGTTAGGCGCACATCAACAGAATGACTTATGCGTGTATGCGTAGCTTACTTTTGTGTGTGGTTGCTCACGGAGTTTGAAAGCAGTTGGTGTGAAACGCGCGTCGGTGTGACACGGAACGTGATTCGGCCAGGCATAAGTAATTTTATAAGCTCACTTTAACGTCTGTTTTTTTTAATAAAAGCTGCTCTCTAGATTATTCAATTCTATTTTATTTAAAAGATAATAGAGTCAAGTTTGTGAATTAATCTGTGAATAATTTTATATATGCTTGCCTTTTTTCTAGAAATATTTTAATTTCATTTTCTTATGATGGGGTAGATTGATACAGGAGTGTACGGGGCACATTCATACTGTATGAATGTGCCCCATATTTTGTTTTTAAAATTGAAGTTATACCATAAGTTTGTTTTGCAGAACGATTATAGTCAGAAATTACAAGAAAAGGGGAACTAGGAGACTAGCCTCTCCAAGGTGGACGAAGAGGCAATGTTTAAAGCTATCGATACAGTTTTGGAAAACAAACTCTCATTTCGGAAATCAGCAGCCAAATATGGAGTACTAATAAATAAGAATTAAGCAATAGGATGTAGATATTTAAAAAGTGATGTGACTGATCAGAAAGACTGTCTTTTTTTTATTACTGATGGGCCCACTTATTGACCTCGATCTCGCCTGATGGTAAGCGATAGATGAGGTCTAAGATGGGACGAGCGAGCCCAGAAGATGCCTATTTACTCGTTTTTTAAAGGCTGAAAGATCATAAGTGGCAGGGAACACATAAGCCGGCAGAGAATTCCACAGCTTGGCTGTGCGCACAATAAATGTGGAGGAGAAGCGCTTGGTACGACAAGACGGTATATTAACCAAGTGTGGGTGGTACCCAGCCGTGCGTCTGGTAGACCGGTAGTGAAAGGGATATGGAGGAATCAGGTCATGGAGCTTCTGCGCATACTCCCCGAAGTACAATCTGTAGAAAACCGACAGGCAAGAAACGGTTCGCCGATGAGCCAGGCTATGAAGCTTGTCCACCAGCACCTCGCCTATAAGCCTTTTAGCTCTGCGCTCGATCGAGTCCAATGCAGCAAGTTGGTACTTTGCAGAGCCATCCCACAAGTGGCTGCAATACTCCACGTAGGACCTGTGCTTTATACAGATTTAGAGGCTGTCCAGGCGTGAAGTACCACCTCACCTTGTATAGGATTCCCAGCTTTTTTGCTGCAGTCTGAGCTCTGGACACGATGGTTGAGCCGAAGTTGAGGTCTGACGTCAACTCCATGCCCAAAAGCTCCAGGCGATTGGTAACTGACACAGATGTACTTCGGAAAGTAGGGGTCAATTCAAAAGGGCTCCTTCTAGCGCTGAAAAGACAAGCCTGTGTTTTCAGAGCGTTGAATTTGACCAGATTGTTGTCACCCCATTGGAAAACGAGATATAAGGTCAAATTCATGCGCTCTACCATGGCCTTTTTGAGAGTGGCAATTTCGTCCCTGTCAGCTCTAGAACGATAAGTATCTCTCTGTGAGCTGTGTGTGTTAGGTTAAGTTAGTTCCCTCGGTGCCATAAAAATAAAAACTAACTATATTTGTCTTTTTTATAATATGATTATGTAATTATTATTTGGTAATAGAGACTAATATTGCTTTTGTTTTCATGAACGTTGTGTTTTGATACTTTGATTTTGATAAATAAATAAACATTTCACGCAAAACTTGTGTATTTTGTCACATGTATGAATCTGCCCCATAGGCTGTATGTAAGTGCCCCGCATGTGGGGTACATTCATACATTTTTAATTTTTTCTTTCAAGTGTTACAAAAAGTCGTACAAGTGTATTTACACAAATTTCATGTTTTTTATATAAAGCCAGATAGTAAGACTATTGATTTTTGATGAATCGATATAGATATTGATACCCGAGAGCATTCTATAAGACGAAATATAAAAACTGTATGAAGCTGCCCCACCTTCCCCTATGTGACAATATCAAATCATTAAAAACAAATTTTAGTAAACGTTTTGCAAGTTTTCTTGGCCCATACGTTTATAATAGGATTAACAAAAAAATAAATATATACCCCTTAACTAAAAAAGGATGCAAATTAACTGTATGCGAATATCTGAAAAAAATGAGCTACGAGGAGACGGAAGAAGTACTACTTGTACAACACTAAACTTAGGGCTAAGAACAAAGAAAACATAGATACACTCCCTTCATAATTACCTACACACATATCTGTAAACACACGCCTCATCACGCCCTCAAAATTCCCACATAATTACCCTCACTCACACACACACCTACATATCCATACATCACACACATCTACAAACTCACTAATACATACATCATAAGCACGTACCCGCACATATTGGTAGATACACCACACAAAACTCAATACACTACACACAATACATTTAATAATAAGATTATAAAATTGTACTTATCTTGAATATTTCTTGTTTAAAGAGTAACTTAAATTATGTTTTCCTACAACTGATTATGCATGCTTCCACTGTATGGCACCTATATTATTGTATAAAATAAGCGAGGGTAATGGTACTGATAGTCGAAATACAGGCTATGCCTAGTTCGGCTACAGATGCTAAACTCTACGCATTAACGGAATTTGTTGCCATTGTATATTATTATATTATATTTTAATTTCCATTTATCTGCAATTTTATATAAAACTAACAAAATAACTAAAATTTAACATTAGATAATTATAATTATTTCGGTCAAATACTTAAAGTATTTGATTCATAAATTCTTTACCTAATACCCAGAAAACCAAGTATTGGTGGAAGTTTTATGCCCGTGGCTTCACTCACGTGAAAAGTTTTTACTGTGTCCTTCTCCAAGGTCTAACCTATCTATATCTTCAAAATCTATAAATAAGTCGGTAAGATGTGAATATAAGGAGGGATAGTAAGGACTTCATATTGCAAAACCTGAAAACCTTTCCGGGACATTTACAAGCAGTTTTATCATATTCAGAGTATTTTAAATAGACATAATAAAAACCAAGTTTTATTTCAACAATCGCCAATTTTCCTGATTGTCTATTTCCTCTCCAATACCGAGGCAACGTAGAAAATCCAATCTAACCCGACAGCATAAAGTCAATTCATTAATATCGTTTTGTTTAATAAAAATTTTCTAGGGACCCTCGGCATCTAGTTATTTAAAAGTAAATAAGAAGCTATTCTTAGCTAAATTAACCCCGAAAGCTGTTTACCTGGAACTAATCAAAGGCTCAAGGAAGGTCTTAAACTCAATAAATATTGATAAGTTTTTAGGGGTACCGTACGTGCGTCTACAAGATGCAAATTGGCCTGTTGCGAAAGGGTCAGTAACTTCTATTGACTTGCTTTTCACTGTGTTGTATACACATATAGCTGGTTGACGCGTATACGTATCCCGTAAGTAACAGCTGCATGGGTTTTCAAGGTTTTAAACCTAAATTTAAATTTTTATGTTTTCTAAATCTAAATTTAAATCTCACGTACTAAAAGTTTTAGTTGCGCAAAGTATCACTTGATATTGTAATGATGTGTACATATTAATGTAAATTCATTTAATCCTATCTGAGTTATAAATCTGTAATATTAATAATAATTTGAGTAATCTTTTTAAACTTAGATCATTTTATAATCAATTTTTATTCAATTTTTGTTTTAATGATTTATTTTGTATTCTACCTTTTGTTTTTAATAATTTTAATTTAGAATGTTTGAATTTTAATGTTATAATATTAATGAATATTTGAATTACTTATCTAGCGGCATACATTGTTAAGATTACAGTGATAATACGCGGATAATGCAGTAGGCTGCAATATTGTTTACACACTGAATGATTTATTCTTATGCTTTTACTTTATATTGTAGCTGTTTATTGTCCCTTAAATAAACAAATAAATGCTAGCAGAGTTTCGATAGATGGTCATTTTAACATAACAAGATTCCTTCTTTATCTTTTACTTACATTATCTTTTGTACGTCTTTGACAGTTGTTAGGGTAATTACTCGTATGAGGATGAAATTCTGACATCAGTCATTGTCGAGGGGTATCTTGTTATCCAACTACTGGGTTTCGAAGTTCAGATAGGCAGTCAGTCTATGTAATATACAAGTACTCTAATTCTTTCAATGTTATAAATTTGGATGTTTGTTTGTTTCGATAACACATAAATGACATGAGGGATTCGGACAAAACTTGGCACACATATTATAGTTACCAAGTTGGATTATTACATAAGATACATTTTTCCAGGGAAATTAGAAAACAGATGGTTAGTTATTTATTTACAAGTAGGATAAGAAAGAATATCCTTTTACTTGGAATTTGTTGTCCATCGTCATAAACGACAACCTCATTAGGAATCATATTATGTTAGAAAACTTTGGGTAGAAACACTACAGCCATGGGATCCATAGGGCCAACAGACTCTTTGCATCACCAAGGAGCTGATCCATTCTTCACACGCTACTGAATCAATATTGCCATACATTTGTTTCAATCGTTTTAAGTTAGAAGGATCAACGCTTATCCAAATAAATCCATTGACTGAGCAACTTTTTACCACCCACTTGGTGCCGCTTGAACGAGCAACCAATTCGCTCGCTATTACCAACATTAAAAAATTCTTCTCCCTCCACAAATCGTTCTACCTCTTCCAACTACCCCAGAGCTACATTTAAATGCTGGAAACGACTCCACCACAATAATTAATTCAATCTTTGTACGCTCGGGTCACGGGCATCGCTTACTCCAACAGACAGCCACGGATCAAGAATTCACTTTGCAACTTTTGCTACCGAAATTCCTTAACTCACAAAAACGTTTAGAATACAGTAACGAAGTGGAAAGTTCTCTTCTGTATCGCATTGATATTCTAACGATACAAGAACTTCGGAAGGATAGACAGGAAAGTTACTTCGTCGTGTTTTTTTTGGGTATTTTTTTTTTGTTGGTGAGGTCAATACGGGCTAACAAAGTGTTCTCCAGTATACTTTCTGGTAACTAAGTGGATTTCGTAAATAGGGGCCGATGGTAAATAACTTGGGGTGGATTTGGTAAAAAGCATGCTAATAAAGAAATGTATTATTTATTGACTTTCAGTGAAGGTAATTTTATGTCTGGTTCCGACGACATAATTTTATATTAAAAATACATTATTTGTAGGCATGCAATATTGATATTAATATGAAGATTGTTTCAAATTTGACTCGACGGACGTTCGACGGTCATACCATTGTATGGGCCAAATATTCCAATAAATGTAAATAAAAATCAATCCCTAACATTTAAAACAAAAATACTTGTAAAAAATGGCACTCAAACTACAACAGAAAGCAGCTTTGTGTAAAGAATAAAGCATAAAACGTTCACAAAAACCGTACACGGACGAAAATGTCCAAGCCAATGTATCCTATTCCGCCCCACTAGTTATATTCTGATAAATGATTGTGGGTGATATACTGTTTTGTTGAAATTGTGCCTTTTTTGTTTCAACCGTTTGTTTTGTGTGACTACGCGTTTTGGCCGGGTTATACGGTTGACTAGTGAGTTTAGTGTTACGTGTTGGAAATCATTTTTGTATTATCTAATCTCGTTTTTGCTTTGCGCGTGCAGTCAATGGAGTGGATTAACAACATTCTCGTTTACACGTCGTGTTTTCTCGTCGAAATATATTATTTTTTGATAAAAACAAAGTTCACATTTTTTGGTGTACCGTTTCGAGTGAATAGCAGAAAATATACGGCTAATAAGTAGCATTGGAAAATCAATTAGCGATTCTCACAAGAAAACATTGAAACCTTTTAGTTTTGACTCCACATTATTTAATGTTTCTCCAGCATTATCTTTTAACACAATATTATTTCCATGGAGACAGGACCAAACTACAAACGGAAATAATACTTCCCCATCCCAGAGGAGAATGGAGGATTCGGGGTAATAGGAACCTCTTGTCCTTTTCGTGACGTAAGTTCCGCTGAAAGTTTTGCCTTATTCCTCTGAAACACGAAAAAGAACACGTCAATTACATTTATCTGTGTATTTATAAAAGTTTCGGGAAAGGGTGATATAACTATTTATTTCTTTATTTTAGGCTAAATATCCATGCAAACATATACAAACATAATAATAAGTAAATATCTACAAGGTGTAACAGATTAAGCGCAATACATAGATAAATAATAATATTTATTTATGAAAGATTGTAATTAGCAACTTAGCTACAATCCTTACTAATATTATAAATGCGAAAGTAACTCTGTCTGTCTGTGTGTTACGCAATCACGCCTAAACTACTGAACCGATTTTAATGATATTTGGTACGGACATTGTCTAGAGCCTGAGAAAGGACATAGGCTACTTTTTAAAAAAGGGCGAAAAAAGGGCTGTAAAGGGTTGAAATAGGGGATGAAAATTGGTATGGAAATTGCGTCATTTTTAAAGCTAGAAGCTTGAAACTTATTTTTTAGACGTTTGATTAGATATAAATAAATACGACATTCAAATTATGTATGAGTTTTGTTTTCAAAATCATAAGCCTAAAAAATTAAAAATGCTGCCAAGAGTCACTATTCCGCGTGGACGAAGTCGCGGGCACAGCTAGTGATTATATATATTATTGTTATTATCATGTTAGTCTGTAAGCTTTCCGAAAATAAATTAATAAAATATTTTTTACTTAACTATTTACTAAGTAACAAATGTCTAGAAGAATAAGTAGAATGTTAAAAAGTATACTACAAGTACTACGTAATCCACCATGCGAGACCGTGCGGATTGATGGATGTCTTTTGATTCTAGGTCTTGGTGACAATGTTTCCATCACCTGTGATGATGAAAATTACATACATATTCGCAACATATATGTATATTTATTCTAATTATCGGCTAACATTTGTACATCTTTGAAAGTCGTTACGGGTATTTACTATAGGGTCATTAGAAGCCAGAAAATGTGACACTACTCTGGCCAAGGGCCATGTTACCTAGCAACTCGTTTGTGGAGGTCGAACAGCCAATCACTCCATGTAAATCACTAATCAATCAATCAATTCATTTATTTCAGGCAAACTTGGCCCATACAAATAAAATACTTACATACTTTAACAATAACTATAAATAAACGAATACATATTACTTAACTAAAACTCATCTAAACTCAGCTGCATCCGGTTAACCGTTAGCCCAACATAGTTGAGAATCGTCTAAGCATAAAATATTGACAAAAGAATACATTTATTCAGCGCATACCCTTAAATCAAATTAATAACTCATGTCGTATGACTATACCTTTTACATTTCCGTTTACCCCATTAATCAGGCCTTTAAAACTCACATTATTCTGTAACCACATCATAAATTTAACTATAACTTTTAATTCTGTGTCGTAAATTCTTCCGACATAATTTGTCACAATGACCCTATAAAACACGCGAATAATCGTCCAATCTATAAAAACCTTCGTTATACGAAGTCTAAGCGTAGTTTAAATCGTTCATATAACTTTAATAGATTCTTGAGTAAGAGTTTAAACGAGAATAGCAAGAAAAAAGGTCCTCGAAGAATAAGGGCTTGGTCAGACTGTACGAAACTCTAATCAGACCACGCAAATCGACCACATTTTTGTGGTCTGAATATAATTTGACTGTTACCCAATGTACCTCATTGTGGACAGCTTTGACGGCAAACCACCATATGCGTGTAAGATGTTAATTCATTTTGAAGACAAGCTACCACAATACAAGAATTTGTGTAGTGTCAGTGGATTTCTAGACACTTGAAAAAGCATTGATGTGTATATCTAATGTGACTTAAATTTGAAGTGAAATTCACATCCATTCAATTGGTTTCCGTATACGTTGATTGATTAGTTGTTACCTGCGACCTCGTCTGCGTTAATTTTTTTCATTTTCCCGGAATAATAAGTAACCTATTTCATTGTACTATTCTAAACTTTGATTTGTATCAGTAACATATTTCATTCAGCCATTTTGACGACATTGAGTAACAAAAACTCTAACATTGCTCTGCTGGGCCCAATATTATTTATTCCTTATTTACATAAATGACATTATAAATATAACTAATCATAAATGCATTTTATTCGCTGACGATATACCTATTATAGTGGCATCGAACAAAAAACATAATACCATTTTAGATCATGAACTTGACATCAATAATACAATAGACAAATTACTGCATTGGCTTGACATTAACCATTTGAAGATTAATTTAGATAAATCCGTATATATTCAATTTAACCAATCAAATAATTATAAAAATAGCATTAAACTAAATATTAATAAAATCAAAGAAGTAACGCACACACGATTTTTAGGCGTAATAATAGATAAAGATATTAATTGGAAAGAACACGTAGGCAATATTAGCACTAAGATTAATAAATTTGTATACGCACTCAAACAAATTAAAAATGTAACAAACATAAAAACTGCTGTGATGTCATACCATGCGTACGTCGAATTGTTACTACGATATGGGCTTGTAATGTGGGGTAATAGCACCGACTTCAGTAGAGCATTCATCGCACAAAAAAAGTGCATGAGGGCAATTTGTGGACTTAAACCTGACGACTCATGTCGACCAATATTTAAAAAACTTGGTTTGTTACCATTACCGTCACTTTATATTTATGAAATATGTGTGTTTGTAATTAAAAATAAACAATTATTCAAGACTGCAAATGATGTAAATCCTAGGAACAGACGAGATCCACATAAACTAGTGTTAAATGATTTACCTAGATTATCTAAATACAATAAGAACTGCCTAGCGATGTGTGTGTGCATTTATAATAAGATACCCAGTCATTTCAAAACATTAAATTCAAGATTGTTTCAAATTAAGTTTTGTAAATGGTTGCATGAATGTAGTTTTTATAGTTTAAAGGAATTTTTAGATAAAAAATATTGATGGTTGATGCCTTCTTCAACAAACTTTAAAATTTGCATGCTATGTTTTATACGAGCTAAACATGTCTGTGCCATAATTATTGTATGTAACACCATTGTATACCATGTTTTACGCAAATAAATATATTGTATTGTATTGTATTGTAACAAATATTTTTTTTATAATATAATAGGATTAATAGAATCAAAATTTAGCGGTCAAAAAAAGTCGGCGCCACCCTTTTGCGGTCCAAAAAGCTGTCACCACAATTTTGCGGTCCAAAAGAGTGGTAGCCACAATATTGTGGTCGAAAAGAGTCGTGACCCGCAAAAGTATAGCATAAACTCGCCCTAAGACTTTGCATGCAAGCACGAACGTCTACACACGGTCGGCTAACTTCGCGTACACTCGGCTAAATTCAATTTCCTATTTACACTGCGTTGGAAAAAGTGTATAACTTGAATAATGTAACGAATGTTTCAGAAGTATGTGACAAAGTTGTCTCTTCGACTGCTCGGAAATGTTAACAGTTCTTCGGAGTAAATTTAATATGAAAGCGTATGTTTTGATGTAATTTGTTCGATTGAAAGTTGAATAAATGGAAGTAATTTTTACAAAGCAATTTTTGTGGAGGTATGTGTAAATATTTGATGTTTGAATTTTAGTTCTATTGATCGCTATATTTTTCAATTGAGTTGGTTCATCAGAATACTATATTTGATGTGATAATTTCTGTTTCTCGAAAATTTATGCCTGAAATATAGGCTCGAGCTTTCAAGTTTAGGTTTTATGTTTATCGGAAGATATATATATATATACAACGTGTAATTTAAAGGGTATATACATACCAAGTGCATGGCTTCTTTGGATGATAACAAACAATATGGCAAGGGTTTTCTAATCCTAAGTTTACGTGTGTATAACCTATTACAAATAACAATACACTGATACCAGAGACCGAATTTTTCAAATTAAGAAGAACGAAGAGAATTATCGTGTTATTGGCAAGTGACGTGAAAAGTTATTGGCCCTCGTAGTGCTGTGACACGTTTGTTATGATTGGTATTCAAGAAATATATGAAACCGATAATTTGGTATCAATTCTTTGAGTCAGTTATTTTGAGCTGAAACTGTGCATAGAGACTCCATACCAGATGTAGTCTTCAGCTCTTTTGGATAGATATGGGGTTTCCGTTACACATTATATATATATTAGAATAGAATAGAATATACTTTATTGTACACCAAAATTTAGACACACCTATTTAACATTATTTCTTAAATCTATGGTTACAATGTCCGTCTTATCGCTAGACAACCTTTGGAAGGACTATCATATTAATTATTATTATTGTATATCCCCCGATAAACTTAAACCTCGCTATTGAGTTAGATGATAAGCGATCTAGGCGTAATCAAGGTCAAAAGCGGACTCATCCCTATTAAAAAAAACCTACGTGTTGACTCCCCAATAGAAGTCATAGAAATCAGCATATCGCACTTTACAGTTACATGACGGTATATACCTAGCAAGATAACATAACACGAACTTATCCGCAGTTTGTGTCGCTATAATTCGTGCTTCCACACAAATTCAAGCTACAGAGTCCTCTATTCATCCGGCTTTCTATATACCTAAATCCAAGTGACGCAGTATTCACTCACTCGGCTCACACAACACCCGATGGTGCCGACAGCCTATTCTTTTTCCATCATCTGTCACACACGCCTGCTTTTGACTTACCATCAATTAAAGAGCTAGCGATTTGCCAATTAATTCTCGTCAGAAGGACAAAGAAAGGCATTGTAATTGCAAGATGTGTGGAGGGCCCTTGTGTTAATGGATCTTGAGGGTCGGCACTCTGATGGATAATTGCTTAGGCTGCTATACGATGATGTAATTACAGTGGATAAGTGTAAGATTTGGTTTTTTGAGATTGCGGTATTCGATTTTGTGATGGTTTAGCTTTATTGGATGACATAAAATTTTATACATTGCGCATTTCTACTCATATCATAATTGTGAATGTTTAGATGTATGCATAGATTCAGATTAAATTTGACACAAATTAATTAGTGTCTGCAATAACACAAAGGCTCATTTCATTGCGGAAAAATGTTGTACGAGTAGAACAAAATAATACAAAAACAAAACGCTTACTTCCTTCCTTTATCATAACTATTTTTAGTGTGCTATGATTGAATTTGTTATATAATTCAGATTATTGTAGATTATTAATTTCATATAAAAGTAATCTCAATCCAGATCTACACAGACCTATGTACATAAAATATAATTAAAGTACTGGCCGAAAGGATTAAATTGTAGCTAAAAAAAAGAAAAATAGTTAGCAGAACATAATAATTAATAGAAGCGATTTCACGAAGTAAACGTTCTAAGATTTTCTTTATAATATAAAATAAGAGTATCGTAAATTATTTCTCAGTAGAAGCCCTTGTTTAAGTCCAGACAGGTCTCATTACGTGAAACTTTGCATTCGCTCCTTTATTTCTGTAGTTCCCTTCATGCATGAAATCCATGGAGTCATCACATACTGTATTCACTTGGCACGCATCCTATCTGATTACTAGAAGTAATTTTTAGTTTTCGGTTCGACCTCCTTTTCCTTTAGTTGTTTTCCTTGAGTTTACGTAAGTAAACTGCAATGGTGTAAAAAAAGGTACGTATCGATGCACTCACGTACGCATCACATGAGTACTGTATTCTATAAGTAAAACTAAGATGTGAGATGTAAATATAATCGCAAGGCTGAAATTCTAATTTTAGTGAAACCCATAGAAATTAAGAACTTATGTTAACTACCTTTTATTATATGACCTAAATACATAGCTTAGTAAGATTAATTTTCTAATGTACCCACAATAGTTTCTGAGTAGAGATTATAATTATTCAATTTATAACAATTGTATACACATATTATTTACACTTTAAATAATACAAACAAAAACCATTTAATAAACTGTAGCCCGCTGGTATCGGGAATAGCGTCCAAGCTACCGGTGGTCAGGGTTCTTGCGAGAGGAATCTCCTAACAATACACGCCGTGTTAGTAGTACTACCTGACTACTGGATTGAGTCGTTGATCCAGCTGCCCAATGAGAGCTTCCTCAGATATTCGTCGAGATTCTTGGCTATTATAGCATTAGCTAAGATGATTATCAGCACAATTATTACTGTATCCACATGTCAACAACTTATTATCATATTTTTTACCTACATTCTGTCAAATAAATATATCATTCATTCATAGCAACAGAAACTAATAGGTATTACATTCTAAAGAAACCAAAAGCCATGAATTAATTGTCCTACCGTAAAGTCCCACAAACTTTCACCCCTTCGAATCTTCGTATTCATTGAAGTATGTGAGGATTTTCTAAAACACGTCTCGGGTCAGTGATTGGTGGTACCCGCTGACTTGTGACTCGTAAGATTGGATTCAAGATTGAGGCCAATCTTTTGACAAGTCTCCCGCGCAGAACCATTGAACCGTACCATGGGGTAAAGGTCTCGAACAAATAAAATGTCTTCGACTATGAATGTATAAAGATGACTTGAATATGGGGAAAAGTTGAGCAGAGGTAGAGAAGCGTAAATGCATTCGTAAATGTAAAGAATTTATTTTGGCGATTGATGTAGGTAAATGGTGTTTGCTTGAATAATTTACTTTTGATAGTGGTGCTGATTCCTTAACGTTTTATATATCTGTATAGACTTCGGAATTAATAGTTTTGATATCTTGAAATCTAGACTTTATTCTATATATTCTTATAGATATATAATGTCATTGTTCGTTATTGAACTCCTCTGAAACGGCTTGACCGATTTTTATGATTTTCTGTGTATATTAAGCGAATAGGTATTGTTTTTATTGTTTTTCAGTATACATAATTCATCGTTTTAGTTATATATGCATTCTATTTTATTATCAGAATTATTAACATTTGCTATGCACAATAGAGAAGTTTCAGGTTTTTCGTAACAGTTCATTTGAAATAAAGTGATTCCATACACGCCTCAGAGAACAGTAAGCAGTTTTGACGGAACTCAACATTACAGGAAAAATATCTTTTGTTAATTCTGCCAAGACTTAAACTAACTAGTTCTTCGTGGAATTAAATCTAGATATTTTTCTAATTATAGTCAAATGTTATATTTAGAAACGTAATCATTTAAACAAGAACAGAATTCCAAGCATCTCTTGTCATTGTAAATCGTCGCCAGACAATCACAATACAACGGAATACTTTCAAAGGCCCCTAAATAAATGTTTCTAGTAGCAATACCTAACAAATTCATTTGACTACAAAACGACTGGCTCTTACATTTAATCCCTCTCAGTCTTACATCGAGAAACACGAATTCATCATGATTTCACAAAGACGTGTCTTATTGTAAGCAAAGGAGGAGGTAGCTGGTAGCAGTGCAAATCATGAGGTCTCTCATTTCATAATTATTGTTTTAAATTTGACAGTTACCTACCATATATTTTTATTTTTTTAGAGAACCACTGATGTTTTTATGTCTTCCCATTTGATATAACAGTTATATTATGTTTAGTTTTCTGTAACAGAAACTAGATTATTAAAATGTGAACAAAACAAAATCTCCATCTGTCTTCGTGAGGTGGTGTCGTGAGCCGATCTACGACCACCGTAGGCGCGGGCTTGTGGGCGTAAACGTATAGTCGCATAGATGATTCTTTAATAAATCCCTTCCAATAACACATTTACCAATTATGACCTTGGTGAAGGACAAAGACTTTTTGTTTTTGCTGAACAAAATCTTTAATTGCGGTCTAAGTAGAATCAAAAATAACTATTGCACGCTTATAGCATGTCCCATAGCACACCACAAGTCCAAATTCACACAGCGAGACAATAACCCGCTCATTACTTAAACCAATTCCTATATAATCGAACACCAAGCTTTCAAAGAAACTTGTCGGTCGCTAACTGGGCACATTATCTACACAGTGAACTTATCCCACGAGATTCACTGAATCAGCTGGAAGTTAAGTGTTTCTGCTACATCTTGATAAAGATTAAATGGAAACACAGTTGACGGCTCCGCTGTTAAACACCCAGTTAGTTTTGTTGAGAGTAGATGTGACTTTTAGTAGGAGAGGATTTCTTTTGTAAAGGATAAAATACGGTACAGAAGCTAGTAAGCTGAAATAGTTCTTATATCTTAGCATGATGGAAGAGTGAATTTTATTTTCTACTATTTACGATGTAAACTAACATATACCATATATGTACCTATACAACGTGTAACGGAAACCCCATATCTATCCAAAAGGGCTGAAGACAACATCTGGTATGGAGTCTCTATGCACAGTTTCAGCACAAAATAACTGACTCAAAGAATTGATACCAAGTTATTGGTTTCATATATTTCTTGAATACCAATCATAACAAACGTGTCACAGCACTACGAGGGTCAGTAACTTTCCACGTCACTTGCCAATAACACGATAATTCTTTTCGTTCTTCTTAATTTGAAAAATTCGGTCTCCGCGCGGTATCAGTGTATTGGAATTTGTAACAAGTTCTACACACGTAGACTTAGGATTACAAAACCCTTGCCATATCGTTTGTTATCATCCAAAGAAGCCATGCACTTGGTATATATATACCCTTTAAATTACACGTTGTATATGTAAACTAGCTGTCTACATGCAGCATCGCACACGTTGGTAACATGTTTTTATCCGTTATTTCAAAATTTAGTTTTTATATCATAAGTACATACAGAATCTGTATGTGTTAATCCCTCAAGTATTAAAATGTTACATAGAACTTACTATGTATATTGAATTTGTTACGAATAGTCTACAGAATACTTCAAAAAGAGTTCACTAATTGTTTCGATTTGGGTTTGAACCACAGAACAGATAATATTATCTATTCTGTGGTTTGAACCATCGCATCACCGAACGTCATCATACCCATACCGGTAGTTTAAAGAACTAGCTTTTGTTAATCTTAATGGCAATGATTAAATTGAATTTTTACTTTAATTATGATTGATTACTATTATTTTTTTATGTGATATCATTAATGTTAATAAATGCTGGTTATCCTATTATTTGGCAAATACATAAAGCTTAAGGTGGCCCTTATATCTACACAATGCTGTGTACAGAAGGTTTGCTGGATAACCTTATTACATAAATTAATAGAATTTCAACAAAAAATAGAGTTGAAAAAGGAGAAGTAAATAAATAAATAAATAATAATAAATAAATAACGTTTATTTTCACCACAATATTTAACAGTATCACATTCATAGTTCATTGCAAAGTAGTACAACCTGAAAATATTGTGGGGACTGGTGCCTAAGCTAGGCCAGAGGCCTGTGTTTTAGGTCACCAGGACTCCACTCCGTATTACGAAAGCTGACTAACATTAGTACTAGAGTGACAATTTTCTTAAGTTAGAGACAACAACAACAATTCAAGAATACTGTGATGTGTGTTTTATTATATTTAAATATCTAAAGAAGAGGTTGGTGTTACTGTATAGTACATGCTGTATTAAGTGTAATGTTGTGTGTTATTTGATCGTGTCAATGTACGTACGTATTGATAGTTAAATACAGTAAATATAAGGAGAAATAAAGAACTGGGAATATTGAGATAGATAGTAAGTTTTTGTCGATTCAAGAATTTTTATTACTTTGATATTTCATTAAACAATGTACCCAATATTCAGGAAAACAAGAAAATCGCAATATAGCTCAATCAAAAAAATGGCGAATGTAGCCCTTTTTTAAATAGATACTATTTAGTCTGGAAACTTGACATCGAGTTGTTAACAGTATTTTGACTTTTCGTTCGTTAGTATTTTGAATCAGTAGGTTCCTCATTAGCGTTCTTTATTACAATCACAGAGTACATTACAATAAAGAATGACAGGAAACAATAAGAAACATGCCATATGGGAGCATTTCGGTGAGGATTGGCAAAATAAATCATCATCGGACTACAAGACAAACGGCGATGCGCCATTGTTACATGGTGGACATAGCACCTATACGCACTAAACGTTTTGGGAATACCTTCATTATGCGCACGGCTAAGGAGTGGAATTCCCTGCCGGAGTCTGTGTTTCCCGATAGCTATAACCTAGGGGTCTTTAACCCTAGATAACTAATCATTCGTCGACACGACGACGCACTTAAGCTCGAATGTGTCATTTGCAAACCTCCCCGTGCCCCCCTCGTTCCTCTATTTGCTTACCTTAATAATATCCAAAAACAATGCAGTGCGTGACCTGATTGCTTGCACACGCCTATTAGGAAGCTACTTACAGGCATCGCGTCGCCCGCTCGACGAAAGTTTAGTTACTACGTAACTTTTTTGTAAAGGTATGTACTTTTGTTTTTCTTTATTTTTTTTTTATTTCAGGGTAATAATGCAATGTTTATTTTTATTTTGCGGATGAATAATATTTATATGTATGTAATTCTAATGAAATTATAAAAATATATTGACTAAATAGATACTTTTGCTGCAATTAATGTTTTTTTCTTCTACGTTTTTTTTTTGTAATTTCCACTCTTTTCACGTCTTATATTACGCTTACTTTTATATGGATTTAAGAAGGAAAGAGGAGCAAATAAGCCAATGGATCAATACAGAAGAGGACGGCGAATGTGAAGACGAACCTGAACAGTCAGCACCGATTTCTCTATGGAGAAAATAAACACAAGTGGTCGTCTATACCTAGACAAGCTACTACCCGTACCTTGAGGCGAAACATAGTGCATTTCATCCCTGGTCCAAGAGGAGAAGCCGGAAATTTACATGAACCTATAGATTTATTCTCACTCTTTCTGCCTGATGATATGTTGCTTCAAGTTGTGATGTTTACCAACGCTGAGATACTTATTCGAAAAAATAAATATAAACCCGACTCGCTTACGGTATCATTGACTGATTTATTAGAGATCAAAGCTTTGATTGGCTTTTTATATAATACAGGAGCTATCTATGTCTCTAATAATGTTAGAAACAAAAAGAAACCTGTGTCTCGGCGAGATTTCGTCATGAAGATGGGAGACCAACTCATGGAGCCCTCGCTACGACAACGATTACAGACAGTGACTTTGAAGCGGGAAATAAAAACCATGACCCAGGACATTCCAGGTGAATCGTCCAATGAAGAAGCTCCTGCTCATTCTTCATCGAAATCACGCAAAATATGCTATTTATATCCGTGAAAAGCTCGCCAAATGACTAAACACCGTTGCATAAAATGTAAAAATGTAATCTGTGGCCCTCATAATGTTGACATGTGTACCAACTGTCTGTGACAATATTTGTACTAATTTTTTATTCTTTATTAGTTCATACTTACCCAAACTATTGTGCCATGTAACAAGTTCCAGTTTCTAATAAACAATTTTGTTAATAATTACGTTTTTTAATGCGTAGTCCGCTCGACGAAAGATTAGTTATTACGTTTCTGTAAAACAAGTTTAGTTATCTAGGGTTAAGTCAAGAGTGAATAGGTTACTTTTTGGTAAGCGTGCTCCATCTTCGACCACATCATCACTTACCATCAAGTGAGATGGTGGTCAAACGCGAGCCTATTATCAATAAAATAAAAAATGTCATTACTGCGCGAAGAATTTATCTATTATAATTCGATTTGATAACATGCAGAAACATATTAAAAGGTGGTATCCAGAGACAGAGATCAAAATTAACAGCCGACAGCGTTTATTGCCAAGGTCACTACTAATAAGATTAGTAAACAAAAAAGAAAGGCATACCGCGGGTGTCATATTCATTAAATGAAATTTCCAAAAAAAATTCATACCTTCGATCATTCAATTTGAAATCTGCAGTGTATTTTATTTTGTTTTCTACAAACACTATTTCCCCTATTTAGTCGACTTAGTCCTCGTATTTTACATACTGTAACATGAATTTTGCAGCTTAGTCAGGTAGGAAACTAGTATGGCTAACAAGACGCATTATCTGTGCCGTATACTCATTCTCATGAGTGCAGTGTGTTGAATCAGCTGAGTCAACCGTTTCTGTTCCATTTGTATAGAAGTTGAACTGAGATCTGGCCGCTTTATCAAGTGCTGCATGTGAATTCTGTTGTCGATTGTTAGTTAGTTTTCCTATATTCATTTGAATGTGTCTTTTACAATTCTGTCTCTGTCTGATTATTGTTAGGTGCATACCTAATACTATATTTTATCTAGTTTAAATTGTTTGGTGAAGGCGGCGTTATCCAACAAACCACTTAAAATAAAGAAAAGAAAAAGTGTTTTGTTATTGCATGAAGTTTTGCAGTATTATCGGGATTATTCTAAATAAAATATACTTTTTCTGTGTACCTAGTTAGCTTATGTTGTCTTACTGCTAGGCATAATGCTCCACTAAATCTTTCAACACAAGTTGTCTGCAGTCTTCTCAGTTCAAAACATGAAGAAAGAGTCAAGATCATCACGCCAGTGGTTCTTAGGTCTTCTTCGGCTATGCCATCGTCTTGACGTTTTAGTACGAAGTGACGGTAGCAAATATGACCAATTTACAAAATCAGAATGTGTCTATGAAGGATTTAAGATTGGGTCTAATACTTCATAAGAAGTTGACGAAGCGAAGTGATCACTTCAAAAAAACAAGTTCAGTTCACTTTTACTTGCTTTAAGGAGAATGGCAAAGTAAATACAAATGAAATAACAGTCTTAGACCTTGATTCAAATACAATATCACTTGACACTTACGTCAACGCACATCTTTAGCCTTGAGAAGCCATTCTGTGACTGACGTGTTTAAATCGAGGACCGTCCACTAGAACACGTTCGTCGTCTAACGTTCCCTATGTGGAACGGAAAATGCTTGTTTCATATTTGGCATATTTTTTGTATTGTTTGGTAAGTTCTGTATGTTTGGTATTTTCTTGTTTACGATCAGTTTCTTTTGATTTATTGCTATATTTATTTTGAACCCTTCTCAGTATACACGCAAATTCTCGCTATGCATTGTTCAGGTAAAAAAGCTTCTTAAATTTTATTTTACTTACGGGGTGGCCCAGTGGTAATAGCAAGAAAGAAGAAAGAATGAAAATTGCGTTTATTGGCACATGAAAATAAGAAACACACATTATATACAACATTAAAAATAAAAAACAATATTGTGCCAAAAGGGCCTCAGCTCAGCATAATGTCAGGTGGCAACCCTAAGTATTACCACCTAACGCTGATTTTCAGCTGCAGCCCACGGGTGCCACACGCTCGAATGTGCAATACACACGCGTAAACGTTCTAGTAAAAAAAAACGGTTAAGTGCGTGTCGGGCCACGCGCAGTGAAGGGTTCCGTAGTTTTTATAACAGCCAAGTGCGTGTCGTATTCGCTGACTGATCGTTTCGTACCATGCTCTAAGTAAAAGCCAAACATGACTACCTAACTAATTTGATTTCCTATATAAATCCTCACCTGATCCGATAATTTTGCACGGAAAGTTTTAATTTTTTTTAGAGATTTATATAAATAAAACTTGTCATAGCCGGTGTTTTGAATTTAAATATATTCTATTATAACTATTTCAATCTCCAAATTCCTACACTCAACGAGACTTGATTATGAATTTCACAATTCAACTATTTCAATTTTAACACTAGCCTCTACACACAATCACAAGAACTTATTTTTTTTTCTACACACAATCTCAAAAACTTAATTTTTTTTTGGGTAAGGCCACTCGTAGTTCAGCACACTAAGGCTGGTCACTACTTAACCGGGCGATCAACAAAAACTAAATTTTTATTTTTGATAGGGCCACTTGTAGTTCAGCACACTAAGGCTGGTCACTACTCAACCGGGCGATCCTGTGGTGACCTCTAAAATTAAAGGCCCCCAGCCAGGGCTTACAAACTAGAATTACATTTTAAACAACCGTACGCTAAGGGCACTCCCTGTGGAGTACGGGCCTCGGCATAGCGTGGTCGTTGGTGGAGGGCAGCAAAGGGACAGGCTGGGTCCATATTATTCAAGGGGTTATTTATCGCTAATGGCTCAGCATCGCGGGCTAGCTCATTTGGCAAAGGTCGGGGAGAGTTTCCGTTACAAGTACGCGGACGTCGCGATGGGCCTCGTCGGCGAGGCCGGAATACGGAACGCGTTTTATTTCTGTTTTATCTAAGAGTGCTAGTTTCCCTACTGCTCTCTTGTCGGATGGTGGTGGGGTCGTCGTGCTCGTCTAGGACGTTACGCGGGCGACGAATCCGAGAAATATTGGAGGGTCTGTATCGGGCGGCCGATACGATCAGGGAGTTTGTGTGGTTTTCAGCAGAGGTGAAGTAACGCACTGAATGGCGTTTCAGCACTTGCATTATGGTCGGGGCAAAAACTTAATAATTTTCATAACTACCTACTTATAGTTTTGGCGGTAACGAAACCATTGTGAGATATAATTCGACGACAACGCCATCTAGTTAGAAAAGAAGTACTAATTGGTATACAAAACTGAAAAATGAGACTGGTTTGACACAATCCTCAACTAATTTAATTACTTAAACACAACTAACTATAATTTTACTGGACAGAAACTGTTTTTTAACCGACTTCTAAAGAAGGAGTAGGTTATCAATTCGTCACGTATATATAATATATATTTTTTTATGTATGTGCACCGATTACTCCGTCAATTGTGGATCGACTTAGAAAATTATTTTTTCGTATGAAATGGTATGCTCTCGAGGTAGTACCATTGTCACCAAATTAGAATTTGATGAAGGAATCTCATGGAAATCGAAGGAAATCCTCAAATTTTAAAGGCAATCGTATAGCGATTTTGGTATTTTTTATAGTAACTTGTGCATTTGCTCTCAGAAAGCACCATTTGGTGAAGCGGAACTGATGAAGAAGATCACAGATGGCCACCGGAACGACTCAATAATAAGTATTTCACGAGTTGCGGTTCGATTACTTTAAAATGGTTGCTAAGCAATTTATGGTCGTCACAATGTGAATGGTGAAATTGAGCTGATGGTGAAATACCAGGAGAACTCCTCAACAATTAGCGCCCCTGCATCGGGAAAAGCAATATTTTGTAAAAGGTGATGAGCAAGTTGACATTAGGCTATTGTAACTTAGATAAATTATAAACAGATCCAAAGACACCATCTTCTGAAATTAAAGTTATTTTCACATTGTACCTAGTGGTTTTTTGGAAGTCGGTATTTTTTTGTTAAAAAGTTTTTTTTTATAAAACTTATTTAAATATGAAACTAGCGCGATACAACGGACGCTTTGCGCCATCTATCGACATTTCTATGGAGTTGTTCGAAATTTTCGAGTCAAATACAATTGATCGACTATTACTCGTAAACTTGTAAAGCCCACTCATGTGTGATAGTTTTCCTTTAAACTTCGTTATATATAGGTACTACTGACATGACATTTAAATTTCTAACTACAACCGTTTAGTTGATAGAGGGGGACACTTGACTCTAACGAAAATTGGTACTTTAAAGCTTGATAAGTCACGAGTGGTTTACTTAATCAGAAAACGGTCTTCCTAAACCCCTAATATTTTTGAAAGACCTATCCAACAATATCCCACAATATGGGGAGGACGAAAAAAAAAATTATCATCTCACTTTACATGTAGGGGAGGTACCCTAAATAATTATTTTTTTTTCAAAATTTTATTTTACCTCTTTTTGGCGTCATTAACGTGTATACTCATGCCAAATTACAAATTTCTAGTACCAATAGTTTTTGAGCTAAACCGCGGACAGACGGACAGACAGACAACATGGCGAAATTTTAAGGGTTCCCTATTGACTACGGAACCCTAAAAATGAACACATTCGCTGACAGTACGTCGAGGGACGGGCCACTTATTTTTAAGAGTATGTCATCTCACGATAATTTTTCATATAAGTGTTATTAAGAGCAGTATCCACTGTCATATTATAAGCAATTTCATATTTCTTACTGCCGTAATACGAGTATTTTGTTGGTAGTTTCATATTGCTTGCTTATGCACTAGTACTACGTTGATTTGTCATTTAGTATGGAAAATTCTACTGTCGTAATTTGATGTCAGGGTAAGTGCTCACTGTCAGCGAACGTGTTAAAGAGAAATAACCTAGGCAAACATATTACTTTGTGTAATATTTATCATAAATACTGCTCTCAAAGCAAGGAAAGCATCTTAAGGAAACCGCTATGTCCTAAGACTGAAAAATTCGAAAACATGTGATATCCACTAGCCCGAACTGGGTCCGCCAGGTGTATTTTGACCCATTTCCTGTCATAGAGAGGATTCCTGTATCCCAGCAACGTTATAGGCTGAGTATGTTCCACCTCACAAATAAATACTACCCGTCCAAAACCTCCAAATCTGTCATGAAAATAAATTAACAACCTCATATATAAACGACCAAAAATCAATTAAACCCCCGATACGTGCAGACCACAACTGGTCACAGTTGTGTGGCACCACACACGATCAGGGCGCAGCCCGGTCATCGATATGCTGCGGGACCGCAACTGGAATGAAATGTTGTGATAACGGGACGTAGCATGTTGATAGCCTGGTATTGTTTCAAAAGGAATGGGGAAGAGAGTGCAAATATACAACGTGTAATTTAAAGTGCACGGCTTCTTTGGATGATAATAAACGGTATGGCAAGGGTTTTCTAATCCTATGTGTACATGTGTGGAGCATATTAGAAATTTCAATACATTGATACCAGAGACAGAACTTTTCAAATTAAGAAGAACGAAGAGAATTATCGTTTTATTAGCAAGTGACATGTAAAGTGATGACCCTCATAGTGCTGTGACACGTTTGTTATTACTGGTATTCAAGAAACATATGAAACCAATAATTTGGAGTCAATTCTGTGAGTCACTTATTTTGAGCTGAAACTTTGCATAGAGACTCAATACCAGATGTTGTCTTCAGTCCTTTTGGATAGATATGGGGTTTCCGTTACACGTTGTAGAGAGCTAGTTTTTGCTTGCAACTGTTGCTGGCTTCGCGCGCATGATGTTATATTCAGCTATATTAAAGTAGATTATGTTACTCGTTAGTAATGTTCTTATTATTGGTGAAGAAATTTAGTAATCTGTTTTTCCACGCATTTTATATCTTTGATAATATCTTCTAAGAAATTCATTTTAATGATACAGCATAATTATGTATCATTAAAATGAATAAATGAATTTTATCTATAATTATTGTAATAGGATGTATTTTATTAGTATAGGCATAGTTATAATAAATTGTCTAAACCCTAAACGCTTAACGTAACGTTGCCTAACTGTGTATGCAAAATTTCATCTCAAATGGTTTAAAAAAAAAACTTCTTTAAAATTAATTACATACTTACATACATTGCTACTATTTGTTTTAAAGAATACTAGCAATATGGGTAGAATTCACATTACGAGCAACCACGTTAACCCCACCAACTAAGCTAAATATGTTTGTGTCTGGATTGACTAGTGTAATGATTGGGATTAGATCTCGTGACCTCTCGATCACAAGAACTGCACCGGCTAAGGTGCAGTTCTTGTGATCGAGGATGTGATTAGGCTTTTGATAAAACAAACACACAAAAATTGAAAGTTCAATTAATTTAAAGCCTGTAAAAAAGAAAATGAACAAATTATTCAATTTATTGATACCTACACGGGATTATTTTTCATTAAAAAAGGGTTGAACGTTAAAAAACTAACGACCAAACATAGCAGCCTCTCGGCCGCAATAAGTGTCACTTGGGCAACCGAGAAAGGGAAACGAGTAGTGTTGGGAATGCACTACAGCTATGAAAACTTTTAAATATAAATATTTATTACTAGCTAGCTTTCTACCCACAATTTCATCTGCGTGGGATGGTTTTCCCGCGTAAATCCCGACATCGTGGGAATTCCGGGATTAAAAGTAGCTACGTGTTATTCGAGGATGTCAACTATTTATTTATTAGTACCTTATTGTAATCCTTAATAATAAATTCAGATCCGTTCAATAGTTCTGCGTGAAAGAGTAACCAACATCTATAACGTGTAACGGAAACCCCATATCTATCCAAAAGGGCTGAAGACAACATCAGGTATGCAGTGTATATGCACAGTTTCAGCACAAAATAACTGACTCAAAGAATTGATACCGAATTATTGGTTTCATAATATGTTTCTTGAATACCAATCATAACAAACGTGTCACAGCACTACGAGGGTCAATAACTTTCCACGTCACTTGCCAATAACACGATGATTCTTTTCGTTCTTCTTAATTTGAAAAATTCGGTTTCTGGTATCAGTGTATTGGAATTTGTAATAAGTTCTACACACGTAGACTTAGGATTACAAAACCCTTGCCATATCGTTTGTTATCATCCAAAGAAGCCATGCACTTGGTATGTATATACCCTTTAAATTACACGTTGTATACATACATCTTCACAAACTTTCGCATTTATAATACATATTAGTGAGAAGTAAAATAAAATAAGATTTATAATTATTGTTAACAAGAAGTTGCCCGTGATTTGTAAATAAGACCCGCAGTGACGCTTCAGTAAACTGTAACATATTTATCATTAGCTTCTGCCTGCAGCTTTGGTAACGTCAAAAAGCAGTTATTCAACAGGAAGTGCTTTTTATTGGTGAAAAATTTTCAAAATTGGTTAAGCAGATACAAAGATTTCTTCGTACATACTTAAAAACCTCTGTCAAATATTACTAGCTGACTGACAAACGTGGAAATATTTTTAGTGAAAAATAGCCTACGACCTATTTTCAGACCTATGAAATGCACGAGATTATTAATATAGAACAAAAAAATAAACATTTATTTAAGATTATACAACGTGTAACGGAAACCCCATATCTATCCAAAAGGGCTGAAGGCAACATCTGCTATGGAGTCTCTATGCACAGTTTCAGCACAAAATAACTGACTCAAAGAATTTATACCAAATTATTGGTTTCATATATTTTTTGAATAGCAATAATAACAAACGTGTCACAGCACTACGAGGGTCAATAACTTTCCACGTCACTTGCCAATAATTAACACGATAATTCTTTTCGTTCTTCTTAATTTGAAAAATTCGGTCTCTGTTATCAGTGTATTGGAATTTGTAATAAGTCCTACACACGTAGACTTAGGATTAAAAAACCCTTGCCATATCGTTTGTTATCATCCAAAGAAGCCATGCACTTGGTATGTACATACCATTTAAATTACACGTTGTAGATAAACTGTGCATACAATTTTCAACACAATCATATCATAAGTAGTAAAGAGATTTTTACAGTTTTGTTACACATTAGTACGAATTCGTTCGCACGATTCTCCATACGAAATTTCACCCCTTATTTCAGTCCTTTAGAGACAGTTTTTTTTTTTAAGAAAATGATAGCCAGGTAGCAGCTTAGTTAGCATACTGTCCGATTCACATACCAATTTTGATAATTGTTTGAATGAAAATTGACCATAGAACTTTATGTTTAAAACCGAAATGAATTTGAAAAGCAGTTCACTTTGAGTAAAATTATACATCAAAGACGATTAACGATATTGGCAGTCGGAAATATGGCAATTGCCTACAAAATACCGCCATAAAAGCCAATAATATCGTCACTGTGGTCTACAATATAATAAAATCAGGAATTAATTTCATACTTCACAGTACGGTGGCATCGTATGCAGTAATCGTGCGAAAGGTATTTAAATAACTTACATTTAATTAATGTGTATTTAAATTCTCACAGTAAAACATTTAACGGTATGTTTCTTTGAATGTGTGCAATCAGTTGAATGGCGGGTGTGTGTTTTTGGATCAGGATTATTTTGCAAATTAACATAAGTTTACTGTAATTTCTGTTAAATACCCTTCCTTCCTTCCTTTATGCCAGGGTTGCGAGAATGTCCTGACGGCGATGCGCCATCGTTATATGGTGGACATCCAACCCATACGCACAAAACGTTTTGGGAATACTTTCATTGTGCGTACGGCTAAGGAGTGGAATTCCCTGCCGGAGTCTGTGTTTCCTGATCGCTATAACCTGGGAGTCTTTAAGTCAAGACTGAATAGGTTACTTCTAGGCAAGCTTCGACCAATCATCACTTATCATCAGGTGAGATGGTGGTCAAACGCGAGCCTATTTCCAATAAAAAAAAAAAAAAACAAATTAAGATACCATGGCCCCGGATCGCAAGGGCGACTGAAGGAGCGACTAAAAATCCTCCCGTTTTTAGTTAGTAGAAGTCTGACACTCCCCCTTCCGTTCCACCCACAGCGGGAGAAGTAATTTCATGATTTACCCACCCAGAAAAAAAAATGGTAACAAACTTTATCTAAAAACAAGATGGACAATGTTTAGCCAATAACAACACATGATTATTTAGCGTTTATCTATAATTTGTAATGGGTCGATGTTTTTTAGCACTGCCGAGGTGGGTGGTTCCAAGTGCTCACAAATTATTTAAAGATCTATCCAGACGCCTGGTTGACACTTCGCGTGACCCAAGGGCTGGCTTTTACCTTGGCCAGAGGTTAAGCATTGCCATACAACGTGGCAATGCCGTCAGTCTTTTGGGCACATTACCAGTGGACAGCTATGCGTACGAATTTCTGGATGCCATATTTTAGTTTAGTTTTAGATGTATATATGTAGTTTAGGGTTTTTATTTAAATGTTTAAAGTGTTAATAATCAAGAAAAAAATAAATGATTGACAAAAATTTACATATCTACTGTTTTAAGTTTCTGATACTTTAGTATTTAATAACAAATAATTACTGATTTTAAACAAAATGCAGTATTTTATAAAAACTTTTTACCAAAAAATTAAACCGACTCCCAAAAAACACTGCAAAGTGAAAAATAACTTTAATTTCGGTAGTCGGTGTCTTTAGTTTTGTATTTTCGTTTTTGGCACCGACTTCCGAAATTAAAGTTATTTTTCACTTTGCAGTGTTTTTTGGGAGTCGGTTTAATTTTTGGTAAAAAGTTTTTATTTCACTCTTTTTAGTTGGTCTATTTTTAATTTACCTAGTTACAAGAGCCTAATTATCAACTACTTATAACCTTTTACAAAATATTGCTTTTCCCAATGCTGGGCCGTTAATTGTTGAGGAGTTCTCCTGGTACTTCACCATCAGCTCTACATCACCATATGCATTGTGACGAGCATAAAGTGTGTAACATCCATATTCAAGTAATCGAATCGCAATCCACTCAATACTTATTATTGAGTAGTTTCGGCGGCCATCTGTGGTCTTCATCATCAGTTCCACTTCCTCAAATGGTACTTTTTGAGAGCAACTGCACAAGTTACTATAATAAATACCCAAAACGACATAGGTGTGCCTATAATATTTGAAGAATTCCCTCGATTTCTCCAGGATCCCATCATCAGATCCTGACATTTAAGAAAATGGGACCAATATCAAAGTATATCCTTTCAATCAAAAAAAGAATTTTCCAAATCGGTTCAGCCGTCTTCGAGTAATCAATGATCATACATTAAAAAAAAAAAAAAAAAAAAATATACGCGTCGAATTGATAACCTCCTCTTTTTGTCGTCGGTTGAAAATACAGTACTTTTGCCAGAGACTTAGCATGTTTGAAAGTCCTAAAATTATCTCAGGGAAACATATTGCATGAACTGTGTATTTTCTATTTCAGATTATGGTCTACCCGAGTGCTAAGTTACATCCAAATTTGCTAAGACGTGAACAATAAACAATCAAGCAGAGTTACTTTCGCATTTATCCACATATATATTCTATACATAAAAATAAAATTTTAGTGTCTATTTGTGTTTACAAAACGACTGTTTTCTCAAGTTATTAACGCGTAATTAGAACACAAAGTTTTTTAACAGTTTTGACTGTCTGTCTTTTTGCTGGTCCAGGCCAATCTTTGCAACGGCTAAACCTTTAATCAAACTTTCGCTACAAGATAAAGGCAACATAAATACATCTACGTTGAGCCAGGCTATGAAGCTTGCTGGTGGACAAGCTTCATAGCTTGGCTCATCGGCTAACCATTGCTTGCCTGTCGGTTTTCTACAGATTGTACTTCGAGGAGTGTGCGCAGGAGCTCTATGACCTGATTCCTCCATCTCTCCCTTTCACTACCGGTCTACCAGATGCACGATTGGGTACCACCGACACTTGGTGGATATAACGTCTAGTCGTACCAAGCGCTTCTCCTCCACATTTATTGTGCGCACAGCCAAGCTGTGGAATTCTCTGCCGGCTTCTGTGTTCCCTGCCACTTATGAACTTTCAGCCTTTGAAGCACGAGTAAATAGGCATCTTCTGGGCTCGCTCTTCCCATCGTAGACCTCATCTATCGCTTACCATCAGGCGAGATCGAGGTCAAGAGTGGGCCCACCAGTAATAAAAAAACTACTTTTAACCCCGGAATTCCTACGGAATCGGAATTTATTCAGTTAAATTCCTCCTACGTGAAGTCACAGGCACAGCTAGTAATAAATATAGGTCATAAATTAAAAGTATTAACACCACACTTTTTCATGTAAGAACCAGACATGACGAGGCATTATTTTCAACACGACGGAACACGCCGACCTAACAACACCTCGCTTCGTCTACTCGTTCAACAGAATTTAATGCCACATCACTAAACAGGCCGTTTTAGATTTCAATAACACCACAAGCGGGCCAAGGACGATGATCCCGCACACACTCCAACATATACACATTTATTTTTATTAAGCTACCCGAGAGTGTACTCATGTATAATGCATCCAGACTTTAGCTATTATTCATCGCTGTATTCCAAACTAATGCTTGTGATATTAAAGATTCGTGGACGGTATTGGATTACGTAAAGTATGATTCTGTCACTGCTTATTCATGTGTGCCTGGTATCCCTGGTATGAGCGGTAAGAAATCAGATACAAGAACGATACGATAGAAGTATCAAAAGCTTACTTTTATGACGAATTCGTAGAAATCTTAGAGATTTCTGATGCAAAATATTTACGCTTACACAAGTCTGATTGAATAGTGCTCTATAATCCGATGTGTTAAGGAAACTGACTTTTCAAGTACGTTCAATGACCCAAAGAAAAAGGGACACTCATTGAAAAACACTGGGTTTCGATTCTCATGACGTAATAAAGGGACCCTAGAGAATCGTAGACATAAAGGTTTTAGCAAGCACATTACTAACCCACATAACATTATGTACTACAAGCTCTACTGTACCTGAAAAGAAAATACCACACAATGTGATACAATAACAGTAGGACGAACATTAGTTGAAATTCAAACACGTAATGATTCCTACCTGAAACGGTCTACACCCGAATGGTACGATAAAATTCAACATAAAAATTCTAAGCGTTCGCCAAACTTAAAACACAATAAACAGAAGGGACAGAATCGTTTTCGTTCACCTCACAATAAAAATATCATAGGACCGCCCGAATGGTCCACGTATATAAAATAAACAATGTCTGTAAAAAGTATAAAGGTATGAGGAGATATTTAGGTTTCACGTCGAAAGTTTATGGGGTAATATCGTTATTTCTCATGATTGCGAGTGAAATTGCCTTTTTGGGAACGGTTAGTTCTGTACGCGATTTTTCTTTCATTCTTTATTTTTTCCCCAATTATTTTTGGGCCACGGCAAGGAGTTATTTCATAGAAATAATTCAGGGGCTCATGAAGGCTCCCGGGAGTTACGGACAATTCTATCAAGAAAGGGACACGGACTCAAAATGATTTTTTGTGGAAACTAGCCGGTTATCGTTTTACTTTATCGCTGGCCTGTTACGTGGCTCTCACAAGTTTCTGGTTGCCTGGTACCTTCGACTGAGCTTGCCTTACTGCTTAAAATATAATTCGCTCGATTGAATTTTGCTATTTCGATGCGATTACCTATCGACCTAGTTGGCTTGGTCTAAAACAATTTTGGAAACATATTTAGTTTAGCTTTTAGCTTAAATCCGATTTTTGTAATTCTTGTTTGCTATCTAGTTTGCTTCCGAGATTGGCTTCTGGGGCATCTAATTTATTTATGTCTGTTAGATAAAGGGGCAAGAAATATACTCTATAGAAATGGCAATACTTCCATATCAATACATATATTAAACTCATTAAATCCACACTCGATCGTCGGTATAACCGCTTGTAAAACGAGATATTTCTATTGAACAATAATTACTAATGGAATGTGGTTTGTGGCCGACACTCGAATGTGGTACATCTGCCATTAATTATACATGAAGTATTAATTCGTCACTATTATTTGCTAGCTTTGAAATGTCAATCAGTTAGTTATGAAATTACGAGTATGTCAGCAATGGCTACATGATGGATTATTTAGGGTACGGGCTGCGAAATTGGCGGTTAGGATTTAGTTTATGGATATTCTGGATTCTGGATTTATGGATATATTTAATTAAGAATTGTTAAACTATGTCGCAATAGGTAATATGGATTTATATGTTACTATAGTTATAATATTATAAATGCAAAAGTTTGAGGGATTGCACGTTTATACATTAGATTATATTCATGATTTTTGTAAAAAGGAGCTATATTTTTAGCCTAGCTAGGTAATCAATGCAAGATTAACAGAAAAAATACGCAGTATCTTCTATACTTTGATTAACATAAATGTCCAGATATGGCTTTGTATTGTGACAAACGTCATAAATATGGGTCCAGAGCGTTTCAAACACATTTTTAAATAAGTGTCATTGTGGGGACGCAATATCAATCTTGAATTTTAATATAAGCTAAGTTTTTATTAAAATGCCATAATAAAACTGCTTTACCACCCTTCCTAAGCTTTAAAAATTAGGTCCGAATTTCGTAACACCCTTTTCTTTTATATCTTCTTAAAAGAATCAGAACTTGGTAGCCATACACTTTTGCTCCAGTAAGTTTGTCGCAAGACTTGCCTCATGATCGATAGACCGTCAATCAAACCAGTGGTGTGACAAATGTTTCACGATACTTCAGCTTGCGTACTTACGCTTTAAAGAATCTGGCGTACTCTTTTGTGCAAAAGATTTGCTGATATTTTATTTATTAATGATTTTAGCTCTTTTCGGGTTAATGTTGCGGAAATGATTAGACCGCTCTTTTTGGCGAGATTTGGTAGGTAAACTAAAATTAAATAGAAGCTAAATAGAATGTTTAAATTGTTCAACAGTCAAAATCTTTATACGGTGGACATCCTACCCATACGCACAAAACGTTTTCGGAACACTTTCATTGTGCGTACGGCTGAGGAATGGAATTCCTTGCCGGAGTCTATGTTTCCCGATAGCTATAACCTGGGGGTCTTTGAAGTCTTTACAGCACGCTTACCTAAAAGTAACCTATTCACTCTTAGGTTACTTCTAGGTAAGCGTGCTCCATTTTCAACCACAACACACACAGACCATCAGGTGAGAATTGAGATGGGGGTCAAACGCGAGCCTATTTTCATTAAAAAAATAGAACTCGAAATTTTTGTTCATCAAATTAAAAGCCATTTATTTAAACTAGGCTGATAATAGCACTTCAATAATCGACATGTAGGCAGTCTCCAAACAGCCGCCCATCACCACTTCCTTTTGGCTAAGAAAAATGAAACTTCGAACTCCGCAGCAAATATATCGGATGCAGACCTAACATCCGGTGATATAACAACTTGTTTTATAGACCTCTATAATTGATAATAATATCTAATATTGTTCTTTTCTTTTGTTTTCAGGTAAGTCTCGATTTTTCGATGACGCAACCAAGGAGGACCCATGCCTTACTGGTAGGCCTCACTTGTTTTAATAATTGTTGTGCTTTATACATATCTACGTGCCATTTGCCACAGTGGTTTGGCTTTCATGTTTATGCCAGTGAACTGGAACCATACGTTGATCACTCACATTTGTATTGCCTTTTGTATTGACTATAAACCCACAATTTCTTCAATTTTTGCGTCGTAAATATTGAGTCGTATGATACAATGCAGACCATTATTTTAAAATTTTATAAATAAAACTGACTAAAACTGATGAAAACTGTTGTTGTTTAACAATTAGCATGATAGTGTTTTTATTTTAATTTTTATCTAGCTGTGACTTTGACTGTTTGACATGTTTACGTAAATGTCGGATAAAAATGTTAGACATGTTCGCGTAAATTTCGGATTAAAATGTGTAGGTATATCCTACATTATCTGAGTCATCTAAAAGAATGAAAAGAGTATTGTAAAGAGGTAATTGTATCACTTGTGTAGTAAAAAAAATGCCAATCAGCCCTGATAATATTTTCTATATTAGAAATGATGCACAATATTAAAAGGTCTTTATTAATTTTTAACATACATTTTTTACACTTTATAGACTTAAATAAAAAACCCTAAACTACATATATACGTCTAAAAATAAACTAAAATATGGCATCCAGAAATTCGTGCGCATCGCTGTCCACTGGTAATGTGCCCAAAAGACTGGCGGCATTGCCACGTTGTATGGCAATGCTTAACCTCTGTCCAAGGTAAAAGCCAGCCCTTGGGTCACGCGAAGTGTCAACTAGGCGTTTGGATAGATCTTTAAATAATCTGTGAGCACTCGGACCCCACGACCCCAAGGTTTCAACCCCAAACGGCTCGAAAATATAACTACCAACAAGGTTATTATATTTCCGCCGCTTGAGGTTTTCAGCAACCGCAGCGGCAGCGCCAGCACAGCATGACGAGCTAGGAAGATGGGATGCACAATGGATACGAATCACTGGAAGCGTGCATGAAAATGTTTTTGTATTTTAACTTTTAGGTACCTTTTTTATTTTTCGTAGAAGGAAACATATAAAATGAGTGAATTAACATAATGACAATCTCCTAATAATTAGGCTTACCCGTCACGAGTTAACTAGTGTTTTAGATGGGAAAAAGTCACGCAACAAACTCCCTAACAACGTCTGACTAACCTATGTTTTATAATATGTAGAAGGTATAATAAAGAAATGTAACTAAAAATACATTAAATATTGCAAAATTACTCAGAAAACTAAGAAAATCCAGTATTTTAACAGCGCTTATAAAAATACTTTACAACAGCAATTTTAAATTAGCGAATTTTAAGCTTTATTGTAATAATTAATTCCCGTAAAACTTTGCCAACTGGTTGCGCCACTTTAGCAGTCATGGTTCCCATAGGCATGCGTTCATCTTTGGAGTTACGAGCTAATTATAAGCTAGCTTTCCTGTGAGCCTTTAATAAGTAATACTGCGCTTCTACGCCCCCGGTTTTTAGAAGGCGCAGCTCACACCGTTGCGCTTTTCAAGAAATTAGAAACGGTTTATTTTTTGATGCGAACATTTTGTGAGTTTTTAATTAAGGTAAACGGAATAAATGATTGCTAAATGTAGGTAAACGAAAATTAACATGAACATTTTGAACGTTTTGAGTCAAAAATATTTTAATGCACAAAAGTGAATGAAAGCTTTGTTAGGTATTATAGGTTTTTTATTAAAATTGCCGCTTGCAGATATACCATAGACGTAATATACATTATATACTTTATATATTAACCTTACAATATTTCATTGGATAAAAATAATTAAACGTAATAGATAGATATACGCTTTATTGTACACCATAACATAATTAAATGAGGACTTCAAAATGATTCCTTTTCTTATTAATTGATTTACAAATAGTATATCCAAATAAATATCTATACAATGGGTTTTAGAAACCGTAGTTTTGATAAACGTACGTATTTGAAAACTATAATATAGTCAGACTTTTTGTAAAATTTCAAAATAACCACCGGTCCAACATCTATTACATAAACAGCTTACCATTACACGTATTCCGTTTAGTCTGTAAGAACCTTTTTACCTAAACGACCTACAAGACATGTTCGAACGTGACCTACATTCTAGTACCAATAAATAAATTCCCACGTTCGGTACGGTGTGACACAGGATTAACTTTAATATGAATCGAGCCTAAACAACGGGCTTTTAATAAAACAGCAACACAGCGATAGCTCGGCTCATGAAATTTATATTAACACCCGAGATTGTCCCGCGATGTTGCCAGTACAAGCGCTTTTTTTTTTGCTTTTTAGGGGAGTTGGAACAAAAAGAATGCTTATTAGGTTAAATTAAATTTTGCAATAAGTCTCTGTGATTTATGTTAGCCTGGTAAGTTGTTGACTGAGTCATGGTCTTTGTTGATCGGTTTTACCATGGATTTAATGAGGTTAAAAAAACACAAAATAGTGATTTATAAAAAATGGGGTATGCCAAATGGGTAAAGTAAAGTGTTTCTTTTATGAGAATTTTGAAAATAACTGGGCAAGGCAATATTCAGTTTGACTATATCTATTAAAAGCTGTTTATTTATTGTCATATTAACAAAATCTGGTAGACTAAATTAGTCATCAGTACTAAGGCATAAGATAATTATAGGAACTGTGTTTTCTGTTCTGCGTGAGATATTTGATTCACTACTACCAATTTAATTACAGGTCATTAACCTCACAATTTTCGCCCAGACAATCACTTAAACAGATTGAATTAAATCTCAACAATCGCTCTTTTTGATTTATGGAATCCTGGTACCGTCAGTCAGTAACGTTGATCAGGTTTACTTGACAAAATTGATTGATGAACAACCCCGTACTCATGAAGTTTCACTTCGCGCTTCATGAATCCTGAGAAAAATAACATGTTTTTTATTATTTGTTTAAACGTATATTAATTATATTCTAGAACGCCTTTCGGGTTCGTCTGTGTATGTAAAAGTAAGGAGAAAAGCAAAGATAAGACTTGGCCCAATTGATCTACTTTACGATTAATGAATGTTGTCTAGACTTTACAAATTCAAAGCCACTTTATGACTCAGCAAAACGATGCACGTAAAACCACTTTTCGTCGACATACTAATCATAAAACAATACTTAAAGTAACGTCAATAATTTTGAGTGATGCCGAAAGTTTCGACCATCTTCTAAAACAAATCCAATCATCTTCACGCCATTGCACACACAAGATAATAATAGGAACAACGTAAAAACTAGTATAAAACACCACTAGCCGGTATCGAACTCTCCTAGTACTTCGTCGAAGTTCCTAACTAACTTCTTTCGTTATATTTTGCTTCGTTCGTGCCATCGTTACGGGCGATCGTGACTGCGCTGATTAATTCATTCCTGGAGGGGAAGGGGGGGGAGCTATTGTTTTTCCCTCTTTTTAGGTTATTTGGCTTTGATAAATGAATGGGAATTTGTCTATTGTGGTGTGGATGGGAGATAAATTGTAAGGTTCTTAGGGTAACAGCCTATTGATGTCCAGCTAAGACAGTTTTGCTGTCCGTACTTATTTGAGAGTAACTGATGATCGGATTTGTATGGTTGAACACTTAATTTGGGCAGTATTTTTAAATCTTTTCTTATTTGAAACTAATTATAGTCGCGACTTCTTTTTAGCGGTGTGTTTTGTCCGTTTAAATTCTTATCCCATGGGAATTCCGGTGTAAATCGTATACACTGCAAGTCCCATTAAAATTGGTTCAGCTCTTTTAGAGATTAGCCCCGACAAACAGAAAGACAGCTTGTGTTTTAGTATCGTGTATAGGTAACACCAAATAACTTGGCAAGAGTCGTTCAATGCGCAGAAGTCGATTTTTAGGTGTCAGCGGTTGTCAGCGGGACGCGGGGTATGACGTAACGCCGCGCCGAGCGCACGATTGGTGCGTCAGTAGTTCTCGTTCAATTTGCTCCCGAATACACTTGCGTACACGAAAGTTGTACCCTTTGTTTTTGTTACGAGTTGTTATTTTAAATTTATTTTTTGTTACCTTGGTTGCAATGCCAGGACCAAATACCGTTTTACGTAGACTTTTAAAAAGTCAGAAAGAACAGTTAGACACTATAGTTAAGGAAGGTTGAAATTTCGAATTCGTCACTGTCTTTAGAACACCGGAAAAAAAAGAAGAATAAATGGGGTAGCAGTTTTATTAACTAATTTTGACGACGAGAACATATTTTAAATGTTTTTTTAAGTACATTTTTTTTTCACTTTTAAATGTATTTATGTAATTATATCTATTGTATTTATAATACCGAATTAACGAATGAATTCCTCTTCTTTCTTTAACATTCTTCTGAACAGATATGATTAAAAATAAATGATGGCAATAACCATAGAATAATGGCAAGCAGTAAAAGTGACCACTTTTTTCTTCCACTAAGTGCACGATGCGCGAACTTACCCCCACTACGCCAAAACCTTGGCAAGTTATTTGGCGTCATCTATAAATGACTTATTGAGATAGATACTCCTGTGGGACCCGGTGGCTTTTTTTCTGCATAGTTACAGGTGTCGGTCTAGCTATGTAACTTAGTTACTGGTTCTCTGAAACGAAACACTAAGCTTTATAAATTTTGCTTTTATTGTAACTTGTTAGGATTTAAAATTGCTTACTATGTATCGTCACTTGGGTTGTAATTATATCCCTTAGTAACCTACTCTTTAGTCTTAACAACGATATACCAGGCCACCATAATTTAACAGCGATACGATACGATTATATTATTCAGTTTTTCACCCTTATAGTGTGCTTATAGACACCGTGTTTATCGGGATCCCAGAAATTCCCGATCTAGGCACCTCCTCACATCTCGCCTTCCACTAAACATTGTATTTTATGTTTCACAGTACTGAATAGAATACAAAGTTAGCTTTTCTTTAGAAATAGGTACTAGGAAAACAGATCCCTATTGAGATCTTCCGCATTTTCTCACATTTGTATTCAAATATTGTACCCTTTAGGAAACTTGTCCAATGAATGTAAGTTTTGAATTGAAGTTGGAGATCTTTTATAAGATTAGGTGTTGTTATGTTGTCACTGCTGATGAACATCCGTGTTGTATTTTATCAGCATATAGGTATAGCTTTGATAAAAAAAGCTTATAAGCAAGTGATAACTTCCTCCTTTATCATAATTATCCGCCAAGATAAGATAAGATAAGATTTCTTTATTTGCTCCAAACATGTGTACACATACAGAATAAAAACGCCTTCCAAGTTCCTAATATTTTCGGGCACGCCGCAATTGCGGCGGTAAGACCCTTCTTTGAGGAGTGGCTAGATCGGCGTCACGGCGTCCTTGTCTACCGCATGACGCAGGTCCTCACCGGACACGGAAGTTTCGGGAGGTACCTGTGTCTGATGAGGAAGGAAAAAACGCCTGGGTGTCACCACTGCGAAGATCGCCCTGAGGACACAGTAGAGCATACGGTGCAAGACTGCCCCGCTTGGGCAGAGCACCGACGTGTCCTCACGGCGGCGATAGGCGGAGACCTTTCGCGCCCGGCATTGGTCGAGGCCATGCTGCGGGGCGAGAGGGAGTGGGAAGCGGTCGCCTCCTTCTGCGAAGCAGTCATGCTATCGAAGGAGGAGGCGGGCCGCGTGAGGGAGAGGATAGCGTCCTCCCTCCAGCCCAGCCGCAGTGGTAGACGCCCACGGCGTCGGACGTCGGCCGACGATCTCCGGCCACCGTAGGCGCGGACATGCGGACAGCGAGTAAAGGGCAACTCGCTGTCCGACCATGGACCATGCCCGGGTCGACGGCGCGTTGTGTTCCACGCGCGCCTCAAAGAGCGTCAGCAAGATGACGAGGCCCCCCTGTAGAGGGCCGAAGCCTGCCGGGGTCGTGGGACTTATCTCATTGCCGTGACCCCGGTACGTAAAGGGCTATTGAAGGAATACCGTGGATTTTAGTCAGTACAAGTCTGACAGTCCCTCCGGCCCTGCCCGGGGTGGGAGGACTCATCTGATGATTTTACCACGTTAAAAAAAAAACTTTCCTCATATTTTCTTGAATACTTGCAATATAAATAGTCAATACTTAGTTAACTATAGCGGACAGGTGGGACAAACCCATACTGGGTCATGCCACTGTGGTATATGAGTATAATTGTTGCGTCTAGCCGCATTATTCAGTAACAAGTTCTCAACACTTGACCCCTTCTGTACCACACGAAACCGTCTAAAAAAGGAGATAATCTGTATCTTTGGTCAAGGATCCGGATGATCTTCTTTTTTAAGACACATGATGCTCAGTCACACTCGTAAAATATACTCGTACATACACACATCGCACAAACATTTATACACACCCACACTATACAGGTACACTATACATAATAATAATAGTAACAGACATACGTATACTCTGTATTTAATTGTAATCTGTGTACTTCATTATTGGCGTAACTTTTAAGTAATTATAAATTTAAATCTTTATACATATAGGTACTTCATTGCAAAAACAATAAAGTATAAAATTTATAAAGTTAAAAACAAATATTTTAAGAAAGTAGTTTTGATATAGAATCCATCTATTAGATTACCAAAAAATATAGGACACGGATTTCTTTTGCATAATAACGTAATTACAAAATGAAGATGATACAGTGAGTTGAGTGAGTGAGTTTTCATGTGACGTCTCGGTTTCATAAACTATTTTGCAACAAATGATGTCACTAGCCCCCTTTCATGAATTTGATTTCGATCTGTGTCACTTTTCATTGATATGTAAAGATAAATAAATAATAAATAAATCTTTATTCACATTTCATACATTGTTTTCATGTAATAATTGAGGCAGTCCCAGTAAGTTACGAGAGTACTTGTGTTGGGACAGAAGATAAATAAATATACAATATTATTTGTAAGTCTTATTGATGACCTAAATAAAATATTTTTTTTAATAAAATAATAATTGTTTCATAATTTATACCTGTAAGCTGTGAAAATAAATAAATAATTGTTTTTCTCTCTAGTAGTTTTAAGTACTAAAATTAGCTTCATGAGTTGTTAGTATACTAACCAAATGGATTCTGTCCGACCCAGTTTTACAAATTTAATGCGCATATTGTTAAAACATGCATCATCCACTATTTTATTATTTTTAAGCGTATTACGTAACTACAGATAAAACATATTACGGTCCAAAAATACATTTCTAATCCCATCCATTGGTCAAATGCCTCGTGCCAATAATTGTACACAACATCCTATAATCCTACAATTTGCTGTCTCATGTTTTACTGCTCAATAAAACCATCGAAACGAAAAATATATGAATTCTAACAAAGTCCCATTGTTCACCATCATTGTATAACACACATACTGAAATTTTTTCATCGGAAAACGATATCCGTCAACAAGAGGCCTATTAAATCGTGGCTCTAAGTGCAAATATCAGGAATGGACGGTTAGGCTATAAAAACGCCAAGTAATATGACGTATGGTGGCTGTGCGCGACCAGTATCATACAATGATGTATAACAGCAGCAATGTACACTGCGTGATGTTTTTAAATCGATTGCGTTTTTTTTTTCGTCTAATATTTGGATGCCGTAATACGCAAATATTACTGTTGTAACTACAAATATGCTTAAAAACGTAGGTTTTGAAAAATATTCTAGATATAATTATCAAACCAAAACAATTTGATCTTAACTTACCGTCACGCAGAATTGGGATATTAAATTAATCAAGATTTTTTAATTTTTAACATACAAATATACAATTTAATACATTTTCATTTTCTTTTCATTTTTTTAAATGAAACATTGCTAAACATTTCACTGACACAAAATCCTGTAGGTATGAACAATTCTACCCAGCAATAAAAAAGCCACAAATTTTCCAACTTCCAAGAAAATCAAATAAAATCTTTTATAGATATGTTCTGTAGGCAAACAAAATCTTAAACAGTCGAGTTTAGTATAACCTTTGTCAAAGTAACCCCGTGAACGCTTTGAACTCGGCTAAAACCACATCCATCATTTCATTTCACTTGTATTTGTAGTATAAACCTCTTTGTAGTGATGTACAAGTTCGATTAGTCGATGTTTATGTCGATATATTGGTTTTATTACACTACTGCTTGTTTTATAATGGATTTACAGATTTTTTTTTAAGGAAATGCTTCATTTTCGAGTTCAAAAGTTGTGGAATTATGAATGCTTACTTTTCCTTTGGCGGCAATATCTTAAACATCACCGAGTTAAAATCAAAGTTTAAAACACAAATAATTTTTGTTCTTAACGACGTAATTTTAATTTCCAATATCAATAATTAGAAATTAAATGAAACCTATATTCCAAAAAAAAATATCACTCCAAATTGAAATCTCAACACGCGAAATGCCTCAATAAAATCAATCTCAATTCAATTCTAAGTTTAACATTTGTAACAGTAATTGGCTCTATCGATTACTCGGATTACAAGACCGTACTCGATAGCCGGCAATGAACTTCAAACGCTAATTGGGCCATCCCTACTTAGTAATGTTCGTTGCGTAGGAGGGGAGGCCTCCTGACGTCATCGGTAACCTTCAGGTAGGTATAAGCTTCATATTAAATTTATACAGAGTACGATATTTTCTTTTTTTTATTTAACAAAGTGTTTCTTTGCCGTTCATTTTTGTTTTTGAGACATTATTAGTTGATATTTTATTAACATTAAAATGATTTTATAATTATGTTTTGTTTTTATTTTGGAGGTAGTTGATGGATGGAGAGGTAGGGAAAGATCAAAGAAAAGATGGATAGATTGTGCGAGGAACGATATGAAAGAAAAATTGGAATCAGACTCGCCCATGAAAGGTTCCGTAGTAACTACGCAAAATAACTTTGTTTTTCAAAGTGTTTGTATGAATTACAAAGTTATATATGTGGTTTTATAAAATATACTATATCCCAAAAACTGTTCACGCGATCTCGTTCAAATCAATTTTCATTAAAAATCGCATTAGGATCTACAGCACATTATTTTTTTTTAGATTTTTACTCCATTATTATAGAAGTTAGGGGGGGACACACATTTTACCACTTTGGAAACGTATATCTTTTAAGCGATTCACTTTATGATAAAGTGGTTTTATAAACTTCGGTATCATTTTTAAAGACCTGTCTATAGATACCATATACGCATTGGTTTCATGAAAAAAAAAAATATTTTCATTTTCAGTTCCATGTATGGAATGCCCCCTTAATTTTTTTTTTTCGTAAAATCAGAATACGGTTGACAGAATACATGTACCTACCAAGTTTCATATGTATAGTCTTAATAGTTTCGGAATAAAATGGCTGCAACATACGGACGGACGGACAGACAGATAGACATGACGAAACTATAAGGGTTCCGTTTTTTGCCGTTCGGCTACGGAACCCTAAAAATTAGTAAATGATGCTGTGATGTGTGAAAAAGTGGAATGGAAGAACTAAACGTGTTGCGCCAACCCCAAGTAACTAGAATAAGGGCAGGAGGATGATGTTTTTTTTTCATCTTCCACCCAATAATCTACAGACCTGGTTCAGTACTATCTTGCCTCGTTTCAGAAATAATCATTTCTCGATGTAAACAAAAAACAGAATCAAGCCGAGATCGCTAACAATAGATACTCGAGCACAGGCTTTAAGCTAATGCTATTGATCTCCCACCCTTCGAGATAATTCCCAAGAACGAGACAAAATAAATTCATCTCGTTCATTTCTACAATGTTACAAAATATGTCGTGTTTTTCGAAGCAAAAAGACTGATCGAATATACGCGAAGCGACACGGACAACAGAATCGAATTAGCAAAACACCAGACGCAATCAGCGAATCAAAATGAACAGAATATTTTTCTGAGAAGGAAATACTAGAAATCTATACTAATATTATAAAGCGGAAAAGTTTGTTAGTTTGTTTGTTTGTTTGTTTGTTTGTTTGTTTGCTTGAACGCGCTAATCTTCGAAAGTACTGGGTGGATTTGGATGAAATTTGGTATGGAAGTAGCTTGAAGCTTGAGGAAGGTTATAGGCTACTTTTTACCCGACTGCAAAAAAGGAGAGTTATGTTTTTACCGTGATAGAATCCACGGGAGCGAAGCCCCGCGAGAGTACTAGTTAAGTATATAGAAGTAACTAGAAAATACTGATTTTTTTTGAGATGTGGTTAGTGTAATGAATAGAGTTTGCAGGTATGTTCTAATACAATCCTATGGCCCCGACACGCAAGGGCAACTAAAGGAAAAAGGTAGGTACGAAATCAGTAAAAAATTGAAACTAATAACACATACAGACAATATATGGGGTATCCGTCACTAGGTTTGACTGTTTCTAAGGCGCGCGTTTAACACGACGCGCACCCGACTTGGTCCTTCACTAACAGTGCAGACCCACACCTACGGTGGCCGGAGGTAGAACAAAGAAAAATATAATTATTAATTTAATATTAAATAAAATGTAACTTAATTTAACATAAAACACTTAAAATACAAACTAGAATAAAGCATCAAAAAATAGATTCTCAACGCTGTCGGCTGGCAACGTACCCAAGATACTGGCGGCATTGCCTCATTGTATGGTAATGCTTAGCCGTTGACCAAAAAAATAGCCAGCCTTTGGGTCGTGGGAAACGTCAACGAGCCTTTTCGATATGTCTTTAAAAAGGCTGTGAGCACACGGGCCCCATGGTCCAAAAGTTTCGACCCCAAAAGGCTTGAAAATATAGTTATCACCCAGATGACTATATTTACGCCGCTTGAGGTTTTTCGCAGCCGCAGCGGGAGCGCCAGCACAACATGATGAACTGGGAAGATGGGATGGCGCGACAGTATCGACACAAGTTACGTCTCACACTAAAGGCCTACTCATCTTCCAAGGAAACAATGACATGCCGTCCGGTCTCTTGCCATCGTCACGCGCCAGTCCATTGGGTTCCAATACGGCTGGAACGCCGACGACAAGGGCTCGTCGGATAATGTCGTTTAAATTGGCACGTCGTGCAAAACGACCCGCACTACGGTTGCAAGATAGTCCATAGGGCCCGAGGTTGTTGACCGCTTCCCCCCAAATACAAAGATGAGGTGAACAACAAGGGGCTCCTAGGCGTAGTGAAGTAGCAATGCGGAAAGTGGTGTCGTCGAACAGAATGCCTAGATTTGAGGACGGTAGAGCGTGTAACCAAAGACCTGATTCCCACTTTCCCACAGCCTGCAGACGTGCACACTCAGCAGAAGTAGCAAACGTGGTTGGTAAATTATTCAGAACTACTCTGCAGAGCGGCTCGTCCCACCGCCTGTGGGAAGATGGTATAACAGGTAGGTCAGAATTCCGACAAGCGAGATTCCAGGCATCAATAGCCTCAGTGAAGCTCGGCACATTAAAATCAAACAGTGTGGAAGCCAAGATATTCCGGATTAATTTCTCAGTGCTGTGGACCGAGAAAATGAAAGCCAGTAAACTAATACTAGAAATTTTGCGGAAAATAAAGAAATACTTAAGCTCTATTTTACTTATACCTTTAATTATACACGCCTATTCCCATAACACCTCACAAACGGCGGAGTCCGTCTCTGATTTTTTGTACTATAACGGACTCGAGCATACTTAAATCGAGGCTCGATTCTTCTATAAAAGTTTTGAAGATGTTATTTACTTTGAAAGTGTTCAGAATGTATAAAACTTGCCTTATTGTATACGGCACAGACTGCAACGTCAATAGGTAATGGTTTATTTGTTTACTTTTATAGTCTTGAATAGAGCTAGGTTTATGTTTTATTGTGCAGTGATTGCGACAATGTTTTAAAATATAGTTTTTGGAGCTTTACTTATTATTTGCCTAGTGCTGGTTCAATAGTTGCATGATGTAACATACTCATAATGTTCTTACTATAAGGACAGAACTCTCCTCTCTATGTGAGGATATCACATGCAATCACATTTTTCGGTCCCAGGACATTCAGGTTTTCTTCGTTGTTGAGAGTAGTGGTGATGACGTAAATAACACAAAACAATGTGCCTGCCCGAGTTGGAACTCATGACGTATAAGCTCGTAGGTTATACGCAATAAACATTTCTATTATTCGAAACCAAATCTTATCTTCTTAGGTACTAATATTAAAAACGCGAAATTTTGTGAGGATGCATGGATGTTTGTTATTCTTTCAGGCAAAAACTACTGAACGGATCTGAATGAAATTCGGGTAGTAGATAGTTGACATCCTGAAACAATACATAAGTGACTTTTTATCCCGGAATTCCCACGGATTCAGGATTTACGCGGGAAAATCCTCCCACGTGAACGAAATCGCGGGCAGAAGCTAGTTGATAAGAAAGAAAAGATAAAATCATAAAATTCAAGAACGAACTTTTAAACTATGACGACAGCCAGTGACGCCACAAAGAAAGTTCTAAATTAAACTAGAAAATCCAACGTAACAGAAAACTTAATTATTCTATCGGCCAATTCAGTAAGAACATTCCTTCTATAATTTATTCGCTCCGATAACTCTTCTTCGACGAACCAAATTTGGTGCAAGCGTAAGCCATGCACTACTTATCAGTGTGCCAACTTCGAAAACCGGTTCAAACTGGTTAAATTCGTATATAACCGGACCAATCCTATGTAACAATGCAAACTATGTGGATATAAAAACTATAAAAAAGGTTTATTTAACTTTTGGAGTCGTTTCAAATTAATATTTGGTTATTTTTGGCAATACTTGTGAATTTATTGTTCTTGTTTTTATATTGGGGATAATGGAAAATGTATTTCAAGTACCATTTGGCTGTCGTGATCAACTAAAGGAATTAATTTAGCTTATTTTCTTGTTGTGAGCATTTGAGTTTCCTTGTCTTATTAACGCTACTTTAGATATTTATGTAAAGCTTTCTAGTTTCTAAAAATGGGGCATTTACTTACGAGTAATTTATGACAGTAGATTATCCTTGTCCCAAACGCGCATGTTTGACTACGAGTAATACAAATTGCCATTATCATCTTTCCTCATGTGACTGCCTCTAGCACTTAACCTAACCTTAGTTTTACTAAACACAAACTTATTCATAGCATTTAGAAAGAAAACAAACAACCTAAAAGTCTCTAAGAAAAGTCAATATATCCAACTTAAGTTTACATTGACGTTTTTATATGAGCCCAGGCCTAAAGAGGGCTAATGAAACTCCAACCGAACTTGGGTAAAACTTTCTTATTGGACCATACTTCATGATTAGCCCGGAGCGAACGGGATCAAGACTGTCACAATGTAGATAAGATTTCATCAATTGGCCTTCTAAGAGATTATCCTAAGTTTAGACAAAAGAATTTTGGGGTTAGATTTTTATTTAGAAATATAGTAGTGTACTGTTAGGTTACAAAATTTTTCAACAAAGAAAATATTTGGCTATTGGTGTAGGTAGAAACCATGAGTTATTAATAATAAATAAAATTATTATTATTATATTAGTTCGTAGGTAAATTAGATAAGATGGTGCTACTATGGGATTATAGTTAACAAGCTAGATGGGCACTGGAGCTTCATGGTGGACATCCCACCCATATGCACAAAACGTTTCGGGAATACTTTCATTGTGCATACATCTGAGGAGTGGAATTCCTCCCAGAGTTTGTATTTCCTGATAGATTTAACCTGTGGGTCTTTAAATCAAGAGTGAATAGGTCCTTTCTAGGTAAGCATGATACGCTTCATCTTCGACGGTAGACGACTTACAATCAGGCGAGAAAATAGTCAAACGCGAGCCTATTATAAATAAAAAAAGCTCGTCGCTTATAAAAGCATCATGTAGGTGACTTGAATCGATTGATTTCGTGCAGTGTTACTACATATTCACTCTTTCCTTAAATACCTCTAGATATAGCAATTAACATAGGAAGAGCTGAGCTAAACAGTAACTGCCAAGTGGATCAATATTCCATTCATGTCACCATCTTTATATATGACTCCTTTGAGCCTCGAGAGGCGGTCATTTTTATTTTTATTAGGGTTTCGTAGCCAAATGGCAAAAAACGGAACCCTTACAGTTTCGATATGTCTGTCCGTCTGTCTGTCTGTCTATCCGTCCGTCCGTATGTCACAGCCATTTTATTCCGAAACTATTAAGACTATACGTGTGAAACTTAGTAGGTAGATGTATTCTGTGAACCGCTTACCGAATTTAAGAAAAAAATTTAAAAATATTTAAAATAAAGGGGCTCCCCATACATGGAACTAGAACTGAATTTTTTTTTTTTTCATGAAACCTATGCGTGTGTGGTATCTATAGTCATAAACTTCCCGAACCTGTAAAAAACGAAGAGAAAACTAACCTATTTTTAAAAAAACTAAAACAATTTTTACTGCAGAAGTGTTATTACTCAGTAAACGAATATTTAAGTGATAGATATGTAATGTAATGTTTAAGTTAAGTTTGTAAGTAAGTTCAATTAATATTATATAATTAACAAATGCTTCCTCTCCTAAATCACTTATTCTTGCTGTGCCCGTCTTCAAACTTATAATTAGATCATATGGACCCTCCATATGATCTAATTATAAGTTTACCATCTAAGAATACCTACATATGGAATGCAATAAAAGTATTGAGTATTGAGTATAGACAGATCTTTAAAAATGATATCAGGGTTTCTAAAACCACTTTTTCATAAAGTCAATCGTTTAAAAGATATAAGCTTCCAAAATGTTAAAATGTGTGTCCCCCCTCTAACTTCCATAATAATGAAGTGAAAATTAAAAAAAAAATGTATCTGTAGATCTTAATGTAAACTTTCAACCAAAATTGGTTTGAACAAAATCAGATCAGCAGTTTTTGAGATACAGCATATTTTCTAAAACCGAAAAATTACCTTTGTAATTCATACAAACACTATGAAAAACAAAGTTATTTAGCGTAGTTGTAAAAATGTAAATAAGCTAGTTTTAAGAATTTTTAAGGTTTTTTTTTTATTCGTCAAATAAACATACATATTATATTATATTGTATTATTATAGTTACTACAGAACCCTTCATGGGCGAGTCTGACTCGCACTTGGCCAATTTTTGATTTATAGGCTCGGGTTTGACCACCATCTCACCAGGTGGTAAACGATGATGTGGTCAAAGATGAAACACGCCTACTTAGAAGACCTTACTGTCATTGTGAAAAGGCACGACTGATGTTGAGTTGCTGTAGTCATTAATGTAGGTATGTCTGAACAGAAAAGAAAGTCTGAATGCGATTATGATTATGTAGTAAGTCATTTAATAAATATTTCCTTTCATAAGTCACTCATACAATATAATATAATATGCGTCAAGAATTGACAAGGCGTCACACACATTTTCAAAGGTGATTTTAATATACTTGAAAGATGAGGAAAGCTTCCCGTTAAAATCTAAAAAGCCTGTAGAATTTCCATCGTCTCATGTCTTTGATGAATAGATCATGTTTTCTGAAGATATTATTTATGTTTGCAAATTGATGCCGATCAGAGCGATTTAAAAGAACGTTTTATTTCGCCGTATTTTTTCGTACGATGTAAAACAGAGTTTACAAGGTTTTTTTTTCTTTATTATTGTTAATTGGATTTCTTTTCTCAAGCAAAAAAAAAACTATCAGCGATCATCCTAACTACCTACCTATTTATAAAACGTATAAATATCAGAAGGTTAAACTCAGATAATCTCGCCTCATCTCTAAAACAAACGTAGCAAAAATTATTTCTTGAGTTTTACGGAGAATAAAACAGCGTAACTGTGAAACCGGGTCTGAATATGGGTAGGAACCTAATTACGTTATCGGGTCGCCATAGCTGAAAGCCAGCGTTGCGTGAACACCGTTGGACAGCAATTGTTTCCATGATAGACGAATGTCGGATTTTATTCTAGCTACGTGTTAATAATGTTTTTTTCCTACTTTTTTGTCTCAAACCAAGTCGGAAAATATTGAGGATATTTATTGGAGCAGCTTATTGTTCCCTGGCGTGAGACGGCACTTCGCTTTTTGATACGGAAGGTGTTTTAGAGGTCATAACTCGCTGTGGGTGCTGGCGCCGTGTATTTTATTGTGATCGCTGAAATAATAAGAAAAATGAAGTTTTCTTCAAATTAATACTGAAGTGTTTACTAAAGTTTTCATTTATGTGAGTAGGAGTTTTTTCTCCCAACTTAATCTGTGTGGATTATAGGTATATGTCAGGTTAAAGAATCATCTATGTAAATCCGGGTTAGTAAGCTACAATATCTACTAAACAATATACATTCATTTATTTTTACTCGAAAGAGTAGAAACATGTATCCGAATTCAGATCTTTAGAATATTAGTAGGATGGCAAAACATTCGGTCATGTCTTTAAAATTAACATAAATTACCTTGCCTATTTCATGACATTACCAAACTAATAACAAAAAATGGACAAATGTTTAGTATAAACACAGTTTAGCAAATATTTATTTCAAATATTTTTAAGATCTTTCGAATTAAGAATCTGCTAACCGCTATAAAATATCACTGGCAACTTTAATTTCAGAAGCTCTCATGATGTCTTTAAGCCATTCAACACGCAATTTAGACCTTATCAACAACATAATTAGTTCCAAAGTCAAAAGTCAGACGATCCATATCCACTCATTTTTCCCTCGCCACTATTTTCAACGTTCCTTACTCCTTCTGCCAAAGCAATTTATTGAGACGTATAGTCCAAACTGACGATCTACCTACTTTCAGTTCAGCGAACATTTGTGTGAAAATGTCCTTTTTTTACGTCAGTCCAAATCAATTTGGGTTTGTAAATGTGTTTTGTACGCCTCCTATTTTTTTCTTTCTTTCTTTCAATGTTTGTTGCATGTCAAGTTGGGTCGTAAATTTCTTTTTATAGTTTCGTTTTAGGGTGACTCAACTACCCTGAGAGCGTAATGTGTATGTTTTTCGATGGCGAATTTTGTACAATTTATAGTATACTCGGAAATAATCACGATATAGGTGTATGATATACAATACATACATAGATTAGAGAAAGAGCAATGCCAAGTGTCCATAGTAACTTTGGCTTAATATAAAATTCTCACGGCCAGCGATGAAAACAAATTTATTGTGTGTAGTTCAATACTAAAAACTGTTACTTAGCATTAAATACTGTATAGAACTTCTAACTAAAAATATGAGGATAAATACAAATGTGGAATTTTGAGGTTATTACAATTTGACGATCTCTGTGCTCGACTGGCCTACACACCAGTCTTCGTAGTGTAGTAATGGAATAATGGATGTACTTCAACACTTCGAAAAGCAAAAGTAATAAAAAACAGAGAAGGAAACGTAAACACATGCACTTCGCAAAATCACCGACAACAGCAACTGTTTGTGTTTGTAATGTCAATCAATTCCCTTTGTGTCACTTTTGACACTTGTTTTTTCTGCTTTTCAAGTTTGTAATAGTCATGTAATAGTCGACTTCGCCTTTGCTTGATATATATAAAAATAAAATAGAGTTTTTATTCTCAATAATGGAAATATTATTTCAGATTTTTTATGTGATTAAATGCGATTATTGTTCACCACATATTGTTACTATTTTTAGTATAGAAAAGAATGCAGAAAACAATAAAAGGTGTGAAATAAAAAAACTTTTTATTAAGTTTAACTTCAGCATACTGACAGCTCAACTTATTTTTGACAATTTCCGGTCAGCTATTTGTTTATTAATAAATCAATTCTATTCTAGAAGTTCTCGAAAGAAATTAAATATAAATTTGTAGTTTAGATTTTTTTTTGTGTAGATTCTTATAAGACTATAAAGATAAACATACATTAAAGAAGAAGATTAAAGAAGAAGTACATTAAAGATAAATGGACGTGCCATTTTAAATTTAAAAAGTGTGTAGGCCAGGATATGTCTTTGTTCTTTGCATGAATTCAAACTCAGTTATTTGGCGCGGTGAACATTCTGGAGATGATACTGATACTTAAAATATCATTATTATGCCTATTATGTCCCGTTGCAGGAAAAAGGCCTCCCACTCTTCCTTTTAATTAGCCCTGTCCACGGCAACACCTGCCCAATTCTTTAGGTAAGACCCTACGAAACAGTTCACACAGTTTGTCTGTGGATACTCAGTTATAATATTTCACGCAAAAAACCACTGAACGGATCTGAATGATTTTTTTTTTAAGTAATAATTGACATCTTGGAATAATAATACATAGGCTACTTTTTATTTTGGAATTCCCGTGAGATCGGGATTTTCACAGGATAAACTTCCCATGCAAGCGAAGTCACGGGCAACATCTATTCTAGAATAAATTGTATCGGTTTAAAAAGATACCAAGCTATAGGTACCCAAAAAATACCTTAATGACCTAAGCCTACTTTCATTATTTTCCCTGATTTCACGTTCCAGTACTTTATCAGAAAATAATAAATTCCTACTAAGTCCTTCGCTAAACTTTTGCACTAAGATTTCCTCTCAAACTCATTTGTGGCCTATTTTATACAGGTGACGGATTTTACCAATCTGTTAAGAATTTCACTTTCACTTTTCCTGTTCTTTTAACAAGCAATCCTAGGATTCTTGATAAGATTTAAAAAAATCTCTCTTAAAATTCCAGGAAACACAAACCTTTTTAAATGTTGCATTTTTTGTCAGGATACAAAAGAAGACAAAACAAAACTGTGTAATCTGTGCAAGATTCAAAACAAGTTAAACAAAAGAGAGGTCATACTTTAGAATCATAGAAGCTGAACATTAAGGGAAGCAACCCTCACCCTTCTTGTAACTTATTTACTGAAAGAATTACTGTAAAATCTTATTCATCGTGTACTTTAATTATGGTTACTTTTTCTAAAACTGTAATGAGAACAAGCTTGTTTTTGAATGAAAAGAATAATAATATGAGTTTTATCGAAAGTATTTTAAAGAATGTTCAAAGACTTTCAATTCAAACATTACGAAGAGTTCGATAGTAGACAAGAGCTGCATAAACAAATAGAGCGGAAAATCAAAGCTCTTTTTTTTGTTTTTAACGTTGTAAAATTATCAAATAAGTCCTCCCACTCCGGGCAGGGTGGGAGGGACTGTCAGACTTTTACTGACTAAAATCCACGGTGTTCCTTCAATAACCCTTTACGTACCGGGGCCACGGTAACGGGATGAGTCCCACGACCCCGGCAGGCTTCGGCCCTCTGCAGAGGGGGCCTCGTCATGTTGCTGACGCTCTTTGAGGCGCGCGTGGAACACGACGCGCCGTCGACCCGGGCATGGTCCATGGTCGGACAGCGAGTTGCCCTTTACTCGCTGTCAGCATGCCCGCGCCTACGGTGGCCGGAGATCGTCGGCCGACGTCCGACGCCGTGGGCGTCTACCACTGCGGCTGGGCTGGAGGGAGGACGCCATCCTCTCCCTCATGCGGCCCGCCTCCTCCTTAGGAAGCATGACTGCTTCGCAGAAGGAGGCGACCGCTTCCCACTCCCTCTCGCCCCGCAGCATGGCCTCGACCAATGCCGGGCGCGAGAGGTCTCCGCTTATCGCCGCCGTAAGGACACGTCGGTGCTCTGCCCAGGCGGGGCAGTCTTGCACCGTGTGCTCTACGGTGTCCTCAGGGTGACCCTCGCAGTGGTGACACCCAGGCGTTTTCTCCTTTCCCATCAGACACAGGTACCTCCCGAAACTTCCATGTCCGATGAGGACCTGCGTCATGCGGTAGGTCAGGACACCGTGACGCCGATCTAGCCACTCCTCAAAGAGGTCTTACCGCCGCAATTGCGGCGTGCCTCAAAGCTTACAGGTAAGTATAAACTACCTATATAATAGAAACGAATCCAACGCTAACAAAATGACAACCCAAAACAGTAATACCCTCACATGTTTTTGTTTTTCCTATTAACCAATAATCCGAAACGGCCCAGTCAAGTGAAACAGCAAAACAAACATCATAGTAACTAAAAATCAGTTATGTTGAGCGCCCCTGATGTATAAAGTCACGTTGGACAAACAATGGCCACCCCTGCTGTGGATTTTTATACATCTGCCGAGGTCGTTGCTCTGACTGTTGAATAAGAATGCCTATGTAAGATACACAGTGGTCCGAAAGTTGCATGATTTTAGTTTTGTTGGGAGTGCTTTATAGATCGAGCGTTATTATTATATCTAAAGTGATCTCTCTCAGAGTGATCTGTAGTGGTGATTCATGTCATTTGGTCGTTTGGTGTCGGATCGCACTTGGGAAAGGCAGTTCTATAATAAGTGTTAAAAAAGATATATATTTATCTGCAAATATATGTTTATTTAAGACTTCTTAATAAGGACTTAACAACAAAGGTGTCAAAATATTACGAAAAGACTGCCTATCTGACTACCATTACCTTATTATGTTTTTCTGGCATCTGACAACCAACAATGACTGTCAAAGTTGTACTGCTGCGATCAATTACTTTCGAAGGTAACAGAGAAATCCCGATAGGTAGGCTAGTTTGCGCATACGCACAAAACGTTTTGGGAATACTTCAATTGTGAATACAGCTGAGAAATTTCCTGCAGGATTCTGTGTTTGCTCATAGCTATAACCTGAGGGTATTTAGTCATGAATAAATTTATTACTTCTGAATAATCGTGCTTCATCATCGACCAGATCATCGCTTACCTTGTTAAGGTGACTTGGTGATGGGCAAACACTAACCTTTTTTTTTTTTTTCGTTTGGTAAAATTATCAAATAAGTCCTCCCACCCCTACTGTCAGACTTTTACTGACTAAAATCCACGGTGTTCCTTCAATAAACCTTTACGTACCGGGGCCACGGTAATGGGATAAGTCCCACGACCCCGACAGGCTTCGGCCCTCTGCAGGGGGGCCTCGTCATGTTGCTGACGCTCTTTGAGGCGCGCGTGGAACACAACGCACCGTCGACCCGGGCATGGTCCATGGTCGGACAGCGAGTTGCCCTTTACTCGCTGTCCGCATGCCCGCGCCTACGGTGGCCGGAGATCGTCGGCCGACGTCCGACGCCGTGGGCGTCTACCACTGCGGCTGGGCTGGAGGGAGGACGCCATCCTCTCCCTCACGCGGCCCGCCTCCTCCTTCGGAAGCATGACTGCTTCGCAGAAGGAGGCGACCGCTTCCCACTCCCTGTCGCCCCGCAGCATGGCCTCGACCAATGCCGGGCGCGAGAAGTCTCCGCCTATCGCCACCGTGAGGACACGTCGGTGCTCTGCCCAAGTTGGGCAGTCCTGCACCGTGTGCTCGACTGTGTCCTCAGGGCGACCCTCGCAGTGGTGACACCCAGGCGTCTCTTCCTTTCCCATCAGACACTAACCTATCAATAAAAAAAGCTTAAATATATGAGTCGATTCTGCAAGTAAGCTGTTTTTACAGGCTTAGCTCGCCGGCTGTGTGTATCAGGCCTTTGAACGGCGAGACTGTACGAAAATAGGATGCGATGCGAACTCGTCTACCTAGTGCACTGAACTCTTGGAGATCTATTTAAGATCTTAGTTTAAGTGTTAAAAATGAACCGCCTTTTTAATTCGGATTGCGCTTTCATGGTGATTTTTTTTAGATTATTTTTATAATCTTAGAGCAGTGGTAACCCATAACCCCCTACAGGCTCGACTTACGAGTGGTCTTGGGGAGGGGGGGCTCCATAGTAGTATTTTAAGGGTTAAATGTTAAAGGGGGGCTCTTCTATGTGTTGATGAAGTGATCGCCGGGGTAGTATTAGTGAGGTAGAAATTTCACACTCCCTGTTCTTTTACCCTAACAGTTCAGGTGAATTATCATCATCGAAATGCATAATATTGACTAAGCCAGATCAATCATTTCAAATTAAACGTATATTTGAGGAAGTATGCGTTTATAATAAAATAAACAGTAGCAGGTAAGACATCTCCAGTCTTAACTAACCGCGTCCGTCCACGAACATGAAGTGTACACCACTTCTTCCATACATACAAATAGAAAATAACAGTACCAGAATTCCAGTCTGTTTTTGGCTCTAACTGTCGTTCTACTGAAAAATCAATGTGGAGTGGAGTATTGATCAGTCCAACTTTTCCCGTTATCAGCTGTTAGCTGTCTTTATTCAAAGAGAACAGTGCTACGCAGGCGTACCGCTACGCAGAGTCGTAGCACTATTACTACGGCGTAGCACATTAAAATATACTACGGACAAAATGGGTTTCTATTTTATTCCTTATCTACTACAAAATACTATCTGCCTTTATAAACTGTTGACAAATCTCCTTATCAGTAAATAAATCACCTTATTTAAAGAAGGCTTCTAATTTAATTACTCATTGAATTTGCGAAGTCAACCCCTTTTCGTTGGTATTCCGATAATGAACAGAGTCCATTAATTAGGTGTTAGATCCTCATCAGATGGTGAATAAGACTTTTTCGAAAATACCTCACGCCATATTGAATAAATGGGTGAATGATGGAGAATGTTTTTAGTAAATTAAGACGGAAAGACGACTCATGATTATTTTTAAGAAAAAAGAACGAGACTTAATTTTTCTAATAATAGGTTTCTTTTGATGCTTTTGATTCCATATAGCTATTAATAAAGTTTTGTGTTAGGGTAACATAGATAGTCATAGCGGTGACAATATTTACATATTAAGATTTCTCCACGCCTTGGAAAGGTTATGTTAACACGTTCGCTGACAATACGTCCTTAGGCGAGAAATTAAAATAGTGCGTTATGACAGTAGTCGGTGTTATTGGTTTTGTATTTTCTTTTTTTTTCACACCGCCTTCCGAAATTAAAATTATTTTTGGCTTTGTAGTGTTTTGATATGGAAGTCGGTTTTATTTTTTGCAAAAAAGTTTTTATTTTCGCGCTTTTTAGTGGGTCAGTTTGTAATTAATCTAGTTACAAAAACCCAAAATGTCAACTACTCACCTTCAGCAGCAGAGCAAACGAAAAGATCGTCAATGTAAATATTTTTTTCAGACTTTTGTCTATTTTTCAGAAACGGCTTGTCCAATTTCGATAAAATTTTTAAGGGACTATTTGGAAAGCCTTTTCGCCACCCTTTCCGACAAAAAAGAATTTTTCAAATCGGTTGGCAAGCGACGGAGCTATGCCCGAACAAACATAATAAAAAAAAATAATCGGTTGTCTGTAAGGTCGATTTACTGACGATAGTTGAACGTGACAACGTCATAAGAAAATACTGATGGAATGGTTGCATTTTTCAAAAGAAAATTTTAATTTAACATCACTATTACTGCACTTCTCATGACAATGGAAGAATCCCTACACAGTGACGTCATCTCTTAGCGTTTTATGATAGCCTAGTACTTGACTCGTTGAGTCATACATAAATGTCAAAGAATCCCTACACAGTGACGTCATCTCTTACCGTTTTATGATAGCCTAGTACTTGAGTCGTTGAGTCATACATAAATGTCAACTTGTAGATCCAATTTGATTTGCTTTGGAACGCCTCAGAGCGATGGAACGCCTCAGAGCGAGGTAACGCCGCATGAGTCATGTATTTTCGTGCGTGCAGCCAGCTTCATCGAATTATAAGACGTTGTCACGTCAAAAACAAACAAACATCCGAATTGAGAACCTCCTCCTTTTTTAGAAGTCGGTTAAAAATACTAGTACTCAACTGCATCTGATTAGACTGGAAGCCGACCCCAACATACTTGAAAAAAAGCTAAGTAGATTTTTTTTTATTGATAATTGGTTCGTGTTTGACCACCATCTCACCTGATGGTAAGTGATGATATGGTCGAAGATAGAGCACGCTTTCCTAAAAGTAACCTATTCACTGACTCCGGCAGGGAATTCCACTTCTTAGCCGTACGCACAATGAAGGTATTCCTAAAACGTTTTGTGCGTATAGGTGGGATGTCCACCATGTAACGATGGCGCATCGCCGTTTGTCTCATAGACTGATGATGGAACGGGCTTGGCAGAATTAGATTTTGTAATTCCATCGCACACTCCTCGAAATGTAACCGATAGAAAACTGATAGACTTGCAACTCGTCGTCGGCTTGATGACTTTACAAAGTTAGTCGTATTGCCACAAACACTAGCGTGAATAACATTGGAATGACGCTTATGGCGTATGGCCTATGTCCGTCCACTTCCTAAAATATCGAATCCTTCCCTGTCTAATCATTTTCGACCTATATCCATTCGCCCTTTCCTGTCAAAAGTGCTCGAGGCCTGTGTTCACAAACAGTTTTCTGCGTTTGTTTATCGCAATAACCTTGTAAGCCCATTCCAGTCTGGATTCAGACCCGGGCACAGTACATCCTCTGCTCTTCTTAAAGTGACTGGTGACATTAGAAAAGCTATGGAGGATACTAAAGTTACTGAATTAGTATTAATTGATTTCTCCGATGCCTTTAACGCGGTCAGTCACTATATACTCCTTGGTATCCTCTCCCATCTTATGGTTTCTTCCGAGGCGCTGGAATGGTTCTCTTCTTATCTTCGGGGACGTCAGCAATCGGTACGCGTTGATGAGAGATCTTCGAGTTGACGTGGCCTGGATGCTAGTGTTCCACAAGGCGGTATTCTCCATCCAAAGGTTGTCTGTAAAAGATCGCTTTTAGCGATAAGACCGCCCATTGTATCACCCTTTTAATTGTTAAGTCCATAATTTTGTTTTTATTGTTATCGTGTACAATAAAGAATATATCTATCTATCTATCTATTCTTTCTCCATTATTATTCTCCGTCTTCATTAACTTTATTACTCACTGTCCTCGGTGTTCGTATCAGCTTTATGCCGATGATCTTCAATTATATACAGCTGTGCGGGTAGAAGGTTTGTCAGACGCTATAGCGTTATTATAGTATTAAACCGGGATTTGGAGGCTATCAATGACTGGTCTGATAGATTGGGAGTGTCAGTAAACCCCTCAAAATATCAGGTCATCGTTATTGGTGGTAGGGTGGCGGCTATCTCTCTACCTCCTATTATTTTTAATGGTGTCGTCATTCCCATTAGCCCCAGCGTAAAAGATCTCGGTTTGCATCTTGACTCGACACTTGGCTGGCAAAGTCAAGTATCAGCCTAGTGTCAGCCAAAGGGCCAATGGCACTTTGCGTTCTTTGTATCGTCTGAGGAACTTTTTGCCTGTTAAGACAAAGACTATGCTTGTGCAGACAATAATTTTCCCTTTGATTGACTATGGTGACGTGTGCTACTATGACCTGAATGCGGTCTTGCTGGATAAGCTTGACCGTATTCTTAATAAATGCATACGGTTCATATTACATATTAAATATGACCATGTCTCAAATTTCAGGTCTGAGCTTAAATGGATGACCATTCGTCAGAGGAGAAGTTTGCGCGCTTTGACAATGCTTTTATCACTACTCAACTCTCCCAGCTCACCTTCTTATCTAATGTCTCACTTTCAATTTCTATGTTGTTCACACAATAAGAATCTACGTTTATCCAATAATCTTCTCTTACTCTGTCCTTCTATGAGAAGGACAGAGGTTTGACTTTTGACTTTGTTCATTCTTCTTTTCATATCCAGTCCATTCTCCCCTGGAATGCGCTTCCTCTCGAGATCAGGACGGCTGACAATCGCTACGCATTTAAAAAGAAATTGCGGATCCACTTTCTTCACCAATAAGCAGAATTTCTATATATAATTTTCATTTGCTTCTTAAGTATATATGTATGTATATCTATTTATGTAATTATTTATTCATGTATATTATTTATGTAGATTTCTATTTTATTTTATTTCCATTTTATGATATTAGGTTTTTTTGTGTTATCACTATTATTATCATTATTTTTACAATATAATTTTCACGTACATATTGCACCTTCCACTCTATCTCTTCACCACTCATGGTTGACTGGTAGAGAATGCCTACGGCATTAACTCCGCCTTTGTACCTATGTGCATAAAGTGTAAATAAATAAATAAATGACGCACTGGTAAGGATGATGCAGACATGTTTCTCCAACCGATTATACAATGACACAAACATTACAGAAAAAACAATGTCATCATACCTACTAAGTTTAGTACAGACACCTGGATAGACCGAGAGACCTGATCTGCTTCTGGAGGGAGGTTGGCTGGATGGAGTGACGGCCGACACGGCTCACGCACAATGGTTTCGTGCAGAGACTAAGTGCGGAAACCTGATCAAAGAAGAAGAAGAGACACTGGTGTAGATGATGCAGACATGTTTTTCCAACATTTTACACGATGACACACAGATAAAAGAAAAAACATTGTCACCATACCTACTAACTTTAGTTCCGAGTAAGTTTGACCAGATAGCTGTGCGACGACGATAATAAAAAAAAAACATTGGAATTAGCTTGCGTTTGACCATCATCTCACCGGATGGTAAGTGATGATGTGGTCGAAGATAAAGTATTCTTACCTAGATGTAACTTATTCACTCTTTACTTGAAGACCCCCAGGTTATAGGTTATAGCCATTAAGTCAATCTATCAAATGAGATAGTGAACTAACGCAAGATTATCAATAATAAAACAACTCTAAAAGAAAATCATACCTTAAGAAAAAATATTTTTTCACAATAGACAAGTTTTTACGTAAACACACACTTACACATTTACTAATCCTTAAATCTTGGATCAGAAGAAAATATTACGTGATTCTCAGAATCGACATTGCTATACAAAAGAACTAAGTATAAGGAATATTGTTTTTAGCAACCATGTTGAAAGGAAAAATACGATACTAAAGGAAAATTGTTCTGAGTGACAAAAACAGTTTTTTACTTAGTTTTTTTTAGGGTCAGACGGAATATTGTTATTGGATTTATTGTACGAGCTCTCAGTAAAATTGTGGATCGAAATGGATTTCTATGTAATACTTATCTACGCTTTGATAGTTAGTAATTTTATTTACTTGTCTTCTAATTGATTTAAAGTTAAACATGTCGGTAGATATACTTATGGTAGATATTGCATGCTGACCTGGCAAACTTCATTTTACCATTTATTTCCCATATCGTCGTCGTCGTCGTGGGTTCGATTCCCACCTAGGACAAATGTTTGTGTGATGAGCACGGTCATTTGTTCTTTGTCTGGGTGTAATTTATCTATAATATGTATGTATTTAGAAATATATATGTATGTTTATCAGTTGTCTAGTACCCATACCACAAGCTCTGCTTAGTTTGGGACTAGATGGCGTTGTGTGAAAAGTTGTGGAATATTATTGTGGAATATTGTGGAATATTATTATTATCAAAAATATTTTTTAATTAAAACATTTTACCCGTTCTCGAGTTTTAGCATTATTAACGAACAGTGATTGATTAACGAACAGTGATGCCTCGTGGCTATTTTACAACTATAAACGGACTGGTTTCAATGAAATTAGATGCAGCTGATTACCATAGTATTAAAGAAATAAAGGCGGCACGTCGATAAAAAAAAATAGAAAAAAAATAATAATTTTCCTACCTGATCGGTCCTAAATGTCTGAAAATTATGGACATGGTCACATGCAAGTCTGGAACGGGCATACAAACGTTTTGCACTTTAAAGGTTTTTAAATTAAATGGCTGAATGATCACATAAGTATAGGTACCTATATAATTTATTCTTTTTTGTTGTCGGAGGAACACAGAGGTGCCCTATGAAAGTGTTGGCTTCTTCTGAGTCAAACACTAGGGATTGTGGGATTTTCACCATACTCAACCTCTAAGATAATAACGATCACGTAGAAGTGGCCAGGTATACCTAATAGATACCTACATTATGAAGCCAATATTTTTAACATATCTCCAAACGACAAGTACTCAATGTTATTTCCTTGCCACTGGAAGTTACTACCGGTATAATATAAAATTTATGAGCTATAAACCTTAGAACGGTCTAATGTAAGAACCACCCACAAGATTGATTTGAAAAAATGGTTCACAATCAATTAAATGTGTTTTACGGTCCTTTAACGTTTGTGAAAGTCAGCAAAAACTTATATTATGCTCCACACTACTTAGTGGTAAATTTCAAAATGAGAAAATATTTTGTAAAATTCGAAAGGGTTCTCTCGTTACGAATTTTTAGCGTCAAAATACCCTCCAAATTAATGTCAAGCTCCAGTAGCCTTTAAGCAAGATATACACTAAATCAAAGCAATTAACAGGCCTAAGCCATATTTCAAAACGTACCGCAATAAAACCTATAACTTGAGATGGAACGAGAAAATTCAAAGTCTAAGAACACCGTCATTACTTAAACTTTAATGTTACAACGTGGACTTTGCCTGTGAAACATTTCTACATAGAAAGGGGCTCAGAATTTCAATTTTAGGTCAGACCGCCCTCGGAAGGGATTAGACAGGCTCCTCGGAGGCGCTATTACAACTACCCTTCACAAACAACGGATTCGTCCTTTTCTGCAATAAAAGTAAAATATGAGACGACTGCGTGACCTACTTGACGTTTCTGATCTCCTGGTGTTTTGGCCGTCTTAATGCCTGGTGATTTAGAAACGTGGTGTTAACATTTCAAGCTTTAATAGGACTGTTGTTTCGGTAATTATGTTTTGCTAATTAGTTAACTTTGTAACTTTTGTAAAAATAAATACATTTTTTGATGTTTACGTTAGCAAAAACCGTAAGCTGTCATTTTTATCATAATTTAGTGACATCTCTCATCAAACTTTTAATATTAAGGCAACATATTTTTCTCTTATTCTACATGGTATTTCGCTATAAAAACAAGCATCTTATTTCCGTCCCAAGACGTTAAATGTATCTAAACTCGCGACTGACAAAATATTGTCAGCGCTTTGGCTGTCCCAACCAGTGCTCCAACAGATATTTTAAAAATTTCTGAATAGTAAACTGAAAATTCAATTTCCAGTACCATTGCTTTCATAAGCTTGGATACTAAAAGACATTGGAGAGGACTCTAAGTCGTAAAATCGCTACGTTGGTTTTACACGACAAATGTCGACTTTTGGCTTATTTTTTGGAAATGCATTTACTTCGTGTTGGAAGCTTTTAGTGCGCGAAGGAGCAATGGTTTTGAAAATATGTGCATTTGACCGTACCCTTTGAATGGACGTACGATATTTTTGGGTGTTTTCATTTTGTGCTTGAATTTTCGTGGTGTTATATTTGTTAAAGTTACTAGTGAATTTTAACTTTGAGTTTATTTTGTACAGATAATCTTCTTAAAAATATTAAAATTAATACTTTTAAGAACGATTCTTTTTATTTAAAATTTTACAAACGAAAAATGACAGTATTTCTAAGAGATTTTAGACAAAATAACACTATTAGAGAAAACGACGTTCAAAATGTTGCCGGACCTCCCTATTTTAACAGTGTAAGTAGATTCTGTCAATCTCGTGCTTTTTAGACTAATTTAGTAACAAAACATAGTAGCTGTAAAATCTTGCCCACGTATTAAAAGCTAATGCTAAACTTGAGAGCCAAAATCACCACCGCTCACCACCAAAAAATCGTTCAGTCAATGAACCAATATATAGATTCACTTTCCCACTTTATCGAAAAAATAGCATCTCTTTTACAAATGCCCATTTTAGCTCACGTATGTGAAGTTTTTTTTATTTAGGTGGCCAATAGAGCTAGCCCAATTACCGACAAAAAATGCTGTATGCGATCTGATCTCAACTGAGACAAGCCCGAAATATATTGAAATCAATTGTCATAATACATCTTATAATTATATTTTTTGGAATGGAATTTTCAAATAAGCGTAGTAGAACAAAAATTGATTAATTTGCGAACTGCCTTTTTGGTATAGTGGTCACAAACTTCGACTGCTGACCGTGAGGTCTTGAGTTCATTTCCTGGCTCAGGCTAAGAAATATTAGGGTTTTCAGTAATCCCTCTCAAATTAATTAATAATAATAATAAGTTTATTTTCTCTCCACAATATACATAAATTACATTATACAGTTTTACCAAATTATGGTACATAACTTAGGTAAGTAGTTATATTGTGGGAGACTGGTGCCTAAGCTAGGCTTAAGGCATGTGCACAGGACACCAGGATCCCATTCCTTTACATTTTAATATTATATTTATGTGCTAAGCGCGTAGACAATAATAATACGGTATCATACTATAATATACATTTTATATTTTTTATTTATTTTGCTTTATAGCTTAATTATTGCGTCAGGATACCGTTTAATTTCGCTATGACCGTAAAGGAACAAAGAGTGCGCCTATTTAGGAGTATGTACGATATTATATCTCCTTCGTATTTAGCTAGTGCCCGTGATCTGATATTGGTTGGGAATACCACCTATTTATTTAAGTACCTTACGCGTAGATTTCATAATTTATTAGCCTATAGCACTCCTAAATAATGCACCTTTCAACCAATGTAAAAAATAGAATAGATCTCCGAAACTGCTAAAATGATCTAACATTTAAGCAGTTTCGGAGATCACATACAAACTTAGAAACTAATTTTACCTGTTTGTAATATTAGTATAGATTTATTATTATGCATCAATCTTCTCAAGAAAAAAACAAGCAAAAAGAAAACAACTATTTTCTTCTTAAATAAAAATTACGATCACACCGAATTTTTCCTTACATTACTCTCATAGAAACTCTTATTATTATTTACAATCGGTTCACATATTCAGCTCACTTCATCATCACATTTCACATTACAGTTAACACATCTGAGTGGGTGAACTGCCGTTATCCTATATATGCTAAAGAATCGCCGGTATTAAGGAGTAATAGTGCCGATACTGTCGGATCAATATTGTTTTAATTATTTTTAAGTACATTGTAAGTTACATAGGGTGGTGTACAGGTTACTATGTAACCTAGCTAGCACACCAAATCCTCTATTTGAATTTGCAGAAAGAATTTCGATGCAGTAAAGGTTACTCCAAAAATTTTAGACGGCCTCGACGTTTAATCAAAAGAAACCGTAGGCGTAAACAAGTCAGGATATTTATAGTGGCCATCTTCCTACGCCTACGCCTAGCCAGAGAGACAGTAATTGGCCTCGATCCAACTGTGGGTCTTAAACATAAACTTAAGTTTTTGTTAAGTTAGCTTACACGGGAGATTAGTGCAGGATATGCTGCAGATGTAGCTTATTTTTTTAGTTAGCTTGATATAGAAATGCTAGTGGAATTAAGAAATATAATTGAAACAAACTTTATTTATTTATTACCGTAATGTAAACTAAAAACTAATGCCTCCTCCTTTCATCGTGTTCCGTACTGCTGAGGGTCATGACCACCTCCATGGTACCTTACCACATTGCTGTGAACAAAAGAAAATTCTCGCTATCGGTTCCTATTTTTGGTAGCATGCACAGCATCGTGAATATTGTCGGACTCGAGAGCGCGGCGGTGAACCTGGACGGACCAGCGTATCGGACTGCGCCCACGTTGTCTTTTCATCAATTTTTCCGGATTTTCACTGTCAGATTCTCATGATTTTCGCCTTACTTCCTTGCAATGTGGCCGAAATATTCCAGACCAGACTCCACCATCTGTTTTCAGACGATTTTGGATGGTGAAGATTTACTCTTAGTAGTTTAACTGTCGATATGTTTGTTCTGCGCGTTTTTCAGGAAATACGCAGCATTCTTCTCTAACACCACATCTCCAAGGCGTCGTCCAAGGTTTATGCTCGTTCCCCCACAAAACAGGTTTAGTGGCATGCAAAGTTACGAATAAACAGTTCTGGCAAAAAAACATTTTATTTTTTTTATAGTTAAGGAATTATTTGGAAACTACAATTTAAAAAACAACCAATCAGTATTTTTGAATAAAACTAAAACGTTACGTGTGAGACATACGAAGCGAATATTAAAAATGTCAGATTGGAAACTTCCAACTGTCGCCTTTTTCATTTACTAAGTAGACTGACCTCTTCCTGGTAACAAACTTTATTCAAAATTATAAAAATCCAGACAAACACCAATGCACCGACCGATTAAAAGAACAGAACTTATTCACCACTGCCTTTTGAAACTCCAATTCAAATGTTCAAATAGGTAGAGTTGAAGTTGTTCTCCATTAGTCATTTCTTAGAAATTACTTCCAAAGTCCAAGTTAACGATTTATGTGCTGAAATATTTGAAGGCAGCGAAGCGTTGTAACAAGGCACCGCAGATGGGAATAATCTTTATTGAAAGGCGATAAAACTGTGTTTAAATAGTATTAGGTGCTTAGTTTTCTCCGGTATTGTTGTGTAAGTTTGGTGACATCAAAATTAAATAAGCTATGATATTTTTATTTCAATATATTTCCATGATGACGCATGCCCAAGGAGAATTGGGCCTGAATAACCACTTCCTGACCACCACTTTGAATCACCACTTTCTGAAGCCCTGACACAGCCAGAAGGCGTCGCGGTAAACTTCATAGAAGAGGACTAGACGTGCTGGACAAAACCATTTACCAGTAAGTTGTTCACTTTGGCCCTGGGTAAAACAAATTGAAAACCGCTAGGATATCCCTTTGGTCAGCTGCAGGATGATGAACTGTATTAGTAAATTTAAAAGACGTTCTTATATACGAGTTCAACTAACAACTTTTATTAATGAGTAATCAGTTGATTGTACTATGCAAAAAGACTAAGCATTGCCATTCAACGTGGCATTGTTGGGTATACTTATACGGATGTTAGCGATTTGGAGATGTACTTTAAGTGAAAAGTATTCCGTAATTATTTATGTACTTAAAATTTATGTTAATGATTTACACATGAACAGCTTTGCTAGTTATAAAAATACATACTTATAATCGATATATATATGGCAGAGAAATGAGGATATCAGAGATTTCACGAAATCCCTAGGTATACCACGAAATCACGGTAGATGTTGAAAATTATTATTTACGACGTCTTCTTACTAAAAAAAATAGTAATATGATAAAATACTAATATATAATCAGTGATATATCGTTTCACTCAACTAAATCTAGTGAAATGTTGAAATTAATTCTGCCGAAGACTACCATCGTGTTCTCACGAAGTGCCATGAATCCACCGGCGCGGCGTCGAAATGCCTTACGTTCGTTGTTCTACCCGCAATTTCCATACTTTTAAACTATGGACATTTCGAACTTAAAGCACTCCGACGTTAGGTTTTGTTGGGTTCCTTTAAACCTTTAAGGTGGAAATGGAGCCCCGATCGATCTGAATGTAACTCTAATTTTATTCGCTAGCGTCCGCTGTTTTGGCATTTTACTAGATTTGGTTTAGTGAAACGACATATCACTAAACATTTTTAGTAAGAAGACGTAATTAACAAGAGTATTCGACATCTTCCGTGATTTCGTGGTATCCCTAGGGATTTCGTGAAATCCCTGGGTTCGTCCTTTCACTGAGACTTATACATTTATTTTTACGCAAAACAAAGTAAGAATAATGCATTTCCATAAAGTTGCATTTTTCTTCCTTTTTTATAATTTAGTTTCATGATAAAACAATATACCCTAGCGAAAAAGATGCCTATCATTCCAAAGTACTTAAAATCATACGAAATTGTTGTATGAATATGTTTAAAAACTTATTCTTTTTCCTGATAGTCAGGTTGATCGCTTGATATCTCCATGGGTTTTATATACAAAATTATCATGTTTTTCCCACAAATATTGAGTTATTGCCGTGTCCCTGATTTGCGAGAGCATTATCAAGTAATACACACTTCACGATGAAGTCAACAACCCCATAAACTGCCTCTAACCTGCTAATAAAGGACCAATTTGATCCAGAGACGAATTTACGACAGCCAACTTCATATGAAGAAATATAAATCAAAACACTGGCCCAGAAAAACAGAAAGCGCTGAGTGGAAAATTCTTGAAGGGATCAATCTTACTTCTTGGGATCAATACAATAAAATCCATTCACCTAGAAAGAGAAAACAAGGTTAATAAAGTAAAGGTACCTTCAATAATTCGTCACCAATTTCGTTGGAGGCAAAATGCTGAATCAACGTCGACAGCATATGTGGTGATCGTAAAGCGAGCTAGGGGCTCACGTTTACCCTCCCATCGAAGACTGTTAGGGTTGCAAGATCCGGATAGATTTATTGAAACACTTTCGATATTAAAATGGAGTAAATGCCATTAAAGTGTAAATGATAACCGTTAAATTTGTTTGGATCTGTTAAGTTTAGGGTTACTTTTACAATTTGCATGGCAATTTAGAATTACGGCAATTTTAAAGTGAATTATTATTGGTAGTTTGTTTTTATGAAAGTCGTATCATCACCTGCCTAGCTATTTCTTCACTATGTTGGGGCTGGTTCTCAATCTTACCGAATACAGTTGAATACCAGTATTCGACATGGAGCGACTATCATAAGTGTTCAAAAAACCACCGGGAGCCTACGGCTTAGAGTGCTTACGATCGATATATTATGATAGCATTCCATCCGTAGACAGACCTTGCCAAGATTTGCTTTATCTCGAAGGTTGACCTTGCAGATGTTGTTGTGTATCAATTCGCGTTTCGATATGTAACATTACTAACCAAAGTCATGAAGTGTTTTTTTTTTTTAACATTTTGCCTAGTAGATGACTTATTGACAGATAGCGTAAATCATTAGGTAGTATAACTAACTAGCGAATTCTTCGTCTCCTCAGTTGTATCACTCTTGCCAGAGTGGCTGTGTCTATCACGTAGTAAATGCTGCAGTGGCCGCTTACTACTAATATTACTAGCAATTTATTCCTATTAAAACTTAAAGTAAATAAATTGTGGATACATCTATTATAGTTTGAACAAAAACAAGGTTTTAATCTAAGGCGAAAAACACTTATGACTGCTCCAATTTTGCCCCAATTGGCAGCCCTGGAGTAATCGCTCTGGTCACGGCTTCCCCAGTAATTTATCGCTTTTATTGACCGTTAGCGCTGTTAAGTACGGCCCTAGAGTTCTCTCAAACGTTTTCTTACAGTATTAACTTGTTCTAATTTAGTGGTCGAGTTTTAACGTGAATAGGATGTGTAATAAAACATATCGGCTGTTGCCAACTTTCTGAGTAGGTCGCAACTACGAAGAAATAAACTTTTTGGACTTCTTAAAATTGTCGTGATATTCTGTTGATGGAAAGATAACTCATCAATTAGATGGTCAAAATAGTCTATGGAATTATGTATGGCTGGTTCGATAAGGTCATTAAGTACATAGTCTAAGCAGGTAGATAATAATTTAGTTAATTATTGACAGGTTCGATTTTGATCACCGTCTCACCTGTTATTAAAGTGATCGATAATTATAAAGAAATAATAAAAATACATTTAAGTATCACATACTTTTGGCACACGAGGCACACATTACGTTTTTGTGTATTGGACTTAAAATTATGTTTAAACAAACTCTTACAAGCAACTATTTGCACAAACAACAAATACATAGCACACGCATAAACTCTATAACTAGATGGCTAATTCACTTTGGCATGGCTTTTGATTCACGTCACACACAATAAAATTAATTTTGCCTCTGTCATACAATGAGTAAATCATAGTTAATTTTGTATATTTATTAATTGTATATATTTTTTTAACAATAAAAATTAAGACACCATTTTCAACAGCAGAAATGAAATAAAAATACTAAATAAAATTGCAGAACTACTAAAACTATATACATTATTTTTTATACAACGTATAATGGAAACCCCATATCAATCCAAAAGGGCTGAAGACAACACCTGGTATGGAGTCTCTATGCCCAGTTTCAGCACAAAATAAGTGACTCAAAGAATTGATACCAAATTATCGGTTTCATATGTTTCTTGAATATCAATCATAACAAATGTGTCACAGCACTACGAGGGTCAATAACTTTCCACGTCTCTTACCTATAACACGATAATTCTCTTCAATCTTCTTAATTTTAAAAATTTAGTCTCTGGTATCAATGTATTGAAATTTGTAATTAGTTCCACACATGAAGACATTGGATTACCAAACCCTTGTCATATCGTTTGTTATCATCCAAAGAAGCCGTGCACTTGGTATGTATATACCCTTTAAATTACACGTTGTATACATATAGGCAATATTTATGCTCTTATAAGTCTTCATCTTAATTTATTCAAATTGAGAGTGTGGCGTGGTAAGACTGGTACTTATCCCATATTTTTGTTTACTCATCATAATTTAATACTCTGTTTACGAATCATATTTTTGTTTACTCATCATATTTTAATACACTGTTTACGAATCGTTTAGATATCCAATATAAAGTGTGCAACTTAATACATTTAACTAACGGATAGCTTATTTTTATGAGTAGTTAACTGTGTACGATAAATTCTGTATACTGCATTCAAAACTTGTACAAAGTAACAGTATTACTTAAAATTGAGCCTTGTGTCACTACGTATGTTAGTGCATATAAAAGAAGACTGAGTTTAAAATAAAATCACTACTTTAAGTTTTATGCTGAGTAAAAGTAACCTTGTAGTCTTGGTTTACAAGCACGAATCGTAGGTTCAAATACAGGCGGGAAACTTTGTGCAATTTTTATCATTGCTAAAACGGTGAAGTTAAACATCGTGAGGAAACGGTATATTCCAGGACATAAATCCGAAGATATGTTATATCCATCAACCCAAATTGGGCCCACTTGGTTGGGACCAAGAGGGCCCAATTCCGCCAAGTCCGTTCCATCATCGGACTACAAGACAAACGGTGATGCGCCATCGTTACATAGTGGACATCCCACCCATACGCACTAAACGTTTTGGGAATACTTTCATTGTGCGTACGGCTAAGGAGTGGAATTCCCTGCCAGAGTCTGTTTTTCCCGATAGTTATAACCTAGGGGTCTTTAAGTCAAGAATGAATGGGTTACTTTTAGGTAAGCGTGCTCCATCTTCGACCACATCATCACTTACCATCAGGTGAGATGGTGATCAAACGCGAACCTATTATCAATAAAAATTAAAAAAAAAAAACTTCCAGTGAATACCCTCTCACAGAGAAGAGGTCTGTGTTCTAGAAGGAGGAATGTTATAGGAAAATTGTATTGAAGAATTTAGTCGTAGCAATTTACTGTGTATATGTAGCCGTCCTATGTCAGTAGTTAATGCGATAGGGATGTCATAAACACGAGTGTATGTCCGTAGTAAACAAACTCATCTAACTACAAATCAACATCTCCAAGATCAAAGGGTCAAACACTCAAACCCTCTTCTACAATAAACTTCAAGAACAACATCAGACCAAATCGAATCGACATCAAACTTTATCTCACTTTGATACCGAAAGATTTAAGGCATGGACAAATATTTTGTAGATACGTGCGTAGAGATACCGGGTTTTATCACATTGCCGACATGTGTAAGACTAATAAGCCGTGGAAAGTAGCGTAGTACCGGCTTGGAGCCTATAAGTCCGGACGGTCAACCGTCCTTTCCATAGACTACGGAACAGCTGCAGTGGCATCCACTAGAGAAGTGATTACGTTCTCATTATATTTATGTCAATGAATAGGAATAGCTAACTTCTATCTAACATCATGGCTTACCTTAAAGTGAGATGGTGGTCAAACATGAGCCTAAGAACAATATAAAAAACTTGGCCAAGTGCGAGTCAGACTCGCCCATGAAGGGTTCCGAAGTAACTACGCCAAATAACTTTGTTTTTCATAGTGTTTGTATGAATTACAAAGTTATATTTGCGGTTTTATAAAATATGCTGTATCTCAAAAATTGCTGACCCGATCTCGTTCAAAACAATTTTGGTTGAAAGTTTATATTAAGATCTACAGTATATATCTTTTTTTAACATTTCACTCCATTATTATAGAAGTTAGAGGGGGAGGACACACATTTTACCACTTTGGAAGCGTATATCTTTTAAACGATTTACGATTTTAAACGATTTTAATCAAGGTTTCTAAAATTACTTTTTCTGAAAAAGTGATTTTAGAAACCTTGATTTCCTTTTTAAAGACCTGTCTATAAAGACCACACACGCATAGGTTTCATGAAAAAAAAAAATATTTTCAGTTTCAGTTCCATGTATGGGAAGCCCCTTAATTTTATTTATTTTTATAATTATAATTTTTAAAAGGAGTTCACAGAATACACCTACCTACCTAGTTTCACATGTCTAGTCTTAATAGTTTCGGAATAAAATGGCTGTGTCATACGGACGGACGGACAGACAGACATGACGAAACAATAAAGGTTCCGTTTTTTGTCATTTGGCTACGGAACCCTAAAAATGTCTGACTAGCTTTGCCTGCGACTTCATTCGTATGAGTGACTATATGGGTATCACCTTCAAAACTGTTTCCAAATAAATCCTATCCTGTGTGAAAACCGAAATAAAAAGTAGTTTAAAGTGAAATTTCCATTAACCTGTTTAGCCGTTCCAGAGATTTCAGAGAGCCCGGAAAAACAGAAAGATAAACACTTAGACAGACAATATTCAACAAAAGTTTGTTTTCGATTTTGTATTGTTTGCGTTTTTAAGCTCTTGAGAAAAAACAGGTATTTTGTTATTTTATTTATTTATGTATGGATATAAATGAAGTTCCTTTGGAAGCAGTTGAGTCATGACCAGTGATCGGAACAGGTAGAGCTATTTAGGTTCATTGCCCGCAAACATGGATGTTAATATGGATATTCCAAGGGATTCCTACTGATACTACGGGATTTTATTGAATTTCATAATTTTAGTCAATATGTACCTATAAAATAAATAGTTTGTATGGTAATATGTTTTTGTACAACTTCAGAATAAAAATGTTTAATTGATTGTTGATTCTTGAATAAGAAATTGTTACTTAAAAAAATATAGGTGGTTTAATGAATCAACTTTATCCATTTATTATACTATCCTTAATCCCGTCCTTCTTATATTTACCCGCCAGAAAGGAAGTGTAATCTTTCAATAATCCCGAAGGCGAGAATATTTTTTTATGATTTTACTACTTAAAAGTCAAATCCCGGGACTCGGGGAACATCCATGTTATTCTAACCTATGGCAAGTACATAAAACAGCTCTACCTATTCCCATCTATGGTCATGACTGTCTCTGAGACTTGTACATTTAAATTGATTCGGTGCTTATTTCTACCGTTAATTCTGGTGAGTTTTACAATCCCTGTACACAATCCTAATTATACTAAATACTGCGAGTATCAAATAAAAATTGAGCCTAGTGTTTTACTGTTTTCTTATAACGAGTAGAATCATGAGCCGTCAATTTCTTAGAGTAATGAGTGCCGGATTATATTATGATTAAATGAAAACGATCGTCGAAAAGTTGACTTCGACAAGGGTGAACAACATGTTACGTGGTACTTGATTTATTAGTTTGACCATATTTCCACCAAGCAGTAAAACAAATATGGAATCATGGAAAATTTGACATTGCCTAAAAGTGACCACTGAGTTATTTCACATTCCTGTGGTTCGTACTATTTATCGTTGTTCTCTAATGGTTTATTGCAGATCGCCTTTTATCGTAATATATTGCTTACTTTGCTAGTTCCGAAACGAAAGTTTTAGTGCGCGGATGTATTGACCTTTGTGTTGTACGAGCCTTATTGCCTGGCTTTGTATTTTCCGTAAGATTTTTAGACTAAGCAAGCAAAAGAAATAGGTACAAGGTTTTTCAAATTTCCTATTAATGTTTATTTATTTAACAATTGATGTATACATAGATATAAAAGCCATAACTAAAGAAATCAACCAAATCATAAAATATCTGGCGTCGAAAAATTCATACGCAACGCTGTCAACTGGTAATATTCTCAAAAGACTGGTGACACAAGCTAATCCTGTGTTTAAGGCAAAACCCAGCCCTTGGGTCACAAATAGGCACATGAAAAGATTTTTAAATAACTTATGAGCACTCGGTCCCGACGATTCGAGACTTAGAACACAGTATTATTTTCAATTTCTTATTATAAATGATAAACTGAAAGTGACAATCTATTTTGCACACCATAACAGAATTAAATGCTGGACTTTTCAAATAGACTATGACCTCTGAGTTCGTTTCGGTTTTTCTTCTCAGAGTAGTCAGTTAGGAAATACCGGCCTCATCTAGCTAAACTAAACTTAAAACGCAAAAAACATGACATGTAAAAGTGTTATTTATAAACAACTAGCTTTTGACCGCGACTTCGTTCGCATGGGAGGTTATTCCCCGTAAATCCCGATTCTGTGGGAATTCCAGGATTAAAAAAATATTCTATGTCCGTCTCCTGGTTTTAAGCTACCTCCCTACCAATTTTCAGCCAAATTGGTTCAGCCGTTCTTGAGTTAGGTATAAATAGTGTAACTGACACGACTTCCTTATATATATATACATATATATATATATATATATATATATATATATACATATATGTATATATATATATATATATATATATATATATATATATATATATATATATATATATATATATATATATATATGTATATATATAGATTTACAAAATAAATATTTAACACTCTCACCGCCATACGGTCCGCCGGCGGGACGTATATTTTCGAGTAAGGCACGCCAACTAATGTTGCCCTGAGCGAGATCAGCAAGCCGTATGGGCCGCCGGCGCCCCGCACCTTTAGCGCTAAAATCTAACAAAATTTACGTTATTACTTAAATAATAAAGGCTAGATACTACAAAATTAATATGAAATTTGAGGTCGTAGCCCGCCAGCCACCCGTACGGCCTGCTCAACTTATTATAGTAGATTTTTTACCGCGGCTTGTACAGGTAGGTAGACATAGTTGCGGCCGGCAGCCCGCACGGACTGCTGCACAGAAAAATCCTATATACGGGTGGCGGTGAGAGTGTTAATTTCATTTCATTTCATAACAACTAATATGGTTGTAACTATAGGCAGTCATTATCTGCTTAGTCTTTTCCCAATTATTTTTTTTTATTGAAAATAGGTTCGCGTTTGACCACTATCTCAACTGATGGTAAGTGATGATGTGATCGAAGATGGAGCACGCTTATCTAAAAGTAACCTATTCCCTCTGTACTTAAAGACACCTGTTGTTGTTGCTGAAGTTGAGTTCGGTTTCCAGTCTAACTGGATAGTTATATTTATTTATTTAAACTTTATGTACAATAGTGGTACATGGGCGCACTTAATGCAACAAAGCATTCTCTACAGTCAACCTTTGGGTTAAAAAGACCACAATGTGGCAGGTGTAACAAGTAAAATAAATGTCATTATCGAAATAATATATGTATAAATATTCATATATATTGATATTATACTAATACTAATAATAATAAATAAAATACATATATATGTTACAATAATAGACTAATAAATATGGTGCTTCATAATAATCTTTCTGACTAAGAGAACTCACAATAATTATATTTATTGCGAAAACCAAACTAAGAATGACAGGCTTTTAAGTAGTGGTTTCTCATTTTACGCTTAAAAGAGAATTTAGACTCGGCCTTCTTGATGTCAAGAGCTAGCATATTCCAGAGTTTAATGGTAGAAATAGTATAGGAATTAGCCATGAACCCAGTTCGGTGAGAAGGAATGTGAAAAAGTAAGTTTTGGATGCGCGAAGGTTAAGGCTGTGAGAAATGCCTAACATTTTAAAATTTAATCGCTAAAAGCGATATTTTACAGACAACTTTTTGATGGATTTGACGTAGTCTATGGTGTACTATCGTGTCCATGACAGTTATGATGTTAATTTAGTAAAAACTTTTACACGTGATACAATTTACGTTGTTCATTAAAATGGATTAGGTGCCTATGCGACCTTGCGAGGGTGACACAGAGGTTACAGTCTTTTGAGATAAAAGATAAACATAGGTCAGCTCATGAAAGGAGTATTCAGATAAGTGGGCTATTTTAGTTATTATTTTCTACTTTTATAGTGTTACTAGTGACCCTGCTCGGCTTTGCATGGTGTTATTCTGGTAATTCAAACAAAACCTTAATAAATTAGGTATAGATTGAAAACTTTTTCGTGAATCACTCTGTCCGTTGATAAAAACCGCACAATTTTTTTTTAGTAGTATTTGATTTACTTTCGAACTAAATCCAGATAGATGCGGCGGAAGACTTTGTTTAATAATGTGTAAGGACATGCAATCATTATTTAAATGTCATCGTCAAATGATCAAAAATAAATATTAAAATAATTATTTAATTAATAATTAGTTAATGAATTAATAATATTCTAAACTTGAAGACGGTGATTAACGATGGACGATGGTTCTTATAGACGAAATTTTTTTTGTAAAATATACACCGAAAGTGACACCGAAAGTGAAATACCGAAACTAACTTAAAGTATTTCTGAAGTCCAAACCATCTGTACTGATCAAATTATACGAGAATAATGTAGGTTACCCAATGTCTGAGGTGCTCTATTTAGGAAAGAAATACACAGATTTATGTGCTAACTTTGGTTAACTATCAAATCTCCAGAGCCTTGAACATCGACGACGAGTTGCAAGTCTATCGGTTTTCTATCGGTTACATTTCGGGGAGTGTGCGATGGAATTACACAATCTAATTCCGCCAAGCCTTTTCCATCATCGGACTACAAGACAAATGGCGATGCGCTATCGTTTCATGGTGGACATCCCACCTATACGCACGAAACGTTTTGGGAATACTTTCATTGTGCGTACGGCTAAGGAGTGGAATTCCCTGCCGGAGTCTGTTTCCTGATCGCTGTAACCTGGGGGTCTTTAAGTCAAGAGTAAATAGGTTACTTCTAGGCAAGCGTGCTCCATCTTCGAACACATCATCACTTACCATCAGGTGTGATGGTGGTCAAACGCGAGCCTATTATCAATAAAAAAAACACGACAATACGACGAACTATACTTTAACTATCGTTCGTCCACCTGCGTCTTCGTTCACGTGGGAATTCCCTATTGAGCTTACTTTTAATCTCGGAATTCTAACGCGGAAGACCCATACGTTACGTTATAAACTACTCTTCACCTTAGAGTGATAGACCTCCTTGGATTAAGATCGGTTAAGCCGTTTCAGGGGTTTGGTAGCCCGAACAAACAGAAAAACAAACAAATGTATCGTATAAATATTTATAGGCACTTGAAAAACACAGTTATTTTGAAATAACAGAAAGAATTTCTATTTTAGTTTTATTAATGTATATATTTATATATAGAATAGATAATACATGAAAATGAGTAATAATAGATAACAGTTCTAACCCAAGTCTAACACCAATGCATATGCAACTGACAAACTGATAAATGATTGATAATTTGTGTTTCAGCACTTTATCTGTAGGATCTAGTAATAATAATAGCAAGCACATTTGGGAAGGCCGCATTAAATACAAACTACAAGACAATGTCATGATATATATTTGTAAATCCCAAATAGAACACTTCATTAATTGCACAGATACCTAGACTTAGTTAATTAAGTTAGCTTATACGAGACAGTTAGAAGCGCTATTTCCAACGTTCCTAGCTAATCCATTTACTAGAAAGAACATTGTTATACCTGGGGCAGAGATCAGAGATTCAATCGTAGTTAAGGAGATCCCTAAATGCATTTGGTCAGTGCAATAAGCAAGAAGGATCTGATTGGTTTAACTAAGTACAAAGTTCAGAGAATCCATCTTACCTGTGTACTGCTATTTTATTTTTTCTTGCTTGCTTGCTAGAATATTCAATTTTGAATAATAGAAGGTTCAAGTACGTTTTGCTTAAAAAGTTCAAGAGAAATCTAACTCTCAGAGAAAGAGGGTTTTACGATATTTTTGTTTACACTTGGTAGTAATTTTACCATGACTTTGCGGTTTGCAATAACTAAAGTGGCCTCATAATCAAATTTTAGCGTCAGTTTACATTTATGTTTTGATATGGGTGTAATAATTGTCTTAGTAATAGTGGAAAGTGGGATCTGTATTATAATATGTAAATGCTAACCTTTTAATTAAAATGTTTCTCCATAAAATTGCTAGTAATGCTAATTGTTATTGGTGGGAAAATCATCATATGACTCCTCCCGCCGAGGGTGGAGCGGAAGAGAGTGTCAGACTTCTACTGACTAAAAACCCACCCTGCTCCTTCTGTTAACGTTGCATTCCGGGGCGGCGGTGTTTCGTTAGAACAATTCCCGCAACTCCGTAAGGCAATAGCCCTATCGGGCCCCGTCAATGCCGCTGACTGCTCTTTGAGACGCGTGCGGAACACGACGCGCCACCGACCCGTGTCTGGGCATTACCGGACGGTGAGCTACCCCTGCTCGTCGTCCGCAGACCCGTGTCTACGGTGGCCGGAGTTCAGCTCGTGATCCTCGACACCCGGGGCGTCTCCCGCGGCGGCAGGGGCGTGAGGAAGATAACTGTCTCTCCTCTCCCTCACGCGTTCAGCTTCCTCCTTCGCTAGCATGACTGCTTCGCAGAAGGAGGCGACTACATCCCATTCCCTCTCGCTCCGTACCATGGTCTGAACCAGGGCCAGGCGCGAGAGGTCACAGCCGCCGATCGCCTCGACGAGGATACGGCGGTGCTCCGCCCAAGCAGGGCACACCTCGACCGTGTGCTCCACTGTGTCCTCCGAGTGGTCCTCACAGTGACGGCACCCGGGCGTATCCTCCCGCTTTATCCGAAACAGGTACCTCACGAAAAAATCATGTCCGGTTAGTACCTGCGTCAGGCGGAAGGTGAGGACGCTGTGGCGTCTCTCAAGCCACTTCTTAAAGAGGGGACCTATCGACGCAATTGCAGCGTGCCCAGCGCTGTGCGTGGCTAAGCACCTCCGCGCGCAAATTTGTGTAAACGCGCGAGGCCTACCGCCTCCAGATCCCACGGTAGTAATCCGGCAAGGTGGCTCGCCGCCTCACCGGAGATCGTGCGGTATCCCCAAATTATTCGAACCGGCTGTCGAGGATTCCTTCAGTTACCCTAGCTATCGTAAAACATTCCCCCGAGACGTGGACAGTATTCCAATGCTTCACAACAGGAAATATACCCTATCCAGTATGGTGCTTAGAAGGCTGCTGGTGCTGCCCCTGACACGATGCATCTGGGCGGCAGTTATTTTAAGCACTAATTGCTCTGAAGCAGTCCGTGTTGACCTCGCCAAACATACCACACATACAGACAGACTACCAGACTGTATACCTTTCGTAGCCTCAAGGATAGTCCAATTACGCATTTACACAAAAAAGGTCAGATATTCACAAAAGGATCTTATCTAAGTAACGTTTTAGAAGTTCAAAAGGGACGACGCATTTTAAATCTATTGCTAAAAATTATACATGGAATTATTCATTTATAAAGGCCGGACGAATGAAATACTCAATTTTTTTTTTCGGTCCCAAAGGGAATCGCTTTTCATCTTTCTTTCTTATCTTTTAAATAATTAAAATTGGAGCGGCCGACTTTGTGTATTGGTGTTATACGATTCAGGGTGTAATCACTGGCTTTTATATGATTTTATTTGAATGTGAATGCTATATATCAGCGATAAGACCGCCGTTGTAACTGTAGCATACGTATGCTACGTATGCTACCATATAACCATATCATAACCATATTTTGCAATATTGTAAATCAAGTGTGTGTTTAAGCTATTGGTGTACATATTGTACACCAATGGTTTAAACAATTATGTAGCATGTACCAATATTTAACAATACTAAAAAAATATGTAGGTAGATACAGTACACTCGTGACCTTTTCAGAAAGGTTGTATGAATGAATGACGCATTTGAAAGACATACGGCATAAACAAAAAAAATATAAAGACATAAAACGCTTAAAATATTTATGAAGTCATAAGACCCACCATTAAAAGAAAATGCGTAACATTGATAATACATTTTCCTACTAAACACAGAAGAGAACAAAACCCATTATCCGAAAAAAACTTCACACAGGCCAATTACAACTTTACGAAAAAAAAAGCATTTGACATAAACGAAAGTTATTCGAAAAACATCACATGGTTCAAACGAGCTGTGAAAAAACGGGTCGTGTTTGAAGTACCCGCGAAGTAGTGGGGTGGGGGGGAGGGCGGCTCATCACATAACTTTGTAAGATTTCGCGAAAGCACTTCTTTGTAAGTAGCTGCTTTTGTCATTCGCCGTCGCTTAGTTCCGAACTATCGTTGAGCACGAATACACTTATTTTTGTTTTATATATACGTTAAGGAATCTTTTGTTGGTGTAGAATGAGTCAGCTTTAGTTCTGATCTAGTTTGTAATTACGTTGCCTTAGGTCTAAAGATTTTTAAGCGCTACTTAAGAAAGAAGAATAAAGGTAAACATTTGTAGAGGATTTATGGCATTTATTGATGTAAGGCTTATGTCAGTAATAAAGTGATGTCCTTTGATGATGTAAATACTGCGTGTATGAAAAAAATATGAACGTAAACGATAGCTTAGGAATATGTAAGGGTCTTGTTAAGTTTTTGCTCACACCCTATAGACCAAGACGTTATGAGTATTTAAAAATTATATTATGCGCTATGATGCCTTGTTATTGTTAAACGTAAGGCTTAGCTGTGGCTAGGATAACCTTGTAAGGTAAACTAAACCACTTAGTGTTAGCACATTGAATGGATCCCACACCTATTCATGTGGAGTTCAAACAGTTAGGGCGTAATACCTTATTCATAACATTCAGCATGAATACTATCTCGATCAATATGGATCCGCATTGTGTTTACGAAAATAAGCTTGTTTTTCTGCTACCAATGTCAAAGATCTTCTCATTTTATTAGTTTCTTTGAAGCATACTTTATAGTTAACGCTATTCATAGCTTCTTTACCACGTCCAATATTTTCAACTTCTGCAACAAAAACACCAATGTAATTTACACAGCAGTGGAAGTCACACAAACATTACTTTTCCCAGCTCTTACTTGACATGCAAAATTATACCCTTGTTCCGCAGTGGACATTGTAGCTTATTTCATGTTGGCTCCTAAAACTGTGTTAATATTTCACGCTACCAAATCATGCCAGCTTTTAAATTGCGTCGCAAACTGATGGAAAGAACCTACAAATGCAAACCGGCAAAGGCTATTTTTTTTTAAATTGATAATTTCGTATTGACCAACATCTTACCTAATCGTAAGCAGTGATGTGTTCGAAGAAGCACGCTTACCTACAAATAATTACAGACAAGTTTATATATATATATACTTTTACACGTCATATTTTTCTGTGTGTTAAGTTTGGCTAGATGAGGCCAGTGTTTCCTCTAACCTTTACCCAGTTTACTAACAAAGACATAAGTAAAATTGTTCCAACACTGAGATACGTTACTTGAATTAATAAATGAATTATTATTATTATAACTCATTGATATTATTGTTAAATGAATTAGCTAGATAAAGGTTAAATGTATAAAGCAACTGATCCTAAAATAACATTGATTAAAAATCAATAAGCTCGTTTACAAAAACTCTGTAACATCAATACGGTTACTAAATGTTCATAACAAAAGTTCTATTTTATGTAAATTGAATTGGTAGATATTTCTTGAATTAGAATGGATTAACCATTCCAATTCAAGAAATATCTACCAAAAACAAGAAATAGTGATATTGAAAATCATGACAATATGCGGCATTACACCGAATCCAAAAATGGTTTTACTACAATAAATAATATAATATTTTATATTATTATATTATTATCTTCATCCATCTTCAGCCAATCTGTCAAGAATGAGTTCAGATTGTCACACTACACCATTCTTAGGGTGCTTCTTACCTACCCACCACCACCCACCTTCTTCTTAGATACCCACTGCGTGACAATATTGGCCTATCTGTCTTTGCGCATTTTGAACATGTGCCCCGTCCAACCACCCTTCAGTAGTGTCCACCACATGTAGACTTCTCAATAATATCGGCGATCCCTATCATGGAGTGAATGAGTTATTGATTCGGTTGTTCCGTTTAATATTTAGGATGCTACGCTACTTTATTGTTTTAGGATAGAAAATATTTAGGAATATTACCTACATGATTTTCAATTAGTTATACCGATATCTATGTTGTTTTTCTTAGAACGTATTATTACACAATACCTGTTAAAGCAATGATAGATTAATTTAGGTAGAATTTTGTTCTGTTCTTCTAATTGGTTCGTGTAAATTGTGTATCGTATTAACGATGGTAGAGTTATCTCTGGAACTTTGAATGGTATTGAGTTAAAAATAAACAAAATCAATAGGATTAGAATAACATTGAGCAATCATATTATTAAAGCGTTAAATTTTTTTAGAGACAGAGGCTAAGGATATACAAGAAAACATGAAACTTCCGACACCCAAACTGAGGCAAATTTTGAATCTCAGATATTAGCATACCTTCGTAGCTAGATTGTTTTTTGTATGAAAAGAAAGGAAAAAGGTTATGTGGGTAGAATTCACCGCGGGGTTTATACCATCAAACCTCTCGATCACAAGTCCGACGCCTTAACCATTAAATACAAAAATGTTAAAAGTAATGAATAATCAATCAAGAGAGTAGAGTTAGTTGGTATAGAAGCTTTTCACAAAGTTTCATTGATGCATTAATGTGTTCCAGCATCTGACACCGGGCACGCCGCAATTGCGGCGGTAAGACCCCTCTTTGAGGAGTGGCTAGATCGGCGTCACGGCGTCCTGACCTACCGCATGACACAGGTCCTCACCGGACACGGAAGTTTCGGGAGGTACCTGTGTCTGATGGGGAAGGAAAAAACGCCTGGGTGTCACCACTGCGAGGGCCGCCCTGAGGACACAGTAGAGCATACGGTGCAAGACTGCCCCGCTTGGGCAGAGCAACGACGTGTCCTCACGGCGGTGATAGGCGGAGACCTCTCGCGCCTGGCATTGGTCGAGGCCATGCTGCGGGGCGAGAGGGAGTGGGAAGCGGTCGCCTCCTTCTGCGAAGCAGTCATGCTTTCGAAGGAGGAGGCGGGCCGCGTGACGGAGAGGATGGCGTCCTCCCTCCAGCCCAGCCGCAGTGGTAGACGCCCACGGCGTCGGACGTCGGCCGACGATCTCCGCTGTCCATGAGACCATGGACCATGTCCGGTTCGACGGCGCGTTGTGTTCCACGCGCGCCTCAAAGAGCGTTAGCAATATGACGAGGCCCCCCCGTAGAGAACCAAAGCCTGCCGGGGTCGTGGGACTTATCCCATTACCGTGACCCCGGAACGTAAAGGGTTATTGAAGGAACACCGTGGATTTTAGTCAGTAAAAGTCTGACAGTCCCTCCCGCCCTGCCCGGGGTGGGAGGATTTATTTGATAATTTTACCACGATAAAAAAAAGCATATCTGACACCCACTTACCGCTTGTACTAAAGCAAAGATCATCCTAAAACATTCTCACTCTGAGACACCGGCCTCTCCTCCATGAGAGGGACTGGGCCGCAAGCAGTTGGTAGATGTCTTATGTATCCCATAAAAATCAATACTTGTCAAAAACCCAAATCTCGCAACTTAGTTGTTCTACCGTAAAAAGTTGTGAGATCCATGTAATACCAAGTCGGTTATTAATTTATTCAGTCCCTACTTAAGGGACCTTCTGTCTTAAGTTGTTACGTAATTATCTAACCTAACGACATCTTATAGTGACCATATCAATATTAAAAATCTTTACCGTTTTAAATAAATAGATTGACTCGGTCATCGCATGAAAACACAATATATCTCACAAGTAATACATATATAAATTAAATTGTTTATTGCGATTGCCAAGTCAATCTATTTATTTAAAACGGTAAAGATTTTTAATATTGATATGGTCACTATAAGATGTCGTTAGGTTAGATAATTATGTAACAACTTGAGACAGAAGGTCCCTTAAGTAGGGACTGAATAAATTAATAACCGACTTGGTATTACATGGATCTCACAACTTTTTACGGTAGAACAACTATGTTGCGAGACTTGGGTTTTTGACAAGTATTGTTTTTTATGGGATCTCATTGCTTTTTGTAGAAAGTCCTACTTTTTTCCTTTCCGGTACCTTCTACTTCTTGTATACCAACAACGAGTTTTCTTAAAGCCCTCTCTCTGTCTTATGAGCTTTTCTTATTTTTGTAGGTAGCCTTCCTTTTTTAGTTTCCGGTACTACTTCTTAAACTTCAGCTAAAGGTTTTTTCAAAGCCCGCTCCCTGTCTCTATGGGTTTTTTTCGGAGGCTTTGATACGCACATATGGATACGCACGTACGTCTTTTGCATTAGTCAGTAATAATTAATGCCGCACTCGTCAAACGTCTCGGTTAAAGTTAATCCATAAGTAAGTAATTATACAATTTCGGGCAATTTACTCTACTTAATACTCCCCAATGCTCTTAATACTTCTTGCTTTTTTATTCCGTTGACCATTTAACAAGTTACCTTTGAGCATAATTATTATATCTAGGTACCTATCTACACTGGAAGACACGGTGGAGCATATGGTCGAGGTGTGCCCTGCATGGGTGGAGCACCGTCGTATCCTCATAGAGGCGATCGGCGGCGGCGACTTCTCGCGCCCTGCTCTGGTTTAGACCATGGTGCGAAGCGAGAGGGAATGGGATGCAGTCACCTCCTGCTGCGAAGCAGTCATGCTAGCGAAGGAGGAGGCTGAACGCGTGAGGGAGAGACAGTTATCTTCCTCACGCCCCAGCCGCCGCGTGAGACGCCCCGGGTGTCGAGGATCACGAGCTGAACTCCGGCCACCGTAGACACGGGTCTGCGGACGACGAGCAGGGGTAGCTCACCGTCCGGTAAGGCCCAGACACGGGTCGGTGGCGCGTCGTGTTCCGAGGCCTAACGTGCGAGGGAGAGGCAACTCTCTTCCTCGCGCCCCAGCCGCCGGGGGAGACGCCCCGGGCGTCGTGGATCGCGAGTCGATTTCGGGCCACCGTAGGCGCGGGCCTGCGGATGGCGAGCAGGGGTCGCTCACCGTCCGGTAAGGACCAGGCCCGGGTCGGCGGCGCGTTGTGTTCCACGCGCGCCTCAAAAATCTGTTAATACCAGTGACGGGGCCTCATAGGGCCATTGCCTGTCGGGGTTTATGGGAAAGTTCCATCAAGATACCGCGGCCCCGGATCTTTAGGGCTTACGAAGGAATAGGGTGGGTTTTTAGTCAGTAGAATTCTGATACACCCGAGCGGAAGAAGTCATTCGAAGATATTTTCCGCCAAAAAAAAAAAAGTACCCATCTACATCTATTATTTCATTATATTATACAGGTACACTGATTAATTAACTGCAAATGTAACTTTGTAATCCTATATATTTATATGAGATCACAAAGTTATTTATGTAGTTGATGTATCTAGAAAACTAGAACGAAATTGAAAAATATTATAGTTTTTCCTTGATTCATATACTAAACACTAATTGTATTCTAAATTTGAAGCTTCTATGTCTGCTAGAAGTGCTTTAGACTTTTGATGATCGGTCAGTCAGTGAGTGACAAAATTTACAAAATTAAGGAACTTTGAATTGTTATAATTCTTAAACTACTGGTTCAAATTGAATGAAATTTGAAGTATACCGTGTTTATACAATGCCTGTTTGGTTACTGAAAATTCAGGCTTCTACTTTTATCCGCAACGAAGTTATAGGGGGTCGAAAATGGCCTGAGTTGCTTCGAGAAAAGAATGGTACGGCCGTGCCGCTTTTTTGCTCGACTTGGCGGGGGCACTGCCGTGCCCCCAGATTCAGATTTTTAGTCTTAGAACATGGGTTTTTTGTCAATAGAAGTCTGGCACTACTTTCCGTTCCACCCCGAGCGGAAGGAGTCATTTGATGATTCCCCTCCCCCCAAAAGGAAACTAGGTGACATCTATGTCCAGTGACAAATATTTCATATAGATCAACATGGGCACTCATAGTGGACAGAGGTTAGGGCAAATAGCTAGTCCACAGAAGATAGTAATTATTTAATAATCAAATGCAGTGAACTCACCAATGGATTAGCTTTTAACGATATCTAATTTTGAAATTGAATACATTATTTCGTATCAGTCTCTAGCAGATTGTTAATGTGAAAATTAATTACAATTGGTTGGCTTTTGTTTTGTCACATAGGGCGATACTGTTACATATAAGTTGCTGTTTAGGTTTCAATATTTCTATAACGCTTATGTAAACAATGTTTTTTTTTATTGATAATAGGCTCGCGTTTGACCACCATCTCACCTGATGGTAAGTGATGATGTGGTCGAAGATGGAGCACGCTTGCCTAGAAGTAGCTTATTCACTCTTGACTTAAAGACTCCCAGGTTACAGTGATCAGGAAACAAAGACTCCGGCAAGGAATTCCACTCCTTAGCCGTACGCACAATGAAAGTATTCCCAAAACGTTTTGTGCGTATGGGTGGGATGACCACCATGTAAAGATGGCGCGTCGCCATTTGTCTTGTAGTCCGATGATGGAACGAGCTTGGCGGAATTAGCTTGTGTAATTCCATCGCACACTCCCCGAAATGTAACCGATAGAAAACTGGTAGACTTGCAACTCGTCGTCGATGATCAAGGCTCTGGAGCTTTGATTCGACCAGTGAATCGTTGCCAATGAGTCTCTTGGCCCTTTTCTCGATAGACTCAAGCGCGTCCAGTTGGTATTTGGCAGATCTATCCCAAAGATGAGAGCAGTACTCCATACACGACCGAACCTGGGCTTGATAGAGATTGAGCATCTGTTCCGGTGTGAAGTACCGTCTCACGTTTGCTAGGATTCCCAACTTTTTTGCTGCTAGCTGAGCCTTAGCCTCGATAAATGGACCAAAATAGTTAGGTATTATTTAAAAAAAAAATACTTTGTGTACGTCATCAATAGTTAAACCCGACACATTTTTTTTAAATTAAGGGAAATATCAATTGGTATCAGCAACTTAAATATATGCGGGTAATTTACGTATACTGTATTTTGTGCTTAAAATTTTGATTACCACAATTATTTTTACTATTATTTTGTTACTGATCTTCTAGAAGAAATTTCTTATATAACAAGTAGCACGTTTGGGCTTTTTTTCTGTTTTTGTTCTTTACTTTTTTTAAGGAAGACACTTATATAAATAAACAGACAAAACCGTCTTTAATTGATATTTTTAATAAACGGTCTGTTTGCAGGTGAAATGCAAAAAAGCCTTACCAACTACAAGTTTGGTTAAAAAACCCTACTGATCACTTAGTTGTACACAACATAAAGTCCAAGATCGTAAAGATAAATTCCATCTTATCCATCGAGGAGTTTTATACTGCCATCAGCCCCGTATTTTATGTGCTGCCATCTACCCTCGAATTCCTGAACCTCTTGTTACGTCATCGAGAAATTTGTGAAGTTTTCTTTGTATACGGATTAGGGAAAGATAATTAACCCCGAGAAATTAGAAAGTGGATTGGGAGATGAAAAATTTTATCTATTTTTTCTACATCGTTATTTAGTAAATTGGAGGAGCCAAGGAATATATTGAGAAATCGGACAAGATTGAGAAATCTAGTGATTAAAGATAATAAAAAAAACTTTTATAACTATCTATCATGTATTTTTATATCTGTACTCTTTTGGCTAAAAGTATAGTGATGTATATAGCCATATATACAAAAAAAAAAAAAAAAACTTTTATATTTTAACATTTTCTGTTGTAAATTAATTTATGATTAGTAAATACTGTATTCTAGAATTAGATAATTTTAATTTGGAACCTGCTGACCAATATTTAAACTAAACAATTTTTTGTATTTTTTTTCACGTTTTATGCCAGTGTTTCTTTAAAATAACAAAACATAATACATCTGGCGAACCACATTTTCTGTTATACATATTTAAGCAATCTAAATATTGACCTATATTGATACAAAACCTGATACATCAAAATTGACTGAACCGAACCCACCAAACAAGACCTTTTCAACCCCATTTCATTAACAAGTACGTCCTACCAAATACTGAGAATCCCATATTTAAAGCAGATCAAGTTTGCTGGCCAATTTCAAAAAGATATCCAGGTTAACTATACCCGTTTCTCCATACATAGTGGTGAAATTTACAGGTCTCACTGCTGGTCGTTTACAAAAACTGGGCAGTGTAATATATAGGTCAAATATATTTCCTGTTATAAGTCAGTAGAGCGTTTTGCTGAATCGCTTCACTAAGCTTGGGACTGATTTATGTTGGGCATTGGTCGAAAATAGCTATGTGGATTTCTGTTTATCCTAACTTTGTAGATTTGTATGTAATTCCTTTATCAGATCAGCAGTATTTTCTCGTAACTAAGACTGCTTGATTTCTATATTTTCGAGCATAAGCTTTAGGTTTAAAAATCTTTATTGACAAAAAAGAAAAGAATTTCCAATAAATGAATACATGATTATCATTTTGTTACATCAAGTTTGTCACTACACCGATAAGCTTCACTTTGCATATATTGAGGTAATTTATTCTTACATGCAATTGAATGCATATAGCCACTTTATACAAGAGGATATTTGTTATACAACTGTGCTCTTTCATATATTAAATTTGTCTAGTCTAACTAACTTTTTGTTCTGACTACTGACTACAAACTCAGACTATTCTTTCAATTGCCCTTACGTTTCCGGGCCGTGTTATCTCGTTAAGTCCGCAACTCAGGCAGGCAATGATCCTGTCGGGCACCGTCAATGTTGCTGAAGAGCAGTCAGCGGTGCTTTGAGAGGTGCGTGGAACACGACGCACCGCCGTCGACCCTACAAGTGCTACCTTAAGTTACTTGTTTCACATTAGAAAATGACTATGTATGTATACTTTTTCGTTTCGAGCGTTTAAAGCTTTGCACCAAAAACGTTTGCAGTGACCTCAAAATCATGATTGTTTAACTGTATTCCGTCACAAACCAGGTGCTAATTTACATTTGTCCCCACGGCTTCCCTTTTAGCTGCACGGTCCCAAAGCGATAGTTGGCAGTCAAATATCCTGCCACATATTAATGGTAATGATCACTAATAATGTAATGAACGGTACATGTTAGCGCCGAATTGGCCCGATACTACCAATGCGGTGAATTATACTAACATTTGGCAATTTTGTACCGTTAATTATTTAGTATTAAATTTTCGAATCCGGCATGCGAACTTTGCCTGTAATACTCAAGTTATTAGGTTCGGAATTGAGTGCGAAGTGCGGCAGGAATTATATAATAATAACAGCTTGACTGCATTTTGTTCTGTTATAATTTGTAGAACGACACTTTTATTGCGTTTTCTGATAACATATTAGGTGTTTATTGTTTGGAAGTATTTGGTATTAATCTAAGTTAAGAAAGTAATTGACTGTTTGCATCGGTTTAATTTCACCATTGTTATTTGCAACACGCGTAAAAATATTATTTTCTACATCCTCAGTAACTGTTACTACTGTTTTAAAAGACCCATTGCGAGGTCCTTCGTGGCTGGTAGATTAGTTATTGTTAATTTTATTAGGACACAGGTGGAAGTCGTTTGCCGTCTTCCTAATGTCTTAAATCCCTTAGTCGGGTCTAACGACACTCATGGGAACTAATGGAGTGGTCTTTGTAGCCCTGTGCTATATATACCCTTTAATAGTCGTGTGCTCTTGTTCTAATTTAATGGATATAATTAACCATAGGACAAATAGGTCTAAGCCATTTTAGATGTGTAATGAAGGTAAGCAAAATTATAGTTAGAGTGAAAATACCAAAGAACACAATGATTTGGTTGCTGTAAAGTTGAATGTAATAGAAATTATTTAAGTTCTTTATAATGGTGGTGGAAATTTAATTTTTACCGTGAAACCCCAAACTAAAGTAGATCCTTAGATTTAAGTTACAAAGTGAGTGCTATCAACTAATCGTTTGCAGTATTATATTGAGAGTCTGAGGAATTTTGGCAGACTAAAAAAATGGGACACATAGGGAAATAGGCCTACTCGATTTTTTTTCTTACAAAACCATATAACAGAAGAAGCTTAAAATATGAATAATATTTTTTTTTGCTTATGTAGGTAAATAAGTTTAACATTATTTCATTTGGAATTAAAAATTGATATACTCTCGTATTGCACAATATGAATAATAAAATACAGGGATAACAAAATAAAAGCATATAGTTACTCTCTTTATTGAAGAAAACAAATGATTGAATAAAGGGAGATTGAAGATTGCTAGTTTTGTGAATTCCACCCACATTGCCAGTTTACTTTTTTTAGAAAAAAAATGGTTTCATTTTTATTTCAATCAAAACTCAAAATATTCTATTCTTATTATTTCATATGGTACACTTTTGTGATTCTGCTAGACTACCCTCGATGTAAATAATCATATTATTATTATTATTTATTTCTTATAATGTACAACGATGTCCCACAAAACTGAATAGACAGTTTGACTGTGGGATCATATTATAATATATTTTTTTTACTTTTTAAATTTAATAATCTTAATAACACAATAATAACATTAAGGTAGGATGCCAAGTAAGTAGTTTTTAATTTAGACTTAAATAATAATAAATTTATTTCACCAATATGAATACAATATTAACCTTTAACTACCGACCTATACGTCTCACAGACGTAATAACTTTTAATTTTGAAATATTTCTAAAATCACGCCACCTTCAGTGTCGCCCTTCCCGCTACCTTCCTCCCTTCACGTCACAAGCTATCAGTCGACGCTGCGCCTGCGGGGAGTGCACACTTCTCCGTATTGTAGCGATCGACGTCTAACAGACGTAAGTACGGTGTTTATGTACTAAATTTCATACGTCTCTTGGTCATCACCTCGGTATTCATGTGTGGTAGCTTATAGTGTCTGATTGACGTCACATCGGCTTTAAAATTATACTTTTAATTGCAAAATGCCTAAAAGGAGAAACATCACGTCTAGTGAGTGGAAAAAAACCTGCAAATGATGACGGTTCAGTTTCCGAGAAGCCTTCGAAACTGCAAAAACAGAATAGGCGTTTAGAAGATAAAGAGATATGTGAAAATCTCATAAACGAGAGTGACGACAACTGTAATGATTTTGACGACAATGTAGGTGATCCTGATTTTATTTTGGAGAGTAATCACAACACGGAATCCAAACAATCCGGTGAGGATGATGTTGAGGAAGTTTACCATTGAAAAAACAACCATAATCACGACAATGAAGAATAAGAAAGAGAAGTACGAGCTTATGGAAGCCAAGACATTACAGAACAGATCGAAGAAAAGATAATGGTCAGAGAGGAACAGCATGGCGCAGCAGAGACTAGAATTGAAGAGATCGGAGAGGAGCAGTATAGCGAAGTAGAGACGCGAAATGACCAGGGTAGTGAAGATCTTAGAACAGACCAGGAGCCAAATGAAGAATCAACAGGAGAGCTGCCGCGCTACTTTTACGGGAAGAATAGGTACAAATGGGCATCGGCGGAACCATCCTGAACAAGTCGAGTACGCGCGCACAACATTGTCAATGCACCATCTCAAGTAAGACCGATTGAATTCGAATCTTTCACGGAATTATGGAAACTGATGTTTAGTGATCACATGATTGAAATGATAGTAACTTATACAAACAAGAAACTAAATAGCTATAGGGCTAAGTATAAAGACAGTAGCAGATCTGAACTAGGCTCAACGTATGAGACAGAAATAAAGGCTTTTTTAATTGGGCTATTGTTTTCAGGTGTTAGAAAGACATGTGCAATCTGTCCCAGTCGGTTGAAAAGGCGAACGAAGTACTGTTGCTGCAAATGCAAGAAACCAATGTGCCTTACTTGCTGCCTACAAATATGCATTGACTGCAAACGTACGTAGTGAATGTACCAAATATTCGAGGGCTGTCATTATTTTTATTTTTTAACTAAGAAGTAAGATTTATGTTTTTTTTTTATAATAGTTTATAGAAGATAACATATTTTAAGCTCATTTGTTGTTAATTACTTAATTTTAGAGAAAAACGAGACTGAAGTAAGTCCTAAAAATTTAGTGCCAAATAATTGTGATCTCTCGAATAAATGTTGATTTTACCTGAAAAATAGCGTGTATTTTTTTAATTTCTGTAGGTTGTTACCTCAAACACCAAACTTTTTAATGTATAAAATAGAAAAATGTAGCATGCGAATACACATTTTATTTCAGTACTTAAAGTTTGACGTCTCTCAGTCGTCACGTCGGCGTAAGTGCTACGTTTAGACCAGGTCGGCAGCTAAAGGTTAACATATTATATTAATTAGAACAGTTGTATTGTGAACAGTTGTTGTGATGTGTTTCAATATTGTGAGGTGCACAATGTATATAATAAATAAATATATCCTATTCAAATATACTTGCAGACTGATTTTTTTTAAATATTGCCCCAATAAAAATTTCTCCTGAATTGTGAGTGCATTTTTACCCAAACCTGGTGCAACTATTTGCAGGCCATACATGAGTTTTTATTCGGATGCAAGAATCAAACTCGCGACATAACTTCAGCAACTGGACCCCCTTTCTAAATATATACTGTCCGACCCAGTACGTTGCTCATGTTATTATGTAACTATATAGAACAAAAAGGGCCTTTGCTTCTTAAATTAAAACTAGTTAGCCTAAAACATCCATCATACATGAAAGGTCTAACATCCAGTATGTATACCGTATCTCATTATAATATTGTCACTTGTCAAGTTTAATAACCGTACAGTAATTACTTTGGCTTAGACGAAATTAACAAAAACTCTTTCATAATCTATCATCCCAAAACACGACTCTAATACGATTTTATACTACCCTGTGATGAATGTGCAACCCAAGGATATACTTAATAGAGGGCAAAAATACAATATATTAGTTCTATATGTGTGGCATTCCCCAACGGGTCGTATTTACGCGATATCACAGGAAAATGGGCCCGAATGAGATTGTGTCCACTGCTTTCAAACGATATAAGTTTATTTATTACTATTTTTATGTGTGGCCCTATAATATTTCAATTTTAGTGGAGTGTCGGCCTTTTGTGTTTCAATTTTGATTGGTTCTTAGAGTACATTGCTTTTGAAGCATGCATACCTATTTTCCGGGTTGCATGAAAATATTAATAAGCTACAATGCGCCTGATATTTATGAATTCATAATTTTATTATATTTAATTTATTCAGGACTAAAATAAATATTAAGGCTTAAAATATGAGATACAAAATATGTAGGTAAATATATAACCCACATCTAGAGTTTTCAGTCGTCCGGATAAAGCCGGACATAGCTAGGCTTTTTTAATGCGCGTCCGGCCAAAATAAACGGTGTCCGGCTTTTGTTAGTCTTTTTACGCTTACCCAATTACCTCGCGAGTCACACCTCGGAAGCAAGACTCTTGAGATAAACTGATTTTTTATACGAATTTATGTTTATTTCATTAGAATTTAAAAAGATTTATGGTACAATAAATATACAAAAAAGCCCGGGTTTACATAATTTTTTGTCGTATTAATAATAAGACACAAAATCCTTAATAATTTATGGTGTCCGGCCTTTTCACCAAAGTGTCCGGCCAAACTGGATGGTCTGTCCGGCTATTAGGTTCGACGACCTGGCAACCCTACCCACACCATTGTCCACGGATTAACAAATAAATGTTAAGTAAAAAATGACCCATCGCTTTTAATGAAAAACGAAAGTGACACTGTCATTATCCGAATCAAAGCATATATTGAGATTTGCATTTTTATTTCTCTCTATGTTCTTCTTAAAATACACAGCGCACATTTCCATCTAACGCTACTGCCAACACCATCTAGCGGTACCAAAACCTACTACATATTTCTTGCGTTTTAATTAATTTCAACGCGCCCGATGTCAACATTTAAGTAAAATAAAGCCGTCCAAAATGAAAAGACGTTTCACATAACCTGAGCGATATTTCCTTACAGTTTGCTCAGCACTGTGAAAATTTTCAATTTTCTCAAACAATGTAACAGAACTCGACGCTTCTGTGTTTACAATTTCGTGGCATGACACGACGACAAGGCGACATGTTGCTGTTGTTCTGTCAAATAAATTCTTTTACGAATGAGTGCTGCGGAAGTGCGGGGTTTTCTTTGTTAGTTTGACTGTTAAATTTATTTGGCGCATCGAATTTATATTGGGTAATGTTGCAATTTTGTTGTACCTAACCAAATGTTTAGGGTTTGCCTAGTAGAAAATGCCTAAGTCCATCTTTGTATCTATGTACAGAAAGTGTACATAAATATTTAGACTGTTAAACTGCCTTTCGCAAATAACTTATTAGTTTTATTCTGCACTAAACTAGTACTTTGTTCCCAGTCTATTTCCTTATTCGCTAGCTCTGTGTCTAGATTTTCTTTTAGACTTTTTATCTTATAAATCCCAATTTTCACTTTTGTTCATGCATTAGTATTTAATTTTGGATTCATTTTTGTGTTCTGTTTTAGCCACTTTTAGTAGCCATTGTATTGGTCTATTCCATTTTATACATTCATCATATTCTTTAATACAAACATTGCTACTTTGTCTTTAACAACCTATATGTCATGGTTTCTCCCGCGTGAAACATTTTTCTTTTTTTATAAAAAGAAATACCCATGTTACCCACCCCAACAAAACGCACTTTTGTTTTTATAATATTAGTATGGAATACTTGCAACTTTTCTAACGCAGTGCTGATTGACGATCAAAACTCTACCTTATTCACTTTGTTTTAAGTTCAATCTACATGTAACAAGCCGGAACTAAACTTCTTAAGCACTCACCCCGCATGACGTATTTGTTCTTGAATACTATACATTATAAGTTGTAGAATTTCAACAACACCCAACACGTGTAATTGAAGAATTAGAAACTTTATTTAATATAACTTTTGTTGCAGCCACAAGCACTCAAAGTGCTTCGTCATTAATTTATTGTGCTTAGAAGACAATTTTCGTAATAGGAAAAGTTTGAGCGTGGTACGGGATTGGTTAAAAATTTGTTTCATTTATCTTTAATGGTGGAAACACGAGTGGCTGAGTGAATTGTTTTTAAGTAGCTAAGGAGTAATGCTGAGAATAAATAAATAAAATACTACTACATATGTACCAAATTAAAGGTTATTTTTAAAGAAGTTTTCTAATTTTTATTATTTTAGTTTTACTTGAGTAATTTTATGAAAAAGTTGATCATTTTGTAGTACTTTGTCAAAACTGATTTAATAATAATATTTTGTATTATTATATGCGTATTTTATTTATCAAGTGATAAAAATAGTATTTAATTTACATAATACTTATTGAAACGTAGGTTAAAAAAAGAAAAGCTATTTTAGACCCAATGACATACAGGGTCAAAAAGACCCTCAACAACCTCCACGTAACTATTTTCACCACATCCTCGCCGGGTTAAAAGAAACAAGCAAAACAGTTCTAAAGTAAAGTACGGTTACTACCATACATAGTGAATACATGATAAATAAATACCTAAATGTACGCTGCTAGCTATGACACAAAGCATAGGGCTTAAGTAAAGACGATTACAGAGTTTGTATTCGATCAACAAAAAGGAGAAGATTCCGTTACAATAAACAAACACTTTTCGTTTCCTAGACGTATTAAGACACGTCTTAACCCGACTCCAACAAACCATAAATGTTAAATTCTACCTTAACCAAAAATAAATGAGAAAATGTCAAAGAAAATTTAAATAGAAAGATGAGAGAAAATGATATGTACGAATATCTTTATTGCGACGCGGGAATACCTTCATTTGCACTTAAAAATAAAGACTCAAGACGTTATTGTAAGATTTTATGCAATTTTAAGATCATTTATTATGAAAAGTAGTGATGTTTTTTTCTCACTGTTTTTCTGAGGCGTTCTTTTATGATGCAGGCATTTATTGATGTACCTTTTAAAAACGTCAGTTAAGTTTAAGCCCAGCCCGTCGGTTTTCTACAGATTGTACTTCGGGGAGTGTGCGCAGGAGCTCCATGACCTGATTCCTCCATCTCCCTTTCACTACCGGTCTACCAGACGCACGGCTGGGTACCACCCACACTTGGTTGATATACCGTCTTGTCGTACCAAGCGCTTCTCCTCCACATTTATTGTGCGCACAGCCAAGCTGTGGAATTCTCTGCCGGCTTCTGTGTTCTCTGCCACTTATGATCTTTCAGACTTTAAAGCACGAGTAAATAGGCGTCTTCTGGGCTCGCTCGTCTCATCTTAGACCTCATCTATCGCTTACCATCAGGCGATATCGAGGTCAAGGGTGGGCCCATTAGTAATAAAAAAAATATGTAATGCAATTTGTGTCGACACTATTGCGTCATCTCATCATCAACTCATCATATTGTACTGACGCTGCAACTACCGCTGCAGAAAACCTCATGCAGCGTATACTATATAGCAGCTCGTCTACCAGACGTACTGCGGGGTACCATCCATACTTGGTTGATATAACGTTTTATCGTACTAAACGCTTTTCCTCCACTGTTATTGAGCAAGTTGTGAAACTCTCTGCTGGCTTCTGTGTTCCAACCTCTTTAGTATACTATACTTTCGACCTGTTTATAGTCCAAACTCTCGGACCACGAGGGCCTTGTACTCAATGCCTTTTTTGAAAAAAAATTGAAAAAGCTGGTTTACACTTCTCTTTACCCAAAATCTAGGTATTAATTTGGCCATGGCATTGCCATGCAACGTGGCCATGCCGCCAGTCTCTTAGTTTCATTACCAGTTCGTTGAGCATAATTTTGTATGCCTTATTTTAGTAGTTTCGATGTAATAGTTTGTATACAAGTGTACATGAAATAAATTATTTGTTGTTAATGGAAAACAACCTGTCTCGTAGATCTCATTGAAAACGCTGCCTAATCTATTTGAGATATAACAAAACAATGTGTCGGATTATTTCTCTTTTATAAGTCCACATAAAAGTCTATAACGGTATTATGTCTCTCTTTTACGGATAGCTCACTATAGCCATTCTAATTTTTTTTTTTTAATAATCACATACCTATTGTGGTATAACCAGCCATTAGCTTTAATGTAACATATGTTTTCACACTTCTGCGTAAAGGCTCAAACAGCTAACGTTTCTCCGCTGTCTACTCCGGATAATCCATTAGAACTGAGTTCAACTCATCACACCAGAATTATTAGACACACTTCAGTAAGCTTTACTATCGTATAGTTTAATCTTTAATTTAAAGTATTGAAAATAATGGTACTAGTTTAACAGACAGAAACACAAACAATTAAGATTTAAAAAAAAACAAATCAAAAACAATTTAGACTCTAGTTCAACATAAAAAATTCTTTAGAAAAATCTTGGAACAGACACGCTATGAAAACTAAATCCAGAATTTCGTGGAATGAAGCAATAACGTGTCTACTACTAAGTACAAGAACAGAAAAATTTTCTCAGCGCAACGTCGGGAAAATTCCCAGGGAATAGGCGAACGAGAAATTCCGAGGGAAGAATGTTGCCCATTAACGCTAACTGCACCAGAACTGCCCAGTTCGGGGAGTTACTTAATTTCGCGTAAGCTCTGAGGTGTTTCTGAAGTACTGGTACTAGGGTTTTAAGGGATACGTAAAGTGTTTACGAATTACTGCTGGGTTTGAATCAATGGAGGGTTTTATGAGCTTTATGGAGACAGTAAAGTGTTCCTAAATAAACTTAGGTGGTTATGTGTTTTTAAATGGCCGCTTAAACGCTTAGCTGAACTATTTTATTAATACATAAAGTATACATATTAAAATATACATAAATAAATCTTTAGTACATAATATTTGAGATTCGTTTAAAATAGCATAAATATACATCTAATACATCTTTGGATAACTATGAATCATTTTGAAAATTTTCAGTCTACTTATTTCATATTATTTTAGTTCAATTTTATTTCCGACTAGTGGCTGCCCGCAACTTCCTTCACGTGGGAGGATTTCCCGCGTAAATCCCGACCCCGTGGGAATTCCGGGATAAAAGCCTACGTGTTATTCCATAATATTAACTATCTACTTACCAAATTTCATTGAAAACCATCCAGTAGGTCTGGAGATTAGCTTGTACAAACAGACAGACTTATTTAATTTATTTTTGCCGTGTTACCGTTTCTTAACCCACCCCAATTATTATTTTTGTATAAAATTTAAATGTACACACACACTTTTTTCCTGTTTTATTATATCTTTTACTGTGGTATTTACAATTTTTTACTCTGGTAAATAACACGTGCATTACTATTTTATATTCTTGATGCCGACAATTTTTAATTTCACCCACAAACTTGCCTCACCAAATACCAGTACAGCAGTATGACATAAATGTACTAACTATACATTTTTAATTACATGCTCAAGACTTTAAGCCCGTATTAAGCAAATCTTACATATTTTCATGTTTCTCCGGTGCACATTACCGCAAAAAACTTACATAATAACGAAAACCTTACTTACACTGTCTTCTAATATGGTGGAATGTGTTTTAACCCTGATTTTAGTGCACGCAAAGTAAATGCTTTTTGCAACACAAATTTGCATAAATCATATCAGCCCAAGAGTTAAACGTAACATATTTTCTGATCAACAATATTTATGGCGTAATGTAGTGTGAGTACGTACGCAAACAACTCGCTAACTTGAGCTGATGTACTTTTTGTCAAAATCAAGTACCCACTTAAGTTAATAAATTCATATCCTACTTTGTTTTTAAAAAAAAACTATGCGCATCAGCCTAGTGCGACAACAATTTAGAAAAAAAAAACGACGTGTTGCACTCCGGGAGTGCCGGCAGAAGTGAAAACTTGAATATTAACGTTGTGCATTTTTGATATTTTGGAATGGTTAGGGAATAATTTTGCACGAATTGCTTTAATTATCAGTATAAAAGTACTATCATTTATGGGGTAGAATACAATATTTATTTATTGGGCTATCGTACACAAACATGACAATTTATATTACATTAAAAAGTTTGCACAGGCATACATTTTCGCCGCGCCGTAGAAAGAGAGGGGGATACTTCCTCCTAGGATAGTCGGTGTTATTGGTTTTGGATTTTCTTTTTTTTTCTCACCGCCTTCCGAAATTAAAGTTATTTTTGGCTTTGTAGTGTTTTGATATGGAAGTCGGTTCTATTTTTTGCAAAAAATTTTTTTTTCACGCTTTTTGGTTGGTCGGTTTTAATTTATCTAGTTACAAAAGCCATAATGTCAACAACTTATCACCTTTTACAAAATGTTGCTTTTCCCGATGCATCGACGTTAATTTTTGAGGAGTTCTCCTGGTACTTGACCATCAGCTCTACATCACCATATGTATTGTGACGAGCATAAAGTGTTTAACATCCGTACTCAAGTAATCTAAACGCAATCCACGAAATACTTATTATTGAGGAGTTTCAGTGGCCATCTGTGGTCTTCATCATCAGTTCAACTTTCCCAAATGGTACTTTTCAGAAGCAACTGCTCAAGGTACTATAAAAAATACCCAAAACGCTATAGGTGTGCTATAATATTTGAAGTGTTCCCTCAATTTCTCCAGGATCCCATCATCAGATCCTGATTTCGTAACAATGGGACCAACTAGAAACTATACCCATTCAAACGCAAAAAGAATTTTCCAAATCGGTCTAGCCGTCTCCGAGTTATGAGGTAACAACATACATAAAAAAAAAAGTTCAAGACGAATTGAGAACCTCCTTTTTTGAAGTCGGTTAAAAATATCCATAAGTGTTAGTTACTTATACATAATACCCATAATACTTAGTACCCATTATCGTCTGCAGTAGGTATCTATAGGCTGAACAAAAAATTGGCCAAGTGCGAGTAGGACTCGCTCATGACGGGTTCCGTGGTAACTATAATAAATATAATATACTTAATAAATTTAATTGAAAAAAAAAACCTTGAAAATTTCTTAAAACTAGCTTATTTACAATTTTTACAACTACGCCAAATAACTTTGTTTTTCATAGTATTTGTATGAATTACAAAGTTATATTTGCGGTTTTAGAAAGTATACTGTATCTCAAAAACTGCCGACTAGATCTCGTTCAAACTAATTTTGATTGAAAATTTTTATTAAGATCTACAACATATGGTTTTTTTAGATTTTTCACTTCATTATTATAGAAGTTAGAGGGGGTGGGACGGGACACACATTTTACCACTTTGGAAGCGTATATCTTTTAAACGATTAACTTTATGAAAAAGTCATTTCATAAAACTTTATGTCATTTTTAAAGACCTGTCTATAGATACCACACACGTATAGGTTTCATGAAAAAAAAAATTTTAGTTTCAGTTCCATGTATGGGGAGCCCCCTTTATTTTAAATGTTTTTTAAATTTACTATTAAAATCGGAAAGCGGTTCACAGAATACATCTATCTACCAAGTTTTACATGTATAGTCCTTATAGTTTCGGAATAAAATGGCTGTGACATACGGAAGGATGGACAGACAGACAGACGGACAGACATGTCGAAACTATAAGGGTTCCGTTTTTTTGCCATTCGGCTATGGAACCCTAAAAATATCCTAATTATAATTTCATATTGATAATAGTTATTTCCTTGAACAAATTGCTCTTCTTGACAGATATAATCGACGATATTTTTAGCCGCCGACTCAAAGCCAAGTTCACACTTCTGTGTTCAGTTTTTGAATTCATTGAACTGAAAACCAACAAAGGAAAAATAAAATGTTCCTTCTTTCTGCAACGAGTGAAGCAAATTAAGTACATAAAAGCCAAAACGGGGTCGAGGACTCAGTCAATGGTCGTAGCCGCTTGGAAGTTGATTCAAATTTGATTGTTGGTAATTTTTACTCGACAACTGAAAGGTTGGTAATGTCACTTACGAAACAAATGAAGAGGAGAGCAATGTTATTTTTCGGGAGCAGATGAAAATGAATATTCATTTCGGTGGTGAAGTTTTTGTTGAATGTTGTGTTTTAATCGCTTGGTAACAGTTGGATTTTGTTTGACTTTTTGTACATATTCAGACTGTTTTCATATGACTATGTGAAAGCTAACTATAGGTACCTATATCTTTCACGCGTCTTTATGTGTGATACTATAAATAACGTACGGCAAAGCATCTAAGGAGAACTTGAACGCTACCAACTTTCTAATAATATTGTTAGTGACCATGTCAGTACAAAAATCTTATATAACACTATATTATATACGCGGCAATAATCTAAGGGCTAAGATTTAATCGACGAAGACTTGTAATCGAGAGATCGCGAGTTCGAACTACACTATTGCAGTGCACCCATTCTAGGCACAAGCATATTTAGCTTAGTTGGAGGGGTTAACAAGATTGTTAGTAATGTAAATTTTGCCCACATTGCTTGTTATCTTTTTTTATTAGTCAATTTTTCAAGAGCTATATTTTTTGCAAGCTCGTTCGAAGGCTTGTGACAAGAACACACAAGCACGGTTCACGCTCCATTGGGAGTTGAACCGCTCGCGTTTAGGAGCCAGCGGTATAAATCAAGAGGTTTGGCTGCACGTTCCTGATTGTACTGTGACTGGTATTGCTTCTAGAGTTTATTGTTTGAAATTGTATTTATTTGCTGCTTACGTGTAATATTTTCTAAGTATTGGTTTTTTGTTATTGTAGGTAATATTGATCTTCAAGGACTGGGGTAAAATCAAGCTCATGTGTACTCCTTATTTGTTCTACATGTTTTGCATAATACTAAACAAGTTTTTAAAATAATGTGGTTATACATAGTTAATAATAATGATTGGTATGATATTATCAATAATAATAAGTCAGCAAAAACTTGAACGTAAGAAATCAAAAACCCAAAAAAATAAACGTTATTAACTAGCTCTCTTGTTTTGCGATCGAGTTCATTGTTTTTTTTTTTTGTATTTAATTACTGTATGAATTATTTAATTAAACTAAACTTAACTAAAACTTTGCATACTTAATTTACAATTCATAAAAATGAAATATATATCAGCAAACTATTATTAATTTATTTCCATATAAATCGTAATGCTTGCTCTTCCCTTTCTACAGACAAAGCTTCATCAATAGTGATAAAGCACATACTGATGTCACTCATAGGAGTGAGAGAGCCTATGGCTCATTGCCATCTATCATCCTAATATTAGATTCACCATCGTACTTATTTGTTTCAAAAGTTGTCCAATGAATATAAATTAACAACCAATTATTCAACTTATAACGTATAACTATTACAGTTAAACTATTCACGCTTCTCCTACATGTTTCTGAACTAACTGGATTATAAACGAAACCCATGGATGCAGTAATGCATAAGGGTGAGAGTAGCATCTGATACAATGGCAACCTCTTTCGACCCCTTTAGCCTTATGAGGTTGTATAATATTAAGCTAAGTAAATACAGATAGTTTAAATGAGGTAAGGTATTATATAGACTTCAATAGTGATAATTTTTTTGACGGTATTAATTTAGAGGTTTAAATAGACTAACATTTCATAATTAACGATATTCGTTAAGAGTAGTATTGACCCAGTGGTAACAGACACGAGCTACAGAGCTGTAGATCGTGAGTTTGAATCGATTACTAAGCAAAAACTCGAAAACAGCTCAACCAATTTCGATATTTCTTACTTGCATATTTCTGTCAAGGTATGGGGTAGATTCTTGTCAAACCTAAACTCAAAATATTTTATTACACATAGACCTACATGGACACTTAAGGGCACACCGAGTTTCAAGCGCTAAGCGACATAATCTCCCAGTCCGTAGCCGACGCAGGACTAATAAAGTGGACAGGAGGGCGGCGCGGCGGCTCTGGATAAGAAGGGCGAAACTCCCACGAATTTAGGTATTTACTTCTTATTGTTAAACAAATCACACATTTTGAAAATGTATAGAGTGTACGTTTTATAAAACAAGTAGTTTTGTTATTATTCAAAAACTGATGACCTTCCGCGAAGTATTCACGCCGTGCTAAGCGTTTTTTGTGTTTTTTAGAGATAAATTTGTGAATTTATTCTATCGAGCTAACTTTATCAAATCGTGTTTCCATCGTGTATACTGCCTAGTATATATGCCCAATAATATAAATTTATTTTCTTAGATTTTAATTTAATTTTTTAGTACTTTAAACAACCGTTATAAAAAGGCGTTTTTGTGTATAGACAGCTCGGTGCCCAGTTAAAAGAAGTCCGAAACTAGTGTACGGTTCAAACTTTGTCGTTTCCTATAGAGAAAAAACGAAAATAGTTCATCATCATCTTTTTAGCATTTTCCCAACTATGTTGGGGTCGATCCCCAGTCTAACTGAATGTAAAATAAGTACTAGTATTTACATAGAAAGTCTATCTGATTTCTACAATAGTTGAGTAACACAGTACCCCTTGATCTAACTCAAACTCAAAATGTTTTATTTCACATAGGTCTACATGGGCACTTAAAAAACTTCAGCAGTTAGTGCACGGTTCGAAATTGGTCTTTCTCTATGGAGAAGAACCGGCAAGAAACTCCACAGTTACTCTTTTCAAATCAAAATATTAATTTTACAATGTATCCATAATACAGGTTATTTTTTTATCGTTTATTATTTAAAACATGCGAGTACATTTTTAAGAAATATAAACATACCACCTAAACCATCGAGGGTTTATCTGTGGTATGCTAGCCGCGGCAACTCGATGCCACACCACACATACATACATCATTAAAAGTAATACTTTAACTATGCATCGAAACACCTTCTAGATCGTAGTACTTTCTAGAAAGTGTTTTTTCAGCACTTTACAGCAGTTCTTTGGAGTTAATTTGAGAGGACAGTATAGACCAATTACAGCACAATGAAATTACAAATAAAAAATTGTACAACAAATCTAAGAGTCTACAATGTTTCCCCATTCACAAAAAGGCTTTATTTTATATTAAAATAAACTTTAGAAGCGACAACATTAGGCTTCAATAATTAAGGAAAATCTGTTAAATCGGATGTATTACCGTAGGGATGAGGTCAGACCAGTGTCACATTTTTTGACTTCTGTCTACTTGTAACAAATGTCAAATAACTACAAATGACAGCTAAGACGGCACCCCTCAGATAGGAAATCATTGAAAATGTACCGCCTTTGAGTGGTTAACAAAACACAATAGCACATTTAAAACAACTATTTTCTTTTTTCTGAAGTCCACGCGGATGAAATCGTCGATAGTTGATTATAATAATCTTGCATTGTTTAAACAAAACTCAAACTATAACCAAAAATTCTTAGCCAAAACATAGTCAGCATATTCCTATCCCCTAGCATTGTCCCCTTTCCCCAAACTTCTGAGATAACACACAGGGTTGACATTGTTACAAGACAGATTCCACTGAGGAATTTTTGTGCCAACTCAGTGGAACAGTAAACAGATATTTATGAAAGAGAATGTATACACAACAGTTTAGTGAAACTCCAATAATATCACTCACACATTCTCCATTTATTTTATTTAAAATATTCTTCCATAATTAGATAGAAGTGATTTTCATGGCAATTCCATAACGATATGGTGAATAAATTGTTTGAACGTTGTTCTGACTTTTCACTAATCGTAACGACTGTCAAAGATGAAGAAAATACAAATGAACATTCATTCCCCTTAAATTTTATACGAATATGTAAAGTATTTGAAACCAGTCCACACATACCTACTTTATAATTATGTACCTATATAACTGTAGCCCGCGTTCGTTCTCGTAGGCTTTTCGCACATGTAGTAGGTAGTGGATGTTTTGGTCCAGAGACTCTTTCAAACCTCAAAACACCCTGCCAAAGTTTCAGCACAATCTGATCAATGGTTTAAGAACGCATAAAAGATAAACATACTAACATTTATTAATTATACGATTTAGAGACTATGTACTAGTTGTTGCCTATGACTGTTCGCTCGTATACAAACATTCAACTTTATTTCAGCCCCAATTGAATTTATTAGGCGCCTTTTGAAGGTTTCCCCCAATAACAAAAAAAAATTACAAAAACAGACATTATAAAAACCTTTCTTCCTACCAAATTTCAACAAAATCAGTTAATTTGTTTAGTCTTGAAAGTGTAACAAACAGACAGACAGATACTTTCGCACAATAATATGAGTAGAGACTGCGTTGTCACAGCGCCCCATAACTCAAAGTGCTATATCAACGCCTGTGTAATGTTGAGTGACTGCTATGATAACAATTCTCTGAGTGACGTCATAATGACTTGCAGTTTCTTTTAAAATATTGTTCTTTTTCGTCTTTTGTTTGTTTGAGGGCGGTGATGTGGCTTATTTACTTTCGTGAGGGAAATTGAATTTGATCTTGCTTTTTCTTGGCATATTGTTAGTCATTTTTGTCTTCGCTTCAATTCACGTAGAATACAGGGTAATTTATTTTATAAATAGGTTTTACAAGCTAATCTAACATGTTTTGAAAAGAGTAACCATGGAGTTTCTTGTCTGTTCTTTTCCCGTGTACTAACTTGTGTCATTTTATAAGTGGCCCTGTAGGATTATGTTTTCTAATTTGCATCTATGCAATTTGTCTATAACTCTATCTTTTTATATTAATTTATTTGAAGTGTCGGTCAGCGTTAGTTACACAATACAGAAACAAACTTTTTGTCTCTCTTTCTGTCCGTTTTCTATCGTTCTTATTTTCGAGCTAATCTGTGGAACGGGTGAATCGATTTTCATGGATCTGTAACTGCATTATCAGCTCCGAAAAACACGTGTATATTTTTTTTTGGAAAATCAAAGTACCGGACCAAATAGAATAATTAATCATTCACAAAACCAGAAACTACGTAAATACTTAAATGCGGATCACGTACCTTTAAGCACCATACCCAAAATCCAGAAAAATATTTCTACTTCAATTTTCACTCAAGTATTTTTTATGTGTTACGTTCAAAATCTATGTTCAGTTATATATCGAAAACACGGTCCATTTGCTTCAATATTCGCGGTGTCCTCTGTATGAACAAATCATGGTCACTTTTCAGAAATGAAATGTCCAACACAAAAGCTTGGTCACTGCTCCGGACATTTTGTCTTAGTTTATGACAGAACGTATTTTTCTCGGTTCAACTTTGTATTTACCGCGTTGAGTATGTCTTTTGTGTTTTGAAGTAACACACGGGTTTCTATGTTTAGCGCTTTTATTATACGTAGGTACACTACCATGAAACCTTAGTTTGCTTGTGTTATATTGCATTTGTAAATATATCGTTAGTGTACTTTGCATAAATAAATAAATAAATACAAGATTAGTTTTCAATTACGAGGCATCATGGTATGGTATCAATAAAAATTGGTAAAACAAAAAAAAATCTTTAAAAAAAAACATTTGTTAAGATTAAATTAACATGACTCCAACAGCTTGCTACCAACCAGCAACCAGCTGTTGGTTCATAGCATGCTGGTCGCGCTTGCGGGAAGACTAGATTGTGCGTACATCACTCACTGTTGTAGGTTGTACATTGCACGCAGGGAGTGAAACAAATACAACTAATGTTAAGTATGTATTGATAATTTTCTAATTTTAATTAACAAATGATAGTATTTTTTAATAATAATTGTTTTACTTTATTGTATTTTAATTGCGACTGACATGAAATTTACAATTGAAAATTCAGATTATTTTTGCATGAATCATGTCTTTGATTGATATCAATTTCCTGAAAACGAAAACTATCTGATCATTGATAAGTAAAGCACGTCGTTAATATATGATTCCATCCTTTTTTATTCGGGAGTAAATTGTCAAATGAGACCTCCCGCTCTAAGTGGAGTAGAGCTCTAAGTGTCAGACTTGTACTGATTGAAAATCCACCCTGATATAGTATTTCATGTTTCTGGTCTCCTGGTAGTTTATGATTTCATTCAGGTTTTGGAAAAGCACACAGAATTAAAAGATAAAGAAAGAACGAAAGCAAAAGCGCTGTGGAGCGAAAATACTGTATTTTGTTTTTCTGATTTATAAAATAAAAAAATAGTAATTATTATGTCATAAACTTGTATGTATAAGTATGTCGGTTTTATTTGACAATCTATTATTTTCTAAAAAGTTTATAATGTTATTGATAAGTAAGATATAGATAGGTAGAACTATTTTTAAATCTTCTAATTACAAACAATTTATTTTTTATTTTTTTTATTTATGAAGTCCGTGCTGAAAATAAGTTGAAGCTAATTCTGAACTTGTTGTTTACGTATGTTTCGTCGAGATTGTTCTTTAAAACATGGATTTAAAGCTCAACTCTATTGCCCCAGTTTTGTTCACTAAATTGCACTATAAACATTGCTTTAGTTAAGGCATAAATGTTACTCAATACGGATTATCAGGACTAGAGCAACATGACTTCGTAATAACCAAAGCTGTAGGCTAACGTGTTAATCAACTATCAAAATGTTGCAGCTGTCAATTCTTGTTGTGCGCCTGGTAAATAGATCTGTGTTAGGTAAATGGATTTATAGGATATATTGTATTGTATGCGAGATTATTGAGAGCATTGTTCATAAGTAATTTAATATCGAAGAGATAAGCCGACTTGCCGACTGTCTGTGTGGAATACCTAAGTATAGATATTGTTGGTATTTCAGTCTCTCGACTAAAATACCAACAATATCTATTTGGGTAATCAATAACTACACAGTAGGGAATAGTAAGTGAACGGAGTTCAAGTGATTACAATTATATCAAGATATAATTATAATATCTCAAACGGCGCAAATACAACAACATAATTGGGGAGCCGTTTAGGGTTGAAACGTTAGGACCATGGGGTCCGAGTGAGCATCGACTCTTTCGTGACATCGGCAAACGATTAGTCGACTCCACAAGTGACCAGAGGGCTGGCCTTTTTTTGGACAGAGAATCAGCATTGCCAATCAACGTGGCAATGCGGTCAGTGCTCTGGGCACTTTTCCCATTGATAGCGATGTTGACGAATTTTTCGATGCCCTATAATTTCTTTTTATTTTCGCCTGTATATACTATGTTTAATTTTTCGTTATTCTTAAAATGAGTTTTTATTTTATTTTTATTAAGAATAAATACGTTTCGTATAAAAAAAGATATAATTGATTTCGAGGAGTGGTGATCCAGTGGTTAAACGCAGGCAGGCAAATTACCTGGCGCTTTTTCCTAGTCCTAAGAGTACTAGTATCGAAAAATCCGAATACTTGCGATATTCTCTATCCCGCACCAGGCCCGCGTGCTGCATTACGGCCCATTCCCTCTCATAAAGAGGAAGTATGGGTCCCACTAGTGTAAACACTATAGGCTGATTATGTTACGTTTTATTGGCTTTTATTAGACACCCCAATTAGAATAGTAAATTATAAGTCTAAAACAACATCCGTAACTAAATAAATTGAAACCAAACCTAGGCATTTTTTATAAAATAGTTATCCTTACTAAACGCAAAACGTATGTGCGTCATACAATATCCTTACGCAGATGCATACACTCATGCAATGTTAGCAGCCGACGCGACACGTACACAATTTCCTTGAATTAAGGATCGTATTTTGTCATGATACAGTGTGTCCATTTAAAATTAAATGAAAGATTTTTCCATCAAAATTTAACACTTATTTTTTATGACGGAAATCGGTTCAGAAGCCGATTCTGAACCAACTACTTTCAAGAATTGCGTTTGTTCTGTTACACATTGTATACGTACGTCAATCAGTGATAACGTAGCAATGTAGGTACCGGTGAAAGAGTTTTTAAAATCTTTCGACGTTGCACATTGATGAAGATTTCATAAATGGAGTTAATAACCTGTGTGTCTGTGTTTATTTAATTGATTAATCCAAAATATCTTGAGCGCAAAAATCTCACTATTAATTTTGGTTAAGGCCCATATCCAGCGTACTGGTTTATGCTTAGCAAGCCTAAATTTGGCTTACAGTGTAGCTAGCAACTGTCTCGATATAATTAATGTAAGCCGGCGTCTCACGTCCTCGTCGTTGGCACCATCTGGACCTAACCAAAGTGATGTCAAATCAAATGCAGTTAAAGGACTATTTTGTCATGTATGCGGGCTAAATCGGGACGTATCTTTCTTTATACTGAAATGGTATAACTGGTTAAAATACAGCTGTTTTTATACTAAAGTATTTTTAGAAAATCTTGTCAACTTGTTTGTTAAAGCTTTAGAATTAATTTGTCTATTTTCATTATTAAAAATGCGTAATATTTGAGGAGGCGTGCAAGATGACTTTGCTTTTTGAAATAAAGATAACACGTTTACATTTTATCGATGACGGGTTAACATTTTTTTAACTGTTTGTGGGTGGAGTATTTTTGTCATAGTAAGTGTAGGAAAAGGAAAATTTGGGCGATCGAGAAAAAGGAAGCTCTCATTAGGCGGCTGGCCACTAGGCAAAGGGCTTGATCCAAAAAGTATCCCTGGACGTCACGGTGTGTATTGTTAGGAGATTTCTGACTCAGGACTACCAGTACATTTACAGTTATCTGGCATTGTGCTGAACTGGGTCTGTTTGGCACTACCGTGAGATACACGCAATGTTGTTTTTATTCAATTAAGTTTTGTTTTATTTATTTATTTATCACAAATAGGTTGCCAAAAGCTTCTGCACTTAATATTTTATTGAATAATAAATGTTAAGTTTTATTCGTATTTATCGTGCGCCTTTGCATCAGGGTCAAATAAATTTATTTACTTCTTCTTGTTTTCTTTCTAGCTTAGACCCTGTTCCCGATTCCGATGGTCTATGTTTTTTATATTTGTGTATTTTAATTTTAAAAGTGTAAAAAGTGTATTCAAAGACTCAAATAAAAACGAGTTATAAATTTTTTATTTTAGTTACAATCAGAAAATAAAAAAGAATGCAAATTCGTAAATTAGAGTTAACTATACCACATAGTTCCCGATGTAACGTGTCTAAAACACATATTTACGAGAAAATTTCGATGAAAATATGAAATTAATTAATTGTAACATTGTATGTCCCGACCTACTTGTAACTTCGCCCCCGGGAGAACTCGAGATAGCTGACATGAAACCAAATAACAAGAGATACGAAACAGATGAGCTTTGTACTTTAAAATTAAACAACGATTCTTATTAATAATACTAAGGTATATTTGCTAATTGAAATTCTCTTTTGAGATCTACACAATGTGAAATACATTGTGTAGATCTCTTTTTTATGAGATTTTAAATACTTTTAGGTGCTTTTTTTAAACCGAGCAAGAACTTTTCTGGTATATTCAATTATTTAATCTACAACATCATCATCAGTGGTTATTTCCTCAAAAGAATACCACAGACATGAACCTACATGCTTCTCATATAAAAATACAAATTGTCTGGACTTTAAAAGAGACTATGACCTCTGAGTTTGTTTCGGTGTTTCTTCTCAGAGTAGTCAGTTAGGAAATACCGGCCTCATCTAGCTAAACTTAACACGCAAAAAAACATGACGTGTAAAAGTGTTATTTATAACCAATTTACAAAATAAATATTTCATTTCATTTCATTTCATTTCATTTCACGATTAAAGATTAAATTAAATAAATTTAAAAATTAATTGATATAAATTATAACTTTGTAGTTTTCACTTCATTCTATATGCCAACTGCTGTACAATTCCATCTATTCGGATTTAGATAGACCTCTATGTAGATTTAGAGCCAGCACCGCTTTGAGTTCAAAATGTCTCAGTGGTTTTGAGTGTGCTAGACTCATGCATAGGAGTAATACTAATAAAGTTAACCTGAATGCTGTAACGTGAATTGTTGGTGTTGAATCTTTTGAGTTTTGGAATGCACATATATGTATGAGACCAATAAACTCTGCCAGGCTTGCCGGAATGTTCTAACAAGATAATGCGGCCCTGAAACGCAAGGGTATGTGAAGGAACAGAGAATGGTTTAGTCTGTAGAAGTCTGACACTCGCTTCCGCTCCACCCAGAGCAGAAAGAGTCACTAGATGATTTTCCCACCTAGAGCAAGAGAAGATATTTGATAATATTCACCTAAAAAAAGAACAATACAAACGTCAATAAAGACGACGAAGATAGAAGTAACAGCTCTTTAATACAAAGTCAGAATTCATCAAACACAAAACAACAGTTTTACAACTTACAGACACTTAAACACTCGTAATTCGTTTATTTTTCTCTGCATTGCAGAATTCAGTACAGAACAAAGATACAGCAAGAAAATTATGTTCAAAAGCTTCGAAGAAACAGACAAAAATAAAAGGACATACAGTACTGCAACTTCTAAATTTTGTACAGTCGATACAGCAGCACCCTCACTAACGCCATATGCGGCTATAAAATATATCGTGCCACCGGTTTGGCACTAAGCCGATAGTACATCCAGTATTCTGTGATGTTTTTACTTAAAAACCTGTCGATAGTGCAGACACCGAGATTTCTACCACCAGATTTATATATTTCCTTACTCTTATGATACGATTTAGACTTGCATTTGGTTTACTTTCTTGAATGTCAAGTTCTGAATCTCTGAATGTATTACTTGGAACGTTTTGTGAATATTATTTGAATAGTTCAAGCCCATGTGCGACTCTAAGGCTGCGTTTCCACCAGAGATGTGCGATGGAAATGTGTCGTGCGAGGATGTCTAGCTGTGCTGTAAAAATGTGTGGGGGTTTCCACCAAAGCTGTGCGATGAAAATGTGCCTACGAGATGTGTAGCGGAGCTGTGAAAATGCGCATTAATGTGTGGTGCGAGGATGCGCAAACCTCGCAACACATCCTTCTCAACACACATTTCTCGCAATACATCCCTCGCACACATCCCTCGCACACATCCCTCGCACACATCCTCGCTTGTTTTGTATGCGCAAAAATCTAGCTCCGCTGAGCCGTTTCCACCCGAGCTGTGCTGACCGAGGCGAGGTAAATGAAGCGATTCTATTAGTTCTTTACAAACACATCCCTCGCTACGCATCCTCGCACATCTCTGGTGGAAACGCAGCCTAAAGTAGTTTCTTTTACGCATTTCATGCGGAAGAAGTACCTACGGAATATAGAATTTTAAATTTAATTTTGGCAAGGTTTGCTGCAGTGTTACACTATGTATGTTCATGTTTTTTAACATAAACTAAAATCAAACGTCAATCAGTTATAAAATTTATTAATATCATCTTATTAGTAGCTAAATTGATATGATCCATGAAATTACAAAAGCTAAGCTTGAAATCATAAAAGACGATAGAATATATCTTTTTATAAGTCAAGAACATAAAATGAATACTAAACAAGCCTACTAATTAAGTTCCTTAATTATGGTGATTTGTTCCAATTACAGTTGGAGGAAAATTGAGTTTTTGACAGCGTCTAAAAAGGACCACACTTTTAAGAGAAAATTAAATAGCTACCGTTATATGTTAATTACGCAATCATAAATTTGAAATCTCCCACAAATTTTCCTTTTTTATCTTTGAATTTTTATCATTCAGTTGAATTTTAAATTCTACTGAGCATTAAAATGTCTACCATCGAGATTTTATACACAATTCATGGAGAATTTAATGTGGATGGCAAAACATATTTCCATGTTGAAAATTGAATTGATGAATTTTTCGTCATATCACAGTGTTGGATATGGTCAGCAATCTGCTAATTGACTTTGAGCATCTACAGCGGTATCATTTTGATGACATTATTGTCAATATTTTTGAATGCTACCGTACAAATTGATAATAGCGTCGGAAACAACTTAATTATTTATTTATATTATCGAGGGTACTCTAACGGAATCAGATGAGTGCACTGAAAGTAATATTAAGAAAATAACATTTTAAGTTTAGAGTAATCATTCTTTAACAAAAAAATTTATAATTAATAGTTTTTATGAGTTCACGTTTTTATTTTATTATCACTGTAGATATTATTATGCGGAATAAGATATTATCGATGTTATCTCTAAAATTTTAAATAAAATAAATTGTTAAATAACTTCTTTGCACCTGCAATAAAACAATAGTTTAAGCTTCTGCTGTTATTGGGTTTTGTTACATTTAAAAGTAGAAAAAAACTATATATTTCTTCTTATTTAACCATTTCGTGTATGCCTTTGTATGTAACACTCTTTTTTAAAACGCTTTTATTAGGTCGACCTGTATGTAACTAACTATGTAATGGAATCTAAGATAACTAATTTAACCATCTTTCAAGGGTTGTAGCGTAATGAAAATGGGTAGCTGTATGTAGTTCTGATGACAATACAATAATATGGTACAGTCGAACTGATCTGATGATGGAGCCGGAAGATATGAACTGGAACTTCATGATGGAAAATCGTATCATAGCTGTTTTGGATTTCTTAGAAAAGTCTTGTAATGAACTTTGACCACGATTAGGTTTCAAGGTCTGATAATGAAGCCGGAAGATAGGCACTGGCATTCCATGATGGAATATCGTATCATAGTCCTGTTTGCACTTGTGAGAAAGGCCACGTAATGGACTTTGAACACGAGCAGGTTTCAAGGTTATACCAAACCTAAAGAAAATCCGTTATCGGTTTTCTTAACATTTTTGAATTACCGCGTAATTAATAGATTTATTTTTTATATATGTCACTTTTAGTTCTGATGACAATACAATAATATGGTACTGTCGAACTGATCTGATGATGGAGCCGGAAGATATGAACTGGAACTTCATGATGGAAAATCGTATCATAGCTGTTTTGGATTTCTTAGAAAAGTCTTGTAATGAACTTTGACCACGATTAGGTTTCAAGGTCTGATAATGAAGCCGGAAGATAGGCACTGGCATTCCATGATGGAATATCGTATCATAGTCCTGTTTGCACTTGTGAGAAAGGCCACGTAATGGACTTTGAACACGAGCAGATTTCAAGGTTATACCAAACCTAAAGAAAATCCGTTACCAGTTTTCTTAACATTTTTGAATTACCGCGTAATTAATAGATTTATTTTTTATATAATTATGTCACTTTCAAATCCTCTGGGGGGATCGAGCGTTTAATTGTTTACCACTCGTGGGAATAATATGGCAAAAACTACAAAAAAAAGAAACAGCAACATTTGTTTTACGTGCATTTATAAAAGCGTGTTTTTCTAATGTTTTTTAAACTATTAATTTATTAAATTTTGCTCTTATTCTGTTCTGCCTAAATAATCTCGATATTCTTTATTCATAATGTTTACAGGATAAGTAATGTAAACGGGTGTACAATAGACGATCTTTTCACACAGACTAATCAAGTAAAATGTGCGAATTAAAAAAATAAGGAAGATCTTAAACACGGTATCTTCTCCAAATCGCAGAGGTTACAAAACTATTGACAACAAAAACGGCTCTTATCTTAAACTTTTAAGAGTTAAAGAATACAGAATGATCGACCATCGTCACTCAGTTTTAACGGTCATGGAATTGATTAAACTTCTCAGCGCCCAATCTCGTTAAGTCCAAACTAAGTTGAGTTTTTATTGTGAAATAAAATGGTGGAAAGTTTTACTTAGGGCGAGCTTTTCGCTATTCTATAAAGTTGACGAAGAATCGTTAATTCCGTACTTCGGTTACATTTATTGTTATTTTTCGTTTTTTTCTTTAATTATTTTTATACGCGCTTTTTTAATTTCGTTTTCCATCTCACATTCACATCTTCTGCTTAGCCTTTCCGAATTATGTTGAAGTTAGCTTCCAGTCTAACTGGACACAGCTGAGTACTAGTACTTTACATGGGGCGAATGCCTTTCAGACCTCCACAACTCGTGTCAGATTTTCGGGTCCGTGGCTTAGGCCCCCAGTGGTCGAGGCACCTGTGGCCAACGCTCCCGATTCGAATAATTTAATTCAAAGCATTTTTTGATCAAATGTACCGTCAGGCACAAAATTTTTTTACAAAAACAATAAATGCATATTGATTGTAAGTATAAATATAATATTAAATCATAATTACATTTATAACTTGGTTCATGGACTTCTCTCTTTAATTCATTCATAAGAATTCATAAGTTGAAAGATAAATTTGCCATATGGTAATTTATTATAAATGTATATTAACAACATTCTTTAACTTTTATATGAAGTCTTTTTGATTTTTTGGATGTTTGTACATAATAAATATGTTTTTAATGAGGAAAAAGGTGTGTCAGGATAAGGTTAAGTGGCGATCTATTCTCTCTGCTATTTGATAGATAACTTGTCTAGCAAGAAAAATACTTTATTATTATGATGAAACACTTTTCTCATTTACTGTACTAAGTGAAAAAGCACAAAAAACGAAAGATATTAAATTAATCGAATCGGGGGCGTCGGCCACAGGTGCCTCGACCACTGGGGGCCTAAGCCACGGACCCAGATTTTCTGCCCTCTAAATAACCATAGCGAATGTAAAAGATATACAAATGACAGCCGGGACCGACAGCTTAATGTGCTTTCCGCGGCACGGTGCCATCTCGATATGATAAGATGAACATCCATCCACGACCTCGGCAAGAGTTCCTTAACTTTGAAGAGCGGCCCGTGCTGCTGTTATTTTTGAGCCACAAGCTTCTCTCTCTTTTTTATCTGTCAACCTAATTTAATACAGGGTGGCCCGTTTACAGTAGTCCAAAGATTATTTTCAGCTTGAGAGCATCATAAGTGATTATTTAAAACATACTTTAGTGATCGAATCGAATGAAATTTAGTATAAACAAAGTTTAATAATCTACCTATCGCGCTATAGGCTCATCTAGTGTAAATAACTAGACTAGATTATAAAAAAAAAGAATCGTAATTTCAAAACCATAAGTTTTCGCTTAACTAAAGTGTGTTTTCAATGATCACTTATGATGCTCTCAAGCTGAAAAAAATCTTTGGACTATTAGTAAACGGGCCACCCTGTATATAGTTTCAAGTGCTCAGTAAATTTTCTTTAGATTTCCGACGAAACCAGTATTCCAAATCAACATTGTGTTTTGATTTACTGCTGCAGCTTTTGTCAACATATCTTTAACATACCAAATCTAATTTCCGCTTTCTACAAAGTCGCAAAATAATAATGTAAACCTCAGTCGTATCTGTCGATAACATTCGGTTTTATTACGGTCGCATTATAGAGCAAAGTTGCACTAACGTCGCCTCACTATATTGTGCAACATTGCTCATTCGTACGTACTTTGCATGGTAAAGCTGCATAGACTGCCAAAGCAAGCGCACTATTATAGAACGTGTCACTTCTAATTGCGAGTGCTCCGTGTTATTTAAGTTATAATTTTTGTTTATGCTATATCCCATGGCTCGGCAAAGGCCTTTCCCATATAATGTGTTTATGCGATGCATAATCAGAATATTTATTTAAGCTATCGCCGTAAAATCATATTTCGGTAATAATGACCCTTTTTTTATTTTTTTCTGGGTTAAATTTATCAATGGGTTCCTTTCGCTCTAGTTCTCTAGGTCTAGGTCTTCTACTACTTAAAATATCAACCTGTTCCTCCAGTTGCTATACATTCTCGGGCCACGGTATCTTTCTAGAAGTTTTTCCACAATTCTGGCACGCAATGGCCTTATTGCACCTCGCCATAGCTGCTGATTGCTGTCGCTGAGTCGACTCAGGATAACAATTACACTATACCTGTATTTTTAGCAAAATTATTATTATTTGCTTCTTTTTAATATAAATTTATATATTTTTTAATTTATCACATGTATGTGAAATAAACACATCTCAAACGTCAGATGTAGAAACGTTATAGTGTGCAACATGGCTGAGACATGGACACATTTTAGTGTGCAACGTTGCATAAACATCATTGTTATTTTGTAAAGTGCAGTAGAGTTGAGTTTATGTCGTCTCCTACATGTGGACGATCGTAAATTTAACATTACACAACTTAGTGGTCTCGGCTTCGATGTATTGGACTATAAATCAAGCTAGTTTTGTGTGAAGTTTTTGTTGATTTGTAAAGTGAAACGTAGTCTGTTTGCTTGGAATTAAATAATTCGTAGGAAGACGTTTTTTTGGTTATTTTATTAAGATCATCATTATCTACTTTGACTTTTTCAAACTATTTTGGGGTTGGTTTTTAGTCTAATCGTTTGGCGAGGAGTTCTAGTGCACATGGAGCTACTAATCTGATCTCCACAATCCAGTAACTGTATAATACGATATCCCATAACAAGACCTGTTTCGGATTTTCTGGCTTGTGTTCCTTCGCGACTGTCAAAGATATCCAAATGACAGCCAACGAATCAACGGTTTAACGTGATTTGTGACGCATGCAGACATCTCGGTTTGTCAAGATGGTCACCAATATACGGAGAGACCGTGGTAAGCATTTTTTAATCTTGAATATCGACCCATGCAGCTGTTAATAATGTTCCACAAGGGTCTTTATTATAAATTAGTCCAAGTGTAAGAAAATCTCAAATGAATATTTATTATTTCTTATTATTTATTGTTCTTAAAACATATTCTGAAACAAGCTAGACGTTCGTCGACTAAGCAACACGCGTTGACACTTCGAAAGTCACCGAACACACTAACGGCTCAACAAAAACTGTCGCAGCCCTTTACAGAATATTCTAAAAATTAAACGTTAGCGAAGTGCTAAAAGTTTTCGCTGGGGACAGGCCTCTTTTTGATATGTCTGTCCCGGTGTTGCGAGTTCAGGGGGACATGTCCGATACCTATTGTGTCGGATGTTTCATAAATGTGTATTTCAGTCTCTCGGTGTTATTTTAGTGTGTTTCGTGAATTTCAACTGCGGTAGATATTTGTGACAACAAAGTGGCATTGGATGAAAATGCTTATGAAACATTTCAATAAATTGGTGTTATATCTGTTAGGGGTACTATAAGTAATATAGGTACTAATCTATACATATAAGAAGATTTAAATGCCCGTCTATGATTCCAAAATGCTTATAATTTTTATATTTCCTTTAGTGCGTATGGTTATTTAAGCGGCACTAAAAACACACAAACTTTATCAAAAATTTGCCCTCTGTCTGTCTGGGATAATCTCTAGAACCGTGGAACCGATTTTAAAGGAAACCGATTTTACTCCGAAATTTCCACAGTCAATTCTGTGGGAATTTCGGAGTAAAATCTAAAGATTTACGCTGAAAAATCTTCTACGTGAACATACCGCGGTTATAGCTAATTTATCATAATCACAAACAATACTACAAACATTATATTTCTAAATATATAATAAAACGTAACATAAAAAAGGTAATTGATTTATCTTCAAACATACTCGACACAAGAGAAACAAACAGAATTCATTCCAGTGCTACGTCGATACAAAACATCTGTACCTCGGCGATAGAGATAATTCCACGGCAGAGACTCCACCACGCCGTTCAAATATTCTATTATTATGTAAAACCGAGTAGCCGTCCTCTGCAAATATAATAAAATCATTAAATGATGTTAATTCGCTTAGTGACCACGGTAAATATGAAGAAAATATGCAAATGTCCAAAGTTGCGAGGTTGTTTTAGTTAAAATAAATTGCGTCTGGCTTGTCTGTTGGGGATTTGAAGATGACAAATATATTTATAGCTGCTCCCTTATGATTGGGGTGTGGGCAGAATCTCATCTATACTAATATTATGAGGTGCAATTTCGTTTGTATGTTTGTACTTATGTAAGCGTAATCTCTGAAAATGAATAGTCTAATACTTTTGTGATTCATTGGTGTAAATGATACGCTGCATGAGTTACATAATGATTTATGTACATATATAAATTTAAGAAATTAAATATTTTAATTTCAGTAAGGCGGTTAAAATAGATTATTTCCAATGATGTCAATTTAAGTTCCAAAATGTTTCCGTAAGATTTATCTTGATCTTACTGTCGCACTGATCGCACAATTTGATAAACTTGAGCTACTCCAAAATTTTTGCATTAGATTTTAGATTTGGCTTGCGCAAATGTGATCACGTATCCGAATTTCGTACGAAACTCAAGTGGCTTCCAATACGTCTTCGCCGGAACTTACACATTTTGTCTCCGCTTTACAATGTGCTGCTTAATCCTAAAACCCCCACTTATCTTAAAGAACGATTTAAGTTCCTTCATGACACACATGCAAAATCTCTGAGGTCATCAGAAAACTTAAGGCTTGCGGTACCGAGTCACGCCAACAATTTCTATGGTAAGTCGTTCGCAGCTCAAGCAGTACGGCGCGGCTGTGGAATGCTCTACCCGTGCCAGTAAGACAAGCACAAACCCTATCTTCTTTCAAAAACTTAGTAAAAGATCTTTATCTCTCTCTCCTTAAATTGTTGTTATTATGTATGTCTTTGTTTCATTCTTTTTTAAATATTTATATGTATTTATATATGTTTTGAGAAAGTCATTTATTGTTTGTATTTTATATAGATACACCGTGGACTACCCGCGTATTTATTTTCTCCTTCTGTGTTAAATCCATCCCAAACATGTCTGTAAAAGATCGCTTTTAGCGATAAGACCGCCCTTTGTATCACCCTTTTTAATTGTTAAGTCGATAATTTTGTTTTACTGTTATGGTGTACAATAAAGAATATATCTATCTATCTATCTAAGCTTGATGATGCGTTTTTTAATTAAAACTGTTCATCAAAAGCAATGTTTTTTTAATACAGTAATTTTCCAATAGAAAACTATTTCTTTAAAAAAGAGCATATAATATTTCATAAATAAAAGTAAGTTGGTATCTTTGAGTTTACTCAACAGTTAACTACAGTTAGAGGCTAACCAATATTCTTAACGATAAGTGATAAAATTATTCATACATTAATTATAATAATTTAGTGTGTACTCGTAGTTAAGTAAAATAAAATGTTCCTGTAGGCAGTATTGCAGTCATTTGTGGGATTGCTTAGCTAGATATCAGCTAGCTGCACTTGACTCGAACGAACGCAGAGCTAAAAGGCTCATAGGCGACAAGGTTCAGGCTGCCTGTCTGTGTTCCACAGATTGTACTTCTCTCCACGACCTAATCCCTTCATCCTCCTTTTACTACCGGTCTATCAGACGTACTCCAGGATACCATACACACTTGGTCGATATATCGTCTTGTCGTACTAAGCGCTTCTTCTCTATATTTATTGTGCGCACGGCCAAGGTGTGGAACTCTCTGCCGGCTTCTGTACTCCCTGCCACATATGACCCGTCAGCCTTTAAAGCAAGAGTGAACAGGCATCTTCTGGACTTGCTCTTTTGATCGTAGACCTCATCTTACACTTACCATCAGGTGTGATTGAGGTCAAGGGCTGGTGTAAAAAAAAAGTTTTATTTTTCTGATAAATTGTTATCGTTCTCCACAATTTTGTTGATTCAGCCTATCAACTGCTCTTAGAAACACATCACTCACAATATAAAGTCAATATTATGTCCCAATGAATATCTTATACCATAACTCGCGCCTGACTTTATTAAAGAAGTTATTGCTGTTAAATTTCCCCTATTCGACATAAAAGGAGACTTATTTCCCTAATACATCGCTCCAGCGGACGAAACACTTAAAGATGACGTCATAAGACTTCATATTTATCGTACGCGACATGTAACAGACAATATTTAACGTTTAAGGCACAATTATGTGGATGCTCTTCGTCGAAATTGGCTTTGGAAATGTTTCTAAGTCACCCAAAGTGTCTATAAATGTTTATGTTCTCCATTTCAAGACCAGAGTAGATAAGAAAGATCTTTTAATCTCTGTAGATGGGAATTTAAATAACAGTAAAGTTATTTTAGACGCAATTAAAAATAAAATCTTCTACGTTCATTATTGGGCTCTAAAAAGTGTCCAAAAACTGACCCGTCCCTTTTAGCCGTTTTCGAATAAAAATGCAAATCTACCTTTGGCGTCCTACGGCGTTGTAATTGCAAAAAAAAAACTTCACCAAAAGGCTACTATGTTGGCCATTGTAGAAACAGGTGCTTATATAGAACCCAGTTTTGCATCACAAACGTGTTGACATCCAATTTATTTTAACTAAGGTCTGAACTAGCGTGACCAACTTTTTCGTTCACAGTTTTTGTTGATTTGCATATTTTCACTTTAATGAAAGTTGAGAGTTCTATAACGTATGTAAATATATTAATATTTATAGTTGATTACAATACAGAACCTTTGGGACAGTATACGCAGAGGGGACTCCTTTGAAACAATTTGGGTTTGTAATTAAGTTAGGATTTGATTATTTGTATACAAGTGGTAGAGTTAATTTATACAGTGGTTCAAAGGAATACATATTTTTAATACTGTGTTTTATTTTTGCTCGACGTTGTGGCCAAACATGATAGTACCGATTTGAACGTGTAGGTGATGTAACGATACCTTCTACTTCTCCAATAAAAGAGGGTAAAATAGATGTACCATTAAATTTAATATATTAATAATATACAGTATTTTATAAAAAACCTGCCTATCTACCTAGCTATCCTAAAAAAACGGCCTACCTACCTAACTGACACACTCAGGAGAGAAGAGGAGGAGGTTTAGAGTATATTACTTGCGGGACGGCTTGGCAGACCACTCCAGGATCGCCTTCTACTCCACGATGTCTTCGTCGTACAGCAGCTTGAGCAAGGCGGTCTGGCAGTAGGCTCCCAACAAGGCGTCTGGGCAGCAGGCTCTCAGCAAGGCGTCAGGGCAGCAGGCTCCCAGCAAGGCGTCAGGGCAGCAGGCTCCCAACAAGGCGTCAAGGCAGCAGGCTCCCAACAAGGAGTCAGGGCAGCGGGTACTGCACTTCCTCTTCCATCACTCTTCGTCAAAACTCGTCGAGAACTAAACTCTTCAAAAACTGGTCAAAGACTGAACTCCCGGAGATGGCCCCCAGCGCCTTTTATACCCAGCTCAGCGTTCAAAATCCATTCCATTGTCATTCTGTACCAGAATTCAAATTGTAGAGTCCAAAATAGTCCATCTTGCCAGTTATTTGATCAGCCAGTTATATTCGAGCATAATTTATTAAACCTCTTCGATAAAATCTGAGAGTGTGTTTTAGAAATTTATAATTATAATTTAAAATGCCGTTAATCAGTAGACAACCACAATATAATATACAATATTAAGCTAGTCCTATCGATAAAAGTGAATAACAATTATATAATAAAAGTATGAACAACCTTTTTAGTCTATTAGCCATTCAGTGACTACAAAGAAGAAGAAATTACAGTTTGTCAGCCTTGACGTAAAAAATGTCATGACAAGAAAATATTTGTTTTGATGGATGAATTATGGATTATGATTACAAAGAAAACGTAAGTTATTTGGTATTTGTAATAACAAATACTATATTTCCCCATCGACCCCCAGGAAAATTTTTGGTCTAGAACAAAAATTTTGTAAGGTTAAAGTTTATCCACATTCATATAACTTACATGCCTCATTCAATCACACCAACATCTCACGAAGTTAGGTCAGGTAGGATTCACATTCAATGATCACTACTCGACCTGATTAGTACATGACAGTAGGCTTGTTTTCGGAGTCTGTCAGTCCGCTCGCGTCGAAAACCCATCAAATAAAAAACAAGATTTAGCAAAGGCTTATTTTTACGAAGTTGCTAGCCGCTTCGATCAACTTTAGAGTCGATAACATAAAAAACAAGGTTTAGCAAAGGCTTATTTTTACGAAGTTGCTAGCCGCTTCGATCAACTTTAGAGTCGATAACATAAAAAACAAGGTTTAGCAAAGGCTTATTTTTACGAAGTTGCTAGCCGCTTCGATCAACTTTAGAGTCGATAACATAAAAAACAAGGTTTAGCAAAGGCTTATTTTTACGAAGTTGCTAGCCGCTTCGATCAACTTTAGAGTCGATAAATAGTAATAAACTAACTTGGAGAGTTAGAAAGGGAGAAGGTTTGGTAATATGTACCTAAACGCACTTCTAAGTGATATCTGATTAGTTCAGATAGAAGAGAAAAAATAAAAATTAAGAGAAGCCTCTTAAAGTTTAAGAACAAAGTTAAAGAAAGAAATAAAATAAACTATTGAGTTTCAATAAGCCGAAAAGAACTCGATAGTTAAAAGAAGAGAAGAAGATAGAGATGAGTCATGAATATAGTACGAAAGATGAATATATTTACATAATTATATACTTAAATCGTTGTTTAGTTTTTGACGATGAGTGGAGTATAATTCTATCCATGACTGAAAATTAATATTATAGATAGCAAAAGAAGGTAAAGAGGGAGAGGGCAGGTAAATGAGAGGGTTAAAGAGTGCTAAAAAAAACTCAAGAGGATAAATTAAATATAAGAAAGAGGTTGAGTAAGAGTAAGATCACAAAAAAATAAAAAAAGTGTTATAAGAGGTTAAAGAGGGAATAAACTAGTGGTAAAAGTGGTGATAAACTAGTGTTCGTGTGAAGAGGAAGTCTAGTATAGTGTTAGTGTAAAGAGTGAGTCTCCTATCCTAGAACTTAATATTAAAAAAGAGTCTAAGCCAAAAAGTGAGTCCAAAGAAAAAAGTTACTAGTAATAGTTTTTTTTTTTTTGAATTTTGAAAAAAAAATTAAACCGACTAGCTATGATTTTACGTTGGGCGCCAAACTGTAACGATACCTTCTACTTCTCCAATAAAAGAGGGTAAAATAGATGTACCATTAAATTTAATATATTAATAATATACAGTATTTTATAAAAAACCTGCCTATCTACCTAGCTATCCTAAAAAAACGGCCTACCTACCTAACTGACACACTCAGGAGAGAAGAGGAGGAGGTTTAGAGTATATTACTTGCGGGACGGCTTGGCAGACCACTCCAGGATCGCCTTCTACTCCACGATGTCTTCGTCGTACAGCAGCTTGAGCAAGGCGGTCTGGCAGTAGGCTCCCAACAAGGCGTCTGGGCAGCAGGCTCTCAGCAAGGCGTCAGGGCAGCAGGCTCCCAGCAAGGCGTCAGGGCAGCAGGCTCCCAACAAGGCGTCAAGGCAGCAGGCTCCCAACAAGGAGTCAGGGCAGCGGGTACTGCACTTCCTCTTCCATCACTCTTCGTCAAAACTCGTCGAGAACTAAACTCTTCAAAAACTGGTCAAAGACTGAACTCCCGGAGATGGCCCCCAGCGCCTTTTATACCCAGCTCAGCGTTCAAAATCCATTCCATTCTCATTCTGTACCAGAATTCAAATTGTAGAGTCCAAAATAGTCCATCTTGCCAGTTATTTGATCAGCCAGTTATATTCGAGCATAATTTATTAAACCTCTTCGATAAAATCTGAGAGTGTGTTTTAGAAATTTATAATTATAATTTAAAATGCCGTTAATCAGTAGACAACCACAATATAATATACAATATTAAGCTAGTCCTATCGATAAAAGTGAATAACAATTATATAATAAAAGTATGAACAACCTTTTTAGTCTATTAGCCATTCAGTGACTACAAAGAAGAAGAAATTACAGTTTGTCAGCCTTGACGTAAAAAATGTCATGACAAGAAAATATTTGTTTTGATGGATGAATTATGGATTATGATTACAAAGAAAACGTAAGTTATTTGGTATTTGTAATAACAAATACTATAGTGAATAAAATAAAAACGGGGTCAAGCTTTTACGTTTACCTAAAGTTATAAACTGTAGGTACGACTTTGCCCAAAGCTTAAGCAATATTCACCGTTTAAAAAAATCCGGCGTAGGTAGGCTTAAGCGATAAAACGAAACAAACAAAACAAATTCATTTAATTCTAAATGTCTAAAAAGTTTCCTACAGTTTCTGAAAACTCCTACTTTACCCTTAACGTTCATTGAAATTTCCGGGGATTACGTCATTGCGTAGAGTTTAAAAGAAGTCAACCGAAATCTGGGACGAGGTTGATAAAATGTTTAATAAGGTTTTGACAAAAAATTAAAACTTTGTCGTATAGTGCTTTTGCTCACAGATATTGTACCACGATTTTATAAAATTGTGTTAACTAGTACCTCATTAGCATTACGTTGAGTGAACATTACAAAAATGATGATAAAATTATTTTGGCGTAATTTATTTGCATATGCTAGCTCTCTAACAGGAGTAGCTCTTATAATTTCCATTACGCTACACGTTACAACTTTTGACTCTTAAAATATTCAAACTTACTTCACGTGTCAAGTAAAATCATAAAAATTAGCGATGTAACTCAAAAGACAGACCGCATTTTCAGAAAACATCATGGGAAAGTAAATAAATTCAGTTCTTTTTTCTCGTCAAAATTTTCATTTCATTTAGAGCCGAGTGGATCCCACAAATTACTGAGTATTCCTTTTTTGCTTTTTGTAAAATTGCCTACGTCCACTTAAAGATATTAAAGAAGGAGACAAAGAAGCAAATGTAAGTTAATCGTGAGAGGTACCTTGTTGTATTTATTTCTGTTGCTTATTTTAGTTACGGTTCCGTGACTAACCCCATTTCTCGTTTTATGGCCCGTTTAAATTTCAGTTCGTTAAACATCTCTTAGAGCAGTGGTGGCCCAAAGTTAAAAAACACGACATACGAGTTGTGTATCGTGAGTTCAAACCCAGGCTGACACATTTATTTGTCTTATTTTCGTTATCAAAACTGTTCTCTCTACGATGAGGGAAAATATTCTGAGGAAACCGGTTTGTCCTAGGACTGGAAAATCCAAAGACATGTGATAACCAACCCGCACTGGACTGGCGTGTTGGATTGCGGCCCATTCTTCTTCTTCTTAGCGTATTGATTGCAAAAATATTCTAAATAATTTGACCCAAAACTCAGCTACGCGAACTCCGCTCGTTGATGCAGACATAAGATCATCAAGAGTGCAGGTGACAGGGCATGCGGAGCAGGATAGAAGGTGGCCCATTGTCTGTGGGGTCACGCCGCATATACATTTGAGATCTGAGCCATCTTTAAATCCCCATCTGTAGAGATTATCTTTACTGCGGCCGAGTTGGGTTCGCAGTTTGTTAAGGCATTTCTAAGCCGGCCACTGTCGGCCCATTCCCTAGCAAAGATAGGAGGCCTGTAATGTTTACATAATCAGCCTCTAATGATCCCAGAAGTGGGAACATAGAGGCTAATTATGATTCTCGTTATCGCTACAAAGATTTATTTATTATCACAAATATGCCTTACATTTTGCAAAAACAATCGCAACATTGGAAATCAGCCAATGCAAATTTTGAATTAGTTCAGACCGCTCAAGAATGGACAGAAAAAAAAAACTCAACAACTTTTTCAATGATATTGCAATTTTCTGTTTCACCGCACCTGAATGGCAGTTTTATTAGAAATGTCTGCTTATGAAAACCAATTGGACCGTTATTTTCTTTCTTTGTTATTAATGTTTCCAAAATATGACGAATGGTTAAGAAGAGCTCCATCACGAAATAGAAAAGTAAACAATGGGTAGGTACTTAAAATAACAATAAAACGCTTTAAAAAAGAATATAAATACCATGCTGTCATATTACCTCTTCAGCATGGCTGACTGATAGCGAATGCCTTTTTTTTCTTGCCGGAAAAATCTTCAAATGGCTCCCTTTAAATGACTGAATGAGTGTGTGTGGAGCGGAAGAGTGTCGCGTTTTAATTATTTTTTTACATTATCATACCATCAGGTGAGATTGGGCTCGCATTTAATCCCAATCTCACCTAATGGTAAGTGATGATGGGGTTGAAGATGAAGCTCGCTTGCCTAGAAGTAACCTATTCACTCTTGACATAAAGACCCCCCTTGACATAAAGAAGGTTATCAGGAAATACAGACCCTGGCAGGGAATTCCACTCCTTAGCTGTAAGCACAATGAAAGAATTCCCATAACGTACACGTTGGGAATGTCCACCATAATAAAACATTAATAAATAAATATCAACGAATTGAAAAGTCAAAATTAAACTACAATTCCTACTTACGTATGTACATCAATATATCTACAGGTCCAGATTTAATTTTCTGCCCGTAGATTAACGGTAAACAATAATTTTGATGCTTCAACCAATTCCAATGTATATGTCGAGGATGAATTTTCAATTACACCAGATATGGGTAATGAATGTCGTGTGACAAAATTGTGTCAATATGAAAATTAAATCAACGGTAGACACAAACAGGATTATATTGGGTATCAGCTTTCGCATAGTTTATTTACATTTTGTTACAAATACGTGTACTTTATGTAGTTTGTAAGTACTGTGGAGGTCTGCTATGCGAGCGGTCAAGCTATCGCACTGGCTGGCATAGTTTGAATTTAGATCGCAATGTTGGACATGCGAAGGAATTGTTTTAAGAAACGGACAGACCGGCTTGGGACGCCGCCCGACATACCAAGACCGAAATGATTTTTAGCTTGAAATATATATATAGATTGTATTCCATAAATGTGAATGAACATAATTATCTACAAAGTATAAAACCTATCGCGTTTATATTGATAAATGATATTTATTTTGAAAATTGGTTATTAAATAACACTTTTACACGTCATTTTTCGTAAATATTAACTAGATGAGGCCGGTGTTTCCTAACTGACTACCCTGAGAAGAAACACCGAAACAAATTCAGGGGTCCGTCTCTTTTAAAGTCCATACAATCTATACTGGTTTAATTATATGGGAACCTTGTGGGTTTCAGTCTGAGGCGGTCTTTTGAAGAAAGATGCTCACGGATTTGAGTGGGCCTGTCCATACAGTGCAAGCATTTGTCAAATGACGTATAGCTCAACTTAGAACAAGGAGCTTAACGATTTGACGAACAATACCAAGGTAAGGGAAGGAACCTTTGGGTAGGCCGCAAAAAGTACTCAAACTGCCAGATAATTTATTATTTTTAACTCGAATAAAATAACCTACATAGTTAACATATTCACAATCGTTTATGAGGATTATGTAGATTAGTCTGAAATGGCCTTTTGAGGAAAGACCACATAGATTTGAGTAGACCCGTCCCGTCAGTGCAAGCCTTTGTCAGTTAGTCTGTAAGCTCAACTTTGGACTACTAAGGAACTCAACGACCTGACGAACAATGCCAAAGACGGTACATTTGAGTAGGTCACTAAAATACTTAAACTGTCAGACAACATCGTAATAAAGAGAGAGAGAGAAAAAAAATGTAAATGGAAATTTAAAAAAATGGAAATTTGAAATTCCCGAGTACACACACGTCCCCGTTACAGTACCTACCTATACTAAAAATATGAAGAGGTTGATCTATCCTCCTCTTTATGTCCAGATCCTCAATGCTGTGGGTCGTGAAGCCCCGTGGAAATAGCGAAGCGGCAATAGACTAGAGATTAAGGTGTCGGACTTGTCATCGAGAGGTCGCAGGTTCGAATCCCACCCATTACACTACTGCCGTGAACCCACTCCAGACACAAGCATATTTAGCTTAGTTGGAGGGGTTAACGAGATTGCTAATAATGTGAATTCTACCTACATTAAAACTACTCTATAAAAAAAATTGCTTCTCCCTGAAAGTATTCCCCCATCTATACCTGTTCTTGACATCGTGTAGAGTGACGTGTAGTTGGAATTCCAGGGTGGAACGGACCTGATCAACCCACCTTCTTGGACTACGGCCTCTAGGTCGTTTGCCATCAACCTTGTCAGTAATGATAAGCTGTTCAAGATTGTAGCCTTCTTTGCTGGCTATGAGACCGAAAATTCCAATATTAAAGGGGTTAGTTAATGTTTGTGATTGAGTTTAGTAAGAAGTATTTTTTTTTATTGACTGATATTTGTTTGACCACCATCTCACCTGGTGTTAAGCAATGATGTGGTCGAAGATGAAGCACGCTTGCCTAGAAGCAACGTATTCACTCTTGACTTAAAGACTCCCAGGTTATAGCGATCAAGAAAACCAAAACATTTTGTGCCTATGGGTGGTATGTCCACCATGTAACGATGGCGCAATGCCGTTTGTCTTGTAGTCCGGTTCGGGAATCAAACCCGTGACACGCAGCGTGTTAATCAACCACTCAACCACTGCGCCACTCTTCAAAAATACATCTTTTCCGATGATTCAACTAACTTTTATCATTGATTAACGTATAAGAGTCGGCGTCCAGATCATCAGTGCAATTAACTTACCCTGTCCTTCAAACCATGTACTAGAATCGTCGTGACAATACTTGGATGCAAACTCGATTTAGGACTATCAATGGAACTCAGTTGATGTGAAGACCGGACACAGCAGTGTAAACGTTCATTATACGTGATGTGACATCACTGACATGGCGCGATTAATACCCGGCCGTATTTAGGTGCGATGAACAGCCGACCGGATGTAGGTGAAGTGTACATTGATCGGATCCGATATTTGGTACTGTACTCAGTGTATGTGCAGTTAAATAAACATGCGAATTTCGATAAATATGTGTCTGCCGTCTAGTCGGTTTTTTGTTTCTGTAAACCGTGATTCCATTTTAATTTGATTGTAACAATATTTAGTATTAATTTAAAGGATCGTATCAAATTTAAATATCTTGGATATCAACTCTTCATCACCGACGACCTAAAAGATAATATGGACATTAAGTATGTTACCTCTGTCTGCCAATGCCCAACACTCCCTGGGCATTGGCAGACAGAGGTAACATACTGGAGCGTAGTTTGTTCGGAGCTCTAATCCTGTAGAAAATAGTAGTACCTGATATTTTACTCCACCAATCTCCCATAGATTGTTGGATTAAAATATCAGGCAGTACTAACTTCTACAGGATTATCTCTACATTGAAAGATGATTAGATATCCTGTGTGTGCAATACAATAATGCTGGATGTTGTTGCAACTGCCCCGTTTCTGCAGCGCCTCGGTAATATTTGCCAAGACCCACATAGACGCTTTCAAGTAATAGTTTCAAGAAAAACCTATTTCACTGCTGTGCAGAGTGCGTAGTACTAGAAACGAGATCCTGAGAGCTGTGGCGAAGAGCTATATTCCAAATATCAGGCATTTTGTGCCGAGGCTGATTATATAGGAACTATGTTTTCCTGCCCGATCACCCTCAGCATGAAGTGTGCTCTATTTTGTTTTTATTCTTTTCATACATTATCAACACTCGAATAGAAGCTATTTGTGATACTGACACAATATGCATGGCTGCTGATCGATTGTATTATTATTAGATTTTTTTTTAACGAAAAATACTGCAGGTAGTTTAAGTATTCTTTTACACACGAATTAAATTAATGTGTCAGATAGTGATGTTAAAATAACAGCATTTTACTTGAAGATGGGTATGTTTGGTATATTTTATTTTTATGGTTTTTTTTTGTATCTGTAAATGTGTTTTCTTCCGGCTTATTTAAAAAAAATGCTGTAGTTATGTTGACGGGTATTCCACTAGCCAACTTTGAAAATGACAAAGTCGCGAACAAATAGTTAATACTCGTAGTAATGAAATGTGATTGTTTTCGATAGCTGATTTTCAATCATGTCTGAAGCCAGCCTGGACACAAGTTTTTCATGACAATAATTATGTAATACCAATAACGGTCTGACAATAAAACACCTATAGTATAAATAATTTAATAAAATGTGCCATAACGTCCCTTTCATTTTCAACATGATCGATAGTAATCAATCTGAATAGCATAAATAATAACAAAACATCACACAAACAAATAACATCGAAACCGATTGAAGTGCATCATTCGAATTTGGAAACCAATATTGAAATAGAGTACCTACTTGAATTGAAAAAGGTGTGAAATACAAATGGAATTTTAATACCGGATTCCGATTTAGATTTGTCGGAACGGTTCGGCAGGTGTCAACGTATCCGAACCGAATATTGACACTGTGAACGGTATAAGCGTTCATTATTATAGTCCGATGACGTCACTCGGGCCAAGCATTCGCAGCAGAACCGAACTAGTTGAAAGGTCCAATTTGGTTAATGCCAATCACTTTACACAAATGAAATGCGATTTCAAAATAGTATTTTTGTTTGTGTAGCTGTTGGGAAAATAGGTGATCAATCTTCGTTTATGTAACAGATTTTTCTCTTTAAAAGAACAATGCTATTTTTAGTACTTATTTTTTTATCAGCTCGTAATGTCCGACTTATGCTCGTTAGCTGAGCTGCTGCTTATAGTACCTACATGTTTGACACTCTGTAGTATATTCAGAAACCACAAAATGTGATAAACGCCTTGCTGAGGGGTATTGTGTTACCCTTTAACCCCTCAAGTGTCAACGGTACACCGTTTGTACATAACGTCACGGCTCGCATTGGACGATGGTATTTTAAGTTTATGTTGCAAGTAACACGATGTGGCTGTATCATTCGACTAATCTATTCATACTTGACCGGTTTTAGTAACATTTTAAAGGGAACACCGCTAAAATGAACGAAAAAAAATTTTTACTAAATACATCTGTGGTTTTTGTTGTGACGCCGCAGACTTTTCGTTGTGTTATCAAATAGTTTTTATTACTTTTTACAGTGCCTAATTGGGATAATTTGTGTTAACATTGCCTACACATTATTGTGTTATCGTGTGTCTTTTTTCGTGTGTATGACTTCGAATGTGAGTGAAAATTATAAAAGTGAAAACATATTACATCACTGCGAGATAAGGTCAGTTTGATTTGCTTATTGAATGATATAAATAGTTAGATATACTCATAACGAAGCCAGGAAGGTATAATATATACCATGATAATGGCCATAAATTGCCGATTTATCATTTTTTCTGAGGTTCTACCCAAAAACCAAAAGTACATTCAACATGCGACACTAGAGGGGTTAATAGGTTATGAAGGTCCGAAAGCAATTGCTCCATAAAAATGACCGGTTCTCTTAGCAGCATCCGGGTATTTTTGTATTGTTGATAGGCTCGCGTTCAATCATCATGTCACCTGGTGGTAAGCGATGAAGTGGTTGAAGTTAAGGCACCTTACAAGCACGCTTACTAAGAAGTAAGTAGCTCTTGACTTAACGACCCTCAGGTTATAGCTACCAGAAAACACAGACACATGGGGCAAGGGATTCCACTCCTTAAGCCTGCAATACATGTTGGTCGAGCATTGTCGAGTGAAGGCCAATACCAACATGTAGAAAGAATATTTGCCTTGTCTTGCTATCGCTCGGTGTCACTTGCCTGGTTGGCCGAGCATAGGCCAGCGCCAACGTGTATAGAGCTCATTTAGTGCAACTTGTCTTCGCTCGCCGTTGCTCGTGATCACTTGCCTCACTTCGGATCGCTGTCGGTTTTTGGTCACAAATCAAAGGCGCTCGCCTGCGCTCGGCCAACGTGTGGGCAGCTCTACAGACCCTCTTCTACATTGGTCGTCTGCATTGGCGTTCGACGAACTTGTCAAACGTGTGGACATTATTTCTTGCCTCGTACCTATTTGCCAACGCTCGCGTTGGCTTACGCTCAGCCAACATGTATTGCAGGCTTTAGCTGTACGCAAAGTACAAGTGTTCCCAAAACGTTTGGTGCGTAAGTATGGGTGGTATGTCAACTATGTTATGACTGAAAGTTTACCACGACATTATTCGAAAAAGACTAAGCAGATAGTGACAGGCCCAGGCCCAGTTTGACAGGCCCGTTGGTACAGTGGTCAGTGGCCCTGACTACCATGCGCAAGGTCGTGGGTTCGATTCCCACCTAGGACAAATGTTTGTGTGATGAGCACGATCATTTGTTCTTTGTCTGGGTGTAATTTATCTATAATATGTATGTATTTAGAAATATATATGTATGTTTATCAGTTGTCTAGTACTCATACCACCAGCTCTGCTTAGTTTGGGACTAGATGGCGTTGTGTGAAAGTTGTGGAATATTATTATTATTAGTGATATTTACTTATAGATTGGTGATTGTCCTAGTGTTTCCCACTGTTGAGAAAATATCTAACCAAGCCCTTTAGGAATACGTTTACCAGGCCTTAAACTTAAATATTATATTATTATACTAACCAACCAACCATAATACATATTTCATTCATTTATGTAAGCAGTATGTATTTATTGTAAGCAGAAGTAATTTTTAAGCATAACTTTGCGTTTAAGCCCTTTCCTATCAATAATTTTTCAATATAACTATCAAAATAATCTCAAGATACGATACGAACCTCCAACCCGTGGGTAACCAATTAAAACTGCGCACCGAAACGGACATGACGTCACATAGAGCAGTGTCCAATCAAACAAGGGACTTCATTTAGCATTGTCCGCCATATTTGCGTTCCGTGTCACAGGATTTTGATTTATGCCATCTGTCACTGACTCAGCAATTGTTATGAGTTGAATTTCAAATGGTAGATACTATATTGTTGTATACTGTATGAACTTAAAATACGTGTTTACTTTTTATTACCAAAATTATTAGCCAAAATGTTTACTAAGAAATGACACTAGTATTCAGCTGCATCCGTTTAGACTGAAGGCTAAGCAGATGATCATCATTTGCTTAACCTTTTCCTAAGCTTAGGTCAGTACTAGGATGCAGTGCCTGTCTATCGGACCTCCACAACCCAGTCGCTAGGTATTACGTTCCTTCAATTGTACTTACGTTCCGAAGCCGCCCATTGTAACACCCTTTGTAGTTTTTAAGTCCTCAGTTAATTCTGTTATGGTGTACAATAAAGAGTATATCTATCTATTTAACTATTTATTTAACTTTACGGGATCTACCCCTTCTATCCGTTGATGTACCCAACCTTGTTCGTAATTGGCATGGTTGGGTACAACAAACTGGAGACTAGAAGGGACCTGGCTTTTACCACGTATATTTTTAAGCTGTTGCGCGGTAAAATGTTTAATGCTGGTGTTTTGAAGAAGATATGTCTGAATGTGCCTGATAAGTACGCATTGCGACGCCGACGGCCACGGTTCTTAGCAGTGCCGCGCGCGCGAACCAACCTGCTCAGTAAAGCGCCCCTGACGCGAGCCTTGCATACACTGAATGACACCGCTGATAGGATAGATTTATTTAATTGCTCTCTGAATGAATTCACAAAGGTAACATTGTTTGTATTATGTTATGCTAATATATAACTAGTAGCTTTAATAGTAATTTATAATGTAACTAAAGACCACGCTACCGCATTAGGATTATTGCCTGTAATGATAGTTGTGTTTGTGATAAATAAATAAATAAAATAAATAAATCACGATAAAACAAATTAAGCAGTGTCAGATTTTCTAGCCTTTGACTACCCGCCACGACATGAGTGGCGATAGTTTATTTATTTTATTTATTTATGTACACACATGACAAAAGAATAAAATTAAGTACAGACAAAAGAGCACAAAGGTGCTGCTTATCTCCTAAGAAATTTATTCCAGCAGACAGGAGAGTTGAAGAGATGATAGACACATTGTGTATATATACTAATTACGATAAATAAAACATACTTAGATATAAAATACTTTTCCGAAAGAACTGCTAAATGAATTTGGATGAAATTTTGCAAAAGATAAAATATCCTTTTTATATTTCGGAGTGTGTTTCCTTGTGATAATTTCCCGTGACTCACTACTTTGGTAAACGCACGAGAATATTTTACCTCTGTTGTTCTAAGTTTTAGAATAAAGTGGCTATGACATAAGAATGGATAAACAGAAAGATATGACGAATCTATAAGGGTTCCGTTGTTTGCTATTCAGATACAGAACTCTCAATAACGGGTAGCAGATGATAATTTAGTTATCACAACAAAGGGCCTTTCGGTTCCTCTGTTTAATAAGGCCCTCCTCACTATCACAACATTGCAGACTACAAATCACCTCTATCACTCACAACGTGACGCAGGCAGGCTAAAGACCGCAATACGGTGTGTACCATACAAACAACATGACATCAGAGGGCTCCCTAATCAAATACCAGCATTGGAACTCTGTCGAGGTGAGTTTGTGTTTCATATCGTGAGCGTTGATTGCTAGTCGACTAGTTTTGAGTGTCATTCAGAGGGCAAGGCTGAAAACCTACAATTATGAATTCATCGTTATATGGTGGACATCTCACATATATGCACAAGATGTTTTGGAAATACTTGCATTGTGTTTACAGCTAAGGAGTGAAATTCCCGGCCGAAGTCTATGTTTCCTGATAGCTATAACCTAAGGGTATTTAAGTCAAGAGTAAATAGCCTCTGGTACAAGAGGTAGTTTGATAGCCTATGCCATTTAAAAAAAAGTTAGTATTTTAATAAATAACGGTGTTGTTTTGAGATTGCAATGGATTCCCTCCCACGTGGGTGTACGCGGTAATGAAGTAGTTGATAATTATGCCAGGGAAGGTGTTGATACTGGTTTTGAAACTTACATATACCCAGAATACAGCGAAACATTGTCTAAATATAGAGATAAGATTTATGAAAAGTAGACTGAATTTTGACAGTACATCAGCAGTCAAAGGAATCTGGTACAGAACGTTTCAAGTGAAACCATTGCATATACCGTGGTTTTCTAACACTTCATTGCAGAGAAATCTTGTTGTAACAGCCCTCCGTCTACGCTCTGGTCACATACCACTTAATAAAATTAATTTCTTAATGAAGAAAACAGAATCTCCTAATTGTTCAGTGTGTGGTACAGTAGAAGACGTTTATCACTTTCTGTCCATATATACCTACTAGAAATGAAACTGCACGATTCACATTTATGACAAAATATAATTTGAACAGAAGTGATATTGGAGTGTTTCAAAGTATTTGAGCGAAACCTACCTCTGAAATAGCTCATGAACTTTATAGAATGTGCAGGCATTGATATTATTAAGTTATTAAAGTTAATGCTTGTTGTGGTGCATTTTATGAAGTTCATTAATTATCAAAGTGTATCTATCCGTAGTTATAAGTTTAATATTATATATAATGTTAAGAAAATATTGTATATAGCGTAAGGATTTTATAACAATGAGGTTGACATTGTCGAAATACAACAAGTCTTTAATAAATAAAGAATTAAAAAAAACATCGCAGACCATCAGGTGAGATAGTGGTCCAACGCGAGCCAATCACCATTTAAAAATTCCTACCTTTTACCCGAGCTTATGGTGCAATATATGTAACTAGCTTCCGCCCGCGACTTCGTCCCCGTGGAAAAAAAAATCCCCCGATTTTGAAACATTCTTCATTACTGCTCCGCTCCTATTGGTGTTAGCGTGATGATATATAGCCTTCCTCGATAAATGGGCTATCTAACACTGAAAGAATTTTTCAAATCAGAACGGTAGTTCCTGAGATTAGCGCGTTCAAGCAAACAAACAAACAAACAAACTCTTCAGCTTTATAATATTAGTATAGATTTACAATAACGACCGCACGAGTCGTCTCTAAGGTTATGCAAGGTAGGTGGTTGGGAAAAAGAACACATTACTATGATCGAAATTCGTCCATGCTTCATAAATTACGTTCAGCTATAAAGGTGCCGGTTGTCATTTGTACCGGCAGCCCGAAAATCTACTACAGACTAGAGAAAGTAAGATTGGTAGTGTAACATACTGGCAAGCTTCATCCAGTTATATTAAGTGCTGAAAACACATAGAACAAGCATAAGAGATCTATGAAATACGACTGTGACGTTACAAGTAATAGTGCATAGAAACCGTTCTTTGAAATTGATTTGGTCAATGGATGCATGCATTCGTACATTTTTATTTAAAAAACGGATTTCGTGTGAAATAAATTTTGTGTTAGAAAAATAAAAAATAAGTAGAGTAATTAAGATATGAATAGACTAGTGTCGGGGTCCGATAGGCCTTTGCTCGATGGGGTTGCGGGAATGTGCTAACGCGATACCACAGCTCCGTAACGTAGAGCTCCCACCACCACTCTACCTAGAGGGATATGAGTCATGTGATGATTTTTTCCCCCAAAAGAAGAAAACTGGAGACAGAACAATGAAAAAAAAAATATTTTGAGATGTAAAATAAAGTATATAATAAATAAAAAATATCATGTTTATTACATGAATAGCATAGAAAATCAATTTTTGTATTGAAAACATATTTTATATAATACTAGTACTCTCGCGGGGCTTCGCTCCCGTGGATTATATCACGGTAAAAACATAACTCTCCTTTTTTGCAGTCGGGTAAAAAGTAGCCTATAACCTTCCTCAAGCTTCAAGCTACTTCCATACCAAATTTCATCCAAATCCACCCAGTACTTTCGAAGATTAGCGCGTTCAAGCAAACAAACAAACAAACAAACAAACTAACAAACTTTTCCGCTTTATAATATTATATATATATATATATATTATTAGTATAGATTTCGGAGACAGAATATTTACATAGACAAATTTATAGACTCGAAGGCCCATTCTGGATATATGAAGTTAATAAAACAACCGTCTACCTTAGCTTCTATATTGGAAACAATACAATACCAGTGTCTCAGACATATTGTCGGAACTGACAACAATGCGACAGCAAAACTCACCTTCGTCTTTTACTTTGGATCAGGGTAATACATTTTCTACGTCTTTTCCTCCCGTCAACCGTCACAATACAATTTACTCTCAGCAGACAAACATGATTACGAAAACTATTTCCATCTTGTTGTCAAAGATGCCAACGTAAGATTGATGACATACTTTTTTTTTTTCGGAGGGAAAATTATCAAATGATTTCTCCTAAGACCTAATACTATGCTGAATTGGCTGATAAATCGCACCTTTAGAATTGAAGTGGCTTAATTAAAAATTTTAAGAAAATGACTTTTATACACAGAACGACTTAAATACATGTTTATAAGTCGTTCTGTGTATAAAATTCATATTCTTAAAATTTTGAATTAAGCCACTTCAATTCCAAAGGTGCAAAATATTCATCACATTTTATAAAAAGAACGGGACGTCACTAAGAAATATTAAACTTATTGAGACGTTAACTAATTTAAATCGATTTGTATAGATAGCTTTCCAAATTGGAAATTGGATGGTAGGTGTAATTAAATAAATGTTTAATTTGGTGGCATTAAATTGGGAGTGTGGGTTGACGGATTAGGGCTCGACCGATGGGCGCCAGGCAATCTGAGATTTTAATTGATTAAAACTGTGAGTAAACCTATCAAGACAAATTAATTACTTGGAGAACGTTTTGTCCATTAATTCATTCATCATTGTAGTTCAGTCCTTTTGGTACGTAGCTAGATAGCTTGATGTCCAACTTGTCTCGACATATTTTCAGTGCACATCAGTTTATGTGATTTCACAGTCTCATTCCGCCAAGCCCGTTCCATTATCGGACTACAAGACAAACGGCAATGCGCCATCGTTACATAGTGGACATTCCACCCATACGCACAAAACATTTTGGGAATCAAGAGTGATTAGGTTACTTCTAGGCGAGCGTGCTTCATCTTCGACCACATCATCGCTTAACATCAGGTGAGATTGTGGTGAAACGCAAACCTATCTACAATAAAAAAAACCGGTAAAGTGCGTGTCGGGCCACGCGCAGTGTAGGGTTCCGTAGTTTTTATAACAACCAAGTGCGTGAGTTTTTTTTATAAAACTTATTTAAATAGGAAACTAGCGCGATACAGCGCGATAATAGCGCCATCTATCGACATTTCTATGGAGTTGTTCGAAATTTTCGAGTCAAACACAATTGGTCGACTATTACTCGTAAACTTGTAAAGCCCACTTATGTGTGATAGTTTTCTTTTTTTTTTTTTGTGTGTGGCATCTCGCAGGTCAACCTCTGAGGTTGTCGGCTGCTTAACCGGGCTTGCCTGTGGTTGCCTTAATTAATAAATTAATTAAAGCCTCCAGCCAGGGCTTATTAAAAAACTTACAAACTAGGCGACTACACGCTAAGGGCACCCCCTGTGGGGTACGGACCTCGGCTTAGGGCGTCGCAGGGGAGGGCAGCTAGAGACAGGCTGGATCATATCATTATTATTATTAATAAGGGAATTTAAAGCTACTGGCTCAGCGTCGCGGGCTGGCTCTGGCAAGGGTCGGGGTGGACTATTACGGGGACGTCGCGGCGGGCCTCGGCGGCGAGGACGGAAGGACGGTCGGTTTTTGTGTTTGTGTGCCACTGTACTTGTTTCCCTACGGCTCTCTTGGAGCAGGGTGATTGCGTCATCGGGAGTGACTAGGGTATGCCTTGGTCGGCGAATCTTAGAGATACGCGAGGGTTCGTATTGGGCGGCCGATACGATAAGGGGATTCCTATGTTGGATTGAAGTTTCAAAGAAACGCTTGGAGACGCGTTTCATGAACTGCTGGATGGTGGGCATCTTGAGGTCTACGTGAAGAAGCTCATTTCGAACATAAAAGGGGGCTCCCGTGACTCTACGGAGGAATCGGTTTTGGAGGGTCTGCATCTTATGGAGGAGGTAGGGCTTTGCGTGTGCGAAAACAACGCAGGCGTAGGTCATGATGGGACGGATGACCGCGGTGAAAATACGCAGCTTGCACCTGAGTGATAACTTGCTGCGAGAGCTAAGAATGAAGTGGAGCCTACCTAGAGCGAAAGCGGCGCGCGAACGTGCCTGCTTTATGTGCTCAGCGAAGGAGAGGTGTCTATCGAGGACCACGCCTAAGTATTTGGCTTGCTTTTCCCAAGGGATCGGCTTGCCATACATGGTAATCGGACGGGGGGAGGGTGGGTTTATCCGCGGTTTAGAAAAGAGGACTGCCTGGCTTTTGTCTGGGTTGACTTCGATTCTCCATTTCCGGAACCACTTGGCCAGAGTGTTTGCGGAAGTTTGGAGAGTGCGAGCGATGGCATCGGGTTTAAGACCGGTATAATAGATAGCCGTATCGTCGGCGAATAGGGCTAGCTGGGTATTTTTATGCTTGGGACCTATCATTGGGTATTAGACTCTTTGCTTCGGCAAAATCTTTGAGCCGCTTATATATAAGCCTTTCATAGATTTTACCGAGGACGTTGAGTAAGCTAATGGGACGGTAGCTAGACGGGTCAGACTTGGGCTTGCCTGGTTTGGGAATACCTATGACGGTGGCCTGTTTCCAGGTTGTAGGGAACATATTATTGCTCAATGCGCCATTGAAGATGGCAGTCATTAGCACTATAAGCTGGGCGGGGAAAAGTTTGAAAACCCTATTGGTGATGCCGTCGGAGCCAGGGGCTTTTCGCGGTTGGAGACTTTTAATGATATCCTGGACCTCATCAGGAGTGATGGGGGCCAGTGGATTATCGGGATCTTCGATGGGCGGAAGGGAAGTTCTACGTTCGACTTCGGCATTCACCATATCGAGGTGGGCTTGGTCTACTGGTTGAGAGCTGGGAGAACACTGGGACTCTAGGCTGTCGGCTAGGCATTCTGCTTTTTCAGATGTGATAGTTTTCCTTTAAACTTCGTTATATATAGGTACTACTGCCGTGACATTTGAATTTCTAACTACAACCGTTTAGTTGGTAGAGGGGGTAACACTTGACTCTAACGAAAATTGGTACTTTAAAGCTTGATAAGTCACGAACGGTTTACTTAATCAACGGTCTTGCCAAACCCCTAATATTTTTGAAAGACCTATCCAACGACATCCCACACTATGGGAAGGACGAAAAAATTAAATTATTATCCCACTTTACATGTAGGGGAGGTACCCTAAATAATTGTTTTTTTTTTTCAAAATTTTAATTTACCACTTTTTCGGCGTCATTAACGTGTATACTCATGCCAAAGTACAACTTTCTAGTGCCAATAGTTTTTGAGCTAAACCGCGGACAGACAGACAGACAGACAGACAAACATGGCGAAACTATAAGGGTTCCTTGTTGACTACGGAACCCTAAAAAGATTTTTAGTATTTCTTTCTGTAAGCACTAAAACATAAACGGGTTTCCCATTTAATAAATTAATGTGGTAATAACATTTTATCTATGTCAGAATGTCACAAGGTTCGTTAATATGTTGCGACCCATGCAAAGCGCAATTAGTATGAAGGTACCAGGGCACCATATCTACACACTGCATTGCCGTTCCACCCTCTAAGACTTACACTAAGCCATTTAATCGCTCTGCGCACACACTGGGCCATTCCTGGATTGGATTTTCAAAACGTTGTCCAAAGTCATTTACTGTTATGTTATGATACCATAAATCGATATCTGTGATGTATGTATTTTATGGTCTCAGCTTCCTACTGTATGAGTTTTCTATGGCCTTGGTATATTGACCGTTCTGTCAGTTTATGAATTTGTAGTCTATATCCATACGTCAATAATAATCAATGTTGGAACGGTTTGCGTTTGATTATAGTACGATAGTGTTATGAAACAAAAGCGGGGATTCAATATTGTGAATTGCATTTTTTTATGATCGCAGTATTTTCACGTTGTCACATAGTTTTGCTTATTATGTTTTGTTGAAACAAAACAGGATAACATGACAAATTTTCAAACGCAGTTATGTTTCTCATGAATCTTTAAGTAAATGTTAAAAATCCCTTTCCTCCCGCATTAGCGGTAGCTACTGTGTTCAACAAAAATGGCGGCAGCCCTTAATGCGACATCCAACTCTTAAGTTATTAAAAGAAGTTCCTTCCTCAGCTTTTACAAGCTTTGTATCTTGACAAATTCTTTCACCGTGTTTCTGATTTAATTCGTTTTTTTTTTTCAACAAGATTATTAGGTCGTTACAATCTATTTCGTTTGCCATGATTTAGCAAAATTGAAGCCATTTATGTCAATCTTACAATGAGGTGATGGATGATGGCAACTCTTTCATTTAGCTGCTCTTGGACAAGCTAATTATTATAACGACTTGTTTTTATTATTTAGGTTTTTGTTAAATTATAATGTGGGCCTTAATGAGTTTTTGAAATATTCTTTTTGATGTTTCTAGAATATTTTTGGTTCAATGTGCTTTTATTTTTACTTTATTCAAGGTTTAAGCTTTAAACAATCATGTTTGCTTTCACTATTGTATTTTTATTGGGCAAATAGTATGGTAATATTTGGTGAAAATGTTCACAAAAAATTGTTTAACGTGATGTCTTTTCTTTTCAGGTAAGTTTAAATTCGAATTCATAATGCGAAACAATCACAAATGACTGAAAATAATTCTCATGTAAGTATTGAAGATTCAAAAGTTACGAAGTGTTTAACAATAACTCACATAGTAAATGTAGAAAAGGACGAAATTTTATTCACAATATATTAGATGTCACCCAACCATGAAATAATTAGGTATACATTTGAAACTCTTGCCTTGTGTTATTTACTTTTAATGTCGCAGCAATGTAGATAAATTAAGTATTATAACAATCCATTTTTACCCGACTGCAAACGAAGGGTCTTAGCAGCCCAAGTGTTCTTAGGTGGGTGATATTAGAAAAAAACAAACATGGCGGCTATACGAAGCCGTTATAAATAGAGATTTTTTTTTTTCGAATACTACAAAAGGGCTCAACGCAAGGATTTCAAAAAGGTATATTATGTTTATCATTAATGTAATACTAGTAAAAATAATACAATGAGAAAGTTTAAAAACCGTTTAGTTGCCGATCGAGTTTTCAAACTACAAAAACGTTGCATCCGAGTTATTAACAAGGTGTGGTTCTTAGACAGTTGTAAACCTATATTTCAAAAATATAAAATTCTTCCACTGCCCTGTCTTACTAATCTTATCTTATCTTACTAATCTTACTTCTTACTAATATTATAAATACGAAAGTTTGTGAGGATGGATGGATGTTTGTTACTCTTTCACGCAAAAACTACTGAACGGATCTGAATGAAATTTGGTAAGCGGATAGTTGACATTCTGGAATAACACATAGGCTACTTTTTATCCCGAAATTCCCACGGGATCGGGATTTGCGCGGGAAAACCTTCCCACGCGTACGAAGTCGCGGGCAAAAGCTAGTATGTATATAAAAGATATCTGCATTTTTACAAAGAATCATATGCATTACTTTAAGCAACGTAGTGAGGTTCTGCCGAGGCAGAAAAGGCCTAAATTCCATAACCTATTGTATCAACCACCCGGTCATAAAGATATTTATAAGAAAAATGTGTATAATATGTGTATTTTGATTTATAATAACCTCCCAAATGAATTGAAATTGTTACAGGGTAATGTATTTAAAACAAAATTGACAGAGTGGCTACAAAAAAACTGTTTTTATAGTATTAGGAAATTTATGGAATTTGGAAATAAAAGTGAATAATTTAATTAGTAAAACAATGTTGACGATAAAATTGTATGTAATAATGATATTAATCGAATTTATGAAAATTGTAAATGATAATAATAATTTAATTGCATGTAGTAATAATAATTGAATGACGTAAATATAAATAATTTTCACGCTTGCTTGCAGGCAGAATACTGTGACTTTTAGGATATAAGATTGTTTATTTATTTATTTCAGTACATACATACAGCTATCTTTACAGGCATTCCCAAAGTGATAGTGTAGAAAAAAAAACAAAATGCTTAAATCACAAATAAAAATAAAAAATATGTTCATTAGCCCATTAAATAGACTTAATACAATTCAATAGTTAAGATAATCAAACATACAAAAAAAAAAGAATCAATAAAATCATAATCAATACATAACCAATAGAAAAACAATAAGAAATGATCAATCAAAATAATAATTAAAAAATAATCAATCAAAAATAGTCAATCAAAAATTGAATAAAAAGATAATTTATCAAAAAGTCAATAAAAATAAAACATAATCAATCAAAATAGTCAATCAAAAATAATAAATAAAAACAATCAATCAACAGTCAATAAAAATTAATAAAGAAAAAAAATTAATCAATAGCATACAATAATTATCAATAGAAATAATCGTTAACTAGTCATCTCACTACTTCATAGCATAAAATATGTAAAGTTATTTTTGCGAACTCACTCAGTGAACAAGAGAACAGATCTATATCGTGAGCAACCCGATTCAGTGTGCGCATAGTCCGCGATAGTGGGACATTGGCAATTAGTTTTGTTCGACCACGTGGTAGTGCAAACAAGTCAGGCCGTCTATGGCGCTGCGCATACCCATCGGGCACGAACAAACCAATGTTCTGTAACACACTCGGATTGTTTGTGTTACCCCGCAATACTCCAAGGACATACGATGCCAATGCTAGATCCCTTTTCGTTTCCAACCTGTTGTATCCCACCATGCCTAAAACAAACAAGGTTGGATACATCAAGGGATAAAGAGGGTACACCCCATAAATTCTGAGGTACATGTATCTAAGATATTTATTTTGTATGCGCTCCAACATTACACTGTATTTCGCCTCATGCGGAGCCCATACAGCTGCATTTCCCTCTAGCTGGCTCCTTATTAGCGCGTTGTATAATGCTGAAATAGCCTTAACATTCGTAAAAGATGCTGCCCTGCGAAGCACGAATCTCAGTCGTTTGTAAGCCTTTTTACAAATATTATATTAATTACATGCTCTCGGAATCTGAGCTGTGAATCCATACGGACGCCAAGGTCTCGCACTGCTTCCTCTCTCTTCAAAAGCCCGTCGTCCAGTTTGTAGCTGTAGCGAAGCGGCGTTCTTGATCGACTGAATGTTAACATGGAACATTTCGTAACATTAAATTGCAATTTGTTTTTTATACTCCACTCAAATACGCGATCAATATCCCGCTGAAGGCGGTGACAGTCTTCTTTGTTTTCGATTGCCAGGAGCAACTTGAGGTCGTCCGCAAATAGCAGACACCTAGCGTCACGGACCACATCAGGTAGGTCATTGATCATAATGATGAATTGTAATGGCCCTACATTTCCTTATAAACAATGTATTTCTTGCAAATAAACATTTTGATTTGTTTTGATTTAAAAATATGGACTCTTTCACTCTCTGAATCCGGCGGGGTGCCAATGTGACACGTCCGGGAAAACTAAAAAATTGTTAATTAATATTTAAACTAAAAAGCTGATAAAAACGTTATTTAAAATGTTAAAAAAACCCGACTGCTGCTGTGCTTGTTTCTTGCATTTCAGTTGAGCAGTCGGGTTTTTTTAGATTTTATAAATAACTATTTTTGTATGTTGGTCTTGTAAGCGATCTTAAACCATCGATCAGATTGTGATAAAACTTTGGCAAGGTTCTGAGGTGATGCAGTTGGAATAAAAAGTCGACTGCCACATGTCCAAAATTTCCATGTGAACGAAATCGCAAGCAACAGTTAGTTTATGATAGAACATAATGTAAAAAAATTAAAAAAATGAAAGCTAAATTGAAAGCAGTTTTCGGTTTGCTAACTTCTTCACCACCCACATCATTTAGTCTATATATATCTACTTAGCCTAACTATGTGCATGCTGGTGCGAGTGTATTTTTGTGTATCTATGTACACAAAGATACACTTTGGTGTAATAGTACCCACTCCTCCACATAGCAGTCATACGGAAACGTGTTCAGAATCTGGCAGCAATGCTACGTTGAATGGCAATAATAATTAGTTTCTTCCATAGCCAAAATTTTTTTCCAACGTTAGGTTGTAAAACAAAAACCATCAATATAATTAAAATAAAATAATATTTTATTTTCTGGTAATTTAAAATTGTCTTACTACAACTTAATGCCTACCTATTTATTCTTATACACTTGCCCTTTTTATATTTTTCTCATGGCATTTGGTTATCTCTTCCTCTTCCTAGTTTGTCTTTCGATAAAGGCCTCCTCAATGGCTCTGACCCTATCTATAGCAGCACGGGACCCGCTATCTTCTTCAAATCGTCCTCTCATCGCAGGAACTGTCTGCCTCTACTTCTTTTATTCTCTCTAGTAGGACCATTCCGTAAATACTTTTGACCACTTTCTCACTATCAGGACATAACGTTGAGAGAAAAGAAAGAAAAATATAGAAATCAATTTAATTTTAGCTACGCAAATATTTTACGACTAGCAGTAATGTCAGCTAAACTTTATGGGCGACAGTAAGTTCTAAATTTACAGTGTCGTTCCCAACCGCGCCACTTATGACCATAGATATAGAGAAATAGACTGAGTTATATTTTTACTACATACTCCAAATACTCTTTAAATAATCCCTTGAGCGACTGAAGAGTAAAATTGTACTGGCAGACAAGTAAAGTTTTTTATTACATAAAAACTTTTTACCAAAAAATTAAACCGACTCCCAAAAACACTGCAAAGAGAAAACTAATTTTAATTTCAGTGGTCGGTGTCTTTAGTTTTGTATTTTCGTTTTTGGCACCGACTTCCGAAATTAAAGTTATTTTTCACTCAGATCGCTATAGGTGTGCCTATAATATTTGAAGAGTTCCCTCGATTTCTCCAGGATCCCATCATCAGATCCTGACTTGGTGACAATGGGACCGATTTCGAAGTATAACCCTTTCAAACAAAAAAAAATAATTTTCAAAATCAGTTCAGCCGTCTTCGAGTAATCGGTGATCATACATAAAAAAAAATACGCGTCGACTTGATAACCTCCTCCTTTTTTTGTCGTCGGTTGAAAATTAGGATGGACGTATGGACTTTTCACAATTTTGCATTTCTTAAAGGTTGACTGGGAGAAAATGTTTAGGTATGGCTTTGACCTCTGTGTATTTGCATGCATAATTTGTGCAAATACTAGTGTTTGGTTTTATAGGTAAACACTCTTGAACCAAGTAGCAAAAGACAGAGATACATAATATATTCTAGGCTTAGAAAGGCTATTAAAATACATAATTAAATTAAATGAAAACTTATCATGTAGTCTATGTAAGAATTAAAGGCTTTTTATTTTATTTAGTAGTTTATGAGCCTGTTATATTAACCAATCACACCGCTATACATAACAAATGCGAAAAGTTGAAGTACATACAAACGTAATGAACGTTTTTAACCGACTTCTAAAAAAGGAGGAGGTTCTCAATTCGGATTTTTGTTTGTTTTTTTTTTATGTTTGTTCGGGCATAGCTCCGTCGCTTGCCAACCGAAATTAAAAATTTTTTGTTGAAAAGGGTATACTTTCCAAATGGTCCCATAAAAATTTTATTAAAATCGGACAAGCCGTTTCTGAAAAATCAACAAAAGTCTAAAAAAACATTTACGTTGATGATCTTTTCGTTTACTCTGCATTGCGTTTTTTGTTCGCGCATAACTCCATCATTTAGGAACCGATTTAGAAAATTCACTGACCTACTAAAAAGCGCAAAAATAAAAACTTTTTTGCAAAAAATAAAACCGACTTCCATATCAAAACACTACAAAGCCAAAAATAATTTTAATTTCGGAAGGCGGTGTGAAAAAAAAGAAAATACAAAACCAATAACACCGACTACCGAAATTAAAATTATTTTTGGCTTTGTAGTGTTTTGATATGGAAGTTGGTTTTATTTTTTGCAAAAAAGTTTTTTTACATAAAAAGTAGTAAATTATGTTTATTGTTTAGTAATCTTGTTTTTGTTTTGTCTAATCTAATAAATAACGACTCGCCTGCACACAGATAAGCCCTAAGGCTGTTGTGTATGGTAAAACAGTGTATAATATATTGTGGGAAGTGTTTTGGATAAAATACCTAATGATAAATAAATAAATAATCAAACCAAAAAAAAGCGCAACTATCTACAAGCATCATGAATACATTATCATTCTTCTAATTTAATGACCGTAGCTAGTTCGCAATTAACGACAACGCTCAGTGCATTGCACTTTCCCGCAACTTATAATTATGTTACACAAGATTCTGTACATGATTTCGATTACGTGGGAGGGTTTTCATGCTTAAATCCCGATCCCATGGGAATTCTGGGATAAAAATGTGGTCTTTGTGTTTCTTCCAGGACGTCAACTATCTACTCACTAAATTACATTAAGATCCGTTCAGTAGTAGTCTTTGCGTGAAAGAGTAAGAAACATTTATACATCTACATATATATCCGTCCTCACACACTTTCGCATGTATAATGTTAGTAAGTAAAATTATAAATATACTTGGTAGAGCAACTGTCGTATAGGAGTTTAAGTGCGATTTCTTGAATAATTTAGTTGATAACTGGTTTATAATTTTATTGAATATTTTACATATACAACGTGTAACGAAACCCCTTATCTATCCAAAAGGACTGAGAACAACATCTAGTATGGAGTCTCTATGCAAAGTTTCAGCTCAAAATAAGTGACTCACAGAATTGACCCGAAATTGTTGATTTCGTATGTTTCTTGAATACCAATAATAACATACGTGTCACTTCACTATGAGGGTCATCACTTTCCACGTCACTTGCCAATAAACGATAATTATCTTCGTTCTTCTTAATTTGAAAAATTCGGCCTCTGGTATCAATGTATTGAAATTTCTAATAAGTTCCACACATGTACACATAGGATTAGAAAACCCTTGCCATATCGTTTATTATCATCCAAAGAAGCCGTGCACTTGGTATGTATATACCCTTTTAATTACACGTTGTATAGAGTAATTTAAGATCCTCTGTCTGTTACGCTGTCACAGTTAGACCACTGAATGGATTTTGTTGAAATTTAGCACGCATATAGTCGAAAATCTGGAGTCATATATGATTTTTTTTTTCTTCTAAGGCCCTAATATTGACGCGCGAATATTGCACGATATATTGTCGTATTTGAAGCAAAACATTAAAAAAATTCACGCTCATTCATTTACAATAACGTTTTTTTATCCTCGCTAACGTCATCACGTCACGTTTAGTTTCTTGCCGAAACGTGTATTATTCTAAATAATGTTAGGTCTTCAGTCACTTACACTCCGTCTCGTGTTCCTCTTTTTTTTTCTCTATAAATAAAGTCGTCACCCAAACAGAATTCTCATACTACTCATGCCTCATCTTTTATTCAGTCCTCGTTTAAAACTCCATAGAATGTTTAAAACAAGACGCGTCATCTACAATTCTTTGGCTCGTACTTCTTTATGTAATAATCACTTGAATTTTCTGATACCTACCCAAAGTCGTTGAGAAGCTGAGGTACCTCGGTACACTCCATTATGGTACTTGTCACAACCCCGTTCCGATATAATGGAATATTAGATTCTCCATAAACCGAGTCATGACCGATAAAAGTTGATCTTTAAAATTCATAGCCTCACCCTCTTGTACTTCTACTCGCTACAGATTAGAAAGAAGCGAGGTAGGTCATCTTAAACTGGTGGTGTTAGGCAATGTGTTTGCTGACGTAAACATCGTTGTTGAAGGGAAATTTCCGAAAGATGTTTGCTTGCATCAAAGTGCTGTTGAGGCTCGTGGGCGGAAATAATTTGAAAATTCAATCTAAATTCGTTCAGATTTTGTTACTAATCAAATATGGGATGGAAGGACTTTATGCGATAGGATCAGATGGTTCCTTAATAGAAATCAGCGGAAAGGAAAGTATTGTCAATTGGATTACCGGTGGTGACTCTTCGTATCTTCGTATCACCTCAAGAAAGAGGCTATTAAATTCAAGGTTATATACTTTAGCATGATTTTCTTTTGATATTTAACTTTGTCAATAATCCTTTGTAAACCAACTCAGAAGAAAGAGAAATATACATTTTCTCGTAAAAACACGAACGGTCGTTGTTTTTTATATACCACGCTCCTCGTTGTTCTTTTGTGTTGGTATAGTTTTATCTTTCTTTTTGTATTAACGTGTACTTTAAGAGCACTAAAGAAACTATTACGACTTATAAATTGCATTTGTTTGTTACACTATTCCTAAGTTCTCATAATCATTTTGAGCTTGAAATTGGAATAGACTTAAAATAATCATTTTCGCATTACAATTACTTTTTATTGCCCACATAGGTACCTATACTCAGTTTTGTATTTTTAAGAGCGTTTTTTATATGGAAAATCAATTGAGCAATTTTAAGTTTTTTATAGAAAGTGAAAAATATTTTTTCATGAACTCATTTTCGAAAAAGTTTAACTAACAATTTTGTTGTCATACTTTGGGTATGTTTACCAAGTTTTTTTTTAAATGGCTTCTTTAACGTCCTAGAATAGGGACTTTGAAAGTATTTTTAAAACACCGAACAAACGCTCTAAATTCCCAAATATTGAATACATTCCATTTTTCTCACAAATATACAAAACACATATTCGAAGCGAGCGCTGAAATAAAAAATAACTCCACAAATCTTTTAACGTCATTTTCATCTACCGCGTTTTTCTTTATTTCCGGCTAAAACAAAAAACGGAATATATTTAAAGAAAGAACGTTCATAATATGACGAAAGGAACTCCGTATACTTTCTCGTGTAAATCTCTTAAGCCAATGGACATATGCGCATATATTTTTCATAATTTATGGCTGTACATATTCGCCAGTGTGTTGAGTAATCTCGTACATTCTAGGACACGCCGTAACTTAGTATGTCGTTATTTATGTACTTGTCATGTGCGTAAGAGTCTGGTTTTCCTACTTTTAGTTTATTTCTTCCTTGAGTATGTATTATACATTTTATATGAAGATATTTTATATTTAGATGAAGTAATTTTGAATGAGGTTTTCTCTAGCTTTCTTTGCCTTAGGTACTAAGTTTACTACTTAGGTATATAGTTCCTAGTTTTTAATTATTTTCACTGTATAACTTTTATTTAAACTGTTTAAGAAATATTGCGTTCTTATTTCAACTCGTATGTCGTCTTTTTGTTTTCTTTTTCCGACTAGATTCATCTTTAGTTAAGTTTTTAGATTTATTTTTACGTAGTTTAATTCAGTATCCGACTTATCTTATTGCTATAATTCTCCCTTTATAGCAATACACATCAAATCTAACAAAAATATTGTTTGCAAAAATCATCCAATATTGAATACCAACCCACAATGACCTACTTCCAACCTACCCTCGGGAAGTAGCAGCTGTATCATTATTTTCCTTCAATTCCCATGCCACAGACAAAACCATGAGTAAATTACAAGTACCACAGTGGTACACAATGTTGCCTATGATAACAGGAACAGTAGGTACAGTCAAACAAGCTGTCAGGTGTATAGGCAAAAATATCCGTCCTTACACCACAATCGTCCTTACGTAACAATGTTTTTTATATTACTTATTCATATTATATTACAGTAGATAAATTGTGTAAATAAGTTGATAGCTGCGCCTTTTTCTCTTTTATTTTTAGGTGGAAAAATCGTCAAATGACTGTCTAGTAGTATCGTAGAATGACCGCTCTAGCTGGAGCGGAAGAGAGTTTCCAAAAACCCACCCCGTTCTTTCAGCTACCCTTGCGTTTCAGGGCCGCGGTATTTAGTTTTAACATTCCCGTAACCCTGGATAAGACTGTTATAATTTAATTACAATAGTTTTATTTAACTTTTATATAATTACATTACGGTAACTAAATATAATGTGTTAACTAATTTATTGCTGCGCCCTAACATTGAAACATATTAAGTAGAAGTCTGACACGCCTTCTGCTCCATCCAAAGTGGGAGCAGTCGTTCGATAATTTTCCCACCCGGAAAAAAGGCATTAATATAATAATGATTTGCTAATTATTTGCAATACATAATGAATTAATAAAACACAGTGGTTTCAAGAATTTTCCTTCATAACACTTAAAGTTAGTAGTGTTTGCAGGTTAGTTGCCTGGATACCAAACAGTTTTGTTCACTGTACCGCATACAAGTACATCCATTGTCAACCGCTCACATAGTCATGGAATATTATATGTCTGCTAACTAGCCTTCTTGGCTAAACCGATTCTGTTGTTGTGCTTGATATCTTGAGTTTACTAGACTAGTGTTAGTGCAAAATTTCAGGCAGTCTTTGGCTACTGCTGTGAATAGAGCTTTTTTTTCTGTAGCAATTTTCATTTTCCTGTGACCCGAAAAGGTATACCTGAGAATGTAGCTATGACGTCTGCTTATCTTGTTGTTGTACGACGAGCATTATTTCTGCCAGTACTAGGACACCAATAATGTTCGTAATATGTACAAAATGTAAATACATACGTACCTGCAAATACAATTAGGTCGATATTCGCGTAAACACTTCATGGTAAGGACCTATGACAACGTATTGACACAGCTTGCTATACTACAATTTTTGAAACGTCCTAAGTGCGGCATGCACTGAGGAAGGGAAATCTTTGTTACGTTGACTGTTGCAAAGATAGATAGATATACTCTTTATTGTACACCATAACAGAATTAAATAAAGACTTAAAAACTACAAAGGGTGTTACAATGGGCGGTCTTATCGCTAAAAGCGATCTTTTACAGACAACCTTTAGATGGATTTGACACAGCAGGAGAAAATAAATTCGCGGGTAGTCCATGGTGTACTATTTACTTATATACAATAAATAAGTAATAACCTACATACTCAATACACATATACATATATATACATAAAAATAACAAAGCTGAGATATATAAAAAATAGTAACATATTAAAGAGAGAGATAGAGATCTTTTACCATGTTTTTGAAAGAAGGAAGGGTTTGTGCTTGTCTTACTGACACGGGAAGAGTATTCCACAATCGTACTGCTTGAGCTGTGAACGACTTACCAAAGAAATTGGTGGAGTGACTCGGTACCTCTAGCCTCAAGTTTTCCGATGACCTCAGAAATTTGGCATGTGTGTCATGGAGGAACTTAAAACGTTCTTTAAGATAAAAGGGGGTCTTAGGATTGAACAGAATACTGTAAAGCAGAGACAATATGCGTAAGTTCCGGCGAAGACGTATAGGAAGCCACTTGAGTTTCGTACGAAATTCAGATACGTGATCATATTTGCGCAAACCAAATATAAATCTTATGCAAAAATTTTGAAGTCGCATCAAAGTAGTATATGATTAAAATTTATCGATTGTACTCCAAAATATTGATAGAACTGCTTAAAAATAATGCTTAACCTATGATTACAACGGCGATCTTATCGCTGATAGTGATATCTTCCAGATAATCTTTGGATCGACTTCACAAAATTAAAACAAATAGGGAAGCGGCGATAATTTAACGATAATTTTATTCATTAATTTGTTTCATTGTTGGTCGCCTGCTAAATGTTTGAAATCTTTGAATAACAACAAAAAGAAATATGATGTCAGAATAATAGTCAATCTAATTCGAGTTTTTGACAAAAACATCCATTAAAATTATTGTATGTGTCAATCAAGGATCATATCTTACCCCATAAATACCATTTATTAACCTCTAATCTCACAAATGCCATCAATATCATTACCACAATACACAAACAGAAAACGCAACTATAAAACTTTGTTATGGCTCATAAACTCATTTTATTCGATTCTTACTCATTTATGACATGTCTTAGAACCTAGATACATAAATTAGTTTATCTGCTTTTATTACATATACTTTATTTTACCACTCTAAGATATTATGGTGGGAATGACCGCTTGGCAGAGGGCGGGTCGGGTTACATTGGCCATAATGCTAGTATTTCTATACCCATTATAAGTTGGACCGTCAGGAGTTTGCCATTGTGTATCACTTTTCTCGATTTCGCGTTTTAGTTATAATATTGTTTGTGATTCCGAAGTCGGAGTTCGGTTGTCTAATATTTGGATATTGTTAAAGTTAAACAATGAAATTATCTGAAGTGCAGCCATTACAGTTTGTGTTGCCATCTTAAAATAATATAACTATAGGAGTATTCGAAGTGTTCAGTTCCTTTTAAATGTTTTCATTTACTTCGCTGAATTGGTTTTGTTATTTTAGTTGATTATTACTCAATTCAATTCATTTATTCAATAACGATTTTTACATCATGTCTGAATTTCTATAACTAAACATTTATATAAACTATTACTGAACTTTACATCTTTGCAATAATATAAAATACATTAAAAACAGAAAAATAACAATCATAAAAAATAACCATAAAAATATTTCGTGTCAAATTACCAATTATTATCAAAATTATATTAAAATAAAAAATAATCATCTACAATACATAAGTCTAACATCATAATTCATTAATAAGCATAAAAAATAATCATAAATATACTCTATGTCAAATTGCATATTATTATCTAAATTACAATTAAAAAAATCATAAATCAATTCATAATATTCTATAAAATTTTCATTTCTAGTCAATAAAGTTATGTAACATTCGATCATAGTACCTATTAATATTCATAGTTCATCAATAGAATATAGACACTTATCTAACAAGAACCGTTTAAGCTTATTCTAATATTGATAATTGCATTTTTTTATATAAAATAATAGTGTAATGTTTATTTATATATACATCATATACTACATTAACTTTTATTTACATAGACAGAAGGCACGCAATAAAATACAAAAAATTTAAAAATTATCACGACTCACTTAACTCTAAACATTACTATTCTTTGTTTGTCTCTTAGCTGCGCCAAATATTATTATATTAAAACTTCTCAATACCTGACAGATTAATAAAATCAAATTATAAACAAAAAACCACATGGTATATTAAGCACACCTCTGAAGAAATAAACGTATTAATTTTTTACTGACATCATCCTCATCATCATCAAAAACAAAAAACAAGATTTCATAGTGATAGCAAGAAAAACTGCTCTGTACTTCTTTTCCCGCCATGCAAAAACCAACGACAACAATGGCTGTGCATTAGTAAGCGGCCAGTAGTACCTGCTAGCCCCATACCACAAAATGCTAGTAAGAATTAAAACGCCAGCTGGAACACGCCAAAAAAAGCCCGCCCTTTTTTCTCGCGTTTCATGTCGCAGTTGTTTTTTCACAAATATTCGTGGCGTCTCCCTACTAGGTGTTTGTCGATTACCTTCGCCATATTTTTTGTTCCATTTAAAAAAAAAAAAATCTAAAAAATATTTCTATGTCATGGATTTTTGCTAACATGTGATTCGATTTAGTAAATGTTTTCAGTGAAAAATTGACAATTGTTAGTACGATTTTTAATAGTAATACGTTTGGTTACAAAAATTTAGTAAGTGCACCTTTTGAATTACAATGTAGCAACTATTTCTATGAAGGCATTAATATAAGTATGTGTAGGCGATCTAGGCATAGTATGTATTTCGACTCTCAACACCATTACCCTCGAGTATTAATTTTACAATAATATGGGCCAATCTATAGAAGCCAATACTACAAAATTATATTTGATAAGATAGATAGATATATTCTTTATTGTACACCATAACAGTAAAACAATAAGTAAGTAGTAATTTGTAAGTAGTTTTTTATTTGTTTAATGTTACTGAATATTTTAATCCATTCAATTGATTTTAAACCTTAAACTAATGGGCATTTGGCAAGCTGTTAAAAATCCCACTCACAGCTAATCATTGAAATTTAATACAAAAAAGTTAAGTTTTTGCAATTGGCTTTCTAGACATGATCAATACGTAGTCCTAACTGTACGTCCAACTGAGAGAATCATTAAAGCGACAAAACCACTACTTTAGAATCACTTTGGTAAATGTCACTGTCATTAATATTACCATCTGACTGAACGTCAAAATCAAACGTCAAAACGCTAATTAACTTTGCCCATATTAATTTTCTGCACCTAGAGATATTTTAGCAAATAAACAGCAATTAGTTGTATATCTTACTATCTGTACTGTATTATAAACATCAGCATCGAAATTACAATCTGACAGGCCATGTCGCATTCAAACCACACGTACCGTTACCTTTTTTTCCAAACTCAACCTTAACTTAATCTTACTTCAGTCCAATTCACCATAACACCTTATCTCAAGACCTTTCAAGCTAAACTAAGACGTCATGTCTTGAAAATAAGGCAGGAAATTCTATGTTTTTAACGGATAAAGGAGTTTTGCTTCGTAGTGACATTTGTAATGAATTCGTCGCCGTTGGTACAGGGTCGCAATCAGTTGGGGAATGTAAAATGTTAATAAGATAACTGTGACTATAATTAGATTTGAATAGATCATGTCTGGGTTTCGTACTGGAGAAGCAAGGAATTTCCTTGGCATAAATCTACAGTAGAGAATGTATTTTTGAAAAATGTATTTTTTTTATTTCTAGTGTTGGTCTGACACACACAAATAGAAAAGAAAAGACTTATTAAACATTCCTAAACATTTTATTTTAACAATACCTGAAAAATACAATTAAATAATAATAATTAAAGGGATTCAGCCAGCTATGTCACTTATAGATCTTTATTTTTTCGATGGGAAAATTATCAAATTACTCCCTTACTCTTGGAGAAGCGGAAGGGAGTGTCGCGTGAAAGCTATATATTTATGTTCCCGTATTATTGGTGTAAAAAAGATGTGCTTAAAAACTAAATCTGATTGATCCGGGAAATTTGATAAAAGCACATTCGACAAAACACTGTTATAGAAATAAAGTTCGACGAATCATTAAAACGATCTCTTCACTCTTGATGCCGCCCTGGTAGCTGCACGCGACGTTCATTTAGAGACACCTCAGCATCAAGTACTTTGCGCGTTGAAGTAGTAATTACTCCTGATTCCCTCGTTTAATAACAACGCGCAGTTTCTCTCAGTTCTGGAGGGTAGGGAGAGACTAGTGCGTAACTCGTCAGGATCAATGATATCTGAGGACTATTAAATTTATATCGCGAGTCACTGGATAGAAATGCGTAAAATCTAAATAATTGTGTTCCCGTAATATTGATGTAAAAAATATGTGCTTAAAACCAAAACTGATTGATCAAAAAATTTTGATAAAAGTACATTCGAGGAAAAGCACTTATAGCAATAAAGTTCGACGAATCTTTGAAACGATCTCTTCACTCTTAATTCCGCCCTAGTAGCTGTACGCGGCGTTCATTAAGAGACACCTCAGCAACAAGTACTTTGCGCGTTAAAGTTAATAATTACTCCTGATTCCCACTTTTAATGGCACCGCGTAGTTTCTATCAGTTCTGGAGGGTAGAAAGAGACTAGTGCGTAACTCGTCAGGTGGCTTTATAATTGGTTAGTTTTTACCAAACAATAGTATTATAATTAGGTACATGGTGGTGAATGAATACTGCATTATGAAGAATGTTTCAATGTGTGCATACATTACCAGTTGATAGCGATCTGTTTGCATTTTCGACGCCATTTTTAAGATTTCTTTAAGATTTAGCTTGTTAAGGCCACCTCGATATGGTGAACGCCGAAGTCGAACGTAAAATTTCTCTTCCGTCCGTAGAAGGTCCAGGACATCATCAAAAGACTTCAACCGCAAAAAGTCCCTGGCTCCAACGGCATCACCAATAGGGTTTTCAAACTTTTCCCCGCCCAGCTTATAGTGCTAATGACTGCCATCTTTAATGGCGCATTGAGCAATAATATGTTCCCCGCCACCTGGAAACCAGCCACTGTCAGGTATCCCCAAACCAGGCAAGCCTAAGTCTGATCAGTCTAGCTACCGTCCCATTAGTTTACTCAACGTCCTCGGCAAAATCTATGAAAGGCTTATATATAAGCGGTTCAAAGATTCTGCCAAAGTAAAGAGCCTTATACCCAATGAGCAGCTTGGATTTAGAACCGAACACTCATGCATCCAGCAAGTCCACTACATCGTAGAACACCTCAGCGTCGGCTTGCAATGGGGCGCGATAACGGGAGCCTTATTCTTTGACATAGCGAAAGCGTTCGACAAAGTCTGGCACAATGGCTTAATCTATAAGCTATACCAACTCGGCGTGCCTGACCATCTCTTGCTCATCTTACGGGACTTTTGATCGAATCGCACCTTCCGTTCTTGAATTGAGGGAGAACTTTCCTCCCCCCATCCCATTCGCGCAGGATTTCCTCAGGGCTCCGTACTATCCTCCCTCGTTTTCACGCTGTTCACTAGCGATATCCCCAAGCATAAAAATACCCAGCTAGCCCTATTCGCCGACGATACGGCTATCTATTATACCGGTCAGAAAACTGATGCCATCGCTCACACTCTCCAAGCTTCCGCAAACACTCTGGGCAAATGGTTCCGGAAGTGGAGAATCAAAGTCAATCCAGACTGTGGCGTAGTGGTTTCGGTGGTAGAATGAAAAAACTTAGACCACAGGTTTACAGCATTTATTTTGAAGGGGGGTGGGTTCAGTTCACAAGGGTTTCCTCCACTGGTCGTAGGTATGTGGATGGTACTGCCCTGAGCTCAGGCCGCGACGCACGCAGACCGGCGAGCCGATCCGAAGCCGGCAGCGACCACGTGTCCAAAGCAGAGGTTGTGCAGGGCAGGCCACGGGAGAGGATGTCTCCCTCAACGTCTGCCACGCGACGGGTGTCACCGCTGCCTCCGCGTACTACTGCTAGAGAGACGCGCTGTCGCGTGGTCTACCTGCAATAACCTCTGCGCCTGCCACGTGCGAGTTGGGTGAGGAGGAGAGACATCCTCTCCCGTGGCCTGCCCTGCACAACCTCTGCTTCGGACACATGGTCGCTGCCGGCTTCGGGATCGGCTCGCCGGTCTGCGTGCGCCGCGGCCTGAGCCCAGGGCAGTACCATCCACATACCTACGACCAGTGGAGGAAACCCTTGTGAACTGAACCCACCCCCCTACAAAATAAATGCTGTAAACCTGTGGTCTATTGTTTAATTCTACCACTTAAACCCCTACGCCACAAGACAAGAACCAGGCGGTCCTCTTTTCAAAACTGCAGATAAACCCCCCCCCCCCCCCCGTCCGATTACCATGAACGGCAAGCCGATCCTTTGGGAAAGCAAGCCAAAGCAAGTGGTCCTCGATAGACACCTCTCCTTCGCTGATCATATAAAGCCGGCACGTTCGCGCGCCGCTTTCGCTTCAGGTAGGCTCCACTTCATTCTTAGTGCAGCTTCATTCTAGTCCAGTGTCAGATTTTCTGGCTTCTGACTACCCGTAACAACTGTAAAATATATCTAAATGATAGCCAGGAATAACGGCTTAGCGTGTTTCACTGAGGCACGGGGGTATTTGTGTAGAAATAATTAAAAATAATACATGAAAGTCTGATAATATGGCAAAGGCATATTTTATTGTGATCATCTCTTTTTAGCGATATAATTTTTCACACTTCTAATCCACACATCTATTTTTGGGCTACCATTATTATTCTATACTTTTTCACTCACAAAAGTCATTAAACTTACTTAATTCAACTTACATGAATACAACAAAATGTGTTTAACTATATAATACATACAACTATAAGTAAATAAAATAGTGTCTGTCTGTGATTTCAAACTACTTAACTGTGTTTTCTTAAAATATTAATCATACGATACTAAAACACAAACGATCTATTTTATTTTTGTCTGTCAGTCTGTCTTTATGATTGTCCAAGCTTATCTCTGGAATGGTCAAGCCGATTTTAATGGGTCTTTCACTGGAAGTTCGAGGAGATTATAGGGCAACATTTGGGCCACTTTTTATCCTCAAATTCCCACGGGATCAAGATCTATGTAGGGAAAACCTCTCCCACGCAAACAAAGTCGCGCCTGCAGAATGTCTTCAAAATGTAATTAGAAACAATTCTTCCATCTCATCAAACATTTTCTCGTCATCAACCACATAATTTACACCACTCACATAAATATGGAGGAACAGAGCAAAGTTTCAAAATACCGACTCTCAATCAAACGCGGAGCAAGTTTCATGATTATCGTCAACTTATCTGGAACTAAGTTCCTCTCGCCATTATACCTATTTCCTCGTTCGTGTTGGCGGCAAACAGGCTTATCAATATAGTTATTTGAAGATAACCCCGATATTTCTGATAAATGGATGTATCATTCTGTATTTTGTTTTTTACTATTATACGAGTATAGTTTTTTTGTTTTGGGTTGTACTTGTAGATTTTTTGGACTTAATGGTTCATACAATAGCGTGTTGATGTATATGAAAAACGTAATTTTATGTCATAAGTCTGAATTAAGGTTTTTATTAGACAGCAGTATTAATTCGTCGCTGCACCTAAAAATAGTTATTTTCACTTCAAGCACTTTAACTGATATGACGATCTTATCCAAATTAACCATTGGAATTTTTCTACAAGTTTTTTCAAGATTCAAGATTCTTTATACAACGTGTAATTTAAAGGGTATATACATACCAAGTGCATGGCTTCTTTGGATGATAACAAACGATATGGCAAGGGTTTTGTAATCCTAAGTCTACCAGCCTTACAAATAAAAATGTGTTATACCGCATCTATTCCATCCTTATACTAGGTATAGTTATATCAGTTATAACTTAAGAATAAGTCGAGAATAATTTTTTACAAATAAACCAGTTATATCTTTGATATAACAACTCCTCCGTTATGTCAAAATGCACGATCTGGCAACAGTGCAACCAAAGAGAAACTACTAAAAAAAATGCAGTTTGTCTATGAATTTCTTTCTTTTGAACTTTGTCAACTTGACGTTTCTCGAGTCTCGACCATATGTTCTGTTCTTTGTCATCATTCATTGTATCATCTTGTATCTGAAAGAGATGGATGAGAAACGAGTTTCATGGAGCAGAACTGATACACATAGAAAATTACTTGTATGAGTAGGTGAAAGTTCTTACCTGATTACGTCCCCAGTACCTCAGAGCAATCATTATTTGCAAAACAGAAGATAATCCACCGACGCGCGTGTCCATATTGAGATATCTACCAATTAATTGGTCTAAAAACGTTACACCACCTTTAGAAAATCGATATTTTAACCGGAACTGCTCATCGCTATATAAAACAAAAGGATTTTCTCTTTTTTAAATATTTTAACTTTTCTTTGAACCTGCATTAGATTTATAATGTTATTTACTTGTTCTACTTCTTCTATTGCATTTAATTCCATTATGAAAACTAACGTGAAATACTTAAATGCCCGTAAACAAACACAAACTGTGGTATTTTTAAGGTTATACTAGCTTTATACAAGGGTGAAGGCGTGAATAACTTCGGAATAACGGTTGTATGAATACAACTGTCAAAGTTATACTTGATATAGGCTATTCTTTGTTTATTTGTAGACATTTTGCTTATTCATAATTTATTCTCGAGTATAACTTTTATACCACGTTTATTTGTAAGGCTGTACGTGTGTAGAACTTATTATAAATTCCAATACACAATACCAGAGACCGAATTTTTCAAATTAAGAAGAACGAAAAGAATTATCGTGTTATTGGCAAGTGACGTGGAAAGTTATTGACCCTCGTAGTGCTGGACACGTTTGTTATGATTGGTATTCAAGAAATATATGAAACCAATAATTTGGTATCAATTCTTTGAGTCAGTTATTTTGTGCTGAAACTGTGCATAGAGACTCCATACCAGATGTTGTCTTCAGCCCTTTTGGATAGATATGGGATTTCCGTTACACGTTGTATATTGAAACATGAGTACACATACAGAGCATGCAAGTTATTAAAATAACATTATATAGATCAGTCATGTTTGGCCTTAGTGGCGTACAAATATTTTAATATCCCTGATATAAGATAGTGGATAATTATAATATTGGATTAAATAAGAACAAAATAGTAAAATATCAATTTTGTAAACAAATAAATTAAATATATGGTCATGATTACGTAACAATTGTTAAATGTCAATTAAAATTAATACACCTCAATTTTTTTTTTTACAGAATGTGTCAAAGATGTATTAATAATATTGTTACTACATGGTATTAAAAGTTGTCAATGAGAAAAACTAGAATACTGTAGTATGCTTTCCCTTCAAGCAGTATCTTTAATTTATATTTTAATTTACGGACATTAAGTTCTTTCTAACTATTTGGGAGCTTATTGAACATTTTAGGGGCCATGCAGGAAACACTCTTGTGCATCAATGCTGCTTTTGATCTATGTAAACTGAGAATACTGTCATCACGTCTACTATGGTTGCGATCAACCACGTCTGATTGACGTGGAAATAAGTGTCGATTAGATTTTACAAATATGACAACGTCCAAAATGTAAAGGCAAGGCAGAGTTAATATTTAAAATTTTTTAAAGTTGCAACTTTCGGTTGACTGTAATCTAAACATAGTCCTGATGCACCTTTTTTGAGTTTTAAAAGGTATGTCCTTGTCAGTTGAGTTGCCCCAGAAAATGATCCCATAACTTAGGTGTGATGAGACTAAACCGTGATAAGCCGTGAGTAATGATTCAGTTAAGTTTACATTAAATATTGTATTAATAATAATATACACAGGTTTTTTTAAATCTTTTGTTTAAGAGATTTTTATCCTTAGAATACACAGGTTGTTTACTTTGTAAAAGAAACATGTCAATCATGTGAATAAATTATGCAAGTATTAGCTGATGTAGTAATTGGTATAAAAAAGTTCGTGAGCTGCGTTAGATAAGATCTTTTTTGATACACTTTGAACTTGATCACTGGCTCTCTGATCTCCACAAATCAGTAACTGGGTAACACGATACCCCTGGCTAGACCAGTGACAGATTTTCTGGCATCTAACTACCCGTAACAACTGTAAAATATATCCAAATGACGGCTTAACGTGTTTCGCTGAGGCACGGGGGTATAGTACCGCCAACTTCCAATACTTCGGGCTACTACTGAGAAATTTCGTTTAGAAAAACCCAACACCATTTTTTTCCTGATCCGGGAATTGAATCCGAGACATCATGTTCAGCAGTCGTGTTTGCAACCACTCGACCAACGAGGCAATACAAACAGAAAATAAGGTAGAAATAGTAATACGTTGTTTTCGTTTTCAAATATACAACGTATAATGGAAACCCCATATCTATCCAAAAGGACTGAAGACAACATCTGGTATGGAGTCTCTATGCAAAGTTTCAGCTCAAAATAAGTGACTCACAGAATTGACCCCAAATTATCGGTTTCATTATGTTTCTTGAATACCAATAATAACAAACGTGTCACATCACTATGAGGGTCATCACTTTTCACGTCACTTGCCAATAAAACGATAATTCTCTTCATTCTTCTTAATTTGAAAATATCGGTCTCTGGTATTGAAATTTCTAATAAGCTCCACACATGTAGACATAGGATTACAAAACCTATATCGTTTGTTATCATTCAAAGAAGCCGTGCACTCGGTATATATATACCCTTTAAATTACACGCACTGTTTCCACAGTTAGCCGGTATCTTATCTCTGTCTTTATTAAAATGACTTTACTATTATAAAATGGTGACGCAAAATGTTCGTATGGTCATATTATCAAAATCTCATACATAATTGTACGTGGTTGATAGTGTCCTCGTACCTCGTACGGAAGACCACAAATCTCGTATTTGTACGAGGAACCTCGTACGTTATGCAACCCTTATTACACGTTGTATAATTATTATAATTAACTTCATTATTTTACATTAAATTGATTATATTAAAGGTTGACCCAATAACTTTGGTGCTTCTTGCCTCTTGAATATTCTTTTGAGTAAGCTTTTTGATTAACTTTGCAGGGAAAACACACTGATATGGATATTTTTTAATAAATAAAAGGAATTCTTGGAGTTTAATGTCAAATAAACATAATACGACGTAATTATTTACTAAATCAGAAAGTACATACTTGAATTTTGTGGAGTTTTTTGTTTCATTACAGATTCCGGTGTCATTGTGTCTCAAATACTATATTGTGAATCTGAGATTATTGTACAAAAAACCGAATATTATGAGTAGATAACCGTCATGAATACTTTGTATCGCATACCGTAATTATAATTAATAATATTTTATGTTATTAATAATATTCGTATTGCCTCATTAGAACTAATTTACCAAGTGCATTTATTGTTTTGAGTGTCCAATATTTTGTCACTTGTTGCAAGCGCCATGATCACGGATGAACTGTGTGAATCAGTTCATCCGTGATCATGGCGCTTCTTAAACTTATAAGTTGAGGTACGCGATAACTGATAGATGCTTGCACTGTTTGGACAGGTCCTATCAAATCTGAGTATTTCTTTCCTCAATGATTTGGTCAGTACGAGTTGTATGTATAGACTTCAAAAGAAACGTTGACCTCTAACATTGTTTCGGTGTTTCTCCGAGTGGTCATCTACGAAAGACTGGCATCATATAGTTTAAATTTACCAAAAAAAAGGCGTATACTTAAAGGTGTTATTTAAAACAAATTAACAAAATAATTATCATTTATCCAGAAATTAGCAATAAAAATAAGCTCACTTCAATTCAACAATCTTTATATGCAACATATATTGCTCAAGTTTTCAGCCAGCTTGGTTACTTACAGCCGTGTTCATGAAAAAGCGAGTTCGGACAAGAATAATAGGCGTGAAAATCACTCCGACACAGAACATCCATCATGAAAACAAACAACATCAAATCACTTTGTATCTTTCGAGAGCAAAAACTTTTCAATTCACGATCGGCGACAATTCAAAAGACGGACCAAGAGCATATTATTGCGTTCCTCTTTTAAACAGTGGTTTTTTATTTGAAATACAAATAAGTTGAATTAACTACACGTCGGTATTTCACCGACAATTATTCTCTGTCGTGGCATTTACATTTCGTTATTTTTCCCCGCTGTAATTTCGTCTACTGTTTGCATTCTCCGTTCGTATTGCGAAGTTCTGATAATTTATTGCACCGTATCCACATTTATTGATAAACGACAGCGCGAATCGTGACGCGTTCGTGCAATAACGATTTCAAGCCGATGCCTTTTGTTCGTAGTGAATTTATTGTATTGTGAACTGTACGGATTTGGTTTGGCGCCAAAAATGTTGGTCCTGCACCTGAAGTATGGCGGTTCACTTCTTTTGTTTTTTGCGTTTGAAGTTAACATCTGTTTGTGCTTACAGTTGGGTTAAGAGGTAGTTGGATTTTATGTTTTGAAATAAAATTACCAATGTTACTTTATTTATTAGTAAACAAATTTGGGTGTAAATACAATAAAGTATATTCTGTCTATTTAAGGCTCTTCTGTCGCACATCAAATCACTAGGTACGCGACACAAGTCTAGATAAAATCCATTTCCAAACGAAAACCCTTAGTTCTTTCAGATCTAGAAGATTACATGTCCAAAGCTGACATGGCAATCAAACGGTGCCTTTTGAAATTCCGAACAGCCGCTTCCAAATTCGAAATATGAAATTGACAATCGCACACACCGCATTGTGCCTGAATCGGGGAGAGAGTCGATGGATCGTGGGACCGCAAATCTGGCCAGTGTGCTGTGTAGACTACAGAGCTGTCTAATGCATACTCCGGTTTCACCCAAGAACATTGGCCTTATCCGCTCGCTCCATTTAGCGTTCCGGTATTCCACCACCAATGTCATCGGGCTTTGACAATGATTCACAGGTTTATTGGAGCTAAATCTGACACCAACGTTTATTACGATTGGTTCTTGTTACAAATGGCCGTAGTTTTAATTGAGTTTGCAACTGAAGGAGCGATTGTGCTTGATCGTGAATGGTTAGTGATGAACGAATGGTAACTGATGAGGGCATTTGTGGTTATTAGATCGGCTATTTGACTTTGATTGGAGTAATGAGGATGAGGTAGTAAAGTTGAGTTTCCATGTTAGTATTAATTTAGCATATTTTCGATGAAATATTTTTAATTGAACTATTTGCTTAGTGAAACATACACACACTAGTTATAAAATTAAAAAATACATAGTTAAGAATAAGTAGCCATGGGCCCCAAAACTAAGCATAGGCTATAATCATAGTGGCCCAGAATAAAAGGGTAGGTAGATTAATTATTGTTGTATAAAAATCATAAAGCGATTTACAGAACTCATCTACCTACCAAGTAGTCCTAATAGTTTTGGAATAAAATTGCTGTTACATACGGACGAACATGACCAATCTCTAAGAACTTAATTTTTTACCATTTGGCTATGGAAACTTAAAAATTAGTAATTAAAAAATTAGTCTTGTAAAATGAGTTTTAAAGGTCATGTCTAGGTATTTGATTTTTCGTTGATAAAATCATCAATTTTCTCCTCCGACTCTGAATGTAGCGGAAAGGTGTGTCAGACTTCAACTGAATAAAAACCTTCCCTATTCTGTCAGTTGCCTTTGCGTTCCAAAGCTGCGGTAATTCAAAGAAATAAAATGACTATATATTTCCGAAGGTATTCGATGCGCTGAATCCAAATCTGGCCTCAGAATTGCGTCAGGTTTCTGAGATATCCTAACCTAAAAGTGCAAAAAGTACGGTTTTTTTTTTCGAATGATTTTTTCTAAAAAAATAAAGTTATATTAAAGAACAAGTCTTTCTCTTTCAAATGCCGTTGAGTTTGCCGTGAAATTTTTTTTCGCTGAGGTGTCGTGTTTTGAAGTTCTCAGAAGTTTGGTTAAATTTTGTTGGCCTATGTAATTAAACAACAAGATAAACTCTAATCATAAAGTTCAAACCATTGAACGGACAGAAAAGCTTCGTTTCAGAAAAAATCTGTAAGAAAATGTTTTCTTTCATAGTATCGTAGGTCACACAGTATAGTTTATTGATAGACATCAACAGGTGTTCCTACCCTAAATCCATCACGGCTTTGACAATGCCGAGTAAATATTGAGTTATCATTTTGATACAAAAAAATATAAAGGTACCTCTGTTATTGAATATCTGTGTTATTTTTTATTTACGACTTTCTGTATAGAAAATCAGATATTGTAAGGCACTTGCAAAAATTGAGATTCGAAATTATTTATCGTTTCATGTGAGTTATAAGAAATAATTTTGAATCTCAATTTCGCTTTGAAATTACTTGCATGCTTTATCATCTCATCGCAATCCGATTTACATATTCTCATAATTCTGTACTCCTAGTACATGAGCCTGACGATAGACGAGTTTTTTTTTTTAAAGAAATGTACACAAACGCTTTGTTGGAGTCATCGGGTCTGTTGGTCTAGTGGTCAGTGGCTCTGACTGCTATGCGCAAGGTCGTGGGTTCGATTCCCACCCAGTACAAATGTTTGTGTGATGAGCACGATCACTTGTTCTTTGTCTGGGTGTAATTTATCTATAATATGTATGCATTTAGAAATACATATGATGTTTATCAGTTGTCTAGTACTCATAGCACAAGCTCTGCTTAGTTTGGGACTAGATGGCGTTGTGTGAAAGTTGTAGAATATTATTATTATTCCATTTATTTAATATATGTACATATAAATTACATACATTTTTAAATATTAAAATAAAAAATAAAAACATTTAGAAATATAAAAAATAGTAGCCCACCGGTATCGGGAACAGGGTCCAAGCTACCGGTGGTCAGAGCTCCATAGAGAGGAACCTCCTCACAATACGCGCCGTTTCCAGGAGCACTGCTTTCTGGATCAAGCCCTTGATCCAGCTGCCCAACGAGAGCCTCCTTAGATGTTGGTCGAGGCTCTTGGCTATTATACCATTGGCTGTGACGACTATCGGCACAATGATTGCTGTCTCCACATCCCACATGTCGACAACCTCGCGTGCCAGGTCAAGATACTTATTTTTTTATATATCTCAGCTTTCACGAGGTTCTCGTCGTTCTTATTATTATTATTATTATCTCTGCTTAGCCTTTCCCAACTGTGTTGGGGTCGGCTTCCAGTCTAAATGGATGCAGCTGGGTAAAGAAACAAAGAAAGAAAAAACGTTTATTGACATGTGCCACAAGTATAAATATAGTAACAATAAAATATAAAAACTATATATTATTATTATTAAAAGAAATTATAAATTAAAACATAATAGAATTAAACACATCTAGGACTATTAATAACGTCGGCCGACGATCTCCGGCCACCGTAGGCTCGGGCATGCGGACAGCGAGTAAAGGGCAACTCGCTGTCCGACCATGGACCATGCCCGGGTCGACGGCGCGTCGTGTTCCACGCGCGCCTCAAAGAGCGTCAGCAACATGACGAGGCCCCCTCTGCAGAGGGCCGAAGCCTGCCGGGGTCGTGGGACTCATCCCGTTACCGTGGCCCCGGTATGTAAAGGGTTATTGAAGGAACACCGTGGATTTTAGTCAGTAAAAGTCTGACAGTCCCTCCCACCCTGCCCGGAGTGGGAGGACTTATTTGATAATTTTACCACGTTAAACAAGGACTATTAATAACACTGTGCGACTCTTGGCTGCGCCAAATAGGCCCAATTCAGCAAAATGCCGGACAACTAGTGCCCGACGCTGGTTTTCAACTGGTCCTAATGGTGAGTGTACGGACGTCAATCAGTTCTATCATATATAATATAATAATGAAAAACATAAAATATAAACAAAATAGAAATATTAATAAAGTATTTTAATAATCTAATAGATACATATACAACGCGTAACGGAAAGGATATATACATACCAAGTGCACGGCTTCTTTGGATGATATCAAACGATATTGGAAGGGTTTCAACTCAAAATAAATTACTCTAAAAATTAATAACAAATTTTCGGTTTCGTAAGTTTCTTAAATTGAAATCATAACAATCTTGTCACCGCACTACGTAGGTCAATAACTTTCCACGTTACTTGCAAATATCACGATAAATCTCTTCCGTAATTCTGTGCGCCTAGTACTGTAGTAGCCTAGCGTAAAGGCGGTGTTCTTTTGTCATCACCCAAAGAAGCCGTGCCCTTGGTAATGTATATGCCCTTTCCGTTACACGTTGTATATACAATACATATATGTGTATTCTCTGTAGTTGCACGCGCACTGCCTGTACACCACAAACCCACCACATTCCACTCAAATTTGGCATTGGTGTTTCACATGGAGCGACTGCCTGTTTGACCTCCATAATCCAGTAGCTGGATAACACGATGCCTCTTGGCAATACTAGTGTCTGATTTTCTGCGACTGTCAAAGATAGACAAATGACAGGCGGGATAAACAGCATAACTTGCTTTCCGAGACAAGGGGGTATCACAACCTCAACTTTCAAACTCCTTGTTATTACTGAGAAATTTCTTATAGTAAAATGAAATGAAATTAAATAGTTATTTTGTAAATTGGTTATAAATAACACTTTTACACGTCATGTTTTTTACGTGTTAAGTTTAGTTTAGCTAGATGAGGACGGTGTTTCCTGACTACTCTGAGAAGAAACACCGAAGCAAACTCAGAGGTCAACGTCTCTTTTAAACGTCCTTACCTTGGTATTGTTCGTCAAATCATTAAGCTCCTTGTTCTAAGTTGAGCTATACGTTATTTTGACAAATGCTTGCACTGTATGGACAGGCCCACTCAAATCTTTGAGCATCTTTCTTCAAAAGACCGCCTCAGATTGAAACCTACAAGGTTCCCATATAATTAAACCAGTGAAGATTGTATGAACTTTAAAAGAGACGGACCGCTGAGTTTATTTCGGTGTTTCTTCTCAGGGTAGTCAGTTAGGAAAAACCGGCCTCATCTAGTTAATATTTACGAAAAAAATGACGTGTAAAAGAGTTATTTAATAACTTATTTGCAAACTAAAGTTCATTTATCATTAACATTAACAGTTAGTTTATTAATTGGGTTTTTACAAAGAATACGGGTTTGATTGGCTTTAATCAAGACTACATAAATATATAGGGTGTTTTATTTTCAAGAGGGATAGTCATCAAATTAATTCTTCGGCTCTGGGTGGAGCGGAAAGAAGTATCAGACTTCTACTGACTAAAAGCCCTGTTCCATCAGTTGCCTTCGTGATCCGGGGACACGGTATCTCGTTAAGACATTCCCGCAACCACGGACACATGCATAGCGTGACTTGCGAATAATGTCAAATTACTGCTGTCTGTGTTTCTCATAGTTTATAATACACTCATATATTATCTTTCTTTTTTATTGAAAATAGGTTCGCGTTTGACCACCATCTCACTTGATGGTAAGTGGTGATGTGGTCGAAGATGGAGCACGATTACCTAAAAGTAACCTATTCACTCTTGACTTAAGGACTCTTAGGTTATAATTATCGGGAAACACAGACTCTGGCAGGGAATTCCACTCCTTAGCCGTACGCACAATGAAGGTATTCCCAAAACTTTTTGTGCGTATGGGTGGGATGTCCACCATGTAACGATGGCGCTTCGCCGTTTGTCTCGTAGTCCGATGATGGAACGGGCTTGGCGGAATCAGATTGTGTCATTCCATCGCACACTTCCCGAAATGTAACCGATAGAAAACTGATAGACTTGCAACTCGTCGTCGATTTTCAAGGCTCTGGAGCTTTGACTCGACCAGTGCATCGTTGCCAATGAGTTTCTCCTTTTTGATGGCTTGTTTTCTCGCTAGGTCTTAAGAAAATGTATTTAAAAATATCTCTCCACATACCCTATTTTGGTATTGACATTATAAACACGAAAAAAGTGATAAACTTGATTGTATAAATAAAAATCATTATAAATACATTTCATTCATTATATAGTTCATTCATTCATTCGTTCAGTTGTAGGTACATCAAGAATCTTAAGAAAAAATCCCACACACTTTCACTCCGTTTACTTCTATTTTCACTGGAATATTGAACGAAAAACTATTTCCTTAGTAAAATTATCCCGTCGTGGTCCTAGCGCTCACGTAGTGTAGAGGGCTGTGTAAATAACGGTTTAATGGATATTCTTGGCTTGGCGAATACAGGGCCGTATTCCGAACGAAAGTGGTGCTAAATTCTCATAATATCCGTTTCTTACGCTTGGTATGAAAGATGTGTTCCGGGATTAGATAGGTAGTTGTGTTTTGTTCCTTTTTTTGTGCTATTTGTTTTATTTATGGAATACAAGGACGGTTTATTTATTCTTTTCTGTACCTATTTTATTAGGGTATAAGTTATTCTGAATAGGCAACGAAATGATTACTGCTAAAAAAAAAACTGGCAAGTGTGGTCACAATAACAAAACTTTTTTGTATGGGACCTTTTATTTATTGTATCCGGTAGAAATAGATACCTACTCATTAAAGGAAAAATTTCAAATCTCTACTTATTACGGTTTATGAGATACATAGTACGGTGAATAGAGACCGTTGTCAACAAACTAAAAAATACAGGGATGTAATCAAAAAAATTTAAAACCCGTGCACCCCTAAAACCAAAAAACCCTTTTTCAAGCACCCCAATAGACGCATTTGTATCCGACCGTCCCTGGATCCGTATAAATATCTGCGTATCCGCCAGAGACGTGACAGAACGCAACACGTCTCCAAATTCGTATTGGGAAAATACGAACGGGTATTTCAATTGGGTTTCCGTATTAATGTCACTTTTCTTCTTCCTAACGGTATGTTGGTTTATTAAATTAAGCACAAAAGGTTCAATTTCGATCACCCTGTATTATTCAGGAATGAAGGGGGGGGGGGGGGGGTAATCTTTGCTTTGATGGTATTATGGATTAATCTATTGATATATTATGCATTGGATGCGATGTTACTCAAGGGGAAAGATGTTATTATGAAGAATTATGAATTTAGGTCCTTGCAAAAAACATACAATATTTTACTCTCATTGATGGCGATACCTTTATGATTACAACTGAAGGATTTTTCATAGCTAGATATAATTATAAATATATTATAATTATATTTATACAACGTGTAACGGAAACCCCATATCTATCCAAAATTACTGAAGACAACATCTGGTATGGAGTCTCTATGCAAAGTTTCAGCTCAAAATAAGTGACTCACAGAATTGACCCCAAATTATCGGTTTCATATGTTTCTTGAATACCAAACGTGTCACATCACTATGAGGGTCATCACTTTCCACGTCCCTTGCCAATAAAACGATAATTCTCGTCGTTCTTCTAAATTTGAAAAGTTCGGTGTCTGGTATCAATGTATTGAAATTTCTAATAAGCTCCATACATGTAGACATAGGATTACAAAACCCTTGCTATATCGTTTGTTATCATCCAAAGAAGCCATGCACTCGGTATGTATATACCCTTTAAATTACACGTTGTATACAAAATATGCATCAGTGTTATCATTGGGATAAAGCTGATAATTTAAATAAAATTATTTGATTTCATCTCGTGGCAGACATATCGGCACGGGGCTTGGCTCACGTGGACTGTACTACGATAAAAACATCTTCACTTCTTTTGCAGTCGGGTAAAAAGTAGCCTATAACCTTCCTCAAACTACTTCCATACAAAATTTCATCCCAATACCCACAGGAATTTCGAATGTTAGCGCGTTTAAACAAACAAACAAACTGTTCTGCTTTATAATATTAGTATTGATGTGATGAAAGTACCGGGGTTGCGGGAATGTTCTAATGAGTTACCGCGGTCCTGGAATGCAAAAACCACTGAAGGAAAAGAAAGGGCTCGAATCACGAGAGTGGAAGGAGTATATTTAAAGATTTACCCTCTGAAAGAAAAAAAAATGTGTTGAAAGTTCGTCACTGCCTATAAAAGTTATTCAAAGGTAAATAAGATAAACACTCCTTTATAAAAAGCAAACTAACAAACTTTATTAAGAAAATAATGTAGCACCTATAAATAAGACGGAATTCTCAAAAGTTTTTAATGCAAAAAATCCAACATAATGCAACTTTCACTCAGCGACAGTCGTTACGCTGTTGAATAAAACATACGAATGTATTTCATTTCACTATTTCATCAACGCTCACTATAAGAGTTGAAGGATCTGATTCAGGGCTGCTAGATTCACAATATAGAGCGTATCTGTCGCTTTTTTGGAAAGGGTCAGATTAGACCTCGACGTTGATTCTAGTAAAAATAAAGAGGTGTGGTCTCTGGCTTTAGACAATATCTTCAAGTAAAATCTACTTATATATGTGCGATCGCTTTACGACCCTTGATTGACTGGCAGAGAATGCCTAAGGCGTTATGTCCACTTGTGAGTTTTTGTTAAATCAGTCATAAATATATTAATATATATTTCTATATACCTACTAAGATAAGTTTTCGCAAGTACAACTCATACTTGATCGGTATTGTATTCAATAATATCTAAGAAACAATTGAATTCATGATATTGTTCAATTCATGAATAGTTTGTTGATATTACATTACATGAAATGTGGGCATCCAACTATCTCCGGTTTTCATTTATATACGTATATTCTTTGAAATCAGATGTAAGACATTGCTTCTTTCTCTCTTTGCTTAATGGTCTACAGGGCTCGAATCCCTTGTGAAATCGCAAAATATGAGTCTATGTAGTTGGTCATATCTTTTGATTGTGTTTAGTTACAAGTTTGATTATTACACAGCTGTAACATTACGTAAACACGAGTATTTAATATACTTTTCATTTTAATATCTCCTACCATAGGAGAGAACAAGACACCTTGATAGACAGATAATCGGGTAATGAAGTATACAACGTGTAATGGAAACTCCATATCTATCCAAAAGAGCTGAAGACAACATCTGGTATGGAGTCTCTATGCACAGTTTCAGCACAAAATAACTGACTCAAAGAATTGATACTAAATTATTGGTTTCATATATTTCTTTAATAATCATAACAAACGTGTCATAGCATTACGAGGGTCAATAACTTTCCACGTCACACGATAATTCTTTTCGTTCTTCTTAATTTGTAAAATTCGGTCTCTGGTATTATGTATTGGAATTTGTAATAAGTTCTACACACGTAGACTTAGGATTACAAAACCCTTGCCATATCGTTTGTTATCATCCAAAGAAGCCATGCACTTGGTATGTATATACCCTTTAAATTACACGTTGTATATATATAATACTAGCAGTCTCAAGGGAGCCAATCCTCAAGCTTCAAGGTACTTCCATACCAAATTTCATCCAAATCGACCCAGGACTTTCGAAGATTAGCGCGGTCAAACAAACAAACTTTTCAGCTCTACATTATTAGTATAGATAAAGGTTCCATTTTCCGTTCTTTATTGGTTCAGTTAGCGGTACATTACAAAACGGCCTCAACGTTAAAAGAAAACTTAAAGAAAAATAATTATAGTACATCAACTTTGCTCTCTTATTTTAATTATCACATTTTAAAAAGAAAACCATGTCTTCCAAACTTCAATTCTCCCAAAATTAAAGCTGGTAGCCCTAAGACGTTTAGTTCGAAATATTCATAATTTTGTATGGCCCAGGAGCGTCAAAAGAAACCTTCGTCAGGGCTTACATATTTATCAGCGTACTTCGCGAGCCGCGGGCAAACTCGGGGAATTCAATTTGGCGCGCGAGGGTGACGCACGTTCCTTACCAATTTAAATTTTTGAGACACCCGTCTCTGTGTGTCTCGTCGTGGTCACGTTAGAGCATGACCTGGGTTCTAAATGTATGCTGCAAAATGTTCTCAGCTTTGAGGAAATGGCTGAGAATTTTTGTTTTGGATCAATATTGAAACAGGTAATGTTGGCTCTCTTAAGAAGATGGGATAGATAATATAATTTATTTTTATATACTCACAGTTTTTAGCTGCATGTTTTTTTCTTTTTTTTTTATTAAGAGAAATAGCAATGTGGATAGAATTCACAACATTAGCAATCTTATTAACCTTATTACCTCCAATTAAGCTAAATAAAATAAAAAAATAGTGTAATGGGTGATCTCCTCTCGATCACGAGTCCGAAATCTTAGCCACTAGGCTATTGACCTTTGGTTTTAGAAACTAAACGATATTGAATTTTTGAAAACTATCATTGAATGTTTTAATCTTAGAAGAATAACGCATAGAAACCTAGTACGAGTGCAAAAAGTGAGGCAACTGAAACTTAGCCATTTTGGCTAACTTTTCTCGACGAGCCGTCAGTACTCAAGGTCACATTCCGCCGAACAGAGCTTGCGAGTAAATAATTTAAAACAATTGTTTGTAGCGTTTACGTTTTTTGTTTTCCTGAAGGACTATGACATCCGTCCTTCAGGAAAACAAAAAAACGTGCTATCAAATTACACTTCACAAGTAAATTCTTACATGTTATATATTATTTTTACGTAGATCGATCATCAAACAAAAATTCTAATAACTTATCACAATTCAATGTTGCTATCCGTGAGGAAAAAAAACTTTTTACCAAAAAATTAAACCGACTCCCAAAAAACACTGCAAAGTGAAAAATAACTTAAATTTCGGTAGTCGGTGTCTTTAGTTTTGTATTTTTGTTTTTGGCACCGACTTCCGAAATTAAAGTTATTTTTCACTTTGCAGTGTTTTTTGAGAGTCGGTTTAATTTTTTGGTAATAAGTTTTTATTTCATTCTTTTTAGTTAGTCGATTTTTAATTTACCTAGTTACAAGAGCCTAAATGTCAACTACTTATATTCATTTACAAAATATTGCTTTTCCCAATGTTGGGCCATTAATTGTTGAGAAGTTCTCCTGGTACTTCACCATCAGCTCTACATCACCATATGCATTGTGACGAGCATATTGTGCTTAATAACCACATTCAAGTAATCGCAACGGAACACATGAAATACTTATATATTGAGGTTCCAGTGGCCATCTGTGGTCTTCATCATCAGGTCCACTTCACAAATGCTGCTTTTCGAATGCAACTACACAAGTTAGTAAAAAAATACTCAAATCACTATAGGTGTGCTTATAATATTTGACGATTTCCCTTGATTTCTCCAGGATCCCATCATCAGATCCTGACTTGGTGACAATGGGACCAATTTCGACGTATACCCTTTCAAACAAAAAAAGAATTTTCCAAATCGGTTCAGCCATCTTCGAGTACTCGGTGATCATCCATAAAAAAAATATACGCGTCGAATTGATAACCTCCACTTTTTGTCGTCGGTTGAAAAAATACCCATATTGATTTCTTTTGTGCTTATTTTTGTTTAAAAAATATAGTTTTGGCGGCAATTATGTATGCGTCAAACTAAACTATATTTATTGACAGCTACTACCTACAGTGTTTTAAAACTAAAAGTTATTGTTAATTCGAAGAGTGGCATCATAAAGATAACAATTTTAATTATTAAGATTTTTTTCATTATGTATTGGAAATAAAGGAAATAATAATAATAATATTCCACGACTTTGACACAACGGCGTCTAGTCCCAAACTAAGCAGAGCTTGTGCTATGAGTACTAGACAACTGATAAACATACATATATATTTCTAAATACATACATATTATAGATAAATTACACCCAGACAAAGAACAAATGATCGTGCTCATCACACAATGATTTGTCCTCGGTGGGAATCAAACCCACGACCTTGCGCATAGCAGTCAGTCGTTTAAGTAATGTTCTCCATAATATTTTTCTATTTCATGAATACGACACACAACACATACTTTTAATTGATATCAAACGAGATTTTTTAAGCAATTAATACATTTCTATGATATTATTATGTTACATTACACATCAAACATTCTAAACGCAATGAGCGATATCCCATTTCATTTACCTTCTATAAAAGTATATATATGTCATATATGTCATATTACATGAAACAAATCATCTTATCCAGTTTCATAACATAAAATACTTGATTTGATCCAGCAACATAATAGTGCATTATCCCATTTTTGTGGGTAAAGGCCAGGTAATGGTATCACTGTAAGCTATATTTGTTTGTGTTTTAGGAACGTAGACACATTCGACTCACGCACATAAAGAAAATAAAGTGGACACACGAAATCACTCGTGTTTTGTTCTAGACGCCGTTATTCTTCTAAGGTTTTAATATACACGTCAACAAACTCACGCCGTTTAGGCATAAACTATAAAAAAAAATAAGACGTCATATGAAATAATATTATACAGCATTAAACAAAACTCTCATTTAACTATTATAATTCAAAATAATAATTGACTCAAATCGTTTAGTGAAGATCGAATAAAGAAAGCAAATATAGTATCAAAATGTTTATAATACACACATGCTGGTAGCCCTGACCGCCGCCGCTGGTAGCTTGGACCCTGTTCCCGATACCGGAGGGCTACTATTCATATTTTTAGATGTTATTTTTTGAGAATATTTAAAACTGTAATTTATATGTATATATTGGAAATAAAGGAAATAGTAATGTTTATTTCAATTACTTAAAAATACGTTTACATTTGGTCTTCAGGGAATGAACACACATCTACTGTCGACGACATTCGTGGGGCGTTGTATAAAGTTGAGAATTGACTCGTACTGCAGTCATTATTTAGCCTCACTTCAATTAACAAAAAAACCTACACTATTTTTGAGATTGTTTCATTTGAGGTTTTACAAAGGAGGGTCTAGCCACTAAGCAGTGGTTGAATGTAAGCTATAACACTTGTATGTAAGTTTGATCAACTCAATATATTTGTATAACGGGGATACACCTACCATGAACTATTGACACAATGGGATCACAAACAAAAGTTTGAACTGGTCATCTCTGTTTCATGAATAATGCTTCCACCTACCCTTAAACATCTTTAAAGTTCGCAATTCAGCCAAATATATTATATCGGTTACAATGAGAAAACGGTTTTTGTTTCATCTTGTACTACTAATATTTAAATAAAATATTCCTAATATTCTTTGTCAAGTCCTGTATAATACTGTAGGTACATTATACATACACATAACACAACACAATACAAAAGTTATACAGTATTCAGACAGACTAGATCTGATTCCATTCTTTAATTTTTATTTTACTGTATACTTCATAATAATATCTAGTGATAAATTCGCTAAAAACAAACAAGAATTATCATTCTTGCATGCAGCATGCAGCATCCCCGCCCGTATATAGGTACACATGCAGAAGTGATGCAATAAAAACATACAACATGCAAGCAAAACTTACTCGACACGTGTTTTGCCCTTCCGCGGTGCATCCTCATGAAATGTTGAATCGTCGACTACGGCACAATGGGCGGCTTCCTCAGATCGTGAATGTCATCTATGACATTTGCTTACGATGACTAACGGGCAAACATTTTACGATTAACTTTCTCGCTATTAGTTAGTCTCTCGATTTGAGATTTCCGAACATTTCTTTTTAATAAATTGATGTAACGTCACATGAAATGTCTGCAATTTAACAAAAGGATCTATCCTTATATTTCTATTTATAATATTCCCCCAAAAATTATGACAAAAAGCCTGCGGAATGCGCTCGTGTTACCGCTGGAACTATCAGTAAACTAAGCCACTCATAGATGGTAGTGATAGGTTATTCATAATGACTGTACAAATTTTAATACGAACAAAATACAATAAGGTTGTATATGCCTGTACTTGTTTCGTGTATACTCGCAAAAAAATCTGTAATAAACTCAATTTCAATTTTCTAACAAAAAATAAATTCATAAGCTAAATTAATATTTTATTACACAAAGAAGGAAATTATAGAAAATTCCTCGCAGTTTGCCTATAACGTTATTTGGTCCGGTGTTACGATTAAATTTCCGGTGATTTCATTAAGCTTAGAAACTTGGCAGATTTTCGATTTTCTGCTTAAAATTGTATCACGATAATCTGAAAATCTGTGTGGATTTTTTTCTTCCTTGAACGAAAATGCGTTACAATTAAGTAAATAATTATAACGTAACTAACTTTAAGGATTTAGTTGCAACCCATTTGAAACATCTACCACTCACAGCAGTAAAACTTTTCGAAAATTAAGTTTTTCGTAATGAAATTGGCAAAAAGTTTCACATTTACGCCAAAAGCTTTTATTGGCATCATAGTTAATGATTCTGAACGAATAATTAACAAACGGACATTAATTAAATTGAATGGCGCGTCTATATTTGTGATGGTTGTAATGTGAATGTTAATTTGCTATTGTAAGTCGGTTGATACTTCAAGTTAAAATTACAATCTACGTATACTCGTATTATAACACAAACGCTTAGATGGATGTGTATGATGACAAAATGATGATTGAACAAATTTGGATGATTTTTGCCCCCCAATAGCTCAGAATAGCACATTGATTTCTGCTGCTATTTTTTAGTCTCGAGAAAATATATGTAATTACATTTAGACAGGAATAATATACACATGTATATTATTCCTGTCTAAATGTAATTACATATATTTTCATTTTTACATGGGATTGTATGATAAAATAAATGAAGGACTTTTACTTGCACAACTGTTTACCTACTTTATAATTTAACAGATAGTTTCATAGATCAGCTTTATAGCGGACAGTCGTTCGTCATGAAATTTCAGTCTATCCTCCTTCTCACTCGCACACATACGTCCTTTTTCTTTCGTCCTCGTTTCTTTCATCCACTGTGTTCCGCTTTAACAATATTAGCTATAAATTACCTCAATGGCTGCGTTCACTCTTTGACGTTTTTCAATAATTTTACCCACATACACCTCAACATTTTCACTAGAATGAAATCGCGGCTCAGTTGCCTGTGACCTGTAGCGAATAAAAATCAGCACAAATTCTTGGCTACAGAGAAAAATACTGATCACTCCATCAATACAAACATGTACACGATGCACAAATACACTATTATGTATTTATTAAGATTTAATGTATGTAAATAAAAATACATAGGTAATGTCGCATGCATTTACGAGTAAAGTTAGTAACATAATATGCACATAGTATAAAAATATTTATTTATACACATTACAGTAACATGGCTCCATATGTTCAAGTAATATAAGCAAGTAAAAAGCTACAATATACAAAATATGAACATCTGGTAGATATCGCTATTAGCGATAAGACTGCTATTTGTACCAATTTGATTAAGTTTGTGTGTAAGGGTCGTTTCTATTTTGATGTACATGTACAATAAACTGTACTTGCAATAACTGCGGAGAGACCTAAAGGGCTTCTTTGCCACAGCCTAGTCAAGATTTCTCTTCTTTCTTAGTAAAGTGTTAGTAAACTGCAATTTTATTGTTTCTTGATCTTTACTCTGTCGAGTGCCAATTCTCTGCAACCTTTTGCCGTAGATATTGCCAGTTGACTGGTTTTAATGTTGAATCTTTTTTGCTTATCCCTGAGACTTCCTTGCATTGTGTTTCTAGTTTGTAACTTTTTGTCACTATTTGTGTCATCTTAGCATATCGAAATTTCTTTACACCTCGGAAAGCACGTAAAGCAGGTGGCCCGCCATTTGTAAATATTTGACAGTCATTACGGATTGTTAGAAGCCACGATGCTTGACACTTGTCAAGTGTCAAGCTCTCAGTGTTGCCAACACGACTAAAGCAAATGTCGCTAGACTTAAGGTTCGAAAGTCGCTAGATAACGCTAGAAGTTATTTGGCGAAAAAAAAAAGTTAGTGAACGGTTTTTTTGTGGTTTTTGACTAGATTTACTGTTATAAATTAAAAAAAAAATGGAATTATGGTCAATTTGCGAACCAATATTTTGACTAAACGACCGGTAGGTTATTAGTGTTCTGTGGTAAACGAGTTTACTTGATGAGATCGTCGTTACGGTGGATCCACAAAGGTAGCCCGCGAAATCCAAAATTTTCTTACGTGTTTTGCAATATGCAGGTCAGTGTCAGTAGTCACCCTGCTTAGAAATTGTCTATAACTTGCTAAAACATCACCTTGATGTTTAAATATTTTAAGATTGGCACGAACTTTATGGTTATGGCACAGACAAGAGACCATAGAGTAAACACAAACCTCGAAAATAAACAAAAGCCGCGTCATAATCACGCTTTTCACAAATCTTATTGAATTTTGTTTTTTTTTAAATTGGTAACCAAATTAGAAAAGGCGCTAGAAATGTCGCTAAATTATTGTTGTCGCTAAATCGGAGTAATAAGTCGTTTTTGATATCAAAATGTCGCTTAATCTAGCGACATAGTCGCTAAATTGGCAACACTACAAGCTCTGATACGACTGTCAAAGATGTTCAAATGACATGACTGTCATTTAGTAGAGATGGGTTGTACTAGGTAAATTTGGGACTAAGTGCACCTATTCTTAGTATTTAAAAATACGTGATCCAGATACCTGTTCTACCTAGTCCACCTAGTATCAATTATTACTTATCGAATGTGGTCATGGTGCACGTACTTAGTCCAAGTCAAGTTTTTATTGTGGCTACTAATTTTGCAAGAAACTGCTAAACAATAAATGAACACGATATTTTGATTAAATTTTACGATGACGGTCTTTAAGCTTCACGGACTCACCTCGTTGCCACTTCTCCTGTACTTGATATTTCTATTGAACTTAGTGTATTAGCACCAGCAATCAGTGATAAGACTAGGTAGGTACCTAGTAATTGGACTTTATACTCGAGACTAGTCAGTAATCATTCGATCCGAGAATACTCGATCCGAATGAGTACCAACTAGTCTCGACAAGACTAAGTATTACGAAGTACCTACATATATACTTAGTCTTGTCGAGACTAGTTGGTACTTATTTAGATCGAGTATTCTCGGATCGAATGATTACTGACTAGTCTCGAGTGTTGAAAGATAAAGATGGGAAGACTACGGAATAGTGTAGTTAAAAAAGGATAGAATATATATTCTTGCACAACACGCGTGCGCGTCGCGTTACTTTTATGTACTTTGAATTAGGGTTCTTTTTTTTTATATACTAGCTACCGCCAACATAATTGGCGCCTATTTCTAACCGACTCATCCATACTAGTTCTCGCATTTCATTCCTCTCGTACTTTCATTCCGCATACTTTATCTTTCTGTCATTCGTCATCATTCATTCTGTGGGTGGGACTCCCACTTTTTTATTTTCTATATTTACTCTATACTTATTCTTTCTCTCATTTTATTTTTCTTATTTCGGGGATAATGACTTTAGACCTTCATTTATTTTCTTACATAGTTTCTTATGCTATTACTTATTTTATATTACTTCTTATTCATTTATTTTCTACATTTTCTACATTACTTGCTACTATTTTACTATGCTATCTATTACATTATTTTATTAAATCTAATTACTACTGCTTATACACAATTTCTTAAATTTTTTATGCTTATATAAATATATATACAATATATAATAAAGCATAATTTCTTTGCTACGTTTTATTTCTTGTAATACACTTTTGCGCTATACTTTCACAGTAGTTTATTAGCTTGTTTCTATTTTTACCCGAAAAAACTTCTGCTATGTTATCTCTGCGCAAACTCGTGCCAATCTCCTGCTCCAGGTCGAACCGCTCTTTCGCGTTTGCTGGACAGTCCAGCAGGATATGCGGGACTGTTTCCGCAACACCGGGGTCGCAGATGCACGATGGGCTCCCTTTACACTTGAAGCGGTTCAAGTATTCAGAGAACCCACCGTGCCCCGTCAAGAACTGCGTGAGCACTCCCACTGGCTTCACCCGTTGTATAATACGGAAGGCAGCTATGGCATCCGGAAGGAACAGTTTCGTCACCGAGGCCGTCTCGCCAGACACGTATCTCCGGTTCCATTCATCAAGCGAATCCTGACGGATTTGACGCTTGATGTATGAAACCGAACATCGGTCATAGTCCCGCTTCCTCCGTGACGACAGTGCCGCCTCCTTCGCCAGATCGTCCGCGCGCTCATTCCCCGGCAGGCCCGCATGGGCCTTGATCCAGAATAAGGACACAGCTTTATTTTGTTCCAAGGCCCGAGCCAAATTGGCCCGTGCGTGGACTGCAAGGGGATGGAGCGAGCCATGGCTTGCAAGCGACTGCAATGCTGACATTGAGTCGCTGTACAAGCCATAGCTCGTCTCATTGCGCTTGAGGATCTCGTCCATTGCCTTACAAATGGCCAAGAGTTCAGCCTGGTAGACAGTGCAGTATGCGGCAAGACTGAGTTTGAGGTTCCAGACTTTGCATACATTATTCTATACGGATAATGCGGCTCCAACCTTCCCCTCAATTTTGCTGCCGTCAGTGAAGATACGCACTATCTGCACATTGTTGCTGTCCACAAGCTGTTGGTCTTCCAGGTAGTTTAACTCCAGGCTCATTTGTCTGGCTGGGTGAGGGGCTTCTGCAAACCTTACCGCACCCTCAATCTCTCTATCGGCTGGCACAAACCGGGATGACCCTCTCCTTGCCTCATACAAGGCGGCTGCCTCTTGTATGCGGAGGTCTAGAGGAAGTATTCCGGAGAGTAGCAATGCCGAATTGAGAGAGATAGTGCGGTATGAATTAAGGTTTAAATTCAAGTAACTGACAAACGAATGATTTTGACAAACATGAATAAGCGGTAAAGCAGATTTATAACGTGTTGAGTGAATGGAATGCAATTACGCGTTAGTGCTATGAGGCCTAAGAGCAGTTGGATTTCGCAATACTTCATGATACTAGGTATTGTCAAATGGGTGCCGCCTAGTATCGAAATTTACCTATTCTTCGGATCTGTTTTAGTGAATACGACTCATCTCTACTTCTTTGACTGTTGCTACCGGTAAAATCTGACACTGGTCTAACCAAGAGGTTTCGTGTAACCAAGCTGTGGAGGTCAGACATTTAGTCGCTCCTTGTAAAACACTAAGACTGCTGCATCCAGTACACTGAAAGCCGAAGTTAGGAAAAAGCTAAGCCAGTGATGGTAGCTTAGTGTGCCCTTAGTGATTAAAACATATCCCAAAGGAAAATTAACTTTAATATATTAAGATATCCTATAACATCAACCCACTTTCCAGTTTAAATCCAAGTAAAATATCGCAGTCTAAAAAATAACACTCATATATGTTGCCAACGTTTATAAAAATAAGCCTCGTCCGAAAACATATTACGATCTCTTTTTATTTTTCATTTAGCGAGCTACGAACGTTTTTTTGTGGGTGCGAATATACAGATGGAGGTTTGACCCCTCCTTTCAACCCCATCGATACAGATAAAGACCACTCTGACCCGCAAAGATTTGTGGGGGATTATCTCTTTTATCACATTCGGTTTGGAAAAAAACAGTTTTCGTGAAAACAATCCTGTTTGAACTCTTTTGTTAAAATCTTCATGGACTGATTTTTTTTTCTTAGTTGTTAGTTGTAGCTACTAGGCTTTTGAGCGGATTATTTTTGGTTTGGTATTCTGGCAGTTGGGACTCATTTTTGTTATATTCTGTGGCGTCTTTTTTCTTTTTTTAAGTATTATTTAATGCTCGCTGTACAGACACAATTTTAATTATAATTTACACAATCTTAAATACCGGAATCATGATAACATAATTATAAAGATTTAAATTAAAGTTGATATAAATGGTATTTTAATGATAGACTTAAGTATTTTATACCCACTAAACAGCAAAGCAAGTAAGAGCCACGCTATAATTCCTCCCAACTAGGGACTTCTTTACTCTATTATCTCCTGTTTTGACGCAGTTTTTGTACAATAAATACGGAATAATCCAGTGCGTGAATATAAAAGTAAAAAAAAGCTACGGCCATTATCCTCGGCCAGCACGGTGACGTAAGCTTGAATTAACTGCCTACCCTAGTCAACAAGCGTATAGAAAACTGGGCGAATAAAATAGCGCCCGTTGTACATTTTTACCCGGTTCACCCCTAATGGGGCAAATTGCATGTATTTTATTAATGATGCTTTTTAATTTGATTTTCGTGTTGGTAGTTGTTGATTTTATGTTTGATAATATGCTACCGACGCGGTATACGAGGCATGCCTTTTAAGTTCTGTCGTTTCCATATTTCCCAGTAATTTTGAATTTGGAACTGTTCTATATTCGAATGTGTTTAAATTTTGAATCTCAAAACAGTTGAAAGTATTAGGATTAGCTATTGTTTAGTCACAGCGTCGATTGGAATCTGTCAGGTTACGTACAAAAATGAATCTTTCTAAAGAAAATGTCCGTGCAATAATTTTCTACAACTTTAGAAGAGGCCTGACACGGCTTCAGTGTTTTGAAGAGCTAACATCTGTGTTCAGTGATGAAGCCCCATGTCTGCGGACTGTCAAACGCTGGTATTTAGAATTCCAGCGTGGACATACTAGTTTTAGTGACAAATCTCGCGAAGGACGCCCAAAATCCGCCTTCACTGAAGATAAAATCATTGCTGTGAGACAACTAATTCTCGAAGATCGTCATGTGACGTATCGAGAGATAGAGGCTCTATTAAGCATCTCAAGGACAACCATTTAGAAGATCTTGCATGAAGCGCTTAGTGTGAGAAAGCTAGTTTGCCGTTGGATACCGCATCTGCTTTCCGACGATCACAAGGCGGCCCGCGTCAGATGGTGTAAGAAAACTCTGCAAAGGTTCAACCGAGGAGAGTCAAATCACGTCTACGACATCATCAGCGGTGACGAATCTTGGATCTATGCCTACGATCCTGATTCCAAACAACAATCTACAATCTGGGTCTTTCAAGACGAGCCAAAGCCGACTAAAGTTGTTCGTTCTCGAAGCACTTCAAAGAAGATGGTGGTCGCGTTCGTTGGAAAAACCGGCCATGTTGCGATTATTGCACTTGAAGATCGTAGAACGGTTAACGCAGAGTGGTATACCACAGTTTGTTTACCACAAGTCATCGCCGTACTTCGAAAATCTAACTCAAAGCGACGCATCATCCTGCACCACGACAACGCAAGCTCACACAGCGCTCGTCAAACGATTGAGTATTTTAAGCAGGAAAAAGTAGAATTTCTTGACCATCTTCTATACAGTCCTGACCTAAGCCCTAACGATTTCTTTACATTTCCTAAAATTAAGAAAAGTCTTCGTAGTCAAAGGTTCCAGTCCGGTTAAGAAGCAGTCGACGCTTTCAAGTCAGCCATTTTGAACACCCCCACTTTAGAGTGGAATAAATGTTATAATAACTGGTTTGAGCGAATGAAAAAGTGTATTAAGCTACGTGATGATTACTTCGAAAAACAATAATAAGGTTCTAATTCTGTTTTTTTTTTCTTCAAACGATAAAACTTAAAAGACATGGCTTGTATTTGTGTTTGTGTTTTTGATTACACTAGTAGTGTTCAGTCCTACAATAAGCCAGCCAACGGTAACTGGTATAGTCGAACAGTCCACGGTACGTGGAGCCTTACCGTTGCTTGCAAACAAACAATAGGCTCTCCGGCCTTACTAATAAATAGTAGGTAAACTTATAGCCTAGACTTACCTGAGCTGTAGAGACGACAAGTTTCGACCTTCCCCAGGCCACGTCCGTGATATGTGTGTAGGTAGGTAATGAGTAATTGAAACGTGTAATGTGGGTAAGTGGTGTCACGGCGGTCACAAAGGACGCAAGCTTCAATGTGTGGTCCAGGCCGGGATGTAGCACAAACTTCGCACCAGATTGGAGCAGCTATTTATCACCAATTCACAATGACTTACAACAAATTCCGCGTGCCATTCAGTCTGGCGTCATCATGGCGTTATGGTTCGAAATATCCCAGGTTTTTTGTCAATTCGGGATTACAATTTCAACATATCGTTAATCACACCCAATTTGTCCTTAATTAACTTAGATTCAACAGGATTTTTCGTCACAATAAATTGATCTCACAAAGAGCGGACATTTTTTCAACGAGCAAAGGTTATCTGTCAAATACAAGTTATGTCAAGAAAAGATGCGTTCGGAAACGTTCGGTACTAAACAAGTAGGCTTAGTGATCTAAATTCAAAATAACTCATGTATGTTTAAAGTATATAATATTAGCTGGTGGCACTTTTTCTCCTTATAAAAGTCGACTAAGCCAAATTGCATACTTTTTGTTTGGCATTTTAATACCAGCCTCATTTAATTTAAACTAAAACTAAGGACGTAAAAGTGTTATTTATAATTAACCAATTTTCAAAATAAATGTAATTTTATCATGAAAATAGTGCATGACTATAATATGCCGTCAGTAATATCTGATATTGTAAACATAAATTATTGTGTCAGCAGATTTAGCATCACTAACTCCCTTTTGTGACCATTATATAGCCTCGTACTATTTTATGGAGTTCCTGCAAACAGTTTTATGTATACTAATCCCGTTAAGCGACTGCTTGTTCACGATTTATGGTTGTGTAAATAAGAGATATTTTGATATATTTTTTTTCCGGGTATGAAAATCATCGAATAGCTTCTCCCGCTCTGGGTGGAGTGGAAGGGAGTGTCAGACTTCTACTGACTTAAAACACACCCTTTTCCTTCAGCTTGAAATTTACCCTTGAAAAATTCGTGCTCCTAGATTTGATCTCACTACACAACAAAATTCAAAGTTCTGAGTCCTTAGTGTTGTTTTTATTATTTTGTACTATGAAAACGAAGCGAATAATTAAAAGTTTTCTATAACTTCTCAGTTTTTTGATGGAACGCCTTGAAAAATCACGTTTCCTCTTAAGAATATAAATCTTGAATGATGAAATACAAAGTTTTTGGACTGAATTTAACGAAAATTTGTTTAAAGCGTCTTATTTTAAGAAACTGCAATCAAGTCGGAAAGTCTTTAATTTAAATTATAATTCCCAACACATGTAACGTGGAAAAATCAGAGACATTGTCTGTTAAAGCTTCTTTTTATGCACAAAAAATTATTTCTTGTCAACTATTCAATCAATGTTCTTTATATACAGTTCTTTTATAATTTTGCATAAAATTTTAACAAATAAATCTAATCTCGTGTGACGGTGTTTTGGTTGAACTCCTCCGATACGCCTCGACGAATGAATATTTTTGTGTATATTTGTTAGTAATAAGAATACGTCGTAAATAATATTTCATATCCAGGAATAAATAACTACTTACGTGGCTTTGCAATAAATGCTGGGTACAGCTAGTATTGATAATTATAATAAATGAGAAAGTCTATCAGTTGATTACGCAGTGATGGCTAAACCGAATCGAATATGGATGAAATTTGACATGGAGTTAATTGATAACCGAGGTTTAGGCTACGTTTTCACTTCAAAATCAATCAGCCTTTACCATAAAAACTAAAGGCTTCATGCCATGGCTTATTACTAACAAACTAAGCGACTACATGTTAAGGACAGCCCCTGTAGGGTACAGATCTCGGCTTAGGGCGTCGTCGGGGGAGTGCAGCTAGGGACAAGCTGGATTGAAAGTTGTGAAAATTCGACAGTCGCGGGTGATGTAGTCCATGCCATACACGTGTGTGTGTGAAACGTTGGTGATCGCACACATGCTGGTATATTACCGCCTTTTTTTTTTTCGGTGTTCCTTCAATAACCCTTTACGTACCGGGGCCACGGTAACGGGATGAGTCCCACGACCCCGGCAGGCTTCAGCCCTCTACAGAGGGGGCCTCGTCATGTTACTGACGCTCTTTGAGGCGCGCGTGGAACACGACGCGCCGTCGACCCGGGCATGGTCCATGGTCGGACAGCGAGTTGCCCTTTACTCGCTGTCCGCATGCCCACGCCTACGGTGGCCGGAGATCGTCGGCCGACGTCCGACGCCGTGGGCGTCTACCACTGCGGCTGGGCTGGAGGGAGGACGCCATCCTCTCCGTCACGCGGCCCGCCTCCTCCTTCGAAAGCATGACTGCTTCGCAGAAGGAGGCGACCGCTTCCCACTCCCTCTCGCCCCGCAGCATGGCCTCGACCAAGGCCGGGCGCGAGAGGTCTCCGCCTATTGTCGCCGTGAGGACACGTCGGTGCTCTGCCCAAGCCGGGCAGTCCTGCACCGTGTGCTCGACTGTGTCCTCAGGGCGACCCTCGCAGTGGTGACACCCAGGCGTCTTTTCCTTACCCATCAGACACAGGTACCTCCCGAAACTTCCGTGTCCGGTGAGGACCAGCGTCATGCGGTAGGTCAGGACGCCGTGACGCCGATCTAGCCACTCCTCAAAGATCGGCGTTACGGCGTCCTGACCTACCGCATGACAAAGACAATGGACCAGAATTACGTTACTATATTACCGCCCTAGTAACGTTATTCTGGTCCATTATCTTTTATCACTCGATCTAGAAAATGAACGAACGTGAACTCATTATTCACTAACCATCATAAAATCCTATCTAGAGGAAAGAATACGGCTCCAATTTTTCCCTTAATTTAAATGAGTGCCCTCCTCCAACTAAAACAAATTGGCAACATTTTAACGGCCCTCCGGGTCCAAACACGATAAATTCTAAATGAATCCGTAAATTATCTTGTTTAAACTCAAAAAAGGTAAGAGTAAATTAATTTCCAAACCAACCGTATATTGGAGAGGTGTGTGGGGGTAATTGAGCAATTCTGTACAATGTTCCCACCAGCAGTTGAACAGCGTCATGGGTCTATCTTCAATTTAGTTAAGCAAAATTTTGATTAGTTTCAGTTAAGCAACGGTCTGTGGATGGATACCATAACATATCAAGATTCCTTTGGGCCCTATAAAGCTCAATAAATCGTTTAGTATTGGCTATCATTTTAACGTATTTGACAGTCATTACAGGTAGTCAGATACCAGAAAATCTGACTCTGATCTAGTTGTACACTCTGCCCTACACTAACTAAAAAGCCGCTAACCCGAAAAAGTATTTTTCGAGTAAACGTAAAAATAAGTGGGAAATGATTTTTCTACAAAACTACGCTAGCTAGGACGATGGTAAATTATTTTTGTGGGCATAGCTTCTATGCAAAATATATGTGAGGGTTTTTTTAAAGTAACTAAAAGTATCTTTTAGTATTGTAGGAAGGAAGAAAGGAAGAAGAAGGGAAGGAAGTGAAAAAAAAAAATTAGTTCAGCAAAATTGCTATATCTCGAAAAGTATTAATCGTAGCAAAATGATTCTTAGACCAAAAGATAGAGAATCGAAAGTAGTTTAAGTATACATTAAAAAGTGAAAAATGACCTTTTGTGACTTAATGGCCTTTTAGTTAGTGCAGGGCAGCACTAAGGGCCCTACATGGTTGGGAAACAACTTTATAGACGATGCTATAAAAAGAGGAATACCTTTTAACATGTAACAAACAGTTACATATTAGTTTATCATTTTAATTACGTGACGGTATTACGATATCCTGAGATAAATTGCGAGAAAAATATCCTCAATTTATCTAACCGTTTCCAAATACCTACCTACTCTTGTTGATACAGCGATCTGTTCCGGAAGGTGCAGGGCGGAGTTTATTGGATGTTTTGTAATGGAACACGCATAAAAACACGCCATCAGATTGGTATAAAGCCTCAACTACCGGGTAGCCGACAGTACTCAGATTGTCCTAGGATATTTACGATGGCCATTCAATCAAATGGATTTGTTCACGCCTCAAGCGACCAATGGGGCGAAAACCAGAAATAGCCATGGACCTGTTATGGGGATTTATCATTGTTAGATCATCATTATCGTCTACTAAGCCTTTTTCTTACTACGTTGTTGGTTTGGCGTCCAGTCTAACAGAATACAGCTGATTATACTACTGTTTTATATGGAGCAATTGCTTTTCTAACCTCCACAACCCCCACAAGACTGATGTCAGATTTTATAGCTTATCAAAAATGTACAAATAACAGCGGAGAACAACGATGGCTTACCGTGCATAAACGATATTCAGGGTGGCAAGAGCGCGCAACCGCTTACCATGGATTCAATACCTACATGATTCTGAACGTTGAAAAATTTCGTCGGTATATTCTTAATTTAATAAAATTAAGAAAAAGCCGATGCAAAAAAATAGTAACTTCACTTGTTTCACTTAAAACAGAAATGTAAATAAAACTCGAAAGGGCTACCTGATCAGCTGTGTTGACCTCGCAAATTAACTCTAGCAAAACAGCTGATCAGGTAGCCCTTTCGAGTTTTATTTACATTGTTGTTTTAAGTGAATTTCAGTTTTTAATTAAAATCTCATTGGGTTAGATAGAAACAATGATGTTATACAAGTTACAGTAAAAAAAAATTGCAGAAAAACCCTGAAAATTTTAGAAAAAGCCGACAAAAAATTTCAATGCAGGAGGTTCCAGAATCTTGTATAGAATCCATGGTAAGCGTTTGTGCGTTCCTGCCAGCCTGTATAAAAATGGTCACCCATCGCAGTCATCCATGTACCGGCCTCGCAAGCGTTGCTTAACCGTGAACATCTACCCGAGTGGCTGTTATTATTTTTACCACGAGATTTATTATGTTACATGATGAGCAATATTTCTATGCCTGCTTAAGGAAAGGGAATGCGTCATCGACATTAATCAAATATAATTACAGGGCCGGGCTGTCACGTGTCAGACAAGCTTATGACCAAAAAAATCATCCGGTTAGTGCTAGTCTAGCCTTTGCTGCTTGCTTCCCAGTATTAAGAAAACGATTATCGAAGAAGACATACAATGTTGCTTTTCCATCGCTAAATTTTCATGATATATCACTGAATACAGTTTAGCATTAAAAATGCATTTAATTCGAGTAACTTAGATTTACATATTTTGAAACACACACACACCAAATATTATTTTTAAAAGGATAAATTAAATGTAAATGTTAATTAAAAAAAGAATTAAATGATATAAAAATGACAATAAACAAAATAAAATAATTATAATACATTTTTCTATAAATAAAAAAAGAATTAAATGAAATAACAATGACAATAAACAAAATAAAATAATCATAATACATTTTTCTATAAATATCTAAAGTATGCTATAGTTAAATTCAATGAAACATGCATATTAATTTTAACTAGAACATTTAAAAACATATAAGACTTTCAGACACTAATCTTTTGCGGTCAATATCTTGATGACATGAAGTTTTACTTGAACAAACATTCAAGGAAGATTCTTAAATACCTTAAACTAATATACCGCTAAAACTTGTCTGGAATGGAGTGATAAAAAAGTTCATGGAAAGAATTGGGAAGCCATTTCTAAAAAAAATATGACTACTGGTAATATTCGCGAGACTTGCGGCATTACGTTGTATGGCAATTCTTATGCCTCCGCCCGAAGTAAAACAAGGTATAACAATGTTTTATCTTATTTATACAAAAATATTTATCATTAAATTTTTCGTTAAATTATGATCACTCAAAACATAAAGCGCTTTTAGCTAATGCCTTTACTGCCATATCTGATTCTGCTAGACTGCCCTTGATATATAGAAAATTCGTCTACTCATCTGCAAGGTTCCGTCCGTAACCGTTCAGCCGTTAAGACGTCAAGGGCTTATAAACATACAGATAAACTTTCCAAATATAACAATGGATTCTTTCATTCAAACGTTCCTCCTGTCCAGTCCGTTCCAATTTGCGTAAAGGTTTCAAAAAGCTGGTATGTGCCCGCGGCACGTTCCCACAAACGCTTGGACAGTTTTTGATTGATTTTTATTCCCATCTCGGTAACGATTCCCTTGTTTACTTTAAACCAATGTTTGTCTTATAGAAGTACCGTGGAATTGATTTGAATGTTTTTGTTAGTTTTGTTTTTTTTTTTTCCTTTGTAAAGACACTTTTTGATTAAAGATTTTGCGGTGGGTTGCATTCTGTTCTGAGAATATTTAGATTTGTTGAATAGTTAAAACGTCACAAGGGATTCTACTATTTATATAATATGTACACTGTATTGTCATAGTATGCAAATGATGTCATATTAATAATTAGACGTTTATTTCAGACAACTTTACATCCATAATTATAGTGTTAGTAACAATAACTTACAATCTAGTGTTAGTATCTATCAATCTATTAATAAAGTGGTTTAGAATTGGCGAATTAAAGCTGCCGCCACCGTTTTCATCATGCTGTTGGGACTCTCTTTCATTCGCCTTAGCAAAGCAGCATCTTTTTTTTTCTTACGCAGAATCGCATGGAAGCCATCGGTGTGGGTTTGCGCACTGATGTACTACAATAGCAAGGTAGTCCCAACTAGTAGTAATTATATTGCACACGCAGGGCATCTAGCGATCTTTTAGAGTACTTGGTCCATAGATTACTCGTGTACATACTCTGACAAACACATATTGCACATGACTATCTTCTAGTGACATTAACCTTTCGATGGACAAATTTAAAGGAGATAGATTCAAGGACAACCTTGAATCTAACTCCTTTAACTTTTTTCATTAGTATTATTTATGAGGTTTGTTGGTCTAGTGGTCAGTGGCTCTGACTGCTATGCTCAAGGTCGTGGGTTCGATTCCCACCCAGGACAAATGTTTGTGTGATGAGCACGATCATTTGTTCTTTGTCTGGGTGTAATTTATCTATAATATGTATGTATTTAGAAATATATATGTATGTTTATCAGTTGTCTAGTACTCATAGCACAAGCTCTGCTTAGTTTGGGACTAGATGGCGTTGTGTGAAAGTTGTGGAATATTATTATTATTATATTATATTCGTACAATGCTCTTTTTCATTGGTTATAGGTTTGTGCTTTACCACCATCTCACCTGATAGTAAGCGTTGATGTCGATTTTCCTGCCTCGCGTGCGTTGACCCAAGCATGAGAAAAAATTGATGTATCATCAATATTTCTTTTCTTATTTTCCGTGTATTAATTGAGAAAAATTACATAATATCGTGAAAAAACTCAAACGTACATGGCACAACGCAGTGAGTTTTCCAAGCGAACGTCTTCGCGAGCATCATGTACACATATATGTTTACGATAAAGCTGCTCTCACTTGGCAAGAGGAAAAGATGACCCCAACTCATAAATCCTACTTTTTGACAATAGCAAACTCTGTAGTCATATATGTATGTATTTACTTGGTTTTCCTTCAACCGGAATGGTTCTTTTAGATAAAGGATGTTGACAATGATTTACAGCACTTACTAACATATTTAGGAGTTCGCTTATTTATGATGATTTGGATAAGCAGGTTATTATATTGTAATCATTTATTAATGTAAATGGGCTTGCGTTGTTTCCTTTAGTCTGTGTCATGTTTAGAACGGCAAGTTGATGAAACTACGATTCTTCTTAGAGTGTTGATGGCAAACTGCTTAATTGAGTCTGCCCCGAAGTGGTTTGGAGTTGAGAGGGCAGGTAATCAATAAATCTCCACCTGAACAGATTTTCTTTTGATAACTACGCTAATTAATACCGATTTCTAACGCTTTAAAACTCATACAAGTACCTTTCTTTCGAAGGAGGAGGCGGGCCGTGTGAGGGAGAGGATGGCGTCCTCCCTCCAGCCCAGCCGCAGTGGTAGACGCCCACGGCGTCGGACGTCAGCCGACGATCTCCGGCCACCGTAGGCGCGGGCATGCGGACAGCGAGTAAAGGGCAACTCGCTGTCCAACCATGGACCATGCCCGGGTCGTCGGCGCGTTCTGTTCCACGCGCGCCTCAAAGAGCGTCAGCTATTTGACGAGCCCTCCCCTGTAGAGGGCCGAAGCCTGCCGGGGTCGTGGGACTTATCCCATTACCGTGACCCCGGAACGTAAAGGGCTATTGAAGGAACACCATGGATTTTAGTCAGTACAAGTCTGACAGTCCCTCCGACCCTTCCCGGGGTGGGAGGACTTATTTGATGAATTTAACACGTTAAAAAAAAAGTACCTTTCTTTGGTATCAGAGGAAACCTTAAAAAGGCGCTCAGTTTTTAGGGATAAGATCAAGGCGTATCAGATTTTTACTCACCAAAATCAGCCCCGATGGTTAGCGTTAGCACTAATGAAAAGCCCTTGGTCTTCTTAGGAGGCTGCTCCTCCGAAGCCGAAGCTCCTATTGCAACGCCTGCCAGATCACCTCCCTTTATTTAAGGGTGGGAAATCATCCCATGACTGCCTCCCCATCTGGGTGAAGCGGGAGGGTGTGTCAGACTTTTACTGACTAAAACCCATCCCTGTTCCGTCATTTGCCTTTCGTGTTCCGAGGCCGCGGTAAATCTTTCGAACAATTCCGCAACCCCAGATCACCTCCCTAAGGAGAGAGACAAAAATTGGTCTACCCTGATCCTCACTATGTACGGTAATTGTTACTAATGTACCACCGTCCTCCTTGATGTTTAATGGACGGTACTCAAAAGGCTCACAGCCTCAAGTACTTTTCAGAAGGGTTTTGACGTGTGAGGCGTGTGCATCTCGACGATTGCCTCTCCAGCGATCCTTTCTTCGATCAGGATAAATACCTATCGAAGTTTCTGGAAATAGGTATTCCAATTAGACGCTAGTTACGTAATCCCATTGGCTGATGAAATCTAATTCGACCAATCACAACTAGATCAGGTGCGTTAAACCGTGTCAGATTCACAGTAATTTTGTGCCATCCACTCTCCGCCCGACGCTCGCCCGAGACGGTCGCGCCGCTCTGTGCTCCCGATCGTTCCGCGTCTGTGTCGCTCCATCGCGCTCGCCGTGACGTCATTCGTAGTCGCCGACTACAACTCCCGATCCGGAACCACCTTTTTCAAGGCAGCGAAGGATATTCTGTTTCTATAACAGAGTGGTGTCAAAAACGTTTTGCCCCTTCAGGGAAAAACCACAGTTTCGTGGTCCTTGGTTGGAAACCTCACGGTGTCAACGAAACCAAGGGGGTGTTGACCCGACACACCCGCTGATCCCCTTCAGGGTGAAGCAGTCAATTGGAGTCGAGTGCTAGGTTTTGGCCTTGGGGGATCTCCTAGTCAAACCTAGTTACTGAGTTTCCTTTTCAGCTACACACCTAGTGTCGGTTGGGTGTGTCTACCCCTTCGCACTAGACCCAATAGGGCCCGGTTCGCACAATAAGACTGGCGACCGGTTACAAGCTTAGGGCTCACCATTAGGTACTCACCTCCCAGTCTCTACCCGACTGGGAGGGTTACACATCCCCGGACCCATCCATCCGGGGAGTTAGGCCAGTTAGGCTTTAAATAGGCCCCCCGCGGGAGAGAAATCTCCAAAATTTTCCCAGTAAATTTTTAATCCATTCGCCAATCATGGCGAACTCCAATATTTTGGAGATATTATTAGAAATCCTTAGGGAAAACCCTGCTATTTCCGCCAAATATGGCGGAAAAATTCAGCGTGAAATCGCTAATTGTCCCCCGGCTACCGAAGCCAACGTCGCTGATTTTAGTGACGCGCTTGACAGCCCATTATCTCCCCCGCTTGCCGATCAAGGCATCCCGGTTGGTCAATTCACGGAAGTGTTTGTTAACTCCGATCCCATTGTTCATCAAACAACGAACGACTTCCAGGTAGATAGCCCTCTATTGCCCCCGCCCGCCAACAAAGTCGTGCCGATCGCCCGATTCCCGAAATCAACCATTGTTTCCGGCCCACCTACTAATCCCATTGTTCATAGAACAATGGACGCCGCGCAGGTGTGCGCTATACCTGAATTCCGTGAAATGGACACCACCGAACCTGTGTCCAATAACAACTCCGACAATGATTTGTCATCATGCCCCTCGTCCTCGGAAGACGACTTTCAAGTCGTCACCGGCGGCAAGAGGAAGAAAGGGAAAACCTCCCAGGCCAGCAAGGCCAAAAAGACCACCGCGTTGTCCCCGGCCCCAACTCAAACGCCCGTACGACCCGCTAGCCCCGTCCCAACTACCTCTACTCGCGCGCATGATAGTCGTCCCCCCAGCCCGATAGCCCAAACTTACTCAGCCCAAAGGAAGCAACGCCCTCCGCCCCCCTTTTACATCCAAGACAAGGGGAAATGGACTGATGTGTCCAAGATGTGTGTTGATCGAAAGATCAACTACACAAACGCCCGTGCCTGCCAAAATGGCATTAAAGTCACCGTCCCTACGTCGAACGACTATAGGGAACTATATCGCGCCCTCCGTGAAAGGAATATTTCCTTTCACACTTTCTCCTTCCCCGAGGACACGCCCACTCGTGTAGTTATTAAACGTGTCCCTAAAGAAATCCTAGTACAGGATATTAAAGACGACCTTGCCGATCAAGGTATACCAGTGATCGTCGTCCATCGCTTACATAAAGCGAGAGGTGGTGAATTGTACGACATGGTTCTTGTCATTTGTGAACCAACCGAAGGTCATCACCCGATTTTCAAAATTAAGTCCATTTGCTCCCTATCCGGTATCTCAATTGAAAAGCCCTATAAAACCGCAACAGTGGGACAATGCCACCGTTGCCAACTGTATGGCCATGCGCAGAGCAACTGCTATGCGACTCCCAGATGCGTCAAGTGTTTGGGCGAGCACAGCACTGCGGACTGCCCTCGGCCCAAAGACCGAACCCTCTGTTCGGAACCACCCAGCTGCGTTCTCTGCGGCCAGACCGGTCACCCGGCAAACTACCGCGGCTGTCCCAAAGCCCCCAAACTCGCTCCTAAATTAGCGAAGCGCGCCAACGCCCGCCAACAAAGAGAGGCACCTTCCTCTCAAATTCCCCAACGTCTCGCTCCTCAGAGACCATCCCCGTGGAACAGGCTAAACCACGAACAAGCCTTTCCCTCCTTGGCCCCTGCCAAACCTTTGCAGGCACTGATGGATATACCCATCGCAGCGCAGATCCTGCCTATAGCCGTGGCTCCAGAGGCCACAACCAGTCCCAAACTCGCGCCTCAAACCACTGCTGCTCCTGCAGCCAAACAATCGCCCAAACCCTCACCCCTCGGGAACGGCGAGTCTTGCGCCCAGACTCTACTGCGCCACTATAAAATATTTATGACCCGCCAAGCCAGGTCTCTCCGCGATGCCCTTCTGGCTGCCGAGCAGCAGAATAACGGCAAAATTACGACGGAAATGTACAGCCAAATATTCAGCACACACAGTGATGTCGTGCTAGGCCTCGACCAGATGGATGCGATGGACTGATCCAATGGATTCCCAACGCACAAACCACACTAGGCCTCGATCCCTCAAATTAGGTTTTTTCAACGCCAATGGCATTTTCAACCAACGCGCCGAAATAACTAAATTCCTCCGCGACCACCAATTAGACGTCCTCCTTATACAGGAGACCCTTTTGAAACCCCACCGCGCTGACCCCAAAATTGCGAATTACCGTCTAGTTCGCAATGACAGAACACGCTGCCACGGCGGCGGTACCCTTATTTATTACAGGAAGGAGTTATACTGCATCCCTCTGACCCCACCCGCGCCTCTCTCTCACCTAGAGTACTCTGCCTGTCGACTAGGCATGACTGGTCATCCTCCGTTAACCATCATCTCTGCCTACCATCCCCCACCATCGGTCGCGTCTCTTGCTTCAGACGATCCTATCGCGCTCACCAGCGATCTCACGACTCTCTTTGGCCTGAGTGACTCCGTCTTACTAGCGGGCGATCTCAACGCCAAACACCCCGCTTGGAACAGCAACACGACAAATGCCAGAGGCAGAATCGTGTATAACCTAGGCGCGACCCTAAACTATGACGTCATCGCTCCGATGACTCCCACCCACTACCCACACGACACCAACCATAGGCCCGATGTCCTCGATGTGGCGCTCCTAAAGAATGTAAACCTCCATTTACACTCCATAGAAGCGCTTCACGAGCTCAACTCGGATCACCGTCCCGTTATCCTACACCTAGGTTCCCGCTCAGGTAACCATGATCCTACCCAACCTCCTCCAACCCAATTGATCACCGACTGGAGGAAAGTAAGTGAAAAACTGAAATCCACCACGTCGCCTCACTTGGACACCATTCCTGACCACATAGTCTCAGTCGCTGACACGACGGCGGCGATCGACTCGCTTACAGATCACGTACAATCCGTCCTGAACGATTGCTCAAGGGAAGTTCCAGTAGCGGAAGACCACCGCTGGAAACTCCCGGACGATGTACGGAATCTGATAACCGAGAAGAACGCAGCCATCCGTGCGTACAGCGCTTTTCCCTGCACCGCAAACAAAGCTCACATGCGCAACTTACAGCGTGCTGTAAGGAAACGCATTGCCGAGCAGCGTAATGCGAGCTGGGACAAGATGCTGAGCGAACTTGAGCCCACCCATCTTGCCTTCTGGCAGCTTCAGACGAAGTTACGATCCACTGAAGAGGCCACAATGCCTCCTCTCATTCGTCCCGATAAGAGTGTCGCCTTCGATAACTCTGAAAAAGCAGAATGCCTAGCCGACAGCCTAGAGTCCCAGTGTTCTCCCAGCTCTCAACCAGTAGACCAAGCCCACCTCGATATGGTGAACGCCGAAGTCGAACGTAGAACTTCCCTTCCGCCCGTCGAAGATCCCGATAATCCACTGGCCCCCATCACTCCTGATGAGGTCCAGGATATCATTAAAAGTCTCCAACCGCGAAAAGCCCCTGGCTCCGACGGCATCACCAATAGGGTTTTCAAACTTTTCCCCGCCCAGCTTATAGTGCTAATGACTGCCATCTTCAATGGCGCATTGAGCAATAATATGTTCCCCGCAACCTGGAAACAGGCCACCGTCATAGGTATTCCCAAACCAGGCAAGTCCAAGTCTGACCCGTCTAGCTACCGTCCCATTAGCTTACTCAACGTCCTCGGTAAAATCTATGAAAGGCTTATATATAAGCGGCTCAAAGATTTTGCCGAAGCAAAGAGTCTAATACCCAATGAGCAGTTTGGATTTAGAACCGAACACTCGTGTATCCAACAAGTCCACCGCATCATAGAACACGTCAGCGCCGGCTTCCAACGGGGCGCAATAACGGGAGCCTTATTCTTCGACATAGCGAAAGCGTTCGACAAAGTCTGGCACAATGGCTTAATCTATAAGCTATACCAACTCGGCGTGCCTGACCGTCTCGTGCTCATCTTACGGGACTTTTTATCGAATCGCACCTTTCGTTACCGAATTGAGGGGGAGCTTTCCTCCCCCCATCCCATTCGCGCAGGAGTTCCTCAAGGCTCCGTACTATCCCCCCTCGTTTTCACGCTATTCACTAGTGATATCCCCAAGCATAAAAGTACTCAGCTAGCCCTATTTGCCGACGACACGGCTATCTATTATACCGGTTTTAAACCCGATGCCATCGCTCGCACTCTCCAAACTTCCGCAAACACTCTGGCCAAGTGGTTCCGGAAATGGAGAATCGAAGTCAATCCCGACAAAAGCCAGGCAGTCCTCTTTTCTAAACCGCGGATAAACCCACCCTCCCCCCGTCCGATTACCATGTACGGCAAGCCGATCCCTTGGGAAAAGCAAGCCAAATACTTAGGTGTGGTCCTCGATAAACACCTTTCCTTCGCTGAGCACATAAAGCAGGCACGTTCGCGCGCCGCTTTTACTCTAGGTAGGCTCCACTTCATTCTTAGTTCCCGCAGCAAGTTATCACTCAGGTGCAAGCTGCGTATTTTCACCGCGGTCATCCGTCCCATCATGACCTACGCCTGCGTTGTTTTCGCACACGCAAAGCCCTACCTCCTCCACAAGATGCAGACGCTTCAAAACCGATTCCTCCGTAGAGTCACGGGAGCCCCCTTTTATGTTCGAAATGAGCTTCTTCACGTAGACCTCAAGATGCCCACCATACAGCAGTTCATGAAACGTGTCTCCAAGCGTTTCTTTGATACTGCAATCCAACATAGGAATCCCCTTATCGTATCGGCCGCCCAATACGAACCCTCGCGTATCTCTAAGATTCGCCGACCAAGGCATACCCTAGTCACTCCCGATGACGCAATCACCCTGCTCCAAGAGAGCCGTAGGGAAACAAGTACAGTGGCACACAAACACAAAAACCGACCGTCCTTCCGTCCTCGCCGCCGAGGCCCGCCGCGACGTCCCCGTAATAGTCCGCCCCGACCCTTGCCAGAGCCAGCCCGCGACGCTGAGCCAGTAGCTTTAAATTCCCTTATTAATAATAATAATGATATGATCCAGCCTGTCCCTAGCTGCCCTCCCCTGCGACGCCCTAAGCCGAGGTCCGTACCCCACAGGGGGTGCCCTTAGCGTGTAGTCGCCTAGTTTGTAAGTTTTTTAATAAGCCCTGGCTGGAGGCTTTAATTAATTAATTAATTAAGGCAACCACAGGCAAGTCCGGTTAAGCAGCCGACAACCTCAGAGGTTGACCTGCGAGATGCCACTCACAAAAAAAAAAAAAAAAAAAGTAATTTTGTGAATAAACAAAAATAAATAAAAATCGTTTAATTCAGATATCACAGTCTATATTTTGTTAGTAACAATTAATCTATGTAAGAAGTGTTATGAGCAAAAAGAAAAAAATATATAATAAAGATAAAAATAACTAGCAATAGAGTTCGAAAAAGAAATTCTCAACAGGTTTTTAATGATAAGCTTTGAAGTCTAAACTAATTATTTAAACAACGTATATCTAAAATAGTGTAGGTACGATCAGTTAAAAAACATAAAATTACCACCGTTAACTTCACCATAAACCGTACAAAGTAAGAAAGATTACTGGTGTGAAACTCGATAAATAAATTTAAAATTTAGCGCCACAGTTTGGTTCGCCATCAAAATGTAACGACATCAAACTTTATTGTTTAGTGAAATAAAAATGGCGTCCTACCATCTAACATTATGGCGGATGAATAATGATAAACTTATAAAGAATTTTCTTCAACTAAATGATACAAAGGGAGTTTTTGAATATTCTAGGACTCAGTTAGTCAGAATTGACGCGTGTGGAAAATCAGAATTTCTAAATATTTCATCAGTTAGATTTTCAAAAAAATATTGTAAACGTGTATTTAGTCTTTTAGATGAAAATAAATTACAAAGATAACATCTAATTTAGATAAAAAGCATTTAATTATAGGAGAGGGGGACTGTAGTGACAATAGTTGGTGAACTTAGCACACTTTTCACCAACTATTGTCATTACAGTCCCCCTCTCCTATAATTAAAGGTGACGTCAGAATGTGGGTGGTAAGTATCAATCCACACTAGTGACGTCACGAGTGTTGCTCTTGCAACACTCGTGACGTCACTAGTGTTGCAAGAGCAAAACTCGTGACGTCACTAGTGTGGATTATTAAAATTAATTAGTACTAATTAGTGTGGAAATTATGAGATTAGTTCTTACTAATCTCATAATTTAGATGATTGAATATCTTTATAAAACGGGTACAAGTGACAACAAAATTGTAATATTGAGTAGGTAATACTGTCTATACTATTTTCATCTATATTGTAAAGAAGAAAAATATTTGTTTTTGTTTGTTTGTAATGTATCATGTGTTTCAATTCTTATCAATATAACACTACACAATAATCAAGTAAAATAGGCTATATATCTATACATCGTGTAATTTAAAGGGTATATTCATACCAAGTACACGGCTTCTTTGGATGATAACAAACGATATGGCAAGGATTTTGTTATCCTACGTCTACATGTGTGGAACTTATTAGAAATTTCAATACATTAATACTAGAGACCAAATTTTTCAAATTAAGAAGAACGAAGAGAATTATCGTGTTATTGGCAAGTGATATGGAAAGTTATTGACCCTCGTAGTGCTGTGACACGTTTGTTATGATTGGTCTTCGAGAAACATAATTATGAAATCGATAATTTGGTATCAATTCTTTAAGTCACTTATTTTGAGCTGAAAATGTGCATAGAGACTCCATACCAGATGTTGTCTTCAGCACTTTTGGATAGATATGGGGTTTCCGTTACACGTTGTTTATATAAAAGAGAAATACCACTCACAGATTAATAACGAATTCTCAGAAACTACAAGTAGTAGGGCTCTCAAATTTTGCATGGGGTTTCCTTTTAGTGCGTAGATGCTCGCTAAGACGGAATTTTGCAAAACTCCTACGGGATCGGGATTTTATTTTAATAGAAAATAGTTTCGCGTTTGACCACTATCTCTCCTGATGGTAAATGATGATGTGGTCACATGGTGAGATGGAGCACGCTTATCTAAAAGCAACCTATTCACTCTTGACTTAAAGACTCCTAGGTTATAGCTATCGGGAAACACAGGCTTCGGCATGGAATTTACACGGGAAAATCTTCCCAGGCGAACGAAGTCACGAGTAACTGCTAGTTACTTATATATATGTATTGGTAAAATGGTCATCCATTCATGGAACACTCGGCAAGTATTGCTTAACCTTGAAATCACAGTCATACATCATAATCATAATCATCATCATATAAATAATCATAATCATAATCATCAGTAATCATAGTCAGTAGTTGACAGTCATAAGGCTGTTATTCTTAAACCATGAGCTCCACACGCCTTTAATAATTAAACAGTGAAACGCTAAATAGTCGTATATTGTTATTTACATAAACACTGCCTGTCTTCCTAATTTTTTCAAGTTTGTGCCAAAACATTAAGAGTAAATACCAACAATGCATAATAATGTCAAAAAACCTTCAAAACCAACCAAATACAGCAACAGCGCGAGATGGTAAATTTAGTTCCAAATGCGTGGTGCTGCGCTCAATTACGGGACCATTTATGCCAGAGATATAACATTCATTATCGTTTAATAGCGTATTTCCTCTAAAGAATGGTAATAAAATAACCCCAGTATGTGTTATTCTTCAAAATTATTGGTGATATTTACATTACATGAAGCATGACGACACGACTGGCGTAGTGGTCGGCTACTACACTGCGTGTAGCGGGTTCGAATTCCGCATCGGAAGAAATGATTTTAAACTCAAACTGTTTTATTTCACATAGACCTACAGGGGCACTTATAAAACGTCAGCAGATCGGGCACGGTTCGAAATTGGTCGTTTTATATGGAGAAGAACCGGCAAGAAACTCCACAGTTACTCTTTTCAAATCAAAATATCATTTTTACAATGTATCCATAATACAGGTTAATTAGGTAAGAGAGGACAGTATAGACCAATAAATTAATACAGCACAATGGAATTACAAACTAAAAAATTGTTAAACAGATCTAAGAGTCTACAGTATTCTCCCATTCACAAAAAAGCTTTATATTATATTAAAATAAACTTGAGAAGCGACCACATTAGACTTCAATAATGAAGGATAAATTAGTAATAAAAATGAAACAAAAGAAAATCTGTCAAATCGGATGGATTAGGGAAATCGTAGGGAAAATAATAAGACACTCTCGAAAGTGGAGTTGTTAATACACTAGTCGATAACGCAATTACAATAAGCCCAGGAAGCCACATGTGCAGAAGGAAGGAATCATCGCCAAGCAGTCATATCTTCAACGTAGTCCCGAATCTTATAATACGCTTTTTTATAAGGACACGTTTAACGACGATTGTACGGTATACAAATAAGTGTGGTCCCACAAATTTAATAATATTTTTAAACGTATTTCGTTACATATGACTTTTGCAAATCTCTTTTCAAAATGACCGTTTTAAGTTAGTAGACTTTATTTTAAAATTATTTTTAGAAGGCTTTAATTTTTTCATTTCATTTTATTCGTAATAAAAAGCTTTCTTTTTTCTTTCAACACAATCAAGTCTCACAAAGGTGTTATGTCATTTTGTTATGAATTCTATCTATTTTTTAATTTACTCAATATATCTCTTCTTTTTTCGGGTGGGAAAATCATCGAATGACTTCTTCCGCTCTAGGTGGAGCGGAAGGGACTGTCAGACTTAAACTAAAAACCCACCCGGTTCCTTCATCTGCCCTTGAGTGCCGGGGCCGCGGTATCTCATTAGATCTGCTGCTCAACCTCTATCAAGCGCAAGTTCGGTCGTGTATGGAGTACCGCTCTCATCTCTGGGACGGATCTGCCAAATACCAGCTTGATGCACTTGAGTCTATAGAGAAATGGGCCAAAAAGCTCATCAGCAACGAGAAACTGATCGAGACAAGGCTCCAGAGCCTATAACATCGGCGACGTGTTGCAAGCCTATCAGTTTTCTATCGGTTACATTTCGGGGAGTGGGCAAAGGAATTGCACAGCCTTATTCCACCAAGCCTGTTCTATCATCGGACTACAAGACAAACGGCGATGCGCCATCGTTACATGGTGGACATCCCACCCATACGCACGAAAAGTTTTGGGAATACTTTCATTGTGGGTACAGCTAAGGAGTGGAATTCCCTGCCGGAGTCTGTGTTTCCTGATAGTAATAACCTGGGAGTCTTTAAGTCAAGAGTGAATAGGTTACTTCTAGGCAAGCGTGCTTCATCTTCGATCACATCATCGCTTAAAATCTGGTGAGATTATGGTCAAACGCAAGCCTATCAACTATAAAAAAATAGATCATTACCTAAACCCTGGCAGGCAACGGCCCTATAAGGCTCACCTCAATATACATACTTATTCAAAATAAGTAATACATACAACAGTACAATACACATACAAACATAGATACAATATAATACTTCAAAATTGGACTTAAACTTCAAAGCTGAATGCCAAACAAAATGTGGGTGGATATTGATGTTTTTAAAGAAAATCTTGGTGTTTCAATGGTCCATTCCGGTGCGACATTCCGAACGAGGCACCCATGTTTTTAATTAAATTTCGCGCCGAAATTTTTTCCATTTCTTTTGTTACGGTGAAGTTAATAATTGCTTTTGCAATATGCGACATACACGTGGAATTATTGTCTCTGATATTTTTTTAATTCCATTTGTGTTTTGGTATTAACTATATAGTAAATTCTTAGCTCGTACAAATTCATACGTGTAACAGAATAAACACAATTCCTGAAAGTAGTTTGTTCAGAGTCGGCTTCTGAATCAATTTCCGTCATAAAAAATTGGTAATGCGCTCGTTTGCGTTTTGGCCGCTAATTTTGCATGAGTGTATGCGTTTGCGTAAGGATATTATATGACGCACATACGTTTTGCGTTTATTAATGATAACTATTTTATAAAAAATGTCTAGGTTTGGTTTCAATTTATTTAGTTACGGATGTTGTTTTAGATTTATAATTTAATATTCTAATTGGGGTGTCTGAGGTATTGCGCTTAATCTGTTACACCTTGTATATGTTGGAAATGTGTATGTAAATTTCATCATCACAGGTGATGGAAACATTGTCACCAAGACCTAGAATCAAAAGATCACAGCTACCAATCCGCACGGCCCCGTATGGTAGATTACGTAGTACTTACTTGTAATATACTTTTTAACATTCTTCTTATTCTTCTAGATATTTTTTAATGAGTAAATAATTGAGTAAAAAATATTTTATTCATTTATTTTCAGAAAGCTTACTGTCTAACATTATAATAACAATAAGATATATAATTATGGTAGCTAAGTTGCTAATTATAAATTCTCATAGATAAATATTATTATTTATCTCTGAGGTATGACAATATATAGATATTTATAATAAAAAAAATATACATAAAATATATAATATAGATTATCTTACATACACAGAAGTTAAACTAATTAATATAAATAACTAACCATTCCTTACAACACACGGTTCAAGAGCAGGTAGGTTAACCTTGTGCAACAATATTTATGCTAAGAACGACCTTAATATGCTTGCATTGGTGCAAAAGAAACCAATGATCAATTAAATATCTCGTTACGTATTCCGTCTGTCACTAGTATCTAACAAAACGCTTAAGGCATGTTACTTATTAATGTTTCAAGCTTGGTAAATTTGGAACAACAGTTCACATAACCAACTAACTTATAACAGTAGTAGTAAAAAATCTACTTCTCCGCTTCAGTAAGCCATGAAAGCGCAGTAAAGTAAAATAAAGTAAAAAAAAAACCATATTACAGTAATGTCGGCCAGCCCGGCAGATTACATTGTGCTATTACACGAGATATATTGTAGATTGATGACAAAAATGAGATGTAAATTACGTTAGCTTTTCTTTTTTTCAGGAGATGAGATTTTAATGCTATTAGAACGCTGATTGGGCTCTGTAGTGGAATGGGAGGAGGAATTGTGCGGTGTTGTTCCAGAAAATGTTGTGTTTTTTAAATCGAGTTGAGTGGCTTGAATGATCATCAAAAACAGGCTAAAAGTCAAATACGCGTTTCTAATCTGGGGGCTCGGAAGTGACTTTCCAAGTAGAGCAAAAGAGCACAAAGGCACGGCCTTACCAACCTATTCTCGAAGCAATTTTCAACCCTCTGTAACATCGTAATGTAAAAACTAGAAAGCTTAAGAAGGCAGAGCATAGCTAGCTAGATATAATTCCAAAATTTATTAGATTTCAACGAGTAGCTTAGTAATTATTGCAAGTCAAATTTTCTTTATTTTGACACTGGCTCACCGATCATCAAAATTCTAAGGTCTTAAGCAGACCCACAAGCTCCAAATTTGGAATACAATTATTATTTGCTTTTAGGTTTCATAACTTTTTACGGCAGAAGAAATGCGTTGATAGACTTGTGTCTTTTTGTACATGTTATGTTTTTGATGGGATATTATTTATTTGTTATACACATACAAATGAAAGAAAAATATGCCTTGTTGTTTATACTGTAAATTATCATCTGCCTAGCTGTTTTTTTTTTTGCTTTATTTTAGGTAGCTATAAGATCTTACCGGATACAATTGAGTGCCAATATTTTTCATAAAGCCACTGCCTATCTAACGTCCCTATCCCAGCAACTGGGTAACACCAACTATTTGGCAACACTGGTGTCAGATTGACTTCGAAAACCAATAACCACTGTAAAAGATGTAAAAAGTCATGGGACCCATAGCCGTTATTATTTACGCCACGAATTCCTCAATGTCCTTACTGTTAGTTAAAATAAAGCAAAAATATTTGTACCTTTATATAATATTAAAGGTCATTTTATTTGAAAACCAGAACATAAACCTATAACAAAACATGTAAAAACAACAAACTGAGGTTGTAACAGTTTTATGTCGATACTTTAAACAACGCTAAACGCGTTCAAACGTTAACAAGTTTGAGGGAAGTGCAGGCAACGTTGCATTGCGCGTTTTATGAGGCGTTAACATGCAACAAGCGGACCTCCTCTGATAGTCTCACGTAAACTGTAACTATATTATCATGTTGGTTCATAAAGCAATCGTTTTCCATTTTGTTTTAGTGACATAATTGGTCATACGTTACTCAGTTTGAAATTATTTCTACGATTATAACTTTCAAATAATTTCATATTAAGTAAATGCAAGAAACAGCGATTGTTTCGAGTTACAGAAATACCTATTCATTCAACCAATATTTTGTAAATACTCAATCAAATTGTCTATTCTCATTAGAGAACTTAATTTAGCCATTTGTCATCGAAACGTGACAAATGGCTAAATTGAGTCTGCCCAAAACTAGTCAACTAGTTTGGCACCGTTAGAAGCTTCCATAAAATCCTGTAGTGAACAGTCGACAAGATACGCAGAACAGGAAATTGCCCATTAACTCTACCTGCAAAGAAAGAATCATCTTCACCCAAAAACCTAGCAAATTTTCATTAAAACCGGAAAAAAATTCAGACTCAACGATGAAAGTACCAGGCTAGTATAGAGGCGAAGCGGTCAAAACTCAAACACGAGCGAGCTCACTATGAAATAGTAGAATTGAACTGAATAATCTTATGATCCCTAGATTGAAATCGTCCGATGTTCGTGCCCTCACATGATTCTCGAGGGAAATAAGTGAATAGTTTCCTGTTTAATTTACTACAGACGGGAGTTCACAGTACGCTGACTTTGCTATATTAGTAGCCCGCATTCACCACGTATCTCTAAATATGGTTCATGATAACGGCGAGGTCTTTTGTGAGGATGTAATAACGTTGGTAGTTCTATATTTGGACGTTTTTGTTGACTGGGGTTTATATTAGATCCGTGTAGATGAACGTACAGAAAATAAATGCCATATTGGAGTTATTGGCTATTGTTGATCGTCTGCTTTGTGGACATTTTCTTATTTAATTAAACCTATTAACATATTTATATATTTATTTAAGGGACAATAAACAGCTACTATATAAAGTAAAAACATGAGAATAAATCATTCAGTGTGTAAACAATATTGCAGCCCACTGCATTATCCACGTATTATCAATGTAATATAAACAATATATGCCGCTAGATAAGTAATTCAAATATTGATTAATAGTATAACATTAAAATTCAAACATTATAAATTAAAATTATTAAAAACAAAGGTAGAATACAAAATTAATAATTAAAGTAAAACATATTGACATGTTTATCGATCATATATATCACAGGGTGGGTACAGATGAAAAAATCTTTTATTTTTTACTTTATTTTATGTTTTCCAAAACTGACTCAAAACCCAAGTCCATGTCCCATGTTCGCATGGGTCATAGAAGTGCATATTTTAAAAAAAAAATCTACTGAAATAGGCTAATAAATTTGGAAATTATTGGGAGTGACAGATATACAGATAGAGAGGCGTATGAACAAACTTACAAGAAGTCCGTTTTTCCATACGGGCTTTCTTAACTCAATAAAAAGATTCACTTATTGCCCGCGACTTTGTTCGCGTGGGAAGTTTTTCCAGTGTTAATCCCGATTCCGTAAGAATTTTGCAAAATTCCGTCTTAACGAGCATTTACGTACTAAAAGGAACCCCCATGCAAAATTTGAGAGCCCTACTACTTGTAGTTTCTGAGATTTCGTGATAAATCAGTGAGTGGTATTTCGCTGTTATATTATGCGGCAAGTATGCGGCTTTAAATTTTATTATCGCTATATGGTAAAACATGTCAAGAGACATCTTTAAATTCTTTTATGAGATTAATTAATTTTCTTATTAATTTAACAACATGTCAGTCAATACTATAACGAAATTTTGATCTAACTTATCAGTTTAGTAGCCATTTTTGCCATCATTTTCTATTTACGTATTTGCTTTCTATAACAAGCGTGGTTTGTCGATCTACTTTAATTTTCTCATTATCGAAATGTGCACTAAAAGTGGCTGCTGGGGTTGCAGTAATTTTCCAACGAGATACCATGGTTCTGGACACAGGAGCAACTAAAGGAGCAGGGTGAGTTTTTAGTTAGTGAGAGTCTACCCTTCTGCTCCATTTAATGGGTCATTTAATGGTTTTCCCTCCGAAAAGTCCCACAAAAATTATGTCACAACCATACCACAGAGGATAATATCATTCTGATGATCTTCTAACAAAGTTCAAAGCCCTTTCAAGAGATAACTACCCAACACAAAAGATCGACTGCCAACTAAGAGGATGTACCACGACATTTATATAATTCTATCACAATACTCGTAACGACTCGGGTACGGATGCGACGTACATTAGCGGTTATAAATGACGTAAGTTCAGAATTTATTTGGAAACCACGCAATGGAGAGCGTGGAAAACGGACTGCATTAAAGTGTCAAAGACAAAGTCGAGACAACCTCAGGGCATGAATTCATTTCCTAGAAAGACGGGATGTTGGAGGGGGATATCACGAACTGTGGCACTTACAAAGTTATCTGCGATTATTGCTGGCTTTTAGTTTAGTTCTAGTTTGTGAACTAGACTTTACTCATAGGTACTATGTGAAAAGTCTAGTTCACAAACAATGCCTTTTTCATTCATCTCAAACCCAAAAACAGCAGGGAATTTTCAAAAAAAGATTTTAAACAGTTGATCCCGTCATTGGGATGAACAAATGAATAAAAATTCCATCACAGTAGTGGCGTCACTTTGCGGAAATTCATGAACGCAAAAAATTAAGAATTATAGGTAATAAGTAGTATAGGTAAATTAAGAAGTATGGGTATAGGTAATAAGTGTAGGTTTGGGTTTCGTGTTGCATCACTGGACATTGTTGCATACTGCATTTTAGCTGCAAGTTATTTTGTGATATAAATTCAAATATTTTCTATATAATGTTTCTTTTTTCTGGGTGGGAAAATCATCAAAATAATGACACCTCCCGCTGTGGGTAGAACGGAGGGTAGTGTCAGACATTTACTGACTAAAAACTCACTCTGCTCCTTTAGTTGCTCTTGCGTAACGGGGCCGCGGTATCTCGTTAGAACATTCCCGCAACCCCGTAAGGCATATTTATAACATTTAGCTTAGTTTTTATTGTTTTACTAAAACATAAAACAATAAAAGAATTTAATTTAATTTCGATGGAGTGTAAATATCGATGCTAGGTTTTGGTTTGTTTGTCGAGTTTCACACGTATCGCAGTGCCATTTCAATGGGATTTCATGAAACATATCTCGCATAGGTAGTTTTTTTTAGTCACGTACCAGCATTTTTTTTTTTTGAGTAGGTGGGAATTGATTGTTCTGTACCATGTCTGAATTCAAATATGGGTTCGTTTTTCACCCAAGGTAAGATTTCGAATATTTTTGTCAGTTACATATACTTTTTGAAATCTCAGTCATACACTTCAATTTTATTTATACGTAAAGAATAAAATATAAACTAACTGTTGCCCGCGTGTTCACGTGGAAATTTTGCTTATTTTCACTAGATAAAAAGTGGCCAATATTAATTCCTTGATTTGCTAGCCATATAAATACCAAGTTTTATTCAGACCTGTTCAGTAGTTTCTGCGTGAAAGAGTTAGAAACATCCATCCATCCATCCTCGCAAACTTTTGCGCCCACCCATACTGTTTTCCAAACTGCAAACACGTATAGTAGTATTCAAATAACTTGGCAAGAGTCGTTCAATGCGCAGAATTCGATTTTTACGTGCAAACGAGACGCGGGGTATGACGTAGCGCCGCTCCGAGCGCGCGATTGGTGCGTCAGTAGTTCTCGTTCAATTTGCTCCCGAGTACACTTGCGTGCACGAAAGTTGTACCCTTTGTTTTTGTTACGAGTTGTTCTTTTGAATTTAGTTTTTGTTACGTTGATTACAATGCCAGGACCAAATACCGTTTTACGCAGACTATTAAAACGTCAGAAAGAACAGTTAGAAACTATATAGTTAAGGAAGGTTGAAATTCCGAATTCGTCACTGTCCTTAGGACACCGGGAAAAAGAAGAATAAAAGGGGTAGCAGTTTTATTAACTAATTGTGACGACGAGAACATATCGCACGCTTAATAATAAACCGAAATATATCAAAAATTAAGGATGCCTACTTTTGTTAATAAAACGAACTAACTCCGATTGAAGAATCTATAGGTACAATCCCGCCACGCGAAACAAACCAAAATGGCCAATTATTAGATCACCCGTCTCTTTTCTACAAAAGCTCGCGACAATGCATTTCATGCGATAGAGAATCATTCAGTGATGCGGCGACCGTGATGTGAGATAGGTGTCGTTGTTTTGTGACGACAGTGCAGTAAGGTGAAATAATTCGGTTTATTTTCAAACGCAGGTGAGACTATTCTACTTCATTTTTTTTTTAAACTAGCATGTTTCGTTTTACTTCACTTTAGTTGAAAACGGTGTTATAATACAGCATGTACTATTTAGACTTGTTGCAGTTTATCATTAAATTATAATTGTATATTTAAGAAAGATTGCGTATTAGTGCGTTTTAGTATAAAATTATTACTTTCAGTCGAGAAGCAATTCATTTTATATCACTTTATTACCAAAACTATCGGTAGATTTTAATAATACTTGTGTTTATTTCGGTTTACGTTTTAAATGATCCTAAAGCCTAAAAGTGCTCTAGCAATTGCTGCAGTTTATTATAAAATGTCCTTTCAATCTATTTTAAGTACCTAATAAAAAGTATTAAATTTCTATTTCTATAGTTTTAATCCTGAAGATGACGTCTGCAAATAGGAAACAGCGGTGCCAAAAACTTCTTATGATGAGTAATAATGCTGGATGTACTGATACGGATAATTGTAAGACAGTCAAAATAAAAGTAAGTAAATAACGTCGTGTTTACGTAGTTACAAGTGCAGTATCCCGACTGTAAATTTGCAAGTGAGTAAACGTAACTATCGCGTTTGCGTTAAGATTTGTATTCTTACCCTTATATTTTTAGCATTATGTTATTCTCTTAGTCAAATTTTAACGCAAACGAAATAGCTGCGTTTACTCTCCTGCAAACGTACACTCGGGGTACTGTATCCATGATACCTTTTTACGTAATATTCTTTGAATTAACTGAGGGTTTTACCTTTTTATTTAATGTGTATTATTTATTTTAGAGTTTGTTCAATGAAACAGACGATAAAGTCCAGTACAGCATACACGAAGACAAGGTCTCCAGCTCACCATGCAGAAAGTCAAGGTCACCACGTATTACATCAAGATCACCACCATTCAGAAAGTCCAGGTCACCAGCGCCACAATGCAGGAAGTCCAGGTCATCGTCAAGCAGTTCTTCCAGTTCTTCTTCAGACTCGTCTTCCTCGGACTCATCTTCCTCGGACTCATCTTCCTCAGGCTCATCTTCCCCAAGCTCTAATGATAACTCACGTATACCCGAAAAACCGTCTTCGATACGGTGTAATGATGACGAACGTGACAGTAATGAAATCATTGAAGATACTCCTCCACGACTTATTAAAAAAAATACCAACGTAAGTAGCAACGTGTTATTGTTACAATTAACTGTTTTATTATTATAAGTACAATAACTTATTATAATTCACTTGTTTACCTATAATTTCAGAATGAAGAAAAATTGTCACACACGCCTGCAAATGCCATTACCAAGAACTTGGTAGTTGCCCGTTTGCTAGTTTCATATTCTGTTTGTTCTTCTCAAGATTCTGACGAGTGCGACCAACAGCTAGCTAACCAGAAACGTGTAGATGTTCCTAATGAAGAGGCAAATGACATTGAGAGAATTGTGAGTCCGGAACAACAACACCTGGAAATTATAGTAAATATGTATTCAATAACATACAATAAATAATATAATAAGAGGGGGAGGGACTAATACAATTCATATATATAATATTTTATTATTTTTAAATATACATATACACATAATATATCAATAATATACATATAATGTTAAATAAAATAAATACGTGTATTTTAAAATAATCTAGTAAATAAATATAAATTAAAGTAATGTAAATTCAGCATTAAAACAGTATTATTTATATTTTGTGTTATTGTTTTTAGGACCCAACTAGCTCAGGAGGAAATCTAAATTCCATACCAAATTATGCGATTTCTCCGTTATATTCTGATGAGAGCGATGTAGATCTGAGTGACGATGATCCTACTTACGATGTGTACACGACTGACAACAGAAACAAAAATAAACCCAGAAACTTCTTTATTCCGCCATCTGGATCGTCATCAAGTTCCTGTGACTCTGATAGGTCAAATACGGAGGTAAAAAGAGGCCGAAAATGAGTAAGGGATACTTCAAAGTGGAAACAAAAAAGAGCCAAACGTTTACGTAACAGCGGTCAGTCATACACGTCTGTATCAAAAAAGGGAATAAAAATCCAAGTCGCTGTCTTCAACCACCGTGTACAGACAAATGTAAAATTAAATGCGCAAATCAAATTGGTAATGACTCTAGATACGCGCTGTTCAAATTTTATTGGGGATTACGAGACTTGAACCTACAAAGAGCTTATGTTAAATCATCTATGGAAGATATCAAGCCAAGATATCAATATACGAACGCAGAGAATCCCCGAAAACCAAACAAAGCCTATTATTTCACTATTGACAATCAACAAATTAGAGTCTGTAAAACTTTTTTCAAAGCTACCTTGAATATTTCGGATCGAATGATATTCACCACACAGCAAAAAACAAACAGCAATAACTTTATAGAAGATGACTTACGTGGAAAGCATGGTAATCATAAAAAAATAAATCCCGAATTAATAAAAGATATTAAAGAACACATAAACTCTATCCCGCGAATGGAAGCACATTACTTAAGAGCTACTACCTCAAAAGAATATATAGATGGGGGAAAGACAATCAAAGACCTTTATAATGATTTTAAAGAAATACAAACACGAAACAAGAAAGAGACAGGGAGTTACATGACTTATTATAACATATTTACAAAGGAGTTCAACATATCTTTCTTTCGACCTAAAAAAGATTTGTGCGATCTTTGTTTGTCTTACGAAAATTCAACTACGGACCAAAAACAAGGGCTTAAAGAAAAATATGACCAACATCATGAGGAAAAGATACTGAGTAGAGATGAAAAAAAGCTAGACCGAAAAAATATTACTGAAAATAACAAAGTCGTAATTTACGACTTACAAGCTGTTTTACAATGCCCACGTGGTGACACGTCGGCGTTCTACTATAAGTCCAAACTCAATAGTTACAACTTGACAGTAACCGAGTTGTCTCAAACAGATAAAAAGGCGCTTTTGAATCTGTACATAGCTATTTTTGGACGGAATCGGATGCGAAGCGTGGCGCGATCGAAATAGGTACATGCGTTTGGAAATACTTGGAGGAAATTGGTAAGGACGCACAGGAACCATTGAACATTATTTTTTATTCTGATAATTGTGCGGGTCAGAATAAAAATAGGTTTATAATGACGATGTATATGTATGCTTTTTATTTTTTTAACATCCAAAGCATCACTCATAAATTCATGATCCGAGGGCATACGCAGAACGAAGCAGACAACATACACAGTTTGATAGAAAAAGAAGTTAAAAAAAATCTTAAGTCCGGCCCGATCTATACCCCAGTTCAATATATAACACTCATTAAAAACGCAAAAAAATGTAACCCCCCGATCAACATCTATGAGCTAACATTCGACAGTATTCTGGACCTTAAACTGTTGCAAGAAGAATGGGGCTTTAATTTTGGTACAGATGAAAGCGGCCAAAATGTCAACTGGAATGATGTAAAGGTGTTAAGGGTCACAAAAGAAAATCCGTTTCTATTTTACTTTAAGACATCTTACAAGGACGAAAACTACAGAGAAGTTAATGTGCGAAATAAGCGAAGGAAGATGAAATCAGTCACAGAAATAACCACGAAGGCAGCATATACGCAAAAACAGGAGATAAGCGCTAATAAAAAGAAGGACTTGAAAGAGTTAATCTCGAAGGGGCTGATTCCATCTTATTATGCCAGTTTTTACAACTCAATTCTTTAACTTTTTTATACGCATCTTTTTCGTAGTATTTTTATATTATATATTTTGAGTAGTCACAACTTACAAGACTGATTAAGACTAATAAGTAAAACCTACTTAGTTATGTTGATTCTAATTATTGATTATACTTAATTAATGTTCGTAGATGTACCAAGTACAAGTAGGTACATAAGAAGTTTTTATTATTTTGTATTACGATGTTTATTGTTCTTTAGCATAATTACGTGAAGCTAGATCTCTTAAACATTTTGTGATGACTATGAAACTTTAATTACTATTTTGTGATTGTTAAAAAATTACGTTAATTACTAAGTACAAATGATTATAAGTTCCTACTACGACTGATTATTATAACTACTGTTGTTATTAGGTTAAGAAAGCAGTTACGATAAAACTTAAAATATAAACTGTTATACATTAACAAAAATATAAAGGTGTATTGCAAAATATTTCTGTATTTTTATTTCCGTTTTACTTTTAAAGTGTAATAAGTATTATACATTTATATAGATTATATTATTTATTAATACTAAACTGAATTACTAAATATTAGTTTGCACAAATTTTGAAAATTGATCATTATTTTTTATACTAAACTGACATAAGTCGAAACCTTTGAAAATAAACTTAATTTATTCATTTGATATAAATAATATAATTAAATATTATTGTCAGTTATATTCGCTATACATCTCTCTACAATTTAAGACCAAGAAAGTAAAAATAACACCATAAACACGTGAAACCATCAAGATGGTATTCAACAAGGTAGAGACTCAAAACTTTGACGGCGATTTCCCAAAAAAGTGAAGTTTTGACTTATTCCGGTTTATTATTAAGCGTGCGATATTGTTTTTAATGTTTCTTATAAATACTTTTTTTTCACTTTTAAATGTATTTATGTATTATATCTATTTTACATTCTTCTGAACAGACATGATTAAAAATAAATGATGGCAATAACCATAAAATAATGGCAAGCAGTAAAAGTGACCACTTTTTTCTTCCACTAAGTGCACGATGCGCGAACTTACCCCATATATATATATATATATATATATATATATAGCTATAGCACACATACAATTACATTACAATTACTAGTAACACCGTCTATTATCTTGGCAGAACTAATTATTCGTCAATAATGTGTTTTGCCTCCATATAGAGCATCTCTACGGAGCTGCAAGGTAGAGCATTGTTGTGCGGCCATGTGCAACGTTGAGTTGAATGCACACATTAACGCTGATTGTATGCGTTTGTGATGTTACGTTAGCAATGGAGATTTTTATAATGCTAAAATATACTTATGTATAATTTTTTTTCCAGTTGGATGACACGGATGTAACTAAAATGTGATGGGTTTGAATGTTGATAGATAAAGAGGTAGAGCAAGGCCAAAGAAAAGATGGATTGTGTGAGGAATGCTATGAAAGAAATAAGAGTAAATGATGCTATGACATCTGACAAGGGACAATGGAATTAGAAAACGTTTGCGCCTACCCCAAGTAATTGGGATAAGGGTAGGAAAATGATGATTATATCCAGTTGAAGAGATAATTAGTCGATAGTATTTTAAGTGTGCGCTGAAATTGCAAAATCTAATTCCACCAAGCCCGTTCCATCATCGGACCACAAGACGAACAGCGATGCGCCATTGTTACATGGTGGACATTCCATCCATGTGCACTAAACATTTTGGGAATACTTTCATTATGTGTACAGCTAAGTAGTTGAATTCCCTGCCAGAGTCTGTATTTCCTGACAGCTATAACCTGACAATATTTTTAAAGCAAGAGTGCTTCTAGGTAAGCGTGTTTTATCTTCTGAGATGGTAGTCAAACGCGTGCATATATTATAATGTATTAAAAAATAATCTCGCTTCTCACGTTCAATTATTGCACCTGCCATGCTATCTCTTCGTCACCCTTGATTGGCTGGTAAAGAAAGCCTAATGCATTAAGTCCGCCTTTGTACTTATGAGCAAGAAGTGTAGATAAATAAATTGATATTGTTCAATGAATGTAATCCCACATTTTAGTCCTGGTCTCGATTTTCGTTGAATTAATTGAATATTTAAAATAAAATTTGCTTAAATTATTGTAAGTACATTTTCAGATGGTAACCTCGCGTTGTTACTAACGTCTAATGTGGTTCAATGGTTGAGCATTTTGCGAACATAAAATATAAAATTGCGTGCGTCTAAAGAGCTATGAGCGGTTTGAAAAAAATTAATGATATGTACAGTCTTATATTGCATTTAAAATGGTGCCACAAAGAGCTGATACATTATGTAGGTATCCAGAAGTTTTCTATAATCAAAAATTGGCAGTATTTCTTTTGTGGAGGCGTCTGAATATATCATTAGACTGTTATATTCAAATAGTATTTTTCTAAAGCACAAAAATCTAACTTCTTTTGAATCTATTTTTAAAATGTGTATTATGATTCAATGAGATATCAGAAAGAATGAGATATATTTCATAACACAGATATAATTCATAACAAGGAAGAAAAAAACTGATAACATAAGAACGCAGTCCCCTACCTGTCAACTCCTACTTATGTAAATACTCTAATCGTTGTTATGCTATGCCTTTCATTGACCCCATATTCTGACATATATTCTAATACAACCATATCACTGGTCACGAGACTATACGCAAAGATAACTTAAATCCCCACCATATTTCCCCACAAACCTTTGGACCTTTTAATCATGGGCCAAAGATAAAGGTCTATTCTAACTCACGTCAGCTTAAAGGCTTGTAGGGGCCAAAATCAGTTAGCACAAACCTGCGAATAAGCTTCAAAACGGCCGCCATTAAAAATATTTTTAAAGACCTCTGTCAGACTCGAGATTAAGTAGCGGGTGAGTTATTTGTCAGATAATGCTGTAAAACGGGTAACCTTTTTGAAAATATTTCATCTGCTTTCATAAAAGGAGCTAAAACGCTTATGAAACAACTGAAATGTTTAACTCTCAGTTTTAACGTTTTTTTTTTATTTAGCCAAAATTGTATTTTTATTTCTAAATATAGTGGCCAGAATTCTATATTCAAAAATTGTCTTTTAGTTGCCCGTTTTACGGAATTTTTTGTAAGAGGAAAACTGTTTAGAATATTTCGGCAACGACCCGTTTTCCAATCTAACGTTCCATTTCTCTTGTTACAGGTAAGCATCACAAATCGACCTGCCACCTACGGAACACGAATCGGAATGGGTCAGCTCTCCAACAGTCACACAAGGGCGAAAATCTATAAGCAAATTCTGGAACGTTGTCCAGAAACTCATTTTCACATTTTGTTTGCAAATAGTTACACATACCGCTACACGAATTACATTTCGAATTCGAACACAACCTCTCGTTCGGCACGTTCGAGCAGAATTTCAATTCGGCATGTTTCGCCTTTGCTCGGCTTTTGCCACGTACCAGTTAAGGATGAATTTTAAATTAGAATTCTCAAATTTAATAAGCGAATGCTTAGGTTTAGAAGTAAATGAAATTAGTTTTGACTTTTTAAAGACGCTTGTGGTCTCTTCTTATTCCTATTTTTAACATTTTTAGAACTATAAAGTTACAACATTCTGGCAGAATAAACTTTATGTCGTAAGAGCAAAGTTGAAATTGTATTGCAACCCTTCTTTAAAGGGCCACTTTTATTTAATACAAATTGACATTTAAAAATTAACATTATAAGGGGGTTTTCCAATAAAACCACTCGCAAACCAATGTACAGCAAAGGGTTATTTATTAAAACACTTTTACAAGATGTACTAAGGTAAACTACACACTGGTACAATAAAACTACTACGATCGAGGTACGTGATGTGACCGCCCGATATCGGTTCCGCGAAGGGATGCCGACCGTGCAAGCCAGAGAGCGCTCAACTGCCCGAAACCGTTCCGAAGGAAGCGGTCCGTGCAAGCCGAACTGGCGGACTGACGGCGCGCGAGGCCTTATATACCCTGCGGCCGCGGAGTGGTGGCAGTGACGTGCGCTTGAGTGGGGCTCGGTGGGAGGTGCGCGACGTCATATGCGCGCACGCTCTGTGGTCGTGTTACAGTCTCCCCCTCTGTCTCCGAAGACGTCCCGGTGAGGAAGACAGGACTTAGGTAGGCTGCTGCTTCTTTGGCGGCCTCCCACGGGGACGGGGCTTGACTGTGAGTGTCTGGTCCTCCAGCGGAGTTGGTTTGTACTTCCGCGGGCGACCTCGCCGGCGTAAGGGTAGGACCGGCTCGGGCAGGGCGGCTGATGCCAACCCTTGGTACGGACGCAGGGCTGAGGAGTGATAAACCCTGCAGTCTGGTTTGGAGTGGCAGGATCAGCAATCTGGATGCTCATATTCTCTCTCCCCCTGCACAAAAACAGCACTGATAGCGCGTAGTTACTGGCGTCTGATTTTATTGTCAAAGGTTTGGTGTGGTCTGCCTGTACCAACACCGGTGCCATAACTAAAAGTTTACACAGCTCGTCAAACGCTATTTTCTGTTCATCTTCCTTTCTCTCAAGGAAATGTAAATGCTTGATCTCTTCCTCAGACAGCTCGCACACATGGCTGCCCATGGAAAGTGAAGAGATTTCAGTATCTGGGAATAAAGCTGCAGAGCCTGGTGACAGCTCGACGTCAGCATTATTGATGTTCCTACGCGCATCCTCGTACAATGCATCAATAATAGGAGAGTATCCATCGAATAATGTCGTTCGTGGTCTCTTGGGAGGAGTCGAGAATCCTATGGGTATTAATGGCCCATAAGGTCGTTCCAAGGCTTGCTCTGTTGCTCCAGGCACAATAACGGGACTTCTCTTAGGAGAATGTGGAGGCGTCATCATTTGCATAAGCGGTTCCTGTTGCTGTTGCGGAATGAATTTTGTCATACCAACAGGCGATAGTACAGGGCTTGGTGTGTTCATTATCGGTGATTCCATTGCTGGTATGCACACACTGGATAAAACACCCGCTATGTCCTTTGATTCATCCAGACCCTCTGGTCTTAGGTCGTACTTCTTGTGTGGTTCATCCACAAAATGACAAATTCGTTGGGGTAGGTCTAGGGCCAACATTGCATCTTCTATAAATCCTACCCCAAGTAGCGTCCTATTCTCTCGGGCATCCGGAAAGATAACGAAGGACGTGATTACGTCTCGGCCAAAGAGGTTAACATTCGTCTTAACTGTAAGGACGTCCTGTCTCCTTGGCACTCCATCGGCGAGTGTTACATACATAATCTCCCTCTCAAAACTTACGCCGTTTCGCTGTAGACGTGTATATAGTTGGTAGGAGGCAACACTCGACTTTGCACACGTATCTATATACGCTATACCAGTCATTCCTCCGACGGTAATAGGTACAGTGGGACGTGGTCGTACATCAGCAGTCATATTGGCTGAGCAGAAACAGAAATCGACTGCCGTTAGAGACTGCTTGATTTTACATTTAGGGCAGCGACTGCGTATGACACCTGGCTCACCACAACCGTAACAGGCAACCTTCGGTTTGTCTTCATTTTGTGTGCTCGAGGTGGTTTCCTTAACATTATTCTTAGCTGCGTCGTCTCTTGCCTTCTTTCTACATATCTCAGCCGTGTGACCGGGCAGACGACAGTAACCACAGCGTGTCTTATTTTGTTTCTTGTATGTTTTTTGTTGTGTTGTTCTATCTTGATCTTGTAAATACTCTGATTCTTCTTTTTGATTGCTTTTCTCTATCAGTGTTATTTCAATATCTCTTATCCTTTTTAATAGCTCATCAAAAGTTTTTACAGAATCCCTAGAAATCTTCTCCCTCACAGGGAATTTTATCTGGCCAAAAACGAGGTTGATCTCTTGCTGCTCCGTATGTGGCTCTGACATCTCAGCAAGAAGCGCGCGTTTCTTAGCAATGAAAATCTCGGTCGGGGTCTGGTTGTCTTGCTTTACACCAACTATTTCCTGATAGATAATGTAGTCTAGTTTCTTTGGAGCAAAGGTATGGCGCAAGCGTTCCTTAAAAAGTTCCCAAGTCTTCACGCTACTTTTAACGCCTTGCCACCAAATCGCTGCGTCACCGATCAGAACTAAAGGTAGGCCTTCAAGAGCGTTCTCGTCTGATATTTTTTCTACTTCCTTGAACACTGTCACAGCTGCTAAGAAAGCTTCAACTTCGACCTTTGATCCTCCAAATTTAGATGGGCATTGTGAAAAGGTACTTCCCCCTCGTGTGCCGGTGGTTATTGCGAGAATCAGCTCCTTAAACTGGCTGTCTGACATGTTGATAGCCATTTCTGCAGGTGAACTATCTCCAAATCGAACTGGTCTGCGAGTAGGCCGTGGCCTTAGATATTTTCTATCTTCGGCCTCCACGTTGTGCGCCACTTATAAGGGGGTTTTCCAATAAAACCACTCGCAAACCAATGTACAGCAAAGGGTTATTTATTAAAACACTTTTACAAGATGTACTAAGGTAAACTACACACTGGTACAATAAAACTACTACGATCGAGGTACGTGATGTGACCGCCCGATATCGGTTCCGCGAAGGGATGCCGACCGTGCAAGCCAGAGAGCGCTCAACTGCCCGAAACCGTTCCGAAGGAAGCGGTCCGTGCAAGCCGAACTGGCGGACTGATTTTTTTTTTTTTTTTTTTTTTTTTTTTTTTAGGTAGGGCCACTTGTAGATCAGCACACTAAGGCTGTGAGTCTACTTAACCGGACTTTAAGGCGGACTGACGGCGCGCGAGGCCTTATATACCCTGCGGCCGCGGAGTGGTGGCAGTGACGTGCGCTTGAGTGGGGCTCGGTGGGAGGTGCGCGACGTCATATGCGCGCACGCTCTGTGGTCGTGTTACAACATTAAATACACTAATTTAAAGTTGACATTTGAGTTGATGATAACAGATTAATATTACTTTGAATTATAAATTTAAAATAGTTCTAATTTTTTTGTTTGTTTAAAATAATATCGAGCAATAGCGTCTTTAGTTTAAAATATACTGGCTGGAGTGCAATAGAGATTTTCAATTGAACCAGCAATTTGAATATTTCACCGCATTTCAGCGGCAGGGCAGCAGTATTTTACGACGACACTGGTAGCATGGAAAACGATTTTGGAACTAGATTTATTTTATTCAGTCAGACCGGCTGGTTTTTATATCTGACGGAAGATTCGATTTGGAAGTCTGCTTATGTCTTGATTACGTATTTCTCAGCGTCTGATCTTACGACTTTTATATTTACGACTGAATTTGATTGATTCGTATAAGAAATTGCGGAATTTTCTTGTTATTTTTTCCAGGGTTTAATTATATGGTTCGATGGTCGATCAAAGTGTGATTGGCTTTTCCTGTTAGGATATAATCGATTATTATTACAAGCGAGGTTGATATTACCTGAAATATTTTGATGGATCTGCTGTCATGTGATTTGATCCACGTGGAAAGAGTCTTGTTTTACGCGAAATCGGCTGACAACGACCTTAGGGAATAAGTCGCGCGCTTTACATCCGCGCGTTCTATTTTTAAACAATAAAAAAAACATTGTTTTACGTCGTTAAAATAGAATTATAACAAAATAAACAGACTATATAAATACCTTTCAGATGGTGAAACCTCTTTAATAAGTCGGATGGTTTCGGCGTGATTGTTGTCCGTATCCGAGATAGATGTACCCAAATTTACAAAATTATTAATCGACTTAAAACTTTTCCAAAGTCGGTTAATAATAAATTTAGGTACGCCTATCTCGAGGTTATCAATTCGTTAGCACTATGTTACATTACTATAATAGCCTTTTTCATAACAAAAAATCTAAGTATATTAAAAAGGATAACAATATAAATTTGACTGGTACCAATCACCAATTAAATAAATTTTGTGAATATATTTATATAAATCTTACTTTGAGCAGCTAAACAAAAGTATAGCAACTAAAAAGGAATTTAAAGCAGATTTTACACGTTTATATAATAAAATCGATACGAGCGATAGGAAAAAAATTAAAGCGAGTTAATCCTTTAATCTTTTCTATGAAACTATCCAGCACCTACATAATATTTTTGTTTAAATTTGGAATGAACCAGAACATTATTTCAATTTATCGCCACCAAAATTTTCGACTTTAATAGTGTTAATTTTAAGTTTATTTTTAAGTGCCGCCTTGTATTAAAAAGTCTCATCAAATATGGATTGTAATTAAATTAGAGCTTTGTGATGTATGGCTTAGGGTTGGTTGTTGCGAAATTTAATGAGACTTGGGTTCTGAATTTGAATATCTTTTATACCCAGATATACAAGGTGCAACAGATTAAGCGCAATACCTCAGACACCCCAATTCGAATATTAAATTATAAGTCTAAAACAACATCCGTAACTAAATAATTTGAAACCAAACCTAGGCACTTTTTTATAAAATAGTTATCCTTACTAAACGCAAAAGGTATGTGCGTCATACAATATCCTTACGCATACACATACACTCATGCAAAGTTAGCGGCCGACACGCACACGAGCGCATTTCCTTGAATTAAGGATTGCATTAATTTGTCATGATACTGTGTTTCCATTTTAAGTTAAATAAAAGATTTTTCTGTCAAATTTTTTTATGACGGGAATCGATTCAGAAGCCGAATCTGAACCAACTACTTTCAGGAATTGCGTTTATTCTGTCATACGTTGTATATATCTTGAGGTTTTATGCTATTCTTAATTAAAGTAAAACGTAATAATGGCTGTTGAATTAATGATTCGCTATATTATAAGATAAAACGTTGGTGTTACTTGGTTTAGTGTTAACCTTTAGCCTCGTGAAAGTCAGGAATTGTCTCTCGTAAACCGTCTCGTAGTCTACCCGTACGTCTAGTTTCATCTGTAGTTTATTACGAATAGTATTTATAGATCATACAATCAGCTAAAGCAAAATATAAAAAAAAAATCTTACTACGACCATTGCAAAACGCTTTTATTCTTGTAAAAATAAAAACAGAAACAATTAACGATGTTTATATTCAGCCAGACAGCAGACACAACATCATCGATCCAATTTTGCAGAAACTATTATAATTAATAATTCGAAATATAAAAACAAAACACGAGTACGGTCAGCAACGAAAGTTATACAACAAAAACAACTGTTTTTATATTTTCGCTTATTGCCAGAAGGGCCATATTTTTTCTGAACTTTAAGTACCTATTTTGTAATTTGATCAGTATTGTGTAACAGCACCTTTTTATAGATAATTTAGTCTCTAAAATAGTCTGAAATTTACCTCAGTACGTGGATGGGTAATCATCTTGAGATATTGTTACGAGCTGGGGTTCGGGATAGAAATATATAACGCCAATTAAACCAAAATTAACACTTTAATTAATTAAACACAAAATAAAAATTTAACACAATTATTCGCACCACATCACTTATCACTTAACACTTAAATCACACTGAAATTCACTTGTCAAGCTTCGATTATATCGCGTATTCGCCTCGTAATAAGACTGACTCTCTGCGTCCCTTTGCGATCTATTTACACCCCAGTCTATGAGTTCTAGAACATTCTTGTAAAATCGACTCACTGTTTATACTGCCAAGAATATTCCAGAACCTACTTGAGATATACAGTACTGCTACTCGCCGCTAGATGGCGTTAGTGTCTCGAACATTCTAGATTTCTGTCGAAGTTACTTGACGTACTTCACTAAGCGACTGGCGTAACAATATCAAGATTCCTTCTTGCCTCGGAAAAGACGTCAGTGGTTTCATGATAATAGCCCACTAGTAATTATCATGAAACCACTGATTAATGAACTCCGCGGTCTACCAAATCTAAAAACTATTAATTACTATTAATCCAAATCAAAATAAGCAAACGCAAAGACTAAAATCCCTATTCTCCATTAACCGACCTCAATTTACAAACTTCATTCCAAAAGATTAACATAACCAACATTCAAACGAAATTCGCGAACACCGAAACGTTCTAGAATCCATTCTAGAATTGGAATGTATTCTGAAACTAAGACTCATATTTGGGAATCCACTCCCCGACTACACTATATAGCGGTACAAATGCCGCCGGTGGTAGTGACTCGTAACAGATATACAGGGCGGAAAATCGGTATTTCCTTATCTTCGACTGAAAGTGAGAAGCGATGAGCGATGCGAAGTTTTTATCGATCTGTGTTTCCATCAAAGTTCTTGATACTATTAATAACAAGGCGTATTGGTGATCCGTGGTTACGGGAATGAACTGACTTAAAGGCAACTGAAGGAACAGAGTGAGTTTTTAGTCTGTAGAAGTCTGACACTCCCTTCCCCTCCATCCAAAGCAGAGAGGAGTCGTTTGATGATTTACATTCCCATCTTTCCAGTTCATATTTTGTGTCGAACAGGGTAGGTTTTTTGTCCGTAGAAGTCTGACGCCGTGAAGGTGTGACCACTCCCAGATTAGGAGGAGACATTTGATCATTTTCTCACCAAAAAAGAACTAAAAATGGTACATTACACATGCACGCAGACAGGCGTTTGGACATAAAAACAGAACACTTGAAGTTGTTTCGAACAAAAATATACGCCGGCGAAAAACATTTTTGTGACAATTGGCTTTATTCCAATTGTAACTTGGCCTGTTGACGTATCGCATCTATCGTACAACTATCCGACGTTCAACTTTTAGAACGTGTAGATGATAAGCACAGATATTTATACTCTATTTAACTTTTGGACTTTGCCAATTCTTTGTGAGTTTCTTCTTGTCGTAAGTTTGATCTTAATTAGTCGAATTTGTATTTTTTTTTTCTTAGTGAAGCATGTCAATTTGTTTATGAAAATGCACAGAAGCAGCTTGTTACTACATAATAATAACCTGTCGAGTTTAAGTCTAAGCAAAGCTTGCAAAGGTCGGTCAGTAGATGGGTAGATAAACATATTGAAATTCCTCCGTGCTTCGGAAAACAGGTTAAGCCGTTATTTATCAGCTGTTATTTGGACTTCTTTGACAGTCGTTACGGGTATTCAGAAGCCAAAAATTTGACATTGCTCTGGCCCAGGGGTTTTGTGTCTGTTGAGAACATCACTACGCTCGGGGTACGGAGGCGGGCCTGCGGGCGTGCGGGGTGGAGCAACGACGAGCGAGCGCCGACCGGCTCAACCACTGCGTCATCGTCCGCCTTACTAAACGCATACTCTTGTCACTTGTCGCCATCTAATTTCTTTATTTGATATATCGCACTCTTAAAATGAAAGTGAACTCTAAATTCGTGTAATTTCAGATTTTGATGTAAACTGGCCTGAAACATTACTCTGAATTGCCGTGGAAACAGGAATCTGAATTACGAGTTATAAAGAGACAGCTTACACATTTGCCACTTGAGATATATGAATATAATTTATTCAATGCTGCTTTATTAGTTATTACTGCTCAAATCCAAAAAATACTATTTTTTGAGTAAGGTCTCTTTCATTCTGAGAGTGCGAATTATCTGCTTGTTATAACCGTTCACGTTAAAATACAGTACACTATAATTTTACTGCCGTTTTTGTCCTAACACCACTACTAGGATATACCCCGTTCTTTTCTAGTGTCACCCACCTACTGAGTTGTAGAGTTAAGATAGGCAATCGCTGTATGTAAAGCACTATTACTCACCTGCATCTGGTTAGCATGAAAGTGGACCCTAAAGCTGCATCTACGCTAGGCGAGCCCATCACGAGCCGAGCATGAGCGGAGCACGAGCCGAACACAATTCGTCTAGTGTGGACCGACTTACAAGCCTCGAACGAGCGCGCTGCGAGCATTTCGTTCGTACTCGGCTGTGCTTCGCCAATTGTCGCATTTTTGACGAACACAAAGGGATTTGCTTCGCGCTCGCGTTGTACGTCCACACTTGACGCCGCGAACGACGAAGCCGAGAACGGCTCCGCTTGTGCTCGGCTCATGCTCGGCTCGCCTAGCATAGACGCAGCTTAATATATTTTGAAATCGACTAAGCAGACACAATAAAGCCTATCATCAATAAAACAAATATCTACTTAAAAATATGTGACCTCTGCGTTACTCTTTTAACAATACAGGAATTACCTGAGGGACGCATATGCACTAAACGTTTTGGAAATACTTTCATTATGTGGAATTCCCTACCGGAGTCTGTTTCATGATAGATATGACCAGGGGGTCTTTAAGTCAAGAGTGAATAGATTGCTTCTAGGTAAACGTACTCCATTTTCGTTCACATCATCGCTTACCGTCAGGTAAGATGGTAGTCAGACGCAAACCTATCATGAATAAAAATCAACTTTTGAACTACTTCAAAATGTTGGTCATCGGCCTTACTCTTCTAACAATACAGTCATAGTAGTTTATTTATTTATTTATGTATTGGCTCAAAATTATGCATTGAAGTACACGTTATAAAAACTTTTTTGCAAAAATAAAACCGACTTCCATATCAAAACACTACAAAGCCAAAAATAATTTTAATTTCGGTAGTCGGTGTTATTGGTTTTGTAATTTCTTTTTTTTCACACCGCCTTCCGAAATAAAAATTATTTTTGGCTTTGTAGTGTTTTGATATGGAAGTCGGGTTTAGTTTTTTGCAAAAAAGTTTTTATTTTCGTGCTTTTTAGTGGGTCAGTGAATTTTCCAAATCGGTTTGTAAATGACGGAGTTATGCGCGAACAAAAAACGCAATGCAGAGTAAACGAAAAGATCATCAACGTAATATTTTTTTTAGACTTTTGTTGATTTTTCAGAAACGGCTCATCCGATTTCGATAAAATTTTCATGGGACCATTTGGGAAGTATACCCTTTCTAACAAGATAAAAATTTTTCAAATCGGTTGGCAAGCGACGGAGTTATGCGCGGACAAACATAAAAAAAAGTACTAACATCCGAATTGAGAACCTCCTCCTTTTTTAGAAGTCGGTTAAAAATACAGTTTCTCATAATAAGTACCTACAAACGTGTGGGTAAGCACAACTCTCCTAGCTAGGTCATGAAAGACCTGTGTTAAGGAAAAACAGTCCGGTCCCCTGAGATATTATGGAGTAAAGCTTACATAATGCTTTTCATGTTACTGTCACAAAGTCAGATAATTGAGCTTATATACAATTATACACACACATCTCATGCCTGACATGAGATGATATTTATTTTACATTGAAAAACAAACATTGAAAATGTGAAATAAGTTTGTGTTTCTGTTTGCTTCGTTAAAAGTATAATACTTTTCTACTTCGATTCAACTAACAGTTTGATTTAATAATATTTTAGAAATAATTTAGTAATCTAAAATATTCTTACCTTTTAACATCGTTCATAGGTACGGCGTTTGATTTATATGAACGTTTTTTAGTCCTTTTAACTGGCTTACTTTATTTCCCATATTTATAAAATAAAATTGAAATCAAGTTACGCTATTTTAACCTAAAGTATTTTATATTTACAAGAAAGAAGATTATTTATAGAAAATTGATATAAAAAATGAATTTATAAATATAATAATTAATTTACAGACGAAACTTTACAATAACTACAAACAATTCCGAGTCGAAATAAATCGGCGAGAAAAGCGACACGTCCATATAGCAACAGGCGTTGGCCGGCACTGTCGGTACACAGGCGTTTACGCACACATGCGTACGTATTATATTGCGAAATAATAATACGCGATTTACAGAAAATGTATTGATTGGATTAAAAAAATAAAACACTATTTCGTTAGTATGTTTCTTGTTGAATAATTTGTCAAAAAATCAGAATGATCGTATGTATTTTAATATGGTTTTTATTCGTTAAAAGATTTTTTTAGAGGTATCTTTGTGATTTTTTTCTATGAATTAAAATTTGTTGTATTATGTTTTCAACACACTACTTAACTAGATTATATCCTGAAGAATATCATATATTTTTCTGATTGTGTTAACTGCAGTGAATCATATACTTTAACGCATTATAAAACTCGCGTTTAGCTCTCGTAGTCCCCTTAAAGCAATTACTTCATTCTCTCTTCACTTACGCCGCTCCCCGGCAATGCCTAGGATTGTACGTAATTTGAAACTTGATCAATGTTTAGCCAGATAGTGCGAGATAACTCCCCTGCATAAATCCCTTCTAGTTGACTATTAGTTACATTTGTACCATTGTCGGAATTGGTGGGTACTTTATCTTATTCCGGGTTGTTTCTAAGAAGGAAATGTAGGTACATTATTTACTACTTTACCACTACTTACTATGTACTATGTTCTTAATTCACACTTATTACTTGTACATGTGGAGGTTTGTATGTTTGAATGACTAAAGGGATTATGACGAAACTAAGCATACATACATATTGAGGGTATTCTGACAGAACAAATTAATTGAAACCAAAAGTGTTATAGACATAGGTATACTAAGTGTTTTTTACTTTTTGCTGAAGATGAAATTAAAGTTTTTTTTTTGCTTGTTTAAATAAGCTATACAGTATGTTAACTAACAGAGGGCGTTCCCGTTAACCCGCAATAGTATAGCATCCATACATGCTAAAATATTAACATTCGAAAACAAAATGCTTTTATTTTTTTTTAATATTAAATTATTCACTAAAAATGTTGAATTGATACGTAAAAGAAACACTCTGTATACGCGTACTTGAAGGACGGCAACGTCGCAATTCATTTATGAAAAGCTAGTATAATATATAGTCCCAAGAACAGAATAGAACTATATAGAATAGAAATAGATATAGAACTCACCAATAGTGCACCTTACTCTCAATGAAAAAACTTTTAGTATCTGATCATTAGTATATCGAAGATTACCCTATACGCCAATTTTACAAACAAATTTACCTCTTTATAATTATTAGTATAGATAAAAACTACTATTACTTAAATCACTCAAAATTAAGTGTACTCTTTCCTTATTATTGCATCAAAATAGCAAAATATAGGTACTTATAGTGCAATATATGCAAAATTACCTCCGAAATGAAGTCGCGAGTTAGTTTATATATAATATGCGGATGTTACTTTGTCCATCTGTTTGTCATCTCGTCAAGTTTTGAAAAAGTTGAATCCGTAAATCCATATTGAGATGTAGGATTCCGTATAGGACATAACATACGTTTTATGACATGAGTAGGTATGTTCCGTTGGGTCACTTTATATTTATATTTATTTTGCCATAAAATGACGTACTTTAGTTTATTGAAAACGAATAGCTTCATGATTTTGACACCCTTGGGTTGATTTCAAACTTTCACGCGTTTGAAGAATGAGGCGAAAACTAGTATTTATACAACGTGTAACAGGATAAACGCAATTCCTGAAAGTAGTTGGTTCAGAATCGGCTTCTGAATCGATTTCCGCCATAAAAAATAGGTGTTAAATTTTGACGGACAAATCTATAATTTAACTTAAAATGGAAACAATATCATGACAAATTAATACAATCCTTAATTAAGGCAAATGCGCTCGTGTGCGTGCACTGAAAAACATGCAAGCCCATCAAGCCCATCAAGTGACTTTTTTGCTTGATTGACGATATCTTGTTTAGATTAATCAAAATCTTAGTTAAGTTGATCATCACGACATGATTGCAGCAATACTAGTTCAAATGATTGAACGTTCAACAAGTTTCTCGATTACCCTTAATTAACATGGCAACATTGTAGAAAGAGACAAGTTAAAAAAATTATAACTGTAACAAAGTAAGTTAGTTGTGTCAATCAAGCATTTTGTTTACTTCGATAAAGATCATTGATACTTTATTACGTTGATTTGACATGATAACATCTACCATTGCAATTAATTGTATTAATCATAAAACTTGATCAAATCTTGCGCTAAATATTTGTGCTAAATAAGTTCCTCGATTGTGTTTATCAAATACGTAATAATCTTGGTTGGAGCAACTATTTTTCGACTTGATTGCAAATAGGTTTTGTGATAACTCCAATCAAGATCCCTCAATCAAATAAAATTGGTAGCTGTGATCATTGTGATTGATAGGCTCAGATGCAAACAAGTTACTTGATCAATCTAAACAAAATCTTGATTGTGGTAACTGTTTTGTTTTTTCAGTGTGTCGGCCGCTAACATTGCATGAGTGTATGCGTCTGCGTAAGGATATTGTATGACGCACACACGTTTTGCGTTTAGTAAAGATTAGTATTTTATAAAAAATGTTTAGGTTTGGTTTTAAATTTATTTAGTTACGCATGTCGTTTTGGACTTATAATTTTTAATATTCTAATTGTGGTGTCTCAGGTATTGCGCTTAATCTGTTACACCTTGTATAGTACATATTTGTATATACGTCAGAGGTGTTTCCCACCTAAATCATGATTCCGTAAGAATACATAATTATATTGACCCATAACGTTCTCTTATTTCCAGTGAAAGAACGGTTCAGCATTTCAAATGATAGCTCGGACAAACAGAATAAATAAAATAACGTTTATTAACACTAAAATCTTAGTATAAAAAGGTAAGAAAGATAGACACAATGTTTATTTTAGTATCCTGTAAAAAACTGTATGATACTAAAAATTTAACGCACACAACGAATGATGATCGATTGATGAGAAGGGTAGTATGATGACTAGTACCTGGTAATTTATTGAACTTGAAAATATTTCATTGCTACCTACATAGAAAAATTAACCTACTCGTTTAACAACATGCAAGCAAAACTAAATCTTAATAACAAACAAAAAGTGGCCTAATTCAATGAAAACCGCAACTAAACTAAAACAACGAATTAATCAGTCAGTTTTGAATTAATCAGTTTCCCACTTACACAGTAACCAGACGCCGGAACGTACAGCAAATTGTCGATGCCAGTTCGGAAAAGCATTACTGTGCCAAACACACTCGTTTATGTAACGAGAGCCTAGATGATTAGTAGACCCGTATTTGCTGTGTTTCATCAAGCCTAGAAGCTAGGAGCAGTGTAATTATGTGTAACGGATCGACCAGTTAAAGACGAGCGTTTGAAGTGTGTGTTTACGTACGTGTACGGCGGTATATATAATGTGGGTGTGTGTTTGTACACGCCACAAGCAGGCGCGCCGCGTTCCGAAATTGAAATTTGAACAGCGATTGCAATTTGTTTTTTTTTTTTTCTAATAGACGTGTTTAGAATTTTGTGAAAATAACACTCATTTTGTTTAATGTATTTTTATCAGGTATTTCTAGGAAAACAAAACGTTAAGTTATGATAAAAAAATCTTGAGTTTTCAGAACGTTATTGCGTTTTAGTTTTATATAATATTTGCAAATAGCTTTTAACACAAACGCATACACACAAGCACCTTCACTTACACACCACCTAGCTGTGCACTAGACACATGCTCACATTCAATTACGGTACACAATCACACACTAAACGCACAAAACGACAAGAAACATTATTGTTTAGATTTTTTCATGGCTTACTGTATACAATTGTGTATTCATTATGAGGGAATGAGCTGTATTCCGAGATACAGGTACCACCTAGTTCGGATGCAGAGGTCCTCAAAAATCATGAAGTACTATTAAGCGCTGTATTTGTATAATAAGACTGTAAACTACTTCGTGATTGTGTATGAACCATTTGTCTAATGAAATCAATATTATTTATTTATTATTTTATTTCATTTTTTTTTCTCTTATTTCCAATAACTAACACCACAGAGCCACAGCCAAAAACATCATCAACTTAAATACCCATAAAACAATCACATTACAGAATGCAATCAGTCATCCCACCTCTACAAATTGGATTCCAGCACGAAACAATAATTCGATTACCTTCCTGCATTACCGTTTTACGTAATTCGAGCCAAAGAGGAAACTTTTGCCTCGATATGTGTTATGCTAACGAATTCTAATTTATTTCGCTTTCTGTGTTAAATAAGTTAAATGAAGGGTTCAAAATTATGAAAACGATTAGAGGCTTTTGTTTAAGACGCCCCGGGCGCGGGCGTTAGGATCGCTAGCAGATCTCCGGCCACCGTAGGTGCGGTCTTTTGGGCGGCGAGCAGAAGTAACTCACCGTCCGGTAAGGACCAGGCCCGGGTCGATGGAGCGTCGTGTTCTATGCGCATCTAAAAGGAATCAGTAGCAATAGTGGGGCCTGATAGGGCCTTTTCCTGCCGTGTTGGCGGAAATGTTCATACGAGAGACCGCGGCCTCGGAACGCAAAAGCAATTGACGGAATACGGTGGGTTTTTAGTCAGATGAAAACTGACACTCCCTTCTGCTACAAAGTGTTAGGATTCATCTGATGACTTTGCCTTGAAAAATAGGTCTACTTTTTTTTCAACTAGCTTTTCCTCGCTGCTCTAAAAATTTCCTACGAAAATATATAAGTGTGATCATAATCCGGTCAACCAATGAGGTGTACTTAACAGAAATCTAGAAAAGCACTGGTTACCAAATTTAAAATGATCAGGATATGATTATGCCATCGTGTGTTATTTTTGCAAAAGGAAAAATAAAACAGGAGATAATTCCTTGACTGGTTTATCTAATTGCCTAACTATTAAAGTTTTATTTTGACTATTAAATGCTTATATTATTCTGCGTATCCGTGTCACAATGATCTTGTCGTAAACTCTCAAACTATAAAGCCACCTAATTTCAATACATATCACCCTTCTTAATAATTGGAAACCGTTTAAAGTAACTTGACGGGATACGAACTTTCTCCATTTAACGAAGACATCGTCATACCATTATAATTAATTTTCTTCATATGATTAATAAAATCGACGGTTCACATAACCTATAAGTTTAATGCAGAATTATGTTGGAATTTTAATGTTATCGACCCAAGAGTGTTAATTGAAAAAGTTTCTGTCCTGCAGAATGTGCTGGCGATGTGTTGAATTAATAAACAGCTCTGTCAAACATTCCAATTGAATAATTGACGCGTGAGTTCTAAGCGAGTTTTAAATGAGTTTTCTTAGTACGGCCCTGTATTTCATGATTATTTAAATACGAAACGTCACGGTTTGATTTGAGATGACGGTAATCATAATTAAGTTTGATGGAGGACTAATATGCTTTTAGAAAGCTATCATAATTATAGGCTATCTGTATCAAGCTCAATTTCGATCGTGTAATGAGTACTGCTCTCATCTTTTGGACGGTTCAGCCACATCAACTCCAACGCGAGATTGTAAATAATTTTCTTTTTTATTATATCTATAAAAAATAACATTATTTACATGAGTGCCTTAAGCAATCCATCCAAATATTATCTGTAAATGATCGCTCTTAGCGATAAAACCACCCATTGTATCACTCTTTTTAGTTGTTAAGTCCTTGTTTCTGTTATGGTGTAAAATTATAATAAAATTCGTGTACTCCAAATCAACTATAAGTTTATTCCACTTGGTGACACTTATTTCTAATTTAGATTTCTATTTCATCATAAGTATGATCAGTACTGTTTGCACCATTCATCCATCACATAGCTTTTATGCTTTTATGCAATGTTTCCACCATCACGACTTAACATGATATTTAAAATTACCCTCCACGTATTTTAATATTTAAATGCAATTTGTTTTAGGCACCGAATTCATAAAATATTAGCGTTTGGCACCATCTCACCTTATGGTAAGCGAAGATGTGGTCGAAGATGAAGTACGCTTACTTAGAAGTAACCTATTCACTCTTGACTTAAAGACCCCCAGGCTATAGCTATCAGGAAACAAAGAGTCCAGCAGGTAATTCCATTCTTTAGCGTACGCACAAAGAAAGTATTCCCAAAACGTTTTATATCTATCTAAAACCCGTGGTTTGGATCATCGCGTGGTGTCATTCCTGATGTCTTTCAGTCGTGATGCTGCAAGTATTCGGGGGTATTTTTCACTAAGAACGATCCGGAGAAGTTTATTCCAATAGGTTTGGTTATTATTTATTCATTTTTTTCTGTAGAATGTTTATGTCTGTTTCATATTAAACTATACCTATACATGTTAAGAAGTAAGGAAAAAATGTTGAGTAATTCATTAGTAATCAAAATGTTGGATATAAATCTTTGTTTCTTTCTTTTTTTATATTTATATGTGTATACATATATGTTTTAAGAACGTTATTTGTTGTTTTGTATTTTATATAGATAAATACTACACCGTGGACTACCCGCGTATTTATTTTCTCCTTCTGTGTCAAATCCATCCAATAGTTGTCTGTAAAAAATCGCTGTTAGCGATAAGACCGCCCATTGTATCACCCTTTTTAATTGTTAAGTCCATAATTTTGTTTTACTGTTATGGTGTACAATAAAGAATATATCTATCTATCTTTGATTAAAAATCTTCCGTCGTTTAATGCGAGTTGTATTCCCTACTATATGATGAGGTCAGCTACTAGTCTAACCCAATGCAGCTAAGGCTTGGTGTTTTAAATGAAATAACTGCCTATCTAACCTCTACAATTGATTAGCTCAGTAACATGTTACCCCTTGGCGGGAGTAGTGTCATATTTTCAGCGGCTTCTGACTACACGTGACAACTATAAAAGATGTTCAAATGATAGTCAGAACCAAGGGGTGATAGTCAGAACCAAGGGGTGATAGTCGGAACCAAGGGGTTAACGTGTGACTTCCGGCTACCGTAGGCGCGGGCCTGCGGGCTGCGAGCAATGGGTAGCTCGTTGCCTGCCGGGGTTGCGGAATTGTTTGAAAGAATTACTGTGGCACACGGATGGGTTATAGTCAGTAGAAGTCTGACACACCCTTCCGCTTCGCCTAGATCGGGAAGCAGTCATACGATGATTTCCTACCCTAAAAAAGGGGGTTAATGTGCTTTCCGAGATACGAGGGTATCACGTCACCAACTTCTAAACTCCGGGCTATACGAGTTGTATGTGATTTGTAATATAAACGAGTATATCTATAGCCATGTACAGACGCCAGCACATCAAGCTACACCAATCTGTCAAATTTCTTTAATAGATTTTCAACTTTATTGTTAAAGAAATTAGGTTCAAGGTTAATTGGGAAAATTTGACAGTTTCGGGTAGCTTCATGTGCTGGCGTCTGTACTTTTAAATACTTACTGTTTTGGCTTGTACATCGGTTTTGTAAAAATCCGAAAAAGAAATGTTTTGTAAAATAAATGTTTAGTAGTTAATTTTTTCGTGTTTGCCTTGCACACAATAACAAACGTAAACGTTGCAACGCTGCATGAAAAAATAAACAACATTTCGCTTACAGCGTTATAAAAAACAAATTACGCAGTCAAAATATTGGTGACGAGGAAACAATGAAAATTTACTTTTATCTCGTATTTTTCCGGACACCCGCTAAAATATAGCGGCTGCTGGGAATGCTTATACATTCAGGGTATTTGACAAATCGGTTCTTTGATTAATTAAGTAAATTTGTTTAATAACACGACGCCGACGTCTCGTCCAAAATTCCCCGAAGTTAACTCGAAAAAGTAGACTAAATGTAAATGTTGACGATTAAAAACTATACATATATAGCTACATTGTACACATCTTACGACACTAATATCATAACCTTCATTTAATTTATGATAGCTTAGTTGATTTAATAACGTATCACGACGTTTCTCCTCACTAAAATATCCTTTCAAGTCTTTTATATCGCCGAAATAATATTAGAACTAATATTTCATATACTGGCCGCTACAGACAGAATAAATCAAAATAGTTTTTAATAAAACTATGCCATACTTCATGAAGCTACCAACATAAAAGTTACAATGAAACGGTCTATCTGACGTTTATATAGGTAACTTTGCCGTATGTACTTCAACACTTTATATTTTCTGTATAAAAATTACATTTGATTTACTGCAGTTATGTTAACTCAGTTTGTTTTGTGTTTTAATTTTGCACGTTGACGTAATTTTTGTTTAAATTTCAACGTTAACATTTATTTAGCTAGCTGCGATGTTAATCGTGCAATGTGGTATGTCGTGTTTTATAAATGTTTCGTAGTGACAACTTTAACTGCATTAGTGAAATTAGGTTCATCTAGACTACCATTTATTCGCTGAAAATAACAGAAATTAACTTGTGCTACAAAATGAAATTGTAATTGCGATGATAAAATAATGTTGACCGCAAACAAATTATTATTAATTAAGTACCTAAATGTAAATATTTATTCGTAGCTCTTGCAACAGTATCGACAACTCAAATTATACAAAAACATGATAATAACCCCGTGTAAATGATGATAAATAACGAATCATTAATGTATGCATTATTAACTAAATTAAGAACTGCTGCAAAATGCTAAAAACTTTATAGATCGCACTACGATTTATTTATTTAACTGATTAGTGTCTTTTTAAATGATTGTGTGGCATCGAGTGCCACGGCTGGCTTACCACAGATAAACCCTGGATGGTTTGTGTATGTTTACGTTTGTATTAATAAATGTATTCGCAAGTTTTAAATAATAAAATAATTATGTATTATACATTTGAAACAAATACTTTATACAACGTGTAACGGAAACCCCATTTCTATCCAAAAGGGCTGAAGACAACATCTGGTATGGAGTCTCTATGCACAGTTTCAGCACAAAATAACTGACTCAAAGAATTGATACCAAATTATTGGTTTCATATATTTCTTGAATACCAATCATAAGAAACGTGTCACAGCACTAAGTGGGTCAATAACTTTCCACGTCACTTGCCAATAACATGATAATTCTTTTCGTTCTTCTTAATTTGAAAAATTCGGTCTCTAGTATTGTGTATTGGAATCTATACTAATATTATAAAGCTGAAGAGTTTGTTTGTTTGTTTGTTTGCTTGAACGCGCTAATCTCAGGAACTACCGTTCTGATTTGAAAAATTCTTTCAGTGTTAGATAGCCCATTTATCGAGGAAGGCTATAGGCTATATATCATCACGCTAACACCAATAGGAGCGGAGCAGTAATGAAGAATGTTTCAAAATCGGGGGATTTTTTTTTCCACGGGGACGAAGTCGCGGGCGGAAGCTAGTTTGTAATAAGTTCTACACACGTAGACTTAGGATTACAAAATCCTTGCCATATCGTTTCTTATCATCCAAAGAAGCCATGCACTTGGTATGTATATACCCTTTAAATTACACGTTGTATACCTATGTATAATAAAATATATCTTTCTTATTCGCAAAACAACCACCAGGGACACAGGATTCCCCGCTTTCACACGAATGTGAAACAAGACATTTTCGCGCCAACTTCGCTCGTCTGATTAATTAGGCAAACTTTAATTAGCGAGCACCCCATAACTCATGACGGCACGAGTTTAGCGTGACGTACTATTGAGATATTATGTTTTATATAGATGTAATTAATTATGAGCCTGTTTTTGGTTGGTTTTGTCATGTTCTTAAAAAGTTTTGGTCTGTGTAGATTCGTATTCATGCAGTAATGAGTCATGGTCTATAATCAATGTGCCCAAAAAGTAAAATGTTCTAATTTTAGAGAATTTTGATATAATTTAATATGTAACTAACGATCTTTTGGTTTTCGTAACGCGAGGTGGATGTTTTTCCGGAAAAAGAACATTATTTCCTGTTTATCTTCCTGTAAAAACTGCTGCCCCGCCATTCTACAATAGTACAGTTTTCATGATTCTAAAATTTTGTTTGTACATTAATAAGAATTCGACACTGGAAAGGAAAAATTATCCAAGCGACATCAGACTAACTTTACAGTAGAACAGTTTAAAGTTTGAATTTTCAGAAAAAAAAATCATGTAAATTCTTGTAGTGGTCTAAAAAGCCTAATTCTTAGAAATTTATTTGGATATTTTTTTATCTACTTTATAGTATACGTAACTATTAAAAATAATGCTTAGTTTTAGAGTTAGTGTCGCTTAGTAAAATTTTCCCTAAAAGTCGAAACGGGAAAATTGACTAACCGACAAGCTTTGATTAAGGAAGGTACGGTAAAAATGTAATATATATCTTTTTTAGAATTTATATCAGATAAAAGTTACCTTACCAAAATAAAAAACATGTGGAAGTTAAGGCAAAACAACCTAAATATTAATTTAATATATTTTTTTATATTACCTCAATGCATGTAGGTAAAAAAACAAATAACTCAAAATTACCTAACTAAGTGGAGTAATTAGCGTACGAACAGAAATGTCAAACTTGACCAAAGGCAAATTTAGCGTTTCACAATTACGATAACCACCAAATTTTCAAAAATGCTCGAAAATTTTGACGTTTAGTAAGGAAAAAAAAGTGAACTCTCGCGAACTGCAAAATGTCGAAGCGACATCAAAAGTCGTCGTATAAGGACGTGAGTAAGATCAAACGACGCAGAAAAATCAGGCGATTCCAACAATTTATATAACTCAAAATGGCCAAAAATGTTGCTTGGATAATTTTTCCTCTCCAGCGTCGATATTTTCCCGGGCGATGTTAAAATAACCATTATTTTCGCCATAATAAACTATGAATAGAATTTCATAGAAGATAACATCAATTCACATAAAACCTATCGAGCATTCGATTCAATAGCATCTCTAACAAAATTAAATCTTTCATAATAAGAAAACGAATCCATAACCCCGATTTGAAATTCGAACGTTTGTTTGCTTATAAACTGCAGGTCTCAGTGGATGGTATACCCAATTTACTATGGAATATTCAGCCAGTCCCTAGCGTGTAGTCACTTGAAACATTCAAACCTAACCCGTTAGAGCAGAACTTAGACTTAGACTTAAACTGGAAGGTTATCTGGAGACGTTTTTAGAATGACTCAGTTATATTCGATGTTTGTCTGATTTCCTAGATTTAGGTTGAAATATATTTTGGCTAAAGATTCGATGTTTGTCTGATTTCCTAGATTTAGGTTGAAATGTATTTTGGCTAAATAATAACAGTTGAGTCGACCTTCAAGGTTAAGATATACTTGTCGAGGTCGGTGTATGGACGGGTTACTATCTTAATATATCGAGATTTCTTCGTGCTTCGGAAAACACGGTCATCTGAAACAAAACTTGTCTTGTAAACAGTTTATTTAGAATTAATTTGTAAAATTTTTTTATTAATTTTTTTTTTATTACGACTGAGCCCGCTCTTGTAAGTGTAAGATGAGGTCTACGATCGAACGAGCGAGCCCAGAAAATGCCTATTCACTCTTGCTTTAAAGGCTGACGCCGGCACACAGAAGCCGGCAGAGAGTTCCACACCTTGGCTGTGCGCACAATGAATGTTGAAGAAAAGCGCATAGTACGATAAGACGGTATATCGACGAAGTGTGGATGGTATCTTGCAGACCGGTAGTAAAAGGGCGATGAAGGGATTAGGTCGTGGAGCTCCTGCGCACACTCTCCGAAGTACAATCTGTAGAAGATAGACAGGCAAGCAACGTTTCGCCGGTGAGCCAGGCTGTGAAGCTTGCCTGCCAGAACCTCGTCACCTATGAGCCTTTCATCAACAAGCGTTACTTCTAACATCGCCTTGAGCTGTCTTTATTATTTAGCCAAAAGGTTCTATCTACACTAAATTCATAATCTTATAATACGTATACGACGCTACTGGATTCAGCAGAATTGGTATTTTTGCCTGACACATGCTGTGATGAACTCCCATTTGGTGCATCTTGGAGACACACCACATCGATATTTCAATGTGTACATAATAGTTGATATTTTTTGTATACGTTTTCTGTTCTTTTTTCCTGAAATCTATGTTTTAAATTATGTGTAACTGTTACTTTATGTGTTATGTCTTCGGGTATCCAATAAAAGCTTTACCTATCTATCTATACAGTAATAGCTACTAACAACTATGTTACACGTAGGTATTATATCGTTCAATGGAGCGAGGGCTCGATAGAGTTACGCTGTGCAACGTGACTCGTTGTCCCGTAAATAGGCGGGATAAAGTCTTTGTCGTAAGATAGATTATTTTACTAGTAAGCTTAAACATCTAGGCATTTGCACAAGCGTTAGTTTATTAATAATCTGATATTTAAAATAGCAAATTACTTCAGGAATCATAGTTCATTCATTTTAAGACCTTTAATTTTTTTAAGACTATTTGGCAACAAAGAAGTCAAAGAGCCTTGAATATCGGCGACGTGTTGCAAGTCTATCAGTTACCTATTGGTTACATTTCAGGGTGCGATGGAATTACACATTCTTATTCCACCAAGCCCATTCCATCATCGGACTACAAGACGAACGGTGATGCGCCATCTATATACATGGTGGATATCCCACCCACACACACAAAACGTTTAAGGAATACTTTCATTGTGTGTATAGCTAATGAGTGGAATTCCCTGCCGAAGTCTGTATTTCCTGATAGCTATAACTTAGGAGTCAAGAATGAATAGATTGTATTTTTAACGCTGTCCCACACTAGAAATTTCTCCAGTATCGTGGGTGCACCTACAGACATTCAAATTTACTTGCACAAACAATTATCTTGAGTCATAAAAAAAAGTTTGTTTCGTGTGGGAAGCCAACCCACGATACGCGGCAAAGTATTTAACTAGGTACATTTATTTTCTTGAAATGTATGAAGATACTTATAGTTACTCTAGATAATAAAGTAAGATATCTTTCAGAACACATTTCAGTAAAACAAAGACGGCTCATTACGGCTCGCAGTGCCATAAGATAAAATAATAGTATTCATACAATGAATAAGAACTTCCTATGTTTCCTTTTCGCAATTTCGCAGTTTCAAAGGACCCTTATAATTTCGTCATGTCCGTTCCATGCCGTCCATCCGTTCACATTTCCGCTAATCTGTTGGTTTATGCGACTTTAGTAGATTATCATGACGTCACCATGAGAGAAAAAGTTTTCGGAATAAAAAAAAATATTTTCTCTTTTCATAAACTCTATTACCACTATCCTCAAATGCTCTTACCATTTCTACGCTGATGACCTACAGCTTTACGCGCAAGCTGACGTTGACAACCTGGACAACTACATCTCCTTGCTGAATGCTGACCTTCTAGCTATCAGTGATTGGTCAAGCAGGTTTGGGGTTACTGTCAATGTCAGTAAGTGTCAGGCTATCCTGATCGGTAGCTCATATTTTTTGCGAAACTTGGACACCAGCCAACTTCTCCCGCTTAACTTCAACAATACTGTCATCCCTCTCTCGCCGCACGTAAAAGACTTAGGCCTATATATTGACGACAGGTTAAGTTGGAATAAGCAGATTGCACAGGTTAGCCAGAGGGTAACATTCACACTCCGATCTCTCTATAGATTCAAGCATTTCCTTCCTTGTAGCACTAAAACCACATTGGTCCAATCACTTGTGCTTCCTATCATTGATTATGCTGATGTTTGCTATTCTGATCTTTCCCAAGAACTTCTTAACAAACTGGATCGACTTCTCAACAACTGTATTCGTTTCATTTTTGGCCTTCGAAAACATGATCACATTTCTTCCTTCCGTTCTCAGCTTACATGGTTGCCTATCCGTTAAAGGAGATCCCTCAGATCCCTCTGTATGCTCTTCACTATTATGAACGATCTTTGTGCTCCTGTTTACTTAAAACAAAATTCCAAATTATTGGGCAGTTCTCATGATCTTAACCTTCGCGCATCTAAAAACTTACTTCTTCACATTCCTTCTCACCGCACCGGGTTTCTATCTAATTCTTACGCTATTTCTACTATTAAACTCTGGAACATGAAGAAGGCTTGACATCAAGAAGGCTGAGTCAAAATTTTCTTTTACCGTAAAATTAAAAACCACTAGGTACTTAAGGGGCTGTTATTCTTAGTTAGGTTTTCGTCATAATTATTACGAGCTCTCTTAATCAGAAAGAATATTATAAAGCACCGTATCTATTAGTTTGTCATTTTTGCATATTATATGTGTATTTTATTAGTATTATTGTATATTAGTATTATATTTATTAGTATTAAATATATTATTTAATTCCATTTTCTCGTACACCTACCACAATGTGTTTTTTTTTTAACCCAAAGGTTGACTGGTAGAGAATGCCTTGCTGCATTAAGTCCGCCCATGTAACACAATTGTACATAAAGTTTAAATAAATAAATAAATATGTAATCAAGATTGAAAGACTATTTTCTAGTTAGACAAATAGTGAGACATCGTTGGTTCTATTACAAAACATATATGGATTGCTTTGAAAAAAGAAACACGTAATAGATTAAACACAGTTAAAACTTTATTCCACATCAACATCAAAAGAAAACAAGTATTTGCAGGACGTAGAATCCCCTGTCAATCACTGCACCTGTGCTCGAAAATATTCATCAGAGCAGAGTTGGGCAAAATTAATTCGAATAACGAATAACGAATGAATAAATTATTTCTATAGTTATTCGCGAATAATAGATAATTTAATTTATTCAAAGGAAAATTATTCGAATGACGAATATTTTTTTTATTCGTTATTCGATTAATGAATAAAAATAAAACAAAGAATAAATAACAGGGGTAGCTCATCGTCCGGTAAGGACCAGGCCCGGGTCGGCGGCGTGTCGTGTTCCATGCGCGCCTCAAAGAATCGTCAGCACTAGTGACGGAGCCCCATAGGGCTATTGCTTGCCGGGATTGCGGGAATATTCTAACGAGATACCGCAGCCCCGGAACTTATAGGCAGCTAAAGGAACATGGTGGGTTTTTAGGTAGTCTGATACTCCCTTCCGCTCCACCCAGAGTAGGAGAAGTCATTCGATAATTTTCCCACACGTAAAAAAATACTGTAACACGTTTGTTATGATTTGTATTCAAGAAACGTACGAAACCGATAATTTGGTATCAATTCTTTGAGTTGCTTATTATGAGCTGAAACTATGCATAGATACTCCATAGCAGATGTTGTCTTCACTCTTCAGCCCTATTAGATAGATTAAGGTTTCCGTTATACGTTGCATACATATATATTATTCTTTCTATAACTTATTAATAACAATATTTTTCTTGTTTGCCGCTACCCGCTACCTTTCATCAAATTTCAGGAATCAGGTATATTATACTAATTGTACCAAATCACCTTATCGCCTTTTCTTTCATATATTTGAGATCCGCAAAACAAGAGTCTCCAAATATTGGTAATATGAAAAAATAAATATGCCGTAAAAGTTATTTAAAATAACGAATACAATCACGAATAAATTATTCGTAACTAATTTAGTTACGAATAAATTATTCATGAATGAATTATTCGCGAATAATTTTAACGCGAATAAATTTTTATTCGAATAATTATTCACTAAAAAAAATTTATTCGAATAATGCCCAACTCTGCATCAGAGACGAAAGGATTAGTCAAAAGGTATACCTATACAAATATAGCCTCCAATTGATTGCAGCGGATGGAAAAGTGAATTCCTAAAAGTTTCAATCAAATTTTTTGAGCTATCAAAACACTCGTATAATTTTACGTGTCTATATGTCTGTATTGAATTGTAGTACAAATAAAGTTAATATTCATTTATTTGAAAACGGTTTCAGTGAAACCACCAACCAATTTATGAAACAGAATTTAAAATAATGGAATTTTAATAATAATTATTATGCACGGATTTTCACGCGCAAAAACCAAACTGTAATTTAATATTCCATCCGCACCATTTTTCATTTCAAAAAAATAAAAAGAAAATCGATTCAAATAGTGACCAAATGCGCATTTAACGGGAACGTTATGCAAATGAATGGACACCCCCGCCGACGAATCGATTTGAAATTTAAAAAGTATTCATTGAATATTATACGTTGTAAAATCTAGTGTCGTATTTTATATCTCAAATTCCATAGTTAGAAAAGGAATTTTTGAATTTAACGCGTTCTGGTGGAGGCGGCCGTGTCGATTGGACGTATTTTGATATTGAATTAATTGGAAAAGTTTATTGTAAGAACTTTAGGAGTTATCTTGTTGAACGAGCCGTTCGTGAATTTTTAATGTGAATGCTTAAGTTTGGCTCTCTTTGATCTATGTTGTAAGGTTTGCGGTGTGTTTGGGACTTGTTGAAGCTGTGTTTTGAGGTACCATGATGACATTGCGATTTTGGAATAGATCAACTTTATCAAATATATGTAGCTGTTTACAGTTGACTTGTCGCTTTTAGTGTTGACAAAGTATCCTTACAAACTCATTTATTCATAGATACAATACGCTACAAATTACTATAAACTGTTCTTTATTTATCTTTATCATTCAAGTTTTATTCTAAATCAAGAAATTGACAGACTCATTAATAATTTATAACATCAAAATAAGACATTAATGAAGGCTCTTATCATTATACTTAAAATCACCAACAGATCATTCCCGAAAAATAATTACTCAGCCAACAATAGGGAAATACTCCACCGAAATATAGGCAAACATAGGCGAGGGGTTAATTCGCGTTACGTGGACTAAAATGACATTTAATTAAAATCAGAAGTGGCCCAAGAGCTTGACAAATTGCCCTCGACGTCACCAGCAGCTGAGTTTAAAACAGAACGCGTTTTAAGACTAACTAGCGTTGATTTGGTTTAGGATGTACTTAAATGAATTATTTTGTTAGTAATTTTGTTGGCTTTTGAACAATTTGGCTCTGGGTTTTAAGTATAAGACGGAGCTTATAGTGACTATGTAGTCACTACTAGTGTGTAGTTTATACAACGTGTAACGGAAACCCCATATCTATCCAAAGGGGCTGAAGACAACATCTGGTATAGAGTCTCTATGCACAGTTTCAGCTCAAAATAAGTGACTTAAAGAATTGATATCAAATTATTGGTTTTATATGTTTCTTGAATACCAATCATAACAAAAGTGTCACAGCACTACGAGGGTCGATAACTTTTCACGTCACTTGCCAATAACACGGTGATTCTCTTCGTTCTTCTTAATTCGAAAATTCTGCCTCTGGTATCATTGTATTGAAATATCTATTATACTTCACACATGTAGACATAGGATTATAAAACCCTTGCCATTTAGTTTATTATCATCCAAAGAAACCGTGCACTTGGTATGTATATACCCTTTAAATTACACGTTGTATAGTATTTGAAGGTGTTTTCATAAATACTATATACTACTGCATTAACAAATTGCAGTAAAATTGCCATTGACAGCGATATAGGCAGACGACATTGTTGTTGTCGATCGTATATCCTGGATGAGACTGGCATAGGAACGTGGGTGGAGGAAAGCACAAGTGAAGAGAGGTTTAGACCCAGCAGTGGGTGAAGTCAGACTGTAGATGACGATGATGATGAACTTGTATAAAATGAGAGATATTTAAATTAACAATCCTTTATTTTTACTTGGCCATCTGGGAACCATTTGGAATATAATGCAGCTTTATGTAATCAAACCCAAATATTGCAATAATTCCACATCCCCCAAGTCTAGAACAAAACACGAGCGATTTCGTGGGTCCACTTTATTTTCTTTGTGTGCTTGAGCCGAATGTGTCTACGTTCTTCAAACGCACACAAATATAGCTTTCAGTGATACCATTACCAGACCATTACCCACAAAAAAAGGGAAAACGCACTATTATGTTGCTGGATCAAATCAAGTATTTTATGTTATGAAACTAGATAAGATGATATTTTTTCATGTAATATGACTTATATGACATATATTTACGGAAAGTAAACGAAATGAGATATCGTTCATTGCGTTTAGAATGTTTGATGTGTAATGTGTTATAAAGATATTATAGAAATGCATTAATTGCATGAAAAATCTCGTTTGAAATCAATTAAAAGTATTTGTTGTATTTATGAAATAGAAAAATATTATTGAGAACATTACTTAAATGAAAAAAATCTTAATCAATAAAATTGTCATCTTTATGATGCCACTCTTCGAACTAACAGTAACTTTTAGTTATAAGACACTGTAAGTAGTAGCTGTAAATAAATATTGAAATATAGTTTAGTTTGACGCGTACATAATTGCCGCCAATACTATATTTTTTTAAACAAAAATAAGTACAAAAGAAATCAATATGGGTATTTTTTCCTCACGGTTAGCAACATTGAATTGTGATAAGTTAGGTTATTAGAATTTTTGTTTGATGGTCGATTTACGTAAATATAATGTATAAAATGTAAGTATTTACTTGTGAAATGTAATTTGATTACACGTTTTTTGTTTTCTTGAAGGACTATGACATCCCTTTACGCTACAAACTGTCGTTTTAAATTATTTACTCGCGAGCTCTGTTCGGCAGAATGTGACCTTGAGTACTGACGGCTCGTCGAGCAAAGTTAGCCAAAATGGCTAAGTTTTAGTTGCCTCACTTTTTGCACTCGTACTATCCTTCTATGCATCAATAATTCATACCTGTGCCCTTATTTAAACTCTACAAACAAAACAATTATTTCCATCGTTCTTTAAACTAAGCCCCTAGTAGAACCAAAAACCTATCAAGCTTTTCAGAGTGTTCGTGAAATTCAAAGCCATATTTTAATTATGCTTTCCAACTGTATGCGGCATTTCTTTGAAAACACGTCATGCTATGAAGAAAGTCATTATTTCGTACCGAGACATGTTCAAGATAGAAACGCTGGTACGAAAGTAAGTATTAATTAAATTACTGTTGGAAAATGTTCTGCGAAACTCATGTAAATTGAAGTGATAATGATGTTAAAAGGAATCTTATTAGTTTTGAAGAACATGAGTTTGTCTTTAATAATGCTTTAGTTAGAACAGAGTGAGTGAAATATGATCTTGAGATAGTTATACTGGGGCTTGAAACAACTTAAACGTATCGCCGTCCAAGACATAAATAAGAAGAACTTCAACAAGAAAAGTCAACAATTTAAACATAAATAAAGCAATTGACGCAAAATCTATACAGTTGAAACAGTAAACCTTATCAATAATAAATTCAAAAGACTACAAGAAACTCGTAACTTTAAAACAATCTGAACAATAGAAGCTCTTGTTTCTGCAGAAAGTGAATCGTCAACTGAGTTAAATATTCAGAATGGTACATACCTCGTCCAGTCGTCAAGATCTCCTGAACGCGAGCATTCACTGGATTTATGTCTTGAAGCAAAAAGAGGTGTCTGTTACGAGCTGAAGTTGTTATATTTATGTTTGTGCTTGGTTTTAGGAATAGGATTTTCACATTTAAATATTCAATATTGCATGTTTATATAAACGTATCTTATTAGTATGAATCACATAGGCAACAAAATCACTACAATGATTATAACTCACAGCTCTTTCATGTCTATTAATTGATTTTGATGAAATTCACTTAACTAACACTTTATTGGTGAAAGAAATCTTTTCGTCAATGAAGTCGCGGGTAAAAGCTAGTAAAGAAAAAAATTACGATGTTGAACTTTTTAATGCGTAATGACTTCTTTTTATATTTGCGTGTACATAATTTATTATTATTAGAGCTTTTTATTTTTTAGCTTTTATGTTATTTCTTACTTATTTTAAACACACTACTAATCCTTTGGCGCATCAGAATATATTTCTATAAAATAATTTGTTTTGCAGTAAATTCAACTTTTGTGAATGATCATTTTTTATATATATTGCAACAAGATTTAATTTTTTTATCAAGCTCAAGTACCTAATAGTCAATTGTAACTTACGATAATATTCAATCATAAAAATACAAATACCTAATATAAAGTATAATAAAATATGAAACAAACATTTCAGTGATAAAAATAATTGAATTAAAAATTCAACAACGTCCAGTTTCCATTCTCGAGGCGGCACGAGCGAATCTCGTGAATGCTGCAGCATTTGCCAAATTTATGGCTCACAGACCAGAAGACTTGGGGCTGGGTTAAAATTTACTTGTTTTTCAGAATATTACACTTGGATATAAGCTTTTGGAAGAGCTAGAAAAGAATTTAAAGGAGCCTTTGCTCATGCATATAAACATTGTGTTGGGCATTTTCTATGGAGGGCACTAACATTTAGAAAGTAAGTTTTTTTTTTATTATTGATAATAGGTTCACGTTTGACCACCATCTCACCTGACAGTGAGTGATGAAGATTATGGGAAGTCGAACGATATTTAGTAAATTTATCAAACGTCACTTCTCAACAAAGCTATTAAAAATACTACGTAGGTGTAATGACCTACATAAGTAATTGAAACTAACTGCCATCTCCGTGAAATCAATATAAAGTTCAAATCACGATAAATTAATTTGGATTCTTTTGAACAAGTTATATCAACAGTGTGTAGAACATTGCTACATATTAATCTCTTGAAAGAAGGGCTTTGTAGTAAAGTAATAACACCCACACGGGTTGATCTTTGAGGTTAAGCAACGCTTGCCGGGGTTAGTCTGTAGATAGGTAACTATTTTATATAATCAAAATTCCTCCATGATTTAGAAAGCACATTATAATTGGTATTTCTACATTTTTTGACAGTCGTTACGGGTAGCCAGAATCCAGAAAATCTGTCACTGGTCTTGCAAAGGTCGTGTTACACAGCTACTGTGTTTTGGAGATCAGCAGTCGCTCCATATAAAATGCTAGTACTCAGTTACATCCCGTTAAACTGGAATCTGACCCTAACATAGTGGTGAAAAAGCTATATTAAAGCAAAAGTCTAAGCATCCGATGATGATTAATCTCTCGAAAATAAAAACTCAATTGTAGAAAAACAAATCCCAGGACACATCTGGGATCATTTGCGCAGAACCATTTATCAATAAGAAGATGATAGGGAGATAGAAGTTGAAACTACGGAACGAATACCGGAATTATACCTCCCCGCGTTTAATGCCAAAATTCCGCTAAAGATGATAAGAATATTATTGCAATTTCCAAATTGCTGATCAAATTTCCAAAGATCACTTTCAATTTGAATGTAAACGCTTCCGTGTACTACTGTACGACTGTCAAACCAATAAATAATAACTTTAGCAGAAGTTTGGTAAATTATTACGTTACTCATAATTAGGCTTATTTAGGTAGTAATCAGCATTTTCGCTACAAACAACGGCTTGAAATGAAAAATGAACTACAGAAACAGAAATGATTTCGTTTTGTTAGCAAAACAAAAACATTTCTGTTAATATCTTTACTTCAGCATCTAGGTTAGGATTATTAATTTATTAATCTTCAGCCCTCCATTTACAAATTAAAAGTACAGATATTAAGCAGATGTATAAATTAATTCCTTTGCCTAGATGTTTTGGGTCCGAAAAAATAACTGCCTGCTTCTTGAATTTCTTTTCATCTTATTTTAACGTTTGTAACTTTATTAATTATGCAAAGGTATTTTCTGTGTCTGCGTTCGTTATACGAATTAAATTAACATTTCTGAAAAAAAAAAACATGTTTTTGGATATGGTTTGAAATGTTCTTTCTTTTATTGATTTAGGCCTTATTTTTCATCCGTTGTTTTTATCCTAACATTCGTATCTTTGACTCATAACAACATTTTATACAACACCGTCATTTATTTCCTAAAATTGTGTTCCAAATTGAACCTTATCAAATCCAACAAATCAGTCTTTCCGTCCAACAACACACAAATTCACCACATGATAGCTCCATTTTCTACAATCGGGCTCCATTCTACCAAACAATTCGACCATAAAATCCTAAATCCCGTGTTTCCTTGATTGGTTCATACAGTGTAATTCCGCGCAGACTCGCTCGTTGCCCGTCTGTAAGATAACCGCCGGTTGCATAAACTTCGTCTGTGTTGGTTTTAACAAAGATTTATACTACGTTGTCGTTTGCCGTAGATTCATTTATGTATATTTTAAACTTGAATGTGCTTTACGCTGTTCCTTTCTGGATTATTTCAAATATTTGTATGATCGTACTGTTTTTTTGTGAAGTTAAAAGAGGTACGTAGTTGGAATGTCTTTAATCAATGTTTATAAACAATTGCGCGGAAAAAGGTTATAACAGTTATAACCTTTTTCCACGCTATTGTTTTAATCTATATTTCTTCTTTTGTGCCGCTTCTCTGATCCAACTAGTGGGTTGATTATGATAATTTTTGCATCAGCCGTTCTAGACCATCCTTCTTTACAAAATATATTTAAGTGTATATCATAACCAATTTAGTAGCAGACCCAAGACGTTTAAAAAAAGTCTTGTAATATTTTGAAGATAGAAAGCTCTTCAGAGCATCACCTTCCTATTCTAAGATTTCTTTTTAATATATTTTTTAAGATTATGTTACTACTGTTCATTTGGATGCCCTTTGCCTCTCAATCAGTATTCTAAATTCAGATCACGTAATCAAATAACGTCTCGTACAAATTCTCCTTGTGTTAATGTCAGAAACGGGCCTATATTATATTATATGTCATCAAAATGGCCATATATTTCTGTTATCATACTTGGCGTTGTGCCATTTTGGTAGAATTCTTTCAAATGTTAAGACAAGATAGGGCGATACGCTGGTTTTCCGTGTGGAATAAAATTAAGAATTATTGCAGCTTAGAGAAAGCTGGTGGTGGAAGGCATAGAAATATCTTAGAATTAAATTCCCACAGTACTATTATAAAAAGACTTGTTGATCGGAGCCCTAATTGTGTAATTCTTTTGGCGTAATATCCTTTCACGAAATTAACTCCAGATCCATTGCTTCATTATGTTTAAATGATCGGCTGTTACACAGCGGAAAACCCGGAATTGATATAATGGAATTTCGAAATGAATGCTTATGTCAACCAATGCCATTTTTTTCGCAATTTTGATTGACTGTAACATTTTTTCCTAAACGAAACGTCATAAGTTAAGGCGAGTAAAATGAAAACAAATCAGTGGATCTATATTGGAGTTACGGCAATACTATCGCACGGCATATACATAAATATTCAAAAATATTTTTTTCAATATTTTATATTTATTTTATTTTTCCTTTAGGGTGGAATTTTGTAATGCCACCTGAAGGGAAAGTACTCTTAATACTATAGATAGAAAATTTGACTCAAAGAAAACATTCCTTTATTTTTAATAGATCTGGATGCAGCAAAGTAAGTGTTTTACATGTAGCGACTGCCTATTTGACCTCCACTACCCAGTTGTTGGGTAACACTATAGGTACACCTTGGTCAGACCGTGCCAGATTCACTGGCTACTGACTATCCGTAACGATTGTCAAAGATGCTCCAATGACAGTCCAGAATAACTGCTTCACGTACTTTCCGCGGCACAAGGGCTACTACACTTACAGACTCCAGGCTACTTCTGAAAAATTTCTTATAGCAAAACCCAATAGACTTTTTTTCCGACCCAGGAATTGAACCCAAGACCACGTGCTCAGCAGATTACGATTACTATTACGACCAATAAACCAACAAAGCAATCAATATATTAACAAACTAACAAAAATCAATATATTAATCCCGTCCGTAAAAGGTTAGGAGAGCGAAATATTTTTGACCCACTTCCAGTTTCGTTTAATAACAAAAACATGTTGCAGCCGATGGCCATAAAGCCTGTATCAGCAGGTAGGACAAATTTGTGTAGGGTTAAATGGTCCACTCGACCTGTGACATTCAACCCTACCTAGACCCCTATTGAACAAATATGGATATTTTTTCCCTTCGTTTTTCTAATAAAATATTGCTCTTTATGATGTCTCGGTATAAATAGAAAGATTGAAATTATTAATATTATTTCTCAAAGAATTTCGAAATGAGAATGTTTGATTTAGCCTTTGGTATGTTTTCGTATAATTTTAGTTTATTGGCTTCTGTGTAGGAGAATTCTTTGAATGTCAAAATATAGGAAAGCTGTATTAAAATAACATATTCGCATACCTATTACTGAAGCTTCCTGTTTTATAGTTGAATAACGTTATAGCACAAAAATTCCAAAGAAATCTTAAGCAATAAATCTCAAAGAAACATATTATTTACATTATAGACGCAATTTAACACATTGATTCAAAATGTTGTTACCAATTTCAAAGTATGGGCATAGAAAGCGATAAAACCGTCAAAGAAGAAAACAGGTTTCCGTTTGATTCAGTATACGCAACGCCATCTAGTATCCTCCCCTTGTAAATCCTTCCTACAAAGTACGCTGTTTACACGAAACCAAATGTACCACCACAAACTAAGCACTATCCCAACACAAATAAATAGAAGGACGTGTATGTATGTGTGTGTGTCAGTTACATTATATTTCCCAACATCAGAGAGTCTCGAGGACCGATACCGGAAATCAAATGAACCGGTCCACGTCTCAGCGGATCTTTGCAGATGATGTCATTCACAGACTTCCTGAGAAATATGCGATGTCTTGAATACGTATAGCGGGATAATGTTTTGTTATTCAAACTCGTGTTTTGTGGTAGAAGTGCACTTTAAGGTTAGCTTGTACCATTTCGGGCACAATTGGGACAAATGTGGCACGAGTAAAACGTTAGAATACAAATGACGATATTTTGACACTTTTTTTGGAAAACACTGTCTACAATTCTACAAAACACAGCAATAAAATAGGCAACATATTTTTGGTGCAAAGACATTTACTGAATAAAGGCATAAATATTCTAGACACTGTGACATCATATCAAGTTTTATATATTCACTGTTCGTGTCTGTTTGTCAGTACTTCTAAAATATGCAACGAATTTTGAGGTGGTTTAAACCATCGTAACTTAAATGGTATTCATAATAAAGAAGTATTATATTCCATTGCACTCGAGCGATGGCGGGTCGGTAATTTTAGAATATCAAGTTATATGTAACATCACAAATGTCCATTGCATCAATGAGTAAACACTAACAGATTATCATAAACGAGTTATCAGCGATAGACAAACAGAATTCCATTCCAGAATTTATTAGCAAATAACAGGGGCAAATAGCATTAGGTGCTAACAAAATTGATTGCCAATCAAAACTGTCCGGAGAACCGAACAGGTAATTAAACATTATATGATCGTACATTCGTTTCTGTAACCCTTGTTTCAAACGCAACAAATGTATATACATAATTATTATAATGCGTTTTTTTTGTTTGTTTAAACACGCTAATCTTTTGAACATAAATAAGTACTGGGTGGATTTCGATGTTTGATATGGAAATAGCTTGAAAGGCTACTTTTTACCCGACTGCTAATGAAAAAACCGGTCAAGTGCGTGTCGGGCCACGCGCAGTGTAGGGTTCCGTAGTTTTTATAACAGCCAAGTGCGTGTCGTATTCGCTGACTGATCGTTTCGTACCATGCTCTAACTAAAAGCCAAACATGACTACCTAACTAATTTGACTTCCTATACAAATCCTCACCTGATCCGACAATTTTGCACGAAAAGTTTTAATTTTTTTAGAGATTTGTATAAAACTTGTCTTAGCCGGTGTTTTGAATTTAAATACGGACACAGAGCTACACTACTCAATCGTCACAAGAAGCTAGCACGATAAAACTGGCGCTTAGCGCCATCTATCGACATTTCTGTAGAGTTGTTCGAAATTCTCGAGTCAAATACAATTGGTCGACTATTACTCGTAAACTTGTAAAGCCCACTTATGTGTGATAGTTTTCCTTTAAATTTCGTTATATATAGGTACTACTGCCGTGACATTTGAATTTCTAACTACAACCGTTTAGTTGATAGAGGTTGAGGACACTTGACTCTAACGAAAATTGGTACTTTAAAGCTTGATAAGTCACGAACGGTTTACTTAATCAAAAAACAGTCTTACAAAACCCCTAATATTTTTGAAAGATCTATCCAATGATATCCCACACTATGGGAAGAACAAAAAAATAATAATATCATCCCACTTTACATGTATGGGAGGTACCTTAAATAATCAAAATATTATTTTACAACTTTTTCGGCGTCATTGACGTGTATATTCATGCCAAAGTACAACTTTCTAGTACCAATAGTTTTTGAGCTAAACCGCGGACAGACGGACATGGCGAAACTATAAGGGTTCCTTGTTGACTACGGAACCCTAAAAAGCTTATGTTTATATCATCATAAAGTCCACGGGAACGAAGCCCCACGCGACTGTTAGTGATGTTACATTAGGTGGTAGTATACAAGATATAAAAACGTTTTACCAAAAAATTAAACCGACTCCCAAAAAACACTGCAAAGTGAAAAATAACTTTAATTTCAGTAGTCGGTGTCTTTAATTTTGTAGTTTCGTTTTTGGCACCGACTTCCGAAATTAACTACTAAAAGTGCATAAAGTATGTTCAACGGCCGGTTACATAAAATCTAACTATATTAATAAAGAAATCACAGTAAAGATCCTTAGACTTGGCTTCGCTTTGCTTAGAGATTTCATTACTTTTTATAGAGAAACAAGCAGCTTAGGCGAGACTTGGCTAATTTTTTACACGTTGTTTTTGGTGGGATTATTATAAAATGTACATACTTATAGCGTTTTCGCTGGGAGTTAAGTTGACATTTTATGAAAACTTAGTCGTCTCCTTTAAATTAATATGATTTTGTTTTATTGTGTTGTTTTGTTTATTTCCATAGTATAACGTATATATTTTTATTTATTTTTAGAATTTAATTTAAGAAAAATATTGTTATTTTGATTGTAATTTTATGGGTGCCTATGCCTGAAATAAACGATATTTAATTTAATTTAATTTAAAATAACAGTTTGCTTATTTGGCATTCCTATTGGATTTCTATCTGAAGGATTGGTTGGATGTGGTAGTGGATAGAGAAAATTGGAAGGGAGAAAGGGAGGGCTATGCCCAGCAGTGGGATACTACAGGCTTATAATAATAATTATTTGGAATAGTGAGATATTTTAATATTTTAAGTAAGATCATAGTCTGTTTTTATCATTAGCACTGATTTTTACTATAAAAATCAGTGAAAATGTTTTTTTTGTGTGTGTAGCTTCTCGCAGGTCAACCTCTGAGGTTGTCGGCTGCTTAACCGGACTTGCTTGTGGTTGCCTTAATTAATAAAATAATTAAAGCCTCCAGCCAGGGAATTAAAAATGCTTTAGAAATTGATTGTTTTACCTAGAAAATATTTTCAGAATCAGAAATATTTATTTGTTTAACATAGGTGAATACATATAGGTCTTATAATAACAAAAGAGTCCACTATGTTTTGTCAATAAGACATACAAATATTACAATTAACATTTTAAGGTAGTATATCATGTCACAGTATTAAATTACATATTATAGAAGAGACAAAAAAAAAATACAAATTTAGTAGAATCACAAAAACATTATTTTTAAGAATGTCATATCATTTAATAATTAATTTTAGTCATTTTGTTTTGGTCATATTGAAACGTAATTTAAGTAATTCTGTAACGTGTAAATTTCATGAATGGCATAGTTTTAATTACATCTGGTACTTTATTGTAAATTTTGGAGCATTGCCGAAAAAACTTTTCCTCATTAATGATTTTTTACATTTAACATTACACAGTTTATTGATGTATTGATCACGTAATGGATTTTTTCTAACCGCAGATAGGCTTACAAATAAATGCGGGTTTTTTTTTCACAAAAAATGCTGTTTCCATTATGTACATTGCTGGCAGTGTCAATATTTTTAACTTTTTGAAATAGGGAATACAGCTATCTGTCGTTTTTAGGCCACACATTGACCTCACACAACGTTTCTGCATCCTAAACACACACTCCCTATTAGTTGACTGTCCCCAGAAAACAATACCGTACCGCAAAACAGAAGCTACAAGTCCATGGTATGCTGTTAATAATGTCTCAATATTAACCTTTTTTGATAGCTGAAATAGTGCGTACGCAGACTTACTTAATCGTTTACATATTATGTCAGTGTGGGTGTTCCAAGTCAATTTATTATCAATATTTATACCTAAAAATTTTGCATTAAAAACTTCTTGTATTTTACTGTCTTTATATGTAATATTAATGCTACTATTTTCACGACGTTGATGGAAATGCATGATATAGGTTTTAGTTAAATTAATTTTCAAGTTATTTTTATTAAGCCAGTTTATAATTTTTGTTAAAGATTCATTAATGTCATTTTGGTAATTATTTATGTCATTGCATTCTATTATAGCTGTGCTATCGTCAGCAAAAAGAATCATTTTAGGAATTATTTTCGGGAGATCATTGATGTATATAAAAACAAAGGGTGGTCCCAACACACTGCCTTGGGGGACGCCATATTTTATGCGTCTTTGTTTAGAAAGATATGTAGTTTCTAATTTGGTTTTGGGACATAATCTAGAGATCTCGGTACATTGAAACCTATCCGTTAAATATATTTCTATCAATTTCAGTATATTCCCTCTTATACCGTAGCAATATAATTTCTGTAGTAATATCCTAAGGTCAACATAGTCAAAAGCTTTCGTCATATCAGTAAATATAGTACAAATCGGTTTCCTTTTATCAACTGATGCCATAATGTTATTCAGTAAATCGAACAATGCCATATTAATATCTGGGGGCACGGCAGTGCCCCCGCCAAGTCGAGCAAAAAAGCGGCACGGCCGTACCATTATTTTCTCGAAGCAATTCAGGCCATTTTCGACCCCCTATAACTTCGTTGTGGATAAAACTAGAAGCCTGAATTTTCAGTAACCAAACAGGCATTGTATAAACACGGTATATTTCAAATTTCATTCAATTTGAACTAGTAGTTTAAGAATTATAACGAGTCAAATTTCTTCATTTTGTCACTCACTGACTGACCGATCATTAAAAGTCTAAGGCACTTCTAGCAGACATAGAAGCTTCAAATTTAGAATACAATTAGTGTTTAGTATATGAATCAAGGAAAAACTATAATATTTTTCAATTTCGTTCCAGTTTTCTAGATACATCAACTGCATAAATAACTTTGTAATCCCATATAAATATATAGGATTACAAAGTTACATTTGCAGTTAATTAATCAGTGTACCTGTATAATATAATGAAATAATAGATGTAGATGGGTACTTTTTTTTTCTTGGTGAAAAATATCATCGAATGACTTCTTCCGCTCGGGTGTATCAGAATTCTACTGACTAAAAACCCACCCTGTTCCTTCGGAAGCCCTAAAGTTCCGGGGCCGCGGTATCTCGATGGAAGTTTCCCGCAAACCCCGACAGGAAATGGCCCTATGAGGCTCCGTCACTGGTATTAACAGCTTTTTGAGGCGCGCGTGGAACACAACCCGCCACTGACCCGGGCCTGGGTCTTACCGGACGGTGAGCGACCCCTGCTCGCCTTCCGCAGACCCGCGCCTACGGTGGCCCGAAATCGACTCGCGATCCACGACGCCCGGGGCGTCTCCCTTGGCGGCTGGGGCGTGACGAAGAGAGTTGCCTCTCCCTCGCACGTTAGGCCTCCTCCTTCGCTAGCATGACTGCTTCGCAGCAGGAGGTGACTGCATCCCATTCCCTCTCGCTACGCACCATGGTCTAAACCAGAGCAGGGCGCGAGAAGTCGCCGCCACCGATCGCCTCTATGAGGATACGACGGTGCTCCACCCATGCAGGGCACACCTCGACCATATGCTCCACCGTGTCTTCCAGTGTAGATATGCCAATGACAATAAACAATTTAATTTATATATGTATTACTTGTGAGATATATTGTGTTCTCATGCGATGGCCGAGTCAATCTATTTATTTAAAACGGTAAAGATTTTTAATATTGATATGGTCACTATAAGATGTCGTTAGGTTAGATAATTACTTAACAACTTAAGACAGAAGGTCCCTTAAGTAGGGACTGAATAAATTAATAACTGACTTGGTATTTCATGGATCTCACAACTTTTTACGGTAGAACAACTAAGTTGCGAGACTTGGTTTTTTGACAAGTATTGTTTTTTATGGGATTTATATTTTTACGAAAACCTTTCTGTTCACGGCAAAATAAGTTATATTTTTCAAAATACGCGTATATGGAATTGTACACAACTTTTTCGATAATTTTGGAAAGGACGGAAATTTTCGCAATGGGGCGTGCAAGTGAAAGCTAATCGCAGATGGCGCCACCACCGTAAGAACCTTTGTCACTGTCAGTGTTAGTTAGATTGTGAGATATTATATAGTTATCTGTATCATCTATGGTTATCTGTGGTAATATTTTTTATTTTCATTTCATTGATTTCAATTGATTTCTGTACAATTTTCCGATTAAAGAACATAATACATGTTCTTAATTCTCAATAACTGTCTCTAATTTAGGAATTCATTACTGTTCCATAGAGAAACTGCTTTGATTTTGGTAAGTGTGCTACTAGCGCCACTTTGACAGTTGCACGCCCCATTGGTCTGTAGTTTTTCATGTCCGTTTTGTCCCCTTTTTAAATAAAGGTTTAACGATAACTTTCTTTAAGCTATTGGGAAATATACCCTCTGCTATACAGAGATTAATAATATGTGCTAACGGTTATGCTATAATATCTTTTACATACTTCAGAACTTTAGTACAAACGCCATCATAACCAACAGTATTTGTATTTTTAAGATCTGAAATAATTTTTATAATGTCACTCTTTCAATTTATCTTTCAACACTATTTCGCAATATATGGGATTTATGCAATATTTTCCTCCTTACTTGGATCATATTGCATACTGGCACAAAATAAAAAGCCACATTACAACCGATAAGCGTTTAATTTTTTAAATGTTTGCCGTGAAAAGCTTTTTGCCATTCGATAAAGGTTTCCCTAGAATGTGTACCAAATTCACGATTCCTTTGTGGAATATTTGAGGCGTAATAATTCAATATAAATTGGATGGCAGATTTCGTGCTGTATACATCAATACCACATAGTTTTCTAGATATACTTAAAAACAAATAAATTACAGAATGCAAGTGCACGTATTACTTTCGATTTTATTTTTTAGGGTGCACTTTTTTGGCTAATTTTGTTTTTTTGTATTGTATCTGTAGGTTAGTTATTTAAGATTAATTTTAACCAAATATTAGTAGTAGTGAGTAGTTTTGATGATGATATTTACACAAAGTAATGTTTATTCCTGGGTTTGAACCTTCCTACTTGAAATTCGTGTTTATTTCCACTTTAATTTTACTTAAAATGCAATTTTAAAGTCCACGTCCAAAGGAAATCACGGGAAAAACTAATTCTCATCATCAGATTAAATTAGGTATTAGAGTGTTTATAAAATATTTTTAAACGGCTTCAAAAAAGGAGTGTGTTTGGCTGTATATCTCTTTTTATAATATGTAATTTTTTATGCGTGACACAGCCGATTCCTACGCCAATTGTAGACCGATTTTCAAAATTCCTTTTTTCTATTTACTACTTTACTTTTTCTTTCCCTGATCTTGTTTTTCCCATAAAAATGTTTACTGCTGAGTCTCGTATAGATGTAAGACACTGATAACTTTTTATTTGATTAAGGATTACGGTTACATTTCCGGAATGCTAGGTAATAAACTTCGATTACGGATTTCAGCAATCGTTGAAACATTTAGGTAGAACAATGCCTTGATATGACTTTTTATTACTTAAATGAGTAATGTTTTGCATCTTGTTTCGCGATTGATGTGATATTTTCTTCCTATCTAAGCTTAGTATAAAATCCTTTTGTGAAAATATCAATATCAAAATTGTATGAAACAAACAGCAATACAAACAAACAGAATGATTCCAAACGTGCCAATTTCAAGATGTCCACTTATTTATGCTAACTAATTAAATAAAAGGTCCATTCAAATTTGTTGGTTAACTTGAAAATGTGCGTCAAAACAGGCCTCCTTAATTAAACAAAGAGGGTGGAAATTCAAATGTTGCTTAAATAAATTACATTGTGTAGTGCGGACCGGCTTGCTTTTAATATTAAAAGTAATGGACAACAGTGGAAATAGTTGGAAACTGGTCATATTTATTGTTGGGTTTTGGTCAATCCGACCTTACTTTGAATTCGATGATTTCTTCGAATTTACACTTTTTTAAAAAGCGGCTATAATATAATAACTAGCTGACCCAGCAAATGCTGTTTTGTCATATAGATTATTTCTAGTGAAAATAAATAGCTTATGCCATTTCAGACCTACTAAATATTCCAATACAAATAAATCTTAAAAATCGGTTTCAAACCGCCGTTTCGGAGAAGTTCGATAACAAACACTGTGATACAAGATTTTTATATAATAGATATATATTTTCAACAGAGTTACTAATCAGTAACTCTGTAATTTCAATTGACTGCGTAATCACGCAGTCAATTGAAATTCATTATTCATAACTTAATTAATTATTTGGCTACTAGATTAAACATTATCATCAGCTTAGCCTTATCCCAGCTAAAAACTTTTTGATCTCCCCTCGTTTATTGGGGTCGGTTTCCAATGCAATTGGATGCAGCAGAGTAATAGTGTTTAACAAGAAGTTACTGGCTATCTGCACTCCACACGATATCCCTTGATATGGACAGTACGGAAACTACCTACAAACACTCGAAACGGCACACTCACACAAACATGCGCACCGATGAGACTCCTAAGCACGGGTCGCGGTGCTCTCAGTAGTGCATGCTGCGGCAAGACGAGTCACGTTTAAATTTTATTTATTTCTGAAAATGCCAATAGCGTATTTCGTTGTGTACGGCTGTTTGAACTCGGCTTCAACAAAACCGGAGCTATCGTATTTCAAACTTCCTGCTGATTTTGAAAGGTATGAATTATTTATTTATTGTTATCGTTATACTTATAATCGTTATATTATAAGTCCGAATTATAAGTCTGCGATAACAATGAATTCGTAATTTTGTTACTAATAAATCCAGAATGCGGTGGTTATGAGGATATTTAAAGCCGATATTGCAATAGTTGTAACAAAATGTTTTTCGTGTTTAAACTATCGTCTTTTGCTGAGATTAACTGACGCCATGAGATTACCTATTTAAATTGTATTAAGCTAGGTAGTTATTTAAATTCGATGGATTGATCACTACGGAACAAAAATGTGAAAAAAATAACAATACCAAAATCATTAAAAAGTCTGCGCTCTTCCAATAATCTTCTCTTACTCTGTCCTTCTCATACTTCTGATTTTATTCATTCCTCCTTCTATATACAGTCCATTCTTCTGTGGAATGTACTACCTCTCAATATCAGGACGGCCACCAATCAATATGCATTTAAGAGAAAGTTGCGGAATTTTTTTCTTAACAAATAGTGGAAGCAGAGTTTTCATAAACCCCTTTCTATAAATTTTTATTAATATATATATATAATATATTTTTGGTATGTATTATGATAAATATGTATGTAAGTTTATTCTAGTTAGAAGTATATGTATATATACACTTGTAATAAAAATTTACTTTGCAAAATATTATCTACTTACTTTTTTTTATGCACCTGCCATGTTATCTCTTCACCACCCATGGTTGACTGGAATGACTGGTAAAGAATGCCTATGGCATTAAGTCCGCCTTTGTACATTTTGTGTTGCATAAAGTTATAATAAATAAATAAATTAAAAGTTACAGTTGCTTCTATGGAGCGTAGGTAATTATGTCCTCAACTAGGCTTAGTTTCTGTACTGTCTATATCTATACTGTGCCCCTTGGAAAAACTACGGGTAGTCGACAGATTTTCTGTCGACTACCCGTAACAAATGTGACACATGACAGCCAACGGTTTATTGAGGCACGTAAGAATTCCTATATGTCAAGTTGGTCAGCCCTCAAAGGAACGACTTCGGCAAGGGTGGCTTAACTTTGAAGTTTAACTCGTGCGGCTATTATTATTAAAACACGAGCTCCTCATACCAGTGAACTGATAAAAAAGCAATAAGTTCGCATGATACTTCCACACATTGTTCTCGAAAACACGATAAAGTGATAAGAGTAAATAAACAAATTACTATACTCAACTTCGCACAGAATTACAAACACCATCGCGCAATAGATTTTCAAACGATAGAAATTCAATTTACCGGCCATAAATTATTGTCGCGTCCTTTGGGAAGCTATTACAATGAAATATAGGAGTGCTTGGGAACTCTGCAGATTCTGACAATGATAAGACGATACTGAGATAAGAGGTACTCGATTATATGTTAGACTATCACAATGTAAGGGGTAGTAATGGATGAATGATGTTGTTAATCTGGAAGATTGGGGAATCTGTGTACTATTCGAAGGTTTTGGCATAGCTTTATACATTTTTCATTCGTACAAATATTTTTGTTTAAGCCTACGATGAATCGCTACTGTGTACGTAAATCTCTTTCTTACGCAAATTGATACAACATTTCATTTTATTGGTATGATAATAGTACTTGCTTAAGCCGATAAAATTGTTTTATTGTTATGCTTGCTCTTCCCAGCATGCGTGGCAATGCCACATACATAGTGAAATAACGTAGTTTTTTTTTTGTTATTAAACTCGCTCGCACTTCCTCAGATTACCCTGTCATAGTTTAATCATAATCTAATCAATGGTTTAAAAACGCATACTAGACAAACATACAAACATTTGTTTTTAAATATATCCATTACTAAAAAATAATAAGTAAATAAGTTTTTTTTAGTTTTTTTGTTTTTTTTTTTTTGTTTTATACATATAGCTTAACCTTTAATATATTTGTATTTTTTTTTCAATCAATCTGTATACTCGTAAAATGGTCTGCTTGTGCTTGATGTTTGAAGAACACTGACTCCTAAGATACAGGGACATACCTAGTTTAGGAGTCAGGGTCTCTACTGACACATGTTTCTTTTTTTTATCGTTCATTTTATGCTTACATTTTATTTAACCATGTGTTGCGTTAAATATGTTTTGTAGCCATTTTGTAGCAGGTTTAGAATTACAATGCATTCTAGAACTTACTGTCATTTATGGATATACATGAAAATTATATTAAACTAGCTGTCCTTACAGACCTTGTTCTGCCTTATTTCCCAAAAATAAAGTAACATTGATTTTTTATGTTAATAGCTGCTCCGACAGATTTCAATCTGTTAAAATTTATTGGCTTGTCGCAGTCAGAAACAAAATAAAATCGAAAGACTTTAGTAATATATGATTCTAATCTAAGTCCATGCAGCCTCTTTTCATACAAAATACTGCACAAACGCTTATGTTCTTATCACTTATTTTCCTTCATATTATTCACGATAACTGATTATCATTAAGTAAAATAACACAATTTTTTTACGCAATAAAAATGACTATATAACAAATTTGAGAGAACTCGTCATATTATTTTCATTAATGACATGCAACCTCTAATCAACTTGAAAGTATACCATAGAAAATCCTAACATCTTTGTTTTGCTTTGATTGACGTCAAAGGTTCGACAGCTGGGGACAGAGTGGTTTGTATGGAAAGGAAAATTGTTGTTTTTACTTATTCCTCGTATGTTTTAAGTTTTTTCTCGTCGTAGGAACCTTCCTCAAACTTCATCAAAGACAACAAAAAAGAAATCAGCCAAATCTGTTCAGCTATTCTCGAGTTTTGCGCTTAGCAACACATTTAGCGGTTCGTTTTTATTTATTTAGATTTAACTATAACACCTTTTCGATATTTGTAAAAGAAAAATAAAACAAATAGCAAGACTTGACACTGCCATAAAAAGAGATCGAAATATTTTCATCTAAATCAAAGACGACTTTCTACCGTATGAATGTGTACAGTAAACCACTTTCATACAAACAAATTCTTTCATAAAATCGATAAAACAGGAATGATAGTGATCCTTTGGCTTTGTAATAAGAAATTTATTCAATCGAGGGATTCTATGGTCTCAAGACGCTTAGAGTCCAATTATTGCTGTACATTCAACCTCACATCAGTGTATTTCCATTTTAGTTTTACAAAGCCATTATGTCGTAGTCGTAAGGGTGTTTTATGTATACAGTATCCTCGCGAAAGCTTTGAGCTTTCGCGGTCAATAATCCTACTTTATGGTATTTTTGCGAGAAAATGTCGTTAATTATGTGCTTTTATATGTAATTACAGGCTTAAGATTGTCAAGATGGTGTAAGAGATGATATCTATGTCTTTTATGCAGTGATAAGGATTTTTATTTTACTTACATACAATTTCGTTAAAATTAAAATATCTTAACGGTTTCTCTGTTTTTGTGAATAGCTTAATTGTTATTTAAAATATTTCTGCATTATATCCGTATTAGTCCATACAAATTTTTAAAAATAATTAAAACTGCGTTCTGTATTTATTTGTTCTTTCACGTCTAAACAGAACAACAGATCAATTTGATTTTTAGTATGGAGGTAGTTGATGATATGCCCGTTACTTTACTGAAACTAAACTATTCCAGCGAGCGTAGCTGTGTGGGCAAAAGCTAGTTAAAACGAATAAGAATGTAACATAGTTTAAATAAAAAGATTCCTTTAGGGGTATACAACGTGTAACGGAAACCCCATATCTATCCAAAAGGACTGAAGACAACATCTGATATTTATTTATTTATTCATTTGGGAAAACGAACAGTTACACAAATGTGAATAAAATTATGAATGATTACAAAAGTATTGGTATATGTGTAGCTCACGACATTATCCACTCTCTGCAAGTGGAGTGGAGTCTCTATGCAAAGTTTCAGCTCAAAATAAGTAACTCACAGAATTGACCCCAAATTATTGGTTTCATATGTTTCTTGAATACCAGCAATAAAAACCGTGTCACAGCACTATGCGGGTCATCACTTTCCACGTCACTTGCCAATAAAACGACAATTCTCTTCCTTCTTCTTAATTTGAAAAATTCGGCCTCTGGTATCAATGTATTGAAATTTCTAATATGCTCCACACATGTAGACATAGGATTAGAAAACCCTTGCTATATCGTTTGTTATCATCCAAAGAAGCCGTGCACTCGGTATGTATATACCCTTTAAATTACACGTTGTATATTCAATTTTATTCCTAATTTATATAGGTAGTAGATTTAATTTCAATATGTTTTTCTTGTATTATAAACTCTTAAGATCTTAACGTATCGAGGCATACACGAATATACCTATATACATATCCGCATACTCCGTATGGACCTATGTGCGAAATGACCTTGGCTGGCGTTGATTAATCTTAAAGGTGAACCCTAGCGGCCGATTATTCATCCACGAGATATCTCAAAGAAACAAACATAGTGTTTTATTATAATACATAGGTTAAGTGATATAAAATCGTTATCTAAAACTTCTTCATTTTATTACCAGAACTTTCAAAAAATAATGATAATACAAAACTAAAACTAATGAAAACAAAACTTACTTATTATAATTAAATATTCGACTGATCGTAGCGGCTATGGTCACATAGATAGATAGTGCTCTTCTTAGCAAATGTATAAGGTGTTTTTTTTTATTTTCTATTAGTCTTAATCTTCAAATAATATTCCTCCTATTCCTGTTATTTTCCCCGGGATATCTCCAGAATAGAGAAACGCGAAGCCCCCGGATCTCCTATTAATAATTAATCTTTAATAAGCCGATTTTCATTCTGTAATCTCCGAATCCGAACAATTGTACTTGCTAAACTAACTGGGGCAGTAATTAACAATAATTTATAAGGGTTAGTTGAACTTATTTTAAGGTCTGATCTTTGAACTTTAGCGCTGAAATGTGTGAGACCTTTGGATTTAGGGGGTTTGAAATAAATTCTGCACTGATTAATTGCAGGTTTGATGGTAGGTACCAGGATATCATAGGTTGGTGGATTCTTTTGCTTCCAATTTTTTGGGGTTTTTAATGAATCTTTGTGTCCTTTTTTCCTAAAAGACCATCTACAGGGTTCTCACATAATTCGACCAGTATGGATTATAAAGACTTAAAAAGAGATTTCGACCTCTGAGTATGTTCTGGCGTTTCTTTTCAGAGTAGTCAGTACATACAACACACCAACCTGATTGAGTTGAAATTTACGAAAATATAAGTATTGAATAACTTATTAGTAAAAAAATATCACTTGAGCATAAAATTAAAACGAATCTATAAATTGGTATTGATTAAGTTGCATAATTCAATTAGCATTTTCAGCAATAAACGGCATCTGTCTAAAACTGCGGAAATCCCAGAAATTTCAATTTGGAGGAAAACCTTTTATTACCTACCGCAAAAAGACTTCCACATTTTTCTTATTCATTTATTAAATCTGAAAATGTTAGATTTCATTATTGCAATACTTTCTTTCATGACGAAAAAAGTTTTATTGGTGACGGCAAAGAAGACTTACGATAATGCACTTTCTTGATTTGTCTTTTGAAAAACTTTGATTGAAATATAACTTCCGAGGTCACGGTTGTTAAGAAGAATTGGGAAGTTTTTCAAAGATAAACTTAATTTATACAGTGGAATAGAATCCATTTTGCAATGTAACTACACTTTTTAACATACATACACCCACACACAAATCTGAATGAACTGTTTTATAATTATAATACCTAAGAGCAAATGTGTTGAAAGAGGCTGGACCCCACAACACAGGGTATCCTAGTGTTGGGTCCTGCTCAAGGATATTATAAAAATTTAATTTTTTTGAAGCAAAATAAATAAATAAAAGGTTAGGTAAAATATTAATAGTAAGTCGTAAATGTTTCCAAATCAGGAAACGTTAATTGATGTAGAATAATGTACCCTTCATTCAAGAAAACTATTTTTTTCCAGACCAATTTAGGGCTTAAAGCCGAAGGAAAGACTTCGTAGACCGACTTTCAAATAGAATCTGGTTTTAGTTCGTCTCGTAAAAATAAATCAAACGACTTTAAAATCAGGATTCCACGTAATCTCTCTTTCTATTACCCCGAAGAGTTCCCAGTCTATTCGAAAATAAACCTTGAAGTTATGGCGCTTAGAATCAAAACGGCTCTACATGACACCGATTCAATTTAACTCGCGAGAAATGCTTAATCGCAAACAATTCCCTATTTTATGGACGATAAAGTTCAACTTTGAATATTTTTGTTAAAAATGTATAATTATTTAAAATGTATATTTCTCTAAAATCAACTTATATTTTACACAGTCAATTAACAAAATATTGTTTGCATTGAAAACTCATAAAAAATATACTGATATATAATTCAGATATTAGACATATAAAGATGAAAATCTGTCCCGTAGGTGAATGACTTGGAGTCCTGAAATACAGGATTTCTCTATTTTAGGCTTATTTAATAATAATAACAAGATTGAATTTTGTTATTAGCGAATATTGTAACACTGTAATTAGTACCAAAGTTATCGTAACATCTTGTTAAAATCTTTTCATACATTCATATCAACATTTGATTAGACTTTTCTCAACTTAAGAAAAAAAGAAAAAAAGAACTATGCTTAGGTCGGCTTTCAGCTTAACCACGTACAGCTAAGTATTATAGTGTTTTACAAGGAGCAACTGCCTATCTGTAATCCAGTAACTGGGTTACACGATACAAGACCAGTGACAGATTTTCTGGGTTCTGACTACCCGTGACGGCAGTCAAATACATCCAAATGACTGCCAGGACCAACGAAATTTACGCGCTTTCCAAATCACGGAGTAATCTCGATATGGATAGATAGTCATCTATCTAGAAACCGACCTCGGAAAGCATTTAAATGAAAATTTGTATTGAAAACCTTTTCATACTATACAATTGTCGTGAAAAAAAAAACGTATCATTTAAAGCTTAATATGCTCACCACCATAAAATACAAATTCTTGTAGCATTCAAGTATCGCTAAGAAAATTACATCTGAAAAGAAAACTGCCTCAGTATTTCTTATTCTATTTAAACATTATGTACATTCCTTTTCAAATTGCGATAATACTATACATTACTGTGACTTTGTACGATATAAATTCAAAAGAAGAAATATGTACAGAGGATCCCAAACTCATGTATGGTACTTAGCAACATTCTTTTCCGCCGAAAAAAACATTAGGTGAAAAAAGGAGAATATAAAAAGTATTTATTTGTGTGGGATACAGGTTGTTACTTTGTTATAACGGCTTGGTTCGGTCGTTAGTCAGATCCCACCGCGCGATATGTTTAACGTAAATAAAATTACTTAAATAAAGCAGAACTGGGTTTAGTGCTGTTTTCAAACAAAAGGTAGAGGAAATGGTTAGAAATGCTAATGAATTTAATGGTTTGCATGCAATGACTGTAGTGCAGAAAAACATTGTTTTATTACCTTTTTAAAATTGAATTGAAAAATATTTATTTTGAGATATACACACACAACATCATACAATAGAAAATTACAAACATAAAAGAACTACGCTTAAAATTTCACTGAGCATGTCCCCACTAAAAGGGTTACCAACTCAAAATTTGCTGGGTGAAAGACACCTAGCGCTGGTTTTCAGTTGACACCCAGCATTAACGTACGGATGACATATGTGAAAAGAAAATTAGACAGACAGATAATTCAACAATGTGTTAGCAGTAATGTGTTGAACAACAATGTGTGGTCACGTATAATTAAGCACATTTGACAGCTGGCAACACTTGCACTATTTACAATGCGTTCGTATTTTAAATTTCCCATTATTTAAAATGTCTATCTAAATATTGTAAAACAGTGATTTATAACTATAATATAAATGTAATAACTAATTGACTTTATTGGTGACAATGAGTGAAAAGTGATAAATATCTAATAATAGAATTTTATGAAGTGAATAGTTAATGTGTATGCGCTGGTAATAATCTATCAGTATAACAATCAGATAAAAACATTGTGACAAAAACAGACATTGTGCATCACGTGACAATGTATGCTGTACAAAGTTAGTATTTGAAGATTGCGTTACTCGTGGATTGGTTGGAACTAAATACTACTAGTACATATTAGATCCGCAGATCTAAGGAGAATATTCTATTCTCCCTTCAGACTAATAGTTAACTTAAGGAGCTCGTGGCTATAAAATAACAGGCAGGCAAGGCTAGCCGGGGTCACTCAGTAGATGGGTAACTATCTTAACATGTGAAGATTCCTCTGTACCTCGTATAGTTAAGCGGTATTTGTTTATTGATGAAAAGTGATAAAGAAGGAGCACACTTACCTAAAAGTAACCGATTCACTCTTGACTTAAAGACCCCTAGGTTGTAGTTATCGAAAAACACAGAATCCGGCAGGGCATTCCACTCCTTAGCCGTATGCACAATGAAGGTATTCCCGAAACATTTTGTGCGTACGGGTGAGATGTCCACCATGTAACGATGGCGCATCGCCGTTTGTCTTGTAGTTTGATAATGAAACGGGCTTGGCGGAATTATAATAATTATAACCTGGGAGTCTTTAAGTCAAGAGTGAATAGGTTACTTCTAGGCAAGCGTACTTCATCTTCGACCACATCATCGCTTAAGATCATGTGAGATTGTGGCCAAACGCAAGCCTATCAACATTTAAAAAAAAAATTGGATTGTGTAATTCCATCGCACACTCCCCGAAATATTACCCATAAAAAACCGATAGACTTGCAACTCGTCGTCGGTGTTCAAGGCTCTGGAGCTTTGACTCGACCAGTGCATCGTAGCCAATGAGCCTCTTGGCTCGTTTCTCGATAGACTCCAGCGCGTCCAGTTGGTATTTGGCAGATCCATCCCAAAGATGAGAGCAGTATAATACACGACTGAACCTGGGCTTGATCCAGATTGAGTGTGTACCGTACCGTAAGTACCGTGTCACCTTTGCTAGGATTCCCTACTTTTTTGATGCTTTGAGCCTTAGCCTCGTTAAACAAACCAAAATTGAGGGTGTAAGTTAGTTTTACCCCCAGAAGCTCAATACGATTTGTTATTCTAGCTGTCATTTGTACATCTTTGACACTCGTTACGGATAATTAGAAGTAAAAAATCTGACACTAATCATGCCAAAGGTTATCGTGTTTCCCAGCTATCGAGTTGTGAAGGTCTTATAGGTAGTAGTATTTTACATTTTGCATGTGCCACTAAATAAATAATAATAAAATAATTTTGTCCTGTATTTAAATCTTATTTTTGTATAGGTGTATTTAAATTTTGGTGTACAATAAAGTATATTCTATTCTATTTTTTTATTATTTTGAGTCTCATATAGCTTCTTGTTTATAATGTTACGGTTCTAGATGATGCAAATTTCCTTACATTTAATTTTGTTACATTCAAACCTCGTGAAATACTAGTACCCACTATCTTTCCTACCACATCATCTTTGAAGCAATCTATCCTATGGTATTTGGCGTGATTATTGTATTAGCCTTCACACTATCTACCAATCTCCCACAAAGCACTTCTGGCCACAAAAAACGGGCCCAACAAAATTCACCCCAATTTTCCTCATCCACGCCAAAACAAAACACTATCCGAGCTCTTTTATCTAAGTTCCACTGGATTGATTTATAGAGGTAGGTTTTATTGTGGCTTATCCTTCTTTATCCCGTAATTAAGTCCGACTTTGACCGTAATCTGGGTACTATGGAGTCAACCTGTCTCTTAGTTAGAATTCCAATGACAATGTAAACGAAAAACAAAGAATTAACCTTGGACGGTTTGATGAGTTTTTAGGAAAACTATTATGCATGAAGGATCAAAATTAATAAAAAATTTAAAAAAGACCATAAAGAAGCAAAATTGTTCTTTGAAAAAAAAAATACCAAAAAATATAGCTGAGCTGATGTATAAACACTTTCAACTTTTATATGTACTACCCATATTTGCAAAATAAAATTCTATTCTATTCTATCTCTCTCGTATATTATTTAAATTAAAATCGCTGAAATGTGTCACGTATATGTGTGCATAGAAAATAAAGAATTTCGGCGATAACATTTTTCTTATGATTTTAATTTGCAAAAGCATTTGACTAAGAATGTGATTAGTCATTAATAAACTAGTTTCTGCCCGACGCTTCACTCGCGTGAAAAAATTTGTTCAGCCTATGTCACTTTCCAGCTTTTTATTTATTATCTCACCAAAAATCAAATCGACTCACTTCTCCATTTTAACGAGAAAGAAAGACCACCAACAAATAATAGTACGGATTTTTTCATTGATTTAATTCGTACAGTACTGAGTACCAAGTGGCTTGTGGTAAGGACTTTAAATGTAAAAAAAAATATATATAAATATTTTTAAATCATAGACTTTCCATGTAAAGTACTAGTACTTAGCTACATGTAGTAAGACTGGAAGCCGACTCCAGAATAGTTGCCGAAAGGCTTTTTTTTTTCGGTTGGAAAAATCATCGAATCACTTCTCCTGCTCTGGGTGGAATGGAAGGGAGTATCAGGCTAAGCAGACGATGAGATATTACTTAATAACCGACGTAGAAACCTTAAAAAGCAACTTATATAATCATTTTATTAAATCTCATCATGGATGGTAACAACAATCCAAAATTAAAACAACAACAACGAAACAACAAACAAACAATCTAACTGTTACATTAAAATCATAAACTGGAACAACTACAAAATATAAAGTAGGTACTTTCTTCAAAATTTCCTTCAATATAACTTTCGGTATTATCTTAATTTAAAGTTCGTTCGTTTTAATGGTTTTCAATTCGGAATACCTGTTAATTAACGGGAAGAAAACTCTTTGTTTTCAAACAGAATATTAACAATTAAATAATAATTTGAAAGGGATGGTAAATACTGCTAATAAATAAGTTTCTTTGTAATAAATTGGTTGAAGTAAAGTAATTGTTAGTGCCTCTGTTACACTAGAATTTGATATTTTGATAAGTCTTTTACGCGCCATAATATGAAAAAAAAGCTCACCGCTTGAGGAGCTCACGGATAAATTATGACAGTCTCACGGGTTGATTTTCAAGCTTACGAAACGCAAAAAAAAGCTTTTATTCTCTCATCTAGAACATTGAATTCATAACCTTATTGAGGCTGCCTCAGTAAGTTACAGAAGTTGCGGGAATATTCTCCTGTCCTGAAATGCAAGGGCAACTTAAGCAGAAGGGTGGGTTATTAGTCAGTAAAAGTCTGACACTCCCGCTCCAGCTCCGCTCCGCTCAACGGGAGGGGTCATTTGATGATTTTCCCACCCAGAAAAAATTAAGTTACAGAAGTAATTATGTTGGGACTGAATTAAGAAATGTTTTTTTTTTATAGTTGATAGGCTTGCGTTTGACCATAAGTTCACCTAATGTTAAGCGATGATGTGGTCGAAGATGAAGCACGCTTGCCTAGAAGTAATCTATTCACTCTTGACTTAAAGACTCCCAGGTTATAACTATCAGGAAACACAGACTCCGGCAGGGAATTCCACTCCTTAGCCGTACGCACAATGAAAACGTTTCGTGCGTATGGGTGGGATATCCACCATGTAACGATGGCGCATCGCCGTTTGTCTTGTAGTCCGATGATGGAACGGGATTGGCGGAATAAAACTGTGCAATTCTATCGCACTCTCCCCGAAATGTAACCGATAGAAAACTGACAGGCTTGCAACACGTCGCTGATGTTCTAGGCTCTGGAGCCTTGTCTCGACCAGTTTAACACTATAACCGCAAAAACATGTAAATAAAACCAACTCAACTGCTGCGTTCTAGCTTTTAACGTTACCTAATCACATGTAAACTTTGCAGCCCTTCGTTCCATGTTAACACAAACACACAGTTTCACTTCGAAATTCAAAGCAAAACGTTCTCGAATCGCACTGCATCGCGTCCCAAAGGACACATGTAAGCAAAACTACAATAACGATATTTCCTAGATCCAGCACTACCTGTATGTGGAAACAGGTTGTGCTGTACTTAAACTGTATGCGACTTCTGCATACGACTTCATTCTGTATTGAATCTGCTAAAAGCTCTGCTCATGAGGGAACTGAAGCGTGAAAGGCGAGTGTATCCTACGTAACGATGTCAATGTGGGGCTTGCTGGGGAAAAAAAGGGTTTCTTGCTTTTGGTATAGATTTCTGATGATAAAGGTATGTTGGAGATTCGAAGCATTTGTAGTGATTTAGAAAAAAATAAATCCATTTTGTGGCTCGTTTATAGACTAATATTTTTCTTATGTAATCCAGTAACTGGGTTACACGATACAAGACCAGTGACAGATTTTCTGGGTTCTAACTACCCGTGACGGCAGTCAAATACATCCAAATGACTGCCAGGACCAACGAAATTTACGCGCTTTCCAAATCACGGAGTAATCTCGATATGGTTAGATAGATCTATCTACAAACCGACCTCTGAAAGCATTTAAATGAAAATTTGTATTGAAAACCTTTTCATACTATACAATTGTCGTGAAAAAAAAGTATCATTTAAAGCTTAATATGCTCACCACAATAAAATACAAATTCTTGTAGCTTTCAAGTACTGCTAAGAAAATCACATCTGAAAAAGAAAACGGTCTCAGTATTTCTTATTCTATTTAAACATTATGTACATTCCTTTTCAAATTGCGATAATACTATACATTACTGTGACTTTGTACGATATAAATTCAAAATGAAGAAATATGTACAGAGGATCCCAAACTCATGTATGGTACTTAGCAACATTCTTTTCCGTCGAAAAAAACATTAGGTGAAAAAAGGAGAATATAAAAAGTATTTATTTGTGTGGGATACAGGGTGTTACTTTGTTATAACGGCTTGGTTCGGTCGTTAGTAAGATCCCACCGCGCGATATGTTTAACGTAAATAAAATTACTTAAATAAAGCAGAACTGGGTTTAGTGCTGTTTTCAAACAATAGAGGGAAGGTAAAGTTAATGGTTAGAGACGGTTTGCATGCAGTGACTGTAGTGCTGAAAAACATTGCTTTATTACCTTTTTAAAATTGAATTGAAAAATATTTATTTTGAGATATACACACACAACATCATACAATAGAAAATTACAAACATAAAAGAACTACGCTTAAAATTTCACTGAGCATGTCCCCACTGAAAGGGTTACCAACTCAGCATTTGCTGGGTGAAAGACACTTAGCGCTGGTTCTCAGTTGGCACCCAGCATTAGTGTTGCCCAAACGAGAGTCTCGCAAGAGTCTTGCAATTAGCGATTATCCTTTAGCGTTTGGGCAACACTGCCCAGCATTAACGTACGGATGACATATCTGAAAAGAAAATTAGACAGACAGATAATTCAACAATGTGTTAGGAGCAATGTGTTGAACAACAATGTGTGGTCACGTATAATTAAGCACATTTGACAGCTGGCAACACTTGCACTATTTACAATGCGTTCGTATTTTAAGTTTTCAATTATTTAAAATATCTATCTAAATATTGTAAAACACTAATTGACTTTATTGGTGACAATGAGTGAAAATTGATAAATATCTAATAATAGAATTTTATGAACTGAATAGTTAATGTGTATGCGCTGGTAATAATCTATCAGTATAACAATCAGATAAAAACATTGTGACATAAACAGACATTGTGCATCACGTGACAATGTATGCTGTACAAAGTTAGTATTTGAAGATTGCGTTACTCGTGGATTGGTTGGAACTAAATACTACTAGTACATATTAGATCCGCAGATCGAAGGAGAATATTCTATTCTCCCTTCAGACTAATAGTTAACTTAAGGAGCTCGTGGCTATAAAATAACAGGCAGGCAAGGCTAGCCGGGGTCACTCAGTAGATGGGTAACTATCTTAACATGTGAAGATTCCTCTGTACCTCGTATAGTTAAGCGGTATTTGTTTATTGATGAAAAGTGATAAAGAAGGAGCACACTTACCTAAAAGTAACCGATTCACTCTTGACTTAAAGACCCCTAGGTTGTAGCTATCGGAAAACACAGAATCCGGCAGGGCATTCCACTCCTTAGTCGTACGCACAATGAAAGTATTCCCGAAACATTTTGTGCGTACGGGTGAGATGTCCACCATGTAACGATGGTGCATCGCCGTTTGTCTTGTAGTGCGATGATGGGACGGGCTTGGCGGAATTAGATTGTGTAATAGAAAATATATCGTTTTAAAACGGAATTAAATACTAAAAAGCTGAAAATAAAAAAATTATTAAAAATAGGTTCGCGTTTGACCGCCATCTCACCTGATGGTAAGTGATGATGCGGTCGGAGAAGGAGCACGCTTACCTAAAAGTAACTTATTCACTCTTAACTTAAAGACTCCTAGGTTATAGCTATCGGGAAACACAGACTCCAGCAAGGAATTCCACTCCTTAGTCGTACGCACAATGAAAGTATTCCCGAAACATTTTGTGCGTACGGGTGAGATGTCCACCATGTAACGATGGTGCATCGCCGTTTGTCTTGTAGTGCGATGATGAAACGGGCTTGAAGGAAGTAGATTGTGTAATTCCATCGCACACTCCCCGAAATGTAACCGATAGAAAACTGAAAGGCTTGCAACACACCGCCGATATTCAAGGCTCTGGAGTTTTGCCTCGACCAGTTTCTCGTTGCCAATGAGCCTCTTGGCCCGTTTCTCGATAGACTCCAGCGCGTCCAGTTGGTATTTGGCAGATCCATCACAAAGATGAGAGCAGTATAATACACGACCGAACCTGGGCTTGATGCAGATTGAGTGTGTACCGTACCATAATTACCGCCTCACCTTTGCTAGGATTCCCAAATTTTTTGATGCTTTGAGCCTTAGCCTCGATAAACGGACCAAAATTGAGGGTGTAAGTTAGTTTTACCCCCAGAAGCTCAATACGATTGGTTATTCTAGCTGTCATTTGTACATCTTTGACACTCGTTACGGATAATCAGAAGTCAAAAATCTGACACTAATCATGCCAAGGGTTTCTGGTTTCCTAGTTACCGGGTTGTGAAAGTCTTATAGGTAATAGTATTTTACATTTTGCATGTGCCACTAAATAAATAATAATAAAATAATTTTGTCCTGTATTTAAATCTTATTTTTGTATTTAAATTTTGGTGTATAATAAAGTATATTCTATTCTATTTTTTTTTTTAGTCTCACATAGCTTATTGTTTATAACGTTACGGTTCTAGATGATGCAAATTTCCTTACATTTAATTTTGTTACATTCAGACCTCGTGAAATACTAGTACTCAATATCTTTCCAACCACATCATCTTTGAAGCAATCTATCCTATGGTATTTGGCGTGATTATTGTATTAGCCTTCACACTATCTACCAATCTCCCACAAAGCACTTCTGGCCACAAAAAACGGGCCCAACAAAATTCACCCCAATTTTCCTCATCCACGCCAAAACAAAACACTATCCGAGCTCTTTTATCTAAGTTCCACTGGATTGATTTATAGAGGTAGGTTTTATTGTGGCTTATCCTTCTTTATCCCGTAATTAAGTCCGACTTTGACCGTAATCTGGGTACTATGGAGTCAACCTGTCTCTTAGTTAGAATTCCAATGACAATGTAAACGAAAAACAAAGAATTAACCTTGGACGGTTTGATTAGTTTTTAGGAAAACTATTATGCATGAAGGATCAAAATTAATAAAAAATTTAAAAAAGACCATAAAGAAGCAAAATTGTTCTTTGAAAAAAAAAATACCAAAAAATATAGCTGAGCTGATGTATAAACACTTTCAACTTTTATATGTACTACCCATATTTGCAAAATAAAATTCTATTCTATTTTATCTCTCTCGTATATTACGTAAATTAAAATCACTGAAATGTGTCACGTATATGTGTGCATAGAAAATAAAGAATTTCGGCGATAACATTTTTCTTATGATTTTAATTTGCAAAAGCATTTGACTAAGAATGTGATTAGTCATTAATAAACTAGTTTCTGCCCGACGCTTCACTCGCGTTAAAAAATTTGTTCAGCCTATGTCACTTTCCAGCTTTTTATTTATTATCTCACCAAAAATCAAATCGACTGGCTTCTCCATTTTAACGAGAAAGAAAGACCACCAACAAATAATTGTACGGATTTTTTTATTGTATTAATTCGTACAGTACTGAGTAACATGTGGCTTGTGGTAAGGACTTTAAATGTAAAAAACATATAAATATTTTTAGATCATAGACTTTCCATGTAAAATACTAGTACTTAGCTACATCTAGTAGGACTGGAAGCCGACTCCAGAATAGTTGCCGAAAGGCTTTTTTTTCGGTTGGAAAAATCATCGAATCACTTCTCCTGCTCTGGGTGGAATGGAAGGGAGTATCAGGCTAAGCACATAATGAGGTATTAATTAATAACCGACGTAGAAACCTTAATAAAATAATATATTTATTTGAAAAATATAATATATTAATTAATTAATAAATATAATATATTTATTTGAAAAAAAAAAAAAAAACAAAAAACCTTACAAATTTACTGTAAATATACTGTATCTCAAAAAGTGCTGACTCGATCTCGTTCAAACCAATTTTGGTTGAAAGTTTACATTAAGATCTACAACATATGGTTTTTTTAGATTTTTCACTTCATTATTATAGAAGTTGGGGGGGACACACATTTTACCACTTTGGAAGGATATATCTTTTAAACAATCGTTTCTCATCATCAATCGGTATATATGTAGGTATTAATTTCGTGAGATCATCCATTTCATTTCATCAGATGATTCCTTAAACATGAAGAAATGAATTTGGAATTAATTTAGTTTGTGAAAGGATATGCCATTTTCTGAGTTACTAAATTAGGGTTTCTGACTTATGGTTGTATGAATATTCTAAAGAGATAAAGCGGCCTCAGAAAGTTTAACTAAAGGAATAGTCTGGGTTTTAAGTCAGTCGAAATTCGACACTCTCTTCCGCTCCATCCAGAGCAAGATTCATGAAAAATCCGTAATGATTAACTTTAGTACATTCATTTTTTATACATAATTTTCGAAGTGCATGCTTTATTTAGGGAGTATCAGAAATACACAGTAAATAAGTCCTAACATTGCAAAATAAAGTACTCTTTTTAAAAACGACCACAAAAAAACAGCCGCAATGATTTAAATAAAGTATTTACCTTGAAGGTGGCATTTTTTATACTTAATTACTGATTGTAAAAACGTTTTTCTTTTTTATGCCAACGCCCTTAAATATTACCACAAACTTCTTAAAAAATTTTTGACTCAGCAGTGTGACAATAACATCATAACATATGGGCTGGGCTAAGCGAAAAATCGCAAGATACAAGCATAACTATAAGATTAAGATCCCAATCCTTCACAAGTATAATGAACTAATTTTAGTGAACTAGATTAATCGCGGACTCGTGAAAAAAATTAGCCAAGTGCGAGTCGGACTCCCCCATGAAGGGTTCCGTAGTAACTATAATAAATATAATATACTTAATATATTTATTTGAAAAAAAAAACAAAAAACCTTACAAATTTCTTAAAACTAGCTTATTTACAATTTTTACAACTACGTCAAATAACTTTGTTTTTCATAGTATTTGTATGAATTACAAAGTTATATTTGCGGTTTTAGAAAATATACTGTATCTCAAAAACTACTGACTCGATCTCGTTCAAACTAATTTTGGTTGAAAGTTTGCATTTAGTTCTATAACATATGGTTTTTTTTAGATTTTTCACTTCATTATTTTAGAAGTTAGAGGGGGAGGACACACATTTTACCACTTTGGAAGCGTATATCTTTGAAACATTTAACTTTATGAAAAAGTCATTTTAGAAACCTTAATGTCATTTTTAAAGACCTGTCTATAGATACCACACACGTATAGGTTTCATGAAAGAAAATATTTTCAGTTTCAGTTCCATGTATGGAGAGCCCCCTTCATTTTAAATATTTTTTAAATTTTCTCTTAAAATCGGAAAGCGGTTTACAGATTACATCTACCTACCAAGTTTTACATGTATAGTCCTAATAGTTTCGGAATAAAATTGTTGTGACATACGGACGGACGGACAGACAGACCGACGGACAGACATGTTTTTAGCCATTCGGCTACGGAACCCTAAAAAGCATCTTATATAATCATTTTATTAAATCTCATCATGGATGGTAACAACAATCCAAAATTAAAACAACAACAACGAAACAACAAACAAACAATCTAACTGTTACATTAAAATCATAAACTGGAACAACTACAAAATATAAAGTAGGTACTTTCTTCAAAATTTCCTTCAACATAACTTTCGGTATTATCTTAATTTAAAGTTCGTTCGTTTTAATGGTTTTCAATTCGGAATACCTGTTAATTAACGGGAAGAAAACTCTTTGTTTTCAAACAGAATATTAACAATTAAATAATAATTTGAAAGGGATGGTAAATACTGCTAATAAATAAGTTTCTTTGTAATAAATTGGTTGAAGTAAAGTAATTGTTAGTGCCTCTGTTACACTAGAATTTGATATTTTGATAAGTCTTTTATAGTAGCGTCATAATATGGAAAAAATCTCACCGCTTGAGGAATTCACGAATAAATGATAACAACTTCACGGGTTGATTTTCAAGCTTACGAAACGCAAAATAATGCTTTTGTTCTCATCTAGAACATTGCCTCAGTAAGTTACAGAAGTTGCGCGAATATTGTAACGAGATACGCCCTGGAACGCAAGGGCAAATTAAGAAGAAGGGTGGGTTATTAGTCAGTAAAAGTCTGACACTCCCGCTCCAGCTCCGCTCCGCTCAACGGGAGGGGTCATTTGATGATTTTCCCACCCAGAAAAAATTAAGTTACAGAAGTAAGTTGGGACTGAATTAAGAATTTTTTTTTTTTGGTGGATAGGCTTGCGTTTGACCATAATCTCACCTAATGTTAAGCGATGATGTGGTCGAAGATGAAGCACGCTTGCCTAGAAGTAACCTATTCACTCTTGACTTAAAGACTCCCAGGTTATAACTATCAGGAAACACAGACTCCGGCAGGGAATTCCACTCCTTAGCCGTACGCACAATGTAACGATGGCGCATCGCCGTTTGTCTTGTAGTCCGATGATAGAACGGGATTGGCGGAATAAGACTGTGCAATTCTATCGCACTCTCCCCGAAATGTAACCGATAGAAAACTGACAGGCTTGCAACACGTCGCCGATGTTCTAGGCTCTGGAGCCTTGTCTCGACCAGTTTAACACTATAACCGCAAAAACATGTAAATAAAACCAACTCAACTGCTGCATTCTAGCTTTTAACGTTACCTAATCACATGTAAACTTTGCAGCCCTTCGTTCCATGTTAACACAAACACACAGTTTCACTTCGAAATTCAAAGCAAAACGTTCTCGAATCGCACTGCATCGCGTCCCAAAGGACACATGTAAGCAAAACTACAATAACGATATTTCCTAGATCCAGCACTACCTGTATGTGGAAACAGGTAGTGCTGTACTTAAACTGTATGCGACTTCTGCATACGACTTCATTCTGTATTGAATCTGCTAAAAGCTCTGCTCATGAGGGAACTGAAGCGTGAAAGGCGAGTGTATCCTACGTAACGATGTCAATGTGGAGCTTGCTGGGGAAAAAAAAGGGTTTCTTGCTTTTGGTATAGATTTCAGATGATAAAGGTATGTTGGAGATTCGAAGCATTTGTAGTGATTTAGAAAAAAATAAATCCATTTTGTGGCTCGTTTATAGACTAATATTTTTCTTATGCATCTTCTTTAAGACGATTTTCGGTAAAAAAAAAACACATTTACATTGTGAACTTATGTAAATGATTTAGCGTCATATCTGAAAAATCTCAATATCTCAAAATCTTAACGATGCGGACTCTTTCACAAACTGACCGTTTTAATTTTGTTATCTTTTAATTCATCATCATCTCTTATATATTATGTATCATTTTGTGTAAAGTTCGCATTCACGTGGCAATTACTACTGTTGCGCAATTTGTGTGTCACGTGTAAAACTTACGTTCGGGGTCACCACTTTTGGGATTCTTTATTATCCAGTCCTTTGACCTGGATATTCCCTATATGAGTCCTGCTTCGTCTGGTAGGTGACTCGGGTTGATTGAAAGTCGGTGTTATATAGACTGAATATATTTCACGCGTAACCTTTAGAGAACCGTTCGTACCGACCAGTGTGAAGTACGGGTCGTCCTATTCATACATCGCGCACGCATACATTTTGCTGCCCTTGCATTCTGCCATACATACTTACATGTGTCCCTACAGTTTCAATAAGATAAGATAAGATTTCTTTATTTGCTCCAAACATTTGTGTACACATACAGAATAGAAACGCATGTGAGATAACATAAAAATGAAAATTAAGTTCAGACATGTTTGCCTATACGATGGCGTGCAAATGTTTTAAATAATCAATTTGACTATTGTAATTTAAGCTCAATATAAATTTATAGAGATTGGCAATAATTAAAAAATAAATTTCTAAACTATACATCACAAAAATTAAATATTAAATGTCAAAATATACAACAACAAAAAAAAACAAAAGTCAAAAAAATATCATTAGTCAAAAGTAAAAAATAAAAGAAAGTCAAATTGTACATGTCAAAACTATACATAAAAATTTAAATATTAGAAGTATTCATGCCAATATTAATAAAATACAATCTTAATTCAATCTATCTATGTCACAGTAAATTGTTCTGCAAGGTATTCATAAAATGTCGTTAAAATACCAAATTTTAACGACATTTCGGACAGATTACACCAAATTAACATGCATTCGGCTATCACATTAATTCGTTACTGTTGCTTTGGACCTAAATTAACTTACTTTCTTCGTGCTTCGCATCTTTGGCATCATCCTCACCTTTTGGAAAAAATGGACCAAATTATCCGGCATACTCTGACAGCTATTTTAAATGTGGCTATGGACGACCGAACTTGGGCACAAGCTACTCTTCCCATTCGTATGGGAGGTCTCGGCGTCCGCAAAATTTCTAGCATTAGTCTCCCGGCTTTTATATCTTCGGTCCACGGTACTGAGAAATTAATCAGGAATATTCTAGCTCCGTCACTGGTTGATTTCAATGTGCCGTGCTTCACCGAGGCTATGGACACCTGGAGAATCGCTTGCCCGAATCTAAATCCACCCGACAACCCATCATCTCAGAGGCGGTGGGATGAGCCGCTCTGTAAAGCAGTTCAGAGTGACCTTATTGCCACATCTGATTCGGCTGCAGAGCGTGCTCGCTTGCTGGCTGTGGGTGAATGGGAGTCGGGTCTCTGGCTTCATGCACTACCATCGTCGAACATAGGCACCTTGTTCGATGATACTACTTTCCGCCTCGCTGCTTCCCTTCGATTAGGTGCTCCTTGTTGTTCTGCTCATCGCTGCCACTGCGGCGAAGTTGTCAACAGCCTCGGTCACCACGGCCTTTCATGCGGCCGCAGTGCGGGTCGCATAGCACGGCACGCGAATATTAACGACATCATCCGACGAGCTCTTGTCACCGTCGGCGTTCCAGCTGTATTAGAACCCAATGGCCTGGCACGCGACGATGGCAAAAGACCAGACGGCATGTCTTTATTTCCTTGGAAGATGGGTAGGCCTTTAGTGTGGGACGCAACTTGTGTCGATACTCTTGCGCCATCCCATCTTCCTAGCTCGTCTTGCTGTGCTGGCGCTGCCGCTGCGGCTGCTGAAAACCTCAAGCGGCGGAATTATAATAACCTTGTTGGTAGTTATATTTTCGAGCCGTTTGGGGTTGAAACCTTGGGGTCGTGGGGTCCGAGTGCTCACAGATTATTTAAAGACCTATCCAAACGCCTAGTTGACACTTCGCGTGACCCAAAGGCTGGCTTTTACCTTGGACAGCGGTTAAGCATTGCCATACAGCGTGGCAATGCCGCCAGTCTTTTGGGCACATTACCAGTGGACAGCGATGCGTACGAATTTCTGGACGCCATATTTTAGTTTATTTTTAGATGTATATGATTATGTAGTTTAGGGTTTTTATTTAATATGATGCACTTTAAGGTATTCATTAATATGATAATAAGCTTTATCGGTTAGAAACGTTTTAAGTTGTTTTTTCAGTTCAATATTATTAAGCTCCCTCCATCTTTTAGGTAGCTTATTATAAATCACGGGAGCCATGCAGAAAACACTTTTGCGCATAAGTGCAGTCCTACTCCTATGCTGACAGAGCTGATTTTGATCACGCCTATTTCTGAGAAATTTTTCTGCCATTAGCGAAAAGAAGGCGTTATTATTTCTGATAAAAATAACTGTTTCCAGTAGTTACATTGTTATTATATTATATGTTAAGAAGGTCCAGAAAGTAATTAACAATACTTGTGTTGGGGTTGTCTTATTACATCCCTTAATGAACATAATATCGGGACTCAATTGGTGAACAGAATACTTACATAACAAAATAAAATAAAACACCAAGCTAGGAGGTAAAGCTGGTTAGTGACAGAGACCAGAGAGCTATTGCCTGCCGGGTTGCGGGAATGTTCTAACGAGATACCGCGGCCCCGGAATGCAACTGAAGGAACAGGTTGGGTTTTTAGTCAGTAGAAGTCTGACACTCCCTTCCGCTCCACCCAGAACGGAAGAAGTCATTCGATGATTTTTCCACCCAGAAAAAGGAGGTAAAACTGGTAAAACGTATCTCTTATTGTTCCTATGAGTTATTGAATACTTTTTTCGGTGGAAAATCGTCAAATGACTTTTCCTGGGTTTGAGCTGAAAGAAGTATCAAACCTCTGCAGTCTTAAATCCTACCCTGTTCTTTCATTTGCCATTGTGTTATAGGCCACGATATCTCGTTGAAACATTCCCACAGCCCAAGGAGGCCCTAGCAGAGCCCATCAGTTATTCTATACGAGGGTTTAAAAAAATAAATGTATAATATTATTAATTAGTTTTGTTGTAGTTTCTGGGAAAAATACGTCTTTTAAAGTTGTGTAATTTTTTATTGAGATCTGTCATATTATAATAATAATAACTTTTTTATATTATTTAATGTTTTTTTTTTGTTTTTATAGGAATATTTAAAAATGTAAATAATATGTATATAAAATGTAACAAAGAATATAATAATAATATTCCACAACTTTCACACAACGCCATCTAGTCCAAAACTAAGCAGAGCTTGTGCTATGAGTACTAGACAACTGATAAACATACATATATATTTCTAAATACATACATATTATAGATAAATTACACCCAGATGAAAGATGTAATAATGACATAATATTTTAAACTAGTATTTTCTTCTTTAGCTTATAAGAGAGGTTTAACAGGTATACAACGTGTAATTTAAAGGGTATATACATACCAAGTGCATGGCTTCTTTGGATGATAACAAACGATATGGCAAGGGTTTTGTAATCCTAAGTCTACGTGTGTAGAACTTATTACAAATTCCAATACACTGATACCAGAGACCGAATTTTTCAAATTAAGAAGAACGAAAAGAATTATCGTGTTATTGGCAAGTGACGTGGAAAGTTATTGACCCTCGTAGTGCTGTGACACGTTTGTTATGATTGGTATTCAAGAAATATATGAAACCAATAATTTGGTATCAATTCTTTGAGTCAGTTATTTTGTGCTGAAACTGTGCATAGAGACTCCATACCAGATGTTGTCTTCAGCCCTTTTGGATAGATATAGGGTTTCCGTTACACGTTGTATATATAATAGTATACATTTACAACAAGTTTGTGTGTGTATTTGTGCACGTCTAATCAGACGAGAAAATTCATAGAATGACGGAGTTCTATGAATTTTAACGTAACACTTAAAAAAAATGTCTCTGTCTGTCTTTAAGCGTCAAAGGCTAAGGTGTCGGACTTGTGATCGAGAGGTCGCAGGTTCGAACCCCACCCATTACACTATTGCCGTGAACTCACTGCAGACACAAGCATATTGTAACTAAGTAGGAGAGTTTACAAGATTGCTATTCATGTGAATTCTATCCACATAGTTAAAAGTTATCTTTAAAAAAAAGTTGACGCAGTTTTCACGTGTTTTATTTTATTTATTAGGGAAAACAAACAGTAGATAACACATTACATCATTTAACCATCTTCTTCTCCTTGTTCCAGGGGTGGTGTTAGCCTAAGATGGTGTTGGCGCTGGTGGTCGGAGTGTTGTGCGTGTGGGGCCGCCTAAGCGACGCAAACCCTGAAGCGAAGCGGCTATATGACGATTTGCTGTCCAACTACAACCGTCTGATTCGGCCCGTCGGGAACAACTCTGATCGGCTCACAGTCAAGATGGGACTAAGGCTTAGTCAGCTCATCGACGTTGTAAGTACTTCTCTATAGTTTTTTTGGTTACCTTTAATTTCGAATGTTCAAACTTCCGAGTAATAATCGTGTATAATTAATTAGAAAATATACAAAGAAGTTCCTGTCACGATTACTTCCGGATAATACCGACCGTTTCCGAAGATTCCGATTCTAATACGCGCTAAATGCTGGCGTTAGAAAAACGTGCTGTCCGCCTTGAAGGTACTTACCATCTATATTAATGGCTGTAATGTGATGTTTCATAAACGATGAAGTCGTACTATGGAACAGTTATTGTTGCATAGTAAAATAATACCATGTGCCAATCAGTATAAGTAATCTGACATATTATGCAGATCATTAGGTGGAGCACGGGACCCATATAGTACCCGTGCTTCACCCAGGTGGAGCACGGATCCTGCCCCCACTTAACATTCCTCAGTCAGATATCGAGTCATGACCGCTCTCGACTCCACGATCCAGTAATAGTAAGACTGATTTCAGATTGTCTGAATTTTGACTAACTACACTTAATTATTATTTTTGATACCTATAATTTTATAAAAACTCGTATCAAACAAATTAACGTATTAGTCAGACTCATTCCTGTAAAGTACTTAAAGATAAACTCGCTTTGCATTTACAGTAGAATAACTAACTACATACATCTATCTGAGCCAGAAAAACCTTCAATTATACTCAATCCTTTAATAATTTAATTTATAATTCGTTCACGTTTCGCGCTAAATTATTTTGGAATGAGATAGCAGGCTTATCCGGACATGTACGTAAAATCCTTTCATTTAAAACAGGCTTAGCTACACTATCGCACTTCGTTTCAATCCTACTGCATTTTGTTCGTTTTCTAAAAGGAATACTAGGAATGTTGGGTTCGTTGGATCTTACTTACACATGGTATTGATGGTGGCAGGTCCATTTATTTCTTTCTCTCCATAAAACGAAAGGAAAGAATCGTGTAAAAAATAATTGTGGCTCATTATTTTATGAGAGATTGTTGGGCTAAAATACGGATTTATAAACTCATAAAGAATAATAATTCTTTACATTTAATGCAAATAAAAATTATCAAATATTTTTTTAATAAATGCGAATAATATTTATTTCACCGTGCGCTTTTAAGGCAATCAAAATGAGCCAGTACCTGCATTCATTGCATCCACTTGACTTCAAAATTCTGCTCTTTCCACATGTATTGGAAAATGTTTGGCGACAGATTTTCATTTAGTTCCACAACTTTTGTTCACAGAAAGTTAACGCTTGAGGGGAAACTAGCTCAACGAAATTCTGTTTATTTTTGGTTTTTGAGTTTCGAATTTAATAAACAGGTATTAACTTTTTGTGGTTAGGAAATTCCAACTTGATAGTTTTCGTTTTTCATAACCCAACGCTCTTTGATACAGGATTGTGATCGGGCAGGCGTCACTCACAGGCTAGACTTTATTAAATGTCGTTTTCCCTTTTGCCATGAAATACTTTATATGTAACAGCAACGTACAAAAAACCAATGCTATGCATTGGTTTGTAAATTTTTCTTTTGAGTTATATTCACTGAAATAAAAATTTAACTGCTAAACCAAAACTAACGTCGTCCAATCACAACAAATCGACACGCAATCTAAACCATTCTAATCTATAAAACCAGAACAACATAATTCCATTCGAACAAATTTCGATTCCATCAACCAGATTCTATTTAACTTAGCTATTGACACATGGGCAGAACTCATTTAACTAAGCTTCAGCAATTTAAATCGAACGTGACGATCGATGCATTTATTGATAAATAAATGTGTAGCTCAGAACTTGTGCACCTATGTGTATTATTGCAGTTTTGATAAGTTGGTTCTGTAATAGTACAAGTTACAGGTACAACTAATGTAATGTAGAACTAAATTATTGTTAAAATTGTGAGAGAAATGTACCAAAGTAGGTACGATTAGTTCCAACGACAATCGGACGTCTCTAAACAAACGTTTAGAGTAACTGAAACAGAGAGAGTATCTATTCGATAAGGTTAGTTCCGCCCTTTTTAACCCCAAAGTATGTGCATGATGTTTTCATTAATGAATTGCGTCCACTGCATGCGCTGCACACTTCCACTGGTTGCAGGGGCCCTATCAGAAGCCGGCGGGCTTCGAGGTCCTAAGTTGGCCGGATATTGGCCTCTTCCACGACGACGTGCAGATGGTCGCGTCGTCGTCGGTGGCGAGAGGGAAAATCATAAAATCTTCTCGACTCTCACACTCTGGGTGGAACAGAAGGAAGTGTTCTTTTACTGACTAAAAACCCAGCCTGTTCAATTGCCCTTGCGTTTAGAATATTCTCGAAGCCTTGGCAGGCATTAAACCTATCGGGCTTCGTCCATAGCGCTAAATGCTCTTTTGAAGCACGAATGGAACACTACGCGTTATGTACTGAGATATATTAATATAAAAATTCACGATGATTAAGCAAAATTTCTAGATTGAAAAAATCTAGTGATAACAAAGATTCTCAGAAACTCAAGTCGGAAAATAAAGAGTCAATTTATTCCAATAACAGTAATCTTCAAAGAACTTACGATAAAAAATATTACTGTTTAGATTCTCAGTAGACCTTTGCTCAAGTTTCATTTGAGTAAAGTCCGGAATCAAATAAAATCATACCTCTTTCACTTGGAGAGGTATCGTGTAAAATTACAAGGAAAAGTAGTAGGTATTGTGTGTTTGAATTGGAAAGGTTTTCAGAGAAAGAATGCTTATTGGATAGTGGTCCTTAGAAACAAAGCACAAGGCCTGACAAATACATAAATGATACCAATTTATATTTAACCAGTATCAGAATACAACCTATTATCGCACAACAGCTTATTGTAAGTTACTTGTATAGCATTGTATCATACAGGGTGGCAGGGACATCCTCGCACAAACGCTTACCATGGATTTAGTACATGATTTTGGAACCCCCTGCGTTGAAATAAATGACTTTCTAAAATATATTCCTGAGGCAGATTTATTCTTTGACTCTCAATGGACAATCGCTAAACATGTGTATAATTATTTAAATATTAAGAAGTAATTGTTATAAAGTTTCTAATTGTATGTATAAAGTTGTTTTCTGTTTACAAATTTTATGTTACTCTGTTTTTTTTTGTATTTATTTTTTTGGTCTTAGAAGTTTTAATTTATTTTTTTATGTAATTTTGTAGAATTAGCATAGATATAAGCGATTTGGTGTAAACTGTTAGCTTATATTTGATAAATAAATTAATATGAATAGAACCAGTCCTCACTCCCTGATGATAATGTCCCTGCCACCCTGTATACGTAGCATAAGTGCTTACGCATCATAATTTTACTTCCGAAACTGTGGCTTAGCTTACCAAAAAAACCTGAAAAAACCATCAGTCATGAAAAAACTTAAAAGAACCTGGTTTATTTTCATACAAAAAAAAATCCCCTACAGCAAGTTACCTTTGCATTTTGGACGTTGAGATTGCATTCCTTTTTCAAACAAGCCTCCACACTGATTGGGCCTTTCTTTCAAAGGTATAGGTCTGATTGGTCCGTTATTTTTTGTTTTTCGAGTAAGTTCTAGAATCTAGTTTGCTTGAATGTTTAACGGAATTTTATGATTACGTAAAGGAATTTCTTTGAGATCTTTGTAAATAAAAATGCTCGCTATTTGTCTGCTTCTGAGAAATTGTGTTTACAAATTATTATTAAATTAGATGCCTTGGGCTGTTTTTGTAAGGTACAAGAAATATGCTGTTACATACGATAGTGAGGGATACACAAAGTTAATAATATGAACGTATTTCCTAATGAATTACTGTCTTCGGCTCCATCCGTGATCCATTTGAGAATTATCTATCGTAAAAAAGTCCTATAAGCATTAAGTCATTAAGTCCAGTTCACCTCATTAAGCATAAAAAAACCGGTCAAGTGCGTGTCGGGCCACGCGCAGTGAAGGGTTCCGTAGTTTTTATAACAGGTAAGTGCGTGTCGTATTCGCTGACTGATCGTTTCGTACCATGCTCTAACTAAAAGCCAAACATGACTACCTAACTAATTTGAATTCCTATACAAATCCTCACCTGATCCGACAATTTTGCACGGAAAGTTTTGATTTTTTTTTAGAGATTTGTATAAAACTTGTCATAGCCGGTGTTTCGAATTTAAATACGGACACAGAGCACACTACTCAATCGTCACAAGAAGCTAGCATGATAGAACTGGCGCTTAGCGCCATCTATCGACATTTCTATAGAGTTGTTCGAAATTTTCGAGTCAAATACAATTGGTCGACTATTACTCGTAAACTTGTAAAGCCCACTTATGTCTGATAGTTTTCCTTTAAATTTCGTTATATATAGATACTACTGCCGTGACATTTGAATTTCTAACTACAACCGTTTAGTTGATAGACGGGGGGACACTTGACTCTAACGAAAATTGGTACTTTAATGCTTGATAAGTCATGAACGGTTTACTTAATCAAAAAACGGTCTTACCAAACCCCTAATATTTTTGAAAGACCTATCCAACGATATCCCACACTATGGGAAGAACGAAAAAAAAAACTTATCATCCCACTTTACATGTATGGGAGGTACCCTAAATAATTTTTTTTTTTTTCAAAATTTTATTTTACCACTTTTTCGGCGTCATTAACGTGTATACTCATGCCAAAGTACAACTTTCTAGTACCAATAGTTTTTGAGCTAAACCGCGGACAGACGGACAGACAGACGGACATGGCGAAACTATAATGGTTCCTTGTTGACTACGGAACCCTAAAAAGCTCTTCAAATATCAAACTTCTCCAGTTAATGTCTTTTTTGTATCCAATAAGAACAGATCGCTTCTGATTCGTCAATTTGAATATCGATAAAAACGAACCTGCGATATTCCAATTTTAAAATTCATCACGTTTTCACCCTTTTTGTCGTCCTTCGGGACATAGACTTTGTACTTCTTTTTTACTATTTTGATATAAAGTGACGCTTATTTCATTATTTCCATGCATAATTAATTTGAAAGAGATAGCCCCTAGCCATTAAATGTTATTTGAATCGATATTGCTTTTTAAAAAGTTAAGTTAAACTATATAATTATTATTATTTTGTGAAACAAAAACTTTTTAGCCCTTTTTACGAAAATACACAGATGGAGAAGTTTAAAATTTGGCACAGTCAAAGCTTATATGGGCAAGAAGTACAAAAGTGAAATTATTTAAATTATGGTCGAATTTTGATGAGGAGGCGACCACTAGTTAACTAAAATAGGTCGTTTAATATAATTTAGTACCTTTTATTAGCCTTCTACTATTTTTTACCGGATAGCCAATGAAGAATTTTACATACGTAAATGTGCTATAAAGACTACCTCTTATCCCGAGTAGACGAAGCGTCGTGTTCATCGCCCATATCAAAGAACAGTCAGCACTAATGACGTGGCCCGATAGTGCCAGTGCCCGCCGGGATTGCGGACATGTTTTAATGAAATAACGCGGAACGCAAGTGCTACCGAAGGAAAATAGTGGGTTTTTTGTCAATAAGAGTCTGACACTCCGTTCCGTTTCACTCAGTGCCTTTAATATTCTACAAGTAACTTGAAATGCCATTTAGTTAAAAAAACCCAATTAACGCAAAGTAACCTACACTATCTCCACAATACATACTAACATTACACAACATGTAAACACTATAAATACGTAAATAAGTGGTGCTCGTAACAAAGCTAACAGAAATAAAAACAAGCAACGAAACTTACGAGATTTTCTTAACAAAGCGGGACGATTTAGTTTTAAGCACTGCACCAATTATATTTTACTACGGCTAGCCAGCTATGGGGCCACAAAAGATGCGATTTATTACTGACTATTGTAAAATGCGTAAAATACAAAAAGCTTGTAATTTAGATTACATTTCGGGGAGTGTGCGATAGAATTCCACAATCTAATTCCAACAAGCCCGTTCCATCATAGGACAATAAAACAAACGGCAATGCGCCATCGTTACATTGTGGACATCCCACCCATACGCACAAAATGTTGTGGGAATACATTACCGGAGTCTGTGGTTCCTGATAGCTATAACCTAGGGCTCTTTAAGTCAAGAGCGAATACATTACTTCTAGGTAAGCGTACCGCATCTTCGACCACAATACCTCATTGCTTACAATCTGGTGAGATAGTGATCAAACGCGAAACTATTATCAATAAAAAAACATGTTTTTAGGTTTATTTGAAACGAATAAATGTAAAAAATAAAATGCAATCTTACAGTAATAACAATATTTTCTAAACCGTTTGCTTAATAAAGTCTTTTGTGTAATCTTGCTAACGTTGGGAAGCTCCAGTTGAATACCAGAAGGTAGCACGGAGTATGGAGGTCAAATAGATAATCTACTTGACCTCTATAACTCAGAAACTATTTTTGTATTATGTGACACATTTCTGCTTTCTGACTACGCAATAATGACTGTCAAAGATGTCCAAAGGTTGTCTGGAAGATATCGCTATCAGCGATAAGAGCACCATTTGATTAAGCAATATTTTGAAACAGTTCATATCAATGGTGTACAATAATGTATGTTCTATCTTAAGATGAAGGTATTTTGAGTCACGGAGAATTAATGTCAATATGTTAAGATGAGTATCCATCGACTAACTGACCTTAGCAAGCGTTGCTTAACCTGAATGATCAATTTTAATCGAGCAATATTCCTCATATGCAAAAAGGCCTTGTAATTCTTTTCCAGCCACTTCATCGCTAGTTTCGTGGCCTCATAATAGTCGTACACTAACCCCACATTTTCCTGTGGATGCTGAAAGCAGGACATTTATGTAATTACACACGAATGTGCAGAATATACGTTCCGGCTGCTCACCGGACACGAATACTGCGCTTATTACTTATATTTTAATGTTCAAATTTTAATGTTTATGTTTCTTCAGTAGAAAAGGTTGGACTCAGATTACAGAAGACTAGGAAAAGGGAGAGGTAGAAAGACAGGCCTTCACTCTGAAAAGGGCCAAGCCTTATGTTATTAAGAATAATATAATTAGATGTTTCTTTTTTAATCATAAGACTTCCAGATAATATTTTTATTTATTCGTTTATTTTTGTGAAGTTTGCGACGGGTAAACACGTCCCAAGCCACTGGGCCCGCGAGATGGGTTTCGACCCATTTCCTCTCATATTTCTATGAGAGCAGTGGAATTGTTATAGTCTGATTATTTTATGTTCATAACTTAAATAAACTTTTTCTTTAGAACTGTGTACCAACTTATTTTTTCGGGAGGAAAATCATCAATTGACTTTGGGGAGCAGGAAGAGCGCACTAAGTGTCAGACTTCTACTGCCTCAAAATCCACCCTGTACCTTCAGTTGTCCTAGTGTTCCGGGGCCGTGGTGTCTTGTTAAAATAGTACCACAACCCCGGCAAACAGTAGCCTTATCGGGCCCCGTCATTATTGCTGACTGCTCTTTGAGCAAAACGAGCCGTCGCGCGTCATTTCGGAAACAGTGTACATTCACCTTAAGATACTAAAACCACACTTATCTACTAAAACATCCCAAACAAAGGCCCATTATTCCCGCTAACTTCATCCATAAAATGTAGCAACTCAATAGAGTGGTGCATCATAAACTAGATTCGAGCGCCACCTGAATAAGAGATCTGCTTTAAGGAAAGTGCATGCATTACTATTCAGAGATTTTACTTGCTGCAATGAGTGCAGAAAACTGGGAGGTTCGATCGTTTACGGCGGATTTTATGGGTTAATTTTGAAAGTAACTTCTACTAGTAGTTATTCATTCATAATAATAAGTACTATAGTAATATTATATAGCGGAAAAGTTTGTTTGTTTAAACGCGCTAATCTAAAGGTGTGTCTAAACATCGAGCGGCAACCGAGCGCGGCTGCCGCGCGTGGCCCGCCGCCCTGTGTTTAGACGACTGCCACGCAAACATTAGTCAGCTTTGTCCTAACTAGAGCGCGGCAGAAATTTGTCCTAGAAATGCCGCGTGTTGCTGCCACGCTCTTGCTGCTCAATGTTTGGACACACCTTTATACTTACTACTCCACTACTTAGAGCTACTTCCATGACAAGTACTCGGTGGATTTGCACGAAGTTTGGTATTGAAATAGCTTGAAGCTTGAGGAAGGTTAAAATGAAATAATGATGTTTATTTTGCAAATAGGTTATAAATAACACTTTCACACGTCTTTTTTTTTTCGTAAATGTAAACTATATGAGGCCAGTGTTTCTTAACTGACTACTCTGTGAAGAAACACTGAAAAAAACTCAGAGGTCAGCGTCTATTTTAAAGTCCATACAATCTGTAGTGATCAAATCATATGAGATCCATGTAGGTTCATGTCTGTGGCGCCCTTTAGAGGACAGAATCATACAGATTTGAGCAGGCCCGTCCAAACAGTGCAAGCATTTGTCAAATATCGTGCAGCTCAACTTAAGGAGAACCTTAAGGAGCTCGAACGATTTGACGAACAATACCAAAGTATAGCAAACAAGGACATTTGGGTGGGCCGTATAAAGCACTCAAACTGCCAGACAGTGCGGTAATCTATTCATAATATCGTTGTTATCCCACATTGCTCTCACATTTACAATATAGCTTTTGCTTTTACAAAAAAAATATTACTTGAATAAGAAAATAATATTATATATTATAAATAATATATATAGGCAACTTTTTACCCAACTTCAAAAAAGGAAGGTTATGTTTTTATCGTTCAATCAACTGCTAGTAATAATATGATGCTGGAGTGCAGAAAAAGCTCCTAGAAAAATCTTCGTTCTTGTGTATGTATATTCATTACTTTTTCAATCTCTGATTTGACCCTTCATAATTCAAGATCGTGATCACAACTCTTCATCCATCGGTTTATTAGATTTTTCCATATACTGCGATAGGTGGTCTTATGGAGAACTTCATCGAAGGTGATGATATTTATGTAAATTATACAAAGTCATGTGCCTGCCTTGGTTCGATATTCACAAGTCGAACCCGTTACTACTTGGCCCCCATTGCTTTACATATAAGTACAATACAATACATAAGTAAGAATATATAAATATTATATGTTTTTAATGTCACGTGGAAAAAAAAAACAAGGTATGATTACGTCACGTAGCATCGCGAGGATAACTTGAAACCCATTATGGAACCTCAAGCACTTTTCCCCCTACACGAATAGGATAATCCAATAAGACGGAAACTAAAGGAAAGATTTTTTCTTTTACAAAGTTTCACCATTATTTTGTTTTGTGGTTCGAAGTAAAGTAAATATTTCGTCCGTGGTAAATATTATGAGGTTTTATCGACTGATAGATCAAAATCATGGAGAACAGGGGCTCACGTCAAAAGATATTCAGATCAAGGAACTTGATAAGATCCTTGATTCAGATTTATTCAAGAAAACATTTTCGACATATAAGCAGATTCGTCATTCAAATTTTCTTTCAAGAATTTAAATTTAGAATCTACCAACCAGTATTTTTGTTGGACACAAATGTATAGGTAATTTGACAAACACTGGCAAAATGTTATTTAGTCAATTATGGCGCTTATCGCTTTTTTTAAGGATGGGAATTCATCCAATGACTGGGCGAAGCGGGACGGTGAGTCATACTTTAACTGATTAAAACCAATCCGTGTTCCATCATTTGCCCTTCATATTTCGAGGCCGCGGTAACTCTTTCGAATAATTCCGCAACCCAGGCAGCGAAACTTATCACTGAGGGATCAATATGTTAAAAGTGTAAAGCGGATGGCCTAATGCCATCAAATTTCACTATATAAATAAGTAAACTACACTATAAAACAGCCACAATTCTCTTATAAAACTACTAAATTATCCTCCACGACAATTGAAAACTAAAATACAAAACATAATGGACCGATTGTATTCTGTCCACATTTCACAAGCTAGCGAAAACGTTTCTTCGAAGCGCGTGACTGCGAACAGCGATGTGTTCGCTTTGTGGCTAGTAAAACCGCTAATTTTAGTCCGGATCCAGTATAAGTATTTAAGAAGGAATGCTAATTTGCCTTAGTGTTATACTGTGTTGAATTGAAATGGTTTCTGAGGCGTCTGGGTATGAAATAATTAGTTATTTTAAATGCTGTTGGAACAGTCAAGAAATACAGTATCAGACGTTTAAAATGATGAACTGTTCTACCAGAAAATGTTTTCTGTACTTATTTTAGAGGCGTTTTCAACTATTCAATAGAAAATTATGCCAAAGTTATAACTATTACTTATCCAGGATTTTGTGTAGTAACTCAAGTGAATTGTAAATATAACAAACTGACAGAGTTATTTTCGCATCATAATAATTATGTCTATTGTTAGTAGGTATGAACTTCTTATCTAGTTTATTTTCGTATTAATATTGATTTTATTTTATCTCATAAGACTACAAAATATGTAACACCCATTTTATTTGACAAGCAAGCTACCAATGTCTCTTAGTAAACCATTGTAAAACTACCCGCATTGCAACTCAAAATTTCAATATAAGTGCTAACATAAAACTAACAAACAAATCTCTCGCTTAATAGCCACAAAAATTCACATGCATTTCCTTATCGAAATTCCTTCGAGTTTCGCGTGAAAAACCACCTTCAGTTAACTGAGTAATGGCTCTGTATATAATGTGGTGTATGTTCTTAGATAGATGAGCAGCTTTAGAGAGTGGAGGAGGTTCGTCGGAGATAGAGCGGTCATTTTATTCTGTTTGAGCAGCAGATGGGACGTTCGTGAGGTAATTTATTTTAAATGTACAGTAAAAGTACAAAGGCGGTATAAAAGATAGTGTTTATCAGACTATTTTTCAAGTTAAGAATTCGTAACTTGAAGGCAACATTAATTTAAAATAGAAACTTGCCACATAGAAGGAGTTTCTCCTATATTGTGTGTGCATTTACAAATATTTTTACTCACATGCACAAATTCTCCGTCAGATACGAAATATAAGCCAAGCAAACATTAGTTCCGTGAGGGAATCAAACTCGTTACATGCAGCACAGCAGCCAATCGTTCAACCACTGCACCAACTATAATAATATTTATTAATAATAAGCTTCATGAGCATCATAAAGGTTTTACAGATATAGTGAAGCCCTGACTCCCGAGGTGGGTAGATTACCTGTGTTACAGGAGCCAGTGTCTTTTACGAATTGCATTATCTTTAGTTTAAGCAATTATGATTAAAATGAAATAAACAATTATGTATTATATACCGTCAAATGGAAGAAATTCCTCTCATTGTTGCTGCGCTTGTGTTTAATGGGCTACTTACCTTTTGCGTGCACTGTGTATCACGGATTCCATTTTTACTAGGAATACATATTTATATATCTTGCCTAAAGATAGTTATTCCAAATTTGGTTGTTTGTATATGTGAGTTTATATGTTTATAACAGCACTCAAGACAGAGGAGCAACTCATAGCGTGAACAACGTTTAGAAAAAAAGATCTTATTAGAAGTACCTTTACGATATCCATGATTACGATATCGATGCATCCATGTGACGTTCAAACCGTAAAATCTATAAAACCTATTCTATTCTAAATTCAAAATTCTGTAAAAGCAGATTTCAGATTCAGAAATAAAGGCCACAAAATGTTATACCACGCAGCCTGACTTCAGAGCGAAGCTGTAAAATTTAAAGGTTATTGTAATATTGCGTTCTGTGCATACCATCAGTATTTATGTCCCATTTAGACATATCCCCAGATGCCTTGTACTGGTATTTAAATATAACATCATTGAAAGCTTTTGATTCTATACCACAGATATTACATACTAGGTGTGCTCGCGACTTCCTTCGTGTGGATCATGGATGTTCCGAGTAAATATTTTATATACCCCTTGGGATTGCAAGTACCTTATATGGTGTCCTATAGGCTCCTCTACATTCCAGTGTAAGTCACATTACAATCGGTTTAGCTTTCCAGAGATTAATTAGCCCGGTAATATAGACAGACAACAAATTAAAAATGCTTGTTGGTGTTTTAGTGTCGTATACAACGTGTAACGGAAACCCCATATCTATCTAAAAGGACTGAAGACAACATCTGGTATGGAGTCTCTATGCAAAGTTTCAGCTCAAAATAAGTGACTCACAGAATTGACCCCAAATTATTGGTTTCATATGTTTCTTGAATACCAATAATAACAAACGTATCACAGCACTATGAGGGTCATCACTTTCCACGTCACTTGCCAATCTCTTCGTTCTTCTTAATTTGAAAAATTCGGTCTCTGGTATCAATGTATTGAAATTTCTAATATACTCCACACATGTAGACATAGGATTAGAAAACCCCTCGTTTATTATCATCCAAAGAAGCCGTGCACTTGGTATGTATATACCCTTTAAATTACATGTTGTATATGTATAATTACTTGAGCACTTGAGAAATTATAGTTATATCGAACTCGCAGACAGACACTTCAACTTTATTTATTATGTATATTAGATGTATAGATTCACAATCACGGCCCATTTTCGTCCCAGATTTGTTAACAAAAATAACGTATTTATACAAAATAGTCAGATTATGTAAATGATTCCCGTTTGCGATAATAACAGCAGTACCATATAGAATTTAATACGAAGTTGTACCGTGTAACATCTGGTACCACTGAGGGATATATACGAGAATGTATGTAGTTTATACATACATTTTATACGGCTTTAGGGGATAGGGAAGTCTGTGCTAAAACACGCGATAGCGAAGAAACTGGACATGTGTTCGGTACATTTCCATTGGAGATAAATGTGGTATTGGTATTTGAAGAAATGTATTACCTTATACTGCTACAAAGCTTATGATTACGTGCTTGAGTGTTTTACTGCTTAATGTTTCCTTTTATAACCGGTTTATATAAGGAGGAGGTTATCAATTTTTTATTTTAACATTCGTAGGTGTACATAAAAATCAAATCTATTCATTTACTTTGGCACCGACTTCAATCTGATGAGAAGGTTCCTACTTATATCTAAACGAAATTGGACAATTCATTGAAACAGATTTTTTGCGAATTTCGCTTTTAAGTTTATTTTTCGCTTTTTAGTGGAGTAGTGTTTTTGTTTTGAAGTCGCTTTAATTGGTTTCTAAAGGTTTTTTATTGTTTGCTTACTCAATAATATTTTAAGACTATAAAAGCGGAACTTACATACAATGTCATAGAAGCCACATGGTATGATCTTCAAGATCAATCTCTATATAAATGTATAAAAAAACGGGCAAGTGCGATTCGGATTCTCGCACGAAGGTTTCCGTACCATTGTCTATAAAGAAAAAAAAACAAAAAATATCACATTTGTATGGCAGCCCGCCTTAAATATTAATTTTATTGATTTTTTTAGTATTTTTTGTTATAGCGGCAACAAAAATATATCATCCGTGAAAATTTCAACTGTCTAGCAACCACGGTTCATGAGATACAGCTCGGTGACAGACAGACAGACAGACAGTGGAGCCTTAGTAATAGAGTCCTGTTTTTACCCTTTGGGTACGGAACCCTAGAAAGAACATGAATATTTGAGTAGCATTTTTCATAAATGCCATTTAAATGGAGTCTAGTTTTAGAGCAAATTCCTCATACTTTAGCAATGACTTTCAACCCTATTTCCTAAACAACTTTGCATCTTAAAGAACACATTGTAGAAAGTTTTGAAGGGAGTAAATGTAATAGTTTTCAACGACAACGGGAGCATAAGCGACGGCCTTGCATCCAAATATTCGGAGACAACGTTATGCAAAATGCAGGAACTCTACACGTATTTTGGTAGCGACGTGAATAGCTATTGAATCTACCATCGAAAGCACTTAAGATACTGCTTCTATTGAATCTGAATAAGGAACTTTTATATTCAAATATTTTTGGAGTAAGCCTTTAAATATCAGGTCGTCTCTATTTACAGGAAGCTTCTTCTAAAGTTCACTTTAATTTAATTTTAGTTTAGGTTGTGTTCCGGGAATCTCTACTTTTGTTTCAAACAATCCAGTTTGTATATTTTCTCCTTATTTCTCGACATTAAAAACGTTTGGTTGGATGTATAATTACGACAAAAAAAATTATTAAATATATCGATTTTAGTTTTTGTTTCTCTTTAAAATAGTTTGTGCAAGGAATTTCACTCTTGACGTTATAAAGATTCACACATGGGTGAAGTCGGATTTACAGCGCATGAGTATACCTACTCATGTGTTTACAGACTTTTTCAAGTGTTTGAGAGCCACTACTTTTTATTCGTACTCATAAATTACCTTAAATACCAAAGTATGAATAGTTCGACTATTAATCACAAGACATCGGACTACAAGACAAACGGCGATGCGCCAACGTTACATGGTGAACATCCCACCCATACGCACTAAACGTTTTGGGTATACTTTCATTGTGCGTACGGCTAAGGCTAATTCCCTGCCCTGCCCTGCCCAAACCCTGCTATTTCCGCCAAATATGGCGGAAAAATCCAGCGTGAAATCGCTAATAGTCCTCCGGCTACCGAAGCCAACGTCGCTGATTTTAGTGACGCGCTTGACAGCCCATTATCTCCCCCGCTTGCCGATCAAGGCATCCCAGTTGGTCAATTCACGGAAGTGTTTATTAACTCCGATCCCATTGTTCATCAAACAACGAACGACTTCCAGGTAGATAGCCCTCTATTGCCCCCGCCCGCCGACAAAGTCGTGCCGATCGCCCGATTCCCGAAATCACCCATTGTTTCCGGCCCACCTACTAATCCCATTGTTCATAAAACAATGGACGCCGCGCAGGTGTGCGCTGCACCTGAATTCCGTGAAATGGACATCACCGAACCTATGTCCAATAACAACTCCGACAATGATTTGTCATCATGCCCCTCATCCTCGGAAGACGACTTTCAAGTCGTCACCGGCGGCAAGAGGAAGAAAGGGAAAACCTCCCAGGCCAGCAAGGCCAAAAAGACCACCGCGTCACCCCCGTCCCCAACTCAAACGCCCGTACGACCCGCTAGCCCCGTCCCAACGACCTCCACTCGCGCGCAGGATAGTCGTCCCCCCAGCCCGATAGCCCAAACTTCCTCAACCCAAAGGAAGCAACGCCCTCCGCCCCCCTTTTACATCCAGGACAAGGGGAAATGGACTGATGTGTCTAAGATGTGTGTTGATCGAAAGATCAACTACACAAACGCCCGTGCCTGCCAAAATGGCATTAAAGTCACCGTCCCTACGTCGAACGACTATAGGGAATTATATCGCGCCCTCCGTGAAAGGAATATTTCCTTTCACACTTTCTCCTTCCCCGAGGACACGCCCACTCGTGTTATTATTAAACGTGTCCCTAAAGAAATCCTAGTACAGGATATTAAAGACGACCTTGCCGATCAAGGTATACCAGTGATCGCCGTCCATCGCTTACATAAAGCGAGAGGCGGTGAGTTGTACGACATGGTTCTTGTCATTTGTGAACCAACCGAAGGTCATCACCCAATATTTAAGATTAAGTCTATTTGCTCCCTATCCGGTATCTCAATAGAAAAGCCCTACAAAACCGCAACAGTGGGACAATGCCACCGTTGCCAACTGTATGGCCATGCGCAGAGCAACTGCTATGCGACTCCCAGATGCGTCAAGTGTCTGGGAGAGCATAGCACTGCGGACTGCCCACGGCCTAAAGACCGAACCCTCTGTTCGGAACCACCCAGCTGCGTTCTCTGCGGCCAGACCGGTCACCCGGCAAACTACCGCGGCTGTCCCAAAGCCCCCAAACTCGCTCCTAAATTAGCGAAGCGCGCCAACGCCCGCCAACAGAGAGAGGCACCTTCTTCTCAAATTCCCCAACGTCTCGCTCCTCAGAGACCGTCCCCGTGGAACAGGCTAAACCACGAAAAAGCCTTTCCCTCCTTGGCCCCTGCCAAACCTTTGCAGGCACTGATGGATATACCCATCGCAGCGCAGATCCTGCCTATAGCCGTGGCTACAGAGCCCACAGCCAGTCACAAACCCGCGCCTCAAACCACTGCTGCTCCTGCAGTCAAACAACCGCCCAATCCCTCACCCGTCGCGCACGGCGAGGCTTGCGCCCAGACTATACTGCGCCATTATAGGTTATTTATGACCCGCCAAGCCAGATCTCTCCGCGATGCCCTTCTGGCTGCCGAACAGCAGAACGGCAAAATTACGACGGCAATGTACAGCCAAATATTCAGCACACACAGTGATGTGGTGCTAGGTCTCGACCAGATGGATGCGATGGACTGATCCAATGGATTCCCAACGCACAAACCACACTAGGCCTCGATCCCTCAAATTAGGTTTTTTCAACGCCAATGGCATTTTCAACCAACGCGCCGAAATAACTAAATTCCTCCGCGACCACCAATTAGACGTCCTCCTTATACAGGAGACCCTTTTGAAACCCCACCGCGCTGATCCCAAAATTGCGAATTACCGTCTAGTTCGCAATGACAGAACACGTTGCCACGGCGGCGGTACCCTTATTTATTATAAAAAGGAGTTATACTGCATCCCTCTGACCCCACCCGCGCCTCTCTCTCACCTAGAGTACTCTGCCTGTCGACTAGGCATGACTGGTCATCCTCCGATAACCATCATCTCTGCCTACCATCCCCCACCATCGGTCGCGTCTCTTGCTTCAGACGATCCTATCGCGCTCACCAGGGATCTCACGACTCTCTTCGGCCTGAGTGACTCCGTCTTACTAGCGGGCGATCTCAACGCCAAACACCCCGCTTGGAACAGCAACACGACAAATGCCAGAGGCAGAATCGTGTATAACCTAGGCGCGACCCTAAACTACGACGTCATCGCTCCGATGACTCCCACCCACTACCCACACGACCCCAACCATAACCCCGATGTCCTCGATGTGGCGCTCCTAAAGAATGTAAACCTCCGTTTACACTCCATAGAAGCGCTTCACGAGCTCAACTCGGATCACCGTCCCGTTATCCTACACCTAGGTTCCCGCTCGGGTAACCATGATCCTACCCAACCTCCTCCGACCCAATTGATCACTGACTGGAGGAAAGTAAGTGAAAAACTAAAATCCACCACGTCGCCTCAATTGGACACCATTCCTGACCACATAGTCTCAGTCGCTGACACGACGGCGGCGATCGACTCGCTTACAAATCACGTACAATCCGTCCTGAACGATTGCTCAAGGGAAGTTCCAGTAGCGGAAGACCACCGCTGGAAACTCCCGGACGATGTACGGAATCTGATAACCGAGAAGAACGCAGCCATCCGTGCGTACAGCGCTTTTCCCTGCACCGCAAACAAAGCTCACATGCGCAACTTACAGCGTGCTGTAAGGAAACGCATTACCGAGCAGCGTAATGCGAGCTGGGACAAGATGCTGAGCGAACTTGAGCCCACCCATCTTGCCTTCTGGCAGCTTCAGAGGAAGTTACGATCCACTGAAGAGGCCACAATGCCTCCTCTCATTCGCCCCGATAAGAGTGTCGCCTTCGATAACTCTGAAAAAGCAGAATGCCTAGCCGACAGCCTAGAGTCCCAGTGTTCTCCCAGCTCTCAACCAGTAGACCAAGCCCACCTCGATATGGTGAACGCCGAAGTCGAACGTAGAACTTCCCTTCCGCCCGTCGAAGATCCCGATAATCCACTGGCCCCCATCACTCCTGATCAGGTCCAGGATATCATTAAAAGTCTCCAACCGCGAAAAGCCCCTGGCTCCGACGGCATCACCAATAGGGTTTTCAAACTTTTCCCCGCCCAGCTTATAGTGCTAATGACTGCCATCTTCAATGGTGCATTGAGCAATAATATGTTCCCCGCAACCTGGAAACAGGCCACCGTCATAGGTATTCCCAAACCAGGCAAGCCCAAGTCTGACCCGTCTAGCTACCGTCCCATTAGCTTACTCAACGTCCTTGGTAAAATCTATGAAAGGCTTATATATAAGCGGCTCAAAGATTTTGCCGAAGCAAAGAGTGTTATACCCAATGAGCAGTTTGGATTTAGAACCGAACACTCATGTATCCAACAAGTCCACCGCATCATAGAACACGTCAGCGCCGGCTTCCAACGGGGCGCAATAACGGGAGCCTTATTCTTCGACATAGCGAAAGCGTTCGACAAAGTCTGGCACAATGGCTTAATCTATAAGCTATACCAACTCGGCGTGCCTGACCGTCTCGTGCTCATCCTACGGGACTTTTTATCGAATCGCACCTTTCGTTACCGAATTGAGGGGGAGCTTTCCTCCCCCCATCCCATTCGCGCAGGAGTTCCTCAAGGCTCCGTACTATCCCCCCTCGTTTTCACGCTATTCACTAGCGATATCCCCAAGCATAAAAATACTCAGCTAGCCCTATTTGCCGACGATACGGCTATCTATTATACCGGTCTTAAACCCGATGCCATCGCTCGCACTCTCCAAACTTCCGCAAACACTCTGGCCAAGTGGTTCCGGAAATGGAGAATCGAAGTCAATCCAGACAAAAGCCAGGCAGTCCTCTTTTCTAAGCCGCGGATAAACCCACCCTCCCCCCGTCCGATTACCATGTACGGCAAGCCGATCCCCTGGGAAAAGCAAGCCAAATACTTAGTCGTGGTCCTCGATAAACACCTTTCCTTCGCTGAGCACATAAAGCAGGCACGTTCGCGCGCCGCTTTCGCTCTAGGTAGGCTCCACTTCATTCTTAGCTCCCGCAGCAAGTTATCACTCAGGTGCAAGCTGCGTATTTTCACCGCGGTCATCCGTCCCATCATGACCTACGCCTGCGTTGTTTTCGCACACGCAAAGCCCTACCTCCTCCACAAGATGCAGACCCTTCAAAACCGATTCCTCCGTAGAGTCACGGGAGCCCCCTTTTATGTTCGAAATGAGCTTCTTCACGTAGACCTCAAGATGCCCACCATCCAGCAGTTCATGAAACGTGTCTCCAAGCGTTTCTTTGATTCTGCAATCCAACATAGGAATCCCCTTATCGTATCGGCCGCCCAATACGAACCCTCGCGTATCTCTAAGATTCGCCGACCAAGGCATACCCTTGTCACTCCCGATGACGCAATCACCCTGCTCCAAGAGAGCCGTAGGGAAACAAGTACAGTGGCACACAAAAACAAAAACCGACCGTCCTTCCGTCCTCGCCGCCGAGGCCCGCCGCGACGTCCCCGTAATAGTCCGCCCCGACCCTTGCCAGAGCCAGCCCGCGACGCTGAGCCAGTAGCTTTAAATTCCTTTATTAATAATAAAAATGATATGATCCAGCCTGTCCCTAGCTGCCCTCCCACTGCGACGCCCTAAGCCGAGGTCCGTACCCCACAGGGGGTACCCTTAGCGTGTAGTCGCCTAGTTTGTAAGTTTTCAATAAGCCCTGGCTGGAGGCTTTAATTAATTTATTAATTAAGGCAACCACAGGCAAGCCCGGTTAAGCAGCCGACAACCTCAGAGGTTGACCTGCGAGATGCCACACACAAAAAAAAAAAAAAAAAAAAAGTCAAGAGTTAATAGGTTACTTTTAGGTAAGCGTCCTCCATCTTCGACCACATCATCACTTACCATCAGGTGAGATTGTGGTCAAACGCGAAACTACTATCAATTAAAAAAATAACTATATTTTGTTCCAGTAAATTCTCATCGTTGTTTTCTATGACCTGTCTTCGTAAACAATTGTGAACCTTCTATCTAAGTTACTATTACGAGAACATCTGTTATTATTGTTTTAAACTGTGAAGTTTATTTTCTCGGCATTGAAATGAATACTAAGCACTTACGCGCATCGCCTTCGTCGAGGGACACTTACAAACTCGACACGCGACTTGAGACGTTTTAACATTTTGTTTTACAGTCACAAGTGAGAAAAGTGGTGAATATGACATGACACAATTCCGTAAAAGAGCACCGAAAGAATATGTATTCAATGGTATTTCATATGCTAATCTTAACACTTTTCGCATGGGCTCTCAAAATTGAGCGGAGAAGATTCGTAAGGAAATTCGATTGCAAAGTAAAAATGCAGTTTTATTTTCTCCTAAAGATGGAGAAGTGGAAGATAGAGAAAAACAGAAGCAAATATAAAATTAAATGAAACTACGACAAACATTACTTTCAACTTAAGTCGCAAGAGTACCTATATTTTCTACTAGCTTTTGCCTGCGAATTTGCTTGCCTGAAAATGTTTATTTCAGCGAAATTAAAGTAGCCTGTGTTACTCACTGATAATGTAGGTTTATATTAATGAATTAATGTTTGTAATCGATCCAGTAGTTTTTGGGTTTATCCATTACAAACAAACAAAACTTTCCTCTTTACAGTGGTATAGATATGCATGTCAAAAATGTATGTGATAATTTGTCCGTGGCTAGTAAAATATTACCTGTCTTCAAAAGCTATTTTGACTTGCATGAAAAATACAGAGTGGTACTTTGCTGGTAGCCATCACTGGTGTTATGTACGAAGCCATTACTTAGTGAGATGCAGCTGTTACCCCACTTGCAATAGCAGAAGATACATAGATACACGCTTTCAAGTTTCTGTCGTCCGTGTTAGATGTTGAAAATATGGTATACCTGATGGTACATCGATCTTCCAATGTCTGGGGAATTGCTTGAATGGAATATAATTACACTATTGCCATGAATCTACTCAAGATACAAGCATACTTAGCTTAGATGGAGGGGTTAACAAGATTGCTAGTAATGTGAATTCTACCTACATAGCTTTTTTTTCTTTTTAAAAAATGGACCTTGTTGTCCTATGAGATCGTTTCTCACTTATCTAAATATATTTAACACAAAGGTGACTGAATGACTGACATAGAGATCTATCAACGCACAACCCAAACCACTGGATGGATCGGGCTGAAATTTGACATAAAGGTAGATTTTATGACGTAGACATCCGCTAAGAAAGGATTTTGTGAAATTCCCACGGGATCGGGATTCACACGGGAAAAACTTCCCACGCGGGCGAAGCCGCTGGCACAAGCCAGTGTTTAATATGATTTGGTGATATTCGATATTTATGTTGATTTTTAGGCGTGTATGTACATTGAACCAGAGTTTCATACATGGTCTAACTAGATAATTTGGCTCCGGAACGCAAGGGTGAAGGAAAAGAGTAGGTTTGTCTCTACCCAGAGTGAGATAAATACCTATAAAGCTTGCATTATCGCTCCAAAAAGTAACGAAAACTGAAACAAAACCGCAATAACAATGTCGAAATCAGCTACGTAGTTGCACATTTCCAAAATACAACTTTAATAAATTGAAAGACAAAAAGAATACTTAAGTAACAAAATAAAAACTATAAACTGCATCCTTAAATATCAAAATTTATTGTCTGTATTTCTTGAATGATGTAAATAAAAATGTGCGGATTGACGGAAAATTTCCAGCTAAAGATGAAAAGAAGTCTGGTATAACCCAAAAATAAGAATTTTATGCCCCTGAAGAGAACGTCTGATGTAAGAAAATGAATTTAAGCAAAAGATGAATTGCCGCCATATTATAAAAACACGGGGTGATATTTCATATTAAGGGTTTTCAGTAAATTGGGTACTTATGATGCTGAATATTTTATTTGGGGATGTGATAAATTCTATGAAATTTGTCATAGGGCACTTTTTTAAATGTTACTTTATTATATTACTTTCTTAATAAGTAAGTATAATATATGGAAGTTGTATATTTCGCAAAAATGTATGTACCGTGTATGGCCATAAAGTAGAGTCAAGCCATATTTTAACATCAGGATGATAAAAAAAACCAATGCATATGATTAGATAAAATTTTACATCTCGGCTTCTATATTAAAATTCTATTTACGAAATTTGAATAAAGAATCTGCTAATTACTATTTAAAAGAGGCATGTGGTAAATTTTTAAAATGAATAAGGCAGTGCATAGTTGCTCTCAAGATTTTGAACTTTAATAGCGTTCGTAATGCGGTAATGCTTCTTCACCATTCTTTCTACAGATTTATCTGGTTAGACTGGTAGCTGACCACAAAAAAGCTTATAAAATACAATATCTAGTATAAATACCCCGGTAAATAAACAACAAACATTTCGTTACCTTAAATTCGATACCAAACAAAAAAAAACATCAACAAAAAATCAGAGAGTTCAAAAGCCAATCAAATTGGCACACATTCGAGACATCAATGAGATAATGGCGGTCTCGACCGAAATTAACTTTAGTCATTAAACAGGATATTGGAACATTTGTTACGCTCAATTTAAATACGAAAGGGTAAGCAGGAAATGGATTCATCGAGTCTATACCTGTAGGGTTTAAGTTTAATCAAGATTAGTGTGGGGACTGATAACGGATGATAGAACATTCGGTTGACGGGTGAGACTAATAGATTAATGCCCAAAGTATTTTCATTAACAAGGACATTTTAAATTATCATTCCCAACTCATATTTTTGTCACATATGAATGTGATAAGGATAATCAGTCGTATTTATAAATAACTTTTACAATTCTTAGTTTAAATTTTTTAGTAGATTCTTTTTGCACTTTAAAGAATTTCGAAATTAGAATATGATAGTCAATATATGGTTTACGGGAAACGGTTTTAAGTCCTACAGACTTGCATTGATAAACGAGGAACTTCAGACCAGATAGCTATGTTCAAAATCAAGTTTGATCAAAATCTAAAATATTTTATTTCACATAGACTTACATGGTCACATTTTACTACTATTAAAAATACGAAAGTTTGTGCGGATGGATGGATTGATGTTTTTCACTCTTTAATGCAAAAACTACTGAACGGATTTGAATGAAATTTGGTAAGTAGATAGTTGACAACACACGGAATTGAATTCGCGCGGGTTCGGGATTTACGCGGGAAAACTCTCCCATGCGAACGAAGTCGCTGGCAGAAACTAGTATTACATAAAACGTCAGAAGCTAATGACTGTTCGAATTCATTGTTTCCTATAGAGAAGAACCGATAAGGAACTCCTTGGTAAATATTTTCAAAACATAATTGATTTTCACAATATTTACATTATACAGTTTTTTATTTTTTTATTTAATTACAACGGTTATGTTTACAACCAATGACAGTAACTAAAATTAAAACAGACAATTATAACACATACTAAAATATACAAAATAAACAAAGTAGGGATAGTAAAATTTTAAGTGAGAACATAAATAAAAGAAGGTTACCATTTTAACAACAGCTCTTTCATGAATTCTTCTCACAGTACATTTGACATACCAATAAAATCTTCATTCATCCATCCGCAAACAGATCGCTTGTTGGATTAGAATCCAAGAGATCATTAAGCGCGGCCAGAGTGCAAGGAATTGGCAACTTAGCACGTGCAACAGCCTGGACAACTGCAACAGACATGGAGGCACGGCAAACAGCCTGTGCTTTTTGCCCCGGCAGTATAATTATGAGATTATGAGATTTTTTAGTATGAGAGGATAGTATAGACCATTTAACATGTATGTATTATAATAACATGCTTGTTAGTTGTTGGCAGATTTTTATGTATCAAAATCTTACGCAAAACTTTAATTTTGCGATGACAGATATCAATTTGTACAGCAGGAATAAACTCGACCGTTTTTTATGCTTCCTAGCGTCATCTATATCACCACATGTAAACTATTTCTATAGTTCATACAAGGCATAATAGATGTCGCTAAAAACTAGGATAGACGTTTCCAACAAACACTTAATCATCTTAATTACTGATTGCATGTAACAAATGTTAACTTTGTATAACGTGTAACGGAAAACCCATTTATCTATCCATCCAAAAGGGCTGAAGACAACTTCCGATATAGTCTCTATGTAAAGTATCAGCTCAAAATAAGTGGTTCAAAGAATTGATACCAAAATAATTCTCAGTTTCATATTATGTTTTTTGAATACCAATCGTAACAAACGTGTCGTAGCACTACGAGGGTCAACAACTTTCCACGTCACTTGCCAATAACACGATAATTCTCTTCGTTCTTCTTAATTTGAAAAAGTCCGATTATTCCCAATAGTCCCCTCTAGCCCTGTCCTCTGGGGTGACAGCTGAGAATTGTCTTCGGTCTCTCGTATCAATGCATTGACTAATAAGTTCCACACACTTAGACATAGGATTACAAAACCCTTGCCATATCATTGGTTATCATCCAAAGAAGCGAAGCACTGGGTATGTATATTCCCTTTAAATTGCGCGTTGTTTAATTTTCGATCCCAAAACTCCTCCTAAAAACAATCACGAACCAGAATCCAATGACCTGCTTGTAGTAGTAGTTGGCAATTAATCGAGAAATTAGCTCAGCGGTCATTAAGATTATATACACCCGGATGCTGGGGCAAGATTAATGATCTGTCGCTTGGTTCCTCAGGTTTACTTGACAAACAAACTGAGCTTTATTCATAGGATAACAATAGATCTGAGGATGTAGCTTCCTCTCCCTCTAGAGGGAGAGGAATTAATGTTGTCTAGTCTTTTTTAAGTGGGGAAGTATGAAATAATAATTTGACTAAATTAGATGAAATTTGAATTTTTATTATTTTGGGTAATTTATACAACGTGTAACAGAATAAACGCAATTCCTGAAAGTAGTTGGCTCAGAATCGGCTTCTGAATCGATTTCCGTCATAAAAAATAGGTGTTAAATTTTGACGAAAAAATCTTTCAGTTAACTCACACTAGCACATAATATGAAGTGAACTTGAAGTGGAAACACAGTATCATGGCAAATTAATACAATTCTTAATTGAAAGAAATGCGCTCGTGTGCGTGTCGGCCGCTAATATTGCATGAGTGTATGCGTCTACGTAAGGATATCGTATGATGCACATACGTTTTGCGTTTAGTGAGGATAACTATTTTACAAAAAAAATGTCTAGGTTTGGTTTCAATTCATTTAGTTACGGATGCTGTTTTAGACTTATTATTTAATATTCTAATTCGGGTGCCTGAGGTAAGGCTGCTCTCTCGAAAAAAGCTTGAAAAAAGCATTCAGATGAAGCAACTTTTCGTCAGCAATTACGGAGAAATTACATCTGAAAAAAATTGTTAGTAATCTACATGATATGAACCGTAATTTGGTTTAGCCACAAATTTTCTATCGGTATCACATAATAAGAAAAAAAAAAATGCCATATCACCTCCAAATCATTGAGATGAAACCATTTTACTCCTTAATTTCTTATCAAAAGAGTATAAAAAAATATACTACTGCTTTGCAATACAAATGAAAATGATTTGGTATTGTTACTTTTTACAAATATGTATTATTTTTATTACAATAAATTAAAAATGCGTCCAATTAAAGACTGCGTTTACATCACCCCCGCACTCGTCCACAAATTCAGTGCGGGGCGCATCGTGTTGCTAGGTGGACGTACGTCGCGTTGCGAGAGCTCAAGCACTACGAAATAATATCGTAAAATATTACTGCAAAAATTAATTTTGTAAATAGTGGAATAGCTTTTTAACCGACTTTAGAAAAAGGAGGAGGTTCTCAATTCGTCTTGAACTTTTTTTTATGATGTTACTTCATTACTCGCAGATGGCTGGACCGATTTGGAAAATTCTTTTTTTGTTTGAAAGAGTATACATTCTAGTTAGTTCCATTGTCGTCACGTTTGGATCTGATGATGGAATCATGGAGAAATCGAGGGAACTCTTCAAATATTATAGGCATACCTATAGCGTTTTGGGTATTTCTTATAGTACCTTGTTTAGTTTCTCTCGAAAAGCACTATTTGAGGAAGTGGAACTGATGACGAAGACCCCAGATGGCCATCGAAACTACTCAAAATAAGTATTTCGTGGATTGCGATTAGATTACTTGAATATAGATGTTAAGCACTTTATGCTCGTCACAATGCATATGGTGAAGTAGAGCTGATAGTGATGTACCAGGAGAACTCCTCAAAAATTAACGGCTCTGCACCGGGAAAAGCAATATTTTGTAAAAGGTGATAAGTAGTTGACATTTACGCTTTTGTAACTAGATAAATTACAAACCGACCCACTAAAAAGCGTGAAATAAAACTTATTATCAAAAAATAGAACCGACTTTCGATTCGTCAAAAAGTTTTATTTCTGATTCTTGTTTATAAGTTAAAGAGTATTCTATGTATCTATAAGTAGTGTTAGTGTTATAAACTCATAGTATTTTACAGTTTTAGTAGTGTTTAAATTTAGTTTGTAAAACATGGGAATAAGCAGAAACGAATGACGAGAGGTCTAAAAATATATTACAAACAAAGGTTCATTTATTATCAAGGTAAGTTTAAAGTTTTATCTACATATTTCATTATAAACTATCGCTTTACTTACCTCGCATAAAAGTAGATAGCACAGAGTAAACGGACAGAGGGTAAGCTTCATACAACTGCGCTATGATAGGTACACTACTACAAGCAAGGCGCGTGTGTGCGCTTCGTCTGAGCGAGGCCTGGCTTGAGCCGATATGCACCGGTTTCTCTTCGTACGGACGAAGCCGCCAGTTGAGATAGAGAGATAGAGTTAAGATAATGTACAAGAGAAAGAAGAAAACGACAAAGGGAAGGAAATAGAACTAAGGAAAGAAAAATAGATTGATGAGAAAAATGAAGAAAACGAGAACGAAGAAGTACGAAAAGAAAACAGAACAAGATTTTATATGGCTATCAAAATTTCTAAAAATAAATATATGTGAACACGGAGAAATAAATGAGGATGAAGAAGTTCAACCAACCAAAAGAATAAAAATACTTGGTGAAAGAAAGTTAAATTTCAGTGAATTTTAGTTATAATCTATTTGTTTATAAAAAATGTAACAAATAATATGACATACACTAGTAATAATTATACTACCTATCTACCTTACTCTAAGTTCCTACCTACATACCTACCTTACCTACCTACCTACCATTTTTCTCTTAATAGAAACCTTCCTCAGACTATAACGAATATTCGAAAAAAAAATCCGTATTGGTCCAGTCATTCCTGAGTTTTGCGCTTAGCAACACATTTAGCCATAAATTTTTATTTATATTTAATTTAGTTAAAAAGATACATCAAGTTGTTTACCTCATGTTTCGAGCCAGGCTGATCTATAATAGAGGTATAGTTTAGGTAGTAGGTAGAGGTTTAGTTAGTATAGTACATACTGTAGCGTAAAACCGCTACGGTTAAAACTTCCTCCAATTCTAATCCAAACTTTTCAATAAAATTTTTTCTTCATAGCTGTTATTCACATTTGAACAAGGAATCGTGAAAAATATCCTCGGATGTTTTGCCTTTTGACGGCGTCATTACATTTTTGGGACCCGATATGTGATGGTCGACCTTATTTTTTGATTCATATCGAAATTATGAAGTGAAAGTTTTTTTCTGTTGGTGTTAAGCCAATAAAAAATATAAAGTGTCCTAGCAAAAGGATAGTTTGTGGGTGATTTTCTGGTTAATTTGGTATGTATTGTCGCCTTTTTTCTTTTCGATCCATTTCGCACTAGTTTCATAATTAATCAAAGATTCAGCTTGCATCGGTGGTCTGAAGTTTCTTTTTTGTTTAGATCCCGTTACAAGCCAATTTTTGGCTCCACCCTACGGGCAAGCGACGTCGGTTATCGACGACGGAGGTCGGGGCGCTCTCGCCCGATATCCGAGCACATCCTGTGCCTGAGACGTCCATCTCAAAGGCCTGAAGAGGGTACGAGGTAGATGCGGACTCCGCAGCGCAGTGGCTCCGTGATTTCTACGTTACTTCCCACAGTCGTGTTCAGCCGTCCAGGAATTACCGAGTTTTCGCAGCAGGAGTTCTACTTTAAATAGTGCACCTAATTTGTATATATCTAATCTAAAAATTCTCACGTCAAAAACTCTTTCTAACCTAAGGCCTATCAAGACGCGTTGGATGCTCTTAGTGTTTTTGTAATTAAAATTACTAATAATGCGTATTCGCCTAGCTATAACCGATTGCAATCGATTTTTTGTTAGGTAAGTTAAAAATATTTGCATAATACTTTCGATAACATTCTTTTTCTTTCCGCTAAGTTAACCCACGCCATCACTGAAAGGTTCCCAATAATAACTAATATTTAACTTTTTTATATTTTCTAATTAAGTACTTGTTTTCTATCTTTTTCCTTTTAATCAAAATTAAACGTGTTAAGTAGCGGTCTGTGTTTTACTGTGCACTTAATTTTATTTACGCTACAATATGGCGCCCGAATTAAAGTAAGTTTGCATATTAATTATTACTAAAATACCTTTTTTTTTTGTTATCTCGTGTGTGGTTGCTCCTGAGAGCAATCTTTAATTTTCATCTTTCTTGTTGTGAGTTTCAGGTTTTAGAATTGGTCAGATACCCGTATGGAAGTTAAAAGGATTACCTGTCTTGAATGTTTTCCCGATTCATACGACTGGACTACAGATATGCTAACTGAATTTATGTTCTTTGCTTAATTGTGTGATGTTTGTGAAATTCAATTTTAAAGATTAACTTTGTAACTATACCCAATTTCCAATTCTTTTATTTTCTCCCAAAATATACGTATCTATCCCGAGTTTTATTTTATCCCAGTAGGTAGCGGTAGTTAGTTTCCCGTAGAGTGCGTTTGATGTGTGGATGGTTAGGCATCGTGACCAAAGGTAAGCTTTTTGAATGGTCGTGTGCTAGTGTCTACCTTTTTTATTTTTTAGCCCGACTGTTTGCTTTTCTGCTATTTGCTAGTATCTGTTTTTGTTGGATTCTTAGCCCAGCGGATTCCTTTGACTTTCATTTTGTTGATCGTATCGATATTACGGCACGATATCTAACGATTTCCTGCTAAGTCCCGCTCTTTCATTTAATCTATTTCTATTTTGTTTAAAAATGTCCGAAGAAGGTTCTATCGGTGAGACTCCTTTACACGAAAGTATTATTATTTCTAGACCTCCTCCCATTCCACCTAGGCCCACTCCGGGTACTAGTCGTTCTACACGTTTGATATCACTCATCGCAAAGGGTCGCAACACGTCGTTCCAGACGCTTTATCTAGAATGTACGCGAGTCCGGTTACATTCGATCAAGGACCTGACCATACCAATGATAGATGGTATAAAAAGGTGTATTTAGGGGCTCGTGACTCCCCTCAAACGTTTCCAGCTTACGCCATTCGGAACGGTGTTCTGTTAAGACGCATGCCAATCACTAACCCATTGTGCTCTGATCCTTGGCGCGTAGTTTTACCCGTTGAAAAAGTTAAATCCGCTATATGGGAAGCTTATAATAATCCTCTCTATACATCCTGGAGTTTCAAAGACTTATTTTAAGCTCAAGGATAACTTTTACTGGCCAAATATGTTTCGAGATGTTTCTGAGACTTTAAGGCAATGTGAGGTTTGTAAAGCTTATAAGATCGCGAATTCCCAACCACGTGGTCATATGTGTTATCCAAAGGAAGTTTCTTTACCTTTACAAATGATTTCTATCGACGTTATTGGACCGCTTCCAATCGCTTATTATGGGTTCAAATACATTTTATCTATGGTCGATGTTTTTTCTAAATATGTTTGGTTAGTCCCCCTTAAAAGGATTGACGCCAATTCAGTTATAAAAGCTTTGGAATCTGAAATATTTTTTAACTTCGGAGTTCCACGGTCTATTCTCTGTGATAATGCTACCGTTTTTCGTAGTAATCAGTTTTTAAACTTTCTTAGATCGTTTCGCATTGAATCCCCTACGTATACCCCTTATTACACTCCACAAGCAAACACGGTAGAACGTTATAACCAAAGTGTCGTTACTTGTTTGAGCATATTGGTTGGCGAGAACCAAAGGAATTGGGCTAAATTGTTACCCAAGGTCAAACTTTACCTCAATTCATGTATTAATTTAGCCACAGGGTTTACGCCAAACTTTCTCATATTCGGTAGAGAAGTCTGTATGGATTCATCGCGTGCGAATATCCAGACTCTAAGCACTAATTTAGCTGAAAGTCGGGAACAACACGCGAGTAATCTGACTTCGCTCGCCGAGATTTACGCAAAAGTAGCGGACAATCTTTCCTCTGCTTTTCTCCGTAATTCACGAAATTACAATACGAACCGCGCGGCTATTACACTCAATGCCGGCGACATTGTATGGAGGCGTAATTTTTCAAAATCGTCAGCTGCTGAATACTTTACAGGAAAGCTTGCTCCTCGTTTCATTAAATGTCGTGTGATCAGAGTCATCTCCATGACTACATATGTCCTACAAGACTGTGATTCTCATCATATTGGACAATATCATATAAAAGACATACTTAAATGAATTAATTTGTTCCATATTCTTAACTTGATCAGCATTACTTATGTTAGGCCATTAGTTTTCAATTAACGACACCTCTTTTATTATTTCGACCCTCATTCCTCCCTGGAGTTAATATTTATTCATAACCATTTCCTCTCATTAAGCGTCGTATTTTTGATTTTGATTTAAGGTCCACCCTCTTCAACTTAACCCTCTCTCTTTAACTTAACCTTCTAACTTATCCCTCTATAACTTAAGCTCTTGACTTTGAGTCGTGTTGGACTTTGAGTCGTGTTTCACTTTGAGTCGTGTTTGACTTTGAGTCGTGTTTGACTTTGAGTCGTGTTGGACTTTGGGTCGTGTCTCACTTCGAGTTATTATCTGACTTCGAGCTTTTGTGTTCGACTTCGAGTTTTTGTTTGACTTCCTTTGAAGTTATTTTTAGGTTATTTCTTAATCTCAACTCTTATTTGTTTCGTCTTGAATATTGTTCTTTGTTCCTATATATTTAAGAATATTATTCTAGTTCTATCGTTTGTTTTTCTATTCTAATGTAGGTTTAGGAGACGCATCTGAAGCTCGCACTGTTAACGTCTAAACTGGAGGCCGGCTTTCAATTTTATTCAGTATCAGCTGCACTTCGATGTCGTTGATTTGATGTATTTAGTTTAAAGTTAGTTAGGCTAGTTTATTTAATTTGTATATATATTGGTTTTCACTCTTGGTTGATGCTATCCCTTTTGTGTTGTCAATCTGTTATTGTGTTTTCAATCTGTTATTGTGTTTTCAATCTGTTGTAGTGATCTCAATCTGTTATAGCGTTGTCACCCTCTCACTGGGTTGATACTTTCACTTGGGTTGATCTCTCACCTTTCTTTTAGGGTTGTCAACCACCTTTCTTTTAGGGTTGTCAACCACCTTTCTTTTAGGGTTGTCAACCACCTTTCTTTTAGGGTTGTCAACCACCTTTTTTTTAGGGTTGTCAACCACCTTTCTTTTAGGGTTGTCACTCACCTTTCCTTTAGGGTTGCCACTCACCTTTAGGGTTGCTACTCTCATTTTTTTTTTTACTGGAAATGGGGTACTGTAGCGTAAAACCGCTACGGTTAAAACTTCCTCCAATTCTAATCCAAACTTTTCAATAAAATTTTTTCTTCATAGCTGTTATTCACATTTGAACAAGGAATCGTGAAAAATATCCTCGGATGTTTTGCCTTTTGACGGCGTCATTACATTTTTGGGACCCGATATGTGATGGTCGACCTTATTTTTTGATTCATATCGAAATTATGAAGTGAAAGTTTTTTTCTGTTGGTGTTAAGCCAATAAAAAATATAAAGTGTCCTAGCAAAAGGATAGTTTGTGGGTGATTTTCTGGTTAATTTGGTATGTATTGTCGCCTTTTTTCTTTTCGATCCATTTCGCACTAGTTTCATAATTAATCAAAGATTCAGCTTGCATCGGTGGTCTGAAGTTTCTTTTTTGTTTAGATCCCGTTACAAGCCAATTTTTGGCTCCACCCTACGGGCAAGCGACGTCGGTTATCGACGACGGAGGTCGGGGCGCTCTCGCCCGATATCCGAGCACATCCTGTGCCTGAGACGTCCATCTCAAAGGCCTGAAGAGGGTACGAGGTAGATGCGGACTCCGCAGCGCAGTGGCTCCGTGATTTCTACGTTACTTCCCACAGTCGTGTTCAGCCGTCCAGGAATTACCGAGTTTTCGCAGCAGGAGTTCTACTTTAAATAGTGCACCTAATTTGTATATATCTAATCTAAAAATTCTCACGTCAAAAACTCTTTCTAACCTAAGGCCTATCAAGACGCGTTGGATGCTCTTAGTGTTTTTGTAATTAAAATTACTAATAATGCGTATTCGCCTAGCTATAACCGATTGCAATCGATTTTTTGTTAGGTAAGTTAAAAATATTTGCATAATACTTTCGATAACATTCTTTTTCTTTCCGCTAAGTTAACCCACGCCATCACTGAAAGGTTCCCAATAATAACTAATATTTAACTTTTTTATATTTTCTAATTAAGTACTTGTTTTCTATCTTTTTCCTTTTAATCAAAATTAAACGTGTTAAGTAGCGGTCTGTGTTTTACTGTGCACTTAATTTTATTTACGCTACAATACTCAAAGTGCATCTATATCAATAGATAATAAATAAAAACAAAATTTGACCACTTTTGATGCGGTACAAATAAAAATGAATTTAACTTTCACGATGACTTGACCTTCTGTGATTTCGATACTCTGTGCCGAGACTAGGCGAAGCGACGACGCATGCTGGCGGCGCAGGCGCGGGCCGAGCGCGCCTCTCTTTTCTGTTGCATGCGGGTAGCGGAGAGCTGCGCGGAGTGGCGTGCGGAGAGGGGTCGTTAGCTCCGCCCAAATGGTCAAGGTTATTGGCATGAATACAAGCCTTAATCTGTCCTAGGACTAAAATTCGAAAGACATGCGATATCCGCCCGCAATCTGCATGGTGAATTACGGTCCATTGCTGTGCTGCAAGCTGTGCTTATAGAATGGTTATGTTATACCAAATCCTTTAATTTATTTAAGGCATATTATTTTAGGTCAACTAAATTAACGACCACAACCACTCTGCCAAGAGTGAAACGGCAAAGAAGAAAATTTTAGGTTTGAGGAATCGCTATTTCTCACAAAAGCATTCTTACTTCATTTACATGAGATTACAATTTAACAATCATTATCTAATGACGAAGCATATAATAAAGTAGGTATAGCAAAAACAAAGGAAAACAATAATAATAGCAATGTGAACTCGTCAATAATTGTACCGATAGTCGTTTCAGCCATTTGCTTTATAGAGCTCGTTAGGCGGCTGGATCAAGGGCTTGCTTCAGAAAGTGATACTCCTGGACACGGCGCGTATTGATAGGAGATTTCTCTTTGCCCTGACCATCAGTAGCTTGGACTCTTTTCATGATACCGGCGGGTTACTATTTATTATTTCTTAATGTTTATGTTTTTAGAGTTCCGTAGACAAATGGCAAAAAACGGAACCCTTATAGTTTCGTCAAGCCTGTCTGTCTGTCCGTCCGTCCGTATGTCACAGCCATTTTATTCCTAAACTATTAGGACTGTACATGTGAAACTTGGTAGGTAGATGTATTCTGTGAACCGCTTTTCGATTTTAAGAAAAAAAATTAAAAAATATTTAAAATTAAGGGCGCTTTCCATACATAGAACTGAAACTGAAAATATATTTTTTTCATGAAACCTATGCGTGTGTGTTATCTATAGACAGGTCTTTAAAAATGACATCATGGTTTGTAAAACCACTTTTTCAAAAAGTCAATCTTTGAAAAGATATACGCTTGCAAAGTGGTAAAATGGGGGGACACATTTTACCACTTTTCAAGCGTATATCTTCTAACTTCTATAATAGTGGACAGAAAAATCTAAAAAATATATGCTGTAGATCTTAATGTAAAGTTTAAACGAGATCGGGTCAGCAGTTTCTGAGATATAACATATTTTCTAGAACCGCAAATATAACTTTGTAAATCATACAGATACTATGAAAAACAAAGTTATTTGGCGTATATACTACGGAACCCTTCATGGGCGTGTCTGACTCGCACTTTTTTTATATTCTTATTCATATTTAAAATTGTAATTAATATGTATTATACTTTATATATAAATAGAATTATAATAAAATTTTAGGGAAAAACAATAATAAACATATGAGCCTGCATTCTCATTTGCCTTCATATGCGTTGTTACACTCTACTAAGTAAGTAATTTGTAATCTTTCACGCAATCTGCTCATTGATGTTTCGGTCTTACCCTTTCAGTTCAAATATTTTTAATCATAAAAAAGTCTTTATGTATCCAATACATTGCTTGAGTCCATACCACTAGTTAAAGGCATCAAACATTGTTCTAATCTTCATTATTTCAGCTGAAAGACTTCCACGAAGTACTCTTCCACATCGCTATAACCCGGAAATGTGCCCAGAAGACAGGCAGCATTAACATGTTAAATAGCATTGCTAATTCTTGGGGCAAAAAATAAACCAACCCCCCGAGGGTCACGCAAAGTATCGATCAATTGTCGCGAAAGTCCTTGAAAGCGGACGAGCATTCGGACCCCATGACCCGATTGTTTCAAACCAAAATGACTCTTAATAGAATCCCTACTATTATTATAGCGTGGAAGTTACTATGATACACTTTTACGTTTAAACCACTTAACTGAATTTCATTACCTAAGATATAGTATAGTTTTTCGCTAAAAAAAAACACTTTACTGTCGTGTGAATCTGTGGGCAGCTAGGGTATTTACTAATTAGGTTTCATTATGTTTGTTACTTGAGGACTTCAACAGCCGCAGTGGTACGGCTGGCCTTTTCAACAACATGGTTTCGGCAATATTTGGGATCCACAGGAAAGTCCTCAGTACTTTCGATGGTATCGACCACCGATGTCCAATCATTTGGTTTTTTTTCTCAACAAATCATCAAATGGTTTCTCCAGCTCTGGGTGGAATGGAAGGAAGTTTTTCTCTTGTACTAACTAAAAACCCGATTCCTTTCATTGCCTTTGCGCTTCAGAGCTGTGGTACCATGGAAGGCAAGGGCCCTGTCGGGCCCCGTCTGCTGACTACTTTTTGAGGAGCGCGTGGAACACGACGTGCCGTCGCATCGACTAGGGTTTATATAATAACATATAGGTATTCTTCCTAAGATATAAATATATCATCGATTCCATTGTAAGTAATCTATACTAATATTATAAAGCGGAAAAGTTTGTTTGTTTGTTTGTTTGCTTGAACGCGCTAATCTTCGAAAGTACTGGGTAGATTTGTATGCAATTTGGTATGGAAGTAGCTTGAAGCTTGAGGAAGGTTATATGCTACTCTTTACGCGACTGCAAAAAAGGAGAGTTATGTTTTTACCGTGATAGAATCCACGGGAGCGAAGCCCCGCGTGAGTACTAGTAATTATATAAATAACGTCTTCTTCTTGTATCTCAACGGTGAAGCATTGCTTTTTTGTTTCTGAACGATTAAATTGTATTTTTATTGTTAATATCGTAATGAAAAACAATCTAATAACAGAATATTAGCGTCCTATTCATTTTGTATTTCATTCATAAATCACAAAAGACACACCATTTATCAGTACGAATTATTATCGGCCGGTATTCCCATTTCGACAATACCGTTAATTTTAATCGTTTTGTTAAAAGCTGTCAGACGCCATTAAATACTAACGACAACAGCTACCAAACCACACAGTTATTTAGTAAAAACAACTGAAGCGGAACATAACTAAATGCGGTTGAAACGTTAAATAATTAAACTACATTTAGAAACTTTGCCTTCAGGTGCCCATTTATATGTTGATGACGTCAGCGGCTATTGCCGTTTGCTTATTTCTCTATGTAAACATTCGTAAAATATAGTATGTATCGTTTTACGCACGTAAAAATGATGTAAATATCCGTAGATATTAAACAAATACCTTTTTATTACTTTTTAGGGTTCTGTAAGTCTACACAAAAAACGAAATTCTTACAGGATCACATCGCATGCGTCTTTTAAAGCAATTTTTCTCCAAAACTTTTGGTAAGTTTAAATTTGTTATGTAAATAAGTATTCTGATAAAAATACGCACCCACTCAAAATCTATGAGAAGTCTGTGGTTTTTTTTTTGTTGACCTTAGACAATACGTTTCGTTCGAAAGTTTAGCGCGTGAGTTACTCGCAATTCGCCGTTTTTATAAAATCACTAAGATTAATTTCTATTATAACCATAGTGAAAGAAAACATGTTAATATGTATCGGCATAATATGTTACATTTATGAAACTTCACCATTATTGCATTTGAAGATTCAATTATTGAATTTTAATTACGCCCACAAATCATTTCGATTATTATGAATCAATAGTTTAGGTATTCAAATTATTACGGCTGATTGTTTAAATAATAGTGCCATAACGTTATTGATGTATGACACAATCTTCTTCAATGGTTAACTTTTTTTGATTTTTAAACTATTGTTATTTTATTCTAAATTAGGTACTATTAATTATGTAATTATTTTTTCCATTACAATTATAATTCTTTTTTTTTGTACCTCAATTTGTTAAATTTGTACTTTTAAAAGTGTTTTTTTTTTTATTGATAATAGTTTCGCGTTATTAATAATTATTTATGTCAGTTATTATAATTTTTTTTGTATCCTTAATGTTAACATTTCTTTTTCTCTCTCTTTTTGTTGTCTGGCTGTGCTGTCACTCTGAACCGAGTTACGAGTAGGTTTCTGTCAACCTCTGTTTTAATATTGGGCCACCAAGATACAGGCTGTGCCTAGTTTGGGGTCCATTGCTAAGTGTGTTGTATTCTGTAACTATATTCGTAAATGTCTGTATCATTATAACATTTGTAAATTGTGTGTGTTAAATAAATAAATATATTAAAAAATAATTAAATAAATAAATTGACTTCTGATTGTTTAAATGGATTCTATATTTATATCAATCAATAAATACTGATATAAATAAACAAGTAATTAGGCATGAATTACTAGGCATGCTCTTAAGTTTTAGGTGAGAACATGGTTGGAGTAAAACCGATATTTGCAGGAATGCAAAAGGTTATGTAAAACACATAGTCCAATCTAGAATCTAGTGATAAAAGTCGTTCATCTTAAGGAGTGTCAACTATACACGTAGGTACGAAATATAATTTATTTATTAAAAGCGAAATTTATGTAGTATTTAAAATGTCATTAGACACATTTTCCTTCATCTCAAAACGATTTTAATATCCCGTTACCAAAAACGTGGGACCAAAGTTTCTGCCTTTGATTGTAGATAAACATTGTTTAACAAAATTAAAGTATCTAAAACATTCATTTCGCCCATCCGCATTTATTTTGTTGCCCAAAATATCTCTTTGATACAAGAAGCCTTTCAACAAAGTTAAATATAGCCGAAATCCTCGTTTTTTAATTATAAAACGTTAAAAATGTAAACGATTTTAATTCTTTTACTAAGCCAAAATGAGACGGCATAAGAAAACAAAGCAAACAGGTAAAACAAAAAAGTGCTTTTGTAAAACAAATTACACCAATCTGGGGGCACGGTAGTGCCCCCGCCAAGTCGAGCAAAAAAGCGGCACGTCCGTACCATTCTTTTCTCGAAGCAATTCAGGCGATTTTCGACCCCCTATAACTTCGTTGTGGATAAAACTAGAAGCCTGAATTTTCAGTAACCAAACAGGCATTGTATAAACACGGTATATTTCAAATTTCATTCAATTTGAACCAGTAGTTTAAGAATTATAACGAGTCAAATTTCTTAATTTTGTCACTCACTGACTGACCGATCATCAAAAGTCTATGGCACTTCTAGCAGACATAGAAGCTTCAAATTTAGAATACAATTAGTGTTTAGTATATGAATCAAGGAAAACTATAATATTTTTCAATTTCGTTCCAGTTTTCTAGATACATCAACTGCATAAATAACTTTGTAATCCCATATAAATATATAGGATTACAAAGTTACATTTGCAGTTAATTAATCAGTCTACTTGTTTAATATAATGAAATAATAGATGTAGATGGGTACTTTTTTTTTCTTGGTGAAAAATATCATCGAATGACTTCCGCTCGGGTGTATCAGAATTCTACTGACTAAAAACCCACCCTATTCCTTCGGAAGCCCTAAAGTTCCTGGGCCGCGGTATCTCAATGGAACTTTCCCGCAAACCCCGGCAGGCAATGGTCCTATGAGGCCCCGTCACTGGTATTAACAGCTTTTTTTGAGGCGCGCATGGAACACAACGCGCCGCCGACCCGGGCCTGGTCCTTACCGGACTGTGAGCGACCCCAACTCGCCATCCACAGGCCCGCGCCTACGGTGGCCCGAAATCGACTCGCGATCCACGACGCCCGGGGCGTCTCCCCTGGTGGCTGGGGCGCGAGGAAGAGAGTTGCCTCTCCCTCGCATGTTAGGCCTCCTCCTTCGCTAGCATGACTGCTTCGCAGCAGGAGGTGACTGCATCCCATTCCCTCTCGCTTCGCACCATGGTCTAAACCAGAGCAGGGCGCGAGAAGTCGCCGCCGCCGATCGCCTCTATGAGGATACGACGGTGCTCCACCCATGCAGGGCACACCTCGACCATATGCTCCACCGTGTCTTCCAGTGTAGATAGGTACCTAGATATAATAATTATGCTCAAAGGTAACTTGTTAAATGGTCAACGGAATAAAAAGCAAGAAGTATTAAGAGTATTGGGGAGTATTAAGTAGAGTAAATTGCCCGAAATTGCATAATTACTTACTTATGGATTAACTTTAACCGAGACGTTTGACGAGTGCGGCATTAATTATTACTAACTAATGCAAAAGACGTACGTGCGTATTCATATACAGTGCGTAACAAAGCCTCCGAAAAAAACCCATAGAGACAGGGAGTGGGCTTTGAAAAAAACTTTAGCTGAAGTTCAAGAAGTAGTACCGGAAAATAAAAAAAGGAAGGCTACCTACAAAAATAAGAAAGCTCATAAGACAGAGAGAGGGCTTTAAGAAAATTCGTTGTTGGTGTACAAGAAGTAGAAGGTACCGGAAAGGAAAAAAGTAGGACTTTCTACAAAAAGCAATGAGATCCCATAAAAAACAATACTTGTCAAAAAACCAAGTCTCGCAACTTAGTTGTTCTACCGTAAAAAGTTGTGAGATCCATGTAATACCAAGTCGGTTATTAATTTATTCAGTCCCTACTTAAGGGACCTTCTGTCTTAAGTTGTTACGTAATTATCTAACCTAACGACATCTTATAGTGACCATATCAATATTAAAAATCTTTACCGTTTTAAATAAATAGATTGACTTGGCAATCGCAATAAACAATTTAATTTATATATGTATTACTTGTGAGATATATTGTGTTTTCATGCGATGGCCGAGTCAATCTATTTATTTAAAACGAGAAATTTCTTGAAGTCGGGGAGTGTGCGATGGAATTACACAATCTAATTCCGCCAAGCCATCATCGGACTACGAGACAAACGGCGGAGCGCCATCGTGGACATCCCACCCATACGCACAAAACGTTTTGGTAATACCTTCATTGTGCGTACGGCTAAGGAGTGGAATTCCCTGCCGTTTCCGTGCTGTTGGCGGCATCGATCGACCGCCATCAATTTTCTGGTCCCCTGGTAGCTGTTTGTGCCAACATTGGGCAGTTAAATTAATTATACTCGTAGTTTATATCTTGATATTTATTTACCGACTATGTATCGTACGTAGTTAAATAAACAACGTATTTAAAAATCTAAAACACAAGAACATCTAAGACACTTTTTTATAAAGTGACGAGCAGGCGGGATCCCATTGAACATAATATAATTTTAATTTAAAAAATGAGATGGGTCCCGCATGCTTGTCACTTTTTAAAATAAAAATGAGCTTGTTTCTTGCATTTCAGTTGAGCAGTCGGGATTTTTAGATTTTTTTAAATAAGTTAATTAATACCAACTGGACGCACTTGAGTCTATCGATAAGCGTGCCAAGAGACTCATTGGCAACGATGCACTGGTCGAGTCAAAGCTCCAGAGCCTTGAACATCGACGACGAGTTGCAAGTCTATCGGTTTTCTATCGGTTACATTTCGGGGAGTGTGCGATGTAATTACACAATCTAATTCCGCCAAGCCCGTCCCATCATCGGACTACGAGACAAACGGCGAAGCGCCATCGTTACATGGTGGACATCCCACCCATACGCACAAAATGTTTTGGTAATACCTTCATTGTGCGTACGGCTAAGGAGTGGAATTCCCTGCCGGAGTCTGTGTTTCCCGATAGCTATAACCTAGGAGTCTTTAAGTTAAGAGTGAATAAGTTACTTTTAGGTAAGCGTGCTCCATCTTCGACCACATCATCATTTACCATCAGGTGAGATGGTGGTCAAACGCGAACCTATTTTTAATATTTTTTTTTTTTATTTTCAGCTTTTTAGTATTTAATTCCGTTTTAAAACGATATATTTTCTAAACGGTTGCTTAAAATGAAAATACCCCACATGACGTAGTTTGTCGATTACAGATTTTTTATTTTTGACAATATGGTGTCTGGTTTTTGTTGTAGTGATTTATTTTTATTTTAATGTATTGACTAACACTTGCGCTATCAAGACAAATTTAATAACGTATTATTTATCAAAATCCGTTCACTGGTTTAATAGTTACGAGGGAACAAATGAATGGACATACATACACTCCTCCTTGCTTTACCATAGTCGGGTAATAAAAGCCACGTCAATCTTCAGGTTTAAACAACGCTTTCTGAGGTCGGTCCGAGGTTGGGCTATCTAAAATTATAAAGATTTCTCCGTGTTTCAGAAAGTATGTTAAGCCATTTATCCTAATTGTCATTTGTAGGTACAACTTCGACAGAAGTAACGGTGAGTCAGTAGTTAGAAATCTGACCAGTCTTGCCAAGGGGTATCGTATTACCCAGTGTTAGCTGACTGTAACATAGTAGGTAACAAGGCTAACCCAATGATTCTGGTTACTCATATTTGTGAAAAATGTGCCTTTTTTATTGAAAATAGGTTCGCGTTTGACCACTACCTCACCTGATGGTAAGTGATTATGTGGTCGAAGATGGAGCACGCTTACCTAAAACGAACCTGTTCACTCTTGACTTAAAGACTCCTAGGTTGTAGCTATCGGGAAACACAGACTCCGGCAGGGAATTCCACTCCTTAGCCGTACGCACAATGTAGGTATTACCAAAACATTTTGTGCGTATGGGTGGGATGTCCACCATGTAACGATGGCGCTTCGCCGTATGTCTCGTAGTCCGATGATGGGACGGGCTTGGCAGAATTAAATTGTGTAATTCCATCGCACACTCCCCGAAATGTAACCGATAGAAAACCGATAGACTTGCAACTCGTCGTCGATGTTCAAGGCTCTGGAGCTTTGACTCGACCAGTGCATCGTTGCCAATGAGTCTCTTGGCCCGCTTCTCGATAGACTCAAGCGCGTCCAGTTGGTATTAATTAACTTATTTAAAAAATCTAAAAATCCCGACTGCTCAACTGAAATGCAAGAAACAAGCTCATTTTTATATTAAAAAGTGACAAGCAGGCGGAACCCATCTCATTTTTTAAATTAAAATTATATTATGTTCAATTGGATCCCGCCTGCTCGTCACTTTATAAAAAAGTGTCTTAGATGTTCTCGTGTTTTAGATTTTTAAATAAGTTTTTTATTTAGCTACGTACGATACATAGTCGGTAAATAATAATTTAGATATTTGTTTTATATACATATTATCTGGTAATTATTGTTTAGTTATAATAATCGATTTTGCATTTGATTTAATTTATAATTTTTTGTTAATTAATTGCATTATGTAATTTACAGTTGAATTACTTTTGTAAATTAAATTATTGTACCTTTGCATGCCTTCTGGTAAAATATGGCTGAACTCACATTGTACCCTTACACCACATGTTATTGTACTACCCATATTTGCAAAATAAAGTATCTTATCTTAACTTATCTTATCTTATAAGTATCAAGATATAAACTACGAGTATAATTAATTTAACTGCCCAATGTTTGCACAAACAGCTACCAGGGGACCAGAAAATTGATGGCGGTCGATCGATGCCGCCAACACTTAAAGCCATCATAACGTACAAGCTCTAGTCAATTTCAATAGTTAACGTATTCCCAAGCAGGACATGTCCGTCGTCGTTAACAACGTCTGCAATGTCCCACGAGACATGTTTGGCAACAGCATGTTTGACAAACGCCATTCATAGACTGGCTTTAGTCTTGTGCAGTACTAGGTCAACAGTAGTATAGAAGATGTTTATCTTTGTTAAGATCGATAGACTTAAAATGAACACGCTATGTATAAGGTGTTTTTGAACGGATTTATCTAATACTAATAAGAACTGATACTAATAATATTATAAAAAGGTAAAATTTATTTATAAGTAGGAGTGATCCCCGGAACTAATGATCGAATTCAACAATTTTTTTCAATGGTAGTAGGGTGTATTTTTCTAAATATTGATAATAGGTTCGCGTTTGACCACTAACTCACAGCTGCAATTATAATCTACAGGATATTAATTTGCTATAAACAAATAAAATCTGTTGTAAAAAATGAACCAAAATATAGCATTAAAAATTGCGTCCTCTGTCTGTCCGTCTATTACACTTTCTCGTCACCATTTTGGTGCAGACATAAAATAAAACTTCGAGAAGGACATAAGCTACTTTGCTTTCGTAAAACGGTTTTTTTTCTGTGGGCAGTTGCTAGTATACATTTAATTTAGTTTTCAATCAAGATGATGCAATAGAGTATTCATTACTAAGCAAGCTCGTAGAGCCACCGTATAAAGTCGGTACCAACCACACGAGTATATGAGGTGCTGTAACAGATAACTTTGAAAATCCACTCGTTCTAAACACCAGCATCAGGCAATGTTAAGAGATACTGTCGCAGAATAGTTTACCCGACGCCAATATCGACGACCACAGCCCGATTTACTATGTATGAGTCCGCGTTCAATGTGTACAGTCACTTTAAAGTAGAAACTTTTAAACTTTTCTGAGGGTTCCTCGAATAGGATTTTTATTACGTTTTATTTATCAGCATTGATATACCTTAGGAGAAGTTTGATACTGTTGTACCGCCGCACGCCGTTGTGTGTTCAAGTTTTTCGAACAAGAATATTGTTGTTTCTTCGGGTACGTGCAGTGTTTCTTCAATTGATGTTATCTTTTCCAAATAAGACGTGTTAATGCTAAGGGATTGTAACTCTATTTTGTTTTTGTTCCTAATTATCTTCTTTGTTTTGTATTGTTCGACACACGCATACGTTGTATGTTTCTTTTACTTTGGCTATGGGTTATTTTCCCATCGCCGCCAGATGGTTCTTTTCTTATGGAATATCTGTTTTGTTTCGTGTTGTTTTTTCTACTATTGTAATATGAATCCTATTTTATTTTTACCCGACTACGGCAAAGCCAAAGGAGGGTTATGATTTTGACAGGCTATGTATGAATGTGTGGATGTTCATCTGTTCCCTCATAGCTCCAAAGCTACTTATCGGAACTCGACAAATGAGGTATAGTTAGAACCGTCTTGACCGTCCGCTGAACATAGGCTACGTGACGTGTCACAAAACCTAATGTGGCGCCCTCTAGCGCCAAAAAAGTGTTGTGTTAAAAAATAAATATAAACACATCGTGTTTGATATCATTTGAAAGGGCGTCACATGCACATTTCAAAAACATTGCTTAAATTTAAAGTGGCGCCCTCTAGTGGACAAAAAATCATGTGTAATAAAATAAAAATAAGATAGATACACCGTGTTTGGTATCATTTGAAAGGGTTTCACTTGTACTTATCAAAAATATTGCTTAAATTTAACGTGGCACCCTCTAGCGGTCAAAAAGTCATGTGTAAAAAATAAAAGTAAGATAGATACACCGTGTTTGGTATCATTTGAAAGGGCTTCACTTGAATTTATAAAAAATAAAGTAAATAGTAGTAAAGAAGCACAGTGATTTAACACCAAAATAGTTTAAATAATAAAAAGTAAAAACTAAAACCCGACTACGACAAAAAAATCGACGCTGAAAAAGTATGAAACAAGATTTTCAGGATGCTGAAATAAACAAGGTTACTGGAAAAACAAGAACAGAACAAAAATAAAAGCCGCAGTCACACGTTATATAGGATATCAACCGTAACAAAAGAATTAATAACGTGTGACTGTGTCTTTAATATAATTTAATATACAACGTGTAATTTAAAGGGTATATACATATCGAGTGCACGGCTTCTTTGGATGATAACAAACGATATGGCAAGGGTTTTCTAATCCTATATCTACATGTGTGTAGCCTATTAGAAATTTCAATACATTGATACCAGAGGCCGAATTTTTCAAATTAAGAAGAACGAAGAGAATTATCGTTTTATTGGCAAGTGACGTGGAAAGTGATGACCCACATAGTGCTGTGACACGTTTGTTATTACTGGTATTCAAGAAACATATGAAACCAATAATTTGGGGTCAATTCTGTGAGTCACTTATTTTGAGCTGAAACTTTGCATAGAGACTCCATACCAGATGTTATTTTCAGTCCTTTTGGATAGATAGGGTTTCCGTTACACGTGTATATCCACTCCGCTCCATAGTCTAATCTTAATAATTAAACCTTGGAGCAAAGTGGAGTTTTTGCCGGTATTTCTCCATGTATGACCAATTCGAACCGTGCACTAACTTCTGACGTTTTATAAGTGCCCATGTAGGTCTATATGAAATAAAATATTTTTGATTGATAAATTGATAATACCTTGATAACTGCCCGATGACCGCTCTGCCTCCGCATTTTAAATATATGTTAAAGCTTATAATACTCATTTTAATTATGTGCTTTGAATGCAGTTTTTATATGCATTAAATACACAGCGCATCTAACGTATTTAATTGTATATGTAAAAATTCTGTATTGTTTAAGACAGCTTCAATTTCTTTTTGACGTGACAACGTCTTATAATTCGATGAAGCTGGCTGCACGCACGAAAATACATGACTCATGCGGCGTTACCTCGCCCTGAGGCATAGATGATACATATATTTGCTCTGAGGCGTTCCATCGCTCTGAGGCGTTCCAAAGCAAATCAAATTGGATCTACAAGTTGACATTTATGTATGAATCAACGAGTCAAGTACTAGGCTATCATAAAACGGTAAGAGATGACGTCACTGTGTAGAGATTCTTTGACATTTATGTATGACTCAACGAGTCAAGTACTAGGCTATCATAAAACGCTAAGAGATGACGTCACTGTGTAGGGATTCTTCCATTGTCATGAGAAGTGGAGTAATAGTGATGTAAAATTAAAATTTTCTTTTGAAAAATGCAACCATTCCATCAGTATTTTCTTATGACGTTGTCACGTTCAACTATCGTCAGTAAACCGACTTTTTTTGTAATATGTAGGACTAGTACTCACACGGGGCTTTGCTCCCGTGGATTCTATCACGGTAAAAACATAACTCTCCTTTTTAGCAGTCGCGTAAAAAGTAGCCTATAATCTTCCTCAAGCTTCAAGCTACTTCCATACCAAATTGCATCCAAATCCACCCAGTACTTTCGAAGATTAGCGCGTTCAAGCAAGCAAACAAACAAACAAACTTTTCCGCTTTATAATATTAGTATAGATACGCAATTCCATAGTAAGTATTTTTTTTTTATCTATCTTTTGAGGTTGTAATGTTTGCAATGTAACAGCTAAACATGTTTTTACGATATCACATCACAAACCTTTCAAATGCTCGGCTTTTAATTATGAATATTATCATAATGTTATCATAAGTGTGATTGCAGCCTTGCTTTGATTTTGCCTAAGCCTTGATTTTTTCAAAAATTAATTAATTGGCTTACTGTCTACTATACTATATATTTTCTGTATTTAATAGCTGAAAGTTCTCCATACTCCTCATAAATAAATAAATAATATAAACCTTCCGTTTCCATTCTGGAAAAGTCAAATACCATTTCAAAGCTTACAAGATTTATATCTATGTATATACACACACATTCATATCTGTGTTCTCACAAAATAAATCACATTTACCCACTTAAGTAAGAACGTGCGCTCTCAGACGTCTGCACAACTAATCAAAATAAATATTTTCCTTATGGTGGTATTTTACTTTTGTATGTTTGTGTGTGCATTGTCTTCTGGGCTTTAATGTCTTTTGTTATTTATCCTCGTTATCATAAAAGCCTCACGGATCGATCGTCAAAGTTAAACAAGCCTTGGTTGATCCGTGATTGGGTGACAAACTTAAAGGCCTGTGCACACCACGTTTTTTAAACGAGCCGCTTTTATCTTACAGAGCAGGTTGTTGTCGTTTGTATCGATTCAAATGCGCGGCACCGGCGCGTCTGTATCGATACACACGCGCATTAGTATAGCGTTTGTATCGATTCAAACGCGCGGCACCGACGCGACCGCTAGCGCGCGCGCCTTCCCTTTTTTTTAAAACTTCTTCCTTTTTAAAAATTAATAACAAAGCGCATGTAATCAATGCTGTCTCGACCGACGCCCTCTTGCTCCTGTTGACGAGGTTCTGCTTAAAAACGCAAAATTCCAACGTCTGTATCGCTACACACGCGCGTTTGCATCGCGTCTGTTTCGCTACACACGCGCGTCTGTATCGATTCAAACGCGTATTTGAATTTATACAGGTGTGCAAAGGTCTACAGGCTGCGTCTGACTTGCGTGCGTATCGCGTCTGTATCGCTACAAACGCGCGTTAACGGCGCGTTTAAAAAACGAGGTGTGTATAGGCCCTAACGTAACGAAGTTCCTCCCTGCCTCGGCAAGCAACGTTAATCCGATGGTCCAGGCTGTCATTTTTAAATCTTTATCAGTCATTACGGGTACTCAGAAGGTAGAACATCTGACTCTATCGTGTATCGTGTTACCGAGATACTAGATTGTAGTCAAATAGGCCGACGCTCCATGTAAAACACTAGTACTACGCTACATCCATCCACACAGGAAGACCCTAACGTGATATAAGTTTTTAAGCTAACATGGTCACTAACAGTGTCATTAGAACTTAAAACGGGATATTTACCATGTGTATTTTTATTGTTTTGAGTTTCCGATATTTCGGCACTGTTGCAAGCGCCATGATCACGGATGAACTTAAGGCTTGTATTCATGCCAATAACCTTGACCATTTGGGCGGAGCTAACGACCCCTCTCCGCGCGTCACTCCGCGCAGCTCTCCGCTACCCGCATGCAACAGAAAAGAGAGGCGCGCTCGGCCCGCGCTTGCGCCGCCAGCATGCGTCGCACAGTGTTTGATCGGACCCAAAAAATTCCCTATGCTGTTTATTATGTAAACTGATCAAGAAATGCATTTAAAATGCAAGACTAGAACACTCAAGTGTCTATTTCATATACTTTTTATTACATAAAATAATAAAACTTACGTGACCTTGACCTTAAAAAATGTTAAATAATTTCTGTAAATTTAATGAACCAAGATAATGTGTTCAAATAAATACAGTCTAATGAAGAATCTTTAGGCGCATGTTTGTTAGTTTTTATTTTTAGAAAATCACCTCTAGATACCAAGTAATTTAATTTTTTTCATATTTTTTTTTTTTTTATTTTTTTTTTCTCCATAAAACCTCGTAATTGCGGGTGGAAGTTTATGAGCAGACAAATCGGTCTACCCTCTTTCTCGTTCGTTTTCTGTTAGCGACACCGCTACCACTGTCACATGTATCACTAAACACTCGATTCTGTTCCCGACACACAAAACTCACCGTGTCGACTCGCGAACTTTCTACGGTAATAAATACACATGGTAAATATCCCGTTTTAAGTTCTAATGATACCCTAACGTAATTGGGAAAAGGTTAATTACTCTATAATTGGCAACAGTAAGAGTCTAAGACTTTTTGATACACACTTAAGTAATTCAAATTCAGATACGATATATTAAAAGCTGAATAGGTCATAAATAAATAAATTAGTTACCTACAAATGAATAAATTAGTTTCATTAATCTATACTTATATTATAAAGCGGAAAAGTTTGTTTGTTTGTTTGTTTGCTTGAACGTGCTAATCTTCGAAAGTACTGGGTGGATTTGGATGCAATTTGGTACGGAAGTAGCTTGAAGCTTGAGGAAGGTTATAGGCTACTTTTTACGCGACTGCAAAAAAGGAGAGTTATGTTTTTACCGTGATAAAATCCACGGGAGCGAAGCCCCGCGTGAGTACTAGTTTCATAATAACTTGGATAAATCTGGCCCGAAATGTTTCAACAATTAATGGATTTAGAAACGTTTTGACTATTAAAATGAAACTGAGGTATATGGTAATCATTTTTTTTTAATTTAAAATAGGTTCGCGTTTGACCACTATCTCACCTGATGGTAAGTGATGATGTGGTCGAAGACGGAGCACGCTTGTCTAGAAGTAACCTATTCACTCTTGACTTAAAGACTCCTAGGTTGTTGCTATCGGGAAACACAGCCTCCGGCAGGGAATTTCATTCCTTAGCCGTACGCACAATGAAGGTATTCCCAAAAAGTTTTGTGCGTATTGGTTGGGATGTCCATAATGTAACGATCATATAACAATTAAAACTTAAGCAGAACAGAACCCTGCAGTGGGAATGTTGATATACCCTTGGAAAAAACGTCTTCTTGTTATTTGTTAATTACACTTCCTGCAACCCAGGAGCTATGCTTGCGGGAATGTCCTAACGAGATAACGCAGTCCCGGAACTCAAAGCCAACTGAAGAAACAGCTTAAATGTTTAGTCACTAGCAGTCTAATAAATAATCTTTATTGTGCTAAAAATATACATAACTAGCTTCCGCCCACGACTTAGTCCGCGTGGAAAAAAAATCCCCCGATTTTGAAACATTCTTCATTAATGCTCCGCTCCTGTTGGTCTTAGCGTGATGATATATAGCCTATAGCCTTCCTCGATAAATGGGCTATCTAACACTGAAAGAATTTTTCAAATCAGAACCGTAGTTCCTGAGATTAGCGCGTTCAAGCAAACAAACAAACAAACAAACTCTTCAGCTTTATAATATTAGTATAGATTCTTAGTTTAATACACCCTTTTTTTTCTAGGTGGGAAAATCATCGAATGACTTCTCCCGCTCTGGGTGGAGCGGAAGAGAGTGTCAGACTTCTACTGACTAAAAGCCCACCCTGTTCCTCCAACTGCCCTTAAGTTCCGGGGCCGCGGTATCTCGTTTGAACATTTCCGCAACCCCGACAGGCAACGGCCCTATAGGACCCCGTCACTATTGCTGACAGCTCTTTGAGGCGCGCGTGGAACATGACGCGCCGCCGACGAAGGCAGTTTAATATACCCTAGACCCCACACTAGTATTCCCTGTGAAGAGTCATAATTATGATGATTTTGCACTGAAAATAGTATTTCCCTACAATATGGCAATGCCGCCAGTCTCTTGGTTACTTTACCAGGTGATTGTGTCCAAATATACAGTAAAGAAACAATAAAAAAATTACTTTTATCGAAAAATGTGACTGCAACAATTTAAAAATTACAATACAGTTTCAGATAAAGAATTTTGTTCACTTGTATTTCGTTAAGACTTGGAAAATCAACATACCTTTACTAGGAGTTTCTCAATTTTAGTTCCACAGATACATTTTTCTTAGCAAACATTCTTACAAATTTACATACTACGTGTTTCGTACAACACGAAGATACTACGTGCCATGTTGTGGATTTAGAATGCCTAAAAGTTTTATAGTTCCACAAATATATTTATACCCAAAATTTATTTTTCTATCCATATAAACGAGTGACTTAACTCTGTTCTTATTAACGTCTGAAGTTCGAGCACGGTTCAAAATGTTGCCTCCTATTCCTTATCGAGATCAAAACTCTGTAACATCATTATATGCTTATGCTTTGGCTTTTTTCAACTATGTGGGATCAGCTTTTAGTATTAGTGTTTTATATAGAGTAAAAAATCACTCTATATAAAACTGGTGTAAAATAAAATAAATAAAATATCAGACTGGTGTAAAATTTTCTGGTACCGGCTATTCGTAACTACTTTCCGCTTTCCGAGGCACGGTGCAATTTTGATATGTTTAGGTCACTCATCAACGGACTTACAACGGCAGCCGCTGATTAACATTGAAGGTTGATGCATGTGACTGTTTTTATTTCGACACAAGCACTTCAACATAGAACTAAGCGGTTAATTATAAATTAAAGTATCTTGAATATTTTTTCTTTAATTTTCATTCCATATTATTTGAACTATACAACGTGTAATTTAAAGGGTATATACATACCAAGTGCATGGCTTCTTTGGATGATAAGATAAGATAAGATAAGATAAGATAAGATAAGATAAGATAAATTTAATAAGATAACAAACGATATGGCAAGGGTTTTGTAATCCTAAGTCTATGTGTGTAGAACTTATTACAAATACCAATACACTGATACTAGAGACCGAATTTTTCAAATTAAGAAGAACGAAGAGAATTATCGTGTTATGCCAAGTCACGTGGCAAGTTATTAATCCTCGTAGTGCTGTGACAGGTCTGTTATGATTGGCATTCAAGAAACATATGAAACCGATAATTTGGTATCAATTTTTTGAGTCACTTATTTTGAGCTGAAACTGTGCATAGAGTCTCCATACCAGATGTTGTCTTTAGCCCTTGTGGATAGATATAGGGTTTCCGTTACACGTTGTATATGAGAGAACAATGTAGAAATAAGTACCTGTAGTACAAGTAGAATGATGTTTGTAAATTTATGAGTCCTTTGTTCTTCGGTATTTTCACATTCATATAGCAAACAAAAAACGCTGTATAAAATGTTAAAATAAACATTTCATGATTAGGTTATACCAATAAATCTACTCGGCTAGAACGTCCAGAGAAACAACCTATTACAATAAATGAACTGATGTATTTAAATAAATATTTTCCTATCCTAATACTTATAAGGAACACCATTTTGCACGTTGCACCACCAAACCGCGTTGTACTACACACAATCACGTAATAAATTCCAAAATACGTGCCACTACTCGAAAATCTTACCAAGATGTTCATTTCATAAAATGATAATAGGTACTTTTATTATCAGTTCACTTGTTGCAAGCAAACAAGCGGTGGAGTTCCCACCTCGCGCCGTAGTAATTAAGAAATGCAACTTTAAAACGACTACTACGAAACGTTGTGCAGTCTTAGAGCGATAGTCTTTTGTCTTTTCTGGAGAATGCTTTCATTTGTTTTCTTAATGTAGACCTTTCTTTTAGTTCATTGATTATACAAAAATCTTGTTTTGTGTTACTAAACCAAAGTGAGTGTTAGCTATGTGATTACTATATAAGTTACTATTACATAAATATTTTCATTGGCGTGGAAATTTGGATGCATGGGCATCTTGACATGTTTAGATGTTCGCCTATCCATGAAACAACTTCGACAAATTCTACAAAATTTTATATGTTACGTCCTAAACTTACATGGTTCCCATAATATGATTTTAACAGTAGATTCCGAAAAAAAAACATTGATCTCTAAGTTTATTTTGGTGTTTCTTCTCGGGGTAGTCAGCCAAGAAACACCGCGTGACGTACTGAGGTGTTATTTATAACCAATTAGGAAAATAAATATCATACAACCCTGTTCCACCGAGGCAAGGCCAATTAGATTTCAATTTTTTTTAACTTCATCATTTTATTTATTCTGGAGGATTCATTCACTGACACATAGACGATAGATGAATATAGAGTGAGCATGTATATAAACCAAGGCTTTTTCCACAGATTCAGAAAAAAATATTCTAGCTTGCTGTAAGGAAGAAAAAAATAGGTAAAAAAAAAGATGCGTTGTGAGAAAATATGCAGTATCACCATCTCCCCAGTATTCTAGACACACTAACTCACCATAATAAAAAGCTACGCAACACTTACTTTCGTTAGTTTCTGAAGTTAATGAGAAAATGTACGCGCTCGGAAACTTTACCATCCAACTGTTTTATAGTTTTAAACGACTTAGCTGACTCCGTAATTATGACTAAACAAGCATCCGCCGCTCTTTGTCTACATTAGTGTTAGAATTGAAGTTGGCAACTTTGTGGAAACATTTTTAAAAGAGAGACGTGGATTTAGCGTAGTTTTTTGTTTTATAAAATCGTGTGTTGTTGGAAGAAGATGGGATATTGTGATAAGTAACATCTGTATTTTATTTTGCATATAATTTATTTAAAAATGAAGTTTATTTCTTCTTTAAATTCAATGTACCATGGCTATTAGCGATCCGGGTATATTTCCCTTAGACAAGAACATATATAATTTTTATAACACATAAAACTACTTTCCAACGCGTTTCTAAAAAAAAAATAGTTGAAAGACTTATTAGAGTCGCCGTTTCTATATACGGAGTATTTAATCAGTCCAGTTGTTAGGATTCCGTAGGCGAATGGCAAAAAATGGAACCCTTATAGTTTCAATATGTCTCTCCGTCTGTCTGTCTGTCTGTCCGTCCGTCCGTATGTCACAGCCATTTTATTCCGAAACTATTAAGACTATAACATGTGAAACTTAGTAGGTAGATGTATTCTGTGAACCACTTTCCGATTATAAGAAAAAAAAAATTAAAAATATTTAAAATAAAGGGAATATATGGAAGAACTGAAAATATTTTTTTTTTCATGAAACCTATGCGCGTGTGGTTCTTGGACAAAATTTTCTTTCCATATTTTGTAAGTTAAAAAAAGTTTCAAGTGTTAACAAGTATTTTAAAATAAGCAACATAGCAACACCACAAAATCACAATCCCGAAAACTTACGGAATTTAACCAGCCCACATTGCATAACCATACCGCTATGGACAAGAGAACTAGCGGTCTACTTGCCTTAAAGCATTCCACGCCCAACCACCAAGTTTGAATAATGTCTAAGCATAAACTAAGACATTATTCATAAGTTAGAGGAAATATGTTGCTTAGACAACTCTCAAGTTATTTGAAACGTCTCTTGTCTTGAAAATAATTTACAGCAGCCATCTTATTTGGAGTCTGTGGATATAATAACTTGTGAGATGTCAGTGTTGGTTGACAGTCTGCATTCTGAGTATTTGCTGGGGGTAAACATACGGGAGTGTAGGGGAAACGTTGCCGGGGGACTTGTTTTTGCTTTTGTGTATTGTGTTATGAATCGAATATTGATCATGTATTTTGCAGTAGATACTGTTACCAACTCAAATATTTAAACACACTGTAAAGGCCCGTTTCACCAATGATTAAATTCGGGCTTACGTACTTGGCAGAACTTAGTACGTGGATGCGCACTAGTTACCGAGAGTTCTTCACGCCTTATAAAGTACGTTAAGTCGTTGATCTCGGTTGTCAATAATTATAATATCAGAACCCAGAAAAACTGAAATACTGCCTTGAAATAGTGCCCTAGTAATCGGCTGCCTCTAGGGCGTTTAGGTTAAAAAAGGCTTAACAATTTATTTTTAAATCAAATTTAAGGACTTTTATACAAATACCTTAACACATAATTAGGGTTACTAACTTATACCTACTTAATTTGAGAATAACGTGACGAAGGTAGTTGATCAATTGTCTGGCAAATAGATTACCTACTTAAAAATCTGTTTCAATTTTTCACTTTTAAATTTATTCAGTAAGACGACAATTTTCAGATATGGTAGAACATGCTTTAGATAATTTAATTCTCCCAATATTTTTCGAAAGAAATGTGTGCTTAATAAAAAATAAGGCAGATGTAATAAGGGACACATTACATTACACATCACATACACAAAAAGGAATTATATGTACCAGCAGCACGTTTCATAAATAAGAAACCTAAAACCGCTGCTCCTGAATTCGTACACCTAATTTTGATACACCGCAGCAAATATTTGTTGTCACCGAAATTGGTGCTCATATCATCCACCGCGGCGGCATCGTACACAAAATACAACCGTATATTTCCCACACATCTATACCTCTTGGGCAATATTCTATACAACAAACATTGTATATGAGATGCATTCCTCATTCTGCTTTGTTGATTTAATGGAAATTAGGACCTCTGTTGGTTTTAATAAAGACGCTTTTGCATTATGCAAGTGTTTATGAATAGTGACATCATTTGCATCCCTGGAATGAGTTTTTGATGTCTGCCCTTTTTTATGGAAATTAGCTCCGAATAAATTGATTTTAGAGAGGTTTAATTAAGAGGAGATCTGGGAATTGAATAGTCTTTGGTAGAAATGTTGTTGTTTTTTTTTTTAATTTTGGTCACAATGTCCTTTGCATCTATTAATGTGTGTTGCATATATTAATGCATTACCCGAGAACTGTTTGATATTATAGAATAAAATAGCGTTCTTTCGCTGACTCTTTTGGTTGAAAATTCTGCATTTTCACAAAAAACAGATGTCATTTTACAAATAAAAGAATGTGCCCAAGTCATTATTCTTACTTATCTCTAGATGCAAGCTTCTTATCTTATCTCGAAGCAGCTTCTTCCTTTTCCACTTAACTCGTACTTTTTTCAAAGGGCTCAACGTTAAATAGGATTAATTCGACCACATAAATCCTTGCTAAGGTCAAAGATGGATGGTGGTTTAGAGCAAAAGATATGGTAAACCGTAATATTTTGACCTGCAACTATTTTGACTTGCTGTGATTCTTGTAACGTGGATATAACACTTGTTAGATTATCACGCCGGCATTCGGTTGGTCATTAGTTAATAAGTTAAATGTATATATAATTTTATCTAAACTCAACTAAAAGTTAAAATATAATATTATATTATACAATAGTCGATCTTTATTGCTAAACAACTTTTGACGATGCCAGCCTGTGCCCATCTTGACATTATTATCCGCTTTCATCTCCCACACTAAACACGTCAAGCAGGTCCTGACTATCATATTCTACATATTTGATAGTTGTGACGTGTAGTCAGATGCCAAACATCAGTCCTGACAAAGGGTATCGTTATACCTAATTACTAGGTTTTAGATGCCATTTTTTTAAGGATGAGAAATCATCCTATGACTGCCTCCCCATCTGGGTTTATTGGGAGGGTGTGTCAGACTTTTACTGACTAACACCCATCCGTGTTCCATCATGTTTATGCCCTTCGAACTCTTTCGAACAATTCCGCAACCTCGGCAGGCAACGGCCCCCTTGTGAGCCCCGACAATTTTGCTGACACTCTTTGAGGCGCGCGTGGAACACGACGCACCGTCTACATGGGCCTGGCGAGCTACCCATTGCTTGCAGCCCGCAAGAGGAGTCACCCTGCGACTTCCGACGCCCGGAGCGTCTCCTGTGGCGGCTGAGACGCAAGAGCTGTGATGAGGGCCTTCAAACCCGCCTCTCCCTCGCGCGTCCCGCCACCTCCTTCGCTTGCATAACTGCTTCGCAGAAAGAGGTGACTGCTTCCCATGCCTCCTCGTTGCGAACCATGGATTGAACTAGGGCCGGGAGCAATAGGTCTTCGTCTATCGCCCCTACAAGGACACGGCGGGGCTCTGTTCAAGCGGGACAAACCTCCACCGAGTGTTCCACCGCAGGTTGTAGAGGCCCTAGGCGTAGGTTTTGAGGTTATAGGCAGTTGTTCCATGTAAAAATACTAGTACTCAACTTTCATGTAACTAACGCAGTTGGAAAATGGTTAAGCAGATTACTCGGGATCTGCCGAAACAGTCGTTGCACAAAGGGGTCTTCAGATTGGTATTTTTAGAGGTTAACCCACCCAGGTGATTTTCATGTTCATATAGAAGAGGTTATTTATGCTGATGAAAATCAATGGAATGGTTTAAGTAAGGTTTTACACATTTACTGGTTTTTTCGCCAAAGATCCAAGCGAAATTTAAAGGTCTCCCCTCTACTGCAAAATAAGGCAGATAATGATGAAAACACAATAGATTCCTTGTAAAACCCCCTTAACCACAACGATCCAAAAATCAATGGGACGCTATGCCACGGTCCGCTGCCACTGATCCCGTGTGACGTCACCCTAATTAAACCTGATGGCTTCGCTTTCTGTTTCAACAATTGTAATTGTTTTACTCAGTAATATTTCGTTTTAATGTACCTCTTGTGTTCTGACCCGGCGTAATTAGATCTCTGATGGTGAAATAGGGTTGTGATAATGGAATGGAAACTTTTAGACTGAATCCTTGGGCTTGTCTAAAGGCCTATTAAAGTTTCTAGACCGAAGGAGACAGTCTTCAGTAGCATGGCAAACGTGATCGTCAAAACGTCAAAAAATTAGGGGATGACAGGCGCTGTTAAAATGTCATGATTTTGAAATTTCTGCCGATAGAATGACGCTTAGTTTAAGACCTTTATATTTTGGGTGGGGAAATTATCAAATGACTCCTCTCACTCTGGGTAGAGTAGAAGGTAGTCTCAGCTTTTACGAACTAAAATCCTACCCTTTTGCTTCAATTTTCCTTGCGTTTCGTGGTCGTGGCCGCGGTACCTCTAAATGAACATTTCCGCAACCCCGGCATTAGACCTATTGCGCCCCGTCATAACTAACTGGCTAACTAAAAGGCTAAATACTCTGCTTAGTCTAGACTCTCAAGTGACTTTGAAATGACAATTATTTCTGTGAAAATGTGAGAGAATTAATCGCGTGCAATTTTAGTATTTTACGTAAATCCCATACTTTTATTATCACTAATTAAATGGTTCTAATCTAGTGACACTACATTTACAGAAAAAAAGTCATTTGTATGTGCGTAATTTAACAGGTTACCTGTAAAACAATGTTAAATCAGATACCTCAAGGCAGTTTATAACTAAACCGTGTTCAATATCAGTTACTTAAACAGCGTTCAAGATGCAAACGTAGTTAATTCATAGTTTACAAACTAACTTAGTTCAGTTAACAACCAGCTGTAAAGGGATTGGTTTAATGTTTAACTTTTCATTCTGTTCTGCTTAAGTTTTAATCGTTATATGATTACCATATACCTCACTTTCATTTTAATAGTCAAAACGTTTCTAAATCCATTAACTGTTGAAACATTTTGGGCCAGTTTTATCCAAAAAGTTATTGTGAAATAAATTAAACTAATTTATTTATTTATTACTAACTAATTAATTTATGACATATTAAGGTTTTAATACATCGTATTTGAATTTGAATTACTTAAGTGTATGTATCAAAATGTCTTAGACTCATACTGCTGCCAATTATAGGGTAATTAACCTTTTCAAAACTAAGTTCCAAAGACAAAACGTTTTTGGAACATAATTGTGAAAAGGTTATAGCGATCAGGAAACACAGACTCTGGCAGGGAATTCCACTCCTTAGCCGTACGCACACTGAAGGTATTATTTAGCAATGAACTCCTCATATATTTATTACTTCCTTCTTTATTTAATCGCAATAATAAGCTACATCTCTATACTCTATAAGTAAAAAAACCAAGTTGAGATAATTTGTAGCCCAACTATGGGAAGCAAATCAGCATGTTCCCCGCAGGCAAACAAGAGTCATGTTGTTATTTCTTTTCGGATATTTTAATCAACTCTATCTACAAGAAAATATTTTAGAAAGTAATGATAAGCCCAATAAATAGTGTATCTTTTTGATGAGAAGTATTTTGTTCAATCTGGCTATGATGGATGGGTAAAATTCTTTACTTAAAAGTAATTTTAAGAGCAAAATATTCATTACGTACTTAATTCAAACCTGTTTTTTTTTAACCGATATCAATAATCAAATGGTATAATAACTAATCAAGGTACTATACCTATCCAAATTATACTGATATTATCAATGCGAAAGTTGATGATTGTGCAGGATCAGGTTTGTTCCGGCGTAAATGAAGTGACTTGCGTTAACTTTTCAATTCGTGTAATAAAATTCGTATTTACATTGGTTGGCAGTTGAAAAATAATGGCGGAATGAATACATTACAAGTGGTTTTATAGGCTTGAGTGAAGGAGAATGTGAGACCGAAGGAACGACTGAATGCGAGGCGATTGAAGGAACGACCGGGTTTGGTTTGACGGTCGGTAGTCTTCTTCTCTTGGTCGCTAGATGGCGCCCTGTACCACGTCTGATCGTGCGTTGCTGCGTCGTCGTGATGAGAGATGGCGTGAACATGCCCCCGGCCTTGAAAGCCCTGCTTTCGAAATGATTCTGAGTATGGAGTCAAGCGTCGTCGCTCACCGATTGCGGTGGCAGCGGGCAAATCTTGGAAAAGGCTCGTCTTATTGTTCCAGTACTGGTGTGTATGTCCGCTACTCGAGCCACGCCGTCTTTTCCGGGAAATATACGTAGAATGCGACCTAACCGCCACTTTAACGGCGGTAGGTTATCATCCTTTATGAAGACAAGGCTGCCCAGTGTGATGTCATCCTGCCTAGTCTTCCACTTGGTTCGCAGTTGCAACTCCGACACGTATTCTGTGGACCAGCGTCGCCAGAAGTGCTGCCGCAGTTGTTCGACTCGTTCGTAGCGTGTCAACCTCGAAGCCGGTTTATCTGTGATGTCTTCAGAAGGTGGTGCTGTCAACAGTCGGCCAATTAGGAAATGGGAGGGGGTTAGAGGAGTAAGGTCGGAAGGATCTGAGGAAAGAGGTGAAATTGGACGGGAATTTAGGACGGCTTCGATTTGTGTCAAAGCTGTGTAAAATTCTTCGTAAGTTAATCGCGCGTTACCCACTATGCGCCTCAGGTGATACTTGCACGAGCGTACCCCACTCTCCCATAGACCGCCAAAATGTGGAGAATAAGGAGGAATGAATCGAAATTCAATGTTATTATCTGAAGCATAATTAATAATAGTCTCTGATTCTTTGGTTAAAAATAAAGGAAATTCTTTCTCTGCACCTACGAAATTCTTGCCATTATCCGAAAAAATGACGCAAGGTTTACCTCGCCTACTAATAAAACGTTTTAATGCTAGAATATAATCATTTGAAGAGAGACTTGTAACAAGCTCCAAGTGCATAGCTCGCGTCGTGAAGCATATGAATAAGCATATGTAAGCTTTAGTCAATCTTGAACCTCTGCCTTTTCTAGTTAATATAAACACTGGCCCCGCATAATCAACACCTGTTCGCATAAACGGGAAGCCAGGCTCCAAGCGCTCAGGCGGTAAGTTACACATGATAGGTGCTAGTGTCTTACCTCGGATACGTGTACACTTCACGCACTCATGCACTATTTTTCTAGCTAAGTTTCTACCGTTCAATGGCCACCAACATTCACGCACCGTAGCCAAAAGAAGTTGAGGACCGGCATGTAATAATCGTATATGTTCATACCTAAATAAACAAATAGTGAAAGGATGTTTACTGCACAATAAAACTGGGTGTTTTTTATCGTAAGCAAAACTAGACGAGTTAAATAATCTTCCACCAACCCGAATTAATTTATGTTCATCCATAAAAACACTAAGACTAGAAACTTTATTATATTGCTTACAAGTTCGTTTAATAGGAATATTGCTTACTAAATTATTGTAAACATCTGGAAATGATTTTATTTGTACCAACCTAATTAGCATTCTTTGTGCGGCATTCAGTTCGCTTACTGATAAAGAACCGGTTTGCCGGCTGTCTTTAACAGTCGACTTGATGCGTGAGTTATCTATGAATCTAAGTATGTACGCTCCTATTCGTTTAAGCTTATTAAATGAAGAATATTTCTCAAAGTGAATTAAATCTTCGCATTGTACCGAAGGTAAACACGTTTGTTTACATTTTAAATCTGGTAAGTTATAAACATCTGAATTATCGCATTTAATTTGATCGAAATTATGTAAACTGTTATGTAAATAAGACGGACCGTGCCACCATAAATCACAATCCTTCAATAAGTCTAAACTATAACCTCTCGACAATAGATCAGCTGGGTTATCCTTGCTACTTACGTGTAACCACACCGAGTCGCCCGTGAGGTCATTGATCTCGGTCACTCGATTTTGTACAAATGTTTTGAGTAAATGTGGTGACGTTTTAACCCAACCCATGACTATTGTAGAATCCGTCCAGAAATATATTTTACTAAACTGTAACCTAAGAGATTCAACGATTTTCTTATATAATTTAGCTCCTATTAAGGCACCACAAAGTTCTAAACGAGGAATACTTATAGCCTTTAAAGGTGCGACTTTACTTTTGGCACATAACAAACGCACGGTTACGTCAGAGCTATCATTATAAGTACGTAAATAGGCACACGCGCCGTATGCGTCTTGAGACGCGTCGGTAAATATATGAAGCTCTGTATATTGACTGTGATCACCCTTAACGTGACGAGGAATGCGAATGTCTTTTAAAGTTCTTAACGTGAAAATGAAACGTTCCCAAACTCTAACAATGTCCGTTGAAACAGGAGTATCCCAGTCAATTTTACTTAACCATAATTTTTGTAAAATCGTTTTTGAAATTATGACAGCAGGAGAAAGAAGGCCTAATGGGTCATATATTTGTGATATAACTGATAACATTACCCGTTTAGTTAATTTAGACTCGTTATCATAGTTATCAATATTCGTAACAAAATGCAGCTCATCACTAGTGTTGTGCCAACCCAATACGAGTGTTTTGGTTTGCGCATGCTCGCCTATAAAATGTTTTGTGGATTTATCTTGAGATATGTCTAAATTAAATGTCCACTTGCGCAAAGGAAAACACCCTGACTGTAGTACATCTGAAGTTTTCTGGCAAACTCGAATTAAATTATCTAAATCATCATCACCAGTGATAAGATCGTCTACGAAAATGTCTTGAGTGATGACGCGAGCGATGACGTCATCATCACACTCTAACGCTAACTGTCTGATACATCTCATACTTAAATATGGAGCTGACGCAGTTCCATAAGTAACCGTATTAAGTTGGTAGGTATCTAATGGATCCGAAGGATTATCGCGCCACAATATCAACTGTAAAGACCTTTGATCAGACTGGAGAAGAACCTGACGAAACATTTTCTCCACGTCTGCACAAGCTACATATTTATACTGTCTGAATCGTAACAAAATAGAAAAAATATCATTTTGTAACGCGGGTCCCGGAAACTGGATATCATTTAATGATTTATTCGAGCTAGTGACAGCACTAGCGTCGAACACTACGCGTAATTTTGTAGTCGTACTAGACTCCCTAATGACTCCGTGGTGTGGAAGATAATAGTTAGGTTGACTACAAGTATCTAACTTCGACATGTGACCTAAGTCATTGTATTCTCGCATAAAGTTAGTGTACATACGTTTAAATTCTGGTAAACGTTCAAGTTTACGTTCCAAGGTTAAAAATCGTTTCTTCGCTAGCGTATAAGAATCACCCAGTGCGTCTGGTGCCTCTCTTAGCGGTATACGAACCGAAAATCTACCATTTTCTTCGCGTTTAGTCGTATTATGAAATAATTCCTCACACATACGTTCATGATCTGTGAGAATTACACATGGTGATGAAGGAATATTTTCAATTTCCCAGAATAACCGGAGTTGCTTCTCTATGCCCTGACTGAAGTTACAATGAACGCGAGTAGGTTTTGGGTTCCTAATAAACACAGGACCGGACAATAACCATCCTAATTTAGAATTTTGTAAGAATGGTCCGCTAGGTAAACGTATTTTATCGGTTTCTAAAAGATCCCAAAATCTATCTGCACCTATCAGCAAATCAATATCCGAACTAACGTTAAACGTAGGATCTGCTAATGGTAGAAAATCAGGAATACGTATAAGATCAGCTTCTATGTTTATCGTAGGCAAACTGGTTGTTATGCATGGCAAGACAATACATCGAAGCTTGGTATAATAATCGTTTACTTTTGATCGAATTGAAATATCGCATGAATGGCATGACTGTGTGACAGATTGCCCCACACCCGAGATTTGAACTGTGGACTGTATATAAGACGCATTTATTCGTTTAGACAATTTCTCCGTAACAAAACAGTTCTGGCTTCCGTTATCTAAAAGCGCACGAGCTGTATGGAAAACATTGTTATTATCCGCTACTTCTACTAAGGCCGTAGAAAGTAAAACCGTATTTATTAATTTAAAATCACTAGTTGTTTTATCGCATACAACAGTGTTATTCGTACGATTAGGTAAAGAATGCATCGCAGTAGTCGTAGTGTGGGTAACGTTCGCCTCTCCGCGCGACGCACTACCCACACATGCACTGTTAATAACGCTTTGATTATTGGAATTTTCTAGATGTAACAAACTGTTATGTTTGCGCTGACATTGTTTGCATGGTCCGAAAATACAATCGTTTATCGTATGACCTGCTCGCAGACAATTCCCACACAACTTTTTATCAATAACAACTTTCATTCTATCCGCAATAGACATGTTAAGGAATGTTATGCACGTATATAACGCATGACCTTGATCGCACAAAACACAATTAGGTAAACCCTTCTTATTATTACGATAGTTGCTACGAGTAGTTTTGATAGATGAATAACTATGCACGCGGTTTGAACTTCGTTTGTCACTAGTATGTTGATGCTTATCACTTTGAGGCAATTCCTTAGACTTAACGTGGTTTGAGCTGATCATTTCCAACGTATCTGCGCGGTTTCTGAGAAATGATATTAAGTCGTTTAATTTGACCTTATCGCGTGACCCTAAAGACATAGTTCCTATGTTGTTCTCCCATTCCCGTTCCGTGGAGGGATCAAGCTTAGTGACGACTAAATAAATAACTAATGTGTCCCAATTGTCTGTGGGTTCATTGAGTGACGCCAGAGCGCGCATATTACGTATAACGGTATCAATTAGCTTTCGAATTTGTGACGGTGATTCCTGTTTTAACGACGGAATACTATATAACGCTTTGACGTGATTGTTTACTAGCAGCCTATCATTATGATAGCGATTTTCTAATAACTCCCATGCGTGAACGTAATTGGCAGGAGTGAACTCTAAAGCACTTATCACCTGTAATGCACTTCCATTCAGAGCCGACCGTAAATAATGGAACTTTTGTATTTCATCTAAATCGGAACGGTTATGGATCATAGTGAGGTATGAATGTTTGAATTCCAACCAGTGATCATATTCACCTTCAAAGGCAGGTAGTTTTATATCCGGTAATTTAATATTAACAGGTTGTCGGTCTCCGAGCCGAGCTGATGAAACAGAGAGCTCGTTACAAGCCTCCGCGTTGTGAATAAGACAATTCGCACTGGCCATAGCCGTAAAATATAAAGAATCCAACGCTTCAACATATTCTGAATTCGCGGGTAGTTCCGATTCCGACAAAAGTAATTCTATTTCACTTTCAATACTATTAAATTTAGAAAATATTTCGATGGCGGCCTGAACTCGCAATTTTAATTCAGCTACTTGTATGGCAGTCAAGGTAGCCCCCACAAACGAGTCTACAAAATTTTTAAATTGGGTTAATCGGCCCTTTACACTACCCCTACGCTTTTTAAACTCAGAAAGAATTTCCTCTACATGCTTAACGGACATTTTGGCGGTTACGAATAAGCGAAGTAGGTAGGTACTCACGTGCAAGCATCAACGGAGCCGTGTGGTTTCAACTTTCGCGTCGCGTACAAACTGTAATCGTATAAAAACAACGTTAACACAAATCTAAACGTATAGAGAAAGGACGGGAACAAAGACCTGACCGTTGCGTTTCTGATATCTTCGTTTTCTTCTCTCGTAACAAAAATGGCTACTGGTCCAACTATGGCGTCGCCGCTGCGTATGATTGGCGTCGTTACTCGTTTCTCCGTAGTATTGAATCCAGCAAATCCGTCTCGAATGACCAAAATTATGTGCAGGATCAGGTTTGTTCCGGCGTAAATGAAGTGACTCGCGTTAACTTTTCAATTCGTGTAATAAAATTCGTATTTACATTGGTTGGCAGTTGAAAAATAATGGCGGAATGAATACATTACAAGTGGTTTTATAGGCTTGAGTGAAGGAGAATGTGAGACCGAAGGAACGACTGAATGCGAGGCGATTGAAGGAACGACCGGGTTTGGTTTGACGGTCGGTAGTCTTCTTCTCTTGGTCGCTAGATGGCGCCCTGTACCACGTCTGATCGTGCGTTGCTGCGTCGTCGTGATGAGAGATGGCGTGAACAATGATGATGTATTGATGTTCGTTACTCAATTAGGCAAAAATGGCTGAGTAGATCAGGATGAAAGTTAGCACAGTTATAGATTATAGTCTGGAATACCACAAAAAATATAACCTCAAATTAACAATTTTCTTTACAAAATTTTGACACTATATTCGTTTATTTTGCTACAGATGGTCTTATACTGTAGTGATATTTTTCATATACCGTTGTAGTTTAACATGCTTGTAATTTTCTTATGCTTATAATCAATTATGACTTAGATTTACATGCTTTTATTAACGAATTTGCCTTGAAGCTTTCAGAGTCTTTTTTCCTTAACGGTCAATTGCAAACCATGTCAACCGAATAAACTCCGTAACAAAAGGTCACCGACATTGGTGGGCGAATTAGTGCCCGCAGTAACTTGTAACAAACAGACAGGAGGCTACTACTCACTTCTTTCCGTAATCCCTTCGTGGCCTTTACTACGCCCACGGGTAACCGTCCTCCAATTCTACGAGGAACAATAAGAATCAATTTTAATACCTTCAAACAAGGTTAACACATAATTACTATTGACTTTTTCTCTTTTAAAATTATGGTAATTATATTTAACGTGAGACCACACTACCCATCAACTGCACTGCTTTTTCGACTATGTTGGGGTCACTCGCTTAGTACTAGTATTTTACATGGAGCGACTATCCTATCACATCTCCGCAACCCAGTTGTTGGGATACACTACACATCTTGGCAAGAATTGTGTCAGATATTCTGACTTCTGACAACTCGTAACAACTGTCAAAGGTGTAGGTTAAAAATAATAGCCGAACCAACAAATACCAACTGGACGCACTTGAGTCTATCGAGAAACAGGTCAAGAGACTCACTGGTCGAATCAAAGCTCCAAAGCCTTGAACATCGACGACGAATTGCAAGTCTATCGGTTTTCCATCGGTTACATTTCGGATAGTGTGCGATGGAATTACACAATCTAATTCCGCCAAGCCCGTTCCATCATCGGACTACAAGATAAACGGCGATGCACCATCGTTACATGGTGTACATCCCACCCATACGCACAAAACTTTTTGGGAATACTTTCATTGTGCCTACGGCTAAGGAGTGGAATTCCCTGCCGGAGTATGTGTTTCCTAATCGCTATAACCTGGGAGTCTTTGAGTCAAGAGTGAATAGGTTACTTCTAGGCAAGCGTGCTCCATCTTCGACCACATCATCACTTACTATCAGGTGACATGATAGTCAAACGCAAGCCTATTATCAATAAAAAAAGAAATTTTAATCTATAGAAATTTTTGGCAGTTCTTTTCCATAGGAAACTATTGTGTTCCCTTATTTCCTTATGATTCATAGCATACATAACGACACACTCATATAGTTTGTTGTCTGGACTTACCTTAAAACAAGTTGCTATTTCTACATCCCTGGAGGGACACATACAACCTTTTCATGTACGGCTAATAGGTGTAAGTAACATTTACCCGACTTAACAGAAAATATCGACGTCTCTTGGCGCTCGTAAATTTTTGTAGGATCCTCAAATAAAATTAGTGGGATATACTCTGGACATAGGTATCTTCTGTTGTTAGGAAAAACGAGGTTCAGTTACAAATTAAAATCGAATGCCTTTTTTATTTTTTTAAAGTTCGAAACAGCTGTGTTTATAATAATCAGGACCAATTATATGATTGTCGTCTTTATTAAATTAAGCGTAACTACAAAGTGTAACAGATTAAGCGCAATACTTCAGACACCCCAATTAGAATAGTAAATTATAGGTCTAAAACAACATCCGTAACTAAATAAATTAAAACCAAACCTAGACATTTTGTACAAAATAGTTATCCTTACTAAACGCAAAACGTATGTGCGTCACACAATATCCTTACGCAGACGCATACACTCATGCAGTGTTAGCGGCCGACACGCACACGAGCGCATTTCCTTGAATTAAGGATTGTATTAATATTTTGTCATGATACTGTGTTTCCATTTTTCCGTCAAAAATTAACACCAATTTTTTATGACGGAAATCGATTCAGAAGCAGATTCTGAACCAACTACTTTCAGGAATTGCGTTTATTCTGTTACAAATTGTATATGTTGTAACTAACAATCTGGTAACATTATGTATTGCGTGTAATGTTAATTTATTTCTAATCAATGTATTGGTATATTTAGACGAGTTAAGTACTAGATTATCTTTGTAGAAACCGCTTTTTACAAAAATTATGCAGGCGGATAAGAATGAGAATATGCCCTTACAAGTTTACATTGAGAAATAGTATAAATAGCTAATATTCATAATTATGTATTCGTACAAGATTTTTTTTTTTATATATCAGATAACTCTAGGATATGAATAGGACCATATTATATGAAAGAATCAACTGTCTTATGACTTATTTTTCAATTATCTTTATTTTTGGTTTCATTTTTAAAACAAAATAAGTAAATCGGCAGACTTTTATGAATGAAAAATACCCTATTATTAGAACTTAAAAAGGGGTATTTACCAAGTGTGTTTATTGTTTCGTGTTAATATACCGTTAAGTTTTAATGATACTGTTTGTTACCATGTTAGCTTAAAAACTTGTAATGAATTTGAACTTGAATGATTGGTTTAAATGAAAATTAATTACTCGTATTTAACAATGAAACATGCAATGCATGTTTGAACCACATATTCTAGAACATTTTGCTTTATTTTTCATTATAGTATTATAACTGGAAAGTTATGTGATTAAAAAAACACCGGCCAAGTGCCACCATTATCTATAAAAATGGCAAAATCAAAAATTATATCTGTTGTATAGTTAAAAATTAGTATACTTTAAAATTAAAACAATTAAATTTAAATTAAACAAATAATTAAAGGGGCTCCCCTTTATATATTCGTTTTATTTAAATGTTTTAATTTTAAAGTGAATTTATAACCAAAAATATTCTCTGAATATTTCAAGCGTCTACCTGTTGCCGTTATCAATGTCGAGCAAAAATGAGCAAAAAAATCACAATTGTTGTATGGGAGCCCCCTTAAATATTTATTTTATTCTGTTTTTTAGTATTTTTTGTTATAGCGGCAACAGAAATACATCATCAGTGAAAATTTCAACTGTCTCACCATTACGGTTCATGAGATATAGCCTGGTGACAGACAGACGGACAGACAGCGAAGTCTTAGTAATAGGGTCCCGTTTTACCCTTTGGGTACGGAACCCTAAAATACCATATTTTTTTCTAAATAATGTTATTTTGGCCACTTAATTTCGACCACTTTGCGACCAATATGATGATAATTACTCCTGTAGATAATACTAAGCACCTGTATTATGATCGTTTAAAAGAATATTGATTAAAATCTTTTGTCTTGAATTTTATATGTAGAGTCAAAGAAACCTGAATATAAAATTGTGATTGTTTAGCAGCAGAATTTTTTCTACATACGACATCAATAAATATTTCTGAAACATTGGCAACTGAAAGTCACAACCGGACAAAATAACATAAAGCGAAGAATTCCGTTTGAATCTCTTCCTCGTACAATTGCTCCGCGATCGAATCCTAAAAAGTAGGAGAAGGAGAAACATTCCTTTGCTATTCAAAGAATCGAAATCACAGTAACGCGACATACCAGGATACCATGAATTCTTGCGTCTGCATTCTGCATGCATATTCAATATTGGAGAACAAAATAGTGAAAAGAAGGGAATAAAAATCTCCTTTCAAACAAATCGTTCCGTTCAAGTCTGCATAATGGGAGTCCTTACAATAGTGCAATTCTAGCACGACAACGCCACTGGTGGCTGTTTGGCGTACTTGTTCAAGAATCTGTTGCTAAGTACTTTCCTGAATGAGTTGTTTGTTTGTTGTATGAGTTATGATTCGATCTGTCTTGAGGTTGGTAGTCAGAAAAGAGTAGACTGTATACATTGTCTAGTAAGTCAACTGATAATACAATAAGGTCCAAAGTGTACTCTGAAATTTGAAATACAACTTTTTCTTCGGGCCACTGAATTTGTAAAAGTAAAGTTTGTATGGAATTCTAAATTTAAATTAACTTTGCCCCGTTTCTATGAAAATCTTAACGCGAAGTACAAGTAGATGAAATAGTTCTAATTTCAAATTATCTACAAAACAAAAGTATCAGTAGTTGAACAGTGTTGATTTTTTAAATAAATCGTAGCGTTCCTTTTTCGAAACGAATATTAGTTAGTTTAAAAATAGAAAGTTTATTTAATCATCTTATTACGAGCCAATTCGGTCTTATTAACCCATTAGAGGTGCAAATTACAAATCTCGTAAAGTTAATGAAGGCATTTTTGTTATTTTACTTCATCATAACACTGTTCAAGTATATTGATAAACAATACGCGGGTAGTGTATCTTTTTTTCATAGAAAAAAAAGTGTCAGTTGAAGTTTTGTTACCGAAACACTGTGGAGGTAAGTAAATGATTTTTGATTTTATAAAATAATTATTGCTTAGAAGTTGTTCTTTTCATTTTGCTTGTATAAAATACATGTCAGAGTAAGTTATAAATAACAATATAATTAATTATTTATTACTAAAATAAAACTAAGGTAATTTAAATGTTACTGTACTCGGTTGAGTACAGTGACAACATACGTAAGTAAAATAACTGTTGTTTTGCTTTCAGATTCCTTGCAATGAAGAAGCAGTAAGTTACTCCGCGAACGAGCTATAAGGGGCTTGGAGAAGCTATTGAAGCCGTTTTACAAGATGGCGATGATGATGAATATGACTTGGCTATCATACCACCTGATCTAAGTGCATTGACTGATGAAGAAGAAGGCGCCGATGAGGATATGGCAGCCTGTTTTATACTACATGACGTAGCTGGTACTGTTGAGGTATTTGTGAATTGAGAGGACAGTGGTAGTGAAGATAGTGAGTACGATGACAGTGATAATGAACCCCTGGAGTCAAAAAGAAGGCGACTAGATTCTACCCGCCAATCCACTTCAGATTCGAGCCCAATCTGGCGAAAATGTACTCCAATATATTCTTCAGCTTTTCGAGTACTTCCGAAGTCTGCGACAAGAAAAGTTTGTGAAGAACTGAATCAACCCTGTACAAATATTTGAAAAATTGTTTGATAATGATATTGTAGATATGATTATAACCAACAGCAAACTGTACGCTAAACAACACAATAGACATGAGTTTTAACTGTATGGATTGTGATTGTGAAATGGATTCCTCTGATTTGAATAAGTTTTTAGGGGTGTTGATATTATCTGGGTACCATAAACTCCCTCGAGAACCAATGTACTGGTCTCTAGATGAAGACATAGGAGTAGAATTGGTCAGTAAAGCCATGTCGACGCATAAGTTTAGAGATATAAAAAGAAACTATCTTGTAAACAATGACTTAGCAGCAACGTCGAACGATAAAATGTTCAAAATTACATGCACCATTGGCAGACAAACTTATGCAGGAGTTTTTACAGTGGGGAGTGTTCCATGATAGTATCTCTGTAGAAGAATCAATGGTAAAATACTATGGCCACCACCCTACGCCTTACGCCAAGGTGAACAACGAAAATGGCGTCAGGCTGCATCAATAGTTGAAGGCCTGCCTCAAGATGGAGTTGGACATTATCCTATAAAAATTGAAAAACAGCTGCGATATGTCCTTTGTCATTCAAAAGTGCGGTGGCAATGTAAAAATGCCTCAAAACACTTTGTGTCGAAAAAGCTTGTTTTGAAATTTTTCATACTTAGGCGGTCAGTGTACTCAATTAAGTACATTCCTGTAACTTCATGAAAACTGTAATTTTGTTTTTTTTTTGCTTGTATTTTTTGTTTTTTTATTCTTATTTCAATACGAAAATAAAGAACATTTAAAAAATATTTTGGTACTTTTTGTTTGACCTCTAATGGGTTAAGAAAGGACTATAATTATGTTGAAACAGAATTTTGACATAAAAACTTCAAAGATAAAAAAAAACCGCTTTATGATTAATATGCATAAATAAATTGCTTGTACCACGCCTCATGGTTTGCATTTATCAAAAAAAGAAAACATTATTTTACATGCGTAACAACTTTCATAGGTTGTCACTTCAAACGATACTCAATACTAAACGGAAAAAAATTCGACGCCCCAGAAAATACAACAATACCATATATGTGTACCCAATTCTCAATCTTGTCACCCCTTCAAATAGCAGCAGAATCCGAAATCGATTGGCTATACCGCCACCCTAAGGTAAAACGACCTCGGAAAGATACAAGTTTCAATTTCCCATCCCCTTCGAGAACAACCCATAAATAATATCCAGAAAACGTTATTTAACACATCCTCAATAACTCGGGGTTGGGTGGTAGTGAACGGTATCGTTGCCAATTCTCCAGCTTTTCTATGACGAATGAAGCTGGAATCAAGCCAACCTTCTCAGTACAATGAAAGATCTCTCTACTGCAACCTCTGTGTACACTCGTACAAATTCAGTTATGTTAAGCATTATATTGCACAGTTCTCGACTGTGAGCACATCCTTTTGAGGCTAGCTGACCTGGAAATAAAGTAAGTTTTTGGGTGGATTGCAAAATGCTGGATGAACTGGTTGTTTATTAGTTTATTTTGAGGAGGTTTCTAGTTTTGATATAGTTGATAAATGAGAAGTTAGTGTTATTTAACTCAAAGCTAGGCATGAAAAGTTTTTATAACATCATCTGCGCACAATTTTCTCACTACTTCTTCTTTTCTCAGCTTTTGTTAGTTTTCGAAGCAAGAGTGAACAAGCATCTTCTGGGTTTACTCGTCCCACCGTAGACCTAGTCTATTGCTTACTACCAGGCGTAAACGAGGCCAAAAGCGGGATCATCTGAAAAAAAAAACAATTTTAAAGGCCCGCTTCGAGTCAGAAATAGTAACTGCTAAAGAATATGTAATACGATATCCCTATGTCAAATTATAAGTTTGATAAATATAATGTAGTTCGAAGTTTATATATTTTGTAATGGTTTAATTTCAACTAATTTTTTTAAGTACCTATTCTATGTAACTTTATATGTTTTTATATTTTTAGCAGTCCTTTATTCTCAACGTTTTCTTTGTTATAGATCTTAATAATGAATAAAAAAAACGTAGATGTGTTTTTTAGTTAAACTGAAGAATCAAATTTTTAGTTTCTACTATGGCGACCTGAATATTTCATCAGTCAGAACGTATAAGGGTTATAAGGCGTACAAACTACTCGCATACGTTTAACAAACTACTAGCACATGTTTTCCTAACTTTCAAGTTGCAACGGGATACGAACGCTTAGGGCAGTACCTACCCATTCATTTCGGTTCGGCCCATGATCGGATTATACTGCGGTGGCTTACATAATGTACTAGGGACGGGTTAATTGATTCTATTGAGACACAATAGGCTCGCTTTCTATCACATTTAATCTAATATCGTTGTTGATGAATTTTAGATAGACTGTGTTAGGTATAGTACCTATACATTTTCGCAGACAGCTGTGTATTCTAGTATGATTTAATTACCAACAGGCAAGGGAAATTGCCAAACCTACAGAATAATTAAAATATCATAAACAGCCGATAATGTTACCCACTGCTGCGACACAGGCCTCCTATATATGAGAGGGAATGGCCAGTCTTCGGATTTTTCGGACCTAGAACATTTCACACACAACACCACATTAAATTATGTCGCACCACTTTTGACTGTGTGACATTTTGTTGAAATAGTTCTGTTTGGCCTAGCCGCGAGGCACATAATGCTTTTGTTTTAAATTAGATCTCGTTATTTTCTTTTCCTACACTATCTCTATGCCAAATGAACATGTTTTCTTTCTTTTTCTTTCTTACACAGTTGTGCACAACGATAGCTCCTGTGGATTACCAGAATTTGGATTGATTGGATTTTGAGTGTAGTTCAATATAATGAGCAAGTCTCCGTCTTCCTAATAAAAAATGTTAATTTCCACTTTAAGGAAGACTGTCTTCCCGAAAAACCATCACCTTGTTGAAACCAGAGGAAAACCAGGCAGAGTATTGTATTTTATCATTTAGATCCAGAATACAAAAAGGTTCAGTCTTTTGTCGCAAGCTTTTTATACCCAATATAAAAAGATCCCTACTGTTATCCCATTAAAGGAGGTTTAAGGGTCTTGTTAATCTGGGGGCCGTAAACTACAGTTGGTCACGTGGGTAACAAAGGAAACTATGATGGAGGTCTCGTTTTTATTAAAACGTCCAGTGCTGTTAAGCCGATTTTATTTATACCCACCCTCACAAAGTTATTTGGGAAAAGTTTTCCCAAAATACAACGGGATGTATGTGCCGTCCCATTTTGAGGACAATCGAAACGTATTCGTTTCTATATTTTTGTTCTGGGTAGCAAGGAAAATAAAGTTATGTCTTGTCCGCAAGTTTTCTCTGCGAAAAACAACATGGTACTCAGTTATTTACTCGGTATTAAGGTTATATTTCTGTTGATACATCCTAGTGCGTAAAACATTTTTTTAAAGTCTGAGAGATATTCGTTCACTTATAAAAAATTTACTTGTATAATTGGTGGTTAAAATTTAGCTCCGAAAGCGTCACATAGATACAAAATATTCATTTTTGCATTTTAGTTAGTAGCGCAGTCATAAAAAACTGAATAGGGTATTTTCTTGACACAATCTATTATTTCCATAAGATTGATTATATGACCAAAAAATATTAAGATATCACTTCCGTACAGTTATAGCATAAAGTGACGTCCGCAATCGCATAAATACTTACGTGTAATTACAATAAATAAACATTTTAACACAGGACCTATCATTTCTCCTTTTTCCACAAACTAAAATTCTTGAAGAAATGCACGTTTTCTCATTTTTGAAAACAGTTTCAATTTTACTAAAGTCGCTTGTATTGAAATTGTTTTTTCAATCAAATTCCAATCCGTAATTAAAATACATTAGGCTAAAAAAGATAAGCAAATCAAAGTGGAGGATTTTGTAATCATTAACTTCACTTCGTGCATAAAGATAGTGATACATTATACTAAAAGTTTGATTGTTAGTAAGAATATATATTAGTATTGTTTAAACTACAATACAAATATTTACTGCTTTATTTATTTATATTTTTATATGGGCCTTAAAAGCCTGAATAAATAAATTTACCAGTAGTACACAGCGGGTATAACGTTACAACACACTACTCCCTATACATAATCTACACAAACAATATAAAATTCCATGTAAGCTTTTGTATTAATCCCAGCTCAACTATAATCGAAACGCCTACCATCATTATAGGTACTACCAACATAAGATGAAGCGTGTACCACCATCAGACGTAGTACCAACATAATACGCAGCGTATACGAACATAATCTCGGAATCCGGAATGCTAAACAGAGATTTGTTGGCGGTCCTCTAGCAAGCGTTGTGTAACGAAAATGTATTATCCGCGTTATTTCATTAAGTCCGCTCTGTGTTATGAGTTAGATTTCAAGGTTTATAGATAAAAGAGGAGACAGTTTAACGTCCCTTTTTTTTGTGAACATAGGCTCGAGTTTGACAACCATCTTGCCTGATGGTAAGAGATGATGTGAGCGAAGATAAATCACGCTCACAACTCACGCAAGCAACGTATTTACTCTTGATTTAAATACCCCCAGGTTATAGCTATCAGGAAAAGCAGACTCCAACAAGGAATTCCTCTCCAGCTCTACGCACAATTAAAATGTTCCTAAAAATTCTTGTGCGACCTCAAATTAACAGACAACATTTGCGATGCACTACAGAATCGCGGACGAAACTATTGGAATAATGTATATGCAAGATTTATAGAAATTAGAATATTTCCCTACCATGTATGTAGGTGAACACCACAAATGAAAATTAAAACTAACGTCCATTTATCGACTTCCACTCTTAATTTTTTCCTTCTTTTTAGGGTTCCGTAGCCGAATAGCAAAAAACGGAACCCTCATAGTTTCGTCATGTCTGTCTGTCTGTCTATCCGTACATCCGTATGTCACAGCCATTTTATTCCGAAACTATTAAGACTATTCATATGAAACTTGGTAGGTAGATGTATTCTATAAACCGCTTTCCGATTTTAAGAAAAAAATATTTAAAATTATGGGGGGCTCCTCATACATGGAACTGAAACTGAATTTTTTTTTAATGAAATCTATGCGTGTGAACGTCAATGTCAATTCAATCAATCAAATCAATTCAACTGTTTTTGAGTTATAGCATATTTTCTAAAACCACAAATATAACTTTGTAATTCATACAAATACTATGAAAAACAAAGTTATTTGCCGTAGTTACTACGGAACCCTTCATGGGCGAGTCTGACTCGCACTTGGCCAATTTTTTGAATACAGTATCTGCTCTACAACAGGTAACAGTAAGCGGTTACATGCATTCAAATGATTCAAAATCAAATAAAGCTGTGTTGAAACATACATGTATCTCTTACAAATAACATTAAAGTGTAGGTCTGTGTTTTCAAAATAACTGTGTCAAGTCCGTATAGCTATTTACATAATACTAAAACACAAAGCAAGTTTTTAACATTGTCTGACTATCTGTAATTTTTTGGTCCTGGCTAATCTCTGAAATGGCAGAGCTGATTTTAATGAGACTGTCACTATAACTAGAAAAGGATATAGGGCAACATTTAGACTACTTTATTTTAGATTTCCCAATGGATACTACTCTCACACGAACGAAACCGCGGGAACAGCTACTGTACCATAAAGTACGATGAATTTATTACTTTTCCGAATAACAATAACATGTTAGTTCCTTTCGAGATTTCCACTTTATTACTACTTGAATATTATTCGCCTTTCCTTAATCCGTGTTTGATGGATTATTTGGTATTAAACCTGTTTATGAATGCTGTGTAGGTATTAAGTAATTGGGATTAATCAGAAAATCTCACCGGATTTTGCGAGACGGATTAATTTCCATTTTAGAGTAATATCTTTTGTAATCGATGTTGGTATAGTGACCTTCATTTCATGGAGGTTTGCAACGTTGTATTCATATCTAAACTACTATCTTCTAATATTATAATGATTAAAGTAAAAGCTCAAATGTGTGCAAGGATGTATGAATATTTGTTACTAAGTCACTGCAAAATTACAGAACGGATTTGGATGAAGTCACGGGCAACAGTTAGTACGAATATACATTTTTGTAGATTTACTAAAACTTTGCCCCTACACTATCAATAATATTCCACAACTTTTCACACAACGTCATCTAGTCCCAAACTAAGCAGAGCTTGTGGTATGGGTACTAGACAACTGATAAACATACATATATATTTCTAAATACATACATATTATAGATAAATTACACCCAGCCAAAGAACAAATGACCGTGCTCATCACACAAACATTTGTCCTAGGTGGGAATCGAACCCAAGACCTTGCGCATAGCAGTCAGGGCCACTGACCACTATACCAACGGGGCTGTCAATTTATCACTTATCGTTTTCTTATTGATAATAGGCTCGAGTTTGATCACCATCTCACGTGATGGTAAGCAATGATGTGGAAATGATGAAGCACGTGTACCAAGAAGTAACATATGCACTACTCTTAGACTTAACTCACGAACTGGTCTCTTGATCTGGCGTCTAGTGGTTGCGGGAAAGTTCAAACAAGGTACTGCGACCCCGGAAAGCAAGAGCAGCTGAAGGAACAGGGCGAGTTTCTAATCAGTAGCAGTTTGACACTCCCTTCCATTACACCCAGAGCGGGAGAAATCACTCGATGATTTTCCCACCCAAAAAAAATTGTCTGGTGTCTGGCATCAAACTTGTGGCATGTAGACCAGCAGTCAATCGCTAAGCAACTGCTCTAAATCGAATAGAATGTTGCTACGGCCAACATATATTGTTCCGAGTCTGAGTGTTACTAAAAATGCACTCACGATACAGGAGCAATTTCTAATGTAAAGCAATAATATATCTAAGTTTTTTGTGGAAAATATCCTTTTTTAACCATAATGTTTGTTTTCTTCCAAAATAAAACTTATGAACTAATACAAAAATAAATGGTCAAACAAGATAAAATAATTACTATTTACAATGTTTATTCATATATCAAGTGGGAGGTTTTTCCGAGGCATGAATACCGATCCTGTTGGAATTCCGGAATAAAAAGTAGCCAATGTCATTGTGTTATTCAAGAATGTACTACCTATTTACCAATTTCATTCAGATCCGTTCGGTAGTTTTTGCGTGAAAGACTAATAAATATCAATACATCCATCCATCCACACAAACTTTCGCATTTATTATATTAGTATGAAGTCCTACTAATATTATAATCCTACTAATCCTACTAATATTATAAATGCGAAAGTTTGTGAGGATGGATGGATGTTTGTTACTCTTTCACGCAAAAACTACTGAACGGATCTGGATGAAATTTTGTAAGTAGATAGTTGACATTCTGGAATAACACATAGGCTACTTTTTATCCCGAAATTCTCACGGGATCGGGATTTGCGCGGGAAAACCTTCTCACGCGTACGAAGTCACGGGCAAAAGCTAGTAAGATATAAAGTAAGGTCCTGCCTTCATAGCCCAGCAATATTCACACAAAAAGATCTCTCCACCCTCGATAGCACCATGGTAGTGGTGAAGTTTAGAGCTAACAAAATATATAAACGTTGTCGTGTCATTGACACCAAGAAGCAGTTTGTTGTGACAGTTGTTTGGGACACGTATTAAAAAGTATTTTGGTCCTAACATAAGCTCAACTCGGTATCTTTAAAATACATGTTATCTACAACCTATCGTCGCTACATTATGCCGCGATGGCGTCCCAGCTCGTCAGTATTTAAGCCACAATAATCTCGCTATTATGTCGCAAAACAATGGGTTTAATGCAACCTATTTGACTATCCATTGGATGGGATCTTGGATTTGTAATATTACAAGCTGCTGACTTATAATGTTCGTTGTTATGAATAATATTACAGTTAAAACAGTTTGAGAAGGATAAAGTTGATTTTTTTGAAATGAAATCTTTTTTTTAACGTTCAGCTTTATTACTCTCAGGTAGGAAATTTCCGGAACGGCGGCGGCGCCGCGCCTCAAAGAGTCGTCATAACCCAATAGGGCCATTGTTTGACGGGGTTGCGGGAATGTTCTGACGAGATACCGCGGCCCCGGAACTTAAGGGCAACTAAGGCAGAACAGGGTACCAGGGTAACAGGGGAATAGGCGAAACAGTAAGCCTGTCGATACAAATTGTTGGGTTGCTCTATTATACCGTTGTTTGATAGATAGACATATTCTTTATTGTACACCATAACAGTAAAACAAAATTATGGACTTAACTACTAAAAAGGGTGATACAATGGGCGGTCTTATCGCTAAAAGCGATCTTTTACAGACAACCTTTGGATGGATTTGACACAAAAGGAGAAAATAAATACGCGGGTAGTCCACGGTGTACTATTTATCTATATAACATACAAAACAATAAATAACGTTCTCAAAACATATATATACATATAAATATTAAAAAAAAGAAACAAAGACATACATAATAACATCAATTTAGGGAGAGAGATAAAGATCTTTTACTAAGTTTTTGAAAGAAGATAGGGTTTGTGCTTGTCTTACTGACACGGGTAGAGCAAAACATGACAAGGAATAAAACGCACAATAAGAAAATTTCCGTGTCCAAAAATAAGTACAAAATTCAAAAATCTAATATCCTAAACACCTGCTCAGAGTGCGTCGACAAAGAGAAACCAGCGATTCAGATTCACCGCTTATTTGCGATAACAAACTCTACAAAAGATGACTTGGCCGACCTATTGTTATTAAAAATGATGTCAACTTTACTGGCCCAGTTGATTTATGACATGCTTTTGTGGCACACAATAATGGGATTGTGTTAGCTAATTATGGCCAAGTAATAATAAATATTGTTGGAAATTGGCCGAAACATAGAAGTTTTGGGCCTAGCCGGAGCTAGATCGGACAGTTTTATGAACATTTAAAATGGCTAATTGCTGACTTTACCAAGGCTATATGTGAAAATTTACGTTATTAACATCCGAGATGTTTCAGCAGTGTACTTGGATAATTTTACCGGATCTGTGGCTGTATCTGTTTGACAAATAGGAGTTAAAAGCTCGGTCGCTGCCAGGACTTAATTATTAGCATTTTTAATAGAACTTGGTACTTGGTAGCACACACCTATTGGAACACTGTACAGTTTCAATTTGCTGGAGTTTTTGTTTTTGTTCTAGAGCGTTTTAGAACAGACTTTTAACCAGTGTATACGATACAAATAACTGCATGAACAGTTTAGAATACTATTATATATACGTAAATTCACTATCATACGAATTAAGGAAAATAAAAAGACTAATCGAAGTTCAACTGTCTTGTTTAGATTAGTGTACTTTCTAGGGACAACTGCAGACACGCGTGAATAGCAGTGGAGGTGCATGAAGATAAATATATAAAATAGTTATTATGTATTACAAGATTTTACCCACATAGGTATACAAGATGTTGTACTAACAAATATGTATAATTTTTTTTTACATAATAATTATATCTCTCTCTTTACGATATAATATACTCGTAGGCCGTCCCTTTATTAATCGTATTTAGAGTAGTAATTCAAGGTCTAGGTATATCAACATCGGGCACGCCGCAATCGCGGTGGTAAGTCCCCTCTTTGAGGAGTAGCTGGAGAGACGCCATGGGCTCCTCACGTTCCGCCAGACGCAGGTGCTCACCGGACATAGTTGTTTCGGGGGTACCTGTTTCGGATTCAACGGGAGGGCACGCCTGGGTGTCGTCATTGTGAGGAAGGACACAGTGGAGCATACAGTGGAGGTATGTGTGAGCACCGCCTTGGTGTCCACCGGATCGGCGGCGGTGACCTTTCGCGTCTGGCCTTGATTCAGGCCATGGTGGGAGGCTAGAGGGAATGGGATGCAGTCGCCTCCTTCTGCGAAGTAGTTATTATAGCGAAGGAGGAGGCTGAACGCGTGAGGGAGAGACAACTTTCTTCCTCACGCCCCAGCCGCTGTAGGAGACGCCCCGGGCATCAGGGATCGCGAGCCGATCTCTGGCCACCGTAGACGCGGGCCTGCGGACGGCGAGCAGAGGTAGCTCACTGTCCGGTAAGGACCAGGCCCGAATTGACGGCGTGCCTTGTTCCGAGTGCGCTTCAAAGAGCTGTCAGCAGCATTGACGGGGCCCGATAAGGCTATTGCCTTACGGGGTTGCGGGAATATTCTTACGAGATACCGCGGCTCCAGAAAGCAAAGGCAGCTGAGGGAGCGAGGCGGGTTTTAGTCAGTAAAAGTCAGATACTCTCTTCCGCGCTACCCACAGCCGGAGAGGTCATTTGATGATTTTCTCACCCAGAAGAAAAAGGTAAGTAAACTCTTTTGCAAAAAAAACGGGCACTTTAGATTTTTTTCTCTACTTCAATGAAGAAGAACAAGAAATAGGTTTTATTAATTTGACGATGTATTGGCATGTTATTTGAAGCATCCTGGCATGATTCTTTACGTTCCAAATTTAAAATTTGAAATTAATAAAAGAAAAATAATGATTATTGTGGATTATTCTAAAATTGCTTTAGTAATGGCGCGAATTGCTGAAACGATTTTTAACTGATTACGATATTTTAAAACTTTTTAGATATTTTCTGCAAATTAAACAATTTAATCTTTCTTTTTACATTAAATACCACTTTTTGATATGAGTGATTACTACTAGGTCACTACCTACATTCTGAAAGTGCGTTACCATCACCTGATTTGCGTAAAATAATTTCATCACAAGTATACCAAAACTCACTAGTAGGTTCGCAGACCTCTAGCTCAATCTCAAAAACTTTTTCATTAGCTAAAACACAAGTTTCAAACCAATCCCAAAACTTATTATTTAGTTAATTTACAACTTTATTATCTAAAGCTTAATCGTTTTGCTAATTCAAAATATATTTTTCGCACCAATCTCTGTCGTGATTACCCGCCAAAATAGCAAAATGACTTTAGTGGTAAGTTGGAGTTTGTTGGTGTCATCCAAACCAATTATAAAGTTTAATTACTCATCGCTCCGTAGACTAGTTTAGTTCTAACAACAGATGTCGCTAGTCATGCTTGTTACTTAAATACGTGGGCGAGGACACTGTAATGTCGTCCATAGTTGATGTGAGTTGTGTTGGAAACTGGTGATTCTGTTGATAGTGTTCACACAAATGGAATTCTTAGATTGCCTTTGTGTTTTACTACTGCCAGCCAACAAATCAGCTTCAATAGTAATTTAGGAGACTTAGTAATGACAGCTTATAGAGTCATATTCAGATGTATGGCATAGGCATGTAAGGTACATGCAATAAATTGCGTTTTTAATGAAACACCTATTGATTGAGTGTGTGTTGATTTGAGTCCTATAAAAATGATCTCTTTGGAGCCTTGAGCCAACTCGGTTAAGACACGCCCTTTGTCTGAACTTCATAGTGATGATTCGAAGAGACTCTTCAAAGTCTTGACCATGTTCTTGGACAAAGATATATAAAAATTTAAGGTATGATGGGACTATTACAAGCAGTGTGTGCAATGCAGTGTGGTTAGATTTTACTTGAATAATTAGTTATTGCACTTTACATTATCCTGATTTTCGTAATGCCACCTTTGAATACATCTATTTCTATAACATTATCCATACTTACTTCACCATCGTCAACATAACTCATTTCCATAATCCTACTTTTCAATTTACCGCCCACACAATTTTTATTTGCTCCGAAAACATCTAAAACTTCGTCTTATGACGCACCAAACTAGAACTCGCATCCAGTTATTCGCTGAAGGATTTTATGAGGTCATATATATCCACGACCTAAATCTTCTTGATCTCGATGGAAGAATTGAGTAGGGTGTGTGACAGTTCGGATTATGGGAAACCGTCAATGTATAGTTGACGGTGGGGTGGCGCGATACTGGAATTCGTTATGCGGCCGTAGCTAGGCTTACAGGATGAAACTAAAATGAAGTATTCTGGATAAAACGACAAAATATCATTCTCAATATCCTTACTGTCTCCCGCTGGGTCTGTCTGTCATGTTGTGATAAATTCCAAAACTATTCAATAGATTTTAATGCTGTTTTCACTAATGGATCGACTGATTTTTTAGGAAGGTTTTAGTGTATAAATGATTAATATTTTGTGTTAGTAAGCAAAATGGGACCGCGAGAAGCCTAGAGAAGTCACTAGTTATATTAAAAGAAAATGTTCAAAACCGAAATCAGATTTAGGTCATTTGACGATTAATATTTTACTATCTTTAATAAATTTTTAGTTCGATTGCAGACATCCGTTTTTCGGCACCAAAACTTTGACAAGACCGTAATCGTTTTATTAAATTATACGTCATCTAAGAAAATTTCATAAGGCTATCTTAGGTCGTGTAATAGGTGACTAGAGATATCTCCTTTATCACACTGTCATTAAACTTAACAAATCCATAGACAACAAAGTGATAAATTAATTAGAACAGTGCACTTTTTACAGTGGCAAGGCATAGAAATCCAGAATGGGAGGCGCCATTTGACTATTTCCCGACAATAACTTGTTTATCTACATAATTATATGCACATCTTGAATACCTGTAATATTCTCGAAAGATGACAAAGTCAAAACTTAGAGCCAAGCTAGATATACCCTACCAATAGTACGTACGCAAATAATATGTACCTACCTACATAAAGGAGTATTCCAGAATTAACATAGCGACACAGTAGGTTGACAGACATGATAGTATGAACTACCAGACGAGAGTGTCAACAGACGACAATAAACTGGTATTATGACTTCAAAGTTCAAAGCACACATAATACAATACAATGCAAATACATTTACAGTACAGACACCAAGTGACAGAAATAATAACCATTATAATCAGCCTACGAGTATAACGTTTCTACTGGCGAGACAAAGGGGAGACCTTTGTCTCGCCAGTATGAGAGGAAATGGGCAAGAATCAACCATACAGGCCCAGTGCAGATTGAGGATGTCGTACAATTATCTTCGTATTTTGAGACATGTCGGTTTCCTTAAGATATTTTCCAACACTGTTTTAACAGCAGTGGTGATGATGAAAATAAATTACACAACATAGACTGCCTGACATAAAACTCGTAGGTCTTGTTTGTAAACATTAGATCAACGCTTTTCTTTTTTTTTAACGTGGTAAAATTATCAAATAAGTCCTCCCACCCCGGGCAGGGTGGGAGGGACTGTCAGACTTCTACTGACTAAAATCCACGGTGTTCCTTCAATAACCCTTTACGTACCGGGGTCACGGTAATGGGATGAGTCCCACGACCCCGGCAGGCTTTGGCCCTCTACAGAGGGGGCCTCGTCATGTTGCTGACGCTCTTAGAGGCGCGCGTGGAACACAACGCGCCGTCGACCTGGGTATGGTCCATGGTCGGACAGCGAGTTGCCCTTTACTCGCTGACCGCATGCCCGCGCCTACGGTGGCCGGAGATCGTCGGCCGACGTCCGACGCCGTGGGCGTCTACCACTGCGGCTGGGCTGGAGGGAGGACGCCATCCTCTCCCTCACGCGGCCCGCCTCCTCCTTCGAAAGCATGACTGCTTCGCAGAAGGAGGCGACCGCTTCCCACTACCTCTCGCCCCGCAGCATGGCCTCGACCAATGCCGGGCGCGAGAGGTCTCCGCCTATCGCCGCCGTGAGGACACGTCGGTGCTCTGCCCAGGCGGGGCAGTCTTGCACCGTGTGCTCTACGGTGTCCTCAGGGCGACCCTCGTAGTGGTGACACCCAGGCGTTTCCTCCTTTCCCATCAGACACAGGTACCTCCCGAAACTTCCGTGTCCGGTGAGGACCTGCGTCATGCGGTAGGTCAGGACGCCGTGACGCCGATCTAGCCACTCCTCAAAGAGGAGTCTTACCGCCGCAATTGCGGCGTGCCCGATTAGATCAACGCTACTCCTAATACAAATAAAAAAATGGCCAAGTGCGAGTCAGACTCACCCATGAAGGGTTCCGTAGTAACTACGCCAAATAACTTAGTTCTTCATAGTGTTTGTATGAATTACAAAGTTATATTTGTGGTTTTAGAAAAAATGCTGTATCTCAAAAACTACTGACCCGATCTCGTTCAAATCAATTTTGGTTGAAAGTTTACATTAAGAACTACAGTATATATTTTTTTTAATTTTTCACTTCATTATTATAGAAGTTAGAGGGCACATTCTTTTCTTTTAAAATATTATCTTAATGAAAAAGTGATTTTTCCACACACGTATAGGTTTACTAAAACTGAAAATATTTTTAAATATTTTTAATATTTTTTTCTTAAAATCGAAAAGCGGTTTACAAAATACATCTACCTACCAAATTTCACATGTATAGTCTTAATAGTTTCGGAATAAAATGGCTGTGACATACGGACGGACGGACAGACAGACTGACAGATAGACATGACGATACTATATCGTTTATATAGAGTTCCGCTTTTTGCCATTCGGCTACGGAACCCTAAAAACCTATAACCTACGATATATCTAATTACAAAACCTAATTAGCATCCCACAGCATATCTGTACGACGAAATTGTGATAACTCAGTAGAAGCAGCGCGAAGTATTTTCTAGTTCGTAGCCTCTACGTCGCTTCGAAGCCAATTATAAAGTTTAATGAAGCGTCAGGTTGTCCCTTTTACACTTGCTTACTTACTTTGCATTATACGAATAGTTAAGCTTACCAAATTAATGGAGCTGGCTTATGTAACAATGGAAATTAGTTACTGCTGCTGTTTACACGTGCGTGTGTTTGTGAAGTGGGTTCACGAAATCAATTAAAACTAGTTGATTTTAAACAAAATTGTGATGCAAACTACTAAACCTGTGGGTTTTAAGTCAAGAGTGAATAGATTACCTACTTCTAGGTGCTTCATCTTCGACCACATCATCGCTTACCTTCAGGTGAGATGGTGGTCAAATGCGAGCCTACAGTAAAAAAACCATTGAGTGAAATTTAATCATGTCTGTATTTTAATATTTATTAATGCCTTTTTAGGGTTCCGTAGCCGAATGCCAAAAAACGGAACCCTTATAGTTTCGTCAAGTCTGTCTGTCTATCTGTCCGTCCGTCCGATAGACAGGCAATTAAAAACGATATTGAGGTTTCTAGAACCAGTTTTTCATAAAGTCAATCGTTTAAAAGATGTACGCTTCCAAAGTGGTAAAACGTGTGTACCCCTAACTTCTAAACTTGTTTAGCAATGGAGTGAAAAATCTAAAACAAATATTTGTTGTAGATCTTAATTTAAACTTTCAAAGAATAATAGTTTGAACGAAATTGGGTCAGCAGTTTTTGAGATATAACATATTTTCAAAAACCGCAAATATAACTTTGTAATTCATACAAACACTATGAAATACAAAGTTATTCGGCGTAGTTACTACGGAACTCTTCATGGGCGAGTCTGACTCACACAGCCAATTTTTTATGTATAGGTGTGATGTATAATATAGATTAAATATACATTTAAATGCTTTAAAATTATTACTGTATTATATACGGCTGTCCAAGTATAACTAACTATAATATAAAAACAGCTGCATAGATCGATCTTGAAGGTCAAGCAACGCTTGTCGAGTTTGGTCGCTAGATGGCTGACCATCATTGTACGCACCGGCACCAGCCTTTCAATACGGCCGAGTCCAAGTGAGTAAAGTGGTGGCTATGTTCCAGACAGTTGAGCCTTGTACCTAGTAACTACCTAAGCCCTACTGACTATCAAACTAGCCCTACAATACTACCTATCACCCTAGTTACCCTAAAGCCCTATCCTACCATACAAACCAGACCAAGCGCAGGCTGCGTTGGTTTTATCTACGGGAAGTCTGTTACAGGGAGACCTACTGTAACAGACGGAGTTTGAGTAGGAATAAGGGTTGTGTACGTCGTGCAATGTACACAGGGAATGGTTTTCTTACTGCCGATCCCACAGACCTATAGGACCGATGATGGCTAAAGGTGTCTTGGCCACAGTAAGAGGAAGTATAGGGTATGAATCACACGCAACTCCAGCTTGATGACTGATTTATTACAATAATTAACTATATTATATACAAATATTATGGTCAATACACATTGATGGCTATTTACATGTGTGCTGTATGTGTATTGAGCCGATGAAGCGAAGATCTCATTAGGTCACTTTTTAGTGCTGACGGTGTGCCGGTGACTCCGGCGCGTGTGTCGAATAATGTGTTGCTGACGCTGTGATGCTGAGGCTCAATTATGTTCTAGTTTGAACAATCATAATATCCTCCGTGTCTCAGTAAGCAGGATCACAGGAGAACATCTTTGACAGTCATTTTTAACCAACTTCAAAAAAAGGAGGTTTACAATTCATCTTGTACTTTTTTTTTATGTTACCTCATAACTCGGAGATGGCTGGACCTATTTGGAAAATTCTTTTTTTGTTTGAAAGGGTATACTTTCTAGTTAGTCTCATTGTCGTCACGTTTGGATCTGATGATGGGATCATGGAGAAATCGAGGGAACTCTTCAAATATTATAGGCACACCTATAGCGTTTTGGGTATTTCTTATAGTACCTTGTGCAGTTGCTCTCGAAAAGCACCATTTGAGGAAGTGGAACTGATGATGAAGACCTCAGATGGCCACCGAAACTACTCAATAATGAGTATTTCGTTGATTGCGATTAAATTACTTGAATATGGATGTTAAGCACTTTATGCTCGTAACAATGCATATGGTGAAGTAGAGCTGATGGTGATGTACCAGGAGAACTCCTCAAAAATTAACGGCTCTGCACCGGGAAAAGCAATATTTTGTAAAAGGTGATAAGTAGTTGACATTTTGGCTTTTGTAACTAGATAAATTACAAACCGATCCACTAAAAAGCGTGAAAAAAAACTTTTTAGCAAAAAATAGAACCGACTTCCATATAAAAACACTACAAAGGCAAAAATAACTTTAATTTCGGAAGGCGGTGTCTTCAGTTTTGTATATATTTTCGTTTTTGACACCGCCTTCCGAAATTAAAGTTATTTTTGCCTTTGTAGTGTTTTTATATGGAAGTCAGTTCTATTTTTTGCTAAAAAGTTTCTGAGTAGTCAAAAGCTAGAAACAGCCGCATCCGGTTAAACTTGAGGATCACCCCAATATATGTATGAGCTCAAAGTTAAGCAGACGATGCCTACCTTCAGCTAACTAGCGTGAATTTTGTGACTTTATAATATCACGTTCAGTTTTGAATTGCTTGGCAATATACAACCGTAGCGATTTCTAGTGTCCATCTAGACCATCAAGTGTCGTAGTTTCAGTTTTTGTTTTATTTTTAATTTTTTTTTCTCAGTAATATCACTAGCAATATGGGTAGAATATACAACGTGTAATTTAAAGGGTATATACATACCAAGTGCACGGCTTCTTTGGATGATAATAAACGATATGGCAAGGGTTTTCTAATCCTATGTGTACATGTGTGGAGCATATTAGAAATTTCAATACATTGATACCAGAGACCGAATTTTTCAAATTAAGAAGAACGAAGAGAATTTTCGTTTTATTGGCAAGCGACGTGGAAAGAGATGACCCTCATAGTGCTGTGACACGTTTGTTATTACTGGTATGCAAGAAACATATGAAACCAATAATTTGGGGTCAATTCTGTGAGTCACTTATTTTGAGCTGAAACTTTGCATAGAGACTCCATACCAGATGTTGTCTTCAGTCCTTTTGGATAGATATGGGGTTTCCGTTACACGTTCTATATAGCTCTTAGAGATATCTTGTTGCTCTATTCGTAGCCTGAACGGGTGATTTAATATTATATTCTATTGATTACTATACCCTGTTTTTTAATCTCAGAGACAGAATTGACACATGCAAATGTCAAGTTTAGAAATAATGTTGCCTGCTCTTTTGCGCAGTGTTGTCCCTACGATACCGGTTTGTTGAATCGTAACTTTTTACCCGACTGCGCGACGCAAAGGAGGTTAATGTGTTTCACAGTCTGTGTATGTATGTAAGTATGTATGTTTGTACCTATGTGGTGATGTACAGGCCAAACGCGTGGACCGATTTGAATAATTCTCACGTTAATCAATTCGTCTTAACTATGCGAGTGTCACTAGAGAAATGACAGTCGATTTTTATAATTTCTTTAGTGTTACGATTTTTCAGTCTTTTTATATGATATTTAATTTCTATTTAGTTTTATACAAGTAAATCACATATTTATAGTGTATGTTTTTATAGCTAAGTTAGAGGGGTCAACAAGATTGCTAGTAATGTGAATTATACCCACATTGCGAGTTTTCTTTATATAATATATAAAAAAAATAAGTACTTATATTAAAATCGTAACACTAAAGAAAGGATAAAGTTGGAATAATTATTCCTTCTTCCTTGACTTATAATATTGGTATTTGATAACTTAATAGGCCAGCTAAAGTTGGTGTAACTTCACTTTGTGAAGGTAGTGATGATTTTATTGGCTTGTCCCTGACCCTGTGATGGTGCTGCCTCTTATATTGTGCTGGGCAGTAACAATACATTGGGCGTTTCTTCATTGGCCGGCCCGGCCCGGCACCGATACCGACAATGACATCGGTGGACGCTTAATTCTATAAAATTGTATGGAATAGTGTCTCATTGACCCGGCCCGACACCAATATTAACTGCAAGGGACGACCTTACCTGGGATGTATTTAACTTCTAATTTATTTACAAAAGGTCTATATTGTATTGAGCAGAGTAAGGACACTAGAAGGCTCTATTTGTGCAATTGATCCGAATAAACTTCTAAATACACTTCAAGACCACAATTCCTAGCAAGAATTAAATAATCTGTGAAATCTTTAACATATTTAAACTAAAACGTAATTTAAAAAAAATCCTGACTGCTCAACTGAAAGGAAAGAAACAAGCACATTTTTATTTAAAAAAGTGACAAGCAGGCGTGACCCATCCCATTTTTATAACTATATATGTTCGATTGGGTCCCGCTGCTTGCAATAAATCGGTAGTTATTGTGTGTTTTTATGTGTCATCTGGGCCATATAGTTGACGACATTACTGATAGGTTTACCATAGAAATAGGTGGTGATTCTGATGATTCAGAATATTCCTAAGAAATGGAGTCATTATTTGAATCCGATTAACGAATACCTGTAATTAATTATGATTTCAATAACATAATTTATTACAGGTATATAGATATCTTACATTATTAATTTTGTATTTCTAGTTTTAAATTAGCATCTACACTTTATTTCAGGATAACGTATTATAAAAAACCGATACTTGATTTTATCAACGTTAAGTTTCGATAGTGGCACATCACTATTTAAGATTTGCAAAAAACTGGCAATCGTCGTAATGTCAACTTTGTCTCTGAGATTAAAAAACAGGGTATAAACGATCATTTTATTTTGAATGTTAGTGTAATGTCAACATTTAAACAAATGCTTGCACTGTATGGACAGGCCCACTCAAATCTGTGAGCATATTTCCACAAAAGATCGCCTCAGACTATAACCTACAAGATTCCTATAGTATTTAACCAGTATAGATTGTATGGACATCAAAAGAGACGGACCCCTGAGTTTGTTTCAGTGTGTCTTCTCAGCGTAGTCAGTTAGGAAACACCGGCCTCATCTAGTTTAAATTTACGAAAAAAATTACGTGTAAAAGTGTTACTAAATGACCAATTTGCAAAATAAATATCATTTTCATTGAATATAATATGATTATTTCACATTTTTTGTCAATTCTTATTAGTAAACTTATTGGATGTAGGTGATTCGTGAAAAAAGACACTGAAAGAAAAGTAAAGTTGAGCAAACTTTGTTGCTGCAACGTGTTTTGTGTTGCTTGCAACATGTTTCTGATGATATACGAGTGCAAGTTTCTGACGGCATGTTGATAGTAGTGGTTCCCCGTAGTGCTAAAATATTGATGTCAAAATTATTTTCACTAACACCATAGAAACAAACAGTTACACATTATTCGTAACACAAAATACGAACATATAAGGTTATACAAATGTGCAACCAGCAACGTCCTACACAGATGTACAAGAAAAAGACAATATTGTTTTTAAAGTTAAGATACAGTACAGGTGTATGTTCAAAATTACTAGGTGTATACAATTACAAAGCTAAAATTACGCAGGCAAATTTCTAATTTTATATAAAAGCAATTTTCTAAATCTACCAACTGGTAGTGAAAACAGATCTAAGTCAAAGCAGAACTTATTGTAATTAGCAAGACGACGAAGAGGTGCCCGAAGTTGGTACGTCTAGAAGTAATGGCGAAATTAGGTCTTGAGCGCACCTCTCGTCCCTGAATTGTCCTAGGGACTACATAGCACAGCCTATTTCTAATTTCTGCACAGTCATACGCATTGTTACATAAATCGTACAGGAACATTGTCTCCAAGAAAATACGTCTTGTGTTTGTGTTTGTTAAGTTGTTGAACATAAGAGAGGTGTATCGTCTTTGGCAACAACGGTAAGTTCTTAGAAATGTTACTTATATTAATAAAATTGAAGTGTCTCTCTGTGATTTCAAAATGACTGTATTTTCTCAAGTCATATACGTTACAAACAAACTTTGTTTTTTTTTTTTGTTTTTCAGTCCGACTTTCTGTTCGTCCGGGCTAATGTCTCGAACGGCTGTTCCGTATCTATTGGGATTTCACTGGAGATCATAAGTCAACGCGTAGGGTAAGTTTTCTCCCCGAATTTCCACGGGACCACGACTCATGCGGTAAAATCCCCGTAGGTAATATTAGTGTTATATAATATTCTTCTGTCTTCTTCCAAACATGGCGTAATAGGTATCCTTAGAAACCAAACTATATAAAAATAATCGCAAAACATCGAAAATAATAGATTTCTAAACGCTTTTACGTCATCAGAATGGCCACAACAATTTTATGAATCGTTCTCAGTTAACGACACACCGACTTACACTGTGACGATCACTCTCATCAAACTGTTTAGGGCTACCTATAACGGTAAATTGGCAATAAAATTATATGGTAATATTTGTTCGAGTACCTTATAACGTGTTTCTACTGTTGTTGTGATGAGTTAAGTGTTGTTGTATTTATGAAACATTAAATGAATTTACTGTTTTATTATAAAAACGGATCCCATATACCAAAAAAAGTATACAGATTTATTTAAACTATTTGGTCAGTACCATCCAATGTCTCTGCTACAGCATTTGAAATCTATACTTATAATATTATAAAGCTGAAGAGTTTGTTTGTTTGTTTGTTTGTTTGTTTGTTTGTTTGTTTGTTTGTTTGTTTGTTTGTTTGTTTGTTTGTTTGCTTGAACGCGCTAATCTCAGGAACTACGGTTCTGATTTGAAAAATTCTTTCAGTGTTAGATAGCCCATTTATCGAGGAAGGCTATAGGCTATATATCATCACGCTAAGACCAGTAGGAGCGGAGCACTAATGAAGAATGTTTCATAATCGGGGGATTTTTTTCCACGCGGACGAAGTCGCGGGCGGAAGCTAGTCTTTGATATTTTCTAAGACTATAATTATTTTAATGTTATTATGTTCTTAGTGGTCATTTCAACCTAAATTAAACGCGCAATGTATGTAACCTATTTAATTGAATAAGGAATAATATCGTATTGTTGAAAATAGTACGTAAATAAAATAGCCTTTCTTTTGTAATATATATACAACGTGTAATTTAAAGGGTATATACATACCAACTGCATGGCTTCTTTGGATGATAATAAACGATATGGCAAGGGTTTTGTTATCCTAAGTCTACGTGTGTAGAACTTATTACAAATTCCAATACACTGATACCAGAGACCGAATTTTTCAAATTAAGAAGAACGAAGAGAATTATCGTGTTATTGGCAAGTGACGTGGAAAGTTATTGACCCTCGTAGTGCTTTGACACGTTTGTTATGATTGATATTCAAGAAATATATGAAACCAATAATATGGTATCAATTCTTTGAGTCAGTTATTTTGTGCTGAAACTGTGCATAGAGACTCCATACCAGATGTTGTCTTCAGCCCTTTTGGATAAATATGGAGTTTCCGTTACACCTGGTATAAATGGTTACTGTGGATGTGCGGTGGTTTATTACTAGCCAGATTTTGCGCAAAAATATGTTCTTTTTTACAACTTCACATTAGAAATATTAATTAATTATAATTAATATTAATAAATAAATTTTCTCTTCTATAATATGCATGTACTATATAATTACATAATAACATTTCTCTACTGATGACAAATCCATTGTGAAGTTTAAAAGATCTAGTATGTGCTTACATACTAGATCTTTACTCTGTACGCTTGTACAGACGAGGCGGGAATTGAGTTTTTGTTGTATACTATGAAGAAAAGAGATAATTACTTTCTTCAACTTAGACCACATCACTTCTAACCTAAAAGAAAGTAAATGGCATACTTTATAAAAGATAATATACTTGACAATATTAAATTTCCGATATTTTATAGTAATACTGAAAGATAATTTGGTATAAATAAATAAAAAAGTCATGTGGGTTGTCTCGTACTTTTTTAATTACTCATCGCAGTAGCCATCGCTATCCTAACAAGGTATGTACATTCATTTTCACACAAGTTGATTTGTAATGTTCTATTTTATATTAATCATTCGAAAATAGCTTTAGGTTAGCTAACTGAAGCGATTGAATCCTGACCTTACTCCACAAACCCCCAAATACTGATTATATTAGGCTAGTACCTAAAGCACACACATAAGTAGTTCACTTACTTGTACGTACGTACACCACAACAAACGAACACTTTACTAGCAGTATATTTATGTAATTTAGGTACTAACATTTCTAGCTCAGGAGCCGTAAATCACGTATGTTTGTAGACGTGTAAGGTACAGTTATTAGAACACTGCTTGCAGCAAATACACCCATAACATAGAGGATATTACAATTTCTGTAGACGTAATAACAGATCCGGTTGCTACATTTTTATATTATATATTTTATTATTATATCCGGATCGATAATCATAATAACCTATTTTGCTTGGTTGAATCAAGAGTAATACGTTGTAAGATAAGAGAGTCAGAGTAGTCAGCAGTGGCGAAGGGTGAATTTTCATAAAATGGAAGCCGGGCCAAAAAAAGCTTACCTTGCTCAAGTGTGATGCGTGAATTCTAGTAACTGTGGCCCTGTGGCTGACTTCTAAATCTTGTAAATTCGTAAATAACTATTTGTTTAATTGAAAATAATAGATTACTATTTATATTTTCATATATAAAATAATAGAATAATATTTGCCATATTTCAAAAGGGAAGCCGGTAGGAATCGAGTTGTATGGAGCCTTCGACACTGGTAGTCAGTTAGGAAATACCGGCCTCATCTAGCTAAACTAAACTTAACACGCAAAAAAAAACATGACGTGTAAAAGTGTTATTTATAGCCAATTTACAAAATAAACATTTCATTTCATTTCATTTCAAGCCATTGTCACCTTATTTATAGTTGAGTAACTCGTGGCAAGAATAGTTACATAGGTTTATCTTCAGAGTTAAGCAAAGGTTGGCGTGGTAGGTCTGTAAATTAGTGACTTCTTATCTTAACATATTGAGATCTCTCCGTTGTTCAGAAATCATTGTAAGTCGCCAGCAAATTACTGCAGGAATCAACGTTCTGGGTGTCATTGTACAAGTAGGCAGGCCAGAAAGATTGTTAGGCTTTTCCATTTACTGCGACTGGTGGTCATACGCAGAATTTCTTTGAAATTGTAGGTGTTTTTGCAACCACCGTAATGGAGATTTCCCTCTATACGTATTTCAGAGATCAAAATACGGATTTGACAGACGCAGCCATAATGTCAAAGTTTTTCATTTAGGTATTTCCACAATTCGTTTTAAGCTGGCACTTTGTCTGAAAAATTAAGGTCAAGAAGATATTGAAGACTACCTTTGCTTATTTTTTTGTCATATCTACAAATAATAAATCGAAAAGAACAATAGAAGACAACTCAGCAAATCCAAAACAGCGCTGGTACTAAAACAAATGAATCCACTGATTTGTGGTGTCTACGAGCTGAATATAAAACTTTTACACATGAAGCACTAAACTGCCGTTAAAACGATCCTTTAAATTCAAACAAAGTAGAGAAAACACGGATTGGTGTCGTGAAATCACGTGCAATGCCAACAAGAACTACGAACGAATGAGCAAACATAATTCGGATTCCTCAGTTCGCGTTCGACTTTACAGGAATGCAATTTTATCTGATGCCGTCCGTGAACTAAGGGTAATTAAAGTTAAAAGGAATCCGAAAGTTTACAGAGTGCAGCGAACAATGAAACTTGTAGTTGAACCTGTGTTGAGCACCAACTATGTATACTGAGAAAGGTAAACGCACTTAGCAGCACCTTCCAATTTAAATAGGAATTCGTGTTGAATTTTCGTGATAAAATTAAGTTTAAATAGACATTAAATATTGAAGAAGAAAACTTTTCTTAATAAGAACTTCCCAATTTTCCACTTCCCGTCATCCGTCGAGGACATTCCACCCATACGCACAAACTGTTTTGGGAATACTTTCCGCACCATGTGTTCAGCTAAGGAGAGATATTTCTGCCGGATTCTATGTTTCCTGATAGCTATAACCTGGGGGTTTTTAAGTCAAGAGTGTTACTAGGTATGAGTGCTTTATCGTCGACCATATCGTCAATTACCTATTAATTACAGGTGAGATGGTGGTCAAACGCGAGCGAGCCTCTTAATACTAAAAGAGAATACTACAATCGGTTAATCGTTAACTGCTTTCTGGTAGATCTCTCTAAATCCTTTAAAATACAGGAATATCAAAATTGAGAACTCTTTATTTCCAAACTTGTGGCAACCTCTCTCTGGTGTGTAAAATACACTAAAACAATCCATTCGAAACTACGAATCATGCAAAATCCAGGTGCAACGTCAAACTTTGTTTGGATATTGTTAGACCACGGTTAATTGTACTTAAATTCAGTTATTGCTGAAAATTATTGAATTATATACACATGTTTTGTAATTTATTTATTTTCTTCATAATTTCTTACACGAAAATTTAGTGAAAAAAATAACGAAAATGGATCTGGATGAAATTTGGCATAGAGATAGATTATAGTCTGTAAAAGCACTTGGGTTACTTTTTATCCCGAAAAAATGTACGATTATGACTCAAAACCTGCTTAGTCTTTTCTCGGTTATGTGTATCTTTATGTATGTTAGGGTCGGCTTACAACCGAAGGCTGGGCACGCCGCAATCGCGGCGATAAGTCCCCTCTTTGAGGAGTGGCTGGAGAGACGCCACGGCGTCCTCACCTTCCGCCTGACGCAGGTGCTTACCGGACACGGCTGTTTCGGGAGGTACCTGTTTCGGATTCAGCGGGAGGACACGCCCGGGTGTCAACATTGCGTGGACCACCCGGAGGACACGGCGGAGCATACGGTAGAGGTGTGCCCTGCTTAGGCGGAGCACCGCCGTGTTCTCGTGGAGGTGATCGACGGCGGCGACCTCTCGCGCCCGGCCCTGTTTCAAGCCATGGTGCGGAGCGAGAGAGAGTGGGATGCAGTCGCCTCCTTCTGCGAAGCAGTTATGCTATCGAAGGAGGAGGCTGAATGTGCAAGGGAGAGATAACTATCTTCCTCACGCCCCAGCCGTCGCAGAAGATGCCCCGGGCGTCGGGGATCGCGAGCCGATCTCCGGCCACCGTAGACGCGGGCTTGCGGACGGCGAGCAGGGGTAGCTCACCGTCCGGTAAGGACGCGTCGTGTTTCACGCGCGCCTCAAAGAGCTGTCAACACCAGTGACGGGACCCCATAAGGCCATTGCCTGCCGGGGTTACGGTAATGATCTAACGAGATACCGTGGCCCCGGGATTTAAGGGCAGCTGAAGGAACAGGGTAGGTTTTTAGTCAGTAGAAGTCTGACACTCCCTTCCGTTTTGCCCAGAGCCCAAAAAGGGTCGTCTTTCAATCTAAACAGGTGCAGTTGAGTCTACCCCAACAACTGTCAATTATGTACAGACGCCAGCACATGAAGCTACTCGAAACTGTCAAATGTTCCCAATCAACCTTGAACCTAATTTCGTTAACAATAAAGTTGAAAATTTATTAAAGAAATTTGACAGATTGTTGTAGCTTGATGTGCTTGCGTCTGTACATAATTGTCAATGATGACAGCCAGAACCAATATCGATGGACACCCATTCACGGACCAACCTCCGTAATCGTTGCTTAACTTTGAAGATTGACTTGTGCGATCGTTATAATTTTTTTCAATCAAAATTCAAATACAATAGATTGCTTTTTATACCCAACCCTGAGAACATAATTCTACTTAAAAGCCTGATGAATTGAATACTACCGGTCTACCAGACGTACCGCAGGATACCATCCACACTAGGTCGATATACCGTCTTACTACTAAAGCTCTGACTGCAACCAAAAATACCAGCTAGCTCTGCACTTGACACGATCGAACGCAGAGCTAAAAGGCTCATAGGTGACGAGGTTCTGGCAGGCAAGCTTTACAGCCTGGCTCACCGGCGAAACATTGCTTGCATGTCTATCTTCTACAGATTGTACTTCGGAGAGTTTGCACAGGAGCTCCACGACCTAATCCCTTCATCCCCCTTTTACTACCGGTCTACCAGACGTACCACAGGATACCATCCACACTTGGTCGATATACCGTCATGTCGTACTAAGCGGTTTTCTTTAACATTTATTGTGCGCACAGCCAAGGTGTGGAACTCTCTGCGGGCTTCTGTGTTCCCTGCCACATATGACCCATCAGCCTTTAAAGCAAGAGTGAATAGGCATTTTCTTGGTTCGCTCGTTCCATCGTAGACCTCAACTTACACTTACTATCAGGTGTGATTGAGGTCAAGGGTGAGCTCATTCGTAATAAAAAAAAAAACCTGAAAAATTGTAGTAGGTAATGTTTTGCTGACATCGATATACGATGTCATTCAAGCGTGTACTGATTTCATTACCCTCTCATAATCCGGTTCATAGTGCCATTGGGCCTAAGTAAATTCTAGTGCTCGATATCTTAAAAATGATTGTGGAACGGTTAGATCTGTACAGAGTGCGGCGCGCAAAACACGTGTAAAGGAGATATTCCGTAGGCGTCACAACTTACTTCGTTTGTGAAGGATTTGGATGTCTCAAATATTCCATTAATTCCATCTTGCATGCATATCTTCACGTTAAGTGGGCTGGCTTGGTGCGATGAATTTGCATTCATACATACTGGAGATATATCTCAGAACTTGCTGATTTCATGCCCTGTTTACATAGTTGATTGGAGTGCTTTGGTAGTGAGTAGTCTAAAATAATGCAATACATGATTTTAGAAAAATAAACTTAACGTAGTATCTAAGTACAAGAATTCAATGAATGCTACGAAAGAAGCTCCCTCTTTAAGATTTTTTTAGATCTTTTTATTATTATTTGATTATTTTTTTAGACAAAGGTGGTTTAGTGGATTCAAGTCGTGAGCTCAAATACAGGCAACGACATTACTTTGTGTAATTTATATAGTATCAGAGCCGGACTAACCCTATCAGAGGCTCTAAGGCAATGGCATTCTCGGAGCCCCTTTTCTTACTTTGACTGACCAAATCGTGTGTGAACTGAGGAAACGCACATTAAGGGCTGTGGTTTTTAATATATTTGTTGACTTATTCCTAGATTTGTTCTAAAATTGTTTTAATTCTACTACTAAATTTAACGATTTATATTTTGTGAGATAACAGTTCACACGCACATCAAATTCTCGTTCAAAGAAACATGTTTTCTTGGTGCGTGCACTGGGCCTGGGCCCCTAGTTGATGCGGGGCCCCTAGGCAGTTGCCTACTCCGCCTAATGGTTAATCCGGCCTAGACCATCACCATTTCTTTCAAAACGGTATAGCAAATTATCGTGAGGAAACCTATATATCGTAGGACCAACGTTTCCGGAGACATGCGACATCAACAACCCGCACTGGAACCGCGTTGTGGATAGACGACCCAAACTTTTTTTTTGATACGGCCACTCGTAGTTCAGCACACTAAGGCTGGTTACTACTTAACTGGACGATCCTGTGGTGATCTCTAAATTTAAAGGCCCCCAGCCAAGGCTGACAACCCATCGCCTCTTATAGAAAGTAGGTCTATGTTCCAGCAGTCGGAACATTGCATATTCTGTTATAATATTATTTATTTATTTATTTATTTACATGGGAGACCAACAGGAAATTAAATTAATATAGAAACAATGTGAAAATTTGACAGCCAATTACAGGTCTCCACGTATAGTAACATGTGAAGTTAAATAAAACTGAACGACATAGCACCGTCAGCAGGCAAACGGTATACTTAATATTACACTAATAACATTATAGTATGTAAAAACCTAACCTCAATTATATAAAATTACATGATTACTTAACAATACTTATTACTAAAAAAATTGAGACTTAAGCACCTCCTCGCTCCTCGTACACACGTCTTGTTCTAAATGGATCAATGTCATGTAACATGTGATAATTATGATTTTGAATATACGTTTTGCTAATATACGGGAACATTGTATTCATCAAAGTTATCAAAAACCTATACCTAAGCTTTCAAGGTGATTTTCATCTCCTTTGATATTTCCTTCAATTTCTGCCTCCACTCTAAACTTCCTGTCAAAATAATTAATGTTTTAATTAAAATGAAGTATTAATATTGTTGTTTGAAAACAAGTGTGTACACAGAAATAGTTGGAAGTTTCCTAATAATACAATATTAATATGTAAACGCCACAGTGTTGAAGCTCCGCTTATTGATAAGTTTGAGACGAAGATAATGTAAAGCATGTCTAAGTATATATTGCTCTCATACTTCTATAATATGGGTAAACAGAATTTGCGTGGCAAAACAACATATATTGATGTTGATTCAGGAAAGCAACCGAAAGTAAATAAAAACTCAACATCTCGAACATAAGAGAAACAAAATATATGTCTAGTTTAAATTAAGATTCTAGTTAACATTAAAATAAGAATTAATCTCAACATTACACTGCCATACATATGCCACTTTCCTAAATCCTACTAAATATCGCTTCTTCACTACATGGTATATTTATATACACTACGCTATGTATTTTCAAAACTCCTGTTTAAATATACAAAACCCATATTTCATTCCACATACACTAGTGAACTCTCGCACTAAACCTCCAACATTTTCGTGTAACAAAACCGGGCAAAATTTGTACAAACTAACTGAAACTAATCCAAGATGATATCCCTAATCCACATCTTACGTAATAGGTCATGTCGACCTAGTTCGCTTGATTCTATTTAATTCAGGATAATGAAGTTCACAGGCTGAATAAATCCTTTAATGTAGGTCTATAATGAAATAATAATCATGTTTGTTCTGCAAATCTTACTTCTTTCTCATTAATATTACAAAATTCAAAAGTTTGTGCGGATGGATGTATACAACGTGTAATTTAAAGGGTATATACATACCAAGTGCACGGCTTCTTTGGATGATAATAAACGATATGGCAAGGGTTTTCTAATCCTATGTAAGATGTTGTATGTAAGATCTTTACGTGAATATATAATGAGTTGAATACCACCCTTAATTTTTTTAATCCAAATATTTCCGTTTTTATACTTATAAATAAGAATATAGTACATTTTCGTATTTATTACGCGTAACTTACCGTATTCTACAACCACTAGCGCCACCTTATTTAGAGGGTCACTACACCATGGAGGCAAAACGCGTAAAAAGAATTCCGGATACTGAATGGACAATTCACTCGAACATTTCAAAGGTACAAGAAAATGTAGAAAATAACACAAAAAGGACAATTATACCCCGTAAACATAGGAAAATACAATAGTTTAACGAAAAACCATTTAGTATTCATTTTGTTATAAATAAGTACCTACTAAGTACTAATTTATGTACAAAAAGTAATGATATCCCATCAAAAACATAAATGTGAAATGAGAGCCAAGTTCAATATTATGATAAATTCCTTGGTTGTTGACTTCAACGACAAAAGAAATGAAATCTAAATGGGTGCCAAGTTCAATGGTCAGTCCTGAAATTTATTTATAACAACATAAAATATAATTTATTCTTATAACTTAGTAGAATATATTGTAGCCTAAGGTTTGACCTGGCCTACCTGACCTGACCTTAATTTTTAATTACTTTTTTTTATATAATTATAATGTTACGAGCTGGGGTTCGGGATAGAAATAATTAACGCCAATTAAACCAAAATTAACACTAATTAATTAAACACAAAATAAAAATTACCACAAATATTCGCACCACAACACTTGTCACTTAACACTTAAATCGCACTGAAATTCTCTAGTAAAGCTTCGATTATGTCGCGTATTCGCCTCGTAATAAGACTATTTTTCATTAATATTAGTGTCGCGTTTGACCCCTGTCTCACCTAATGGTAAGAGATGATGTGGCCAAAGATGAAGCACGCTTATCTAGAAGTAACCTATTTATTAACTCTTGACTTTAAATATCCCTAGGTTATAGCTATCAGGAACTAACTTGACCATCCTTGACATTAATACGACAAGTCTTACAGTTAAGTTACTATAAAATTCTACCCCATCTCTTCCTATTGGCCAGCGGCGGCTTCGTCAAAGACAATTAACGGGGTAAACAAATTTAGATTAAAGTTCCCTGGAACTTGGGATCCTCTTAAACAAACTATTGAAGTGTTAAAATTTTAAAGAGGTTTATGTTTGAAGACTATAAGTAGTTTGCGTACACCTGAGTGGGTAATGAAACCTTTTCATAAACTTAAACATACAATAATATAATGTAAGGTTTATACATATACTAGTACTCACGCGGGGCTTCGCTACCGTGGATTCTATCACGGTAAAAACATAACTCTCCTTTTTTGCAGTCGCGTAAAAAGTAGCCTATAACCTTCCTCAAGCTTCAAGCTACTTCCATACCAAATTGCATCCAAATCCACCCAGTACTTTCGAAGATTAGCGCGTTCAAGCAAACAAACAAACAAACTTTTCCGCTTTATAATATTATAAGTACTAGTACTCACGCGGGGCTTCGCTCCCGTGGATTCTATCACGGTAAAAACATAACTCTCCTTTTTGCAGTCGGGTAAAAAGTAGCCTATAACCTTCCTCAAGCTTCAAGCTACTTCCATACCAAATTTCATCCAAATCCACCCAGTACTTTCGAAGATTAGCGCGTTCAAGCAAACAAACAAACAAACAAACAAACTTTTCCGCTTTATAATATTAAGTATAGATATATGCCTGGAGCTCGTGGCTAAATAAGTTCGAGGTTAAGCAACGCTTGCTGAGGTTGGTTTGTGGATGGGTTACCATCTTAACAAATCATGAATACTCCGTACCTCGTACAGCACATAGATAGATAAATAGATAGATATATTCTTTATTGTACACCATAACAGTAAAACAACATTATGGACTTGAAAACTAAAAAGGGTGATACAATGGGCGGTCTTATCGCTAAAAGCGATCTTTTACAGACAACCTTTGGATGTATTTGACACATAGGAAAAAATAAATACGTGGGTAGTCCACGGTGTACTATTTATCTACATAAAATATAAAATTCTCAAAACATATATATACATATAAATATTTAAAAAAAGATACAAAGACAAATAGTGCCCGGCACGTAACTTGGCAAGGTGTCGGCGGTTGTCAGCGGGACGCGGGGTGTTATGTAGCCTCAAACCAAGCGCGCGATTGGTGTGTCAGTAGACTCAAGGCCTCTCGCACTATGTCTACGTCCCGTTCGCTCCCGAATACACTGCGTGCACGAAATTTGAACCCTTTGTTTTCACATAAGCTGTTGGTCCCCACTGTCATTCAAATCTAATACTGGTCTGGCCAGAAGGTATCACGTTCCCAGCTAGTGAGTTGTGGAGGTCAGATGGGCAGTCGCGTAAAAGTCAGATGCATTCGGTTAGACTGGAAGCCGACACCAATATAATTGGAAAAAAGCCAAGCAGATGTTGTCACAATTATGACATGCATGGGTACAGCCATAAAGAGGCTGAACTGCACTCAAAGCAACCAAAAACACGAGACTATTTAAGGGCTTATACTACCTCAAATGCCTTAGCAAGATCCTCCGTTATGTCAAAAATACTGCAGCAATAATTTTGAAATAAATATATGGTAAAGTTGAGGATTAATTTTAGGTACTATGTTTGACGGAAACACGATTCCATAAAATTTTCTTGATAGAAAAAAATTCAAAAGTTACCTCCAAACCGAACATTAAACCGCGGGTATTCAAAAATAACTTCAAATTAGGTAATGAAACTTTGTATATTAATTGAACTAACTATAAAGCAGGTCTTATGTTATTTACTTTTTTTAAATTACTATTATTTTCACCGTAAAAAGAAATAAACTAAATTATCGGTGTCTTGGAGTCTTTTCCCTGCCACCCTGTCTCGCTTGCTTGCGTGACCGCGGCTAGTAGTGTGCGAGCGACATAAAGAGTGAGAAGCGCTGAGGTAGTAGAGCAGTAGGATAGGCTCTTAAGATAAAAATATTTGGGGTGAAAAATCTTCACATGATTGTTCCCATTCTGGATGAAGTGGAAGGGAGTGCAGCAAGCTGCGAGTGCAGCTGCTGGAGTCGCATCGCAATGTCAACTTTAAGCCGTTTGTGGTGCGCATATAAACATGCTTCCTGCAGCTGCTTGGCAGGATGTGGTATTTCGCCGTTTTCGCGGACAAGTGCCACCGAAACGCAAAAAGACCTATACTAACAAAGTTTTATGTTTTATTAACTGATAAAATTGGTATTATAATATGTATACTCTATGTTAAAGTATTTTCTATAGGTCTTGTCACCTGAAAATAAATGATTTAATATTACTGGCCCTATTGGATCCCGCCATGGGTGCTGACTGTTTTTTTGAGGCGCGCAATAAACGGAGGAAATGTATGAATATCATTACTCAAAGATTAAAATTGCTTCCGAATTGTTGGTATTAAAGCAAATTAATTATGAAATCAACATAATTTACCGAATCTCCATTACGCGAAATATTGCAATGACACAAATGTGTGATCAGATAATGAACTGTTATTTTAATTGTCTTTTAAAATAATTGCTTTATTTAGTATTTCTGAAATAAAACATTTTTTTAAATAACTGTCATGTTCATTTGCTTTACATTCAGTATATCTAGAATAAAACGTGTTTTTTTCTTAATGCAATGTATTTTACATCAATTTTGATGTGTTTTTCTCTTTTGTTTCAGAATCTTAAGAATCAAATCATGACAACGAACGTTTGGGTAGAACAGGTGAGTTACTTGCAATTGTTTATTATTTAATCAAATACATATTAACTTTACAATTTAGAAACGTTCTAAATGAATGCGCCTACAAGGAATAAATAAACAAGAAATCTAAAAATGATAGATAAATGAGAAAGGTCGACTTATGGAATAATTTCATCATTTAAAATAACTAGCGGCACTTAAGCCTTTTGCACCACAGTGATTGTTGGCAGAAAACCACCAATCAGTGCGGTACACCACGCAATTGGAAAAAATAATATTTTCACAGTGCAGCGTGGAGTGGCATGCAGTGTAAAACAATGGTATCCCTGTGATTACAGACACGACTTACGAGTTGTAAGTTATTATTACTCCTAAGCAACAATAGCCAAATCAGCAAGGTTGGAGGACTTGTAATCGAGAGGACGCGGTTTCGAACCCCACCCATTACAATATTGCTGTGAACCCACTCCAGACACAAGCATATTTAGCTTAGTTGAAGGGGTTAAGAAAGATTGCTAGTAATGTGAATTCTACCCACACTGCCAGTTCTTCTCTCTCTAGTTCTCTCTCCTCTCAAAATGTTAAAGGAACACATCGTGGGGAAACTGACATAATTTGGGACTGAATAATCCAAAAACATACGCCATTCACTAACACAAACTGGACTCGCGAGGTAGATTGCGGACCACTCTCTCTCATATAATGGAAGCCTATACCCCAGTAGTAGTAACGATATAGATAGATAGACAGAATATACTTTATTATACACCAAAATTTAAACACACCTATTTAACATAATTTCTTAATTAAATGGTTACAATGGCGGTCTTATCGCTAAAAACGATATCTTCCAGACAATCTTTGGAAGGACTTTCAAAACTTTAATTAAAGTGGGGAGGGCTAAATTAGTGTACCACATAAATATACTCATAAAACAGAAAATAATATATATATACAAATATATAAAAACAATATATAAGTAATCTATACTTACTAATATTATAAAGCGGAAAAGTTTGTTTGCTTGCTTGCTTGAACGCGCTAATCTTCGAAAGTACTGGGTGGATTTGGATGTCATTTGGTATGGAAGTAGCTTGAAGCTTGAGGAAGGTTATAGGCTACTTTTTACGCGACTGCAAAAAAGGAGAGTTATGTTTTTACCGCGATAGAATCCACGGGAGCGAAGCCCCGCGTTGGTACTTGTTATATATAAATATAATACGTTCTTTAACATCATATTGAGAGAAAACAAAGGAATAATCATAAATTTGAAAAAAAATGATTAGCAACCGAGCACTTAAAAGTAGCAAGTGACTGAGCTTGTCTTACTAACACCGGCAATGCATGCACCGTAACCGAAAAGCCAAAAAAAAGTTGTGGAATGTGCAGACATTGAAAGTCTCAAATTCTCCGATGACCTCAAATTTCTAACATATGTGGCCATGAAGGAACTTAAAACGTTCTTTGAGATAAAAAGTAGTTGATGGATTGAAGAGAAAACTGTAGAGTAATGATAAAATATGTGCGTTCCGGTGAAGGCGGATAGGCAGCCATTGAGTTTAATGCGAAACTCAGAAACATGATATACTACACAGAACAGATAAAATAGGTTAGAAAGGAAATAGTTCCTGATTTTTATGACAACGCGTGTCGCCGCTTGTCTCCCACTCTTTAGCTCCACTACAAGCACGAGGCCCGTTACGTATACGAATTACGCACACAAATATATTACAGACACTTAAATCGAAAGCTTGCTACTGATTGTAACTCACTGTCGATAAACATGCGCCGTGCATCACGGCCAATCGGAGCAAAGGACGAAACGTCAATGGTTGAAGTTGATGCAGTACATTGTAAGCGGACTTGGTAATTGCGTTGATTAAGCGAGTACACATCGGGCAATGTATATTTTTTGTAACTTGTTGCAATAATTTTGTTAATGTTCGGAATTTCATAGTGATCAGAATATTTTTATGTTTTTTACAAATAAAATTGTAATGAAATGTTATTTTCGACTTACCGATGGAAAGATATACCTTCTCGCTCTATACTTGCGGTCTAACTTTTTGTTTTATAGGTTATAATTGCACATCACAGCATTTTAAAGCAGAGCTTTGTGTTCCGAAGTAATCCGAAGCGCACTAAACGCGGTGAATGAATTGAGTCGCGCTATGATTTTCGTATCATAAATGTGGCGCGCTCGCCACGCCCACATTACCATTCCAACCTTATTCATGTATTCCTTGATATACTACCAGTAAGAAATACTAAGATTTTTTTTAACAGAACTAGCAATAGTATAATAGTGGAATTTAAATCCGCGATCTCTCGATCACAAGGTCCAACACCTACGCCACTGAGCTATTGACTCTTAATAATAATCATTAACTAAAATTCCTCGATAATAGAATCATTCCTTTATAAATTATGTCAGTGAAACAAAAACATAAAACAAACAGAAAAAACCAACATAGATCACAATAGAAGTCAAAACGATACAAACAGGTCATGTCTCATTTCCTTCACACTATATACTGACAAATAACTATTTGTCAGTTTGCCTCCCGGAAGGGACAGTGACGTGTCACCTCAGTGACAAGTAGGGATTGTCATTCTTTCAACGAATACCCACCCCCATGTCAATTCCAAAGTGATTAATGTAAAAAGATGTAAAGGCTTTTAAACTCTACAGGATTTGAAAGAAGCGAGAGAACTTTTCTTGTATTCTTTGAGAGAAATGAGACTGTGTTTTTGTCTTTCGTTTAAATGATTGTGGATTTCAGAGGGATAATGTAAATTAAATGTTTTCGTATGAGGGAAAGGATTTTCGTATCTTTTTGGCGTGTGGAGTTTTTTTGACTATTTGATTACTTCGTGTAGGGTTGTATTAGATTAATCACGTTGCAGAGTGGTGCTTAGTGGATGTATTTTTTGTACGTCTGTTTTTCTTTACAAGTAATTCTGCATTTCTTTTATGATGTGAACAATACCTTTTTTCTGAGTGAGACATCAAATGACTCCATGTGGAGCAGAAAGGAGTGTCAGACTTCTGCTTACTAAAATCTTACTCTGCCCTTTCATTTGCCCTTGCGTTCCGAGGTTACAGAATCCCGTAAAAACATTCCCGTAACCCCGGGAGACACCTGACACTAAATATCAATTTTGTTCTTATAGAGGCCTCTGCCCAGCAGTGCGATGATACAGGCTAACAGTAACAGTATAACAAAATCGATCTAAATTTATAGTTACGATGCAGAATTAAAACGATTTCTCCTTCCGGATTAAATGGAATAATTTCAAAATAGGCATTAGCTTATTTTGAAATTATTCGATACCTTCCCTACTATTTATTTAACAACGCAATTATCTCGTCTAATAGCCGTTTTAGAGATTGCATTAATTTGCGATGGTATTGGGAAGCGATTTAATTAACATTTCCATTTGAGACTTTAAATTAACTGATTACGATAACCGAAAGAGCGGTTAATTTACGCTTATTTATGGATTAATTTAGTATTCAATACGTCTGTTATTATATTATCTTTTGTAAAGCCAACTGTATATAATTACTTGAAGCGTCTATTATATTGTAACAGGACTACTAGCCTACTACTGATTAAAAACCCACCGTGCTCCAGTTGCAAGGTAATGGACCCTATCAACCCCTTTAATGCTGCTGACTTCCTGAGCCTTACCAAACGGTGACCAGGGGTAGTTCACCGTGCGCAGGCCCACGTCTACGATAGTAGGATATCAGGTCGCGAACCCCGACGCCCAGGGCGTCTCCCACGTCTGCTGGGGCGTGAGGAAGAGAGTTGTCTCTCCGTCACGCGTTCAGCTTCCTCCTTCGCTAGCCTGACTGCTTCGCGGGAAGAGACAACTTACGTTTAATTGATTGTACTTGTCTTAAATGTAATTATTAACTTTCGCACTGCTGAGACTCAGGCCTCATCCATATGAGAGCAAATGGGCCGTAATCCACTACGCAGAACCAATGCGGGTTGATGTATGTTGCATGTCTTCGGATTTATAGTCATAGGACATGCCATTTTTTTCCTTACGATTTTCACTGCACCGCTCTGAAAATAGTAGTGCTAATGAAAATTACACAAAGTAGTGTGTCTCCTGCATTCGAATCAAGGACTTACATCTAGTAAGTCGTGCGTCTAACCACTGAGCCACTGCTGCTTATGTATATGTAACTACTTCATTTGTAAAAGCAGCAGTACTTTTGTTATAAATTTTGAAAATATTGTAAAGAGTTAGTAGCAAAATATTAATTATTTTTCTATCCGAGAACATATTATATTGTTAACTCTAACCTCTTGTGGGAATCTGGGTCAGATCCTTGAAAACTTGGAAATTTGTCATCCTTCAACAAAATATATATGGTTTCCCGAACTATCAGCATTCCAACAAATAAATCGTAAACTTACTTATGCGATCATAACATTTTTATTATCGTGAGACCAACTTGTTTGTTAGGAAAAAACTTTGGATAGTTCGAAAGAGAAAGATAACGAACAGTTTCTCATATGAAAAAGAGAGATAAAAGTATTAAGTTGTTGAAGAAAACGTATAGAGCAATCGATAGTATGTTATTGGGTAATAATACACAAATAATGATCTTGAATGGTTGCTTGGAAACAGTTTTAACCTTTCGATTGAGTGGGTCTGTTATTTAGATGAGGCTTAAGTCTAACACCCAAATGCGAAAGATTCAGAACAATTGATTGAGGTTTATAAAAACAATAACTTTTATTTCTCAGGTTCTATTAATCAATCGATGCATCTTTGCCAACACAGTGGTAGCTTATTGACGCGCTTCTTGAAGAAATCAGCAGGATGGGACGAAACAAATTCTTCAAAGGCATTTTGTACTGCCAATTTGTAATATTAATTACGTAATATCTTGTAATGTTAAATCAACTTCAACTTCTTCATAAGTGGCTTTTGTGGAGCAGCTACCAAAAAACACGAACCTATAATAATAAATTATCTAACGCATGGGCTGTTTGTGAAAAGTAATACAGTAAATTAAAAACGGATTTATTTTCTTTTCTTTGGTATTTGTTTACTTTTAAATCAGTTTCAATGCTGAATGATGTGACGTAAGCACGTCAATCAATATTAAATACTCACTTCTGTCCGCGACTTCATTCGCCTGTAAGGGTTTTCCGGCATAAATCTCGATTCCATAAGAATTCCGGTATAAAAAGTAGTTTATGTAGTATTCCAAGAAATCAGCTATCTACTTACCAAATTTCATTCAGATCCGTTTAGTAGTTTTTGCCTGAAAGTGTTACAAACATCCATACTTACAAACTTTCTTATTTGTAATATTAGTGAGGTGGAATCAGCCCTGGCACTGTTAAAATCAAAGGGCGGCCATTTTGATATTACTATAGTCAAAGTTTAATAACCTAGATGATCGTAAACAAAATCTAAACCTAAAAAACCTAAAAAACCTGAAAACTATCCGAGCCGATTGAAACGTTAAAACTTCAAACTTCTTTTCCACTTTCATTTCTTTTGAAACGTTACGACCAAAAGTCAGCAAGAAACGCTACCGATGATATCATATTTTTTTATATATGAAAACGGGTTTTAGATGTATATCGAATCGGACCGCTGTTTCAAAGAGTTTTTCCCGACCGTCGCCGGTAGGGTATCATAAATCATTTTGGTTTGGCTCAACTACCAGTTAACACGTTTTTGAACTTATGGATATATACTTTCACGTACTTTATATTTTATACGGGGCTTGTATTCTTTGCCAATGATTATCGTGGCTGTCGTAATCATTTAGTAAAACCTCTTTGTATTTGCTATAACTAGACGAAATTCCTGTTTCATTTTGGCGTTTTACATAGCTAAGATTAATCATCAAATTACTCTTTCCACTCTGGGTGGAGCGTAAGAGAGTCTCAGCCTTCTACTGACTAAAAACTCAGCCTGTTCCATCAGTTTTTTGCATTCCGGGGCCGAGGTATCCTGTTAGAACGTTCCCACAACAGCAGCAGTCAAGGTCCTTACATTTTTGTAGATTTTCAGAAATCGTGAAATAAGTCCTGCGCTCGCCTATAGGCCTACGCTCGCCTATTCGCCGTATGGTTGATATATACAACAGTCATTTTGACGAAATTTATATCTTTAATTGCACAATAAGTAAGTTTAAAAGACTCATTCGTTGTACTATTTTATAATTTTATCTTGTATACCTAATTACTTTATAATTTGTCTTATTTTTTATATTCATTATAGTTAGTTACATTTATATAAATATTTGACTACTTGTTATAAATTGATATAAACGATATTCTCTTTTACTAAACTCTAATGTTTATCTGTGGGCAGCGTAGTGGGTTCCATTATTGTCAAAACTTCATTTTTTGTTAAACTAGTTGTAAGTTCTTATAATGTAACTGTTTGTTGTTCCAAATTGTAATAAAAATAAAATATAGGCTTTTGATAATAGTTACGCTGAAAAGAACGTTTAGGCTATTTAGGTGCTTGAGATAATATAGTCATTCTTTAGCTAAAGTACTTTCGTGCATACCTTAATAAAAAACCTTAGCAATTTCGGTTTATGTCAAATAGAGTGAATAGATGACTTGTAAGTAAGCGTGCTCCATCTTCGACTACATCATCACTTACCATCAGGTGAGATGGTGATCAAACGCGAACCTATTATCTATAAATAATACATGACACAGACGTTGTATGCCTAATGTTAAAATCTTTTTTTAAGTCTTCTTCTTATTTTAAGGACTTCAAACCCTGAAACCTAAAATTGATTGTAAGGATCTTGTCACCATCACATCTCATATAGGTGCTTCTTTTATTAATTTTCGTAAACCGATTGTGAATCCGTGGTTACTATCATTTGTGTGTGATTCATGTTACTAAAGATCGCATTGATTACGATCCAAGAATTTTCGTGAGTTTTCATGATTTTAGGAGAATATTTTACAGGGTTGTGTATGTTAGATTGGCTCTATGTTAAACACGGTTACTCAGCTGCATCTAGTTACCCTGACATAGTTGGAAAAAATTGGCCAAGTGCGAGTCGGACTCGGTCATGAAGGGTTCCGTAGTAACTATAATAAATATAACATAATATATTTATTTGAAAAAAAAAAAAAACAAAAAACCTTAAAAATTTCTTAAAACTAGCTTATTTACAATTTTTGCAACTACGCCAAATAACTTAATTTTTCATAGTATTTGTATGAATTACAAAGTTATATTTGCGGTTTTTGAAAATATGCTGTATCTCAAAAACTGCTGACTCGATCTCGTTCAAACCAATTTTGGTTGAAAGTTTACATTAAGATCTACAACATATGGTTTTTTTTAGATTTTTCACTTCGTTATTATAGAAGTTAGAGGGGGAGGAAACACATTTTACCACTTTGGAAGTGTATATCATTTAAACGATTAACTTTATGAAAAAGTCATTTTAGAAACCTTAATTTCATTTTTAAAGACTTGTCTATAAATACCACACACGTTTAGGTTTCATGAAAAAAAATATTTTCAGTTTCAGTTCCATATATGGGGAGCCCCCTTTATTTTAATTTTTTTTTAAATTTTCTATTAAAATCGGAAAGCTATTTACAGAATACATCTACCTACCAAGTTTTACTTGTATAGTCCTAATAGTTTCGGAATAAAATGGCTGTGACATACGGACGGACGGACAGACAGACAGACGGACAGATAAGGGTACCGTTTTTTGCCATTCGGCTACGGAACCCTAAAAACAAAGCAGATGATGAGAATAACTCATATGTGTCAGGTGTGTCAGTTTTATAAATCAAGTCAAAATAATTTAATAGATTTACAACTTTATTACAACATGATAAGGTTCATACTCAATTGGGTAAATTTGATAGATTCGGATAGCTCGATGTGCTGGCGACTGTACCTAATCTAAAAATAATGGTGTATAGAGATCAAACCCAACATTAAATTCATACTAAATTTGCATATCAAACCATTGCAGAATCGCTTTGATCTCGGTCAAAACTTTTAAATAGAATCCAACTTGCCCGTCAAAGTTCGCAGCCCCGTTTAAGGTGAAATTGGCTTCAAGAGATTTTCTATAATTAAAAGTTCTTTAAAAAAATCTCGCCATCTCCTCTCTCATTGTGTTTTGCGATCTTTTGTTTCTTGCGTTCTACAATCTTTTTTTTGGGTTCGTCGTTATAATTTGTAGGTGGTACAGTTTGAAGTGTAACTAATCCATATCCATATATATAAATAAAATTGAAGTATCTGTATGTGATTTCAAAATAGCTGTTTTTTTTCAAGTGCTTATAGGGATTTACTTAATTTTTTATAAATTTATTGTTATTGGTTTGTCCGGGGTAATCTCTGAAACGGCTGATCCGAATTTAATGGGACTTTATTATAGAAGAGGTTATAGGGCAACATATATATACTTTTTATTCTAGAATTCTCCACGGGATTGAAATTTATGCGGAAAAACCTTCCTCGCAGGCGACGCCGCAGGCACAGCTAATACTTATAATCGTAAACCCCAAAAACATACATATAAAAGATGAAAAGATTTACAGAAATACCAAAAATACGTTACAAAATATACAACTAAATGTAAATTAGGAAATTTAAAATTTACCGTGGACTGAGCATAAGCCTTTGAAGCCATGCCAAAATTTTCCGAACTAAATTCCCGATTGTATCAGAATTTTTTTTTCTCGTTAAAATTTATTAAATAACATTTTAAAAACATCGTATCCAAACGCATACTTGTGTCGAATTCTTGCTGAGTTGTCGGCGAGGGCTCTCTAACAACTTTCCAACATTTTTGTTACCAACAATCTCTCGTATTATCGTTTGTTTTTCGCTTTGTTGATGATATTTTGGCTTATTCGCATTGGAAGTTATTTCATTACTTCGTTATTCATCGTCTGAATTATTTGCGTAAACAGCAAAACAACACTTAGCGTGAACTTTTACATTTGGTTCATTCTGTGTTTGGCTTTTTTTTGCGTCAATAAACATATTTGGATCCACGCGTTTCATTTAGTTCACTGCGAACTGTGCCTCAATAAATTTTCAAGTCCCCATTTCTTCTCAATTACCATTATCTTATAGTGTAATTGGAAACGTGTGCGTATCTCCCAATTTGTTTTGATCACCCATATAAAAAGCTTTTTCAGCAACAATCCCGTTACCACGTAAACGTTAACAAAAAGAACACGCGCGTCATTTACAAACCACATTGAGGCGAACCTCGAAAATAAACTGTAGATTCCCACTTCCCATTATAAAAGCGGCCACAACCCAAAAGATCCGATGAAAAAACTCGAGCTACCAGGAAATGGCGGGCGCGGTCAATTGAAACTCTTGACAATTTTCTCGCCCCAAGGACGTATTAAAACCTCCGAATTTTTAATATTAGACTTCATTTTTTCTGTCAAAAAATAACAAAGCTTTTTGTGTTTGACCGGTTTTGATAATTTGGTGGCGATATGTGTATTCAGTGAACTGTCTGTGTTGTCATGAAATTAATTTGGAACGCTACTTCAAACAATAATATTACTCAACACAATTACGATATCGAAAATAAATAATGGCGTTGCGTCTTTGGGATCCATGACTGAAATAACGACAGCCTACACTCACGCTTACACAAAGTCTTAAAACCAGTATGTCCGTAATATGCGTAAATTAAACTCGTTTTAATTAATCATAAACCTGTGGTATTTTGGTTGAATTATATTAAGCAAATATTAGACCTTTGTATAAACAATGAGTAGGGTTGTTCGCAGCTTGGAATATAGGCAGTCCTACAATAACAAATGATACAGAAATGCGTGGGTACGTGCCTACAGTTCAAAATATTTTACTGTGATTTTATAATAATGAAATTAGGGACGAATACGACGACGGTAAAGCCGATTGGAAATATGATAAGGAAAGGTTTAGTGCGATTTCCAACAAGAATATTCCTTATCACTTTTTGATTTGAATTAGCCTGAAAACATAATTGTAAAGAAGTTGGATTTAAATTTGGAAGATAATTAAAAACAAGAAAAAGATGATTCTTCGTCATTTTCCTTGTTCCTTATCCAAGGAACATGATGAAAAATCATCTCATTCACGAACAGAGCCGCCTTAAACCTATTGGAAGCTCTCGACACAGTAGGACCGTAACGAGTTCTATTTTGATAGAAAACAATGTTCATAGAATATACATACACAAAGTTTCGCGATCAACAAACATGTTGAATATCCTTGAGCGATACTAGTACAGTTTCGCGCAAGTAAAACGGTAATAAGCAAATTTATTTTTTGGTTTGTGGCATCTCGCAGCTCAACATCTGAGGTTTTCGGCTGCTATGCCTGTAGCTGCTGTAACTAATTATCATTAAAACCTCCAGCCAAGCCTTATATTAAGCTTAAAAACTAAGCGACTATACGCAAAGAGCACCTCCTGTGGAGTACCTTGGCTTAGGGCGTCGCAGAGGGAGGGTAGCTAAGGAAAGGCGGAATCGGATAAATAAGCAAGTACCTGGGTATTATATTATATCAGCTATCGTTTGATTATCTGGCAGAAATTAGGTTCATATCAACCACTGAGACCTGGTTACATGCCCAAAAGTGTCCAGTAGGAAAGATAGGCCTTGGTACGTGATGTTTTAGTAAATTTGTCGAGAATCGAGAGCGATGGTGGCCCAGTGATGGACTAGTATGTATGACTTAAGAATCCTAGGCCATGCGTCCTAGGTTTGAAGCAGGTAAATTACTTTGTGTAATATTTATCGTCACCACTGCTTTTAAATCAGGGTGATGAAGACATGCGGCATCCACAAACTCGCTCAGCGCCAGGAGAGAAGATCCTCTTCTAGATACTCCATCCTCCTCTCATAAAAAGTCCCAGTTGGTTATGTTATGCTATCTTGCTCTCTATCTTCGACCACATCATCGCTTACCGTTAGGTGAGATGTTGGGCAAACGCGCGCCTATTATGAATGAAAAAATTAAAAAAAGAGTGTCGAATATCGGAAACTCAATTATGTAGTTGTTAATAAGCTAACAATTGGTAACTGATTGTTACTAATTGTACGTTATTGCAATTATGGAATCTAGCAGATCATGGTAGTACCTACGTAATTGGTTCATTCGAAACTAATCGTGTAGTGTACTGTAGCAATTATTGGTAACTAAAAATACTTTTTTTCGCACATTTTATTAGGATAGAAAGTTGTCTAAGTTTGACTCGGATTTGACAACTATCTCCATGCTAAATTTTTAATCAATTCAGCAGTTTAAATGTGAAAACATAACAGACAGACGGACTTTAGTATTTATAATATTGTTATGGATTAATTATTTTTTATTGTCAAAACGGTAAGTTAATATTATGTTATTCTTACTTCTCCGCAGTTTTTTTTCTGATGTTATGTTATGTAAGTTGATAGAAGACAGTTGATTTGTTTTTCCGGGTTTCATCAAGCTTCTTTGACTAAGCGCTATTCATGTGTATGCCACTTTTGATTGTGGCTTTCAGGGTTAATATTCGTTAAAAAAAGTGAAACGGAAGTGTCCTGAAATGATAAAGGTGTTATAAATTTTACTAAATCTTACTTTTAGAATACGGAATGGACAATTTTACAGCAAAAACTTGAACCAAGATATCTCCTATAGCACTTTCAAACAACTTTCGCAATAAGAATAGAATTTGAACTAAAACAGACATTACACGGTGTAGAAAATGTGGAACACGGCTTCATTTTAAAGATTATAGCTAAGAAAACGACCGCAAATCTCGCGTCACACGCATATCCCATTATGAGATTCAATTAAACATTCAGCTTCGGGCTGAGAAAGTGGCGGAAGCTCAATCTCATTCTAAGCGCGTTGAGTATATTCACTCCACTCCATAGTAAAAAGAAAACGTTATTTAGAATAGCATTACATACCATAAAAATGCTGGTAGTACCATTTTGAGAGTATTTTGGAAAGCTGTTAATGATACTATAAAACGCTAGTGCGTTTTATCGTTTTATTATAACTAACTTCTACCTGTGGCTTTGCTCAACTAAGAAGTTTATTTCGGCAAAAAAGGCCTTCTTCAAGGTATCTCTCTACCAAATTTCATGACAATCAGTTAAGTTATTTAGACTTGAAAGTGTAACCTACCAGACAGATAGACAGGCAGACTGTTTTCGTATTTATACCTAACATTAATATTAGCAGAGATTAGCAGTGTCCCTATGACCACGTGCGCATAGAAATTTCTCACATTTTCCAGGTATAAAAAGTAACCTAACTTTTATTATGGTGAGAATGACCGTCCAAGATGCAGATGCCGACCATAAAAAACTGAAAAACCAAGTGCCAATTACCTAAACCCCTTAATGCCGATATCACCCTTGCTTAAGAATACATTATCCGGTATTCAATGTTCAACAGATTTGCCCGTTGCGACGTTGTCAGTACAAGGGGTGTCGCATCAGGGAAACCTGCATAATTCCCCTATGTATTATTACATCAATACACATCTTCTTCAATCCTCGGAGTGCATGTAACGTGTGCATAAATTATTGAGCAGAAGATGGCCTTATTGTTATCGTATTTGCAATGTGAACGCATTTCTTTGAATGATTAAATAAAATATTAATTAAATTAATATTTTTATTAAATTTTGTATCTGGATAAATTGGTTGTTGTATCAGATATAATTTCAAACAACAATTCCCTACCCTACCATTCAAAATGAAATAAAATACTCCAATCTTCAAGCCATTTTCATTTCCAAATTCTCTTTTAAATCGTTGTCGTCGCTTCAATTCCGCTCATCACGTTTACATCGCCCAAAACCGACTCATACATACACAAAGACGGTTCCAAATTAAGTCTGTGTAGACAAATTTAAATTGAGTTTTAGCAACAGTAATTCGGCCTAACAGAGACTACAAGGCCCGCCAAAATAATAATTGGGTTCTGTATAGTACTGAGCGATTCATTCGCAGTGCCAAACTTTTGAGGTTATAAGTTCCGTCGCCAAATATTTTGGGGACTATAAATAATTTATATCCTTGAATTTGTTTTGTTTTGTATATGTTTGTGTGTCGAAAAGTTTTGAATTATGAGTGTAAGTTTCATGTGTGTTCTGAAGCATTTTGATAAGTTTGTGTCAACGACTGCTTTGTACTTTCTTTTGAACTTAGATTTCTTGATTGGTTACTATTTTGTTGTAAGCCTAGTATTACATTTCTTTATATCGTTATTTTTCAGAATTTTACCTAACAGTGCTTTAGATACTAAATAAACATTAACTACTTTAAGTTAATTCGAATTAGTCTTGTTAGTGATATATAGTGATTATAAGTGACCGCACGGGAAAAAGAGCCGGGGGTGTTGCCATTTACTTACGCAGCAACATCCCCTACAAAGTCGTATCCTCTTCGCCGGGAACAGTCAATGGCAATCCCGAATACTTAATCCTTGAAAGTGATGTCAAGGGGACTAAGGCTATTCTTGGAGTAGTTTACTGCCCACCTGCTATCGATTATTTCTCCACTCTTGATTCTCTTTTCGTATCCCTCTCCTCAGAGTACAAACATCACATTATCATGGGTGACTTCAACACCGATCTCTTAAAGGATAACTTAAGATCAAGCAGACTGAGAGCAATCCTGGAATCGTCAAGTCTATCGCTTCTAACACTCAATCCAACACATCACAATTTGGACACAAGTGATTCCTGGCTTGACCTCATTCTCACTTCCTCCGTGAATCTGATTGCTAATCATGGTCAGGTTTCGGGATTATCTCGACATGACTTGATTTATGTCACATATAAAATTAAGCCTCCCAAACAGCGGCCTGCCATTGTGTTGCTTCGGAATTTCGCGAGGATCGACATGGACCAGCTTACCAGAGATGCTAGTGCGATTGATTGGTTCGATGTTTAACAGGCACCGACAGTGGATGGGAAAGTGGAAGCGTTCAATAGGACTCTTCTTCAGCTCATTGATGCTCATGCACCGCTGAGGGCCGTCCGTGTCAAGTGCCCCCCGGCTCCATGGATTAACCCTGGAGTTCGTATGGCGATGAGCCGGCGTGACAAGTTCTTTCGAAAATATAGAAGGGATCGCAGTGTGGAAAACTGGAATCAGTACAAATTGGCAAGAAACCGGTGTAACCAGATGGTAAGAGCCTCTAAACGCCGATATATCTCTGAAAATGTCCTCAACTCTTCACCGGCTGATATATGGAAGTTTCTCAAATCACTCGGCATAACAAAGTCTTCCTCTAATGTTATTTCTTCAAACGTGTCCTTGAGTGATTTAAATAAGCACTTTTCATCTTGCGCCATGCTTGCGGTTGCTATTAAAAACCAAACTATTCTTGAGATTACTTCCACGCCAATCTTACCTCCCGATTCTTTCTCTCTTTCTCCTGTGACCGACTCTGATATCCTCAAGACTTTCTATGCTATTAAGTCCAAGGCTGTTGGCTGTGATGGTGTCAGCAGATCTATGCTATCCCTCATTATTAAAAGTATTCTTCCTATTATTACACACGTTATCAATGCCTACCTGCAGACTGGGGTATTTCCAACAATCTGGCGTAAGGCCTTCATAATCCCTCTCCCAAAAATATCCAACCCTAGCCTGCTAAATCACTACAGACCTATCTCCATTCTTCCTTTCCTATCTAAGATTCTGGAAGCAGTTGTTCTTAAGCAAATATCTTCCTTTGTGTTTGGGAATAATCTGGTATCCCCTTTCCAATCAGGTTTTCGGCCTGGCCACAGCACAGCCACATATTTGCTTAAGGTTAAAGAAGATGTAAGGAATGGTCTGGAGAATTCGAGATTAACGGTATTAGTTTTAATTGATTTCTCCAATGCTTTCAATACCGTTGATCACGACATCCTCCTGGCCATTCTGTCACACATTGGGGTATCTTCATTGGCACAAGATTGGTTCTCATCTTATCTTCGTGGTCGCCAGCAAGCGGTTCGTGCTGATCAGATTTTTTCTGAGTGGTGCACCCTGAAAACTGGCGTCCCACAAGGCGGCATACTCTCTCCACTTTTATTTTCTCTTTTCATAAACTCTATTACCACTATCCTCAAATGCTCTTACCATTTGTACGCTGATGACCTACAGCTCTACGCGCAAGCTGACGTTGACAACCTGGACAACTGCATCTCATTGCTGAATGCTGATCTTCTAGCTATCAGTGATTGGTCAAGCAGGTTTGGAGTTACTGTCAATGTCAGTAAGTGTCAGGCTATCCTGATCGGTAGCTCATATTTTCTGCGAAACTTGGACACCAGCCTACTTCTCCCGCTTAACTTCAACAATACTGTCATCCCTCTCTCACCGCACGTAAAAGACTTAGGCCTATATATTGACGACAGGTTAAGTTGGAATAAGCAGATTGCACAGGTTAGCCAGAGGGTAACATTCACACTGCGATCTCTCTATAGATTCAAGCATTTCCTTCCTTGTAGCACTAAAACCACATTGGTCCAATCATTTGTGCTTCCTATCATTGATTATGCTAATGTTTGCTATTCTGATCTTTCCCAAGAACTTCTTTACAAACTGGATCGACTTCTCAACAACTGTATTCGTTTCATTTTTGGTCTTCGAAAATATGATCACATTTCTTCCTTCCGTTCTCAGCTTAAATAGTTGCCTATCCATCAAAGGAGATCCCTCAGATCCCTCTGTATGCTCTTCACTATTATGAACGATCCTTGTGCTCCTGTTTACTTAAAACAAAATTTTAAATTGTTGGGCAGTTCTCATGATATAACCTTCGCGCATCCAAAAACTTACTTCTTCACATTCCTTCTCACCGCACCGGGTTTCTATCTAATTCTTACGCTATTTCTACTATTAAACTCTGGAATTTGCTACCCCTTGACATCAAGAAGGCTGAGTCAAAATTGTCTTTTAAGCGTAAAATTAAAAACCACTACTTAAGGGGTTGTTATTCTTAGTTTGGTCTTTGTCATAATTATTTTGAGCTCTCTTATTCAGAAAGAATATTATAAAGCACCGTATCTATTAGTTTGTCATTTTAGCATATATGTGTATTTTATTAGTATTATTATATATTAGTATTATATTTATTAGTATTAAAATATTATTTCATTCCATTTTCTCGTACAGTGTGTTTTTTTAACCCAAAGGTTGACTGGTAGAGAATGCCTTGCTGCATTAAGTCCGCCCATGTAACACAATTGTACATAAAGTTTAAATAAATAAATAAATATCTGTTTACGATACTGAACTAACATTTTTCATTTACAGATTTTCTTTTGTTTTCATATGAGGCACTTTTATACAAAACATTATTTCATTATTTTGTAATGAGTCGATTTTAGCTACAGTTTTTTCTCTTTGTTCAATTTATCTGTACAAAAAAGCTTGTACAAGTTGGTAAGTAATATAAAGTCCCCAATGAATAGAAAAGGTCTACCATCTGTCACTGCGGGATAATAAAAATGCGGCTAAAATAACAACCGAAATAATATATTACGATTCTATGATCTGGACGGACAAAAAAGTATGTTATTATGATATATTTTATTTAAGAAAGTAACATTCAGACACGGTGGTAACGTACATTGTATTTCCGTACGTATATATATAACGTACATTATATTTTAATACTTTTTCTGTAAATACAAAAATATAAAATACTAAAGCGATAAAGTCTATTTAACCACGTTTTCCTCGAGCTAAGAGTTAAAATTAAAGCTGTAACTCATATGAAACATACACCACATTTTCTAGCAGAAAAATCTAATATCGTTGTTATTGGCGCCCGACGTGGGACACAAAATACTTCAATGCTCACACAAATGAAGCCTCTCCACGGAGGCCTGGAACTCCAATGAAAGCACAAAACAAACCTCCTTCGGGAAATCAAATCTATATTCACTCAGTTACTTTATAACATTACTTAAAAAAATAATAAGAACCTACAAATAGAAATTACTTTGTGCCCCCAAGGACAATATATCATTTATTTATCATTATATTTTTATGTATCATTTAGGCAATCTTTTATGATATCATAGAAACTTAATTTTGTTAGCTATTTTTAGTACTTGTTGATGTCCATTTTTTTTTGTTTCATTTTTATTAAATGGTAGGAATTAGGAGTATTTAAACACAGACACACGAGATAAATTGATCTTTATAGAAGTACTTACGAGTGTACTTTTTTCTCTCGGGTTTTATATTTGAGATCTAAATAAAATAAAATAATCTAAATATAGTATAATAACACTTATATTAATTTAACAAAGGTATCATAAACCATTATGACACACACACACACACACATTGACATACTCATTTTAAACTCCTCATGCACATTCCTTAATACTCACCCACATATTTTGTTACTATATAGTCAATAAATTGTGATTATGATCCGTAATTGGGTATGAGATTAGTTTATGAGTATTGTATATATTTTAAGGGATGTAGAATTTATTATAAATAAAAATGAGTTAAAAATAAATAAACCCTTTGATCCACAGATTACTTTTTACTACAGTAAGATGTGTAATTCTGTGAGAAATCCGTATTTGCTCAGCTGGACACTAAGTGACAAGTGGCCGAGTCGATTTTCGCCCACAGCACCAGATTTTCAATAGACCCTACCCTTGACCGGAACCTAATAAGCCAGCGCAATTTCCGACGCTCACCAACTGGTTTCAGTCAACAACACTATTTTATGCCGCCTCCGACGAAAGTACTTTCTCAAATGTCTTCGAACGGACTTTAGTTTGAGAAAAAACTTCTTAAGAGGATAAAAAGGCTAATAGACATTTTGGTCTGGTCAGTTTCTACCCAATTTATGTGGCAAGACAGTTTAATAAAGTTGAGGAATACGAAAGTGAACTAAATTCTTTCGAGCGAAGTGGTTTTTTCAGCTTAAGCTTGTAACTAGTTACGTAACACTGAGACCCTAGAATTCTCTGGATAGAATTTTGAGAACACGAAACCAGTTAACCCAGATAATTTACAAAACTTGTATTCAAATTCCTATTTTTCACAAGCTTGCAAATGAATTTGACATCAACTTATACACAATTGACTTTTAGTTTGGATGCCAACGCATAGTTAGCTAAGTTATGTCATTTTAAATCCAATATGGCGAATGGCATAAGGTGGCGGACTATTTATTTTTGTTCACTGACATGATATGGGTATTCAATGCAAGGATTCCTCCATCTCCCTTTCACTACCGGTCTACTAGACGCACGATGGGTACCATCACACTTGGTTGATATACCGTCTTGTCGTACCAAGCGCTTCTCCTCCACATTTATTGTGCGCACAGCCAAGTTGTGGAATTCTCTGCCGGCTTCTGTGTTCCCTGCTACTTATGACCTTTCAGCCTTTAAAGCACGAGTAAATAGGCATCTTCTGGGCTCGCTCGTTTCATCGTAGACCTCATCTATCACTTACCATCAGGCGAGTTCGAGAGAGTGGGCTCATCAGTAATTAAAAAAAAAGCTTGATTTAAAAAAATCCCTTATTTTCGAAGACAATGTTAGCACAATGGTTGAAAGATTGGATGTTGCACTGCGTATCGTTAGTAGATCCTCGCTTCTAATAATTATCTGTACAAGCTACATACAGTTATTTTCGCGTCTGACTGTTTGTGTATGTGAATTTAGTTTCAAATTTGTAATAGAGGGGGATTTGTGCCTTATAATAAAGTTAAAATAACTGATTTTTTATTACATTTAATGAATATCTTCAGCCTCCGCAGTGACTTCAAAATTTTAACATTTTATAGAAAAATTTGAACTCGTATAAGATGAAATATAGTGCCCTATTTAGTGGTAAGAAGGTATTAAATGTTAAACAATTTATAATTTAGATATTTAATAAGCTATTAAGTGTTATAAAGAATATTCAAATGTTTAGAAGAATTTGATAAATCATATGAATTATTTAGCTTGAAAGTCCTTTTTTGTTTCGTACTTAGTCTTCACGTTACGTGATTCTAACTCGGCTTTTATTTCACCTAATTGTGTTTTGTTTTGTATACTGAGAAATGGAAGCTTTGATTGCAATATTCACATCTCTCTCAACAGCTTGAGTAGGGCAGGGAGGCCTTAAACACCACGCTCTCAACACCAGATTCGACAATGTCCTGAATTTCTTGTATTTTTTTTTTAATCAAAAGTGGTGGTTTGTTTAAGTTTTCTTGCCAGTGTATCAAATTAATATATGAAGTAGCATTAAAATGTATCCATGACACTTAAAAAAGGTCAGGCTTGTTGAAGAAAAGCCAGCTCTCTAGTATGCTTCCTCTTATCTGTTATCATCTTAAGAAGAATGCTTTTGGATTGCACGAAAAAGCCCTTTCTTTGATATATAATAGTTTTTTAAATATCTGGAGGTTATAATAATGTTAAACAGATGACGGGTGCTATATTTTAATGACAGTTTGCTCTTAATTAAAAACCAGAATGCTGCATAGACTAATAGACATTAACCTAACTACGACGCACACAGACTTTTTCTTTTCACTTCAGACTTTTGCAACTTCTTTGTAGCAGTTACGTCGATACCGCTGATTATCATCATATGAGACGTTCTTTAATCAATGAAAAAAGTTTGCTCTTGTTTGTACCCTTAATACAGATGCACTTAGCTAATTCTTTACACTTGCATAGAATAATATCAAAGAGCATCTTACTGCTTTGCCGAAAACTTTCTAATTTTTCCGGAGAGAGCCTCTTGATAGACTTGAGTAGATTGTTACATTTTAAATTATATGCTTTTAAACGTTTGAATGATCCTCGTTTGTGTTAATATCAATAAATATTAGGAATAGAAATAAATGCAGTTTGCCATATATTTTCAATCCTGGATGTCACGATATCTGCCCACCACGATATCTGCCCGATGTCTCCGCAAAAGTTGTTGTCTCGTCCATTCATAATACTTCATTACATCTTCGTAAGTAGGTAAAATGCTCTCTATTATCTCACTATTATATCCCCAAAAGAGGGCATTTGAACACACTTCGAGCTCTTTGCATAGTGTTCGCGATAGAAAATCGAGGTTATATAAAAAAACGTATACGAACGAAGAACAACAGAGTACTGACAACGACGCGTGGCGAGACAAGTGCCGGCAAATATCCTCTCCCGCACTCCCTTACTCTCTGGATGTCATAGTCTGACTTCTGTGTATATTTTATATCGAATATACATTATACCAGTAAAATATTTTGTTAAAAAATGTCTGTTTATTTAAATATCGTACAGACAATACGGTGTCTATGTGGGGTTTAAAATCAACTATTTTTTATAAATTCAGTGCCCTTGCGGAAGCAGTTACTCTAAACCGAATTGATTAATATTTTACATGACTTAACCCCAAAAGGCACTAAATGTTGACTATTACATAACAATTAAATGAAAAAAAAAATGTTTTCGCTTCACACCCTAGTGAACAAGTTACTTTTAAGCAAGCGACTTTCATCTTCAGCCACTTTATCGCTTACGATGAGATGGTAGTCAACCCCGAGCCTATTAACAATGAAGAAAAGAAACAAAATTCTGAGTAAGACAATAAATAGATTTATTTCGTTACAGGAATGGAACGACTACAAATTGAAGTGGAATCCTGATGACTATGGTGGTGTGGAGACTCTGCATGTCCCGTCGGAACACATATGGCTTCCCGACATCGTATTGTACAATAAGTATGTTAAATTTCATATATATTTTATTCTTATTCTATTCCTGATTTTATGTAAGACATAGAATTTTATGAGCACTTTAACAGAGTTGAAGACTCCTCGACCGTAAAGATTGGCATTTTTTGCGATTTTACGGTCATTATTATGGTAATCTTGAGCCAAATTCTATCTCGGCGATATGAATTTTTGAAGTTGTTGCTGAATTTGAATAATTATTATAGTAGTATCATTATCAAAGCCTCACAGCTCTCTGGCTTCCTCATAATAATTAGATTTCATAGCAACGAAAATAATCAGCTGAAAATTAATCCGAAATATATTTAACTAGCTTGTGCCAGCGGCTTTGCACGCGTGGGAAGTTTTCCCATGTAAATCCCGATTCCGTGGGAATTTCGCAAAATCCTTTTTTAGCGGATGCCTAACATCTACCTGCAAGCCAAATTTCAGCCCGATCCGTCCAGTGGTTTGGGCTGTGCGTTGATAGATCACTATGTCAGTCAGTCAGTCAACTTTGAGTTATACAACGTGTAACGGAAACCCCATATCTATCCAAAAGGACTGAAGACAACGTCTGGCATGGAGCCTCTATGCAAAGTTTCAGCTCAAAATAAGTGACTCACAGAATTGACCCCAAATTGTTGATTTCGTATATTTCTTGAATACCAATCATAACAAACGTGTCACAGAACTACGAGGGTCAATAACTTTCCACGTCACTTGCCAATAAAACGATAATTCTCTTCGTTCTTCTTAATTTGAAAAATTCGGTCTCTGGTATCAATGTATTGAAATTTATAATAAGTTCCACACATGTACACATAGGATTAGAAAACCCTTGCCATATCGTTTATTATCATCCAAAGAAGCCGTGCACTTGGTATGTATATACCCTTTAAATTACACGTTGTATATATTTAGATACTACCACGACTTTGTCTGCGTAGATTTCGAAATAATTTAAAGCCTAAAGATTTTAGAATTGTATCAATATTTCCAGAGATTACCTACAAACAAATCACTTTATAATATTTTCATAGACTTATTAGCCTTAGCCTTTTCATTACTATATCTGTTTTTAGTTGGCTTCCAGTCCAACCTGAGGCAACTAGATACCAGTATTTTACATTACACAAAGATGTGCAATAGAAATCCGGGACTAACGGCTTAGTCTATCGGTTACATTTCAGAGAGTGTGCGATGGAATTACACAATCTAATTCCACTAAGCCCGTTCCATCATCGGACTACAAGATAAACGGTGATGCGCCATCGTTACATGGTGGACATCCCACCCATACGCACAAAACGTTTTGGGAATACTTTCATTGTGCGTACGGCTAAGGAGTAGAATTCCCTGCCGGAGTCTGTGTTTCCCGATAGCTATAACCTAGGGGTCTTTAAGTCAAGAGTGAATAGGTTGTTTTTAGGTCAGCGTGCTCCATCTTCGACCACATTATTACTTACCATCAGGTGAGATGGTGGTCAAACGCGAACCAATTATCAATAAAAAGAAAAAAAAATAGTATGATCCGAGTTTCGAGTCACGAATAAATTTCTGTGTGGTAAGATAGTCACTCATCCAAAGACTGACCTGGACCGATCGACTTGTGTGGCTGTTATTATTTAGCTTCGAGTTCCCCATGAAAATAATAAGCTGAAAAACAACTTTCATTAACTTCACAAAGTTTAATCATTTTCAAAATCACTCAGTCTGAAACTATTCGTCAAAGTGATTGAGATTAATAAAATTTATAATAAAGGCTTTCATTGACTGTTTAAGTGGCAAAGTTAAAACATTAATCATAATGAAAAAGATTTTTTCTTACCGGCGATTCATTCTTCTTCTTACAGCATGGCAATAAAAAGAATACACCTAGTTTCTTATAAATTTCAGAGATAAACATTAATCTTACTCTGGAGCCGTTTACTGAGAAATCAATTTAAGAAACTTGGAACAAACCTGTGTCCACAAGTTTAGATGCTATCCCCATTATTTCCAATGAAAGTTAACTTTTTTTTGTTAAAAACTCTTTATAAGGCCCTTATCTCTTCATTTCCGGTTTGCGGACAAAAATCCCATTACTTTGCATTATCAAGACATCTTCACGAGACTACTCGGTAAAGTCGGATGTTGAAACAAAAGTATGTAACTAATCTTGACTTGTGCTTCACTGAAAGCGTATATTTCCCTGTTACTGATCTCTTTTTGTTTATTAACCCCTCTTTTAACCCTGCATGAAAAAAAAAAACTGCTCAACGACATATAAGATATTGAAAACTTTACTACTGAAAATCCACTGCTGGATACTGGCATGACTTACCAATATGTAGTCGTGGGCTCAAACACAGGTAGGTACATTACTTTGTACAATGATTTTTCATCATTATCACTTCTTAAAACGATGAAAGAAAACATATACTTAGAACTGTGTTGTGGATACTGGGCCTCTTCCCTTTCATAAATAAGAGATCTGTGTCCCAGCACTAGAAAAGTTATAAGCTAATTATGTTTATGTTTTGTAACTACTAAAAATCTTAAATATGCTTCCATTCAAAAATACTGAGTAAATATAATATTTTATGTGTTTGGAAAATGCGTCCATTTTTTCCATATAGGTACGAATGGTGATTCATTAAGATCTTTTCCCGTAAACAGTGGGCGATGAAGTATCGAGATTCTTTTAGCATAATTGTAAACTGCAATCGCCGGTTCCTACCAAACACGCAATCAATAACCTTACTTTTGGCAGACACTCAAGAGACCAAATCGATGCCAGCGCCCTCCAATGGCAAAGCGGGACCGCCTTAAAAATCCTTATACTTGCAACGCTAACCATTATCAGTGGCAGTTCACCGCATTTATATGCATTAACGCCACGTAAGCTCTCTACTCTACAGGATTTAAGAGCTTATCTTCATTCAAATAAAGCTGAAATTTGAATACGTAGTTGCTATCTAGGTGAGGCAGAGAATACGCCGAAGTTGGCCAGGCGGAAGGCACGATAAGTGCAGGCTTTAATCTAAATAGCATCAAGGTAGCATATCGAACTAAACACGCTACGGTAAGCATTCATTATGCACAACCGTTAAACACTGAAGCCTCTTTCATGCGGTGCAGTCTCAATTTATAGCAACGAAAACGGAATTCTAAATGGAATTGAATCTGGAAACTTACAGTTGCTTTTACTAATGCAGTGCACGTCTATCACTGAAAAGCGTGAATGCGTTTTTAAACCCAGCTTATACCTAATCCTTTTCAATAAATAATATTTTTCCTATTTTCATTGCTTTTTGTTTACATATAAATCTGTTTTCGTATTAATTGTTAACGAAGAAATACGTCAGCTTCATAACTACCTACGCATTTCTAAAAACTACTGAAGGCAAGTTGATTGTACTTGTTTTTGAAGAACAATGTTTTTTATTCAATAGTTCAATACCACTTAAGCCCCTTTTTGGTGAAATTGGTTAAATTTTAAATAGTTTATTTTTTTTTAGCCTAGTTTATATCTCACTGCTGAGCCTACCCCTTTTCCTTCCAAAACTTTCTATTTTGAGCAATTCCGGACCATGTTTACTCCGTGAACATACTCAGGTCGTCACCCCGCCTGCGCCGTAGTCGACCTCGACGGCGTTGTCCTCCTTCAGTCGTCCAGTGGCTGACTGCTTTACCGACCTCAAATTATATTTTTACAAAGTTACTAATTTCACTTGTTACATTGTCATTTAAATATTCTACAACTAGAACGCTTGCCCTAATTTCTAAATTGACTATGGTGCCGGATTACTTAATTCCATCTGTTTTATTCAGCGTTTTAAAATTCCTATTTCTCACATCGGCATCGGTTAACCTTCTTTCTATCTTTAGCAATTCCGGACCATGTTTACTCCGTGAACATACTCAGGTCGTCACCCCACCTGCGCCGTAGTCAACCTCGACGGCGTTGTCCTCCTTTAGGCGTCCAGTGGCTGACTATTTAACCTACTACAAATTATATTTTTTTAAAGTTACTAATTTCACCCGTCACATTGTCATTTAAATATTCTACAACTAGAACGCTTGCCCTAATTTCTTAATTGACTATCGTGCTGGATTACTTAATTCCATTTATTTTATTTAGCACTGTAATTCCTATTTCACACATCGGCATCCGTTTTAGTTACAGCATCTATGTATATTATGTAGGTAGGTTCTCATAAATGATTTGACCTGTCTAGATTGTATGAACTTCAAATGAGACTTTGATCTTTGAGTTTGTTTCAGGGTTTCTTTTCAAGGTAGTCAGTTAGGAATTATAATGTAATCTAGTTCAAACATACGAAAAAATATGACGCTTAAAAGTGTTCCTATAAATATATTGCTACTCAATTTTCGAGGAATCACTGACTCCTAAGTCACACGAACTTTCACCTAGTTAGGTATTAGCATTTTTTCAGCTTTCTGTTTCTAAGATTTTATGGTTATTTTTATCGTAATGGCTTTTGCGCAACAAATGAATATGATTATTATTAGAACGTAATGCAAATAAATAAAATTTATTTTCATTATTATTTTGAAACTAGTGATACCATCCCGGGGTAGATCGCGAGTACCGAATGGGTCCAATGTAGACACTAATCATTATAGTGTTAGTGTGGAGTGATAAATATTAATATTATGATTAGACTATACATGCGAACGGCCCGACGGCCGCTCTGCCCACACTACTACTGTAAATCAAAGTTGTCCTTTACAGCATTTTATCGAGATTTTACTTTATAAAATTTCGATAAAAAAGATATATTCTTAGATAGATATTTTAATTATATGCTGTAAAGGGCAACTTTGATTTACAGTAGTATCTAACGTATGCAATTCGATAAGAATCTTCTGTCTTGTTTAAAATTGCTTCGTAACTAACTCATTATTTTTCTTTTTCTAGAGTTTGCAATGTAAGCGCATAAAAATATGTTTTTACCACATCACATTACAAATCTTTGAAATTCTTACTGAATTATTTAGCGATTTTTAGCGATTTTGTTTTATACTATGTGTTGGACCCCAAGCCCAGCCAACGGTAGCTGGTATGTCCGAACCTGTCCGCGATTACACGGAGCTCTAACTACGTTGCTTTACAAACAATATGATCTTAGGTCCTAGTTCAATACTTAAGCTTACACAATCAATAATACTAATCACTTAACCTCTGAGCTGGAGACGACAAGCTTCGACCTTCCTCTGGTCACGTCCGTGTGGTAGGTATGTGTCAGAGTGTATTGAGTAATTGAAACGTGTAATGTGGTCAAGTGTTGATGGACGCTCCCAAGACGCGATCCTCAGGTGGCGTGGTCCAGACAGCATTCACAGCTCGCCACAGGCCGTATTTTAGCACCAATTCACAATTACTTTCAACAAAGTTCGCGTGTCATTCAATACTGCGTTATTGTTCAAAATATCCCAGGTTTCCACTCAATTCGGGATTCTAGATTTCAATTAATCACTAATCACAACCAATCTGTCTTTTAACCGCGCAGATTCAACTCGATTTTCAATCACAAACAATAATCAATCTCAACAAACAAGGCGGTTAGCTTTTTCAAGGAAAAAGATATGTCAAGTGAAGTCAAACCATAGATAATTAATTGCCATACTAAAATATACGTTCGGTTCCACATATCGGACGGAACACTATGTAATAAAACATCTATACAATTTGATTTAACGATGCCTTTTTTATATTCTTTGATTTTCGACGAATACTTTTATAATTCATTAGTTCAACATTTACATTTATGAAGGATCCATTCGCTAATTTATATTCAAAATTAAAATTTCACGTGGTAGAATTAAATAGGAACAAAATCAATAACAATCAATTAATCAGTCATATGTACAACTTCATCACGTGGACAATCTAAATATTTCTTGGAACCATCCTCTTTGACAATGTTTCATAATAAGCGTTCAAATTACGCGAATTGGGTTCAATTCCCGCTCGACACGAGTTCGCGATTGGATTAATTTTGGATTATCTAAGTTTGATACCGGGAACTGTTAAACTACGGCGCCAAGTTATTTTAACTTTGTAGTTTATTGCAAATGGTTTCGGTGTTGATAACTACAGCTGAAATTTGATCTATAAATAAGCTTTAAGACTTGGCTGTGGTTGCAGGCTCCAGGTGCCAATAGGATTTGCTAATTAGATGCAACTAGGGTTGCTATCACCAAATTTGCCGGTCCCAGACAAAGACTTATAAACCCCGGACATTTGGGACACCGTAGAAAAATACATTTTAGAACTTGAAACTAAAAATAACGTTGTTTAATTATGGGTTTTATTTAGTGATAAAGTGCTAAAATTGTAGAGCTTTAGAACTTTTTGAATAACAGTCTCTTCCTTTTCATTTAATAAACGTAACATAAACAATGAGATGAAATACCATAGGAAAATAATAATAGAGATCGTGCTTTTTGGTACCCGTAAGACCAATGTGTGTCCGGGTTTTACCTGGATGCTTATTGGGAAAATCCCCCTAGGACAAATCCAGAAAAACCCGGACGGATGGCAACCCTAGATGCAACCAATATGTTTTGGGCTCTTTCAGTAATTATGTTTGCATTTGACATTATTTTGTTATCATTAAACCATAATAACATAACATATTCAGCCTGTAACGTTCCAACTGCTGGAACAACTATTACTGGGACTACAAGAGAATAGGCTGGTAGTATTACACATATACACACACACACACACACACACATACACGCTAACTCATAATTTTTTAGGTTTATTTTTTATTTCATATAAACCTGAAAAACTGTCCTAGCATTTATTATGTTAGATTTGTAAGAGAAGAAGCGAGACAACAAAAGTCCTTCTATAATATTGACTGGGGATTTAAGCATTGAGGCATTTAAGCGTAATGTTGGAGAGAGTATATATATTTTTTTATAACTGTTTAATACTTGTCCATTATTTACGACTTACGAGTTGAGGTCGTAACATACTGTCTAGCAAGGATTTAGGCAATTTCTAATATCAAATCTTCTAATTTATTGTAGCCATGTTTGCTAAATTAAGAAGCTCTGCAGTACCTTGATTTATATTCTCACAACACGCTACTTACTTCAATGCGGCAAACTTTATCTATATAAAATAAATATAAATGAATCATCATTGCTTAACACAAAACTCGAGAATGCATTGACCAATTCAGCTTTTTCAGATTTAGAGAGGAGTTAGAGAAAACTTGGAAAAGTTGCGAGTAGTAAAAACAACACTTTTTCCATACAAAATGTTCCTAGCTGGACAATATTTGATCAATTAAAATACAAAAGAAACGATAAAGACTCCCAAAGTACCTGGAGAAAAGAAGAAGAGAAATTAATGAGATAATCAAATACGCGAGTGAAGCAACTAGTATAAAAAAACACCCAGTCTACTAGCTCTGGTCATATATAAAGCTTGTTAGAAGCACGCTGTTGACTTGACTGTAATATTTTTAAATTTAACCAAATAGAGGTAACACTTTAATGCACCTGTGACTTCTCCTAAAAGCCCACTCCACGAATATTCAGTGTTAACTTTATTTTTAATGGTACAACGTTAGCTTAATGGAAGACAAGGTGACCTATTTTACGGGACAATTTTCATGAATGAGCAAAAGTTGGTTATGACAAAAGCTTTTAGAGGTTTCAGCGTCAATTTTGTACCGTCAATAGTAGAATGGCGAGATCAAAAGAGAGGGGTGATGATTTTCATGTAGCTATTTTGGTAGACGAGGTCGGTTTTGATAATTACGTCAATTTTGTTAAGTGGTTTTTTAAGTCAATTTATCAAGTTTTATTTCATAATCTGATTCGGCATTAAGTATAATGAAGATGAGATGACATTTTTAACCGACTTCTAAAAAAGAAGGAGGTTCTCAATTCGGATGTTTGTTTGTCTTTTTTTATGTTTGTTCAGGCATAGCTCCGTCGCTTGCCAACCGATTTGAAAAAAGTTAACCAGATTGCTAGTAATGTTATTCTACCCACATTGCCAAGTCTCTTAAAAAAAAATTGCTGTGCAGAGAGTTGGAAGGCTGTAGAGTGACAGTGGCTAAATTTTTACTGATAAAAAATTACACGAGTAAAACCTCCTGCAAATTATAGGGATATGACTTGGCTGAAAAAAGCAATTCAACAAAATACCTACGAAAACAAAAAAGTCACAACCCATCACGCACAGATCGTAACAGACCCGAATGTAGTAAAGACAGACAATCAGATTACATTTGCTGCTTAATTAACTGTAAGGCAATAAATCAGCCACTTTGGTTTGACACGAACAAGGATCAAGTTGATGTACTGACGCAGCCGATTGCGGTACTAGCGACCGCATAAATAAGTGACCTGACTTAACACAATAGATTTGTTGACTGCATTGAACTGTGGTGACATATATATCCCAGTTCGGCTGATACGTGTGTTTTGTAACAGTGCGCTTTGCATACAATGTGTTTTATATCCCATAACTCCAGGATTATTTATTTTATATTTTATAAAAAACTAGTGTACAATAGGCGGTCTTATCGCACAGGGCGATCTCTTACAGACCACCTTTGGATGGACAAAACTTAAAGAAGACAGATTAAGGGCTGACAGTGTGCTAAACAAAAAGTCCTGGAATATATGGTCCTGAGATATTATCGAGTATCACTAGACTGTCAGTGCGTGTAGGTATCTAAGTCTTTTTAATAAACAAGAGTGATTTCATTTTCATTCAAACCTAGAAAACCACACAAAATAGTAACCCTGGAATATGCTATGCTCTCGTTTGAAACTCAGGAGATTCTTTTTTGATGTTATGATTATTTTTGGAGGCTGAAGTGTGTCCATGTAACAAGGACTATATTTTGTATTGGAGTTGAAATGTTGAGCATTTCCTTATTTTTATTTTATGATGATAGAGAATGATGTTTCTTTAATAGAAAAAGACTTGCTACCCCTTAAGAAAATCTTTTTAAAGACTGTAGGTATCCGTAATATAATATTAAAACAGCAATAGCTTCATTGATACATTCCTTAGTTTCTGCAAACATTATTTGTGTTATTCTTGAACATCTAAATATATATAACTCAAAGGTGACTGACTGACTGGCATAGTGATCTATCAACGCACAGCCCAAACCACTGGACGGATCGAGCTGAAATTTGGCATGCAGGTAGATGTTATGACGTAGGCATCCGCTAAGAAAGGATTTTGCGAAATTCCCACGGGATCGAGATTTACACGGGAAAAAATTACCACGCGGGCGAAGCCGCTGGCACAAGCTAGTCATGAATATTTTGCTGTATACATACATCAATTTATATACATAGTATAGGAATATATCTAATTGAATAAAAAGTCACCCAGTTGTCGAAATTCGATTTTATTAGTTTGAATGGTAATGCAAAATGTTATGGTTCTGCACTACTACTCCGTATAAAATTGAACTGTGCCAGATCTCTCAGTCCTCCATCAGCGTAATTTTCTAAAAAAGGGATTTAAAGGGGGGGAAACCAGAAATGATTCAATTGATTACTGTATATTCCCTACATTAACAATTGCCATTTCCAATACGATAAAGATTTCTAATTCTAACATTAATATTCTTATTTCCAGCGCCGACGGGAATTACGAAGTAACAATAATGACGAAAGCAATCCTACACCACGATGGCAAAGTAGTGTGGAAGCCGCCCGCCATCTACAAGTCCTTCTGTGAGATTGACGTGGAATATTTCCCTTTTGACGAGCAGACTTGCTTCATGAAGTTTGGATCTTGGAGTTACGATGGTTACATGGTATGTAGATGGTTTTATTACTTATCTATACTAATATAGAGCGGAAAGTTTTGCTTGTTTGTTTGTTTAATAAGCCCGCTAATATTCGAAAGTACTGGGTGGATTTCAATGAATTTGGAATAGAAGTAGCTTGAAGCTTGCAGAAGGTAATAGGCCACTTTTTACCCGACTGAACTAGAAGAAGTTATGTTTATCTATATATATATCATGATAAAGTCTGCGGGATCGAAGCCCCGCAGGACTTCTTTTTAAATTACGAATGAGCCCGCTCGTGAAGAGTAAGATAAGGTCTACGTTCGAACGAGCGAGCCCAGAAAATGCCTATTCACACTTGCTTTAAAGGCTGACAGGTCATATGTGGCAGGGAACACAGAAGACGGCAGGGAGTTCCACATTATTAGGTCTAGGATATAGGGATGAAGGGATTAGGACTGCTAGTAAATAAATAAAAATTAATAGCCGCATGTGTGTACGCGCATAATTTCAAAACAGCTACACCTATTTTGCTGATTCATTTTAAATTATGTTTATAGTAGTCAGAAAAAGGTATTAAAAAAAAAACTTGCACAGAAACGAAGAAGTAACGCAGACAAAGTTACGGGCAGATTAAGCTAGTTTATCATATTTTTAAATAAACATGTGCTACTGAATAAGAAGGAAAACAGGGCAAAAGGCTTTGTGTTAAAGCTTAAACTTAAGCTAAAACAGTTAAGCTGAATACAACAGTTAAGTTAACAGTTAAGCTTAAACAGTGTTAAAGCTTTTAAAGTGCCGATAATCAACATTAAATTGACAATAGCAAAAGAATGTTCCATTAGGAACAAGACAGATAGTTGCAGCAATCTTGTGGATTTGTAAGTAGACTCGTTTACCAAACTCCTCAAATTAATGCAAAAGTAACTAGGTTTTGTTTATTTTATTGATTGTATTAATAAGTTTTATATTTTAACTTCTAGTTTGTTATAATAATATATAACAATCGCAAAAACAATCTAATTTATATATGTATGTATTACTTGTGAGATATATAGTGTTTTCATGCGATGGCCGAGTCAATCTATTTATTTAAAACGTTAAAGATTTTTAATGTTGATATGGTCAGTATAAGATGTTGTTAGGTTAGATAATTACGTAACAACTTAAGACAGAAGGTCCCTTAAATAGGGACTGAATTATCGAATAACCGACTTGGTATTACATAGATCTCACAACTTTTTACGGTAGAAGAACTGAGTTGCGAGACTTGGTTTTTTTGACAAGTATTGTTTTTTATGGGATTAACTTTACAGTACCTACCAATGTGCTGTCGGCCGTGATGTCTCTCTTTTACATTACTACTCCTCAAAATCTGATGCAGTATCTGCATCCAATAGCCTACCTTGGCACTTCAAGCTAAATTAACTGCTTCGATGAATACACATATACAGCGATGGATGTTGAAAATGTGCCAAAGTGAGCAATTCGATTCAGGAGCCATAAGAGTGAACCGAGTGTTTAGAGGCGAGTGGGTTTATTGTATGAAACGAGGCTGGAGTGGTAGAGGTACCAGACACTACATGCTGTACGGAGACTGGAGCACATGTTTTTTTTTTCTGAAACGTTTCTAGCTATGTTGGTAGAATTCACATTACTAGGACTCTCGTTAACCACTACAACTAAGCTAAATATGCTTGTGTCTGGAGTGGGTTCAAGGCAAGAGTGTAATGGGTGGGGTTCGAACCCGTGAGCTCTCAATCACAAGTCCATTAATTAGGCTTTTGCGCATCGATAGTAATTTATTTCAAAAGAATAATGTTTATGTATATAAATAATAATATACAACGTGTAACGAAAACCCCATATCTATCCAAAAGGGCTGAACACAACATCTGGTATGGCGTCTCTATGCACAGTTTCAGCACAAAATAACTGACTCAAAGAATTGATACCAAATTATTGGTTTCATATATTTCTTGAATACCAATCATAACAAACGTGTCACAGCACTACGAGGGTCAATAACTTTCCACGTCACTTGCCAATAACACGATAATTCTTTTCGTTCTTCTTAATTTGAAAAATTCGGTCTCTGGTATCAGTGTATTGGAATTTGTAATAAGTTCTACACACGTAGACTTAGGATTAAAAAACCCTTGCCATATCGTTTGTTATCATCCAAAGAAGCCATGCACTTGGTATTTATTTATTTATTTACACTTTATGCACATAGGTACAAAGGCGGACTTAATGCCGTAGGCATTCTCTACCAGTCAACCATTTAAATTACACGTTGTATAGAGGATATCCATCTACGCGTTCTTAAACCAGCGATAAGATTGTAGTGAAACTGGCAAGATGTGGGAACGTTCGATCGAGTTTCTGGTGAAGTAATGAAATAATGATGTCTTTTTTGCAAATCCATACTAATATTATAAATGTGAAAGTAACTCTGTCCGTCTGTGTTTAACCTTTTCACGCCTAAACCGCTGAACCGATTTAGATGAAATTTGGTATGGGAATAGTTTAAGACCCTGGGAAGGATATAGGGTAGTTTTTATCCCGAAATTCTTATGGGATCGGGATTCACGCGAGAAAAACCTCCCACGTGAACGAAGTTGCGGGCAAAAGCTAGTAAGTTATAAATAACACTTTTATACGTCATTTTTTTACGTAAATGTAAACTAGATGAGGCCAGTGTTTCCGAACTGACTACTCTGTGAAGAAACGCTGAAACAAACTCAGAGGTCAACATCTCTTTGAAGTGCATAAAATCTGTAGTGTTAAAATCATATGAGTTTATATCTATGATGCTCTTTAGAGGACAGAATCACACAGATTTGAGCAGGCAAGCAAACAGTGCAAGCATAATGTCAGTTATCGCGTAGCTCAACTTAGAACTTTAAGGAACTCGATATCCACACAAATCCACAGAGAAAAAAGTCATTCAAAACATTTACTACTCTGCTTGGCATTGCAACACATGCTAGGTACAGCTAGTATTATTATAATTAGCACCTAAGCCCTTTCATTTCTTTGTATTTCTATATTTTTGGAATTACGGTATAGTTTAGTTTGGTAGTTAATTAACAACCGTACCAACGTAATCTACCTAAAATTTTCTGTGTTATTTAAATATATCTTCGGTATTGTTTAAAAAACAAACTGTATACGTATAGGTACAGGTGCTTGATAAAAACAAAACATAACGCATAAAAAAGAATAAACAAAACGAAACTAGTTCATCTTCGGTTAACGTTATACACTTTCGTATTTTAAAACGTTGTATTTTTCAATTAATTTGGATATATTACATAATACTAGCTTTTGCCGGCGACATCGTTCGCGTGGGAGCTTTTACCCGCGTAAATCCCAATTCCGTGGGAATTCCTGGATAAATTAATATGTGTTACTCCAGGATTCAGGAAAATTTCATTGAGATTCGTTCAATAGTTTTTGCGGGAAAGGGCAAAATACATACACATATCCTCACAAATTTTCACATAATATTAGTAGGATAGAATTTAATCATAATAAACAAGTGAAGGGAAAACTTATTTTCAGTCCTAAAAGCTTTTTTTTACAATTCAAAAGGTGCGTTTACCGCTGAGAGTCTCATAAAAACCAACCTGTGACGTCACGTTATGTCAGTATGTTCAATCAATTGACGTTCATGGGAAACTGACGAGGGAATGATGGAACAAAATGTGAATTTATAGATTTCCTACCGTCATATTTTTTGTTGCAATAAGTTATCTAATGGTAAAATTATATACGTTTGAATTTTTTCCATTTATTTTAATTATATAAGATAATCAATAAGTCCATTTATATAAGATTTGGTGAGATGGTGGCCAACCACCATCTCACCTGATAGTAAGTGATGATGTGGTCGAAGATCCATTTATTTTCTCACTTTCGTCGTCGTCATTTTCGACTACATCATCAAGTGAGGTGGTGCCTTCACCACCAACTTTTAGCCTAGCAACAATAAAAAATGGCGATTTAATCATTCATTATTGATGTTAGGCTCACTTGTTCGTAACACTTAATTCTATGGGGTTAGTAAAATACACATTTCTAAAACATAATCGTCACCAGTTCTAGCGACAGGGCAGAAGCACCAAGACAATCATAAAATGATACATTATCGGTGAGTCGTATAGGTCAGATTGCGGTTTCAGAATGCTATTGGAGCTGCCTCATATTTTGTTCAATAATTTGGCAGTCTTGTTCCTTATAATTGCGTAAAAATCATTAGCATGCGCTTCAGCGAACATAGCTTAATGCTTAACGGTTCAACAGCATTGTAACATCAAAGTTATTTAAAAAAAAACACTGACAATTCATCACGAACCTCGTAAAACTAGAAATGAAAAACTAATACTTACCTCTAGAAACTTTATATCTAAAAAATATGTCACCGAAAATTTATTTTCGCTTAAGAATCAAATTTTTTCACGAAAGTTCTCGGCCCCTAATAAAATTGTATGAAACAAAAAAATGGTGTCCTAAACGAATTTTGTAGCGAAACGCTCGGAGAGAATGTAATCGAATTCTTTGTAAAAAGCCCCTTCCAATACTTAGTCTCAAGTGAAATATTTATATCGCTCTGTATATAAATATTTAGGGGTAGTTGTTGGAAGTGTATGATTATAACTCAAACGTAATATCATGATATTGATCGGTCCTAACTTTGAGAAATACTCATTCAGATCATGAGTATATATATATTCTGAGGCAAAACACATATATAAACTATTTGTAGTAAGTCTGTGGGCAATTATTTATTATTTAAGGCTAAAATAGAACAAAACTATATTTATGCCAGATTATTGGAAATGTATAGCACACAGCTGTGAAATAGACCTATTGTGTAGACGTACATATTCTTTTTGAAACATTAACGGCAATATTACCTTAATATTAAGTCTTTTCTATAAAAAATGGCTCCAAAAAATTCCAGTCACATATTGTATACTACTACTATAAACTTGAACTATGCCAGTATATCATAATATCTATAAGAACATACCTTATAAACAGAGTCACGTAGACAAGAAATTTATGAACGTCTGTTGCGAAAACTTTGGCCTTCTCATACCAGGAAAATACATACTCGACTGAAAAACGGGAAGCTATAAAGTGCTGCAAAGACTTTGTTACTGTAGGCTCCAAACAGACGCATTCATCTATCGCACTAAGGAACCTAATAAATCTGTGGTCACCTACTTTCACATAAATAAAGACTCGGCTTACATCCACGCCTTATGTCGCCGTGTTAAGGTTCAGGAGGGAATTCAGGTGTGCTCCATCTCTGTCTCACTTAAGATAGTCGTAAGAGATAGCAATAACAGCTATTTGTAAAGCTTCGCGTGAATGGTTTGATTCCTTAATAACGGATTGCCTTACTGGGTGTTTTGTTGTGCTTCGTTTTCAAATCGGGACTCCTTTTAGGAGCTCCTGATGTCTCTATTTTGTTATTGAAAAAGGTGATAACATTTATCACTCTTTTATTTGTGCTCGTTATTAGATATTACGTTATACATATATCGTTACTCAAAAGATGGGCATTTAAAGTATTTTCTAACAATGTTTTCTTTTCTAGGTGGACTTGAGGCACTTGAAACAGACGCCAGACTCGGATCGCATTGGAATGGGGATCGATTTGTCGGAGTACTACATCTCAGTCGAATGGGATATCATGCGAGTCCCCGCCACGAGGAACGAAAAATTCTACTCATGCTGCGAAGAACCGTACCCTGACATCATCTTCAACATCACTCTCAGAAGAAAGACCCTCTTCTACACGGTCAATCTCATCATCCCTTGCGTTGGGATCTCATTCCTCTCAGTCCTAGTATTCTACCTACCCTCAGATTCTGGAGAGAAAATCTCGCTGTGTATTTCGATTCTTCTATCGTTGACCGTGTTCTTCTTGCTGTTAGCTGAAATTATTCCTCCAACATCGCTAACGGTCCCCTTGTTAGGAAAATATTTGTTATTCACTATGATGCTAGTTACATTATCAGTAGTTGTCACTATCGTGGTGCTAAACATAAATTTTAGGTCGCCAGTCACCCACCACATGGCCCCGTGGGTGCGGAAAGTCTTCATAGATTTTTTACCCAAAATATTATGTATACAGAGGCCAGAAAAACCGCCCGATGACGACGACGATAACGATAAACCAAGCGAGGTAAGAAATATTGATTCTGCAATAAATCACCGACATCACGCAATAAGAACTGAGCCGGAACATATCCCTCGGTAAATCATTAATCATCCGCAAGGCAACGGTTTATCTTACACCAAGACTGGATAAACGTCACAGCCTGGTAGCGTTTTAATTAAATTTGTAACATAAAAGCTTTCAAATGAAGTTCTTCAGAGCGAATCTCTTTCAGAACGAAAAAACAACACGGCACCTTTTCTCATTGAGTTTCCTCCATTCAAAACATTTTCCAACGGAATGGATTCAATACAAACAGAACGCTATTACAGCGGAGTCGAAGCCGCCCTCAACAATAACCATTTTAATTGTCCTCCGCCACGGGACTCTTCTGGGTAACGCTCCTTTCAACGATATTCTAAATCCATTGTGCTCTGTGTGTATCGCGAAAATATCGCTTCCAGCCCAATTTCATTCCATTTCGATTTTCCTTTATTACTCAACGCCGGGCGGGCTTAACGAGCGCGCGCGGCCTCCGTTATTTATGTTCCCCTGGTGGCTGCGGACGGATCGCGCGATATATACGACGCCAGCAGGCACGGCCCAAACCCAAACCTCCACTCCGGCCTAATTGTGTGCCGGCTTAAGCTGCGTCGATACACTGGCCCTCGCGGAACGCGCACTGACGTTTTAATCTCCTGGCATTTCATCCAACTTTCATTATTGCACTGGAACGGCCTTTAACTCCAATCTCAATTCCTTTGATTTGCTTTACATTTTTTTTTTGTTGTTCTGTTTTTTAATTGTTTTTTTTTTCAGATACTCACGGATGTCTTCGGCCCAGATGACATGGACGGCAAGTTCAAAGAATGGGGTTGTGAGGAGTACGAGCTACCAGGCATGCCTCCCTCCCCACCACCTCCGCCGGGAGGTGACGACGAACTATTCTCCCCGCCTCCTGGTTCCCCGTGCCGATTAGACTTAGATGATGGTAGCCCATCTCTAGAAAAACCTTTCGTGAGAGAGATGGAAAAGACAATAGAAGGTTCTAGATTTATTGCGCAGCATGTCAAAAATAAGGATAAGTTTGAAAGTGTAAGTATTTTCAATACCGTTATATTCTTGTTTTGGGATACGTACTCTTCTTATACATGATTTTTTTTTTGTAGGTGGAGGATGACTGGAAGTATGTAGCAATGGTGTTGGATAGAATCTTCTTGTTCCTGTTCACAATAGCCTGCGTGCTGGGCACGGCGCTCATCATCTTCAGGGCACCGACCTTCTACGACAACACGAAACCGATCGACATTCTGTACTCGAAGATCGCCAAGAAGAAGCTTGAGCTACTAAAAATGGGCTCGGAGGGTGACCCGGGTCTCTGAAATTCGTCTTACGTCTTCGGCCACTCGCCGCCGAAGACGTTCTGGGAGTTGATCGTCATGTGGTGGCACGGATGATCTATTTAAGACTCCCAGTTGGGAACTGTGAGGCGAGAACTATGTGTTTTGTGCTGTGTGTGGCGCCAAGCGCCCGGTGCGCCTATGGACGTGTTCACGCCGGAAGCGTATCCTAAGCCGTCTTTTTATATAGAATCATTAACTCGATGTCGAGACTGTCCGTCGATGTTCGATTGTCGCAGCGACCTCAAGCAACGGCCGTTTTGTGTTGACGCCGGATCTGCCATAACTATTTTTATATTAGAATCGCTGTATTGGACGTTTATACTTTAAGCGGAACGTATTAATTTACAATTATTCAACGGAACGATTCTTTTTCGAGTAATAATTTGATATGAGCGCACAAACATTGTACAGTTTATCTTTAGGTGTTTTTATTAATTTCTTGCGATAGTCGTATTCATTTTCGGGATGGTAACTGACATAATATCTAATAGAAAACTAACTATAAGATTTACTTCGAATAAATCGAGCTCAAATTCGTAATATGTAAGTATTGTAAAGTGGTAATATTCAATCAAAAGTCGATTAGAGTCAGACATTTATAATAATAGTTACGTGCAAACGTCCTCGATGAGAGCCGGACTATGTAGGTTATATACTAAATTATTATGAAATAAATTTGAATTATACATTATATAATATTTGATAAACTGCGTACTCGCGTAAAAATCATAAGGACAATATCGATACTGACGAAATGTAATAATTTCCCTTTAGTAGTATGTCATAAGGGAATGTAGGTAACAGATAGGTTAATAGCCTAGTCATCAGTTAGTAAGAACACTTATCATAATGCCAGATAGTTAGTCACATCGCGATCGTGATAATTCTATGATTAGATGTATTTGTGTAACACAATTGACTGCCAATTGTAAAGATATTAAAACATTTTTATAAAGATCGGGTATTCTTAGGTAGTTCGATAACTTGTTTGATTAGATTTTTTAAAACAGAGTGCCAAATCCTTCTGCGAAACGTCATAGAACAAAATTTGCAAATCGAAGATGTTGTTTTTAAATGTGCGCTAAATTAATTGCCGTTAGAAGTATCTTTTCTGATTCGCTTAAATATATTCTGATGTATTTATAAGTAAAACGAATGCTTGCCCAAAATGTAATGACTGATCAATTCACATTCTTAAAGCTTAAGTTTGTAAGCGCCCGCTTGTGTGCGGTCTCGAGTGGCGTGGTGACACACCTCTTCCGTAATATTAATATTAACAGTATTTTCACTATAAAACCTAGAGTACAGGGTAAATTTAGTACACAAATGTCTCCTGATTTATATTTCTCACAAATTTTCACCGAATGTAAAGTCTTTACTCACTTATCGGCACTTTACCACTATCACTATTAGATAATAAATCATTGTTGAGGTTTGTGACTTTAGTAAGTAATTAGGTAACCTTATATTCATTTGTACCTAGATTAGATTCGTATTAGATGTTACCTTTCGTTCTTGAAGTCATGACTCACTTTCCTTTGATAGTTTATTATGGTTTCAGCCGGACGCGTCAGGCGTTCTTACCTCACTTCAACCCATTTTGTAGGATACTTGTAGCAGTCTAAAGTAATAAAAAAAATATTTCGAGCCGCGTATTTGATATGTCAAAGTAAATCATGATAATGTTTATTAGGTAATTACTTAGATAAAATTCAGAGTTATCGATATAAATGATGAAGAAAATCCACAGCGTGCAGTTAGGAAAACAGGGATGGATAATGTAAAATAAATAAAAAAATCAAATTGTTTTGTGTGGTTCGTCTTCGTAATTATAAGTGTTATTGAATGTGTATAGCTGTTCGTGTCGAGGGTAACGCATTAACATGGCTAGTCTAGACTTAGGTGATACGTAAATAAACTAGAAAACGGTCTAACGTACTAGACAAAACTAAGGGATGCTCGCTAATGGTTGAAACATGTTAAATATTAGCAGAAGTTTACGATAAAGCGCTGTGTCACATGCGAACTGGCTTTCAAGGAATTATCGGATGGAATTGTAATGAATCCTCACAACTATGATATTAATTTTTCTAATTTCACATGAGTAATTAAAAGTAGGATCGTGCTATTGCACCACCGAAATACACCAATTTAGTGTTAAAATGACTATTTATCAATAATGATTAGTTAAGTCCACAGGCTTGGCACAATGATCCGTAATCATCCGTATTGTAGATATTTGCTAGTAAATCGGTCTGTTCTTATTTTTATATGACTGCAAATTAATAATAGTTAGATTTTCTATAACACCATAATGTGTTTAGGGTTGGGTGACGTTCAGCCTGCTACGTTAGAAGTTAAGCAGAGCGTTGTACATATATTCATCGTACGTAAACTACGGAGCGTAGACTGGGTTTGACTGGATCGGGTTCTCAATTACAACGACACAGAATAAAATAATTGTGAAACTTCTCTTGTTGTGCTGTAAATTTTCAGTCGTGTACTGTTGAAATTAATGAGCTATTTCGATACAACGATTAATAGCCAATTACGCATGCGATGTTATTTTGATTCCGTTGTATTAGGTTATCCTTATAAACTCTCATTTTGGCATCACTATAGAAGATTGTAACTTTCTTAAGTATATTTTAAGAGAGTTACATTTGAAAATAAACACATGTGTCTGTTGTCTACTATAGAGCTTATATTTATACGACAAAATTATGTCCTCAATAATTCCGTTGCATGATATCAGTATCCATTTAATAATTCAACTACAAATATTTGAATATGAACTAAACAAATGAAAAGTGCCTCTTTTTAATCGACTCAAAACAAGCATTTATTATACCTACCTAATAGAAAGTGTTGTCATAATCGCACAAACACAGCAATATGTAAATTTGTTTGAAATATCTCTGGGCTTAAGACGGCAATTGCCAATTTCGACTGTTGGCACGTCGACTCTCGTCTCCTCAATGCAGCCTTTATTAAAGTCTCGTTCCTCCACCACTTTCCACTCGCAACCTCAGAACCTTGAAATCCCATTAATAAAAGTTACGAAAAAAATAGTAAAATACTCATACGCAGAAATGCATAAATTTAAGCAACAAAAATAAGGAAATATAATTTAAGCAAAGTCGCTGGTTTTCAATTGCACCTTACGCCTTTTTTTTAGCTCAAATCGTTGACCACTGAATAAAAAAAAACTACGTCATTTCTTTCCGGTATTGTAAAAAAAAACTCGATGAAATTAAAATCAGAGTCTGTCAACACTTTCCTGCTCAAGTAATTTCCAATTTAGATCTTATGGAAGATAACAAAACCTATAGTATTACTCAAAGTAAATGCATGTTATGATTACCATCGTTAATATGATCTCAGATCTCAGTTTGTTAATCCTTGTCTGAAAGACCTGTTTCGTTACCGTTCGTGTCATGTATTGTCTTTCGAAACTTGTTAGCCACAGACTCATCGTCTGTTTAATATATAATATTTCGGGTGATAAACGGGTAACTGAACGTATAGGATTTTGTCATATAATTGACACTAGATAGGTAATAAAAACAATAAACACAATGCTAGTACACTCGTCAAATAAGATAAGATATGAAATAATGTATTTAACATTAAGGTGGTATATAATTAAATGATTAGCTTTTCAGTGTTTTTAGAGTTAGTCGACGAATGAGTCAACTTGGCGACGCGATGTCAGATAAATTTGTTATTTATCATCAACATGTTCTACTATTTTAGAATTTTTAATGAAAAAGGTTGGGATTGTGCCAAATATTTATTATTCTTAGGAACGTAGGGGATTAGAATAGACTTACTGTTATGTTGATTCATTGTGTTTGTTAGTTTAATACTAAGCATTATCCTTTCTCAACAAGTTTGTCTACATCGGGTGAAAGAGTTGCGAACTCATAGTCAGCTATCACATGGCTGTCAATAATTATAAGAATCAACTTAACCGAAATGTTGACGTGTACATATAGCAGATCAACATAGAAATTTAAATAATATTTATAATTGACAAGTTATTTTTCTACGTTCCTTTCAAGTTACCCTTAGAGCTAACGTAGTAGTAGTGGATGAACTCACTAGTGTCACGACTTGCTTTGTCAGTAAATGTTGATACAGCAAAAATTTCTCCAACACTTGAGTTAAGTTTGATCATAAAGCATTTAATTTAACTTACAAATGTAAATTGAATATGTTTTGGAAGGAAGTCAGTATAATAATCCGTAACGCTTTATAATTAGGTTCAACGAAATCTAGAATTTCGAATAGTCATTTCTTCTACTACACTTTTTGGATATGCTTTATTGCACGTTATCTTTCGTTAGCTTTTGAGATCATTTGTCTTAATCTTTTTACATTGTGAAGTACTCTTTATCTATAGATATTTGTAAGTTAGGCGTATTTGCATGTTTAATCGAACGTCTTCCAAAGTGACGTAAGGAATCATTATGTTTCTCTTCTCTTTGTTGCTTTATTGTCTTCATGAATAATTTGGTTTTCTTCATCAGAACTTGTAATTTTATGTGTCACTTAATAGTTATTGTTATTTTTATAAATTTTGCAGTGATCCGACTGATATTTTTAAAATCAATTACTGTTGCTCAAAGGTAAAACAATACAATACAAAATTAAACGTCGAAAAAATTTCCCAAGACAACTTTTTTTTCTTTTTTGGAGACATTGTGGTGCGAAGTTCTCGAGTTAGGTAGTAAAAATATCTAGGGAAATACTGCAATCGGATCACTGCAAAAAAATCTTCAAGCTGTGACTTCATATGACTTACAAGTGGAAGAACTGACTAATACATTAGAAAAATAATCATAACGAACGGCGATGCACCTTCGCCTTACGTGATGGACATCTCACCCATACGCACAAAACGTTTTGGGAATATTTTCATCGTGCATACAGCCAAAGAGTGAAATTCCCTGCCGGAGTATGTGTTTCCCTGCCGGAGCTTTAACCTGGGGGTCTATAAATAATAAGTGAAGAGTGAATAGGTTACTTTTAGGTAAGCGTGCTTCATCTTCGACCACATAATCGATTACCATGAGGTTGAGATGTTGGTCAAACGCAAGCCACCACAAAAAAAATACTTCACAATACAATCAATTTAAGAAATATTACTATGTAGGTATAGTTTAAAATATTTAAAACAGGGACGTTCTGACTTCTGCATACATCCATTTATCACATTAGCAACACCGCATAGTGACACCCAAACGAGCACTCCCGTAAGTGACCGACTGCGTGTCGAGTTCGCTTTGGTATTAATGAGCTAATTTGTGGCTTAAGGAAACGTGAGGGTGATATGTAATAAATTAAATGTGCCAATTGTTTATAAAAAATAATATATAATTTAAATGTAATTTATATAATTTATATGTAATTTTTACCGTTAGCCTCATCTGGCTCAACTTGAAGCTAGATGAGGCTAATGTTTCCTAATTGACTACTCTGACAATAAATACTGAAACACATTCAGAGGTCTAGGTCTCTTTTAAATTCCATACAATTCATACTGGTGAAATCATATGAGTATGTAGGTTGGTTATATTTCTGTTGTCTTTTGAGGGAAGAATCATATAGATTTGAGTGGACCTGTCCAGACAGTGCAAGTATTTGTCATGTTACACATACATTACCTTATATCGTAAGGACCTCTGTCCTGACAACATAACGTTATACATCTGTAATAGATTCCTAGTTAATATCATTAACAACACTTACACAGAAGTTTTTACAAGAGGCCCTAGAATATTATTAAACAAGAATCGTGTTGTCAGAGTTCAAAATGTTTCGGTTTGACACCATCACACTTCGTTTGCTCTTGTCAATCCATTTTGAACTTTATAATAGTCGGCATTGCTAACAGAATGATACTTTGCGTCGGTCATAAAGTGAAATTAAATAGGCTAGCAAAACTTATTTAATTTTACCATGTAAGGGTTTTGTATTGTAGAGATTGATAGATCATTGCTTTCTGTATATCAACAGGAAGGATCCGAAAGTAAGTCATATCATTTCACTGCCTTGTTCAATAGCTTACTTAAAGCTGTATTTCATTTATATCTTTCATTTATATTCTATGTTACCTTCATAGTTTACTGATATAATAAACATAGATATTAAAAGTGTAATTAATAGGTAGATGAAACCACACGAAATTTGCGTTGAGCTTCCAACACGATTAGATGTAAATACAGAAATAAATAAACCACTATTCACAATTATAGACACTTCCTTCTTTCATATGGAAACAAAATGAATGTATTGCTAGCATAGCTGTTGATAGATGCTGTCCATTGAGTAATTAAAATATTGACGGTAAAATCAACACGAATTATAAAAATGATTCAGAAAATTAATTATTATTCTTGAATAATTACAAAAACACCCTTCAGTTCAGATTTACTTAGTAAAACTAAAACATCTCAACATTACAGTTATGTTTGACATCATAATTTTATTAATCATCTGAATCAATCTTAAGGTACGGACACACCGAACCATTGTGACTCAAAGTTTGATCGAATTTAACACACACACACACACAAATTGTATGCGGACACTAACATGAGTAACTGCACTGTTTTGTCTCATCATGTTTACTAGTGTGGATTATTTTGCAAAAAGTCATTCTAAAGTTTTTGAAATGATTCGTGGAACACTTACCATATTTGTGATAGGCAGCATCTATCAATGGCTATCATTGTCTTTGCAATAACTATTACATTGTATTTTAAGTTGTGTGTGCCTTATTTTATTAGTTCTTATTGGTCTTATGCTTTTACCGTGGGAAAGATTAAAATAACATGCCAAGATCAATACTCAAAACTCCTGTACTACAAAAAGATATGGCTGCACGTATGCAAGGTTTTTCGTATCAAACAAAATTACTAAAGATCTCTTGAAAGTTTTACGAGTATATTTCTTTGCAAAATAATACAAAATTAGTAAGGATATTATTTAAAATCATACAACAAAAAACCTTATAAACGTAAATGCATATTACACTAGGCCACACACCATCGCAATGCGGTGCAAAAATCATCGCTTATCTTCTGAGCTACGCCAAAGTGCAGCAGTTTTCAATATCACGCTGGGGATCGCCAGGCAGTGTATGCAGCTCATTGTTGCACGTTGAACCATGTTTAATGTTCATTTATACTGTAACAGACAATTTGTCGTTGCGCTGCGGCTCAGCATGCATTACCGTGCCAAGTTTAGGTTTCGGCGCTGCAATGCGCTTTTCGAGAGTTGATATAATAAGCACTTACCTTTACGGCAGAAAGATTAGGTAACACACTGGTGAAATAACGCTCCACAAATCTCGCATGTTTGAATCTTTACCACGGTAACACGTTATTAAAGTGTTAGTAACTTTTATACTATAATTATACCTTTTGTGTGCTTCAAATAGAATTAGTTACCTTAGTTAACTAACCAAAGTTAGTTGAAATAATTTTATCAATGTCTTGACGGACTTGTATTTTAAGAAAAACTGTGTATATTTTTAATTTAAACGAAAGCAATCGTACTCATATTAAATTTGTGTAAGTCAAAGATTTTATATTGTCGGATCATTGTAATAATTTGGTGTCGCAACGACGTGTAGGTTAAGTGTATGTTCAAAGATTTTCGTCTTAATATTGTTAAGTGTAATTAATGTCCTCGACTAGTTATTAATTACGATAATTTTTTGTTTGTTATTGAATTGTTTTTCACCTTTCTCGTCACGAGTAACGGTGTTTGAAGTATGGGAATTGCAGATTCGACCTTCGTAATTTTTATCGAACCGGCCTTGGCCATTGACATTGCCGAGTCTTTGTTTAAAGCATTTACAATGGTAACCGACATGTTTGTTGACCTTATTATACTGGATCTCAAAATACTAGCCTTTAATTAATTAAACAAAAACAATTAAATTCCTAATAATAATCTAAGTAAAAAAGCCGTTCAATAATCACAAATAATTATGAAATAAAACTTGTAAGCAACATAATTTTCTTCTCGTACTTAAAATTTTGGAGTAAATTGGTTTATATAATAACGTATATTATTGAAATTTACCATCTCAGTTATATTTAGTAGTTCTAGGTAGTCTACAATTCCTATAAAACAAACTGACCAGTGAAAATGACATTACGCAAACGAACACCACACTAATGATACAAATATAGATGATAGTTACATGAGAGGAAATTCCTAAATTACTTTAATATGTAAGGTACTATAATATTACATCATACAATAATAGACTTCTATGGGAATCTTGTCCTCAATAGTAATAGTGTTAGGTAAATAGTCGACAAGAGGTGCGGTTCAACTGACGCGGGGATTGCACGAACGAGTGCCTCGATTTGTTAATAACTGTCATAGCTGAGACTGTTGTTTCAAAAATGGAACGATAAAAAATAAATAAAATACACACTTTGATGAAGGAGAAGTTTTGAATATGTTTGAAAATAGTTAAGTTCAGAGTTAGCGCACGTACAGTCAGCTTTGTTTGTGCTTATAGTGCGGTTCGGGTCGCGGGTCGTATGTGCGTTAGTGAGGCCGCACCTTAACTGTTCAGTCACTTGTATCACGAATCATTGCCACTTACTACTTTTAAGATTTATGCACTATGCTATAATATACATATATAATATATAAATATATTCGTATTGTACGTTCTAAGTCATAATAGCTCAATAATTTATGAAATCCGTAATTGAAATAATTGTAATAAATAGTTATTAAGCAATTATTATATAAATAGGTGAATGCAAAGTTAGGATAAGGCGAAATAATATACATAATAAAAAATAAATAATTTAGCATATAAGTTTAAGGTTAATGTTTAAGTCCCATTTTGTAATGTTAATTAAAAATCAAAAATCAAGCACTACCATTACCATTATGAATACACTCATGACTTCTTACTGCTAACATTGAAATGTATTATAAATATGAACTATAAATATTAAATGTTATGCGTTAATAATAAATATGTGCGTTTTATTCAAAACTATTTCATATACAAACACCTTTATATTAACACATAAAAATGCACTACTCTCACCCCACACCCTTATTTGGTCAAGTATTTTTGAAAAAAGGAATTAGGTACTCAGATTAAGAAAAAATGGCTTCTGTTATCAGTATCACACAAGTGTTTTAACATTGACAGCTGTATCTATTGCGTATTTTACGCTGGCAACCAGATGAATTTTATTAAAATACAGTGCAATAGTTAAGTTTCATTCGACTCCAAAAAAAGATATGCCAATTTTCAATTACGAATGTAATAAAAGTGCTGAACTGACAATATTTATTATTGTCAGTACCTAAAATAAATAAAATACAGTAAACTTACAATGAATGGGCTCATGAGTAAAACTTACTAAATCAGTTTAATACAAGTAATTTTATCAGTCCTGTTTTGTTGCTTATACAATGACTATTCAGAAAATGTATATAATACTTATTTATTTATTACTCAAAACTTCTGTTACTTTTCTATTTTTATCCTTGAGAACTTGTGATTGGCAATGTGGTAACGTATACCACTGTAATCGATCTAGAATAGATGTTGGTTCTCCTTTAACAAATAAATACATTTATATGTCAGATTTATCACACAAGAAATACTAAACACAATATCAAAACTTAAACCATTTATTTCATCCAAAGCTACTGCTAAATAGAGCCCAAGGATTCAACCCCGTGTCCAGCTTAGGTGACGGAGCATTATAGTACCCTTGTACCAGATCCACTAATGATATTGGGCAAGTGAAGTGGTCACAATTTGATAGGATGTGGCCGAGGCGGCGAGCGGCGTCGTAGGCTGCGTGTTCTACAGGCTCTGAAGCTAGGACCTTCGTCATAGGTAACCTGGAAAGTTGAATTGAAGAGGTAACCAAAAATAGCCTTTATTTTTATTAGAATAAAAGTTAGCATGATACATAAATATGCTGTACATGTAGTCTCTAAAGAGCCGGATAACTCGTTCATTGAAGATTAAAGGAAGTGTTCTAGACAAATAACTTATGGAATCGGTGTCAACGAATTAAGTACAACTAGTGAAGTTACATACATAATATAGTGAAATGAATTAGCTCGTGGCAAAAGTTAGATTGCTGCTAATGCATATTTGTCAGGCGTCATGGTTAAAATTAAAATAACTAATCTGTTTGAGTAGCAGTCTCTTGGAAAGCTTTAAGAGAGGCATAAGACTCTTTGAGAGAGGGTTTGGGGGTAATGAACTTTAAAGGAAAATATTTTAAGAATAAAAATGAGAGACCATTGAAGATAATCAAGTGGAAATATTATTTTTACTAGTTGAATATGTTTGAACTATAATATACAACGTGTAACGAAAAGGGTATATACATACCAAGGGCACGGCTTCTTTGGGTGATATCAAACGATATTGGAAGGGTTTTTTAATCCTATCTCCTTTCTCGCGCCGACAAAAGAACACCGCCTTTACGCTAGGCTACTACAGTACTAGGCGCACAGAATTACGGAATAGATTTATCGTGATATTTGCTAGTAACGTGGAAAGTTATTGACCTACGTAGTGTGGGGACACGATTGTTATGATTTCAATTTAAGAAACTTACGAAACCGAAAATTTGGTATCGATTTTTAGAGTATTTTATTTTGAGTTGAAACCCTTCCAATATCGTTTGATGTCATCCAAAGAAGCCGTGCCCTTGGGATGTATATACCCTTTCCGTTACACGTTGTATTTATGAATAATAATTTATGGAACAGTGGTGGCCATGGTTGTAACCCAGTCAGATACATTACTTTGTGTAAGTTATATCATCACTGCCCTTAAATCGCTGAAAGAAAACATCCTGAGGAAACCGTAGAAACTTACGTGAACAATGTTCGGAACATTTCTTCCACCATATTCTCTCCATGGGGTACAACTCGCTGCGTGGTCTCACACAACGTTTTGAGTATGCACTGCCTACCATTGTAGCCCATGCTGTAATTAACAAGATTTTCTTTTATTGATAATAGGATCGCGTTTGACCACCATCACACCTGATGATAAGTGATGATGCAGTTGAAGATGAAGCATGCTTACCTAGAAGTAACCACTCTTGACTTAAAGACCCCCAGGTTATAGCTACCAGGAAACAGAGACTCCGGCAGGGAATTACACTCCATTGCCGTACGCATAACGAAAGTAAAAGATACCTATTTTATCTACGCTATAACAACACCATTCTTAGAATGCTGACTGATAGATAGTACCTACTTTCCGATTTTGGGGCCGTGGATACGACTGCACGCAGTCAAGTAGACATACCCCAAGATTAGCATGTCACACACTGTTTAAGATAATTAAGTAAATTTTACTACTATTAATTAGGTGACGAGGTCACATAGTTATGAACAAATATGGAAATATATGGTTTATTATAAATTAAACATTTATGTCAAACTAGCTTTTGCCCGCGATTTCGTTCGCGTGGGAAGTTTTACCCGCATAATTCCCGATCCCGTAGAAATTCCGGGATAAAAACTATCCTATGTCCTTTCCAGGGTCTTAAACTATTCCCATGCCAAACTTCATCTTAATCGGTTCAGCGGTTTAGGCGTGAAAAGGTAGCACACAGATAGACAGAGTTACTTTCGCACTTATAATATTAATAACTAGGGATTAAGGATGTGTCTCAATTCTGTGGTTCAATTCTGTAAAAGCCGTAAGAGTGCCCAAAAAGTTCGTTAATGGACACTGAGTTTTGCATGTCGAGAACGGAATCGAGGTTTGAGTGATACGTGTGAAAAATCGAACTAAGTAAAGGGTAGACCGATTCGCTCTCTCATAAACCCCCGCAATAACTTCAGTTCAACCGCAATTGTGGCGCTTGCAATAGTGCCGAAATATCGGAAACTCGAAATCATTAATACTCATAGTTAATATCCGTTTTAAGTTACAATCAGTATTTGAGATTTGAATTAGTATTGTATTTGTGACGTCAAACCATTCAGAATACGTCGATGACGATTGACGTGAAGAAGAGTTGTATTATTTAAGACTAGAAATTTTTTTTTTTTTAAATTTATTTTGGTACTGTAAAGTAAACAATGATTAAAATTAACCACCTCATTCATTTAAACTTACTTCTCCATAATCTTCTCCAACTTTCCGTATAACTCCCGTCTACTCCTTCTCTGTTCAGCCGGCTTCGTGAGTCTGTTATATCTCCTGTAGAACCTGGTCGATTCCGTGGCGTTGGGCAGTTCGTATGCTATGCCCCAGTTCATGCCCCAGGTGAATGTACCAGGTGCTGATGTTGGAGAAGGCTGGCCAATCACTCCAACTGTCATGCAGCCAGCGCACTAAAAATTTATTTAAAAAATTGGCCAAAGGTGAGTCAGACTCACTTATGAAGGGTTCCGTAGTAAATACGCAAAATAACTTTGTTTTTCTTAGTATTTGTATGAATTACAGAGTTATATTTGCGGTTTTAGAAAATATGCTATATCTCAAAAACTGCTGACCCGATCTCATTCAAACAAATTTTCGTTGAATGTTTATATTAAGATCTACAGCATATATTTTTTTACATTTTTCTTTCAATTATTATAGAAGTTAGAGGGGGCGGACACAAATTTTACCATTTTGTAAGCGGATATCTTTTAAACGATTGACTTTATGAAAACGTGGCTTTAGAAACCTACATTTCATTTTTAAAGACCTTTCTATAGATACCATTTAGGCATAGGTTCCATGAAAAAAAAAATAGTTACAGTTCCATGTATGAGTTCCCTTAATTTTAAATATTTTTTTCTCAAAATCGGAAAGTGGTTCACAGGATACATTTATCTACCAAGTTTCATGTGTCTAGTCTTAATAGTCTTGGAAAAAAAACTGTATATCATTTCGATGATGGTTAAGTAAGAAAGGTGTGGAACTCTCTGCCGGCTTCTGTATTCACTACCTCATATAATCTGTCACTGTTTAAAGCAAGAGTGTACAGGCATTTGGGCTGGCTCGTTCCATCGTAAACCTCATCTATCGTTTATTATAAGCGTGATCAAGGTAAGAGTAGGCTTAATAACAAAGACAAAGATTTCGAGACTAACTGTAACTTTGCATACAGTTTCATTTAGCACCCGTAGAGTTGTCTACAGAACTATCTTCCTAAGTTATTCAACTCTCATACTCTCATCAAATAGAGCTGCAGAGGAAATATGTACATGTCTCATAAAAGTAAGCTCACCACCTCAGTACAAGTCTTGCGTTAACAAGTCGTCTACGAACATCACAGGAATTTCAAATTACCTCCTTATGGCCAAGAACATCAACTTGATAATAATTTATTGCAACATCACCATGGAAATGTATGTGAAAGAAAAACGACGCTCATAAATCGTGGCTAAGATATAAAAAACTCTCTTAAAATTTAAGAGGGATAAAATTCCAAAAAAAGTACGTAATCAACAGAGTTTTATGTGTCTGGATGATACATTTTAAGGCTCTGCATCTAATCTACGACCTACTCTAATACATACGAGTTTCTACCCAATTTTGCCGGGTTCTGTTTCGAATTAAAACTTTTATCATTACATTTTATGCCCATCTGTTTATTGCTATAAAAAACAGGGACTTAGGTGCCCTTCGTAACGAATAAATCTTGTTCCGAAACTACTTTTAGTTATTAAAGAAATAAGAACTTACCGAAAAACTGGAACCTTCTGGGAAAGCCACATATCTTTTTCTTCGTGATAATAACTTGGAACCATCATTGACAGCACACAATCCACTATAAAAACATGCTAGTATCAACAGAACTAAAGCATTCGAATTTTTCATTTTCAGATATATTTAAAATCGTATTGAACCGTTCATATGTGAATATTGCAATGGAGAGACCTACGTTTTAACTGTTAAACCGAGTTTAAATAACGGTTTATTTTCTCGCCATAACTTAGCTAACTATGGATACACGAAGCCACTGACATAGTGAACTAAATACTTATGTCAATCATACTTACTGTCGATACTTACATTTAAAATTCTCTCCTTGTAATTTTTGTACATTAATTTCTGCACTTACGTTGTAAATGAATCGGTATCCACTTATGTATGGTGAATTGATATAATAGAAACTATAACATTATTGTTTGTTCATATAAGAAACTAGCTTCTGACCGCGACTTTGTTCGTGTTGATGGGTTTTCCGGGATAAATAGTACCGTACCTATGTGTTATTCCAGGATTACAACTATCTACATACAAAATTTAATTCGATCCGTTCAATAATTTTGCGTGAAAGAGTATCAAACATATTGTATCCATCCTCACGACGCCTACATATATTTTACAATATGATGTTAATTATAAAACCGCCATTGTAAAAAAATATATTTTGGAAACATATACAGTTGACTACATTACAAAGAAAACGATGATAGTTACAAAACTTTACAACTGTGTAGCAGCTATCAGCGCCCATACAAAAAAAGAAGACAATTATTCCAGACTAAAACTACAAGTAGTTAAAGTAAAAATACAAAAAAATAAAAAATGACCGTAAAAAATGTGTCTGTGTGTATGTGTGTGTGTAGACTAGTATGAGGGAGTAAAGTTTAAGTGAGTATGTTTAGTCATGTCCCTATAAAATTATGTCAATGGAGACTAAAATATATTTTGACGTACAATAAAGTACATTCGATTGATTCTATAGATGCTATTGTATACCCTTTTTACTGGTACATGCTTTTACAAGCTATATTTAGCTATATCTACCAGACTTCATTCCACATCTTTTAAAGGTGTTACTGTTATAAAATCATCAAATTTAAAAAATCTTCTTTAAAGCTTTTACTATGTATTGTAAAAATTAATTGATATAGAATTAAACCAAAAAATATGCTATCTATAAACAAAAACGGATTTTAAAATTCCGTCAAGACAGCCGTCAAAATATGAAAAGTTGATTAATTAACCCTGGATACTGAAAACCTTTCACAACGGTTTATTGAAGGTCGATTCATTTGCCTGTTAACGCGGGTTCCGTCAAAATTGGGAACCAATTATACCCAAAAGTTATCACAGAAAGCTTTCACCCCTCATATCTCTTTTAGTCTATCGTTGTATAATATTTTGAAATTGATTTACAAAAATATGTTTTAATTTCGATGAAATTCTGGCTTTATGAAGAGTTGAATGGCTACAATGAAGTAAGAATATTTAAGGCATAAAAAACATATATTCAAATTTATGTGTGACATAAAGTATACTTAGTACAATTTCATATTTAACTAGATTCATATATTCACAAAGTTATGTACAAAAACTAATGAAAAAAATATATAAACAAAGACGCAAGCGCAACGCGTCCATGATGCACAGAGTGCGTGCCAGCACCAACAGTCTCCTAAACGTAATTGCTTGTAAACAGGATTATCCCGTAATGCATTTTCTAAGTTAGTTGCATGTACTAACATAGTTTTTACGTATAATACTAATAACTCTTATGCCCTCGTCCTTTTTAAAGTCGGTTAAAAATTAATTGCCGGCCAAGATGAAAAAAATTAATAGCTGTCAATAGAAAATGTGCCCAGAACACTGTCAGTATTACTAGATAGAATGACAATGCTGATTTCTTGGCTGAAGGAAAAAAAGCTCCCAAGCCCAAAAGCTCTATGATCATTCGGACCCTATGGGCGTCATGTTATGTCAACCCTATAGGACTCAAACATATAATTATTTTATATAAGTTTGCTTTACCTACTTTAAATTGTAATTTTTAGTTAGTAAAAATAACATTATATAAACACCTAGAAAATTAGTCATCTACATGATTATATTATAGATATATTAACACTTCTATCCTCATAAGATTTGGTCATGAGAACAGTAATGTAGGTTTAATAAGTAATGTAGGTATGTTAATTTATTAAGTGCGGAAATGTAGGTTTCATTTTACATTTCAGTACTTAAAATTAATATAAAATTATCCAAAATTACTACTAAATAAAGCCCAAGGATTCTTCCTGACATCGACTTTCGGCGCCGGAGCATTATAGTATCCCTTGATCAAGTCTACCAAAGAGATTGGACATCTGAATCTATCACAAGAGTCCACGAGACGGCCTAGTCTATGCGCTGCGTCGTATATAGCATGCTCTAGAGGTTCGGTTGGAAGTACTTTTGTTTGTGGCATCCTGTAATCAAAAAACAATTTAATTTGTATGCGCATAAGGTGGGTACTTCCTGTTACTGTTGAGAAAAAAATCATCGTGAGGAAACCTACAGGTCTATTGCGTAATACGTGATGAATGGGATCGGTCGATATGTAGGTATATGAGTATTAATTTCGAGAGATTATCCATTTCATTTCATCAGATGATTCCTTAAACATATGAAGCAATGGATTTGGAATTCATTTCGTTTGTGAAAGGATATGCCATTTTCTGAGATACTAAATTAGGGTTTCTGACTTATGGTTGTGGGAATGTTCTAAAGAGGTAAAGCGGCCCCAGAAACCAAGTTTAACTAAAGGAATAAGGTGAGTTTTAAGTCAGTAAAAATTCGACACTCTCTTCTGCTCCATTCCGAACAATAAGATTCATAAAAAAATTCCGTGATGATTAACTTTAGTACATTCATTTTTTATACATAATTTTCGAAGTGCATGCTTTATTTAGGGAGTATCAGAAATACACAGTAAATGAGTCCTAACATGTGCAAAATAAAGTACTCTTTTTAAAAACGACTACAAAAAACAGCCGTATTGATCTAAATAAAGTATTTACCTTGAAGGTGGCATTTTTTATACTTAATTACTGATTGTAAAAACGTTTTTTTGATGCCAACGCCCTTAAATATTACCACAAACTTCTTAAAAATGTTTGGCCCAACAGTGTGACAATAACATCTATCATATGGGCTGGGCTAAGCGAAAAATCGCAATATACAAGCATAACTGTAAGATTAAGGTCCCAATTCTTCCCAAGTATAATGAACTAATTTTAGTGAAAAAGATTAACCGCAGACTCGTGAAAAAAAGTAACAAGCACATCATCATTAGCATAGCTTAGTTTTTCCCAACTATCTCGGTTTCTAGTCTAACCGAATGTACACAACCCAGTTGCTGGGTAACAAGATACTGCTTCATAGGACTGGTGTCAGAGGCTTCTGACTACTCGTAACGGCTGTCAAAAATGTACAAATGTCAACAAGGACCAACAACTTAACATGCTTTTCCAGGGCACGGAGTAATCTCGATAATGTTCAGATATGTAAAGAAAACAACTGTGAGAAGCTCAGGGAGCTGTCATCAATTTCAATAGACGACAGCGACATCTGAAGTTTGGTGGGTTAAAAAGATTTGGCAGCCATCTTGTATTGTTTGTCAACTTGTCAAACACATTAGGGTTATAGCTACCAGGAAACAGAGACTCCGGCAGGGAATTACACTCCATTGCCGTACGCATAACGAAAGTAAAAGATACCTATTTTATCTACGCTATAACAACACCATTCTTAGAATGCTGACTGATAGATAGTACCTACTTTCCGATTTTGGGGCCGTGGATACGACTGCACGCAGTCAAGTAGACATACCCCAAGATTAGCATGTCACACACTGTTTAAGATAATTAAGTAAATTTTACTACTATTAATTAGGTGACGAGGTCACATAGTTATGAACAAATATGGAAATATATGGTTTATTATAAATTAAACATTTATGTCAAACTAGCTTTTGCCCGCGATTTCGTTCGCGTGGGAAGTTTTACCCGCATAATTCCCGATCCCGTAGAAATTCCGGGATAAAAACTATCCTATGTCCTTTCCAGGGTCTTAAACTATTCCCATGCCAAACTTCATCTTAATCGGTTCAGCGGTTTAGGCGTGAAAAGGTAGCACACAGATAGACAGAGTTACTTTCGCACTTATAATATTAATAACTAGGGATTAAGGATGTGTCTCAATTCTGTGGTTCAATTCTGTAAAAGCCGTAAGAGTGCCCAAAAAGTTCGTTAATGGACACTGAGTTTTGCATGTCGAGAACGGAATCGAGGTTTGAGTGATACGTGTGAAAAATCGAACTAAGTAAAGGGTAGACCGATTCGCTCTCTCATAAACCCCCGCAATAACTTCAGTTCAACCGCAATTGTGGCGCTTGCAATAGTGCCGAAATATCGGAAACTCGAAATCATTAATACTCATAGTTAATATCCGTTTTAAGTTACAATCAGTATTTGAGATTTGAATTAGTATTGTATTTGTGACGTCAAACCATTCAGAATACGTCGATGACGATTGACGTGAAGAAGAGTTGTATTATTTAAGACTAGAAATTTTTTTTTTTTTAAATTTATTTTGGTACTGTAAAGTAAACAATGATTAAAATTAACCACCTCATTCATTTAAACTTACTTCTCCATAATCTTCTCCAACTTTCCGTATAACTCCCGTCTACTCCTTCTCTGTTCAGCCGGCTTCGTGAGTCTGTTATATCTCCTGTAGAACCTGGTCGATTCCGTGGCGTTGGGCAGTTCGTATGCTATGCCCCAGTTCATGCCCCAGGTGAATGTACCAGGTGCTGATGTTGGAGAAGGCTGGCCAATCACTCCAACTGTCATGCAGCCAGCGCACTAAAAATTTATTTAAAAAATTGGCCAAAGGTGAGTCAGACTCACTTATGAAGGGTTCCGTAGTAAATACGCAAAATAACTTTGTTTTTCTTAGTATTTGTATGAATTACAGAGTTATATTTGCGGTTTTAGAAAATATGCTATATCTCAAAAACTGCTGACCCGATCTCATTCAAACAAATTTTCGTTGAATGTTTATATTAAGATCTACAGCATATATTTTTTTACATTTTTCTTTCAATTATTATAGAAGTTAGAGGGGGCGGACACAAATTTTACCATTTTGTAAGCGGATATCTTTTAAACGATTGACTTTATGAAAACGTGGCTTTAGAAACCTACATTTCATTTTTAAAGACCTTTCTATAGATACCATTTAGGCATAGGTTCCATGAAAAAAAAAATAGTTACAGTTCCATGTATGAGTTCCCTTAATTTTAAATATTTTTTTCTCAAAATCGGAAAGTGGTTCACAGGATACATTTATCTACCAAGTTTCATGTGTCTAGTCTTAATAGTCTTGGAAAAAAAACTGTATATCATTTCGATGATGGTTAAGTAAGAAAGGTGTGGAACTCTCTGCCGGCTTCTGTATTCACTACCTCATATAATCTGTCACTGTTTAAAGCAAGAGTGTACAGGCATTTGGGCTGGCTCGTTCCATCGTAAACCTCATCTATCGTTTATTATAAGCGTGATCAAGGTAAGAGTAGGCTTAATAACAAAGACAAAGATTTCGAGACTAACTGTAAGTTTGCATACAGTTTCATTTAGCACCCGTAGAGTTGTCTACAGAACTATCTTCCTAAGTTATTCAACTCTCATACTCTCATCAAATAGAGCTGCAGAGGAAATATGTACATGTCTCATAAAAGTAAGCTCACCACCTCAGTACAAGTCTTGCGTTAACAAGTCGTCTACGAACATCACAGGAATTTCAAATTACCTCCTTATGGCCAAGAACATCAACTTGATAATAATTTATTGCAACATCACCATGGAAATGTATGTGAAAGAAAAACGACGCTCATAAATCGTGGCTAAGATATAAAAAACTCTCTTAAAATTTAAGAGGGATAAAATTCCAAAAAAAGTACGTAATCAACAGAGTTTTATGTGTCTGGATGATACATTTTAAGGCTCTGCATCTAATCTACGACCTACTCTAATACATACGAGTTTCTACCCAATTTTGCCGGGTTCTGTTTCGAATTAAAACTTTTATCATTACATTTTATGCCCATCTGTTTATTGCTATAAAAAACAGGGACTTAGGTGCCCTTCGTAACGAATAAATCTTGTTCCGAAACTACTTTTAGTTATTAAAGAAATAAGAACTTACCGAAAAACTGGAACCTTCTGGGAAAGCCACATATCTTTTTCTTCGTGATAATAACTTGGAACCATCATTGACAGCACACAATCCACTATAAAAACATGCTAGTATCAACAGAACTAAAGCATTCGAATTTTTCATTTTCAGATATATTTAAAATCGTATTGAACCGTTCATATGTGAATATTGCAATGGAGAGACCTACGTTTTAACTGTTAAACCGAGTTTAAATAACGGTTTATTTTCTCGCCATAACTTAGCTAACTATGGATACACGAAGCCACTGACATAGTGAACTAAATACTTATGTCAATCATACTTACTGTCGATACTTACATTTAAAATTCTCTCCTTGTAATTTTTGTACATTAATTTCTGCACTTACGTTGTAAATGAATCGGTATCCACTTATGTATGGTGAATTGATATAATAGAAACTATAACATTATTGTTTGTTCATATAAGAAACTAGCTTCTGACCGCGACTTTGTTCGTGTTGATGGGTTTTCCGGGATAAATAGTACCGTACCTATGTGTTATTCCAGGATTACAACTATCTACATACAAAATTTAATTCGATCCGTTCAATAATTTTGCGTGAAAGAGTATCAAACATATTGTATCCATCCTCACGACGCCTACATATATTTTACAATATGATGTTAATTATAAAACCGCCATTGTAAAAAAATATATTTTGGAAACATATACAGTTGACTACATTACAAAGAAAACGATGATAGTTACAAAACTTTACAACTGTGTAGCAGCTATCAGCGCCCATACAAAAAAAGAAGACAATTATTCCAGACTAAAACTACAAGTAGTTAAAGTAAAAATACAAAAAAATAAAAAATGACCGTAAAAAATGTGTCTGTGTGTATGTGTGTGTGTAGACTAGTATGAGGGAGTAAAGTTTAAGTGAGTATGTTTAGTCATGTCCCTATAAAATTATGTCAATGGAGACTAAAATATATTTTGACGTACAAAAAAGTACATTCGATTGATTCTATAGATGCTATTGTATACCCTTTTTACTGGTACATGCTTTTACAAGCTATATTTAGCTATATCTACCAGACTTCATTCCACATCTTTTAAAGGTGTTACTGTTATAAAATCATCAAATTTAAAAAATCTTCTTTAAAGCTTTTACTATGTATTGTAAAAATTAATTGATATAGAATTAAACCAAAAAATATGCTATCTATAAACAAAAACGGATTTTAAAATTCCGTCAAGACAGCCGTCAAAATATGAAAAGTTGATTAATTAACCCTGGATACTGAAAACCTTTCACAACGGTTTATTGAAGGTCGATTCATTTGCCTGTTAACGCGGGTTCCGTCAAAATTGGGAACCAATTATACCCAAAAGTTATCACAGAAAGCTTTCACCCCTCATATCTCTTTTAGTCTATCGTTGTATAATATTTTGAAATTGATTTACAAAAATATGTTTTAATTTCGATGAAATTCTGGCTTTATGAAGAGTTGAATGGCTACAATGAAGTAAGAATATTTAAGGCATAAAAAACATATATTCAAATTTATGTGTGACATAAAGTATACTTAGTACAATTTCATATTTAACTAGATTCATATATTCACAAAGTTATGTACAAAAACTAATGAAAAAAATATATAAACAAAGACGCAAGCGCAACGCGTCCATGAGGCACAGAGTGCGTGCCAGCACCAACAGTCTCCTAAACGTAATTGCTTGTAAACAGGATTATCCCGTAATGCATTTTCTAAGTTAGTTGCATGTACTAACATAGTTTTTACGTATAATACTAATAACTCTTATGCCCTCGTCCTTTTTAAAGTCGGTTAAAAATTAATTGCCGGCCAAGATGAAAAAAATTAATAGCTGTCAATAGAAAATGTGCCCAGAACACTGTCAGTATTACTAGATAGAATGACAATGCTGATTTCTTGGCTGAAGGAAAAAAAGCTCCCAAGCCCAAAAGCTCTATGATCATTCGGACCCTATGGGCGTCATGTTATGTCAACCCTATAGGACTCAAACATATAATTATTTTATATAAGTTTGCTTTACCTACTTTAAATTGTAATTTTTAGTTAGTAAAAATAACATTATATAAACACCTAGAAAATTAGTCATCTACATGATTATATTATAGATATATTAACACTTCTATCCTCATAAGATTTGGTCATGAGAACAGTAATGTAGGTTTAATAAGTAATGTAGGTATGTTAATTTATTAAGTGCGGAAATGTAGGTTTCATTTTACATTTCAGTACTTAAAATTAATATAAAATTATCCAAAATTACTACTAAATAAAGCCCAAGGATTCTTCCTGACATCGACTTTCGGCGCCGGAGCATTATAGTATCCCTTGATCAAGTCTACCAAAGAGATTGGACATCTGAATCTATCACAAGAGTCCACGAGACGGCCTAGTCTATGCGCTGCGTCGTATATAGCATGCTCTAGAGGTTCGGTTGGAAGTACTTTTGTTTGTGGCATCCTGTAATCAAAAAACAATTTAATTTGTATGCGCATAAGGTGGGTACTTCCTGTTACTGTTGAGAAAAAAATCATCGTGAGGAAACCTACAGGTCTATTGCGTAATACGTGATGAATGGGATCGGTCGATATGTAGGTATATGAGTATTAATTTCGAGAGATTATCCATTTCATTTCATCAGATGATTCCTTAAACATATGAAGCAATGGATTTGGAATTCATTTCGTTTGTGAAAGGATATGCCATTTTCTGAGATACTAAATTAGGGTTTCTGACTTATGGTTGTGGGAATGTTCTAAAGAGGTAAAGCGGCCCCAGAAACCAAGTTTAACTAAAGGAATAAGGTGAGTTTTAAGTCAGTAAAAATTCGACACTCTCTTCTGCTCCATTCCGAACAATAAGATTCATAAAAAAATTCCGTGATGATTAACTTTAGTACATTCATTTTTTATACATAATTTTCGAAGTGCATGCTTTATTTAGGGAGTATCAGAAATACACAGTAAATGAGTCCTAACATGTGCAAAATAAAGTACTCTTTTTAAAAACGACTACAAAAAACAGCCGTATTGATCTAAATAAAGTATTTACCTTGAAGGTGGCATTTTTTATACTTAATTACTGATTGTAAAAACGTTTTTTTGATGCCAACGCCCTTAAATATTACCACAAACTTCTTAAAAATGTTTGGCCCAACAGTGTGACAATAACATCTATCATATGGGCTGGGCTAAGCGAAAAATCGCAATATACAAGCATAACTGTAAGATTAAGGTCCCAATTCTTCCCAAGTATAATGAACTAATTTTAGTGAAAAAGATTAACCGCAGACTCGTGAAAAAAAGTAACAAGCACATCATCATTAGCATAGCTTAGTTTTTCCCAACTATCTCGGTTTCTAGTCTAACCGAATGTACACAACCCAGTTGCTGGGTAACAAGATACTGCTTCATAGGACTGGTGTCAGAGGCTTCTGACTACTCGTAACGGCTGTCAAAAATGTACAAATGTCAACAAGGACCAACAACTTAACATGCTTTTCCAGGGCACGGAGTAATCTCGATAATGTTCAGATATGTAAAGAAAACAACTGTGAGAAGCTCAGGGAGCTGTCATCAATTTCAATAGACGACAGCGACATCTGAAGTTTGGTGGGTTAAAAAGATTTGGCAGCCATCTTGTATTGTTTGTCAACTTGTCAAACACATATCATTGTCGGCCATTGTCAACTCTGGCTTTACCGACGTTGATGCGCTTCCCGAAATTCCGAGTTTATCTCAGCTAATTCGGTTAAAATTGTTACTTGTTACTGTTATTTGTTTTGTTAATATAATTCTAAACTTCATACGTGTTTTTTTTTACCCGACTGCGGCGAAGCAAGGAGGAGGGATATGTTTTTACCGCGTATGTATGTATGTCCGTTCCTTTGTTCCCTCGTAACTAAAACCAGTGAAAGGATTTGGATAAGTAATAGGTCGTTAGATTTGTTTTGTTGGCGTGAGTGTCATAGGATAGATTAAAATAAAACTAAATCACCACAATGACAACCGGGCGCCATATAGTCAAAAATAATAATTCAAAAAAACAACAAACCATGTCAAATGGAGTATCATTAAACAGATCTTTAAAAATGATATTGAGGTTTCTTTTATCATTTTTTATTTTGAGCAATCGTTTAGGTAATATAACGTTTTAAAACGGAATTAAATACTAAAAACACGTCAATTATTTTTAATTAAAATTATATCATGATCAAATGGGTCCCGCCTGCTTGTCGCTTTTTAAAATAAAAATGTGCTTGTTTCTTCCATGTCAGTAGAGCAGTCGAGTTTTTTAGATTTTTAAATAAGTTTTTTTTATTTAGGTCAAACCCCCGAATGTGACCCTAATAATTTAATAAAATTTAAGAAAGATTCGGTAATATTATTATATTTATTAGTGCCTTAGCTCACCCCCAACTTCAAGGTGGCAGTACTTTCCATACATACAAATTTTACCACAGAGTTGTTACTTTTTCCCTCTATAGTTATTTTACTCTTTGGTCCGGGTTTTACGAACGTCGTACAGTTGTCTTCTTTAACAATGAGCTCCCTTATGCAAGGAAGAATATTGCTTTAGCATAGTAAGAACAAAAGAAAATTAAAGACTTACGAGAACAAAGTCCTAAACATCTCCTCAACAACATTCTCTCCGTGAGGTACAAGTCTCTGTGTGGTCTCGCAAAGAGTTTTCAGGATACATTCTCTGCCACTGTAGCCCATACTGAAAAATAATTATGTTTAATTATTATATAATTTGTTGTACATCTAGCTAATTAATATGGACACAAATAAACAAACTAATGTACATAGAATGGGCGGTCTTATCTCACAGGGCAATCTCTTACAGACAACCTTTGGATGGACAGAAATTAAAGGAGATTGATTTTGGGCTGTCAGTGTACTTATAAACATCATAAATAGTATTAATTAAACATAAATAATAATAAAATAAATAAATAATAATAAAATAAAAACCATAAATAATGACCGCAGAGAAGTATGGCAGAGAAAGGAGCTTCACGGACGCTATTACCGAGCCCTTCATGGGTCTGAAGTAGATTTATTAGCGTCCGTAGCCTGGCTACGTTTTGGTGACCTCTTCGGAGAAACCGAAGGTTTTGTCTGTGCGATTATGGACGAAGTTATGATGACGAATAACTATCGGAAATATATTGTGAAGGATGGTACGGTAGACATATGTCGGGTATGTCACAAACCGGGAGAATCCATTCGTCACATTATCTCCGGTTGTTCTCGTCTGGCTAATGGAGAATATTTGCATAGACACAACCCCGTAGCCAGGATTATTCACCAGCAACTTGCTCTTAAATACAATCTTGTGGAATCAGAAGTACCATACTATAGGTATGTGCCCGATCCAGTTCTCGAAAATGGCAATATTAGACTGAATCGGGATCGGTCTATCATCACTGACAGGAATTTTGCTGCCAATAAGCCTGACATAGTGGTGATGGACCGATTATAGCGTCGCACAATGATTGTTGATATAGCAGTCCCCCATGACGAGAACCTCGTGAAATCTGAGACAGATAAAAAAAATTAATGTCTTGACCTGGCACGCGAGGTTGTCAACATGTGGGATGTGGAGACAGCAATCATTGTACCGATAGTCGTCACAGCCAATGGTATAATAGCCAAGAGCCTCGACCAACATCTAAGGAGGCTGTCGTTGGGCAGCTGGATCAAGGCCTTGATCCAGAAAGCCACCGGTAGCTTAGACCCTGTTCCCGACACCGGTGGGCTAATATTTTTTATATTTTTAAATGTTTATATTTATTATTAATATTTAAAAATGTAATTAATATCATGGGCGAGTCCGACTCGCACTTGGCCAATTTTTTATTATTACTATTGCATGCTGCGTCATTAGACGACGATGAAATTATTGTTAAAACATCAAATCTCATATAAGTGAACTGTACAATGTTCTTTTTGAGAAATAAAGATTCTTTAAACCTATATGTATATAGATTCAATAAATGAAATAAATAATAATATAACAGGATGGTATATAAAATACATAAAACACCAAAAAACTAATACATATTAAATTCATAATAGAGAAAGGAGAGGAAAAAAGTTGTACGAGGTCTTTACCTCGTACAACTTTTTTGGTACAACAAAAAATGGTATAGGAGCATTCTCCTATACCATTTTTTTAGATATTCGTTAAGTTTACCTTAGTCACAGGTCGGTCAAAGTAAATATTATTGAAAGAAAATAAACCTTTATGAAAACTTGAACCATTTGGAAAGGTTGGGCACCTTTCAATGTAAATAATGAAAACTCCAACTACGCATTAGGAAAGTTACAAAAAAATTGTGAATCAAATCAAACTTTATAAGGCATTCTCAAACTTTATGTTCTTAGCTATTATCCGTGAATTTGGCCGCGTGGAAATTTCAAACTTTTCCCCAGATTTAAGGTAGCCTAGGTAGCGCTACTACCATAGTGCCAAACATGAACCGTTTAACCATTTTGACGTGTTTAAAAAACAACATCCACATAACTCAATACATCTTTTTTTTTTTCTGGGTGTTAAAATCTTTGAATGACTTCTTCCGCTCTGGGTCAAGCGGAAGGGTGTGTCAGACTTCTACTGACTAAAAAACCCACCCTGTTTCTTCGGCTGCTCTAAAGTTCCGGGGCCGCGGTATCTCGATAGAACTTTCCCGCAAACCCCGACAATATCCATACATCTAAGATTATGCTTTTACAATATTACTAACTGTTGACCGCTACTTCACTCGCGTGCACAATTGAGATCAATACTGCTTAGACATTCAAACCGCATAGATCCCATGTTGGAAAGTAAAACAAACTTTACAAAATTACAATAAACAAAGGGTTTTCAAAACGGTGATATTACAAACAAATCTTCAAACAAGAAATCGGTTTTGTATATTCGTAATTTGATTAACAGTGTAAGGTTGAATAAAAATACGTTTTTGTAAGATTATCGCTAAAAATACAGTTCCGATAACGGATATTCTTGTAGTAACACTATCCGTGAGTTTTTTTTTTTACGGAAATATCTCTTGGAAGGAAAAGAACTGTAGCAAATCTAGTATTACACAAACTCACTTGTCCAAAATAGTCTCCAACTTTCCATACAATTCACGCCTGTTGATCCGTTTCTGTAGATGCTGCTTATATTTCTTCTGGTGGTAGAAAAGCGCAGTCTCCGTGACGTTGGGCAATTCATAGGCTATTGCCCAGTTAAGACTGAAAGTAAATGTGCCCGGGCTTGATGAGGGAGCGGGCTGACCAATCACACCCACTGTCATGCAGCCGGCACACTGAAAAAGGCAAATGATATGTCTTAAATAATCGGCTTCCTCTGAATCGGTCACCCACGCGTTGGACAGACTAGATGAAGGGCTACTCTATGTACAGAAAAAGCCATAATTGTCAACCACGACCATTCTGCCATTAAAAAAAAAAACATGCCTGTGAATTATAATTTAATTTAATTTTAATTGATTTATTTATTTCAGGCTACCAATGGCCCATAGAAAACTATACATACATAATAAGTGACTATAAACTAATATGTATTTCATAATTACACAATAAAACTACTACTTACTATCTATACATCAATAAACTAATACATATAACACAAACACTGTTTCCAATCAATATTTCGTAAAGATTTGATTTGACACAAGGGAACAAAATAAACCTTTTTTTGTTGCTTGGAATTTTATGCCTGTTGTTTACTAATCTGAGGTCGTTGATTTCAAATCTACCCTCATTTTATTTTTAGCAGCTCTAGTTTTTGAGATACAGCTATCAGACATATTTTTGTAAGAGTCACATTTAAACTTCAAATCTACCGAGGTATTTTTAAAAAAAAGTTTTTTGTTTAACAATGTCCACGTCGAGAAATATCTGTAAAAACAATCCCAACTACTTTTGTAACATCTGTGGTGAATATACATTCAAAAATTGTAGACTAAGTGTGTCGGAGTTCATAAAACAGGTGTATTTTGATTACTATGGATTCCCTTTGGACACCCGTGATAAGTACTGGATCCCTCATATGGTATGTAAAACATGTGTGGAGTCTTTGAGATTATGGGCGAATAAGAAAAGATCCCATTGTAAGTATGAAACACCTATGATGTGGCGGGAACCTTCCAATCATCAAGATGATTGCTATTTTTGTGTGGTTGATATAAACGGGATTAATAAAAGAAACCGGTCGAAATGGTTTTACCCTAACTTGTCATCTGTAACTCGACCAGTCCTTTACTCCGTCAATGCGCCAGTACCCCAAACTTCTTCATCTACATAAAATGATCCCGATTTAGAAGAAAAAAGCTCTTCTTCAAGTGATGAAAGTGGGACAACTGATTTCAACCCAGATATTTCTTCTGAGCCCCAGCCCTTTAATCAGGAAGACCTCGGTGCATTAGTCAGAGACCTTGGTCTTTCTAAAAAAGCATCGGAGATTCTAGCTTCTCGATTAAAGCAAAGAAATCTTTTAACTCCAGAAACAAGAATTTCATACTATCGTAACCGAGAGACAGAATTGCTTTCATTCTTCCAGCAGCTTGATTGTAATATGAGCATCAAGGTACACTTCCTCCACAGCCATTTGGACCATTTCCCTGAAAATCTTGGTGATCTGAGTGAAGAACAAGGGGAACGGTTCCATCAAGACATTCGAACTATGGAGGAACGTTACCAGGGTCACTGGAATGCTCACATGATGGCAGACTTTTGCTGGAGCATTAAAAACAGCCCTCGTGAACCAAGTCAAGCAAGAAAATCTTATAAAAGAAAATTTTTTGATAAGTAGTGGTTGTTTTTCTAATGATTTTCTTAATAAAAAGTAGATTTTTCTTAAAAACGCGTTTTAATTATATCTCAAAAACTAAAGCTGATACAAATAATCTGACTTCAGATCTGAAATCACCACCCCGAGAAAGTATAATATTAGTCATAATATTTCATGCAACAAAAATGCTGTTCCCTTGTGTAATGATAACGATGCGCGATGCTACAGCGACTGTATCATAATTATTTTTATTCAAACGTTAGAGCTTGGCTGTTCAGCTCTCAGACGGTGCGCTCGATGGTGACTGGCGTACCTTTCGTTGAGAATACTACCTTACATGGGGCACATTAGCACACCATTTACCCGACAAGTGTATGGCCGCTGGTGGTCTGGCATTCAGCTCGTCTCTGTCTTCCAAATCCACTGGTCTTAGCCAAAGACTTGCGATTCAGAGACTTGCAGATTAATGAGACGCCTCAGTGCGGGTTAGTGGATGTGGCATGTTTTCGGATTTTAAGTCCTATTTTTTCCCTGGGTGGCAAAATCGTCTTATGACTTCTCCCGCTCTGGATTAAGAGGAAGGGAGTGTCAGACTTCTACTGACTAAAAACCCACCCTGTTCCTTCAGCCGCCTTACGATCCAGGCCGCGGTATCTCGTTAGAACATTGCAGGGCTTAGTCCTTACCGGACGGTGAGCTATCTCAATCCTAGAATATTCTCTCACACGTTTCCACACATTGTTCCCCTTCACCGTTTTGTGAGTGGTAGTGATGGTGAAAATAACACAAGGTAAGTCTCGTAAATCGTGCCTGTCACCAATGGACTACTACTGCTCTTGTTATGCTGATCTTACTTTAAAAACTTTGAATTTTATTAGGTTTTCCTGGAATGTATGTATATATGTATGGAGCTATAGGATGCATTTAAAGAAATAGGTACCGCTTAGTAGTTTCGGAGATAATGGTTAATTCTCGTCTGTTTTCTTAATAGAAAATAATTTATTTCAAAATTGTGGAAATATTATATGCCCAACTGTTAGTATAGATAGCATAATCCTTTAGGCACTGTATGAAAACTTTTTAATTTTGCGTATTCGGGGGATAAATTAGCAAATTAAGAGAGCGACCCACATTCGAGATTTTGATATTTAAGTCACGGGATGTCTCTAAAGTTTTAACCGAAACGGCCTAGTAGATAGGGAGAATTTAACCTGGCACAAACGGATAATCTGATATTTTAAAAGGCTTATATAATATCTAGGCCAATTTTGATAGATCACGTAAATTAAACACACACAAGTGATTCTATAAGTTATATTTTTTTGCATACGAACAAAGCCAAAACAGACACAAATTACTTACTGAAAAACTTGATCCTTCCGGAAAGGCAACGTATCTTTTCCTTCTTGATAAAATCTTTGAATGAGAAACATCACTTGTATCAGTCAACGCACCAAACTGTATACAACTTAAAAATATAACGACAAATAATTTAATTCTTAAATACATCACACAAATTAAACAAATTACTAAAAATTCAAATAGAAATAGATGCGAGCGATCAAAAATAAAAGAAAGATATTTTTGTAAAAAATTGAGTTCAAATCAGTCTATTACTTTAGAGACGAAACAATGAAATGAAGTTCAATTACGTCTAACGGGAAACAACATTGTTCAAATTTTATAACTGTATCGTTCAAATATGACGCTAAAAGACACCGATCCATATGTCATAGGAAAGTGCCTTTATTTCACAAATTAGTATCAATAAAAATGTTCTCATTGTTTCTCGAGAACGCGATAAATGCATGCTTTTTTATAATTTCACTACGAGATACTACTCAATTCGGCCAAAATAGGCATGACCGAAAATAAAAAGAGACATTTTAGAGCTTACATTATACCATAGTCGTTTGACAATCAATTGTTAACTGCCTCCATTTTTTTACATTTAAAAATGTTTTTTTTTTTTTTGTTTAAGTAGGTTAAATTTTTCTTTAAACAGATATCGTATATCATAACAAGTTGTCACCTTTTTCTGTAAGCCTATTGCAATATCAAGAGCAGTTCAGCCATGGATAACTAAAAAAAATTTTTAGCAAAAAATGGAACCGACTTCCATATCAAAACACTACAAAGGCAAAAATAACTTTAATTTCGTAAGGCGGTGTCAAAAACGAAAATATATACAAAACTAAAGACACCGCCTTCCGAAATTAAAGTTATTTTTGCCTTTGTAGTGTTTTGATATGGAAGTCGGTTCCATTTTTTGCAAAAAATTTTTTTTTCACGCTTTTTAGTGGGTCGGTTTGTAATTTATCTAGTTACAAAAGCCATAATGTCGACAACTTATCACCTTTTACAAAATTTTGCTTTTCCCGATGCATAGCCGTTAATTTTTGAGGAGTACTCCTGGTACTTGACCATCAGCTCTACATCACCATATGTATTGTGACGAGCATAAAGTGTTTAACATCCGTACTCAAGTAATCGAATCGCAATCCACGAAATACTTATTATTGAGGAGTTTCAGTAGCCATCTGTGGTCTTCATCATCAATTCCACTTCCCCAAATGGTACTTTTCGGAAGCAACTGCTCAAGGTACTATAAGAAATACCCAAAACGCTATAGGTGTGCCTATAATATTTGAAGAGTTCCCTCGATTTCTCCAAGATTCCATCATCAGATCCTGATTTCGTAACAATGGGACCAACTAGAAACTATACCCATTCGAACGCAAAAAAAAAATTTTGAAATCGGTCCAGCCGTCTCTGAGTTACGAGGTAACATACATAAAAAATAAAAAAAATAAAAAAAAAAAAAGTTCAAGACGAATTGTAAACCTCCTTTTTTTTGAAGTCGGTTAAAAAGGCTCACAGACCAAATGTATCAACCGAAACTATATGTAAGTAGAAGCTTAGAAACGATCTCTTTTTTTATTCGTGATGAAACCACTCTTGACCTCAACTGCGCCTGATGGTAAGCGATAGTTGAGGTCTACGATGGAACGAGCGAGCCCAGAAGATGCCTATTCACTCTTGCTTTAAAGGCTGAAAGGTCATAAGTGGCAAGGCAAACAGAAGCCGGCACAAAGTTCCACAGCTTGGCTGTACGTACAATAAATGTCGAAGAAAAACGCTTGGTGCGGAAGACGGTATATCAACCAAGTGTGGATGGTACCCAGCAGTGCATCTGGTAGTCCGGTGGTCAAAGGGAGATGAAGGGATCAGGTCATGGAGCTCCTGCGCACACTCCCCGTAGTACAATCTGTAGAGCTTGCTCACTTATTTTTTTTTTTTATTGGAACATGTTACATTAACATCTTAAAAATAAGCCAATGCCCCACAAAACCGTTTACACAGTCTGTCTGTGAGTACGGACATTTAAAGTAATAAATATAAATTTCTTATGACATACATCAGCATTACAGAAACATACATAGGTCTACGATGGAACAAGCGAGCCCAGAAGATGCCTATTCACTCTTGCTTTAAAGGCTGAAAGGTCATAAGTGGCAAGGCAAACAGAAGCCGGCACAAAGTTCCACAGCTTGGCTGTACGTACAATAAATGTCGAAGAAAAGCGCTCGGTGCGACAAGACGGTATATCAACCAAGTGTGGATGGTACCCAGCAGTGCGTCTGGTAGTCCGGTAGCCAAAGGGAGATGAAGGGATCAGGTCATGGAGCTCCTGCGCACACTTCCCGTAGTACAATCTGTAGAGCTTGCTCACTTATTTTTTTTTTTTTATTGAAACATGTTACATTAACATCTTAAAAATGAGCCAATGCCCCACAAAACCGTTTACACGGTTTGTCTGTGAGTACAGATATTTAAAGAAATAGATATAAATTTCTTATGACATACATCAGCACACTCCTCTCTTTTACTTCCATGTTATGTAACGAGCTTGGTGAGTATAAGTATCATCGTCATGTGTTTAGCCTTTTCTCATCCATTTTGGGGTCGGCTTCCAGTCTAACCAAAATGCAGCTGAGTCCTGGAATGACTACCTATCTGATCTCTTTAACCCAGTAGCTTGGTACCTAACACAATACCCCTTCGTAAGATCAACGTCGGAATTTCTGGCTTCTGACTAACCGTAACGTCTGCGAACGATGTACAAATGAAACTTGTGACCAATGGCTTACTGTGCTTACTAAGGAGCGGAGGAATCTCTTTATATTAAGATGATCTCCCATCCATTTACTGACCTTGGCAAGTGGAGTGTACTACGCCAGCTCGACAAATGGATGTGCGCTTAACGCTTATGCGACAAAACTGTACTGCGACTAAAGATGGGCGTTTAAACGAAAAGCATATAATATAACATGTTATTTAAAATAAGCGAATAAGCAGATTCGTTTATATAAGCATTTAACGTTATCCGCTTATTCTGCTTTTTATTAAAATTAAAACGTAACCGAAAATATTGCATTCCCGTTGTTCACTTTTAAAAACGACCATTTAATTAAAACGGGTTTCCGTTAACTGCTTAAATTACTTATTTTGCTTTTTACGTTTAGTAGCGTTTTCTCCGCCCGGTTAAAAGCGTCATGTTTTGTGTATTTCCGAAACAATTTCTTTTAGAAGTTGTGACTTGGACTTGTTGACATAGTGTAAAACATTTTTTCATGTGGTGAATTGTTTCGTACCAAGGAAATAATTCTGAGACTTTTGGACTTGTATATAATACAGTTTTTAGGTATAGTTAATTGTGTTAATAATAGTGTAAATAGTTTATAGTGTAAGTAATTGTGTTAATTCTGGAGTCTTTTTTCTATAAAAACAAACTGGTGAGCTAATAAAACTGATCTGCAAAGTACGAAGGAAAGTTTCTTTGATGTCGTTTAAAAACCAATAGGTACTTAAACTTAACCAACTAAAAAAGCAAACAACATAATTTCGTTGTTTTTAATGTAAGCAAGTAAATAAGCAGATAAGCAATTAAGCAGTTAACGTAAGTGACTTTTGATAAAAAATAATAATAAGTTCGTTAAAAGTTTTAAGTCGTTTGTCACATCTCTGACTGCGACTCACCATAGTTCGAATGCACGCTTGTGCGACACACTGAAGATCGACATCACGCTAGTACGATGTCGTACTAGCATGATGTCGATCTTCAGTGTGTCGCACAAGCTGCAACACACATTTTGAAATAACATGACAGAATGCCTGCTGCAAATATCGTCAAAGAAGATTTAAAACACATGCTTCGGTCGGAGTTACTATATTGATATAAAATAATTAATTGATTATTTCTTACAAAGATGATGTAATAAAACTGAATAGCTTAGTGCACATCACAGTTAGTTCAGAGCTATCACGCCTACAATTAAAAGTTCAATTTAATATAATCTTGAAGGTCGACCCACGTGGCTGTTTTTATATTTTATCCACATTCCTATATTATATTTATTTAAACTTTATGTACAGACGCCAGCACATGAAGCTACCCGAAACTGTCAAATTTTCCCAATCAACCTTGAACCTAATTTCTCTAATAATAAAGTTGAAAATCTATTAAAGAAATTTGACAGATTGTTGTAGCTTGATGTGCATTGTCTGTCTGTACAATGGTGTTACACGGGCGGACTTAATGCAGCAAGACATTCTCTACCAGTCAACCTTTGGGTTAAAAAAAGCACATTGTGGTAGGTGCACGAGAAAATAGAATGAAATTACATATTTAATACTAATAAATATATAATACTCATAAAATACATATACAAATATTTACGCTAAAATAATAAACTAATAAATACGGTGCATTATAATAATCTTTCTGAATAAGAGAGCTCATAATAATTATGACGAAGACCAAACTAAGATTAACAGCCCCTTAAGTAGTGGTTTTTAATTATATCCATGTATATCCATTAAAATATCCTATCAAAAAAAAAATGGCAAAATGACCATTGATGACTTATGTCACACCTATCAAAAACATGAAGTAATTCTTAAAGCATAATTTAACGTTAAAACACCTAGCATTACTTCTCCAAAAATAATCACATGCATACTTAGCCGACCATAAAAGTAAGCTTAGGATAAAAAAGCCTCAGTTTGCATATTGTTGGGGTAAAACCTGTACATGATGACGGATAGCAGGCATTCCATTAGGCGCGTAACGCGTCGGAGGCCGGAATATAGTAGCGCCATTACTCCAAATCCGTTGGTAAACAAATCATGTCTCTATTGCGTTTAAGGACCAAATCGATAAAATAAAGTGTGGGTTATGGAGATTTCTATGGAAAACTACATAAGATTTTTTATATACAACTACTGCAGAATCATGGCCATTGGGAGGAATAGAAGAGGCTTTTCACCAGCGGTGGAATAGTACAGTTTGCTTCCAAAATTACTAGGTATCTTCCGATACTTATATTTTCAAAGGTGGGAAGATAAAATTTGTCGTGCTACACAGTAACTGGGTTGTAAAAGTGAGATAGGCTGTCCTTTATGTACCCTCTGGGATTGTGGAAATAACCTACTATGATTTCAGGAAGGTCCCGCCGGGGTTGCGGTAATGTTCTTACGAGATACTGTGACCCTGGCAGGCAAGGTCAACTGAAGGAACAGGATGAATTTTTAGTCAGTTAAGTTATCTGTTATTAATTTACACTTGTAACTTTCAGTCAGATTTCAGGCCTATCCAACTTAGCAAAGCTAGACTGATTTATTTTCATTCACGTTCCAAGTGGCTTTTCTAGAGACTTCTACGGTCGTCTTGATTTTAACGATGTGAGACATTATAATCTTCACAAGCTTTGTAACCCATATAATCCCTTTTCTCGCTCTTACGCCACTTGAAATTCAAGTCAAGATTGAAAGCAATAAAGTTTAACGATTTTATTCCCCGTGCAGAGAAGGTTGATTACTACTGTGCTCTGAATGTCAGCTGAGTCGGTAGAACTTACTAAGAATTGTTATGTCACATGCCGTAGGATTCACTGAGGATATTACAGGAATTATCACTTAAAAACACGTCACCAATTTGCAGTTGAAGGAAGTGTCCTTCAACTGCAAATTGGTGATGTGCAACCTTGCAGCAGCAGCCTGTCAGCAGTGGCTGAACCGAGGTTACGAGAATGTTCTAACAAGATACCGCGCCCTTGAAATGCAAAGGCAACTGAAGGCACAGGGTGGGTTTTTAGTCAGTAGAAGTCTGACACTCTCTTCCGCTCCACCGGGAGTGGGTGAGTGAGAGAAGAGTCATTATTTTGATGATTTTGCCCACGAAAGATAAAATCAAGGACACTGCAAATTATTTATATTCTCGTTGTTTCTTGCTTTTCTTTGGCATTTTCTTGTTTTTTAAGCGTGATAATGGAAATGTTATTGAGATTATTCATGTCAGATTATTCTACTATGACTATGAAAACTGACTGAATATTAGCCTATGGTAATTTCTATGTCAGTTTTTAAGATAGCATAATAGATTTATATTAAAACAAAGCACGATATCCCACTTGTACTGTAATACACGTTAGATATTGTACGATATATCAATGGACGTATCGTTATCTGCCAAGTACTTTTCTTACTATCAGTATTTCACATAGAGCTCTGCAGCTTTTATTTAAGGATGTGAAATCTTCCCTCTTTTTTGTATTATTTAAATTTACCTCCTCTCAGTACTTGGAACTCTTATGTTGGTATTAGCATTGAAATGAAATATTTATTTTGTAAATTGGTTATGAATAACACTTTTACACGTCATGTTTTTTGCGTGTTAAGTTTGCATCTCTAGTGTAATCATTATCTGATTACTCTCTGTCATACAGGTCCCTAGCCCAGCACAGACTCCAGCTCTCACTTAGGTCTATATCTTACTGTGACTTATATTCTGTGACCAATATTGTGCCCTTTTTTAAGAGAAATGTAAAGATTATGTTATATACATTATTATGTATTTATGTAATGGCTACTTACCTCTTTTAGTCACTACTACTTAATACTTTACCTACAACAGAAACAACTTTCACAGTACCTTATAAGTACTATCCAAAACCCTGTATTTAGCAAGATCCCCGAAACTAAGGTCTTTACCCCCCTTATCCGTACAGTCTCAGCGTTCAAAAGATTTATGAAAACATACATCACTAAGGCGACTTGACCGCCCCTACTAATGGCTGACAAACGATACTTATGGACATCGTTATTATTTGAGGACAAAGGCCCGATAGCATCGACAAAAACTTGACAAATTCTATGTATGTAGGGTAAATGAGGTCATCGGAGTTTTTTCGAAGCGAAGGGAGACTACAAGTAAGTAACAGAATCGTTACTTGTTTGGGATTTGGACGGATCGAGCTATTCCTTGTTAGTCCAGAAACAAGTAAAATCTCTATATCAGCTCTCGCATATAAAAATAGGCTTCAACGTTCGTGGGAATGTTATAGATTGGTTTTTATATGCGAGAGACCTGTAAGTAATTATGTTATTACTTACTTGTCCCTTTACTTCTGACGACTTTTGCACAATTCTCACACATATCTCGTTCTGTTAATGTCACATCTCTTCGGCGTTTAAAGCCTAGGATATGGCAGTTTTTCACGATATTTTCCTTCACTTTTAAGACAGCTGTGGTGATAGAATTATAAATAGCTTAAAGTAACGCACCTGAACGGGCTTGAACCCATGAATTACAGCTAGTAAATTGGACCCGTAACCACGGAGCCACTGCAGCGTAAAGATTATATATGTCTCACTACTTAAAGGCAATAAGGATTTGTGCGATATATGGCGTGCACATTAAATATATACCAATTCGGCTAACCAAGAAAATTTCATGACAATATATCACAAAATATATCTGATTTTTATATTTTAAATTATTTTTGCAAATTATTATTATGGTACGGAAACCCATAAGGTAACGCCTGATTCCATTTTATAATTCTTTTTTTTTTAAAGTGGAATGTAACAAATGTATGAAACTTCCAACAATGTTTGCACAATTTTCCACAAAATAAACCCCAAAAATTGGATTAAAAACAATCTCTTTACAACGTCATTCTATCCGACAATGTTAACACCACACCATGACATAAAGTTTAAACACAAATGGTAGGGCACATAAAAGCCACCGGTGTGTAAGGCGATAACCGTTTTCGAGATCCAACACTAAAAAGCATTTGCCAATCGGTAAGAACGTGTTTTGAGCTAAACTTAAGCTGAGCTTATGTTCCGCTGGCTTTTCCAGCAGGTTTTTTGTGTTGGATGGTGTATTTCTAATCTTAGATGTATATGGATATAGTTCTTTGTGATCTGCTTATAGAAAGAACATAAATATGATATTATTAATTCGAATTCCTCTCATATTTTGGTTAGGATTAGTAGCATGGGTCGATTTACAAAACACATTGGTATACTGTGTGGTATTTTTTTAATTGATAATTGGTTCGCGTTTGACCACCATCTCATCTGATGGTAAGTGATGATGTGGTCGAAGATGGAGCACGCTTACCTAAAAGTAACGTATTCACTCTTGACTTAAAGACCCCTAGGTTATAGCTATCGGGAAACACAGACTTGGGCAGGGAATTCCACTCCTTAGCCATACGCACAACGAAAGTATTTCCAAAACGTTTTGTGCGTATGGGTGGGATGTCCGCCATGTAACGAAGGGTGGTATTTAAGGATAGGGGAAGAGACATCGTTACTCAGTTAATAAGTTGTGGAGATCTGATAGGCGACCACTTTGTTTAAAAATAGTAGGTATATCCTTTATTTCAGACAACCATATCAATACAAAAACAATAAATAAAATAAAACAACTTGCAAATAAACTAACACATTAAAAATGGTGAAAACTACTCCACACGAAGAGACGGCATCATGTTGCGCTGCGTTGCACCGCATAACCTTCCTCGAAATCGTCGATGGACGAAACTGTTCAGCCAAAATTCCTGCTTGAGAAATGTCTCCAAATGTCTCCACCGTGAACGATTGAAATCTTTTTTCTGGTGCATCTAATTACATTGGAAAGTCAACCCAAAATAATTGAGGAACGGATTGTATTGAAAAAAGAATCTTTATATTCATTTGTTTCTTCATTACGTTCTATATCTTTGCATTTCAGCGCGTAGTCGTAAAACATGTTTAAAAAAAAGCATAGCGATCTTTTATGCTCTCAATATAATCAAATAGCAATTTTCGGTGAATAATAAAGAGCTAATTTTAATATAGAACGAGCCAGTGATCGATATTCGATGCAAATGCGTAATGCGTGTTATGGAATATGATCGATTCTAATGGGTGGCTCGATCCGAAGGGCTGCAACCCTTTGCTGTGTGGTCCAAGTTCAAGTGCATGATTTTAATGTATCGAGTGTATCTTTGAAGAACAGAATAAGTACAAAAATTAATAAAGAGTTAGGTATTCATACTTAGTATTTTTATTTTATTTACTTTTTATTAACCGACTTCAAAAAAAGGTGGAGGTACTCACTGTACTCAGTTCGTCGGAATCTTTTTAGGGTTCCGTAGCCGAATGGCAAAAAATGGAACCCTTATAGTTTCGACATGTCTGTTCGTCTGTCTGTCTGTCCGTCCGTCCGTATGTCACAGCCATTTTATTCCGAAACTATTAGGACTATAAATGTAAAACTTGGTAGGTAGATGTATTCTGTGAACCGCTTTCTGATTTTAAGAGAAAATTTGAAAAAATATTTAAAATAAAGGGGGCTCCCCATACATGGAACTGAAACTGAAAATATTTCCTTCATGAAACCTATACGTGTGTGGTATCTATAGACAGGTCTTTAAAAATTACATTAAGGTTTTTAAAATGACTTTTTCATAAAGTTAATCGTTTAAAAGATATACGCTTCCAAAGTGGTAAAATGTGTGTCCCCCCCTAACTTCTATAATAATGAAGTGAAAAATCTAAAAAAACCATATGTTGTAGATCTTAATGTAAACTTTCAACCAAAATTGGTTTGAACAAGATCGAGTCAGCAGTTTTTGAGATGCAGTATATTTTCTAAAACCGCAAATATCACTTTGTAATTTATACTATGAAAAACAAAGTTATTTGGCGTAGTTGTAAAAATTGTAAATAAGCTAGTTTTAAGAAATTTGTAAGGTTTTTTGTTTTTTTTTTCAAATAAATATAATTATTAAGTATATTATATTTATTATAGTTACTACGGAACCCTTCATGGGCGAGTCCGACTCGCACTTGGCCAATTTTTTATTTTGTTACTTAGTCTTTTCCTAACTATGCTGATTACCGATTAAATGTAGCGACTGCCTGTCTAACCTCCACAACCCAGTAACTGGGTAACACGATATCCCTTGGCGAACTAGCCAGATTTTCTGGAAAATGACAGCTGGGACCAATGAATAACGTACTTTCCGAACCACGCGGTCATCATACCGCCAACTTCCAAACTCTGGGTTATTACACTCTTGCGAGGAGTTAGTGATGCGGCCGCTGGGCCGTACTACGCGGTGAATCCGCATAATATAATATCGTTTTGTTATTTTTACATTGCTTGTCCACTCACTTAGTGTGGAACTTATGTAGTGGTTAAGGAGCAATGTATTTATTGCAAAAATAGTACAGTCGCTGTGATATTTGAAAACAAAAATAACATGGTAAAAGTAAGAAATATTTTACGATTTCTTGTTTTGCTATTACAGGGAATTTTGCTAATAGAAAAACCCAATAACATTTTTTGCATGATCCGGGAATCGAACCTGAACCCTGTTGCTAAGCAGTTGCACTTGCGACCAGTAGACGTGTGGTACTAGTGTGCTGTATATATATGAATAGTAAAATACAGTAATTACAAAATAGAAGCATTCTCTATTTACTCATCAAAACTACTAAATCATTTCATTTTTCATTGAACTATGATGACTCCAACTGTTCTAATTATGCTTTTGGCACACATATCTGCCAGTATACCCTCGATATGAGGTTTATAAAATTCATCTTTAATAAATAGTGAATAACTGGTAAACATGTAATCCATAAGAAAAGACTACAAAGAAAAAAGAAAACAATTTAGAATATAGTAGTCAAGATTAATTGTCTTCCACCACTAGTGTTGTTATATTTCGTATTATCTATGTGAGGTGGTTCCATGTAGACATGTAAATAGTAAAATAAACAATCGTAGTTGTCAACGAAGTTTTCCTCCCTCTATCAGCTTGCAATTTACACCAAACACACGTAACTGACTTTATTTCCTATCTAATGGAATAACGACATTATAATAAGTTGATATAATCGTTCATATTCGCACTGCGGAAAAGCGATTTATATTTCAATGATATATTAGATGATAGTTTTGTTTATGGAAGCTTGCCACGTAATTATTTAGGCAGTTGGATTCTTCCAACCACATAATAACATGACGAACTTCTTGCTTCAACATTCGACTTCGACATTCTTTTTGCCAAATCAATTTTTCTCCTTGAGTTAGTTACACATTTTTTTTATACAGAGTTGATTCGACCGAGGGGCTTTCCTTTAAACTGCGTATACTAGGTGCCATTTTCAAGCTTTGTACCAAAAATCAATTAAATAGGAGAAGTAGTTTAGTCGCAAATAATTTTGATGAGATGCACCTGAAAGCGATAAATCTGACCAAGACAAGAGATAACACACGCTGCGCTACGATGCCACTTTGTTACGTCAGTCACATTTATTTACAAAGGGTGGTTGCGTTTTACTCTGATTTGGAAGCTATTTAGTTTGTTTGAAAAAAAAAAATTTATTTTGGATGTTTTTATTTTTTAACTGTATCAAATTAACACTAAACACGTATAGTATACGTAGTGTAATTTAATGCCCCTCTGTCGTATCAACTCTGTATAATTATTTCAATAGTCTATATAGCCTTATTGGCCATAAACAAAATCAAATCTACTTTATGCATTGTATGAAAAACATGTTAGTACGTAGGTATATTGAATATCTGTAAGTTATTAATATTATAAAGCGGATAAGTTTGTTTGTTTGTTTGCTTGAACGCGCTAATCTTCGAAAGTACTGGGTGGATTTGGATGCAATTTGGTATGGAAGTAGCTTTAAGCTTGAGGAAGGTTATAGGCTACTTTTTACGCGACTGCAAAAAAGGAGAGTTATGTTTTTACCGTGATAGAATCCACGGGAGCGAAGCCCCGCGTGAGTACTAGTACACAATAAAGAGAAAATGACTTACATGCAAGTAATTTTTTGTGAGGAGAAATTAAGTTATTTATTATACAAAAAAGTCAAATTAAAGCAACATTTTACCGTCAAAATATTGTGGGGAGCTGGTATCTGTTATAGGTGTAAGCCCGTAGTACATATCATCAGGTCCTTACCCCACAGAAACAGATATAAATAATGCTTACGACATAACGGTCTACACCGTACATCGAATATTACTAACGATCTTTGATTTCTTTATGCGATAGGAGCAACACTACTGAAATCACGGCATCGGCTACATCAACATATCAGCGAAATTGAAGCGAATTTATAGAAAATTTCTCACTTGCACGACTATTTCAAAAGTGCTACTAAATATGCGTGTGGCTACATTATGCGTATAGTAAACCGCAATGGATGATGTGATCGCATTCTAAGAAAACGTCCGATTCAAGTAGCATATGTACTGTGGCCACGTCATCGCCGAATATACGATATGATTTTCCTTATAATACATAGATAGATAGATGAAACATTTATTTGGTACAACAACAGGAGACACAAAATACAATTTACATAAAACACGTAAAAAACAAAAAATAAAACGTACAGTTAGTAGGAACAAACAATGACCTAAAGTGAAATTTCATACATTAAACAAAAAAAAACATTTATGCGAGACGAGTACGCTGTGTGTCTCGAGTTTGCACCAAATGGGTGCCCAGCTCAGCATGTGCCAGGTAGAAAATACCTAGCGCTGATATTCTTCTGGGTCCCTGCAGTAACATACGGATGCCGAGTAGCGATGAGGCGAATATTTAGGATGTGTAATTGTATAGTGTTCTGTGTGTTTAATTATTAATAGGTATGAGTGGAATACAAAATAACTGTAAACAAAATACAAGTAAAAAATTTACATAATGGGGTGTGTGTTTGTGTTACATAGCATTCAATATTATACTTAATGTAATAAATAAAACAAGTATTTATGTTATGTTATGTTTATGTTATAACTAAGGAAATATATTGTACTACTAGCTTTTGCCCGCGACTTCGTTCGCGTGGAATAGTGACTTCCGGCCAATTTTTGGTTTTACCCACATAGTTCCCGATCTCGCGGGATCTCTTTAAAAATGAAATGTGGAAGATATTCTAGGGAACTCTACGAAAATCAACATAATGAGCTCTGCGTTTGAATTGAAGATATGTATACTCACTTAGGGCATTAAAGCCGTTATTGCCGATCGAAAAAGGCGAAAATGTTATTTTTCCCTTATTTTCAAAATATTATTTTGATTTGCGATTTCAGAAAAAAATACTGTTTCTCCCTTGACAAATTTTCTATTATTTTAGGCTTTAAAGATTATTAAAGTTTCTTACACCAAGACATTTCTGTATACCACGTTTTTAGTTTTGCCATCCTTTGAAAATCCAAAAATAAATAGGTCTTGTGGTTTTGACACTCTTGAGCACGCAACGTAGAGTTGTCCATGGGAGAAACAGTCTTTTTCAAGATGTACCGCCGCAACTTTAAGCGTTTGCCCTTGGGCTTTATTTATGGTCATTGCAAACGCAGTTTTCAGCGGAAACTGAACTCTTTTGAATTGGAATGGCAAATCAGTTGGAATGATGGGAATGCGGGGAATAATTACAGTTTCGCCTTTTGCCATTCCAGTCATAATAACGGCTTTAATGACATTCCGTCCTAAATAGGTTACTTGTAACCGTGTGCCATTACATAGCCTTGGTGGATCTAGGTTTCTCATAAGCATCACAGGAACTCCAACTTTCAGCCTCAACTTGTGAGAAGGCACTCCTGATAACTCTAAGGAGTTGAGAAACTCTGTTGGGTAAGATGTCACTTGCTCGGTATCCACGACGTTATCTACTGATAGATACTCGATGACATCTCCCTCTACGTCAGACATAATTTGGTCATTTATCCGGCCTACTATTTCATTTGTTGGCGCCAATATCGCACTTTCGCATAACCATTCCCGATTTTCGATATTAGTGCGTAAACCCGGATAGACACTATTTTTTAAATTGTATGTGCTATCCACAATTCTCTTAATAACCAAGCTTAAAACTTAATAATTTAAAAGGAACAATATAATTAATTTAAAAATTAGAACGAATTTTGACATACAATTTTAGTATCTACTAATATATCTAGTATCTACTATTAATCGAGATCAAACTAAACTTACATTATACAACAACCAGACAACCCAACAAATAAACCTTTTAATCGACAAATACAACGGAACCAATTTTGAAAACAACCTCCAGACAACCCAACAAATAAAACTTTTAATCTACTAATACTACCGAGCCAATTTTAAATTTACGAAACGATCAATCCACAATTCCACGACAGTACCGAAGCGCTCGGCCGATACCCAACCAAATGCGTGTAACGAAACCATAGCGCGATCTATTTCGATCCCAACGCCATCTATCGAGCATAGTGACAACTCGGATTATTTATCTATACTCCGTTCGGGCATTTTCTTTGTACTAAAAGTTTTATTATATTGATATTATTTTTTTCATACCTTTTTACTATTTATTTACTTTTTTCCGATGAATTAAAACAATAACATGAACCGAACTCGTGTAACGATCGACACCATTGCGCGATCACCAACTCGACATATAGTACTAATAGAATTATCTATACTCCGTTAGAGCATTTTCTTTGTACTAAAAGTTGTATTATATTATATTTTCATACCTTTTTACTATTTATTTACATTTTTCCGATGAATTTTCAGTACTGAATTGATGCCGACTCTTGACTAATAGATGGCGCTGTATGTCCGGAATAAATTTTATTTTTTATTTTAGTTTTTGTAATAAAAACTATCCTGTGTCCTTTCTCAAGTTCCAAACTATGTCTGTACCAAATTTCACACAAATCGGTTCAGTAGTTTAGGCGTGAAGCAAAGACAGACAGACAGACAGACAGAAAGACAGACAGACAGACAGAGTTACTTTCGCATTTATAATATTAGTTTGGATATAATGGACGTGTTAGAAATAGTCTCGTTTCGCTCTTCGAGTCGAATCGCAAATCGCTACCTACTATAGCCTCAGCCTAAAATGCAGTTCAGATCGTGTTTTCTGTGTGTACCGGAAAGCGCTCTCTGTGGACGCGTCGGTGCAATAGTGGGTAACCATACAAATGAACTTGATCATTTAATATCTGCTACGACTCCATAGGGGGTCACAGCGAGCGGTCTCGGGGTTTTCACCCCTTGCTCGCACGAGCCTTACCTTGGCCTATAAAATCGGACCCGTCATCTTGTTGTCAGGACGAGACGTTGACCTCAGAGTCAGCTAGAAAATACCGGCCCCATGTTGTTTAAATTTAAGAAAAAAAAATTTAAGTTGTGAAGCGAGGGTATAGAATAAAGAACACACTTTAATGACACTTATTTATTGTAGGTATTTCAATATAAAATATGCTTAACAAATTAGGAAGAGTTTAGTCTTAGCTCAGGTGTAGTAACTGAGAGTGAGTCGAGTCATTTTTTTATTTAGGTAGGGCCACTCGTAGTTTAGCTCTATACGGCTAATGTACTACTTAACCGGTCTGTAACTGAGTCGAGTCTTTTTTTTTTTTTTTTTGTGTGTGGCATCTCGCAGGTCAACCTCTGAGGTTGTCGGCTGCTTAACCGGGCTTGTCTGTGGTTGCCTTAATTAATAAATTAATTAAAGCCTCCAGCCAGGGCTTATTAAAAAAACTTACAAACTAGGCGACTACACGCTAAGGGCACCCCCTGTGGGGTACGGACCTCGGCTTAGGGCGTCGCAGGGGAGGGCAGCTAGGGACAGGCTGGATCATATCATTATTATTATTAATAAGGAAATTTAAAGCTACTGGCTCAGCGTCGCGGGCTGGCTCTGGAAAGGGTCGGGGTGGACTATTACGGGGACGTCGCGGCGGGCCTCGGCGGCGAGGACGGAAGGACGGTCGGTTTTTGTGTTTGTGTGCCACTGTACTTGTTTCCCTACGGCTCTCTTGGAGCAGGGTGATTGCGTCATCGGGAGTGACTAGGGTATGCCTTGGTCGGCGAATCTTAGAGATACGCGAGGGTTCGTATTGGGCGGCCGATACGATAAGGGGATTCCTATGTTGGATTGCAGTATCAAAGAAACGCTTGGAGACACGTTTCATGAACTGCTGGATAGTGGGCATCTTGAGGTCTACGTGAAGAAGCTCATTTCGAACATAAAAGGGGGCTCCCGTGACTCTACGGAGGAATCGGTTTTGGAGGGTCTGCAACTTGTGAAGGAGGTAGGGCTTTGCGTGTGCGAAAACAACGCAGGCGTAGGTCATGATGGGACGGATGACCGCGGTGAAAATACGCAGCTTGCACCTGAGTTATAACTTGCTGCGGGAGCTAAGAATGAAGTGGAGCCTACCTAGAGCGAAAGCGGCGCGCGAACGTGCCTGCTTTATGTGCTCAGCGAAGGAAAGGTGTTTATCGAGAACCACGCCTAAGTATTTGGCTTGCTTTTCCCAGGGGATCGGCTTGCCGTACATGGTAATCGGACGGGGGGAGGGTGGGTTTATCCGCGGTTTAGAAAAGAGTACTGCCTGGCTTTTGTCTGGATTGACTTCGATTCTCCATTTCCGGAACCACTTGGCCAGAGTGTTTGCGGAAGTTTGGAGAGTGCGAGCGATGGCATCGGGTTTAAGACCGGTATAATAGATAGCCGTATCGTCGGCAAATAGGGCTAGCTGAGTATTTTTATGCTTGGGGATATCGCTAGTAAATAGCGTGAAAACGAGGGGGGATAGTACGGAGCCTTGAGGAACTCCTGCGCGAATGGGATGAGGGGAGGAAAGTTCCCCCTCAATTCGGTAACGAAAGGTGCGATTCGATAAAAAGTCCCGTAGGATGAGCACGAGACGGTCAGGCACGCCGAGTTGGTATAGCTTATAGATTAAGCCATTGTGCCAGACTTTGTCGAACGCTTTCGCTATGTCGAAGAATAAGGCTCCCGTTATTGCGCCCCGTTGGAAGCCGGCGCTGACGTGTTCTATGATGCGGTGGACTTGTTGGATACATGAGTGTTCGGTTCTAAATCCGAACTGCTCATTGGGTATTAGACTCTTTGCTTCGGCAAAATCTTTGAGCCGCTTATATATAAGCCTTTCATAGATTTTACCGAGGACGTTGAGTAAGCTAATGGTACGGTAGCTAGACGGGTCAGACTTAGGCTTGCCTGGTTTGGGAATACCTATGACGGTGGCCTGTTTCCAGGTTGCGGGGAACATATTATTGCTCAATGCGCCATTGAAGATGGCCGTCATTAGCACTATAAGTTGGGCGGGGAAAAGTTTGAAAACCCTATTGGTGATGCCGTCGGAGCCAGGGGCTTTTCGCGGTTGGAGATTTTTAATGATATCCTGGACCTCATCAGGAGTGATGGGGGCCAGTGGATTATCGGGATCTTCGACGGGCGGAAGGGAAGTTCTACGTTCGACTTCGGCGTTCACCATATCGAGGTGGGCTTGGTCTACTGGTTGAGAGCTGGGAGAACACTGGGACTCTAGGCTGTCGGCTAGGCATTCTGCTTTTTCAGAGTTATCCAAGGCGACACTCTTATCGGGACGAATGAGAGGAGGCATTGTGGCTTCTTCAGTGGATCGTAACTTCCTCTGAAGCTGCCAGAAGGCAAGATGGGTGGGCTCAAGTTCGCTCAGCATCTTGTCCCAGCTCGCATTACGCTGCTCGGCAATGCGTTTCCTTACAGCACGCTGTAAGTTGCGCATGTGAGCTTTGTTTGCGGCGCAGGGAAAAGCGCTGTACGCACGGATGGCTGCGTTCTTCTCGGTTATCAGATTCCGTACATCGTCCGGGAGTTTCCAGCGGTGGTCTTCCACTACAGGAACTTCCCTTGAACAATCGTTCAGGACGGATTGTACGTGATCTGTAAGCGAGTCGATCGCCGCCGTCGTGTCAGCGACTGACACTATGTGGTCAGGAATGGCGTCCAATTGAGGCGACGTGGTAGATTTCAGTTTTTCACTTACTTTCCTCCAGTCGGTGATCAATTGGGTCGGAGGAGGTTGGGTAGGATCATGGTTACCCGAGCGGGAACCTAGGTGTAGGATAACGGGACGGTGATCCGAGTTGAGCTCGTGAAGCGCTTCTATAGAGTGTAAATGGAGGTTTACATTCTTTAGGAGCGCCACATCGAGGACATCGGGCCGATGGTTGAGGTCGTGTGGGTAGTGGGTGGGAGTCATCGGAGCGATGACGTCATAGTTTAGGGTCGCGCCTAGGTTATACACGTCGAGTCGAGTCACTCATGCAGACAGTTATATAGGCTTCCCCGACTAACGGTGGCATCCGGAAGTAGGGTTGGTGGCATGGCTTGGCTGTGATTGGCTGACTTGAAAGGCTTGGCTGTGATTGGTTGATTTGCATGGCTCGCTCTGGCAGCTGTTTAAGTGCGTCGTTACAATCGGCCGTCCTGAAACAGTAATTGCTCCCGCAATGGGAGATAGCCACATTAGCTTTCTAACAGGTCAACAAGGTCTTCAACTTCCAGCTGGTCATCTGAACTACTGGCACTGTCTGATATAGAAACTGTACTATGATAAGGTCTTAAAGAGTCAGCTGCAACTAAACCTGTAAAAGCCTTATAGCCTCGAAGTCCCTTTATGCTTCGAATCCTATATCTGTCATTGCCAACTACCTTGCTAATAATATATGGACCCGAGTATACATCATCTAGTTTGGTGTTAACCTTTGTTGCACTACTTGTAGGGGCTTGTCGCCAAAGAACTAAATCCCCCTTTTTATAGATAGTACTTGCTTTGCGTTTCTTGTCAAAGTTACGTTTCATTTTATCGCTTGCTAACCTTAACTGAGAACTGGCTTTGTTACGCCTAACCTATCTATATAAGAACTATTTTAAATAAATAAAATATGCAGTAGTAATTTTGCTACGATCATAATTAATATAAAATTGATAATATAATTGTATTTATATAATATTTTATTAAATTATATTATTTATATATATTATTTATTTTTATTATATATTATTCTGTCGTTCATGTACTAACATGAACGACAGAATAATATATAAATGACAATATATTTACAGAGATGTGCTTAACTCAGTCATTATTATTTTATCGACCTAATCAATTATTTGGATGTGTAACCTAATCAATTGTGTGGCAACATCGAATCTATTATGACAGCTATAAGCTGTCAAGTGCCAAATCAATTTACAGTAGTCTTGTGCCTGCTCGGTCATTTTTGAGATCACTCCGTATTAGTTCATTTAGGACAGTGAACTAGTCCATTTTATTAGTTCTAATAGCTCAATTCGGTCTTCGCTTTCAGCAGTCAGCGGTCACTAGACATGTCTCGCGTGTTCGGGTGATAAGCTAAATTAGACATTATACTATTGAAATAACACGCATCTTATCTCATTCTAGCGAATTCAGTCGGTCGGGTTCGGGTAGCATCGTCATTCGTCGGCTATTCTCTCCCGTTTCTTTCATTCACAGACATCGAAGGAATTCATATAACGTTTCTGTCAATCAGTTAGTGACTATATTTCATTTCTCGTTCGCACATTACGATCGCTCCGTTTAGGATGTACGAGTTCGAAAAGAGCTATTTGACCTATTAGACCGATTACAAGTCAGCGTTCGGAAATGTTTCTTCTAGTACAGTACGAAGATACGGTTCCTATTCGTTCATTGTTCACGAACTACCCAAGACTAATTTACAGTTTACTTTTTGTTTATATTAAATATTGTGTTTATTTTCTTGTGGATAATTATGTTACTTTAATCAACAGATAAGCTTTTACATTGAACTCCAACGATTCTTTTAACCCTAATTACCACGGCCTGAACATGGATCCGGCTCCTGCTGTTTATGATGACCTCAGCACGAATTTGGACTCGATATCTTCTAATTTTGATGACCCCACCATTCACACTGGCCCAATCGCCCCTAAGGATACTCACTGACCAAGTTCTGCGCAGCCTTCAGCAATTCAAGAGAACTGTCTCTGCTCTGTCCATCCAAAGGTAGTCTGTAAGAGATTGCATTATGCGACAAGACCACCCACTGTACACTATCTTGATTATATGTATCCTTATAAGGTGTATAATAGAGTATATAATTCATAATTAAATTTCCACTGTATATTGGAGATTGCAGAAGTGCGAAATCTTATACAACTATGGGTTCGACTGAAGCAGGTAAATAATTGATTAACGTGTCATGTCCTCTGAAACCAAGCAATGACAAGTCAAAATATCGGTGTGAGTTATCTAATAAAGACTTTTTTAGGTAAGTACAAGTGTCAAGTGATAGTTTAGTGAGCCAGTCTTGTTGGACCGCAGCCTGGAATCAAGTACGACATCCAACTGGTGAATAGAAAAATACACGGATTGTTGGTGTGCATCAGCCATGGCAGGTCACTTTTAAGAAAAACTTATAATAACTGTGATAGCCTGACAAATAGCACCACGTAACTTAATTAATAGAATAGTTTCCCATAATGTTCTTTTCGAATTGAGAATATACTTCTACCAAAACCATGCTTTTCGTGTTTTGATATGGAAGTCCGTTTTATTTTTTGCTAATAAGTTTTATTTAAATATACCAACTTTTTTTCAAACCAATTCCTTAATTATCTCCTTATTTACGGGCACGCCGCAATTGCGGCGGTAAGACCCCTCTTTGAGGAGTGGTTAGATCGGCGTCACGGCGTCCTGACCTACCGCATGACGCAGGTCCTCACCGGACACGGAAGTTTCGGGAGGTACCTGTGTCTGATGGGAAAGGAGGAAACGCCTGGGTGTCACCACTGCGAGGGTCGCCCTGAGGACACCGTAGAGCACACGGTGCAAGACTGCCCCGCCTGGGCAGAGCACCGACGTGTCCTCACGGCGGCGATAGGCGGAGACCTCTCGCGCCCGGCATTGGTCGAGGCCATGCTGCGGGGCAAGAGGGAGTGGGAAGCGGTCGCCTCCTTCTGCGAAGCAGTCATGCTTCCGAAGGAGGAGGCGGGCCGCGTGAGGGAGAGGATGGCGTCCTCCCTCCAGCCCAGCCGCAGTGGTAGACGCCCACGGCGTCGGACGTCGGCCGACGATCTCCGGCCACCGTAGGCGCGGGCATGCGGACAGCGAGTAAAGGGCAACTCGCTGTCCGACCATGGACCATGCCCGGGTCGACGGCGCGTTGTGTTCAACGCGCGCCTCAAAGAGCGTCAGCAACATGACGAGGCCCCCTCTGCAGAGGGCCGAAGCCTGCCGGGGTCGTGGGACTTATCCCATTACCGTGACCCCGGTACGTAAAGGGTTATTGAAGGAACACCGTGGATTTTAGTCAGTAAAAGTCTGACAGTCCCTCCCACCCTGCCCGGGGTGAGAGGACTTATTTTTTAATTTTACCACGTTAAAAAAAAAAGCTCCTTATTCAAACTGCATATTATCATATTCATATACTTCTGAATGTGTGCACCAAAAGGGCCTAAATGAATGAAGTCACAGTCAAGAATGAAGTCAAGAGGAGCACAACTATTTAATAATTTACCTTCTAACATAAAAAATGTAAGCTCGTTCAACGGTTTTAAATCACAGCTACAAAATTATATTTAAAAAAATTATAATTCTTACAATAAATCCTCATAATGCAGTTGCGGATGAAATTGTTGATCGAGTAGCCCTACTTTATATATACATACTAAAACGTTATGATCTGGCCCATTACGGTGACCTGTTTTCAAATTTACATTTTATTTTATGTTCTCATGTAAGTGGCTTATTATGTCTTTTTTGAGAATAAATGATTTAAACCTAAGTCAGTGGGCATCCGCAATAGAGATGCTATGCATAATAAACTCAAGCAAACTCCAAACAACAACGTATTGGCTGTTACTTACAAAAGGTACAGAAATTTTTGCACCAAAATATTAAAAAAACTAAAGAGAGACTATGACAGGCAGGAATTGAGAGAGGCTTCTAAAGATGGTAAAAAGATTTGGAAAATCATAAAGAGAGTTACGCATACCGACAAACCTAAAATACCAAATACTGACTTGTTGTCTTCTTCTAACTCACCTCAACTATCGGTAAATATGGTGAATGATTTTTTTGCTGATGTAGGTAGAAACCTTGCTCAAAAATTTCCATGTCCTCGTGGTAATAATCAATTGCCAATAGATACTACCCCCTCACCTTCGACTTTACAATCATTTGTCATGTTAGATACCGATGAGACAGAGGTTGAGGAAGTAATAAAGTCTCTCAAAGCAGACTCTGCCGTCGGCTGGGATAATATTTCAACTATCTTCCTAAAGCGCTACTCACAAATACTTGTTCCTCTGCTCACACACATTTTTAATATTTGTCTTAATACGGGCACCTTCCCCTTGCACTTCAAGAAGGCAATCATACACCCTATACATAAAACTGGGAACAGAAACTGTGTAAATAATTACCGTCCTATAGCAGTTCTGCCTTCTATGTCCAAAGTTCTAGAACGTATAATTAATAGAAGACTGGTGAAGTATCTCGAAGATAAAAATCTTCTCTCTCCCAACCAGTTCGGGTTTAGACGTAAAAAATCAACCAGCCATGCTGTCACGGAACTAGTTGACTTTGTCACCAAGAATATTGACAAAAAGAAAAAAGTATTGTCAATATTTCTAGACTTAAGAAAGGCATTTGATACAGTTTCAATTTCTATCCTACTTTCTAAGCTGGAAGAGCTCGGGATTCGTGGCGTACCACTTAACATTATGAGAGACTATCTAGAAAATCGTACTCAGTGCGTATAAATACAGAATTACTACAGTAGTGAGGTGCCTGTGACATTTGGTGTGCCTCAAGGTAGCGTGATTGGCCCGACACTTTTCTTAATCTACGTAAACCAGCTCTGTAACCTAAAACTGGAACATGGAAGTATTATAGCGTTCGCTGATGATACCGTCCTTACCTTCTCTGGTGATTCGTGGCAAGATACCTTCAACTCAGCACAAAAAGGACTCAATACTGTTATGGGTTGGCTTAGTACTCATACCCTCACTCTCAATACGGAGAAAACTAACATTCTCACCTTCACCATACGAAATTGCTACTTTTGACTTGGCTCCAGACTCTTAACTACAACAACACGGAGCTCTTGTTATCATCTCATAACACTTAAGACATCCTCTGACTTCACAAAACATTCCCCGACTTACACTCACACACACACATATCCATACACTCACTCTTATACACATACAAACACACACACTCACACACCAACACATCCTTACACTCTACATCTTTCGTTTTTAGCATTTTTATTTTGTTTCCTTATTTTTGTTAAATAATTTATTATGTATAAACTGTATCTACCAAACTTGTGTAAGATTATAAGCGGCTTCACCCATTTCTAAGTTAAATTTTAAACAAAGCATCGCAAAAGGGTCGGGCCTAGCACCTTTAATACAAGTTGTCTCGTCAACTTAGCAAGGGTGCTAGAGTCTCCAAATACATTTACTGTGTATAACAAAACAATGTAACTCCATCCTATTTCAATGTATGTACATATATGTTTTCATTTTACTGTGCAAATAAATAAATACTGTAAATTCTCCTTTACTCAACAGCAACACAGTAGGTACTACAAAGAGTTTCTAACTCTTTCTTCTTTCAAACGGTATCTAACTATTTAAAGTGTTTCCAACTCATTTTTATTAGGGTTCCATAGACGAGTGACAAAAACGGAGCCCTTATATATACTTCATGTCTGTCTGTCTGTCCGTCCGTATGTCACAGCCATTTTATTCCGAAACTATTTATTTAATTAAGGTTCAGCAACAATTGTTACAGATATAATACAGATAGAAACAGGCACAAGGTATCTAACTACAAAACCAATTACAGGCAAACACCACAAAGTAATATGCTCTTTGTAATATTAATTTTAAAAACTACAAAGAGCATAAATTGCTTTTAATTTTAACTATTAAGAGAAAAGGATGCAAGAATACTGTATAAGTTAGCGAAAATAGGATTTAGAACATAAGGAATTTGTACCGATGAGGGAGGCATAATCATTTTCTGATTAAACCCTCAATAAAATAAATAAAGAAAAAAACTTTTAAGACTGCAAGTGAAATTTTGCAGGTAGACGTATTCAGTGAACCGTTTTCCGATGTTTATACAACAATAAGAGGGCTCCCCATACATGCAACAAAAAAATAAAGATTATTTTTCATCAAACCTACACGTGCCTTAAACAGATCTTTTAAAATGACATGGTAGGTATTCCTTAAACAATTTTTCTTAAAGTCAATCGTTTAAAAGATAGACACTTCCAAAGTGGTAAAATGTCTCTGCAGCTTTTGAGATATAGCATAGCATATAGCACATTTTCTAAACCGGCAACTAACTATAACTTTGTATTTCATAGACCACTATGAAAAATAAGTTATTTTGCGTAGTTACTACGGAAGCCTTCATGAACGATACTGACTCGCACTTGGCCAATATTTCTGAGGGTGCGATAATTGGAGTCAACACTCGTATTATTTACGAGGGTTTCCGTTACACGTTGTAAATACCTCTGAATATAATTCAGCCTATTACATTTTTACTGCTGGGCTTCCTCGCTATGAGAGGGTTTTTTTTTTAAAGAAAACTAGCAATGTGGGTAGAATTCACATTACTAGCAATCTTGTTAACCCCTCCAAGTAAGCTAAATAACGGGTGGTTAAATTTTAAGGACCGATGTTGAATGTGAACCACACCTAAACGTCAAGTTTTTTCTGCATTTCATTTGACATTTCTCAATTTCAGACTAACTCAATTTGAACCATGGAAAGATACACAACCGAGCAACACGTTAAAGTTATTCAGGCTTATTATGAAAATGGGCGTTCAAATCAATTCGGATTTTTTTTCTTTCGATTTCGATGATTTCTATTCGGATTCGTCAATAAGCAGAATTGCCGCATTTGAGCGAATGATAATCCAAGAGTGATTGTCGAAAAACCAATGCACCCACAAAGAGTGATTGTTTGGTGCGGTTTATGGGCTGGCAGCCAAGATCATGTGATTTGACACCGTTGGACTTCTTTCTTTGGGGTTATTTGAAAAAAAAGGTGTACGTCGATAAGCCAGCACCAATTCAAGAGCTAAAGGATGAGATAATTGGGCACATTAACGGCATAGAACTTCAATTATGCCTCAGCGTCATCGAAAATTTGAACCATCGGATGGAGGTGTGCCGCCGAGGTCGCGGCGGCCATTTGGCCGATATTTTGTTCCATAAATAATTGTACCATACCATATTATCATAATAAAAAGAAATGACAATAATTTCCTAAATAATTTGTGTTTTATTGAAAATCAACATCGGCCCTTAAAATTTAACCACCCTTTATGCTTGTGTCTGGAGGGGACGTCTTTAAATTTTTGGTCCTACGACATACCGGTTTCCTCACAATGTTTCTCTTCACCGAATTATGAGCACTGGTGATGAAACAAATTACACAAAATTATGTACCTGACGGGGTTTGAATTCACGACCTGCAATTCACGAGGCGGGCCCAGGACCACTAGGCAGAGAGCACATATACAGAGTTTATACGACCGAGGGGCTTTCCTTTAAACTGCGTATACTAGGTATCATTTTCAAGCTTTGTACCAAAAATCAATTAAATAGGAGAAGTAGTTTAGTCGCAAATGATTTTGATGAGATGCACCTTAAAGCGATAAATCTGACCAAGACAAGAGATAACACACGCCGCGCTACGTTGCCACTTTGTTACCAAGTGATATTTAAGGTCAGTCACATTTATTTACAAAGGGTAATTGCGTTTTACTCTGATTTGTAAATTTGGCTCTTTTTATTTTTTAACTGTATCAAATTAATACTAAACACGTATAGTATACGTAGTGTAATTTAATGCCCCTCTGTCGTATCAACTCTGTATAATAACCACCACTGGTCACCTCTGCCGGAGTCTGTGTTTCCTGATCGTTATAACCTGGGAGTCTTTAAGTCAAGAGTGAATAGGTTACTTCTAGGCAAGCGTGCTCCATCTTCGACCACATCATCACTTACCATCAGGTGAGATGGTAGTCAAACGCGAGCCTATTATCAATAAAAAAACTAATAAAAAAATGGCTACGGAATGTCGGTTCACTGTTTTGAGAGAAACAATGAAAATTATGCAAAATAACGTAGGTACAACCACAAAATCGTACATAACTAAGTCATGCCTATAAGCACTGAAACACCACTGCTTAACACGTTCGCTGACAGCGAGCACTTACCCTGACACCACATTACGACATAGAATTTCCCACGACGTACTCTTAAAATAAGTGACCCGTCCCTTGACGTACTGTTATAACGCATGATTTTAATTTCCCGCCTAACGACGTACTGTCAGCGAACGTGTTAATAAACATGTTATTTTTTTCTTTTCTTGACACATTGTATGCTTAGAAAAACAACAATATTAATAACAATTTATTAACACACTGCTATTGTCTTCGATTCAAATCCAACATAACACCGAGTATAGACAGTGGACAATCGTTGGCTCTCTCACAAATGTCTGGTTCCAATATTTCACCGTACGTCAAACCCATTTCTTCGACAAACTCTTGTTCGTGTAGCGGCGCCCTGAAATAAAAATAATTTATGAATGCTTACTTGTGGGAATAGTAGGGATTTATCTCAAAGCATAGAACAGTTTCTGAGGTAAAATGGCGAAGCGCCGCTGTTAGATGCACCTGTTAAAATTTTAGCGAACTCGTCAGTTTTCGAGAGTGTTTAAAACGTTCGTGAACATTTTTAGTTAATCTCTTGTACGTACAGAGCTAAATCATGTTTACTTTGATAGGTAGTAAATGTAAATAAATTATTATTCTAAACCTTACGCCAATTATGAAGTACGAAGTACCTACACTGATAAAATAACAAGAATAAAAGAGAGGAAATATATGTAGGTACTGTAACGGGGGCGTGTGTGTACTCGGGAATTTCAATATAAACGCGATAGGTTTTACACTTTGTATTATGTTCACATTTTTATGGAAGACTAATCTAAATATATTTTCCAAGTAAAACAATGACGATCTTGCTAGGCAGGCGACGTCCCACGCCGCTCTGTCCACTTCTTAAAACAATTCCTTCGTATGTTTAACATTGCGATCTAAATTCAAACTATACCAGCCAATGCGATGGGTTGACCGCTCGCAAAGCAGACCTCCACATTCTCCCGTGGTATATACAGCTATAGCATGAAGATTTCCCTTAGGTATATGAGAAGTGGTATAATTAATCCCATAAAAAACAATACTTGTCAAAAAAAACCAAGTCTCGCAACTCAATTCTTCTACCGAAAAAGTTGTGAGATCCATGTAATACCAAATCGGTTATTAATTTATTCAGTCCCTACTTAAGGGACCTTCTGTCTTAAGTTGTTACGTAATTATCTAACCTAACAATATCTTATAGTAACCATATCAATATTAAAAATCTTTAACATGTTATCCACAACGTAGTTATAGTGGGTCGAAAATGGCCTGAACTGCTTCGAGAAAAGGATAGTACGGCCGTGCCGCTTTTTTGCTCGACTTGGCGGGGGCTGCCGTGCCCCCAGATAAAACGAATGTTGATTTTGCATACAGTTTTGGAAAAATATTTTAAACAAATAAAATCATTACAAAATACGCAAACATTCTTCTTCAAGTGTAGAGTAGTCGCTAATCATACGCAAAATGTAAAACATACATGAAATGCACGTAACTAGCACCTAAGTAACATAAAAATTATAATAAATGCGATTTAAAAAAAATTTGGCCAAATGCGACTCACACTCGCCCATGAATGGTTCCGTAGTAATTACGCCAAATAACTTTGTTTTCCATAATGTTTTTTATGAATTATAAAGATATATTTGCGGTTTTAGAAAATATACTGTATCTCAAAAACTGCTGAACCGATTTCATTCAAACCAATTTTGGTTAAAAGTTTACATTAAGATCTATTGTATATACAACGTGTAATTTAAAGGGTATATACATACCAAGTGCATGGCTACTTTTGATGATAACAAAAGATATGGCAAGGGTTTTGTAATCCTAAGTCTACGTGTGTAGAACTTATTACAAATACCAATACACTGATACCAGAGACCGAATATTTCAAATTAAGAAGAACGAAGAGAATTATCGTGTTATTGAAAAGTGACGTGGAAAATTATTGACCCTCGTAGTACTGTGACACGTTTGTTACGATTGGTATTCAAGAAATATATGAAACCGATAATCTGGTATAATTCTTTGAGTCAGTTATTTTGAGCTGAAACTGTGCATAGAGACTCTATACCAGATGTTGTCTTCAGCCCTTTTGGATAGATATGGGGTTTCGGTTACACATTGTATATTTTTTAATTTTCACTTCATTATTATAGAAGTTAGAGGGGGGGATACATTTTACTAGTTTGGAAGCGTATATCTCTTAAACAATTAACTTTATGAAAAAGTGGTTTTAGAAACCTCAATGTCAATTTTAAAGACCTGTCTACGTTACACGTTGTATATAGACAGGGCCATATCTATCCAAAAGGACTGAAGACAACATCTGGTATAGAGTCTCTATGCAAAGGTTCAGCTCAAAATAAGTGACTCACAGAATTGACCCCAAATTATTGGTTTCATATGTTTCTTGAATACCAGTAATAACAAACGTGTCACAGCACTATGAGGGTCATCAATTTCCACGTCACTTACCAATAAAACGATAATTCTCTTCGTTCTTCTTAATTTGAAAAATTCGGCCTCTGGTATCAATGTATTGAAATTTCTAATATGCTCCACACATGTAGACATAGGATTAGAAAACCCTTCCCATATCGTTTGTTATCATCCAAAGAAGTCGTGCACTCGGTATGTATATACCCTTTAAATTACACGTTGTATACCACACACGTATAGGTTTCATAAAAAAATATATTTTCAGTTTCAGTTCTATGTATGGGACCTTTATTTTATATATTTTAAATATTTTTTCTTAAATTCTGAAGGCGGTTCACAGAATACATCTACTTACCAAGTTTCACATGTATAGTCTTAATGGTTTCGGAATAAAATGGCTGTGACATACGGACGGACGGACAGACCGACAGACATGACGAAACTATAAGGGATCCGTCTTTTGCCATTCGGATACGGAACCCTAAAAACGCGCTTGGTCGTGGACACCTGCCCGACATACATACATATAATTATAATTGTTAAGCTACTTCGATTACAAAAACTCTTGAGTAGTTGTTATGTTTAGATAAAAGGCACGCGTAAGTTATATTTAAGTTGGACTATTTTGTATGGTCTTATTAAAATTGATGTAAACTTTAAGTGACTGGAAATAAATAAGAAACTGAAAATTCTAATGATTATTGTTTTTGTCTTAGGAGAATTACGCCTTTGGATATTATCTAGACACGCGGCAGCGTGTCAAGCCAAGTTCTAGCAAAGAAAACTGGCGAGCAGCGGCCGTGTGTAATATTACACGAACCATTTGGAGCCACATTTGACCCCTTCATAACTCAAAAACAATTCAACTTATACACACCAAATTTGGTTTATATAATGAGACTCCCTAGATAAACTAGTACCCCAAATTTTATAAACACAGCTTAAACGGTTATATAGATATTAACATCCAAAAATCGTCATTTATATAACTGATTGACTGACTGATCTATAGATAGATACAAAACCTAGCCCACTTCCAGATGACCTAGAAGTTCAAATTTGGTACCCAGCTAGGTAACTGTGTGTATACAAAGGAAAAAATCAGAAAACATTTATCGGATTTGTTTTTTTTCCTATCAAATGATTTTATTAGGAGGTAAGTTAGCGCCTTGCCAAATTAGAAGAGCAAAAAAGTCATCTTTCGTCTATCTATCGTATTCTTCGTAGGAAAATAAGTTCCATCCACCAATGGTTGTTTTTACCGTTTTAAGAAACCTTTATAATTTCGTCATGTCCATCTGTCCGTCCGTCCAGGTTTATCGCGATCATCTTATTCTTATACAGGATGTCCAGGAAACATGGACAGCTGCTTTGGTGAAAGTATCCATGCATAAAAATGAACGAATTTTACTATGGGGCCAAATTCGCAATCGCAAAAAAAAACCGACCAAGTGCAAATAGGACTCGCGCAAGAAGTTGTATGGGAAAATAAATATTGATTTTATTCTGTTTATTATATATCCTATTCTAGGTACAAATATAAATTTAGAGGCGATGCCTGTGATGGTGTGTAAATAAGCAGGTAAATATAATGAATGGGCTATGCGCTCTAATATTTCAAACATTCAAGGAAATATAGAAAATAGTTCTAAACATAAAACTATGGAACCTAAACGCAAGTAAAATAATAATTTTATAAGTAGATCAATTTTGCATAATAATTTTATTTACAAAAAGTAATGATATCCACCAAAAACATAAATGTGAAAATGGTAGCTAAGTTCAATTGTAGTGTTGAGTAGGACTTACAAGAGGCAGTACATTTGTCCCGTACATGACGTCAAAATGTAAGAGCGGCTCGGCACTATAAAATGTACTACTTCAAATTTTATGTCGCGGTCGCGGTGCACGCTCGTCACTCATCGTAAGGGTGAGAGAGACAGAAAGCGCGGCACATGCTGCATTAGTACGACATTTTTCAATGAACCGAGGGCCGAAACAAGACGTGACTCGAGAAGTAATGATATATTTTATTCACTCTAATGCTAAATAAATGTACTACGATGAGGCGTGAATTGAAACGTGTAGGTACTATTTAAATTTAAAATTTTGAATCTGCATTCGAAATTTTAATGCAAAATTTTTGATAAATCATTGTTTATAATTGTTTGTCATTGCGAAATACGTTAATAAGTATTCTATCTAAGTGACAATAACATCTGGTTACTTCAAATGTATCGCCGAGCTTCAGTACGCCTCGCCTCATTTGAAGTGTCAAGTGGGACCAATGACGTATTATGACATTGTACCGGCTCAGTACAAAAAAGAGACTACTCTTACAAACTCTTTTTCAAGTCGTGTCCCACCCAACACTACTCGTTACTTCAAATGTATCGCCGAGCTTCAATACGCCTCGCCTCATTTGAAGTGGGGCATTGTACCGGCTCAGTACAAAAAAGAGGCTACTCTTACAAACTCTTTTTCAAGTCGTGTCCTACCCAACACTATTCAATTGTCGACTTCGCCGACAAAAGAATTGAGATCTAAATGTGTGCCAAGTTCTGTTGTAGATAATCCTGAAATTTATGTTTTTTTCTGCTAGAACAATGCTTCGTTAAAAATATGACTTTTCCAATTTGAATAGTCGAATTATTTACAAATAACTTATGATCTATTGAACCTCATCATTTGACTTGGCTAGTTTTTACCAGCAATACAAATATTTAGAAGAATAGAATGAAGCGAGATGAAGAAAATACATACTTTAATTTACAGCTACAACAAGCGTAGCTTTCAAAAAATATTAGGTATATCGTTCGAGGTATAGATATTTGTAATAACTAATTCTAATCACAAGGCACCTAACCAAATCGCGGAAACAAAACCATAGCGACTTCTAATTTGACGTCAACGCCATCTAGTTTTAAGATGTGAAGGTTTTGTCATGGAAATATCATATATCATACTTCCATACTTAAGCACTGTATTATTTTTAAGAAACAATGTACATATATCTTGGAAATAAAATTTATCTTATCTTATCTTATACTAATCCATACTTCCATACTAATATTATAAATTCGAAAGTAACTCTGTCTGTCTGTTACCCTTTCACGCTTAAACCACTGAACCGATTTAGATGAAATTTGGCATGAGAATAGTTTAGGAGCCTGGGAAGGACATAAGATAGTTTTTATCCCGATATAAGGTTCCCGTGGGATGGTTTTCGAATTGCATGCGGACGCAGCCGCTGGCAAAAGCTAAATTTGATTTATTAAGTTTGATTTTTAAAATGGGTATAGTTGGTAGTGGAATAGTTTAGGACCTCTGGAAAGGCATAGGATAGTTTTTATCCCGGAAATCATCCCTAAAGGATGTAAAAAGGGTGTTGGAATTTCGTATAGGGAATCAATAAAGTCTCCACCCTCTCCACACTCATATTTTACTTAGACCGCTGAACCGATTTAAATGAAATTTGGTATGGAGATAGTTTAAGATCCTCGAAAATACATAAAAGGGGTTTTGAAACTTTGTATTCCCCCTCTGAATTCATTGAAATCGCGTATTCAAGAACCACTTGAAACATTTTTTTAAACTATCTACAAGCATGCGAGTACAGCTGCACCGTGACATAACATCAGATATCAACGCGATGATTTATTTGAACGCTGAATTCTGTAACATAGTCCAAGATACAGATAATTTAATAAACCACGTTTATTCAGATTTGAAAACAAATATGATGGTTGGAGAATGGCTGCATGAAAGAGCAATTTTGGCACCGACTAAAGAAATTGTAAGGCAGATCACTGAAAAGATTGTCTCATGTATCGCATGATGTTGTCGAGTATCTTTCCGTCAACAATGCCATGGATATTGAGCAAGTGACGTCGTACCCTGTAGAGTTTCTCAACACTCTGGAATTGACAGGGTGTCCCAGTCCTGTTGATGCGTAATCTGGACGCACCAAGGCTCTGTCATTACAGAGCCTTGGTGCGTCCAGATTGCACGCGATTGCGTGCCATTGCACGCGACTACAAATTACACACCTTGGACGCAATGTTGTGCAAGCAATAATTATGACAGGAACAGTAAACGGTGAAAAAGTATTTATTCCTCACATTCCTATAACCTCGACCAATTTGCCATCCCAGTTCAAAAGACTCCAATTTCCCCTAAAAGCAGCATTCGCAATGACCATAAACAAAGCTCAAGGACAGACACTGAAAGTCGCAGGTGTACATTTAGAAAAAAAAACTTTTTAGCAAAAAATAGAACCGACTTCCATATAAAAACACTACAAAGGCAAAAATAACTTTAATTTCGCGGCGGCTTTAATTTTTAATTTTAAGGCGGTGTTAAAAACGAAAATATATACAAAACTAATGACACCGCCTTCCGAAATTAAAGTTATTTTTGCCTTTGTAGTGTTTTTATATGGAAGTCGGTTCTATTTTTTGCTAAAAAGTTTTTTTTTCACGCTTTTTAGTGGGTCGGTTTGTAATTTATCTAGTTACAAAAGCCAAAATGTCAACTACTTATCACCTTTTACAAAATATTGCTTTTCCTGGTGCAGAGCCGTTAATTTTTGAGGAGTTCTCCTGGTACATCACCATCAGCTTTACTTCACCATATGCATTGTGACGAGCATAAAGTGCTTAACATCCATATTCAAGTAATCTAATCGCAATCAACGAAATACTTATTATTGAGTAGTTTCGGTGGCCATCTGGGGTCTTCATCATCAGTACCACTTCCTCAAATGGTGCTTTTCAAGAGCAACTGCACAAGGTACTATAAGAAATACCCAAAACGCTATAGGTGTGCCTATAAAATTTTAAGAGTTCCCTCGATTTCTCCCTGATCCCATCATCAGATCTAAACGCGACGACAATGGAACCAACTAGAAAGTATACCCTTTCAAACGCAAAAAGAATTTTCCAAATCGGTCCAGCCATCTCTGAGTTATGAGGTAACATACATAAAAAAAAAGTTCAAGTCGAATTGTAAACCTCCTTTTTTTGAAGTCGGTTAATAAAAAACCAAAAATGTAGTTTACAAAAATGTATTGTAAACTGCGTTTTGGGTTTTAAGACGATACATTTTAAATACTAACTGTCTGTCTGTTTTTGGGGATGGATGGACCCTGGTGATGGTTTTTCTTAACACGCTTTTATTAGGTCGACCTGTATGTAACTATGTAATGGAATCTAAGGTAACTAATTTAACCATCTTCCAAGGGTCGTAGCGTAATGAAAATTGGCAGCTGTATGTAGTTCTGATGACAATACAATAATATGGTACTGTCGAACTGATCTGATGATGGAGCCGGAAGATATGAACTGGAACTTCATGATGGAAAATCGTATCATAGCTGTTTTGGATTTCTTAGAAAAGTCTTGTAATGAACTTTGACTACGATTAGGTTTCAAGGTCTAATGATGAAGCCGGAAGATAGGCACTGGCATTCCATGATGGAATATCGTATCATAGTCATGTTAGTAGTAGTGATTTGCCGGTTCTGGCGCACCAATCCCGTGGCTCACCGGTTCTGGCGCACCACCGCTTCTGGCGCAATCGCGGTCCAGGGCGTTTCAAACCTAAAAAAAAAAAAAAAAAAAAAAAGGTTTTGGGGTCCGCTGATCACGTTTCTGCAATCCTTTTTTGCGTAGGATGCATGGTTCCGGAGATACAGAAATCAATTAACAACAATCTGTTTCATTTCCGGTGACCCGAAACCCTCATTATCGACTTTCATTGTTCGCCTTTTCTTATCTATTGTCCGTGCGTCCGGCCGCGCACCCTCATTACGATTGCATTGACGTTTCTATGTATTACTCATTGTTACTGCTACTGCTATTGTATACTTTTATTGTTCATAGACCATTGCTTACTTTGCTATTCGGGATCATCAAAACGGAATCAATAAAACACATGCGTCATTAACAAATTTTATTTTTATCTACAAAATATGAGCGGAACATCTCATCCACTAAAATATCGTTGTACAGTGTGTTCCCTGTAAATATGTTTGTAAAACTATGCATTGAACATCCCTGAAACTTATATAGCAAATACATTAAGCAATATTCACCACAAACTGAAGTCCAATCATTCTGAATCCTATCAATACTCCAGTCCCATCTTTTACAATTCCTTTTCAAAAACTCGAGATGATATCGTGCAGGTGTTCGCCCATAAGAATCAAAATATTGACCGATGCCATTCGTATCGATATGTACAGCTACCCAGTGTGAACCTGGCTTATCATCCGCATCCAAATTGCATATTATATACGTTGGTGCATGGGTATACATAGGGAGTCTATTAGCAGCATAAACATTATTTTCTAGACTGGGATGAATGTTTTTCAGATGTTTTTGAACTTCTAGTGTATCCATGATATAGCATATTATTACACTACCAGTCTATTCAATGGTTGTCATAGGAATGTTCAATTATAGTGATTTGTAAATATTAAATCGCATTATTTTGTAGCACTCACAAAACAGGTTGATGCCAGCAATGTGAGATAAGTTTGTTGACTCATAGAGTTACTATCAGTTTCCGGAGGAACGTGAGATAATTTTGGTGATTCATAGTTACAATCAGTTTCGTTGTATTTAGGAATTTGTTTTAGATAAGAATGGTGCTATATAAGATCCTACCATTGCAGTCATGCAGTCAGTCTATGGTCGTTTGACCGCAGTGGATTGTATACGTCTACCAATACTACGTTTGTGTTACTTCAACGCATCAATGGCCATGGAGGTAAGTGTTTATTCTATTGACAAACTTACTTGTATTCTTGTTGTTGTTTCCTAACGTGTGTGATTAAGTGTAAACAAATTGATATTAACATGATAACTGTCTTGTTGCAGAAATCATTCAACTTCGATGAAAATACCTATTAACAGTATTACTACTCACCGCTCTCCCCTCAACATGAAGAAGAGAACGATGACATCGTTATTAATAACACATGCGATGGTGGAAAAAGGAAATCACAACCGATTGATCATTTTTTTGAAGTCGCACCAAAAATAAAAAAGAAGAAACTGTTATCGTCAACCGTGGCACGAGCCGCTAGAGATGGTGTATCATACATTTCCAGTAATTCTGACGACGGAGACCAAGCGACGCATCTCATAAAAATTGAAATGTACGATATGAAGAAGCTATGTAAGATTCCAACTACTGATCATTGGAAACACGCTACCACGAGGATTAAATATTATGTAAAGAATAATAAGGATAGCATCTACGACAGCACAAACGGGCTCGTATACAACATTACAAAGACAATAGCAGAAAGTGAAAAAGTTAAAAAATACTTTTTTAACAATGACACCCATTAGTTGATTAGTGAATGTGATTCTGTTTACTTAAATTACTTCTGTGTACTCATTAGATTCTACCTGACTTTTTAATCCTTTGCTAGACTCTATATAATGAACATTATTTGAAATCTTGAACATTATTTGAAATCGGGTATCAGTTGGTCTACTAACACTTAACTGTTACTTACTGTGCTACCTAATTTCTTCTTTGCTATAAAGATGGAAAACTTCAGTGAAGTGTGTACCAGTGCTTTCTTTTCCGCACCCATGGAAGAGAATATGGAACTATTCATCAACGAATTCGATCAGGAGCTGCCTAAAGTTTGTGATGAAATGGAGAAGTGTGAACTGTTTGATTCATCGTATGATGATGAGTTGTATAATCACTGTGAGATGGTTGAAACAGCGTTGATGTAAGTATTAGAAGTACAAACTCAATAAGAAAGATTATTGTTGTATTGCTTTATTTTAAGATTTGTCTTATAATTTTCTTGCTGTTTTGTTACAGTCAACCACAAGTTGGAAGAGGTATCAAACAAGGTATCACTACTGACGAAAATAAGGTTCCCAAGAAAGTAAAATTTGATGAAGGAGCTTCTACATCATCGACTGAAACAAATAACGTGGACAACAATAAGGTGGAATGTGACACATGTCATGTTTTTATTAATAAAAGGTATCTAAATAACCATTTAAAAAGCAATGTTCACAAAAATAATCTTTTAAAATCACATAATTCACTAGCAAATGTTACAGTTGTTGAAACCGCTTTTAACAACCGAATTTTAACATATAGAATTAATAGTAAAACAATTCAATCGGGGCAATATTTTGAAACACCGGAATCGTTTTTAAATTCATTAAAAATTGATATCTTATTTTTAATCAATGAATGTATTCAACAACATACAATTTTTAAAGTAAACTTCATATTGCATGCTGATTTCATACAACAAACTAAAGATATTAAAAATACATTTGATTTTCAAACGTTTAATTATATAATTTGTCAGGGTGATGACTTAAATATTTTTTTTTCATCATTAATAGACACTGTTGTTGGTAAAATTTGTCAATTTGAAAAAAAAGATAGTGGTTGGAGTCTTAATCAAATTAAATACATAGATATGAATGTTAACAAATTCAACCCCTTACGTGGTAGTTCATATATCGATCTTCCTCAGGATATTAAATTAAAAAAAGCTGTAATCAATGTTAAAAATAATGATAATATGTGTTTCAAATGGGCATTACTGTCCGGTTTATATCCTGTATGTAAAAGTGTAGATCGCGTAACATCATACGCAATTCATGAAAATAAACTAAAATTTACTGGTATTTCTTTTCCGGTTAAAATTGTAGATATATCAAAAGTAGAGAAATTAAACAATATTAGTATAAATGTTTTTGGTTTAGAGTATAATAAAGAAAAAAAGTGTAATTCAGTTGTAGGTCCTTTATATTTAACAAAATGTCGTACACCTAATCATATCAACCTACTATATTTATCGAATGGTACTAACAATCATTACTGTTATATTAAAAAGTTATCGCGGTTAGTTAGCTCACAAATCTCGAGTAATCATCACGCAGTTTATATATGCGATTCATGTTTACTTCATTTCCCATCAGAGGAAAGACTTAATAACCATCAACAATATGATTGCGCTCACATTTGTACGGAATTACCAAACGGTAAGGATTCCAAAAAGGATTGGTTCGGTAAAGCAATATCAAATAATAAAATAAAATTTGATAAATTCGTGAAAAAGTTGGAAATGCCCTTTGTGGTTTATGCAGACTTTGAAGCATTTTTGAACCCGATAGAATCATGTAGTAACGATCCATCCAAGCCTAGTACAATTAATATTCAAAAACATGAAGTGTATAGTTTCGGATATTACATTAAATGTTCATATGATGACAGATTATCAAAATATGAGACGTATAGTGGGCCAAACTGTGCACAAGTGTTTATGAATCGCCTTTGTGAAGATGTGAAAACAATAGTTAAAAAAAATTGTTTCCAAAAATGTCCCGTTCCATTATCAGATGAAGATAAAATTAAAATTTCAAATTCAAACATTTGTCATATTTGTGAAACTCAGTTAAATGAAGATCCTTTTTACGATTTTGATTGGTATACTGGCAGTTTTAGGGGTGTTGCACATCAAGTGTGTAGTTCTAAGTACAGAACCCCTCGTTATGTTCCAATATTTTTACATAACCTCGGGCACTACGATGCTCATTTTATTGTCCATGCATTAAACCTCGATGATGGCAAAGTTGAAGTTATTCCACAAAATAAAGAACGATACATATCATTTTCAAAACAGTTAACAATAAATAATCAACCTGTAAGTTTAAGATTCGTAGATTCATTGAAATTTTTATCATGTAGTTTAGATCAGCTAGCTAAAAATCTTAATGACGATCAGTTTAAAGAACTAAAAAGAAACTATCCTAATAATGAAGATTTTTTACGTTTAAGACGGAAAGGTATTTATCCTTATGAATTTATGCGTAATAGTGATTGCTTGAAACATCCGTCACTTCCTGATCAACACCAGTTTTATAGTTCACTCACAGATTCAAATATTTCAAATGATGATTATAATCATGCAAAAGATATTTGGCAACATTTTAAGTGTAGTAGTATGTCTGATTATTCCGATTTGTATTTAAAAACTGATGTTTTACTTTTGACCGATGTATTCGAAAACTTCAGAAAGCTATGTATTAAAACTTATGGATTAGATCCTGCCCATTACTATACTGCTCCAGGTTTAAGTTGGGATGCAATGTTAAAATTTACGAAAATAGAATTAGAATTGTTAACGGACTATGACAAAATTGCTTTTTTTAAAGCTGGTATTAGAGGGGGTGTATCTCAGTGTAGCAATCGTTTTGCTAGAGCAAATAATAAATTCATGGAGGATTATGATGGTGAAAAACCTAATTCATATCTAACATATTTTGATGCGAACAATTTATATGGTTGGGCAATGTCCCAATCCCTTCCTGTTGGTGGTTTCGAATGGATAAATTGTAATACAGATTATAATGTGTTGGATACATCTGATTTTGGCTATGTTTTAGAAGTTGATTTGGAATATCCTGATGAACTTCATAATTTGCATTCTGACTTTCCATTATGTCCTGAAAACATATGTGTGGGTAATACTAAAGAAACTAAATTAGTTCCTAATTTAAATAATAAAAATAAATACATCATTCACTACAGGAATTTAAAACAATGCATTGAAATGGGAATTAAATTAATGAAAGTACATAGAATTTTAAAATTTAAACAGAGTTCTTGGCTAAAGAAATACATAGACTTAAATACTAGTTTGAGAACGTTAGCTAAATCAAACTTTGAAAAAGACTTTTTTAAATTAATGAACAATTCTGTCTTCGGTAAGACAATGGAAAATATTGAAAAAAGAGTAAACGTTAAACTACTAACTCACTGGGATAATCGTGGTAAAGTTTTAGGTGCTCAGGAATTGATTGCAAAACCAGAATTCCATAGTTTATCAATATTTTCAGAACATTTAGTCGCAATACAATTACGAAAAACAAAATTAATTTATGATAAGCCAATTTATTTAGGATTTTGTATTTTAGATATATCTAAGACCCTTATGTACGAATTTCATTATAACTACATGGTTAAAAAGTTTAATAACAAAATTAAGTTATTGTACACCGATACCGATAGTTTGATATATCAAATTTTTACAGATAATTTGTATGAGGATATAAAACCTGACCTACTTCACTATTTTGATACATCAGACTATCCAGAAAATAATATTTACGATTATCCAAAAATAAATAAAACGAAGTTAGGTTTTTTTAAAGACGAGAATAATGGTAAAGTGTTGAAGGAATTTGTAGGGTTGCGATCAAAAATGTATGCACTGGAAGTAGAAGATAAATTTATAGCAAAGGCAAAAGGGGTTAACAAAAGTGTTACCAAAAAAATGAATATGGAAAATTACAAATCGTGTTTGTTTAATAAAAATGTACAATATTGTAGTATGCTTCGGTTTAAGTCAATTAAACACACTATTTTTACACAAAAAATAAATAAAGCATCTTTATCATATAATGATAGCAAACGATGTATTATGGACAACAACATTGATACATTGGCTTGGGGACATTATAAATTACGTTAAGTGTTGACACTTTTTACTTTTACTTCTGTACCTATACAAAATTTATATTGATTGTAAAATTATGATATTACTATAATGTTATACAATAGTTTATTACATATTTAAAATTTATTGTTTGATTGTAAATAATGTAAGATAATTGTGGTATTTATTTGTAGGTTTAAATTTGAGATTGTAAAATTCTGATGTACTAATTGTGTTAGTTTTAATTATTCGATTGTAAATAATGATATCTAAGTAATAATAAAACGGTGAACATACATTAGAGAAGATTGTAAAGTTCTGATAAGTAATAATTGTGTTAGAAATAGTATACAGATCAGTCTGTTTTTCATCAGTTACATGTTTTTTGTAATTTTAGCAATATATATATTTAATTTTTACAACATAATTTTCATTTTTTATTTCATCCCTTTGAACTCTAGACGTGTGAGATGTTTCACTTTATCCATCCATTTACTGCTATTGTCGCAGGACCAAGTGGATGTGGGAAGTCAAATTTTGTAACAAATTTCATAAAATCAGTTAAAGAAATATGTAATTGTGATTTTAATCAGATCACATGGTGCTTTGATGAAATGCAACCTTTATATAATTTACCAAATGTTAACTATCATCAAGGAATTCCAAATCTTAATATGTTTGATGGTGAAAACCCACATCTTGTTATTATTGATGATCTAATGAGAGAGTCTGATGGAAGAATTGTGGATATATTTACAAAAGGTAGTCATCACAGGAATCTGAGTGTATTTTATTTAACACAAAATTTATTTCATCAGGGTAAAGGTCAAAGAGACATTTCTTTAAACTCAAGTTATATAATATATTTTAAAAACCCTCGAGATAAAACTCAAATAAGATATTTAGCACGACAAGTGTCACCAGACAACCCAAAATTCATTGAAGATGCCTATAGGGATGCAACTTTAGAAGCGCATGGATATTTAATGGTTGATTTAAAACAGAATACCAATGATTTTTGTCGTATCAAGACAAATGTCTTTCCATTTAATGGACACTGTACAGTCTACGTCCCCACAAAAGAGTTTAAATACACCAAGAATCAAACAATTCAAATCATTTCTAAATGATGCATCGTCGACTCACAACGCATAAACATTTGCTAAGCGCTTTGCATACGCTTAAACCAAAATATCAAAGAGCGTTACTTAAAACATGTGATGAAGAAGAAATAAACTGTATTTGTGAATGTATTCATAACGTTTTACAAGGAAAGGTACCTCTTAAAGATCAAGATAAACAAAAATTGAATAAACACAAAAATATACTCCGTAAACTGGTGCATAAGTGTAAACATAAACTAAGAAAAAATATAATCATACAAAAAGGAGGGGCTTTCTTACCAATAATATTAGGTGCAATATTGAGTGGATTAGTAAGTGGACTAGCCAGTTAACATGGAAAATGCAAAGAAAATGATACTTATTGAACCTGGATTAATTGAAAAATTAAAACAAGAAAATAAGGTTAATAGTAATTTGTCTCGATTAGATATTGAAATGCAAAATATTATGAATAGTAAGACGGAAGACCGCAAGAAGTGGATGTTATATTTACAAACACTACAAAGATACCTTCACTTTACCGAAGAGGATCGTCAACCACTCAGATTACCAATTTATTCTGATACATCTAATGAAGATTCAAATAAAAATAAAGATAGAGATCTAAAAAGTTCAGTTGATGCTGAATCTTTGTTGGATGAGACAGGATCCATTAAAAGTAAAGAAAATGACACAAATCCACTTTACACACCAACTCAAATACTCAGTTTAATACCAAAAACTTATAATAAAAAAGGTGAGTCATTATTAAACTTAATTGGAACAAGTAAAAGTAAAATACATTGGGATAATGAAGGCACAGTCATAATTGATAATGAAAAAATTCATGGAAGTAATATTGTTGATTTAATAAATGATTCACTAAGACCCTTAAAAAGAAGTGATCCGATAGGGTGGGATAGATTTGCTAAAGCATTAAAAGATATTAAAGTACCACTTACTTATATTGGAAATCCAAAGAGATGTGAGTTTATTAACCAACTTCAAGCAAAAGATCTGAACAAAACCTCTGAGATTGAAGTTCAAGAGTTTTCTACACCGAGCAGTGGAGATAAAAGATCTATAACTAAAATACGCAAAAAGCTCGATTGGGAAAAATGGACCCCGTACTAGAAGAAATTAACAGGATTTATTATGATCCATCTAACCCCGCTGGTTTTGGTAGTATTGATAAATTATCAAAAGCCATGAAGGGTAAAATGGATAAAAAGCAAGTAAAGGAATGGTTACAATCACAAGAAACATATACATTACATAAACCCAGTCGGAAAAAATTTCCACGTAATAGGTACATTCTATCAAATATTAATGAACTGTGGCAAGCTGATTTAAGTGATATGCGAACTTATTCTCAATATAATGATGGTTTCAACTATATACTTTGTGTTATTGATGTATTTAGTAAATATGCTTTTGCAAGACCAATGAAAAAGAAAAACTCAGAAACTACTAAAGAATGTTTTGAAAGTATATTTACTGAAAGTAATTCCACACCTACTCACATACAATCTGATAAAGGTACAGAATTTGTTTCAAAAGATGTACAAAAATACTTTAAATCCAAAAAGATAAATTACTATACCACTAACAATCCTGATATTAAGGCTAGTATTGTTGAACGATTTCAAAGAACTCTAAAAATGAAAATGTGGCGTTATTTCACTCATAACAATACTTATAGATACATAGATGTTTTACAGGATTTAATATACTCTTATAATCACAGCATTCACTCTAGTATTAAGATGTGCCCATGTGATGTAAGTTCCGCCAATATTATGACAGTTTGGACTAATCTTTATAATAGAGGATCAAACAAACTTTCTTTAGAAAATCCAAAACCAAATTTCAATGTGGGTGATTATGTTCGAATAATTAAATATAAACATGTTTTGCAAAAAGGCTATGAATCAAATTGGAGTGATGAAATATTTATTATATCTTCAATAATTGATAGATCTCCATGGGTTGTTTATACAATAACAGATTTACAAGATGAAGCAATAGTTGGTACTTTTTATGAAAGAGAATTACAGAAGGTCACTTACAACCCCACCTCACAATATAAAATAGATAAAATAATTGGTACTCGTTATTCGGGTAACAGAAAAGAAGTATTAGTGAAGTGGAAAGGTTATCCAGATAAATTTAACAGTTGGATTTTAGCTTCTAGTTTAAAAGAAATATGAATAAAGAAAGTTTTTATTTAACTTTGCTCAGCAATAGTTCAATGGAATATTTTCCTGATAACAAGACCACAAATTTTTCAACAAAATTACCAAAAGCTATGAAATTAGAAGGTGAATGGTCGGTTGGAGTTGTCGAGTTTCAATATCCATGCACCATGTTTACTGTTCAAGATCATGAAAATGTTGTGTACATTACAAAAACCATGTTAATGCCTAATGAAGATAAACCATCAACAGTGTACTACAAAAAACATATTCCGGCTACCAACTATGATAACGTTGAACATATTTTAAGAGCGTTAAATGGTATCAGAGAGAACTTGAAATTTCGTTATGATGAAATAAAAAAATTTGTGTCTATTTCTGTTTTGGATAAAAATATAACATCCGTAACATTATCACCCAAATTAAGTTTACAACTAGGTTATGAACCAAATACAAATCTTCTAGACAGAAATTTTGGGAAGTGTCCTGCTAATTTACACTTAGGGTTACCATCTCAACTATTTCTATATTGTGACATTATCGATCCTCAGATTGTGGGTGATGTTATGACTCCGCTATTAAGAGTCATTTCATTAGATCCTTCAAAATACATTTATGGTGCGAATAAAATGCACGTTTTCTCTCCACCTCACTACTTACCTGTTATGCGAAGAGAGTTCGATACGCTGGAAATAGATATAAGATCGAGCACAGGACAAAAAATACCATTCCAGTTTGGAACCGTGTGTATTAAACTACATTTCCACAAATTATAATAATGTATTCTCCTCATGATCATCATAAATGTCCATATGAAAATTATTATTCACATCAAGCTGGATCAGGAGTTGGTGTAATTTATAAGGGTTCACCATACCAACGCGGTCATGGTATTGGGAGCTTCTTGGGAGGGTTATTTAGATCAGTTTTACCTTTACTTTCAAGTGGTGTTCGAGTGGTTGGTAAGGAGGCATTAAACGCTGGAGTAGGACTTTTATCGGATATGGTTCAAGCGCGTCCTATGGAAGCCTCAATAAAAGATCGTCTTAAACAAGTTAGTACGAACTTAAAACGAAAGGCTGATAACAAAATTGATCGATTTAACATGACAGGATCTGGATATATAACTAAAAGAAAACGATTGGCATCGTTCATTCCACCACTAACTGCTAAAGTGAAAGCTACGAAAAAACTTGGTCTAAAACCAAAAAACATCGAAGATATATTTTCAAATTAAATATGTCTTTCCTTCATAATCATTCTTGTGAGTGCGTTAAGTCAGAATTAGATTTATTTGCATTACCGTCTACACAAACAAGCATTGAAAATGGATTGTGGATTCACTATAAACCAATTTCATCTCTTGCTGATGATGGACCTATCGAGTTTCAAGTTCCTGGAACAGGCGATGACTACATAGATTTGTCTCATACATTACTCCAGATAAAGGCAAAAGTATTAAATCAAGATTCATCAAACTTGATATCAGCTACAGCAGTAGCACCTGTAAATAATTGGCTGCATTCACTTTTTAGTCAACTTGATGTTTATTTAAACCAAAAACTTGTATCACCACCTAATAATACCTATGCCTATCGAGCATACATGGAAACTCTTTTAAACTATGCTCCTGCTGCTAAACAATCTCATCTTACTTGTAGCCTTTGGTATGAGGATACAGCAGGAAAAATGGATTCCACAGATGGTAAAAACATAGGATTTGTTAAAAGACAGGAATTAGTTAATGAAAGTAGGGAAATAGAAATGATTGGTCATCTTCATGGTGACATTTTCAATCAAGATAAATTTTTAATGAATGGCGTTGAAATGAGTGTAAAATTAGTTCGATCAAGAGAGAGTTTTAATTTAATTGCTGGGTCAAATGATGTAAAGTTTAAAGTTTGCATTACAGACGCAACTCTTATTGTTCGAAGAGCACGAATTAATCCAAGTGTATTACTCGCACATCAGAAAGTTTTAGCTTCTACCACTGCTAAATATCCTATTACTCGTGCTGAAGTTAAAGTTTTAACAATTCCATCAGGTGTTCAAGGAAAAACTCTTGATAATATATTCTTAGGACAGGTACCCAAAAGATGTATTATTGGATTTGTAAACAATTCTGCATTTAATGGTTCGCTTACTAAAAATCCATTTAACTTTGAAAACTATGGTATTAACTCTTTCAGCTTATATATTGATGGTCAACAAATACCTTCAAAAGCTTTGCAACCATCTTTTAATAATAATATATTTACATCAGCATATCATACTCTATTCTCGGGGACTGGTATTCACTTTCTAAATGAAGGAAATGCAATCTCTCGTGAACAGTATGCTAAAGGTTACTGTCTTTTAGCATTTGATTTAACTCCTGATTTATCAGCTAACTCATCAGCTCATTGGAATCTCATAAAGCATGGTAGTGTAAGATTAGAAGTACGATTTGAATCCTCACTAATACAAACAATTAACTGTATTGTTTATGCTGAGTTTGATAATATTATTGAAATAGATAAAAATAGAAATGTTACTGTAGACTATAGTAGTTAAGGTTATGTGTATGTAACTAAAGGAAACATTATAAAATTAAATAAAACAAATTATATGCAATATACTATTTTTTTATTTCTTTATAAACACCCTATTCAATCTTATACAGAACACTGATTGAGTTTAAACTTTACAAAAGCACACTGACTAAACCACTGAACATGCTGCTGCCAAGGATCATCATCATCTTCCCAATCTTTTAAACCGCCACCACAATGGAAACACTTGGTCCTGTCTTCATGACCAGTATAAAAGAAACCGGCTTCTGCAAGATCTTTAGGCTTCTGTTTCATAACGAGTGGCCAGTCTCCGAAACTGAACAACCGTCTAGATTTTGAACTGAAAAATGGATATTCAGCTCTTGGGTACTGCATATTCTTCACTTTTTCTTCTCCAATCAGTTTTGTAGTTTTGCTTTTCAATGAAGTGATCTGTTCACGTATGCCACACTCATCTCTTCCTTCTAATCTTGTTTTTCTCTCAGCACCACAAGACGACACCTCCTTGGATCTAATGAATACACAGAAGTAATTTAAGTAAACAGAATCACATTCACTAATCGACTAATGTCATTGTTGAAAAAGTATTTTTTAACTTTTTCACTTTCTGCTATTGTCTTTGTAATATTGTATACGAAGCCGTATGTGCTGTCATAGATGCTATCCTTATTATTCTTTACATAATATTTATTCCTCGTGGTAGTGTGTTTCCAATGATCAGTAGTTGGAATCTTACATAGCTTCTTCATATCGTACATTTCAATTTTTATGAGATGCATCGCTTGGTCTCCATAGTCAGAATTAGTAGAAATGTATGATACACCATCTCTAGCGGCTTGTGCCAAGGTTGACGATAACAGTTTCTTCTTTTTTATTTTTTGGTGCCACTTCAAAAAAAATGATCAATTGGTTGTGATTTCCTTTTTCCACCATCGCATGTGTTATTAATGACGAGTCAGGTAGAATCTAATGAGTACACAGAAGTAATTTAAGTAAACAGAATCACATTCACTAATCAACTAATGGGTGTCATTGTTAAAAAAGTATTTTTTAACTTTTTCACTTTCTGCTATTGTCTTTGTAATGTTGTATACGAGCCCGTTTGTGCTGTCGTAGATGCTATCCTTATTATTCTTTACATAATATTTAATCCTCGTGGTAGCGTGTTTCCAATGATCAGTAGTTGGAATCTTACATAGCTTCTTCATATCGTACATTTCAATTTTTATGAGATGCGTCGCTTGGTCTCCGTCGTCAGAATTACTGGAAATGTATGATACACCATCTCTAGCGGCTCGTGCCACGGTTGACGATAACAGTTTCTTCTTTTTTATTTTTGGTGCGACTTCAAAAAAATGATCAATCGGTTGTGATTTCCTTTTTCCACCATCGCATGTGTTATTAATAACGATGTCATCGTTCTCTTCTTCATGTTGAGGGGAGAGCGGTGAGTAGTAATACTGTTTATAGGTATTTTCATCGAAGTTGAATGATTTCTGCAACAAGACAGTTATCATGTTAATATCAATTTGTTTACACTTAATCACACACGTTAGGAAACAACAACAAGAATACAAGTAAGTTTGTCAATAGAATAAACACTTACCTCCATGGCCATTGATGCGTTGAAGTAACACAAACGTAGTATTGGTAGACGTATACAATCCACTGCGGTCAAACGACCATAGACTGACTGCATGACTGCAATGGTAGGATCTTATATAGCACCATTCTTATCTAAAACAAATTCCTAAATACAACGAAACTGATTGTAACTATGAATCACCAAAATTATCTCACGTTCCTCCGGAAACTGATAGTAACTCTATGAGTCAACAAACTTATCTCACATTGCTGGCATCAACCTGTTTTGTGAGTGCTACAAAATAATGCGATTTATAATTACAAATCACTATAATTGAACATTCCTATGACAACCATTGAATAGACTGGTAGTGTAATAATATGCTATATCATGGATACACTAGAAGTTCAAAAACATCTGAAAAACATTCATCCCAGTCTAGAAAATAATGTTTATGCTGCTAATAGACTCCCTATGTATACCCATGCACCAACGTATATAATATGCAATTTGGATGCGGATGATAAGCCAGGTTCACACTGGGTAGCTGTACATATCGATACGAATGGCATCGGTCAATATTTTGATTCTTATGGGCGAACACCTGCACGATATCATCTCGAGTTTTTGAAAAGGAATTGTAAAAGATGGGACTGGAGTATTGATAGGATTCAGAATGATTGGACTTCAGTTTGTGGTGAATATTGCTTAATGTATTTGCTATATAAGTTTCAGGGATGTTCAATGCATAGTTTTACAAACATATTTACAGGGAACACACTGTACAACGATATTTTAGTGGATGAGATGTTCCGCTCATATTTTGTAGATAAAAATAAAATTTGTTAATGACGCATGTGTTTTATTGATTCCGTTTTGATGATCCCGAATAGCAAAGTAAGCAATGGTCTATGAACAATAAAAGTATACAATAGCAGTAGCAGTAACAATGAGTAATACATAGAAACGTCAATGCAATCGTAATGAGGGTGCGCGGCCGGACGCACGGACAATAGATAAGAAAAGGCGAACAATGAAAGTCGATAATGAGGGTTTCGGGTCACCGGAAATGAAACAGATTGTTGTTAATTGATTTCTGTATCTCCGGAACCATGCATCCTACGCAAAAAAGGATTGCAGAAACGTGATCAGCGGACCCCAAAACCTTTTTTTTTTTTTTTTTTTTTTTTTTTTTTTTTTTTTTTTTTTTTTTAGGTTTGAAACGCCCTGGACCGCGATTGCGCCAGAAGCGGTGGTGCGCCAGAACCGGTGAGCCACGGGATTGGTGCGCCAGAACCGGCAAATCACTACTACTCATGTTTGCACTTGTGAGAAAGGCCACGGACTTTGAACACGATCAGGTTTCAAGGTTATAACAAATCTAAAGAAACTCCGTTATCGGTTTTCTTAACCTTTTTGAATTACCACGTAATCCATAGATTTCTTATTAGGTCGATCTGTAACGAACTAAATCTATACTTATAATAAATCTGTAGAGAGGTCAATTCTGTATATGAAATATATTTCCAAAATAATAACTATCAGGGGGTGATTAGGGATCGATACTGATGCCAAAAATGCAATCAGTAAATTTTTTGTCTGTCTGTCTGTCTGTCTGTCTGTCTGTATAACCGTTATAGAAACAAAAACTACTTGACGGATTTTAACGAAACTTGGTACAATTATTTTTCATACTCCTGAGCTGGTTATAGTATACTTTTCATCACGCTACAATCAATAGGAGCAGAGCAGTGAAGGGAAATGTTGGGAAAACGGGAGAAGTTACTCCATTTTTTAAGCTTCCGTCGCGTGTGCAACCTTAATGGTTAAAGCTACACAGAAATCATTTCATGTCGGATATTTTCCTTAAAATTATATAAAAAATATCCCACGACAGCATATGTCTATCTTTTATGGTTGACTCACAATAACACGTGTAACTCCCGATAGCTAAGCAGTTCGAAGCTTTCTGATTATAATATTTGTCTACTGTTACGTTTATAACACTCTCAGTCACCCCTAATTGAAAAAGTTAACATTATTAACTATTCCATAAAAAAGAATCATATAAATCGGTATAGAAACACCAAAGTTTCACCAAAATTTCTTAAAACTAGCTTATTTACAATTTTTACAACTACGCCAAATAACTTTGTTTTTCATAGTATTTGTATGAATTACAAAGTTATATTTGCGGTTTTTGAAAATATACTGTATCTCAAAAACTGCTGACTCGATCTCGTTCAAATCAATTTTTGTTGAAAGTTTACATTAAGATCTACAACATATGGTTTTTTTAGATTTTTCACTTCATTATTATAGAAGTTAGAGGGGGGACACACATTTTACCACTTTGGAACCGTATATCTTTTAAACGATTAACTTTATGAAAAAGTCATTTTAGTAACCATAATGTCATTTTTAAAGACCTGTCTATAGATACCACACACGTATAGGTTTCATTAAAAAAATATTTTCAGTTTCAGTTGCATGTATGGGGAGCCCCCTTTATTTTAAATATTTTTTAAATTTTCTCTTACTATCGGTAAGCGGTTCACAGAATACATCTACCTACCAAGTTTTACATGTATAGTCCTAATAGTTTCGGAATAAAATGGCTGTGACATACGGACGGACGGACAGACAGACAGACAGACAGACGGACAGACATGTCGAAACTATAAGGGTTCCGTTTTTTGCCATTCTGCTACGGAACCCTAAAAAGGCGGGGCGTCCGAGCGCGAGCATCTTCAGCTACCGCGTCCGATTACCATACATAAAATACTTTATTTTCAGACCAAAGTCCATACATTTACACATAAACAAAAAATAAACAAACAAATCTATATATATATACCTAAAAGAAACCGATTTAGCTGAAAATTGGTAGGGAGGTAGCTTAGAACCAGGAGACGGACATAGGATATTTTTATCCCGGAATTCCCATGAGATCGGGATTTACGTGGGAAAAACCTCCCACGCGAACGAAGTTGCGGGCATAAGCTAGTATGCAATAAAATCTAAGAATCTGAATTAAACGTACTTCTAATTGTTTTATCATCATGAAACTTGGCAATTATATGTGGATTAGACGACAATACAATATTATGTCCCATCAAGCTGGTCTGACGATGGAATTGGAAGGTGGCTGATGGAACCTTGGACTACCTACTAGTAAACATTTCTAATTTCTGCTCATGACATTAGTCTTAAAAGCGTGTTTTTGGTTTTTTAAACTATTATTTATATTATGTGCGTATTTTAACCACCTAAAAAGGTTTACCAATTGGCAACAAGAATTATTGACAAAGTGTAAATTAACGCGGGCAAAGCCGCGGTCAAAAGCTAGTATATTATAATAAAGAGGAAACATTTGTGTTTTTGTATGTATGTATGTAACGTTTTCACACAAAAACTACTGGACCCATTTCAAAAATTCTTTCACCATTAGAAAGCTACATCTTCACTGAGTGACATGGCTATATTACATTTTTTTTAAAAGAGGGATCCCTAATAAAAACGCAATAATGTAACCAAAGGTGTGAAAAAATTAGTCATAAAAAATCTGTCATCGCGTACGCTGCGGAACTATTGATGGTAGAACAAAAAATGTTCTACAGTATTCTGCCCCCATTGTCATAATTAGAGTAAGTAAAAAAAATGAAATGTTGGGAAATCGCACTTTTGTTTTGAAATGTTTAAATTGGTGTATCTTGATAATTATAACAGATAGCTTAAATATTTAAACGGATAACAAAAGATACATATTTGTAGATTAGTCCTCAATATAATGTATTTGTTAAATATTTATAGTTTTTTTTTATTCCAATGAATTGTATCTATAACTAGTACTCACGCGGTGCTTCGCTCCCGTGGATTCTATCACGGTAAAAACATAACTCTCCTTTTTTGCAGTCGCGTAAAAAGTAGCCTATAACCTTCCTCAAGCTTCAAGCTACTTCCATACCAAATTGCATTCAAATCCACCCAGTACTTTCGAAGATTAGCGCGTTCAAGCAAACAAACAAACAAACAAACTTTTCCGCTTTATAATATTAGTATAGATTACCACTTCTATCAGCCCAACTAACACTTTCTTAAGAGTCCCTAACAATTTTACTGCCAAAAAAGAGAAATTACCTACTTTTGTAGAACAAATATCTCAATAACGGCATAAAATATCATTTTTCTTTTAAAACAGCGTTAAACATTGTATATTTTTCTAGTATGTGGTCAAATTATAATTTAAATATCTACTCAAAATAAATTAAAAAGAATAAAATACAAACACGTGTTTTTACGAAATCACGTAATACCAGGTTTTACAACTGCTTTTTTAGCATAATGGGGGTGAATAACAATCTAAAAAAAATCCTGACTATTGGGCATATAGTGCACTAGTAAGTTAACAAATTATTTTTTGAAAAAATAATGGGGCGATGTACTTAAAAAAAAATAGTAAACTCAGAAAAAACTCAATAAAATCCTTTGCAAAACCATCACTTTTGAGTAAGAATCCGTTATTGAATAGAAAATTAAAAACTAATTCTGAATAATACAGGTATTTACCTACCAAATTATTATTTTTTATTTTAATTCTGAGCTCATATTTTATTGTAATAACATTTTCAAAGTATGCCTTATAAATCGATGCGCTTGCTCGATTTATTTTGAGTAGATTAATTTGACCACATATTAGATAAATATACAATGTTAAACGCTGTTTTAAATGAAAAATGATATTTTATAACGTTATTGAGATATTTGTTCAACAAAAGTAGGTAATTTCTCTTTTTCGGCAGTAAAACTGTTAGGGACTCTTAAGCATATTTACAGTAAGTCGGTAAGATACTGTAATTATATTGTTACAGTGAGTATATCTGCTCACTCACTTACTTGATATACATCAAGTAAGTGGCTTACGGATTGGTTTTATTTTTTGTGAATTACACAAGTTATAAATAGAGTAACTATACTTACTGTGAAAATGAATAGCTAAAACGCTATATTTAAATAATTTCAATCTACCGGAACATTAGTTACTGTAAATATGATAGTGAAAATACGAAATAAAACATAATTTTAATACAGTAAGTCTACTTACTGTTATTATTATAATGAACGATTGAGTCTTCTCAACATTTACTGTAATTGTGATTATCGTAACTTTGTTAATAATTTAGATATAAAAATAAAGAAAAATTTCCTTATAGGGCTTGATTTAAGGATCACAGTAATGTAAAAAAAGTCATAACACCAGTAACACGACTTACTGTAATTATGACATCGGGGGCAGTATTATAGAACGTATCAATATCTACAAAAAATCCGCTGTACCATATGTCCAACTACTGTAATTATGCCACTATAACTACATTTTTACATTTTAAAAGTTGATAAACGTGCCGACAATAATCAAACCATATTATACATACCTCTGTATAAATCCTTATCCCTTTATTAAAGACGATATATTTTATTAAAGACCGTGTCGATAGCTGTAGAATACTTTTTAAATGATTAATAACGGACATTCTATTCAAAAGATATAACGAATTTAAAAATGTCAATCTAAAGAAAAATAATGAGATTAGGTACCTATATAAAACGCTTCCATTACTGACTGACTGACGGACAACGCACAGCTGAAACTCCTGGACGTAAGAAGCTGAAATTTGGCATGTTTGTTCCTTGAGGTGTGTAGGGGAGCACTTTTTTTTTATTGTGGAAAAAATTATCAAATAAGTCCTTCCACCCCGGGCAGGGTGGGAGGGACTGTCAGACTTTTACTGACTAAAATCCACGGTGTTCCTTCAATAACCCTTTACGTACCGGGGTCACGGTAATGGGATGAGTCCCACGACCCCGGCAGGCTTCGGCCCTCTACGCCTCGTCATATTGCTGACGCTCTTTGAGGCGCGCGTGGAACACAACGCGCCGTCGACCCGGGCATGGTCCAATGTCGGACAGCGAGTTGCCCTTTACTCGCTATCCGCATGCCCGCGCCTGCGGTGGCCGGAGATCGTCGGCTGACGTCCGACGCCGTGGGCGTCTACCACTGCGGCTGGGCTGGAGGGAGGACGCCATAGTCTCCATCACGCGGCCCGCCTCCTTCGAAAGCATGACTGCTTCGCAGAAGGAGGCGACCGCTTCCCACTCCCTCTCGCCCCGCAGCATGGCCTCGACCAAAGCCGGGCGCAAGAGGTCTCCGCCTATCGCCGCCGTGAGGACACGTCGGTGCTCTGCCCAGGCGGGGCAGTCTTGCACCGTGTGCTCTACGGTGTCCTCAGGGCGACCCTCGCAGTGGTGACACCCAGGCGTTTCCTCCTTTCCCATCAGACACAGGTACCTCCCGAAACTTCCGTGTCCGGTGAGGACCTGCGTCATGCGGTAGGTCAGGACGCCGTGACGTCGATCTAGCCACTCCTCAAAGAGGGGTCTTACCGCCGCAATTGCGGCGTGCCCGGTGTAGGGGAGCACTAAGAAATAATTTATTTTTGGAATTTCCCACGGGATCGCAATTAACACGGGAAAAACCTCCGACGCGAACGAAGTCGCGGGCTAATGCTATTATTTAATGAAACTAAAACTGTAAGATATATTTACACTACTCTATATGCTTAAAGACAGGTTTTCCTAGAATAATAATAAAAGGTAGCAGTATTAATTCTATTCTATTAATAAAAGATAAAAAATCACGAGGTAGCGCAACCAAAATACTAAACTTTTTACAAAAAATTGTTTTAAATTTTATTTCGTATCGTGACATTTGTTTAAAACTAGTAAGACATTAAGTGGTCAAAATTAGACGTAACGTAACGGGAGCGACGGCTCCGGGTATTAGCAGTAACATACATATTACAGTAATTCAAACAATTTCTGCAGTCACAGCTTTTGCTTGTGTCACCAGCTGCTTCAACATACAGGCTATGAATAGTTTATAGCCGATTATTCTATCGCTACCAGTTAAATTGTAGAGAAACACAGCTGCAAGAACCCACTCCAATAAAGTCGTGTTTGAATTTTATTATTTTCACATTTTTAGATCTGTTTCTGCTTAATATTTATAGGATTTTCCGAATGATGATATGTCACTGAATTGAAGAACATGCGTGGTAACAAGAAAGCGGGATGGTTTATTAAATTTAATGAGATTTGAACTGATTCTTGTTATTTCAAAATTATTTTATTGCCTACTACGGGCACAGCCACGACTTCCCAGCGATTCAAAAGAGTTTGTTTGAAATAAACTAAAACGAGAAACTACAGTTACTGTTAGTCTGAATCATCCCACAGCTGGGCAAAGGGTCTCCTCATGATTTCCAGATGGTTCAGTCTAGGGCCAAAGTAGACCACTGGTCGTTAGTTAGGTCGAGATTGTCCCTCCGTCTTCTACAAGTTCTGCCGTAACGTTTTCTAGTTGTGTTAGGGCTAAAAGAGGTGAGTTTGGCCCACAACTCATTGGACATGCGAGCATGATCAGTCCAGGCCCACTTCTACATAGTGGCTTCTTTAGCAACGTCAGTAATTTGCGTCTTCAAACGCAGTGTGGAGTTGCGTATGTGTACCATCTCACCTGATGGTAAATGATGATGTGGTCGAAGATGGAGCACGCTTACTTAGAAGTAACCTATTCACTCTTGATTTAGAGGCCCTAGGTTATAGCTATCTGTAAACACAGCTTGACGACTAGGTTGCTGCGCTCCATTGTATGTTGGCAGACCTTGAGTTTGGACTTTTGAATCTTTTTCAAAGACCAAGTCTAGGATCCATCGGTCAAAACGGTAATAATGCTCATTATTTACATGTACCTTTATAAGTTAATTTCTATATAATGTAGTAGAACTGGCTCTCAGTTCAAGAGATATTCTTCTCATGCATTGCATAGTTACTACAGCATCTAAAAGATATCTTGGTATATTAGCTTATTTATTTATTTATTTTATTATTTTATGTACACACAGTAAAATACAATAGGACAACATAATTATAATATTTGAGTACAAAGGTACTGCTTATTTCTTAAGAAATTTCTTCCAGCAGACCTGCGAAAGGAGAAGTGAAAAAGAAATGTAGACAATAGTGTGTGAGAACAAGAAGAGAAATAAAAATTAATATGTGAAGTCTAAAACTAAAATATTAAATATACCTACACATACTTATAATGCAATAAAAATAACATATACATAAATAAATACATAATGTAAGAATATATAAACTTCTTTTGTTGCGTGTAGAAAGTTTTTTACTTGACCTATTTCTAGAAATGATAGCTTAATAATGTTTTAACTTCTTCATATCGATTATTTATATTCTTCAAATATTACGATCTGTATCTACTATTCGCACATACAAAAACACAGACAGATTTATTTTTAACACGGGTCAAGCTGTAACAAACTATGTACTAAAATCTAAGAATCTGAATTACACGCACTCCTAATTGCTGTATCAACATGACACTTAGCAATTATAAGCAGATTAGATGACAATACAATATTATGGTACCATCGAGCTGGTCTGTTGATGGAATTGGAAGGTGGCTGATAGAACTTTGGACTGCCTATTAGTAAACTTATCGAGTTTGGGCTCATAAGATCGTCTTAACATATTCTGTCCATTTCTCCTGATTACGAGGACATATGATTAAGCGTGTTTTTAGTTTTTTAAACTATTAATTTATTATAACTATTCCTAGTTTGTTTGTGTTTAAGTAATTATTTATTTATTAAAACTTTATGCAACACAAAAGATGAAAGGCATACTTAATACCTTAGGCATTCTCTACCAGTTAACCACAGGCACTTAAGAAAACACAATTATTTTAAAATCAAAGACAGACACTGGATTTTTATTTATGGACCCAAATATAAAAAGCTTTAAAAATTTATCTTTTCATCTTTTATATGTAATGAAAAGCAAAATAATATATATTCTGCCTCTTAAAAAGTTAACGCAAACTCATGTCTTCCCTAACTCCTAACGACACCTAGAGCGATCTTTCATACAAGGTCCCGCTTATAATATTACTACCATATGACGTCATTCACTAATTTCCCTTTACAATACCACTTATGAAAGTTGAAGGAGAATTTTAACAATGCGAACAGCCTACACGATTCTGTCTAAAACCCTGACACGTGTCTCAATTGTTTTGTAGGTTATCCATTTCACGTTTTATAAGACATTTGATAAGCTTGTCTTAAACAAAACCAGCAGTGGATGTTTAATAACAGTAAATTGTCGTGTATTGAGCTAAGTGATCATTGTTCGCAGTACATAATATTATGACGTAATCCCACGACGTATAAACGTCACGTAGTCGGATTATAAGGCAATTAGTGGGATACGAACATTCAGCATGAGCCGGTTATCTTACACCAGTTATTATATACAGTTTGAATAATGTATACATATTTAAAGGTTTAGATTTACATAATTTAGTTATGATAGGGCAGGGATTATGTATTGAAACTATCTACATAATTATGTAGGTCACAAAACGGTTGTCTGTAATACATCGGTTGCGTTGTATAATTAGAAGTTCGGTAATCTCTGTTTAAGACGAGGGTCTTTATTTGGTAATGCTCTCGATTAATCTAGATAAACTGTCTGGGTCTACATGAGTATATAAGTCTGATCAACTCTACGTGAAACTCTTATTTTCTGCAAAATAAAGCTATATTTGGTTATGTATGTAAATGTTCATTAATAAAGTACTTATATGTAAATATAATATAAGTAGTAACTTCATCCACCAACGTGTGTTTCATGAAATATTTTCTCCTGTTTCTAAGCAATAAATTTATAATTATGATAATGAGCAAGCGACAAAAATTTAGATAAAGATAAAGTTTTGGGAATACATAGGTACCGATACCCCCAACCAAGAACTCGGTAATGTGCTATTATGGGCTTTATGCTGTTATGTCAAATTTGGCATCTATAGACCGGAATACACCTTAGCAATTTTTTTAGATTTTTCCTAATGATATTTACAAAGATATCATGACACACATGATATTTTATGTAGGTATAGAATTTTAGGTAATTTTTTTTCTTAAATAACTAGGTTTTGAATAAAAGGAATTTCATATCAATGACACAGTGAACATTTCGCAAAAAAAACTGCTTCCATTTAATACATCAACTTCGACTTCAATAATCCCACTAGTTGAAAACATATTTGATAAAATCACTAAATCTTTTCTCCTGTAAAATTTTGATTTTTCGATTACCGAGTTATTGCTTGGGAGGATCATTACTTTCATTACGCGTACAGCTAAAGAATGGAATTCCCTGCCGGAGTCTGTGTTTCCTGATAGCTATAACCTGGAGGTTTTTAAGAGTGAATAATTCTAGGTAAGCGTGCTTCATCTTGGACCACATCATCATCAGCTTACCATCAGGTGAGATGGTGGTCAACAAACGCAAGTCTATTACCAATTTAATTAAATCTATAGTTCTAAGACGCGATTGCGTTTTTTCAACTTTGCACTATAATATAAAATTCGCCTATGATTCAGTAGTAATATTACAGACTGGGAAAAGCCTCTCAATTTACTTATATTGTCCAGTTCATCACCTAGTCTGTCTGTTCGTGGCTAAGCAATAACAGCTATTCAGGTCGATCTTCAAGGTTAAGCAAAGCTTGTCAAGGTCGGTAAATGGATGGGTTACTATCTTAACATATCGAGATTCCCCCGTGCCTCGGAAAGTACCACAGAACAGACAAAAGAAGTTAGAAAGGAAATAGTTCCTGATTTGTATGAGAACGCGTGTCGCCGCTTGTCTCCCACTTTTTAGCTCCACTACAAGCAAGAGGCCCGTTACGTATGCAAATTACGCACACAAATAAATTACACACACTTAAATCGAGAGCTTGCTACTGATTGTAACTCACTGTCGATAAACATGCGCCGTGCATCACGGCCAATCAGGGCAAAGGATGAAAACTCAATGGTTGAAATGTTGAGGACGCGACGCATGCAGTACATTGTAAGCGGACTTGGTTATTGCGTTGATTAAGCGAGTACACATCGGGCAATGTATATTCTTTGTAACTTGTTGCAATAATGTTGTTAATGTTCGGAATTTCATCGTGATCAGAATATTTTTATGTTTCTTACGAATAAAATTGTAATCAAATGTTATTTTCGACTTACCGATGGAAAGACATACCTCCTCGCTCTATACTTGCGGTCTGACTTTTTGGTTTACAGGTTATAATTACACAACACGGCATTTTAAAGCAGAGCTCTGTATTCTGAAGTAATCCGAAGCGCACTAAACGCGGTGAATGAATTAATCGCTCGAGCTATGATTTTCGAATCATAAATGTGGCGCGCTCGCCACGCTCACATTACCATTCCAACCTTATTCATCTGTTCCGTGGTACCGGCCGTCGTTTGACAGTCATTACGGGTAGTCAGAAAACAGACAATCTGACGTGTCCTGATGATAAAAACTACTCAATACATACGTAAACATTGCTCTTAGTATATCATGCACAAGAGATCTTCCCTTTGGCGCTAAATTCATCTGAGCTTCACATACTGTCCTTATGATGCAGGAGCGGCCGTTCATGTTGCGCCTGAAATTCAGAAACGGTTTTCTTTTATTTCTTGCTTACAAAAACATAAATCTCTTTGAAAGCCAAGTTCTATATTTAATAATGCGTCATTTTTTACTTAAACGACAAAATAATCTGACAATCCAATGTAATGTGCATATTCCAAAACATATTATCTATTTATTCGGTACAGAACCCTCGGTGGGCGAATCCGACACGCCACTTTTTTAACTTGACTGGACACTACCACATATCATCAACAATCGTAGCAAAAATAGAGTAACAGGGGATTAGATATACTTGGCCGGGGTTTTGTATTTTAACCAAGCTCATATTACACCTAGTCAAAAGGACCCAGCGAAAGGTTACGAGGTCTACCACCGGGCACTGCTCACTACCACACGATAGTTATAAAGGAAAATCCACTTATGTGCTTCTGAAAGAAGGCAAGCTGGCTGATATACCATTAATCAGCTTATATCGTTTTTTAACTGCTAGGACACAGGCACAGAATAAAGATGGACAGTATAGAAACTAAGCCTATTTGACGACATAATTACCTACGCTCCATTGAAGCGTTAGGGTTGTCACTTTTAATGATTTTGGTATTGTTTTTTTTTCACATTTTTGTTCCGTAGTGATCAATCCATTGAATTTCAATAACTACCTAGCTTACAAATACAATTTAAATAGGTAACTTCATGGCGTCGGTTAAATACGATAAAAGACGATAGTTTAAACACGAAAAACAATTTAATATTCACACACAACAACTTGTAGAACTATAGATCTGTAACTTTGTCATTACGGCGGCGTGGCGTAACCTTTGCAAGTTTTATCTTGGATTCACGTTTTGACAGCACTATCGTTTTTAGCCCTCTCGAATACCATGAAAACGACACCCATAACGAAAAAATTGATACCTGTTGCAGCCGGCATCTTGGATTCACGTTTTGACAGCACTATCGTTTTTAGAACCCTTGAATACCACGAAAACGACACCCATGACGAAAAAGTTGATACCTGTTACAGCCGCCATCTTGGATTCCTGTTTTGACAGCACTATCGTTTTTAGCTCCCTCGAATACCATGAAAACGACACCCATGACGAAAAAATTGATACTTGTTGCAGCCGCCATCTTGGATTCACGTTTTGACAGCACTATCGCTTTTAGCACCCTCGAATACCATGAAAACGACACTCATGACGAAAAAATTGATACCTGTTGCAGCCGCCATCTTGGATTCACGTTTTGACAGCACTATCGTTTTTAGCACTCTCGAATACCATGAAAACGACACCCATAACGAAAAAATTGATACCTGTTGCAGCCGGCATCTTGGATTCACGTTTTGACAGCACTATCGTTTTTAGAACCCTTGAATACCATGAAAACGACACCCTTGACGAAAAAGTTGATACCTGTTACAGCCGCCATCTTGGATTCATGTTTTGACAGCACTATCGTTTTTAGCTCCCTCGAATACCATGAAAACGACACCCATGACGAAAAAATTGATACCTATTGCAGCCGCCATCTTTGATTTACATTTTGTTTCAACTATTGCACTATCGGCTATAAATATTCTCATAACCACCGCATTCTGAATTTATAAGTAATAAGATCACGAATTCATCATGATCGCGGATTTATAATTCGATAACGATTATAAGTATAACAAATACAACAAATAAATCATTCTTATCTTTCAAAATCAGCAGGAAGTCTGAAATACGATAGCTCCGGTTTTGTTGAAGCCGAGTTCAAACAGCCGTACACAACGCAATACGTTCCTGGCATTTTCGGATATAAATAAAATTTAAACGTGACCACTCGTCTTGATGCGACACGCACTACTGAGAGCACCGCAACGAAGACTTAGAGGTCTCGTCAGTGCGCATGTTTCTGTGAGTGTGCTGTTTCGAGCGTTTGTAGGTAGATTCCGTACTGTCTGTCTATTATTTTTATACTGTGACACAGGGCACTTGACACTTTTGTGGTAATTTTTCTTTGGGGCTGACTGTAAATATACGTCGTAACGGATGCCAAAGATCTAAAGATCCTACCTACCTACTAACGTCTTAACGTGTTTTTTGAGTCATGGGAGAGCGAAGGAAGCTCGGTATCCAAGACTCGGTAGAATAGCTCCATCAATCGAACTCCGCAAGATCTACTGAGCCTTAATCATGAGATTACGTAAAACTCATGAACTTAATGTTCAAAAAATTTGGATTGTGTCGTGCGTCATTGCTTGGTACCAACTTAAAACCAGCGCTGGGTGTGATACTGAAATGGTAACCCTTTCGGGTGCTTTCGGTGTGGACATGCTTAGCGCAATTTTTGTTGTTCTATTTTGTAATGTTTGTACTCTGTACTGTATGTTGTTGTGTGCATCTAATTTGATTAAATATCTTTCTATTCTATTATGTGGGCGGTACGAGTTTGAACTACTTTTGTCGTTTTCGAAAACTGGCGCTTTATTTCTTTCACATGCACGAAACTTGTAGATGAGTGTGAAAGAAACAAAACATAAGTTTTCGAATACCTGTTTTATTCTATTTTATTGTAAAAAGGCGATACTCACAGCTCCAAAGCATTTTCTATAGTTTCCCAGATTTCCTTCTTCTGTCGATGATGCAGCTTTTTCCTGTTGTGAGCAGCGATGACCTTGGGGTCTGGCAGCATATATACCAGCTCAGCTTCGAGCACTAGGAACCAGCCCGAAGGTGCATGGGTCATGAAAGTCTTTACTGCTGATGTGGTTATCTGAAAATGTATGTGTAATATATAAAAATTTTTGACTTTCTAAAGTACCTATTGTATATACTCTTTTACTTTTTTTTGTTATTTTTATATTTTATTATTGTGAATGCGAGTAATATGTAGGTTATTATTTCTTCTTTGTTTTATTTTCATAATAATTTACTGATTAATTCTGGCAGTTTGAGTACTTGTGTGGCCTACCCAAATGTCCTTACTTTGGTATTGTTCGTCAGATTTCTGTGTGAGTGTGCGATAGAATTGCATTACAGACTACAAGACAAACGGTGATGCGCAATCGTTGCGTGAGAGATTTTCCAATTCTAGTAGTTGAAAACTGCTGCGGAATATATTCATAACTTGAGAATAGCCATCCAATCTTTACTTTTTTTTAAATAGAAATAGACTTGCAATGTGCGAAGAATTCACATTACTAGCAATCCGCTACCTCTGTATCACAAATCTAACACCTTAACCATTACGCTATTGACACATTTTGAATATATTATGTATGATATAGTAATATTAAGATTATATACCTATTAAGTGTTCACTGTAAGATTTTCCTGCCTTTAAACGTGAGGACTTTTAATTGGCTCACTGTCTACTATACTATAATTATATTTTTCTGTATTTAATAACTGTTAGTCCTCGATACTTCTTAAATAAATATAAATACCAGCCTGGCTCCGCGGTAGCGTAAGTACTTTTTTTTTTTTAACGTGGTAAAATTATCAAATAAGTCCTCCCACTCCGGGCAGGGTGGGATCCCTCCCAGTCAGACTTTTACTGACTAAAATCCACGGTGTTCCTTCAATAGCCCTTTACGTACCGGGGCCACGGTAACGGGATGAGTCCCACGACCCCGGCAGGCTTCGGCCCTCTGCAGAGGGGGCCTCGTCATGTTGCTGACGCTCTTTGAGGCGCGCGTGGAACACGACGCGCCGTCGACCCGGGCATGATCCATGGTCGGACAGCGAGTTGCCCTTTACTCGCTGTCCGCATGCCCGCGCCTACGGTGGCCGGAGATCGTCGGCCGACGTCCGACGCCGTGGGCGTCTACCACTGCGGCTGTGCTGGAGGGAGGACGCCATCCTCTCCCTCACGCGTTTAGGAAAAGATGAGGTGGATCATTCAATGGAAAAACTTGCAGTAAGGCATAAGATTAAGAATGGAACAGCACCTGTTAGGTGGTTAATTGCGGGATGCTGTCGATTCTGAATAAAAAGACAACAAGAGAAAAATGATGATAGGTTATGACAATTTAATTTAGTGGAAACCAAAATATTTTTTCTACATGTTCGTAAAAACGAAGAAATCACTGTTTCAATCCAATCCCGAAGCAACGCTGTTTTCTTTGCAAATAAAGTGTGCCTGTACAAATACTTTCTCATAAAATCAATATATTCGCCAATCTCAAGTGAATGGTATTCTTGAATGAATTTTCTCGTACCTGCTCGCGGCCACTTGTCAAAACAACGTTACGCTGCCCAAAAGCCAAGTTTTGATGGTGAAATGAACTTTGTACGTAAGTACGCGATGGTTCGTTAGTCTTAAAGATTTGTTCTGCCTGTTTTAGTAAGTTGGTGAGCAATTGAGGGACAAGTTGTATTCGTTAAATCTTTAACATAATGTTTTAGGAAGTAAGCAAAGTTATGTGGTAGGATCTTGAAACAACATCTTTAGTGAAAGGGAGGGAGTTGTTTAAATCCAGTGCATTTGATTGCGCGCCTATCAAATCTAGACTCCTGAAGTTTTATATAATTTGATTAACATTTTCAAGTATTGTGGGCTTAGTATGAGATTGAAATACTTTTATTGTTTTCGAAGACTATCGCTTTGTTTCTTTCACACGCACCAAACTTGTAGATGAGTGTGAAAGAGACAAAGCGGTAGTGCCTATGAACTGCCTCGGTGGCTTAGTGGTTGGAAGCACGACTGCTGAGCAAGAGGTTTGGGTTCGATTCCCAGGTCGGGAATATAATAAATAAATACAAAATAAATAAAATACATTTAATTCAGAATTCAAAAGTCCCATATAGACACATACGTTAAAGACAGATACATTACATCATAAATTATCTTAAACATCCACACAAAATAACAAAAACAAAATACAATTAAATCAAAGAAAAACATGCAAAACAGATAGGCTATCCTGGGCTATCCCACCCCACACGCGACATGTCTCCCACACCAATGTCGTATATAGGGACAGTCTAGCCTACCTGCTATCATCTTCAAAATAGTGTTGGAGCTAGGCCACACTCGGCGCACTAAAGGAACAGAGAGTGCACCTATACCTGCACATACTTGTGCACTATAATGTCTCCTGCGCAGATGGCGGTTAATCAATCGGACCGATTTAAGCAAAAATGTTCCAACCCACAACCTCGACAATTTCGAGTTTGTGACCTATGTACTCCAAAATAAGGTATATTTTAACATAATAGGTTTGTGTGGTTTGAAACATTTTTGCTTAAATCGGTCCAGTTATAAGTTTGATATCGGTTAGGAGGACTATTATTATATAAGTTTTTAAAAATGTCACTGAGGTTTCTAGAACTATGTTTTTATTCATTTTACAATGCTTTAGTGTCCTTCATTAGTGATGTCTAACGTTGTCGCTTGTTAAATCTATTTAAATATTTTTTTATAAAGCTTTTTTGTGAATGTTTTTAAATAAGATTAGTTTTCCAATTTTATATTTGTAATTTTTACTGTTTGAATTGGTCCATACCGTCCGCTTATACCTTTTAAATCTGTATGTAACTGGATAACATGTAAAAATTAATTGTATTTTGAAAAGAGTAACTGTAGAGATTCTTGCTGGTTTTTCTCCATAGAAAACGATTCATTTTGATTCGAACACTAACTTCTGACGTTTTATAAGTGCCCATGTGGGCCTATTTATTTATTTATTTTATTATTTATGTACACACAGTAAAATACATTAAGATAAACATAATTATAATATCTGAGTACAAAGGTACTGCTTATTTCTTAAGAAATTTCTTCCAGCAGACCTGCGAAAGGAGAAGTGAAAAATAAATGTAGACAATAGTGTGTGAGAACAAGAAGAGAAATAAATATGAATATGTGAAGTCTAAAACTAAAACTAAAATATACTTACACATACTTACAATGCAATAAAAATAACATATACTTAAATAAATACATAATGTAATAAACATATAATATAAATATATACATAAATAATTAACACAGTTAAGAGGAAAGGTAATGCTCTTTTAATCGACATTTGAAAAGAGATATAGTTTTTAAATCACGAATGCTAGGCGGAAGTGAGTTCCACAATCTTACAGCATGGACAGAGAAGGAATAAGAGTAGTAGCTAGTTTTATGAGGATGAGATTTAAGGAGGGATTTAAGGTGTGATCTACACGGTACGTCGCTAGAACGAGCGTAAGAAAAACGCTCACGCAGGTAGAAAGGGTAAGACGGGTTGTGTAGAATGTTGAAGAGGAGACACAAAATCCTAGTGTTCCTGCGAAGACGGATTGGGAGCCACTTGAGTTGCTTGCGAAGGTGAGAAACATGGTCATACTTTCGAAGACCGAAAACAAAGCGAATGCGTAGATTTTGCAAGCGCTCAAGCTTGTTTAATAGCTCCTCGGTAGCATCCAAATAGCAGGCATCGGCATAATCTATAATCGGCTGAATAAGTGTTTGTGCCAAAGAAATTTTAGTCTTCAAGGGAAGAAGACTTTGAAAGCATTTCAGCGAATGAAAGGAAAAATTTACCTTTCGGCAGACCTCATTGACCTGAGCACGCCACGAGAGATTGGAGTCAATAACTACACCCAGATCTTTAGTGGTTTCGGTATATTCAATGCGAACACCATCGAGATATAAAGGCATCAGAGATGCAACAACAGCCGCACTGCGAACGAATCTCTGCCAATGATTATGGCCTGGGATTTAGTTGGGTTAATTTGCAAACCAAATGACTTAGCCCAAACGCTGATGCAAGCCAGGTCATGATTCATTGCAGCAATTGCAGATCCCGCGTCAGCTACAGTAAAATGTCGGTAAAGCTGCAAGTCATCTGCGTAGAGATGAAAACTAGAGGAGATTACTCTGGTAACAAAATTTATGAAAATTGAAAAAAGAAGAGGAGAGAGAACGCTACCCTGAGGAACACCCTCAGTGAGGCTACACCAATCAGAGAAGGACTCCTCCAGGCGAACACACTGAGAGCGTCCCCGAAGATAAGAACCGAACCAGGCTAAAGTGGAAGGAGAGAAATTGATAGATTTGAGGATACCTAGTAATATGTCGAAATCCACTGAGTTGAATGCGCTACTGAAGTCCAGCAATATAAGAACTGTAAGGGACTTATTCTCCATTGCCCAGCGGATGTCATCAGTCACTTTTAAAAGCGCGGTTACAGTACTGTGACCCGAGCGAAAACCGGATTGAAAAGGGGATATTATCGAGTTTGACGCCAAGAAAAATGATAATTGTCTATGAACTATGTGCTCAAAAACTTTAGAGAGAAAAGGGAGGATAGAAATGGGTCTAAAGTGGGTTAATAAAGTAGAATTGTTAGTTTTAGGTAAAGGTATTATGTGAGCCTGTTTCCAAACATACGGAAAGGAGCAAGAGGAAAATGAGTAGTTGAAGATGTGAGTGAGAACAGGAAGTAACGAGGAAAGGATAAGAGTTATCATTCTTGAACACAACTTATCATTACCGACTGCTGAAGAAGTAATCGCAAGAATAGACTTCTTAACGTCATCCTCAGTAACATCACTAAGCTTAAAGAGAGGACAAAGTGGTAACGGCAACCTAGAAAGACTCTCTAGTGTCGCAGCTTTAACAGACGGATCAAGAGAAAAGGGAAGGAAAGAGAAATGCTTATTTAGATCATTGAGGTTGACATACTTACACTGGTTGGTAGGTGACTTACCTATGCCTACAGATTTGAGAAATTTCCATACAACGGAAGAACTACGATTATTGAGTTGGTCGTGAAAATAGCGTCTCTTAGCATCTTGACACAGATGACTGCAGCGATTACGTAATGATTTGTAATAAGAGAGATTCAGCTCTGAAGGTCTGCGCTTATATCTGCTCTTAGCTTTATCCCTGCGAGCCATAAACTCTTTAATTTGTTGCGTTATCCTTGGTGCAGGGTTATGTCTAACTTTGACACGTCTGATAGGGGCATGCCGATCATATAAGTCGAGAATGGTGGCATTAAAATAATTCACCTTATCGTTGATGTCATCGTTCTCAACCAGAGGGGTCCAGTCGAGATCGCCGGCATCACGCTGCAAAGCCTCCAGATCTATGCCCTTGTAGTTACGGAGATATAAAAGCTGGGGCTTACGCTTGGGAACACGAATACGATACGATAGATAAATGAGATCGTGGTAAGAAAAAGTAGCCGTAATTTGGCCATGGTAAGAAACATTACTAGACGAGGAGACAATCATAAGATCTAGAAAAGAGGGTGTACAATTAGGAAAATAGTGAGTTGCAGAAAGAGGCAAAACTTGCAGATTGAAAGAAGACAACAGTGAAAGGAGTTTAAGGGAGCGAGAATCATTTTTAATCAAGCAAGTATTAAAATCACCCATTAAAATGACATGCTCATACATGGGGCAAAGATCACTGAGAGTGGAGTCGAGAGAATTGAAGTAGTCTATGTGAAGATTAGGACTGTAGAGCACTGCAAGTAAAATCTTTGTGTGATGAACAGTAATTTCAAGAAACAAATATTCAGCCGACTCAGAATACCGTGATGGAGATGAGCTGACCACCCTGTAGGGTAAATCAGCACGCAGGTATATAGCAACACCTCCTCCACCTTAAAAAATAAAATATTTTGATTTTGAGTTAGAATATATGTTTGCTACTACAGAATCCTTCACGGGCCAGCCCGACTCGGACTTGGCCATTTTTTTATTATAAACCTACATAAGTTTACATAGTTTAGTATTAGAGTCAAAGGTATTGTATCTTTGATTGGTGCTAATTTTCACATCTAACTTGTACGTCATTATATCTGTGGCCCTAGTGAAAAGGGGTATAACTCCAAAATTGTCGAAAATGAGTTAAGTGATCAGAAAAAAATGCTCTATCGATTGGTGAAAACGGATTTAAGCTATTTCAAAAATAGGGAAAGTTACTTTGTGTAAAAGGGTCCAACTGACACCAAAAAAAACTACATAAGTCGGGTTTAAGTACTTTTGTATTCTTTTATAAGGAAAAGCATATTTTTTAAGTTGTGTTTTTTAATCTAAATTAACATATATTACCCACGTTTTAATTTGGTTGGTGTTTAACAATACAACAACACCTGTTCCTTAGAAATGGTTTAGTGAATAATGATATTACTAGACATAAATCCGTTTTCACCAAAATAAAAGGAACAAAATCAAAAATAACTGTAATGAGATCAGTAATCACGTATGCTATTGTGAAATTATTCAATGAAATTGTATACACTTATAATAATATCCTACAAATTGCTTTCATTTTGCGTGAGAAAGGATATAACTCATTGATCTACTCATGGATTTTCAGGGCCCAAAATCTATCTTTTAAAGCACTTTATGTTAATACATGTGTGAAATGCGATACTTTAAAAATGAAAATTAAATATAGTGACGGTGTGGAGAAAGAAAAAAATGAGAAGCTTTTGATAGAGTATTAACGTAGAGCAGAAACTATTTATGATAAAAAATCTAAAGACCAGGCGCTTTCAATTGTAAAAAAGGATACAGTAGTCTTATCATTTGATTTGCAGCAATGCTTGCCAACCCCATACCTTAAGTCTGGTGCTGCATTTTACAAGCGTCCATTATGGACATATAATTTGATGTTACGGGACTGTACTTCTAATAAGTCATATTGTTTTATATGGCATGAAGGAATTGGTGGCAGAGGGGCAAATCATATAGCTTCGTGTTTATATTACTACATAATGAACTGCGTACCTGCTGATATAAAGCATCTTGTATTTTATTCTGACTCCTGCTGTGGCTAAAATAAAAATATTCACGTTGTATGCATGTTCCTTTTAGCTATGCGTAATAATACAACTGTAGAAATCACAACGCATAATTTTTTTAGTACATACTCACATGGATTGTGACGGAGATAATGCGTTAATTGAAAAGGCCAAGAAAAAAACTCAAATGGATATTCATCATTCCCGGGATTGGTATCAACTTGTCCGAAAATGTAGTAAAAAATATAATTCACTGTTATAGAAATGAACTCTGAATTATTTCTTGATTTTGCTTGTTATTTAAAAGGGCCATTACATCAAAAGAAAATTGATGAAATTAAAAAGAAGTTTAACTTATCTGAGTGTGCAGCTTTTAGGTATAAAAAAGGAGAATTTCTTCAATTTTATTACAAGCATTGCATGACGTAGATGATTGGAACATAGTTAATTTGCAAAGAAAACGAGGAAAGTCACCGCTCCCAAGTGTTATTGAAATCGAATGTATACCCAAGTCATACGATGGGCTCATTGCAATTTCTAATGAGAAAAAGCGAAACTTACTTTATCTGCTTCCACTAATAAACCCCACTGTCAGATCCTTTTATGCCAATTTATTATGTGATAATGATATTAAAGATCAACATCCTATTCTAAATGACAGCGAAGATAACTTAGAATAAGATTTTCTAATATTTTTGATTTGTTAGAATATTTTTTTTGTGAAAATTTTTGTTTTTTTAGTATTTTCAAATTATGCATGAAAAGATGTAGGTCTATTGATTTTTAATTAAAAGTAGAGTCGTAAAATAATTAGTTTTGTTTTATTTTTATTTAAATAATGGATGTAAGTCGTAAAAAATAGTTAGTACAAGTCTTAATGTACCATACGTCACGTATAATATCTTTGTGAAAAAGGCGTTAAGATATTTTTTTGCGATTTATCTAATATTTTTTTAGCGTTAATGAAATTTACGTAAAAAACACATGTTTTTCATATAGTAAAATACTAAATATTTTTTTACATTACTTAGTTATCACAAAATCATTCCAAATGCGTCTCCCTTTTCACCTGTGTAAATTAACATTTAATTTATGGGAGAAGGGGTATAACTTATTTTATACCCACAAGGAATTCATTTTATGGTTGGTATAAGTCTCACCCTTCGAATCACGGCAGGCCGCCGGCGGCCAGCTTAAGTTGACCTCTAAAATTATTTTTCCTTTTTTCGATTTTAGAGGTCAACTTAAGCTGGTTTTTGTGGCCGCCGGCGGCCTTCCGTGATTCGAAGAGAAGTATCTTAAAAACTATTAACTTGACATAAAAATAACTTAATAATAATAAAGAGCATAAATTGTTTACCTATAAAAGACATCGCATGTAATTCATTTGGTAGCGGTTTAAATGTAATACGAGGTCAAACACGCAATTTTAGCGCGCGGAGTGTTTTTTGCGTCTCCTGTAAAGTTGCATTTTTGGACTTAGATCCTTTTTCACTAGGGCCACAGATATAATCTAGTCAGAGATGGTATTTCTAATTATGACGACAAAATGGAGTGATAATCACATGTTAATATGTATCACTTTATATTTTATGGCAAGAATTTAATGGTTCATGATAGGAATTCATGACAGATGAGCAGCGGTGGTACAGGCATGACTAACGGGTTGTAGGTCGAGAATTCGAACCCAGGAATACACATTACTCCGCCCGGCCCTGGTTCAGACTATGGTGCGGGAAGAGGGGGAATTACTGCACTTCTCATGACAATTATTTTAAGAATCCCTACACAGTGACGTCATCTCTTAGCGTTTTATGATAGCCTAGTACTTGACTCGTTGAGTCATACATAAATGTCAAAGAATCCCTACACAGTGACGTCATCTCTTACCGTTTTATGATAGCCTAGTACTTGACTCGTTGAGTCATACATAAATGTCAAGTTGTAGATCCAATTTGATTTGCTTTGGAACGCCTCAGAGCGATGGAACGCCTCAGGGCGAGGTAACGCCGCATGAGTGTATCACTTTATATTTTATGGCAAGAATTTAATGGTTCATGATAGGAATTCATGACAGATGAGCAGCGTTGGTACAGGCATGACTAACGGGTTGTAGGTCGAGAATTCGAACCCAGGAATACACATTACTCCGCCCGGCCCTGGTTCAGACTATGGTGCGGGAAGAGGGGGAATTACTGCACTTCTCATGACAATTATTTTAAGAATCCCTATACAGTGACGTCATCTCTTAGCGTTTTATGATAGCCTAGTACTTGACTCGTTGAGTCATACATAAATGTCAAAGAATCCCTACACAGTGACGTCATCTCTTACCGTTTTATGATAGCCTAGTACTTGACTCGTTGAGTCATACATAAATGTCAACTTGTAGATCCAATTTGATTTGCTTTGGAACGCCTCAGAGCGATGGAACGCCTCAGGGCGAGGTAACGCCGCATGAGTCATGTATTTTCGTGCGTGCAGCCAGCTTCATCGAATTATAAGACGTTGTCACGTCAAAAAAAAGTTCAAGACGAAATGAGAACCTCCTCCTTTTTTTGAAGTCGGTTAATAAAGAACTATAGGGGAGCATATAAAAAATTTATTATTTTGTTTAGATTATTTTCGAAAGTGACATTATTGTATTTTATTTTATCTTATTGTTATAATTATTTAGTAGAAAAAAACACCTGACATCAACTTGAACCATTCACATTGTAATTAAAATTATTTATTTTTAATTAATTCAACCTGATTATTATTACGATTAATTCGTGTAAAATAATTTTGTGTTGCGTTGTGTGTGAATTAATTCATTCTAGGTGCACCTACTAACAATTTCATGGATATTTTTTGTCTGATAAATAAATAAACACATAGATATACAGGATTTTTGTCACGGAATTCTCACAGGGAGCATCCTCTTATGGGAACGAAGTCGCGAGCACAGCTACTTTAAAAATAAGGTAAGAGAGAACAAAAAATTGCAATTATGAAAGGAAATTTGTGTAGTTTAAACTTTGTGTATTTTTTAAAGAAGTGTCCGTTTTTATTAATACTGAACCAATACAAATTAAAATCTACACTTATAATAAATCTGTAGAGAGGTCAATTCTGTACATGAAATATATTTACAAAATAACTATCAGGGGGTGATTAGGGATCGATACTGATGCCAAAAATGCAATCAGTAAAATTTTTGTCTGCTTGTCTGTCTGTCTGTCTGTCTGTATAACCGTTATAGAAACAAAAACTACTCTATGGTTGACTCACAATAACACGTGTAACTCCCGATAGCTTAGCAGTTCGAAGCTTTCTGATTATTATTCTGCTCCGAAATTTAAAACCACCACAACTTTACACTGGAACTCGGCTAAAAATAACCCAGTTGCAACAAAATATAATCGAGGCTCAAATTTTAACAGGTTGCGGTGCAGGAGAAACCGTCTTTATTCCCAGAATTCCCATAATACCAAGTAATTTTCCATTCCAATTTAAAAGAACGCGATTCCCAGTATCGGTGTGTTATTCAATGACAATTAATAAGGCTAAAAGGTAGACTTTTCGTGTTGCTGGAGTAGATCTCGGTGTCAGTTGTTTCTCGCATGGTCAGTTGTACGTCGCTCTTTCCCGGGTTAGCAGTTCTAGAAATCTTTATGTTCACGTGCCGGACGGGTCAACTTTCAATATAGTTTACCCGGAAGCTTTGCGCTGAAGTATTGTCGTTCTATAGGTACTTAAGCCTCACGTGAACGTGATCTAAACAATAGATAGATTATCTATACTTATAATAAATCTGTAGAGAGGTCAATTCTGTACATGAAATATATTTACAAAATAACTATCAGGGGGTGATTAGGGATCGATACTGATGCCAAAAATGCAATCAGTATAATTTTTGTCTGTCTGTCTGTCTGTCTGTATAACCGTTATAGAAACAAAAACTACTCGACAGATTTTAACAAAACTTGGTACAATTATTTTTCATACTCCTGAGCAGGTTATACATAGTATACTTTTCATCACGCTACAATCAATAGGAGCAGAGCAGTGAAGGGAAATGTTGGGAAAACGGGAGAAGTTACTCCATTTTTTAAGCTTCCGTTGCGTGTGCAACCTTAATGGTTAAAGCTACACAGAAATCATATATGACGGAAATGTTCTCCTTAAAATTATATAACAAATATCCCACGACAACATATATCTATCTTTTATGGTTGACTCACAATAACACGTGTAACTCCCGATAGCTTAGCAGTTCGAAGCTTTCTGATTATTATTCTGCTCCGAAATTTAAATCCACCACAACTTTATACTGGAACTCGGCTAAAAGTAACCCAGTTGCAACAAAATATAATTGAGGTTCAAATTTTAACAGGTTGCGGTGCAGGAGAAACCGTCTTTATTCCCAGAATTCCCATAATACCAAATAATTTTCCATTCCAATTTAAAAGAACGCGATTCCCAGTATCGGTGTGTTATTCAATGACAATTATAAGGCTCAAGGGTAGACTTTTCATGTTGCTGGAGTAGATCTCGGTGTCAGTTGTTTCTCGCATGGTCAGTTGTACGTCGCTCTTTCCCGGGTTAGCAGTTCTAGAAATCTTTATGTTCACGTGCCGGACGGGTCAACTTTCAACATAGTTTACCCGGAAGCTTTGCGCTGAAGTATTGTCGTTCTATAGGTACTTAAGCCTCATGTGAACGTGATCTAAACAATATTATCAATACATTAACTTAATAACACACAAGGAGTTACACGCTGACGGAGACGCGGTCACAGCTATTACCAATAATATGGTGAGGTTCCGTATTGCGATATTTTTCGACAGTATTATAGATTGACATATTATATTTCCCTACTAAATTACGAAAGTTAATCTGTGTGTTACATCAAAATCACTGAACCGTGAGGAAGGACATAGGCTACTTTTTTTACGAAAAACGACGGAAACGTGGACGAAGTCGCGAGCAACAGCTATCTATGCTGAAGAGTTTGTTTGTTTGTTTGAACGCGATAATCTCAGGAACTACTGGTTCGAATTGAAAAAATATTTTAAATTAAATAGTCAATTTATAGAGAAAGGCTATAAGCTATATATCATTACGCTAAGGCCAATAGGAGCGGAGCACCAATGAAGAATGCTTCAAAATCGGGGTTAAATTTAACGTTAGCCCAAAGTAACTATTCTACGCGGACGAAGTCGCGGGCAAAAGCTAGTTTTAAATAATATTATAAATGCCTTTTTTCTCATGTTTAGTCTGATGTTTTCAGCTTACCACTGTAGTTAATATCTAATATTAATGAATCTGTATTATGTGTCTGAATGTATTTATGAGTCTGTCTGTAAGTTTTTCGAATATACTTAAGAAATAAAATCATTTATTTTTGTATAATATGCTTGCAAGTCATTACTATAGAAGAAATTTACGCATTCACAATTGTATTGAAAGAAGTAAAATATATTAAAAAAGTATTAATACTTACCGAAGCAGCAGATCCTGGTGGAAACACAAGATGGCGTCTCTTCCTTGTGTGAGCCAACGACGTCTTAACATTTGGACATTGCCCCTTCATTGTAGAATTAACAGAGAAGTCACTAGAAACGCTATTTACTAAAACAAATACTATTAACAAGTATGACTGTAAATCCATTACAATTCGGAAAAATAATATTAATTTCTTTAACAACACCCTGGTTTTGAAATTATGATTAATAAGCGTCAAATTCACTAATTCACTTAAATTAATCCATCTATTTTAATATCTAAATCTTCAGGTACTTTTTCATGTGGCTCAACTGTAGCAAATACCATCTAATAATAGTTGATAATCATTCCAATCATCTAAAAATATATGTATCAGAGCATGCTGTGTGAGTTTTTCATTACTTGTTTCACACATTGCACACGCACTGATCGGATGGGACAAACTAATGTGGTGGCTTAGTATGGGTATGTTTTGGATCAGTTCAAGATAGCTCATGAAATTATGAAGAAAATACCTTTCGTTTTGATAAAATTTTGTCTATAGTTTTCTTATTTAATTAATATTATGTGTTCTTGCGATATTAGGTTCGAATTTATTTGATTATATTAATTTGGTTTCAATTTCTGCTTCAGTAATGATTCAGTCTGCAGAAGAGCTCGAAGTTAAATAATATCAGCCACACAGATTGATCTTGAATGTTAAGCAATGTATGACGAGGTTGGCCCGAGGATGGGAAACCATCTAAAATATCGAGATTCCTTCGTAAGCAAAGCACGTTAAGACTTTGGTGGCGACTGACATTTGTATACAGTATGTTAACTAACAGAAGGCGTTCCCGTTAACTCGCAATAGTATAAGCACATCAATTAGATCACCGCACACGCGGCCCGGCATTCATAGATAAATTGCGACGTTGCCGTCCTTCAAGTACGCGTGTACAGAGTGTTTCTTTTAGGTATTAATTTAAAATTTTTAGTGAGTATTTTAATGTAAAAAAATTAAAACATTTTGTTTTCGAATTGTAATTTTTTTAGCATGTATGTATATACTATTGCGGGTTAACGGAAACACCCTCTGTTAGTTATAGTCCTCGTCACGTAAGTTGGCAAGGTTTTGGCGTAGTGGGGGTAAGTTCGCGCATCGTGCACTTAGTGGAAGAAAAAGTCGTCACTTTTACTGCTTGCCATTAGTCTAAGGTTAAAGAAAAAAGAGGAATTCATTCGTTAATTCGGTATTATAAATAAAATAGATATAATACATAAATACATTTAAAATTGAAAATAATTTATTTAAAAAAAAAACACTAAAAATAATATGTTCTCGTCGTCACAATTAGTTAATAAAACTGCTACCCCTTTTATTCTTCTTTTTTCCCGGTGTCCTAAAGATGTGACGAATTCGGAATTTCAACTTTCCTTAACTATAGTGTCTAACTGTTCCTTCTGACGTTTTAATAGTCTGCGTAAAACGATATTTGGTCCTGGCATTGTAATCAACGTATCAAAAACTAAATTTAAAACAACAACTCGTAACAAAAACAAAGGGTACAACTTTCGTGTACGCAAGTGTATTGGGGAGCAAACTGAACGAGAACTACTGATGCAACAATCGCGCGCTCGGAGCGGCGCTTCGTCATACCCCGCGTCCCGCTGACAACCGCTGATACCTAAAAATCGACTTCTGCGCATTGAACGACTCTTGCCAAGTTATTTGACGAGAACTATAACATACTGTATTTAACAGCCGTTATGAGTTGTCAGAAGCCAGATAATCTGTTATCTGTCTTGCCAGGGTATCGTTTAACCCAGTTACTGGGTTGTGACAGTCAGATAAACAGTCACTCCATGTAAAGCACTAGTACTCAGCTGCATCCACTTAGACTAGAAACCGATTCTAGGGTTGTGGGGAAAAAGCTAAACAGATGGTTTTGAATGTAGTTTCAGATTGCTTCACTTAAGATAAAGTCTTGAATATTTCCTTATCATCAGCTTTTCTAAGGCTTATGACAAGGTTTAATACTTAGAGTTACTAAACTGAGGAAAACTACTAAGTGCTTTAACTATTTTTGTTAGATCTACAGAGTTGATACGACCGAGGGGCTTTCCTTTAAACTGCGTATACTAGGTACCATTTTCAAGCTTTGTACAAAAAAATTAATTAAATAGGAGTAGTAGTTTAGTCGCAAATGATTTTGATGAGATGCACCTTAAAGCGATAAATCTGACCAAGACAAGAGATAATACACGCCGCGCTACGTTGCCACTTTGTTATCTAGGTATTTAAGGTCAGTCACATTTATTTGAAAAGGGTGGTTGCGTTTTACTCTGATTTGTAAGCTATTTAATGTTTGAAAAAAAAAAATTGGCTCTTTTTATTTTTTAACTGTATCAAATTAACACTAAACACGTATAGTATACGTAGTGTAATTTAATGCCCCTCTGTCGTATCAACTCTGTATATCCATCCAGGTTTAGGAAAACTTAAGGTTCATACCAAGCTCCTTCGCCAATTTTTACGATTAGTAATTCGTGTCGGTAAGACAAGCACAAAACATTTCATCTTTTAAAAAAATACTCAAAGATTGTCTACTTCAATCCAGGAATGTCAGAACATATTTCACTCCCTATAATTCTTCTTTAATATTTGTCTTATTAGTTGTGTATTGTTTATAAATAAACAATATACTACGGGCTGTTTGCGTATTTTTTCTTCTTTTCTGATAAATCTAACGAAAGGGTCGGAAAAGGGAACCTTTAACTAAATGTCTAAATATGTATATCTATCTATTATTTTAATCTAATGTCGGTCCATTTAATCTTATTATATTTATCTGTAACTGTAGTATTAAGATCCTTGAACTTATTGGGGTATTTTTTTTTACTAAAAAGAAAACTAGCAGTATGGGTAGAATTCACATTGCTAGCAATCTTACTCTCTTATCTCCCCTCCAACTAAACTAAATATGGTTGTATCTGGAGTGGGTTCACGTCAATAGTGTAATGGGTGGGGTTCGAACCCGCGAGCTCTCGATCCCAAGTCCGACACCTTAACCATTACGCTATTGATGCTTGATATGAATATTTTTATTTATACATATAATTGTTAAAAATGGAATCATTAACATAATATGCTGTTTTGACAAGTTTAAATTCTCTCTTTAATTGATAAATATGTTTCATGTTATAACTAAACAAGTGTACATAGGTATAACATATTTATTTATCCATTCTGCTAAACATTCTGCAATGTGAATATATATTAGTACCACAGAAATCTGGAGTTATACGCCAAAGAATATACCTTTTACAATGGTATGGATTTGGATTCACGCCCATAAATAAAGATGACCGTTAATTTTCCTTAAAAAATAATATACTTTATTAAATATTCATGGGTAAACTAGATAGGTGTACCTATTAATAATATAAAAAATATTTTCATCATTCAGATACATACATAGCTTAGTTAAAATTACAAATTATACATTACCAACCATTATTAAATTAAATTACAACAAACATACATTATACACTACATTATATTATTATACTTACTCGTTTCATACAACCCTTATAAAAAAGAGACTTCCTTAAATAAGATGAATATGATAATTATAATAAAAAGACGCAAAAAAATGCACACAACGCAAATCGTTTGAATTCTTACTTTTTCTCTTTGTCAAGCAAAAAATACCCATGTCGATTCATAATATATCCTCTTATGCTATCAACATATATAGCCAATATACATAACACACAACTATCCTACAAAAGTAAAACAGAACCCCAAACCTTCGAACTATTTATAAAGCTACCATAATCGCTAAGCCTTGAACAAAAAGTCAAAAAACGGAATGCAAGGAAACCTTATCTATACGAAGATATCGTAAAATGTGTACCGTGCGAGTTTCCAGCGTGTTCAGTGACCCGGAGTGTTGGATCAAGGAATTAGAGCCTCGCCTACCCTCATTAGCTCAGTCACGAGTAACACCTCCTTGGAATCCGATTACTTTGCTGCAGCAAATTGAACCCTAAACTTTCAGAATCACAGTCGATTTGGCAACAGCACATTTTTTCCCGCTCAGTCACCGACCACGCAGATACGCGTGAATCGGTAGTATTTAAAGTTGGAGTAATGGATTACCCTTCATACTCGTATTAATACTACTAGTCAGGTCCAATGTTACACTGAACTGTGAGATTCCGTGCGAAGTTAATTTTTATATCGGTTGCGTAATCATTGAAAACGTAGCTAATTATGTAATAAAACCCACACGAATTTTTTCAACAAAGTTGTTGATGGTCTTTTCCTGATAATCATCTTTCATTTAATTCATACACTTAATTCAATTAGCCTTCCGGAAACTTTTTCTGTTTGGGTAACTTTTGAAGTTTCATAATATATTTGTAAGTTTTGTGCGCCTTTAGGCATATAGACCTTGAAGCAGTTATGCAAGCGAAGGAGGTGGCAGGACGCGCGAGGGAGAGGCAGGTCTCAAGGCCCTCACAGCCCTTGCGCCCCAGCCGCCGCAGGAGACGCTCCGGGCGTCGGGAGTCGAAGGGTGCCTCCCAGCCACCGTAGGCACGGGCCTGCGGGCTGCGAGCAATGGGTAGCTCGCCGCCCGACTGAAACCAGGCCCGTGTAGATGACGCGTCGTGTTTCACGCGTGCCTCAAAGAGTGTCAGCAAAATTGTCGGGGCCCACAAGGGGGCCGTTGCCTGCCGGGGTTGCGGAATTGTTTGAAAAAGTTACCGCGGCCTCCGTACACAAAGGGCAAATGATGGAACACGGATGGGTTTCAGTCAGTAAAAGTCTGACACACGCTCCGGCTTCGGGTCGATCGGGAGGCAGTCATTGCATGATTTCTCATCCTTAAAACAAGGCATAGACCTTCTCTATCCTCATCCATTCAATCATCCAAGGCATGTTCTTCCACATCATTAAGTACAATAAAAAAAAATCAAAAGATACCCTTTAGCTATATGTAGTTACTTTTATTCAACCCTAATACAACTTCCAGTAACGAGATGGGGCAATCGTGGATTCTTTCGCAGACGTTTGGTTCCAATAACTCGTAATAAGTTTCATTAAATTCCTCCTTAAAATCTCTCTCGTGAACGGGCGCGCTTGAAACAAAACGAACAATTTCTATTACTGGCCAGGCTAAGTTTAAATATGGCTTTATGAAATTTTCCTCGATATATCAAAGTCTATAAAGCATGAAATAGTTAGTAGCTGAATGAGAAAAGCTGGAAATTTTGTTTCATTTGGCAGACATTTAACTCCTAATATAGTAATGATTTATTAATTTACATGGTGGTTATATTCTGTTAGTAATACAAGCAAAATTCATATTAGTAAGCATTATTTTGAAGGTACATTGGCAGCAGTTTACCATTAGATTTTGACAGTACACAATTATGTCAAACATAAATCTCGTTTAGCTTATTGTGTTAAAAAACAAGTACATGAGTCACTTGCAACCTATTTGCGAAAACAAATATCATCTACCATCAATCTATCAAGATAAATATTTAGTTACTTCTTACGTTGTACTAATTATAATAGCTAGACATCGCACTACTGGATCTAAACCGAGTCAACAAAATATTTAAGGACTTTTACGCACTGCGTATAACAGCCCCGTCATACCCTAAATCTAGTTAAATACCTAATGGGTAACTATGTTTTACATTATGCTAAGAACTTGAATAGGCTTTTCGCATCATCACCGTATGTGGAAAGAGCTTGTTTATCCTTATATTCTAATACTCTGTGATAATACGCACCGACCCAACTTTGTAGATTCACTTAGTTTCGTAGATTGAGGGATGGTGCCTATCAACAAATTTTAAAGTAGTTATTTCATTTTTATTTATATTGTACTTCAATACTCTCGCATTTGACCACCATCTCATCTGATGGTAAGCGAAGATGTGGTCGAAGCTAAAGCAAGCTCATCTAGAAATAACCTCTTCAGTTTTGACTTAAAGATCCTTGGTTATAGCTATCAGAAAACACAGGCTCCGGTAGAAATGACTTAATTAGTTATTAGTTGTTAAAATTCAGTTGTAAGATATGAGGAAAGAGAATAACTAAAAATTCACAAGGTTTGGGCTGATTTAGTTTAGATTTCAGTGGTATGAATATGTTGCTAGGCATATGTCATGCAGAACAGCCATGCGATCACGCTTGGCTGATCTGATAGTTTTGAGTCCATCAACTATTCTCAGATTTTAACTCGATTCCCAATACAGTTAATTATAATACATGAATAAATTTTATACCAATCAGGAACATGCATGGAAAGGTTAAGTAGCTATGGGATATGCTTAGTTTTATGCTATAGTAATAAATGTGGAAATACTGATGTATCAAGGTGTTACCACTTTACTAATGTCAAGAAGAATGTTCCAGTATAACAACATACCAAATCGTTAACAATCTAACTCTAAAGGTTAACTTGGTCCTTTTACTATGAATCTATTAATGATAAATCAATTACTAAATACAACGTGTAACAGAATAAACGCAATTCCTGAAAGTAGTTGGTTCAAAATCGGCTTCTGAATCGGTTATATCATAAAAAATTGGCCAAGTGCGAGTCAGACTCGCCCATGAAGGGTTCCGAAGTAACTATAATAATATAATATAATTTGTATATTAATTGACAAAAAAAACTTTACAAATTTCGTAAAACTAGCTTATTTACATGTTTTACAACTACGCCAAATAACTTTGTTTTTCATAGTGTTTGTATGAATTACAAAGTTATATTTGAGGTTTTAGAAAATATGCTGTATCTCAAAAACTGTTGACTTGATCTTGTTCAAACTAATTTTGGTTCAAAGTTTAAATTATGATCTAGAGACATATATTTTTTTAGATTTTTCACTCCATTATTATAGAAGTTAGAGGGGGGACACATTTTATCACTTTGGAAGCGTATATCTTTTAAACGATTAACCTTATGAAAAAGTGGCTTTAGAAACCTCAATGTCATTTTTAAAGACCTGTCTATACATAGATACCAAACACGTATAGGTTTTATGAAAAAAAAAAAAACAGTTTCAGTTCCATGTATGGGTTCCAAGTATCCCCTTTATTTTAGTTATTTTTTAATTTTTTGTTTAATATTGGAAAGTGGTTCACAGAATACATCTACCTACCAAGTTTCACATGTATAGTCCTAATAGTTTCGGAATAAAATAGCTGTGACATATGGATAGACGGATAAACGGACAGACAGACAGACAGATAGACAGACAGACAGACAGACGGACAGACATGATGATACTATAAGGGTTCCGTTTTTTGCCATTCGGCTACGGTACCCTAAAAATAGGTATTACATTTTTATGGAAAAATCTTTCATTTAACTTAAAATGGAAACACAGTATTATGACAAATTAATACGAACCTTAATTCAAGGAAATGCGCTCATGTGCGTGTCGGCCGCTAACATTGCATGAGTGTATGCGTCTGCGTAAGGATATTATATGACGCACATACGTTTTGCGTTTAATAATGATAACTATTTTATAAAAAATGTCTAAGTTTGGTTTCAATTTTGTTAGTTATGGATGTTGTTTTAGACTTTTAATTTAATATTCTAATTGAGGTGTCTGAGGTATTGCGCTTAATCTGTTACACCTTGTAAAATAAATCTGGTCCTAGAAAGTAGCCATGATAGTTACGACCTCAGTGGCGTTTATCAGATCTTTAAAGTGCACGTATTTGGGCACTTTGGATGCTCCAGTATGGGTCATGATGTCAGTGTGGTCTAAAATCTTCTATTTCTCTAAATTGTTCCTAGAGCAGCTTACTTGAGTTCGCAGTTAACTAAGTAACGAAACAACAGCCATAAGATGAATAAGTAACTTACGAAAATATGGTCCTCAAAATGTCATGCACCAAAGACTTTCCCGGTGGAGCCAAGTGTGTTCTCGCTTCACATATGCTCCGATAAATACACGAGCGACCGTTCAAGTTGTAACTGAAAACAAAATGATTTACTGAACACTTGTTACGTGAAACTTAGTCTTATGGAACGATTTTGGTACAAATAATTGTAATGGTTTAATGCGTAGGTACAAATAGTTCTGTGAGAAAACAAGTAAAGCAAAACAAGTAAGGAAATAAAATGTGACCTTTAATTTAAAAAGTTAACTCAAAGATTTGATGGCAATTAACATTTTTTTTTAATTATTGAAAATAGGTTCGCGTTTGACCACCATCTCACCTGATGGTAAGTGATGATGCGGTCGAAGATGGAGCACGCTTACCTAATAGTAACGTATTCACTCTTGACTTAAAGACTCCTAGGTTATAGCTATCGGGAAACACAGACACCGGCAGGGAATTCTACTCCTTAGCCGTACGCACAATGAAGGTATTCCCAAAACGTTTTGTGCGTATGGGTATTCCACCATGTAACGATGGCGCTTCGCCGTTTTATACTTCTAGCTCTTAGTCTGCAACGTTTTTTAACCTCTCCAACTATGCTAAATGTGCTTGTATCTGGAGTGGGTTCACGACAAAAGGAGGATTTGTTTGGGGTATGGGGTCGACTTCTCGATCACAAGTCCGAATCCTTAGCCACCTTGCTATTGACATGGGTTGGCCGTTAGGCACTCCATCCGGCCGAGAGTGTAATGCCACACTCTCGGCCGGGACCGGACCATAATGAGGGTTTAACTGCCTAACCTGGGAATATTACTGATTGACATGGGTTGGCCGTTTGTCCGGGACGCCCTCACATCATAAAACTTGCTATTTTACGCTCTCAGCCGGGTCTGGACCGTAATGTGACCCTGACGAAAGCATGCCATACCTAGAGCTTAACGGCCTAGCCCGGGAACATTAATGTATACTTACTTCTCAAGGGCCTTTTCCATCTTCTCCCAAAATTCTCTCTTCTGCCTATGATGGAGCTTCTTCCTGTACAAAGCGTTCGTCATCTCTGGGCTGAGCAGTGGATACAGCACGTCTATCTCGACGGCGACGTTCCAGCCTGACGGAGCGTGTACCATCACAGCTTTTAAGACGGACATGGTCAACTGGAAAACAAAGAATAGGTACTTAGATGGGGAAATCATCAGGCGAGATGGTGGTCAAACGCGAGGTTTAGCAAGCTACATGTTGGACATGCGGCTTGATAAACCATCCTGTGATTGTGAGGTTTTTTGTTTTATTATGTCCTTTATAATATCTGTGTTTCTCATTGTTCGTAATTACATAGTTTTTTAAATAATTTGTAAGACTAACACTATGGGCCTTAGAAGCCTGGCAATAAAAGTTCTTTTTTTTAATACACAACATGTATCGTAATTAACGCACACCCTCAAACACCCCAATTAGAAAATTATGACATTATCATAATACATACTCTGAATTTTCAGTTTTACTTGTTTAAACAGTTTTTTTTAAGACTTTAACTTCCTTTAAATGAGTTTCATTTTTCTGTAATGTGTACGTCACACGTACTTTATATAAATCTGCATTTAAAAGTCACTACTTTAATTTACGGTCCATAGTTAGTTTGTTTTTACTATAAAACATTTCGATATTTCTTTTTAATTAAAAACTATAAATTTCGATTCAGTAAACGATTCTGAACAAACTAATTTCAGGATCTGCATTAATTATGTTATATGTTGTATATATAAACAGTAAAAACTGACTTGTAAGCAAAAGTAATAGACAACCGATATTAATGGGCCTACCACATGCACAAGCTTCACCACAGTTCTGCCTGCGCAAGCCAGTTTGTACACGGAACACCGCGCGTGCGGTTGGTAAAACTGAATCATGCGCCAACCCCACAGCGCGGCCTGCGCATTTTCGACTTGCTTGAAATTTTGCCAGCGCAAGCCCGGCCTGCGCGTACTTGCCTGTGTGTGTGTTTGGGCGTTCAGTATTCAAGCCACAGTCGAGGCTAGTTGTCGTTCGGTGTTGTAGGTATACGTGGACGTCCGTCACTCAAAAATGGCAGATTGTACAATCGCGACTTCTAGACTGAATTTATAAGTCTTTATAAATCTCTGCCTGACTTTTGCATTGTAGGTAATTAGCAAACACTTGAAAAATAGTAGCAGAAAAAATAGTTCTTCACTAGGAAACATTGTTGTTTCCACGCCGACGATTTCGACAAGAATGTGGCCTGCGCGTACTTAACTGTGCCGTGTGGTAATGCCGTCCGTGTACAGTTTTTTCATGCGAGAAGCTTGCGCAGGCAGAACTGTGGTGAAGCTTGTGAGTCTGTGGTTGTGAAGCAAAGACCTCGTTTGTGTACGATGCCCCTTGGGAAGACTGGGGTCAGATTTTCTGGCTTCTGTCTACTCGTAACGACTGTCAAAGATGTATGATGGCCAGCACATCAACCTACTCCAATCTGTCAAAATAATTTAATAGATTTACAACTTTATTACAACATGATAAGGTTTATGCTCAATTGGGTAAAGACAAATTAGGATAGCTTGATTTGCTGGCGACTGTAAAAATGACAAACGGGACCAAAAAATTAATGTTCTTTTCGAGACACAGAGGAGTCTTGACAGCATTATAATATAATCTCGTTAAGACCCAACCACAGACTAACTTGCGTTATCTTATTTAGTTACTAGCTCCTCAAGTTCATTTTGTTTAATAATGAGGTGTAAAGCGGGAGTTTTAAACACCGTAATAGTAATAATTTACTTGCATAAAGTATTGTCAAGAGTTAATACGTAAAAAAAGAAACCGATTTCCAATCTAAACCAATTTCTTATACGTGAGAATTATCTGTTCGAACATGAGCAATAAGAATATGCTGTATTATAAGTGTCATTTGCGTCCATGCACCTCTATATCTTTTATTTAAACACTTTAAATACCGGAGACCAAGTACTGTTGCCATCACAGCATTAAAGTTTAAAATCGCAGTCATTATACATTATAACGAAGACTCAGGTAGTCGTTTTCCATAAAAACTTCAGAATCCGTGCATTTTATATGGGAAAGTTATTTAAAGTTAGTCTTTAAGTTGATTCCGCTTAAATGAAGTAAACTTTTTGATACCACAACCGTTTGTTTACGTAACACTATAAAGGCAATTGCATACTAAATTGTAATTAATACAATTTTTTCTCTTATTTTCGGGTGGGAAAATCATGGAATGACTTCTCCCGCTCTGGGTGGAGTGGAGGGAGGGTCAGACTTCTACTGACTAAAAACCCAACCGGTTACTTCAGCTGCTCTTGTGCTCCGGGGTTATGTCGTTAGAACATTTCCGCAACCCCGAGAAATAATACCCGTAGGATAACAAAAAAATTGGGTGCATAATTTTAGAACGATATAATAATAAGTATTGTCCTTTTAGACACCAATTAGCACATTCTTTATTCGAATTAACAACTTATTTCTGATTTTGATTTGATTTATTTGTCAATTTATTTCCTTCAAAAATAAAAGAATGAACTAGCAGATCTATAAACATGTTCAACAGTTTTAATGAATATTCATGAATATCTAGGTTATATCAAAAATATTTTTATTGAAATAAAATGAAATTAATAAAATTAGGACTACTTTCAAAGATTTAATATGTAAATACTTTGTGTTACCTATTTACCTACAAATCAACAAAAAAAAAACAAATATTGTAACATAACAGTTATCAAAACACTACTTACAACCATATTAGTTCCTTCAGGAAACGTCAAATGCCTTCTCTTCCGTAAAACACTCAAAGGCGTCTTCACATTATCACATCTGTCTTTTTCTTTACCATTCACTATCACAGAAACATTTTCACTCACAACAAAAACAATCAACAGAATATGTATCACATTCATATTATTTTCTTCTAAAACTAAGGGCTTTAGCAATGTCAAAAATTGACATTAGCTCCACCAATCACGGGTCTCGACAAAACAAAATGGCGTCGTGAGGACAATTTTTGAATTTCGTGTGAAATCTTTCTCGGTTTCTTCACTTCTTCAGCAGTAGCTTGCGGTGTCTGAAGTGAAAATAAATAATGCTACTTGACTGATTGGTTGACACGTAACTGTTTAAGATCAATGACCGTTTATGGTTTTAGTCGGTCCTGTTGTCTGTTTAGCACATTGTTCAAGAATGTGACGCTCAGAGTACCTTCAAAGCAATCATGTTTAAAGAGAGGGTAGGCTTAATAATAATCGTTCTCAGTATGCACTATGATTTGTTTTTCTTCCAGTAGGTAAAGACTATTTTTTACTAGAATATAAATATTCACATTGTTATGTCAATATTCCGATGACATTAAACTAAATACTACACAGGGAACTGCGAACGTCCTTATAGTATTTCATATACATTTGCAAGCACTTAGTCTTGAAAAGTAATGAACCGATTTGAATGATACTGAATAATTATGTATGTATACGTTTGCAATATATCAATAATACTTTAAAGTGGACTAGCTGATCAACTGTATAATACCTTTTTACCAAAAAATTAAACTGACTCCCGAAAAACACTGCAAAGTGAAAAATAACTTTAATTTCGGTAGTCGGTGTCTTTAGTTTGTATTTTCGTTTTTGGCACCGACTTCCGAAATTAAAGTCGGTTTAATTTTTTGGTAAAAAGTTTTTATTTAACTGTTTTTAGTTGGTCGATTTTTAATTTACCTAGTTACAAGAGCCTAAATATCAACTACTTATATTCATTTACAAAATATTGCTTTTCCCAATGTTGGGCCGTTAATTGTTGAGGAGTTCTCCTGGTACTTCACCATCAGCTTCACTTCACCATATGCATTGTGACGAGCATATTGTGCTTAATAAAAAATACTCAAATCAATATAGGTGTGCCTATAATATTTGAAGAGTTCCCTCGATTTCTCCAGGATCCCATTATCAGATCCTGACTTGGTGACAATGGGACCAATTTCGAAGTATACCCTTTCAAACAAAAAATAATTTTCCAAATCGGTTCAGCCGTCCATAGATTAAGCAATATTGTTAAATTAGTGTGTTTAAATTTTGGTGTACAATAAAGTATATTTTTTCTATCTATCTATCTACGTACAAGTAGCATGAAAATGGGGTCAAAATTCAATTTAACATGACTCAGACAAAAATTCAAGTTTTTAAATGTAGTAAAACCTCTTCCATACTATACCAATGATCTAGTGCAATGCTCGGAACGTCGCGTCAAGTTCAACGTTTGCTCAAGAAATTAGAGTACGTCTGCCGTCTGCACTTTTGAACGACACAGTACTCAGTCTGCCACACGTACGTAGTTATGCAATGCAATTAGGAATATTGATGTATCAATTGAATACTGGTGAGTGGAGGAGATTGTGGCTAAATAATAACAGGCGTTGGGGTATATCTGTTAGGTTAAACAACGCTTGCAAAGGTTAGTACATGGTTGGGAGACCATCTTAAGATAAGCACGTAAAGCCATTTGTACCGACAGTTTATTATTTAAAATTTATATACACACAGAAAATACAATACATAAAGTTACTAAACACAAAAGAGTTAGCGTTACAGGCTGTGCCTAGTTTGGAGCCCATTGTTCCATAGAGCTAGACAAAAAAGATGCGTGATAAAATAAAGTTACAAATAAAGGATTGGACTAATTACAACAATTTTGACAAAGTTGAACAAAACAAACAAATTAAAATTGATTATTAAAAAAAAGCAATAAAATAATAATAATGAGGTATATGTAGATGGAAGTAGTAGTGGGTTATTTATATAGTGATAGGCAAATAACTTGGCAAGAGTCGTTCCATGCGCACAAGTCGATTTTTAGGTGTCAGCGGTTGTCAGCGGGACGCAGGGTATGACGTAACGCCGCTCCAAGTGTGCGATTGGTGCGTCAGTAGTTCTCGTTCCATTTGCTCCCGAATACACTTGCGTACGCGAAAGTTATACCCTTTGTTTTTGTTACGAGTTGTTGTTTTAAATTTAGTTTTTGTTACGTTGATTACAATGCCTGGACCAAATACCGTTTTACGCAGACTATTAAAACGTTAGAAAGAACAGTTAGACACTATTGAGGAAACTACTGTTAAGGAAGGTTGAAATTCCGAATTCGAACATATTATTTTAAATATTTTATAAAATACATTTTTTTCACTTTTAAATATTATATCTATTTTATTTATAATACCAAATTAAATGTAAAATGAATTCCTCTTCTTTCTTTAGCATTCTTCTGAACAGACATGATTAAAAATAAATGATGGCAAGCAGTAAAAGTTACCACATTTTTGTTCCAATAAGTCCACGATGTGCGAACTTACCCCCACTACGCCAAAACCTTGCCAACTAACGTGCCGATGACTATAACATAATGATATTTCCAACAGGCGCGGTGAAAGAGTGAATGAGTGTAAGTGAGAAGTGTGAAGAAGAAGTTATTTGTACATCTTTTACATTCGTTACAGATCAGTCAGAAGTCTGACTAGTCTTGCTAATGGACATCGTGTTTCCTAGCTACTGGGTTGTGGAGGTCAGACTGGTCAGATAAGCACTTGCTCCAGATAAACACTAGTACTTCACCTGCATGAGATTAGACTGGAAGCCGTTATAGTTAGGAAAAGGCTAAGTTGATGTTTTATTCAATGCTGGAGTTCTACCTAATCGTATAGCTTGGAACTTGAAGCTCGTTGAGGACTGTTTTTTTTTAAGTAAAAACTTCTTTAGCGGCGTTGTGCACTTTTTTTGTAATGGGTAAAAAATGTTAAACTCGCGTCAGGACTCGTGACCTGATTCGTAAGACGGACGGAGAGTAGACAGCCGGCGCGGCGTAGGAGACGAAGTATCCCCCTCTCTTTCTACGGCGCGGCGAAAATGTATGCCTGCGCCTGATGTTTCGTTTAGGCGGCGCAGGACGCTTGCGCGAATGTTCATGTGTGTTAACATGAAAGTTGATTTTTCTAAGAGATAAACTTTTTAATGTAATATTAATTGTCATGTTTGTGTACGATAGCGCAATAAATAAATAATGTATTCTACCACTTAAATGATAGTACTTTTATACTGATAATTAAAGCAATTCGTGCAAAATTATTCCCTAACCATTCCAAAATATCAAAAATGCACAACGTTAATAATCAAGTTTTCACTTCTGCCGACACTCCCGGAGTGCAAACCGGTTTTTTTTAATAATAGTCTCGCGTTTGACTACCGTCTCACCTGATAGTAAGTGACGATGTGGTCGAAGATGGAGCACGCTTGCCTAGAAGTAACCTATTCACTCTTGACTCAAAGTCTCCCAGGTTATAGCGATCAGGAAACACAGACTCCGGCAGGGAATTCCACTCCTTAGCCGTACGCACAATGAAAGTATTTCCAAAACGTTTTGTGCGTATGGGTGGGATGTCCACCATGTAACGATGGCGCGTCGCCGTTTGTCTTGTAGTCCGATGTATGTATGTGTAGTGGTTTAATTTAATTGTAACGATGTTTTATGTTATTTGATGGATGTTGGTTACTAAATTACCTTCGGCAAAATGGCTGAACGCGAATGAATGAAATTTGGTACAGGGATACTATATTAAAGTCTAGACTACTTATAATCCTGTGAAAATCAACGATTCTTTTAAACATAGTTTAAAGGGTATATTTCTCGAATTTTCTACGAGAACGAAGTCGCTTGCAATAACTAGTAAGTAACAAAACAAATCACAAGAAAACTGAAGTACACTTCCATTAACTTTATTGCCAATACAAAAATAAACTACAGAAATTGAATAGGTACTAGGACTTTATAAGATGGCATTACACTATAGAGATGTGTTCACAATTCGGGTACAGTTGTGCGCAGTCTCCATTAGCCCCGTGGGCATCATCGTACTGCTTATGAAGTTCGGACACCGAGGCTGGGACTTCTGGTAATCTGAAATTATGTTCGAAGTTTAGGTATACAAGGAAATGCTGTATGTCTGTTATACATTGGGAGAATGTTGCCAAACTTTTGCGTCAGGTGCTGAGATACCCCGGAATGCAACTGGTGATGTTCTATCTGCTACGGTTGCGGGAATGTTCTAACGAGATACCGCGGCCCCGAAAAGAAACGGCAACTGAAGTAACAGGGTGAGTTTTTAGTCAGTAGAAGTGTGATACTCTCTTCCGTTTCACCCAGAGCGGGGGAAGTCATTTGATGATTTACTCTTTGACAAAATAAATAAAGGCACCACTGAAACTTTGAGATATCCAACTCGACGTCCAACTTTGAAACTAATACAAGAAAACGAAGCATAAAGTATGTGACGGAACTATACATACTGCAGAAAGGCAATAGAAATATTGAAAGCTTCTCTATCTCTAACAAGGGATGCACGTCTCGTTTTTAAGGATATTTCTCGACGACTGATCGATATTTTGAGACACAAAAGACTCGTTCTTCGCTCAAAGAATTAACATCGTTATACAAAATTTCTACGCGTGCAGTACATTTCTGAGCACATTTCTAGATGACAATTAAGTAGGCACGATCGTCGTACGAATATGTATGTACATAGTAAGATTTAAGGAATTTGAAATGTGAGCTAATATTGAAGTAACTTTTTGTATTGATTATAGTCTCCCGTTTTACCAACATTTCATTTGATGGTAAGAGGTGAAGGTGAAAAGATTGAAGATGAAGCACGCTTGTCTAGAATTAATCTATTCACTCTTGACTTAAACACCCTCAGGTAATAGTACCATGTGTTCCACATGCTATTTTGTATTTACTTAAAGTTTAAAGTAATAAAATTGTAACACTCTAAAGGATTTATCTATTACAACAAGTTTCAGCCCGTTGTTTCTCTAGCGTGAATGGCTACATAAGTTATATAACTATACATTATAAATTTATAAGTGAAGTAAAAACTTTTTACAAAAATTACGTAGGCGGAGTGTGAGAGTGCAGAAAATTAATATTTTTGTATCATAATGTCGTCATCCAACGCATTTCCACCACTGAGTCACTAATAGTTAATTTTAATCATCAACTTATGAGCAGATTGTCTTAAGAACCTCTCCTGTAACTGGAATCCCTTTCATTATTGTTTCGCGTCCAACAACGTTCCTACCCACCATCTCATCTAGTTAGTCTATCCAGTCCTCGTCCATTTACTAATTACATCCTTACGTAAACACTGCCCGTAGAATTTCTGCCGCAAACGATTCTTGTTTGGTCTGTCCCTTGCCCGTCTCACACAGCATTTTCAAGATGCACTCTTTGCCGTTCCAACCTAACCTGTTTAAACAAGGAAGCATGTTTGATATTTTATGTCACCTTAATAATTATATATATGCAAGTGGTGAAGAAATAGTTCATGCGTGAAAAGCGATACTAAAATAACAAGAAAAACTGGCAATTTAAAATAGAAAAATATATGATAGAAAAAAAAAAAACGATAAGTCGACTTCACAAGTTCTTTGGACAGAGAATCAGCATTGCCATTCAACGTGGCAATGTGGCCAGTGTTCTGGGCACTTTTCCCATTGATAGCAATGTTGACGAATTTTTCGATGCCCTATAATTTCTTTTTATTTTCGCCTATAATACTTTATTTGAATAAATATTATTAATATACTAAATACCTACTTGTATATTAGGAAATAGGATATAGGCTACTTATCCCGAAATTCCCACGGCAGCGGGATTTACACAGGAAAATTAACGTAAGTTATATCGATTCTCACGTGTGCAAAGTCGCGAACCCCTAGCAAGTATAAATAAATAAATTAGTAAAACTGCTATACAACGTGGCAATGCAGCTAATATTTTGTGCACGTTACTAGTAGTAGGCAGCTGTAGACCTATCCATATCCATTTTCGGCGCCATATTTTAGATTGTTTTTAGCTATATTAGGTGACAAGTTTTTGTTTAAGTGCATATAATAGTATTATTAAGTTAGAACATTAAAATAATAAATATATAATATGACTAAGAACTGTTAGTTATATATAATTTTGTTGCACCCGACTTCATCTGCATAATTTTTCATTAAATTTTATCCCGTGTTTGAAAAAAGCCCGTTGCATATACTTGACACTGGGTTTTCAACAAATCTCCATTCCAAGTTTCATCACAATCACAAGTTAAATCATGAAAGCGCAACAGACATACGATAATTAGTAGACAATAACACTTCCAACATTCAAAACATAGCAGACAGCTTGAAATATTAAAGAGTTTCCTTGGAAATAAATCTCATTTTACATTTATGAATGCGACTTACGTTTGCAAAAACTTTTCCAGTTTAACATAAAGTTTCTGTCTCTCTTTTCTTTGACGCTCCAGTCCCGGTATGTCTAAATCTTTGAAGGAAATCTTACTGTTTTGCGACTTATGCATTTCTTTTTTATTTACTTTTGGTATGTTTCTCTCTTTTGCTTCTGCTGCATCGACGTTTCTTTTGGCAAACGCGGGATTAATTAGAATTTTTCTGTAAAAAAAATTTAGTTAGGTCAGATTTTTTAGTATACATGTTCAAATGACTTCTTAAATGTAACACATAGCATCTATTTGACAAATAACTGAAACAACTGTTACAAACGTCAATCGGCTATTTGTCTTAAACTAGATAAGTCCGATATTTCCTAGCCCGGAGGTCAACGTCTCTTTGTGTGGTTTAGGTGGTAGAATTGAAAGATGACCACAGAAGTTTACAGCATTTATTCGGTAGAGGGGTGGATTCAGTTCACCAAGGTGTTCCTCCACTGGTTGTAGGTTTGTGGAAGGTACTGCCCTGGGCTTAGGCCGCGACGCACGCAGACCGACGGGCCGACCCCGAAGCCGGCAGCGACCACGTGTCAGACGCAGAGGTTATGCAGGGCAGGCCACGCGAGAGGATGTCTCTGCTGCGGTTAGCCGCGGAGGCAGCGTTGACACCCAACTCGCACGTGGCAGGTGCAGAGGTTATGCAGGCAGACCACGCGACAGGGCGTCTCTCTAGCGGTTATACGCGGAGGCAGCGGTGACACCCGTCGCGTGGCAGACGTTGAGGTAGTTGATATCAGAGATGAAGGCAGTAAAAGAGAAAACCCCTTGGGCACATAGGGTTTCAATATTAGTTACTTGTAGTAGTAGGCGGTGTAAAAAGAACTCAGCAGACCGGGGATTAGAATTTATCGCAGGCACCGCATAAGTGTTGTCACTCAGTGAAACCATAGACATTAGGGATGAGTGTGGTAATCGATTCTAGTTTAATCGACTACCACGCTACATTTGCATGCCTATCTTTATCCAATAAAAATAAATTTCTACTCAAATAAGAATTAAATTGGCTAAAACTCGGTGTTTTTTGTGAAAAGAACCACACAAAGAGTGAACCTATCCAAACAATGCGGACAGTATTGTGAGCTATCGTGTAGTTCAACATAGAAATTTAAGGTCAACTATTTGATAAACAATACTTTTTTTATTTATTTATACATAAAAAGAAGAGCCAACAGCAAATCTACATAAATTACAGTGGTATACGTAACTTAAAGCCAATTACAGGTTCTCACGGACAAAAATAGAAAAGAAGCAGAGGTTTCAGATCTGATATGCACTAACAAGCACGCTAAAATTATAAAAAGAACATACATAAACATAGCACTAAGGGCCCACAAAAAAGCTAGCATTCAGTCGATTACGTGCAGAATAAGATTAAACTAAATTATAATTATACAAAACATTTATAAGATATTACAACTATACATTTATAGTCTACATGGTTGACATCCCACCCATACGCACAAAACATTTTGAGAATACTTTCATTGTGCGTACAGCTAAGGAGTGGAATTCCCTACCAGAGTCTGTGTTTCCTGATCGCTATAACCTGGGATTCTTTAAGTCAAGAGTGAATAGGTTACTTTTAGGCAAGCGTGCTCCATCTTCGACCACATCGTCACTTACCATCAGATAAGATGGCGGTCAAACGCGAGCCTATTATCAATTAAAAAAAAAACCAAAGGTAAATATTTATAGGAGATTTAAAAAAATAGGCAGCACTTAGAGCTCTGCGAGATACTCGTGGCTGAATAATAACAGCCACGTTTGTCGATCTTTCAGGGTAAACAACACTTACCGAGATCGGCACGTGGATTTCTAACCATCTTAACACATCGAAATTTCTCCGTGCCTCGCCGCATCTTCCCAAGAGGGATATCGTATTCATCACTTACTGGGTTGTGGTACTAAAGCACTCCATCTTCTTCTTATCGTGTGGGTAGTAAGGTCTAACGACCCCACACACCCTTTTTTTTGTCTGGTTGGGAAAATCATCGAATGACTTCTTCCGCTCTGGGTTAAGCGGAAGGGTGTGTCAGACTTCTACTGACTAAAAACCCGCCCTGTTCCTTCGGCTGCCCGAAAGTTGAAGCCGCGGTATCTCGATAGAACTTTCCCACAAACCTCGGCAGGCAGTGGCACTATGAGGCCCCGTCACTGGTGTTGACAGCTATTTGAGGCTATTGGAACACGACGCTCCACCGACCCGGGCCTGTTCCTTACCGGACGCTGAGCGAACCCTGCTCGCCGTCCGCAGGCCCGCGCCTACGGTGGCCAGAAATCGGCTCGCGATCCCCGACGCCCGAGGCGTCTCCCGCGGCGGCTGGGGCGCGAGGAGGAGAGCTGCCTCTCCCTCGCGCGTTCGGCCTCCTCCTTCGCTAGCATGACTACCCCACACACCCTAGTGTCAAAGTTTCTAAATCGCCTCAAGGGCCTCTGACGTGGTCTATTTTGACGACTGCCATTTGGCGACCGGGACCACCGGCTTATACGTGCCTTCCGAAGCACGGAACCATCTTTTTATCAGACAATCAGGTGATTCAGGCCTGCAATGTCCTAGCCAAACTGGAAACAACTGGAGTTTTACAAAGTAAAGGAATCGAACCCACGACCACCGGATCACAAGGCAAACGCCTAAACCACTCGACCACAGAGGCAGCACTCCATGTAAACACTAGTATTCAGCAGCATTCGTTTAGACTTTACTGGCCCTTAAAATACAGGTTATCCTAGTTTGAGAGGCAGAGCTAACTTTATCTGTATACACATTTTGCAATTTATGTACAAACGCACATGATGAGCTACCCGGAACTGTCAAATTTTCCCAATCAACCTTGAACCTAATTTCTTTAACAATAAAGTTGAAAATCTATTAAAGAAATTTGACAGATTGTTGTAGCTTGATGTGCTGGCGTCTGTACCTAAGCATCTATGTATAAATGTATACTTTTGTATTATTCTTTTCTGGCAATAAACTTTACATTACTTTAGATTTGAAGCCGTCCAATAGTTAGTAAAAGCCTGAGCAGATTATAATGACTTAAAGTTCGGCGATTTTGTTAAAGTTAGCAATGCATTCAGGCCTAAAGAATCGGTTCCAAGCCCTCGATTCTTACCTTTTATACTCAATCCTATCAACCACCCTTCCATCTTCATCCACAGAGTATAGCACATCGCTCCTTCTCTTTTCATCATACACTTTGATCTGATCTCTGAACATGTCGAAGTCTCCAGGAGCTGTCGGCAGTTCCCAAGCCATAGCTGCAGTGGTGCCAAACCATACGATGTTGCCGATTTGGAGGTATCCATGGTTTTGGGTGCAGAAGACTGAAAATTATAGAATTTTTATTTATATATAAAATGCGGTAGGTTTACAAGGATTTTTTTTTTATCATTTAATATTTAAAACATGCGAATACATTTTTAAGAAATATAAACATACCACCTAAACCATCGAGGGTTTATCTGTGGTATGCTAGCCGCGGCAACTCGATGCCTCACCACACATACATACATCATTAAAAGTAATACCTTAACTATGCATCGAAACACCTTCTAGATCGTAGTACTTTCTAGAAAGTGTTTTTTTAGCACTTTACAGCAGTTCTTTGGAGTTCATTTTTTAATAACATTTACAGGCATGTCATTTAAGAATGATGGTAGCATGCATTCCCACGTCCTTGCACCATACACATTATTGTGACTTGGTATTTTATACGTGGGCAAGTAGGACAAACAACGTAACGACTGCAACCTTTCGTATTTCTGGATATTACTAATACTGTAGAAGTTATCGTTAATAACGCGTAAACGTATCTTGTCGAAGACATTTACAACTTGACAGTGCTTAAATAAACCCTTTTCGTTATTTTTAAATTGTTTTTTTATGTCTTTTAAATTGTTTTTGTAGATTTGTGGGTGCGTTTAAAATTTTAAATATAAGCTCTCATACACCAGCAGCTAAACCCGAAAACTACTAACTATATATAATAAAACAAATAAAAATAAAAAAGTCTTTTATTTCATGCCTAAAATAAGATTAACAATTATTATTCAATTTCATAAATATTATAGTTTAGTTTTCATTTTCATTATTGCAATCAAAAATTTATTATTTAACTTAACAATAACAATAAAAATTATTAATATCTTGTCGAAATTGCCTTTGTTGCCTTTATTGTTTATTTCTTTACAGTACCAATATTCGAATCTTGCAAAAATTTATATTTTAATTAAATTATTTATTTTTATTAATCACAAATTCTGTTTATTATAATTATTAATTCTATTTAAAATAATTTTGTAATGCGCTGTGTGTTAATTATAAGTTAAGATACTAACATTAATTTAAGAGCACCTACTAACAAATGTATGGATATTTTTGTCTGATGAATAAATAAATATATATATATATATATTAATTACAATATAATATTATATTACAATATGATTATAAGTTATTTTTTTATGTTTTATTTATAACAATATTACTAATTAGATTTCAATATTAATATTCATTAAATAACAAATTGGATTATTATTAATGGATTCAGAAATTTAAAAAAACTATATATAGTGTGTACAAATATTTGTTCCATGCAAGGTTCAGCGCATTTGTTCCGGGTCTGATTGTGTTTGAAAACTAATTTAAGAGTATAAAAAACAAAAAAAATTGTTACACCAATTACAACAAGAAGAGTGATTTATAAATCACTCACCTATTTGAAAAGAACTCCCGTCCGGAAATATCAGGAACCTTTTTCTTCTAGACAGCACTCTAAATCCAGATTCATCTTCCTCCACATTAAATTGCGGTGTAGTTGTCGTTATATTTCCATCAGATTTTGTTATATCAACTAACTTAATTGTAAATATTATGATGGCATAAACAAAAAAAATCATGTTATGCTGAAAATGAAGAAAATTCAGGTTTAAATCAGGGTGAAATCACGACCCGTCTTATGTAAGACTGTTAATGCTTTCGAATTACAAACCCTACGCCCTATGATGCTCTTGTTTATAAAAATCAGATAAAGAAAAAACTGCGAACTAGGTATCAAGTAGATGATACGCATATGAGAATTCAGGGTATTTAAATAAAGATATTTTGGCCCCGTGTAAAAGAAAAGATACTGCAAAGAAATAAAGCAATTCACTTTAAATATAAATAATGAAAATTATTGTATACGTATAATAATAAATCATATAAAAATGATCTCAATAGTTTCCTATGTTGAAAAGAAATAATGCTATCTCATCCGACCATTATATTTCAAAAAATATTGCTAACGAATTTTTCATATTTTCAAATCAATACAAATGGACTAAAAAGTATGCAACGACGTGACGTCACGTGAATTTTCATTCCAATGTAACGTGTTCATTTTTCAATAACGAGTCAAAAGTAAAGTAAAAATATACATTTTTTGGTTATTTAACCGATGGACGGATGGACTAAATAAAATATTTGAAAATTTTAAATGTTGTAATCCTAATGACCTGTTTTGATCATATTTACAGTATCAATATTGAATACAAAGAGCATTTCCTACTAATTAGTTTAAACAAACTTACAAACCTCATTAACAGTACATAATTATATACTTACAATGTATATAGCTCGCCCAAGAATGTTGCCCCTTTCGGATTCCAAGAAAGGACTGGCTGCAGTGTAAAACAATGGCCTCACGTATTTAGCATATTTGCATAAAATTACAAGGTTTGTGCGAATAACGAGAAATTGTTTTTGAGAAACATGCTAATGAAAACACAACGGACTAATCTGACCCTTATTTTGAATATTCTTTTGTCTGTTTGTTTGTATTTTCCGAAGAGACAACGAATTATAAACTTTTCAGTATAATTACAATAAAATGATTATGTAAACTGTGATGGTATTTTTATTTTTTTTATTGATGTAGAAGTTAATTTTAATAGTATTATAATTTATTATCATCTAAATTTTTTAAATTGATGATAGGGTCCATCTTCGAACACATCATCACTTACCATCAGGTGAGATGGTGGTCAAACGCGAGCCTATTATCAGTAAAAAGGCTCGTGTTTGACTACCAGTTTACCGGATAATAATAATAAACGATAATGTGGTCGAAGATGAGCTCGCTTACCTAGAAGTACCATATTCACTTTTGACTTAAACGCCCCCAGGTTAAATACAGACTCCGGCAGGGAATTTCTATCTTTAACTGTACACGCAATGAAAGTACTCCTGAAACGGTTTGTGTGTATGTGTGTGTTGTCCACCTTGTAACGATGACGCATCGCCGCTCGTCTTGTAGTCCGATGATGGCACGGGCATTTCATGTCAGCTGAAAGACCCTATTCTGTCCCTACACGTCTATAGATAGATTAGATAGAATATACTTTATTGTACACCAAAATTTAAACACACCTATTTAACAATATTGCTTATTCTATGATTCCAATGGCGGTCTTATCGCTGAAAGCGATATCTTCCAGACAACCTTTGGAAGGACTTTAAAAACTTTAATTAAAGTGGGGAGGGCTAAATTAGTGTACTTACTACATATACTCATAAAAACAGAGAAAAAAATTTAAATAAATATACATATATGCAGTATATATATATATATATATAAATACAATACAATACATAATTATAATGTGTAAAAAAACAAAAGAATAATCATAAATTGGAAAGAAAATAATAAGCAGCCGAACTTTTGAAAAAAAAAAGCGAGTGACTGAGCTTGTCTTACTGACACCGGAAATGCATTCCACAAACGAATAGATAAACGATGAGCGATAGAATTTTGTGGAATATGCAGACATTGAACGCCTCAAATTCTCCGATGATCTCAAATCTCTAATATGTGTGTCATGAAGGAACTATCCGGCGACCGACCATTTTATTTACTACTGCTCCCCGCGACTTCTTTCGCGTGGAAACGAAAGAAACAGAATATCAGAAATAAACATTATTTTTGTAAAATAATTTTGCTTTTATCAACAAATTAACATTTATTTGTGTTCTAAATTAAAAAAAGTATATTTTAATATCAGGCTGTTTTGCGGCTTCATACTTTTGCTTCTCCTGTAACCGCGAAGGTAAAGCGCGGGGAAAAAATAATTTAAATCTTATTAATTTGTGTTTCTTGCGTGAGTATGTCGAATTTAAGTTTTGGTGAGAATAATTTAGATGCTACGCCGCCAGATATTGTGATTGGGGTTCAAAATGCTTGCGATAGGCTGTTGCCATCTAAATCGAAGCTAAAATATATGGCAACTTAGCGTAATTGTGAGCCTTATTCTCTTGCTTATAAAATCACAATCATAAGTTAATCACAAATCAAGTTTTTGGCATACCTTCCACATAGTAACCACATATAAAGCAGAGTAAAGCTTCTTATAAAAAATCCAAACATAAAGTATTTCTTAAAGAAAATGAAACAAGATTTACAAGCGGAAAATGAAAAAGATATTAAAAAATCTTCTAGCTACTACACAGAAAGGAATCTCAAGTAGAAAAAATAAATTCTAAGTTAGACGGGAACTCAAACAGCCTTTGCTTTTCTTAATAGGTTAAAAAATCGTTTATGTTCACTGGAGAACGCTACTTTCTTATGCGACGATCTTAGGAACGTAGTTGAAATATAAAGATTCAAGCATTTTCTTCAACACTAAAACCACTTTGGTCCAATCGCTTGTGCTTTAATTGATTAATTATGCTGATGTTTGCTACTCTGATCTATCCCAAGAACTTCTTAACATACTGGATCGACTTCTTAATAACAGTATCCGTTTAATTTTTGGCCTTCGTAAATATGATCACATTTCTTCCTTCCTTTCTCAGCTTAAATGGTTTCCTATCCGTCTAAGGAGATCCCTCTGCATGCTCTTCACTATTTTGAACGATCCTTGTGCTCCTGATTACTTAAAACAAAATTTTTAAGTGTTGAGCAGTTTTCATAGTCGCGCATCCAAAAACTGACTTCTTAACAATCCTTCTCACCGCACCAGGTTTATGGCTAATTCCTATGCTACTTGTTTCGTTAAACTCTGGAATATGCTACCCCTTGACATCACGAAGGCTGAGTCTAAATTCTCTTTTAAGCGTAAAATGAGAAACCACTACTCAAAAGCCTGTCATTCTTAATTTAGTTTTTTCTTAGTTTAGTTTGGTTTGGTCTTTTTAACCCAAATGTTGACTGGTAGAGAAAGCCTTGTTGCATTAAGTCCGCCCATGTACCACTATTGTACATAAAGTTTAAATCTATATTACAAAAATGAATCGCTAAATGTGTTGCTAAACGCAAAACACGAAAACGGCAGGACCGATTTGGATGATTCTTTTTTTGTTGTGTTTGGTTTTGTCTGGAGAAGGTTTTTATGAAAAAAAAAAAGTAGGAAAGGTCTCAAGGGTAGGGGTAGGGTAGGGTAGGGGTAGGGGTAGGGTACGGTAGGGTAGGGTAGGGGTAGGGTATTGGTAGGGTAGGGTAGGGGTAGGAGTAGAGTATAGGGGAGGATAGGGGTAGTGGTATCGGTTGAGTAGGGGTAGGATACCACGCGAACGAAGTCGTGGCGAGTTAGCTAGTTAATAAATAAATAAAGAAATACGGGAAACTTATCGTCTGCGTATCTTTTTCCCAACTATGCCAACCCTAAGGTCAGATTCCAGTCTAATTGGATGCAGCTGAGTAACAATGTTTTAAATGGAGGTACTGCCAGTCTGACCTCCACAACCCAATGGCTGGGTAACACCTACCTCTTGGTTAGACCAGTGTCTGATTTACTGGCTTCTTACTACCCTTAATGACTGTCAAAGATGTTCAAGTGACAGTCGGGAATATCGGGTTAACGTGCTTTCCAAGGCATGGGGGTATCACACGTGTAAGCCGACCAATGACTCATGTGTAACTTTTCTTCTTTTTTAATGGGTTTCAGACCTGAATTAAATTAATTTTATTTTTGTTTATTTATAATTGTTAATATATAGCTAACGATAAAGACCGATAAAATAATATATACTTATACATAAATAGTTAATAATAATTGAAATTCATAAATATTGTAATATAATTTATCTTAAAGTTGAAAACTTAAAAAATCGTTTATAATATAATTAGCGCTCTTCCTCTCTTCAAATTTTTGCTGTGCCCGACAGGGTCCATATTGATCTAAATTGTATGTAAACCACCCGTGTAACACATATGGAATGCATTAAATAATTGAGTATTGAGTATCACACCGCCTGTTCTTGACTACGGGCTACAATAAAGAATATGTATCTATCTATCTATCTACTGCTGAGAAATTCTTTACAGAAAAACCCAATAGCGCTTTTTGCCCGACCCAGGAATCGAACCCATGACCTCACGCTCAGCTGTCGCGCTTGCGAACACTCGACCAACTAGGCAGTTTAAGAAAAAATTGGCCAAGTGCGAGTCAGACTCGCTCATGACGGTTTCCGTAGTAACTACGCTAAATAACTTTGTTTTTTAGAGTGTTTGTATGATTTACAAAGTTATATTTACGGTTTTAGAAAATATACTTTATCCCAAAAACTGCTGACCCGATCTCGTTCAAACCAATTTTCGTTGAAAGATTACATTAAGGTATATAGCATATATTTTGTTTTAGATTTTTCACTCCATAATTATAGAAGTTAGAGAGGGGTGAACACACATTTTACCATTTTAGAAGCGTATATCTTTAAAACGATTAACTTTATGAAAAAGTATTTATAGAAACCTTAATGTCATTTTTGAAGACCTGTCTAGAGATACCACACTCGCATAGGTTTCATGAAAAAAAATATTTTCAGTTTCAGTTCCATGTATGGGGAGCCCTCTTTATTTTATATATTTTTTTTTTCATTAAATCGGAAAGCGGTTCACAGAATACATCTACCTACCAAGTTTTACATGTACGGTTCTAACAGTTCCGGAATAAAATGGCTGTGACATACGGACGGACGGACAAATAGACAGACAGACATGTCGAAACTATAAGGGTTCCGTTTTTTTTCCATTTGGCTACGGAACCCTAAAAAGTGGTTACAGAAACCTCAACGTCATTTTCAGAGTCCTTTCTATAGATACCACATACGCATAGTTTTTTTACCCTTAATTTTTATTATTTTTAATTTTTTTTTCTTGAAATTTAAAATTCAATAAGCGTGTGTAACTGTCAAAATAATAGCTTAATGGATACGGTGTCGGACTTGTGATCGAGAGGTCACAGGTTCGAACCCCACCCATTACACTATTGACGTGAACCCACTCCAGACACAAGCATCTTTAGCTTAGTTGGAGGGGTTAACAGGATTACTAGTAATGTGAATTGTACCCACATAACAAGTAATCTTAAAAAAAAAAAGTCTTACATCACACTATGAAAATGATGTCAATCCATTTAAATGATTTCACAATCGCCATCTGCATCGCCACGCTGTCGCTCGCAGAATCTCACATCACCCGCGACGGAGAAAGTATGAAATTACTCCTCCTGCTCTTGGTAGAGTGGAAGGGAGTGCCACACTTCTACTAACTTAAAACCCAGCCGTATTCCGGGGCCGCGATATCTCGTGACAACCTCAACGCAAACTTGGCAGAATTACTAAGACCCTCAGGTCACTTTGACAATGTTTTGAAAATTATTAAGTACTTGCAGTCGCCTTTGAGCTACTTCCATACCAAATTTCATCAAAATCCACCCAGTACTTTCGAAGATTAACGCGTTCAAACAAACAAACAAACTTATCCACTTTATAATATTAGTACACATTTCCAAGTGGAAGTTTTTCATTTTTAGACGGTCGCAAAATCTCCATTTACTTAAACAAAGTCATAAATATCCAAACGTACCCCGCAATTAATAACATTTTACATTACCTCACTTCATTATTTATATAAAATTAGCAATTCAACGAAAACAAAGCACTAACTACATTTATTAATTATCTCTTAAAATATTACTGCAATTACTTTGTCTCTGATTGCTAAAATAAACAGGACTGCGTAAAGAGAGGTTTAATAATGTTTGTTCAAAATAATGCAATATGAGCTCAATGTGACTATATCAAAGTTTACCGAAGTTTGCATAAAAGTGATTGTGCACTTTTATAGTGCACAATTAAATTAAATTGCACACTTTTAGATTTGTTCTATTTTATCTTAATGACACATGTTTATTGCTTCAAAAGGACACTTATCGCCTCGTTTCATTGGTTTTGCCTCCTCCGATTCTTATGAGATGAAAGTGCTCACATTTTTCTTATAAAATATTACTGTTTATATAATAGTCAGTAAGTACATACATACAAACATACCTGACTGTATTACGGGAATGTTCTTATGATATACCGCAGCTCCGGAAGCTAAAAGAACTCAGAAAGGGGATGGATTTTATGTCAGTATAAGTCTGACATTCCCATCTGCTCCACCTGAGCGGTAAGTGATTTGATGATTTTTTTCCCAGAAAAAAAGGTAGACATTTAAAACATTTTCACTAAAGCTTAAAATAGATTCAATATACAGTATGTTAACTAACAGGGCGCGTTCCTGTTAACCCGCAATAGTATAGCATGCTAAAAAAATATTAACATTCGAAAACATTTTTTTTTTTTATATTAAAATATTCACTAAAAATGTTAAATTGATACGTAAAAGAAACACTTGTACACCCGTACTTGAAGGACGGCAACGTCGCAATTTATTTATGAATGACGGGCCGCGTGTGCGGTGATCTAATTGATGTGCTTATACTATTGCGGGTTAACGGGAACGCCATCTGTTAGTTAACATATTGTAGAATTACGAATCACCACTGAAATTAAATGAAAACCACATGAAACCAGAGGATAATGTACTAGCACCGTGTATGTTGCAACTAGATCATAATTAGCGCCAGCCACAGCGGTCGGTCTAAACAGTCCCCAACCTCAAATAGAATATATGAACAGTTCCATGAAATGGACACATTTTATGATACTAGAAATCCAAACTACTATCTGCATATTATAATTGAGAAAGTCTGTCTGTCAGTATATCTGATACGCTTTCACGGCTAAATCACATGACCCCTTTTACTACCGGTCTACCAGACGTACCGCAGGATACCATCCTCACTTGGTCGATATACCGTCATGTCGTACTAAGCGCTTTTCTTCAACATTTATTGTGCGCACAGCCAAAGTGTGAAACTCTCTGCTGGCTTCTGTGCTCCCTGCCACATATGACCCGTCAGCCTTTAAAGCGAGAGTGAATAGGCATCTTCTGGGCCAGCTCGTTCGATCGTAGACCTCATCTTACACTCACCATCAGGTGTGATCGAGGTCTAGAGCGGGTTCTTTCGGAATAATAAAAAAACAGACGAAGACCCCAAGTCAAACATAATATCAACCCCTAAAGGGTTGAAATAGGGTATGAAAGTTTGTATGAGAAATCTGACTGATTTCAATGAATTTTATTTTTTTTTCCTCAAATTAACGCGGGTAAAACCACGGGGCACAGTTTTTTAAGTATATTTCTTTTGCAAATAGAGTTTAATTATATTTTAACCATAAATTAAACAAAACTAGTATCACAAAATTTGACCTCAACGGTGTCGGCTGGTAACGTAGACAAGAGATGCCCATGTATACGGGGCTTAACTGGGAAGATGGCGTGGTGCAAGAGTATCGTGAGTCGATTCTCATCCGATCCGATACGTAGGTAGTCTATTTATTTATCTATAGTAATATTGTAGTGTTTTGTGTGTTTCAGTGCGCTAATCTTCGAAAGTACTAGGTGGATTTGGGTGAAATTTGGCATGAAAGTAATTTGAAGTACTCGACTACAAAAAAGGAGAGTTATTTTTTACTGTGATAAAGTCCCATGAAACCCTTGGTGTGCGAGTTCAACTTACATTTATAAGCAAGCCATAGTGGTTAGCGTACTCTATTATTTCAGTATTATAATAATATAATTCCAAACAAACGATGACCGCAAAACCGGCATCAAAAATTTGTTAATTATTTCTGAACTTAAAATTTTTATTACATTTATCAAATTTGTCACCGCAAAATAATTTAGAAAATAAATTACTATTGCGAATTACCGCTAACATACTTAGCATCTGCTATATGATGCAGTCTAACAGGATGTAACTGAGGAAGAGTATTTTACATGTAACGGGTAGCAAGATACCTGTAGTAAAACAAGTGTCAGATTTTTTGGCTTCCCATAATGACTGTTAAATATGAACAATTTAACAGTACCCAGCTGTAAAATTGTAAACTTTTTGCTTAACGTGTTTTTCAAGGTACGAAAAAATGTCGATCCACGGTCCGAAATAAGCAAGCGTTGCTTAGATAGCCACCAATTATACTGCAAGTATATTAAAATACTGCCGTCAACAGCATAGTTGCAATAAGTACGCTCTAGACGGTTTCGAGAAAATCTCCGATAAATCCTTTATTTTTATTCAGATCATGATGGTTGATACCTTAAATTAAAGAAGACCTCGGGACGTATCTCACCGAACGTACGTCACGTATGCCACGTACGTCACCAAAACTTATACCGCGTTGTTCTCGAAACCGAATAGAGCGTACTTACTGCAACTATACTATTGACGTCAGAATACTAGCTGCTGCCCGCAACTTCGTTCGCGTGGGAGGATTTCCCGCGTAAATCTCGATCCCGCGTGAATTCCGGGATAAAAAGCCTATGTGTTATTCCAGGATGTCAACTACCTACTTACCAAACATTAAAATCCATTCAGTAGGTCTGGAGATTAGCGTGTATAAACAAGCAAATAGACAGACGATTTTTTTTTGCTGTGTTGCCGTTTCTTAATCCACCTCAATTATTATTTTTGTATAAAATTTAAATGTACAGACACACTTTTCTTACTGTTTTATTATACAGTATGTTAACTAACAGAGGGCGTTCCCGCTAACCCGCAATACTATAACATCCATACATGCTAAAAAAAATATTAGATACCATCCGAAAACAAAATGTTTTTTTTTTTTTTATATTAAAATATTCACTAAAAATGATAAATTGCTACGTAAAAGAAACACTCTGTACACGCGTACTTGAAGGACGGCAACGTATATTTATGAATGACGGGCGGCGTGTGCGGGCGATCTAATTGATGTGCTTATAGTATTGCGGGTTAACGGGAACGCCCTCTGTTAGTTAACATACTGCATGTATAGATACCGTGTCTAATCGGTTTTGTCTTGTTTTTTGATTTTCTTTGAGTGATTGAATATAAAATGAAGCTATTCTATTCTAATCAAATCACCTAAACTATAGTGGCAGTGGGCAAGATCCATTACTCAAAAATCAAAATCAAAATTGGTTTTATTTTACATAGGCCTAAATGGGCACTCATAAAACGTCAGAAGTTAGTGCACGGTTCGAAATTGGTCGTTTCCTATGGAGAAGAACCAGCAAGAAACTCCACGGTTACTCTTTTTAAAAAAAATCTTGATTTTCACAATCTTTGCATAACAGATACAATTTTTATTTATTTTTTTTTTGGTATGAGAGGACAGTATAGACTAATTGACATAATAAAATGTAATATAACTAATCAGAAATGAATCTCAGCGTCTATAGTGTTCACACATTTACATTAAAAATTAACTTTACAAAACTGCAAATAAACTAAAGCAAATGACATCAGAATAAAAATTATATAGAAGTAAAATAAAAATAAAATAACAACAAAATAAAAACAAATAATAACAACAACAAAAAAAAGTGGGGTTGTTAATAGACCTTTATACAATAACACAGTCACAATAAGCCAGGGAAGCCACATGTGCAGAAGGAATCATTGACAAGCAGTCTTATCTTCAACGTAGTCCTTAATCTTATAATATGCTTTTCTCAAAAGGACACGTTTAATATGGGTTTTAAATTTTCCCTCGCTAAGATCTGTCATATACTTTGGCAACTTGTTATAAAAGCGTATGCTGTTTATAAGGAATGACTTGTTTGTCTTGGCTAATCTCCATTTGGGTATAACAATTTCATGTTTATTGCGCATGTTTATTGTATGGAAATCGCTTCTAATCTTAAAAAGTCCTATATTTTTGCGTACATACAATATGCTTTCTAATATATAAAGAGAAGGCTCGTAAAACATATTCTGATTGTGATACCTTTTTTATTAGGTGAGAAAATCATCTAATGACTCGACCCGCTCTGGGTGGAGTGGAAGGGAGTGTCAGACTTCTACTGACTAAAAACCCACCCTGTTGCTTGAGTTGCCTCTGGAAAATCAGCATTGGAAGGGCTTCCAAAATTTTCACAGGCATATCGGCCTATGTGATAAGTGGGTTACTTGGGGGACTCGTACATTCAGCAGTGGTTGTCTTTCGGCTATGTATAAGTGTCTGTCCTTAATTTCAAAATAATTATTTTTTCTCTAGTGCTTATAAATTAGCGCTGCATTATTATTAATTAGTGCTGCATAAATTTATACACAAACGCATAGATATGTCTTTATCTGATGCGCAACACGGTTTTCGACCCGGTCGCTCCGTAAATTCAAACTTGCTTATTCATGTTTATTATATATCTAGTGGCATGGACATGAGTAGGCAAGTTGATGCGCTCTATTTCGATTTCCGTAAAGCTTTCGATAAAGTTGACAATGATGTGCTATTGACGAAGCTGGGAGCCATCGGTTTCTCGTCCGCTTGGCTTAACTTCTTTTCTGACTACCTGCGGGATCGCAAACAGTTTGTCCGACATGGCTGCTTCGAATCCAAGCCTTACTACACTCGCTCAGGTGTGAGTCAAGGATCTGTTTTGGGGCCACCTCTCTTCCTAATCATGATCAATGATCTTATTTCCAATGTCAAGTTTGCGAAATGCTTGCTCTATGCTGATGACTTAAAACTTGTTGCGCAAATCAAAACGGTTGATGATTGTAAACTCCTGCAAAAGGACATTGACGCCATCTATGAGTGGAGCATCCAGAACAGGCTGTTTTTTAATACGAGCAAGTGCTATGTCATGACGTACGGTCGGAAGTTGCAACCAATCCATTACAACTATTGTTTGGGTGGAGAAGCAATTACTCGTGTCACCAATATTAAGGACTTGGGAGTGACCTTTGACCGATACCTGACTTTTAGAGATCACGTCTCTGCTCTTGCAAAAGAATCTTTTAGGCGCCTAGGTTTTGTACTAAGAAATGCTCGGGATTTCCGCAATCTCAATGTTATTAGGCTATTATACACCACTTTGGTAAGGAGTAAACTTGAAAGCAGTGCCTGTGTCTGGCATCCTTACACTGCAATTCAAACATTAATGATAGAAAAGGTTCAGAAAACCTTCCTGAGGTTCCTATTCAAAAGGTTATACCACTTCTTCCCTTACATGTACCCTACCAACTACCTTTTAGGAATGCTAGGCTTTAATTCTTTGGAGGTGAGGAGAGGCTTTGAGCAGCTCACAGTAGCCTGCAAGATCCTGAGCGGACGTATCAATTGTCCCGAGCTCCATGGCCTTTTCTGCCGACTATTCGTGCCTGACAAGTACATCCGACATCGTCAGAACCGCTTACACAATTTGTTTGCTCCACCGACTTCCAAAACTGTCGCCAGAGCTGAATCCCCAGTATGTCGCACTCTAAGGATGCTCAATCCTGACTACCAACCCTGAATGTGATGTGTTTGCTGACGAATGGAGTAAAATTATGCGTGCATGTCTGGTCTTCTGTGAAAGGAAGTATGCAAGAGTGTCTACTGTTCCATGTTAATTTTAATTTTATTTTATCTTATATAATTTCAATTTTCAATCACAATTATTACTATTCTTATCTTAAATGTATTTCTATTTCTATGTTAATTAATGTAATTGGTGTTGTACCGTTTTAATTAACTATAAATAAATAAATAAATAAATAATTATTTACACAACACTTAAGCAAAAGCAAACTTTTAAAACATTCGGTCGTTCTTTCAGCATATCCGTCTATCTGTTTGTCTGGGCTAATCTCTGGAATAGCTGAACCGACTGAAACCAGGCCCGTGTAGACGGCACGTCGTGTTCCACGCAGGCCTCGAAGAGTGTCAGCAAAACTGTCGGGGCCCATAAGGGGGCCGTTGCCTGCCGGGGTTGCGGAATTGTTTGAAAGAGTTACCGCGGCATCGGAACACGAAGGGCATAATTATGATGGAACACGGATGGGTTTTAGTCGGTAAAAGTCAGACATACCCTCCCGCTTTGCCCAGATCTGGAGGCAGCCATTGGATGATTTCACATCCTTAAAAAAAAGGTCATCATATTTTATTAGCTATTTTAATCCCGGAATTGCCTCAAAATCGTAATTTACGCGGGCAAACCTCCCGTGCTAACGTATTCCCGGGCATAGGAAATGTTTAATAAAATATTTATTAGTGTAGAATCTGATAGCTTGAATTCCTTTTAATAAACACATAGCAAAATCACCATTTGACAAACAAGCCATATTCAAGTAGGCAGTGAAACTGTCTTTTTGAAAGTCTAATTTCAATACTCAGATATATTTTGTTTAATGATAAATATATATTGATGATATTCTCCAATTTCTAACTATAATAAATCTTAAAAAATGTTAATACTTCAGATAAAATTTATTCGACTATCGAAAAGTGAAGAGATATTGAAACTAAAACTGCATAAATGAACTGTTACATCACCAGTCGGAGTTTAATAGGCCGACGAATGTCGATGGCACATTGTGTTCCACGCGCGCCTCAAAGAGCAGTCAGCAGCCAATCACCAACAGGCTTGCAGAAATGTTCGAACGAGATACCCTCACCTGGATTGTACCGCTCATAATGTTAAGGATATCGAAGTGTGCAACGCATGCGCCAAATGACACAACATAGAACATATTATTTGCTATTACTTTCCGACTACAGAGGGAAGAACTAATTTGATTGCATACCACTGTCGTGTATTTTGTCTGTTGCTGGTGCTTGAGTCATCTGCTCACAATTTGGTGACTATCAGATCACGTGCGGTTTGCGTGCATCTATCGTGTGTTGGATGAAGCCGTCTAGAGACTACGCATAGAATCACAGAATGTATCACTTTTTAATCACAAGTTTCTGGTCTTTTCATGTCTACCTTTGCATAAAAGTACGGCAATATGTTACATGAAGCAAGCTTTCTGTAATACTATCATATACAAATTAGAAACGCTCTTTCAATGGAAAGCCATTTATGCAAATTTCCAAAATTTGCTAGGCAAGAGCTTCACCCAAATCCTTCCAGGTATTTTTAAAGTATTATAATTAAAAAGTTTTTTTTTAAGAAGAGTTCTACTTTTTTAATCTTTATACATCCCACCTATTCGCACTAAACGTTTTGGGAATACCTTCATTATGCGTACGGCTAAGGAGTGGAATTCCCTGCCGGAGTCTGTGTTTCCCGACGGCTATAACCTAGTCTTTTAGGTAAGCGTGCTCCATCTTCGACCCCATCATCACTTACCATCAGGTGAGATGGTGGTCAAACGCGAGGCTATTATCAATAAAAAAAAAATACTTTAGTCTTACAAATACTAAATTTAGGTTTAAAGCTTTTTATTATCATCAAAAAAATACAAAACAAGTTACTTCAGAACATTATCGTCATAGTGTTACATAAAGTTTGTCACTACACCAATCCTAATCACATATGCATAATTTTACTATAAATATTCATTTTTTGCTCATTCAGTGCAGCTGAGTGTTTTTATTTAGGTACTATTAAATATTGAGCTAGTAGCTGTCTTGAATGTACTTTAAAAATATGTATATCTTTTGTATAAATATTAGTTTTCTTTTTGCCTTGAAATATGATGTTTGTCACCTTTTCATATTTTCTAATGAAACTAAGCAATTCAGCAATATCTTATGCAATACAAAGGCAAATTCAATTAAAGCTAACGTATTGAGTATGCCGATCACACCTGAGGGAGAAAACGTTACCACCAACAAATATGGTCGACTTCTTTGTGTTTACATTTCATAAATATTAAAATATATTAATTTTCATATATAACGTGTAATTTAAAGAGTATATACATACCGAGTGCACAGCTTCTGTGGATGATAACAAACGATATGGCAAGAGTTTTCTAATCCTATGTCTACATGTGTGGAGCATATTAGAAATTTCAATACATTGATACCAGAGGCCGAATTTTTCAAATTAAGAAGAACGAAGAGATTTATCGTTTTATTGGCAAGTGACGTGGAAAGTGATGACCCTCATAGTGCTGTGACACGTTTGTTATTACTGGTATTCAAGAAACATATGAAACCAATAATTTGGGGTCAATTCTGTGAGTCACTTATTTTGAGCTGAAACTTTGCATAGAGACTCCATACCAGATGTTGTCTTCAGTCCTTTTGGATATATATAGGCTTTCCGTTACACGTTGTATAGGTAGCTCGAGGTTAAGCAACACTTACTGAGGTCATTCTGGAGATGGGTGTACATAGTAGTACAAATCAAGGAGAGAGATAGAGACCTCTTACCAGGTTTTATTAAGAAGTAAGGATTTGTGATTGTCTTACTGACACGGGTAGAACATTCCACAGTTGTACTGCTTGAGCTGCGAACGACTTACCAAAGAAATTGATGGAGTGACTCGGTACCACTAGCCTCAAGATTCCTCCATGCCGCAGAAATCACGTTAAGCAGTTGGTCCCAGCTGTCAATTGTACATAGCATAATGAACTTTATCTCAATTGTATAACATACAAACTAAATAGGAGCCAAAAAAAGGTCGCGCGTCTTCCGCGGAATCCTCGCGCATTCTCGAGAATTCTCCTAACTACTGTCGTTTATATGTTATACAGTTGACATAAAGTTCATTATGCTATGTACAATTTCGTTGCAAAAAGTCGCTTCCATTCCATTCCGCGGCGGTGTAAATTGAGCCTTAGACAGTTATCTACGGGTAGCCAAATCTGGCACCAGTCTGACTAAGGCGTAAAGTGTTACCAGCAATAACTGTCGCTTCATGTAAAACACTGTACTCAACTGCATCCGGTTATACTGAAAGCTGACCACACCATAGTTGAGAAAAGTTTAACACGTTCGCTGACAGTGAGCTCTTACCCTGACACCACATTACGACAGTAGAATTTTCTACGACGTACTCTTAAAAATAAGTGGCCCGTCCCTCGACGTACTGTCATAACGCACTATTTTAATTTCTCGCCTAACGATGTACTGTCAGCGAACGTGTTACTGTTGATGATAAAATCCATAGTGCATGCAGTTCGACTGCAATCAATATTTGTACCAATAATTATCAAATTGGTCATATTAATTATTAAAAAATAATCCTTAGATACTCAACAGATTTCCCAAAATCGGATGTCCCCCAACGCGAAAAAGTGCTACCACATAACAATTACAAAAGAAACGTAGACCCACACCTTATGCCATTAATGGGGTTACACTACAAAAAGTGGACACAATTCGGGACCCTGGTGTGTACTTAGACTCGAAACTGACTTTTATTAATCATGGCTGCGAGAATGTCTGGCTTTATAAAAAGAACATGTCGGGATTTCCAGTCAGTCTCAAGCTCAAAAGTGTTCTTCAATCCCCTCGCAAGAAGTCTTCTGGATTATGCATCTCCGGTTTGGAACCCAACTTACCGTGTCCACGTGAACCGGATTGAGCGTATCCAAAGAAGCTTCACAAGATACCTTTGTTTTAAAAGCACTGGCTGTCCACGGGATTCCTCTTATGTTGACAGACTTAGCCATTTCAATATCTGCTCACTTGAACACCGAAGAGACGTGACGGACCAAATCCTCATTTACAAAATAGTAAACGGTTTAGTTAACGCTCCTGATCTTTCAGCCGAAAATAAATTAGCTGTACGTCGACAGCAAATTCTTAGATCTGCTCGTGAAAGCATAACCTTTGTGACTACCGCAAGTCGCACTAACCTCGGTAGCACCGTACCCATGAACTGCCCTAATGGGCTAATATAATAAAATCACTGCACGGAACATTAACATCGACATCTTCTCAAACCTCTTCCGTCAATACAGTGCAAATCTTTTATCCAGCTCTGAATTGAAGACCGGCGATGATTCCTTCCTTCTGCACATGTAGCTTCCCTGGCTTATTGTAATTGCGTTATCGATTAATGTATTAAAAACTCCATTTTCGTGAAATGTGTCTTTTTATTTTTCCCTACGATAATCCATCCGATTCGTTTTTGTTTTTGTTTCATTTTTATTATTTATTTGATATTCAGTATTGAAGTCTAATGTTCGCTTTTCAAGTTTATTTTAAAATAATATAAAACTTTTTTGTGAATGGGAGAACACTGTAGACACTTAGATTTGTTCTACAATTTTTTATTTGTAATTCCATTATGCTGTATTAATTGGTCTATACTGTCCTCTCATACCTAATTTACCTGTATTATGGATATGTTCTAAAAATTTTATTTTCATTTGAAAAGAGTAACTGTGGAGATTCTTGCCGGTTCTTCTCCATAGAAAACGACCAATTTTGCATACTTTCTATGATTCTGTGTGTTAATGTCTTAGTGAGTGAGTCGTTAAGGTATCAATAAATAAATTTGATTATTTTAAAAGTCTCTTAATTCTTACTATGATTTTTTATTTGGTCCTTTGAACACAGACCAAATATATATACATGACTATAAGTTTTCCAACAGATCTAAGTTTCGGATTAAAAGAAAAAACCTAATAATCACATTTCTTCTACAAACTCGTAACGCTAAATAATTGATTAAAAGCAATGTTTGTTGACAAAATTGTTACATACTGGCACTCAAACTATGTGAAAGTTGACTAATGAAAAGTATTATTCTGTAGTTTTCCTCTTTTTAAAAACCGCAAGCAACTGATTCAAAAAATAGGACTACCTACAGTCATCGCATAAAATCGCAACAATTCGAATAAGATTTTCTATTTATTTTAAACTAGCTTTTGCCCGCGACTTCGTCCGCGTGGAATAGTTACTTTGGGCTAACGTTAAATTTAACCCCGATTTTAAAGCATTCTTCATTGGCGCTCCGCTCCTATTGGCCTTAGCGTAATGATATATAGCCTATATCCTTTCTCTATAAATTTACTATTTAAATAAAAATAATTTTTCAATTCGAACCAGTAGTTCAAGTTCAAACAAACAAACAAACTCTTCAGCCTTATATTATTAGTATAGATAGCTGTTACCCGCGACTTCGTACACGTTTCCGTGGTTTTTCGTAAAAAAAAAAGTAGCCTACGTCCTTCCTCACGGTTCAGAGATTTTGATGTAACAGACAGATTAACTTTCGTAATTTAGTAGGGAAATATAATATGTCAATCTATAATACTGTTGAAAAATATCGCAATACCGAAACGTACAATATTATTGTTAATAGCTGTGCCCGCGACTCCGTCAGTCAGTTACAACTCCTTGTGTGTTATTAAGTTAATGTATTGGTAATATTGTTTAGATCACGTTCACATGAGGCTTAAGTACCTATAGAACGAAAATACTTCAGCGCAAAGTTTCCGGGTAAACTATGTTGAAAGTTGACCCGTCCGGCACGTGAACATAAAGATTTCTAGAACTGCTAACCCGGGAAAGAGCGACGTACATTTTTTTTTTTTAGGTATGGCCACTCTTTAGGTAGGGTCATATTATTATTTACGGGAGTATTTATTGCTACTGGCTCAGCATCGCGGGCTGGCTCGTTTGGCAAAGGTCGGGGAGGATTTCCATTACAAGTACGCGGACGTCGCGATGGGCCTCGTCGGCGAGGCCGGAATACGGAACGCGTTTTGTATCTGTATTTTCTAAGAGTGCTGGTTTCCCTACTGCTCTCTTGTCGGATGGTGGTGGGGTCGTCAGGCTCGTCTAGGACGTTACGCGGGCGACGAACCCAAGAAATCTTGGAGGGTCTGTATCGGGCGGCCGATACGATCAGGGGGTTAGTGTGGGTATCAGCAGAGGTGAAGTAACGCACTGACATGCGTTTCAACACTTGCTTTATGGTCGGGAGTTTGAGGTCTACGTGGAGATCCTCATTCCTACAGAACCAGGGCGCGCCCGTGGCCTTTCGGAGAAAACGGTTCTGAATGACTTGCATCCTATGGATCTGATTGGGACTGGCATGAGCAAACACCGGACAGGCGTACGTCATGATAGGACGTATGCATGTCGTGTAGATTCGGATTTTACATCTAAGGGAGAGCTTACTGTGTTTATTCAGCAAGGCGTGGAGCCTACCGAGAGCGAAAGCGGCTCGCGAGCGAACCGACTTTATGTGCTCACTGAAGTTAAGGAACTGGTCGAGGATCACACCTAAGTATTTGGCTCGCTTCTCCCAAGGGATTGGCTTGCCGAACATAGTGATCGGGCGGGGGGGGGGGGGGGGGGGGGTGAAGTGTCTATGTTGGCGAGCCCTGCGAAACAGGACTGCTTGACTTTTGTCGGGATTTACCTCAATCCTCCATTTCCTAAACCAATCGCCTAGTGCGTTGGCTGAGGTCTGGAGGGTATGAGCGATGCTATCGGGATTATGTCCCGAGTAATAGATGGCCGTGTCGTCGGCAAATAGGGATAACTCTACTGGGGGCTTTTTGGGGATATCGCTAGTGAATAGCGTGAAGAGTGGGGGGGAGAGCACGGCGCCCTGAGGGACGCCGGCTCTGATAGGGCGGGGAGTGGAAAGCGCTCCTTCGATACGATATCTGAAGGAGCGGTTCGACAGAAAGTCTCGAATGCTGAGCACGAGACGGTCCGGCACACCTAGTTGGTAAGGCTTATAAATTAAGCCATTGTGCCAGACTTTGTCGAAAGCCTTCGCTATATCAAAGAATAGGGCCCCCGTCACCAGACCGCGTTGAAAACGGCCGCTAATGTGCTCTACGATGCGGTGGGCTTGGTGGACACTGGAATGATGGGCTCTAAAGCCAAACTGCTCGTTAGGGATTAGGCTCTTTGCCTCGACAAAGTCCTTGAGCCGATTTAGAATAATCCGCTCGTAGACCTTGCCGAGGGCGCTGAGCAGACTAATGGGTCTATAGCTAGTCGGGAGGTTCTTGGGCTTATTGGGTTTTGGGATACCTATCACTATAGCCTCTTTCCAAGCTTGTGAAAACAAGTTGTTGGACAAGGCGCCATTGAAGATGGCAGCCAGTAGGACTATGATCGTACGTGGGAGGAGTTTAAGTGCCCTAGTGGTCAGTCTGTCAGTCTCGGGAGCTTTCCTAGGTTTGAGTTTCTTGATGATCTCCTCCACCTCGTCTTCCGTGACGGGGGGGAGGGGAGCATCAGGGTCCTCGACAGGGGGTAGGGCAGATCTACGTTCGACCTCAGCATCCACGTGGGCAAGGTGGGCTGGGTCGACTGGTTGGGAGCTGGGAGAGCACTGGGCCTCCAGGCTGTCGGCTAGGCATTCGGCTTTGTCTTCGTCGTCGAAGGCAATGCTTTTGTCCGGGCGGATAAGGGGAGGCATTGAGGCAACCTCAGTGGCGCGCATATTCCTCTGAAGTTGCCAGAAGGCATGGTGGGTGGGTTCCAGTTCGCTCAGGGTCTTGTCCCAGCTGGCTTCACGCCACTCTCTGATGCTGTTACTTACTTTGCGCTGTAAGTACCGCATGAAAGTTTTGTTATTCTGGCAGGGGAAAGCTCTGTAGGCACGGACTGCTGCGTTCTTCTCAGTCAGCAGGACCCGTACATCGTCCGGGAGTTTCCGGCGCCAGTGCTCTGACACCGGAATCTCCCTTGAACAGTCGTTCAAGACAGATTGTAAGAGCGACGTACAACTGACCATGCGAGAAACAACTGACACCGAGATCTACTCTAGCAACACGAAAAGTCTGCCCTTGAGCCTTATTAATTGTCATTGCATAACACACCGATACTGGGAATTGCGTTCTTTTAAATTGGAATGGAAAATTATTTGGTATTATGGGAATTCTGGGAATAAAGACGGTTTCTCCTGCACCGCAACCTGTTAAAATTTGAGCCTCGATTGTATTTTGTTGCAACTGGGTTACTTTTAGCCGAGTTCCATTGCAAAGTTGTGGTGGTTTTAAATTTCGGAGCAGAATAATAATCAGAAAGCTTCGAACTGCCAAGCTATCTGGAGTTACACGTGTTATTGTGAGTCAACCATAAAAGATATGCTCTCGTGGGATATTTTTTATATAATTTTAAGGAGAACATTTCCGTCATAAATGATTTCTGTGTAGCTTTAACCATTAAGGTTGCACTCGCGACGGAAGCTTAAAAAATGGAGTAACTTCTCCCGTTTTCCCAACATTTCCCTTCACTGCTCTACTCCTATTGATTGTAGCGTGATGAAAAGTATACTATAACCTGCTCAGGAGTATGAAAAATAATTGTACCAAGTTTCGTTAAAATCGGTCGAGTAGTTTTTATTTCTATAACGGTTATACAGACAGACAGACAAAAATTTTACTGATTGCATTTTTGGCATCAGTATCGATCCCTAATCACCCCCTGATAGTTATTTTGTAAATATATTTCATGTACAGAATTGACCTCTCTACAGATTTATTATAAGTATAGATTTGGATCTAAGACACACACGCGTTATATTTCATTAATAATAAATAACATAACGCAGCAGCAGTATTTTCATTGTAGCAGTTATTTTATTTGACTACCTACCAGTGATTTTCGACCAGTTTGAATTAAAAGAAAGATTAATAAAATGGTAAGAATGTTAGCTGATATGTTTCACTGGCAACCTTATTATGAAACCAAAACAATATAAATAAAGAGGGTCATTTTTTGGGTTGGGTTTAAAATTAGAACTCTACACATTATAAATATGTTATTGTTACATTATGATTATGACACACTGTTCATTCATGAACGTTGAGTGAGTAACAACAATATCATGATATGATTATAAAATTAACTATTAGTAAAGATATAGTCTTTTCTTGTTTACAATAATAACGATTCATGTAATTCTTCGCATCCGGGGTACCGCGCAGAACAGTCGTCAGTTTCAACGTGAGCCCTGTCGTATTCTCTATGCTCGTCAATTCCAAACTCCTTCCCTTTTGGCAACCTGTAATCGAGATTAAAGTAATGCTAGTGTTTTAAAATAGAATACCAAATGTACGCAACATTTGTATTACTGAAACTTCAAATATAGTCGAGACTAGCCACACACGTAGCCCACTCTCATAAAACCTACGCTTACCCAAAAACCCTCCCACCCACGCAAACACAGACATGCACCGATAAACATATACACGCACACACACCCACACACACAAAAACAAACACAAAACACACATACACACACGCACACCCTCATTCAAACAAAACACACACCATTGTCAATCATATTATGTATAATTCTAAATTGTGCTTTGTTAAACTCATCATCTTTTATTTTTTTTATTTTAGTGTTATTATTGTTTAAGCTCTTCCAGCATCATTTAATTTAATTCATTTTGTATTTTTCTATTTATCTCATGTTATTGGTAAAACTGTAACCTATTGTCATGGGGCCTGCAACCTGGCTCCTGCAATACAATAAATACTAGCGCAAGAGCTTGGGACTTCTAGAATGTACTACATAAAACTGTCAATAAATGATGAACCGTAATAGGTCCAGTGCGAATTGGTGAAAGTCACATATCTTTAAACTTGAGGCTAGAGGTACCGAGTCACTCCACCAATTTCTTTGGTAAGTCGTTCGCAGCTCAAGCAGTACGACTGTGGAATACTCTTCCCGTGTCAGTAAGACAAGCACAAACCCTTCCTTCTTTCAAAAACATGGTAAAAGATCTCTATCTCTCTCTTTAATTACCCGACTGCAAAGGAAGGGTTATGTTTTTCGCGCGTATCTTGTATATATGTATGTAATATTCTTTATTACCTCATATCTCCAGAATCGCTGAACGGATTCACATAATTAAGATATCATTAGATTTTCCTTAGCAGCCCAAGTGTTCTTAGATAAGTGAGATTTAAAAAAATCAAACATGGCGGCTGTGCAAAGCTAATATACCCAGTGAAAAAAACAAAGGAAAAAAAATTTTTTTTTTCGATTACTGCAATATGGGTATTGAATTAAAGGGCTTAACACAAGAATTTCAAAAATATATAGCATGTTTATCATTACAGTAATACTAGCAAAAATAATACGAAGAGAAAGTTTAAAATATGGACTTAACTCTATCACTTTCTGAATCCCGGTCGTGTCACATTGGCACCCGACCGGTGAAACGACCTGGAAAACTAAAACTAACATTTTTATTTTAAAAAGTGACAAGCAGGTGGACCCATCCCATTAAAAAAAAAATATAATTATGTTCAATTAGGTCTCGCCTGCTTGTCACTTTTTAAATAAAAATGTGCTTGTTTCTTGCATTTCAGGTGAGCAGTCGGGTTTTTTAGACTTTTTAAATAACTTTCTATTTGTTACTATTTTTTATATATCTCAGCTTTGTTTTTTATGTATATATATGTTTATTGAGTATGTAAGTTATTACTTATTTATCGTATTTAAGTGAATAGTACACTATGAAATACCCGCGTATTTATTTTCTCCTGCTGTGTCAAATCCATCCAAAGGTTGTCTGTAAAAGATCGCTTTTAGCGATAAGACCGCCCATTGTAACACCCTTTGTAGTTTTCAAGTCCTCATATGGTGTACAATAAAGAGTATTCTAGGATTTTCCGTTTTCCACACGATATTTTTCTCCACCGTTTGAGAGCAATAGTACCTACTGATCTATGTAAGTAGGGCCTGTAAGTACTCGGCCACCACTATACCCTCAAAATTTCTCAAGAGCTTTCAAAATAAATACATCATCTATATCTATAATCTATACTGATATTATAAAGCGGAAAAGTATGTTTGTTTAAACGCGCTAATTTTCAAAAGTGCTAAGCGGATTTGGATGTAATTTGGTATAGAAGGAGCTTCTAGCTTAAGGACGGTTATAGTCTACTTTTTACCCCACTACAAATTAGTGTTGCCCAAACGAGAGTCTCGCAAGAGTCTTGCAATTAGCGATTATCCTATTGCTATTTATTAAACGGTAGTTGAGATCTCAGAACAACGTAACAGACTCTGTTACATTGTTCTGAGATCTCAACTACCGTTTAATAAATAGCAATAGGATAATCGCTAATTGCAAGACTCTTGCGAGACTCTCGTTTGGGCAACACTACTACAAATGATGGAGTGTTATATTTTTATCGTGATATAATCCACGGGAGCGAAGTTCCTCGCGACTGTATAATATATTTCAGATAACGAGAGAAGAATTCCCCGCAATACCACCCACGAACACAACAATACAACACAAGTGAGAAAATCGATACTTACGTGAACACGGCTCTAAGGAATTCCTGCAGGAATGTCCCCTGCCTCGACGCCCGCTGTGCCGCCTCGCATAGTTTGTAAAGAACGCACTGACGCCCATCTCGGCCCATTCTGCACAGATTAGATGAGCTGTTTAGAAAATGCTTTATTGTGGGCTACACATTACACGCCAAGCTTGAAACCGCCATGCTTAGATGTGTTTACCGACTTTCGCAATGACGACGATTTATCATTTCGATTGCTATTTTTTTTATATGTTTGTTACGCGATTCTTGGTACACCGATTCACAGCAACAAACTTATGGTGAGATTTCATAGAATGCCTACTGGTCATAAAAATGAAATATTAAGAGAGAAGAAAAAGAGCACCACAGACCTACCTAAATCTACATGCTTCCCCTATGATGACCAATACGAATTGTATGGACTTTAAAAAAGATGTTGACCTCTGAGTTTGTTTTGATGTTTCTTCTCAGAGTAGTCAGTTAGGAAACACCGGCCTCATCTAGCTAAAATTAAAACGCAATAAATGACATGGAAAAGTGTTATTCACAACCTCTTAACAAAATAAATATTTCATTTCATAAGTGCTGGATTAAGTCATGCAATCTAATATATGACCTGAATACTGTTATTAGACACACAAGCCATAAGAAATTCCTACTAGGCGAATGATTTATTCCTTGTGAGCCTAATCAATCAACTTCGTCTAATGAGTACAAGACTAGAGCTTTCGTTTATACTTACGCAGATAATAGCTTCTCAATCTTTTGATACAGATCAGCTCTCGTGGTTCTATGAAACTCCATGCTGTCAGTGCCAAAATGCTGAGTTTTCAAATGGTTTGTCTTCAAATGTTTTTCATGCATCTTTTTATGGTCTATATTTGGCTTTTCTTGGTTTGACAACAAATTGTCGTCTATACTTCTTTTTCCAAAAGCTGGATTCACTATGAGTGTCCTGAAATAGTCAATATTGTTATATGTATATTAAAGTGAAAGAAGAAGATGGCAAGCTGGATAAAATTATCGACCAGAGGTCCACTTTGGAAATCTTACAACTCGGAAGACACGAGGAGAGGTCTTTGCCCAGAAGTGAGATAAAAAAGTGAGTTAAAATGAGTATATACTTAACTTTCGCTATACTATAAATCTTCGATGTGCAAGTACATTTATATTTAAATGAGTATATGCATAACATGGGTGCCATCGCTTTTTTTTTTTTTACTTGGAAAAATCATCAAATAAGTCCTCCCACCCCGGGCAGGGCCGGAGGGACTGTCAGACTTGTACTGACTAAAATCCACGGTGTTCCTTCAATAGCCCTTTACGTTCCGGGGTCACGGTAATGGGATAAGTCCCACGATCCCGGCAGGCTTCGGCCCTCTACAGGGGGGGCCTCGTCATATTGCTGACGCTCTTTGAGGCGCGCGTGGAACACAACGCGCCGTCGACCCGGGCATGGTCCATGGTCGGACAGCGAGTTACCCTTTACTCGCTGTCCGCATGCCCGCGCCTACGGTGGCCGGAGATCGTCGGCCGACGTCCGACGCCGTGGGAGTCTACCACTGCGGCTGGGCTGGAGGGAGGACGCCATCCTCTCCCTCACGCGGCCCGCCTCCTCCTTCGATAGCATGACTGCTTCGCAGAAGGAGGCGACCGCTTCCCACTCCGTCTCGCCCCGCAGCATGGCCTCGACCAGTGCCGGGCACAAGAGGTCTCCGCCTATCGCCGCCGTGAGGACACGTCGGTGCTCTGCCCAAGCGGGGCAGTCTTGCACCGTATGCTCTACTGTGTCCTCAGGGCGGTCCTCGTAGTAGTGACACCCAGGCGTTTCTTCCTTCCCCATCAGACACAGGTACGTCCCGAAACTTCCGTATTCGGTGAGGATCTGCGTCATGCGGTTGGTCAGGACGCCGTGACGCCGATCTAGCCACTCCAAAGAGGGATCTTACCGCCGCAATTGTGGCGTGCCCGTGGGTGCCTTCGCTTGTTTGTTTTTTTGTATACAGTATGTTAACTAACAGAGGGCGTTCCCGTTAACCCGCAAAAGTATAGCATCCATATATGCTAAAAAAAATATACCATTCGAAAACAAAATGTTTTTATTTTGTTTTAATATTAAAATATTCACTAAAAATGTTAAATTGACACGTAAAAGAAACACTCTGTACACGCGTACGCATTCATAAATAAATGTTGCAACAATGCCGTCCTTCAAGTACGCGTGTACAGAGTGTCTCTTTTACGTATCAATGAAACAGTTTTAGTTAATATTTTAATATTAAATAAAATAAAAACATTTTGTTTTCGAATGGTAATATTTTTTTAGCGTGTATGGATGCTATACTATTGCGGGTTAACAGGAACGCCCTCTGTTAGTTAACATACTGCATATTTCTAAGACTTGTGCCTGTTGACGAGAGCTATTCTGCATCATTCATACTACATATTAAGCAACACTTGCGCGTTGATAGGTCTCCACCAACTTATCATATCGAGTTTCGTCCATGCCTCGAAATGGAAGTCAAGCTGTTAGTCCGGACAACATTTGTTTACTTTAGGCAGTCGTTACGGGTAGTCAGTAGCCAGAAAGCTGACAATACTCATAGTACTGCCAAGGAGTATCCTATTATCCTGCTAGTGGGTTGTGGATGTCAGATTGACAGACGGTCTAAACACAACACTAGTACTCAGCTGCATCCATTTAGACTGGAAGCCCCTCCCCCCCCCCTATAGTCTGGAAAAACCTAAGTAGATGATCATAATTATGTCAAGTTGCGTTTATTTATTTATTATTATTAAGGTCATCCAACAGCTTCTGTATATAGCATTTCGTGGGTATAAATAACAAACAGCCTTAGTCTTATACAGTCGCCAATTACAGGAAAACCAGCATTCAACATAATTAATAAAATTAAAAAAAATCTTTTTAGCAAAAAATAAAACCGACTTCCATATCAAAACACCAAAAATAACTTTAATTTCGGTAGTCGGTGTTATTGGTTTTGTATTTTAATTTTTTTGACACCGCCTTCCGAAATTAAAGTTATTTTTGGCTTTGTAGAGTTTTGATATGGAAGTCGGTTCTATTATTTGTTATTTTTTTTTTAATATCATTTTCGGGTTTCTTTCTTTGAGACTCCAATATAATTGGTTTGAAGACCTTCAAGAAGTTGTAGTTGCTGTCAACTTTGGGCATAGATTTTATGAGAGAGCGTATTGCGTTCAGTATGGATAGTTATTTATTTTAAGTACATTACAGACGTACCTTTTATAAGGAACTTTAGCTATTATCCTCCCATCCTCGTCCAGGTAATTGATGGTCTTGACCACATCACTTCTTCGCACAGGTTTTTCAGACTGCTTTAAGGCGTAGAATATATTCGGGTCGGTTGGCAACGACCAGGCCAGACCCGCAGTGGAACCGAATAAGAAAATATCACCTATTGGAATAAGTGCCATGGTTTGGTATACAAAAACTGAAAGGATAAATTATATTATTAATGTGTATGGTGAGTCTGTGGATCTTAACATACCGACATTCGGAAAAAAAAAAACATCTTACGTTAATTTTTTGAAATATTTTGTAATATTTCAATTAATTAACGTAACTAGTTGACTGACTAGTTTAAAGAATAGACGCATTTATTTGGAAACATAGTTTCTATATGATCTGTGTAATAACAAGTACCACTGCTCAGAGTTAACAAACAAATTTTGTTAAACAGTATGTTAACTAACAGAGGGCGTTCCCGTTAACCCACAAGAAACACTGTACACGTGTACGTATTCATAAATAAATTGCGACGTTGCCGTCCTTCAAGTACGCGTATACAGAGTGTTTCTTTTACGTATCAATTTAACATTTTTAGTGAATATTTTAATATTAAAAAAATGAAAACATTTTGTTTTCGAATGGTAATATTTGTTTTAGCATGTATGGATGTTACACTATTGCGGGTTAACGGGAACGCTCTCTGTTAGTTAACATACTGTATAGTTCCTAGAACTGTTATGCGGCATGGGGTGCCAGGATTCCCGCTATTTGCACTGTCCTCTTGTCGTACCAATGCGGGAGTCCGCGCACCTCTACGATAAATGGTATTTATTTGCAAATTAAGTAACACTAATTTGTATTATTAATAAGTAACGTTGTACTCGTGATCCTATTTTTAATTCGAATTATATAACATGTGAATAACGTTGTTAGTTACGCACTAATATGGCTAGATTATAAGTTAATATTAACCATGTATAGTGTAATTGTTGGTTTTCCTCAATAAATAAAATAAAAAATAAAATAAAATCAATTACATTTGTGCATCTATAACACCTTTACGGGTAGCAGAAACCAGAAAATCTGACACTGTCTTGCCAAGAGTTATCGTGTTACCCTGTATTTTATATTTCTATGGTGTTACCCATCTACTGGGTTTTTGAGGTCAGAAAGGCAGGTACTCCGTGTAAAAGGCGAATATTCAGCTGCATCGGTTTAGACTAGTAGACGACCCCGACATAATTGGCTAAGCAGATTATACTGAATGAGGAAAGATAATAAATGTTTAAAAAATACGAGATACTCTTAATTACACTATTAAAAAAAAGCAAAAAAATCCTGTATCGATAGTTCATCTTTTCCTGCAAACACTCAGACCCGGAACAACTATTTATATGACCATAAAAACAGTAGTCCCGGTGCGGGAATCAAACCCGCGACACGCAACGCAGTAACCAAACGCTCAACCACTGCGCCAATTATATCTTTGAGTATTTTATACTCTTTCATCTTCAGAAATATCAAAAATAGTAAAATATATTTTTGTCAATAAGGTAAACCTAATTTCTCTGCATAGAATTTACTATGTAGAGTACTATTAAAATATATTCGGCTTGGCGACTAGGTTATCACATTAATTGAAACAACGTACTCTAGAGTTCCATTGCAAAGTTGTGGTGGTTTTAAATTTCGGAGCAGAATAATAATCAGAAAGCTTCGAACTGCTAAGCTATCTGGAGTTACACGTGTTATTGTGAGTCAACCATAAAAGAAAGATATATGCTGTCGTGGGATATTTTTTATATAATTTTAAGGAGAACATTTCCGTCATAAATGATTTCTGTGTAGCTTTAACCATTAAGGTTGCACTCGCGACGGAAGCTTAAAAAATGGAGTAACTTCTCCCGTTTTCCCAACATTTCCCTTCACTGCTCTACTCCTATTGATTGTAGCGTGATGAAAAGTATACTATAACCTGCTCAGGAGTATGAAAAATAATTGTACCAAGTTTCGTTAAAATCGGTCGAGTAGTTTTTATTTCTATAACGGTTATACAGACAGACAGACAAAAATTTTACTGATTGCATTTTTGGCATCAGTATCGATCCCTAATCACCCCCTGATAGTTATTTTGTAAATATATTTCATGTACAGAATTGACCTCTCTACAGATTTATTATAAGTATAGATTTGGATCTAAGACACACACGCGTTATATTTCATTAATAATAAATAACATAACGCAGCAGCAGTATTTTCATTGTAGCAGTTATTTTATTTGACTACCTACCAGTGATTTTCGACCAGTTTGAATTAAAAGAAAGAAAAAAAAAATGGTAAGAATGTTAGCTGATATGTTTCACTGGCAACCTTATTATGAAACAAAAACAATATAAATAAAGAGGGTCATTTTTTGGGTTGGGTTTAAAATTAGAACTCTACACATTATAAATATGTTATTGTTACATTATGATTATGACACACTGTTCATTCATGAACGTTGAGTGAGTAACAACAATATCATGATATGATTATAAAATTAACTATTAGTAAAGATATAGTCTTTTCTTGTTTACAATAATAACGATTCATGTAATTCTTCGCATCCGGGGTACCGCGCAGAACAGTCGTCAGTTTCAACGTGAGCCCTGTCGTATTCTCTATGCTCGTCAATTCCAAACTCCTTCCCTTTTGGCAACCTGTAATCGAGATTAAAGTAATGCTAGTGTTTTAAACTAGAATACCAAATGTACGCAACATTTGTATTACTGAAACTTCAAATATGGTCGAGACTAGCCACACACGTAGCCCACTCTCATAAAACCTACGCTTACCCAAAAACCCTCCCACCCACGCAAACACAGACATGCACCGATAAATATATACATGCACACACACCCACACACACAAAAACAAACACAAAACACACATACACACACGCACACCCTCATTCAAACAAAACACACACCATTGTCAATCATATTATGTATAATTCTAAATTGTGCTTTGTTAAACTCATCATCTTTTATTTTTTTTATTTTAGTGTTATTATTGCTTAAGCTCTTCCAGCATCATTTAATTTAATTCATTTTGTATTTTTCTATTTATCTCATGTTATTGGTAAAACTGTAACCTATTGTCATGGGGCCTGCAACCTGGCTCCTGCAATACAATAAATACTAGCGCAAGAGCTTGGGACTTCTAGAATGTACTACATAAAACTGTCAATAAATGATGAACCGTAATAGGTCCAGTGCGAATTGGTGAAAGTCACATATCTTTAAACTTGAGGCTAGAGGTACCGAGTCACTCCACCAATTTCTTTGGTAAGTCGTTCGCAGCTCAAGCAGTACGACTGTGGAATACTCTTCCCGTGTCAGTAAGACAAGCACAAACCCTTCCTTCTTTCAAAAACATGGTAAAAGATCTCTATCTCTCTCTTTAATTACCCGACTGCAAAGGAAGGGTTATGTTTTTCGCGCGTATCTTGTATATATGTATGTAATATTCTTTATTACCTCATATCTCCAGAATCGCTGAACGGATTCACATAATTAAGATATCATTAGATTTTCCTTAGCAGCCCAAGTGTTCTTAGATAAGTGAGATTTAAAAAAATCAAACATGGCGGCTGTGCAAAGCCAATATACCCAGTGAAAAAAAACAAGGAAAAAAAAATTTTTTTTTCGATTACTGCAATATGGGTATTGAATTAAAGGGCTTAACACAAGGATTTCAAAAATGTATAGCATGTTTATCATTACAGTAATACTAGCAAAAATAATACGAAGAGAAAGTTTAAAATATGGACTTAACTCTATCACTTTCTGAATCCCGGTCGTGTCACATTGGCACCCGACCGGTGAAACGACCTGGAAAACTAAAACTAACATTTTTATTTTAAAAAGTGACAAGCAGGTGGACCCATCCCATTAAAAAAAAATATAATTATGTTCAATTAGGTCTCGCCTGCTTGTCACTTTTTAAATAAAAATGTGCTTGTTTCTTGCATTTCGGGTGAGCAGTCGGGTTTTTTAGACTTTTTAAATAACTTTCTATTTGTTACTATTTTTTATATATCTCAGCTTTGTTTTTTATGTATATATATGTTTATTGAGTATGTAAGTTATTACTTATTTATCGTATTTAAGTGAATAGTACACTATGAAATACCCGCGTATTTATTTTCTCATGCTGTGTCAAATCCATCCAAAGGTTGTCTGTAAAAGATCGCTTTTAGCGATAAGACCACCCATTATAACACCCTTTGTAGTTTTCAAGTCCTCATATGGTGTACAATAAAGAGTATTCTAGGATTTTCCGTTTTCCACACGATATTTTTCTCCACCGTTTGAGAGCAATAGTACTGATCTATGTAAGTAGGGCCTGTAAGTACTCGGCCACCACTATACCCTCAAAATTTCTCAAGAACTTTCAAAATAAATACATCATCTATATCTATAATCTATACTGATATTATAAAGCGGAAAAGTATGTTTGTTTAAACGCGCTAATTTTGAAAAGTGCTAAGCGGATTTGGATGTAATTTGGTATAGAAGGAGCTTCAAGCTTAAGGACGGTTATAGTCTACTTTTGACCCCACTACAAATGATGGAGTTTTATATTTTTATCGTGATATAATCCACGGGAGCGAAGTTCTGCGCGACTGTATAATATATTTCAGATAACGAGAGAAGAATTCCCCGCAATGCCACCCACGAACACAACAATACAACACAAGTGAGAAAATCGATACTTACGTGAACACGGCTCTAAGGAATTCCTGCAGGAATGTCCCCTGCCTCGACGCCCGCTGTGCCGCCTCGCATAGTTTGTAAAGAACGCACTGACGCCCATCTCGGCCCATTCTGCACAGATTAGATGAGCTGTTTAGAAAATGCTTTATTGTGGGCTACACATTACACGCCAAGCTTGAAACCGCCATGCTTAGATGTGTTTACCGACTTTCGCAATGACGACGATTTATCATTTCGATTGCTATTTTTTTTTGTATGTTTGTTACGCGATTCTTGGTACACCGATTCACAGCAACAAACTTATGGTGAGATTTCATAGAATGCCTACTGGTCATAAAAATGAAATATTAAGAGAGAAGAAAAAGAGCACCACAGACCTACCTAAATCTACATGCTTCCCCTATGATGACCAATACGAATTGTATGGACTTTAAAAAAGATGTTGACCTCTGAGTTTGTTTTGATGTTTCTTCTCAGAGTAGTCAGTTAGGAAACACCGGCCTCATCTAGCTAAAATTAAAACGCAACAAATGACGTGGAAAAGTGTTATTCACAACCTCTTAACAAAATAAATATTTCATTTCATAAGTGCTGGATTAAGTCATGCAATCTAATATATGACCTGAATACTGTTATTAGACACACAAGCCATAAGAAATTCCTACTAGGCGAATGATTTATTCCTTGTGAGCCTAATCAATCAACTTCGTCTAATGAGTACAAGACTAGAGCTTTCGTTTATACTTACGCAGATAATAGCTTCTCAATCTTTTGATACAGATCAGCTCTCGTGGTTCTATGAAACTCCATGCTATCGGTGTCAAAATGCTGAGTTTTCAAATGGTTTGTCTTCAAATGTTTTTCATGCATCTTTTTACGGTCTATATTTGGCTTTTCTTGGTTTGACAACAAATTGTCGTCTATACTTCTTTTGCCAAAAGCTGGATTCACTATGAGTGTCCTGAAATAGTCAATATTGTTATATGTACATTAAAGTTAAAGAAGAAGAAGGCAAGTTGGATAAAACTATCGACCAGTGGTCCACTTTGGCAGTCTTACAACTTGGAAGACACGAGGAGAGGCCTTTGCCCAGAAATGAGATAAAAAAGTGTATTAAAATAAAAACTTTTTACCAAAAAATTAAACCGACTCCCAGAAAACACTGCAAAGTGAAAAATAACTTTAATTTCGGTAGTCGGTGTCTTTAGTTTTGTATTTTCGTTTTTGGCACCGACTTCCGAAATTAAAGCTATTTTTCACTTTGCAGTGTTTTTTGGGAATTGGTTTAATTTTTTGGTAAAAAGTTTTTATTTCACTCTTTTTAGTTGGTCTATTTTTAATTTACCTAGTTACAGAGCCTAAATGTCAACTTCTTATAACCTTTTACAAAATATTGTTTTTCTCAATGCTGGGCCGTTAATTGTTGAGGAGTTCTCCTGGTACTTCACCATCAGCTCTACATCACCATATGCATTGAGACGAGCATAAAGTGCTTAACATCCATATTTAAGTAATCGAATCGCAATCCACTCAATACTTATTATTGAGTAGTTTCGGCGGCCATCTGTGGTCTTCATCATCAGTTCCACTTCCTCAAATGATACTTTTTGAGAGCAACTGCACAAGTTACTATAATAAATACCCAAAAACGTCATAGGTCTGCCTATAATATTTGAAGAGTTCCCTCGATTTCTCCAGGATCCCATCATCAGATCCTGACTTTTATGAAAATGGGACCAATTTCGAAGTATACCCTTTCAATCAAAAAAGAATTTTCCAAATCGGTTCAGCCGTCTTTGAGTAATCGGTGATCATACATAAAAATATATATATATATATATACGCGTCGAATTGATAACCTCCTCTTTTTGTCGTCGGTTGATGAGTAAGTATATACTTAACTTTCGCTATACTGTAAATCTTTGATGTTTTTTTTTTTATTTGGAATAGGTTCGCGTTTGACCACCATCTCACCTGATGGTAAGTGATGATGTGGTCGAAGGTAGAGCACGCTTACCTAGAAGAAACCTATTCACTCTTGACTTAAAGACCCCCAGGTTATAGCTATCGGGAAACACAGACTCCGGCAGGGAATTCCACTCCTTAGCCGTACGCACAATGGAAGTATTCTCAAAACGTTTTGCGCGTGTGGGTGGGATGTCCACCATGTAACGATGGCGCATCGCCGTTTGTCTTGTAGTCCGATGATGGAACGGGCTTGGCACAATTCCATCGCACACTCCCCGAAATGTAACCGATAGAAAACCAATAGACTTGCAACTCGTCGTCGATGTTCAAGGCTATGGAGCTTTACAAGCTTTTTTTACAAGTACATTTATATTTAAATGAGTAAATGCATAACATGGGTGTCATCGCTTGTTTGTTATTTTTATATATTCCTAAGACTTGTGCCTGTTGACGAGAGCTATTCTGCGTCATCCATACTACATATTAAGCAACACTTGCGCGTTGATAGTTCTCCACCAACTTATCATATCGAGTTTCGTCCATGCCTCGGAATGGAAGTCAAACTGTTAATCCCGACAACATTTGCATATTTTAGGCAGTCTTTACAGGTAGTTAGTAACGAGAAAGTTGACAATACTCGTAGTGCTGCCAAGAGGTATCCTATCATCCTGCTAGTGGGTTGTGGATCTCAGATTGACAGACGGTCTAAACACAACACCAGTACTCAGCTGCATCCATTTAGACTGGAAGCCCCCCCCCCCCTATAGTCTGTCCCCCTATAAACCTAAGTGGATGATCATAATTATGTTAAGTTGCGTTTATTTATTTATTATTATTAAAGTCATCCAACAGCTTCTGTATATAGCATTTCGTGGGTATAAATAACAAACAGCCTTAGTCTTATACAGTCGCCAATTACAGGAAAACCAACATTCAACATAATTAATAACATTAAAAAAAACTTTTTAGCAAAAAATAAAATCGACTTCCATATCAAAACACCAAAAATAACTTTAATTTCGGTAGTCGGTGTTATTGGTTTTGTATTATAATTTTTTTGACACCGCCTTCCGAAATTAAAGTTATTTTTGGCTTTGTAGAGTTTTGATATGGAAGTCGGTTCTATTTTTTGTTAATTTTTTTTTAAAGTTCATTTTCGGGTTTATTTCTTTGAGACTATAATTGGTTTGAAGACCTTCAAGAAGTAGTAGTTGCTGTCAACTTTGGGCATAGATTTTACGAGAGAGCGTATTGCGTCCAGTAGGAATAGTTAGTTATTTTAAGTACATTACAGACGTACCTTTTATAAGGAACTTTAGCTATTATCCTCCCATCCTCGTCCAGGTAATTGATGGTCTTGACCACATCACTTCTTCGCACAGGTTTTTCAGACTGCTTTAAAGCGTAGAATATATTCGGGTCGGTTGGCAACGACCAGGCCAGACCCGCAGTGGAACCGAATAAGAAAATATCACCTATTGGAATAAGTGCCATGGTTTGGTATACAAAAACTGAAAGAATAAATTATATTATTAATGTGTATGGTGGGTCCGTGGATCTTAACATACCGAGATTCTGAAAAAAAACTTCTTACGTTAATTACTTGAAATATTACAAACTGACTAGTTCAAAGAATAGATGCATTTATTTGAAAACAAAGTTTCTATATGATCTGTGTAATAACAAGTACCACTGCTCAGAGTTAACAAACAAATTGTGTTATAAAGTATGTTAACTAACAGAGGGCGTTCCCGTTAACCCACAAGAAACACTGTACACGTGTACGCATTCATAAATAAATTGCGACGTTGCCGTCCTTCAAGTACGCGTATACAGAGTGTTTCTTTTACGTATCAATTTAACATTTTTAGTGAATATTTTAATATTAAAAAAATGAAAACATTTTGTTTTCGAATGGTAATATTTGTTTTAGCATGTATGGATGCTGTACTATTAACGGGTTTACGGGAAAGCCCTCTGTTAGTTAACATACTGTGTATGTGTGTGCGAGGATTCCCGCTATTTGCACTGTCCTCTTGTCGTACCAATGCGGGAGTCCGCGCACCTCTACGATAAATGGTCTTTATTTGCAAATTAAATAACAGTAATTTTTATTATAAATGAGTAACGTTGTACTTGTGATCCTATTTTTAATTCGAATATATAACATGTGGATAACGTTGTTAGTTACGCACTAATATGCCTAGATTATAAGTTAATATTAACCATGTATAGTGTGTAATTGTTGGTTTTCCTCAATAAATAAAATAAAATAAAAAAAAATAATTTCCTGCGTGCCACAGAAAAGCACGTTAAACCGTTGGTCACGGCTGTCATTTGTGCATCTATAACACTTTACGGGTAGCAGAAACCAGAAAATCTGACACTGTCTTGCCAAGAGTTATCGTGTTACCCTATATTTTATATTTCTATGTTGTTACCCATCTACTGGGTTTTAGAGGTCAGAAAGGCAGGTGCTTCGTGTAAAAGGCGAGTATCCAGCTGCATCGGTTTAGACTAGTAGACGACCCGGACATAATTGGCTAAGCAGATTATACTGAATGAGGAAAGATAATAAATGTTTAAAAAAATACGAGATACTCTTACTTACACTATTAAAAAAAAGCAAAAAAAAAATCCTGTATCGACAGTTCATCTTTTCCTGCAAACACTCAGACCCGGAACAACTATTTATATGACCATAAAAACAGTAGTCCCCGTGCGGGAATCGAACCCGCGACACACAGCGCAGTAACCAATCGCTCAACCACTGCGCCAATTATATCTTTGGGTATTTTATACCCTTTCATCTTCAGAAATATTAAAAATAGTAAAATATATTTTTGTCAATAAGGTAGACCTAATTTCTCTGCATAGAATTTACTATGTAGAGTACTATTAAAATTTATTCGGCTTGGCGACTAGGTTATCACATTAATTGAAACAACGTACTCTATATCAGGTATTTTATCATATAAAATTAAAATAATTTAATAATAAACAATATTATAGCCGTGGGACCTTTTTTCCATTTTAACATTTCACAACATCATGTATTGCCAATCAGTCGGCGCGTGCTCCACCGGTGCTGGCCTCGCGGCGTTGCCGCTTTTACAGGTCAGTAAATTAATATTATAAAGGATTATTTATTTTTACCAATAACGCCATTTAATTTGTTAGAAAAAATGCATTTTCTTAATTTTAATAAAATTATTTATTTTATTATTTTAACGGACTGATAACAACTTGTAATACTTGCTGTACAATTTAATGTGATAACCTAATCGCCACCCTGTATATTATGTATTAAAATATATCAATACTTTACCTACCCAGTTGGAAAGAGCTTCCCTCTGGAAATATGATGAATCTCTTACGTCTAGACAACGCCCTCGATTCTTGTTTATCGTAATATTCATTAACTGTATAAGTTCCATTGTCCATTATACTTTCACTAATTACTGACTGTATTACTATAATAAATGTTATGAGTGACAGATAATTCATATTTTAAACAAACAGAAAGAAAAATCACGAACAAACTTCACCTTGCCGATTTGGTCTAACACTGTCTGACATGCAAATAAAACCATAAGATTATACCTAAACAATTGGAAAATAGATTTGGAGTAGTCTGACACAATAATGGAAAAGTTCAATTACCACTGTGTTAACTCAAATACTGTTACTTTTGAGTGACAATTTAAGTTGTTAAAAGCAATAAATGGTGGCTTAAATTAGAAACAAAAGACGCCAATTAGGCTTATTAGAGTGTGTATGTTTAACAGCGGCAGTAGAAAAGAGGCGCGTCCATTCACTAACATTTCTTTAAACCACGCCTCCTGCCGGGATTGCAGATATATTCTTACAAGATACCGCAGCCTCGGAACGCAAGAAAACTAAAGGAACCAGGTGGGTTTATTTAGTAGAAGTCTGGCACTTCCTTCAGCTCTGCCCAAGGCGGGAGGAGTCATTTGATTAAGTCAGATTTTTTCCCGAAACCAAAAGACTAATCAATAGTGAACAATCAATCAGTAACGATTCTCAAAAATCCCATATTGGGCTATTCTTCTATAGCCACAACTTGTATTGTAATATACAACGTGTAATTTAAAGGGTATATACATACCGAATGCACGGCTTCTTTGGATGATAATAAACGATATGGCAAGGGTTTTCTAATCCTATGTCTACATGTGTGGAGCATATTAGAAATTTCAATACACTGATACCAGAGGCCGAATTTTTCAAATTAAGACGATATTAACGAAGAGAATTATCGTTTTATTGGCAAGTGACGTGGAAAGTGATGACCCTCATAGTGCTGTGACACGTTTGTTATTAGTGGTATTCAAGAAAATATGAAACTAATAATTTGGGGTCAATTCTGTGAGTAGAGCTGAAACTTTACATAGAGACTCCATACCAGATGTTGTCTTACACGTTACACGTTGTATATGTGTTGAAACTATAATTGTGACCACTTGAAGTAAGTCCGACTTAAAAAGTTCGGAATATATTGTTTTTGTTTGTTAATCGTATATCTTATTCAATGAAATGAGGTGGCGGTGTCTGGCCCTTTAATATAATGGTAAGATGAAGTAATTATATATTACAATAGTGTTTATCAATTAATTATAAAATTAAATTAAATTATTTTATTTCAGACACAGTCCATTTGGTTAATACACAAATAACGTATAAAACGAATGTTAGTTAAAACTGTGTGTTACTTAAAACTACCAGAAACACGAAATCAATTAATTATTGAACGTCACAGTGGCATGTAGGCGTATTCAATGTCCAAGTATGTTCCACCTGTCCGCTATAGTGTTCAGGATGCTGTTGGGGCTGACACGTACCTTGCGCATGATTAAAGCGCATCACTTGCGCGTGATGGCATGGAAGAAATACCATACCTGCCTACCAGGTAAGAACGCCATTTTACTCGAAAAAAAGTTTGTGAATAAGAGTTGCTATCGATTTTGGTGAACAGTGAAATAGTTTCTATTCTAGTCTATAAAAATAATATTAAAAGTAATTTTCTGCTATACCCGGACTTTTAATTCGATGTAGTAGACAGTAGTTTCTGAGTTGTCAGATAATGACGACTTCGAAATTGTGATGTAACTAAATTAATCGATTCAGGAATATCAGGAATCGAATAACGATGTAAACTATTTTTTTAATAATATAACGAATAACGAATAAATCATGACAATATTTTTTATTTTTTGCAATAGGTCCCTGTACGTGTACCCATTCCAACGGGGTTTAGGTCGTAGTGGTGCGGGGGCAGTCTTTTTCAAAAGAGTGGCTTTTATCATGTCTGGTAAGATATGAATATTTTTAATAAAAATAGATTTATTTACAATAAAATGCAGTAACTACTTCAGAATAAAAGATAATAGTCTAAATATTATAATTTATTAATATTTCTCACGAATAAAAATCGCTAATTTATTATTCGATTAACTGACTCCATCACTAGTAGGTTAAATAGGGTATCATTATTTTAGTAAGTGACACTAGCTTATGTCAGCTTACTGCATCGAATTAAAAGTTCGGGTATATTCACCAACACGCACTGGGCCCACGTGGTAGATTACGGCCCCTCCCTTCCCTCTATTCCCTCTCATAAAATTTTCATTTTATTTTTAAAGTATAGTTCTGTGTTCTAGCAGTGGGAAACTTATTGTAATAACGAACTTCATAACCAGCAATGTATATAATATCCATATACTATACATATACATTGTTGACATACATACATTGTTGACATACATACATTGTTGTTGTTTGTTGTTGTAGTAAAACCTTCAAGTAATGGTCCATGCCATAACTTGAAGGTTTTACTGGTAGGCATTGGAATACCTACCAGTGGAATGTAACCTGGAGGTTACATTCCCATCATCAGGAGTAATTAACAAAATTACTTAAGATGAAACGAATGACAACAAGCTTGATTGGTTTGCTTATCGGCAATCTCGGATTTTATATCCTACATATTTCGAACTCCATCAGCAGTAACTCAGTAGTACCAGCAAATTTATATATGGGTGTTTCTAATAGTAGGTCATATACAATTATGTTTCTAACTAAACTGAAAGCCCATTACCCATGTAAGATCCTTGACTAAACTGACTTAATGTCCCTTAAGTGGAGCAGAAGGCGTCTATAATACTCCGCCATCGCATTCTGTAACGCTTCCAAGTATGCTTTAGACGGCAACGTTTTCGCTTCTAAGATCCTTACCTCAGCTAAATCTACATACTCGTATGTTCATATAGCAGTATCATTGCAAAACACAGTTTTCAGAAAATTTATTCGCAGTATTTTAGATAAATACTTAATTTTATTCTACACTTTTGGAGTTCCACCCACAAATTAATCACAAACAACGAAACCCTATTTTATTAATCCGTCCGCCAATCTATATCTCACTAAGCTTGATTATACCCAGAAATATAATTTGAGATTGAGGTGTTGGCAATTATAAATAATAACCTCAATTGTGTGGGTTGCCGAAAAGTACTATAACATAGTTCAAAAATTGTAGACATATCTTAAACAGTTAAAATATAATATTGCACACAGTTGCCAACTTTATCACAGTTTACAAATTCGATTTCTGGGTATAGGTAATGTGGGCTTGCAAGATACCGAATTAGTGACGTGAAACAGCAGGCACGGAGCCACGGCAATAAAGGAGATGGGAGATGACCTGATTGCTTTCCTTTAGAATTGATAGTATGAGGAGCAGAACCGCCATGACCGCTTCAAAAAAATTGCCATAGTACAGGTATAATAACAAATCATTAATTCAAACTACATTACATTATGTATAAAGAAAACTTGAACCAGCCGCGGCAGCAGAAATAATGCAATGACCAAGTGAGTGATGGAAAATCCACGGTAGACTTGAATCATAATTTCATACCCCTTTTTAAGAAAATAATGCGTATGCTGGAGTATGAAATTTGGTACAGTTAGTTTATACGGAGAAAGAGCGTTGAAAGAATTTTTTGAATGCATTCGTACTTATTTTAATTATGTCCGACTTAAACCACATGGTGACACCTTGTTTTAATTATTAGGTATACCTACAATATTTTAAAACTTACTTTGAATATAGTGTTGGAGGAGTAATGTGTATGCGTATGTATGTATACGTTACGTGTCTATGGCCTTTACACCGTCCTATTGTTCTTGTTGTAAACTTATGTCATCAATGTCAAAAATAATAAATATACTAGCAACTAATGTAGGTTACCAGATGGCAGCACTGAAGCGTCAGGTCCGCACACCTGTCAAACGCTTGAGACTTTCGATATCTGTCAAATGGACGTCAATGTCATATTTACGTTTTCTAAGAAGATCTCTGACCTCAGTGGCGGTAACTAGTAGTGTGATTTATTGAAACTGTTTTGCAACCGACGATTTCTTCGGTAGCTGACTGATACATTTCTTTAACAATATTTTTCAAGTTGTTCGTTTGCCGTTGCTAACAGTGATCTCATGATATGAAGACATAAGTAGGAATAATAAAAAAACACAATAGAATTTTAATTTTGTATATTAATTATATGGCTATCGATTCACCTATGTCGACACATCCTGGATACCGCACGGAACAATCATCAGTTTCGACATGTGCTGAGTCATACTCCTTATGTTCGTCGTAAATAAACTCTTCACCTTTTGGTAACCTGCAATAATAGAGAATGATATTATTATTTTTTTTGTTCTATTTAATCCAAAGTGTCACTGACAAAAATTATTTGAATGTATATGAAAAAAAACTTTTTACCAAAAAATTAAACCGACTCCCAAAAACACTGCAAAGTGAAAAATAACTTTAATTTCGGTAATCGGTGTCTTTAGTTTTGTATTTTCGTTTTTGGCACCGACTTCCGAAATTAAAGTTATTTTTCACTTTGCAGTGTTTTTGGGAGTCGGTTTAATGTTTTGGTAAAAAGTTTTTATTCCACTCTTTTTAGTTGGTCGATTTTTAATTTACCTAGTTAAAAGGGCCTAAATGTCAACTACTTATAACCTTTTACAAAATATTGCTTTTCCCAATGCTGGGCCGTTAATTGTTGAGGAGTTCTCATGGTACTTCACCATCAGCTCTACGTCACCATATGCATTGTGACGAACATAAAGTGCTTAACATCCATATTCAAGTAATCGAATCGCAATCCACGAAATACTTATTATTGAGTAGGTTCGGTGGCCATCTGTGGTCTTCATCATCAGTTCCACTTCCCCAAATGGTATTTTTTGAGAGCAACTGCACAAGTTACTATAAGAAATAAACAAAACGCCATAGGTGTGCCTATAATATTTGAAGAGTTCTCTCGATTTCTCCAGGATTCCATCATCAGATCCTGACCTGGTGACAATGGGACTAATTTCGAAGTATACCCTTGCAAACAAAAAAAGAATTTTCCAAAATCGGTTCTGCCGTCTTCGAGTAATCGATGATCATTCGAGGTTATTACTTATGTATTGTATATAAGTGACCACTACCCACGTATTTGTTTTCTCCTGCTGTGTCAAATCCATCCAAAGGTCTATAAAAGATCGCTTTTAGCGTTAAGACCACCCATTGTAACACCCTTTAGTTTTTAAGAGTCCCTAACAATTTTACTGCCAAAAAAGAGAAATTACCTACTTTTGTAGAACAAATATCTCAATAACGGCATAAAAAATCATTTTTCTTTTAAAACAGCGTTAAACATTGTATATTTATCTAATATGTGGTCAAATTAGAATTTAAATATCTACTCAAAATAAATCGAGCAAGCGCATCGATTTATAAGGCATACTTTGAAAATGTTATTACAATAAAATATGAGCTCCGAATTAAAATAAAAACTAATAATTTAGTAGATAAATATTTGTATTATTCAGAATTAGTTTTAAATTTTCTTTTCAATAACGAATTCTTACTCAAAAGCGACGGTTTTGCAAAGGATTTTATTGAGTTTTCTCTGAGTTTACTTTTTTTTTAAGTACATCTCCTCAATCTTTTTTAAAAAAATAATTTGTTAACTTACTAGTGCACTATATGCCCAATGGTCAGGAATTTTTTTTAGATTGTTATTCACCCCATTAAGCTAAAAAAGCAGTTGTAAAACCTGGTATTACGTGATTTCGTAAAAACACGTGTTTGTATTTTATTTTTTTTTAATTTATTTTGAGTAGATATTTAAATTCTAATTTGACCACATACTAGAAAAATATACAATGTTTAACGCTGTTTTAAAAGAAAAATGATATTTTATGCCATTATTGAGATATTTGTTCTACAAAAGTAGGTAATTTCTCTTTTTGGCAGTAAAATTGTTAGGGACTCTTATTTATTTATTTATTTATTTATTATATACTTTATTGTACACCTTACAATAATTCTATAGATACAAAAAAAATTAAACTAGTGTACAATGGGCGGTCTTAAGTCCTCATTTAATTCTGTTATAGTGTACAATAGAGTACATCTATCTATCTTGTTCAATTTTGCTTTAAAAGCTGACGACAGGTCATATGTGGTCAATGTATGTGGTGTGTTTTTATTACTATAGTTTGGCTGGTTGACACTGTAACCAAATACAGCTAAGATATAATGATAAAATGACTGCTTATCGGGCCTCAACAGGCCAATAACTGGATGGACCCAATATCTAAATACTTTTTGTCGAGACTGGTGTTGCTTGCTTCTTACTACGGCTGCTTTTTTCGGCAGAGAGCTGGTGTTTTGGTATAAATGGTGTGTTACCCGTGGACTAACCACTCCCAATCAGATCCATAGGATGCAAGTCATTCAGAACTGTTTTCTCCGAAAGCCCACGGGCGCGCCCTGGTTCTTGAGGAATGAGGATCTCCACGTAGACCTCAAACTCCCGACCATAAAGCAAGTGTTGAAACGCATGTCAGTGCGTTACTTCACCTCTGCTGATACCCACACTAACCCCCTGATCGTATCGGCCGCCCGATACAGACCCTCCAAGATTTATCGGGTTCGTCGCCCGCGTAACGTCCTAGACGAGCCTGACGACCCCACCACCATCCGACAAGAGAGCAGTAGGGAAACCAGCACTCTTAGAAAATACAAATACAAAACGCGTTCCGTATTCCGGCCTCGCCGACGAGGCCCATCGCGACGTCCGCGTACTTGTAATGGAAATCCTCCCCGACCTTTGCCAAACGAGCCAGCCCGCGATGCTGAGCCAGTAGCAATAAATACTCCCCTAAATACGACCCAGCCTGTCCCTTTGCTGCCCTCCCAAAATGACCCCGCTATGCCGAGGCCCGTACTCCACAGGGAGTGCCCTTAGCGTGCGGTCATTAGTTTGTAAGTATATTTTAGTTTGTAAGCCCTGGCTGGGGGCCTTTAATTTATTAGAGGTCACCACAGGAAAGACCGGTTAAGTAGTACATTAGCCGTAGAGAGCTAAACTACGAGAGGCCCTATCTAAAAAAAAAAAAACAAAAAAGGACTAACCACGGGAAGCGTTGGTTAATCCTGAAGATAGACCCGTGCGATTTTTCATAGTGCATTGAGCATTTTTGTGGTCCACTGGAGAGAGGTACATCATCCTCGTTAAAGTCATAGGTTTGAACCCAGACAGGAACATTACTGTGTGTAAATCTCATAACGGTGAAAGAAAACATCGCAAGGAAGCCAGCATGTTCTACGTCCGAAAATCTGAAGACATCAACATTCACCTATCTGAACTGGGCCCGTGTTGTTTAGTTTAGATTTCGGTTCAACCCTCTCAAAGAGGAAGCCTGTGTCTCAGCTGTGAGAACATTATAGGCTGATTTTGTTATGGGTCCTCATAGTTGTAAACAACATAGCTATTTGATGACGAAACAAAATATAAAATTTTTTTTGAAATGCGCATTATGTTGAGATGATTGAGGCACTAGAGACATGTTTTGGGTATGATTGATGCAAAAATACTTACGTGAAGACAGCTCTAAGAAACTCCTGTAGGAATGTCCCTTGGTTGTGAACCCGTTGTGCTGCCTCACACAATTTGTAAAGCACGCACTGGCGTCCATCTCGACCCATCCTGCATTAATAATATTAAAATTGGAAAAGATGCATACATACTGTTCATAAAAGATTTATTTCTATTTTAGAATCTTGTTTTTTTCGGGAGGAAAATTGTCATATGACTTCTCCCGCACTGAGAGGAATTATAAATCGTAAATTAGATTAATGTTGAAGTATCTGTTTCAAATTATGTTTCTTACTACCGTTGTATTTTTTTAAGTTACTGATGAGTCCGGTTTTGACCTCGATCGCGTCTAATTGAAAGCAAAAGATCAGATCTACAATGGAACGAGCGAGCCAAGATGATACCTGTTTTGTGTTTCTTTTTAACGGTGGAGTTCCTTGCTGGTTCTTCTCCATAGAAAACGACTAATTTCGAACCGTGCACTAACTTCAGACAATTTATAAGTGCCCATATAAGCCTATGTAAAATAAAATCATTTTGCTTGAATGATTGATTAAAGACCGACCGTTCATTGCAAACATGTAGACTTGGTAGGTAGGTAAAGGTCTTTCCTATAAAATACCCTAAATATAAAATATAAGGATACTCATTCATAAAAAATGCCTAAACGACCATACATATTTTGATGAAACTTGAATTCGACTAATAACAGCTAGACCATGAATACAACATGCTGTTTATTTTAGAATTTTGTTCCTTTTTCTATTATATTCGGGGGAAAACTCATCAAATAACTCTGTCCATAGGGAATTTTAGACATTTACTAACTAAAAAACTATTCTGTTCCATCAGTTACCCTTACGTATTGGAGCTGCAGAATCTCGTTACAGTATTCTGCCAACCCTGGCAGACAATGGCCCTATCAATACCGCTAACTACTCATTGAGGTAGCGCTTGGAACATGATGCGTCGTTGACTCGGGAAGATTACGTTCCCTAGTAATATTACAACCGCTTCTTACTATAATAATACTTACGCTGACAACAGTGTCTCAATCTTCGAATACAGATCTACTCTATTGCTTCTATGAAACTCTATACTGTCTTTGTCCAAATGCTGCACCTTCAAATAGTCACTTTTCAGATGTTTCTCATGCATCTTTTTACGATCTATCTTGATTTTTAGCTTCTCCTTAAACGTGAGCGTACCACCATCTTCGATACTCCTTTTCGCGAAGGCTGGATTTACTATCAATCTCCTGGAAAATCCAAATAATAATATGTTAACAAACACTTTTTTTAAATAGAAATTAAAGTTGTGGAGGACGAAAAATAGCTATATCCGTTCAAAGTCAAGTATAAATAGCCACAAAGCCTTGTCTGATACAGGCTGGGTCAGACAAGACCTTAAGTCGTTGGTCCTGGCTGTCATCTCTACATCGATGGGTCCTATGTATATGGGCCAAAGTGCAAAATTACAACTTTACAGGAGAGGCTTCCAAAGTTTCTATTTACTATAACTTCAGATTGATAAAACCGAAGTTTACGAATCTTTGTTTGTTTGCTAAGACAACTATCCTCCTCATTTGTACTATAGTATTTTATATATACATATATCGTTTTTTTTTTACGTCACATTGGCCCTTCTACGTTAGTTTTTGTTAAAATTATTTTTCTCTAAAAACACTTTAAAAGGGCCAATGTGTCATATTGGCCATTATACGCGTATTACGTTAATTAGCATACGTTATATATTTTTACATTTTTTACTCATAAAATCAAGTAACAATTGAAGTAGTTGATAATTCATTAATTAGAATATAAGCTATTTAGATATTTAGTCATTTATGTCACATTGACACTTATACGTTTTACAATCGGCTTACCTACTAACTCACTTTTCAGTTAGATCATTTCAATAATTAAAAAACACGCAATAGTTTTATTCATTTATTGAAATAAAAATTAAAGTAGCCTTAAAACTACACTTATGAAAAAAAAAACAAAAAAATAATAAGTAAGAACGAAACTATTACTGAAGATCTTAGTTTGATTAACAAAATAATGTACCTACTTCACATTATTATTTTCTCAATAAAATTATAAAAAAATAACAAAATTAAAAACCTATCTTGTGTAAATAAACAAAAAAAATCTCTGTAGTATAATTAAGTAATAAAATCAACAAAATCAACATTAGTATTTTTTTTGTTAATTGGTTCGCGTTTGACCACCATCTCACCTGATGGTAAGTGATGATGTGGTCGAAGATAGAGCATGCTTACCTAAAAGTAATTTATTCACTCTTGACTTAAAGATCCCTAAGTTATAGCTATCGGGAAACACAGACTCCGGCAGGGAATTCCACTCCTTAACTGTACGCACAACGAAGGAATTCCCAAAACGTTTAGTGTGTATGGGTGGAATGTCGACCATGTAATGATGGCGCATCACCATTTGTCTTATAGTCCGATGATGGAACGGGCTTGGCGGAATTCGATTGTGTAATTCCAACACACCCTCCCCGAAATGTAACCGATAGAAAACCGACAGACTTGCAACTCGTCGTCGATGTTCAAGGCTCTGGAGCTTTGACTTGATCAGTGCATCGTTGCCAATGAGTCTCTTGGCCCGTTTCTCAATAGACTCAAGCGCGTCCAAATTGTATTTGTCAGATCTATCCCAAATATGAGAGCAGCAGTAGCTCCATACACGACCGAACCTGGGCTTGATACAGATTGAGCAACTGTTCCGGTGTGAAGAACCGTCTCACCTTTGCTAAGATTCCCAACTTTTTTGATGCTAGTTGAGCCTTAGCCTCGATAAATGGACCAAAGTTGAGGGTGGAAGTTAGTGTAACCCCAAGAAGCTCAATATGATCGGTTATCGGCACGATTACATCACAGAAAGTGGAAGCCGGTTCGAATTGGCTCCTTTTTGAGGAGAAGAGACAAGCCTGGGTATTAGCTGTATTAAACTGGACCAAGTTGGCATCACCCCATTCGGAGACAGCCTTCAAGGACAAGTTCAAGCGCCTAACCATGTCCTTCAATCAAAATGCAAAGTTGAGTGGGTAAACCGAAAGAAGGAAGCTTAGCAATAAGGCTATCATGCCAGACCCTGTCAAAAGCCTTGGAGATGCCAAGGGAAACAGCAAGTGCTTCCCCGTGCTAATTCTTAAAAAGTCTTCATTAATTTTCGTCATTATCGCTTTCATGACGCAATGTCATTAGATGCTACTAAATTTTCATAATAACTGTGATATGCAGGTGGGATAATATTTTTTCTTTCACTAAATTCCGACTTCTAGACAACTTAGCGCGATAATTGGATGTCATCTTTTACTTATTAAACTAAATTGTAACCCAAAAACACAACAATTACAATTTGTATTCATCACAGTGCGGCCGTTGCTCCGTTCAATGTATTGTCAAATCAGCTGATTGGTCCAAACAATAAATAAACGCGCGGCAACTCCCCGCGTATAAGTCTCTAACTACTATTAGGACCTTGTACGTTTAAATTCATGTCACATACGCCCTTATACTGTAATAAAAAATCATGTTTATATGCAAAAATCTTTTTTTTTTTAATAGCTCACATAATTCTTTATATCGATAAGATGCGTTTACCATAAAAAAAGTCAAAATGGCCAAATTGTTAGTTTGGCCCATATACATAGGACCCATCGAACTTAGTCTCATAACATTGAATTCAAACATACCTCTTATAAGGCACTTTGGCAATAATTCGTCCTCTATCATCCAGATAATTGATAGTCTTGACATCATCATTTCTACGTAGCTCTTTTTCTTGTTGTTTGAAGATGTGGAAAATCTTGGTATCCGTTGGCAAGTTCCAGGCAAGACCAGCTGTACTCCCGAAGAGAAAGATGTCACCTATGGGGATCAACGCCATCGTTTGGCAGCAGAAAACTGGAATTATAATCAATGAAACATTAGTGATGATAAATCCTTACAACGTTTGTCATTCCTATAGTGTACTGAGCACTAAAAGAGAATTATGATATGCTTAGCCTTTTCTAACTAGATGTGCCGGAATCGGCTTCTTGTCTTACTGAATGCAGGTGAGCAGTAGTACATTGTTCATCGAGGGGAGAAAGTGACCGATTACCAACGAGGGTGTAGTTTTTTAGAGGGTGTACTTTCTTCCGAGTGATATATAGTACTTTATACTATACCTACTAGGAAAATAAGAGTTAATACTAATAATAATAATCTGTCTTTTGGCATTATAAGTATTTGGGGAAAAGGGAGGATCCTCCAACCAGACAGGTGTTTTTGTCTGGTGGGCAACTGCCCGATGTTTGTAATCGGGTGATTTGTATGTATGTTAGTTGTGCGGTAAACTCTGCTTGCGCGATACAGGATAGTTTGTATGTTGCGAGATAGATGTTGCTACAAGTACTTTTAAGTTAGCTACTGAATTGGTCTAAATTAAAAAAAAAAACAGCGCGTTAGTAATGGATTTTCGTACACTTTTACCTCCCTCTCCAGTGTCTCCAGCACGTTAGTAATGAATTCTCATACACTTTTGCGACCCGCACATTTGTACTATAGTAATGATGTCATTTCTGTCAAACTTTAAAAAGTAATAAGGCTCTTTCTGAGCAGGTATAGTATAATAGTATTTTACATGTCACAGCCTATTTGACCTCTAGAACTGGATAGCGGGGTAACACGATACCCCTTGCCAAGACTTGTGTCAGAGTTTCTGTCTTCTACTTATCGTAACGAGTGTCAAAGTTATACAAATGACAGATGGGACCAACGGGTTTACATTCCTTCCTAGGCACGAAGGAATCTCCAAAATGTTAAGATGGTCACCCATCCACATACAGACCTCGGCAAATTTTATATGACATTAACCTCTCAAGGACCGCCATTATTTATTTCAACTATTAAGTTGAAATAAATAATGGCGGTGAATAATAATTTGTGCCCCGCTGGCACACAAATTTTGTGCCAGCGGGGCTCAACTAATACTGGCACGTTTTTGTGCCGCTGGCGCTCTAGAGGTTAAAGATCGATCCACGCTGCTGTTATTATTTAGTCACGAGCTCCACCTTCTCCTCCAGGATATGTTTCTGAACTGAATATTTATTTATTTATTAAAACTATATGCAACACAAAATGTACAAAGGCGGACTTAATCCCATAGGCATTCTCTACCAGTCAACCATGGGTAATGAAGAGATAACATGGCAGGTGCATAAAAAAATAAACTAAGTAATAATGTATTCAAAGTAAAAGTCTTATTACATGTGTATATATACATATATAACTAGAATAAATTTTAATGTCCGAAAATAACTTTTAGGGTCATATTTAAATCAGGATATTGTCTACTGATAAATAAACAATTAATTGCACGTTTGACAAGCTAGAAGCATAATTTTTATCTCCCCAACCTACCAAGAATAGGTAAATCTGAGCTGGAACTATAACTCTCGTTGCAAATAAATACCAAGTACAAGCAATAAGTGTCAAGGTTTGCATTCTGATGTAAACAAGCTCTAACTAAGCACCACTTTTTTAACAAATTAGTTTTGAATTTGGAGCTTTACCTAGAATATATGAGACTAGATTTATGCTAATTAAACGGAGAAGGCAAATGCAGAAATACAATTGTATCCTTGCTTAAGTTACGATGTAAACAATGAAAGTAACGGAACTCATCTAATTAAGAATAATTAACATTCCACATATTTAGTCCAAGAATAAGAATGTCATACATGTCTACTAACCTCAATGCACTTATAAAACTACCAAATAAAGAATGCTAACTGTTAAATTTTAAAAAAGGAACGCTAAAAAATATCTCATTACGGATCAAATGCTTAACACATAAGTATTCACCTACCGAGTTGCAGAGAGCTTCCCTCTGGAAATATTACGAATCTCTTTCGTCTCGACAACGCTCTTGATCCTTCATTTTCCTCGTGAATTTCATTTACTGTATTATTTCCATTCTCCCTTACATTTTCACTAATTACTGTTTGTAAAACTAGGAACGTAACAAAGTATGAAAAGTATCTATTCATATTTGGAACAATATTCAAACAATAACTATTTGAAATGTATTTTCAAAATAGGGACGCAACCAGTTCCTAACGGATTTTATTTAGAACTGCCCACACGGATGTCAAACTCAAAGATTCTAAATATGATTTTCAAAACTCGATTTAGAGTTGCCCGTCGTGAATATTAAAATGTACTGTCCCGTTCGTGGACCATTGAAACCCTAATGTTACAAATGAAACTGTCAATTAACACTGTGTAAATTGATTTACTGTTAGCTTCGCATGACATTTCAGAATGTTAAAAACATAAAATGTTTGCTTAGAAACAAAGAAAGTAATGTTGGCCTTATTAGAGTATAATATATCTATTTAAATTCCTGTTGAACGTGTTTATGGTGGGAAATATAATAAATAAAACAAAACACTGATCCATAGGGTATTTTTATATGTCAAATTAATATTAACATAAATTCTTACCTAAAGATATAATTGCGTAATATTTTGTAATGGTTTTATAAACTAGATACTGAGCATAACAATAATTAATCTCACTATAATGAGGTAAGACATAAAGTCGACGAGCAAAACAATTAATCTAATCTTTATTAAGTTTTGCCATTACATCACAAAATTGAGAATAATATAAATTAATCTATCCGTCCTACATAGAACAAGCCAACCGCCAATGATCTATTGGCAAAAAAGCTTGCCAGATAAATCTTCTTTCTACTACACTTAAGATATTAAAGTCATTCCATTTTGTCCCATCTTACAATTTCTAAAACGATGAACATCAATCTTTATCTAAAACTGTCTTTCAAATTTAACCAATTCGATTTCAGAATCTAGTATTTGATTTCTCCTCTGGAATGCGCTTCCTCTCGAGATCAGGACGGCTGACAATCGCTACGCATTTAAAAAGAAATTGCGGATCCACTTTCTTCACCAATAAGCAGAATTTCCATATTTAATTTTCATTTGCTTCTTAAGTATATGTGTATGTATATGTATTTATATAAGTATTTATTCATATATATTATTTATGTTGATTTCTATTTTATGATATTTCGATATTAGGTTTTTTTGTTTTATCACTATTATCTATTATAATTATTTTTCCAATATAATTTTCACGTACATATTGCACCTTCCACTCTATCTCTTCACCACTCATGGTTGACTGGTAGAGAATGCCTACGGCATTAAGTCCGCCTTTGTACCTATGTGCATAAAGTGTAAATAAATAAATAAATAAATAACTTATTTTTAAATAATAGAATACGTTTACGTAATTAAATAGTCTAAAACATGGCATAGTAGACTGCAAATCGGTGTGCTGAACTACGAGTGGCCCTATCCAAAACAAAAACTGCAAATCTGTAAAAACGAAAACACAATATTCTACTCTATATAGGAACTGCAAACAGTAATCAGCCAACATAACATGGGCTCTCAAACGCAGGAGCTATTTAAACTAGATACGACACAGATGAGCGACATTTAAGTGGCCGATTCATGTTGACGGCAATGGAATAAATGGGATGAAATTCATTGCATTTATATTTCGAACACTTTCCATCACAGACATTCAATCGATATTTGAAATTGCAAAAAACTTTATATCAGAGTAGAATACACCGCAGAACTCTGATGATAAAATTCGAACAGCGAATAGTTATTTCAATAGTTTCATTAGGTACACTTTTATGCTAAATGTAGCTTTGTTTTTTTATAGTATTATCTACCTCGCCTTCTCTTAAGTTACTTAGAGTAGGCAATAGACACTTCAGATGAAGCATACAGAAGGGGGGCTAGCACCAGTCGGGGATCGGTTTGACAAGCATTTAAGGACAAGTGTGGGAGAACACGAGGTGGTTTTAGTCAGTACAAGTCTGACAAATATCCATGAGGATTTCCGCATCACAATAATGGCGTCACTTATTGTAACATGCGTATGGTTATCCAATATCCAATAAATTATAGTCTACATGTAAAAATATAGTCTAAACATTAACAGCTACTCAATAGTCTCCCGTTTGCAATGTCTAGTAAGCAAATCTCGCTGCTTCTGGTTCGAGCAGGGGCTCATCACATTCTGGATACAGTTCATCACAGGAACCCGTGGCGGAGAGGGCTACATCGTATTCACCATGTTTGTCTTCCACACCCACTGAGTTTTTTGGTAAACTGGAAATAGACGTGAACAGAATTAGTTATAGAAGCCTGGTACTTTCAGAGATGAATTACGTTATACTGGCTGTCGGGTGCCGGGAATGTTTTAACGAGATACCGTGGCGCTGGAGTGCAAAGGCAACCCAATGTACAGCGTGGATTCGTAGTCAGTAAAAGCCTGGCACGCCGTTCCGCCTGTGTCAAAGCCTGTCGGGTTGTGATAATGATTACTAATTAAAATACACTAACAAGGGCAAAACTTACGATATCAATGAAACCACACTGGGACTGCGTGGTGATTTCGTTGGTGTAATAGAGAAGGCATGTCTTCCAGCAGTGGGGACATTTTAGGCTGATTATGGAAATATACTCGTATACGATACCTTTGAAGAAATAACAAAATGAAATACTTTTGTTCAAAATCAATCGAATAGTTATTATTGGCAAAATAAATACACAGTCTTCCAACTGAAATTTGACATAAGTCACTGAATCTAGTAACTGAGTTATGGTCAGACAGTGATCGGTTCATATATAATAAAAAAAATTTGCAAAAAATAGAACCGACTTCTATATAAAAACACTACAAAGGCAAAAATAACTTTAATTTCGATAGTCGGTGTCATTTGTTTTGTATTTTCTTATTTTTTTAACACCGCCTTCCGAAATTAAAGTTATTTTTGCCTTTGTAGTGTTTTTATATAGAAGTCGGTTCTATTATTTGCAAAAAAAAAAAAAATTTCTCGTTTTTTATTGGGTCGGTTTGTAATTTATCTAGTTACAAAAGCCAAAATATCAACTACTTATCACCTTTTACAAAATATTGCTTTTCCCGGTGCAGAGCCGTTAATTTTTGAGGAGTTCTCCTGGTACATCACTATCAGCTAAACTTCACCATATGCATTGTGACGAGCATAAACTGCTTAACATCTATATTCAAGTAATCTAACCGCAATCCACGAAATACTTATTATTGAGTAGTTTCGGTGGCCATCTGGGGTCTTCATCATCAGTTCCACTTCCTCAAATGGTGCTTTTCGAGAGCAACTGCACAAGGTACTATAAGAAATACCCAAAACGCTATAGGTGTGCCTATAATATTTGAAGAGTTCCCTCGATTTCTCCATGATCCCATCATCAGATCCAAACATGAAGACAATGGGACCAACTAGAAAGTATACCCTTTCAAACAAAAAAAGAATTTTTGAAATCGGTCCAGCCATCTGCGAGTAATGAGGTAACATACATAAAAGAAAAGATCAAGACGAATTGAGAACCTCCTCCTTTTTTAACCGACTTCAAAAAAAGTAGGTTAACAATTCGTCTTGAACTTTTTTTTTTTTTTATTTACGTTACCTCATAACTCGGAGACGGCTGGACCGATTTGAAAAAATCTTTTTGCGTTTGAATGGGTATACTTTCTAGTTGGTCCCATTGTTACGAAATCAGGATCTGATGATGGGATCCTGGAGAAATCGAGGGAACTCTTCAAATATTATAGGCACACCTATAGCGTTTTGGGTATTTCTTATAGTACCTTGAGCAGTTGCTTCCGAAAAGTACCATTTGGGGAAGTTGAACTGATGAAGACCACAGAGGGCCACTGAAACTCCTCAATAATAAGTATTTCGTAGATTGCAATTCGATTACTTGAGTACGGATGTTAAACACTTTACGCTCGTCACAATACATATGGTGATGTAGAGCTGATGGTCAAATCAAATCAGGAGAACTCCTCAAAAATTAACGGCTATGCACAGGGAAAAACAATATTTTGTAAAAGGTGATAAGTTGTTGACATTATGGCTTTTGTAACTAGATAAATTACAAACCGACCCACTAAAAAGAGTGAAAAAAAAATTTTTAGCAAAAAATAGAACCGACTTCCATATCAAAACACTACAAAGGTAAAAATAACTTTAATTTCGGAAGGCGGTGTCTTTAGTTTTGTATATATTTTCGTTTTTGACACCGCCTTCCGAAATTAAAGTTATTTTTACCTTTGTAGTGTTTTGATATGGAAGTCGGTTCTATTTTTTGCTAAAATTTTTATTTTTAAGTCGATTTAAAATACTGAAACTCGGCGCTTCATAAGACTGGAAATCGACCCCAACATTATGTTAGGAAAGATTTAAATGCTTACTAAATTAAATGAACGCTCACCAATTTTACTGAAGCAATACCAATAATACCGGAACGGATTTTGAGCCATCTGAACACGTCAGGTTAAGTTCGACAGAGACAATGGTAATACCCCTCATTTTGTTTGGTTAGATTACTTTGGCCCTTTTTATATAATTAGGAAAGTCCCCGCAAAGTGACGCTCAGGAAAGGTGCTTAAGAAAGCTACGGCAACACAATTTGGAGAGCTCTTATTCATAGTTGGGCAGGTATTTCATTATGTGCATTTCTAATAATAATAGTCCTTCTGACCGATTTCGATCACAGCGGCCAATCTTAGCGGAGATAAGCCATCTGCGCAGGAAATATAATAGTGCACGAGTATGTGCGTAGATACAAGTGCACTCTCTCTCACTCAATATTCCGAAGGGACGGGAACCCGCTACGACCGGAGAGATATCCGCAGGGGTATTACACGGCCTGCGATCTGCGAGCAATGGGTTGCTCGCCGCCTGACTGAAACCAGGCCCGTGTAGACAGCGCGTCGTGTTCCACGCGCGCCTCAAAGAGTGTCAGCAAAATTGTCGGGGCCCACAAGAGGGCCGTTGCCTGCCGGGGCCTTACACGAAGGGCATATCATGGAACACGGATGGGTTTTAGTCTGTAAAAGTCTGACACACCCTCCCGCTTCACCCAAATTGGGAGGCAGTCATTGGATGATTTACAATCCTTAAAAAAGGGGTATCACACCGCCAAATTCCAAACTCCGGGATACTACTAAGAAATTTATAATAGAAAAACTCAGTATCACTTTTTGCCTGACCTGGGAATCGCAACCGAGACCTCTTGCTCTGCAGTCACGCTTGTAACCACTAGACTAACGAGGTAATTAGGTGCATTTCTGATGGTCGCTTATACATGACCCGTTGGGAAAGACGAGGCAGATTAATTGTCAGTTTTCCAATCACCATGCCACCAATCAATATGCATTTAAGAGAAAGTTGCGGGATTATTTTCTTAACAAATAGTGGAAGCAGAGTTTTCATAACCCCCTTTCTATAACTTTTTATTAATATATATACAACGTGTAACGGAAACCCTATATCTATCCAAAGGGGCTGAAGACAACATCTGGTATGGAGTCTCTATGCACAGTTTCAGCTCAAAATAAGAGACTCAAAGAATTGATACCAAATTATCGGTTTCATATGTTTCTTGAATACCAATCATAAAAAAACATGTCACAGCACTACGAGGGTCGATAACTTTCCACGTCAGTTGCCAATAACACGGTGATTCTCTTCGTTCTTCTTAATTTGATAATTCTGCCTCTGGTATCAATGTATTGAAATTTCTATTATACTTCACACATGTAGACATAGGATTATAAAACCATTACCATATCGTTTGTTATCATCCAAAGAAACCGTGCACTTGGTATGTATATACCCTTTAAATTACACGTTGTATAATATATTTTTGGTATGTATTATGATAAATATCTATGTAAGTTTATTCTAGTTATATATGTATATATACCCTTGTAATAAAACTTTTACTTTGAATATATTATCTACTTAGTTTTTTTTATGCACCTGCCATGTTATCAGTTCACCAACCATGGTTGACTGTTAGAGAATGCCTATGACATTAAGTCCGCCTTTGTGCATTTTGTGTTGCATAAAGTATTAATAAATAAATAAATGAAGTAAGTAGTAAAAGTCTGTTATAAACTTACTCCGTATAAAATATATTTTGATGAAACCAAGACTCAAGGTCTGATGACCTTCAAACAAAAACTGTATCAAATATCTCTTTAAAATTCTGGCACTTGTGGCTTGTAACAAAACCTCTGTAATTATATTCTTAATTATTCAATTTTAAGACTCCTAATTAATTTTATTCGAATATAATTATGTATATTCGAGCTTAATCTTGTCGTCTTTAATTATGAGTAATTTTATTTTATATTTTTGGTGCTTGTAATAACATTTACATTTTTTTAGATAGTTAAAAGAAATGGTTGGCCTTTAGTGTTATCGTACTATCTCGAAACCCCTCGAAAAACTGACAAACAGTTAATGATTATCATTATCTGCCTAACTTTTTTCCAGCTTAAATTGTGAAAAGAATAAAATAGAAAAACAAAAATTGTGTAAAGTGTTAGATAATCTATTATATTCATATTCTTGTATTTATCTTATTTGTTAATATAAGTATTTATTTAACTAAAAGCTGACCTAATTCTTAAGCTTATATTGTTAATCTATGAACAATGGTGTGGGTTATATGTTTGCAAAATGTTATTTTTATTACCTTAACTGTACCAAAATAACATTTAACTGTTCATTGTTAAAAAAAATTGATTCTTTTTGGCAAGACTTTTAGCTGATTTTCTGGCTTCTAGCTACTCGTAACGACTGTTAAAAATGTAAAAATGACGGTCAAGACCAGCAGTATAACGTGTTTTCCAATCACAGAAGAATCTCGATATGTCACCCGTCCGCGGACCAATCCCTGGCTAAGTAATCCCTTTACTATTTTAGCCACGAGCTTCTTAGGAATAACCAAGGATACTCACGTAAAGACAGCTCTCATGATTTCCTGGAAGAATTCACCTTGCGGATGGTCCTGTGTCTGACCGACCAGGCATAATATTTTCAGTACACAGTTCTTGCCGTTCACGCCGAGGCTGAAAACGGTAGCGGTAATAATTTCACATAACATTCTTTAAAATTAGGTCTAGTCATCATGGAATTGAAACGTAATTTGAACTGAGGTATTTTGACACATTAAGCATGAGTAGCCAGGTAACTGGAGGTCTTTCGAGTTGTAAATCGTGTGTTCGAACCTCGTGGGACACATTTCTTTGTGTAATTTAAATCATGAAATATAATCATTCTGGAAAATAGGCCGATATCCGGCATATAACACAGAATAAAAAAGAAGAGATATGTGACACCCAACCCGCACTTGGCGTGTTAGATAACAGCCCATTCGTTCTTATAGAGGGGAGGCTTGCGTCCCAGTAGGGAACGTAATAAGCTGAATTATTTGTACTGATTCGTTTGAAAAATTGAAAAATAAAAAGTGCCCGCCTTCTAATTTTTACCGAAAACATACCCAATTGTGGAAAAATGCCAGGACTTTAAAAAACCAAAGCCATAAAAAAGTGATCAAAATCTAAAATAATTTCACACAACAATTAATAACCAATGCGCGACATAATACCAACCCATGTAGCATCGTCGATATTTTCTGGTACAGCGAGGCACGACTGCTTCTGTGATATTCGACGCTCCGCTGCGCCATGCGTTCGTTCAAATATTCCCGTTTGTTTCCCGAAGCATGCATCTGCTTTCTGTCTATTTTGAATTTCTCTAAAGTTCCTTTTTTGCCGGGCCAGTCCACACTGCGTTTCGCGAAAGCGGGATTCGCCATGGGTTTTCTGAAAGTTGTTCATAGATAGTTAATTCCGCATAGCTTGTACTCTGTCTGCTTGGGTTTGTAATTTAGCCGGGAGTTTTTAGGTTTCTATTTGTGTTTCTATGTCAGGGTTTTATTAAAATGGTGTGTTGGGGGATATTGGAACTTCTGGTGTATTGTTTAGAGTTGTAAGCTGTATTAAATGGATAAGCTTTGATCAAATTAATTGCACAATCCTTAGTTGCCTGTTAGTGAATGCCTACGGCATTAAGTCCGCCTTTGTGCCTGAAGTGTAAGTAAATAAATAACAATTACATCATTTTATATGTTTTATCTTAGATTTGATTAATGCAATTTTTGAGGACTTTGCATGTATAGCAAAGTCTTCTGCCAAAACATCAGTAGGGATATTAAGAGGTAGTCCATACGGAGGCTTAGCAAGTATGTAGAACAAAACAAAACTTCTGTACGTATCGCCTATAAGCTGTAATTGCCACCGCTTAGCGTCTGTGCGAATAACAACTATGGGACTTATTATAGTTATAAATATACTTCGGTGGACAACGCCAATAATTGTACTAAGTTCATTGATTTTTTGGACGCAATTACTTAAAATAATCATCCCACTGACGGACAAAGGCCTCCTCAAATCTTTCCAGCCAGCCCTGTCTGCAGTCTTTTTTTTTTCGGTGGACAAAACACCAAAAGCTCCTCCCGCTATAGGTGGAGTGGGAGATAGTGTCAGATTTCTACTGACTACAAATCCACCCTGTTCTTTTAATTGCCCTTACGCACCAGGGATGCGGTATCTTATTTTTTGTTTTAAAAGAGAACTAAGCTTGTGTCTGGAATGGGTGCAATAGTATAATGGGTGAGGTTCGAATTTGCAACATCGCGATCAAAATCATTAGGCTATTGGCGAGTCTATCGACCCTATCTCGTTAGAAAATTCCTGCAACTACGGCAGGACATTTCATAGGCCTGTGTCGGCTACAATAACATCTTAGAGAAATTGTCTTTTCGTAACTAGACCATGAAATCTGGACACAATCCACAAACAGGCAGAGGGAGTAAGTTCCTACTTTCGCAAGCTGACAAACGTGACATTAATTATTTGCCAAAGTTAGGTGTTAGGGTTGGTTAGACTGAGAGAGTTTAGCTCGTATGTTACAAGTCTATTCAGAGAAAGTGGAATTCACCACCTGATTTGCACTTTAGAACCCTGTATGTACGAGTATTTATAGGTACATAATTGTATATGACATTTTGTTTGATCTCAGATTAATTTATTCTCAGAAGATAATTTATTTGGATTTAGAAACTTGAAAACAGGAGAGACAAAAATGATCTGAAACGTTCATAAAACTGATTTGGAGAAAATCACTGTAGTCTAAACATTATAAGTATATGATTTGATCAATGTAATTATGTATTTAATTTTTAAATGTGTAAATTTCCGTAAATTGACTTATATTTTATATACAACGTGTAATTTAAAGGATATATACATACCAATTGCATGGCTTCTTTGGATGATAACAAACGATATGGCAAGGGTTTTGTAATCCTAAGTCTACGTGTGTAGAACTTATTACCAATTCCAATACACTGATACCAGACACCAAATTTTTCAAATTAAGAAGAACGAAAAGAATTATCGTGTTATTGGCATGTAACGTGGAAAGTTATTGACCCTCGTAGTGCTGTGACACGTTTGTTATGATTGGTATTCAAGAAATATATTATGAAACCAATAATTTGGTATGAATTCTTTGAGTCAGTTATTTTGTGCTGAAACTTTGCATAGAGACTCCATACCAGTTGTCTTCAGCCCTTTTGGATAGATATGGGGTTTCCGTTACACGTTGTATATTAAAAAAAAAACTTATCTTAATGTCTATATAATATGTATGATATGTCTATAAAGTGTATGATTTGCGGACCATAACGTTATGAAATACTATAAGCAGCATCTTATCTTTCGTAAGTTTGATTTGGTTTTTTCTTGAATTTTCTTAAATCTTCGACCAGAACTTTGCAGTTGAGCGAAGCCAAAGGCAGAGGCTAGTCATTTAATAAATCGTAAATGTACCTGATCATGTTACCTGTGATACGGCTTTTTATCAATAACGTTTCCATGTTCATCAGTATAGTATATTGTTTTTGTGTCTACCCTCCGATGGAGGGGATCTGCGTGGTGGTTGAAAGGAGAGTACGGATCCTGAGGTAACTCCCAAGCTAAGGCCGCAGTGGATCCGTATAGGAAAATGTCTCCAATCTTGAAGATCATGGGATATGTGGTGCAAAATACTGAAAAATATGCAACATTTTGTTTCATACGTACATATGAATAAAATTGTAGTGTCTGTCTGTGATTTCAATGTAACTGTTTGTTTTTAATGCTTATTTACACAATATTTAAGCACATATATTTATCTCTCTGTAAGTCTTACTGTTTATCTGGGCGAATCCCTAAAAAGGCTAAATCGATTTTAATGTGGCTTCTACTGGAAGATATAGGACGTTATAGGGCAACAAATAAGCTACTTTGTAGGAATTCCGTTTCCCATGAGATTAGGATTAACACAGGAAAATTCTTCCACGCGAACGAAGTCGTGGACTGAGCCAGTATAGCATATTAAACACCTTAAATATTTAAGGAAATTAGTGAACAGACTCAGGACCAAATACGAGCACAGCATTCTTACTTCGAAATCCTTCAGTACACCAACATTTAGACTAAGTTAGTACACCTAATATAGACTAAGATTTAGGTACTTTATAAATGATGTGACAGGATGTTGTATAACAACGGTTTTCGTGTTTTGAGGAGCACATTCCCTAACACGTCCATTTGTTAGGAGATCAGTGCAATTGCCGGCTCGTAATGGTAGACCACACAGCTTGTAATATGCTGTTACATGTTTATAGCTCGTCAGTTTGAGCAGCTCGAATAGCGAATTAAAATGAGCTGGCTGACAATGCTAGATTTGGTATGGTTTGTTTTATACTCTTTTATTATAATAATACTATAAAGAGAGCTAAAATTTTACATTACAAATCAATTCTTAGTCTGGTTGACTTCACCCATGACTCAAAGGATGGCAATTACTTTCTGCCTTTCTTTCGACGAGTTGCAAGTCTATCGGTTTTCTATCGGTTACATTTCGGGGAGTGTTCAATGGAATTACACAATCTAATCCCACCAAGCCCGTTCCATCATCGGACTACGAGACAAACGGCGAAGCGCCATCGTTACATGGTGGACATCCCACCCATATGCACAAAACTTTTTGGGAATACCTTCATTGTGCGTACGGCTAAGAAGTGGAATTCCCTGCCGGAGTCTGTGTTTCCCGATAGCTATAACCTGGGAGTATTACTTATTAATACTATATTATTAATAGGTTACTTTTAGGTAAGCGCGCTCCATCTTCGACCACATCATCACTTACCATCAGGTGAGATAGTGGTCAAACGCGAACCTATTATCAATATAAAAAAGAGGTAACTGGTTACTGTAGGATCTGGGTGGGTTTTTATTCAGTAGAAGTCCTACAAATCAACCCTGAGCGGGAAAAGATATTGGATGATTTTGACTCGGAAAAAGTGATGATTATTTCTTTAGACAAACCGGTCGAAAGCCTCGAGGAATAATTTTTAATGTTTTTTATTAAGTTGGTAGGTACTGATTGGTTCAAATAGTTTGTATAAAAGTTAATGTGAAATAAAATGAACCATGCCTCATAAAGAGAGTTGAATAAACACTTTCCAAATAAAAGTGATTGACTCAATGCAGTAGCCCGTAATATAAAATTAAATATGAAAAATGTTAATTTGAAAACCACACTTACCTAATTGAAAAGAGCTGCCTTCTGGAAATATTAAGAACCTTTTCCTCCTCGACAGTATTTCACTTTTCTTATATTTTTCTACTTTGACAGATGTTTCATTTACTTGTGCTTGAGCTCCTAACAATACCAATAGCCACGCTGATTTAATAAATATATTCATTTTGTATATAGTTTTCTTTATTTGAAGTTCCTTCTTCTAGTACATCAGTATTAGCAGTTTGTATTTCTTCTCAGTCACTAACATGCATTGACACTTCTTTTCCTATATTTACATCTATTTTATTTTGTATATCTTTATTTTTTTTCTATATCTTTTTGTGTAAAGCAAAGTATCGCATTCGGTTCTAAGTTAACAGTGTCAGATAATCCGCGACTAACGTACCGTTGATCACGACTAACAAATATTGGATGTCCGTTAACTCTTCTTTTACAGGGTGTTTATATTTGTGCATAGCTGGTTTAGGAAAACATGCCTTGTGTTGTAACCTAAAAATACATTGATTTATTATAAAGCGTAATTCTGTTCATTTTGTAAAAGTCTTCGTAATAATTGCATAATGCCTAATGCTTGGTAAATTCTATCTGTAACTTATATATTTTTATTTCTTCAGTTAAAGATTGTTTTAAAACACCATGTATATATGCCACAATGACCTAAGTGAATTACCAAAAAATTTAGGTCATCTCGAAGAATAGCCATATATGAACAAAAAAATCAAATAAAACCTACTTTCTTGAAATAGTTTAGTTCATTTTCTCTTACAGTCCCACCAAATATCGTTTATAACTTTCCATGATTTCTTTTGAACTATTTTGTTGTTAGTGTTTAAATGGAATCGTTACAAAAGTAAAATTTAATCTGGCCTTTTAAGTTATATATATTTATGTTTAATACAGAAATATTAACTCTGGTAAGTACTTATATTTAAATGTTTTGAGGCAGTATTTTGCGATCATGCTCCAATAGATATTTCTTGCTCACTGATCCAAACAATTGATACTCGTGTTTGTGCAATAAATTCACATTAACACTTTCAAATGTTGACCTTAACCAATTTTTCAAAAAGTAGTTATAGAATACTTTCTAAGAATTTCTTCTATTGACTTTTAATGTCGGAATCAAAATGACGTTGAATACTAAGAGACCCATGATTTTACATACATATATTGTGTATCATTATTAGTTACTCAAATTCTACTTTGGGAAATATTTCATAAACAATATTAACCTTTGCTTACCAGAGCAAAAGGAATAATTTCACATAATGCACTGTCTTTGACGCCACACGGTCATAAACACACCTACTAATTCTTTTTTTTCGTATATCTATAATTTCACATAATACACTCTGTCTTTGACGGCGCACGGTCATAAACAGACCTACTATTTTTTTTATTCGTATATCTATAATTTTACATAATGCACTCTGTCTTTGACGCCGCACGGTCATAAACACACCTACTATTTTTTTTTATTCGTTTATCTATAATTTCACATAATGCACTCTATCTTTGACGGCGCACGGTTAAAAACACACATAATGCACTCTATCTTTGACGGCGCACGGTCATAAACACACATGCTATTTTGTTTTATTCATATGTCTATAATTACACATAATGCACTCTGTCTTTGACGGCGCACGGTCATAAAATCACATACTATTATTTATTTTTTAATTCGTATGTCTATAATTTCACATAATGCACTCTGTCTTTGACGCCGCATGGTCATAAACACACCTACTATTTTTTTTAAATTCGTATATCTATATGTCTAGACTTTTCTCATCTATGCTAGGGTCGGCTTTCAGACTACGTAGGTGCAGCTGAGTACCTGTATTTTACTGATCAGACTTTCTCAACAATCTCAACCCAGTAACTGAGTAGCACTAAATCCCTTGGCAGGATTAGTGTCAGTTTATCTGGTTTCTGAATATCCATCCGTAATGACTTACAAAGATGTACTAATGACAGTAGGGTCCAACGACATTACGTGCTTTTGTAGACACGGAGAGAGTCTAGAATAGAATAGAATAGAATTTATTTATTTTCTCACCACATAATTTGTGGGAGAGTAGTGCCTAAACTAAGTTTTTTCCAAAACCTGTAAGTCAGGTTACCAGGCCCCCTGATTAGATTTTTTACAAACTTACTAGAGACGAGACTTTTTTTTAATCTAAAAAAGAGTCCACTTTACGGTAGTAATTAAGTAACTTAATTTTAGTAATTTATTATTCTAACAATTTAATTTAATAATGCAGGTAAGACGATAACAAAAAACTCATCCTACTAACTATCCTACTAATATCCTACTAATATCCTACTTCCTTCCTACTAATATTATAAATGCGAAAGTTTGTGAGGATGGATGGATGTTTGTTACTCTTTCACGCAAAAACTACTGAACGGATCTGAATGAAATTCGGTAGGTAGATAGTTGACATTCTGGAATAACACATAGGCTACTTTTTATCCCGAAATTCCCACGGGATCGGGATTTGCGCGGAAAAACCTTCCCACGCGTACGAAGTCGCGGGTAGAAGCTAGTTTAATGTATGTTATAATAAATTGTAGGTATATATAGGAACATGCAAATGTGTTATGTGTGTTTTGTGTTTGGGTGTAAAGCATGGTGTGTGTGAGATGTGCGGTTCCCAAATTAACTTTACTATATAACCATCATTAATTTGTAAAAATTTCTTTTAGCTGCGTATTTCAATTATCAAAATGAGAGCCATATAATCCAACATCCTACAAAGCAGGCGAAAAGAACTGGAACAAGTATGAACAAATTAATTCCACTGGCGTTGATATGCTACATAAGTCTGGTAGCATTTATTGTAATCGATGTGGGCGAGGCCAATGATACAAAGGCGGTGTTGCACAGGAACAGACGATACCTATCCTTCCTCAATATGACACGGTTCTTCGTGAGTATTTGTAAATTGGTATAATATTTAAAATTCACATCGTTACATGGTGGACATCCCACCCATATGCACAAAACGTTTTGGGAATACTTTTATTGTGCGTACTGCTAAGGAGTGGAATTCCCTGCCGGAGTCTGTGTTTCCTGATCACTATAACCTGGGAGTCTTTAAGTCAAGAATGAATAGGTTACTTCTAGGCAAGCGTGCTCCATCTTCGACCACACCATCACTTACCATCAGGTGAGATGGTGGTCAAACGCGAGCATATTATAAATAAATTAAAAAAAAAATTACAAAGAGGTAAAATTTATTCGTAAGTTTGTATGCAGAGCGTAATCTTCGGAACTAATGATCAAATTCTAAAAATTCTTTCTTTGGTAGTTAGCTGCATTATTGGGGAGTGGATAGGATATAAATTCTTTCAAAATCCACGCATATGACGTCAAGGGAAAAGTGCTAATTGGTATATATTTATCCATATTTCACTACCGGTTTACCATACGCACTGCTGGGTACCATCCACACTCGGTAGATATACCGTCTTGTCGCACCAAGCGCTTTTCATCCACATTTATTGTACGTACAGCCAAGTTGTGGATTTTGCCGGCTTCTGTGTTCCCTGTCACTTATGATCTTTCAGCCTTTAAAAAGAGTGAACAGGCATCTTCTGGGCTCGCTCGTTGCATCGTAGACCTCAACTTTGGCTTATCATCAGGCGAGATCGAGGTCAAGTGTGGGCTCATCATATAACAAAATCTCTAAAGCACTATACTATCTCATCATCATTTATTTAGCCTTATACCAACTATGTAGGGTTCAGCTCCGAGTCTAACCGGTTGCAGCTGAGAACTAGTGTTTTATTACCGATTGAAATGAAATGAAACGAAATATTTATTTTGTAAATTGGTTATAAATAACACTTTTAGGCTGCGTTTCCACCAGAGATGTGCGATGGAAATGTGTCGTGCGAGGATGTCTAGCTGTGCTGTGAAAATGTGTGGGGGTTTCCACCAAAGCTGTGCAATGAAAATGTGCCTACGAGGATGTGTAGCGGAGCTGTGAAAATGCGCATTAATGTGTCGTGCGAGGATGCTCAAACCTCGCAACACATCCTTCTCAACACATATTCCTCGCAACACATCCCTCGCAACACATCTCTCGCACACATCCCTCGCACACATCCCTCGCTTGTTTTGTATGCGCAAAAATCATGGCAAAAATCTAGCTCCGCTGAGCCGTTTCCACCAGAGCTGTGCTGACCGAGGCGAGGTAAATGAAGCGATTCTATTGGTTCTTTACAAACACATCCCTCGCTACGCATCCTCGCACATCTCTGGTGGAAACGCAGCCTTACACGTCATGTTTTTTGCGTGTTTAGTTTAGCTAGATGAGGCTGGTATTTCCTAACTGACTACTTTGAGAAGAAACACCGAAACAAACTCAGAGGTTAAATTCTCTTTTAAAGTCCAGACAATTTGTATTTGTATATGAGAAGCATGTAGGTTCAAGTCTGTGGTATTCTTTTGAGGAAATAACCACGCAAATTTGAGCGGACCTGTCCAGACAAAGCAAGCATTTGTCAGTTATCGTGTAGCTCAACTTGGAACTTAAGGAGCTCAACAATTTGATGAACAATACCAAAGTAAGGACATTTGGGTAGGCCACACAAGTACCCAAACTGCTTGACATCATTAAATAAATTGTAGTGAAAGTAAAAACAACAAAGAAAGAATAACCTACATTGTCCTCACATTTACAATAATGAAATAATTATACATATATAAAAAAAAAAACAAAAACAAAACGAATAGGTATATAAAATACTTGAGAAAGCAAATATTTTTATCAATCAAAAAGAAATCATCAATCAAAATTTTAAAAATAAATAAAAAAGGCACACGTATATAAAAAAGGCACACTCAAAAACCCCGTAGGTGGGTAACTCGAACTTCCTTGGCAACATCAGTATCAGATTTTCTGGCATCTGACTTCACGTAACGACTGTCAAATATGTAAAACTGACAGCCAAGACCTAACAGCGAAGCGTGCTTTCCGAAGCACCGAGAAAATTTGATACGTTAAAATTGTCAACCATCCATAGGCTAATCTCGGCAAGCTTTGCTTCACCTTAAAGTTAATTAAGTTGCTGTTTTAGTTTTATTGAATTACTTTTTCTTAGAATAGAATTTTATTTTGCAAATATGGATAATACTTAAACAAGTTAAAAGTGGTTATACATCAGCTCAGCCATATTTCGCCATTCGGCATGCAAATATTAAAATAAATTATTATTATCAATTTTAAATTAATAATTTCATCAGATTATTATTAATTTAATCACACTATTATTAATTTTATCACATTATTATTAATTTTATCATATTATTATTAATTTAATCACACTATTATTAATTTAATCACATTATAAGTTAGTTTTAGTTTTATTTTTTGTATTTATTGTGTGCCTTTACATCTGGGTCAAATAAATTTTATTTTCTTTCTTTCTTTTCTTGCCATGCGGCTGTTATTATTTAGCCACGAGCTCCTCCAAACTGAGATCACTACATAAAGGTTCCGTAGCCGAATGGCAAAAAACGGAACCCTTATAGTTTCGATATGTCTGTCCGTCTGTCTGTCTGTCTGTCCGTCCGACCGTCCGTATGTCACAGCCATTTTATTTCGAAACTATTAAGACTATACATGTGAAACTTAGTAGGTAGATGTATTCTGTGAACCGCATTCTGATTTTAAGAAAAAAATTGTAAAATATTTAAAATAAAGGGGGGTCCCCATACATGGAACTAGAACTGAATTTTTTTTTTTATGAAACGTATGCGTGTGTGGTATCTATAGACAAGTATTTAAAAATTATATAAGGGTATTTAAAACCAGTTTTTCATAAAGTCAATCGTTTAAAAGATATAAGCTTCCAAAGTGGTAAAATGTTTGTCCCCCCTCTAACTTCTATAATAATGGAGTGAAAAATCTAAAAGAAATATATGTCTGTAGATCTTAATGTAAACTTTCAACCAAAATTGGTTTGAACGAAATCGGGTCAGCAGTTTTTGAGATACAGCATATTTTCTAAAACCGCAAATATAACTTTGTAATTCATACAAACACTATGAAACACAAAGTTATTTAGCGTAGTTGTAAAAATGTAAATAAGCTAGTTTTAAGAAATTTTTAAGGTTTTTTTTTATTCGTTAAATAAATAATTATACATATTATATTATATTATTATAGTTACTACGGAACCCTTCATGGGCGAGTCTGACTCGCACTTGGCCAATTTTTTATTTCTAATAAACTGAGTTTTCTCAAGCGCTTATAGTTATTTACACAATACTAAAACTGTATATTTTTTTAGGTGCGTGTAGACACAGAGCATTTGGATGCAAGATGATATTCGTTTGTCTAATCTAAAGAACGATTGGAATATAATGGATTTTAAATAGCGTTTGAGTACTCAATTTAGTCGAAAGACTTATACAAACGCTTATACACACAACAAATAGTAAAACTGATCCCGAAAATTTAAATTACGATGCATGAGCAACATTTATGACATGAATCATAACATATCAGTGTTATTTTAGTGTCTTGTAACACCAACACAAGAACATAAATAAAGAAATTAGCTACCATAATCTTTAGGCATAGCCTTACCTTACTAAATATTGTCCAAAAACTAAACATAATACGAGCTAACTACAATAATAACTTTAAATTTTCAGATCAAATTCAACTTCAAAACGAACGTAATTCCATGGAACCAGTTGTTCGCGCAAGCAGTAGGATTCCGTATGAACTGGGATACACATGCCCCTAATTTTCGTACATTCCACCGCATACGCCGCAGGGATCTTTATAATTACATGGAAACGCTATTGGATAAGTACGTATATTTGTAATTTTTGAGATATCTACCACCGTCTCTTCTTAGTAAAATACACGTTTTTGCAGTAGTGGCCTACCGGTTTCGAAAGGTTCAGAGGGTACGAACCCAGTTAGAGTGTCACTAAATAATGTAATTTAGAGTAATTTATATCTTGTTATAGGCTGATTATTAATAAAAATAGTAGGAACTACAATCTTCAATTAAATCCTTTAAAATTATGCACTTTTTAAAAAGGCTGCGAATACCAACGCACTTATTTAAATGTTGAACTAAACATCTTATTTCTTGGAAACTCAAACGATGACTTACATAAGTATCTAGATAACATTTTTACATAGTATTGGCTAAAATATTATATACCCATATTCAGCATGTAGGTACGGAACTTAAACAACAATCTCAAACGAACGTAAATCTATCAAACGTATTCTATTGTGTGTTATTAGTGTTGCCCAAACGAGAGTCTCGCAAGAGTCTTGCAATTAGCGATTATCCTATTGCTATTTATTAAACGGTAGTTGAGATCTCAGAACAATGTAACAGACTCTGTTACTCTCGTTTGGGCAACACTATGTGTTATAAATACTAAATTATACAACGTGTAACGGAAACCCCATATTTATCCAAAAGGGCTGAAGACAACATCTGGTTTGGAGTCTCTATGCACAGTTTCAGCAGAAAATATCTGACTCAAAGAATTGATACCAAATTATTGGTTTCATATATTTCTTGAATACCAATCATAACAAACGTGTCACAGCACTACGAGGGTCAAGAACTTTCCACGTCACTTGCCAATAACACGATAATTCTTTTCGTTCTTCTTAATTTGAAAAATTCGGTCTCTGGTATTGTGTATTGGAATTTGTAATAAGTTCTACACACGTAGACTTAGGATTACAAAACCCTAGCCATATCGTTTGTTATCATCCAAAGAAGCCATGCCCTTGGTATGTATAGACCCTTTAAATTACACGTTGTATATTATATATGAGTGTTTGTTATTCACTCGCGCCAGATTGGCTGAACGGATCTGGATGCAATTTATCACAGAGGTAGATTATTTCCTAGAATAGCACATAAGTTTTTCATACCGGAAAATGTTTAAAATTCCCGCGAACAAAGTCGTAGGTAACAGCTAGTGTTTTAATTAAAACAAATAAACTTCATTTTCAGAAACGGCCTGGACGGTTACCACTGCGTACGTCGTGCCATCTGTGAGATGCAAATGATCACGGAACCCAGCTTTATATACCATAGACTTTTACAAATTATTTTCAGGTAATTCTTTCATATTATACTAGAAATAGGATTTCATCATAAACTTATCAGAAAACCATAATGCATTAAAATATAACCTATAGCATACAAGGTGGAGAAGATCGTACGAAAAAAATTAAAACACCGACTATACTAATTCCGAGGAAACCATAGTGAGGATAAAATAAGATGTGACGTCAAAATAAAAATAAAATATTTTTTTGTAAGTTGTAAAAGTATGAAAATGCCGTTATATATTGAAAGATGCTTTGAACTGACTTAAAAACTTCATGCTGTGAGAGTGTGCTGTGCTTAAACGCAGGACATATGACTCTGCGTTGAAGCATAGTAGCTAAATAGAGCCTGTGGAAAAATATGAAAATAGAAAAAAAAAATCAGAATATATTTTTTTGTAGGGACTAAGGAGATCATCATTTAGGCTATGGTAAATTTATGATCGTATTGTCTTCTCCACATTGTATAATCTATAACTGCTTTGTGGGTGGAGTAGCAAGCGCGACTGTTGAGTACGAGGTCTCCGGTTCAATTACGGGGTTCAAAAAAAATGTACCTTTAGGTTTTTCTGTAAGGAATTCCGCCACACACACAATCTAATTCCGCCAAACCCGTTCCATCATCGGACTACGAGATAAATGGCGAAGCGCCATCGTTACATGGTGGACGTCCTACCCATACGCACAAAACGTTTTGGGAATACTTTCATTGTCCGTACGGCTAAGGAGTGGAATTCCCTGCCGGAGTCTGTGTTTCCCGATAGCTATAACCTAGAAGTCTTTGAGTCAAGAGTGAATAGGTTACTTTTAGGTAAGCGTGCTACATCTTCGACTCACTTACCATCAGGTGAGACGGTCAAACGTGAACCTATTATCAATAAAATAAAAATAATATCTCAGTAATACCCCGGAGTTTGGAAGTTGGCGATGTGATACCAACGCGCCCCGGAAAGTACATTAAATTGTTGGTACATTGGTTCCAATCGTTGGCTGTTTGGTTGGTCATTAGTCAGTCAACCTGACACTGGTATAGCCAAAGGGTGTCGTGCTTCCCAGCTACTGGGTCGTGGACGTCAGACTCCATGTAAAACAGTAATACTCAGCTGTATCTGGTTAGACTGAAAGCTGACCACAATATACTTGGAAAAAAGGTTAAGCAGATAATGACGTTAATGATTTAAATCTATACTAATATTATAAAGCGGAAAAGTTTGTTTGTTTGTTTGCTTGAACGCGCTAATCTTCGAAAGTACTGGGTGGATTTGGATGAAATTTGGTATAGAAGTAGCTTGAAGCTTGAGGAAGGTTATAGGCTTCTTTTTACGCGACTGCAAAAAAGGAGAGTTATGTTTTTACCGTGATAGAATCCACGGAGCGAAGCCCCGCGTGAGTACTAGTATCTATACTAATATTATAAAGCGGAAAAGTTTGTTAGTTTGTTTGTTTGTTTGTTTGCTTGAACGCGCTAATCTTCGAAAGTACTGGGTGGATTTGGATGAAATTTGGTATGGAAGTAGCTTGAAGCTTGAGGAAGGTTATAGGCTACTTTTTACCCGACTGCAAAAAAGGAGAGTTATGTTTTTACCGTGATAGAATCCACGGGAGCGAAGCCCCGCGTGAGTACTAGTAATCTATAAATGGGTTGCTGGGAAGTTTGTTGCCCCTCTTTCTCTCTAGTTAAAATACCTAGTGATGGGTAGACGTTTGGGGGCTGCATTAATTTAACACGTTCGCTGACAGTACGTCGTTAGGCGGGAAATTAAAATAGTGCGTTATGACAGTACGTCGAGGATTGGACTACTTATTTTTAAGAGTACGTCGTGGAAAATTCTACTGTCGTAATGTGGTGTCAGGGTAAGTGCTCACTGTCAGCGAACGTGTTAAGATATTTAATTAGTAACTCTGTTTTCTTCTTTTAAAATTAGATTTTTTTACTTATCTGCGAGTTTTTTTTTTTTCAGGAGAATGTCTGCAGCAACTGAGCGATGGCACAATACTACTTCAGAAGATTGCGACACGTCGTTATCAACGTGTCCCTTATCATTAATACAAGTTGCACCATACACGGATCTCGCTTAAATTTCTGTTTCTGTTAAACTATGTACATACAATATAATAAACGATATTTAAATATATGTTCTGTTTCCTTAACTTCGTTGCCTGATTCTTAATACGGCCCACGACGCTCAGTTATTCTTAGTAGGAACCGTGCACACTTGCTTTAAGATTTATTCATTACCAAGACCCATTTTCATTACAGTTTTCTATATTTGATATTTATTCATACCTATATTGAGAAAAACACATCTGTTTTAAATTTTAAAGAACTCCAATTAATGAAACTCGGATAAAAACTAAGTAGAAAAAAACTATTTTATTGTGTCTCTAAAGTTAAAGCAAATTAAAGTAAGAGTATAAAATATTTGTGTTGAAGTCGACTCCCTACTTTCCTCATGTGTATTACAATATTGAGTCTACAACTATTTAAAAGAATACGAAATAAATTTAAACTAAGCTCAAAGTAAAATAAAATAAAGCTGGTGAAAATATGCGTTTGTTAGTGGTTAGACCAGCTTGTGACTGAGACTGGAGGTGTGTGGGATATGCACAGGTCTCATAAGGTATAAGCATTTCTATCACTTTGCGTGTCTGTTATAAGGGTGACTGTGAGTGTGCCTGTATGTGTGTGTTTGTGTGTGTAAAACTCGTTAAAGCGACAGAATTTTTCTCTAACATCAAAACTATTTGGACATCGACTATGACATGACTAATACAGCCCGTATCCAGGAGCTGAGCAACAATTAGGCAAAACCATATTGCTGTTTCTCTTATACACTTGAAACACGACATAGAAGGGTCCTTTTCCTTTATTTCGTTAGGATAATCATTAAATGACACTTCACGCTCTAGGCAGAGCGGATGTGACTAAAAACCTACCCTGTCTCTTCAGTTGCCCTTGTATTCCGTGGCCACGTTATCTCATATATCATGGTATCTTAGAACATTCTCGCAACCCTCGTAGGTAATACGATCCCTGAATACAAATTTAAAGTATATAAGTGCTAAGTGATTTTGTAGACACACAATATCAAATATTTGGAAATACCGGAAAATTCTAAACCAAAATCTATGGACCAGGTACTCCAAAAAAATCGCTAGATGGCCTGCGTGTGCAATATAATAATGGTATCAGGATGTTGTTGGGACTACCTCACATTTCCAGCGGCAGCGCATCAGAGATGTTCGCGCAAGCCCGCATCGATTGCTTCCATGCGATTCTTAGCAAGAAGACAGAATCTTTGCTAAGGCGGTAGCGAGAGTCGCAATAGCATGCTGAAAAAGTGGCGGGAAGCTTTAACTTTAATTTTTCCATTTTATTAACAGATTGAAAGGTACTAACACTAGATTGTAATTTATTGTTTCTTACACTATATGTGGATGCAAAGTTGTCTGAAATAAACGTCTTGTTAAAAAACGTTCTGAATTTCGTAAGTATGACACGAGCCTAATCATTAAACAATTTGTGCTTTCTTTTTTACATTCTAAAACAGTGGCATGCTCAACCCACATCCAATGAACTAGTTTATGTTGTACAAACACAATAATTGTTGATAAACTATACATCAAATATGACCCCCTTAGAGTTCGAAGGCTGTTATTCCTATGTATATTGTCACTTTTATATTATTACTGTGTTACAACCTCTTCTTAAAACTGTGTAGTGAAAACAAAACTGTTTAAAAAAAAATCATTAGGCCTAGAAGAAATGTGACAAATTGTATGTGTTTACTGTGAATAGTTTTGTATGGGCTATAATCAGTGTAACGATACAATAGGAATTAATTTAGAAATCTGAGTATTATTACTTTTTAAGCGTAATAAATTAATAAATGCGGGCCTTAAACATAATTTTCATCAAATAAAAGACAAGCCAAAATGATTGGACCACTTTTTATAATTAGAACTCTAGTTTAAAACAATATACATAAATAATAACGATGAAGTAAATTGTATTGTTTCTGCCCGCTTAATTGAAGTGGGTTTCGAACTTTTAATTTTAAAATTAGAACACATTTTTTCTTTTTCATTGGTATGAAGTGTAATTTTGGAGACAAAATGTACAAGTACGTTCAAGTGTGTGTGTTGTGCTATATTTGTTTCGTAGTGTTGATGCTTATTGACTTTGGTAGAGCAAATGAGTCTACTAATCATCGGCACAAAAGGTACCTCAGTTTCAAGAATATGACGCATTTTTTCGTGAGTAGTTTTTATTGTTGTTCTATAAAGCTACTTTTTATGCATTTTTCGAAACACCTTGCTTCTTCTGCGTTTATCTGCCTCATTGATCTAGTGGTCATAAGCGCGACTACTGATCATGAAGCCTCGGGTTCGATTTCCGGGTCAGGTAAAAAGTGCTATTAGGCTTTTCTATTACAAAATTCTTAGTAGTAGACTGAGAATTTTGTACCGGAGTTTAGAACTTGGCGGTGTAATACCCGTTCCTCGGAAAGCATCCATTCCATCGAACTATGAGTTCACAAGTATAGTAGTACACAAGTATGTGTGTAGGTACAGACTTGCACAAATACTTGTGTACTATATTTCCTACGCAGATGACGCTGAGATTAGTCGCAGTGGCTGAAATCGGTCAAGAGGACTGTTATATCAAAATGATTAGTTTCTCTCTAGACACTAATCATTTTGATATATAAGTCCTCCAGACTATCTCTATAGTCTTATTATCCCACTAATGTTATAGAAGCCAAAATACCTAAACAGTACGTCGATTCTGTAAAATTCAAACATCAACTCGCATCTCACATAGCTATGCACTGTCACTTCGCTTATGGTTCAAAGTGACCTTGATTTTGCATTCTGTAAACAGCGTCGAAGTGACGGAGGAATTACCTTACCGAATGCCACTTCTCACGTCATCTCATACTTTATCTGTCAAAATCTTTAGTTCAACTCGCTGACATGCTCGTAAGGGTGGCGCTAGTGTAAATTCGAATTAACAACCGAGTTTTTAGAATGCCAATCAATAAACTCACAGCGGATTCAGATTCGAAGTTTAGAATGAGGTCTTACAGAATAACACAGCAGTTCGGGTAAAATTATAGCCTAGAATATTCTTTTTCCTGTGTGGGTAGACACAGGGTCAACACATCTTGTTGGACAGCTCTCAGTTTTTATTCATTTAAAATTATTTAAAATAGTATTTTTAATGTTATAATTACATTTTATAGTCTATTACTACCCTATACTCACTTCACACTATTTCCAAGTCTCTTCTATTCCTCATAATTCTATTATACTTACTTTTCTACTACCACACTATGGACTCAAAGCTGACAGCAAGTTTGGAAGATTTGGAGCAGCTCTTCAATTTGCGAATGGCTGAATATGAAAACAAGCTCAAAAATGCTTCATCTGCTACAAGTTCTCCTCCGGATATCACAATGCTGTCAAGAATTCAAGACATTTGTCTGGAAAGCACTCTCCCAATTTAAGAGCCAAATTGAGCTACTGTCTCTTGGATTCGACAGACACGAAACCCTGATGCGGCGAAAGGTGCTTCTGTTCCATGGTGTGGCAGAGCATACTGGTGAAAAGTTGCCCGATGTGGTTCATAAGATATTAACCGACCAAATGGGCTTGTCTGAGATTAAAAAACACAATATCCATGTCTGCCATCGATTGGGATCTACACAGGGCAAAGCTCGGCCTATATTGGTCAGATTATATACCACTGAGCACCGTCACTTGATATGGGAGAATAAAAAGTCCTTGAAAGGTTCAGGAATAACTCTTTCTGAATTCTTGACACAAACTAGGCATCGTACCTTCATGGATGCACGCAAACACTTTGGAATTCAGAGTTGCTGGTCGGCGGAGGGCAGGATAGTGATCATCACACCTGATACTAAACGTCACAAGATTAAAACTCCGAGAGAACTTCGTGCACTGGTTTTGCAATTCCCAAATACTTCCTGTGACTCTGGAAAGGCTGAAAGAACTTTAAAACATGTTTCTACGAAGAGTGTTAAGGCAAAGAAGGGCGCGCCGGCAACGCGGCGTGACTAACTTAGTTATTTTTCTGACCCGACAGTAAGTAGCATCTTAATTTTGTCGGAGTGTATGATTCCAGTTATATGTCGGTAGTTAAAGCATTTTGCACTTTTTGAATCACCTTCATAGTGATTTTAAATAAAATGTCAGTGTAGTATTTACGTTTTCCTGTTTGTATATATGTCAATGACAATATGTCATATCTAGCTTAAACTGTCATTGTCAATTTGACGTTACTTGTGACTAGAATAGTTTCGTTCCGTAATTGCATTGTATGTTTTCGTGAATACTTTAATGTTATTGTTTAATGTCGTAAAAAATTATTCGTTACTTTGTGTTTGATCTTTAGTATTTTATGTTTGTGGTATTGTCATTAATTGTTAATTTCCTCCAACATATCAGCGAGTTAGGGTAGTTAACCTCAAAGCAAAAACTAAAAAGTATTTAGTGTTAACTTATTTATTTTATTTTATTTTTATTTATATATATTTATTTTACTTTGTATTTATCTATGGATGATCTAACAGACTTAAATGATAGCTTTTTCTCTTGTTCTTCTTCAACTTGCAGTTTTATTAGCGCGGAAAGTAAGACACCAGTTCACACTTTGCATGATAATATTTCCTCTACTTTTTCTAAATACCCCAAAAATTTTCATATAGCGCATATTAATGCTCAGAGTGTTCCTGGTCACTACTCCGATCTTCTGGCATCCTTTAGCAGTGCTCATCTAGATGCACTTCTAATTTCTGAAACTTTTCTTAAGCCTTCTCTTCCTTCTACGCACTATTCACTTCCTGGTTTTGTTCTGGTCAGAAATGACAGAACCGGCAAGGGTGGTGGTGGTGTTGCCATATACATACGTGCTGATATACCACACAAAATTGTTAGCTCGTCTCCATCCCAGTACTCTGGCTCGGCTGAATTTTTATTCCTTGAGATTACTTTAAATCATACCAAAGTTCTACTCGCGGTATTCTACTCCCCTAATTTACACATTAACTACTTTGACTCCTTAGAATCATCTCTTAATGAACTTTGCCCCGCGTACGAGCACGTTATTCTAATGGGTGACTTTAATACATGCTTACTTAAAGATGACGCTCGTTCTCGCAAACTTCGTACTCTCTTATCCTCCTTTAATCTTGAAATTTTACCTCTATCTGCGACCCATAATTTTCCTAACTGCACGCCTTCTCTATTGGACCTAATGATTGTCTCTTCACCTAGCAAAATTGCTGAGTTTGGGCAGCTCACTGCAACCTTTTCTTATCACGACCTCATCTTTCTTTCCTATCGTATCCGATCTCCCAAACCTAAACCTCGCTTCTGCTATTTACGTAATTACAATGGCCTAGATCTTGTTGAGTTAGCAAGTGATGCAAGTGATATCGACTGGACCTCCGTAGTCGTAAGCTCCAGTATTGACGAGAAAGTCAGCTATTTCAATTCCGAGCTATTGGGTCTTTATGACAAACATGCGCCGCGTCGGCGAATTAAAGTAAAGCATAATCCTGCTCCTTGGATTACTGCTGAAATCAAAGATGCTATTACTCGTAAGGATAAAGCGAAGAGTAGGTATAGACGTAGATCCACGGAGCAGAATTTTGATCACTTTAAAGCTATGCGTAATCGCTGCAATCGTATGTGTCGAGATGCTAAAAGACGCTATTTCCACGAATCTCTTATTGATCGAAAGTCCTCTGATGTCTGGAAATTTCTAAAGTCAGTTGGCATCGGCAAATCACCCTCTAATACTTGTGCAGATGTTGACATATGTGCTCTTAATAAACACTTTTCTCTTCCTCCTGTTTCTCTTGAACCTAATGTCAAAATTTCAACTTTGCAAGAGCTCACTGATTTGCCTTTACCAAATTGCTCAACTTTTAATTTGACTTCTGTTTCTGAAGATGATGTTAAAAAATCTTTACTTTCTATTTCCTCTTCGGCTGTTGGTCATGACAATGTGTGTTCGAGGATGATAATACCTATTCTACCTCAATTGCTCCCCATTCTAACACACATTGCTAACTATTCCTTATTTTCTGGCTCATTTCCTAGTGCCTGGAAACAGGCACATATAATACCTGTTCCCAAAATAAACAATCCATCGACCTTGTCTCACTTCAGACCCATCTCCATTTTAGCTTTCCTTTCTAAAGTTCTCGAACATATTGTTCATGGCCAAGTTTCTAGATACCTTACAGCACACAACCTAATTTCCCCTTTCCAATCTGGATTTCGTACTGGTCACAGCACAGTAACTGCACTTCTGAAAGTCACCGACGATATCCGCTGGGCTATGGACAATAAATCACTCACCGTATTAGTCCTACTTGACTTCAGTTGTGCGTTCAACTCAGTGGATTTTGACATACTTCTTGGAGTCCTTCGTTCATTTAACTTTTCTCCTTCTGCACTATCCTGGTTTGACTCTTATCTTCGGGGTCGCTCTCAGTGTGTCCGCCTTGATGAAAAATTTTCTGATTGGTGTGATCTCACTGCTGGTGTGCCTCAGGGTGGCGTTCTTTCTCCTCTTCTTTTCTCTATCTTTATTAATACAGTTACTCAGATTATCACCTCGCACTTCCATCTCTATGCAGACGATTTGCAGCTTTACCGACACTTCTTGCTGGCTGACGCGGACTCGGCGATTAGTGCCATGAATTGTGACTTGGAGAATATTAGTCAGTGGGCTAAATCATACGGATTACAGATTAATCCCTCCAAGTCCCAGGCTATGATCTTGGGTAGTCGATACTATCGCTCTGCACTTGACACTTCCTCTTTGAGGTCATTATCCCTTAACAGCTCGGTCATTGCGTACACGGATCTGGCAAAGAATCTCGGTGTATTACTTGACAGCAATCTTTCTTGGCGAGCGCAAGTAAGTGAGGTTAGTCGAAAGGTGCACTTTTCCTTCCACTCTTTAAAATCCCTTCAAAGCTTCTTGCCTTTCAAAACTAAAATCTCTTTAGCTCAAACTTTAATCCAGCCGATTATTGATTATGCCGATGCCTGCTATTTGGATGCCACTGAGGAGCTCTTATGTAAGCTTGAGCGCTTGCAAAACTTGTGTATTCGCTTTGTTTTTGGTCTGAGGAAATACGATCATGTCTCTCAGTTTCGCAAGGATCTCAAGTGGCTCCCTATCCGTCTTCGCAGGAACACTCGAATATTATTCCTTCTGTACAACATCCTATTCAACCCTGCATATCCTAACTACCTGCGTGATCGTTTTTCATTCACTTGTCCTACTGATGCACTTTGTAGATCCCACCTTAAACTCCATCTCAATTTCCCAGCCCATAAAACCCGTTTCTATTCCCACTCCTTCTCCTTTCATGCAGTACGACTGTGGAACTCACTTCCCGCTAAAATCCGGGAAGCTAAATCCATTAATATTTTCAAAAAGCTGGTCAAAGATCATTACCTATCCAACATCCCGTAATTTTATATATTTATTATAGGTATATATTTTTATAGCATTAATATAAATATGTATTTTAATTCTATGTATGTATATATTTGTTTATTATATCATTATAGTTTAATTGTATAGCTAAGCATGTTTTATTTATCATAACTAGTATTTATACACACTGTGTCTATCATCTCCTCTTGAACTCTCCTGTCGCAGGTCTGCTGGAAGAAATTTCTTGGGAAATAAGCAGCACCTTTGTGCTCTTTTGTCTGTATTTAATTTTTTTTTTTTTGTAAGTGTCATGTGTGTACATAAATAAATAAATAAATAAATAAGCTACTTTTATTCCGATTTTTTTAATTTCCACGCGAAAGAAGTTCCTTGCAAGAACTAGTATGTATATTTTTCAGCCTATAAATTCTCCCGGGAAAAAATTTGTCAATATCTAAGTACAAAAATATTAACAATACCGCTTTTCCTTATTTTTTAATTTTTATTTTGGGTGAGCCTGTTATTGACCTTGATTCAGCCTGATGGTAAGTGATAGATTAGGTCTACGATGCAATGAGCGAGCATAAAGAATACTTATTCAGTCTAGCTTTAAAGGCATGCTCATTCTCTTTAAATCAGTCATTTCAACTTGTATGTTTAACCATTTTGGTTTTAATTTCAGCTTCGCTTCAACTGCAAAATCAACATGGTTCCCTGGAACCAGATCTTCGCCCAAGCCCTGGGCTTCCGCATGAACTGGGATACACCACCAGATACCTTTCATCCGTATCGAAACCATTTCATACATAGAAGGACGATTTATAATCATGTGGAGACTCTTCTCGACAAGTAAGTGTGCTTATATTTTTATTAAATTGCTTACACAGTGTGAGAATGCGTTGTGTGTGTGAATGTTACCTACAGTGAAATCGCAATATATTTTTGTGGATAGTATGCTCGCGTTTGAACACCATCTCACCCGATGGAATGTGATGATGTGGTCAAAGATAAAGCACGCTTACCTAGAAGTAACCTATTCACTCTTGACTGAAAGACGGGGAGTTTATAGCTATCAGAAAGTACAGATACTGGCAGGGAATTCCACTCCTTAGCCGTACGCACAATGAAAGTATTCCCAAAACATTTTGATGCGTATGGGTGGGATGTCCATCATGTAACAATGGTGCATCGCCGTTTGTCTTGTAGTCCTATGATGGAACGGGCTTGGTGGAATCCCACACTCCCCGAAATGTAACCGATGGAAAACCATTACATTATAAGTCTATCTCGCGACATTGTAACCTATCGAAAAATTGAGATCCATAGCATACGGATTGCAATTTAACGCATTATTTTACTTATTATCATTATATTATTACTTCGATAGATTATAATTGAACGAAGTGAAGCCGCAAAATAGTAGAATGGCAGACAACGGATTTCAACTCGCGCGCTAATTAATCGAACGTCATTTGTTCCTTGCTGCCAACAGAACGTCCTACAGCGAAACCGACCAATCAGGGACGACAGCCTTTGGACAGGTGGCAATTTAACGACTGATAGGTTACAATCTTGCGAGATATATTGTAATGTATCGTTATTTGCAATTTTAAGGTGTCAGGTCCTACTTCCTACTATACTATCCTATTAATATTATAAATGCGAAAGTTTTGTAAGGATGTATGTTTGTTGCCCTTTCACGCAAAAACAACTTAACGGATCTCAATGAAATTGTTATGGTAAGTAGATATTTGAGATCCCAGAATAACACATAGGCTACTTTTTATCCCAGAACTCCCACGGGATCGGAATTGATGCGGGAAAAACCTTCCACTATGTATGTTTGTTGCCCTTTCACGCAACAACTACTTAACGGATCTCAATGAAATTGTAATGGTTTATGGTAAGTAGATAGTTGAGATCCCAGAATAACACATAGGCTACTTTTTATCCCAGAATTCCCACGGGATCGGAATTGACGCGGGAAAAACCTTCCACGTGAACGAAGTCGCGAGCAAAAGCTAGTATTTTTATACATTACTAGAGTGGAAATATTCCCATACGGTCAAAGTCGTGGGCACAGACTGATCACATGGGATGATTTCCACAACGATTTTCCCGCGTCATTCTCAATCCTGCCGAAATAACGAGATAGTAACCTGCTTTATTTTCCAGTGAGTGTCCCGTTAAAATTGGTTCTGTCAGTCCAGAGATTAGCTTGGACTCTGGACCAACAAAAAGACAGACAGACCAACGGACAAACAAATAAAAAATTAAAAGAGATTATTCCTGTTTTAAGTTCGTGCAAAAAACTATGAGCACTTGAGAAAACACAGTTAGGTTTATATCACAAACATAGACTTCAATTTTATAAAATAGCAGTCGCTTGTGTTCGTTCCCGTGGACTGAATCATGATAAAAAGTAGTTTATAAACTTCTTAAATCTACTTCCATAACTAATTTTATCCAAATCAACACAGTACTTTTGAAGGTTATTGCGTTTAAACAAACAACTAAACTTTTCTGGTTTATAATATTTATATATTAATATTATAATTATCTATATAATAAAAATTAATCGCTAAATCTATACTAATATTATAAAGCTGAAGAGTTTGTTTCTTTGTTTGTTTGCTTGAACGCGCTAATCTCAGGAACTACAGTTCTGATTTGAAAAATTCTTTCAGTGTTAGATAGCCCATTTATCGAGGAAGGCTATAGGCTATATATCATCACGCTAAGACCAATAGGAGCGGAGCACTAATGAAGAATGTTTCAAAATCGGGGGATTTTTTTTCCACGCGGACGAAGTCGCGGGCGGAGGCTAGTGTGTTGATAAGCGCAAAACACGAAAACAGCTGGACCGATTTGGCTGATTCTTTTTTTGTTGTGTTTGGTTTTGTCAGGAGAAGGTTCTTATGAAAAAAAAAGTAGGAAAGGTCTCAAGGGTAGGGATAGGGTAGGGTAGAGATAGGGTAGGGGTAGGGCTAGGGTACGGTACGGTAGGGTTTGGGTAGGGCATGGGTAGAGTAAGGTATGGGTAGGGTATCGGTGGGATAGGGGTAGTGGTATCGGTTTGGTAGGGGTAGGATACCACGCGAACGAAGTCGTGGCGGGTCAGCTAGTATGTTATAGATTTCTTCTTGCATGCATATACTCCAAGTTGTTGATCTTTTTTTACCCTGGGCGTTACCCTTATTGTTTCATCTATATAAATAAAAAGAAAAGGCCTGACCGACTGACTCATCAACGCCCAGCCCAAACCCTTGGACCTACAATGCTGAAATTTTGCACAAAGGTTCCTTTTATAATGTAGACAAGGAATAAGGAAGGATTTTTTGAAATTCAACCCCTAAGTGAGATAAATAGGGGATGAAAGTTTGTATGGAAAATCGTCATTTTTGAAGTTTGAACCATGAAAATTGGTGGTTAGTATTCTGATTAAAATTTAATAAGCACGTGTTTCAGTGTTTTAAAAATTCAACTCCTAAAGCAGTAAATTAGGGGGTGAAATCTGGTATGGAAAATCGTCATTTTGGTAGTTTAAACCATGAAAATAGGTGGTTATCATTCTGGTTAAAAATTAAAACACTTGTTTCAGTGTTTTTCGAAAATCAACCCCTAAGTGAGTTAAACAGGGGTTGAAAGATGCATGGAAAATCGTCATTTTTGTAGTTTAAACCATGAAAATTGGTGGTTATCATTCTGATTAAAAATTAGTAAGCACGTATTTGTGTTTTTCGAAATTCAACTCCTAAGTGAGTTAAATAGGGGATGAAAGATTGTTTGGAAAATCGTCATTTTTGTAGTTTTAACCATGAAAATTGTTGATTATCATTCTGATTAAAAATTAATAAGCACGTGTTTCAGTGTTTTTCGAAATTCAACCTCTAAGTGAGTTAAATAGGGGATGAAAGCTGGTATGGAAAATCGTAATTTTTGTAGTTTAAACCATAAGAATTGGTGGTTATCATTCTGATTAAAAATGAAAGAGCACGTGTTTCAGTGTTTTTCGAAAATCAACCCCTGAGTGAGTTAAATAGGGGATGAAAATATGCATGGAAATTCGTCATTTTGTAGTTTAAACCATGAAAATTGGTGGTTATCATTCTAATTAAAAATTAATAAGCACGTGTTTCAGTGTTTTTCGAAATTCAACCCCTTTTTTATCATGGTAAAATTATCAAATAAGTCCTCCCACCCCGGGCAGGGTCGGAGGGACTGTCAGACTTTTACTGACTAAAATCCACGGTGCTCCTTCAATAACCCTTTACGTACCGGGGTCACGGTAATGGGATGAGTCCCACGACCCCGGCAGGCTTCGGCCCTCTACGAGGGGGCCTCGTCATATTGCTGACGCTCTTTGAGGCGCGCGTGGAACACAACGCACCGTCGACCCGGGCATGGTCCATGGTCGGACAGCGAGTTGCCCTTTACTCGCTGTCCGCATGCCCGCGCCTACGGTGGCCGGAGATCGTCGGCCGACGTCCGACGCCGTGGGCGTCTACCACTGCGGCTGGGCTGGAGGGAGGACGCCATTCTCTCCCTCACGCGGCCCGCCTCCTCCTTCGGAAGCATGACTGCTTCGCAGAAGGAGGCGACCGCTTCCCACTCCCTCTCGCCCCGCAGCATGGCCTCGACCAATGCCGAGTGCGAGAGGTCTCTGCCTATTGCCGCCGTGAGGACACGTCGGTGCTCTGCCCAAGCGGGGCAGTCCTGCACCGTGTGCTCGACTGTGTCCTCAGGGCGACCCTCGCAGTGGTGACACCCAGGCGTTTGTTCCTTTCCCATCAGACACAGGTACCTCCCGAAACTTCCGTGTCCGGTGAGAACCTGCGTCATGCGGTAGGTCAGGACGCCGTGACGCCGATCTAGCCACTCCTCAAAGAGGGTTCTTACCGCCGCAATTGCGGCGTGCCCGAAATTCAACCCCTAAGTGAGTTAAATAGGGAATGAAAATTTGTATGGCAAATCGTATTTTTTGTAGTTTAAACCATGAAAATTGGTGGTTAAAAATTAAAAATCACAAGTTTCAGTGTTTTTGGAAAATCAGCCCCTGAGGGCGTTAAATAGGGGCTGAAAGTATGAATGGGAAACCTGTTCGTTTTGTAGTTCAAACCATGAAAATCCGTATTAAGCCTTTTGGTTGATAATTAATAATTAGAAGGAGAGGGATAAATTGGGGATTAAGAATTTGTATAAGGAACCCGTAAAGTTTAAAGCTAAGCTACTATTGATGCTATACAAAAATGATGTGCAATATGATTGAAGATCTATCATAGTTAAGTCACAATAGCAACTTTGTTGTTGTAAAATTAAAATAGATCGCTGGTAGAAATAAAAGTTGATTACGTATCGCAATATTAATTCTTATACAAATAAATACTTTTATCATCAAGGGTATTTATATAGCAGCAAAATACTTTTAAATTTATTCGATTTGGACACTTAATTTCGAAGTTAAATGGTATGTATATAACATACACTTGAACTAATTACTGGAACGATTTCAAGAATTCTTTCGACTTAATCTATACTAATATTATAAAGCGGAAAAGTTTGTTTGTTTGTTTGTTTGCTTGAACTTTTTGGCTTTTTGGCTAATCTTCGAAAGTACAGGGTGGATTTGGATGAAATTTGGTATGGAAGTAGCTTGAAGCTTGAGGAAGGTTATAGGGTACTTTTTACGCGACTGCAAAAAAGGAGTGTTATGTTTTTACCGTGATAGAATCCACGGGAGCGAAGCCCCGCGTGAGTACTAGTATATCATATTAATTAACAGGCAAGCAAAACGGGCTATATTTGAACAATTAACCAATCTATGAACCGACCTCGGTAAGTGTTCCTTAACCTTGAAGCTCGACCCCTTAGGCTGTTATTATTTAGCCAAGAGCTCCCACGTCATAACGCTAATATCACAATATATTTGTGTATTGTTATTTGCATAAACGCTGTCAGTGTTGCTCATGTATAGCGTTCCGTAGTCAAATGGCAAACAACGGAACCCTTATAAATTCGTCATATCTGTCTGTCAGTCCGTCCTTATGTCACAGCAACTTTATTCGGAAACAATTAAGACAACTGAGTTGAAACTTGGTAGGTAGAAGTAATTTGTGAACCGCCTTACGATTTTTATCCTACTTATATTATAAATGCGAACGATGGATGAATGTATGTTTGTTACTCTTTCAGGCAAAAACTACTAAACGGATTTGAATGAAATTTTACAGTAACATAGGTTAAACATTAGATTAACACATAGGCTACAATTTATAACGATTTTTTGTAATTTGGTCATAATATAACGATAAATATCAAGTAAGTCGGAAAAAATCTGCCCTCTAAGTATTTGAGATTGTAGTTTTAGTTATCTAAATATGGATTTTGTTTGGATCAAGTCAATAGCTAAGGGTGACAATGTGCTTATACCACGCATCCCAATAACTTACCTTTTAAATTTCAAACGTTTGCAGTTCCCACTTAAGGCACAGATTACTAATAAGTTACTAACGTAAGGTTGCATTTTCAATGTTTATCAATAAATCGCAAGGGTAAACTTTAAAGGTAGCAGGGATACATTAAGGCACGCCCTGTTTTTCCCACGGTCAGCTCTACGTAGCTTTCTCACGTGTTTCTTACTCGCAAAATCTACATATTTTTGCTGAGTGAAACAAACCAAGTAACATAGTTTGCAGGAGTAGGTACATTGCAGTAGGTAAGTAGGATCACAAAAATAAAAACACATTGATAAATTACCGTATATTGTAAATTACTCTAATCCTTTCAGTTTTGCTCGCTGCTGCCAAACGAAGTAATTCGTTTCAATAAATTCAATAAAATTACATTATTAATTATTCTGTTTTGGTAATTAAATTACGTTAATGTTAAAATTGTTTATGTAATAAATGAAATTTAATGAAAAAAAAATACATACTAATCCTTGACTGACACGAACAATAAACGAAAGTAACCTCTGTTGGTCCCGTTTGTTAATCAGTGTCATTGTATGTATCATGGCTGTACTGATCTGTTTGTGATAAAATTTGATATGGATAATCTCAAGCCTGGGGAAGGACATAGGATACTTTTTATCAACACACCACACAGGCGAAGTTCATAATAAAACTGTAACTTGGTTGACTAACACACCCAGCGGTCGACTCGCAACCGAAACCACTTAGCTTAAATGAGCACTAAGAAAGGAATTTCGATAATTCTACCTCCAAGGGTTTCCCCAATAATATAATAGAGGTTCAAAGATTGTGTGGAAGCCATCAGTTTTGAAAATAGACATCTGAAATTTTGGATACGGAGTAGAACTTATAATAAAAATATATTACGTTATTTATTTTAAATGATTTGTCACGAAACATTATGTGGCAGACCAAATTCCACGCGAGCGAAGCCGAGGGCAAAAGCTAGTAACATATAAATACCACAAATATCGCGGCTTCTGAATCCTCTGCCCTCATTCTTGTGTGAAGGTAAATAAATATCTCGTATATTTTTAGGTTAACAACGCACCCAAAAACTTTGCTAACTAATAAAAACTGTACAAGCCAATGGCTTCTCTTCAAGTTAAATATTTATTTCTTTTCGTTGTCTACTTACCTGTTTTACTGACCTCTCAAATATGTATTAAAATTGATAGCTATGATTAAATTTCACGTTTTACCAAGCATTTGGAATGTCAAGAAACATTGATGCGACTAGCTGATTAAAAAGTCTGCTAGTCTTCATCTATGAATGTGAATAAAATTTAAAATTCTGTTTGTGATCTTAATGTAAGTGTATTTTCTCAAGTACCACTAGTATTTTAAATGAACTTCATGAAAATGTTTGACTGTAAGTCAATCTGTCTGTCTTACTGTTTGTCCGGGCTAATCTCTGGAACGGCTGTACCCATTTTATTAGGACTTTCCCGCGAGATCGGGATTTACGGAGGAAAAACCTCCCAGTTGTCGCGGGCAAAGCTAGTCATTAAATGTTGTAAAATAGACGGCTACAATTAACTAACTTAGATCCAATGACATTTATGCATCCGTTTCTATACTCTAAAAATAAATGACTTCAGTACAGCAATCTCACTTCATCCCTATTCACATACACGTCAATATAAATACATAAATTCATAAAATACCATAAACATTCACCAAAAACAAATTGATTGCCCTAGGAACGGCCTCAATGGGTTCCACTGCGTCCGGCGAGCCATTTGCGAAATGGAAACGCTCCCTCAGCCACGAAAAATATACCACAAACTTTTAAAAATGGTTTTCAGGTAATATAAAATGACATTTTTAATGAAATTATGTTCTTAGGTGACGCCCGTTGAAACGCTCAAATGAAATTACGAGCGAATTTAACGCCAAAATGGACATTCTCGTTCGGAAATTACAGCGTGGGGTAGGTTGAAACAAAAGTGTAAGGTTCAGTTGAAACGTTATTTCTGGGAATTAGATTTTGAATAAAAAGTTATTGCTATGGGATACTTAAAATTATATGAGGTATATTAGAAGTATGCCTCGGTGGCCTAAAGGTCGCAAGCGCAACTGCTGAGCAAGAGGTCTTGGGTTCGATTCCCGGGTCGGATAAAAGTGCTATTGGGTTTCTAGGGTTCCGTAGCCAAATGGCAAAAAACGGAACCCTTATAGTTTCGACATGTCTGTCCGTCTGTCTGTCTGTCCGTCCGTCCGTGTGTCACAGCCATTTTATTCCGAAACTATTAGGACTATACATGTGAAACTTGGTAAGTAGATGTATTCTGTAAACCGCTTTCCGATTTTAAGAGAAAATTTTAAAAATATTTAAAATAAAGGGGGCTCCCCATACATGGAACTGAAACTGAAAATATTTTTTTCCATGAAACCTATACGTGTGTGGTATCTTTAGACAGGTCTTTAAAAATGACATTAAGGTTTCTAAAATGACTTTTTCATAAAATTAATCGTTTAAAAGATATATGCTTCCAAAGTGGTAAAATGTGTGTGTTCCCCTCTAACTTCTATAATAATGAAGTGAAAAATCTAAAAAAAACAACATATATAAATATGTAGTTTAGGGTTTTTTATTTAAGTCTATAAAGTGTAAAAAATTTATGTTAAAAATTAATAAAGTTAAAAAAACATATGTTGTAGATCTTAACGTAAACTTTCAACCAAAATTGGTTTGAACGAGATCGAGTCAGCAGTTTTTGAGATACAGTATATTTTCTAAAACCGCAAATATAACTTTTTAAATCATACAAATACTATGAAAAACAAAGTTATTTGATTTAGTTGTAAAAATTGTAAATAAGCTAGTTTTAAGAAATTTGTAAGGTTTTTGTTTTTTTTTCAAATAAATATATTAAGTATATTATATTTGTTATAGTTACTACGGAACCCTTCATGGGCGAGTCCGACTCGCACTTGGCCAATTTTTATTTATGTTAGAAACTTCTCAGTAGGACGGAAACGTTAAGACGTTGGTCCTGCGCCTGTTCTCTCCGGTCGCGTTGGATTGCCATCCCATCGGACAATGAGAGTGCCACTGTACCTGCCCACATACCTGTGCACTATAATATCTCCTACACAGATGGCTAATCAATTATGATATTAGCCGCCGTGGCTGAAATCGGTTAGAACGACTATTATTATTAGAACTATGATTATTTAAAATGGTATTATTCTGTTTTCAGACAACAATCATCAGCAACGGATAAATGGCACAACAAAACATCTGAAGACTGTGAAGTGTCCGTGAAATCGTGTCCATTTTCATTCCTAGACGTATCACTATATACAGATGTCTGACTTTCTTACAGTATACAACGTGTAATTTAAAGGGTATATACATACTAAGTGCACGGCTTCTTTGAAAGATAATAAACGATATGGCAAGGGTTTTGTAATCCTATGTCTACATGTGTGAAGTATAATAGAAATTTCAATACATTGATACCAGAGGCAGAATTTTCAAATTAAAAAGAACGAAGAGAATCACCGTGTTATTGGCAAGTGACGTGGAAAGTTATCGACCCTCGTAGTGCTGTGACACGTTTGTTATGATTAGTATTCAAGAAACATATTATGAAACCGATAATTTGGTATCAATTCTTTGAGACACTTATTTTGAGCTAAAACTGTGGATAGAGACTCAATATCAGATGTTGTCTTCAGCCCCTTTGTATAGATATGGGGTTTCTGTTACACGTTGTATATTGCCACCAGAGAACTTTCTTCGGTCAAATAATCATTTGCTATCAATGCAATGCAGCACAGCATTTCGAAGAATTATATTAGTGTAGCTGTTATTATAAGTGTTTAATTACTACTTTAAATGACATCTGTACATACTAATTTATATTTTTATTAAGTCATGAAAGTAAAGTTAAAAATATGTGTAACATTTTGTTGTCTACCAGGCACATATTAAAAGTGAAAATTATATCTGTCTGTTTATGTAATTTTCACGACTTATCAGCTAAACGGACTTAGATGAATCTTGGCATACTATGTCTTAGAAAAGGACATAGGATACTAGCTGTACCAAGCTTTAGAGTATAATAGACAGATTAAGCGTCCTGAAAGGTAACTTCCTTGTTTTATTTTTCCCCTGTTGCTCTTAAATGATGACCCTTCACACATGATGGCTGCCTGTTACAGTTAACTATCTTTTATTTATTGTTGAGGGGAAAACTTCATTAGGTCATCTATTTTGGGGATAAGACCAAGGAGTGTGGATCTTTTACCTCACTAAAGTAACCTAGTTTTTATGGGATAATCATCAAATGACTCTTCCCGCTCCAGGTGGAGCTGAAGAGAGTTTCAGACTTCTACTGACTAAAAACCCACCCTGCTCCTTGATTCATCTCCTTGATCAAATCCTTGTGTTCCACGGCTGCGGTATCTCGTTAAAACATTCTGGCTACTGCAGTAAGCAATAGCCCTGTTGGGCCCCGTCAATGCTGCTGATCACGGCTGCTGATTGCTCTTTAAGGCGTGCGTGGAACACGACGCGCCGCCGACACGGATCTGGTCCTACTAAAGTTTACTTCGTGGCCAACATCATGCTGAAAAGTTCCGAGTATTTTTGAGAGACGATTCCGAAGGCCCCTATGCAGTGCCTATTACTTTTATAGGGTCTTCCCTGTGAATCGAGATATGGCCGCTGTGTCATCATCCTTCTTAGAATGACTCAATGGGCGGTCAAAGTCCTCACTCTGAGAATAAAAAAAATCTTACTTCCCTACAAATCTGCTATAATTTATTCTTTAGACTACTAGGACAGATAACAGAAGTCCACATATTTTTATGAAGGACTAATAAATATAAGGTATATTTATTTATTTGACTGTTTCTCAGTTTGTAAGGGACGCCAGGATGTATCAAGTTGTAATTAATATCAAAGTAGCCTATGGCTTCATGAAGCTCTACAAAATTGAGCGAGTGACATAATAGAAAACCGAAACGAAAATTTGCGTCTGACTGATGTGAAAATCTTCTGTAATTGAGTTTCCACTTTTTATTTAGTAGGTTTCTTATAAAAATATAAAAATTAGTTTATAGGGAGAGAATAATAAAAGAATCACTCTTCCTCTAAACTCATATTCGAAATAAAATACAAACTTTTTTAGACTTAAGTGTCTTGCGTATTTGTACAAAGTTTAATTTAAATCGGTTAATTTATATTCTAAAAACTTGATAGCTTCTATGAAATACCGTGGAAAGTAGTCGCTCTTAAAAAGGTAAAAATCATCACAAAATAACCAAAAAGCTCTTTTTTGGGGGGAAAAATCACCTAATGACTCCTCACATTCTGAAAGAAGTGAAATATAGTTTCAGGCTTACTGACTACCCCACCCTATCTTTTTCCAATCCTGTGGTTACGGGGACGCGGTATCTCGTCAGAAAATTCCCCAAGCCCCGGCGGAATGCACAAGAGTACCTGTATTTCAAAAGTCAGAATAACTTGTGAAGAAATAAATAGCATAACCATCTCTTCCTTGAAAGCACACAGTTCAAAATATTACAAGCCCGTGCAAAAAAACTGACACCAAAGAATGAAACCCACCTAATGACGTCATATAATAATGTAGCACTAACAAGCTTCTGCCGGATGCCTACTCGACACTGTACAGTTATTTTTAATTAAATTATTCGCTCGGAATTCTAGTTTACTTTCACCGGGGATTTTATGTGAAATATTCTAGTTGTTGTGTTGTTGATGGAAATAAAGTGTACTGGCCATTTGCCGTTTGAAATAAGAATATGTGGCCAGTAAAAGGCCGATTACTATATAGGCTTCATTCAAGATAGAAATAAAATAAAATCAAACTTATTTACATATTTATTTATTAGTATAAAATGTTCTACTGCAGAATAAATATAAACAAAATATACACCATTTTTAGAGTTGCTATACTGGGGAACTACATCATTTATTTTATTTTATCTTAATAAAAACAAAGCTTCACACTAGTTTTAGAATTTCTCCTGTACGCAGAACAAATATCTGTAGGCCCTACAAAAACTTGTTCTGGTTCTCTCCGGGAATCGAATCCGCCAATCGTAGCAAAACAGTCAATTGCTTCACCACTACGCCAACCGTACCGTCAAAGTTGCGCCACGGCAGATATGGAGAAATTATGGACACCCACAGGCGCTGATAATGTCAACATTACAAGCTTTGTGAGAGAATTGATCGGTGTAAACTGTTATTAAGTGGGGATTATTGCAAATCTACTTGTATCAAAATAATAAAAATACTATGCGTACAGCTGTAGAATTCCCTGCCGAAGTCTGGGTTTCCTGATACTTGGGGGTGTTTGAGTCAAGAGTGAATAGATTACATCTAAGTAAGCATGCTTTACGGAGTTACGGGAATGTTACGGGGTCGCAGGAATATTCTAACGAGATACCGCGGCCCCGGCATGCAAGGGCAACTGAAGAAGCAGGGTGGGTTTTTAGTCACTACAAGTCTGGAACTCCCTTCCGTTCCATCCACAGCGGGAGAAGTTATTTGATGATGTTCCCGCCAAGAAATAAAAAAAGTTAAGCATGCTTCATCTTCGACCCCATCATCACTACCATCAGGTGAGTCAAGGCCAAACGAGAGTCGTATCACCAATAAAATACAATAAAAAAACAGCTTATTGAGCACCCAATTACTGAAAACAAAACTGTACCATGTACATTCCAACTGATGAATACCTACACGCATTAAACGTTTTGGGAATACCTTCATTGTGCGTACGGCTAAGGAGTGGAATTCCCTGCCGGGGTCTGTGTTTCCCGATAGCTATAACCTAGGGGTCTTTAAGTCAAGAGTGAACAGGTTAGTTTTAGGTAAGCGTGCTCCATCTTCGACCACATCATCACTTACCTACCATCAGGTGAGATGGTGGTCAAACGCGAGCCTATTATCAATAAAAAAAGAATTAACAAAAAAAAAAAAAAACAAAACACACTTCAGCACCAGCTGTTAAGAATAAATTCTCCGATAATTCTGAATGGTCTTAAATATAGCAGTAAATCGAAAATACAGTAAATTTCTGGCAATATTACGGTCATAGACACATATGAATAGAGAAATATATGACAGGATAGCAAATATAAGGTAAAAAAGCACGCAACGGTAGGACAAAATCATTACTAGATGCAAATAATCCTATAACTATCTCTCTCACTCTCTTAACATAATTCTGTTTCCATCTCTATCTGCTCCACAGACCGGACTAATGAAAGCTCAGTGCGTGGTAAGCACAAAATAAATCCGGTTAGGTACCATTGGACAACTCAATAAATTCTCGAGGCGTCTAAATCGGCTACTATTGGAGTGATGGTCCAGTGGGAGATAACTATTTTTATTCGAATAAAATAGTGATGGATATTTGTCAGCATCGAAGGCAAAAAGTATCATAGCACTGGATTAGAAATGAAAAACTGAAAGAGCGTTCATTTTGAAAAGAATACTCTGTTCTACAAATTATTTTTATTGGACTAAAAAAAAATATTGTGCATAGGCAAATTTAAAGGGCTCAACCCTATTCTTGTCCTTTCCTGGAAATGTTATGGGCTAATTACGTTATGTATTATGTATATATACATTATGTTAGTTTAAACAAGGGACATTCAAACCTATAATAGTGTATGCTTACATGATACTAATAAAAATATGAACAAAAAAACACGGATAAATAACAGACAGAACCATACCAAAAGTCCTAGGGGGGACTCCCGCGGGGGCGGAGTTTACACACGAGCTTCCTTTTTTGGCAGAGTCGGGCCGTGTTTTGCCACGTGATTACTTTAGGTACTGTTTAGAAGTTCATTCACCTCTTGTGGCTCAGTGTATATGATAAATGAACTACGTCAAAAAATTTATAAGTAAATTTATAAGGTTACAATTTTTTCACATATTTGGGACGAGAATCAAATACTGAATACCCGCGCTCAATAAGTCCCTCGTTTAACCTAACTTACTGTATAATGAGAGGAAACGGGCCGTAATCCACTACGCGGGCACATTTTTCGACCGACTTTTTCCTTCTACGTTTGAGAAAATGATGAAAATTACAAAAAGTAATGTGCCTGACTAAGTTTGAACCAAAGATATACAACTCGTAAGTAACCAGTGGGCCACTTTTGCTCTCTTCTCAATATAATATTAATACATAATTATATTTAGTTATTATATCTAATGTAGATCTGCGTCTTTGGCTTAATGTTCGCAAGCACGCCTGATGAGCATGGAGCTCGTATTCTAGTCCCCGGTAGGGCAAAACGTGTTATTGGGTTCTTCTATAAGAAATTCCTCAATGGTAGCCCGGAGTTTGGAAGTTGTAAGTCAGAAAATCCGATACTAGTCTGGCTAAGGGGTATCTTGTTACCCAGTTACTGGGTTGTGGAGGTCAGACAGCCAGTCACTTCATGTAAAACACTAATACTTAGCTGCATCCGGTTAGACTGAAAGCTGGCACCAATATAATTGGGCAAAGGCTAAGCAGATAACGATGATATCTGATGTAGTCTTCCAATGTCAATTTTGGATTATCAAGACTCTCAGCTGTTCTTTTTAACTGACTTCAAAAAAGGAGGAGGTTCTCAATTCGTCTTAAACTTTTTTTTATGTATGTTACCTCATAACTCGCAGATGGCTGGACCGGTTTGGAAAATTCCTTTTTTGTTAGAATGGGTATACTTTCTAGTTGGTCCCATTGTCGTCACGTTTGGATCTGATGATGGATCATGGAGAAATCGAGGGAACTCTTCAAATATTATAGGCAAACCTATAGCGTTTTGGGTATTTCTTATAGTACCTTGTGCAGTTGCTCTTGAAAAGCACCATTTGAGGAAGTGGAACTGATGATGAAGACCACAGATGGCCACTGAAACTACTCTATAATAAGTATTTCGTGGATTGCGATTCGATTACTTGAGTACGGATGTTAAGCACTTTATGCTAGTCGCAATACATACGAGTATGGTGATGTAGAGCTGATGGTTAAGTACCAGGAGAACTACTCAAAAATTAACGGCTATGCATCGGGAAAAGCAATATTTTGTAAAAGGTGATAAGTTGTTGACATTATGGCTTTTGTAACTACTAGATAAATTACAAACCGCCCTAATAAAAAGCGTGAAAAAAAAAAATTGCAAAAAATAGAACCGACTTTCATATCAAAACACTACAAAGCCAAAAATAACTTTAATTTCGGAAGGCGGTGTGAAAAAAAAAGAAAATACAAAACCAATAACACCGACTACCGAAATTAAAGTTATTTTTGGCTTTGTAGTGTTTTGATATGGAAGTCGGTTCTATTTTTTGCAAAAAAAAAATTTTCTTTATTTAGAAACAAGATACATATTTTAATGTATTACAAAGATATTCGATTTTTTTATTTTATCAACTATTTCTCTCTGCACATTTACACTACTGATCCAAGCTAATATTATAACGGCGAAGTTATGTCTTTCTTCATATTTACTGAACTGAGCAAAAAGATAGACAATGGATATAGGATACATAGTATCCCAGTAGGTAGTATGTATTATATATTCCTTGGCATGACAAAACTGGCAAAGTTGCATTCAGAAACTCGTACCTACTTTTCAATTATACTTTATTAAAAAAAAAAAACAAAATGTACATTTACTAAATTAGTAGAAGTCGGAAATCTTATTCTAACCTGGATCAATGTGCAGCTCCCAACGTTTTAGAAGTCAAACCAACACAGAAAAACCACAAATCAAATCCGTGCCAACATGCTTACCCAAACAATTTGAAACCAAATGCAATCGAGAACCGATAGTTGACAAACTACTAAGTCAATGTAAATGTTGTAAGGAAAAGATCGCCCGTACGTGACCGGCTACATATATGAGATCTACTTAATTTGTCCCAAGAAGCGGTTAGGGCAAACAGCGGGCTTTCCTTTAGACTAACACTACTCAAGATTACCGCTCTCCCCGACTTTTCTTTTGAGCCCCATCCTTAGTCTTTTGACCAAAATCTTGAAGACATATTACTGGTTTTAAGATTCTTATTTGTCTGAAGATTTTGTGCTTTGAAATGGGAGACGGTCTTGTACAAAAATATCTGACTTTAGACATGTTTGTATCTATTATTCAGCAGGCGCTTTAAATAATGTTAACGTTAGGAAAAGAAGCTTTCCGCTAAATCACAACAGCAACAATCAACATCAGGTGCTTAACATCAGGTGAGTTGGTGGTCAAACGTAAGCCTATCAATTATAAAAAAAAAATAAGCAATGTAAACCTTGCCGACACCAGCCCATAGATAAGTGACCATCTTACCGTATCAAGTTTTCTACGTGCTACGGATAGTACGTATAACCCTAAATAGCTAACGTTCGTCAAAATGACGAGCATCTAATAAATATCTCCCTCTCCCTTTCTAATGGTTTTACCGACACACTTGCTGACTTGAGCCAACTTAAGCCCGATTTACACTTCAATAAGTACAGTAGCGAGTTAACTTGCCTCATCGGCGAGTTAAGTTGTTATTGTAGTTTGAACGGCAAAAGCGAGTTAAGTAGTAAGTTGTTGATTAAGTTGAGTTAAATAGATCGCGATCCTATCCTTATTTCCATAATCGATTATTATTTCACATCCCTACTAGGGATGTAACATTGTACATAAAAAATTGATTTTTAATTAATCGATTAGGTATATATTTAGCATGAAAAATCGATTAATAAATAATCGATTTTTCTTAAGAAAATAGTCGTTTTCTTTTGATAAAAATCGATTTTTAATCGATTATTTCCATAATCGATTATTATTTCACATCCCTAGTACAGTCCATAAATTTGTAGGTTGCGGCCGCGTACACGTGTTATTTTCTTTTCTTCTTCTCGGGCAACTTATGACTACTCACTCGCCTACGTTTGGACGCTACTTACAACTTACTACTTATTACTTAACTGTCTGAGTTCTTAACTCGCTACTGTACTTGTTGAAGTGTAAATCGGGCTTTAGTGACCGCTAGACTATGTCGCGTGGTGGTCACGTTTTGCCAGTAAGTACTTTTGTTTTTGAGATACCTACTGCATACTCGTCATTTTGACGAATGGTTAGCTTATGCGTAACTTTTAAACCTGTACTTTGTGTTGATTATTGGTTTGTTTTTTTTAGTTACATAGTTAATAGTAAAGAATGGCTGCGAGGTTGATCACAGATGATGACATAGTTCGTGGGTTAGATGATGTCAATACAAATTATGTTCTTTTTTATATATATAGAGGATGGTTTGTTGGCTGATGACCTGGAAAGTGATTTTCACGATGAACCCTCGAACAAAAGTAAGTCCACCTTTAGATATTGAAGAGGCACAAGAAAGGTCACTTCCGATGCTCTTCCTCTCAGATACAATTCTTCATCGGCTTCCAACTCTATTATCCACTTGACCCAAACCAATATTCGTTTTATGACATTCTCAATATATCGAGTATCGACTCTTACGTCCTATATTGCCATAATGTCTTGGTGTCTGGAGGTAAACCACTGTCAGGAAGAAGCTTTATGAAACAATTCTATGAACAACTCTTTGAACCATGGCTAAAACGTTGATTTGAAATACCAACAATAACTCGAATAATAAAAGACAAAATAAGACATGTATTGGGTTTGAACCATGAGGAACACGCTGAAGGTCAAGGTCTAATTCTTGGGCAATCTAGTTCTGCAAGTCCTCTGATACCTGATAATGCCTAGCAAGGAAAAGGAAAAGCTGCAGTTTGTGTTTCTATAAGAAAAGGCACATAACAAAGAATCACTGCAATAGTTGCAGAGTTCCCATTTGTGGCGAACATACAGTCGACTTTTGCCCAACTTGTGCCACAAAAATGTAAGTAATTTGATACTTATGGTTACTTTTAAGATGTTTACTTTATTATACCAAAAGAAAAAGAACAATTTCTAAAAAATAGTGTCTCATTTAGTCATTGTAAGATATAGTGTCTTATTGATCTCAAAGAAACATGTGCCACTTAAAATTTGTGATTTAGTACTTAAAAGTTAAATAAATATTCATTTATGTAATAATTATCTTTAATTTATATCCCATACTACCCACGAATATAGTAAACCTGATTAAAATAATATACAATTTTAATAAAAATCACGTTTAAAAAATGGTCGTCAAAAAGTCGAATGGTTAGCTTATCATAGAAGTTCAGAAACGTTAGCTATCTAGGGTTAACCTCTAGAGCCCCAGCGGTACAAAAACGTGCCAGTAAACAAGTATTAGTTGAGCCCCGCTGGCACGAAATTTGTGTGCCAGCGGGGCTCAACTAATAGTTGACGTAAATAATGGTGGTCCTTGAGAGGTAAGTAATGGCGCCGGCTGTCTTTAGTATATCTTTGAAAGTCGTTACAGGCAGTCAGTAGCCAGAAAATATGACAATAGTCTTACCAAATCATGCCTTACGGGTTTTCGAGGTCAGAGAGGCAGACTCGCTTAGACTGGACGCCGACCCATCATAGTTGAAAAAGGCTAAGCAGATCAGGAAGTTACATTCTAAAGAAAAGCACATATGTAACAAAAATTGTATACGAGCATCAACTACTTTTATTAACCCATTATTAATTCCATCTATAAAAACGTTACTTTCTGTAACTTGTTATCAATAACATCCATTACAACATCAGTTTTAAACTCCACAGCAAACAACTATCTTCATAACTTATTTCAATTATCAAAGGAACCTACACCAATTGGATAAAAGCCAAACAGTCCATAGTATTTTCATTCATCTCTCAGTATACTGAACATTTCCATCAGTCCCTGACCCTCAGGACATCCGGAGTATATTGAGGCACAGTTGAACATCTGCCGTCCAGCGGTAGCTGCATCATTGTAAGCCCCCATCAGGTCCTCCCAATCTTCATCTTTTTCGTCGAAGGGCGTCCTTCCGTAATCTGGCCTGAAAAAGACCAACGAAGACTATAAAATAGGGTGTTACTGGAAGGAAGAAGAAGAAAGTTAAATTTGAAATTGTTTATTGATATAATTGATGTATAAAGTATTTACATTAGGGCCTTAGAACTAAAGATATTATTATGTATATAACAAATATTTTCTACCTCAACTAGGTTATATAAAACATGTATCTCAGGTAACTGACTCTAGTGATGACATAAATATTATCTCGGATTTCTTTAACATAATTATATGAACTTAGTATAAAACTTATGAACTACACAACTAAATTATAAAATTGTATCTAATGCATAACATAAAAACTTTTTTGCAAAAAATTAAACCGACTTCCATATCAAAACACTACAAAGCCAAAAATAATTTTAATTTCGGTAGTCGGTGTTATTGGTTGTGTATTTTCTTTATTTTTCACACCGCCTTCCGAAATTAAAATTATTTTTGGCTTTGTAGTGTTTTGATATGGAAGTCGGTTTTATTTTTTGCAAAAAAGTTTTTATTTTCGCGCTTTTTAGTGGGTCAGTGAATTTTCCAAATCGGTTCGTAAATGACGGAGTTATGCGCGAACAAAAAACGCAATGCAGAGTAAACGAAAAGATCATCAACGTAAATATATATTTTAGACTTTTCTTGATTTTTCAGAAACGGCTTGTCCGATTTCGATAAAAAATTTATGGGACCATTTGGGAAGTATACCCTTTTCAACAAAAAAACAATTTTTCAATTCGGTTGGCAAGCAACGGAGCTATGCCCGAACAAACATAAAAAAAAAACATCCGAATTGAGAACCTCCTCCTTTTTTAGAAGTCGGTTAAAAAACTAGGTCACATTTACTTTGTACTGTCATATCAGACAATTAAGAAGAAAAAGAAGGAATGGTGGCAGGTATGGGAATGGTGTTTATACAAGTGCGATAATATAAGCTATCTTATATTATAAGGACAAAAGATTTGGTTTTTGTTTATTTGTCATGGATAAACACAAAATCTACCAGACCAATTTCTAAAAATTATTTGCCTCTATAAAGCTAAGTTACCAAAAATCACTAAGTACTAGGCTACTTTATTTCGTTGAAAAATACCTATTTTTCATCAAAATTTATATGTTTTATAATTACCAAAAAAGGCTGAAATTTTTAACTTCTAAAACAATATATATATATATAAAACCCGTACTTCACAGTGTCCAAAATTTCACTGGTTAAACCAATTTTATCATTTTCTGTAGTAAATCCGCTAGCTTCAGTCGAGTCTCCAGTTGACTGTTAAAACTCCGTAATTAATGTTCTTCGTTATTTCGTAACTGACACCATATTCGCGCATTATTTAAATGTAGTTGATGCTTAATTAAGTGTAAAATATTCATAATGGAGAGAATGCGATCACTGACCCGAATAAAGACTGACAATTCAATAATCTGATAATTTTAATTACATAGGTATTTGTTTTAAATTCATTATTTAACTCTTTTCGGTTATTCTAGGGGACTTTATTATTATCTCGGAACCTCGAATGTACAAACTCCATCTTGATTCAGTTGTTTTATTAAAGTTAGTAATTAGTAGCAAAATTAGAGGCTGCTGACAAATCTTTTACATTTAGAAATTTTTACAATAGCAATTACTGATAGGATACCACTTTGCTTAGAACCTCAGTGCCCATAATACAAAAAGTTTAAATGCCTTGTCTTGGGAGCAAATCGTATGCAAGCTAGTGTTGCCCAAAATCAGTCTTAGTCTTGCAGTCTTGGTCTTGTTCTTGCGTTTTTGCAACACCAAGACCAAGACCGCTTAATTTTAGCAAGACCAAGACCAAGGCTTACCCTGCAAGATTTAAGCAAGAACAAGACTAAGCCTGCGAGACTCTTGAGTCTTGCAGTTAATTCAGACTGTCATTTTCTTTATGTTATTATTATTAAAATGAGAAAACTTACATTGCAAAAACACAGGGGAAGAGCGGGCGATGCGGGGGAAACAATGAAACTTAGGCAGCTCTTAAAAGAAATATTTATGTGATCTCCGAGTTTGGATCGCTGTCCAGAGCCGAATTATTCGATGAGAACATTAATGCGCTAGCTCTGACGGAGGTGCTGCTTAGAGTTACTACCACCAACAGTGATACAGGTCCGGCAAAATCGCACAAGATTAGCATACATACAATATTCGATCCATGGTTTTTTTAAATAAGAAATCAGCGGAAAATATTAAGTTGTTGTAGTTAAGTTAACTTAATATTTTTCAACATAATTTAAAATTTTAAAGTGATTTCTAGTACCTACCTTATATTCAATAAAGGTCAGGATAGCCGCCGTGCCGGTGGCGGTGCCTTTGCCTAGGGACAGGATTTTTTGTATCGATTCATTTATGCGGTGCATCAAAACGTTAAAACGTAATCATACACATAAAACTATCTCGTATTTTTTTTTCGTTAATCAATAAGTAGGTACTTAAGTAATTAATGACAATTGATTTTCTCAATAATTAAACTAAATACAGATACTGATACTTTTATCTCGTCTGCATTAAATAAGTTAGTATTGTTGTTTCACAGTTTTCATTGGATTTTATTACAAAATGTTTTTATTTTTTGTCGTGTCGTATTATCGTGATTAGTTAATACTTGTGTGTATTATTTGTACGATATCGCCTTATGCGCATTACGAACAATAACATAAACATAAATTGTACAAAATATCGATTAAAAGAAAAAGAGTGCATAGGGATGCACTCTTTTTCTTTTAATCGATATTTTCATACTATTAATATATATATATATATATATATATATATTGTAACGATACCTTCTACTTCTCCAATAAAAGAGGGTAAAATAGATGTACCATTAAATTTAATATATTAATAATATACAGTATTTTATAAAAAACCTGCCTATCTACCTAGCTATCCTAAAAAAACGGCCTACCTACCTAACTGACACACTCAGGAGAGAAGAGGAGGAGGTTTAGAGTATATTACTTGCGGGACGGCTTGGCAGACCACTCCAGGATCGCCTTCTCCTCCACGATGTCTTCGTCGTACAGCAGCTTGAGCAAGGCGGTCTGGCAGTAGGCTCCCAACAAGGCGTCTGGGCAGCAGGCTCTCAGCAAGGCGTCAGGGCAGCAGGCTCCCAGCAAGGCGTCAGGGCAGCAGGCTCTCAGCAAGGCGTCAGGGCAGTAGGCTCTCAGCAAGGCGTCAGGGCAGCAGGCTCCCAGCAAGGCGTCAGGGCAGCAGGCTCCCAACAAGGCGTCAAGGCAGCAGGCTCTCAACAAGGAGTCAGGGCAGCGGGTACTGCACTTCCTCTTCCACCACTCTTCGTCGAAACTCGTCGAGAACTAAACTCTTCAGAAACTGGTCAAAGACTGAACTCCCGGAGATGGCCCCCAGCGCCTTTTATACCCAGCTCAGCGTTCAAAATCCATTCCATTCTCATTCTGTACCAGAATTCAAATTGTAGAGTCCAAAATAGTCCATCTTGCCAGTTATTTGATCAGCCAGTTATATTCGAGCATAATTTATTAAACCTCTTCGATAAAATCTGAGAGTGTGTTTTAGAAATTTATAATTATAATTTAAAATGCCGTTAATCAGTAGACAACCACAATATAATATACAATATTAAGCTAGTCCTATCGATAAAAGTGAATAACAATTATATAATAAAAGTATGAACAACCTTTTTAGTCTATTAGCCATTCAGTGACTACAAAGAAGAAGAAATTACAGTTTGTCAGCCTTGACGTAAAAAATGTCATGACAAGAAAATATTTGTTTTGATGGATGAATTATGGATTATGATTACAAAGAAAACGTAAGTTATTTGGTATTTGTAATAACAAATACTATATTTCCCCATCGACCCCGAGAAAATTTTTGGTCTAGAACAAAAATTTTGTAAGGTTAAAGTTTATCCACATTCATATAACTTACATGCCTCATTCAATCACACCAACATCTCACGAAGTTAGGTCAGGTAGGATTCACATTCAATGATCACTACTCGACCTGATTAGTACATGACAGTAGGCTTGTTTTCGGAGTCTGTCAGTCCGCTAGCGTCGAAAACCCATCAAATAAAAAACAAGATTTAGCAAAGGCTTATTTTTACGAAGTTGCTAGCCGCTTCGATCAACTTTAGAGTCGATAACATAAAAAACAAGGTTTAGCAAAGGCTTATTTTTACGAAGTTGCTATCCGCTTCGATCAACTTTAGAGTCGATAAATAGTAAGAAACTAACTTGGAGAGTTAGAAAGGGAGAAGGTTTGGTAATATGTACCTAAACGCACTTCTAAGTAATATCTGATTAGTTCAGATATAAGAGAAGCCTCTTAAAGTTTAAGAACAAAGTTAAAGAAAGAAATAAACTATTGAGTTTCAATAAACCGAAAAGAACTCTATAGTTAAAAGAAGAGAAGAAGATAGAGATGAGTCATGAATATAGTACGAAAGGTGAATATATTTACATGATTATATACATTAATTTTTAAAATCTTTAATATGCCATTTAGCTCGGTTGCCATTAGGATCCTCTAATATGTAAACTAATGGGGATAGTTTCTGAATTACAGTTGACTTTATATATTTGGGAGCTAACTTTGCGCTGAAATAAGTTCCAGCCTGACTATTTATATAATTTCTTCGCCAGACTGTATCTCCTACGTCATATTCTTTAAATGAATGACGTTCGTTGTAATAAGAAGAGTTACGGGTATGGGCAATGTGAAGGGCTGTCTGAACTTTATCGAAAGTAGCAGCCAATAAACCTAAGTTAGTAGCATAGATATCCCTAGGTAGAAAAATTATTTCTTCAAGATTATTAGTTGGCGTATAAAGTGAACCAGAAGTAACTGTTTCCCGTCCAAAGAGCAAAAAGTTAGGAGAGAAACCAGTGGTTGCATTAGTTGTGCTGTTCATAGCATATTGAACTTTAGGAAGGTGGATATCCCAAGATCTATGGTCTTCACCGACCAAAGGTGACAAAGCTGTGATTATAGTACGATTATATCTTTCAGTGGGATTAACTTGAGGGCAATAGTGGGGAGAAAAAAATATGTATGGTATGTTGTATCTCCCAAGAAAGTTGCGAAATTCATGGTATTGGAATTGCGATCCGTTATCCATAATAATAGTTTGAGGTACACCATGGACCAGAAAAACAAAATTTTCTAAGTTAGAGATAATGTTAGTACTAGTAGCCCGTTTTAGTGGGAAGATCAGGGAATATTTAGTAAAATAACAGTTAACTACTAAAATAAATAAATTCCTACGTCTAGTCATAGGTAGAGGACCCATTAAATCCAAGGAAATAGTTTGAAAAGGCCTGGAACAAATTTTTGGTTTACCCATAAGGCCAAATGGAGAGTGATTTGCGTGTTTATAAGCTGAACAATTATCACAAGAAGAAATTATTTTAGCGATATCCCTAAACATAGCTGGCCAGTAATATAGAAGTGATAACTTTTTATAAGTCTTAAAAATTCCTAGATGGGGCTGATCTGGGGACCCATGGTTATCTTTGACAAGGGTTTCCCGAAGATCAGGATGAGGAACTTCTTTCCACGCGAAATCTTCAGTCAGCGCGTAAGGAGAATGAGTATAGCGGAATAATTTATTTTCGCGAATAGTATAATTGGGATATTGATCAGGATTGTTACGACATTCTAAAAGTAGTTTGTTATAGTGTTCCAATGCTGGAGATACAGATTGGGGTTCAAGTAAGACAGGATTAACACCAAGAGGAGATGATGTTAAATCACGGGAGAGTAAGTCTGGGACTAAATTGTCTTTACCTCTTTTGTGTTTTAAAGTGAAATTAAAAGTTGACAGCCTAAGAGCCCACCGTGCAAGTCTACCGGATGGATTGGATAATTTTAAAAACCATTTAAGTGCTGCATGGTCTGTATAAACAGTGAATTGTTTACCATTATCGATATAACAACGCCAATGTTCTATAGCTGTTATTACTGCGAGGGTTTCTTTTTCTGTGGTTGAGTAATTGCGCTCATTTTTATTAAGGGATTTGCTCATATAGGCTATAACTACTTCTTTGCCGTCCTTTTCTTGTGTTAACATACCTCCGATTCCAAAGTTAGAAGCATCGCAGTGTACAGAGAAGGGGAGATCATAGTCAGGACAAGCTAGTATAGGAGTAGTAACAAGAGCTTCTTTTAGTTTATTAAAAGCCAGATTAGCGTCTTTATCCCAAAAGAATTTAGGGGCATTTTTACCGGAAGAAGTTAACTTATTAAGTGGTGTTGCAATAGTGCTGAAGTTGGGAATAAATCGACGGAACCAGCTACAAGTTCCAATAAATTTTCTTACTTCTTTACGAGTAGTGGGAGTAGGAAATTCGAGTATTGCTTTAATTTTAGCTGGATCTGAACGTAAACCATTTTCATCTACAATATACCCCAAGTATTTAAGTTCATTTTTAAAGAATTGACTTTTATCGAAGTTAATAGTCAAATTAGCTAACTTTAATTTCTCCAGAACTTTAAGTAGATAAGAGATATGCTCCTCAAATGATTCAGAGATGATTATAATATCATCTAAGTAACAAAAGACTTTATTATCAAATTCAGGAGTAAAGAGCATGTCCATAAGTCTTTGCTGAGTAGCTGGAGCATTGGTTAGCCCAAAGGGCATGATAACAAAGCGATACATGCCTCGACCAGGGACATAAAAAGCTGTTTTATCTTTATCAGATTCATCTTTCAAAGGAATTTCCCAAAATGCTTTAGCAATATCAATGCTTGAAAGAAATTTTGCATTTTTAAGGTTATCTAAAATTTCATTGACAAATGGAAGGCTATACGCGTCTCTACGAGTAACTGAATTTAATTTACGACTATCAACACAGAATCGCCATTCGCCATTCTTTTTAGGCGTAATGATAACCGGAGAAAGCCAAGGACTTTCGCATTTTTCAATAACACCCCATTCTAACATTTTATCAACTTCTTTAATGAGAGCTTTCTGTTTTTCAGGAGACAGTCGGTAGCAACGTTGTTTAATTGGTGGAGTATCACCAGTATCAATATGATGACTAATAAGATGAGTGCGGCCCAGTACTCCTCTACTTTCGAAGGAAATAGCTTTGAATCGATTAATCATGTCATCAGCAATAGTTTTTTGCTCTGACGAAAGATTGTTATAAGGAAGTACTTGTTTAGTAGTTTCAGTAACCACTGAACATTTAGTATTTAGCCTAAAAGCTGAAGAAAGTATGTGTGGTACAAGGTTAAACTTTTTCCAAAAGTCGACTCCTAAAATAATTGAAGGAGATATATTTGGGAATACGAAGGCTTGGATCAGATGAGTTTGATTATTGTATCTGATTGGAATGTCGATTGAGCCAAGAGATTTACTTATATGTTTACTGGCAGTAGTAATCGTCATTGAACAAGACTTGGATAGCGTGAAGCCTAATTTTAAAATTTCTAAGTGGGATTTATTACCAAGTATTGTAATCGAACTACCACTATCTAGTAGGCCGGAAAATATTTTGTTATTAATAGAAATATCAATAAAAGGACGGTTAAAATCTTTTTCGTTGTCGTATAATGAACTAATTTTGTAACAATGGAAAAAATTTTTAATGGTTTGTAACCAATCCTGCCAGTCAGATTGATTAAAGTATTTATTACCCAAGTCGTTGTTTAGTTTTTTGAGTTGTTAGTTTTTTTGCAGTTAGGACAATCAGTAGTTTTAACATCTTTTAAGCCACATCTAAAACAAATTAATGTACGAGGTTGTGAGCAATTAGTTAGTGTGTGGCCATTAGTGCGGCATCGTACACAAAAAGCATTAGAGTTAAATTTATTGATCGTGTTAACTTGAGGTTTATTGTTAAAACGATTATTAAAATTTGTTCTAGGAGGAAACGTGTTAGAAGTTGAGGGTTTCGGCGTAAAATTAGTAGGTTTATAGTTAAATTCAACAGTTAAAGGATTATTAGTAGTTTGTGGTTCGCTGAAACGTTTCTCTTTGTCCAAAAACTCTTCGTATTTTTGACAACATGAAATAAGTGCCTGAATAGAGTTAATATTATTATTAGCAATATAAGGTGAATAACAAGGTCGAATGTTACGAATAATAATTTGGAGTTTTTTAGTTTCTGTAAGTTTTTCTGAGAGTCTGGAAAACATACCAGACATTATAGAAACAAAAATAACAATAGGTTCATCCTTGCCTTGAGTACGACTATTAATGGCTTCTAATAATTTATGGTCATAGTCAAAACCACCAAAGTCTGTAATCAAAGCTTCACAAAGTGCATTCCAAGTTAACAAAGAGTCACGTTTAAAACGATACCAATGTAACGCATTATTAGTTAATAATTCAAACGCATGATCTAATAATTTGTCCCCAGGAATATTCCTAGAAATACTAAATTCCTGAATTTTTTGGATAAATGAACGCGGACAAGAGTTTCCATCGTATTTTATTCGTTTTAGCTCATTAAGTGAATTATTAGGAATAGAGTTTAAAGGTTGAGACTGAATGTCGGGAAGCATCGTATGAAACATGGTCTCATTAGGACTACTAGGAGTCGAAGAGGGACGGTTGATTTCTAAAGGTTGTGGATTAAGTTCGTTGGAATCAGTTGTTAAAGAATTAAATTTTGACTCTAAGTCGAGAAATCTTTCCTTTGTTTGAGTGAAGCGAGTTTCCTCTGTGGTATCTAAATCAATATCAATCCTATCTAATCTGAAAAATGTATGGTTAATAAAAGTCCTAATTTTTTTGTTAAGTTTATTGTTGCCCTGCTCTACCAATAATATTTTGGATTCGATATAATTGAGAGTAGTGTTTAGTTCGTCTAAGTCAGTTTTGACTGGGAGCACCGAATCTAAAATATCATGAGATAATGTAAGAGGTGCGAGTTGGAGAATTTGCTTCTTGAGAAGTATGACTGTATCTTTTGGTTCCTCAAGTCTTATTTTATCTTCATACTCAAGTTCAGCTTTATTTAAAAGTTCAAAGTGAATAATTCTATCCATGACTGAAAATTAATATTATAGATAGCAAAAGAAGGTAAAGAGGGAATAAACTAGTGGTAAAAGAGGTGATAAACTAGTGTTCGTGTGAAGAGGGAGTCTAGTATAGTGTTAGTGTAAAGAGTGAGTCTCCTATCCTAGAACTTAATATTAAAAAAGAGTCTAAGCCAAAAAGTGAGTCCAAAGAAAAAAGTTACTAGTAATAGTTTTTTTGGAATTTTGAAAAAAAATTAAACCGACTAGCTATGATTTTACGTTGGGCGCCAAACTGTAACGATACCTTCTACTTCTCCAATAAAAGAGGGTAAAATAGATGTACCATTAAATTTAATATATTAATAATATACAGTATTTTATAAAAAACCTGCCTATCTACCTAGCTATCCTAAAAAAACGGCCTACCTACCTAACTGACACACTCAGGAGAGAAGAGGAGGAGGTTTAGAGTATATTACTTGCGGGACGGCTTGGCAGACCACTCCAGGATCGCCTTCTCCTCCACGATGTCTTCGTCGTACAGCAGCTTGAGCAAGGCGGTCTGGCAGTAGGCTCCCAACAAGGCGTCTGGGCAGCAGGCTCTCAGCAAGGCGTCAGGGCAGCAGGCTCCCAGCAAGGCGTCAGGGCAGCAGGCTCTCAGCAAGGCGTCAGGGCAGTAGGCTCTCAGCAAGGCGTCAGGGCAGCAGGCTCCCAGCAAGGCGTCAGGGCAGCAGGCTCCCAACAAGGCGTCAAGGCAGCAGGCTCTCAACAAGGAGTCAGGGCAGCGGGTACTGCACTTCCTCTTCCACCACTCTTCGTCGAAACTCGTCGAGAACTAAACTCTTCAGAAACTGGTCAAAGACTGAACTCCCGGAGATGGCCCCCAGCGCCTTTTATACCCAGCTCAGCGTTCAAAATCCATTCCATTCTCATTCTGTACCAGAATTCAAATTGTAGAGTCCAAAATAGTCCATCTTGCCAGTTATTTGATCAGCCAGTTATATTCGAGCATAATTTATTAAACCTCTTCGATAAAATCTGAGAGTGTGTTTTAGAAATTTATAATTATAATTTAAAATGCCGTTAATCAGTAGACAACCACAATATAATATACAATATTAAGCTAGTCCTATCGATAAAAGTGAATAACAATTATATAATAAAAGTATGAACAACCTTTTTAGTCTATTAGCCATTCAGTGACTACAAAGAAGAAGAAATTACAGTTTGTCAGCCTTGACGTAAAAAATGTCATGACAAGAAAATATTTGTTTTGATGGATGAATTATGGATTATGATTACAAAGAAAACGTAAGTTATTTGGTATTTGTAATAACAAATACTATAATATATATATATTAATAGTATGAAAATATTAAGATATTGATATTTTCATAGTTAATTTCAAAGTGCCGCGATGGTCAAACTAGGGAGTTTGACCATCGCGGCACTTTGATAGAATGCGGCTTTGTTGTCGGCAACATTTTGATGTTGCTAACAACAATACAAGTCGAGTTGGATATTACACCTGTCAAAATTCACATCTATTCGGAAGTACAAGGTTAAGATATGAGTACACGCGCAAGTGGTTTCTATTTATATCGCATACAATCATCGCCGCTGCGCCGCGCTCCCATAATTATGAGATATTGTAAATACTTGTGTGTAAAAATTGTCTACAATACTAATCAAATGAGTAACGTCTTGTCACGCATTTTGTGTTTTAAAATCAAATACATCCAAAAATTGAGATTAGTATTTTCGGTTTATCAACTTTTATTTAATTTAATTAATGTAGATTAATTCCATTAAAAGAAGAACATATTACACAGAATATTATTTACATAATATCTACATTTTATTGCCACGTAGACACACTATACTTATCTTATAACGCAACTTCCAAAGAATCATTATTTTTATCGAAGAATGCCGTCCTTTATCGGTATTTTGGTTTCGGTTTTTTACTAATATTATTATTATTTATTAGTAAAATTGAGCTTCGCTTCGAGTTTAATGTAATAATTGTTATTTACTCTAATCCTTGTTGTTCTCGGACTGATAAGTCTACAAGTTGACATCAGTGACGAATATTCAAATACAGTCAAGTTAATGTCATTAATTTGTTTTTTTTTATGTGTTTTAACCATGATTTAGCATATGTAAGCTTATTATATGTAAACTTTCATAAAGAAACCAACGGACTTTTGTGGGACAGGGTAGGTAGCTCAGTTGTTTAGAGCATCGGCACGTATTGCCGAGGTCGTGGGTTCAGACCATGAGGTCTGAACACACAAAGATGATGTGTCAGTTGCTATTTCAAAGTTCTTATTTTTATTCATTTGATTGGCCTTTACTATGTCTATGACAATTCAAGCTCAAAATGTACCTACTCTGTTACATTGTTCTAAGATCTAAACTACCGTTTAATAAATAGCAATAGAATAATCGTTAATTGCAAGACTCTTGCGAGACTCTTGCACAAGACCAAGACCAAGACTAGGAGCGCAATCAGATCAGGTGTACTGAAGCAAGACCAAGACCAAGACTGGCTAAGTCTCGTCTCGGTCTTGCATTTGGGCAACACTAATGCAAGCATATACAATTAAATTATGTTATAATTAGCCTGTACTGTACCACTGCTGGGCAAAGGTCTCCGTCCATTTTTTCCAGTAGCTATGGTTATGTGCCTCATGCCTATAATTCTCAAGGAGTCCATGTCGTCCCGCCATCTCGTTCGTCCAGTATGGCAGTTAGTCAAGTCGACGTTGCTTGTCCTTAAATAACGACACAGTTAGCGCAATAGTTGAACGATTGGATGCTGCACTGCAGATTACAGGTTTGATTCCCACACAGGAACATTTATGTTCATGTGATCTACAAATATATAGTTGTTCCGAGTCTGGGTGTTTGTAAAAATACACTCATAATACCAATGACCAAAGAATTTAAAACAAGTTATACAGTCTACGAGACTTGTGTGATTACGTTTTGACTTACGTTAGCAATATATGTATTATTTCTCCCACCAGGCCTTCTTCTTCTACTGGATACTGGGCCGCTTCACAAATTGCTCGGTAAACGCACTCTTCACCATTCATGCCTTTCCTGAAAACAATAACAATAATGTAAATTTTTTAACTATTTACATAGTAAAAAATAATAACAAGTTAAGCACTCTCGGCAAGGTCGTTTCGCGGGTGGGTAACTATCTTTAAATGTTGATACTTCTTCATGCCTTGAAAATCTCGGTCAGATATACCTATAAAATATGGTTTATTTTACACAAATAATTTAAAGACACCTGTTTCACAATATTGCGTAACCTATGGTTACAAGGGCGGTTTTCTCGCTGATAGCCATATCTTCCAAACAACCTTTGGAGGGACTTTACGATTACAAAATAAAGAGGGGAGAGGAAAGTTAGATACTTCAAATATGTAACATAAAACATGTATACCTACATAAAATCAGTTAAGCTATTTACTGGTCTTGACTCTCAGTTATGTATGTTTGGAAGTCATTAAGGCTAATCAATAGCCAGAAATTCTGACACCAATCTTGCCAGTGGGTATCGTGTTACCCAGCTACTAGGTAATACTGATCAGACAGGCTCTCGCTCCATGCAAAGCCTTCCATCTGGGCACGTGTTACCGTGGCCGGCTTGCAAATGCCTTAACAAACTGCGAACCCAAGTCGACCGTAGTAAAGATAATCTCTACAGATGGCTCAGATCTCAAATGTATATGCGGCTGACCCCACAGACAATGGGTCATCTTCTATCTTGCTCCGCATGCCCTGTCACCTGATCTTATGTCTGCATCAGTGAGCGGAGTTTGTGTAGCTGAGTTTTGGGCCAAACTTATTTAAGAACGCTAAGAAGAATATGACCATAAACCAGACAGGCTATTCCATCCCCCAAGCAACATAATAAATAGTGACACAGTAATACTTACGACTTTAGCATATCAGCAACTGCTGTATAAAACGTAAGCCTCTCATCCCTTCTTGCGGCTATATCAGCCTCCCTCTGCTCGCGGGACACCGTCTTGATGAAGTAGTACTGAGACAGCTGCGTTATGTTCGTGAATTGAATGTACTGGTACTGGAAGTTGGCTGCGAAGGCCAAGCTGATGTAGTCTTCAGCGTGGATGGGGGACGAGAAGCCTATGATGAACTGTTGGAGAAGATAGAGTTAAATTAAGTGAAAGTGTAATCTAATTTTGTCATTTGTCCAGTTCGTTCGAGTGGTAGATTTTTGGGAATTACCTCGTTGGAGTTTCGGGATTAAATGTCCTATAACCTCGTCTATCATTAGATAAAGTCCTGTTAAAATCAGTTCAGCTATTCCAGAGTGTTTTTGTAATATCGTGTAAATAACTATAAGCACTTGAAAAATTAGTTATTATTAAATAACAGCCACTTACAATTTATATCTATAGATATTATTGCTCGTTTTAGTATATGAATGCGAGAAACTTCTTAGATTCATTTATGTTTTTTTTTTAATAATAGACAGCCGTTGACCACCAACTCACCTGATGGTAAGTGATGATGTGATCGAAGATGGAGCACGCTTGCCTAGAAGTAACCTATTCACCTTTGACTTAAAGATTCCCAGGTTATAGCGATCAGGAAACACAGACTCCGGCAGGGAATTCCACTCCTTAGCCGTACGATTTACATACACTAATTACTTTGTACAATGTTGAATGGTATAATATAATGTTGTATGGTTTATTCTCTTATAACGATTAATAAATCAAGTTATCATAACGAGATAAAGTTTTAAAAGACAAATCTTGATTTATTTCCCAAAAAACTTTTTTTTTTTTTATTGAAAATAGGTTCGCGTTTGACCACTATCTCACCTGATGATAAGTGATGATGTGTATGTATATATTTGCCAAAAACACACTTTTTTGGCTGATCCTCCTCTAAATACGACCAACCATGCACTGACTTCTGACGTTTAAAAAGTGCCCATGTATGTTGATGTGAAATAAAGAAACTACCAGAGACCATGGAACCATTTTACCGTGAAAACTTTGGTGGAGTTTGCAAAACGTTTTGACTGAATTTTTACGGAATAACAACACTGATTTACTTGTTTTTTTTGTTGTCTGGCTGCTAATCTTGAATAATTGCTTGTCAGAATTCGAAAACACCTATATATGGCATTGACAAAGTGACTACATTATAAACGAATACAATAAAATTATCACTGGAATGTCATTTTGACTGCTCTTTTATCTTCCCATTACTTTCAGCTAATTATTTTTTGTTAGTACCTATGGATATAAATTTTAAATAAATATATTTTATATTTGTTGTACCAATCAGATCGCTCGCTCACTCGATCGCTTACGTCAACTGTTTTTTTTTTTCGTATTTATATTTAAAATTAATATAATAAAGAACATGTGGTCTCGTAAGACACAGGATTGATACCCTGAAACTGCAACGCGTGGCCGCGGTAGACCACGAAGGAGATGGTAGGATAACCGTGACCGCTGGAAGTAATAGAGGGAGGCCTGTGCCCAGCCGTGGGACACTACAGGCTAATATAAAAATAATAATAAATAATAAAGAACCGGCCAAGAACTCGCGTAACAAGAGTTCTGTACAAACTTATTTGAGTATACGACTGTGTTCGATGGTACCGAACTAAGTTTGAGACAGGAGAGACGTGAACTGTGGAGGCACAAGCACGCCACCCCGCCACACCACCACTTTATTAATCCGGAAAAACATCTACCGCCCGGACACAAACTGCAGTCGGCAATGTAGAGCTCACTCAACAGTATGCGGGCCTAGGTTGGCCGGTATAAATATAATTTGGGATATCCTTGACACATTGCGGACGCAATGCCAGTGTGGAGCCTCTGTACAAGATATGGCCTACCTGTTGTTAGGTCTCTCGTGCACAGCCCCCTGTACCTTGCAGGATCTTAAAGAAGCCAAAACAAGAGCTGTGTAGGAAGCTATCTTAATAGCTAGCATATTCGTCCAAAGAGGTTTGAGCATCGACTCGAAAAGGAGAAGACTGAACTAAGTTCATATTTATATTCATTGTTAGATTTTTCCTTTACATGTGTAATAAGAAATTGGTACTACATCAACGGGAAGTACTGTATAGGTTTTGATTCCCTTGTGCAATTGCAAAATATGCGAAAATAATTGCTATTAACTGTCATATCTTTTAGTCGCGTTGATTAACAAGATTGCCTTTTTTTTCACAATTTAAAGGAAGTGCCCCTGTTACTATTTGACATAATTAGTTTGATATCGCTTGGCGTTCCCGAGAAATAAGGATTAACAGGCAGACGGACAACGTATTGATATATTCTAGGTTCTGATTTTGTTTCGTGGTACCTACGAATCTCAAAAGATCTTCACTACCAACAAACTGACCTATAGATCTTGGATTTTTTTTCTTATAATCTTTACATAGAGTAAAACAGAGTCGTTCCCGCTGTCTGTACGTTTATATCTTATAAACAAAACAAATGGATCATGAGGAAGGTTTTAGGGTATAATTCATTGGCGTTTTGCGAAATTAGCAAGCGAGCCGAGCGGGATAAGTATTTAAAAATAAATTTAAAACTAATGCTAGATTTGAATTTGCCGTCATATCAGCAAAAAGTGAGGGTACAAAATTATAGTTGACAGGTTATGGATTTTTTAAATTGGAGCGCTATCTGATATAACAACGTGTCACTATTATCATTGTTGCTAGCCCGTACTGTCCCACTGATGGGAAAGGCCCCCCTCCATTCTTTCTAAGGGTTTCGACTATACACCTCTTAATAATATCTAAATATTTGTCCTTACTAACATAATTATAAGATTCAATTACTTACTCTATTCTTAAGGAACTAAAATAAGTTTTTAATATTTTGGCAATAAATACTTTTTCTTTCTTTCCAATTTTTAAGGAACCCACCCATCCAGGTCATCGATGGAACAACGTGTTTTTCCCGACTGTAAAGGAAGGGTTATGTTTTTCGCGCGTATCTTTTATGTATGTATGTATGTAATATTCTTTATCTATACTAATATTATAAAGCGGAAAAGTTTGTTAGTTTGTTTGTTTGTTTGTTTGTTTGTTTGTTTGCTTGAACGCGCTAATCTTCGAAAGTACTGGGTGGATTTGGATGAAATTTGGTATGGAAGTAGCTTGAAGCTTGAGGAAGGTTATAGGCTACTTTTTACCCGACTGCAAAAAAGGAGAGTTATGTTTTTACCGTGATAGAATCCACGGGAGCGAAGCCCCGCGAGAGTACTAGTTACCTCATATCTCCAGAACCGCTGAACGTATTCACACAATTGAGGTATCGTTAGATTTGTCTTAGCAGCCCAAGTGTTCTTAGATAGGTGGCATTTGAAAAAATTAAACATGGCGGCTGTGCGAAACCTTTACACAGAGTAAAAAAAAAAAATTTTTTTTTCGAATACTACAATATGGGTATCAAATTAAAGGGCTTAATACAAGGATTTTAAAAATGTATATCATGTTTATCATTAGTGTAATACTAGCAAAATAATTCAATGAGAAAATTTAAAATATGGTATTTACTTTCTGAATGCAGTGGAGTGCCAATGTGACACGACCGGGAAAACTAAAAAATTGTTAATTAATATTTTAACTAAAAAGTTGAAAAAAAAAGTTATTTAAAAAATCTAAAAAACCCGACTGCTCAACTGAAATGCAAGAAACAAGCAGATTTTTATTTTAAAAAGTGATAAGCAGGCGGACCCATCCCATTAAAAAAATATGTTCAATTGGGTCCCGCCTGCTTATCACTTTTTAAAATAAAAATCTGCTTGTTTCTTGCATTTCAGTTGAGCAGTCGGGTTTTTTAGATTTTGTAAATAACTTTTTTAGTAGATTGAAATAAGTTGTGTAGTTGGGAATGTGCATTTATCCGATGAGATTGATTGAATTTGACTGTATAGTTTAAACTATCTGTTGTCCGCGACTTCACTCAGAAATCTTCCAAAATTTTCCCGTAATAAAAAGTAGCCTACGTTACTACTTATTCTCATCATAATAACACATAGGCTACTTCGTAACCTACATGATGAAATTTTGTCATGATACTATAGTTTATATATCTACAACGTGTAATTTAAAGGGTATATACATGCTTCTTTGGATGATAATAAACGATATGGCAAGGGATATCTAATCCTATGTGTACTATCGACCAATCTTCCGCATGCTCACCTTTAAGGCTATAATCGCATAGCACGACTCACAACTCGATCGCCTAATGCATGTATTTTGACCAATAGGATGCACGAAGCGAATTTTAGTAGTGTTCGTAATAGTAAGTATTAATATAATGTTACACGCCCTGTACTCACAAAATGCATATTGTCTCTAATTGGGCGAAACCAGGAAGGGATGTGGTTTGTCACTAGCTGCGCTTCCGCAGAAATATTTTCTTAAGTGAGCATGCGTATCTTTGGCCGATAGTACATGTGTGGAGCATATTAGAAATTTCAATACATTGATACCAGAGACCGAATTTTTCAAATTAAGAAGAACGAAGAGAATTATCGTTTTATTGGCAAGTGACGTAACCCTCATAGTGCTGGACACGTTTGTTGTTACTCGTATTCAAGAAACATATGAAACCAATAATTTGGGGTCAATTCTGTGAGTCACTTATTTTGAGCTGAAACTTTGTATAGAGACTCCATACCAGATGTTGTCTTCAGTCCTTTTGGATAGATATGGGGGTTTCCATTACACGTTGTATAAAAATACGCTTACGGTAAAGTTGCCCATGTACCACTATTATACATACAGACGCCAGCACATGAAGCTACCCGAAACTGTCAAATTTTCCCAATCAACCCTGAACCTAATTTTTTTAACAATAAAGTTGAAAATCTATTAAATAAATTTGACAGATTGTTGTAGCTTGATGTGCTGGCGTCTGTACATAAAGTTTAAATAAATAAATAAAGTCACATCATCATGAAAGTGTAAGAAAAATCCATCCTTCTATTCGTAAGACAGGAAGTAGGATGTGAAAGACTGTCTTTCTGACTGATACTTTTTAGGGCTAAAAAGCTGAACCTATTTTATGAAATTGAGCATGGAATTGGTTAAAGATACAAGATCAAAAAACCTCTTTTTCAGCCTCTTACGAGATAGCCTCAACTGGTTTTTAATATGGTATAGAATTCTATAGACTAATTAGAACTGTAATATAATTAGGTATCCTACCTTATAAGTTCCTCCTTGAGGGTACACCAGTGGGAGACTGTTGATCTGTCTCTTCATCACCATGGCCTTATGATCTTCTTCATCATCAGCGGCAACGCTCACTGCGATCATGATCAGAGCCAGCATAATGCAGCTGAAACTGTATTATATTATCTGTTAATCTAATGACACCAGATCAATCACAAGTGGTCAAACGCAAGCCTTTATACTATACAACCTTTTTATTTCGGATCATACCATCATATCATCGGACAAGAAGGCTCGCGAATGAGATGCTCCAGTGATATACGTATGCCTTTTTTATTTTTAAAATGTTGATTTCTGATTTATTTTTTATTGATTAAAATATTTGCTTTCTCTAGTATTACCTATTTATTTTGTTCTTTTTGTTGTTTTTTTTTTTTATATATATAATTATTTCATTATTTTAAATGTGAGGACAATGTAGGTTATTCTTTCTTCGTTGTTTTTAGTTTCACTGTAATTTATTTAATGATGTCAAGCAGTTTGAGTACTTGTGTGGCCTACCCAAATGTCCTTACTTTGGTATTGTTCGTCAAATTGTTGAGCTCCTTAAGTTCTACGTTGAGCTACAAGATAACTGACAAATGCTTGCACTGTCTGGACAGGTCCGCTCAAATTTGCGTGGTTATTTCCTCAAAAGTATACCACAGACATGAAACAACATGACATGACAGACATGCTTCTCATAATTATACAAATACAAATTGTCTGGAATTTAAAAGACATTTTGACCTCTGAGTTTGTTTCGGTGTTTCTTCTCAGAGTAGTCAGTTAGGAAATACCGGCCTCATCTAGCTAAACTAAACACGCAAAAAAACATGACATGTAAAAGTGTTATTTATAACCAACTAGCTTTTGCCCGCGACTTCGTTCGCGTGGGAGGCTTTTCCCGTGTTATTTACCGATCCTGTGGGTATTTCGGGATAAAAAATCCTATGTCCGTCTCCTGGTTCTAAGCTACCTCCTTACCAATTTTCAGCCAAATCGGTTCAGCCGTTCTTGAGTTATAAATTAACAGTAACACGACTTTCTTTAATATTATAGATTTACAAAATAAATATGTCATTTTATTTCATTTCATTAATCCATAAATAATAATTTTTAGTAACTTATACCTAATAGCTTATTATCTAGTATTAGTACCCATCACCCCCCGCACAAACTGTTTCATAATAGGAGAGGACACACTCTCACTCACCGTTCAGGATGCTGTTACGACTGTCCCTTACTCTTCTCAGAAGTGAAGCCGTTTTCTTTCGTATAATCGCATGAAACGCGTCCGTACGAGCTTGTGCATACATTTCTGGGGCACTACAGTAACAAGGCAGTCGCAAGAGCATCCTGAAAACATTAGACTGAATGCGGAGTACATCCATTGATCTTTTGGCGTAAAGTCTCTGGCAATAAGCTTTAAAAAGAGTCATTTTCACTAGGTGTGTATACCGTGTAAATCGGTGGACCAGTATATTCCTCCGAACCGCTAAAGCCCTTCGCTCCTTCTCAATGTCTGCATCGTCTCTAAGTTAGACACAAATTAAAAAAAAAAGTAGAATTACATGGCGTTCAGTTTCCTGACAGTAAAATAGATTATAAGCCTACAACGTGCCCACTGCTGAGATCCAGGCCTCTTCTCTAACAGGAGCCCAGGCTCTGAATGAGATGGCGGATATCGCACATCTTCGAATTATTCATTCATAGGTTATGCCGGTTTCCTCAAGATGTTTTCCTTCACCAGAGAGCAGTGGGGAAAATTTCAAAGTAATGTGACTGCCTGGGTGCAAACCTACGACCTACATTTTGAAATTCGTGCCTTTTAACACTTTACCACCACTGTTCAAGTAAAATATTAAAGTAAAAATAAGATTGCACCAGGTACTCACGAGTCACGATCAATAACAAAATTGTTTTATTCAAATTTATCTTTAGAAACAAGACTCTTTGAACTTTAAAATCTACATAAAGACAGTCCTCCAAAATACCAGCTCGTCACAACCTTTAATTTTTAAATTACTATACTATATCCAAATTTAAATTTATTGTTTATTATATTAATTATATTCAAAAGTGCTGAGGTTCTTAATACAACTTTAAGATCTAAGAATATACTAAAACCAAACTTTCATAAAATCTAGATAAATCACAATCACGCTCCCAACAAATCTTTAAAAAAAAACAATGCTTCGAGTACCTTACCCCATTTTTCCGGATTAACTTTTAATCATGAGCAGCCAATCAGGAAGACGGTAGGGAGTCACATTTTCCACGTGTGTCGACTTCGCGTATCAGTGTCGTGTTGTTGGTAAAGGTGTCAATGCACCCGGTTCGTCTGAAGCCGGTATTATAAGGCTGTATTCACACTGTAAAGTGGATTTGGTTTACAGACGTGAACCACTCCAAACACAAGCATATTAAGCTTAGTTGGTGGGATTAATAAGGACTTCTAGTACCTAATGTTTTTTCTATCCACATTGCTAGTTCTCTTTAAAAATAAGAATTCTGGATGAATTGGATCGGTTTCAAATCAGGAATTTATGTGGCATTCGGAACTTTTTCTGAGTAACCATGATTTATGAAAAACTAAATAAACAAACAGTTTTTGTAAAGTCATTAAACCAATCACATTTATAAAACTCGCCTTTGTAAATTTTGTAACAAAAATCCGTTCAAGAAAGCTTAAACCTATTACCTAATTAAAGTATGACGTCTAGCTACATTCTCAATGGCTTCCCTTTTCTACACCTCTCTATGTAATGCTTCTAATAATCAGTTGATATTACAAAAATAAAATTAAAAACATGCACGTTTTTTAAGAAGTATGGAAACCGCCATATTGTATTATTATATAATACGGCGGTTTCCATATTTCTTATTAGGGTGTCTGAGTATCTCTATACAATAGTATAATAATAACACCATAACACATTTAACGTGTATGTAGCTCCTATTTCAAATTATTTATAAGCTTTTCTATTTTCACTTCTTTATGCGCAATGAGACAGCGTAAATTAACTTATTTTCTTTCTTTCTTTCCTTTTAACCGCAATACTGAAGTTCTCCAATGTGACCGTAGCCTTAAGTTTAAATCTCGAAGTCATATGACTCCGCCCACCGCTCACTAATATGTTTATCCAACAACACGGTCACGAGACAATACCTTAACACTGACGTATTACGTGTGATTTTTGGAAGCGCTTGCTATCCGGATTTACCTAGTTTTCTTTCCACAAAAAAGTAATACAAAGAAGATTTTTTATTTTTATTTATTTATATTGAGTTTTTTTTTCTGGGTGAGAAAATCAAGAAATGTCTTCTCCCGCTATGAGTGGAGCGGAAGGGAGTGTCAGTCTTCTATTGACTAAAAACCCACCCAGCTGCTTCGGTTGCCCTTGCTTCCCGGGGTGGATATATAATATAATGATAGATATAGATATATTATATAATTATTTTTGCTTTATGGCAATGCAACTGCCATGTTATCTCGTCAGTATCCTTGGTTGCCTGGTAAAGAATTAAGTCAGAAGGTATTAAGTCCACCATCGTGTCTTTGTCCACGAAATTTTAAATAAATCCTACTAAAACGTAGCTTATATAAAAAAAAGGTTTGTATGTTTGTTGGTTTTGGGATTTGAACGAAACTTGACACACATAATTAAAGCTTAAAATGTAAAATAGTACACACCTAGGCAACATTTTTACTTTGGAAAAAAAAAACTGAGGCAAGCAAACTATGAGTTACGTATTTTAATTAGTAATATTAGAAACAATTAAATAAAAAAAAAAACATTTATTGGCACATGCCACAATATAAAAATGTATAAAATAAAAACTTAATATTAACAGGATTATATTATATTAAACCTCATCTATACATATCTTGATCTTTAAGTTTTAACGGGTCTATTGATTTCCTTTTCTAAACGTAATTGTAGACGTTAGAGCTCTATTGTTTTAGTGCCCCGCTACAGTGCGACACGTTGTAGACGCACCATGCTTACTTTAGCAAACATTGTGACATGTATACTAATAGAAACATTGTTTTTAGTAGCAAATGCCGAAGATATGGGATCTAGTGAGATTGTGCATAGAGAAAAAAGACAGTTATTGTATTTAAATAGTTCGGTATTACAGGTATGTTTAATAATATAATATTTATAATATAATATAAAGTAGTTGTAATCCAGTTGTCAAAATGCAGCATGCTAAAAACGTTGCCATGCTTTAAATCGCCAATTTTTCGGCGGGAAAATCATCGAATTACTCCTCACGCTTTGGGTGAAGCAGAAGGGAGTGATAGATAGATAGATAGATATATTCTTTATTGTACACCAAAACAGTAAAACAAAATTATGGACTTAACAATTAAAAAGGGTGATACAATGGGCGGTCTCATCGCTAAAAGCGCTCTTTTACAGACAACCTTTGAATGGATTTGACACAGAAGGAGAAAATAAATACGCGGGTAGTCCACGGTGTAACTACTATTTATCTATATAAAATACGAAACAATAAATAACGTTCTCAAAACATATATATACATGTAAATATTAAAAAAAAGAAATAAAGACATACATAATAACAACAATTTAAGGAGTGAGATAAAGATCTTTTACTAAGTTTCTGAAAGAAGATAGGGTTTGTACTTGTCTTACTGACACGGGTAGAGCATTCCACAGCCGTACTGCTCGAGCTGCGAACGACTTACCATAGAAATTGGTGGCGTGACTCGGTACCGCAAGCCTTAAGTTTTCTGATGAATTCGGAGATTTTGCATGTGTGTCATGAAGGAACTTAAATCGTTCTTTAAAACAAGTGGGACTTTAAGACAGAGGGAGTGTCAGACTGCTACAAAATAAAACCCCACCCTGTTCCTTCAACTGCTCTCTTGTCCCGGGGTCGCGGTACCTCGTTAGAACATTCCTGCAACTCCGACAGGCAATGGCCCTGTCAGGCCCCATCTATTCTGCTGACTGCTCTTTGAGGTGCGCGTGGAACACGATGCACCATCGACTCGGGCCTGGTCTTTACCGGACGGTGAGCTAACCCCTACTCACCACCTGGAGATCGATTCGCGATCCCCGACGCCCGGGGTGGCTCCCGTGGCGACTGAAAGGAGAGCGTTTTTCCTCCCTTACGCGTTCAGTTCTAGCGAAGGAGGAGGCTCCTTCGCTAGAACTGCTTCGTGGAAGTAGGCGACTGCATTCCATTCCCTCAGCACCATGGTCTGAACCAGAGCCGGACGCGGGAGATCACCGCCTCAGATCGCCTCCACGAGGACACGGCGGTGCTCTGCCCAGGTATCTTTTTACCATTTATGGGTGACAAATAGATAATGTAGGCATTATCGACTTGTCATTATTAACGCCTTTGTACTTTAATATTGCATAACGTTTATAGTACATTGTGTATTAAGGGCGGTAAGTAAGGAATTACGATCGAGGCTCTAGTAGAAGCCCGAAGTCGGAGACTGAGGGGTTTATGAGTCGAGGTTCGTAATTCCCGTACCGCCCGTAAAACATACAATGTTTTTCATCACATTTGCGAGTAAATAATTATGAATTATAGCTTTAATACACAAGTCAGCACAACTATTATTACGAAACTTTTCATAAGTTTCACAAGTGAATTTTTTTTAAGCAGATGGCGAGCTTTTTGCCCACACCACAGATTATACAAATGTTTCATTCAGAAACGTTAAGGGCAAATACTCACGTAGGTATGCCGCCATGACGGAGTGTAAAAAAATAAAAATAATTTCGATGGTTTGACACAAAAAACTATTAAAATTGATTACTAAGAACATTAGTTGAGTATTTAAGTAACATGTAGCAAGATTGCAATGAAATTCTTGTTTAGATAACATTTTAAGACAATTTTTCAATTGCGTGTTAACTCCTTGAACTGAACTGCATGACCTGTGTGCTGTGCTATAAATTTAAAAAAAAAATACTTACCGACCTTGGGTTTCATGACAAAAAGAAAGCTCGATGGTTTTATATGGGGCATTACGGCCAAGTTAACCTGTATGTTTAGATACTGCTTACGTGCAAGTGTGATGAAAAATAAATAAACATTACCCCTACGATAGCGACTACATTCAACTTTTTAAATACAAGACCAAGACAAGTTGCTTATGTTTGACCGGGAGTCTTCAACCATTTTCACTCCTTTCATCCAAATCGGTGCTGTGGTTTAGCCGTGAAAGCGTAACAGACAGACAGACTTTGGATGGATACTTATGTTATACATAAAGCTTGCTGCCGGCAGGCCAATCCCAGTCCGGGACAACGGTAGTCATCTGTACATCCAAACCTGCAACTTCGGACGCAAGCAAACGAGGGAACACTGACGTGGTTTTAGTCAGTACGAGTCTGACAGTCTTCTCTGCTGACCCCATGACGGAAAACAAACATGAGGATTTCTACATCGAGGACAAAAAAACAAAAGATATACTGCTTCTCCTTAGCGTGTTGATCGCATTTTTTTAATACAGATTTAGCCCACAAACTAGCTACGCGAATTTCGCTCGCTGATGCAGCATATGCACTTAAGATCTGAGCCTTGCGATATACTGCTATAATTGATATTTTTGGGTGGAAAATCAAAGTCAATCAAATGTCTCCTCCACCTCTAGATCGAGTGTATCGGGAGGGAGTGTCAGACTTCTACTGACTAAAAATCCACCCTGCTTCTTCAGTTGACCTGGCATTCTGGGTACCACGGTATCTATTTAGAACTTTTCTGCTGCTGACCTGCTGACGTGATAGTGAGCTATCTGTGCTAGATGCTGTAAAAGGGAATATTTACCATGTCTATTTATTGTTCCAAGTTTCCGATATTTTGAGTTGGATTGAGTTACATAACCCTCAGGTCATCTCGACAGAACGCCACTATATTTATTTATAACAAAATCCACTGATCTTAAAACAATGGTTTGTAGTAACTTATATCTAATCTTACAGCCAATTACGGATTTACAATTTATTCACTAGTGACAAACATGTAGAAAATATATTTTTTTAATTAACATTATAATACAGTATTAAGAAGTGTGCATGGGGAGTATTAAATGATTTTGTCAGTGTGTGTGTGTGTGTGTATGTGGTGTATGGTGAATGCCTGTAGTGTACCATACTTAATCTCATACTATTTTACTTCTGTTAGGATATGATTAGTTAAATCGCCATGTACAGAGGATAAAAGTAGCTTCCTAAACATACCTTTTTTTGGAGTTAAATATATCCAGATGAGAGAAGTTTTTGTTAAAAGTTCTTAGTATTCTACTAATAACTAAATTCTGAGACCAAGACTGGTTAAGGAAGCGATTAATATCACCAAATACGACAACTTTAATCGGGAGGATGGGTTTCAATTCTCGAGAGCCTGGAGTCCAGTGGTTCAATTTTGTAAAAACCGAAAAGTTGCCCTAAAAAACTTAAAAATAAAATAAAACCGAATTCCAAAAAAAAACAGTTTTTATTTCTCGCTTTTTAGTGGGTCGGTAATTTACTTTGTTATAAAAGCGTAAATATTAACTACTTATATCCTTTTACAAAAAAAAAACAGTTTCCGATGCAGGGCCGTTAATTTTTGAATAATTTTCTTGGTACTGCACCATCAGCTCCACTTTACCATATGCATTGTGCCAAACATATTGTGCTTAAACAACATATCAAAGTAATCGAATCGGAACCCATGAAATACTTATTATTGTTCCAGTGGCCATCTGTGGTCTTCATAATCAGTTTCACTTCACCAAATGGTGCTTTTCGAGAGCAACTGAACAAGTTACCATAAAAATACCCAAATCGTTATAGGTCTGCCTACAATATTTGTAGAGTTCCCTCGATTTTTCCAGGATTCCTTCATCAGATCCCGAATTGATGATAACGGGACCACCTGTAAAGTACACCCTTTAAAACAAAAAAAGATTTTTCCAAATCGGTTCAGCTGTCTTCAAGTAATCGGTGATCATACATGAAAAAATATATACGCGACGAATTGATAACCTCCTCCTTTTTTAGAAGTCGGTTAAAAAGTTCGCGAATGGTGACGGTGAGTTTTGTATGTCGGGACCAGAATCGAGTTTTGAGTGATACATGTGACAGTGGTAGCGGTGTCGACCACAAAAAATGAAAGAGGGTAGACCGATCCGTCTGCTCATAAACGTCTACCCGCAATAACTTCAGTTCATCCGTGATCATGGCGCTTGCGACAGTGCCAAAATATCGGAAACTCGAAACAATAAACATGCATAGTAAATCTCCTGTTTTAAGTTCTAATGATATTGTTAGTGATCATGTTTGTTTAAAAACGTATAACTTTTAATAAGTTTAATGCGCATTGGTTTTATTAGATTTATAACATGACAAATTATCTTCGCCAATTTGTGTTAAATCTCACAAATTCTTTAAATCGGTTAGTATTCTCTGGCTATTTGCTATTTAAAAAACCACTTAAACATGAGTATGTATTAGTTTCCTTTATAACCGGCACCGAAACTTGAAAACATCGTTAAAATAAGATTTATACAGAACCTCTTTCTAAATCCGTTAAGAACATGTACGTTATCTCAATCAATTTCCGTCGTATATCCAAAACGATTACCATCACTTAACATAGTGTGTTACTCAAAATTCGGCAACTCACGCGCACTTCACACCCATGCATTGCTACAACATCATGTTCTCCAAACAAATTATAGTAATCCTCACTATAGCATCCAACCTTTTCTTCACCGTAAGAGGGAAAGGGATAGAACTATCTGATGGGATACTAAGCCGGAGTAAGAGGCAACTGATTTGGCCTAACAGTTCTATCCTTCAGGTATGTTTTTTTATTATTTGTATGAGCTAACTCCTGACCTCAATCACGCCTGATAGTAAGCTATAGATGAGGTCTACGATGGGACGTGTAAGCCCAGAAGATACCTGTTTACTCTTGCTTTAAAGGCTGACACGGGTCATATGTAGGAGTCTAGGAGTCTTTAAGTCAAGAGTGAATAAGTTACTTTTAGGTAAGCGTGCTCCATCTTCGACCACATCATTACTTACCATCAGGTGAGATGGTGGTCAAACGCGAACCTATTTTAAATAAAATAAAAAAATATAAAAAAAATGTGGTAGCCGAGACAAAGAGCTCCACAACTGGGCCGTCCGCACAATTAAAGTGTTTTTCCATCCAATTTTCTTACCAGCAAAAAATGGTTTTTAAGCCGGAAGTTTTGGGATTACCGTAACTTTGGGAAGAAACTGAAAAGCTTATTTCACGCCAGATTTAATGAAGATTAATTTGAGCTAGTTTTTCGTACTGTGTGTACCCACTAAAATTTTATAATGACAAGTTTATCAAATAGAGTTAGATTCATCAAAAGCAAGTGGTTATCAAAACTTTATTAACGTGTGTGGCTAAATAATAACAGTCATACGGGTTGATTTTCAAGGTTAAGCAACACATTCCGAGGTTGTTCAACGGATGGGTAATCATCTCAACATATCGAAGTTACTCCGTGTCTTGGAAATCTTGCGGAAGGAAGTCACCTTGGAGTACTATGTCGCACCATAACCAAGTACCTAAATAAGTAACCACTCGCGCCCAGCCCTCGTTCATACCATGATGCGGAGCGAGAGGGAATAAGATGCAGTCGGCTCCTTCTTCAAAGCAGTCATGCTAGGGAAGGAGGAGGCTGAACGCGCGGGGGAGAGGCGACTCTTCCTCACGCCCAAAACGCCGCGGGAGACGCCCCGGGTTTCGGGGATCGCGAGCCGATCTCTGGCCACCGAAGGCGCGGTAAGGACCAGGCCCGAGTCGCGGAGCAGGACCCTCAAAGAGTGGTCAGCACTAGTGACAGCCATTGCCTGCCGGAGTTGTGGGAATGGTCTAACGAGATACCGCGGCCCCGGAACTCAAGATACAGGGTGTGTTTTTAGTCAGTAGAAGTCTGACACTCTCTTTCGCTCCATCTAGAGTGGTAGAAGTCATTCGATGATTTTCTCACCCGGACAAAAATAGTTAACACGATTCCCCTGGCTGAGAGTGAGCCATTTTAGCTTCTGGCTTATATATATATATAACCTGTAACGGTTGTCAAAGATCTATAAACAAACGACTGCCGACATCTGCGATTAGCTTTTCAAGGTTATGTGGAATCTTTTTATGAGCCTGATAAATCACCCATGGATTGGTTTTAGCAAGCGTTGCTTAAACCGAAAGAATAATTATTTCAGTAGCCTTATTTTTAGCAAAAAAACAAAGTCTCCGGCCGCGTCTATGTCTGTTCGCGATAACTCAAAAACTATTAAACAGATTTTCATGCGGCTCATACCAATGGATAAACTGATTCATGCGGAAGGTTTTTATGTATAATTTATTAAGGTTGTGTGTAGATTAGCAGAATGAGGACGTGCGAAGCCGTGTCGTTAGTTAGTAGTATTTTGGAATTGAATATTGTATTCACGTCATAATATCATGCGCATAAAACAACACAACCTAACACTAAACATATTAACTTAAATACATTATATTCGAGCAAATGCAGGCTGTTTTAGCTTTTAATATTCTGATGGAGAAAAGAGCCCTTTTATCGCAAAAGCGTGCGAAAATTAACTGAGTTAGGGGTCCCTTTGCAACGAAATATAGCTAGATAATCCAATCCTGTGGTTCTCGGCAAAAAATAAGCGCCCTTCTCGCGGTGGTGGCGAAGTGAGGAATTAATCGCATTCATCGAATGGATGATCGGCCGCGTAAACTGTAATCATACCGCACTCGTAAATGTGTTTAAAATATTTTAATAACATATTCGTTTCCTCTGTTTTGCGAACTTTTTATTTGAAACTGATATCGCCTGTAAGTGCGGAAAAACATAGTAAAGATGAACATCAAAACCTGGCTCTTATCGATGTGACGAAAAATAAGGCTAGGAGAAGAAATTATTTGTCATAATATAAGTACCAAGTTATTTACTCTTTTAGAAAAAAAAAACCTAAACCTATATTTTTACCTGGATCCCACAATATTTGTCTTGGGGGGAAAATCATGAAATGACTCCTCCAGCTCTGGATGGACGGGGTTGCGGGAATGTTCTAACGAGATACCGCGGCCCTGGAACTTAAGGGCAGCTAGAGGAACAGGGTGAGTTTTTAGTCAATAGAAGTCTGACACACTTTTCCGCTCCGCCCAGAACAGGAGAAGTCATTCGATTGAGGAAAAAAGAACTCTGGACGGAGCGGAAGGGAATGCCACACTGCGACTAACTAATAATAACCCACTCTGATCCTTCAGTTGAACTTGTATAATATAGCTAAGAACCAATACCAAGTCCGTTCCATCATCGGACTACAAGACAAACGGCGCTGCGCCATCGTAACATGGTGGACATCACACCCATACGCACTAAACGTTTTGGGAATACTTTCATTGTGCGTACGGCTAAGGAGTGGAATTCCCTGCCGGAGTCTGTTTCCTGATAGCTATAACCTAGGGGTTTTAAAGTCAAGAGTGAATAGGTTACTTTTAGGTAAGCATGCTCCATCTTCGACCACATCATCACCTACCATCAGGTGAGATGGTGGTCAAACGCGAACCTATTTTCTATTAAAAAAAACTTAGTAACACGATACTCGTTAAAAAAACTGGTGTTAGATTCTAGGATCCTGAATCCATATAATTGTTTTCAATTGATTATATATCGATTATGTTTTTAATTATTCTTTTTATTGTATGATTGATTATCTAACTATTGAATTGTATTGAGTCGATTTAATGGGCTAATGAATAGATTTTTTATTTTTTATTTAAGTATTTTCTTTTTTTTCTACTCTATTACTTTGGGAATTCCTGTAAAGATGCTGTATGTATTACTTGAACAAAAATAAATAAATAAATAAAGACTGTACAAATGGCAGCTGTAAGCAACGACTTAACGTGCTTTGGGAGGCACGAAGCAGTCTTAGTATGAGGTGGAAGGTTTATCTTCCACGGACTGATTGCAAGATCTAAGAATGCAGTTGTTATTATTCAGCCAAGAAGTGATTTTGAGGAGGAGATTTATTCATTTTGTTTGGGGAAACAAAGAGTCACTCAAAAAGTAGGTGACCTATACTAATTTTAACCGCATTGCTCGCACAATATAAAATAACATTTCGTTTCACCTACGACGTTACGACCCTCATATTAAATCTTAACACAATCAACTGAAGAAGAAATAGTCGAATGTTGGTTTGGTTGAACAACCAAAAAATATGAATTAAAAATGAAGACACCACTATCTAATACTAAATATATTTTTATATCTATTTAATTTAAACAAATTTCTACTTTCAGTTCAACGCTGGATTTGGCTTCCCAAGCGCAGCTAAACACATCAACGTGAACTATGCATTTCAAGCTAACTTCCAATTGCCGTGGAACAGGACGCAAATACCCGTTGACATTCTAGGGGTTAATACTGGTTATATCGGGAGTGCGAGGAAGAAAAGAGAGGTGGGAATCAAAGATGACACAAGCGGTGATTACCACGATGACGCGAAGCTGTATCACTTTTATAAACACGTGGAATCTGTTTTAGACGGGTGAGTATTTTATTGTACACCTAATCCGATCATGTGCTTAGCCTTTCTCAACTATGTTAGTCTTTTCTTTTTTCTTAAAAAGGGAACTAGCAATGAAGGTAGAATTCACAATACTAGCAATTTTGTTAACCCTTCTAATTAAGCTAAATATGCTTGTATCTATTCACGGCAAATAATAATAGTGTATCTCCGACACCTTAGTCGTTAGGCTATTGACGCTTAAGAGGAGGCTCCCTAAATTGTATGTAACTTTGCATTAATATTATGAAGCAATCACGCATACAATCAAAATTGAACTTTAGTATATGATTTATTGGATCTTTTTCTTTAATTTAAGACCAGTTACGTAATTGGAACATTTTCGCTTGATTAATTTTTATTATCGAAAATCATCTCATTTTTAAAGATTATTTAAAATTTAATCAAGATTACTCGGTTTTTATGTCTAAAATTAGTATTGACAGTAAGAAAATATAGTTTATTATCCAAATATAAGATATTTTTTCTCTAGATCAATTATTAATTTAGTTATAAACGAAATAAGAATTGAGACTTACGGCATTTAGTTTCGAAACCGAACATGGTGAAAGAGCGCACGCGATATTCAACTTTATTACTGCTGCGTTAGCGTTTAGCACACTACCGCCTAACCGGGGGTGCATAAGGGCGGAGCTTGCGTGAAAATTATTTTAGAGTGCCTGGTCTTAAAGTTTTGGCTTCCAATCTAACAGTATACAGCTGAGTACTTGTGTTTTACATGGAACGACTGCCTATCTGACTTCCAAAACTCCGAACGCAAGTGGATTCTGCAAGTCTTTGTATTTTTCGCTCTTAGAACTTGCCGGCTTTCTCACGCTGTTTCCAATTACCGTTATGAGACTAGTGATGATGATGATGAGAGTAATGTGCCTGTCTGGGATTGAACTTACTACATACAACCCGTAAATCGTGTCTGTAACAACAGGGCCCCGCCTGCTCCTATATTCATTAATGTAGCGTAAACTTTTCTCTCTACCCACATGTGCACTCTGTAAAGCACGAGCTATTAAAAAGATGCAACCTCTTTACGTTCTATGCTCTCCTAGTACACCTGAGTAAAATTTCTTCATAGCTTGCTACCGAAGTAAATGTTATGTATACATGTTCATTAGTCAGCTGCGGTCTCAGCAGTTATAAGTTTTATGCCAATATTAAAAACTATATGTGCTTCTCAAATACACAAGTGAAAACCCGCGTATTTGTTTTCTTTCATCCCATATTTCAATTTCTATAGGGATTGATTTAAAAAAAAAAATTGTCCAAGTGCGACTCAGACTCGCCCATGAAGGGTTCCATAGTAACTAAGCCAAATAACTTTGTTTTTCATAGTGTTTGTATGCGTATATAAATAAAGTTATATTTGCGGTTTTAGAAAATATGTTGTATCACAAAAACTGCTGACCCGATCTCGTTCAAACCAATTTAGGTTGAAAGTTTACATTAAGATCTAATCTTAAGAGCATATATATTTTTTTTATTTTTCACTCCATTATTATAGAAGTTAGAGGGGGAGGGACACACTTTACCACTTTGGAAGCGCATATCTTTAAAACGATAAATTTTATGAAAAAGTTGTTTTAGAAGCCTAATGTCATTTTTAAAGACCTGTCTATAGATACCACACACGCATAGGTTTCACGAAAAACAATATTTTCCGTTTCAGTTCCATGTATGGGGAGCCCCCTTTATTTTAAATATTTTTTATTTTATTTTTCTTAAAGTCGGAAAGCGGTACACTGAATACATCTATCTACCAAGTTTCACATGTATAGTCTTAACATTTTCGGAATAAAATGGCTGTGACATACGGACGGACGGACAGACAGACAGACATAACGAAACTATAAGGGTTATGTTTTTTGCCATTCGGCTACGGAACCCTAAAAAGCATCACTAAATTCAAATTCTTTCTTCCAAAGCAATGTTATCGACGTTGTGACAGCGCAGAATGCATTATGGCCGACATATATATACATACAGTAACGTAATACACATTGCCACGGACAATATGTCGCACATTACTAACACTCCCGTTAACCTCTGTGCTGAATTATGTTTGCGTAAGGATCGGTAAACCGCTGTAGTTCAATGTATTAACCAACAACATATTTGAACTTAAAGTTATCGTAAGTTTGTGTCGGTCTTAGATGTCATAAGATTTGCTGCAGATATCTAGTTTATTAATTTATTATAGTTTAAGACATTATTGTTATTTTTAAATAAGCAACTGTTCTTTTTCCCTTCATTAATAAATAAATTATCTTCAATTGTTACACTGTTTATCATAATTATACATGCAATATGACACAAACATTGTGTAGAATATGATGCGATAGACACAGCATGCAAAAACAAAACTATAACATTAATAGATTACAATAACAGTGGATAAATAATGCTTACTAGTGGGTAGTTTGAAAAATACAGTAGAAATAGAAATAATGTTGCACAGGGGGGTTGCGCCACACAACTGGTCGGTATTCCAATACAAGTAGGTACTTGTATTGGAATACTGGTCGGTTGTGTCTTTGTAGGTACAAACAAGACAGTGTTGATGCTTACTTGTATTTTTTTTCCAAAATGTTAATATGCGAATATTAAATACTAGCTTCTGCCGGTGACTTTTTTCGCATGGGAGGATTTACCCGCGTAAATCCCAATCACGTGGGAATTTCGGGATGAAAAGTTGTCTATGTATTACTCCAGAATGTCAACTATCTACTTTCAGTAGTTTTTGCGTGACAGAGTAATAAACATCCATATATTTATAATTCCATCCTCACAAACTTTTGCATTTATAATATTCGTAATAAAGATGTGTAGCTCGCAGAAAGTTAGTCTAGTTAACATTAATATTTATTTATTTCTGAGGATTTATTTATTCTGGATTCACAGAATTGAGCTGTCAGCTTGCAGGCTGTCAGGTGACAAGCTGAAACAACTTTCGCAACAACCTAGGGCTATTTTGATACCCAGTAAGTGCAGTCCCTTTGTCAAAAAAGAATCATCAAAATTATTTGAAAATTGCCAAATAATTATACAATAACCATACATTAATCCTAATATAAAAAAATACTATTTACTTAGATATTATGACGACGCCAAAATAGTTGCAAAAGCTTTGGAATATTAAAGCAATACCTTTTCAGCCCCATTTTGCTAAAATGTAAATCATGGAATGTTGATATAATGCAAATACTTTCTACGATACAGGAGTTTAAATGGGGCAGAAATTAGAATAAAGAACGTGTCAATCCCCACTTATATGCAAGTTTCAAACGATTTTCAAAAAGTAAAGAATTACAAAATCTAATTCTGAACTCCGAACTAGGTTAAGTAAACTGTTCTATTTTCAAACTCCACATACATCTACTTCTGCTGAACCCAAAACCAATCACGCTTAACAAGAATGCAAAATGGACGTAAAACCATAATCCAGTTATCACCCAATCACGTCCCTCGTAAGTGATTTCAATACTGAAGTGAGTGTGAATGTTAATCCGTTTGTCACCTCGCTAATCGGGCCAGTTAAGCACCGTCCGATTTGTGAGACAAATTATCACTTACAAATGTTACTGAACCCTGATTTGTATCTAATTTACCTGCATGGCCATTAACCTGCATGGTTCTCGTATTATTCGAACAGTAAGGATTGTATGGAATTTACCGGGATTGCGGAAATGTTCTAACGAATACCACGGCTCCGGAACGCAATGGCAATGAAGGAAATGGGTAAGTTTTTAGTCAGTAGTCGTTTGACACTCACTACTGCTCCCGATCGATGAAACATCGACCCGATGGACGCATAATGGTGTTAATTATAACCTATTTTCAAAATAAATATATTTTAGTGGATAATGACGTCAGTGTTCACTAATGGGATTGATGTTCAAACTAACTTTAAGCGTCAATAGTCCAATGGTGGACTTGTGATCGAGCGATCGCGGGTTCGAACCCCACCCATTACACTATAACCTTGAGCCCACTCCAGACACAAGCATATTTAGCTTAGTTGGAGGGATTAAGAGGATTGCTTGTAATGTGAATTCTACCCACATTGCAAATAATCTTAAGAGGGTGTCGAGCCTACGAGACGCGCGGAAAATAGGTATTTACTGCAGCGGGCTAGTCGTGTGCGTTGTCACACACACAATGACAAGTTCGCTCGAGGCCCGCTTGCCGTTGCACGACGAAGTTTGCTAACTTTGCATTTTTAATTTTTTGTCGTTATGTTGAATAAACTTGAAAAACGAATATTAATTATTTAGATGGTTTTATATCACACTAATATTATACAGGCGAAAGTTTGTGAATGAATGTGTCTGTTTGCATGTTTGTTACATCTTCACGCTCAAACGGCTGGATGGATCTAAATGAAGCAAGTAGGTCCGTAAATAAATCACAAAAATAAATTTAATAAATTATACCTATTATATAAAAATTAACGTTTGTTTTTACTGTAGTAATACATTATCCGTTCCCTCACTATTCATCCTATTGCAATAAAACTTTGATTTTATATATTAAACTCCTCAGATTTTTTTTTAAAGAATACTAGCAATGTGGGTACATTTCACATTACTAGCAATCTTGTTAACCCCTCCAACTAAGCTAAATATGCTTGTGTCTGGAGTGGGTTCACGTCAATAGTGTAATGGGTGGGGTTCGAACCTGCGGCCTCTCGATCACAAGTCCGACACCTTATCCATTAGGCTATTGACGCTTCGAAACTGGGTAAGTAGCAAGTTAGGGTAGATGGGTATGCAGTACTTATTTGAATAATAAAACCAGTATGAAATAAAAAAAAAAATATAATTATGTAATGTCATAATAAAACCAGACTGAAATAAGTTTTGTTTATTAAAATTTCATTTAGTGCTCGTTTAAATTCTGATGTACTGTCATATTTTTAATAACATTCGGTACTTTAGGTATTATATATACGTGGGGCCATACCAAAAAAACATTTTTTCATTAATGCTGTCTAGCGAACTTACTTACTAGAAAATATAAGCGTAATTTATTTCATAACAATATATGTATCAAGTGTAACTTAATTTAAAAGAAAAAAAAAATGAAATCTATAAATCTAATGTTATATTGCTTATTATCACATTTTACAAAAATTGGCCAAGTGCGAGTCAGACTCGCCCATGAAGGGTTCCGTAGTACCTATAATAATATAATATAATAAGTATATTTACTTGACAAAAAACTAAAACTTACAAATTTCTTAAACTAGCTTATTTACATTTTTCGCAACTACGCCAAATAACTTTGTTTTTCATAGTATTTGTATGAATTACAAAGTTATATTTGCGGTTTTAGAAAATATGCTGTATCTCAAAAACTGCTGACTCGATCTCTTTAAAACCAATTTTGATTGAAAGTTTACATTAAGATCTATAGATACATATATATATATATATATATATATATATATATATATATAACGTGTAATTTAAAGGGTATATACATACCAAGTGCATGGCTTCTTTGGAAGATAACACACGATATGGCAAGGGTTTTGTAATCCTAAATCTACATGTGTAGAACTTATTACAAATTCCAGTACACTGATACCAGAGACCGAATTTTTCAAATTAAGAAGAACGAAAAGAATTATCGTATTATTGGCAAGTGACGTGGAAAGTTATTGACCCTCGTAGTGCTGTGACACGTTTGTTATGATTGGTATTCAAAAAATATGTGAAACCAATAATTTGGTATCAATTCGTTAAGTCAGTTATTTTGTGCTGAAACTGTGCATAGAGACTCCATACCAAATGTTGTCTTCAGCCCTTTTGGTTAGATATGGGGTTTCCGTTACACGTTGTATATATATATTTATATTTTTCACTCCATTATTATAGAAATTAGAGGGGGGCACACATTTTACCACTTTGGAAGCGTATATCTTTTAAACGATTAATTTTATGAAAAAGTGGTTTTAGAAACCTCAATCTCATTTTAAAGACCTGTGTATAGATACCACACATGCATAGGTTTCATGAAAAAAATAATATTTTCAGTTTTAGTTCCATGTATGGGGAGCCCCCTCATACATGGAACTAAAACTGAAAATATTATTTTTAATTTAATTTAAATATATTTTATTTTTTTCTTAAAATCGGAAAGCGGTTCACAGAATACATCAATCTACCAAGTTTTATATGTATAGTCCTAATAGTTTCGGAATAAAATGGCTGTAACATACGGACGGACGGATGGACAGACAGACAGACTAGTAGTTGTAGTAGTTATACATATTATATTATTATAGTTACTACGGAACCCTTCATGGGCGAGTCTGACTCGCACTTGGCCAATTTTTCTTTGGCTAATTTCCGTAGTAGACAGACCTTGTTATGGCACTTGGCGTATAATTTGTCGGACATAGAGGGAATGTCAAAGGAAGCTGAAACTTGTTCTAAACCAGAAAACGCGGCTCCTATCGCCATAAAACTGCTTACAGAATTATCGTTCACATTGAGGTCTGTAGGGCTATCTATCTGGTTCTTTACAATTTATTAATTCTATTTTTTTCGACACATTTGGCAACTAAAATAGAATTTCGATAGAAATCCTTTCTTAGTTGCAACTAGAGTTTACAATCCCGAGCCTGTTTTCCAATCCCGGGATTACGTGATTCTTGATGCTGAATCCTGGGACCCTGGGGCTGTCCCCGGATTAGACTATGTGGTTTCTAATTGGTCTCAAATGTAAAAAATTGGCCAAGTGCGAGTCAGACTCGCGCATGAAGGGTTCCGTGTGTAACTATAATAATATAATATAATATGTATATCTATTTGACGAAAAAAACCTTACAAATTTCTTAAAACTAGCTTATTTACATTTTTTACAACTACGCTAGATAACTTTGTTTTTCATAGTGTTTATATGAGTTACAAAGTTATATTTGCGGTTTTAGAAAATATGCCGTATCTCAAAAACTGTTAACTCGATATCATTCAAACCAATTATGGTTGAAAGTTTACATTAAGATCTACAGATACGTATTTTTTTAGATTTTTCACTCCACTATTATAGAAGTTAGAGGGAGGGATACACATTTGACCACTTTGGAAGCTTATATCTTTTAAACGATTGACTTTATGAAAAAGTGGTTTCAGAAACCCCCATGTCATTTTTAAAGACCTGTCTATAAATACCACACACGCATAGGTTTCATGAAAAAAAATATATATTTTCAGTTTTAGTTCCATGTATGGGGTAGTAGTATGTTCCTTTATTTTAAATGATTTTTAATTTTTTTCTCAATATCGGAAAGCGTTTCATAGAATACATCTACTTACCAAGTTTCTCATGTATAGTCTTAATAGTTTTGGAATAAAATAGCTGTGACATACGGACGGACGGACAGACAGACAGACAGACAGACAGACGGACAGACATGACGAAACTATAAGGGTTCCGTTTTTTGCCATTCGGCAACTGAACTCTAAAAAACGAGTAATTTCTTAAAATATATATTTTTAATTTTGGTACACTACACATATCACAGTATAGTAAGAAAAGAAAAAATTACAAAAAAATACTATACTTTGTAAGAAATAAAAAGACAATAAAACTTATTTCGAATTTTGAAAATACAATCGTAGAAATATCAATGCATCCAAGGTTTGACTTCCAAGCCTGCTTCGTTTATTACCAACATAAGCAGCAGCTGAAAACCCTCGTTTAGGTTTAACACTGGTTGGAGGAATAGACAATAGATACTTATATGCTGTTTCTAAGTGATATCCACTAATTCCTCCATTTTCAAACAGGCTTATTTCACGTCTAATATTATATTTTGCCAACACCGATTAATTTTGTATTTGTACTTCACGATCTGGGGATTTCATACTTTTATCAATTTCCAGCTATAACTTTTCCTTTAGTGTCAATTGGGGTTGGGATTGGGAGGTTTGTGGCCTTAACTCATCATCTGTTTGTGATCCTGATCTTCCTTCTTCTTCTTCCGTGTCATCTCGACTTTTAAGTTTTTTAACAATACACTTTATTTGCTTCTAAACTAAAGCCTGTGTAGAAACTGGAAATAAGTCATGCCATTCCAAATCCGATAATAACTGATTTTCATCATCTTTTCATGGATTTTGTAATTAATTCAACACACCAGTCAAATCATCACTTCGTCGTTGCTTCATACGTTCCACTAAGGATGTTTTCCAAAAAATGATTATGCTAGATAGCTGTTTTATAAGAAATTTCAAAGCGGAATCAGCTGTGCATAAATTAGCATCTCGCCGATAGATTGCTTCTACTGTCAATTTAATTGGGGTCAGCACATCAACAATTTTATTTACCAATTCAAAATCAACTTCTTCCAAACGAATTGGATGATTGAGATCTATAAGAGCCTTTTGAATGAAGGTTTTTAAAAGATAAAATCGCTCCAGCATTGTTAAAAGACTATTCCACCTGGTTTTACAGTCCAAAATTGAACATGGAAAAGAGCTGTCACTTACAGCTCTTTTCCATGTTCAATTTTCATTTATTTTTGAAGTACTGTTTCATTTTTCAATGGTGATCTTTTGAAATACACTCTAAAACTTTGCGGATTTTCTTTATCAGCTCATTAATGTTTTCATCTTGTGTTAACTCTGGTATGTGTTATAGCGCAAGGTTATTTTGTGACATTAAGTTTAAGTCTGATTCTGGACTGTCTAAGTCTTCTAAATGTTCATCATCATGGATGTCGTCCATATGATCAACAGCCACAGGTGGTTCATTTATAGTATCATCTGAGGTAGAGCTGTCTTGCAAATAATTATGTTTTTCATAAAGTCAGTATCCAGGGAAATATCAAATATACTTAGACGCTCTTTCAATATACGAAGACAATTTTCAGCCATACTTTCATACTTCCATAAATAGGAACAAGTACTAAATTCCAATTTTTTTTTATATGAATGAACGTTGACAGCCATGTATGGTTTATTGGATGTTGAAGTCCACTTGTCGAAAGAAAGACTAAATCTTTCACCTGCACTTTTCAAATGTTTCAATTCTGCAGTTACTTGCTTTCTGATTTTTTCACTGTAATTCATGACACGTTTTTGAATAACCTATATTATTATATAGTTGTAAGATATGTTTCCAGTTCTAAGATATGTTTAATTATATTTAAAACTTTGGTCTATACTGTCGTATAGACCAATTAATACAGCACAATGGAATTACAAATAAAAAATATCCTATAAGTTGGTCATCATGTATGTCATTGATATACACTATAAAAAGGAAAGGGCCAAGAATTGAACCTTGCGGAGCACTCATCTTGGCTAGGGATCCTGCAGATGTCGCTCCATTAACAATAACTTTTTGTTGCCTGTTTGATAAATATGAAAGAACAAGGTCAGCAGAACACGAATTCCCGAACTCTGTAATGGTGTAATTTACAGATCAGTGTTTTGTGGTCAACGCAATCAAAAGCTTTGGAGAGGTCACAAAATATGCCAATTGCATCCTGTGATTTCTCCCAAGATTCCAGAATGTGACGGATGAGCGCTACTCCTGCGTCTGTTGTTGACCTACCTTTCGTGAAACCAAACTGCCGACTATGCAGAATTCCATTTAAATATGATAGCATCTGGTCCAGCATGATTTTTTCGTATATTTTGCTTAATGCTGGAAGCACATATATCGGTCTATAGTTAGAGGGATCACTCTTACAACCCGACTTAAAAATTAGTACTACTTTACTATGTTTCATTAAATCGGGAAAATTACCGCTGTCTATACATTAATTAAATGTGCCTGTTAGGATAGCAGCAATTGAGTCAATAATATTACCAAGAACCCTAACAGATGCACTTCATAAGTCATCAGTGTTTGTTATGTTAAGACTTTGGAATGCTTTTTAATTACATCAATAGAAATGGGCTTAAATGAAAATGTTGGTATATCCTTATTGTAGTTTTCCTTTAAAAAAGATTCTGCTAATAATGGCGAAGAATGTAGAGATTTAGTAACCTCTACTGGAATATTGGTAAAGTAATTTTCCAACTTCTCAGCCACTTTTGACTTATCTGAGATGACCTTATCATCGATGTTCAAAGTCAAATCATTCTAACCCTGTTGGTTTGTGTTTCCAGTTTCTTTGTTTATCACCTTCAACACAGTTTTTATTTTATTGTTAGAAATGCTCATTTTATTATTTTCTGATTTAGATTTAGCTTAGGGCGCATACTCTTTTAAATATCTTTGAGTAGTTTCTTACATAATTATGGAAGGCTTAATTTAAGTTGTATAAATTGTCTCAGCTTATTCTTATTCCAGCAGTGGCCCATTCATTAAATTTAGATTTATTACTCATTTGAAATTTTTTAACTGGACATGCCTTACTAAATTCGTGGCATAGTGAAGAAAATAATATCCTGTAATTTTCATTGGGGTCATGAGAGTCAAAATTGGCCATTGAAAGATTACTTAACATGTTATAATTGCCGCTTTTTAACCAAATCAAAGGATACTGGTTGACCTGTATGGTCAGACCTAACTCCACTAATTTGAGACGAGTATTTTATGGCACAATTAGTATAAATATTATCTATGCATTGAGCTGATGTTGCTGTTATTCTTGTTGCTTCCTTGTATGTGCATTTTAAGTTAAATGAACCAAACAATGAAGTAAGCTTGCAGTGTTCAGGTGAATTTACTAACAAATCAATATTTAGGTGACCACAAACGAAAACTAATTTATTATCTTTTATAAGCTTAGGTACTTAAAATTTCTCCCATTATCATTAAGAATGATGACAACTTTGATGCTGGTGGTCTATAAACACTTAAGAAAGTTTGGCCTTCAACTTCTGTACATGCTACCTCACACAAGCAATCAACAGAGCAAGCGGTGATATATGTAATATATTTGTTCCTTATATCTAAGAGAATTACTACGTAATATTAAAGTACCACCTCCTACTGAGGACCTGTTGTATGCACTAGTAACAGAAAAATATTAATTTTAAACAACATTCTATCTGGTTTTAGCCAGGTTTCACAAAAACATAAGATATCTATATCATATTTATCTATTAACATTTCCTCATCTAATATTTTGCCGGAGAAACGATTTATATTCTGATGATTTAGTAAAATTGTGTTATTATAACTCTCCTTTGTCACATCTAAGGATTTAAATAATTAATTTCAGTATTATTAGATACCCTAGATAATACTGAATAGTCACTTAACCTAGGATCAGTTAAATTGACAATAACCCAGTGTAAATTGTAAGCTAACAAAGTAGCCAATGAACTTTCATCGTAAATTCTAAAATGAATGTCAGGATTGCAATCGGTATGCCCAAAAACCTATTACACGATGTTTGATGCAATATTTTGCAATCGACCACGTTTGCTGAGCAAGCGATATAATGCGGTCGCACTAAGTTCGCCGCGAGCTTAATGTATTTTGAACAGCAACCGGGTGCACTCATTTTCATCATTTAGCGATAATTTTAGCCCTTACGTTACTTTGCTAATTATACTTAGCAATAAACCCTTGAAGGTTATCAGTGTATTTAACTTAGTAGACACACACGATATCCATATTGAATGTTGGAGAAAAAGTTGCATCCACTAAGGATGCAACTTTTTCTCCAACATTCAATATGGATATCGTATGTGTTTTAAATTGGATTTCAAAATGAAAGCCAGATTTGCAATCACCACCCCCAAAAACCCATTACACGATACCCATATCGAATGTGTGAGAAAAAGTTGCATCCGCCATCTTGGATTTTAAAATGAATGCCAGATTTGCAATCACCACCCCCAAAAACCCATTACACGGTACCCATATCACATGTTTGAGAAAAAGTTGCATCCGCCATCTTGGATTTTAAAATGAATGCCAGATTTGCAATCACCACCCCCAAAAACCCATTACACGATACCCATATCGAATGTGTGAGAAAAAGTTGCATCCGCCATCTTGGATTTTAAAATGAATGCCAGATTTGCAATCACCACCCCCAAAAACCCATTACACGGTACCCATATCACATGTTTGAGAAAAAGTTGCATCCGCCATCTTGGATTTTAAAATGAATGCCAGATTTGCAATCACCACTCCCAAAAACCCATTACACGATACCCATATCGAATGTTTGAGAAAAAGTTGCATCCGCCATCTTGGATTTTAAAATGAATGCCAGATTTGCAATCACCACCCCCAAAAACCCATTACACGGTACCCATATCACATGTTTGAGAAAAAGTTGCATCCGCCATCTTGGATTTTAAAATGAATGCCAGATTTGCAATCACCACCCCCAAAAACCCATTACACGATACCCATATCGAATGTTTGAGATAAAGTTGCATCCGCCATCTTGGATTTTAAAATGAATGCCAGATTTGTAATCACCACCCCCAAAAACCCATTACACGATACCTATATCGAATGTTTGAGAAAAAGTTGCATCCGCCATCTTGGATTTTAAAATGAATGCCAGATTTGCAATCACCACCCCCAAAAACCCATTACACGATACCCATATCGAATGTTTGAGAAAAAGTTGCATCCGCCATCTTGGATTTTTAAATGAATGTCAGATTTGCAATCACCACCCCCAAAAACCCATTACACGGTACCCATATCGAATTTGTGAGAAAAAGTTGCATACGCCATCTTGAATTTAAAAATAAATTCCAGATTTGCAATCACCACACCCAAAAACCCATTACACGATACCCATATCGAATGTTTGAAAAAAGTCTTCATCATCACTTTCACTTCCTCAAATGGTGCTTTTCGGGAGCAACTGCACAAGGTACTATTAGAAATACCCAAAACGCTATAGGTGTGCCTATAATATTTAAAGAGTTCCCTCGCTTTCTCCAGGATCCCATCATCAGATCCTGATTTCATAACAATGGAACCAACTAGAAAGTATACCCTTTCAAACGAAAAAAAAATTCCAAATCGGTCCAGCCGTCTTCGAGTTTGAGGTTACATACATAAAAAAAAGTTTAAGACGAACTGAGAACCTTCTCCTTTTTTTGAAGTCGGTTAAAAAGCAATAATAACATCACAAAATAGAAATACGTACTTTTTATGAGAATGGCTTTTTTTTCGAAAATTTGCGCCAACTTTCTTCTAATAATATATTTTTTTACATTTTCCCATGATAAAACAAATATTGAAAAAAAAAATGTTAAAGAAATATATATAATATAAAATGTAATTGTTGGGTATGCATAATAAATCGTACTCAAAAAAACAAAAAATATGACTTATGTTATTCAACGGATTGCTGCAATACATACGTACACAATAGATCGCGAATTATCGTTACCGGCGAAACGCTCCACGATGAGACGTGACCCCTCTCTGAGCTCCCGTGGACGACTGAATTTTCGACCGGTGTACGTTGCGTATGGTTCAAAATAGCGCGCAAATTAGAAGAAAAAATTAAAATTAAAACAACCAAGTGACATTTTTGAAATGTTAAAGCTGTAAATGATAGTATGATAATTAGAGAATAATATGAATTGAAGTTTATGAAAAAATTCAACAGTTTACTATCAAAATTCAGCGACGCACGAGCATGTTTTGTCAGGATTTTTGTCCAACTTTATGTATTTTTATTTAATAAACTATAAAATATTTTTAAATTTTGCCAACTATGTTGGCTAACACATTTATTCTAGTGTTCATTACATATTTTTGTATGGTAATTAAAGTACTATTATAGGTTATATTCCTTTAGTTGTGAAGACCGTTTCGAGTTATTTTACTCGGCGCAGGCTTAAGAAAAAACTCTTTATCTAGAAGAGTACCTCGTCGCTCTATAAGTACAGCTACAAGGATCCATCTCCAAGGTTAAAAGGAAAGACAGTCAACAGATTTTTTTTTTTCGGGACTAAACGAAAGCTAATTTTTGGACCAGTATGCAGCTACCTGCACAACTCTTGTGTTGGCCTCGTTAAGATCCTGAAAAGTACAGGTAGCTGTGCACGATGGACATGACAAGAGGTGGGCCATATTTTGTACAGGGGCTCCATACTGGCATTGAGTCCGCGATTGGGTCAAGGATACTTCATTTGGCCAGATTATATTTACTATGGCCAACCTGGGCCCGTAGTTGGTTAAGTGTCTTCCAGATTGGCCACTGCAGTTCGTGTCCGGGTGGTAGGTGTTCTTCCGGATTGCTAAAGTGTGTGGTGATTGCACACACAGTTCACGTTTTCCTGTGATGTACCGTAAATCAAGGAGGTCGTATGTCTCGAGAAGCTTTTGCGACTCTTCAAGCGTGAAGGTGGTAGTTGATGCCCATACATTATTAGTTTATTACTTAAAAATGTAACCTGTATAGACCTTTTATCATCTGCATTAATATTAATTCATTATTTTCTTTTTTTTATTAAGGATGAGCCCGCTCTTGACCTCGATACGCTTGCCTCGATTCAAGGGCGGATCCACCGTTATGGGCATGATGGGCATGCCCACAACCCTAATAGACTTGTGACGTCACACTTTCACGATCTGTTGAGATCGATAAGCTGATGATTAGCCTTAAAAAATCGGCCATGTGCGTATCGGCTCACGCGCAGTGTAAGGTTCCGTAGTTTACTACAACTCCAAGTGCGAGTCTATTAGCGAATTAAGTCTCGCCTGGTGCTTCTACGACTTATGAGTCAGCGTCAAGATTTACCCAGTCTAGTGTCTCTAGACTAGAAATGAAGAGAAAACAATATCTATATTCGTCCCTGATCCCCTTCATTTGGGGTCGGGTCTCCTCACTTTCCTGTGCCAGGACAGTCTGTTTTGGCTTGTCGTTTCAGGCAATTGGGCTTTCTCGAGGTCTCTCTTTATATGTGACCACCAAGTCAATGGCGGGCGGCCCCTGCCACGTTTTTGTTCCGGAAGTTTTAGGCTAATATTTACAACGCGGTCCTCTTAGCGTCTTTTGATCATTCTTCATCAGTCTTTTGATTTTCGTCAGTGAAGGCGACTTTCGGTAATTTTTTTCAGCGATTGGTGCGACTTTGGGACTGCCTCGTATATTCGTTTCGTATTTTATCGTGTCTAGTCACACATCCGGCCCACCTAAGCATCTTCATTTCGTTGGTATGTATTTTTTCTTCATGTGTCTTTTTGACCGTCCAGCACTCGGTACCGTAGAGTAACGCCGGGCGCACTGCTGTAATGTATACTTTCTCCTTAGTTTTTATTGTGTGATACAGGGATCACAAAGCACGCCTGTTAGTGAGCGCCACTTTAGCCATGCGGCGATGACTCTTTGAGTGATAACAGCCGTCAGGGTCCTCGTTTGCATCTCTCGTTAACATAGAGCCTAGATATTTAAATTGGTTTACTGTGGGTATGGGCGTCGTATCAACGTGAATTCTCGAATAGTCTCTGTAGTAGTGTTTTTGCTGAAAGGCCATTCAAAAGTCGAGTCGAGCGAGTTTGTTTTCCGACTCGCTCTTGGCCCATTTTGTTGTGGCCGGGTGGTTGTGGGCACAACCACCCGGGTTGTGCCCACAACCTTTTTTGAGGGCTAGATCCGCCACTGCCTCGATTTGCTATAAAAAGCCTCCAATAAAAGGGACAATCATATAATAATAATGATCTGATTCTGAGAGCATGTCCCTAGCTACTCTCTCCCTGCGACGCCCTAAACCGAGGTCCTTACCCTTTGCGTATAGTCGCCTAGTTTAAAGTTTTTATAATAAACCCTGGCAAGATCGATTAAGTAGCCTACAACCTCAGAGATTGACCTGCAAGATATCACACACAAAAAAAATGGGAAAATCATATTAAAATGTTTCGTATCTCTTTATCAAAACTCTATTTTACAACTTGTTAGGTAATTTATCAACTTATCACTTCTTGTTAGTGTATCGTACTGTACTTTATGTGCCGGAACTACCAAATAAATACGTACATATTGACGTCAGTCACGACTTTAAAATATTGGTTGATCATAGTTGGAGAAAGATCACAGTTACTTTTTACGAAAAGTTTCGAACACAATTAACGAACGCATTTATAATATTAACTAGCGTGCCAGCGGCTTCGCCCGCGTGGGAAGTTTTTCCCGTGTAAATCCCGATCCCGTGGGAATTTCGCAAAATCCTTTCTTAGCAGATGCCTACGTCATAACATCTACCTGCATGCCAAATTTCAGCCCGATCCGTCCAGTGGTTTGGGCTGTGCGTTGATATGCACTATGTCAGTCAGTCAGTCAGTCACCTTTGAGTTATATATATTTAGATATCAGTATGAAACTGATATTAAGATTATCAATGCGACATTTATAAAATAAAGATTATTTGATAAGCTACAACATTATGTATTTATTGTTTTGTTGTTTTACTGTAAGTAATTTAATTGCAAAAATTATAATTTATATAAGTTTAAAAAAAACTTGTTTAAATTTAACATAACAAACTTTCTTAGTACGAATTTTCTTTAGATACAAAAGTTACTGTGGGTTGGTGAATGCAAAAATCCACCAAAGCAACATTGACTGTCCAAATTACAAAAATATATTTGGGAATGACTACATGTACTTAATTCCACTTGTGCTCATCAGTCAATTTTGGAGCTATGAAATGAAATGAAATGAAATATTTATTTGTAAATTGGTTATAAATAACACTTTTACACGTCATTTTTTTGTGTTTTAAGTTAAGCTAGATGAGGCCGGTGTTTCCTAACTGACTACTCTGAGAAGAAACACCGAAACAAACTCAGAGGTCAACGTCTCTTTTAAAGTCCATATAATTCGTATTTATCAGTCCATATAAGAAGCATGAAGGTTCATGTCTGTTGTGTTTTTTTGGAAAGGAGCACGCAGATTTGAGCGGACCTGTCCAGATAGTGCAAGCAATTGTCAGTTATCGTGTAGCTCAACTTCGAACTTAAGGAGCTCAACGATCTGACGAACAATACCAAAGTAAGGACATTTGTGTAGGTCACACAAATACTCAAACTGCCAGACACCAACTATAAATTACAATGAAAATAGCATAAAAAGAAATAATAACTTACATATTTCTCACATTCACAATAATAAAAATATAAAAGATTAAAAACAAACGTAAAAAGAAATAATGAAATGAAAAGTATATATAATACTTCAGAGAGTCAATAATTAACTTAGCAAAGTATAAAGCAATAAAGCAGCAATAATAACTCAGGAATATGTAGGTGTATCATTTTTTATCGCTCATTGGTTGCCATATTAAGTGTCAATAGCCTGGGTCGCGGGTTGGAATCCCACCCATTATCCCACACACTATTATCGTGAATCCACTTCAGACAAGAGTTTATTTAGCTTAGTTGGAGGAGTTAACAAGGTTGCTAGTAGTGTGAATTTTACCCACATTACTAGTAATCTATAAAAAAAAATTATGAGTTTGTTTATTTGCAAGCTTTTCCAAAAAAAAAATGTACACACGACACTGCTCACGTCACAGTTTGCTTGTATGTTTGTTTATTCACGGGTAACCGAATGCCAGCGTAAGAAATCAAAATCGTGATTTATTTCAGTTCGACACTTGGTTGCTTTCAGAAGTAATTTTCACATAAATTGCTTTCGTCAATAGCAATTTTGCGAATGTCAAAATTCGTTATTTATTACTGTTTACTGATTCGCGGCTATTTTAATAAACATTGGAGATATATATTTTATGGTGTGTATATTTGAATGCGTTGCCTTTAGTTCCGATATTTGGATAAACCTGAGAACCCATTGTAACTGTTGGAAGAAACATGAATATGTTGGAAGCATAAAACAACTGATCTGATGAGGTATTTCACCTGCAGTGGGAGCCTTGAGTTCTTCAATAACTTGTCTCCTGTCTGTAAATTAAACATACCTAAATAGCGAACCTTAAATATGACCTCGAACTTATTAAACACCCTCCTATACATCCTAAGAAGCGAGAGGAGCTTGTAGCTCAATAATAACAGTCGCAATAATCTAATTACATTCTGTATTATCTTTTCAGATTTGGTCACGACGGCAAGTCTTGTGTTTTGCAAACCCTGTGCCAACTGGGAGCTGAACCATTACATTCTGATGATGAGGAGGATCTGCTGCACGAAATGGCAATTTTTGTGTTAAAGTAAGTACCAGTAGATCAACCCACACTCCGCGTTTGGATAACGGGCCAGCAGTGGGAATAATATATGTTATGTAAAAAAATTTTTTAAGAAGAGTTCTAGAAATGCGGGTAGAATTCTCATTAGCAATCTTGTTAACCCCTCCAACTAAGCTAAATATGCTTGTGTATGGAGAGTGTTCACGGCAAAATTGGAATGGATGGGGTTCAAACCCATCATCTGCTATTGAACCGTAATTGTAATATATTCAGAATAACATTTATAAAAGTGTACTATGGGCGGTATTCTCGAACAGGCAAAAGACAGAAACAATTTTACAATGTTGGTATTAGCTAGGTTGATACATATAAACTTGAAACTTCCAACATCCAAATTAGGGCACGTCTTGTATGTCACGTGTCAGTGTTCCTTCTTAGCTGGTCACAAAATACAGCCATCATTTTACTTACCTACCATCAATCAATACAAATATATACTCATAGGGCTTGCGTACGAAAATTCTATTTGCTTTTGTTGAAATGAGTAAATGTGTGTGTGTAGTATAACTGTGTGTTTATATGGGGATTTAAAAGGCTAAGGGAGTACAGCATATTAATTATAATGTGTTGTGTCTTTGATTTCATAATCAAACATATTGTTCATAAGTTCAATGACCGCTCCAGAGTGGTTCATACCCTGTAGGGTAACATCTAACTCTGTAGAGTTAGATGTCGAAGTTGCAAGTACAACATAACTAGTTGCGATCATTAGCAGTTTGAACTTGACAATTTGATGAGCACATACTCAGCGGGACACGAACGCTCTTTGCTATGCAACTTCCAATGGCGGTTAAGTGACGACCGTGAGTAGATAGAGATCATTGTGTACCAAAGTAGAATTGCATGAAATATTATAATATTCCTCACTAGCTATTGCCCGCTACTTCGTTCACTCAGAAATTTCCAATATTTATCCGGGATATAAAGTAGCTTATGTGTTATTCTGATGTGTTATCTATACTGTAATTTTTCATCTAAAGCTTTGATCACAAACTTTCGCATTTATAATATTAGTAGGAAGGATAAAAGTTATAAGAAACAACGACTTAAAATCATTAATTATATAGGGAGACACAATGGGGGACTTTATCCCTAAAAAATAAACATAAAAATAATTATATAATAATCATTTTATTAAGCTTGAATTAAGGTTGTTTTCTTAAGCGAAATAATTTATGTAACGAGTACATTATTTTCCAACAAACAAAACTATATTTAGTTTAAAGGAATATCAATGGATGAATGGAACTAGGTAAAGACGCATGTAACATGAAGACCAGAGCCGGGTTAACAAAACAATATATACAAGATGTAACATATTTAATACACATCGTGAAAATTGTTTGTTCAGAATCGTTTACGTAAAGTACAATCTGTTTAATTAAACGTTTACGTAAATCACGCTGTAGAGTTAAAACAAATCAAAATAGACCGTAAGTCAAAGTAATAACTTTTTTAAAATTAAATTGCATACAAATTCAGTAATTCATTACAAATTAAAGAAAAATTTAACTTATGGAAGTTTGAGTCTTCAAAAAACTATTTACAAGCAAAACTAAAAAATCTGTGTTTGTATAATTTGAGGGTGTGCGTTAATTACGGTACATGTTGACATTGGCAGCTTGACGATGGCTCAAAATATAACAAAAATTTAGTCCTCAAAAATAAACAATTTTATGCACTTTACATTATTTTTTTCAAATTGTCACATAAAACATGTAATGCCAATCCTGTGAAAATTCCAGGATAAAAAGTAGACCTGTGCGTTGCCCAGTGAACGTCCTAATAAAATCAGTTCTGCTGATCCAGAGATTAGCACGTATGAACAGAAGTACAGTTTTTCTTGTGTTTAAATATCATTAAAAAAAACTATAAGCACTTGAGAAAACGCAGTTATTTTGAAACCATGGGAAAGAAGTCAATCAGTGAGAATCAGGGAAGGGTTTTCATTATGTACGTGTATATCTTTATTCATTAATAAAGCGAGTGCTAGTAGGTAGGTAGTTGATAAAGTAACACACATTTTATTTGCTCTGATATAAAAAATTTTATTTAATATAAATAAGTAGTTTTTCTACACTATTATAAATGCATAATACTTTCTGCTATTAATACTACCTGCCAGTTGTGTGTTTCCTTCATTGCACTCTCTAATATTATCACAATCACAAAATAAAATAATGGAGTCACTCAAAGGGTCAATGTCCGACTTAATGGCACAATTTCATGACAGAATGTCAAAATTTGAGGCTGAATTGAACAAATCTTCACCCAGCACTTCACCCAGCAGCAGTTCCGACAGTCTTGCAGCGGAGTATGCTGGTTTCAAGAAGTTTGTTCTGGAGTCACTTGGCTGTCTTCAGCATCAAATGGAGGCCCTTGCCAGGGATGTTGATGCGTTGGAGATGAGAGGTCGCCGGAAAATGCTCCTTGTCCATAGTGTTGCTGAAGTGAGTGACGAGGATACTTCACTGGTAGTTGCTAGAGTGTTCCATGACAAGCTTAAGTTGGACAACTTTTCCATTGCTGCTATTCGTCGGTGTCACAGAATGGGCAGTCGCAACAGTGCTGGGAAGCCTAGACCTATACTGGTCAAGTTACAGGAGGTGGAAGTTCGTGACAAGATTTGGTTTGCCAAAACCACATTAAAAGGTTCTGGTATAACCTTGTCTGAATTCTTGACGAGATCGCGGCATCAGATCTTCTTGAAGGCGCGTGAGAAGTTCGGCGTCATGAATTGTTGGACCAAGCAGGGACATATCTTTGTACTGGGAGCTGATGGGAGTAAGCATCGGGTCATGAACTGCAGAGAGCTCGCTGCTGTCAATGTGCCTGAGCTTGATGCTGATTCCGATAAGCCAGAGCGCCAACTAGATGTTCGGGTACAGGCCGGGAAGCTAGCCAAAACACCCCCATTGAAGAGGTATAGGAAGCCTGTGAAGAAGTGAATTAACCCTCTCAATGCATCGTTCGGGTAACAGTTTTTTGCTATATATTTAACGCTGGTTTACCCTCACAGCTCACTTTTTATAATATTTAACTTCTACCTTACGTTTTTGGTTCAAATATTTTTTCTCAATTTGTTTGCATTCTTCAGTTTTCTGACACTTGACATTATGTCAAGTCAAGTGTCACTGTCATGTCAATGTCGCATTTTGTTTCACGTTATGTTTTCGTAATTTGTAATATTTTGAGCATTAATTATTTGTAGAAACGAAACATATATTTATTTCTTAAAACAATGTGCAACTTAGTAGTTTTCTTGGTTTTCTTTTTTTTTTTCTATATTTATTCTTTCTGGGTTGCTATAAGTGTAAGCTGTGAGTTTGTGCCCAAACGGTGTACTATTATTTGTAAAGTTTTTGATTAAGGTTTTGATAAATTGTTATTCTTTTGTTTTCTGCTAACACATAACTGGCGGGTGGACTTAAGTTTTATAAGAAATAACCGTTCATATTTATATATACATACATTTATATTTTATTTATCTACCCTTTTATATTATTTATTGTGTTTTTTAAATGATTGCTTGTAGCAGTGATGATGACATATTCGTATCTGCTAGCAGTGACAATGATAGCTTCAGTAGTATCCCGAATCTTGCTGACACTCTTCAGTCTCAATTTTCTGATGTTCCCAAAAATCTGAATGTAGTCCACATTAATGCTCAAAGTATTCCGGCTCATTACCATGATATGCTTGCGAGTTTGGACTGTAAAGACATCCATGCAATTCTTGTTTCCGAATCCTGGCTGAAACCTTGTCTTCCTTCTACATCTTATTCCTTGCCTGGATTCAAACTAATAAGGAATGACCGCACTAGTGCTGGGGGTGGTGGTGTTGCTATATATCTGCGTGGAAATATTCCTTTTTCTATTATTGACATTTCACCGCAGCCACCACCGTCGAATGCTGGCGAGCATCTCTTTTTAGAAGTGGATCTACAACATTTGAAGATTTTGCTGGGTGTCTATTATTGTCCCTCTCTGCGTATCGATTACTTTTCCTCCTTTGAAAGTCTTATAATCAACCTTATGCCCTCTTACAGGCATACAATCATTATGGGAGACTTTAACACTTGCCTTCTCAAAAATGATTCGCGCTCTTCCTCACTCCAATCTATTTCCCAATCCTGCAACTTGTCTCTCCTTCATACGAAGGAGTACAGTTAGGAAAATGGTGAGTTGCGCTTAATGAAGCGCAACTCACCATTTTCCTAACTGTACTCCTTCACTTCTTGACCTCATTTTTGTTTCTTCCACACAACACGTCGCTAAGCATGGGCAATGTTCAGCCGACGCTTTCTCCTACCATGACTTAATTTTCCTTTCCTACAAAATTCGCCCGCCTAAGCCTAAACCTAAAAGTATTCTTCAGCGCAGTTTTGGTGGAATGAATTTGGAAGGTCTTCGGGAAGATGCTAGCAATATTGACTGGTCTGAGCTTGTTCATGCGGAGTCGATTGATGACAAAATTAACCTCTTTAATTCCAATCTGATCAAGCTGTATGATGTCCATGCACCTGTTAGGTTGGTCAAGATCAAGCATCTGCCTGCTCCGTGGCTATCAGATGACGTGAAAGGAATTTTGCAAAAAAAGGCAGCAGCAAAGTCTAGATACAAGTGCAGACCTAGCTCCTTAAATCGTGAGAAATACGTTGCTATCCGAAATCGCAGCAACTTGGTTTGTAGGGATGCCCAACGCCGCCACATTCATGAGTCTGTTGAAAACGGTGATCCAGCTAAAGTCTGGAAATTTCTCAGATCAATGGGAATTGGGAAGTCACGTCAAGAGTCTATCCCTAAAGATATAGATCTTGAATCACTCAATCATCATTTTTCCACCTCTTGTAGTTTCAATGGAGCTGTTAAAGCTAAAACTCTAGACAATATTTCGTCTCTTCCCACTCCCGATTATTCTCCTTTTGTTTTTAATCAATTTGCTAGTTGTGATGTTAAGAAGAGTATTTTATCAATTACATCAAATGCTGTTGGTAGTGACTGTGTTAGTCGCAAGATGATACTCCCTATACTTGACGAAATCCTTCCTGTCATTTGTCATATCCTAAATTATTCCTTATCCTCTGGTGTCTTTCCATCTCTATGGAAAGAAGCTCAAATAACCCCTCTTCCAAAAAAAGGAATCCTGTTTCTTTTTCTGAATTCCGTCCTATCTCTATTTTACCGTTCCTCTCCAAAGTCCTAGAACGCCTTATCCATAGCCAGCTTAGTGCTTTCCTCTGTAGAAACAGACTCCTTAATTTTTACCAATCCGGGTTTCGTCCAGGGCATAGCACTACCACAGCTCTTGTTAACATTACTGACGATATAAGATCAGGAATGGACTGTGGTAAACTGACAGTCCTTTCCTTACTTGATTTCAGTAATGCTTTTAACACTGTTGATTTTGATGTCTTGCTCGGGATACTGTGCTCTCTTAACATATCTCCAACAGCTATTGATTGGTTTCGTAGTTACCTGTGTGGCCGCCGACAACGTATTTGCATTGAAGGTTCATTGTCTTCATGGTGCAATATTACTGCTGGCGTACCGCAGGGGGGCGTTCTCTCTCCTCTTCTTTTCGCCATATTTATTAATTCAATTTCTAATGAACTTCTCTCATCCTACCACCTTTATGCTGATGATCTGCAAATTTATTCACAAGCTCCCGTTGAGGAATTGTCTGAGGCGGTGAAGATAGTGAATAAAGACTTAGCGCGTATTTCTGACTGGAGTTTGGATCATGGTTTGAGGGTTAATCCTGCGAAGACTCAAGTCATTATTGTTGGCAGCCCTAGGCTACGTTCCAAAATAGACTGGACGACCCTTCCCCAAATCGTTTTTGATGGAGCTGTTATACCTTACTGTGACTCAGTAAGAGACCTTGGTATTTATATTGATAAGGATTTGTCTTGGGGTCCCCAGTTGCAGGAAGTGAGCCGCAAACTGTTTGCCTCTGCGGGGTCTTTACGCAGATTGCGCAATTTCCTGTCGACTGCCACTAAAACTGCGCTTGCCCAATCTCTTCTTCTCCCTATCCTCGACTATGCTGATGCAAGTTATCCAGATCTCACTGAAGTGCAGTTAGATAAGCTTGAGCGACTCCAAAATTTTTGTATCAGATTCATATTTGGTTTGCGCAAGTATGATCATGTTTCTGAGTTTCGCATTAAACTCAAGTGGCTGCCTATCCGCCTTCGCCGGAATACACATATTTTATCATTACTCTACAGTATTCTTTTCAATCCAACGACTCCCTTTTATCTCAAAGAACGATTTAAGTTCCTTCGTGACACACATGGTAGAGATTTGAGATCATCGGAAAATTTGAGACTTTTGATGCCTACACATTCCACTAAATTTTACGACCATTCTTTTACGGTGCAGGCTATTCGGTTGTGGAATGCATTGCCGGTGTCAGTAAGACAAGCACAGTCACTCGCTGCTTTTAAAAGCTCGGTTGCCAATCATTTTTTTTCAAATTTATGATTATTTCTTTGTTTTTCTCCACACGATGATAAAGAACACATTACATTTATATATTTTTTATAATTATGTATTGTGTTTATATATATATATATATATATATATATACTTATATATTTCAATTAGTTTTTTTTTTCCGTTATGAGTATTTGTAGTACACTAATTTAGCCCTCCCCAATTTCAATTAAAGCTTTTAAAGTCCTTCCAAAGGTTGTCTGGAAGATATCGCTCTCAGCGATAAGACCGCCATTGTAACCAAAGTTATAGAAATAAGGTTATGTAAGTGTGTTCCAATTTTTGGTGTACAATAAAGTATATTCTATCTATCTATCTATCAACCATTTAGAACAATACTAGCTTTTGCCCGCGACTTCGTTCGTGTGGGAGGTTTTTCCCGCGTAAATCCCGATCCCTTGGGAATTCCAGGATAAAAAGTAACGTATGTGTTATTCCAGGATGTCATCTATGTACTCAGCAAATTTCATTGAGATCCGTTCAGTATTTTTTGCGTGAAAGAGCAATTAACATGCATACATCCTCACAAACTTTCGCGTTAATAATATTAGTGGGAAGTAAGATAGTGTATTATGTTTATAATGTTAAGTAGTCTAGTTTCTCATATCTATTTTATTCTCATTCCAGTCCCAAGAATGATGGCACAAGCGAGTTAACAGAAAACGATGAAACCTACCCGTACATCAAGGCATATACCGACGGAGAACAACATCAAGACTGCACCAAGTTATACAAAGGATGTTCACGGTCATACATAGATGTGTTCACAAAATTGCATGATGTAGAGTGATTTGTAATGAGAGCTACGTCTCAGTTGGTATGTTATGTTTAAAAACGACAAAATCGAAGACGTGAGGAATGAATATTAAAGTTTTTTGGACTTTCGTTTTGAAATTTATTAGACCTTTCCCATATAGAGGAAATAAATACCTACATACTTTTAGCATCACTGAATTTTTGTGGCAATTTTCCTTTTCTTTCTATTCAGAATATTAAATGTGATTATACAGTATAACCTGCCCAGTCTTTGCTCAATTATGTTAAGCAGATTTCCAGACTGATCGGTTTTGCTGAGTACCAGTATTTTAAACATAACAGTAACGCGAAACTTCTAGGCAATACTGTGGGTTTAGTATGAGTTTGAAATACTTTTGTCGTGTTTGGAACGAAGTTCCTTACCTACCGCGCGTTGCGAAAGGGGGCTAGACGGAAAAAAATAAGACGAAAAGTTGTAACGACACTTTTTGCTATAGTATACATATATTACATTATATTTCTTAATAATAAAAAAATATTATTATAACAAAAAAAAATATTACAATTCCTTCACTAATTAATCGAAAAGAACTTCGTTCCATCCGGGTGTCCCTTGACACCTCTCAAGTTTTTGAAAACTATTGCTATGTTTCGTTCACATCCACAGGATTTGTGTTTGACTTGAGTATGATAGTGACAAAGCGATAGTTTTCGAAAACGACAAAAGTGGTGTCAGATTTTTCTATTTTCATGCAAACTGTTCGTAATAACACGAACCTGGTTGCACAGGATAAAATGATACCGCATTCATTTTCATAAAAGAGAACCGGGTATATACAGGGTGCAGGTACTTCATACTATTTTCGGAAACAGCGCATGAATCAGCCACAAAATAGAGTGCATTACCCGTTTTTCATCCCACGCTATTCACAAAAGTCAACTTAGAGTAGGTTATTATAGGGTTCAGGTATCTTTTTACTATTTTCGCGCTATTGTTATCTTACGTGGCATAAATGGAAAGAGATTAGGGAATGTAGACTATATTTACCAATTATACAGTATGTTAACTAACAAAGGGCGTTCCCGTTAACCCGCAATTGTATAGCATCCATACATGCTAAAAAAAATATTACCATTCGAAAACACAATGTGTTTTTTTTTTTAATATTAAAATGTTCACTAAAAATGTTAAATTGATACATAAAAGAAACACTCTGTACACACGTACGCATTCATAAATAAATTGCAACGTTGCCGTCCTTCAAATATTCTATACTATTGCAGGTTAACGGGAACGCCCTCTGTTAGTTAACATACTGTATAAAGCCTGTTATTCTGTGACCGATTTATTCGTTTGCATAATATTTAAATTGAGAAAGATGCACTGTCAATTGTTTATCAATAGCTAGTTTCTAGATCCCGATCCCGTAGGATTTCCGGGATAAAAAGCTATGTGTTATTCCAGGATCTACTTTCATTGAGATCCGTTCAGTAGTTTTTGCGTGAAAGAGTAACAAACATCCATTCATCCATACATCCAACCTCACAAACTTTCGAATTTATTATATTACTAAGAAAAATATGCAATTCACAGTGTATCTACAGCCGGTTTCCGAAGTATGTGTCAAACTTCACGCTTAGACAACTCTTCGCTAGACAGCCGGTTTTTCTGAGGCCAAAAGTGAGTATTACCATTCACCGTGGCAATTCTGCCAATGTATTACACCCTTTTGCCATTGACAGTGATAAAAACGATTCAATTTTTTACAATTTTTAGAACGGTTTGTTTTTAAACACGTATATACAGCGATGGATGTTGAAAATGTGCCAAAGTGAGCAATTCGGTTCAGGAGCCATAAGAGTTAACCGAGTGCAATAGTTTAGAGGCGAGTGGGTTTACTGTATGAAACGAGGCTGGAGTGATAGCGGTACCGGTTAATACATACTGTATGGAGACTGGAGCAAATGATAGGCTTATATTTTTTTCTAAAAGAGAACTAGCTATTTGGGTAGAATTCACATTACTAGCAATCTTCAACTAATCCCTCCAAGTAAGATAAATATGCTTGTGTGGAGTGGATTCATGGCAATAATGTAATGGCCATTGGACTATTTATGCTTATTTCATTTCATTTATTTTTATTCTTTAACAATTTACATTGTGTTATACATTTAATAATAAGTTATATACAAGAAAAATACAAAATAAAACTATGAAGATAACATTTGTGTCAATCAGTACTAGAAATTATGTATATTAAATTATGTATAAAATGTTTAAATGTTTACTGTTTAAGTTTTAAATAAAATGTCAATGTAAAATAATGTTAATTGTCAGAAAAAAGGCAAAATTATATAATGTCAAGTGATTAAAAATAGAAATACGAATTGGAAAATACGATATGTTATACAAGCATTTTTGTAACAGAAAGGCCTTCAATTTTGTTTTAAACAAGTGGGTGTTATAAATCAGCGTCTTTAACTCAGAGGTTAACTTATTAAAAATTTCTACAACTTGATATTTCCAGCTATGTTTTACCATGTCAGATTTTGGTGGTATTTGTTGTTTAAAATTTTTTCTACGTGTGCTTTCTTAAATCTCACGATGCTCTTGTGTTTCAAATTCTTAGTCTTACACCTTAGCCATTAGGCCATTGTTGCTTATAAATAGATAATAGATGGTCCGTGGATGGGTAACCGTCTTAACATAATGAGATTCCTCTGCACCTCGGAAAACAAGTTCAGCCAGTCTCGGATGGCATTTGTACATCTTTGACTGTAGTTACAGGTAGTCAGAAACCAGAAAATCTGACACCAGTCTTGTCAAGGGGTACCATGGGCTTAAACACATAAACACGTTACGACGACGCAACGTGCCACGGCACGGCACCGTGACGTGGACTTCGACGTGGAAATCGACGTCGAGCAACGTAAATAATCACGTTACGACAACGCAACGTGCCACGTTGCACGCACGTCGTCGTGAAGTAAAATCTTACGGTGAAAGATATGGATGGATCCAGTATTTTCTTTGTATCTGTTTCTTCTTTATCCGTCTTCTTAATATTAGCAGGAGGAGAACACGTCTATAATAGTGTGGTCAATTTCTCGAAATTAACTGCGGCAATTCTACAAATGCGCCACCGTCAATACGACGTCGTTCAACGTGGCACGTTGCGTTGTCGTGCCGTGGCACGTTGCATCCTCGTAACGTGTTTATGTGTTTGAGCCCTTACCCAGCTACTGGGCTGTGGAGGTCAGATAGGCAGTCGATCCATGTAGAATACTGTTACACTGGAAACTGACTCCAACATAGTTGGGGAAGGGCTAATTCAATTCAATTCAAAACATTTATTTCAGACTTACGTCCATAAAGTGTTAGTATTACATTAAAGGAGGTTCAAACTTTGTTAGTAAATTACACACATACGTGTAACAAAAGAAACAAAATAAAATATAATAAAATGAGAGTCAGCCTACCTAACATGAACTTTCATCCATTGCCTCCAGATCGGACTATGGATGTTTTCAACAATAACCTTCAGGTAGCTGTTGGGACTGTCCCTCAACCTTCGCATCAGCGATGCTACTCTTTTACGAATAATGGCGTGAAAGCCGTCCACTTGAGCTTCCGCAAACATCGCTGACGCACTACAGTAACGAGGCAATCCCATCAGCAACCTGAAAGTATTGTTATATTGGACCCGCAGAGCACTGACGGCTCACTGTGTGTATTTAGTCCACAAACTACATGTATAAAAAGAATAGCAGTATGCCCGAAATAACGTTGTCTTTACTGTCTTAGAACATCGGGCAAATCTGCGTGCCAGCATATTGCAACGAATCGTCAGCCCCCTGCGTTCCCTCTCTATGTCCGATATATCATTCAGGTCCTCATTTACTACATGACCTAAGTAAACACATTGAGTAACTCTATTCAACACCTTACCCGCTAGTGTCACGGGCGGTACGTAACATTCTGTTGTAGGTAAAGTATAAGGAAATAGTATTTTCTTTAAAAAATGTTTCATTGAAATAAGCAGGCTTATCCATAAAAAAAATACAACGATTCGCATACTATAAGTACAGCTTAGCCTATTATTTTAAATTTTACATTTGGGTTTTAGGTTTTCATAAATAGGTCTAAACAGATTTAGTTACTTTTTAGGGTTCCGTAGCCAAATGGCAAAAAACGGAACCCTTATAATTTCGACATGTCTGTCCGTCTGTCTGTCTGTCTGTCTGTCTGTCTGTCTGTCCGTCCGTCCGTTTGTCACAGCCATTTTATTCCGAAACTGTTTGAACTGTACATGTGAAACTTGGTAGGCAGATGTATTCTGTAAACCGCTTTCCGATTTTATGAAAAAAAAAATAAAATAAAGGGGGGCTCCCCATACATGGAACTGAAACTGGAAATATATTTTTTCATGAAACCTATGCGTGTGTGGTATTTATAGACAGGTCTTTAAAAATTACATTGAGGTTTCTAAAACCACTTTTTCATAAAGTTAATCGTTTAAGAGATATACGCTTCTAAAGTGGTAAAATATGTGTCCCCCTAAACCCCCCCCCCCCCTCTAACTTCTATAATTATGGAGCGAAAAAACTAAAAACGTTTTTTTTTTCAAATAAATATATTAAATTATATTTATTATAGTTACTACGGAACCCTTCATGGGGGAGTTTGACTCGCACTTGGCCAATTTTTAATAGTCGTCACAGTAATCTTTTTGTGCAAGACTTGAGCATTCCTCTTGAATATTTTTTGCAGATCCAAATAAAACACTTTCATTTTTATATTTTATTAAGAATATAAATTAAGAGAACACTAAATGGTATTCCAAGCGTCAAGCATCATTAGGTCGACATTTGGAAGTACCTCATCAATCATTTTTTATCGCAAAAGTTGGTAACAGATTACCTTCCTTATTCTTAAGTAAGTCTAAGTCTAAGAATATAATTTACTTATTAAAGTAGCCTCTGAATACAAATATAAATCATGTTTGTAATACTACCTTAGATTCTAGATAATTGACATAACTTATATACATTTAAAATAGATAGATCATCTTGGTTTTCTACCCATAAAGGAGCAACAAACTCTATGTCACAACAAAGTTCAGATTCAATTGTATCTCTATATTTTTGTGAGAACCATTTAAATTTTGTACAATACAACATCTCACAATATGCAAAGCTAAAGTCGATACATAAATTGATGGCAACGGATTGAATTTTTTAAATTACAAATTCGAGTATAGAATGTTATCATCATTACTTTTTCCCAAAGTTCTTAGTTATATTGTATTTTGTTTTGAAACTATCTTAATTAAAGCGGACCAAACATTTGGTCAACATCAAGTGGCTATCAAGCCGCCGCAGACGAAGCAATTTTTACTCTCAACCACTTCTTTCTTGATATTTTAATACAATTACAAGTTTTTTTTTTTTTAAAGAACTGGCAATATGGTTAGAAATCACATTACTAGCAATCTTGTTAACCTCTCCAACTAAGCTAAATATGCTTGTGTCTGGAGTGAGTTCACGGCAATAGTTTAATGAGTGAGGTTCGAACCTGCAACCTCTCGATCACAAGTCCTTAGCCATTAGGTTATTGACACTTCAAGTTAGTTACTACATACAGTAACAGGAAAATGTCACTATAAACTATTCAGAAGTTTACAGTTGAATTGGCTCAAGTTGCAACGTCTGCGAAGCGCTTAAACCGTCAAAAAATATTTGGACCATTTACAAAAACCCAAACTTATGTAGTGTCTCCTCCCCGATGTGAGTGAAAGTACTGAGGACGGAGCCTTCACACTCCGGGAACAGGTCCTCACAGCTCACGCCTACCTCTCTGCCGAGCCTCTCTGCTGCATGGTACTCGTTATCTGTGTGGTGAGATAGCGTGTCTTTCGTTGTTGATGGCCTGAAGAGAGAAATGAAAATTTAGATAGGTATATGTTTGTTACTCAATCACGCCAAAATTGCTGAACAGATCTGGATTAAATCAGCATGGCGAGAGATTAGAGTCTCACTTAGCACACAGGTTTATAATCCGGGAAAATTTGTGGAGCGTCCAAGCAAGCGAAGTCGTTGGATACAGCTAGTTTAGTATATAAAATTGTTATCGAAGTTCCAATTGTTGGGAATGGTTTAACTATAGCTCATGTTTGCCAACTCAGTGAAAAGTTAGATCTTTTTTATTCAAGGTAAGGTTGGGATCCATCCTAATTTAAACTTTTCAGTAACACATATTTGTACAAGATAACATATTAGTGTGCAATAACAAGCTAGAATTTGTTCTCAGGTTTTTTTTTCGGGGCCTAAAAATACAGTTGTCAGCGCTAAGCGCAATAACAAAATCACCACAAATTCTCAAAGAAGATTAAATAGAAAATTATTGCGAATCATCAACACGGAGAACACATAAATATCAAAACAGATGTAGAAAAAATATAAATAAAAAAACTAAAACACTATCCTCTCAAGTAACAAATAATTGACACAACGTAGAATGACAGATTAAAGGATTAAGTATTACTTAAGCAAATGCTGCAATTTTAACCCGTCAAAGCCACCCAGGTGAATGATATATCATTTATAAATAAACCACTACCAAAATCCTTTCATAACGTTAGTGACTTACGTGAATAGTATATGTCCAATTTCGCCGAGCAAGCCATTTTCATGGGTGAATGGTACCTCGGCAGCTTCGCAGATTGTTCGAAGCAAGCACGGTCGTCCTGAATACCCGTACCTGAAGTTTCAATAGCCAACCTTAATAAAATATTATACCTTCATACCTGTTTGTTAAATCTTTATAAAGCACCAGGACTAAATGATGTTTTGATTTAAGTTTTATTTTTCAATTCTTTCTTTTCATTTGTACGAACTAAGCGCTCGTTGCTTCAGCATTTTATTCTTGCTAGTACTGTTTGAAACACAAATTTGTTATTCTTTTGAAGTTTAATGTAGCTGTGTATTTTTAACCTCAGCAAGAGTAATTTTGCCCTTTTCTGTTTGTAGTAAAATTGAGGTCAATAGTAATTACAACTTTAAATTGGAATATGCTACAACAGTTTCTAAATCTTTATGGAGCTCGTGACTAAATAATAACAGCCGGTTGATCTTCGAGGTTAAGCAACACTAGGTAGGGTGGTCTGTGGATGGGTGGCAATCATAACATATCAAGATTCCTTCGTGCAAGCACGTTAAGCCGTAAGACCCGGTTGTCATTTGACAATCTTTACGGGCAGTCAGACGCTAGGCAATTTGACACTGGTTTTGCCTAGGGGTATCGTGGTACCCAGTTTCTGGGTTGTTGAGATCAGATACGTGGTTGCTCCATGTAAAAAACTCATACTCAATTGCATCTAGTTAGAATGGAAGCCGATCCTAATATAGTTGGCAAAAGGCTCAGAGGAGTTTCTGATTTAAAAAATTTTTGTTGCCTTAAAAAAATTCACTAGGAATTTCTCCTGTATCGCGGGTACATTTTAATAAACAGCCTGATCTTTTTTTGAAAATATCATTTAATGACTCCTCCGGCCCTAGATGGAGCGGAAGGGAGAGTCAGACTTTTACTGGCTTAACACCCAACCTATTCCTACAACTGCCCTTACATTGCGGGACAAGAATTTACAGGCCATACAAACATTTGTTCCGGTGCGATAATTGAACGACTACGCCAACCATGACGTCAAGTCTTTAATTATTTAGCAGAAATACTTTTCTTGAAACAAATTTTACCTCTCAACCATACGTTCGATTATTTTATAAAAGTCCCATCTATTCATTCTTTGTGGTTCCTCTTCTTCTTCCAAAGCATTCTGATCAATCATCTCTTGCTTTTTAATTGCTTCATCTAACGACATATCCTCTTTAACTGTAGCTGTATCCGTAATGAGAACACCGCCTTCAGAATAAACAAGAGACCTCTTTCGTCTGTCATCAAAAGTTAAGTCTACTAAAGTATCGTTGTCTCCCTCAGGCTCATTAGTCACGACATCTTCTGTTTCACTCATTTGTCTTGAATCATCTGCGTCAACTTCATTTGAAACGTCCTGCGGTGGATTGTTTTCGTCCATGTCCCTAGAGACAGTGTTCGCGAATCCATAGATTCGACTTGTGTACTCGCTGCTGTTTGTAGGCAAATCATATTGAAACTTTATAACAGTGCCAACGGTAACAGACTGCTCTTTCAGGTCAACTGGTACACCGAGACCGATGATAAACTGAAAAGTTCGAGAAAGTTGGTCTCAGTTAGAATCAATTTAGATTAATGTAGGTCAGGTCGGAAACTCTGTATTCGATACGACTCTATTTTTGTTCAAAGAAAAGCTGTTTCATAATGCTATGAAACATGTTATGCGTGTATATTTAAGAATGCTTGATTTAACTAAAACTGAATATTTGCACGTGTATAATCAAAATAAGGGACGTCTTAAGCTATTCAAACACTTCTTCCAGCAAATATATTCATAAATACATATATTCTACAAAAAAGCTTTTATACGATATATCTATTAAGTGAATAAAAACCAATATTATTGGAGTGCTACTTAAAATAACGAAGAAAAAAATGCAAATAGGTAGTACTATCAACATAATGCATGAGATAAATAAACATTAATATTATTATTAATTTCAATCCAAGTGACTGTAAACAATACCTGAGTAACATTCTCATTCATATAATATACGCATTTGTAAAGCTTCATACAAAATTTCTGAATGATTGAGAGCAGTAACAAAGTATGGAGTCGAACCCAGGTAAATGTTAGAACAATGGAGACAGAACATGTTCGTTTGAAACCGGAATAAATTAAAAACAAAAACTCTCATGACACGTTTCAAAAGGCAGACAGAAGCTTAATTGCATTTAAATTCACGAACAAAAAAGTCCTTGCTTCGTTAAGCCTTATCCGTTGTGCAAAGAAAACATCATTTGCTTAAGTTAAATCAGGCACGCTATGTAAATTTACATGGATTTGTTCTAATAAAATGGGGGGACGTACCTGTGCTCTGGCGGGCCCACCGTCTGGGTATATTAGGTACCGCCGCTGTCTTCCCGCATCCGCTCCAAACAAGAAGAGCAAATTGAACGAAATTAAAGCAAGCAACATCGTACTATTTCGTTTTTACGTCGATTCTGAGCGTACCGGCACCGACGGCGTGTAAATACGGTATAAGATAAAATGTTAGAATGTTTGCACAGAGCCTACGGCAGAGCCTGACTAATGAACCGTTATGTTTTCCCAGTGACTTGGCCTGTACCGAACGGCCCAGATGCCTGTTAACGTGGAGTATTGGTGAAACTTACAGCGACGCTTAACAAAACATTACACATAACGACCCTATTGTACGAGTGTAGCTTATATTTCGATACTAAAACATCGTCCATATTTTTAAAGTACTAAAACTTATTTACCTAAAGAAAATATTTTAAGGCTTTGAACAGATAGTTGAAAATTATTGAGAAGAAAAAAATAACCTATGTTAATTAATACATAAGATACTTTTCTCTAGGTTATGGCCTACCCATGTGCCAAATTTTATATTAAACCAATCAATAGTTAAGAAGGAAATGACTGACTGGTTTTATCCAGTACCACAGTCTTAATATTTAAATATAACTCTGTCTAGACACAGATAATTAAATAAATAGCGGCCAGAGCACTAGAAGTACACCTATAATACTATTAGCTATATTCTAAATATACAGGATGAAATTGAATAGACGCGACAAATTTAAATATGTAAATCAACGTGCTCCAAAGAAAATATATATTATTTCATTAAAGGAAAATTCATTAAAAATAATAAAAGTTGCTAAAAACAATAAAAGTATCAACTAAATAATTCCTCGTATTACCGCTATCGTTAATTTCACATAGTAGTATTAACCTACGTAGGTACAAAGTACCTATGAATCAACCTTACCAAACTAAGTTATTGTCTTCACTTAGATTGATTAGGTTCTTCATTCTTCTTAATCTAGACGAAGACAATAACTTAGTATGCACTATCTAAGCTGATAATTACACGACTTTTTTTCACAATTTATATTCCCGAAATAACAATTTAAAATGGTAACCGTTACTGAATCTCCCATTTCAATTTATCACATGTTTTCAATTTCATTCTGTATATTAGGCAAACTATTAAAACGGGGTTAGAAGCGTTATGACTACATCTCGATAAGACTAAATAGCAGATGTGATGTGAGTTAGTTATCTTGTTTGGACTAAATCGTGTTTGGACTAATCTAGTCCAAACACGATTTAGTCCAAACAAGATCAGCAATAAGGCCAGACAGCGTAACGACTACATTTTCATTTGTTTTTTGAAGTACAGTTATAGAGATAATTAAAACATTAAGCCCTTTTGATCTGTACCAATATTGAAATACTAAAAATGAAAGCATTCTATTGTAACATAATTATTTATTTAATTATATTTAAGTTTTAAATCGCTAACGCATATACAAAAATATTAATTATATTTACATAATAACGATAAAAATTCAAAGTGACAATGACAACTATCGTTTCTTTTTATTTTTAATATCAAAACATCATAATGTATTCACACTTCAATAAAGCTAAATATTCCATGGAGTACTTAGATTAGTTCTTATTGTTAGATTTAATTTAGTGCAATTAGGGTAAAGATAAAATTATTATTATATTTTTTTACTTACAATATAATTATAAGTGCTACTAACAAATGAGTCAGAACTGTGAAATAAAGGTAATTTGAATACCTATACCAATGCCACTTTTAGATACGATTGTACGTCATATCGATAATAAGTAATTTCGATAACATGGCGTATGCATATAATATAGTCAAACAGCTTATTAGTTTTAAAGCGATCTAATCATATCGAGATTAAGTCCTATAGCAAATTAGTCAAATCGCTATTTAGTCTTATCGAGAGGTAGTCATAACGCTTCTAAAACGTTATGATATCCATAAACTGGTTTCAACAACATAGTTATCAGGGGCTGTGGGAATGTCATAACGAGATACCGAGGCCCCGGAACGCAAGGAATACTGAAGGAAGAGGGTAGGTTTTCAACAGTAGAGAATATAACATTAATTTGATGATGTTACTCGTAAAAAAAACAACATTTATGATTATGCGAAGAGTCTGTTCAGATTCTTGGTCAAATATAGGTAATAATTATGTTGCTGAATTTTATACGGATATAATCTGAGTGTATATGACAATAGTAATATTTAGACTACAATGGGACTGGCATACTTTGTAGTTGTAAGGCTAAGTAATACTATTTTGTTTCTTGAATACTTTTTTTAGTCTACACTGTCCCACAGTTGGACAAAGGCCTAACGCGATTCCTTCAATGAACTCTTTCCCTGCGCCCGCTTCAAACCAGCTTACATGGTACACTAACTATATATACTAACAAAACTAATTTCTTCACAGGCAAAACTTCTCAACGTTTCCACCAGACTCAAAATGACTAGACAAAAAAGGAATCAGCACCACAACAAAATTTTCCGCCAGATGTTCAACATTATAATTTTCTCTTCATTTTTATAACTTGGCTATATACCACGTGCATTTCTCCTACAAACATTTGCCCACACTATGTACAAAGTTCCACGGCGTTCCACGTGCTCTCAACCGCATCAAAGTTAAGTCCCCTCTACACTGCGCTGACCAATTTATTGAAATGAAGGGTAAAAATGGGATTCTGCGGTTGTAAACCACTGCTGCAATATGTTCAACAGATATTTTTTCCTCCATCGTACATCGTATTTGTTATGAAAGAGGTTGCGTTAATACGAAATACATGGCTTTTCATTGCTGCGCTGCGTCCTCGTTTAATTGGTTTTCGATGATTAAACATTTTATCGTTGAGATTATGGTTTCGGAATCGGGATAAATATTTTTAAAACTTCAATTTTTTATTCACTGAATTGTGGGTAAATAGTTATTATTCGTTTTATTTTCGAAACGGCGATGAAAAACATATCTTGAGGAAACCAGCGTGTCGTAATACGATAAATCCGAAGACATGGGACATCTACCGATCCGCGCTGTTTCCATGTAGCGGATTTAGTATAGCGAGATAGCGACCCTCTCATAGAGAGAAGGTCTGTGTCTCAGCTGTGGGAACATTACAGGCTGATAATGTAAGTATACTAGTATTCCACCCGTGGCTTCAGCCGCGTAAAATACGGTCACTTCGCTCTACCAATGGACCATTGCCAAAATCCAGGGTAAAAACCGAACTTAGTTCTTTCTTGTGTGTAAAAATATTATCTCATTCTAAATATAGTTGAAATCGGTGCAAAGGCTTGAGCCTGAAAATGTAAAGGACAAGCCGACAGACAGACTTACTTTCGCATTCATAATATTAGTAAGTATAGGTATTAGCATAGATATACATTTGGGATCCGTCCATCTAATTTCCCTACCAAATTATTATACACCTCAGTCCAATTTGACTTTCATGAGTAATGTTCCCAGTAATTAAATTATTCGTGATTTTTCCATCGTGCAAATTAGACAAGTGGATTGTAAAACAATCTGCTTAATTAGGACGTTCTATTAATCCTATTATGGTTTATTAAGTGATTCATTATTGTTTGATTTCTTTTCTATTTCTGGTGTTTTAAATGCCTTATATTCATTTTATTGGTAAAACCTTATAACGCCTTGTTGGCGCCGGTTTAGTTGAAAACCAGCGTTAGCCACTGCTCTTCTCATGCTGGACTGGACTTTTTAGCGTAGTTGCAAGACATATTACATAGTCTCGTATAATATTTTTTATTTTGTTCAGTAAACGGGTTTGTGCCTTTAGTTTTGTACAAAATAAATGTGTTTTTTGTTTTTTCAAAGCAATATTGCTTTAGTTATACCAATTGCTAAATATTCCATGTTTATAGGATTGATGGCCTACACGTGATCAGCAACCGACGATTTATTGTCTGGCGGAATCTGAGAAAATTAAAGTAAAAACAGACTACGAACAACTAAATCTAAAGAATAATAGATTTAGTTGTTCGTAGTCTATTTTTTACTGTCACTCTTTGGAAAGTTGAAATTAAACTAACTCGATTTAAACACTTTCCACAGACTTAACATTAACTGTTATTACGAAAAATTGTTATTACATTAAGTTTTTTAATTTTATTCAATTTTTATTACAAAAAGTGGCAATCTAGTCTTTTAATATTGAAAAACAATCATTATCGTAATCACTATAAATATATGTATATGACAATGTACGACAACGCGACGTGGTGAACATATAAAAGTTACCTCCCGAGACACAGACACAAACTTGCAGAAACTCTCCAAACTACACGCGGTTTAGTAAATTATTGAGTAGCATACTTCAACTGCCTATATCACAAAATTGTACACTTAATTAGTCAGCAAATGCTTGTAATTGAAGGAAGAAATTATAAGTTTTATTTAACCACACGATGTTGTATTTATAGATATATATAATTATATTTTGTTAGTTTTTCTGTTTTGATGAGTATACATTTGTAAAATAGTACACTAATTTAGCCCTCCACATTTTAATTCAAACTCGTAAAGTCCTTCCAAAGGTCGTCTGGAAGATATCGCTCTCAGCGATAAGACCGCCATTGTAACCAAAAATTTTTACAATATTGTTATTTAAGTATGATTCAATTATTGGTGTACAATAAATTATTGTTACGACAGTCGCTCAGTGAACTACGTCGAGAAACTTCGACATAAATCTAGAATGTTCGAGACACTAACGCCATCTAGCGGCGAGTAGCAGGAATGAGCATATCTAGTCGAGACACTAACACCATCTAGCGTCGAATAGCGGTACTATGTATTTCGAGTATTTTCTAGGCAGTATAAACAGTGAGTCGATTTTATAAGAATGTTCTCGAACTCATAGACTGGGGTATAAATAGAGCGCAAAGGGGCGCAGAGAGTCAGTCTTATTAGAAGATCTGAGGCGATACAATCGAAGCTATACGAGTGGATTTAAGTGCGATTTAAGTGTTAAGTGACAAGTGTTGTGTGCGAATAATTGTGTTATATTTTTATTAGTGTTTAATTAATTAAAGTGTTAATTTTGGTTTAATTGGCGTTAATCACTTCTATCCCGAACCCCAGCTCGTAACATTATATTCTATCTATCTATCTCAATTCAGGTTTAAGAATACTCATCATCATCTGATGATCTTTACCCAACGATGTTGGGATCATTTTCCAGTCCAAGCAGATACAGCTGAGTACTATAGTATTTTACATGGATCGACTAAGTCTGTAGGATATCAGATAGGCATCAGACCTCCGCAACCTGGTGGTTGCGTAACACAATACCAATTAGATAGATTGGTGTCAGATTTTGTGGCTCCCGAATACCCGTTTAACGAGTATTTAACGAAGATTTAACACTTTGACAGCCGACCATTATTTAGCTCGCATTCTCTGGTACGCCAGCCATTTTTGAAGATATTGTAAGATTTTTTAAAAAATAACTATAAGTGCTATATGCATCATTTTTTAAAATTTATTTTATGTGTTATCTATTTTAAAATTTTAATAAAAACATAATTATTATTATGAATTATTCTTATATTTCAAAATAAACGTTGAATAGGGTGCGAAAATGAAAAAAAGAAAAACTCTTACAACAACATAATACATATTTCAACCTGCATAATCATTCATCAAGATCATTATGTGGTATTTTTTTAAACAAGGGTAATAACAAAGAGGTATGTTACAGTCTGGACAGTAATAAAGTGTTTCCTTCCATCCATGTTTGCCAGATTTCTTCATTCCTACGTCAGCAAAAATTTTGTACACTATTGCCATATTTTTACTGGCGCGCCGCAGTCAAAAAAAAACCCTTCACCACGCCTACACCCTGCACCCCATGTTGATGATTGATGCACGTGTGTGTAGCTAAAGAAACCCGCTCGATTGGGTTGCACGCCGATCACATACTCATTGCGGGATTTTTAAACAAGTGGTATGAAAGTTGATCACGTACTCATTACGTGATCGGCTGTTAAAGTGTTAATTGTTCTTTGTGTAGTCGTTAATTAGTCCTTAGTCAGAAGGTTCTGATTTAGAAAATAAGTAGACACCTTGAAAACAGATAAACATGTATTTTATATATCACTTAATTTAATACAAAGACACGGTCTATGACGTAAGTCTATATACGGCGTATACGCGGGTCTATACTGTGGCCTATGGGTAGCGACTGAATTCATTAGAAGCGGTTGGCCGTGAGAGCTCTGAAGGAGCTAGCTCAGCAAAATACAATGTGTCGCCACACCCGTAATGACTATCCGTTAAAATGAAATGAAATGAAATATTTATTTTGTAAATTGGTTATAAATAACACTTTTACACGTCATGTTTTTTGCGTGTTAAGTTTAGCTAGATGAGGCCGGTATTTCCTAACTGACTACTCTGAGAAGAAACACCGAAATAAACTCAGAGGTCATAGTCTCTTTTAAAATCCAGACAATTTGTATTTTTATATGAGACGCATGTAGGTTCATGTCTGTGGTATTCTTTTGAGGAAATAACCACGCAAATTTGAGCGGACCTGTCCAGACAGTGCAAGCATTTGTCAGTTATCGTGTAGCTCAACTTGGAACTTAAGGAGCTCAACAACGTTGATAGTCATTACGGCATTATTGATTCCGGCTGTCATAATATGTACAAACATTGTTATGTATGTACATATTATGAGAATCAATGAAGCGTCAATAGCCTAATGGATAAGGTGTCGGACTTGTGATCGAGAGGTCGCAGGTTCGAATCCCACCCATTACACTATTGCCGTGAACCCACTCCAGACACAAGAATATTTAGCTTAATTGGAGGGGTTAACAAGATTGCTAGTAATGTGAATTCTACCCATATTGCTAACTAGTACTTCCGCGGGGCTTCGCTCCCGTGGATTCTATCACGGTAAAAACATAACTCTCCTTTTTTGCAGTCACGTAAAAAGTAGCCTATAACCTTCCTCAAGCTTCAAGCTACTTCCATACCAAATTACATCCAAATCCACCCCGTACTTTCGAAGATTAGCGTGTTCAAGCAAACAAACAAACAAACAAACTTTTCCGCTTTATAATATTAGTATAGATAATCTTGTTAAAAGAAAAAAAAATGACTTAATGTTTTCCGAAGCACGGAAAATTTCGCTATATTTTGTTTTAATTATTATAGATATTTTTACTGTGATATATTTTATCTTTTGCTAATAAATAATTTTGATTTTTTGTAACTGGGCTATATAATTCCATTCCTATTTAGTATTTGTTAATTATTCATAAAATATTGTATCATTAATCGTTTATTTATTTTATTTTCTACATTAGAACTGTCTCAAATGTTAACTCTAGTAGCCCGTAAACATCTCAATATTTATTTATTTATTACTAGCTGTGCCCGCGACTTCGTCCACGCGAAATAGTGACTTTCGGCTACATTTTTAGTTTTTTAGACTAATTATTGTGAAAATAAAACTCATACATAAATAAGCTATTTACAATATTTTACTGCTAATAGCTTATTTAAGTACATATTTCTAATCAAAAGTAAAAAAAAAATAAGTTTCATGTAGCTTTAAAAATGACGTAATTTCGATACAAACTTTCATCCCCTATTTCAACCCCTTACGACCCTTTTTTCGCATTAAAAAGCATCCTATGTCATATCGGCCATAGTCTAGAGCCTGAGAAAGGTCTCTCTCTCTCGTCAGGCTCTAGACTATGGCCGTACCAAATTTCATTTAAATCGGTTCAGTAGTTTAGGCGTGATTGAGTAACACACAGACAGACAGAGTTACTTTCGCATTTTTAATATTAGTAAGGATTAGTAAGGATTTAACCACGAGCTCCTCTAATGTTTATGATACGAAAGTATCTTTGAAAAAAGAAATATGTCACTTCTCTTGAGACTTATAATTAATATGTTATGTAATGTACTATCTATAAAGTTCGTCATTGCTAGTTACAGAATAGTACATGTTACCACTTCAATGCATTCATTTCTCCAGACCTGTTTGATTTGTAACTATACGCTGGCTAAGTTAGGTTTAAAATGTATCTATAGAAAGAGTGTATATCCAAATTCTTCAGGGAATATCTATAATGTTTTAGTCCTCTAAAAGTAAGCATGGCATTTTAATTTGCATAAATATCTTTGAAATTTAGAAATGAAAATGTGGTTTAAAATGATTATAATTTTAAAGTGGTCAGTTTATTGTACACTATCGGGGTTGAAGAAACACCTTCCGGGGTTGCGGGATACCGTGACCTTACGTCTTATATGTGTACCAGATACCTAGGTAATATTCTCGCAATATAAGATTAATGATTTAATAATTTTATTCTTTTATTTAAAATTACATATACCTAGCTAAATATATTACAGATACTTCTAAATACTATAGGTACCTACTTCGTAATTTATAGAACACCAGCTGTTGCCCCCGACTTTGGTTGTGTGGAAACGCTGCAACTAAAGAAGAAGTCAAAAATCGGATTGCATGGATTGATTCCCAGAATCGAACACCTAGATTTTGGATACCAAACCTTTAGTTTATTTTATAGCCGCAAGCCCTAAAATCACTCTCCCATATTTAATGTTTTAAGGATTGCTACAGTACAAATTACTGAACCAAAATACATATCATCTACTGTTATTACATACAGGTTGTAAAAGAATGAACAACTTTATTCATATTGAATATACACGTACATTTAAATAAAAAATCCTAAACATACATCTATATATTCAAAAGAAAGTCGTGTTAGTTACACCATTTATAACTCAAGAACGGCTGAATCGATTTGGCTGAAAATTGGTAGGGAGGTAGCTTAGAACTAGGAGACGGGCGTAAGATATTTTTATCCCGTTATTCTTACGGGATCGGGATTTACGAGGGAAAAACCTCCCACGAAAAGAAGTCGCGGGCAAAAGCTAGTCTTAAAATAAACTAACATATGGCGTCCAGAAATTCTTGCACATCGCTGTCCACTGGTAATCTACCCAAAAGACTGGCGGTGTTGCCACGTTGCATGGCAATGCTTAACCTCTGTTCAAGGTAAAAGCCAGCCCTTGGGTCACGCGAAGTGTCAACTAGGCGTCTGGAAAGATCTTTAAATAATTTGCGAGCACTCGGACCCCACGACCCCAAGGTCTCAACCCCAAATGGCTTGAAAATATAACTATCAACAAAGTTATTATATTTCCGGTTGTAAACTATGTTCATGTGTGCCAAGTTTTATACAAGTCCCTTATATTTGCGTGATTAAAATACAAGTACCCAAACTTTCATAATAAGTACTTATTACTAGGATACGTACGATACCTAAAGGACAGAATGATAAATGAAAATACTACAGAAACGGTTGTCATCCTTTAGATCCTACTGTTTAAAAGGTTTCTTACGCAACGTACGGACAGGCTTTTAACGTATGTGCGTAGAGATTAGAAGACGACGACATTTGACAAATAGAGCAAATAGCTTGAGTCAATAACAAATATCAGGTAGTCAGGCGTTCGTTAAACCTGGACCATGTGACATGCATTTACGTCACTTTAAGGCATTGACATATAGCCAGTATTATGTAGAAAATATACAATTAACGTGGCATAATGTTCGCCAGTAATTATTTGCTTTTGTATGTATATTTTTACGAAGTTTTGTGATGAATTGAACGTGTTTTGTTCCTGAAATTGTGTCCTTTTTACTGTTTTCTTAGCAATTATGCTTTTATTCATATAAGATTCTGATCTTAAGTGTGTTGTGTTGTTACCCCGCAATGGGTTCGCATAGTGGATTACAGGCCAGTGTCCCAGCTTGGGAGCGTTAATGTTTTTTTGTTATTTTTGTTGTTAAATGTTTATGTTGTGCTTCAAAGTTTTCGAGGCTGTAAATAAGTGATTTATATTTATATTGTAAATCGGTTACAAATAACATTTTTGCATATCTTTTTTTGTTAATTTCAACTAGTTGAGAGCAGTGTTTCCTGACTAACTACCCTGAGAAAAACACAAACACCGAGGTCAGTCTCTTTCCAGGTCAAAGTCCTGTACCTGTACCTACTGATCAAATCATAGGAGAGCCATGTAGGCTGTCTGAATTGATATTTCCGAACGCGCGAGGGAGAGTGAACTCTCTTTCTTACGCCCCAGCCGCCGCGTAAGACGCCCGGCTTGCGGACGGCGAGCAGAGGTAGCTACGGTGAGCTCACCGTCCGGTAAGGACCAGGCTCGGATCGGATCTTACGCGGCGGCTGGAGCGTGAGAAAGAGAGTTCACTCTCCCTCGCGCGTTTAAAAATATCAATTCAGACAGCCTACATGGCTCCCCTATGATTTGAAAGAGCTGTCAGCACCAGTGACGTGGCCCCACAAGGCCATTGCCTGCCGGGGTTGCGGCAATGTTCTAACGAGATACCGCAGCCCCGTAACTTAAGGGCAGCTGAAGGAACAGGGTGGGTTTTTAGTCAGTAGAAGCCTGACACTCCCTTCCGCTTTACCCAGAGCGGGAGAAGTCATTCGATGATTTTCCCACCCAGGAAAAAACTAAAGAGGTCAAAGTCTATATGAGTATGAATGAACTAAACAGGGTAGTAAGTCATGAATTCGGAAATAAGTCAACAATAATGAAAAAGCGAATGACGAGAACAAAAACAAACAAATAAATAATTTTAACACGTGTTTTTTTCAGAAGCATAGTGTTATTAAGTGTAATTTGTGAGGAAACAGTCACAAAGAAGAGAACGAGACGATATTTATTGTTTACACCAGCCACACAGTGGGGAGTAAGTACTTGTTATTAGATTTATTACGTTTGACCAAAATAAAATACGAAACATTCGTATTTCAATTTTCCTTTGGTCTTGTATAAATGATATTTAATTGAAGTGCAAATAATGTTACTTTTACTGTCACGATGTAACACCAATTTTTTGATAATTAGTAGGTATTTGTTTCATATATGTGTTAAAGTACGGTGCTAAACTGGAGTTCGTTCTTAACCAAACTACTTATACAATTATGCCTAATTTAATAAAGAACTATCTAATATGTTTATATTATGACAGACTTAAAAAATATGCACAATCATGACCCAATACTGACCCCATTCATTTAAATAACTCAATAATGTAATGATGATTTCTTTTAGTGATATGAATTATATTTTATGGACAATAATTATGATGTTATATAAAATATAAATATCCTGAAAGGTGCTGGTAGCCGGCCGGACGATCAATGGGCATGACTTATCATGTTCATCGACCTTCCAGCCAGCCAGTGTGTCCCTAAGTACGTAGTTATAACTTCAAAGTGAACAAACAAAGGTACAATAATATACTTCTCTTTTTTGCAGGTTTTCGCCACAGTATCCATACCCCTCCATCCAGAGACCTTCGTGAGCGTGGCGTGGTTCTACGAAGCGAACTACTATACTATAGCCAACGCTACCTACTTTGATGAGTTGCTAGGAGATATTGAAACTGTTAGTACCTATGAATTTATTGTTTAAAAAACTGTTTTCACTTAATACACGCTTAGGCGGACTAATGTGTTACACTTTACATTACAATTTCACGCTATAAGCAGCTTTGTCTAAAACTAGGTCAGGCCTAAATCTTAAGAGATAGGGTTTTGCCATTTAAATTTAATTGTTTAAACTTTTAATAAGTATTTAATTTATTCCTGACTTATACATTCTGTTACCATTTATATTTATTTAAAGTTGGTTTACGACCGCACCCGTTTTTACATAATAGGTGCCTAGTTCGTTTAGCATCTGGAACCAACTTTTCTGAAGACAAGAATAATGGCGCACGGGTTTGAGGCAATTAACAATAGTGATGTTTTATTGCTTCATATTAGTGACCATATAAATTATTCAAAGTAATGTGCTTAACACCACTGGGCCATCACTGCTGCTCCTTTATATTTAATTTAAGCTTAATTTTTATAATTACAGGCGTCAAGAGATAGGAAAGATCGCAGCGTTCAAGTACCAAAAACAGTGATGACTCGAAATAGTATCTACACTTTCATAGAGTCTATGTTAGAGAAGTAAGTAGCACATTGTACATAGAGTATATCTTGGAGAAATAATTAGTACATTGTACAGTAATAAATTTTCATTATCATAATTTTTTACCACTCCACATTATTATGTTACGTCCATTCCAGTTAAATTTTCTCGTTCAGCTTCATTATAATGAGTTATTAATAGACATACACATAAATTAATGAAGAAAATTGAGTTTCTAAGTGAAGATGAAAACAAATAGAAAACAATAGAAGTAGCCGTGAGACCCATACTAACAGCCTGTTTGTTGGTGGCCCAGGAACAGAGATTTTGTAGATTTAAAGTTTAATGCGATCTAATTATTAGAAAATAATGAGAATGATGTTGTTAATGTTATCTAGCTGAGAGTGTTTGTGTTTAGATTTTTGTCAGATCAAAGGGCATAGATCTTTTTTGTCTCATCATATGAAAGGTCCTGTAACCATCTCTATATATCCATTTCTTGTCTTCATTAAAGTGTCTGAATTCTTTATTCTATTTCTATTTGCATCGCTTGAATGCCTTCTATCGATGCTCAAAAATTATACAAAACAGCCCATGAAGATTTTGATGTACATATATAGTATCGTAATTCTTATGTCGTCATGTTGTACATATAACATAACATACATGCAAAGTCAGCACGAGCTTTAGCGTTTTAAGAGCAGTCATAATGATAAAAATTACACAAAGTAATGTAGACTTCTAGGTTCGAACCGATGACCTACAATTCTTGTCTGTAACCACTGGATGAACCATTGCTCATGTCAGTTTTAAAATAGTGTTACTAATAATAATCACCATACTCATAGCTACATATACATACATCATAGCTGTAATAAAACCCCATCGGAAAAGACCTTACCATGAAAATCGGTCTGAAAATTCCATGTAAGCAACTCCAAACAATTTCCCAAGTACCAGGGTCCCATAAAACACAGGAGAACTAAATGCCGCAGTTGCAGAGACTTTGTTCCGTCGAACGGCTGTAGTTACTAGCCACTGAACAACGGGTACACCTACTAATTCTGTTGCTATCCTGGTAGACTATTTGAATACATTGTGTTTGCTTTTAACGTATTAGTAGAGCTTACATTGTTTTGTAGGTTTAGCTAAAAGTCACCCACCCCTTAATGCTAGCTAAGCTTATTTTAGTCTGCTAAATAGTTCATCCTTTTTCAACCTGTGGGCATCGTTTTAACTAAGCCATTTGGCAACAAAGTAAAAATATAAAATTGTTCAATGATACTATATGCATTACGTTGTCCGAATTACAGCAAATAATAAGGAAAAGCGTGTCCAACACAACATCACAAAGACAACTCATTACTGCCAAGCAGCCAAACATAATTAATTAATCCATTTCCTCAGAATTAGCTTTTGCGATGGACAGATGTATTCCATCTTAGTTACTTTGATCCCTTACTTCGCTTCATAATAAAGAAATAATATAATAAATAACAAAATAACGTTTTGTTTCATGCTCATAATTTTTGTATTCTAATACGTCTTAAAACTAACTTGTTTATTAAAAAAAAACACATTTGATTTAATTTTGATAGCAGACTAGTAGACGCAGGGCGTGGCATCTATATTTTGTAGGTATTTGAATTACAATAATAATATTTTATCGACATAAAAATATCGTTACAAACAAATGCGGCCCTGACTCTTGCAATTTCGAACATATTACAGGAGCCAGTAACATCTCCCAAACATTTGAATTACGATAATAGAAACATAATATTAATTACTAGCTTTTGCCCGCAACTTCGTCCGCGTGGAATAGTTACTTTGGGCTAACGTTAAATTTAACCCCGATTTTGAAGCATTCTTCATTGGAACTCCGCTACTATTGGCCTTAGCGTAATTATATATAGCCTATAGCCTTTCTCTATAAATCGACTATTTAATTAAAAAATAATTTTTCAATTCGAACCAGTAGTTCCTGAGATTATCGCGTTCAAACAAACAAATAAACTCTTCAGCCTTATATTATTAGTATAGATAGCTGTTGCCCGCGACTTCGTCCACGTTTCCGTCGTTTTTCGTAAAAAAAAAGTAGCCTATGTCCTTCCTCACGGTTCAGTGATTTTGATGTAACAGACAGATTAACTTTCGTAATTTAGTAGGGAAATATAATATGTCTATCTATAATACTGTTGAAAAATATCGCAATACCTAACCGCTCAATATTATTGTTAATAGCTGTGCCCGCGACTCCGTCAGCGTGTAACTCCTTGTGTGTTATTAAGTTAATGTATTGGTAATATTGTTTAGATCACGTTTACATGAGGCTTAAGTACCTATAGAACGAAAATACTTCAGCGCAAAGCTTCCGGGTAAACTATGTTGAAAGTTGACCCGTCCGGCACGTGAACATAAAGATTTCTAGAACTGCTAACCCGCGAAAGAGCGACATACAACTGACCATGCGAGAAACAACTGACACCGAGATCTACTCCAGCAACACGAAAAGTCTGCCCTTGAGCCTTATTAATTGTCATTGCATAACACACCGATACTGGGAATTGCGTTCTTTTAAATTGGAATGGAAAATTATTTGGTATTATGGGAATTCTGGGAATAAAGACGGTTTCTCCTGCACCGCAACCTGATAAAATTTAGGGCCTCGATTATATTTTGTTGCAACTGGGTTACTTTTAGCCGAGTTCCATTGCAAAGTTGTGGTGGTTTTAAATTTCGGAGCAGAATAATAATCAGAAAGCTTCGAACTGCTAAGCTATCGGGAGTTACACGTGTTATTGTGAGTCAACCATAAAAGATAGATATATGCTGTCGTGGGATATTTTTTATATAATTTTAAGGAGAACATTTCCGTCATAAATGATTTCTGTGTAGCTTTAACCATTAAGGTTGCACTCGCGACGGAAGCTTAAAAAATGGAGTAACTTCTCCCGTTTTCCCAACATTTCCCTTCACTGCTCTGCTCCTATTGATTGTAGCGTGATGAAAAGTATACTATAACCAGCTCAGGAGTATGAAAAATAATTGTACCAAGTTTCGTTAAAATCCGTCGAGTAGTTTTTGTTTCTATAACGGTTATACAGACAGACAGACAGACAGACAGACAAAAATTTTACTGATTGCATTTTTGGCATCAGTATCGATCCCTAATCACCCCCTGATAGTTATTTTGTAAATATATTTCATGTACAGAATTGACCTCTCTACAGCTTTATTATAAGTATATAGATTAAGCATTAGATTTATATATTATTCACAAGGCAATTAAATACACAATCAATCAGGTTTTGGGCTGATATGACGTAATCGCATAACATGATGAACAATAACAAGAAATTTATAAATATAACTACTAATAAATAGATTATTATTAAATTAAACAATACTTGAGACTATTCTTTTCAAGCATAATAAAATAGGTACTTATTTTAATGCCCAGCTGATAAAGAATCGATGACCGGGCGAAGGGTAGGCCTTTATGGATCCGAGATACTGCAATGTCAAGAGTTTGCCCAATTGCATCAAAATGTATACCAATCTTACACTTCATAATAATATTTATTTATACATTTATTACTAGCTGACCCGGCGAACTTCAAAACCTTCCCTGTATGAGACGATACAAAAAGAATGAATGAAATTGGTCCACCCGTTCTTTAGTTTTAGCGAGACTAACGAACAGCAATTCATTTTTATGTATAAAAAGATATACTTTATTGTGCACCTTACAAAAATAAAATTGTATGTTTCAGACACGGGTATCCAGGCCGACCATGCTTGCTCAGACTCATTTGTGAGAACTCTTACGCTCATTTCTTGCACAATGGACTGATGGGAGACCTGATATACCTTGTGCTTACGTAAGTAGTTCAATTGTTTTTTTATACATGAGAAATCATCCAATCACTGCCACCCGATCTGGGCGGGAGGGTGTGTCAGACTTTTACTGACGAAAAACCCACCCTGTTCCTTTATCTGCCCTTGCTACCCGTGGGCCGTGGTATCTAGTTCCCACAACCCAGCAGGCAATGGCCCTATGGGGCCCCGTCATTTAATTTGTTTACCCTAACTTTTTAACAATGCATTCATCAGCATCTGTCAACAATCGTGTTATCCACACTCATTCATTGAATAGTAATAATATAATGCACAAGACATTACGTTCATCCTTTTACATTTTTTTTTTCTTTTTACCCTTCGCACCTCGATAAGACGACATTGCTTAGGAAAGCATACTGGTTTTACAAACAGAAAGACTTAATGGCATTTAGCCACCGGCAACGGATCGCCAAACTTTTCGAGGCCCGAAATAGAGGCGGTATGTAATGGATGGCACCCATCCTTGGAACAAGCTCGACTAGACGAACCGATCGAATGTGGAACATGATATTAATTTTATATGGCTTCACATGAGAAAACTCACGTTTTCAAAATTGTTCTCATCAAAAGCACTGTCAGCAGTTTGAAGAAAATTCATGATTTGTAGTGCATTCATTTCAAATAGAGACACAATATCAATCTCGAAATTTATACCTAAAGATATAGTCATCTATATCCTTGAGTATAAATATCGAGATTATATATGTTAAATAAATAAGTTAGTTACTCAATAACACCGTCATCGCTGAAAGGATCTAGATGAAATTTTCATGGATAGATATCAGCATAAAACCGTTTTTTTTTTTCGCAAAATATGCTAAATACTTAAAAAATAAAATTGTATATAAAAAACAAGTTTAGTAGAACACTAAAGATTATATTTTGCTAAAACAAAATGCTAGGGAAACCAACCTGTTTCTCCTAATGAAGACCTTTTAGGTCGATTTTCCTTATCTTTTTTTATATCACTCGTAAACAAAAGGTTTTTGCGCATAATTAAGATGCCACTTGACTCGGATTTTGATTTAGGTGTTTACTATAAACCAGTACATATGTTTCGGCAAACCTTTGTGGCATAAGACTCATTATAGTTGATTTCTTAACCCCCGACGCAAAAAAGGGATGTTATAAATCTGACGTGCTGTCTAGAGCATCGTAACTCCTAAACGCATGAATCGATTAGGATGCAGTTTTTTTTTGTTTTGAAAGATGAAGAGATGGTTCTTAGTTGCAATTTATAAAAATCTATTCAGACGGTTCAAGGTCATCAGTTCTGATAGCTCCATGGACTACCTGCGCATTTATTTTCTCCTGCTGTGTCCAATCCATCCAAAGGTGACTGTAAAAGACCGCTTTTAACGATAAGAATGCCCTTTGTAACACCTTTTGTAGTTGTCTTTTCTATATTCCCTTAAGTTCCTATTTAATTCGTTTATTCTTTTCTTTTTTTTTTTTTTCTTTTCTTTTTTAAAAAGATGACTAGCAATGTGGGTAGAATTCACATTACTAGCAATCTTGTTAACCCCTCCAACTAAGCTAAATATGCTTGTGTCTGGAGTGGGTTCACGGCAATAGTGTAATGGGTGGGATTCGAACTCGTGACCTCTCGCTCACAAGTCCGACACCTTATCCATTAGGCTATTGGCGTTTATGGTGTACAATAGAGAGTTTATCTTCCTATCCATCCACCTTTTGGAGGGATTTTTGTGGGGAGAGGAAAGAGTTACTTATTTTTTTATTCTTTAATTTACAGACCATCAGCATCAATGTCAGAAGATGATATTTCAGACAGCTTCTACGAAGCAGAATACTACGGCCTGGATAAGAAGTGCAAAAGATACACAAAGAAATGTCCTGCAAATCTTCTCGAAACCATTTCTTTATATGCTGAAAATGTGGGGTGAATAAAAACGACAAATGACAATCGAAGAAAGTTTTGAATTCTTCTTTCTTTTTCTTTAATATTTGTTAAGCATTGTTCCACGAATGCAGTTTTACAAACACTGACAACTGTTCTTCACTGAGTAAATATTTTCTATAATCCTCTTAGGGGACCAATCTCCATCACTATTAATAAAATAACCATCCTACCTAATGTTCCCACCGCTCCTCTCTATATGAGGCAAAGGGCCGTAATCTATCATTTTTCGATTGTGTTTTTTTTTGTTATGATCCATTACTGTTTTTTTATGTGAATCGTATTTTGGGTCTTGTGTTGTGCCAAATAAAAGTTTTATCTATCTATACAGTGTGTTAGGTTAAACGAGGGACTTATTGAGGGCGGGTATTCAGTATTCGATTCTCGTTCCAAATATGTGAAAAACCTATAACCTAAATTATTGATGTAATTGTCTAATATAATACATTTATCATGTACACTGAGCCGCAAGAGGTGAATGAACTTGTAAACAGTACCTAAAGTAATCACGTGGCAAAACACGGCCTGATCCGGCCAAAAAAGGAAGCTCATGTGTAAACTCCGCCCCCGCGGGAGACTTTTGGTATGGTTCTGTCTGTTATTTATTAGTGTTTTTTTTTTCATATTTTTATTAGTATCATGTAAGCATACGTTTGAATATGTCCCTCGTTTAAACTAACATACTGTATACCACGTAGACACAGTACGGGTTGCTTGCCTTCGGACCTTTCGGTCCTAGAATGTTATAGGACCGAAAGATCCGAAAACATCAACATCGAAAACAAGAAAACATCGCGAGCATATGCTTTCGATGTTTTCTTTCACCGAATAAATACAAAAATATTTTCAGTTAAAGAAAACAAATTCCTCAGTATTATAAGTAATAGTACTCACGCGGGGCTTCGCTCCCGTGGATTCTATTACGGTAAAAACATAACTCTCCTTTTTTGCAGTCGCGTAAAAAGTAGCCTATAACCTTCCTCAAGCTTCAAGCTACCTCCATACCAAATTTCATCCAAATCGACCCAGTACTTTCGAAGATTAGCGCGTTCAAGCAAACAAACAAACAAACTTTTCCGCTTTATAATATTAGTATAGATTACAGACACTTTCATGAGACACTTAAATAGAATACTAACAGGAAGGTTAAATGAGCGTAGTACAGAGCTTAAAAGTTTTATAGTGTAATGTTTTTTGTATATAAAAAGTTGCTGAGATTAGTGATGATGACCTACAAATCGAATATAAGTCGAGTATGAGTATTTTACATGAAGCGACTATAACCTCAGTAATCTGACTACGACAACGCCAGAGCTGGGTAACACGATAAACCTTGGCAAGACCAGTATCAGATTTTCTGGCTTCTGAATGCTCGTGTTCACCCATCCACATACTAACCTTGCCAAGCGTTGCTTAACCTTCAAGATCAACCCGTGCGTTTATATTATTTGACCATGACTTCATCCACTCTATCCTTTACTGCAATAAAAATTCAGTCTAACTTAAAAAAACACAGGTTCAGGTGGCATTCTGTTTTCAATTTCAAAAATATCGTTATTGCCAGTGTCAACGTAACATGTTAATATTTGTGCGCCACAAAATTGCCTCCGCTGAATGGACAATGTCACACCTGCCTATCTGAGTTCAGCTTTTTATTGGTAGTCTGGATTACGATATTCGATTCGTGAGAACCAGATTGATAAATATTTTTCGATTCTTGCAAAAAATACTGACATTTATCAGCATTTTAACACATTCGCTGACAGTAAGCACTTACCCTGACACCACATTACGACAGTAGAATTTTCCACGACGTACTTTTAAAAATAAGTGGCCCGTCCCTCGACGTACTGTCATAACGCACTATTTTAATTTCCCGCCTAACGACGTACTGTCAGCGAACGTGTTAAGATGCATTGAAATAACGCACCTAATGTAACAGCTCAAATCAACCTTAATTTATGATTTAGCTGTTCCATGCCAAAATTTAAAAAAAAAAATAACAAAAGCTTACAACTGCAAATGTCTTTGATTCACGCTGTTAGATTTTTCCTGTGTAGAAAAATCATCAGACTTCTCCCGCTCTGCGTAGAGCGGAAAGAAGTGTCAGACTTCTACTGACTAAAAACCCACTCTGTTCCTAGAGCTGCCCTTAAGTTCCGGGGCCGCGGTATCTCGTTAGAACATTTCCGCAACCCTGGCTAGCAATGGCACTATGGGACCCCGTCAGTAGTGCTGACGTCTATTGGAGGCACGCGTGGAAAACGACTCGGGCCGGCCGTGATTCTAACCGGACACGCTGTTAGGTTTAGACAGAGATTCTCGATAAGAACTTAAATAACAGTTGGTTCTGTAAATAACTCAAAATTTTACACAAACTGCTTGCATATATGTAGATAATAAATACATCATAAATACTTTAAATCTTCTGGTAAATCATAGAACAGTAAGTTGTTCTTCTTGTTTTCTTTTTTCGCCGTAATATCTGCTTGCTTTTTGCTGTCCGTGTCATTCGTTGAAACTAGTATTCTGTTACTTGCTGGGGTTGCGGAAATGTTCTAACGAGATACCGCGGCCCCGGAACTTAAGGGCAGCTGAAGGAATAGAGTGAGTTTTTAGTCAGTAGAAGTCTGACACTCTCTTCCGCTCCACCCAGAGCAGGAGAAGTCATTCGATGATTTTCCCACCCAGGAAAAAAAAAGTATTCTGTTACTTGTATTTATTACTTAAACATTGTAATTAATAAATATATTTCTATTTCTAAAAAATCATACGTCAAAATTACACACACATCATACGTAAAATTTACAAAGTATTTCAATATTTCGTAATTTTTGGCATCTGATTCATGGCAATAGTCGTTTCAAATTGGCTCTTACAAGCATAAATTCCATTCCAATTTTATTGCACACTCAGTTCTCTACGTAGCCTATAGGCGATCTGATTTGAGCGAGCTATCGTATAAACAAGGAATGCTGAGGCACGCAGCAACTCGTTGGGCTACAGTTAGTAGGTCGGGGCTGTTTGAACAACTTCCAGTTTCCAGCGCGCATAGACCTGCCTTGCTGACTGGCAAGCCTTGTTTGTGTTTCCATTTTCTTGTTTATATTTAATAACAGTCTGTTATTTTCTTAAAGGAAAACAATGTTCATTAAAGTGTGTACTTTGTGAAGAAAAATAATTAACGTCCAATTCATAACAATACAAAGTGCAAAAAACTAAAGTTTCGGAAGCTGGTACTTCGGTCTTTGTTACTTGGACTCTTTGGAAGTTGATTATTTTTCTAATTAAATAGTTTTTTTTTTGTTTTGACAACACTGTTAAAAAAGCCTGCTAAATGCAAGTTGAACGCTAACGCGAAGAATTTACTTAATAACTAAATAAGTCTTTTTTGAATTCCTCTAATCCTTTTAAACAGATAAAGGTATTTTTCCAAAATGAAAGGTTCATTATCCGTTCGTTATCCATTTTATAAAATTAAATTAAATTGTCGTACAATGTGAACAAATAATTTAAATATTAAGCACCACGTCTGCCCAACCCTAGACTAATTAACAGTTTCTGTTTTTACGACTCAAAGACACATACGCATACAAAATATCCTCAGATTTTTAATTAGAGACAGATTATCTAATCTTTGAGCTCGGATTTAACACCGGCAAATAAATTCAATTCAAACCAAACGTGCCTCATGGTAGGTTTTGTAGCCACACTCACGAAGCAGGTCTACAAAACTTCAAGCAACCAAGTCTTTACTTGCTCAAATTAATTAATTATCGTTAACTCTTTTGCTTGATAAATCTATCTAACACATAACCTAAATCTAAATCTATCTCCTTTAATTTATGTCTATCCATAGTATTTCTGTAAGAGATTGCCCTCACCCACTGCCACTAATTTTAAGTTCATGTATGTATGTATAATTGTATATAAAAAATAAATACACCAGCGCAACCAACAAAAACCCATTTCAAATGATTAAACCACTCATATTATTGTAGCTGATCAACCAATCATTCGATTAATTAATGAAACATTTCAGTTCAAGCCTGTTTTACCGGCCCGTATCAGCGATCAGCGCAGATTCGGCCCGACTCCGTCGTAATTATGAGCCAGTAATTGAACATGATCGCCTATAGCCTGCTGCGTTTACTCTGGATATTGCTGGGGATAAACACAGGCTTAAACCAGGATTTGTGTTCGTGTATAAACGATTTTTTATTATTATTAGGTAGGTAGTTATCTCATGAAGGCTTTTTTCGATGGTAAAATCATGTAATTACTCCTCCGTCTCATGCCATGGTCATGTTTGGGTGATATTATGTATCAAATCGTAGTCGTCGTCCACAACCCAACCCAGTGACGCTACAACTACGCAAGAGTAGTTAAATCTGGCTTCTAACTACCTGTAAAGGCTGTGATGTCGTTCCAATGAAAGATGGTAACAACGGATTAACAATCTAAAAGCTTTGTATGTGTTCGTTTATTTATAGTATGTTTTGTTATGTTGTTTTATTTTTTGTGGGCCAAGTTTCCTGAATTAAATGAATTATTGGTATAGAGCTTTCCGAGGCACGTAGGAGGTATAGTATATATCTGACCGACGCTTAATGTTTAAGACCACTGAAACTATTCAACATATAAGTAGGAATAATAAGTATTTCATGTGTTCCGCTTCGATTACTTGAATGTGGTTACTAAGCACAATATGCTCGTCACAATGCATAGGTATGGTGAAGTTAAGCTGATGGTGAAGTACCAGGAGAACTCCTCAACAATTAACGGCCCCACATTGGGAAAAGCAATTTTTTGTAAATGATTATAAGTAGGCATTTAGACTTTTATAACTAGGTAAATTAAAAATCGACCAACTAAAAAGAGTGAAATAAAAACTTTTTACCAAAAAATTAAACCGACTCGATTAAAAAGTTTTTATTAATATCTTTGTATTGTCGAAATACTTCGCTGGCTACCTAAAAGCTCCGTACATCTAGAAAAATCATTATTAAAACCTCAACACTACTAACCTTGAAACAAAAGTCAAAATAATGAGCAATTATTGGTAGGGAGGGAACCCTCGTTTCGTCGATGTTCTACATAAAGATATATAGAAAAGGAAATAACAGAAAATCTTATATAAGTATTGACGTCACGAGTGGTTTTGACATTTGAAGGAAAACTCCACTTTATTATGTAGATTCTATTGAGGAGCTTTCATATTGGGACCGGGGAAACTTGTGTGCAGGTTACACAAAGAACTTCAAAAATTTCATCTCCTTCGTGTTACCTTACCGAAAAGCGAACTTGTAGTTCGCTTTTCGGTAAGAAAAGGATTGCACTAGCACTTCACGCTTCAAAAATATATGCATCTTTGAAGCATGTATGTATGTTTATACCTGAATAAAATTGATTCAAAGCCTCTACATTTGACAACTATCTCACCTGATGGTAAGCGATTTTGTGGTCTAAAATACCCTAGAAGTAACCTATTAACTCTTACTTACTTACACTTAAAGTATAAAGATTTTTTCAAGCCGTTGTTGTGCCGCTGTAGGACAAAAGCTGGCCTTCCTGCCTACCATTTTTGTCCGTCTTTTGCTGTTTCATTTTGAGTCCACATCGCCGGCCGGTTCCTGATTTTTTAATCCCATTATGTGTCTACCTAGTAGCTGTATTACCTACATCTGCGATTACTCATTGTTTCTACAGTTTTTCATTATTTTTTTGAATTCAGTGAACTGGACCTTGCGCAACCTCGCGGCACGGTCTAAAGAAATTGTAAAAAGAAACATGAAGTCTTGTTTAATAAGTTTTGTGTGGCTGTGTGCACCTACTAACATGTTTCTTATTTTTAAAGATAACTAGCAATATGGGTAGAATTCACATGACTAGCAATATTGTTAACCCCTGCAACTATTGCGTTCACAGCAATAGTGTAATGGGTGGAGTTCGAATCCGCGACTTCAGTAAGTAGTTCCTAATTATTCTCTTTTGCTTTCTACAGTGTGTTAGGTTAAACGAGGGACGTATTGAAGGAGGATGTTCAGTATTCGATTCTCGTAACAAATATGTGCAAAACCTAAATTTTTGACGTAATTTTCCAATATTTATCATGTACACTGAGCCGCAAGAGGTGAATGAACTTGTAAACAGTACCTAAAGTAATCACATGGCAAAATACGGCCCAGTCCTGCCAAAAAAGGAAGCTCGTGTGTAAACTCCGCCCCCGCGGGATTCCTCCGAGGACTTTTGATATGGTTCTGTCTGTTATTTATCAGTGTTTTTTTTTGTTCATACATTTATTAGTATCATGTAAGCATACACTATTGTAGGTTTGAATATGTCCCTCGTTTAAACTAACATACTGTATAATCACTAATTTAATGAATCACAACATATCACCAATGTTCGGTCTTTCCTACCTCAAAACACTTTCTCACAGCCTATCAAACTCATGACGTTTACACGTTATTTTAAAAGCGAATTCTTAAAGAACATAATTAGCATCACCTACATGACTAACGGGCCTATTACAGCTAAACGCATGTAAACAGCCCTCAATAATGTCTCCTGAGGAGCTTTGTCACGTAAATTCCGCGATTACATCTGTCAAGAAGACGTGGAGCCGTTTTGGGAATCACAGTTGAGATAAATTTTACCCTCCCGTTTGAATATTTTTGGACCAACCCAGGTATGAATGAAATTGATGTGCCTATGTATAGGGGTTACATTTTCGTATCCACTTTATATGGCGTTTCATGTTTTTCAAAGTTATCTTCATGTCTCTCGTCAGGATCAATCCAACATGTTGAACTTCAATTAAATAGCTTTCATTTGGTGTGGGTTAATAACTCATAACAAAATGTAAATGATATAGACATCGATATCATTATATAAAACAGTTATTAAATACCCATATAATTTTCGTGAACATCATTGATCAATGTAAAATATAAAAACCTTTTTAACAAAAAATAAAACCGACTTCCAAAAAAAAAACTGCAAAGTGAAAAATAACTTTAATTTCAGTCGGTCGGTTGGAAGTCGGTTTTATTTTTTGTTAAAAAGGTTTTTATTTTACACTTTTTAGTGATGGCACATTCCCAACACTAATTCGTCCTTAGCTATGTACTTGCTATGTTAATAATATTTCGAAAATAGTACCGTCTTATTATAAAATTACTATAAATAGTATATACCTATATCACGATCTAACATTTGGTTTGTGTTTTATTGCAAACGTCTTGTCCGGCAAAAAGTAATGTAACTTTAATTAGTTCAGTAGTAGAGCGTTAGATTGCGTTACGTATTTTTCAATTCACGATGTAAATCAAATAAATATTATATATTAAACTTCAGAGTAAAAAATATATATATTAATAATAGTTTAGATACTTTTCGAAAGTCTACATCGTGTTTGTTATTTGTAGGAAAGAAATTACCGAGCATATTTTAACAGTTTAACTACGTAATTGATAGATGGCATTGTGCTGCGACGTCATTTTCTTGAATTGAAGGTACCTGTGTCTGATGCGGAAGGAAGAGACGCCTGGGTGTCACCACTGTGAGGATCGCCCTGAGGACACAGTAGAGAATACGGTGCAAGACTGCCCCGCCTGGGCAGAGCACCGACGTGTCCTCACGGCTGCGATAGGCGGAGACCTCTCGCGCCCGGCATTGGTCGAGGCCATGCTGCGGGGCGAGAGGGAGTGGGAAGCGGTCGCCTCCTTCTGCGAAGCAGTCATGCTTCCGAAGGAGGAGGCGGGCCGTGTGAGGGAGAGGATGGCGTGTTCCCTCCAGCCCAGCCGCAGTGGTAGACGCCCACGGCGCCGGACGTCGGCCGACGATCTCCGGCCACCGTAGGCACGGGCATGCGGACAGCGAGTAAAGGGCAACTCGCTGTCCGACCATGGACCATGACCGGGTCGACGGCACGTTGTGTTCCACGCGCGCCTCAAAGAGCTTCAGCAATATGACGAGGCCCCCCCTGTAGAGGGCCGAAGCCTGCCGGGGTCGTGGGACTTATCCCATTACCGTGACCCCGGTACGTAAAGGGTTATTGAAGGAACACCGTGGATTTTAGTCAGTAAAAGTCTGACAGTCCCTCCCGCCCTGCCTGGGGTGGGAGGACTTATTTGATAATTTTACAACGTTAAAAAAAAAAAAAAAAACTCTGAATTTTTAAACTGTTTGACGTCGGTTAGGTGTTTTTTTTTTCGGTCTGTCAGTGTTGTTTGAAAATAGTTTTCGTTCGCTTCTAAAAAGTGTAAAACCTATTTTCTTTTTGCTTCGAGAGATCGAATCCACTTTGGTTGATTTTGGAGTACCTTAAATTAGCCGATATTGTAAAATAGTTATTCGTTTAGTTTAGTTAAAAGCAATAATTTTTTTCTGTCTAATCTTTTTAGTAAGTTTGGTTGTTTTCTTTTCATTTTAAACAACTTTAAATTTTTTGCTTAGTATATCATGGGTAGGCCACCTTACGTGCATCTCGTATGAGAAAGCGTCGGGCACAGGAGTCTGAAAACGACAAAAATGGGCGCCTAAAGCGCAACAGAGAAAAAAAACAAAGTACAACGTCTCGGTGAGTCTTCAGAAAACCGTGAAGAAAGGCTTTTTAAAATGCGAAATTATGTACATAGGAAATTATCAAAAGAAAATATGTAACAACGTGAATACCGCATGTCGATTATTCACGAGCGTCAACTGAAACAATAGAACAGCGCAATCATCGTATGTCGGTAATTCATGATCGTCTGTCTAATGAGACAGAAGAGCAACGCGATCATCGTTTATCACTTATCCACAAACCACAGACCACCGTTTATCGCTTATTCACAAACGGTTGTCTAACGAGACAGCAGCAGAACGTGACCACCGTTTATCGCTTATTCACAAACGGTTGTCTAACGAGACAGCAGCAGAATGTGACCATCGTTTATTGCTTATTCGGAAGAGGCTGTCTAACGAGACAACACAAGAACGTGATCATCGCTTATCACTAATTCACGAGCGGTTATCAAACGAAACAGCTGAGCAGCACGACCATCGGTTGTCTTTAGCTAGACGCCAATCAGCTCAAGTACTACTCAATGAAACCGCAGAGGAGAGAGTGATCCGGCTCAGTAATATACGTGCCCGCAACAACAGAAGATTGGCGAGTGCTGAACAATTTAAATCAGCAATAAATGTGTTTGCCGATTTAGCTTGCAACATTTGCAATATAAATGATATATCCTCAGCAGCGTACAAGCCTACTAACTACCAATCTTGACAATTTGCTCCCTGCTGATTTAATTGCCTTAAGTAATGTTGTGGCGTGTACTCGTTGTTCAAACAACATCAAAAAACGAAAAATTCCTGCTCAGGCATTCTGTAACAAAAAGACTGTTTCAGATATTCCTGAAGAAATAGCCAATTTGACGGAAATTGAAAAGAGATATAATAAACGTTTTAATAATAAACGTTTATTTATCATCAAAACAGTACATGGTTGATTCATACATATTGTTACATGGTCAGTTCATCAATACATGGCATACATATTTGTTGAGAATTGTACCATTTTTAAAAATAATTCGTGTACAAAGCCGGTTCAGTCAAGATTGGTGTAAGGGTCAAATTGTTCTCTTTGCCAAGGATATTATTGAATTGGCTGAGCAACTTTCACTTCAACCACAACAAGCTGGGTTAGTTATAATCACAGAAAACATTGAAAACTTGCAACGTTCAAGAGAATTTCAGGTTGATATGACAAAATTGAATCAAACATTGCAATGGTTGTTAGTTAATAATGCGCTTTACAGATATGTTCGTCCGTCATTTTCTAATATAATACATCTATCTGTAATAACACAAATTACCGAGGCACCTGTAAACTGTATTCAACCCGAATTAATAGTAGAGCGAAGGCAAGTAAACTCATATACAAGCATTGATGAAAATGTAGCTATTTTGCAAGGTTCTTTTCATCAAGGAAATGAAAGATTTCGCCCAGAATCACACGGTAATCTGTGTACAGCAATTGCAACAGTTGCTTGCACCGCTTTTAACCTTCTAGATCCCAGCACGTGGTGTAGAAGTGACATCGATTATATTGTTATATCGGGAGATAAGTACTATCGTGAGTGTATTGTTGCTCGAGTTAACCCAGACGACCGTGAATTAAATCACGAGTACTTAGCTGTGACAGAGCTGCTACCACGAATTATTTTTGACAGACGAGCTGTTAATCTATGCGTTAATTATGGAGCAGCATTTAATGGCCATAATGAGAACGACAACAGCAGTGAAGGTTTCCCTAACTTAAAAATGCTTTAATGCAATTTTTCGAGGCTAATACGAATAAAGATGGAATTTTAACATGCAATGTAATTACAATTCCAGTGCATTGCAGAAATCGTGAATCGGAAATGCCTTCATATTGGATATTCGATTCTCATGCCCGCGGTGCTAAAGGATGTAAAGCTCCATCAAAGGGTACAGCTTGCTGCATGAAATTTAGCTGTGTAAATAAGCTGTATGCCATTTTGCGCCGAAATTTATATATCCCTATTAAAAACAGGTCTACGGAATCCATAATGTTGAACGTGTATTCGTTGACACCAATAATTATATCACCAGAAATAGGACAGGTCAGAATGACGTTCCCAACAGACATCCAATTATTGATAATTCAGCCCAAATTACCCAAGACCGTATGCCACTGTCAGGTCATCCAAGTGATATCCCAGTCTTGCTCCAAGTTCATAGTGATACCATTGACGCAGAAACCCGTTTTGTGTATACAACCAGTATGCTTAATACTATTGACGAAAGTGTTCCTGATTTAACTAAAGTAGTTTCTGTAGAAGGCCACGATGTACCTAGAGACTGAAGTGAGACTGACAGAAATCACCCGAAAAACCGCACCTTCTTTAAATTTAGAACGGGAGCGAAGAATGGAGGAATTGGATTGGTATTTTTTGTTTCCCGATGGAAAAAACGGCTATGGAGAAGAAAGAGATATTCCAATAACGGCTTTGGACTATTTTCAAGCAAGAGTAATGGGTTCAGAAGTACGATTCCAGAGAAACGATTACCTCTCTTTTGCTTTGTCTGTTGTAGAATACTTTCGAGCCAAATCTGGCGTTTCCGTATCCTGTAGAATGCGGCAAGGCTATGGAGAACGGACACCTCAAGGACTGGTGGAGAATATGCATTTAACCATGAGGAATGTAAGAGGTTCTGCTTCTTATTGGAGACAATGTTGTTCAGAGTTAATTGCCATGGTTAGAAGTCTCGGTGCTCCCATTTGGTTTATGACGTTTTGTTGTAAAGATTTAAATTGGCCAGACATGATCAAAGCGTTACTTATTGCTGATGGTGGTGATTTGTGTAACTGAGAAACACTGACATTTCCCGAACGTTTAGCATTGGTTCAGAAGTATCCAGTGGTAGTTGCACGACAGTTTAGTATACGAGTAAATGCTCTAATACGCTTTTTAAGAAATAGTAACACCTGCTTAGGAGGCCCTGTTAAGGATTATTGGTACCGGATAGATTTCCAAAATAGAGGAAGTCCGCATTTACATATGCTGTTGTGGTGTGACGGGGTTCCAGATTTTACCACCATGGAAGGCATAGCATTAATTGAAAAAATGGTATCGTGCTCTTTAAACACAAACACACAGCCACCTGTTACAAAGACCGCCTTGGTCTTGGACTTCTTGGTGAAGAACCATGACAGTTGTTGTCGATTTGGATTTCCGAAGGCACCAACTGATAGCACAACGTGTTTAGGTCCTGATGAAGCGCTGTCTAATAATGGTCGATTTTGTATTTTAAAAAGAACGGCCTTTGAGACCATGGTTAGTAATTACCACCCTGAACTCCTTTCTTTATGGGAGGGTAACATGGATATTCAGCCATGTGGCAACGTTACGGCTGTCACGTATTATGTTGCAAAGTACGCTAGTAAATGTGAGCCATATGATACGGGAGATGTAGTTTGGGAAGCAATTACGAAAGGAAAGAGAAGTGGAGGCGCCGTATGGAAACAGTTGTTCGCTGTCTCCATGGCTATTCTTTCACAGCGATTGGTCAGTGCTCCCGAATGTGCATACCGCCTTTGCCATCTTTCACTTAAAATGAGTATCCGCAAAGCAGTATTTGTTAACAGCTGTAAGCCAGAGCAACGATTCCGACTATTGCGTTTTGACGGAGATGAAACGGCAATTTACAATAACATTTTCGACCGTTACGTGCTCAGGCCTGACCAGCTAGAGAACATAAGTCTCGCTGAATTTGCTGTTCGCTACGAGACTATATCTTCTTCAACATGGAGGGAAGATAATGGGGACATAGAGATGAGACATGTTGAAAACCTACCATCAAGATACATTAAGCTATGAGACAACTCACGAATGCGGATACGCAACAAACCGGCAGTATTACGCACGCGGTATTATACTATTAACAGTGACTAAGAGGCTTATTATTATAACCTGCTTGTTTGCCATATTCCGTTCAGAGATGAAAATCAACTTTTATTAGAAGGAGAATCTGCAGAAGAATGTTTTTTAAGACGACAAGGAGAGTTCAGGCCTCTTTTGAATGACGTTAGTACGGAAGAATTTGCTTATGCAGAGCAAGTAATACAGCAAGCACTTGCTAAAGCAGCCGCGTTGAATGCCGTTCATGAAACGCATTCTGATGGTATCCGAAATGAGCCACTTATCTGTGCTGATGAACATATAATATATGACCATGATGACTACTGTGAAGATCTCGATCAACGCGTAGTAATGTCAGATGATGCATTTTTAAGCAATATACGCGGGTTGAATCTGCAGCAAAAAAAAACTCTTCCAAAAAATTACACAGGCTATCCAAAACAATTTGAACGGTGATGACGAGAAGCTATTACTGTTTATTACCGGCGGAGCAGGTAGCCGCAAATATTTCGTTTTAAAATTGCTAGTAGAGCATATTAAGCGATGTTATGCTCCTACCGTAGACTCATTGCTCAAACCCACTTTCGTTGAAGTAACATCTTTGACTGGAGTTGCTGCTAGGCAAATATTTGGTAAAACTCTACACGCTGTTTTCTATTTGCCAATTGAAAAGGGAAATGCTAGAGCATACACTCGCATGACTGGTCACAAATTGGAACAAGAAAGAAGAAAGTGACGCAACATCCATTGGTTAATCATCGACGAAATCTCTATGGTATCCTACGAGAACCTTCGAATGATACATTTAAGACTGCAAGAGTTTAAAAATAATGATCTCTTATTCGGTGGGTTAAATATATTGCTCTTTGGTGACGTAATGCAGTTGCCACCTGTGAAAGGGAATTGGTGTTTCATGCAACCAGCATGGTGTTCGGCAGAACTCAACTTGTGGCATCAATTTTCCTTTTGTGAATTGACTATAAATATGCGGCAACGAAATGACCAGGATTTTATTGATCTTCTCAACCATTTACGATTTGGAGAGCTGACTACTGCAGACTTGGAGCTGTTATGTGAAATACGAAGGATCCCGTTAACGGGGGAATTTGCAGATGGTGCCGTGGTTCGCATCTATCCCACCATTAAACAAGTTGACGAATACAACAGTAAAATGACCGCTACCAATGCAGTACTAAACAGAATGTACAAGATACACGCGACTGATGAATCACGTGAAGCAGCAACCTACGGCAGAAAACCTCCAAATAACGTTATTCCCGGCGACGTTAATAACTGCGGTGGTCTGTCGAATCTCGCGTTATGTTAAGACGAAATATCGGCGTTTTGCATGGGCTCGTGAATGGGGCAATGGCCATTGTGAAAGGATTCATATGGCCTGCGTTACGAAGAGATCAATTAGAAGAAGGTGAAATGCCAGACGCCGTTCTCATTAAGTTTGATGACGACACAATAGGTAGCAGATTAAAAAATGACGATGGTTTCGTTTCTATTCCGCCAATGTGTGCTACTTTTCAAGCAACTAGAGGATATGGTGACGTTGAGCGTCGAATGTTACCTCTTATTTTATGCTGGGCTGTAACCGTGCATAAACTGCAGGGTACAACCCACGATAGAGCCGTCATTAATTTAGGAAAAAGAAACTTTGCAAAGGGACAAATATACGTAGCTCTCAGCAGAGTCAAGACTTTAGAAGGAATAGCACTATCTGATTTAGAACCTTCTAAACTGTTACTTGTTTATTACGTAGAGTTCCTTCGATTTCTCCATGATTCCATTATCACATCCTGATTTCATGACAATGGGACCAACTAGAAAATATACCCTCTCAAACAAAAAAAGAATTTTTCAAATCGGCCCAGCCATCTCCAAGTTATGAGAAATATACATTAAAAAAAAAAGTTCAAGACGAATTAAGATACTCCTCCTTTTTTTGAAGTCGGTTAAAAATGAGGACAATTTCAACTGATTGTGTCATCATTATCGATCTTTTTAACAATAAAGTTGAAACAAAGTCGAAAAAGAAAACAATTTGTTCAAACGTGATTTTCTTTACAACATATTTATTGCTATGGAAACTTATTATAAGATGCACGGTCTGGGTCACTTTCTATAAGTTTTAGGTCAATTAGAACCTCTCATGGTATCCCTTGCGACTAGACTGTGTAACATAGCGGTACTGATATTATAGTACAGTCAATTGAGTGCACCGATACACTTTTCATACAAACCAACATGTAAATTCAGCCTATTAAATTCCACTGCTGGGGCAATGACGTCCTCTATATGAAAGGAAATATGCAGTACGCCACCTCGCGGGTCCAGTGCGGATTTGTATATATGTCACATGGCTTTCGATTTCACAATGTTATCCTTCACCGATTTAAAATCAACGGAAATGACATAAATTACACAAAGTCATGTGTCTGACTAGATTCGCACCTAAGACCTGCAAATCGGAAATTAACCACGTAACATGTTTTAGTGCAGAGAAAGAGCAAAGAAAAACAAATTAATAATGTTCTGAATGTATATGTAGGTGTTACTCTAGCCTCCTTTGTAACGGACCACATGCCACACTACTTTGGCAAAGTATGTAGTGGAAATGTTTCTGCGCTTTGACAACGCTTCTCTCTCAGCCCTTCTTCTTATCTAATGTCTCACTTTCAATTCCTATGTTCTTCACACAATAAGAATCTACGTTCATCCAATAATCTTCTTTTACTCTGTCCTTCTCGTACTTCTAACTTTGTTCATTCTTCTTTTCATATCCAGTTGATTCTCCTCTGGAATGCACTTCCTCTAGAGATCAGGACGGTTGATAGTCGCTATGCATTAAAAAAGAAATTGCGGATCTATTTTCTACATCAATAAGCAGAACTTGCACATTTAATTTTCATTTACTTCTCAAGTATATATATATATTTGTATCTATTTATATAAGTATTATTTATGTAGATTTCTATTTTTTTATGATACTAGGGTTTTTGTGTTATTACTATTATTATATATTTTTTTCTAATTTTACTTTTCACGTACATATTGCACCTCCCACACTATCTCTTCACCACTCATGGTTGACTGGTAGAGAATGCATTAAGTCCGTTTTTGTACCTATGTGCATAAAGTGTAAATAAATAAATATTTATCTTCAATGGTTTGGGATGGATTCACGAAGGTTGGCACAGATTAGGTTCTCAAAATTAGGTACTCTGTTCTAGGTCGCCATTATAACCAGTTTTAGCAATGTTGTTATTTGGGTGTGTTACAATTTTTGCTGTACAATAAAGTACATTCTATTTATCTATCTAGACGCTCAATGTATATCCAGATCAAAATAATAGCTACTTTTTAGCAAATAAACCTTTAGAAAACTATTCATAGACATCTCCATTCTAGAAAGTATCGCACTCCAGTTTAGCGAGCAGGCGATAATGAAGTAAAATGTGGAACAGTTTGAGTCGCCTGCGCATCTAAAAATATTAGTGCCAGTATATACTGGCCAGTGTTTGTGTGTACTAACTACATATATTTTGTGTTATATGTTCTGGTTTTTGTCAAAATGAAGTGCATTAAGATTTTGTTTATATTGTAAGTATTATTGTTTCTTAAGATTTTTTTAAATTTATTTTTTATTTTTATTTTATGAAGCAGTCATAGTTTTTTTTATTTTTTTTTTATTAAAAAGAAACTCTTGTGAAGACCATACATACCTTAAAAAGGTAATGTATGTCCATCTCAACTATCCTATTTCTATTTTAACATTAAACAAAAAAAAATGTATTTCAGGTTCCTCATAGTCAGTGCTACTTCAGCGAAGTCTGAACACAAGAGATCACTCATATTCCCTCCTACCAGTCTTTACGGGGTAAGAAGCCTTCAGATTTAAAATATACTTATTATTTTTCTAATTAGATATATCTACTGGTACCTATAAAGAGTAATAGTAATAGTATTTATTTCATAATGGGATTGCAATGTTCACAACTGTTGGAATTCTGTAATTTTAGATTCTATTATATTATACAATGCAATACAAAACAGGTGAGATACTGTTCTCCTAGCTAGGCTGAAAGTCGGCCTGTGTTAAGGCGAGACAGTGCCGATCCCCTGATTGGTCGATTTATATGTACTAATATAATGCAATAGTTTAATACAATAGTTTTTATTACTATTTATTCATATACATATTTTTTTATTTTAATTATTTAATATTATTATTCATAGCATATCAATATGTGTGTAAGTGCGTCTGGTTGTTTTTGCGAGTGTGTGTGTGTGTGTGTGTGTGTGTGTGAGTGTGAGTGTTGTGTGAAATATAATATAATAAATGTTTCATTTATATTCCGAACCTAAAAAGAACCTCAGTAAAAACTGTAATCAGCTTAGAATCCATCCATAAACGTATTACGTCACACGTTAAGGGGATCAACGAAGTATAACATTCTGTGACAAGGGATGGGAGGGGTCCTAAACTGCGTACAAAAGGTATAATTTCATCATCTAAGTCTAATATCTGAACTACGTAGTAACACAGAAAAAGTCCCACTGTTACCATACGATTAGAAGGTGAGGGCCATAAACAAGTAAAACTAATTTCGGAATTTAATTTAATTTAATAATATAATAACCTTGTTGGTAGTTATATTTTCGAGCCGTTTGGGGTTGAAACCTTGGGGTCGTGGGGTCCGAGTGCTCACAAATGATTTAAAGATCTATCCAGATGCCTAGTTGACACTTCGCGTGACCCAAGGGCTGGCTTTTACCTTGGACAGAGGTTAAGCATTGCCATACAACGCTGCAATGCCGCCAGTCTTTTGGGCACATTACCAGTAGACAGCGATGTGCACGATGTTCTGGATGCCATAATTTAGTTTATTTTTAGATGTGTATATGTAGTTTAGGGCTTTTTATTTAAGTAATTACAACTTTTATTCTATGACTTTTAAAAATTCGTCATATTTTAGGTCACCAGATTTTCATACAAAAACAAAAATATTTAAATTGAACGCCCTTAAAAAAAATATACGCGTTGAATTGATAACCTCCTCCTTTTTTGTCGTCGGTTGATAAAGAAATTAAATTGAAAGCAAAAGAAAGCGATAGTATAAATCGCTTTCTTTTGCTTCGCATAGACTTCGTAACATTTAGGGCGTTCAATTTAAATATTTTTGTTTTTGTATGAAAATCTGGTGAACTAAAATATGACGAATTTTTTAAAGTCATAGGATAAAAGTTGTTCATTATGATGTTAGTAACATAGTCCTGAGAGGTGTCCGGTGTTTTACAATTAATCCTGTATATAATAACAGCCTTACGGATGGATCTTCAAGGTTTAACAAGGCTTACGTTAGTGTCGGCGTCGGTTAGTAGATGACTGACCATCGTAACATATCGAGAGTACATCGGATAACACGTAAAGCCGTTGGTTTCAGCTTTTATTTGAACATCTTTACTGGTACTGGTACTCACACTCAATGCTTGAGGACTTATAATATTACGCTCACAAACACACAACACTTTTCAAAACACAAAAAGCATGCTTACTTAAATTATTATTTTCTGTATCAGTTTTAATTTACCTCTTCTCAGTACTTGAAGCTGTTATACAGAGTGGCCCGTTTACAGTTGTCCAAAGATTTTTTTCAGCTTGAGAGCATCATAAGTTATCATTTAAAACATACTTTATTTAAGCGAAAACTTATGGTTTCGAAATTATGTTTTTTTTTTTTTTTTTAAATAATCTAGTCTAGTTATTTACACTAGATGAGCCTATAGCGCAATAGGTAGATTATTGCACTATGCTTATATCAAATTTCATTCGATTCGGTCCAGTACTTTTAATAACAAAGTGGTTTTGTGTCAAAAATATTGAACTTCGGGTAATTAAAAAAAAACATAATTTCTAAACCATAAGTTTTCGCCTAACTAAATTATGTTTTAAATGATCAGTTATGATGCTCTCAAGCTGAAAAAAATCTTTGGACCACTGTAAACGGGCCACCCTGTATTTGTAGTACCTAAATGCATTAAATTAACAATTTTTAAAGGGTGTGAGCCTGGAGATCTGTAATACAGGTCCCGAACCCAATACAGACTTCAGCTCTCACTAAGGTCTATATCTTGTTGTGACTTATATTTTGTATACCTATATGTTGTATCTTTTTGACAGAAATAAATAAAGATTATGTTATCATTGGCTGTCGTTGAGAAAGCATAAAATCTGACACTGATCTTGCCTAGTGGTATCGTGTTACCCAACAGTTGTTCTATGTAAAACACTAGCACTCAACTACAGAATCAGACCCCGACATAGTTGAAAAAAGGCTGTTGATTATGACACTTGTTGAAGATAAGAATTAAAGACTCGCTTGGAAATAATATAGATTTAATACCGATTTGGTTACAATGTAATTTAAATGAAATAGATCACGCGGTACGTCCGCTGATGATCGTATCCGTAGGCGAGTAGTGTTGTGCGCGCGCGGCCGCTGTCTCGATCAGCTGTGTGACCTCCGCCCCGCGCGTCTCGCGCCACTGCACACGCGTATGATGTGTGAACAACACTATCGAAAGAGGAGCTTTGCATGTGACCAGAAAGAAGAAGTGGTAATAAAAAAAAAACAAAGAAAAAAGACGTGATGATCTTTGTATTCAATTTCAGACTTTCCTGGCAATAGCTGTGCCGATTGACATTCCTAACAAGAACGTTTTCGTGTCCTACAATTTTGAGTCTAACTACAGTACGTTGAACAATATCACGGAGATTGATGAGGCTATCTTCCCTAATCTACCTGTAAGTATTCCTAGAGTATGCATTTGTATACATTGTCATCTTCATCCACAGCCATGTTTATTTTTTAGAGAGAACTTTCAACGTGGATTGAATTTTCATTACTAGCAATCTGGTTAACCCCTCTAACTAAGCTAAATATGCTTGTATCTGGAGTGGGTTCATGGATTATCGTGGGTTCGAACCCCACCCATTATACTTAATAGTGTAGCCATTAGAATATCGACGCTTATTTCGCCTATTGCTGAGCAATGACCGCTTTTTCTAGAGCCAATCCCCACGGTCATGTGCTAAGCTGATCCAGATTCTACACGCGATAGCAACATTAACCTCTACCAGACGGTCAAAATTCCATTTAATTTTATACCATTTACAAGAAGAGACGAGACCGTCCGAAAACAAACCTTTTTTTTCACTATGTGGTAATTAATCCTCATGGATGTCCACCGCCCTTGGCGAAGCGCTCTGTCAGATTATTAACTGACTAAAACCACTTTCGCCGGGGGTTGCAGGAGCACTTAAATATTCTTCAACGCAGTAAACCTAAGCCTGTATACAGTCAATCGAAGGAATAATAATTATATTATTAATTTCAGGTTGTTACATCACGACAAAGTCGTAGTATATCCAGAGAATTGACTTACACCGTGTTGGAAAACCGATTTCAAGAGTAAGTAATTTTACCATTATATCTGTTACAGAATAGAATCAGGCGGTACTTTGCGGAATCCGTCACAAAATCATATAACAAAAAAAACATAGATATTTAATTCCGCCAAAAACCAGCTGTTCATTCTTGCATGCAGTATGCAGTCCCGCCCGCAAAAATGCACGACAACACTATACTCGACCCGTTTTTCGCCCCTCCACGGAGCATCTCCAGGAGATGTTGACTGGAGAAGAAGGGTGGTACTGCATACTACATGCAAAAACAACTAAATACATATTTCTGTAGCATTATTTTATTTGATAATCACAAAACACAAGCTTTGTAGAGGCCTATGTCATGTCACAATAAGGAAATAAATAATTATTTATGTCGTTCAAATTTTAATATCTACTGCTTTAATTATGATAGTTGTTTTGCGCGAATGTTAAGTAGGTATATTTTGTTTTAAGAATAGCAGGGCATAACGTAGGCTCGTTCATAACCACAGTGAAGAGGCGTGTGTTTATACACTGTAATCAGCCATTAATGTTCCCAGTGCTGGGAAGCATAGATAATATTATTCACATTCAGTTCATCAGCATCTCTGATCTTGCAAAGATCTAAGACTCCAGACAGCGTAACTTCAACACTCTGTTTACCATTTGTGGTTATGTATTATTTGGCGTCTAACATTGAACAACAAATTCCAGATATGGCATGAAGGGCAGAGAATGCATGCTCCGTAACATCTGTGAAGCAGCAGAAACGCCGCTTCATCACAACGGCATTCTTGGACACATCCTGCATATCATATTCACGTAAGTTCACCCCTTACAAATGTATTTTTATCTTAATAAAGGTCAATAATAATATACTAGTGTAGAATAGACCATTACAGACACGTCAATTTTTCTGGTCTGTTTAAAGGTAGGTGAGACCCATGTTTCCTAGCTGACTATGTGAAGAATATACACCGAAACAAGCACAGTGATCAAATTACTGAACTATATCGGGTTATTAAGGAAACGTTTGGGAATAGATACTTACTGATGACCACTGGTTTTATGCTTATGATAAACTAGAATTCCTAATTAAAATCAATCATCATCAACTTTCTGATGGTAAAGAAATTCAAGAATTAGGCATCACTGAACAAAATACACAACTCTGAGCCAAGCTCTTTGTGTATTCAAAAAATCATAAACGAAATGAATTGAAAGAACTCCTGCGTAAATGATTATATTAACACAATTCGGTCCATACAAATATACCTAAGTATCTCGCTCAAAAATGATGTGATTTGAATAACTCAAAAATCCTATCGTTACGGGTGGATAGACAAGAAAAATCGACGTTCTTTTGTTTCTTTTAACGCAATCATGAGAAAACGTCGAATTTTAATGTCCAAAAAGATTTGATGCGCAGATAGCTCGTTACCTTGTTTCTTTGCTAAACGAACCCTATTTGAGCACTCAGTTTATGACGTGAAATTAATTGTGATCGGAATGAAAAAAGACCATGGGAATGTTTTAACGAGATACCCGGCGCCGGAACGCAAAAGCAACCGAAGAAACCGAGCGGATTTTGAGTCAGTAAAAGAGTGATTCTCCTGTCAGAGCCGGAAGAGTCATTTGATTACGAAAACAATACTGGGTATTGGAAAGAAACATATTATCTTACCTACAAGGTACCAGATTACCATCAGTTTGGCAATGATGTAAAGCTTATATATATAGACTAGCTGTACCCGCGACTTCGTCCGCGGGGAAGAGTGACATTTGGCAGCATTTTTAATTTTTTAGACTGAGTAGTTAATTATTTTGAAAATAAAACTCATACATAAATAAGTTATTTACAATATTTTACTGCTAATATCTTATTTAAGTACATTTTTGTAATCAAAAGGCAAAAAAATAAGTTTAAAGCTTTAAAAATGACGTAATTTCCATACAAAATTTCATCCCCTATTTCAACCCCTTACAGCCCTTTTTTTGCATTAAAAAGCAGCCTACCTATGTCTTTTCTCAGGCTCTAGACTATGTCCGTACCAAATTTCATTTAAATCGGTTCAGTAGTTTAGGCGTGATTGAGTAACACACAGACAGACAGAGTTACTTTCGCATTTATAATATTAGTAAGTAGATAATTATACTAACCTCCATTTCTAATCAACGTCATTGTCATTCTTATTTTTTTTTTTAATTAATGGTAGACCCGCGTTTGACCACCATCTCACCTGATGGTAAGTGATGATGTGGTTGAAGATGGAGCACGCTTACATAGAAGTCACTCTTGACTTAAAGACCCCCAGGTTATAGTTATCCAGAAATAGACTCTGGCAGGAATTTCCAATCCTAAGCCGTACGCACGATGAAAGTATTCCCAAAACGTTTTGTGCGTATGGTTATTGTCGATATTAAAGTTCTTACCTCTCTCTTTGTCTGTGTATCTTCAGGCCCTCATCATCCAAGGAAGAAGGTTTAGAGGACGAATACTACGAAGCAGAAGCGGATGGCCAGCGCGGAGACTGCGACAAGTACGTGGAACTTTGCCCCACCAGCTTATTCGACTATATCACCAGATTGGTACAATTTCCGCACTCGCAATAAACGAATTTAGAAAGAAGAAAATTATTTTCATTTTCATTTTATTTTCTGTGTCAAAGATGTTATGGTTTATTCCACTTTGTTTTAAACATTACCTTCATTACATTAGTAGAATATTATATTTATTTATTTACACTTTATGCACATAGGTACAAAGGCGGACTTAATGCCGTAGACATTCTCTACCAGTCAACCATGAGTGGTGAAGACATAGAGTGGAAGGTGCACAGGTGCAATATGTACGTGAAAATGATATAGGAAAAAATAATAATAATGATGAAAAACAAACAAACAAACCGGGAGAATCCATTCTTCACATTATCTCCGGTTGTTCTCGTCTGGCTAACGGAGAATATTTGCATAGACACAACCTCGTAGCCAAGATTATTCACCAGCAACTTGCTCTTAAATACAATCTTGCGGAATCAGAAGTATCATACTATAAGTATGTGCCCGACCCAGTTCTCGAAAATGGGAATATTACACTGTACTGGGTTCGGTCTATCATCACTGACAGGACTATTGTTGCCAATAAGCCTGACATAGTGGTGATAGACCGATTAGAGCGTCGCACAATGATTGTTGATATAGCAGTCCCCCATGACGAGAACCTCGTGAAAGCCTAGATAGATAAAAAAAGTAAGTATCATACCTGGCAAGCGACGTTGTCGAAATGTGGGATGTGGAGACAGCAATTATTGTGCCGATAGTCGTCACAGCCAAGAGCCTCGACCAACATCTAAGGAGGCTCTTGTTGGGCAGCAGATCAAGGACTTGATCCAGAAACCAGTACTTCTGGAAACGGTGCGTATTGTGAGGAGGTTCCTTTCTCTGGAGCCCTGACCACCAGTAGCTTCCTTCCTTGTTCCCGATACCGGTGGGCTACTATTTTATATATTTTTAAATGTTTATATTTCTTTTTTATTACTTTTTCTGTAGTTATTTTTAACTTTTCGGAAAAAGATAGATTTTAGAAAAAATCCTGTGAAACAAAAATCTACCGCCAAGGTTTTGCTGACACTGCTAAAATGTACCTTAACATAGGGTTATTTTGTACACAAAAAATCATAGTTGTCCTTCGATTGCAACATCTTCAAAAACAACATCATGTACAAGAAAATCGAAAAATTACGAAATTAATTTATCTAATTATTTACACTAGATGAGCCTATAGCGTGATAGGTAGATTATTGCACTATGCTTATATCTTATTAATTTGGTATTACATTCGATTCGGTCCAGTACTTTTCATAACAGAGTGGTTTTGTGTCAAAAATATTGAAATTTCAGGTATTTAAAAAAAACATAATTTCTAAACCATAAGTTTTTGCATAACTAAAGTATGTTTTAAATAATCACTTATGATGCTCTCAAGCTGAAAAAATCTTTGGACCACTGTAGACGGGCCATCCTGTATAAAAGCGAAATACCACTGACTGATTAATCACGAAATATCAGAAACTACAAGTAGTAGGGCTCTCAAATTCGAACGGGTGTTCCTTTTAGTACATAAATGCTCGCTAAGACGGGATTTGGCGAAATTCCACGGGATCAGGATTTACCCGGGAAAACTTCCCACGCGAACGAAGTTGCGAGCGACTGCTAGCAATATATAAGGTATATCTATTCATACACGAAATATTTAAGGGATGTACCTATAGCTGGTAAAGAAACCATAGCAACAAAAAAAATTACCTAGTTATATTATTAAAAAAAAAAAAAAAAAAAATTCTTGACACACGTAATAAATACTGGTTCCTTCTTATTTCTTGACATCCAATACGCCAGTTTACGTAAACTGGCATATAATACCTATAATATAATAAATAAATATTTTATTTGAATCAGATTTATTGGCTTCAGACTACCCGTAATGACTGTCAAAGAATTATCTAAATGCCAGACAACGTTTAACGTATTTCACTGAGGCACGGGGTCTAGTACCGCCAACTTCCAAACTCCGGGCTACTACTGAGAAATTTATTACAGAAAAATCCAATAGCATATTTTGCCCGAGCCGGGAATCGAACTCGAGACCTCGTGCTCAGCAGTCGTGCTTCGACCACTAGACCAACAAGGCAGTTGAAAGACTGAACAGATGATGAATAGACTTTATTTTATATATATTTTTATAAAAAATTACAAATACATCTATAGAATATGACGGAATTCTTCATGTATATATTACAAACAACTGTACTTGTATTCATGCAATTAAATACTTTATTATGATGTATGTATCACTAATGTATGGAGAACCATGCTTCATAAAAAAAAAAACATCAGATTTATTTATTCCGTGCCTTATTAATGTGGAATAATAAAACAGCTAAATATCGTCATAATTATTTATTAGGCTCTAAAATGTATGTTAAATACACTGTACAATACAGTACCACATTGAACAAGGTACATTTATTAAACTTATCAGTTTATAAAATTTAAAACTTATCATTCACAGCCGTTACATTAAAATATTTAATTAAGATTCCAACAGGCAGGTATGACGCGACAATGCGACAGCGATGTGATTACATTTTCTTTATTTAAATAAAGTTCACCGTTTTTTGATTGTCGTGCCCTGCCTGTCTATGAGAGCCTTTTTTATTTAATCACTAAAATATTCGTAACTTATTGTTAAAATTCCTTACGTTTTGTTTTTATATAAAAATCATATCTTACGCACTTTAAAATAACCTGTCTTTAGTGCTTTTTTTTATTTCTTGTTTGAAATAATAATGTTCCCATTATTTTTTTAAATAGTATTCCATAGTGTTATGTTTTAAAAACTAATTAAATATCGCCATAATTATTCACTAACAAAAAATATTTTCTGTGAAAATAACAAGAAATCAACAGATATTTAATTTACTTTATAGGTAACAAATTTATTCAACATTTCTTTCATCACTAAAATTTATCAAATCATTGATTAATATGTTTTTGTTTCTAACTATGTAACATATTTTAATAGGTATTTTGCGAGATCATGCTATGAGCAATGATTATAATAATTATACATATTTTCTTATTTTGTTCCAACATACGTATTATTATCTTATGTTATTAATTTATTTCTAAAATATACCGTATTTTACATGCACACTAAATAAAAGTGCTGATTCTGTCTTAGGTAACACTTTTTAGTTTTTAACTAGTGGTTTTTTATTGATAATAGGCTTGCGTTTGACCACCACCTCACCTGATGGTAAGTGATAATGTGGTCAAAGATGAAGCACGCTTACCTAGAATTAACCTATCCACTTTTGACTTAAAGACCCCAGGCTATAGCTATCGGAAACCACAGACTCCGGCAGGGAATTCCACTCCTTAGCCGTACGCACACGTGAAAGTATTGTATTATTAGTAGTATTGGTTTACTTTTTGTAAAGATATTTTTAATTTGCCCTATCAATGACGTGTACCCAAAATAGTAGTCTTAAAACCACTTAATAGTAATACTTACGTATAATAATATGTATTTGATTACTAACCTATTCAAGTCAATTTATAAAACAAAGTAAACGTAAGACTTATTTACTAAAAAGAATTGTATATTTTATTGTGTTACGTATTTTAAAGAAACATAAAATTTAGGTACATTTTTGTCTACAAATTGAGTTAATAATAAAAAATCTATTTGGACTAAAGTAATAACAAATGAGTAAAGTGAGCAATCATTTTTATTATGAAATTTACATCAGTAGTCATATCTTAGAATTATATAAATTACACAGTTCTTTATTTTTTTAAACAATTAATTCATAAAAATATTCACTTACGAACTGTTTGTTGTGCAAAAAATATACAACCTAAGCCCTGCAAAGTGATAATTTTTGATAATTTGCTCATATTATCAATGAATTTATAAAATATACCTACAAACCTACATATATCCAAGCATAATGTATAATTAAAGATACTCCAGGAATACAATAACACTCGAGTGACACGTGTAATATCCCCATTTCAAGATTTTCTTTCAGAAATTTTCTAAGAATAATTACAACCGTTGTTCTGAGAATATTCTAGAACATATCAATACCTACCCGTATTGGTGAATTTTGAAACCCATTATCTTACAACTTACTAGATTTTTCTAAAATAATAACCACTTTTTATCGATAATAGGCTCGCGTCGGTAGTAGGCTGTGGTCGAAGTTGGAGCACGCTTACCCCCAGGTTATAGCTATCAGGAAACACAGACTGTTTCACCACTAGCCATGGAAATCTACTTACTTAGCGAATACTTGAAACATAATAACTTTAACTTAATGATAATGTATACGGAAGGTGAAACAAATAATTTAGGCCGTGCGCGCACTGCGTTGCGTTTTGGAAACGCAAAATTTGTGAAGTATGGAGTGTCATAGAGGTGCGCGCACTGCGGTCAGTCTACCGGTGCGGTAGAACTACCGGAATTGCGGCCACCGCAAGGCAGTGCGCGCACGGCCTTAATTCCTAAGAACACATAATTATTATCAAATAAAAATATCTAACTAATAATCCCAATAGTCTCAATATCCTTAGGATAGAAGAAGTTATTCTTTTTCATAGGAATGGAAGATATCTGCTGGTCTACTGGTACCCTGGTATCATAGAGTGAGGGCGACTGGAAAATGATGCCGAAGGTTCCAACGAAGCAGGCGATGGTAAACAGCCACAGGAAGAAGCGGTCCAGAACCATGGACATAAACTTCCAGTCTTCGACTACCTGTGGACAATGGAAAAGTTCATGAACGTATTTTTATTTCACGCTAGCTTCTTCGTGACTTCGTTCGCGTGGGAAGATTTCCCCGCATAAATCCCGATCCCGTGAAAACTGCGGAATAAAAAGTAGTAATCCATTTGTTATTCCAGGATGTCAACTATCCACTTACCAAATTTCATTCATATCCGTTCAGTAGTTTTGGCATGATTGATTAATATGAGTACAGATTTAGTTGTGTGTGTGTCTGTATTTATAATGTAGATGAACGTTTAATTAAAGTCGTGTCGAGAGTAATTGTGGGGCCTAACCATTCCATGATCGACCCCATATCATAAAGATATGGATAAACTGAAAGCTCACGGGATCGATTAGCCACATTAAAAACTCATGCACCAGTATAAATTGGTGCATGAGTTTTTAATCTGGCTTTATAGCCACATTATCAACAATTAACATAGGTTTGTGTCTACCTATGAATCATATTTCGCACCTTTAAAGTAAAACCGTAACTATACGAAATTATCAAATTTTACAGGAGAGCCAATATTTGAAACAGTTCAGTATCTTAATTTAGTCAAGGTAAGTCTAAGTACAAGTACTTTATGATTTCTTATGAGTTTATATGATAGATATCTGTTTCCTGTATACATGTGCCTTTTTTTTACGTGGTAAAATCATCAAATAAGTCCTCCCACCCCGGGCAGGGCCGGAGGGACTGTCAGACTTGTACTAACTAAAATCCACGGTGTTCCTTCAATAGCCCTTTACGTTCCGGGGTCACGGTAATGGGATAAGTCCCACGACCCCGGCAGGCTTCGGCCCTCTACAGGGGGGGCCTCGTCATGTTGCTGACGCTCTTTGAGGCACGCGTGGAACACAACGCGCCGTCGACCCGGGCATGGTCCATGGTCGGACAGCGAGTTGCCCTTTACTCGCTGTCCGCATGCCCGCGCCTACGGTGGCCGGAGATCGTCGGCCGACGTCCAACGCCGTGGGCGTCTACCACTGCGGCTTGGCTGGAGGGAGGACGCCATCCTCTCCCTCACGCGGCCCGCCTCCTCCTTCGATAGCATGACTTGTATACATGTGCTTTAGAATAGTTTTTCTTTATTTACTTACAAAAATATTTTTAGATTTATATTTTGTTTGGTAACGATATGATTTAACGCTAGATGGCGAAAAAGACGATATTTTGGAATAATTACAAGTTTAACATGTAGTTTAAGTATATTTTAGACTAGCGAACCGCCCCGGCTTCGCACGGGTGCAATGTTTATATTAAATATAGGCAGCGTTCGCGAGAATCGTTAACGTACAGCAGTTTTTTCGACGCCTTACTCCACAATTTTCACTACCACGAAAAATCCTATCTATTTTCCGGGATAAAATATAGCCTATACGAATTCGGAAGAATCCCTCTAAGTAATGGTAAAAGAAATTTTGAAATCGGTCCAGTAGTTTTTGAGCCTATTCAATACAAACATACAAAAATACAAAAATACAAAGGTTTCCTCTTTATAATATTAGTATAGATTGATGGTATAAATAACTCAATTCGTGAAAATTATCGTTTAGACGTTTTTACTTTAAAGGTGCGATTTGATGTTTTTTTAATCAAGATCGTACTGTTTCGTTGATAACGTGGGTAAGAGCAAGACAGCTGAGCTTGTGTATAAAATATGAATGGCATATTTTATTACAAAACTGGCTTCTGCCCGCTGCTTCGATCGCGTGAAAAGGTATTTTTTCAGCGAATTCTAAGTAGCTTGTGCTTAGAATTATACAATATTGCACCACAATTTGTCGTACTTTCCATATAAAACATGCTTGTATACCTACATATCATATCCTGCTAAGAACTAGCATTAGAATTAGTTAGCCACTCTCCGAGTATAATCAGTGTTAGTTAAATCAGATTATACGTATTTTAATAGCCCCGTCTCGAGTTTTAATCCTTTGACTAGTGATCACTACCAGACTTACTCAGTTGCATCAACCTGAACATTACTCAGTTCCTATATTATACAGTGTGTTAACTAACAGAGGGCGATCCCGTTAACCCGCAATAGTATAGCATCCATACATGCTAAAAGATATTACAATTCGAAAACAAAATGTTTTTTTTTTTAAATATTAAACTATTCACTAAAAATGTTAAATTGATACGTAAAAGAAACACTCTGTACACGCGTACGCATTCATAAATAAATTGCGATGTCGCCGTCCTTCAAGTAAGCGTGTACAGAGTTTCTTTAATATTGTTAAATTGGTGTGTTTAAATTTTGGTGTACAATATAGTATTTGGGGATATGCAGAACAGGGTGTAAAGTCCCGCATTCCCATTGAAAAGGGAGGATCCTCCGACCAGACAGGTGTTTTGTCTGGTGGGCAACTGCCCGATGTTTGAGATCGGGTGATTTGTATGTATGCTAGTTGTGCGGTAAACTCTGCTTGCGCGATACAGGATAGTTTGTATGTTGCGAGATAGATGTCGCTACAAGTATATTCTATCTATCTACCTCTTTTTTCCGGTGGAAAAATCATCGAATGACTTCTCCCACTCTGGGTTAAGCGGAAGGGAGTGTCAGACTTCTACTGACTAAAAACCCACCCTGTTCCTTCAGCTGTCCTTAAGTTCCAGGGCCGCGCTATCTCGATAGAACATTCCCGCAACCCCGGCAGACAATGGCCTTATGCTGCTGACAACTCTTAGTTATAGAAATATCTGTCTAATAGGTAAACGCTTAATAATCTTCTGCTGAGCAAATCCCTACCTCTCTTTCCTCCTCATGAGTCTCACCTCTGCATTAAATAGTGGGTTAGTCAACCCGATAAGAGTCAAATTGTCCCTCTCTCTTAGCCCTGACTCTCGCATGGGGGTGAGTCCACCCGGTAAGAGTCGAATTGTCCCCCTCGCTTTGCCCTGACTCTCACAATGTATAGTTAACAAAATACAAGGTCGGCTTCCTTCACCAGTATTTAAACCAGTCGCTAAACTAAACTAATAAATCCGTGAAAGATAGAAATCAGTTATTCAAATTAAAACCGGAATCTTGGCGAATAATGAACAAAATACACTCAGATCAAAAAGTTTTTCCTATTAAATTCGACCCTATTAATCAAAATCATGAACGTCAACCAAAATGGCACTCGATTTAAATTCTTCAAGTTTTGAAGTTATATTTGATTCCCTGTTCCTCTATAATTTAAGTTTCCCCAAAGAGAAGGGCGACCAATTATTCTAAAGAGGCAATTTGATGTGGACAAGCGATGTTTACTTGTTCCCGACAGCGCCTTTAAATGAACTCCTTTGTAAAAAAGTATTCGAACCAGCCACGCACTACGCTTTTGTTAAAGAGACCTTGTTTGTTTTATATTTAAAAGTGAAAAGATTATGTGTTTATAATGTGGTAATAGTTTCTTAAGCCGTTCTTAAGGCAATACGTTGGTCTGGCACCGCTCCCGACTCTACAGTTCACAACGCCTTCCGCACTGCCAGAGACAGAAATAAGTGAAAAACATCATTAGCAAGAAAGTTATGCAGAAAGAAGGTCACGACCCTCAATACTGAGGAAATACGACGAGGAAGAAAGGAAGGAGGAGAAGAGTTTTTTAGGTGTGGCTCCACATTAAAAAAACTACTGCACTTTCTGTTACAAAAAGCTGTCTATGTTTTCTGAAAGGTCTCTTAATAACACTGGTCCCCAAATGGTGTCAAGCCCAGTTCTCTAAAAGGGGCTTCAAATGAAACTTTTCAACCATAAACTATTCAAAAACTGAGCATGTTGGTCGCAACGTTAGTTTACTGAACAAAGGATTCCCAATTTAACAATCTGAGCATATTAATCATTGCAACTAAAACAATTCATTCATTTATCTCACGAATTCATTACGTCACTCACTGTAGTTCCAACAAAAAATGGCTATCATCCGCCATTATTAGGAAAGTCACCACGTCTGAGCACACCTTATCATCTAAATAGAGTTTCCTTGCCTTTTTTCATTATTTCCTTTCGTAACAAGCCACTTGAGTCCTGAATAAGGGGAAGCGTATCAAGAGACAATTTCCCCTTTGGGATAAACCGTGCCTAAGCGATTATGTATACAATACAACACGTTTGTACTTTTGTAGATAAATACTTTGTACTCAAAGAAGTGAGGAAAGCGGATTATGAAGATAATATCTCAATTTGTGTCGCCGTCCGCTGGCCTCTATTCTTGTCTAGAAAATACGCGGTGACATTTTATTGCCTATTTGCCTTTGTAGCGTGCAATTTTGTTACAAACTAGTCCTACATATTATTTTTGACTACTTTTATTTAATCGTTTTAAGCCAGTTATTTTATATAAACCATAAACCATCAAAGTCAATTGGAGACTCTTCAAAACATGTAACAGGATTGAAGACCATTACCGGCCATTCATGAATCGAAGATGAACGTAACCATTTATAATAAAAAGCTGATTTTTACATGATTACGTTATTATTGACCACAGTAAGTTCCCCAGGTTGATATTTGTACATATTTAATAGTCGTTACTGGTAGTCAGAACTCTGAAAGTCTGACACCAGCCTTGTCAAGGGGTACCGCCGTGGAATGGAATGGAAGCGACTTCTTGCGTACTTAGCATAATGAACTTTATGTCAATTGTATAAAATACAAACTAAATAGGAGCCAAAAAAGGTCGCCCGTCTTCCGGGGTAGCCTCGCGCATTCTCGAGAATTTTTGGCTCCTATTTAGTTTGTATTTTATACAATTGACATAAAGTTCATTATGCTATGCACAGACGCAAGCACATGAAGCTACCCGAAACTGTCAAATTTTCCCAATCAAACTTGAACCTAATTTCTTTAACAATAAAGTTGAAAATCTATTAAAGAAATTTGACAGATTGTTGTAGCTTGACGTGCTGACGTCTCTACAATTTCGTTGCAAAAAGTCGCTTCCATTCCATTCGGCGGCGCACGGTGGGCTGAAAAACGGCTTTCATAGACTTAGGCATTTTATTTTGCAAGTGCCAGTTTTTGTGCCGGATATTACTTCTATTTGTTATAACAATATACAAAAATGACACCAGAATTGATTCTGCACAAAAACGAAGGACTTATAATTTTTTTACGAAAATTTTGTATGGAGCTAGTATGAAAAATCGAAATATCTCTGAAACGGCAGCGATAACCGTAATATCCTTATAGGAGGTTTTAGTACTAATTATTTATGATTTTTTGACATACGTTACATAATGGTTGTAGATGCCTTTTTTTTTTTTTAAATCGTCAAAATATTTTTATTTATTTTTACATATTAAACGTTCCTTTTAGTGTTTAAGTTGAAGAATTCAGAGCTTTAACAACTCTTAACATAAAATAGCATCACCCCTATAGACCTGAAGGACTAGACAGAGGTGTGTAGTATCTTGTTGATCTTGTAAGATTTCCAACAATACCAAATAGTTGAATATCAGTGTCAAAGTGCCCATGCTGTCGCTTCTTTTAGAAAGATAGGGGAATGAAATTGTTAATTGATCATACCCTAAAAGTATGATTACAACATAACCGGACACATAATAATATCGACACAAAAGGAATTTTAAAACCTTGCATACGTTCAAAATACAAAATAACATATTGTGTAGTCATCTAATGAGTCTGATGACAAGTAATTAAGTAATTAGAATGATGGTTGTAGTCTTCTGATTCTAATGAGCCTATTAAGTGATTAAATGATTTGAAATATCTCGCAACAATACCAACTAAGAACTGCATTCACCTTTTTATAATTAGTGAGCTAATGTGATTTGCTAATGTTGATTAGTTCTACTATGAGTTCTACGAAATGTTTTTGACGATTATAAATTTTTATTATCATATCTTTTATAACTTTAATGAGGGTAGTTAACTAATTATTGACTTTATACAATAAAAGGGCTATAATTTTGTTCCATAATTTAGATTGTTCACAACCGTGTAACTGCTAACACTAAAACTATTTGCTTTGCGACTACAAAATCTTAGAATGGAAAGTTTAATCACCAACTTAGATTTGTTTGTTCTTCTAAAAAGTGAGTGTCCTTCATTTAATCATGAAGTATTGTTTAGTGCAATTGTGTCCCGCATAGGCGATTGCCTTTCTGCCGAAGATCAAGTAACTCTCAAAGAATTTTGCCGGAGATTCACGCGAGCTGCTTTAAACAGGTGGCAGAAATCTAAACGATTCTTTGATAAGTTTAGAAATACGTACGGAGAGTGGTTGCAAGCAAATATTGATTGGCCGAGTTGCGTGCAAACTTTAATAAATCAAGAACCAACTGTTGATGAGATACCAAGAGCACGCTCAGTCTCTCCAGAACCTTCGACATCATCGACTGTTGGAACAATGACAAAAAGGTCCCGAAAACCATTCAAAGATCTGGGAAGCAAACAGAAAAAGAGAAGATCTAGTGAGCACATAGGCGAGGATTCCTGTGAATTGGCATATGCAGCTGCAGCACGTTTAGAAGAAGAAGGTTATGAAGATATCGCATCTGTAATCAATTATATGATCAAAAATCCAGAAGCTGCCGTTAAAATCAAGGAAAGCATTAAGAAAACAGTAATATTTACACCAGAGAAAGCACTTGGATTGCTTCTTTCACTTAAGCTTTCAAAGTGGCAATATATTACGTTGCGAGAGACTGCCATTCGGGAAGGTGCTAAAGATATTTACCCATCCTACTATAAACTGCAACAAACTAAGCTTGCATGCTACCCTCCTAATCAATCAGTATCAGTTACGGATTCATCAGCTAGAATTACACTTCAAGCTTTACTTGACATCACGGTGAAGCGGATTCTTCAAAGTCTTTCTGATAATGTGGAAAATAAGCAGTTAAAGCTGATATCGAAGTGGGGATTTGATGGTGCTTCCAATCAAAGCCGATACAAGCAGAAAATGGACGGCGAGCATGATGATTCAAGCATTTTCATGACCTCCTTGGTGCCACTGAAACTGACAGATGGAGATAATACTATATGGACAAACCCGAAACCATGCTCAACTTTTTATTGTCGTCCGGTTCAGTTCACTTTTGTAAAAGAAAGCCATGCAGTTGTCATTGATAACAAAAGAAAAATGGATGAGGAAATTGAGGCCCTTAACCCCACAGAGTGCATTAATAGTAACAGGGTGACTCATAAACTAATGATGACAATGATCGACGCAAAAGTCTGCACGTACCTTTCTGAAGCTAGATCAAATGCATCATGCTACCTGTGCTTAGCAAAACCAACAGAAATGAACCACTTAGATGCTGTAACATCAAAAACTGTGTGTTCTGACATATATGAATTTGGCCTATCATCCCTACATGCCCGTATAAATTGCATGGAATGTCTGTTACACATTGCGTACAGACTTGACTTCAAACAGTGGGCAGCAAGAAGTAATGAGCATAAAGATATGTTACAAAACAGAAAAAAAAACATTCAAAATAAATTTAAAGAGGAGCTCAATCTGTTAATTGATATAGTAAAACAAGGCTCGGGAACTACCAATGACGGGAATACCGCAAGGAAGTTTTTCGAGTTTCCCAATAAAACTGCAGCTATTACTGGGTTGGATCAAAACCTGATAAAAAGATTTGCTGTTATTTTGCAAGCAATAACATCTGGTGAGAAGATCGATGTCATCAAATTTAAAGATTTTGCTCGCAAAACAGCAGAAAAGTACGTGGAATTATACGACTGGTACTACATGTCATCAACCGTACATAAACTATTAATACACGGAGCTGACATAATCGAAAAAAATGATATTGTCCCGATTGGGACTCTCTCGGAAGAAGCCTCAGAGTCTCGAAACAAAGATTTTAGGAGGTTCCGGGAACATCATTCGCGGAAAAGAAGCAGGCAAGATTCTAATCAAGATATCCTAAATATGCTTGTTGTTTCTTCGGATCCTTTTCTAAGTGCACAAAGGCCGAAGTTAGATGCCAAAAGGAAGACAACCTTTTTTGCTGAAACTCTCGACCTAATACAGTTTCCGGAAACTGAGTTCGAGTTTGTAGGTATATCCGATCTGGATTCTGACTCGGAATTGGAGTCCGACAACGAAAGTTGTAAAGAAAATTTGTAAAATTTAATTATTTTTCTTTATGTTCTTTTGTTATTTATGTTAGTTTATTGTACCAATATGTTTAGTTAATAATTTCATAAATTATAGTTTCAAATATGTATTTTGTATAATTGAATTTATTAGATATTATTTTTGTTACTTCTGTTTTATTTAAATTACCTATCAATAAAAAGTTTATATACAGTCTTTTTTTTTCACATATTCTTAATATTTGGGGAAAAAGCATGCTTCCTAACGATGTTCTTAACTTTGACACAGTTCATGGATCGTTTTGAACAGTTTCATATGTTAAAATAAATAATGTTAGTACTATAATCCCCTATAAGGATATTATTATTATTATGTGTCCGGTTATGTTGTAATCATACTTTTAGGGTATGATCAATTAACAATTTCATTCCCCTATCTTTCAAAAAGAAGCGACAGCATGGGCACTTTGACACTGATATTCAACTATTTGGTATTGTTGGAAATCTTACAAGATCAACAAGACACTACACACCTCTGTCTAGTCCTTCAGGTCTATAGGAGTGATGCTATTTTATGATAAGAGTTGTTAAAGCTCTGAATTCTTCAACTTAAACACTAAAAGGAACGTTTAAATATGTAAAAATAAATAAAAATATTTTGACGATTTTTTAAAAAAAAAGGCATCTACAACCATTATGTAACGTATGTCAAAAAATCATAAATAATTAGTACTATAACCCCCTATAAGGATATTACGGTTATCGCTGCCGTTTTAGAGATATTTCGAGTTTTCATACTAGCTCCATACAAAATTTTCGTAAAAAAATTATAATTCCTTCGTTTCTGTGCAGAATCAATTCTGGTGTCATTTTTGTATATTGTTATAATTAATAGAAGTGATATCCGGCAAAAAAACTCGCACTTGCAAAATAAAATGCCTAAGTCTATGAAAGCCGATTTTCAGCCCACCGTGCGGCGGTGTAAATTGAGCCTTACTCAACTATTGGGATTTTCGAGATCAGATAGACAATCGCTTCATGTAAAACACTAACAAGTACTCAACTCCATTCGGTTGGACTCTCACCCCAAAATATGTAGTTGGAAAAAGGCTGAACAAAAAACTTGAAGCAACAAATACATAATTATGTTAAATATCCCAATACAAAGTTCTAATGATACTGTTAGTGACCATATTAGCTTAAAAACTTATATTACTGAGATATTATCATTTTAAAAAAATAATCCTATAATTAGCCTACACCTTAATTCATTCAGCAATCACTTAAAGAATCCAAAGTCAACTTTCCTCAACCTGTCGTTTACTAATAGCGAAAGATATCTATAAAAATAACTATACTCAAACAAATAGTTTTGTGCAACCTAAACTAGAATAACAGTGCCAAAACAAGTGCAATAAACATAGCCTCATAGATAGTATAAAAACCCATTGGACCACTGAAAATGTATTTTAAAATATCTAGTACATCCTCGACCATTAAAGTACATAGTCTGCTTGATACAAGTACATAGAGCCGGCCCAGAGCGGCTGTCCGGGAACCTATTTATTTTAACCAGACTTTTTCACTGAAAATTTTTCATACATTCCCTCGTAGATAGCGGTTAGATAGTGGAAGTGGGAGGGGTGAGTAGCAAGGATGGATTATGCAGTTGTATTAAAATGTTTAAGGCGGAGATGGAAAGACCTAGTGTGGTTTAAACAGAGCAAAAAGGCTTAGTTACACAGTCTATTCTATCAGCTACGTGATCTTAAAATTTCTTGACTTTTTAAATGGGCAAGATATGTTTAGTATATGCATAGGCACATTGTAAAGGTAAAACAAACTATGTTTCCACAAAATATGATCGCACATATATGTATGTACATCTGGTAATATTTTATACAGGTTCTCGAGGCTTAATAATAGACGCAAGGGTCCACGTGTAAGGCAAGTCTTGGCGAGGCCAGTCCATGAATATCCAATCCGAATTTGAAGTTAGTTTTGACTGAGATACGTGCCCAGCGCGCGTGCTGGTGAGGTGCTCTCCGTGAGGATATGGTTGGGCGCTTGAACTTGTCCGTGAAGGCTGTCTCCGAATGGGGCGATGCCAACTTGGTCAAGTTTAATGCAGCTAAGACCCAGGCGTGACTCTTCTCCGCAAAAAGGAGTCAATTCAAACCGGCTCCTACTTTCCGAGATGTAACCGTGCCGATAACCGATCGTATCGAGCTTCTGGAGGTAACACTAACTTCTACCCTCAATTTTGGCCCGTAAATCGAGGCTGAGGCCCAATTAGCATCAAAAAAGTTGGGAATCCTAGCAAAGGTGAGACGTTACTTCACACCCGAACAGCTGCTCAATCTCTATCAAGCCCAGGTTCCGTCGTGTATGGAGTACTGCTCTCATCTTCTTCTTTTTTCTTGATTGATTTTTTCTTTTTATTGATTCTCGCCAACAAACTGCGAAGTTTGGCGAGTAAAATATAATTATAAGCCTATTTTAATAATGCAGAAAAATTAAATAAAAAAAATAAAAAAAAAATAAAAATCTTTGTGATGGATCTGCAAAGTACCAGCTGGATGCGCTTGAGTCTATTGAAAAACGGGCCAAAAGACTCATTGGCAACGATACACTGGTCAAATCAAAGCTCTAGAGAAGGCTCTAGAGCTTTGATTTGACCAGTGTATCGTAGTGTGTAGTGTGTAGTGTGTGTATGTACTCGTCGTCGATGTTCAAGGGAAATGCTGCTAGTTGCTAGTCTATCGGTTTTCTATCGGTTACATTTCGGGGAGTGTGCGATGGAATTACACAATCTAATTCCGCTAAGCCCGTTCCATCATCGGACTACAAGACAAATGGCGATGCGCCATCGTTACATGGTGGACATCCCACTTATACGCACTAAACGTTTTAGGAATACCTTCATTGTGCGTACGGCTAAGGAGTGGAATTCCCTGCCGGAGTCTGTGTTTCCCGATAGCTATAACCTAGGGGTCTTTAAGTCAAGAGTGAATAGGTTACTTTTGGGTAAGCGTGCTCCATCTTCGACCACATCATTACTTACCATCAGGTGAGATGGTTGTCAAACGCGAGCCTATTATCAATAAAATAAAAATAAAAAATAACTCCATGCCTCAGAAATCACGTTGAGCTATTGATCCCGGCTATCATTTATACAACCATAACAGTCATTACGATAGTCAGAAGATTGAAAATCTGACTCTTATTCTTTCTTAATTAGCTACAGTGAAAAATATTTTATGCATCCAGTTATACTGGAAACCGTCTCCAAAATGGCTTGGAAACAGCTAGAAAGATTAATTGATCCGGTAATATTGTTTATACGTATTGGGAAGCTAAGGAACTACGTACAACAACAGACAGCATTTCGTAAAAATACCAAGTACCTACACGAGCTACACAACATCAAAACAATGGTTCGTTTTCCTATTAACCTATCCGACTCCCACAGAAGCAGCTTGTATTTAGTCCATTGTATAACACCGATCTAAACACAGTGCACAAACACAGCCAAACCACACGAACAAAAAAGAACCGACACAGAAAAACACAGTGATCCAGCAGGAAACCATGACCACGTCGTGCCCCTAGAGAACCGTGCACTCTCAACAATTTGGAGACGGTTGTTGGTTCATTTGACGTACTTTGACCCCTAATACGGAATTTCGTATCAAAATAGATGTACGGTAAGTTTTTGATGGCTAACGTAAAAGCTTTTATGCTGTTCTCTCGAGTTACTTTATGTATCAACCCGCAACGCGACTTTATAGTGTCGTAATTATAATTTTCGTTGATATTTTCGTTTTATATTCTATTGTTATCTAGAATATAGATAAGGGTTTAACATATATTTGAAGTTTACAAGAGCTAAACACAAATTAAATTCACTTATCTTCTACATATATGAGGTAGCCAGGTTAGGGACTATCCTTAACCCCTGTCAAAGATGTACCAAGAACAAACGGTGTTAAGAAGACCGGTGCCTGTAGACCCTCAGATTCGTTTTCATAATTTGTATTTGTAATTACATTGTGCTATGTTAATTGGTTTACACTGTCCTGTCACACAATTAACCTATATTATGGATACATTGTGAAAATGAATGATGTTATAAAAAGAGTAACCGTGGAGTTTCATGATGTTTTTTCTCCATAGGAAAGGACCAACTTCGAACCGTGCACTAGCTTTTGATAATTTATAAGTGCCCATGTAATCCTAAGTATGTGAAATAAAATATTTTTAAATTGAGTAATCGACTTAAGGGCTATTCCAGACACAGATGAGTCTCGATATGTAAGCAAGGCCACCCTTCGAAGGAACGAACTCCACAAGCTTTACCTAACCTACACGATCGACCAATGCAAATAATATTATAATTATTTAGCCATGAGCTCAAAACAAACGAACATATCATATATTTTCGAAATATCAATAAGTAATAAGGTGTCAATATGTTCTTAAGACCATATCCTACCAAGGCACGTGTGCACAATATTATAATGAAAGTAGCTGACACCGAAAAACGTTATTTTGACATACAAATTATTTCTAGTAACAAAATAATATAGCATCTTTCCCGACCTGCCAAATAAAAAATAAATAGAAAAACATCATAAAAATCAGTCACGCCGTTTCTGAGGAGTTCGATAACGTCACTAGATATTTACATATTAATTATTGTATGATTAATAAAAGTAATTATTCTTTACGATTTAAATCATCAATAACAGAACAGTAAGCTTTTTGAATTATGTAGATGTTTTAATTGGTTTTTTAATAAATGGTTATGGGAGTCTTTTATATACTTTAGTATGTTATTATAGGCTTATACAGAATGTGTACTAACAAGTCTGAAGTTTAATATGTATCCAGGCTCCATTTACCTACACTTAGACTGAGACTCTTTTTCAGTATTTTTATTTTTCTTTACTTACCCTTACAGAAAGCTAGCTATTAAATCAGAAATCCACAAACTAAATACATTGCTCAAATAAGATTATTTCACAAACCAAGCAATTTTTCAAAGAACGCTTATTACCCTTCAAACCAATAGAAAATGAATCAATTTCGAATAAATTGCGTCTCAGGCTCAATCAGAGATCATTCAGCACGGATGCCTAGACCAGAAATATTAGGCTATATGAGATTCTGAAGAATTACAGAAAATTTGTTTACAAAGGTAATAATCGTCATGGAAACGTTGGTTTGGAGTTTAGTGTATTTACTGGGAATAGGGTAGTTTTCTAAAATATTCTATTTACTTCAATTCTAAAAAGAAATGGGAAAAGTATTTTTGCTTTTGACGCGTAATTAAAAATGACGATTAGGACGTGATGAATGAAGACGCTAAGGTCAATTGAAATTTCACATAACAAGGCGTGTGCCTTGTTATACTTTTTAACCGACTTCAAAAAAAGGAGGTTTACAATTCGTCTTGAACTTTTTTTTTTTTTTTTTTTTTTTTTTTTTTTTATGTATGTTACCTCAATTCTCGGAGACGGCTGGACCGATTTGAAAAATTCTTTTTGCGTTTGAATGGGTATACTTTCTAGTTGGTCCCATTGTTACGAAATCAGGATCTGATGATGGGATCCTGGAGAAATCGAGGGAACTCTTCAAATATTATAGGCACACCTATAGCGTTTTGGGTATTTCTTATAGTACCTTGAGCAGTTGCTTCCGAAAAGTACCATTTGGGGAAGTTGAACTGATGATGAAGACCACAGAGAGCCACTGAAACTCCTCAATAATAAGTATTTCGTGGATTGCAATTCGATTACTTGAGTACGGATGTTAAACACTTTACGCTCGTCACAATACATATGGTGATGTAGAGCTGATGGTCAAATACCAGGAGAACTCAAAAATTAACGGCTATGCACAGGGAAAAGCAATATTTTGTAAAAGGTGATAAGTTGTTGACATTATGGCTTTTGTAACTAGATAAATTACAAACCGACCCACTAAAAAGCGTGAAAAAAAAAATTTTTAGCAAAAAATAGAACCGACTTCCATATTAAAACACTACAAAGGTAAAAATAACTTTAATTTCGGAAGGCGGTGTCTTTAGTTTTGTATATATTTTCGTTTTTGACACCGCCTTCCGAAATTAAAGTTATTTTTACCTTTGTAGTGTTTTAATATGGAAGTCGGTTCTATTTTTTGCTAAAAATTTTTTTTTAGTAAGCGAGTTGGTTTACCATCGTAGTAAATTCGTTCAGCCCGAGAAGCATCTGCCACCTGGACGTGACCTATAGTGGCCAGTTTGAAAAGCAATCAATTGACTGGGCCCAACATAATATTTAAATGGATTACTACCATTGATTCCAATAAGAAGAAGCAAACGAGTGATGTCGCCAGCTCTAACTCCGAAAATTTTCTTCTTTTGAAGTTTTGTAATTTTTCATTTGATTTGAAGAGGCAACAAAATGTGCATAACATTTTTGGAAATGTAACTGATACGGCGACGGGCCATATGGAATAATAAAATTGAAAAACGAAGGTCCTAAAACTGATTCATTACATAAAAACCGGTCAAGTGCGTGTCGGGCCACGCGCATTGAAGGGTTTCGTAGTTTTTATAACAGCCACGTGCGTGTCGTATTCGCTGACTGATCGTTTCGTACCATGCTCTAACTAAAAGCCAAACATGACTACCTAACTAATTAGATTTCCTATATAAAGCCTCACCTGATCCGACAATTTTGCACGGAAATTTTAATTTTTATTAGAGATTTGTGTGAAATATATTCTATTATTACTATTTCAATCTCCAAATTCCTACACTCAACGAGACTTGATTATGAATTTCACAATTCAACTATTTCAATTTTATCTCTGGCTAGATCGGCGTCACGGCGTCCTGACCTACCGCATGACGCAGGTCCTCACCGGACACGGAAGTTTCGGGAGGTACCTGTGTCTGATGGGTAAGGAAGAGACGCCTGGGTGTCACCACTGCGAGGGTCGCCCTGAGGACACAGTCGAGCACACGGTGCAGGACTGCCCAGCTTGGGCAGAGCACCGACGTGTCCTCACGGCGACAATAGGCGGAGACCTCTCGCGCCCGGCCTTGGTCGAGGCCATGCTGCGGGGCGAGAGGGAGTGGGAAGCGGTCGCCTCCTTCTGCGAAGCAGTCATGCTTCCGAAGGAGGAGGCGGGCCGCGTGAGGGAGAGGATGGCGTCCTCCCTCCAGCCCAGCCGCAGTGGTAGACGCCCACGGCGTCGGACGTCGGCCGACGATCTCCGGCCACCGTAGGCGCGGGCATGCGGACAGCGAGTAAAGGGCAACTCGCTGTCCGACCATGGACCATGCCCGGGTCGACGGCGCGTCGTGTTCCACGCGCGCCTCAAAGAGCGTCAGCAACATGACGAGGCCCCCTCTGCAGAGGGCCGAAGCCCGCCGGGGTCGTGGGACTCATCCCGTTACCGTGGCCCCGGTATGTAAAGGGTTATTGAAGGAACACCGTGGATTTTAGTCAGTAAAAGTCTGACAGTCCCTCCCACCCTGCCCGGAGTGGGAGGACTTATTTGATAATTTTACCACGCTAAAAAAAAAAAAAAAAAAAAAAAAAGCCTCTACACACAATCTCAAGAACTTATTTTTTTTTCTACACACAATCTCAAACACTTATTTTTTTTTTTTAGGTAGGGCCACTCGTAGTTCCGCACACTAAGGCTGGTCACTACTTAACCGGGCGATCAACAAAAACTCAATTTTTCTTTTTGATAGGTCCACTCGTAGTTCAGCACACTAAGGCTGGTCACTACTCAACCGGGCGATCCTGTGGTGACCTCTAAAATTAAAGGCCCCCAGCCAGGGCTTACAAACTAGAATTACATTTTAAACAACCGTACGCTAAGGGCACTCCCTGTGGAGTACGGGCCTCGGCATAGCGGGGTCGTTGGTGGAGGGCAGCAAAGGGACAGGCTGGGTCCATATTATTTAAGGGGTTATTTATCGCTACTGGCTCAGCATCGCGGGCTGGCTCGTTTGGCAAAGGTCGGGGAGAGTTTCCGTTACAAGTACGCGGACGTCGCGATGGGCCTCGTCGGCGAGACCGCAATACGGAACGTGTTTTATTTCTGTATTTTCTAAGAGTGCTAGTTTCCCTACTGCTCTCTTGTCGGATGGTGGTGGGGTCGTCGGGCTCGTCTTAGGACGTTACGCGGGCGACGAACCCGAGAAATATTGGAAGGTCTGTATCGGGCGGCCGATACGATCAGGGGGTTTGGGTGGTTTTCAGCAGAGGTGAAGTAAAGCACTGAATGGCGTTTCAGCACTTGCTTTATGGTCGGGGCAAAAACTCAATAATTTTCACAACTTATACTTTTGGTGGTAACGAAATCATTGTGAGATATAATTCGACGACAACGCCATCTAGTTAGAAAAGAAGTACTAGTTATTACACAAAACTGAAAAATGAGACTGGTTTGACACAGTCCTCAACTAATTTAATTACTTAAACACAACTAACTATAATTTTATCGGACAGAAACTGTTTTTTAACCGACTTCTAAAGAAGGAGTAGGTTATCAATTCGTCACGTATATATAATATATATTTTTTTATATATGTGCACCGATTACTCCGTCAATTGTGGATCGATTTAGAAAATTATTTTTTCATTTGAAATGGTATGCTCTCGAGGTAGTACCATTGTCACCAAATTAGAATTTGATGAAGGGATCTCATGGAAATCGAAGGAAATCCTCAAATTTTAAAGGCAATCGTATAGCGATTTTGGTATTTTTTATAGTAACTTGTGCATTTGCTCTCAGAAAGCACCATTTGGTGAAGCGGAACTGATGAAGAAGATCACAGATGGCCACCGGAACTACTCAATAATAAGTATTTCACGAGTTGCGGTTCGATTACTTTAAAATGGTTGCTAAGCAATTTATGGTCGTCACAATGTGAATGGTGAAATGGAGCTGATGGTGAAATACCAGGAGAACTCCTCAACAATTAACGCCCCTGCATCGGGAAAAGCAATATTTTGTAAAAGGTGATGAGCAAGTTGACATTAGGCTATTGTAACTAGATAAATTACAAACCGACCCACTAAAAAGCGTGAAAAAAAAAACTTTTTAGCAAAAAATAGAACCGACTTCCATATAAAAACACTACAAAGGTAAATTAGAAAAAGATAAATTATAAACAGAGCCACTAAAAAACGAGAAATAAAAACTTTTTAACAAGAAAAAACCGACTTCCAAAAAAACACTACAATGTGAAAAATAACTTTAATTTTGGAAGTCGGTGCAAAGAACTAAATACAGATCCAAAGACACCATCTTCTGAAATTAAAGTTATTTTTCACATTGTACCTAGTGGTTTTTTGGAAGTCGGTATTTTTTTGTTAAAAAGTTTTTTTTATAAAACTTATTTAAATATGAAACTAGCGCGATACAACTGACGCTTAGCGCCATCTATCGACATTTCTATGGGGTTGTTCGAAATTTTCGAGTCAAATACAATTGGTCGACTATTACTCGTAAACTTGTAAAGCCCACTCATGTGTGATAGTTTTCCTTTAAACTTCGTTATATATAGGTACTACTGCCATGACATTTGAATTTCTAACTACAACCGCTTAGTTGATAGAGGGGGTGGACACTTGACTCTAACGATAATTGGTACTTTAAAGCTTGATAAGTCACGAGCGGTTTACTTAATCAGAAAACGGTCTTCCTAAACCCCTAATATCCTAGACCTATCCAACGATATACCACACTATGGGAAGGACGAAAAAAAAAATTATCATCTCACTTTACATGTAGGGGAGGTACCCTAAATAATTGTTAATTTTTTCAAAATTTTATTTTACCACTTTTTAGGCGTCATTAACGTGTATACTCATGACAAATTACAAATTTCTAGTACCAATAGTTTTCGAGCTAAACCGCGGACAGACGGACAGATAGACGGACATGGCGAAACTATAAGGGTTCCTTGTTGACTACGGAATCCTAAAAATGACGAAACTGTATTACAAAAATAGTAGAAGTTTCTGAGTATTTTTTTTTATATGTTTGTTTAGCGATATTTTCGTCAATATCGAAGCGACAATATTGAAACATTTTATTTATATCATACTAGCTTCTTCCTGCGATTTCATTCACGTGGGAGGGCCTATGTGTTATTACAGTATGTCAGCTATCTACTTACCAAATTTCATTCTGTCAGTTCACTTCATCTGTGCAGTAGTTTTTGCGTGAAAGGGTAACAAACATCCATCCAACCATTCATTCATCATCCATTTTTTTTAGTTTGTAATTTTCTGTTGTTGTGTATGTTTATCACCGAATAAATGGTTTTCAATTTCAACCTCATAAACTTTCGCCTTTATAATATAAGTAAGTACATCTATATTATTAAGTTTTCTAAGTAGCAGAGTCGATATTTACCCATGATTAACTAGTCTGTGGAGGTTAAATAGACCAACACAGAATAGTTAAACGACCTCCCAAGTAAATAATACTTGTGCACTATAATATCTTCTGCGCCCATAGCTAATCTCAGCTGAAATTACCTATTATTATTACGCAGACATAAATTTTAAACGTTAATTCACACCAAAAAAGCTTTCGAGCCAAACCAACTTAATATTCCAGAATATGCACAAAATATTCATGTTAATACCAAAAGAGATAAATAAAAATTCAATTTGCACCTGCATAACTTCCGCAAATCGCATGCAAAACCGCATTGTTCGGCGGTGACATTCCATTTTTGGATACGGGTCACTTGTGTTGAAAGGTAATGATTACCGTTAGGTTTTACATACTCTTTGGGTAATGATATTGATATGGTTCGAAATTCAATTTGAAGTTAGATTGACTGTTGATACATCAGCGCATGGAATTATTATGTACTAGTTGTACGTAGTACATAATAATTCCATGCATCAGCGAGACTGAATGGCATATATCACTGGCTGAATGGTTTAAGAGTGATTTTGTTTACCGAATATTATACTTTTTGGAACTTTCGCCAATTCAGAAAGGCAGTCCTGTCTATGAGAAGTTCTCAGGTCAAAAGGAAAAGGCAGAATTGACTTATGCCCACTAGACACCATCCAGGACTGTGCTGTCCTCATGGAGCCTTTTTTTTTCGAATAAGCCCACTTTTGACCCTGATCACACCTGATGGTAAGTGTAAGATGAAGTCTACGATCGAACGAGCGAGTCCAGAAGTTCACTCTTGCTTTAAAGGCTGACGGGTCATATGTAGCACGGAATATAGAAGCCAGCAGAGGACTTTGGAGATATGGCCTCTGTTTCATTGAGCACCGCCATTTAAAAAGTACTTACGCAAAAAAACTTTGGGTTAAAACTTTAGTATTTACGTACAGCTAAGGAGTGGGATTTCCTGCTGAATCCGGTTTCCTGATAGCTATAAACTGGGTGTCTTTATGTCACGAGTGTGTCTTTAAAGCATGCTTCATTTTCGACTACATCATCGCTTACCATCCAGTGTGGTCAAAGGCAAGCCTATCAACAATAAATAAAATAAAATGCCAATAGGGTTATGTTGTTATGATGTGCAATTCACGTAGGGTACGCTGATTTGCATTGTGTAGGGTCTAGACGGCAACCCGCTGAGGTTGTTGTACAATTTTCACAAATCGAAACGTAGGATTTGAGTGACGTCACTGCTTTTTTGTACTGTCTCTGACTAAAGAACAAAATCAGAGGTGTCACAAAATGAATTAAACAGTAAATTGAACTTACTAGACCCAAGTCTTAGTCTATTTCCACAAATGAGGTGACTAACATTCTACACAGCAAACTCAAAGAGATCCTCACTCAAACCCTCCACACGTCTCATCAAAAACACAAACTATATACTAAAATTTAAAATTCACAGCACAAGCTGACATTTTTCTCTGTATTACATAGGTTGCTTACTTATCTCTCTTGGTAGAAGCTCACGTAACAACATAAACTGCAATGTGTATGTTACAGAGCGAAATCCTCGCGAAGGGGTTCTGAGGATTTCAGAATACGATCCGTGTGTCGGTATACAGCCTCTTGGGATGGGTAAGCTTTTAAAGCAAATATGCAACCGCTATTGCAACTGCTCGCAGTTTTACCCAGAAATACAAATGTATTGGAAATATATAGATTTAGATTTTTGTAAGTAGCATGTAGATGGGATTTTTCCAGTGAATACAGAAATATCGTAAACCTTTCTCGGCATTCACATGGATTTATCTAAGGCAAAGGCATTGCCTACGTTTAAAAATAACTTCATTGACTGCGTATACCCCAAAACTGTTTTGTAGACTGCATGTACGCAAAACAATTGCCACAGTGTAATAGAAAACACACGCATTTGAACGCGATACAATATCCCCTCGTAAGCCCCAAAGTAATGCTCGAAAGCTTTTTTAAAATATCCATTTCACAACATTTTTTCACCCAAAAAACACGAAACGAACAAACCGAACAACAAATAAACAAGCAGTATCCCAAACATTCAGCATTTCAACGCTCAGGCCGAAAAAACACCGCAAAAACACTTCAATATTACATATTTTATCCTATTTCGTATTCAGGCCCTGTTGGTTCCGTAAAGATAAGAGCAACTATCATTAATACAAGGTACAGACGGCAAACAAAGTGAATCGACGAATGTAGGCTATTTTTCGGCATTCGGTTCATCGAGATGGCCCGAATAATAATGGCGATGAACGCGGAAAGCCGAGAGTTACCCAATAGGGATGCGTGAAAATGATTGTTGAGTTGTCAAAAGTGAAATGTTAGGGCGTATCGGATACGGAAAACCCTTAAGGATTATGAAGAATGGATACGAGTTATCTGTTTGGTATGTGTGGGTCCAACAATAGGAGGATTTATTGTGAGAAATATTCCTTTTCAACGAATTTTTTGAAGAAAACTTATATTAATAGAAGTGTTTTCAATCATTTTGCTCCTTTCTTCAAGTCAGTTAACGTTTCCAATTGTTTATGGTTATTGACTTACGTAGAATGTTTTATATTATCAGATAACTCCAGGAACATGAATACAAGATACGAACTAATTTCGTTTCTAAAATCGTAAAAGTGTGTTGGCATGTGTGTTGAATATAAGGATAATCATATTCAACGTAGACGACTTATATCTACAGCAGCTATAAATTTTATAATAGGTCATAAAGTTAACATAAATCGTTCTCAGTTGTAATTTTAAATTCAACATATCGATGTGAGGTATAAAAACTCTTCTTGCATTAGAATACAAATTAAGCTAGATGAAGTTATTGAGTAGAATTATATCGGAATAAACACCGAACTTTCTGATCCAAACAATGAAAAGGGTCAATTCGAATAAACAGCTACCAATCCATCGAACTTCAACAAAACCACAACCACACAAATATGAATATATAATTATATATAATTGTAATATAATACAATATATAATTTATAATCTATAGCACTCCCTAATAATGCATCTTACTACCAAAGACAGAAATTTTAGAATTGTATCATTCGTTTCGAAAATTACCCCCTGTATACAAAGTTACAAACAAATTTTACTTCGTTTAAAGTAAAATTTGTATTAGTATAGACTACTCAAATATCTATTTAGAAAAAAAAACTTGATATTAATTCGCGAACAAAAATAGATCGTTCTAGTAATCCAGTGAGATGCTTTTTAAAATTTATTCGGCCTCCGGGTGCTATTTATATCGTCGTTTCAAAAATGAAGTGCGGTTATCTCAGAGACGTAAAAACGTGTTCGGAATAACAATTCGGTTTTCGGCAATAGCGATGTTGGCACTCGGCCTGGCCTGGGAGCTTGCCGCCTCACTAATTTACTTATGTGAGACGTGAAGTAAGTTGTGCTGCTAATTTTATTGTTTTACATTCAAATGTTTACGTTTATTTATGTTGTCGTAGATAAGACAATATACGTTGTACATTTGGGAGCGCAAATAAGACAATTTCTTGGTATTTTGCGGCGTTCAAATAGCACGTTTCACGTGTAGTATTCGTTTAAGTTAATTCGCGGAGAAAAGTTGAGATATATATTTTTGCCGTCGAAAAATCATACCAATATTGAAATAAGCCGTTGTATTTGTATTTTTCGCAACCAGTAGCAATTTTATCATTTCTGCGTGTCTTTTTCTTTTTTTATTGATATCAGCTTGCGTTTGACCATTATCTCACCTGATGGTAAACGATGATGTTGAAGCACGCTGGAAATAACATATTCATTCTTGATTTAAACTTTTAAAGACCACTATGAGAAAATACAGATTTCAGCAGAGAATTATTCCACTCCTTAGGAGTACGCACAATGAACGTGATTCTGTTTTCCAGAAACTGGTCTAAAGTTTAGCTCCATAACATGTTTGGACATTTTAATCAATACTGCTACTGATAGTCTTTTCTCCTGGGTGGAAAAATCACCAAATATCTCCTTCCGTTGTGGGTGGAGCGGAAGGCAGTTTCAGGCTTTTACTGAATAAAAATCCACCTTGCTCCTTCAGCTGCACTTGCAATCCAGGGCTGCGGTATCTCGTTAGAATATTACCGCAACCCCGGCAGCTACTGATAATCTGACTGCTATGCGCAAGGTCGTGGGGTCGATTCCCACCCAGGACAAATGTTTATGTGATGAGCACGATCATTTGTTCTTTGTCTGGGTGTAATTTATCTATAACTAGCTTTTGCCCGCGACTTCGTTCGCTTGGGAGGTTTTTCCCGCGTAAATCCCGATCCCGTGAGAATTTTGGGATAAAAACTATCCTATGTCCATCTCCTAGTTCTAAACTCCCTATCAATTTTCAGCCAAATCGGCTCAGCCGTTCTTGAGTTATAAATAGTGTAACTAACACGACTTTCTTCTATATATATAGATATGTATGAATTTAGAAATATATAATTATGTATGTTTATCAGTTGTCTAGTACTCATTGCACTAGCTCTGCTTAGTTTGGGACTACATGGCGTTGTGTAAAAGTTGTGAAAAAAAAATCTTCGACGCTACATTCTTAACACACACAACATCTATTCTACTAAATAGTGTTAGTCCCTACATTTTCAACAGAAACAACATCTATCGTACTTAAAAACTAACTTAAACCCGCAATCTAGAAAACAATGGCGAGCAAAAAAACCCAGACACCACTTTCCCACAAAATCGTTAGAAATTCATCTCGGCACATTCGCAGTATCTGTTCTTCGAAGAGACGAAGCCAGTATTGCTCCTCAGGGAGGAAAGGATCGATAGCAATTTAAATGTGCTGATTTCTTCTCATCGTAACCAGTAATGAGAGATCGTAATTAGATTTAGTCCCCACTCGATGCTCGTCTCAATGATAATACGGTGGTATTACTAAAACGCTGCGTTTTGAATTCGCTAATTGTGTTTTACTTTGGGTTCGTGTTATGTGGGAAGAATAATTTACTGTTACTGACGTATTTGAATAAGGAGAAGATTTCTGAAAAAACAATGCTTTATTTAACAGCAACTGTTGGTCACATATAGAAAAAAGAAGTGTTGTTTTTCAAGTTCTGTTTTTATTACAATATCTTTGGGTGCTGTGATGGTTTTACTGTCCGGATATTACTTTTAAAATATATTTCGATTTATAAATGTAGTGAAAATTCAAAACTGATATTAATACTTTGGCCAAAGAAGACTGCAGGTTGTCCGGAGAGTTTTGGGCGAGGCATTTGCCCAGCTCAGGAAAAACTTAGGCTAACTAAAAAAAAACTATAAAAATTATTATTATTTCTGTGATAACGTATAAACTGTTTAGTCCAAGAGCTCATGATTCAGAATATTTCTCATTTAAAAAGATTTTTGTAAAAATGTTTTTCATAAAAATGTTTCCACTAAAACAACAATAATTGGCAATAACACCAATACAAGTCGGTCCATTAATCGATCCTTTCAGTGCTCTTAAGTACTTAAAAGCCACAATTTCTATTTTTTCCTCAAGCCTTATTATCGACACTTTAAAATTGAGAACTCAACGATCTACTCAGACATCCCGATGGACCAATTCCTTTGACAAGTACCACGACAACAGTAACTTGATATTTTGACTACTAGTATACTTTAAGTGGGAAAATATTTTTGCGTTTATTGATCAAAATATCAAATTCAGCACTAATATTATAAATGCAAAAGTGTTTGTTTGTCCTTCTTTCACATTGAAACGGAGCAACAGACCGGTGTAATTTTGGTGGGAAGATAATTGAAGGGCTGGACGTAGACTCCTTGTTTTTTTCGCTAAAAAAAAGTCGGTTCACGCGAGTGAAACCACAGACTAGTAATTAATATAAAAAATGTGTGGTAAATTAAAAACAAGATTTTTATCATATGGTATAAGCAATCTATACTTTTCGACTTACGAGCATATTAAAAAAGCAAAATTGAGTCTGTCCGTCTGTTTTTACGTTTTCACGTCTCAACGGCTGAACACGGGGTGGTTTTAGTCAGTTAAAAGTCTGACAAACCCCTTCGCCCACCCCAGGACGGAGTACATCCTGCCGGGGTTGCGGGAATGTTCTAACGAGATACCACGGCCCCGGAACGTAAGGGCAGTGAAGGAACAGGGTGGGTTTTTAGTCAGTCTGACATTTTTCGCTCCACTCAGAGCGGGAGGAGTCTTTAGATGATTTTCTCACTGGAGAAAAAGTCCGGAGAAGATTAATGAGGATTTCCACCTAGACTCTACAGATTTATTTCAATACTAGTGTTAGCTTATTTCTGGCAACCCTAGTTATTTAATCGACTAAATCCTATGTAAGTCATTTGACAGCTCGAATAGCTTATCAATCGGTCATGACGTTTGGTGTGATTTGCTATGATAGAAGACTAACGGTCGGCCTTCTTGGTTGAGACACCGAAAAGTGAACACGCCTACGACGCCAATGCTATAGACCTATAATAAAATTTAAAGTAGCATTTTAAGTACAGGACTTATTATTTTTCATCCCATTTATTCGAAAAGGACGACTTGGTTCGCCTTTAAGTGCACCCAAAGGTGGTATTTTCTATAACATCTTTTAGCGGGCAGTAATGTTTTTTTTTTTTTTTTTTTTTTTTTTTTTTTTTTTTTTTTTTTTTTTAGGTAGGGCCACTTGTAGATCAGCACACTAAGGCTGTGAGTCTACTTAACCGGACTTTCCTGTGGTGACCTCTAATAAAGTAAAGGCCCCCAGCCAGGGCTTACAAACTAAAATATACTTAAAAACTAATGACCGCACGCTAAGGGCACTCCCTGTGGAGTACGGGCCTCGGCATAGCGGGGTCATTTTGGGAGGGCAGCAAAGGGACAGGCTGGGTCATATTATTTTCGGGAGTATTTATTGCTACTGGCTCAGCATCGCGGGCTGGCTCGTTTGGCAAAGGTCGGGGAGGATTTTCATTACAAGTACGCGGACGTCGCGATGGGCCTCGTCGGCGAGGCCGGAATAAGGAACGCGTTCTGTATCTGTGTCTTCTAAGAGTGCTGGTTTCCCTACTGCTCTCTTGTCGGATGGTGGTGGGGTCGTCAGGCTCGTCTAGGATGATACGCGGGCGACGAACCCGAGAAATCTTGGAGGGTCTGTATCGGGCGGCCGATACGATCAGGGGGTTAGTGTGGGTCTCAGCAGAGGTGAAGTAACGCACTGACATGCGTTTCAACACTTGCTTTATGGTCGGGAGTTTGAGGTCTACGTGGAGATCCTCGTTCCTACAGAACCAGGGCGCGCCCGTGGCCTTTCGGAGAAAACGGTTCTGAACGACTTGCATCCTATGGATCTGATTGGGACTGGCATGAGCAAACACCGGACAGGCATACGTCATGATAGGACGTATGCATGTCGTGTATATTCGGATTTTACATTTAAGGGAGAGCTTGCTGTGTTTATTCAGCAGGGCGTGGAGCCTACCGAGAGCGAAAGCGGCTCGCGAGCGAACCGACTTTATGTGCTCACTGAAGTTGAGAAACTGGTCGAGGATCACACCTAAGTATTTGGCTCGCTTCTCCCAAGGGATTGGCTTGCCGAACATAGTGATCGGGCGTGGGGGGGTGAATTGTTTATGCTGGCGAGCCCTGCGAAACAGGACTGCTTGACTTTTGTCGGGATTTACCTCAATCCTCCATTTCCTAAACCAATCGCCTAGTGCGTTGGCTGAGGTCTGGAGGGTATGAGCGATGCTAACGGGATTATGTCCCGAGTAGTAGATGGCCGTGTCGTCGGCAAACAGGGATAACTCTACTGGGGGCTTTTTGGGGATGTCGCTAGTGAATAGCGTGAAGAGTGGGGGGGAGAGCACGGCGCCCTGAGGGACGCCGGCTCTGATAGGGCGGGGAGTGGAAAGCGCTCCTTCGATACGATATCTGAAGGAGCGGTTCGACAGGAAGTCTCGAATGATGAGCACGAGACGGTCCGGCACACCTAGTTGGTAAAGCTTGTAAATTAAGCCATTGTGCCAGACTTTGTCGAAAGCCTTCGCTATATCAAAGAATAGGGCCCCCGTCACCAGACCGCGTTGAAAGCGGCCGCTAATGTGCTCTACGATGCGGTGGGCTTGGTGGACACTGGAATGATGGGCTCTAAAGCCAAACTGTTCGTTAGGGATTAGGCTCTTGGCCTCGACAAAGTCCTTGAGCCGATTAAGAATAATCCGCTCGTAGACCTTGCCGAGGGCGCTGAGCAGACTAATGGGTCTATAGCTAGTCGGGAGGTTCTTGGGCTTTTTGGGTTTTGGGATACCTATCACTATAGCCTCTTTCCAAGCTTGTGGAAACAAGTTGTTGGACAAGGCGCCATTGAAGATGGCAGTCAGTAGGACTATTATCGTACGTGGGAGGAGTTTAAGTGCCCTAGTGGTCAGTCTGTCAGTCCCGGGAGCTTTCCTAGGTTTGAGTTTCTTGATGATCTCCTCCACCTCGTCCTCCGTGACGGGGGGGAGGGGAGCATCAGGGTCCTCGACAGGGGGTAGGGCAGATCTACGTTCGACCTCAGCATCCACGTGGGCAAGGTGGGCTGGGTCGACTGGTTGGGAGCTGGGAGAGCACTGTGCCTCCAGGCTGTCGGCTAGGCATTCGGCTTTGTCTTCGTCGTCGAAGGCAATGCTTTTGTCCGGGCGGATAAGGGGAGGCATTGAGGCAACCTCAGTGGCGCGCATATTCCGCTGAAGTTGCCAGAAGGCATGGTGGGTGGGTTCCAGTTCGCTCAGGGTCTTGTCCCAGCCGGCTTCACGCCACTCTCTGATGCTGTTACTTACTTTGCGCTGTAAGTACCGCATGAAAGTTTTGTTATTCTGGCAGGGGAAAGATCTGTAGGCACGGACTGCTGCGTTCTTCTCAGTCAGCAGGGCCCGTACATCGTCCGGGAGTTTCCGGCGCCAGTGCTCTGACACCGGAATCTCCTTTGAACAGTCGTTCAAGACAGATTGTACGTGCTCCGTGAGTGAGTCGATCGCAGCCGTCGTGTCGGCGGCGGACTGGATGTGGTCGGGGATCTTGTCCAGGTGAGGAGACGTGTTGGATTTCAGCAATTCGCCTACTTTCCTCCAGTCAGTGATCACCTGTGTGGGAGGGGGGCGGTTAGGGTCATAGGGACCCGATCTCGGAGTTAACTCCAAGATCACCGGTCTATGGTCAGAGTCAAGTTCGTCTACCGTCTCTAAAGAGTGCAAACGTAAGTTCACATTCTTCAGGAGGGCAATGTCGAGTACGTCGGGCAAGTGGGATGGCTCGAACGGATAATGATTAGGCCGCATAGGACCTATGATATCTATGTGGAGAGGTGTGCAAAGGTCGTATAGTACCTTCCCACGGGGGTTGGTAATACGACTACACCATGCGGGATGTTTGGCATTGAGATCCCCCGCTATGAGGACGGAGTCACTCATGTCAAGAAGGGCTGTAAGGTCGCTTCGTAGTGAGGCGTTTATCGAAGAATTTGAATCTACGTCGCTGTGCGGTGGGAGATACGCGGATACTATTGTGATAGAGGGATGGCCCGTCATGCCTAGCCGGCAAACGGATACCTCTAAGTGGGCAAGGGGCGGCGGATCCATAGGGATGCAGTGCAGGGAGTTCCTATAATATATTAGAGTGCCACCTCTGTGGCATCTAGTCCTATCGTTCCTAACTAGCCGGTAGTTGGCTACCTTGGGATCCCTAAGGTGGGGTTTGAGGAAGGTCTCTTGGACCAGAAGGATGTCGAGACTATGATCGCGAAGGAAAGTCGCGATCTCGTCCCGTTGATTGGTGATGCCATTGGCATTGAAGTAACCTAGCTTTAGGGATCGGGGCTATAATCTCTTACTAGCCGTGTTATACATTATGGCTGTTTAAAAAGGTTGTCAAAATGGCTTTTTACATCAGGATACTGATAGTATACCTGAATCAGGGATTCAATGCTTTTGCAGGCCACGACCTCCTTTGCCATTTGGATGGCGCGGGGGGACTTGAAGAATTTAAATGTATTCGCTAGGATGAGGAACGGATCGAGTTCCGGCTCATCTGAGCGAGGGGGTGACTGGGGAGGAGGAGGCTGAGAAGCCACAACGACCGGAGCGGGGGGCATGATGGGTTGATCCATCAGCCCTGGGACTTTCGGCCTTAGTGCCGGGAAGTTTTGGGCGTGATTCGCCGCCGTCCAAGGAGTTGGACGCTGGGGACTGAGGGTCTGGGGGAGCTCAGACGAGAGTGTAGGACACTCTCGTCCCTGGCGTGCGCTAGCGCGCGTTGCCAGTTTAGGGGCGGAGGTTTTCGGGGCTTTCGGACAGCCTCGGTAGTTGGCGGGGTGGCCGGATTGCCCGCACAGCACGCAGCTGGGCGGGTCTGGGCACTGGGACCTATCTTTTGGGCGACTGCACTCCGCGGTGCCGTGATCGCCCAGGCACTTTACGCACCGGGGTTTGCCGAAGCAATTCCGTTGCGCGTGGCCGTATAACTGGCAACGGTGGCATTGGCCTACCGTGCCACTTTTGTGTGGCTTCTCAATGAGAATTCCTGAAAGACTGCATACAGTCTTCAGCGCAAAGATGGGGTGGGGACCTTCGGAGACGGGGTGGCAGATGACGAGGACGTTGTTAGACGCCCTGCCACCTCTGCCGTGCATACGGTGCACCTCAATCACCGGGATGTTCTGTGACTCTAAGTCGCAGACGATCTCGGTGGTGGGGATCTCACTGGGGATCCGGCAGAGGACCACCCGAACGGGCTTGCTCTCATGGAGCGTATAAGTGTGGTGGGGGATATTTCGAGCCTTGAGTAGCTTCGAAAGCGCGCGGTGGTCGTTAGCTGTCGCTAACCCTACTTTTATGCCGTTCTGAACGGCGCGGGCATTCGTGTAGGCGATGCGTTGCTCGCCACACGCTTTGGACACGTTTGTCCAAGCCCCCTTGTCATGGATGAAGATGGGTGGGGGAGGGATGGTCTTGCGCACTGAGGCGCTGACGACTGGGGTTTGGGTAGGGCTGGGCCTAGTGGCCGAGGAAGAGGAGGGCTGGCTCTGCACTAAACGTGCTGGCTCGGGAGGGGAGAGTTTCTTGGCCTTAGGGGCCTGAGTGGAGGACGAGGCCTGCGACCTCTTCTTCCTCTTTCCCTCGACGAGGATAAACTCGTCGGAGGAAGAGGTTTGGTCGGAGGAGTGCTCGGACTCCGCTCGCTCCGAGCGCTCAGAGTGTATGCTCTCTGCGCGCTCCGAGCGCTCGCCTTCCGAGCCCTCTTTTTCTTGTTCCTCCTCCTCAGAGTCCATTTCGACGTCTGGGGGGGAGGGGGACCTATCTGCGTTGGGCGCGGGGGTGGGACCTAAATCTGGCTGTGGGGTGGGAAACACCGCGGGGGGTATTTTTTCTATCTCATCTTTATACTCCCTTTGTAGGGCGGGGTTTTTATATAGGATCTTTCCTAATATATCGGTTGTTAGATTTAACCGAACCGTTAGGGACTCTACTTTGGTCATGAGATCCTCTATCCTGTCCTCCATATTGGAGGCAACAATGTTGGGCATCCTAATCTCCTAACCCTAACATAAGCGCCTCGAGGAGACACGTCAAACGTGAGCTCCCCGAGCAGACGGTCCCCAAAGAGCCCTGCCCCGGAGTTTCTCCTAACACTTCGCTACCGAGAAGAGAAACCCAGACAAACTCGGTAGCTGTGTTGCCGTCTGATGTGGCCTGAGGGGCCCTATTTGCCTAACCCTCCGGGCGGGAATGACCCGGAGGTGAGTTCGCTCCCTGCGGGGATAGCAGGGAGGGGTGTGCCTAATGGTGTGCCCTAAGCTTGTAATCCGGTCGCCAATCTTAATGTGCGTACCGGGCCCTATTGGGTCTAGTGCGAAGGGGTAGATACACCCAACCGACACTAGGTGTGTATGCTGTGAAGAGAACTCAGTAACTAGGTTTGACTAGGAGATCCCCCAAGGCCAAAACCTAGCACTCGACTCCAATTGACTGCTTCACCCTGAAGGGGATCAGCGGGTGCGTCGGGTCAGCACCCCCTTGGTATTGTTGACACCGTGAGGTTTCCAACCAAGGACCACGAAACTGTGGTTTTACCCTGAAGGGGCCAAACCAAATTGTTTTGACAATCTCTGTTAGAGAAACACGATATCCTTCACCGCCTCGAAAAAGGCGGATCCGGACCAGGCGTCGTAGTCGGCGACTACGAGTGACGTCACGGCGGGCGTGACGAACGGAGCGATGACTCAGGCACGGAACGATCGAGAGCGCGGAGCGGCACGACTGTCGCGGGCGAGCGTCGGAGCAGAATGGGCAGTAATGAGTTTTTAATCCTCTTTATAGGTGCGCCGCAACTATCTTTACCGCAACCTTTTGAATTTGGAACATCTTAGTTTTCAGCGCCAAAGAAATCGAACGCAAATATTTTTTGAATAAAGACTGGCTGGTACGACGGCCTATAGTCCCGCCGCCGTGCGCCGGCTGAATAAAAAAAAAAGAAATTAAATTAAAAACGCGCGTACTACAGCCCGCATTTTCGTCAATTTTCACGGATTGTTAGAAATTCATGGTTTTGTTTTGAAAAATGAGTTCTTCAAGTAACAGTGAAAGTATAGAATATTAACTCCTGAAAGTATTAGAACTGACGCAAGAAATGTGATGGATAATCTATTACCTGCAAAATCCCGGAAGAAATATATGAAAGCCTAATATAAGTTTTTAGTTGTTTTATTATTTGATACTATTTAATTTCAATTTAGTTGTTACTCTGTGTTTTATTAAATAATAATATTACAATAAAATATGAGGCACCTTTTATTTTCTCATATCGTAGTGGGTTATGAAACGTAGAGTGTAACTCGGGCGCAAAATATATTTTTGGCTCGGGCGACGTACTTTGAATCTCTCGCTACGTTCAGGATTCTACTAAAGAATACTCTAGAATCCCTCAATTCACTCTGGATTCAAAAAAGCGCCCCCGCCGTAAAAAATATTATTTTGCTCCCTTATGATACTATCTACTTACCTATATACTTATCTAAGTGATACATCTGGATATCGTTCTGAACCGTTACCGTTCGTCTATTATGGAAAAGGCATTAAATATACGACGAAAGAACAATGGCAGCCACCCATACATTAATTTAGCTGAGATTAAATTTTTGCGTCTTTAACTGAAAAATATCTTGTTTAACTCGGCGTCAACTTCTGAATTAGTTTGTGCAAGAATTTTTGTTCGAGAAGTCCGAGAATAATAGAAATTCAGTCATGAACATTTATAGGTTATGTCCCGGTCAAGTGAAAATTAAAGAAAACGGAAAACAATCGAGAGCGTCACAAGGCACAATGTGCAAGCGTCTGAGACATGAACATTTTTTTTAAGTAGATTAGTTCCTGACGGAACAGGCTAAGGTCTTATACCATGCTGCCTAGTAATCAGTTAACCATATATACATATACATATTTTTCTTGAGGGTAATGTGACATGAACAATCAACAGTTGTCAATCCAAGTTATATTTTTTTTTATTTGGGATAATAGTATTTTTTCCAGTCATTAATTGAAAGTAATTCATTTATTTTTACACTACAATATTTTCACCTCCCTACAAAGAACACTTCCACTTATAAATAAACATTATTGTTAAATTCATTTACTCCTTTTTGTTACAATAACAAACTAAAACTGATTTTATTACAATAATATTGCACTTACTCTCACTTGGCAGAATAAATACAAAATGGCATCACTAATTTTCAATGAAAAAATCAAATAACTTTTCATTTAATAGGACATTGTTCACCGAGAGGAGAAAGTGACCGATTACCGTCGAGGGTGTCGTTTGAAGCCCTCGCCTACGACTCGGGCTTTAAAACACCCGAGATCGGGAATCGCACTTTCTCTCGAGTGATACATAGTGCTTTATACTACACCTACGAGGAAAATAAATAGTACTTTTCAACATTGAGTACATAGACCATAACGTACTTGGTTTGTATTTTTGCGCTTTTTCACTGAAATAAGCTAGCAAAACAGTTTCAGAAAAAGATGCCGCATTTTTTTCACTTTTCCGTTGCAAAAAATCGTCATAATTTTTATTATATTTTTTAATTGATTTCTGTGGTAAAAGGTTATCAATCAGTATTTTTGCTGTTTCCTTCAACTGCGGCGGAGTTAAAAAATCTTCATCATCACTATCACTACTTATCATTTTGATAGTTTTATTTTACTTTCTTCGAAAACTGAATCCTCAAACAAGACACAAATTGAAAATGGCGCCAATGGCGTCTGCAATTTTCACATGTTCTTTTTTCAAATTGTTTATCCTGCCGCCGCAGGGTCGCACTGCCAGCCCGACACCATCCAACAAACAGCTAGTGGCCAGTGTCATTTTGCGAACTTGGAGATAAAAACTCACTGTAAAAACTTTTTGGCTTTTGATATTTAGGTTACCGGCGCATAGTCTTACCCAAAATTAAAAAAGAAAAACTACGTAATAAATTGATTTTCATACACTTTTCTCTCCCGCTCAGATGCGTTTTCTCCCCGCATATTTGTTCGATATGCAATGACGTACTTTCTACCGTAAATTTGATAAAGTATCAAGGTACTTTCCAAGCAGGTGTAGTATAAAATATATTTTTTTTTATCCGGACTTAACTAGGTAATGTGATACTTTGAAAAAACGTAGAAAAATAATAGAACTGCCTTCGTATATAAGTCACTTTTAGACGCTCAAATTAAAGTCAGCTAAGCTTTCGCCACTGTTCTTTACGTTGAAATGATGTGTTTGGTTTTCTATCACGAACCCCTTTACTTCTGGACTGAGGCTAACAATAGGTACGCATTCATTTGTTCCTTATCCTATTTCAAGACCTTTTTATTAGAGATTCCGACGCTTACACAGTGGGGTCAAGTTTTGATGAATGAAATTGAATCTCTATGTAAAAATATCTACGAAGCGGTAATAATTTTCAGGCAAAGATTTAGAATTAAATAATACAATGGTATTTTGGAGGAGAGAGTCATTCAATGTCTAATAATAAGGCCTTATCTATCGGAGGAGCTGCGAGTCCAACTGGTTGAGTCACTCGTATTCTCAAATTTAAATTATGCAGACACGGTTATTGGCCTTCGACTGCTGGCAAAAACGGATCGACTGATCCAGAGGGTGCAAAACGCCTGCGCTCGATTTTACTTTACAATTCCACCGAGAACTCACGTAACGCCATTTTTAAATAGGCACTTTATCCTCAAAATGAAGTCGCGTTGTAAGTTGCATTTGGCTTGCCTTCTGTTTGCGGTAACAAAGTAAAAGTAACCGAGGTACCTTTAAAACAAATTGAGTTGGATCGCTGGTAAAAGGGAATGCGCAAGCAGACAGTGCTCACAACAGCTTGCTACTCAACTGCACAAGACAGCTGCTTTCAAAGGCAGTTTCAGGTACGCTACGTCCAAATGCTGGAACAATATTCCCCCGCCTTATTGGTGGGTGACATATTACAAGTATTGATACATTTAGAAGTCGGCTTTGACATTTTCTTATAAACTCATAGAAGGAACTGGGCGAGGCGATTATGAACACTTCCATAATTTAAAGTTAGCAGTAGGTACCTGCTGCAGGCAAGAGCACACAATGATGGTCACTGCCAATCTGTTTATTTATTTACTTATTTACAATAAAATTCACACATTTGTTATTAAAACACCTTACATACACCTTACATATATTTTCCGCAGTATCAGCTTTATGTATCAGCCTTTGTATAAATATTGCACAAATAATATTGCAGATCACTAGGCTCACTCAAGTTAATTTTATTATTTTATTGTACGCCACCTGCTCGACGTCCGTAAGTACGGCTACTGGGATTCAGCAGAATACCAGCGTCAGGCATATTTGCCTGGCACATGCTGAGCTGGACTCCCATTTGGTGCAATTCGGAGACACACACCACACCGATTTTTCTTGTTACATTTTTAACTTGTTTTCTTTTTCTTTTTTTCATTTTGTAATATTTTTGATGGTATATATAAGTTTGTTCTGTTCTTTTTGTTTTCTGTAATTTATGTGTTATATGTTAATGTACTTTTGTTTGTTGTGGCTTCTGTTGACCAATAAAAGTTTTATCTATCTATCAATGTGCACTTCATATAACTACTAAGGAGAAGTACACTGACGGACTCATAAACTACTTCAAAGTTCAGGATTACTTTCGAATTCATATTTTTGGTAAGTGTGGCAAACTTTTAACACACTAACACTTTAAAACTTTTTCTGTAGGAATCAGTTTATCTTAGGGTGGCTAGCTTTGAAGCCGCTCGCCGGAACACCTACAGGTTCCTAGCAACTCCCAAACGTCACAATGGTTCAACCAATTTAGAAAAAAAAGATTAGAGTATATTAACGGGATATTAAAATATTTTCCTTCTTGTAGCTAAGAGTCATTACAGCCACGTAAGACCACTCGCAGTCACCATGGTCCCCGAGGAGCCATTCGGATACTAGCGACCAAACGCCATTAACATTATTAATCTCGTTGCTTTTACAGCGGCGGTAATGTTTTTGCAGGATTTTAGATATAATGTCCTACATAATGTCTTTAGCGTTAGCGGAACAGTATTAGATTAAGACTTAATGAGTTGTATGGATCACCAAAATACAGGTTGTGCCTAGTTAATAAATAAAATATAAAATAAATTAATGTCTTTGTGTGTTCAATAAAAACAAATATTACTGACTTAGTGACATCATGTTTAAATTTTGGTGTACAATAAAGTATATTCTATATATCTATCTATCATGACACCATAGATTATTTATTATAAACGTCTAGATACCGCCTCATGTTGTTACAAACTTATTAAAAATTAACTGAGCAGCGGAGTCTTTGTACGTTTACAAAACTGCGAGCGCCAAACAAACTGTCATCTGTTCGAAGAAAATGCACGATATACGAGTATGACTGTATTTCAAATTGTGACATAATATTCTATCTGGCAAACAATTTTAATCTAAGCATAGAATTCTATCAGTGATATAAACGTTCTTAAAAATATTTCGTTTTTGTTTGGGATGAGACTTCAAAAGCTTTGGACTTTTCAACATCATAATTTCTGATAGAATTTCACCTTTTATTTTCGGTTAGTTGTTAATGCCGGCGTGATATTGATATCGTGATTTTTTGTGGGGGGCCATCCTCTGAAGCTTGGTAACTTTTTCTCATATACAACGGAATCATAATGGCATTAGTACGTTAAAGTGGAAGGGCAATTCTTTAGATGCAGGAAGCATAGGTTCAGTAAATGCAATACTTAAAAACACCGACTGAAAAAACATAACATTGTAATCCGACATGGATTACAATTATAATTTGAATTCTAGAGATTCTTTATCCAACATTAAAATACAGCTTAAATGAAGAATTTATTATTTTCATCATAATCATGTCGTCTTTAGTAAATATTACATTCATTGTACGAGAAAACTCTACCCAGCTGTAATAAATCCTCATAAATACAGGTAGAAGTAATGACGTCACACATACTCCAACTTTATCCACTTCGGATAAGAAACTGAGCATTATCTTATACTTTTTGTCCGCATTAGAGGAGAATTAACGCCACAGGGAACGGAAGAAAAAGTTCACAAGATAAAATGTGCTGTGTACTCGTATTTATTAAAAGGTAATATAATAGATTAATCTTACTAATATAATAAATGCAAAAGTTTGTGAGAATGGATGTTGTGATGTGACGTGTTGATGGATATTTGTTACTCTTTCACGCAAAAACTACTAAACGGGTCTGATTGGAATTTATTAAGTATATAGTGGACATCCTTGAATAACACATAGGGTACTTTTTATCCCAGAATTCCTACGGAATCGGTATTAACGGGGGAAACCCCTCCCACGCAAACGAAGTCGTGGGCAGAATCTAGTACATGACAATATACCTTAGTAGAATTCTAAATCGATTGGACTGAAATCGACTATGATCTAGATTTTCATTTAAAATGCACCATTAGTAAATGAAGTAGAAATCGCCCACGAATTCAATTGCGTGGAAGTTTTGCACATGAGACAGTGGATTATTTAGTCCAAAATCCCTCTCGTGCATCCTCAGAACATCCTGCTAAAGTTTTATCACAATCTAGTCACATACTGGACACACATTAATTTTTATTTACCAACAAAACTAACAATAATGATGTAAACCAAATACAGTTACAATAGCATGTGAATCTTAAATAAATCTCACAGATGCAAAACCATTTCACGTTACGAAAGCATGAATTTATCAACAGCTTGTTATAATTAATCTCTTGTAAACCGTGCAAAACCAGAATTTTGCGAAAGCTACAAACATTGATTTTAATTTTCCAACAGAACTAGCAATAAGACCTTGAATTACAGCAAATACATTTTCAATATCATAATAGTACATTATGGTACAAGTGTGTAATGTTGGTGATTACCGCTGAGGCGCCATTGAGACCCGAGCCGTCAGGTGAGGGTCTTAAGAGAGCCGAGGACGGTAATCATCAATACACACGTGTATCATACGACGTTTTTCAACACACTTGCGAGGAAAAAACAAATATGTATTGCATAAATCGTTTAATTATTAAAACAATTGGTGAATGTACAATTTTCAAAACGATATTGGATTGTTTTTGATGGCAATTTCACAGTTTGTGTTACATTGGTACTTGCCACTTCTTTAGTACCTTCATTTACTTCTTGTGTAAATGTCGGCGACAAAGGTAAATCATACAAATTACTGGAAGGAGAGGGCACCAAATAACTCACGCTAGTAGATGTACATGGTTGTGGTTCGGGGCAAAACTTTTTTGCCTTTGGCTCCAAATTAATGGCTTGCGTTATTTTGTCATTGATTTTTGCTTTGTTATGAATTGAGTCTTCTATGTACGATTCAGCGATTGCGTCAGAACGCCATCCACCATGTCGCTTCAAAGTTAGTATATCAGCCCCCGAATCAGCCAACATTGTAGCCGACGTTCTTCTAAAACTGTGTCCAGTGTAAAAATCGGCCTCAGGCAAACCTAAATACTTCGCTATTTCTCTTGGCATATTACCAAATTTGTTAATACCGATTGTTTGTGCAGTACATTTTCCTTTCTGAAAGTTTTGGAAAAAGCGGTCATTCTTTGTTTTTGTTGAACGGAGATCTTGGTATTTTTTCACTATTTCACGAAACGTTCCTTGGATTGTAAAAGATCGTGGAATCTTGGTTTTAGTCTGGGTAATTTTGACAAGAAGCATATCTCCGTGGATTTCTACATCTTTTGTTGTAATATTGTACAGCTCTTGTCGTCTACAAGCACCAGTAACACCGAATATTAAGGCAACCTGCAAAGAAATCAATTAATTAGTTCTAAGAAATTATGCTAAAGTTACACACTTGTATATTGTAGATTCGTTTCGATTAAAAATATGAAACGTACCTTTGTTGCTAGATACTGACTATCCGGAGCCTCATTCAAAAACTTTTCAACGTCGGCTGGTGACAAAACTTTAGATTTCCGACCAATATATCCATCCGAGCGTCTCTTCAAAAATGCCATCAGGTTACAGTACGTTTTGATATCAACACCATGTTTGAGCTTAACCATGCTTCTTAACATGGGATAGATGCACTACAGGGAGCTAGGTTTGTATGTATTGGCGAGTTCAGAGAAATACGCCAAAAACACATTTTCAGAAAATGACTGGGTTTTTTTGTTGCTCTTCCATTGCAGGAAACTATCGTAAGCAGCTAAATACTTTTCTCTAGATTTTGCAGGTATTAGGCTTTCGTTTGCATTTTGTGCTGCATTTAGTATTTCTGGCGGGGTTAAATCAATCAATTGTTCATCTTCTGTACTAAAACCTGACATTTTTATAATTATTTACCACACAGCAACAAATGCGATACAAACAAAATATGAAAATTAGGGGAAAATTGGGAAATGGCGCGCAATTTTTTTTTTTTGCACGCGTCAAATGTAAGTTGATTGATTACAGCCATACAGCCTACATCAAAATGATAATTTTTGTGATAAAATGCAAATATTTTATAAGAAATTATTGTGAATTATAAATAATTTGATAATAATAAATGTTTTTTCGTCTTAATTAGGGACACATTTATTTATTTCAAAAATGTGAATAGATTTTCGGTGGCATAAAACCTCTTTGTTGTTACAAAAAAAAAAAAAAAAACTGTATTACCCGGTTAAATTGAAAATGCTCTGTTTACTCGCATATAATTTGCAGTTAGGTACTAACTTAACTTTGTAGGGATCATTCTATTATGCACTAGTGTGTAATATTATTATGCACGTGTATGTTATAGTTCGGTTTATGGCCCTAAGAACGATATAATAAGGCTCACTTTACGAGCAAGTGTGTTGAAAAAAACTTAAAAAGATTTATTTAAGTTTGAAACTTGAAATAATTGTGTATCTGTGGGATTCCACAGAAACACAATTATTTCACGTTTCGAAAGTTTCAATTTATCAACAGCCTGTTATAATTAAATGAATCTCTCTTAAACTAAACAAAGCCCAAATTTTGCCGACACTATTAGTATTTGAATGTCGGTATCGAACAGTAAGATCTCATGATGATACCAGCGTAAAATACACGTTAAGCCACGCCACAGGCCTACCTATAATAAAGTTCCATTCAGTAGATCAACGGCAGCGTTTCCACAAAGCCTTCATGCGGGTTACATGGGCAAGCGCGGGCAGTTATGTCACATGACACTTGATGTTCACACACATTCAGAATGGCGGCGCATTCCGAATTTAAATTAAACGACGTCGGCTGTTTGACGTTTGATATTGTTTTAATTTATTATTTCTTTAAGGCATTGTCTTAGGCAGTCTTACTTTTGACATTACTATTATTTTATTATTGAAACTATATTGACATTATTGTTATTGGGTTATTGCCATTATTATTTTGGGTCAAATTGTATTAATTTAATATGACAAAGCTGTATTAAATTGTAGGTATGTTTTTAGAATTTGATTTGGATTTGAATAACATTGTAATATTTAGTACACCGTAATGGTAAAATGTATTGGGACTCTAACCAACTAAATCTAACCAACTTATACGTTTACCTACATTATGCCTAATAAATTGTTTCTTTCTTTCTTTCGACGGCACTCATTTAAAAAAATTGGCCAAGTGCGAGTCAGACTCGCCCATGAAGGGTTCCGTAGTAACTATAATAATATAATAAAATATGTATATTTATTTGACGAATAAAAAAACCTTAAAAATTTCTTAAAGCTAGCTTATTTACATTTTTACAACTACGCTAAATAACTTTGTTTTTCATAGTGTTTGTATGAATTACAAAGTTATATATGCGGTTTTAGAAAATATGCTGTATCTCAAAAACTGCTGACCCGATTTCGTTCAAACTAATTTTGGTTGAAAGTTTACATTAAGATCTACAGGATACTTTTTTTTTAGATTTTTCACTCCATTATTATAGAAGTTAGAGGGGGGACACACATTTTACCACTTTGGAAGCTTATATCTTTTAAACAATTGACTTTAAGAAAAAGTGGTTTTAGAAACCCTTATATAATTTTTTCCACACACGCATAGATTTCATGAAAAAAAAATATTTTCAGTTTTAGTTCCATGTATGGGGACCCCCTTTATTTTCAAATATTTTTTTAATTTTTTTCTTAAAATCGGAAAGCGGTTCACAGAGTACATCTACCTACTAAGTTTCACATGTGTGGTCTTAATAGTTTCGGAATAAAATGGCTGTGACATACGGACGGACGGACAGACAGACAGACAGACAGACAGACAGACAGACGGACAGACATATCGAAACTATAAGGGTTCCGTTTTTTGCCATTCGGCTACGGAACCCTAAAAAGGAGGTATCTACACTAAAACGGTGAAGAAAATTAGTTTTTGTGACGATGACGCTAGTTTGCGACCAACACTTTAGGTACATCAAAGCACTTTAAAATAATATCATTTTGTAAAGCTCTTAAGTACCGTCGAAGAATTTTTTCTTTTCCCAAATTACATTTTAAGCCTGACACGCGTCAATAAAATTAGGAGAAGACGAGAAAGTAACAAATACTTTCACTTTCACTAAAATTGTAATATTAGTAACAAATACTTTCACTTTCACTAAAATTTTATTACACCTGTACCTTCTAATTTACTTGAAACTAATGCACGAAAGTTTGGCTCCATGGAACACAAGGATACCCTATAGGAAGAGATAGATATAGGAAGGAGCTCATAGCAATAGAATGACAGTCGTAAGAGTCGACCAGCAAGGTTAAGCAACACTTGCTGAGGTCAATCCGTGATGCGTGACCAGCTTAAATATACAGAGATTCCTCCGTGCTTCATAACGCACGTTAATCTGTAGGTCCCGGCTGTCATTTTTACGTCTTTAACAGGAGTTACGAGTAGACAGAAGCCAGAAAATCTGACACCAATCTTGCTAAGAGGTATCATTTAACCATGTTACTGTGTTGTGGAGGTCAGATAGAAAACATTACTACTTAGACTGGAAGCCGCCGAAAAGACTAAGGCCTTATTTACGGACACGCGGGGTGTCGGGCGTCGCGTGTAGCGTGGCTTCTCGCGGCGCGTCGGACGTTTTTTCTGTTTACGGAGCCGCGGCGCGTGAAGCGGCACGCATCATCGCACGCGTAAACACAAACTTATAGCAATATACGATGCTGTTCATAGAGATGCGAGGCGGGAAGAGTAGCGGTGCCCGCCGCTGCGCCCGCCGCTGCGCCCGCGGCAAATCCTCAAGCGTGTAGCGAAACACGCGGCGGGCATCGCTGCGGCGTACGCGGGGTAGGGGCACTCAATCAAACCGACATCACTTCATCGAGAATTTCCGCTGCGTACGACGCTGCGTGCACCGCCGCGTGAGACGCGTCGAAGCCACCCGCGGTCACGGCCGCAAAAAACGCTCCATTTCAAGCAAATGCGTATAAAATCGCTTCTCCGTAAACGCTCTCATACAACGCCATATGTTTGAATTTAGTGCGAGCCGCGCCGCCCAACGCAACGCGCGACGCGCCGCGTCTCCGTAAACGAGGCCTAAGCAAATGATATCCTGAATCAATTTCATTAATTTCTGTAACATTGTTCCAACACTATCCGAAACAAATTTCCGTAACTATTTTATTCCCCTACTTCCTTATTTCGTCACCGCTACCTCTGAGACGCAGGTAATAAACCATTCATTTGTTCATCACTCTCGGTCCCTCGGGAACATTCGTTCACATTCACTAGAAGCGATCCACAATATTAGTTCAGTAAATGTGTTATAGTGGCGGGAATTAATTGCCATAATCTAGTGATCTATTTGTTTGTGGAGTCATTTGGCAAATTGTGGAGCTTTCCTGATTATATTAATATAGGAATGTGGAGGCTTTGAGCTGTCATCGTTTGTCATTGTGTCCGTCAGGTTTTTTAAGATTACGACGCCGTTATGTAGTCTATAAAGCGATTAATAATTTTATCATTACATCATTTATGACAAAATTATGTAATAATTTTAAAAAAAAACTAATTCAACTATAATTTAATTATATTTTATTTCACTTTTTTTTAATTAGTCTAGCCTAAAGCAAAACGCAACCTATATATAGCTTGCGTTTGACTACCACCTCACCTGATGGTAAGCGATGATGTGATCAAAGATTGAATAAGTGAATACTGAATAGATTATACCTATTCCCTCTTGATTTAAAGACCCCCAGGTTATAGCTACCAGGAAACACAGACTCCGGCAGGGAATTCCACTCCTTAGCTGTACGCACAATGAAAGTATTAAAAAAATGAAGCACGCTTACCTAGAAGTAACCTTTTCACTCTTGATTTAAAACGCCCAGGTTATAGTTATCAGGGACACAGACTCCTGCAGGAAATACCACTCCTTAGCTGTACGCACAATGAAAGTATTCCCAAAATGTTTAGTACGTATGGGTGGGATGTCAACCATGTAACGATAGTGCATCGCCGTTCGTCTTGTAGTCCGGAGATTTAACTTGCTTAAAAATAAAACAAACAAAGCGATCGATTTGTCTCACCCAAAGATTTTACAAGACCACAACGACGACGTAACCTTAACCCAAATTCACATAATTATTCAACATCGATTTAAGGGATGTTCAACAAACGACGAAATTTTAATGCTTCATCCAATACCTATTGAATATTTAAATTGGAATTAACGATCAGAGACGTTTCGATTGAGCCTTAATACGTTCACGAAACCGGCAAAGCGAGGCGAGGAACCAATGAATTCGATCAGCTGGAAGGAGGTATGAAAATTGGACGATTTTATGACTGGCTGTCACGTCGTTCCGCGACTATGTGTGGTTGCCACCCGCTTACTTTTATGTCGCCCTGGTACCTATTCGAATTTTTCCTGATATTATACGAAACTTTAGTGAGATCACTATCGGAAATACGTGATTCCTATCTGGAATCCATTGTATCTATACTATATAAAAAAAGTTTGTTTGTTTGTTGATTTAATTATTTTAAAACACTGGACAGTTAAAGCGAACCAAAATGGGCCGTAAATGAAAGTAATAACTTTAAATGTAATTTACATAAATTCCGTCACTCAGTGTAAATTAAAGAAAAAAGTTATTTCAAGGAAGATAAAGACTATGATGATTAAAACTATTAATTCAGTGTCTGTATTATGTTTATAACATAATTGTATAATTGGGGAGTTTGAGGTTGTCCGTTAATTACGATAGGTACATGTAAATAAACATATTAGCAATCACAAGCGCGACTGCTGAGCAAGAGGTCTAGGGTTCGATTCCTGGGCAAAAATGTATGGAATGTGGGCAATATACATAGGTGCTTAAACATACAAAACCCTAGCACAAGATGTGAATGTATTGCAAGCTGCACGCTACCTAATAACTAGCCAACACGTACGATTTATCAGCCATTTGCGAAGACTACAATTCAGTGCAAACACACGGCACCATTTCTCAATTCTTTTATTACACCCTCGTATTTTTCTGGTAGGTTTACGATTTTCGGTGCACGATAGTGTACAGTGCACGCGAGCTTGCAATGTAAAACCAACTTATGAGTAATTCGGTTAGGAAACACAACCGATGCACGAAAGTGTACGAATGGGTACGTTTAATGTGCACTGTGAGGTAATTTTTCTTTGAAATTTCATTGAAAATATTTATAGAATAGCATTTTTAACTTTTTATTGTAGATTAACTTCTGACCACTGCTTGACTGTTGTGAAAAGTTTTTTTGCGCAAAAAGGAAGGTCTAATCCACCTCTGCCCCAAAAATCATCAAAATCAGTTAAATGGTTAAGACGCCAAGATGTAACAGATAGAGTTATTCCGCATTTATAATAGACTAGCTTCTACCCGCGACTTCGTACGCGTGGGAAGGTTTTCCCGCGCAAATCCCGATCCTGTGGGAATTTCGGGATAAAAAGTAGCCTATGTGTTATTCCAGGCTGCCAACTATATACTTACCAAATTTCATTCAGATCCGTTCAGTAGTTTTTGCGTGAAAGAGTAACAAACATCCATCCATCCTCACAAACTTTCGCATTTATAATATTAGTACGATAATCTCTACTAATAACTATTATTAATACAGATTACTTACTTTACAGCAAACACACGGGCATATCTCAATTCTTATTGCACTCCCGTATTTTTCTGGTAGTTTTACGATTTTCGGTGCACGATAGTGTACAGTGCACGGTAATTCGGTTACGATGCACGAAAGTGTATGGGTGGGTAAGTTTTAATGTAAACTGTGAGTTAACAGTTATTTTCTTCGGAATTTTGTAAAGAGTATTTAGATAATTATTATTTTATTTATTATTTATTTTTCATATTAAACTAGCTCTTTCCTTCAGTTTCGACCGCGTAAAAAGTATTTATTCTGCGAAAAACAAAGTAGCAAATGTCCTTCTCCAAGATCTAGACTATCTGTGTACCAACTTGCATCAAAATCGTTTAAGTTCTTTAGAGCTTAAAAAGCAATAGACACGATAGACAAACTGAGTAAATTTCACATTTGTAATATTAGTATAACTGCTAATTGCAACTGCATATTTGACAAGACCTGACTATTTCATAGTAAGCAATACCTAAGACCCGTCTGTCGAAGAATTTTTGAGATAATTATTTTTTAAATAGCAGCAATGTGGGTGGAATGCACATTACTAGCAATCTTGTTGACCCCTCCCACTAAGCTAAATATGCTTGTCTGGAGTAGGTGGACTATAAGTTTCAAGTCAACTGGTCTTTAATCACATTATATCCGGTAACTATAACCAAAACACATTGCCAAACAAAGAACGTTAGAGCATTGATGAACAAGTGCCCTGACGTAATTATAACAAGAGGAACACAGGTACCTGTCTGTAGTGACCTCGCCACGGCCGCCATTATTCTCCCCGCTCCCCAAACCATTACGACTCGACAGTACATGAATATTTAAATGTCCTCCTGAATATACAAGCAATGTATTTTTGTCCCTCCCTTTATTACTATCCGATGATAATTAAGACTTTCCTGTGTTTTTCTATATTTATACTAATACTAGCTTCTGCCTGCGACTTCGTCCGCGTAGAAGTCGAAAATATTCCACGGGATCCCGTCCCCGACTTGCTTGACAAAGATTATAATAGCTCGGCTAATATGCGTGATATAAAGATAATTTACAACCTATAGCACTCAGGGATAATGCAGCTACAAATAAGCGAAAGATTTTTCAAAATCGGTTCGGTAGTTTCAGAGATTACCCCATACATACAAACTTACAAATTTTACCTCTTTATAATATTAGTATAGATTATAAAGAGATTTTTTGTTTGTTTGTTTCCGAAACTATTTTTTTTTATTTCGGTTGAGCCCGTTCTTGACTTCGATCTCGCCTGACTGACTGACTAATGGACAGATTTGAATAATTCACCTATAGAAAGCTATGATGAATATACAACGTGTAACGGAAAGGGTATATATGTCGCAGTATGATAGATAAAGCCGCAATATGGTTATATCCCTAGGGATATAATTATATACCGTAACTATTGTTATACGAAAGCGATTCATTACTATCTTACGGACGCAATCTAGTAATATGTTAATCTGACTAAACTAATCTAGTTAAATAGTTATAAATCTACCATAAAATCAAATAAAACAATATATTGGTTTTTATTTTTATTACAAAATCAACTTTTTGCAACCTGTAATTAGTTACAATTGGCAATTGGCGGGGCTTCTATTTCTGGGTGGTTTAAAAAAAAAATAGACCTCGAGTCGGGGTACTCTGAGTCGGGGTGTTAACCTCCGCCGCACCCCCGCACTACACTCCTACAATTATTTCACTAAACTTAATAACGGAAGCGATTCATTACTATCTTACTAGTAATATAATTATAACACTAAACTTGAATTGTATTATAATTATATTCCTAGTAAGATAGTAATGAATCGCTTCCGTTTATCTATGTTACGGTATATAATTATATCCCTAGGGATATAGCCATATCACGGCTTTATCTATCATACTGCGACATATACATACCAAGGGCACGGCTTCTTTGGATGATACCAAACGATATTGGAAGGGTTTCAACTCAAAATAAAATACTCTAAAAATTGATAACAAATTTTCGGTTTCGTAAGTTTCTTAAATTGAAATCATAACAATCGTGTCACCGCACTACGTAGGTCAATAAGTTTCCAGGTTACTTGCAAATATCACGATAAATCTCTTCTGTGATGTGCTTATTTCAATTTGAAAAATTTGGTTTCTGGTATCAATGTATTAAAAATTCTCATTACTTCCGAACATGTAGAGATAGGATTAAAAAAACCCTTCCAATATCGTTTGATATCACCCAAAGAAGCGGTACCCTTGGTATGTATATACCCTTTCCGTTACACGTTGTATAATATATGAATGAAACATAGGCTATAATTTATTTTGTAAAACAATAGAGATCCTATTTTTTATTTAAAATAGGTTCGCGTTTGACCACCATCTCACCTGATGGCAAGTGATGATGTGGTCGAAGATGGAGCACGCTTACCTAAAAGTAACCTATTCACTCTTGACTTAAAGACTTAAGGAAATTGCAATAATGTAACCCGAGCAGCTAAATTTTGCCTTTAAAACAATTATTATTTGGCTTGCATTGAGAAAACTATTGATGCTACATTAAAATGATGTACTACGATGTGATAGATGACATCCTGGAATAACACATAGCCTACTTTTTATCCAGGGATTCCCACGGGATCGGGATTTACGCGGGCAAATCTTAACACCTGAACGAAGTCGCGGGTAGAAGCTAATTAACTATAAATTCAACGTCGCAGACTATTTTGTTTACGATTTTTCTCGTCAACGGAAAATAAGTTTGAGGTTTTCACAAGATGTCTGACTAAGATGGAAGTTCTTTTTTAAGTTTCTTTTTAATGGATGTTCCTTGAAATGAAATCCTTTGAGTAAAATGAACATTTTTTATGCTGACGAAGTATCGAATGAACTTTTAGAGAAACATTTTTTCTTTCGTAAAAAATGGAAGAAAACTCCGTTCCAAATATACGTACCCAATTACTCAACCCGTCTTCCTAGATTTTAAAACCAAAATATTAATTTGAGGACAAGTTTGACACAGTGGTTGAGTGATTGGCTGTAACACTGCGTGTCGCGGGTTTCAATCCCGCACCGGAACAAATGTTTGCATGGCCTACAAATAGGTAGTTGTCCCGGGTGTTTTATAATCATTTATTCTCAGTATCACATTCAAGAATTGCCTTTCTTCTGCGCAACTATTTATTGTATTACAGGAGCCAGTTTGTTCCCCACGGCAATAGGATACATTGTTATGCCAATAATATGAGAAAAACTAAACAAATTGAATTAAATGATGCTGAAAAACCCACGATATCGGAGAAATTTCTAGTCTGGAGATACATTGAAATGAAATGAAATATTTATTTTGTAAATTGGTTATAAATAACACTTTTACACGTCATGTTTTTTTGCGTGTGAAGTTTAGCTAGATGAGGCCGGTATTTCCTAACTGACTACTCTGAGAAGAAACACCGAAACAAACTCAGAGGTCATATCTCTTTTAAAGTCCAGACAATTTGTATTTGTATATGAGAAGCATGTAGGTTCATGTCTGTGGTATTTTTTTGAGGAAATAACCACGCAAATCGGAGCGGACCTGTCCAGACAGTGCAAGCATTTGTCAGTTATCATGTAGCTCAACTTAGAACTTAAGGAGCTCAACAATTTGACAAAAAATACCAAAGGACATTTGGGTAGGCCACACAAGTACTCAAACTGCTTGACATCATTAAATAAATTGTAGTTGAAAGTAAAAATAACGAAGAAAGAATAACCTACATTGTCCTCACATTAACAATAATGAAATAATAATATAAAAAAGAAAAAAAAAAGAAAATAAATAGGTATATATTAAAAACATTAAATAAAACTCTTTCTCGCGTGGCTAGTTAGATTCATATTACAATTAAGATCGAATGCACAGGTAATGGATACGATTTAGAGTCAGCACCAACAGTATCCTCGTCACCTTGTCGGACAAAATTCATGGTCCTTTTCAAGGGTATAAGGGGGTTGGGTGTACATATGAGAGCGGGAATTCATGTGCCCAACTAGTGTGATAATATTTTTCTGTGTTATTTAATTTGTATTTATACTAACATAGGTTTTAAGATTCTACTAACAATTAAATATAATAAATATTCTATTAACTAACTCCGTGTAGAAAATTTCATTTACTTCCATTAAGTACTCGCCATGAGAACTCTGACTGCATTCTACTGTTAAAAATGTTATATACAATAATTGTGATAGCCCCGATCTCTTATCTAAAGTTAATTTAAACATTCCGACTAAAACTCGGTTTAATCCACCTTTACGGGTACCATTAAGCTCAACTAAGTAAAGATAGTACTCATTTATTGTGCGTGCAAGCAGAAGCTGTGTATTGTGTAAGCAGCATGATTTTGACCCGTTTATAACAAGTGTGATTGCAGCCAGAAGACGCCTAAGCGTTAATTTGTTCAAAAAATATTTATATCTGTACTGCTATATATTATTTAGTGTTGTTTAATATTGTACGATATAGTTTATATTAAGATTATATACTAAGTGTTCACTGTAAGATTTTCCTGCCTCTAAACGTGAGGATTCTTAATTGGCTCACTGTCTTCTACACTAAATATTTCCTGTGTTTAATAGCTTTAAGTCCCCCATACTTCTTAAATAAATAAATTAACTATTATTAAAAGTTCTAAGTCCACAAACCTCGTTATCCCTATCGGCATCCTTGATGTGCTGAGCTATGAACCTGACGCTTTTCAGAGCGGCCGCCACCTCAGGAGATAGGTGACGAGGTATCATATTCTCGGATTCTGTCACTATTGGAAAAGAAAGAGAAAATTTTAGACTGAATTATTAACAATTTATTTAAAATTACTGGCAATGTGGGTATAATACACATTACTAGCAATATTGTTAACTTCTCCAACTAAGCTACATATGCCTGTGTCTGAAATGGATTCATGGCAATAGTGTAATGGGTTGGGTTCGAACCTGCGAACTTTCGATCACAAGTCGGACTCCTTAGCCATTAGGCTTGACCTATAAGTAGGTTCCACGTAGAGGAAGTTGTGGCCAAATAAGTACAGCCGTACTGGTCGATCTTGTCCTACTCGGCCCGTGAATGGGAAACAGTCTTAATAAATATAGATTCCTTCGTGCTGCACGTTAAGCCATGAGTGGTTCATACCCTCATATGTACAGACGCCAGCACATCAAGCTACAACAATCTGTCAAATTTCTTTAATAGATTTTCAACTTTATTGTCAAAGAAATTAGGTTCAAGGTTGATTGGGAAAATTTGACAGTTTCGGGTAGCTTCATGTGCTGGCGTCTGTACATCTTTGACAGTCGTTACGGGTAGTCATAAGCCAGAAAATCTGATACTAGTCTTGGTGTCGTGCTACCCAGCTACTGGTTTGTGGTGGTTAGATATGAAGTAGCTGCATGGTCTTCTTCTTATCGTGTGGGTAGTTAGGTCTAACGACCCCATACACCCTAGTGTTAGAGTCTCTAGACCGCCTCAAAGGTCCTATTTTTGACGACCGCCATTTGGCGACCGTGACCACCGGCTTTACGTGCTTTCCGAAGTACGAAATCATTTTTTTTATCAGACAATCAGGTGATTTAAGCCTGCAATGTCCTAGCCAAAACTGGAAATAACTTTACAAAGTATGCTTCCCGCGGGAATCGAACCCACGACCACCGGGTCTCAAGGCAAATGCCTAAACCACTCGACCACGGAAGCAATTAGGTGGAGGCCGCAAGGTAGAACGCTATTACCCAGCTGTATCCAGTTAGACTGTAAGCTGACTGCAAATGATGACATAGGTTTTTATAAAGCAAGAAGTTGTTTGTTATACAAATGGACCGATCCAACTGGGTTTATATCAATAGCGTGGCATTTTTGTTCTAAGACATTAGTTCTTTACGATTCCCAGGTCCACCAACTCGTTAATCATTACAACGAAACCAAAACAATAAGAAAAACATAATCTAGCTGTTTCATAGCAGTCAAAGCTCAAAATTAAAGAAAATTTATTTTCTATACTTTATTATTGATTATAGATCCCAGCACAAAGCTCTCCTGTTTTGTAATCCAATGGTGAATATAGCTAGCTCTTTGTATCTATTTATTTATACTAAATTCACATAAGTACAATGCTTAACCTAATCTAATACCCTAAGCATTCTCTACCAGTGAACCTGTTAAACGAATTTGCAATAATAAGAATGGAAAACTATTAATAGAAAAACAGGAAATAATAGTTACCAAGCTAGTAAGAATATTGTTTAAGTAAGCAGACAAAATTGTGACCATAAAATACCTTTTCTAATTAATGTGTGTACTGTGATAATGTATTTACAGTACAGAAAAATTTAATAAATTGAAGTAAAGTTACCTGAAGGTCTTTGATGAGCTCCACCAGCAGACAACATATCGTCTTCCGGAGCTGGTGATTTGCGATAATCACCATTATCTTTGTCACCGAACGCATCCGTTAAACTGTCCCTGCTAAAGAAATATACAATATTTACGAATTAGCTCCTTTATTTTTCTTACTAACACAATTGTATTTTATTAGAACTAACTATTCCACCCGTAGGTTTTTTTCCCCAATTAATTTACCAAAAGTCGTAAGTACTTAAAATGTTTGCGAGACTTTCCAAAGAGGTCATATTTAAAAAAAATACCATGGAATATATAATACAAATTAGGAAAACGGTAAACCTTTTTGTTTATGAGGAAGGAAAATTCGAAAATGAGAATCGGTCGCGAAAAAAACGCAGTGCAATGCAAAAAAAAACATTGCGGAAGAACGTGAAACGGTAAGCATATAAACGCCATGTTGTTTTTTTTTTTTCTAAAGATTGATTAATTTGCACCCTCATTGCTTAACATAATAGCTAGGTATGTGTATTATTGCTATGCCCGTTTTCCCCTCACCTACTGATGAGGAAATTTAGAAGTGCAATGGGGTTCAAAGCTACGATGTTTCGCTAACCCACTTGTTTTATTTTATTTTATTCACACGAAACAATAGGTACTGACTTCGTGTCAACATTTAATTATAATTTTCAAAATGAGAATTAATCTCATAACCCTTAATAAATTGCTAGCTTCTGTGGGGTTTAATAAATAATTAATTTGTTCCAAATACGGAAACCCCAGGCGTCATGACGTGTTCAAAACACAGATTATAAAGGGAAACAAAACTCTACATATGGAATTTAATTTTAGTCACTTGCGGCAAACGTGATATTATTGTAACATAGACAACATAAAAAGATATAGCAAAATCATTTTAAAATAGGGAATAGGACCCACAGAATTCAAAAAGCCGATTTTCTTTACAATTTGTAACTGGTAAAACTTGCGTCGGTATGTACGATCAACAAATTAATAGGGCTATAGACATTTACATCGGCTTTATACTGATGTTAGTGATAATTAACTTTGCCGAGAATACCAGTATAAAGTCGACCGATCACTGCTACGTATATTCATGAAATTGTGTGCGCCGTGAGCTGCGCGTTTCATTTGTTTTCCAAACATGCATTCGTATGTAGCGTGGCCTTGAGTTGTAGCTAGGGTTGCCATCCGTCCGGGTTTTCCCGGATTTGTCCTAGTTTGGAGAGCGTCCGGGGGCGTCTGGGGGGTTTTTCCAATCAGTGTCCAGGTAAAACCCGGACACACATTGGTCTTACGGGTACCAAAAAGCACGATCTCAATTATTATTTTCCTATGGTATTTTATCTCTTTGTTTATGTTACGTTGATTAAATGAAAAGGAAAAGATTGTTATTAAAAAGTTCTAAGGTTCTACAATGTTATCACTTTATCAGTAAATAAAAACCATAATTGAACATCGTTGTTTTTAGTTTCAAGTTCAAAAATGTATTTTTCTACAGTGTCCGGGGAAAAACTGTGATTTTACCCAAATGTCCGGGGTTTATAAGTCTTTGTCTGGGGCCGGCAAATTTGGTGATGGCAACCCTAGTTGTAGCAGTCCTCCATACGCTGCTAAGGGCGCGTCCATACTAAATCGTGACGAAACATTATCGTAAGTTAAGTGATTTATATAGACATGATCATCACGAAAATGTAGTGTTATAGTAATTAATTGTAAATAAGTCGTCGGTGGGCCATTGAAATAAATAAATCGTATCATTTGAAGCATCGTGGCTTGTGTATATAAATGGAGTTGTTCACATATAGGACGTCACGATTAACCAGGTATCGTCCAAGACTTTTCTTTGCAGACAGATTTTCTAGTTTTTTTTTTTTTTTTTAATGATCCCTCCAACAAAGCTAAATAATTATGCTTGTGTCTGGAGTGGGTTTAAGGCAATAGTGTAATGGGTGGGGTTCGAACCCGCGATCTCTTGATCACAATTCCGACTGCTTAGCCTAATGGCTAAGCTACATATAAGCTATATACGTCATGCATATAAGCATTAATATCATAATGGATATTAATGCTTATATGCATGACGTATGACTTCATTTGAAATGGTGAACAGTTAGTTAGTGAGAGTTCGGAACAGCTAGACGACTGTCGTCCAACGATTAATTAATCGTCACGACATCGTAGTTTCACGCCCTAACACGTACACATAGTTGAGTACACGTGCGTAGCTAAGAGAGTTCGCGTAGCTCTTGTGTAGTCCGATGTAGGCACTTAGGATTGGTTACATGTTTTGTAAACTTATCGTACAACTAAGTTCCGTAGACCTAACGGTTACATATAGAAAGGCAAGGACAATTCACGTAAATTATTGCTTTAGAATCAGAAGCAAGCTGGCAGTTTTCCACGTTTACATGCATGCATGGATGCACAAGTACTGTTTCAGGTAGTTTTTACCTTGAAGTGCAAGTGCTACTTAGTAGTCTTTGCAGCCGTTCATCGGAAGGGCTTGAAAGTGTAAAAAAATATTAATTCAGTAGTTTATTTCACCAACTGACAAATCTGAAAAGTAATCTAGAAATGGTCAAATTAAATTAACTGGCTTTACTGATAAACGTAACAAACGAAAAAGAACTGAATCATAATCGATTTGAGTTGTTTTTCATTCCAATTGTTCGTGTTCATAGATCTGAAACTGCTTTAATGAACTTAACAACTGCTTGACCAAGAAGATCCCTATGACAGCATGTTAGAAATATTTTCTCCAAAATATTTGACTGTACCTAATAAAGTCATGTATTTTGTATGACGAAGGATGCAAAAAGATAATAAATTGCAATAATTATTATCTCGAAACTGATAACGGAACCAAAGATTCATTATTAATAGACTTGACAGTTGAATAAAATCTGTTTTTGTCTATGTTAACACCAAAGAGTACTGTAGTCCGTGGCAAAACTTTTTTTTTAATGTTTGTGTAGTCTCTGTAAGTAGAACTAAGTTTCTTTTTACGCTAGTTTAATTTAATTTGACCTTGCAACTACAAAAATAATGTGTTTTTTTCTTTAAAGCCTTACCTCATCTCCAGTTCATTGGTGTAGCCATTAGAAACAAAGGTGTCATCGTAGTCTGGCAAGGAGTACTTGGTCCTCCTCATCATGAGAAGCTTCGGCATTAGTTGGAGGAACAGCTTCTTCATCCACGGGGACATCGTGTGGGTAGATGGGGACCTATTAGGGAGTTTAAAGAGATGCAGTCTGGGGTTGTAACGATGTTGTAGATTCTAAACTAAATTTTCTTCTTTAAGTCTAAGTGCCTACCTGTTTAGACTACAGGGTATCATTATTTACGGGAGTTTATAGATTATATTTTCAATTTATTTTTATGTTATTGCTGTTGGCTTTGAATGCTATACCTATAGGTAATAAGTTAATAAACAAACGTCGTTATTTGTCTATAACTACCTAGTTGTTATTTAACGCATTAGTTGAGCTTATGACTATTTAACTTCGGTTAGATTAAATTGGATCCATCATCATCCATTTTATTTCTAGTATGATAAACTAAGATAGTAAAAATTAGTTATCTAATATTGCTGATAACATTTTTCTGAATAAGCGAATGGGTGAATATATTATTTATTTATTTATTTATTTACACTTTATGCATATAGGTACAAAGGCGGACTTAATGCCGTAGGCATTCTCTACCAGTCAACCATGAGTGGTGAAGAGATAGTGTGGGAGGTGCAATATGAACGTGTGATATAAAATTAGAAAAAGAAAATATATATATAATAATAGTAATAACACAAAAACCCTAATATCATTAAAAAAAAATAGAAATCTACATAAATAATATATATAAATAAATACTTATATAATGAAGAAGCAAACGAAAACCGAATGTGGAAATTCTGCTTATTGGTGTAGAAAATAGATCCGCAATTTCTTTTTTTAAATGCATAGCGACTGTCAGCCGTTCTGATCTCGAGAGGAAGTGCATTCCAGAGGAGAATCGACTGGATATGAAAAGAAGAATGAACAAAGTCAGATATATGAGAAGGGCAGAGTAAGAGAAGATTATTGGATGAACGTAGATTCTTATTGTGTGAAGAACATAGAAATTGAAAGTGACATAAGATAAGAAGGAGGGCTGGGACAGTTGAGTAAAGAGAAAAGAGTTGTCAAAGCGCGCAAACTTCTCCTCTGGCGAATGGTCATCCATTTAAGCTCAGACCTGAAACTTGAGACATGGTCATATTTCCTTAAATTAAATATGAACCGAATGCAGTTATTGAGGAGACGATCAAGCTTATCGAGCAAGACCGCATTCAGGTCAAAGTAGCACACGTCATAGTCGATTAATGGGAAAATTAAAGTCTGCACGAGCATAGTCTTCGTCTTAACAGGCAAAAAGTTTCTCAGACGATACAAGAAACGCAAAGTGCCATTGGCCCTTTGGCTGACACTAGAAACTTGATTTTGCCAACCAAGTGTCGCGTCAATATGCAAACCGAGATCTTTTACGCTAGGGCTGATGGGAATGACGGCACCATTAAAAATAATAGGTGGAAGAGATAGAATATTATATATAATAGAATATTATAGATAGGTATTATAGAATTTTCGCCTATTCTAAGGGGATGCTAGAATGTAAACTAAAGTATCAAAAATCATTTAAAATACCTTGAGTACCCTCAACATGTAAACGATAGCTTACATTACCTACCGCAACATTAAGTAACGATCTGTTAATAATCCATCGCTTTATGCGCTGAAATATCCAACTCAAATTGCCTCGTTAATTACCGTATGAAATACCGCTTTATTTTATACAGCGCCACAAATTATTCAAAGCTTCTAATAGCTTATCGTGCTATCTTGCACGCCATATATCACACACACAATGTTCTATTACTGTAATGACAAAATAACAATGAAAACGGAAGATTTATTCGAATCGCTGGAATAGGGATGTACCTTTCGAATAACTATTATATTGTTGGCTATCTGGAATATGTTTAAATGTGATTTAACTTTCAAAAATATAATATACTAGCTTTCTGCCCGCGACTTTGTTCGCGTGGGAGGGTATTCCCGCGTAAAATCCCGATCCCATGGGAATTCCGAATAAAAATCAGACTATGTGTTATTCCAGGATGTAAACTATCTATTTGCCAAATTTGATTCAAATCCGTTCAGTAGTTTTTGCTTGAAAGAGTAACCATTTTTATTAGGGATCCCTATTTTTTTTTAATGTAATAAGTATAGCCTATGTCACTCAGTGAAAATGCAGCTTTCTAATGGAGAAATAATTTTTGAAATCAGTCTAGTAGTTTTTGTGTGAGAACGTTACAAACATACAAAAACACAAATGTTTCTAAACTAATATTTAGTTTAGATTTAATATACAATTAAAAGTTAGGGGTCATCATAACACGCGTGAGAGAGTGACAACTATCTTCCTCACGCCCCGGCCGACGCGGGAGACGCCCTAGGCGTCGGGGATCACAAATCAATCACCGGCCACCGTAGGAGCGGGCTTGCGGACCGCGAGCAGAGGTAGCTCGCCGCCCGGTAATGACCCGGCCCGGGTTGGCGGCACATCGTGATCCACGCGCGCCTCAATTATTGACGGGGTTCGATAGCGCATTGCTAGCCGGAGTTGCACGAAAGTACTATCAAGACTTAGTGAAGTTGCAGGGTAATTGAAGGAACTCGGTGGGTTATTAGTCAGTTGAAATCTGACACTCCTTCCGGAAGAGTCATTTGAGGATTTTTCCAACGAAAAAAAAAATGGGTCATCATAAGGACGCTCCCCATAATCCTGTTTCCAGAATTAAAATAGTAGATGGCTATAAAAACATTCTAATTAGAATACTTAATAATACAAGAAGGAAATCCATGCCTCTGCTTATGTTAAAATAAAGTTCCATCGAATACTTGAAACAAATCGCATAATCTAAACTGTCAAAATAAATCCTGTTTCATTCAGAATTTTATATTTGGATTGAGAACAAGTACAATTCGTAATTTGAAAATAGCAGTTTAAAATACCAAAGACCACAAATTAATGTTTCATGGGATTCCTTATTCAATTTTGTTAGGTATAATAGAATAGCAACTAAAATTTGCCGGTTCCCAAGACAACATTTCACAGTTCAAACACAGTACCAACATAAAGTAAACAAAACATTCTAACCCAAGTGCTTCAAAAAGTCGACTTCGAAATTCAAATCCCATTCTATGCGAATAGCCGGCAATAGCTGGCACATCACTACGCAACACGTTGAAGACCACAGAACACGGAAGATCGTCTGTGGCTAATAACGGACACTTTTTTTGCGTGTGATGTACGTTTTTGTGTGGCGTTTTGCGTTTCGTTTATGATGTCCTCCGCCTTGGGGTAAATGTAAGGGTCTGTCAGACTCTTATTTGTGTGTCAATTATTTGTTTATTTATTATCATGAAATAATGGTATTTATTTTGAAAATTGGAGGAATTTGTGGCTAAATAATAACAACTGCACGAGTCGATCTTGAAGGTTAAGCTACACTTACTGAGGTTGGTCTGCTGATTTATGACCATCAGGGGTTGTGGAGGTCAGATCAGGTCAGACAGTCTCTCCATGTAAAACACAAAAAGTCAGCTGCATCCGGTTAGACTAAAAGCTGACTCCAACACATTTGGGAAAGGCTAAGCAGATAATGATATGCCAGTTGATTCTTTGATATGGACCCATTCATACACTAGAGTTATTTGATGTAAAAAAAACACATTGTTTAAATAAAAGTGTGTATTAGATGCTAGTAACTGCCAGTACTGCGATTCAGTGCTCTGTGGTTGTTACCATTTGTAGCAACGCGATCACAACGACGCAGTCGGTTAATTTTTATTGTAACGAGAACGTGAGGGTAGTTTCACTCGATGCTCGTACCGTGTAGCTACAATACACACCTTTGTTCTGGAGTTAATTGTCATAGCTTTAAATTCGTTATAGCTGGCTCAGAACGTAAGGTGTTTTATGATTGTCATTTTTTTTATAAACTAATATTTGTTTCCTTATTTGAACGAAACACATTTTTAAGACGGGCAGGACAGGGTTGTTTGCCATCTAGTTTTTTTACCGATTTATTTTTTGTCTTTCAGCTTTCAATAAATATAGGAAATATCCTCTACACTGTATAAAATAATGATTCACACCATTTTTACTACATTTGTAGGAAAAAATCAAGTTGAAATATATCTAATAATAGAAACTGGATTTCGGTTTAATAAACATATAGATATTACAGTACCTATTATGAGTATTATTGCTGTATAATAAAAACCTACTAGGTACTCATAATTATTTATAACAAAATAACAAAAACAAAATTAGGTTTCCTTCTGATTTAAGAAATATTCTTTTACAGAAACCAGACTTACCAACTAGATATGGGAACAGAAACTGAACGTAACGTGACTACTATTAAAATTTTCCGTTGGTCTTGGCTGTCATCAAGGGCGGATCCAGGGGGGGGGGTCATGGGGTCATGACCCTCCCCCCTGGGCTGGATCCAGGACCTAGGAGGACCACTAATTAAAATTTTTAAACGTTGTTACTAGATAATACTCCAGTTTCTGTCGTTGTAAACGAATATCGGCAGTGGATGGCCAAGTGGCAGCGGAGTCAGGAAATACAAATTATAACTTCTTGTGACTTGACCACGATTATGTGACCCCCGCCCCCTGGCACCAAAGCTGGATCCGCCCTTGGCTGTCATTAGTACTAATAACAGCAGGGACCCCTTTCCGAGACACGAAGCAATCTGGATATGTTAGGATGTTCAGCCATCCACGGACCGACCCCGGCCAGCTTTGCTTAACCTAGAAAATGGACCCATGCGGCTGTTAGTGTTACTAAAATGTGCTTTCCAAAAATATATCGCAGGAACTTTATCAAAACCTCTCCAGCACGACAAAGCCACATAAACGTATCCTATCTACCTACATTCTCATTACGTCTTTCATGTGCATTCAATGAAGAGCATTCTCTAAACCAGAGTGTAACCATTCCATATTTCACACTATTGTCCCGCCACCGAAGTGACGTTATTACAATGAACCTTTAGATTTATGCGTTCTCCTTTATTTAGCGAACGACGTTTACCATAATATCTTTATGCTATTTTTGTGTACGTTTTTGGTAAGGCCCTATTCTTGGCGCTGTATACAATTTGATACGTTGTTCTTTTCAAATATCTTGACATAAACCGAGATATATTTTTAAAGCTTTTATTATTTTACGGGGGGCAAAATATAATTAAATTTCTACCAAAAATGTTGTTTCACTATTAGGAACACTGAGATAGCAGTAGAATCCTAGATGGCGAACCGAACAAACGCGTATACGCATCGCAAGGTAAGAAAATTAATTTATACTGTATTTTGCAATAATTTTAAACGTAAGTGATATAATTTTAATAGCTTAGAATATTTTACAACACGGTTTTCTATTTTGGTTGTTCAAAAGCATTTGTAACTATATTTTATTCACTAGTTTTTTCGAGTGTATCAGATCTGATACATTGTCAGATGACCAATATTATAGATATTTTTGACTATGTATCTAATATGTTACATTGCCAGAGGTGTGTACAGATACATTTATTAAGTTAGTATTTATATTTTTATCATTACAGGTGGTGGTTGGTCAACTAACTATGCACCAACAAAATAGAGCTCGACAACTTGTGGCTCTTGTACCGAAGCCGGGGGCAAAATCTGATTTGGACGAAAGTGAATCATCGGGAGATGAACTCCAGTATTACGAAGGCCCAGCGAACTCCGACAGTAGTTCACCACCACTCTCATTACTGAGATAAATCATATTGCTGCTTCAACATCTTTGGTGCTATACCAACATTCATCGCCGATAACCAACCCTTGTTCGTCATCAATTTTGTCGCCAAACGTATCTGCAAGTACACAGCTGCATTCGTTTAAGACCACACCAATGTCTCCAGTACCATCTAAATTGTATCAAGTAAGTTTACCATCTCCACTGGCATCGTCCCCACAAGTTCCGGCACCATTCGTCAATAACTTGATACGTTTTAACCAGCTGCTGTCTCCATTATCAGCGGCTACCCGCTCAAGTAGACCTAGAGTTGTCACGGTACGGCGAAGAGTAATACCACCGAAAAGATTAGTACCAAATTGGCGTTGCTGTAAATTTATGGGTTCGGCAGAAGTAGAAGATATTTCATTTGAGTCTCGTGAAGAAAAGAGTACCATTGAATACTTCGAGCTGTTCTTCTCCGAGGTCATCGCTGGTATTTGCCAATGTTCTCACGAATGTTAGATATCTGCGTAAACAACGCCTGGCTTTTATATAGGCGTGATAAAAGCTAGGCATGATATAAGAAAACAGAAGTCACTAAAAACATTTAGAACAGAAATATTCGAAAGCTTACGCAGATTTGAACGAACTGAGGCGAACGATACCGATAGACCCCCTTCCATCTCAATAGCTACGATACAGAAACCTACTGGTTTTTCAAGAAAGACCCCCAGAAGCTGTGCGATATGACCAGGTTGGTCGTTATCCCAAAATAATAATTACTATACCTTATATGTACTGCACAAAAAGACAGACGAAATTCTTTTGCCAAAAATGTGAAATATTGCTGTGCTTACTGCCCGAACGTAATTGTTTTTAGAGTACCACTCTAAGAAGTAAAAATTAGTAATTAATAGACTGACTAGACTGATATGTATACGTTATAAAATTGATCTCATTTTATTCATAAATAAGACTCATTAATTAGATAAGACTTAAAGGCTGATTATGACTGATAATTATGTTGGTTTTTAGAAGGTTTTTTTTTATACTTGTTGATTATGAAAACAGAATTTGCATTATTTTTAGTTTTCCTATTCTAAGCAATGTGTCAAATATGATACATCGTTTTTTTTTCTATTGATTATTATAAACCTGGCAATGTGCCTAATGTGATACATATACTAAAACGTAAACTTAACAATTATAATTTTTCTTATTATTTTTTGCATTTCCAGTGAACACCTATAAACATAGATCAGGCATTTTTTTTTCCAAAAATTCTGAAAAAAAAATCTCTGCCAAGTATAGGGTTAAAGATGTATTGTTTCAGTTTAGCTATGATTTTTATTTTAAATGTTACTAGTTATGCGTTTGAAATAAGAATAGGAACGTCAATGACGTCTATCAGTCAAATATCACATGAAAAGTTACGTTACGTTTAAGTTAGGTTTATTAATAATCGTTCTTTATTTCAGACAACAAGACCCACAATAATAAATACTTACAATTCTAAATGTTAGTAACATAATATTTAACTTACATACTATGTTTTCAAAGAAAACTTATTTAAGAAAGTCAATAACAGTTTATTTTAATTTGTTTAACCGAGTCTCGCATCAATTTAAATATAACATTTAATTATTTAAAGTCATCATTTTTTTAAACCAAACTTTGCTTTCTTATTTTCATTGTTGGCATCAATAAATTTTCCGGATTAATTAATAAAGTAAAGAAGACGCATGGTGCAAAGGCCCAGAAACCATGTCAAAACTATTTAAAGATTATTTTTTAATTGATGGTAAGATCACCTTTGACCACTACAATAAGAAAAGGGGACTAGGTTTTCAAAATAAATTCTTGTTTTCACTCTACCCAACTGATTCAATTTGACAGCTATGACGTCGCAATATGGCGCTACGTCAATCCTATTCTTAGTTGAATCGCACTGTACCTGTAGATGTGTCCACAAAGGGCACCGTAAGTAATCTAAATTAATGGTGGGTTTTTATAGTAATAGTTATTTAAAAGGTAAGCATGGATGGAGTGATGGCCGACAAGGCCCACGCATAATGATCCCCTGGGGAAACCAAACCCAAAAGAAGAAAAAGATAAGCATGGTCAAAAGAAAACCAACACACGGGGTGTGCTCTTCCATGTAACTAGGGATTAGAAAGATTTCAGAGATGTTCCGTATTTGGAAACGGTAAATTAATAAAACCTCCAAATACAACTAAGAAGTTCCAAACAGAAAATTATCTTTTGACCACGAAGCACGCTTACCTAGGAAGTAACTTATTGACTCTTGACTTAAAAACCCCAGGTTAAAGCTATCTGTAAACACAGACTCCAGCAGTGCTGGGTGTCTTTCGCCCAGCAAATGCTGAGTTGGTAACCCTTTCGGTGTAGACATGCTCAGCGAAACTTTTAGTGTTATTTTTATGTTTGTAATTTTCTATTGTATGTTGTTGAGTGTGTTTATCACTAAATAAATGGTTTTCAATTTCAATTTCAGGGAATTACACATCTTAGCTTAGTAGCTAAAATATTTTGTGTGTTATATGGGTGAGATGTCCACCATGTAACGATAGCGCATCGCCGTTCAACCATCCAACGCCGTTGGTACTATTAAATTTAGATATTAATATTATTTTATTTAAGTTAAGTAAATGCCTCCTCAACATATCACATACAGAATATACTTGAAACTCCTTGTGTAATATTTTAAGAAAACTTCTGTAAAGCGAATATGGAGTGAGCCGTCAAACCATAGAATTAAGGTGGAATGGTTAAGGCTGCGCCGAGTAAAATAACTCAAAACGGTCTTCACTACTAAAGGAATATAACCTATAATAGTACTTTAATTACCATAAAAAAAAATGTAATGACCACTAGAATAAATGTGTTAGCAAACATAGTTGGCAAAATTTAAAAATATTTTATAGTTTATTAAACAAAAATACATAAAGTTGGACAAAAATCCTTACAAAACATGCTCGTGCGTCGCTGAATTTTGATAGTAAACTGTTGAATTTTTTCATAAACTTTAATTCATATTATTCTCTAATTATCATACTATCATTTACAGCTTTAACATTTCAAAAATGTCGCTTGGTTGTCTTAATTTTAATTTTTTCTTCTAATTTGCGCGCTATTTTTAACCATACGCAACGTACACCGGTCGAAAATTCAGTCGTCCACGGGAGCTCAGAGAGGGGTCACGTCTCATCGTGGAGCGTTTCGCCGGTAACGATAATTCGCGATCTATTGTGTACGTATGTATTGCAGCAATCCGTTGAATAACATAAGTCTAATTTTTTGTTTTTTGAGTATGATTTATTATGCATACCCAACAATTACTTTTTATTGTTCAATATATATTTCTTTAACATTTTTTTTTTCAATATTTGTTTTATTATGGGAAAATGTAAAAAAAATATTATTAGAAGAAAGTTGGCGCAAATTTTCGAAAAAAACGCCATTCTCATAAAAAGTACGTATTTCTATTTTGTGATGTTATTATTGCTTTTTAACCGACTTCAAAAAAAAGGAGAAGGTTCTCAGTTCGTCTTAAACTTTTTTTTTATGTATGTAACCTCAAACTCGAAGACGGCTGGACCGATTTGGAATTTTTTTTTCGTTTGAAAGGGTATACTTTCTAGTTGGTTCCATTGTTATGAAATCAGGATCTGATGATGGGATCCTGGAGAAAGCGAGGGAACTCTTTAAATATTATAGGCACACCTATAGCGTTTTGGGTATTTCTAATAGTACCTTGTGCAGTGGCTCCCGAAAAGCACCATTTGAGGAAGTGAAAGTGATGATGAAGACTTTTTTCAAACATTCGATATGGGTATCGTGTAATGGGTTTTTGGGGGTGGTAATTGCAAATCTGGCATTCATTTTAAAATCCAAGATGGCGGATGCAACTTTTTCTCAAACATTCGATATAGGTATCGTGTAATGGGTTTTTGGGGGTGGTGATTGCAAATCTGGCATTCATTTTAAAATCCAAGATGGCGGATGCAACTTTTTCTCAAACATTCGATATGGGTACCGTGTAATGGGTTTTTGGGGGTGGTGATTGCAAATCTGACATTCATTTTAAAATCCAAGATGGCGGATGCAACTTTTTCTCAAACATTCGATATACCTAGGTATCGTGTAATGGGTTTTTGGGGGTGGTGATTGCAAATCTGGCATTCATTTTAAAATCCAAGATGGCGGATGCAACTTTTTCTCAAACATTCGATATAGGTATCGTGTAATGGGTTTTTGGGGGTGGTGATTGCAAATCTGGCATTCATTTTAAAATCCAAGATGGCGGATGCAACTTTTTTTCAAACATTCGATATAGGTATCGTGTAATGGGTTTTTGGGAGTGGTGATTGCAAATCTGGCATTCATTTTAAAATCCAAGATGGCGGATGCAATTTTTTCTCAAACATTCGATATGGGTATCGTGTAATGGGTTTTTGGGGGTGGTGATATCAAATCTGGCATTCATTTTAAAATCCAAGATGGCGGATGCAACTTTTTCTCAAACATTTGATATGGGTACCGTGTAATGGGTTTTTGGGGGTGGTAATTGCAAATCTGGCATTCATTTTAAAATCCAAGATGGCGGATGCAACTTTTTCTCAAACATTCGATATAGGTATCGTGTAATGGGTTTTTGGGGGTGGTGATTGCAAATCTGGCATTCATTTTAAAATCCAAGATGGCGGATGCAACTTTTTCTCACACATTCGATATGGGTATCGTGTAATGGGTTTTTGGGTGTGGTGATTGCAAATCTGGCTTTCATTTTGAAATCCAGTTTAAAACACATTCAATATGGATATCGTGTGTGTCTACTAAGTTAAATACACTGATAACCTTCAAGGGTTTATTGCTAAGTATAATTAACAAAGTAACGTAAGGGCTAAAATTATCGCTAAATGATGAAAATGAGTGCATCCGGTTGCTGTTCGAAATACACTAAGCTCGCGGCGAACTTAGTGCGACCGCATTATATCGCTTGCTCAGCAAACGTGGTCGATTGCAAAATATTGCATCAAACATCGTGTAATAGGTTTTTGGGCATACCGATTGCAATCCTTACATTTATTTTAGAATTTACGAAGAAAGTTCATTGGCTACTTTGTTAGCTTACAATTTACACTGGGTTATTGACAATTTAACTGATCCTAGGTTAAGTGACTATTCAGTATTATCTAGGGTATCTAATAATACTGAAATTAATTGTTTAAACCCTTAAATGTGACAAAGGAGAGTTATAATAACACAATTTTACTATATCATCAGAATATAAATCGTTTCTCCGGCAAAATATTAGATGAGGAAGTGTTAATAGATAAATATGATATAGATATCTTATGTTTTTGTGAAACCTGGCTAAAACCAGATAGAATGTTGTTTAAAATTAATATTTTTCTGTTACTAGTGCAAACAACAGGTCCTCAGTAGGAGGTGGTACTTTAATATTACGTAATAATTCTCTTAGATATAAGGAACAAAAATATGTCACCGCTTGCTCTGTTGATTGCTTGTGTGAGGTAGCATGTACAGAAGTTGAAGGCCAAACTTTCTTAAGTGTTTATAGACCACCAGCATCAAACTTGTCATCATTCTTAATGATAATGGGAGAAATTTTAAGTACCTAAGCTTATAAGAGATAATAAATTAGTTTTCGTTTGTGGTCACCTAAATATTGATTTGGTAGTAAATTCACCTGAACACTGCAAGCTTACTTCATTGTTTGGTTCATTTAACTTAAAATGCACATACAAGGAAGCAACAAGAATAACAGCAACATCAGCTCAATGCATAGATAATATTTATACTAATTGTGCCATAAAATACTCGTCTCAAATTAGTGGAGTTAGGTCTGACCATACAGGTCAACTAGTATCCTTTGAGTTGGTTAAAAAGCGGCAATTAAATAAGACTATTAAGTTTAGGCCACTAACTAAAAAGAAATTAATGTTTTTAATGATAACATGTAAAGTAATCTTTCAATGGCCAATTTTGACTCCCATGACCCCAATGAAAATTACAGGATATTTTTTCTTCACCATGCCACGAATTTAGTAAGGCATGTCCAGTTAAAAAAATTCAAATGAGTAATAAATCTAAATTTAATGAATGGGCCACTGCTGGAATAAGAATAAGCTGAGACAATTTATACAACTTATACCATGAAAAATCATTGACTTCCGATGAAGCCTTCCATAATTATGTAAGAAACTACTCAAAGATATTTAAAAGAGTATGCGCCCTAAGCTAAATCTAAATCAGAAAGTAATAAAATTAGCATTTCTAACAATAAAATAAAAACTGTGTTGAAGGTGATAAACAAAGAAACTGGAAACACAAACCAACAGGGTTAGAATGATTTGACTTTGAACATCGATGATCAGGTCATCTCAGATAAGTCAAAAGTGGCTGAGAAGTTGAAAAATTACTTTACCAATATTCCAGTAGAGGTTACTAATCTACATTCTTCGCCATTATCAGCAGAATCTTTTTTAAAGGAAAACTTCAATAAGGATATACCAACATTTTCATTTAAGCCCATTTCTATTGATGTAATTAAAAAGCATTCCAAAGGCTTAACATAACAAACACTGATGACTTATGGAGTGCATCTGTTAGGGTTCTTGGTAATATTATTGACTCAATTGCTGCTATCCTAACAGGCACATTTAATTAATGTATAGATAGCGGTAATTTTCCCGATTTAATGAAACATAGTAAAGTAGTACTAATTTTTAAGTCAGGTTGTAAGAGTGATCCCTCTAACTATAGACCGATATATGTGCTTCCAGCATTAAGCAAAATATACGAAAAAATCATGCTGGACCAGATGCTATCATATTTTAACTCAAATGGAATTCTGCATAGTCGGCAGTTTGGTTTCACGAAAGGTAGGTCAACAACAGACGCAGGAGTAGCGCTCATCCGTCACATTCTGGAATCTTGGGAGAAATCTCAGGATGCAATTGGCATATTTTGTGACCTCTCCAAAGCTTTTGATTGCGTTGACCACAAAACACTGATCTGTAAATTACACCATTACGGAGTTCGTGGATTCGTGTTCTGCTGACCTTGTTCTTTCATATTTATCAAACAGGCAACAAAAAGTTATTGTTAATGGAGCGACATCTGCAGGATCCCTAGCCAAGATGAGTGCTCCGCAAGATTCAATTCTTGGCCCTTTCCTTTTTATAGTGTATATCAATGACATACATGATGACCAACTTATAGGATATTTTTTATTTGTAATTCCATTGTGCTGTATTAATTGGTCTATACGACAGTATAGATCAAAGTTTTAAATATAATTAAGCATATCTTAGAACTGGAAACATATCTTACAACTATATAATAATATAGGTTATCCATCAGAATTCAGACAGGCTTTAATTTATAATCATATTGTGGGAAGTATTTCACACGGGTTCCCGTTAGTATATGCTTAAACTAGACTTATGGTCTCATGGTGTGTGGTGCGCTGGTGGAACGCTACTTTTAGAGAGCTAGAAAAAAATTAATTCATTTCAAATTAATTCAATTAAATAATTAAATTTCAATTTGAAATTAATTTTTAAACTGGCATGATTGCTCTATGTTATCTCTTAAAAAGACTATTTTTTTAGAGATAACATAGAGCAATCATGCCAGTTTAAAAATTAATTTCAAATTGAAATTTAATTATTTAATTGAATTAATTTGAAATGAATTAATTTTTTTCTTAAAATTCAAACGCGAGCCAAAAATAAAAAAAAATCACAAGAAACAGTAGTAGGTATCTCTACTTAGTAGTAGAGATACCTACTACTGTTTCTTGTAATTTTTTCAAACTCAAAATGTTTTATTTCACATAGGCCTGCATGGGCACTTATAAAACGTCAGCAGTTTGGCGCAGGGCACGGTTCGAAATTGGTCGTTTTCTATGGAGAAGATCCGGCAAGAAACTCCACAGTTACTCTTTTAAAATATCATTCTTACAATGTATCTATAATACAGGTTAATTACCTAATTAACCTGTATTATACCTATGAGAGGACATTAAAGCCTGTCTGAATTCTGATGGATAACCTATATTATTGTATAGATGTAAGATATGTTTCCAGTTTTAAGATATGCTTAATTATATTTAAAACTTTGGTCATTACAAGATATTTTCTAAATTTAAACCCACGACCTACGTCATTTAAATTTAAAAGTCAATTATCTGAAATTAGGTATTTCAAATGGCGGGAGACTTTGTTAAACATAAAAAACACAGTGATACGACGTCAATGTGGAGCTATTTTTTAGTTGCGAAGGATAGGAATAGTGCCAAATGTAACCGATGCTCAGCCATTCTCAAGACTTTGGATGGATCGACTAAGGGATTACATACACATTTGTCATCAAAACATAACATCAAGCTTATATCAGCTTCAACAAGTCTAGATTCTGATAATCTGAACAGCACCGCCGCCAGCCAAGCGAAAGTTACAAACGAACGAAGTTTACAAAAGTGCCGACGATAGCCTCGATGATGTTTTGGCAAGAATGATTGCATTAGATGGATTTCCATTCAGTATATTCATAACTTCAGATGATTCGAATCAAATTTGTCTTTGCAAAATACACGGATTTACCAAAGTCAGCCGTCACCATTCAAAAACGTGTCATGAATTACAGTGAAAAAATCAGAAAGCAAGTAACTGCAGAATTGAAACATTTGAAAAGTGCAGGTGAAAGATTTAGTCTTTCTTTCGACAAGTGGACTTCAACATCCAATAAACCATATAGTGTTGCCCAAACGAGAGTCTCGCAAGAGTCTTGCAATTAGCGATTATCCTATTGCTATTTATTAAACGGTAGTTGAGATCTCAGAACAATGTAACAGAGTCTGTTACATTATTGTTAAAAAGTATATTGTTAAAAAACATAAAAGTCGAGATGACACGGAAGAAGAAGAAGGAAGATCAGGATCACAAACAGATGTTGAGTTAATACCACAAACCTCCCAATCCCAACCCCAATTGACACTAAAGGAAAAGTTATAGCTGGAAATTGATAAGAGTATGAAATCCCCAGATCGTGAAGTACAAATACAAAATAAATCGGGGTTGGCAAAATAGACGTGAAATAAGCCTGTTTGAAAATGGAGGAATTAGTGGATATCACTTAGAAACAGCATATAAGTATCTATTGTCTATTCCTCCAACCAGTGTAAAACCTAAACGAGCGTTTTCAGCTGCTGCTTATGTTGGTAATAAACGAAGCAAGCTTGGAAGTCAAACCTTGGATGCATTGATATTTCTACGATTGTATTTTCAAAATTCGAAATAAGTTTTATTGTCTTTTTATTTCTTACAAAGTATAGTATCTTTTTGTCATTTTTTATTTTCTTACTATACTGTGATATGTGTAGTGTACCAAAATTAAAAATATATATTTAAAGAAATTACTCGTTTTTTAGAGTTCAGTTGCCGAATGGCAAAAAACGGAACCCTTATAGTTTCGTCATGTCTGTCCGTCTGTCTGTCTGTCTGTCTGTCTGTCTGTCTGTCCTTCCGTCCGTATGTCACAGCTATTTTATTCCAAAACTATTAAGACTATACATGTGAAACTTGGTAAGTAGATGTATTCTATGAAACGCTTTCCGATATTGAGAAAAAAATTAAAAATCATTTAAAATAAAGGAACATACTACTACCCCATACATGGAACTAAAACTGAAAATATTTTTTTTTTTCATGAAACCTATGCGTGTGTGGTATTTATAGACAGGTCTTTAAAAATGACATGGGGGTTTCTGAAACCACTTTTTCATAAAGTCAATCGTTTAAAAGATATAAGCTTCCAAAGTGGTCAAATGTGTATCCCTCCCTCTAACTTCTATAATAGTGGAGTGAAAAATATAAATATATATATACAACGTGTAACGGAAACCCCATATCTAACCAAAAGGGCTGAAGACAACATTTGGTATGGAGTCTCTATGCACAGTTTCAGCACAAAATAACTGACTTAAAGAATTGATACCAAATTATTGGTTTCACATATTTTTTGAATACCAATCATAACAAACGTGTCACAGCACTACGAGGGTCAATAACTTTCCACGTCACTTGCCAATAACACGATAATTCTTTTCGTTCTTCTTAATTTGAAAAATTCGGTCTCTGGTATCAGTGTACTGGAATTTGTAATAAGTTCTACACATGTAGACTTAGGATTACAAAACCCTTGCCATATCGTTTGTTATCATCCAAAGAAGCCATGCACTTGGTATGTATATACCCTTTAAATTACACGTTGTATATATATATATATATATATCTATAGATCTTAATGTAAACTTTCAATCAAAATTGGTTTTAAAGAGATCGAGTCAGCAGTTTTTGAGATACAGCATATTTTCTAAAACCGCAAATATAACTTTGTAATTCATACAAATACTATGAAAAACAAAGTTATTTGGCGTAGTTGCAAAAAATGTAAATAAGCTAGTTTTAAGAAATTTGTAAGTTTTAGTTTTTTTTCAAGTAAATATACATATTATATTATATTATTATAGTTACTACGGAACCCTTCATGGGCGAGTCTGACTCGCACTTGGCCAATTTTTGTAAAATGTTATAATAAGCAATATAACATTCGATTTATAGATTTCTTTTATTTTTTTTTTATTTTAAATTAAGTTACACTTGATACATATATTGTTATGAAATAAATTACGCTTATATTTTCTGCGAAGTAAGTTCGCTAGACAGCATTAATGAAAAAATGTTTTTTTTGGTATGGCCCCACGTATATGTATAAAATAAAGTACCGAATGTTATTAAAAATATGACAGTACATCAGAATTTAAACGAGCACTAAATGAAATTTTAATAAACAAAACTTATTTCAGTCTGGTTTTATTATGACATTACATAATTATATTTTTTTTTATTTCATACTGGTTTTATTATTCAAATAAGTACTGCATACCCATCTACCCTAACTTGCTACTTACCCAGTTTCGAAGCGTCAATAGCCTAATGGATAAGGTGTCGGACTTGTGATCGAGAGGTCGCAGGTTCGAACCCCACCCATTACACTATTGACGTGAACCCACTCCAGACACAAGCATATTTAGCTTAGTTGGAGGGGTTAACAAGATTGCTAGTAATGTGAAATGTACCCACATTGCTAGTATTCTTTAAAAAAAAAAATCTGAGGAGTTTAATATATAAAATCAAAGTTTTATTGCAATAGGATGAATAGTGAGGGAACGGATAATGTATTACTACAGTAAAAACAAACGTTAATTTTTATATAATAGGTATAATTTATTAAATTTATTTTTGTGATTTATTTACGTACCTACTTGCTTCATTTAGATCCATCCAGCCGTTTGAGCGTGAAGAAGTAACAAACATGCAAACAGACACATTCATTCACAAACTTTCGCCTTTATAATATTAGCGTGATAAATAAAACCATCTAAATAATTAATATTCGTTTTTCAAGTTTATTCAACATAACGACAAAAAAATAAAAAATGCAAAGATAGCAAACTTCGTCGTGCAACGGCAAGCGGGCCTCGAGCGAACTTGTCATTGTGTGTGTGACAACGCACACGACTAGCCCGCTGCAGTAAATACCTATTTTCCGCGCGTCTCGTAGGCTCGGCACCCTCTTAAGTTAACTTCAAGCTCAGTCACCAGGTTTTTACAGATAGACGTTTACAGAACAGAGCCTTTTTCCGACTCGACCCGGTAGGTATCCAATAGGGAATATGCATTACAAAAATATTATGATAGCAGTTTACCTAAAAATATACATAAAAATAATATTTACAGTGAAAACAGACTGGAAATGGATCAAAAAACCTCTCTCAATCGCGAAAACTACGGACCGTGCGAGTTGGACTCACCCTTCACGGGAACGGGAAAAGTGGAATCTTTTTATTTTCCTAGTACTTAGATATGCTCTGCTGGCAATAAAACCTAAGTTTTGGTCTCTGGTGTTATTCTAGATCACAGTTTCTTATCGAATGCGGCATATTAGAAAGAGTTCTATCATTTAAGCATAGTTTGAAAGATGGAAATGGAATTTTTTGATTTTCTTAGTACTAGATATGCTCTGCTGGCTATGAAACCTAAATTCTAGACCTCGATGTTGTTCTAGATTGTAGGTTTTTTACCATTTTAGCATTTAAGAAAGAGTTCTATCATTTGAGCAAAGTTGGAAGTGGAAATTTTTGATTTTCCTAGTACTTAGATATGCTCTGCTGGCAATAAAACCTAAGTTTTGGTCTCGGGTGTTATTCTAGATTGCATTTTTTTTACGAGTTCGATATTTAAGAAAGAGTTCGATCATTTGAGTATAGTTTGCATACTGCAATCTCGATGATTTATGAACCACTTATTTTATAATTTTATTATCTTAAAATTTGTAATGGATTTTCACGAAGTAACGCCTTATCCCATTATGTATCACAGCCAAAACATTTTGAGGAATCATTTTTTATGAGATCGTATATAGACGTTTGAAAACCACAACATATTAATTGAATAATAAATATAGCTTTTCAAATATGTCTAAGTACACAAATAATCCATATTCAACGCATTTTAATAAGTTATTATTCGTCAATATGTTTTCAAAGTATATTTACCAAGTAACATACAAGAAGAAAATAAACATAAAACCTATGTATTATGTAAGAAAACATTATTGTTACTTGTTTGTACAAATAATCCATATTCAACGCATTTTAATAAGTTATTATTCGTCAATATGTTTTCAAAGTATATTTACCAAGTAACATACAAGAAGAAAATAATCATAAAACCTATGTATTATGTAAGAAAACATTATTGAATCTTGTTACTTGTTTGTGACGTCTGAACGAGGGTGCCCCTTGATTTGTGGCGTTATCATGATGTCTTGCGAAACACCAATTTATAGACGCATTTAAACCGTTCTAGCTATTGGTATACTTCTTGTTAGACTTATTAGAGTCTTATAAACTAATCTCACAGATAAAGGGTCTCAGTCGTCTCCGAATTTAGCTTAGGATTAAATACAATTGTTGTTTTTATTAATGATATCCACTGGAGTCTAATTTTATGGCTGCTAAATGTATGAGTTATAAAATTTTTTGGTTATGCTTTTTGTTAGTTATTCCTCATATGGCATGGGAAGCTTTGTATAATGGCGACAATTGTTGTATAGTTTATTGCGGTAAAGCTTAAAAATATTTAAAGAGACGATTGATGAAATAAGATTGAAGTTCGTTTCCGTTCGTTCCGTTTCGTCCAGCTCGCACTTTTTTACAGCAGCTGTGTGACCGTGAAAGACTGACGTCACGGTCTATGTCGGACTTCTCGTTCTAATTATCACTCATCACTATAACTTCGTCTGTGATGAAGATATTTTAAATAAAAACTAAATCGCTTCCTAGAGCTAGTGTAAAATATTGGATTAAACATGTTGCATTAAAGTAGGTACCGCGGATGCCCGGTGCATCCGCGGTACCTACTTTAATGCACACTTATTGGATCCATCCGTCCGGATTGCAAGCACTACGTACATATAACTACCGTTTGTCTGTCAGTGTTAATTTGACTCTAGAAGTTCCACATAAACTTACCAGTCATAACGTTTTCGAAATAACTTCGACGAATACCATTTTAATTTGCCTCCCTATAAAATGTGGTAATCTTAGCATCAGCGGTAACTGCCTACTCCACTCCATGAACTTACCAAAAAAAAGCTATTTCTCCAAAATAATGTACCTACATTACAATAAAATCTTCAGCCGCGACATTGTATGTCATGAAAAATTTGTATCCAAAATTATCCAACGTCAGCAAAAATGCACCAACTGACTTTACGATAACCTACCTATCTAGGTGTGGATATACCAAACAACTGTGTACAAAGCTAACAGTTTTCAAGATTTCTTTATCAATTTCAGTAATTGAGCCAACTGCTATGTTAAAACATGGAATTATTATTCCATAATTAAAGAGACATAACTGTCCAAACGTGCATATAAAAATACATATTCGTGGGTTGTATGCTTGTTCTGATCCAAGAATCCTGATGATGTAGTGTATGGTTTTATTTAGCGTTTTTTCTCATTTGTACCTCTAAAATTCTAAGGGTAGAACACTTTAGGGTCTAACCTTAATTATACTGTGTTTATTAAAGGTAAAACTAGCATTATGTGCGCATCTGTATCTACTATTACAAGCAATATAATTTGCTGGAGAAGCTAAGGTCAGGTCCGGTAAACAATTTATATTAAAGCTTGCAAGTGGTCAAACCACAGCTGCAGGACTGACTGGTCAAGTTGATCAATTACACCAATTAATCAACAAAAACCAAGTCGCAAAAAATATAGAGGAACTTGTAAAGCCTACCTACACAGATATTTAGCAAGTATCAAAGCTAAGGTAAGATTAAATATTTTTTATCGTTATATGTATTTAAAGGGTTTTATTAAGCACTGCCACTAGATTTTTATGATTACTTTATTTACCTTGATTTTAAAAGTACGTAAGATTTAATTAATTAACAAAAACTACCAAGCGACAGTTTAGCCAGAGATATAATCATGGAAGTGGAAACAGTGAGAAAGGAAGCTAACTAACTTTCTTACTCACCTAAAATGAACGTTGAGAACGCAAACGGTCATCCAAACACTCAGAGACACCAGAATCATGGTGAACAGCAAATACTTCCCTAATAAAGGTATAGCGAGCGACGTGGGCGGGATTATTTCAGCCAGCAACAGGAAGAATACAGTCAGCGACACCAAAATCGAGATGCTTAACGATATCTACGAGAAAAGAAAAAAAGAATATTTACCTGAAATGCACGTTAAGTATGCAAACAGTCACCCAAACGCTGAGCGAGACGAGTATCATCGTGAATAGTAGATATTTCCCAAGCAAGGGGATTGCCAGGGATGTTGGCGGAATTATCTCAGCCAGACCAAGGAAGAACACAGTGAGGGACACCAGGATGGAGATGCAGAGCGATATCTAAGGAAGAGAAGTCTCTTTTGAGTTATTTTGTTCAATTCTTTGGTTTTTTGCACACTAAATGTGGAATTAGCTTGTGATGTTAAGGTTCCTTGACACTCCACTATTGCAGATGCTGATCATTCTTGATGATATTCTTCTATTCCGACAATACAGTAGATTGACTTGGCTTGAATCAATAAAGGAACTCGCAGGATGGCAATCGTATCAAAAGCCTTTGTTAAAACCATAATGTTACTAGTGCTGACGTCAATCTTCTGTATAATATGCGTGATCCACTTCATTTCTCTGTCGACAAATTCATTTGTATAGTTCACTCAAATTTTTATGCTTACCATATCACGATCTTCATGATGGAGTGGTCAACGAACCTTGGTCACAAATTAATTCCAACTGCATATAAATCAGTGCACGAAAATCCATACTATAGCTATCACATTACATTTTAATAATTATAAATTGTCTTTCCACTAGGAATTACTTAGAAAAGAGTAATTAAAGTACAAATCATGGAATGTGTTGTACAACCAATGAGTGATATATTTGGGTTCATGCAATGATATGATAATTTGAGGATTATTTTGCAGTATAATAGATAGGTTAAATTTTGGAAAGAAGGGAACCTAACTAATTCTTTCATTTCCAACAGAAAAGAAGATATAAAGGACGACTTGGATCACTTGCGCTTACTCTTAATACATTTATAAACCTGTGTAAGGGGGAAATTCGTTATTTTTCATTCAACAAATAAACGAACAGTTGGATTGGGCCAGAACAAAATGAAATTCAACAAAAAAGAATATAAAAAGACTTGACTGTTACTTTATTATAGCAAGCAATATAATCATTCGTAGTTGAGGTAAATTTGACAACAATAAAGACAAATGAAATAATTTTAAGTTTAAAAAATTTAGATTAACTTCAAAGTGTGGAAAGACAATAGCAAACACAAACAATATCCAGATGATACTAACACACTCACATGACTAACTAGTGATTCAAAAAAGACCATTACCAATGGATGAGGGGGCATGAAGGATGGTATTGCGGATAGAAGGCTATATGAACATGCCCTGAAACATCCCACTTACATTTACATAGAAAGCTATAACTAGTAACGACATTCTATTAAAACCATATGTAGAAATCAACAATGCAAAAGTAGACTTTATGAATCTATAACATTTTTTATCACCCCCGTTAAAATCTGTCATAAGAAGATTTTTGCACAAGCATTATTCAAGTCACACAATTACTGATAGAACTGCAATGTGAAATTAAACAATTCAAAGTTAAACCCACAGTACTTACAAATCGTTTAAGACTTGAGCAATTGAACTGTCAGTAATATTTAAAGAAGAAAAGAAATAAACTTGAAATCTATACTAAAGCAAGAACTATTACAAATTAAACAAACTAGGAGTGACTGGTCTAAGTTATTCAACTATTTAGATATTATTATACCTATATTAAAATAAAATAGTTGAAAACAATTCACAAAAGAGTAATCGGAACATACATTCAATTAGATGCATACAATGTAAAAGAAAAATAAAGTAGGAAATTTGATTGTTTGAAATTAAAAGTAATCATTCTCTATCAAATCTAATAGCCCCCATTTTAAATAGAATGTCGTCACGTATGCAACACGCATTACAATAAGTAACAAATAAAACAAAAGTTACCTTTTCTCCGGAATCTGATGGTAGGTAGAATACCAGTACAGTCAGGAACGTAAGTCCCACGCAAGGTATGATCAGGTTCACAGTGTAAAACAATGTCTTTCTGCGCATTGTTAGCTTGAAAGTTATATCTGTAAAAAAGACATAGATTATCTAATTTTAAGAATCTATGTATACATCTATACATATAAATAAAGCTGGTCTGTGATTTCAAAATAACTGTGTTTTCTCACATGTGCTTATAAAAATATTTATTTACAAGATACTAAAACACAAACACACTTTTTAGGACTTATTATTTAAAAATGGAATCTTCAAGTAGATCTATTCCGGAATTCCCACAGAATCGGGATTTACGCGGGAAATATCGACTCCCATCACCCATGCGAACGAATTCGCGAGCTCAGTTACATAAATAACATACATATTCCTCTATTTTTTTTTAAACTGTCTACTGTACCTACTTGCTCAAAACATGTATTTATTATAACAAATGAATGTTTCTCTTCATAAAATTCTAACAATATTTCTTTATTTTTTATACAATCTTACTATCTTACCTTTTTATTATAAATGCGAAAGTTTGTGAGGATGGATGTATAGATGTATGAATGTTTGTTACTCTTTAACGCGAAAACTACTTAAGACATTCGAATGAAATTTGGTAAGTAGATAGTTGAAATCCCATCTATCCATCCCATCCAGGATTTACGCGGGAAAACCCTGGCAAAAGTTATTTTTTATATTGCAAAGAAAAATTTATTGCGGAGACCGTATGTTTACAACTTGCTTTTAACTTAAAGATAAAAAAGAATACTTTTACTGCCCAAAATTCAATGCATATTCTTTACCTGAAAATGGTTCCGGACAGCAAGGATAGTACTCTTCATTCCTAGTAGCCGGTACTTCCAATATATCCCATTCCACTGATAGGTAGAATTCGCTTAAATCTATGCCAACGTGGACTAAACTGCTGCCTGGTGACTGGTCCATGTGTTTTAAGTCCACCTGTAACATAATCAGGAAGATGATATGATTTTAAATTTCTTTAAAATTAAAAAAAAATTCTTCTGGGGTGATAAATTTGAAGGTATAATCAATCCAATAAGCCCATTGTTCTTCTTTCAAACCGTTCTTATGTAGTCTTTATAGATTCTATGAATTTTTCAAAATAGATTAGAATTATATTTCTTTTCTCACAACAAATTAATACATTAGATAATTGATCAAAAGTGCAGACACATAATTAAAATAATTTGTGGGAGACTGGTACCTTTACTAAGTTTTTTTTTTTAACAAAGTACCAGCTTAGATTTTTTATTTTTAAACTATAATAAGTACTACTAAGACTATCTATCTGCTCAAAGCTATTCTTATCTTTTAATTACAATTACAAATCAAGCACTTCAGAGAAATGAATGCATTGAGAGGATATCTCGTTTATATAACTTAATTTGCAAGTGGTAACAATGATCCCTATGTATTTACTACATTCATAGATGTATAAAGATAGGGTCCATCATCACCAGTTCATTACTTGTTCTCCAGAGACTGAGTTTTACATGGAAAAATAATGGAGAGAATACTGAGAAAAAGTATCTTTAAACCCATTTTAGAGAAAATTATAGAAAACAAGCTCTGCTATTTACCTGAGCCCCATTGTAAGTCCAAGAACCGAACTTCATGAAGCAGGTCTGCTCATCAAACGGGAAGTATTCCACATTGATCTCGCAAGATGACTTGTAGATTGCGGGCGGCTTCCAGTTCACCTCACCAGTATACTTCAGAGTGGCTTTCGTCATTAGTGTTACCTAGAAAATGGAGCAGTTTCCGTCATTAATAAAATTGATCGTTTATCTATAAGTGTCCAATATTAAAACACAAAGATTTATCAACTAACTATGAACTTTAAAATTTTATTTTCATGGTGTCAAAAGAGGGAATAATTATTTCCTCATTGATTGATAAGAGCATATGATCATGGGTTTGATTCCCAGGTCATTCAAAATATGTCCTTGATTTTTCGATCTGGAATTTCTTAGTAGCTAACTTGTGCCTGGTTTAAGACAATAGGCTTGCCCTCTATTACATAGGACTACTGGTGAAATTCAGGTGTACTATACAGGCTGTTTAAGAAATGCGTGGATTTTATAAAGAATGATGTTCTGTAATTGTTTCTTTAGAAAATCTATTCTATGAATAGATCATATGGTATTTTCTGGCAGTTTAAGTGCTTTAATGTTGGAGTTTGTTTCAATGTTTCTTTATAGGGCAGTCAGCCAGGAAGCATCTGCTTCATATACATAGTTTAAAGTGACCAAACAGATGAAAGATATGTAATGATGATATAAAAAATTGCAATATTAACTATATAACAGATACTAATTATACAGGTTTTCTTCAATTGTAGGTGTACGAAAGATGAGCTTCTAAAGCCTTTTTAAATATTTATTTATTTATTTACACTTTATGCACATAGGTACAAAGGCGGACTTAATGCCGTAGGCATTCTCTACCAGTCAACCATGAGTGGTGAAGAGATAGAGTGGAAGGCGCAATATGTATGTATGTACGTATGTATTCAGTAACTACTTACACAACGTGTAATTTAAAAGATCTTCTAGCGTATGCCATTCATATCTGGAGTGAGGCCATTGAGAGGCAAGGGGAAGCACTTGCTGTTTCCCTTGACATCTCCAAGGCTTTTGACAGGGTCTGGCACGATAGCCTTATTGCTAAGCTTCCTTCTTTCGGGTTACCCACCCAACTTTGCGTTTGGATTGAAGACTTCCTGAGGGATCGGTCCATTCGAGTGGTCATTGATGGCTGCTCGTCTGGCCAATTGGCAATTAATGCCGGGGTCCCTCAGGGGTCTGTTCTCTCAGCAACTTTATTCTTGCTGCACATTAACGATCTGCTAATGCCCGGTACCTTTGGGTATGCAGACGACAGCACAGTTTCTGAGAGATATGTGTCCAGCGCGCGAGCTGGTGGGTCACAGATCCAGTCTCTCCGTGAGGACATGGTCGGGCGCTTGAACTTGACCTTGAAGGCTGTCTCCGAATGGGGCGATGCCAACCTGGTCAAGTTTAATGCAGCTAAGACCCAGGCGTGTCTCTTCTCCGCAAAAAGGAGCCAATTTGAACCGGCTCCTACTTTCCGAGGTGTAACTGTGCCGATAACTGACCATATCGAGCTTCTGGGGGTAACATTAACTTCTACCCTCAATTTTGGCCCGTTTATCGAGGCTAAGGCTCAACTAGCATCAAAAAAGTTGGGAATCCTAGCAAAGGTGAGACGGTACTTCACACCCGAACAGTTGCTCAATCTCTATCAAGCCCAGGTTCGGTCGTGTATGGAGTACTGCTCTCATCTTTGGGATGGATCTGCTAAATACCAACTGGACGCGCTTGAGTCTATCGAGAAGCGGGCCAAAAGACTCATTGGCAACGATGCACTGGTCGAATCAAAGCTCCAGAGCCTTGAACATCGACGACGAGTTGCAAGTCTATCGGTTTTCTATCGGTTACATTTCGGGGAGTGTGCGATGGAATTACACAATTTAATTCCAACAAGCCCGTTCCATCATCGGACTACGAGACAAACGGCGAAGCGCCATCGTTACATGGTGGACATCCCACCCATACGCACCAAACGTTTTGGGAATACCTTCATTGTGCGTACGGCTAAGGAGTGGAATTCCCTGCCGGAGTCTGTGTTTCCCGATAGCTATAACCTAGGAGTCTTTAAGTCAAGAGTGAATAGGTTACTTTTAGGTAAGCGTGCTCCATCTTCGACCACATCATCACTTACCATCAGGTGAGATGGTGGTCAAACGCGAACCTATTGTAATAAAAAAAAAAAAAAAAAAAAAAGGTATATACATACCAAGTGCACGGCTTCTTTGGATGATAACAAACGATATGGCAAGGGTTTTGTAATCCTAAGTCTACGTGTGTGGAACTTATTACAAATTTCAATACATTGATACCAGAGACCGAATTTTTCAAATTAAGAAGAACGAAGAGTATTATAAAGATATTAGTGTTATTGGCAAGTGACGTGGAAAGTTATTGACCATCGTAGTGCTGTGACACGTTTGTTATGATTGGTATTCAAGAAATATATGAAACCGATAATTTGGTATCAATTCTTTGAGTCACTTATTTTGAGCTGAAACTATGCATAGAGACTTCATACTAGATGTTGTCTTCAGCCCTTTTGGATAGGTATGGGGTTTCCGTTACACGTTGTATAAATAGTTTCTTTACGATTTAAGTATTGAAAATATTTTAAACTAAATTTGTAATTCGCTGACTCAGCTGTACTTACAATGCTGAAACAGTCCATGTAATACAGCACCCAAATAAGCACCACCTGCCAGCTACTAGTCAATTCATAGTACAATACGTATTTGCCTTTTCAAATTCAAATATTTTAATTCAGAATATGTTATGTTATTTTTTTTTACTTTACTAAAACGAAAATATTCAAGAGCTCCTAACTCGAAAACGGTACATCGTAGGACCATGCTTCTCGAGACCTAAATGGTTTCTATGGACAAGTTTATTAAGGTGCTGCAATAAAAATGGTCAAGTTCAAGTCCTTGCCCCTAAGAATACCTAAGCTGAGAGATCGACCGACACAGAAAATTTTTGGATTGATTTTTTTTCCATATGTCGTTGGTTTCTTTAACATCATCTTATGGTTTTCGACAAGATCAACAAATTCTTTCCTGAAAAGATTTTCATCCGACGTATCATTTCGGAAATACAGGATGTTTTTAAAAAAAGAAAAAATTCAAATGCTCCTAACTCGAAAACGGTGCGTCGTAGGACCATGCTTCTAGGAATCTAAATGGTTTATATAGTTAAGGTTAACTCCATACTGCAAAAAAAATAGATTTCCGAAAAAAGGAGTCCACAAAAAAATTATTTAACAAAAGAAAATTTCTTTCGTTTTCTTTGCTGCTCATAGTACCCCTAAGCGTATACTCCAACTCCTAAAACTTTGCCCCTAAGACGACCCGCTGACCTGTCAGTACAGCGTGCAGACCTGCGGGCCAGCATGTTCCTTAACATACTATTTCAAAATGTCTCATTCATGGAGCTTATGTTTGGTATGATGGGACTTCTTGGAGGTAGATAACAGACTGCTCCAAAGCTTTGACGAACGGTTTGGAATCGTAAACTTGTTGCAAAGTTCTCATCTTCATGGGATTTATTGAAGAGGTCAAGGTAGATTGTTGGATATTCTGCACAACAAATTGGATCTGCTTGACTCACTGGCTTCTTCCATCAAGGGGTGTCATCGTCTTGGGACAAACAGTAAAGTAATCTTGGGATATTAAGCAAAGGTCGAAAACGCAGATGTCAATTTGATGACACGTTTTCCGTTTCACGACTTCACTTTGTACTTTTTTGTAAATTGCAGTTAGTTGAATACAAACTTATTTCAATTATATTGTACATTCATACAGGGTGGAATTTTGTAATGCCACCTGAAGGGAAAGTACTCTTAATACTGATAGAAAAGTTTACTCAAAAAAAAAAAACATTCCTTTATTTTTGAATAGAAAGAAAAGATTCAAAACTTTCAAAGATTTTCGAAAATTCGCTTGCCACACTCGGGAATCGAACCGACTAAAATCTGTAAGAAATGCACCCTGTACTTTTATTGCATTGATCGTTAGGATCAATTATAAGGATGAAATCTCTCTAACAAACTTGATAAATTTAATGATAGGAAAACCATGAAATTTTAAATTATTTTAATTATTTACAAAAAATGGTAAACTAACTAATTAGTTGCTCGAAATGGGCTCCATTTGGGCTCGATTTGGGCATAAATGTATTCTTCTAACGAATTCATTTCTAGTAACCTTTATTAACGTGTTGCGGTGAATATTATAAATCGTATTCTGAACTTCAACTCTCAACTCGTTTACATTCGCATAAAATTTAATGTATATTTGATTTTTCACATATCCCCACAAAAAAAAACTAAAGGGGTGAGAGATCTGGTGATCTCGCAGGCCATCTGATTGTGTTTGTACCAATCCAGGTATTAAAATGGTTATTAATGTAGGCAGTAGTGATTCTGCTGTTATGGGCTGGAGCACCATCTTGCTGTAGAATTATTTGGTTTCGCTCTTGCTCGGGGAAACCATTTAACTCATTTTTTTAAGAGATCCAGTATTTCAAGATACTTGACCGTGTTTAAATGACCTTAGTACATGTGGACTAACACAGCCATATTTCTCATAATTCCGCACCAAACGTTCAAAGAAAATCTTACTTGATTATTAGTTTCAAGAACACGGACAGGATTCACTCGAGACCAATAGTGGTTATTGCGGCGATTGTACATGTCGTTATTGCTGAAGTTAGTTTCGTCAGACCATACAATGTTACTCAAAAAATTAGGGTTACGGTCAATTTCTCTCAGAGTCTTTTGCCAAAATTATAATAGTCTCTCACAATCCCCAGGATGCAATTTTTGCACCAACTAACCTTCACGATAACATTTATACTTATACTTTTTCAGCACTTTAATTACGCGAGTGTGGGTTGTGCCTAATTCTACGGCAGTAAAAAAAAATGACGGATAAATGACGCCAATGACAATCATTAATTACTAACATAAGTAAACAGATGGATCTTTGAGTTAAAGAGCTTTAACTTGACTCATTGAATTTATAAGTCCAGGTTTTCCTTTCATTTAATTTATCAAGTTTCTTATAGGGATTTCGTCCTTATAATTTATCCTAACGATCAATGCAATAAAAGTACAGAGTGTAATTTATACAGATTTTTGTCGGTTCGATATCCGGGTGTGCCAAGCGAATTTTTGAAAATCTTTGAATGCAGTTTTCTTCCTATTCAAAAATAAAGAAATGTTTTCTTTGAGTAAAATTTTCTATCCACATTATTAAGAGTAAGTTTTATCTTTATATCACACATAGTTGACTGATAGAAAATGTCTAAAGCACTACAAGTTGTAAATTGTAAGTCTGCCTTTGTATAATTTTTGTTGGATACATTTAAACAAATAAATAGATACTGAACATCATCCTAAATAATTATAATGCACTTTAGAAACACTGAATGAAAACAAGTCTGATGTCATATTCTTAACAGATATGAGAATATAAGTACGATTACTTGAAATCATACTCACTTCATAGTTGCCATCCCAGTTGTTATAGAGCACGATGTCAGGTAACCAGATGTGCTCAGAGGGCACGTACAGCATTTCAACGCCGCCGTAGTCATCAGGATTCCACTGCAGCTTGTAGTCAAACCATTTCTGAAAAGTATTGTCTTCAAGCTTTATTTTAGCTTTTTTAGCTTTAATAAATAAATAAATAGACCGCACCAGGTGTATTTCGCCCTACAAAAAATTACTAAATTCTTAAAACCGCTGTCTGTCTCCAACTCACGAGTCGTAGTGGTATAGCCCGTTAAGAGTGATTTTTATAGCTAATATAGACATTTTTACTGTTTTATACGGGCGGAAAGGTACACTTCTAAAACTGCTGATGGCAAAAATATTATTCGACATACAAGACACATACAATTTGCCTGCCTGTGTGTGCCTGTGTAATACAGTATGCCTCTTGGAGGTAGGAAGCAATGAAAGATGTTAGAGGAGAAATACAGAATGGAATCTGGCGTAACTTTACGGAAATCCATACCAAACTAATACTTCAGAGAAATATGTTGTGTTAATTCCGCCAAGAACTAAATGATCAATTTTGCATGAAGTATGCAGTACCGCAGCAGCAGTTTGCGGCACAGCATTGGACAAGTTAATACATATCTCTTGATGATACTCTGTTAACAGAGTATCAACAAGAGATATGTGCCTTAAGGGGCGAAACACAATTCGAGTATAGTTTGCTTGCATATGGTATGTTTTTTATTGCATCCCTTCTGCATGTGTGCTGCATACTGCATGCAAGATTGATTATCTAGTGCTTGGCGGAATTATCAATCGTTATTTTTATGAAGTTTTAGTATATTATTGTTAGAGGAGGTCTATGCAAAAACGCTGAAATAAATTAATATTAAACAAACCTGTTCAACCCAAAGATTAGTCGTCATGACCTGATTCTTGAGGTTGACTTCCATGAGCTGAGACAGCTTCAGTCCAAGCCTGACTGTCAGTATGTCACTCACGTTGGTCACAGGTCTAATAAGACGGTTGTAGTTACTGAGTAAGTCATCGTATAATCTCTTTACATCTGGATTCGCTTCAAGCAACTTTACTCCTGGAATGAGAATGTAGAATAGTTACTATTGGCTAATTCAAATCAACTGTCAAATTTCCAAGCTATTGATTGGTTGACCCATATATCAACGTCCAATCATAACTATTAATATTCATTGAAGTCTTGCATTCAAATTGGGCAATCGTCTTGTCTGTTTGTGTTATAATACCTACTTGAATAGAAACAAAAGATTATTATTATTATTAAGTAGCATGTAGTCTCCCACTGCTGGGCAAAGGCTTCCCTCCATTTCTTATAACAGCCACAGTCCTACACCTTATCCTTCCAATTATAAAAAAATAATCAAATGAATTATGTTGTAGTTTTTGTAGATGAATTGGGGCAGTTTCGCAGCTAATTCATTTGGTTTGCTTCTTCAGTCTTCCCAAAATGAGATTAGTCTTATCCGTAGATAGGACTTTACGGGACTAGTCATTATATTATTTATTTTGCACCTTAGACATCCAATAAATATTTTTTCCTTAAATATTATTGTCAGTCGAAGAATTTGAACTGTCTTACTTGAAGGCAGTACAAAAATCGAAACAACTCTGCATCATGCATGCGACTGTACTTGCGACTAAAACTCTTGTATAAACCAAAATTACTACAAAAATCAACACTTTACTTACCAAAACAGCTTCTAGCATAACTTAATAATATGAACACGAATCCGAGCTTCATTTTGATGGGTATTTGTGTATTTTTTCGTATATTTTCAAAGGAACATGTTTACTATTCGTGAGATGCTGCTCGATAGCCGAGATGAGGGTTTTGATTGAGGGTACGCGCATGCGTAATCAATAGCGTAATAGTGTATTTACGCCTTTATTGTGCTGGTTGGGACTGGGAGGTAGGAATTTTGCGAGGTTGTGTTTGTTTGGCGAGAACATAGATGGCGTTACTGTCATAGGTACTTCTGTCACGAATTTTTTAATTTAAGATTGTTTGTGTACTTTCAACAATATTGTCCAGTAATTATTATTTGACCATGGAGATGATTTTTTTTCATTCATGTCATTGAAATTTGCAATAAATTTTCTCATCTTATTTCTGTGTTACAATTAACAGGTGAAAAAGGAAACAAGTAATACCAATTCATACTAGCTTCCGCCTGCGGCTTTTCTTACGTAAATAGTAATTTTCAGCATAAAACAGTAGCATATGTGACTCTCCAGCCTTTTAACTATAACCATAAGAAAATCATATTAATCCGTTGTCGATTGGCCTTGAAAGAAGGACAAAAAGACAAACACACTATCGCGTTTATTATGTGGACGTGAGTAAGTAAAAAATAAACAAAATATTATTTATAAAAATATTTAATTCAATTAAACAATGACTAAAACACCTATACCTACTAGAACAACAAATAATGTCGTAAATAAAATCTTACAATAAAATGTCTTTAAAATAACTTATTATATTTATTTACACCAATAATTACGTATTCGTAGAGAATAAGACTACTTCTTTTATCGGTACTCCACATCGTAGATTTTCTGCGCAGTCTTCTAATAAGTCATTATACATTTAAAAGACTTAAGAACTAAAAACAAAGTTTGTTCAACTATCTTTTATTTTGCCTCTTGATATTATAAATTCTTCTATAAGGAAACGTTTCGTGGGGATCTTCATTATCTGCGAACATAAAAAATATGTCATATGTAAGTACATACACAAGGTTTTCAAGATGATACCATTGTTGTTTACAATAAAAAAACGGGTTGCACTCCGAGAGCGCCGGCAGAAGTGAAAACTTGAATATTAACGTTGTGCATTTTTGATATTTTGGAATGGTTAGGGAATAATTTTGCACGAATTGCTTTAATTATTATATTATACTATATAAAGCTAAATTACCACTGACTGACTGACTGACTGATTCACTCATTGACATAATTGTTCTCCCAGATGGTGGATGGGGAGGTGGGTATATTTTGACAGATTCGTAAACAAGTAACTCTCAAACCTGCGGGAAAAGTGCCAAACCTCCCCTTTTCCCCCCCCTTCTCCCCCCCCCCTATCGTATCTCGGAAACTACGAGACCCGTATTTTTTTCTTTTTACGGATTCGTATAGAGGAGGCTCGGTAAAGTAAAAACCATTTTTCAAAGTCCCCCCCCCTGCCTCCCTTCTCCCCCCCTTTAGGCGGATCTCGGAATCTAAGACACTTGGAACATTTTTTTTTTCAGATTCATTTAGAGGGGCAATGCTTTAGTCGAAATACTTGTGCAACCCCAACCCCCCCATCACCCCCCCCCCCTTTTTTTTTTTATCACAAGCACGCGAGGTGCTTGCACCTCGCGCAACACGCAAATACTAAACCCCCCCATCTCCCCCCATCACCCCCCCCCCTTTTTTTTCTTTTTTCACAAGCACGCGAGGTGCTTGCACCTCGCGCAACACGCAAATACTAGTTATATTATATAAAGCTAGATTACCACTCACTCACTCACTCATTGACATAATTGTTCTCCCAGATGGTGGATGGGGAGGTGGGTATATTTTGACAGATTCGTAAACAAGTAACTCTCAAACCTACGGGAAAAGTGCCAAACCTCCCCTTTTCACCCCCCTTCTACCCCCTCCCTATCGTATCTCGGAAACTACGAGACCCGTATTTTTTGTTTTTTACGGATTCGTATAGAGGAGGCTCGGTAAAGTAAAAACCATTTTTCAAAGTCCCCCCCCCGCCCCCCTACTCCCCCCCTTTAGGCGGATCTCGGAATCTAAGAGACTTGGAACATTTTTTTTTTTCAGATTCATTTAGAGGGGCAATGCTTTAGTCGAAATACTTGTGCAACCCCCCCCCCATCACGCCCCCCCCTCTTTTTTTTTTTTTTTTTCACAAGCTCGCGAGGTGCTTGCACCTCACGCAACACCCAAATACTAAACCCCCCCCATCACCCCACCCATTTTTTTTTTTTATAAAAAGCACGCGAGGTGCTTGCACCTCGCGCAACACGCAAATACTTGATTTAGAGGAGCAATGCTTTAGTTTTTTTCACAAGCACGCGAGGTGCTTGCACCTCGCGCAACACGCAAATACTAAACCCCCCCTCATCTCCACCATCACCCCCCCCCCCTTTTTTTTTTTCACAAGCACGCGAGGTGTTTGCACCTCGCGCAACACGCAAATACTTGATTTAGAGGGGCAATGCTTTAGTTTTTTTCACAAGCACGCGAGGTGCTTGCACCTCGCGCAACACGCAAATACTAAACCCCTCCCATCTCCCCCCCCCCATTTTTTTTTTCACAACCACGCGAGGTGCTGCAAGCACCTCGCGTGGTTGTGAAAAAGAGAGGGGCAATGCTTTAGTCGAAATACTTGTGCAACCCCAACCCCCCCATCACCCCCCCCCCCCCTTTTTTTTTTTATCACAAGCACGCGAGGTGCTTGCACCTCACGCAACACGCAAATACTAGTTATAATATATAAAGCTAGATTACCACTCACTGACTGACTCACTCACTCATTGACAGAATTGTTCTCCCAGATGGTGGATGGGGAGGTGGGTATATTTTGACAGATTCGTAAACAAGTAACTCTCAAACCTACGGGAAAAGTGCCAAACCTCCCCTTTTCACCCCCCTTCTCCCCCCTCCCTATCGTGTCTCGGAAACTACGAGACCAGTATTTTTTGTTTTTTACGGATTCGTATAGAGGAGGCTCGGTAAAGTAAAAACCATTTTTCAAAGTCGCCCCCCTTGCCCCCCTTCTCACCCCCTTTAGGCGGATCTCGGAAATTAAGAGACTTAGAAAAATTTTTTTTTCAGATTCATTTAGAGGGGCAATGCTTTAGTCGAAATAATTGTGCAACCCCCCCCCCCATCACCCCCCCTTTTTTTTTCACAAGCCCGCGAGGTGCTTGCACCTCGCGCAACACGCAAATACTAAACCCCCCCCATCACCCCCGCCCCCCCCCACTTTTTTTTTATCACAAGCACGCGAGGTGCTTGCACCTCGCGCAACACGCAAATACTAAACCCCCCCCATCTCCCCCCATCACCCCCCCCCTTTTTTTTTTTTCACAAGCTCGCGCGGTGCTTGCACCTCGCGCAACACGCAATTACTTGATTTAGAGGGGCAATGCTTTAGTTTTTTTTCACAAGCACGCGAGGTGCTTGCACCTCGCGCAACACGCAAATACTAGTATTATATAAAGCTAAATTACCACTGACTCACTCACTGACATAATTGTTCTCCCAGATGGTGGATGGGGAGGTGGGTATATTTTGACAGATTCGTAAACAAGTAACTCCCAAACCTACGGGAAAAGTGCCAAACCTCCCCTTTTCACCCCTCCCTATCGTATCTCGGAAACTAAGAGACCCGTATTTTTTTTTTATGGATTCGTATAGAGGAGCCTTGGTAAAGTAAAAACCATTTTTTATAGTAGCCCTCCCCCCTTCACACCCCCTTTAGGCGGATCTCGGAAATTAAGAGACTTGGAACATTTTTTTTTCAGATTCATTTAGAGGGGCAATACTTTAGTCAAAATAATGGTGCAATCCCCCCCCCATCACCCCCCCCCCCTTTTTTTTTTTTTCTTCACAAGCACGCGAGGTGCTTGCACCTCGTGCAACACGCAAATACTAGTTATCAATATAAAAGTACTATCACTTATGTGGAAGAATACAATATTTATTTATTGCGCTATCGTATACAAACATGACAATTTATATTACATCAAAAAGTTTGCGCAGGCATACATTTTCGCCGCGCCGTAGAAAGAGAGGGGGATACTTCCTCTCCTACGCCGCGCCGGCTGTCTACTCTCCGTCCATCTTACGAATTTTCGATCAGGTCACGTGTCCTGATGCGGGTTTAACATTTTTTACCCATTACAAAAAAGTGCACAACGCCGCTAAAGAAGTTTTCACTTCAAAAAAACAAAATGCGTCTAAGTTTTTATGCTAATTATTGTTTCTCGGCAATATGGGAATAATAAACGGTAGGTATAGTACGGGTCAAGTGTTCATCAATTAAGTCAAAAGTGGAGACAGTAGAATGTATGATCATTGATGGTGTGTTATTATTAAAAAAAAAATATTTCTAAAGACATACACACACAAATTACATTCACAAAAAACGTACAGGTACAAAAACGTATTCTGAGACGTGCACATGACTTACACATTCCTAGTACTAGAACTAACTACGGAAAGAAAACAATAATATATGAGGGAGCAAAACTTTATAACTCTCTACCAAAAGATATAAAAAATACACAGTCTTTATTTCTATTTAAAAAATTATTAAAATGCTACATCTTAAAAGGTAATACCAAAAATAATTAATTTATGAACAAAATTAATTTTGCACCCAGTGTAAACCAGTCCTTATTTCGCTAACATAATGTGTCATCGCACGGCGGCCGCGACAGCGCGACGCGCGGCGGCGGTAGGCAATACAATTAACTTGTGAAACTTTTAAAAGTACCTTCATATTTTGTATATTATATAAATCATTCACAATAAGTTCGTACTACTCCTGGACAACGCAAATGTTTTACAAATTAAGTAATCTTAAGTATTTATTTCTGTATAAGTGATTTGTAATCTTTAGAAATAAATGAATTCTAACCGTAATCAATACCTACTTAACTAGATATTATAAGAACTCAAAAACTACGTAACACCAAGTGTAAAAACACCCACCTCTGACTTGATACTTCGGTAAAGGCCATAAACTGAACGGATAGAAATAAGCGTTCGGCAATCTTCGCACCACTATCGTTTCTTCTTGCACCATCTTGGATCCTGAAACAATTCCTTGTATAGGCATTAAATAGCACATGATATTTATTTTGTAAGTTGTTAACATATTATATAGGTAACACCTTTAGACTTTAATCGTTCTTGACAATTTAAACTAGATAAGGCCGATATTTGCTACCTGAGATCGAACACAGAAGTCAAAGCTTCTTGTAAAGTTCTTATTTGTACTGGTAAATCAATGGGAGCCATGTTGCTTATATCTCGGGTTGGTTTTTGAGGACGACACCTCACAGATTTGAATGGACTATCTACGGATAGCAGGACAAGCATTTGTCCATTTCATTAACGTACCCACTGCCGGGAAACTAACATGCCTCCTGTCTATGACAATAGGGTAGTTTCCTGTATTACAAAATCATTATTTTATTTGGTCCATTATGTAGATTTTCAAAAAATATTGGTCACGTATTTTTTGCTTTTTCAAGTCAAAAAAAATTCACAAAGATGGAAAGCTTCAAAGTAGGTACAGAAGTGGGGGCTGCTGACGTCACACATCACTAAGATTTATACCGAGGTGTGACGTCACGCGAAATTTCAACTCACTGTATCGTCTTAATTTTAAAAATAAAAAATACGTGTCCAATGTTTTTTGTTAAACTACGTGACGGACTAAATAAAATATTTTAGGAAACTACCCTATTATGGGACGCCCCACAACGGCCACAACGCGAGCCTAGAGCGGGTTGGTCGAAGTTACATGTCTTCCTAAGACACAGTTTCCTCACGGTGTTTTCATTTACCGTTTTGTGAGCTGCATTATATCTGCAGAGTGCTGATGATGAAAATTACACAAAGTTATGTGCCTGCCTAGGTTGTAATCTACTCCTACCTAAGTCGTGCATGCAGCTACAGGACCCACTGTCAGTTCATCAGTTGAGGCAAGTGAATACCCGGTAGAAAAGGGTTCAACAAAATCCAATCTCGTTATTACTCGAACACGGAAGCGACGGGGCAGCAATAATGATTCCCGGCGAGAAACTAGGAAGACAGCGCATTCAATGCCATACGCATTATAATATTATCTCGTGTTTAGCCACTATCACTTGCTGGTAAGTGATGATGTGGTCGAAGTTGAAGCACGTTTACCTAGAAAGAAGTAACCTATTCACTCCTACATTAAAGACCCCAGGTTATAGATATCAGGATACACTGACTCCGGCAGAGAATTCCACTTCTTAGCTGTACGCATAATGAAAACATTGGTATTAAGTTACGCTAGAAGTTTCCACCATTCCTGAAAGTGAATATCTGAAGGATGAATCAAACTCAGCCAAGTATAGAAAGACAAATTCCTACTAAACTACCTTCTACTTCACTATTCCCAACTACATATTATGTTGGGATCGATTTGTAGTGTAACTGGATGCAACTGAGTACTAATCGCCGCCCTTTCCTAAGACCGCCAAAGAATAAGCAATATTGTTAAATAGGCGTGTTTAAATTTTGGTGTACAATAATAGTACATTGTTCACCGAGAGGAGAAAGTGACCGATTACCGTCGAGGGTGTCGTACCCGAGATCGGGAATCGCACTTTCTCTCGACTGATACATAGTGCTTTATACTACACCTACAAGGAAAATAAAAAACTAAATCTTTACTAATTGAAATTTATATTGAATCCTCAAACAACACACAAATTGAAAATGGCGCCAATGGCATCTGCAATTTACACATGTTCTTTTTTCAAATCGTTTATCCTGCCGCCGCAGGGTCGCACTGCCAGCCCGACACCATCCAACACACAGCTAGTGGCCAGTGTCATTTTGCGAACTTGGAGATAAAAACTCACTGTAAAAACTTTTTGGCTTTTGATATTTAGGTTACCGGCGCATAGTCTTACCCAAAATTAAAAAAGAAAAACCACGTAAGAAATGGATTTTCATACACTTTTCTCTCCCGCTCAGATGCGTTTTCTCCCCGCATATTTGTTCGATATGCAATGACGTACTTTCTACCGTAAATTTGATAAAGTATCAAGGTACTTTCCAAGCAGGTGTAGTATAAAGTATATTCTATCTATCTATCTACTAATAGAGCGAACGCCTATCTGTCACCCATAACCCCCTAGTTTGGTATTACGATAGCTCTTGGCATGACTACTTTTCTAGTTTCTGACTGTAACGACTGACACAGATAGTTAATAGTAGTTCAGAAAAAATAAGCAATAGGTATGCAGCTATATGAATCATACAGATTCTGTCGACTAAATAAGACATGGTCTTTTATTTGTTTTTGGTATTGTGTCAATCTTAGATTCGGTGTTGCTTCCATGATCGATAAAGCAATTCAGTACTAGACTAGACTGATAGACGCTACACATGTTTTTGACGATCTCATCACAGGAAGAAAAGAGGAAATGTAAAGTCTATTTGGTAATTCAGTCACCAAACAGAATTATAATTTTTAATTTAGCTGTCTTTATTTCTAGTGAATATGTTGGTGCATTTTTAATATTCACTTATAAAAAAAATCGATTTACTTAAAATGGGTTACTTTTAAGAACAATTCGACTCTTCAAAAGTGGAAGTTTCTGAATCTTTTAGTCATTGACACACACACTTACAAGTTAGCATGCCTGCACTCTTAATTTATATTTTGACAGATTTTTTATTTCTTATTTATTCTCTCTTGCTTAAAGGTTTTAACTGAGCAGATAAATAGATAATTGCATAACCTTGTTTAATTAATAGAGTGGGGACCTGTTGACCTGTAACGCAGGTATTGAAATATCTACCATGGGCACTAAGCTCTTACAAAATTGTTATCGTAACTTTGGATTTATTACAATCTTAAATGAATGTACAAATTTCATACAGGGAACATGATCCAATGTTGACAATTGGTCCACATGTAGCATCTAGCAGTTACTTCCCGGTCGTGTGCGTTGGGAACCACCATTTATCACTTAAGGCGATGTGCATAAAAATGGACAGTTGTGCGCCACAGATTTATGGACATTGGACATAATTGATGTTGCATAACTTCTAGCTACAACGTTTCTTTCAGACAAACAGAACTGCTCCAAGACGCAATTTGCTGACGATACTCAAGGAGCTGCTAAGTTGGTTGAAGTGGGCCTGGGCTGGCTACGTCTGCATGACATGCGTACTGTGGGCCAAAATCAACACTTGAAGCCTTGACATAGCCAGAAGGCGTAATGGCAGACCTGGTAGAAAATGGCCAAAATCACGACCAGTGGTCCACTTTGGCTCAGGACAGAACCATTTGGAAATCATGGGAGACACTTTTTCCCAGCAATAGGATGATGCAGGCTAACAGTGACAGTAAACGCAATTTACTCGTATATCGGGAAAAATATGACATTCAAAACGAAAAGACTTCGCTGATCTGAAAATGTGTCTCCTTAGACAGAAATTAAGTCTTAAATAAAAGGTGATCCCTGACCCAACATAAGAGAAAATGTTTGGACCTCACATTCTCAAGAATTAATCAATCAAAAGAATGATATGGTGAGTTCAAGCAGGAGCTTGCAACCTGTCTTTAGATGTAAGTACCTACAATTATAATAGTCCGCGATTTTTCAGTTTCAGATTTAGTTTCAGATTTAAAAAATGAAAGTTAACAATATGATGAAAACTCTCAAAAGCTTTACTTGCGTTAGTTTGGAAGAGGCTTATTAAAAATCAGGTGACCCTAGGTTACCCCACAAATTAAACAGTTATGGCTTTTAAACTTTAGAGATGAAATAAGATAGAATATACGTTATTGCACAATGCACATAGACCTAAATTTTAACACAACTGTTTAATAAAATTGCTTAACCTATAGTTACAATTTGCTCAGAACAGTAAGGAGAACAACTTGAGGAAACCAACATCTCCTAGGTTGGAATAATCTGAAGACGAGTGATATCCGCCAACTCCTAGACCCACGTGGTGGGTGGATTAGCGCCTATACCTTCTCATAGAGAGGGTTCCCCGTTATATTATGGTTAATTTGGCAGTTTATTTTGATTCTTCTTCTGCTTCAATTCAATTCATTTACTCAAAACCAACATCGACCAATCATACGTTATAAAACATGCAAAAAAAAAATAACAGAACATAAAATAATTAAAATAATATTTCCAAATAATCCCGTATATATATACCATGTTACAGTGATACATGTACTGGCAGTCAAAACGATCATAGAAAGTTAATTGATACCGCCACCACCTCCAACCTTTGAGGAATGGTTTAAGGATTCCGAACTACGATAGTAGCAATCATGATACATTTTAAATAGCATCTAGCGTTTCATGTCAACAAAGATGTAATTCTAATGGAAGAGGAAGATAACAACGTGTAACTAATAAATATAGTAGACTGTAAACGTCATAGAATCGGAGCAGATGGACACAAACGTGACTCTTCACGAGACGTAGTAGGAACTTTATGACTGTGGGTGTGAAGTATTTTACTTATTAACTGGCTATAAAATATTTCCTCAGGATACTGCAGGTTTGTAAACAACTGGACACACGAGATCCAACTGGAACTTTTTATAATGACATGGAGACGGTCTGCATTCATAATATTATGTTTAGTGCTAATATCTAAATTATTTTCTTTGGGTTCACAACTAATGGAACTCTATTACTACACTGAACGTAATTCTACCATCAGAGGGCTGTAGTTCATGAACTCATTGCCGGTACAACTACAGACGTATAATAATAATAATATCTAGTAAAGGGAAAAAACACGTTTTAGTATAAGGACCAAAAAGAAAAAACGGTTCTTTATTTTGATCATGGTACGGATAACTTCAAGTGCAACTCAATCAACATTTTTCCACCTCTTGTAGTTTCAATGGAGCTGTTAAAACAAAAACTTTAGATAATCTTTCGTCTCTTCCCACTCCTGATTATTCTCCTTTTGTTTTTAATCAATTTGCTTGTTGTGATGTTAAGAAGAGTATTTTATCAATCACGTCAAATGCTGTTGGTAGTGACTGTGTAAGTCGCAAGATGATACTCCCCATTTCTGACGAAATCCTTCCTGTCATCTGCCATATCCTTAATCATTATGTATCCTCTGGTGTTTTTCCATCTGCATGGAGAGAAGCTCATGTAACCCCACTTCCAAAAAAATGTAATCCTGTTTCTTTCTCTGAATTCCGTCCCATTTCCATTTTACCGTTTCTGTTCAAAGTCCTAGAACGCCTTTTTCACAGTCAGCTTAGTGATTTCCTCTATAGAAACAGACTCCTTCATTTTTACCAATCCGGATTTCATCCGGGGCATAGCACTACCACAGCTCTTGTTAACATTACGGATGATATAAGACTAGGTATGGACAATAGGAAATTGACGGTCCTTTCTTTGCTTGATTTCAGTAATGTTTTTAACACTGTTGATTTTGATGTCTTGCTCGGGATACTATGCTCTCTTAACATATCTCCAACAGCTATTGATTGATTTCGTAGTTACCTGTGTGACCACCGACAACGTATTTGCTTTGAAGGTTCGTTGTCTTCATGGTGCAATACGAACGCCCCCTGTGGTACGCCAGCAGTAGTGCTGGCGTACCATAGGGGGCGTTCTCTCTCCTCTTCTTTTCGCCATATTTATAAATTCTATTTCAAATGAACTTCTCTCATCCTACCACCTTTATGCTGACGATCTGCAAATTTATTCGCAAGCTCCCGTTGAAGATTTGTCTGAGGCGGTGAAGACAGTGAATAAAGATTTAGAAGAAATACGCGCTATTTCCGATTGGAGTGTGGATCATGGTTTGAAGGTTAATCCTGCGAAGACTAAAGTCATTCTTGTTGGCAGCCCTAGGCTACGTTCCAAAATTGACTGGACGACCCTTCCCCAAATCATTTTTGATGGAGCTGTTATACCCTACTGTGACTCAGTAAAAGACCTTGGTATTTATATTGATAAAGATTTGTCTCGGGGTCCCCAGTTGCAAGAAGTGAGCCGCAAACTGTTCGCCTCTGCGGGGTCTTTACGCAGATTGCGCAATATCCTACCGACTGCTACTAAAACTGCGCTTGCCCAATCTCTTCTTCTCCCTATCCTTGGCTATGCTGATGCAAGTTATCCAGATCTAACTGAAGTGCAGCTAGATAAGCTTGAGCGACTCCAAAATTTTTGTATCAGATTCATATTTGGATTGCACAAATATGATCATGTTTCTGAGTTTCGCACTAAACTCAAGTGGCTGCCTATTCGCCTTCGCCGGAATGCACATATTTTATCATTACTCTACAGTATTCTTTTCAATCCAACGACTCCCTTTTACCTCAAAGAACGTTTTAAGTTCCTTCATGACACACATGTTAGAGATTTGAAATCATCAGAGAATTTGAGACTTTTGATGCCTACGCATTCCACAAAATTTTACGACCAGTCGTTTACGGTGCAGGCTATTCGGTTGTGGAATGGATTGCCGGTGTCAGTAAGACAAGCTCAGTCACTTGCTGTTTTTAAAAGCTCGGTTGCCAATCATTTTATTACCCGACTTATGATTATTCCTTTGCTTTCTCCACACGATGTTAAAGAACACATTATATATTTATTTATTTTGTGTACTTATGTATTGTATTTATATATATATATATATATATATATATTTGTTGTATTTTTATTAGTTTTTCCGTTATTAATGAATATTTGTACAGTAGTACACTAATATAGCCCTCCCCATTTTAATTAAAGCTCATAAAGTCCTTCCAAAGGTTGTCTGGAAGATATCGCTCTCAGCGATAAGACCGCCATTGTAACCAATTTTTTACAATATTGTTATTTAAGTGTGATTCAATTATTGGTGTACACTAAAGTATATTCTATCTATCTATCTATCTTACCTATAGTTCAAACCTGCATCTTATAAAGCCGGACGCTTCATAGCCCGACTGTTACAGGATCTGACCATTACTAGTCGATTAATCTACTATTTATGACCCGACAAATCACCAGGGCCAGACCCATATTTCAACTCAAAATTGTTTGCAAAAATGTATGACCGAGTGTTGTTAACCTACGCACAATTTGCGATGGACATTAAGGAAATGGAACATCATAAGTGGGCCTCGGGAGGACGAATTTCGCGCAGTGTGTCATGACAGTGACCTGGTATACAAATACGATTCGTAACGGCATAAGTTGAGGCCATTTTCGTGATTGTTATAGGCTTCTGGAGAGGTCATGATGGCTAGATTTCCTGGGTAGGACATTTTGAGCCTCATTTAGCGTTTAGTAAAAGTCCATAACCTACATTCTTATACTATACTATACCTAGTTTATTATAATCGGCCTATCTTTAAGTCTTCCACCGCTATAAATATCTGATATTGTTAAACGTAACAGGCGTAATGAACTGTTACGGGGAGGGAGAGCTAATACTGCCCTAATGGGGAAAAGCATATTCTGCATAGCTCCTCAAATCTACAACAAGATTCCAAAATCAATGAAAGAATCAAATTTATTAGGTTTAAAAAAAAAGCTTAAGGAATTCTTGTGCAATAAATGTTATTATAGTTTAAATGATTATCTGAATGATACTTTGACATCCTAATTAAATTGCATTCTTTTATATATTTTGACATAATTTACTCTGACATTGTATAAAATCTTGACATCTATTCAATTGTAATGTTATTATTATCCACTGAAATATATTTTATAGTCATCAATGCTAAGCATGACCTTATCCATTTCAATTATATAAATGAATTATGTAAATACCAATATTTGCACGCCACATATGGCAGAATGTGAAGAAGCTATTATATAATAATTTTAAGACCTTACGATGTACCATGTTCAGACAAATAAATGATTTTGATTATTATAGGCCTAAACTTTCTCTCATAAACATTGTGTCACTACGTAATGTTAGTGTATCAACTTTAACCTCTAACCTAACCCTCCCAGAACTGTCCAAAAGCGACTATTTCAATTCCTGATCTTTATTTCTCATCTAATTTGAATCCAACTGTTGAAAATGAAGCCTCGGTGACTTATTCTTTCAATCAAACAATGGCACTTAGAACAAACGTAAATAGGTCAAAATCACATCACACTTGTAACGATTTACAAGCGTTTACCAACGTCCGGTGTTGGTAAGTGCACTGCTAATATGGGTCAAGCGATCAAAGGAGCCGCAAGGATCGTTGACATTCGCGTGAGTTCACTTAGATACAGTTTTAGTGTCAATGATCTAAATGGAGCTACGATCTTAAAATACTCGAGTGTGTTTTGTGATTTACAAGACGTTTGATTGATCGCTTTATGCGTGTGGGCACGCGAATTGCGTTCTTCAGTCATAAAGATTGATAGGTCTTATGTTATGCTAGCTACAGAATTTGTGCAAGTCTATTCAAAGAATTTTAGCAAACTATTATTTTGGCGAAGACATTGCTAGGAACCTTGTGCTTGTCTAGCATCGCCGTTGGAATTGGGTTTTAGTTTTAGTTTTCAAAAAGGTTGCTGTGAACCTGATGATTTCTAAACACTCAAGATTATTTATCCTATAAGGAGACGAATTGATCGAACGTCCCTTATGATTGGACTTAAGAAGCGGTCAATAACCGCTCACGTTTTCGTCATGAACCTCCGCTTTGAGAAGAACTCCGCAATTCAGGTTGTACTTGATAACTAAACAAATGACAATATTATTACGAGAGGGGAATGAGCTGCAAAGAAGAGCTCCTTGTACGACCTTCAGTTCTTTCAAAAGTTAATCTAATAATTTTATTTTAGTTGTCATTTGGCCTTCCCAGTCTTTACTGCTGATTTGGCCATTGATCTAACCAAAGCATAATATTTCAAGCAGAGAGCAAGACAATTTGCATTAATAAGGGACCTATTTCCCGATATCTAGATAGTTAAAGATCTACTACCAAATAAAATCGGGAACTGAAAAAAATTTATATCAAATTTACGGTCAAATAAGTTGACGAAAAGTATATCGAACTTAGATGAAAATATTGTCCCTAATTATAAGTATATGACGATAGAAATAAGCCCCGATACAGAGCAAAATCATTAGATGACAGGTGAAAAATGTGATAGGCACAGCGGCTTTTCAAATTTTGGTGTACAATAAAGTATATTCTATTCTAATATGACGCTCTCCGTCGATTTAAACAATTTCCAAAGTGCTAGATTAACATGCATATACACATTAGAAAGCTCTGAAAAGTAGTGAAGACTTTGTTTATCTTGATGTATGTAACGCCAAAGGGTTCGCCAAAAATGTTTCGTTCTTAAGATAGGATCTGTTTTAAAAACACAATAGGTAATTTTTTGGATAAATAAAAGTAAATAATTTACCTGTATTATCGGACCTGGCAGGCAGCGCCGGCGCAGCATAGGCTGCGATCAGGGCAAGCGCGCACGCGTACAGCAAAGCAATGTGCACGTTCGACATGCGTGCGGTGTCGATAACAACTGAAGGACTGATAGCAAAATGCTGCAATTCTCAACGTTCAAGCTTAATTGTTTGTGTAGGGCTGCGAGTTATAACCGTGACAAGGCTGGGCAATAAGTTTTATTCATCAGTCCAACCCCAATTCAAAGGTTATGCCAGTCTAAATAGAAATGAGACACTGATAAACAGATACAGACTTGCACTGTACAAATTCTTACCCAGATACCTCTCACATTCACACACATACACTCACAGTACTCGTACAAGCTGGCTATAGTCTGTTTTTTCAATATTTTTAAACTAGCGGTTGCCTGCGACTTTGTTCGCGTAAATTTAATATGTAAACCTATAGTGACTATTTCAACGCTAAATAATTAAATTATATAGTATTTTTGCCCAACCCAGCAATCGAACCCGAGACCTACCCGAGCTCAGCAGTCTAGTAGTAGTAGCAGTAAGGCCGTGCGCGCACTGCCTTGCGGTGGCCGCAATTGCGGTAGTTCTACCGCACCAGTAGAATGACCGGGGCCTCCGGTGACTCTACCGCACGCGTTTTCATCCATTTTTCACATTCCACCGCAGTGCGCGCACTTCTATGACACTCCATACTTCACAGATTTTGCGTTTCCAAAACGCAACGCAATGCGCGCACGGACTTAGCGTCTTTAATTCTCTGATGCCTATTCTATTGAGCCCTAACACTGCTATGATGCCGTTTTAATAATATAAGGGTGATCACTATACATCTGCTTACACTGCGTGCAGTCGTGATGTTATGTAATGGAATGATGTAATCAAACGATCGCATCAATCATGGATTTAATGCTCTTGGATCTTGAAGAGTTTAATTGCCTATTATATATATATCCTAATAAATTTAACACTTCAACCAGACTTACAAAATAAGAATTTGAATAGTGAAACCCCATCTAAACACAACATTTTTGAGATAACTCTTTTAGAAACTTCCAAGTGTTGTAACTTCCATTATCAGCTCAGCACCATGAGATGATCACTATCAGACACAAGTATATGTCTTAGAAAATATAATTATGTAAAACGGAGTAAGTGCCTCTAAAGTCGAGGGTTTCCCTTGATTTTCCAGAGATTCCATTATCAGATCCCGACTTATTTATAGCTTCCATGATCAGCTCTGAAACATGAAACGGTGATTACCGGCCACGAATATGTGAATTGCATATAAGTATATAAAAAACAATGTACCTATATATGCCACTTTGTTCTGGGTGGGAAAATCATCAAAAGTGAATAAAGTGTGATCGAAACTCTTAAGTATATAAGCCTACTTAAGGGTTTCGATCGATTTTCCCGGATTCCATCATCAGATTCTTTTTTCGGCGCAAGTAGTCTATCAAAACTATTTACTGGCTTATTATAACCCCGTTTAGAAATGAAATTAGACATCCAATGAAGCAGTCTTAACAATTATTTTTAATGCAGTAGTGTTTTTGTTTCTCTTGAAGTCGGTTAATTTTTTTGTTAGAAAGGTTTTTTTTTGGGAGTTTTCTATACGGAAGTATTTGTATTTTTAATTTTTGTACGTAATGAAATTAAAATACTGGGTCTGAATTTGATTATCCTTTCACCAAAAGAAAGCTACATTATAGGAGTAATGTAGCTTTCTTTTTCTTATTACTATCACGCGAGCCAAGCCGCGTGCAAAAGCTAGTAACATTTTAAAATGAATTATAATGGTGGAAGCTGGCCCTTAATTACCTACGTTCCTAAAATCATTAAACTCGGAGTTCGTTTAAGATTGTTTTAAAAATACATTTATTTGTATGATTCTGAAAATTTCAACCTACCTCTGGGTCTTGTTAGTTAACATTACCCATGTGTTCTAGACCTATGATCCATTTTGTTAAACGACGATACGTAGGTACCAAAGACTGATAGCTCTATATATGAACGAACATACTTATAAAAATCTTATGTCACAGTGTTTGCTATCGAACTCCTCCGAAACAGCCTGACAGATTTTTATGGTTTTCTGTGTATCATTGGCACCTAGTTAGGTGTGAGAATAGGCCTCGTAGGCTACTTTTTTCACTTTTATGACATATGTTTTGTCAATACAGCGTTTGCCATGTCATCTAATATTTCATATAAAAGAACCCTCCAAAAACCATTGAGGTAATAAATATGTACTTACTACGTACGTACAGTCGGCCAAGAAAGTGGTGTACCACCCTAAGGTTGAATATCGCTTGCAGATTCATAGGTGATAAAGATTAGTTTCGCTTGCAGATCGATCTGACAACTTCTATTGCTGTCTTTATCTGATTATTGATAACGACTATTACTGTTTGTAACGTGACAGCTGTTCTTAGTTTGAACTTGATGGAACCAGTGACGTCGTAAAATCAACGGCGTGGGCTGTATTTTTTGATGACAAAATTGTATCTACAAATTCAGAATTGTAATCAACAAGTTACATAAAATTGTAAAGGCACAAGGCGAGTCCACAAACCTACAATTTCTGTAAACTTGTAATTACAATATCAATAAAAAACAAGCTAAAAATAGATTTATCCTTTTATTAAATTTCTACAATCAATTTTAAAATACTTATAACAAACAAAAACATAGCATATATAGTAATATTTAGAAGATATTGAAAATTTTTAAAAATTAGAAACGGGTGTAACCGCCGTTGGCCTCTATAACCTCTAAAAGACGAGACCACATTGAACCAACAAGCCGTGAGCAAATATCGGTTCCCCGCATTTCCTCCCAGATATAATTACAGTGACTAATAAGAGCTTGTTTGGTTCTTTCATTTTGATGCGACCATCGTTGGACCATAAGGCCCCAAAGATTTTCTATCGGGTTGAGGTCCGGCGATCTTGAGGGCCACTGAATTACCCTTACGTCAGTGTGTGAACGAAACCAGGCTCTTACGATCCTCGCATTATGAATTGAACAATTATCTTGAACAAAATCAAATTGTGGCACTTCGTTCTCCGGGTAAACATTACGGACTGTCGGTAGCATTGCATTCTGAAGCACGTCGATATAATTTACAGCCGTCGCTCGAGGAGGTAGAGAACACAATTCTCCTACACCATCCGTACTCATCCAGCCCCAAATATTTACGGAAATTCGACCTGATTCTCTATTTGGGATTACATGATCATCTTTATACCGTGTTGAATTATATCGCCAAAGGTGAAGACGTCCATGCTGACTGGATTTAAACGTTTTTTCATCACAAAACACTGTATTAGACCAATCAAACTCTAAGTGCTCTCTGGCGAAGTTCAGACGAGCAAGTCTGTGAGCATCCGTCAAATATATTTTCTTGGCGTAATGCCTGTGGTGCAACCCCATGTAATGTAGATGATTCCTTATTGTTTGGGCACTCACATCGAACATCCCCGCAAAATGTTTTGTGGGCTTAAAACCATTGATTTCATATTCCCGTCTCATGAATTCTCTATCGTTATTGGAGAGTGCAGGCCGGCGACCACTTCTTCTGTGATCCAACAAACTTCCCTCCTCTCCTTCACGACGAATCCAAAAGCGGACAGAACGCCTCGATATATTCAAATTCCGGGATATCGCACTGATACTGCTTCCCTCATTAAATTGGGCAATTATTTGTGCTCTTTCGGCAATGGTCAAGTTGGCAGGCATTGAGATGATTTTATATGCAGTTGATTGAAAAATAACACGGAAAATATATCGATTTTTTGCATATATTTGACAAAATGTCAATTGTCAGTTTTCTTTTTCAAATGGAATTCGGTTGTCTAAATAGTTTTTATTACTTTTGTTTGGAAACATTTCAATTGCTTTGTAGAAACTAATGTCCTTTTCATTTATAGTAAAGGTTAAAATGTCATGTACTTATATGTGACATATGACGTATGAATACTAAATACATAGGTTTACGTCATGATAATGTTGTCTCTTTCAGTAATATCTTTTTATAACGAACCTTGTTTAATTTTCGATGACCGGGAAACTAAATCAAAACTGGTACACCACTTTCTTGGCCGACCGTACATATTACTTCAATGCCAAAAACACACTACTTTTGTAGCAACTGAGGCCGGCAAAAAGTATCTACATTGAAAAGTCTACGTTAGATCTATGGTCAGTCACAGCTTTAAAAAATAAAGAAATCAAAACCTAAAATTTTACATTAAAATCCAAATTTCCAAGTGAAATGTGTTTTTAGAATATGAAACTACAAAAACCCTTTTATACACATAGAAGAACTTGTAATTCTAATGGCACCATAAATAGAATCAAGGAAGAAAACATAAGTCTTCGAGAAGAGCTACTCGAAGCCACTGATAAGCAGCATCAGGAGATGTCAAGAGCTATAGACCTCAAGGAAAAAAATATCTATCTTAGATCGAGATTGCATGAAGTGAAACAGGAAGCCTGTAAACTGCGGGAGTACAATAATAAGTTGCAAAAATAGAGCCATGCGTGGAATTATTGACTTGAGACTGGTTACTTTACAATCCGAGAACGAGGCACTTAAAAAACTCATTCTTCAAGCAAAAAGAATGAGAATCGAGGCGTCCAAACATGCTGAGAAATTAGCTGAATCTAATTATTGCTTAGAAAACTGCCTTGCGGAAGCGTATGCTGAGTTGTACAGTTTGAGACGAGCTAACAAATATTTAAGCATGAAAATAATGAATCAACGAGTGTAGTCACAATTATCCACGTTAGTACACTATTATTATCGTGTAAATATTCGTTATAAATAAAAATGTAAGATTAACTCCTTAATTCCCTTGAATAGGTACTTAAGCCAACAAAAGATGTAAGTTTTTCAACTGACGCGGTCAGTGGTCGGTTCAACCCTTGATTTTCAATTTCTCATAAGGACAGATTCTCAAAAAGTTATTTAAAAAGTCTAAAAAACCCGACTGCTCAGCTGAAACGCAAGAAACAAAGCAGGCTATTGAACATATTTTTTTTTTTTAATGGGGTGGGTCTTGTCACTTTTTAGGGTTCCGTAGTCAACAAGGAACCCTTATAGTTTCGCCATGTCCGTCTGTCTGTCAGTCTGTCCGCGGTTTAGCTCAAAAACTATTGGTGCTAGAAAGTTGTACTTTGGCATGAGTATACACGTTAATGACGCCGAAAAAGTGGTAAAATAAAATTTTGAAAAAAACAATTATTTAGGGTACCTCCCATACATGTGAAGTGGGATGATATTTTTTTTATCGTTCTTCCCATAGTGTGGGACATAGTTGAATAGGTCTTACAAAAGTATTAGGGGTTTGGTAAGACCATTTTTTGATTAAGTAAACCGTTCGTGACTTATCAAGCTTTAAAGTACCATGTTTCGTCAGAGTCAAGTGTCCTCCCCCTCTATCAACTAAACGGTTATAGTTAGAAATTCAAATGTCACGGCAGTAGTACCTATATATAACGAAATTTAAAGGAAAACTATCACACATAAGTGGGCTTTACAAGTTTACGAGTAATAGTCGACCAATTGTATTTCACTCTAAAATTTCGAACAACTCTATAGAAATGTCGATAGATGGCGCTAAGCGCCAGTTGTATCATGCTAGTTTCTTGTGACGATTGAGTAGTGTAGCTCTGTGTCCGTATTTAAATTCAAAACACCGGCTATGACAAGTTTTATACAAATCTCTAAAAAAAATTAAAACTTTCCGTGCAAAATTGTCGAATCAGGTGAGGATTTGTATAGGAAGTCAAATTAGTTAGGTAGTCATGTTTGGCTTTTAGTTAGAGCATGGTACGAAACGATCAGTCAGCGAATACGACACGCAATTGGCTGTTATAAAAACTACGGAACCCTACACTGCGCGTGGCCCGACACGCATTTGACCGGTTTTTTTAAATAAAAAATGTGCTTGTTTCTTGCATTTCAGTTGAGCAGTCGGGTTTTCTAGAATTTTTATATAACTTTTTTTTTGTTTTTTAGTTTAAATATAAATTAACATTTTTTTAGTTTTTCCGGTCGTGTCACATTGGCACCCCACCAGATTCAGAAAGTGAAAGAGCTAAGTCCATATTTTTAAAGTTTTTCATTATATTATTTTTGCTAGCAGGGGAAACTCATCTAATTCTGTGACTCGCCTAATTCGGTGATATTTGGTTTGAGCGCTATTATAAGGCTGTACGAGTGAAATCAATGACTTCTCTTTAATAAAGTACAAATTCATCTGTAAAGTTTAGGGACGCTCGTGTGAGCGAGATAGCAATAACTAACGGTTTTGTCAGTGTTTGTGAATTGGTGGCGAACTTTGCTGTATTTATGTAAGGATTTAACCGATTTCTTAGCTTCTTTGTGTGCATTGTAATTGATATTCCCTTGACGTGGCAGTAAAAAAATCGTCGTAGCTCCGCGTTGTTTTAGTGTTAGAGCTTATTTTGTTCGTCAAAAATATTAGCGTTTTAGCGGTTGAGTGATTTCTGTGCTATCACAGAATTATAGTAGTAATGTACAATTATTTGTGGTTTTAACTGAAATTTTTGACTTATTTTGAGTTTAGTAGACAAGATTGATGTTATTTTATTAGTTTTATCTTGTCTTAATAATTAAAAGGACGACTTTGAGCCAATATTATAAATTTTGCTATCACGGAATTGAGTGACACTTTTTGGACTTGTCACGTAATTACGTGAGTAGTTTTATGTTTTATTAATACGAGCTGAAAATTTAAACAGACGCTAAAATCTAAGCAGGTATGTATTTAGTATTATAATTTGCTTGTTTACTTTCAGAACCTGCGAAACAACAATTTAAGAAGAAAAATAGGACTGAAGACGAAGATTGGATATGTGAAATATGTAAGAGATGGTTGGTACTCAGAAGATGCAGCTTCTAAAAATGGAGCAGACTGGATTTCTTGTTACTTCCGCTTCAAAACGTACCACGTACATTGCCAAAGTCAAAAATTTGAGGCTAATGCGATGATTTTTAAGTGTGATATGTGTTACGCTGAAGAAGAATTCTAGAAGATACTACAATACAATATCTAATACAATACAATCATTTATTTTTATCCATAGATATTACTAAAATGTTTATCTTGTTGTTTAAGTTTGTTTTGTTTTTTCCTATGTTAATTTTATGATATTCTTTATACAAACTTACTAAAGCAAGTTAACTTGCCTAATTCCGTTATATCAGAATTAAAGTAGTAGCTATCACGGACTTAAAGAGGTCACCACGAAATTAGGCAAGTTGACTAGCTTTAGTAAATTTGGTTTTTATTAGGTTTCTAGAAAAAAAATGTCATTAATTGTGCCTATCGTCGTTCATATTGCAATTTGTTCAATGTCAAAAATTTCAATTTATTTTTTATTTTTGAAGTATGCTTTAATTTTAATTTTGAACGCGACCGAAAAACATTCAATGTCATCTACCAATAGGAAAGCGGTGTTTGAAACTTGCAATATGTCACATGATCGATTCGGCAGTAAATCTTATACGCAAATTGTTCTATGTCAAAGTTTGAGCGGCAACGGATTTTTGGTCTCAGAAAAAACAAGTGAAAATTATTATCAAGTTATAAATTGTGCTTTTTTTCTGAGGTAAGTTGATAATTATCATAAATTACGTATCATTGTGTGCTGGTTTTCGTTAATATCCTGATTTTAATTACACTTATGAAAAATATTAACCTAACTTTTAACAAAAAGCACCGTGAGTCTGCTTTTTGACTGCTTTTTCTGCTGTTAAGCTCATAAGACCTATAGTGACGCGAATCTATTAACAGATAACGTTTATTCATAAAAAAATATTTGTTTATTTTGACCTATTTTGTAAATAATGCCAATAAGACAATAAGGCCTATGTTGCAATACGTAGTTACAAACGCGACATAGAACCTTTTGAATTTTGCTTTGTTTTTGTATGCATGGCTTGGGGATTTTATTGTTGCAGATGAATAACAGAAGAGGAAGGCGGTTAATACAGTTAGCTACAAGTTCCTCTCAATATCTTCTCCAGCAGCGACTGAACGAAGCTACTGGCCAGATTTTGCAGACGAATAACACAAGAGGAAGGCGGTTAATACAGTTAGCTACAAGTTCCTCTCAAGATCCTCGCCAGCAGCGACTGAACGAAGCTACTGGCCAGTTTTATGAAGATGAAACTCTGCAGCAATGTGACACGTCTAATGAAGAGATCTTGTTCCAAGAAGGGTCGTCTTCTGACTCAGATTACGTGCCAGTAGAAAACAGTGTTGGCTTTCTTTCTAATGCATTAGAAGAAAGTACGAGCTCCAACGAAGAGGTCCTTGATGAGGAGACAGGAGTGCTGACTCGTAAGGATACTCACAAAAGGAAACGCAGTCGTAAGGGTCAAGCAAATAAAAAAATATGGAAGAGATTAAGAAACTGTAAGGCTAGGTTACAAGGTAAACAGTATGAAGGTTTTGAGAAGGATAGCAATGGAAAATACAAACAAACACTGTTAAGACCAGCTAAAAGCTTACAGGAAAGATGTGGTGGGCATACCGAAGTGAAACATGGGGGACCGAGACAAAAGTTTGAATGTGAAATGTTAACCGAAGAAGACCGAAAACTGATTTTTAATTCTTATTGGGCTCTGAGTTCTTGGGAAGCTCGTAAAGTATACGTCCGAAGTTTAGTAAGTGTATATGCACCACAGCATCGACGTTCTTCAAGCGTAGATTCTAGGAAAGACAAATCATTTAAATATTTCCTATTTTTGAATGATAATGCTAAGAGAATTCATGTTTGTAAGCAAATGTTTATGAAAACTTTGTGCATTGGCCAAAGACAACTGAGAGATTGGGTTGTTTCTAATAAAAATGCGACAGAAAGTTCTATTAACTCTCAAAATGGTAATGAGTGTAATACAAGGACTCAAAATAATGCATCTAATTCAATTCGAGAATTTTTCGACAGTCTGCCAAAAGTAGAGTCCCATTATTGCAGATCATCTTCCTCAAAATTATATTTAGAACCAATCTGGAATAGTGTTCATGGTGATCTGTATGCTGAATATAAAAAGTTTTGTTTAAATAACAATAAGAGACGATATTGTGTTGCGACGTTCGAGAGGAAGTACCACGAGCTTAATTTGTCTATTTTTAAACCCAGAAAAGACCAGTGCAACAAGTGCTTAGCCTACAAGAATGGCAATATTGATGAAGATGTGTACAGGAGTCACTTGAAGAAAAAAGAATCAGCAAGACAAAGTAAGGATAATGACAAAAACAATACTGAAGATGATGTACTAGTATACACTATGGATGTCCAAGCGGTACTTCTATGCCCAAGAATCCAGGCATCAGCTGTTTACTATAAAACAAAACTTAAAGTTCACAATTACACACACTATAATTTAAAAACAAAAGAAGTGATTTGCTATCTCTGGCACGAGGGAAGCGGTGGCTTAGACAGTGATGTCTTTACGTCTATTATGATGAAACACCTAAAGGCAGAACTAGAAAAGGCACCAAATACCATAAAAATTATTCTGTGGAGTGACGGGTGTGGTTACCAAAACCGATCCTTGAATTTGTCTAATGCCCTAATTGAATTATCAGTCGAAAAGAACATAATCATCGAACAAAAATACCTCGAAGTTGGGCACACCCAGATGGAGGTCGACTCGATACATAGCAGCATCGAAAGAAAGTTGCCACCTCATCGAGATATTTACATACCTGGAGACTACATTAATATAATAAAGAGCGCAAGAACCAAGCCTGAACCCTATAAAGTCGTTTGTCTAAGCTACAGTGATTTCAGCAGGTATGAAGGTGGTAGATACTCCAGCATTCGACCAGGAAACAAAAAGGGCGATCCGCTTGTAGTCGACATTGTAAGCCTGCAATATAATCCAGATGGGATCATACGGTATAAGTTGGACTTTAATGACGACTTCAAAGAATTACCGCGACGCTCAAACAAAAACTACACACGAACTGATAATACTGCCCTTTATCAATCATTTCTCCCTATTGACACCACAAAATTTATACATTTACAAGAATTAAAACCACTGATTCCTAAAGATTATCACCATTTTTATGACTCCTTGGAACATAATTGTTCAGATCCTGATGCCTGTCCTCACAAACGAAATAATTAGTGTGCAATGGTTCCATTGCATACTAATTATTACATTATTTACATCACCTTCTTCATTTTACCCTGACATTGAAGTATAATTCGTGAATTTTAAAATATGTTCAATTTAATTTTGTTGTTTATTTTTCTTAACTATATATATTTTTGATTGTTCCTACTTTAATTATTAATGACTTGAATAAATACTATACCTGTTATTTGAAATTATCTGTGTATTATTTCATACAAATAAACTATCAATATGTTACATGTCACACATTTTACGTCAATTGTAGTTACAATAGGTTCTATGTCAAATTTCTAACAATATATAATTATTTATAGAAATTTCAAAATGTACATTTAATAGAACAGAATAGTTATGAAACATTAGTTAAAAAACATTTTGGTGTCATAAAAGGTTTTTTTCCAGTATGCAGTTTTTTTACTCTCCTGTAAACTTGTCATTTTTGACATAGAACTAATTGCAATATGAACGACGCTAATATTCCTCATAAAAGACTGATTAAAACTCATGCTAAATCTGAATGAAAGTAATTAATCATTTATTGGTATTTTATTACTCAAATGCCTTTGTCACGAAGTTGGATGAGTTCACCCTATTACACTAGTAATAAACATGATATACCTTTTTGAAATCCTTGTGTTGAGCCCTTTAATTTGAGACCCATATTATAGTTTATAGTATTAGATTTTTTTTCCCTGTGTATAATGGCTTCGCACAGCCGCCATGTTTGATTTTCAAATGTCACCTATCTAAGAACACGGGCTGCTGAGACGAATCTAACGATAGGTACCTCACTTATGTGAATCCGTTCTGCGGTTCTAGAGATTTGCGGTAATAAAAAATATTACATACATACAAGATACGCGCGAAAAACATAACCCTTCCTGCAGTCGGGTAAAAAGACAGATTCTCAAAAGGACAGGAGTACACGTAAGCAGATAAAGAGAAAATAAAACGTTTAAAATTTTTATTAATTGGTGGCACGTCTCGGTGTCGCAAGACGTTGCGTTGCAAGCACTCTAAAGTTGATATAGGTTCGAGATTCAGATACAATGTTTCCAATTTAATTATCGACTAAAATATCACTTTTTCTCCTTCTTTTCCCTGCACAATAATAAGCACCGTGGACTATTTTATATATTTATTGTTATATCCGACAGTTTCGCTTCCTTCAAAAGCGTGATGAAATAAGTAGTAGGTATGGATGGTCTTTTAGGAATTAGGAAAATTGATTCTTTTATGCCTCCCTTCGATTACATTTGTTGTTCGAAATTTCTCGCCATAACAACTGAAGACTTCTCTGGAAATAAGATTGATCCATTGTTCAAAAAAATATTTTGGAATTGTGAGCTATCCTCAGAACTATGAGCTAATTCACATAATGATAGATATGCCTCTGCCTCCGTCCCTCCCTTGACTAAGGTCCCGGTTCCGACAGGCATAAGTGGGTCAACACCTGGACGTGCTGCGATTGCTGCTACTAATACACCAGCTGCCTCACGAACGCCCACTGCTGTAAACCAACCCAAGGAGGTCCGAGAGAGCAGAGTCCTGAAAAACACAAGAACGACCAGGATGGCTTCGTCAAGGTGGAAAAGAAGAGGAAGCCAGCTTGTCGAAACCAGTGTAGCACTGCGCTTGCTGGACCGAACCACCTGCTGTGTCCGGCCGTACCTACAAAAAATTACCGTACCTTAAAATTAATTTACGTGTCCCGTCTGCATCATTCTACAACGGCAGAGGACATAGTCAAATACATTATGGCGAAATCCAATTTCTCCCTGAGGGTCGAACGGTAAGTCTCATCATGAAACTAATTTTAATTATTTTGTGGTGAGAGCGCCGATCGAACATCTGTCGACTTTCATGAAGGAGGAATTTTGGCCGAGAGGTGTAATTTTCCGTCGTTTTCGAGGCCGTTTACCAAACATTGCGCGACACACGACGCCGATAACTCGTGTAACATAGTATAAGTTTTGGTTTAGTGATGTATGTATTAGTTTATTTATATTTATTGTAATAGATTGGATTTTATTTTTTGTATGGGCCAAGTTGCCTGAAATATATAAAATTCTATTCTTCTTTATGCACTGCTGGCAATAGTGCTAACATGATGTAGAGCCGAGTGTATTTACGGCCGTCTTTGGATGAAGTGAATCCAATTGATATTGATTTTTTTCAAACCGCGTTTGTAAAAATATAGTAACAACCCTTTACTACTATATGGGGATATATTGACTTGGATTGATTGATTGATTAACCCACTTGTTACTAGCGTCCTTTTAAAAGGTCCGCTCATAAACAAAAATCGTGTGATTTACGTTGTTAGTATAAACAATTTTTGTTGATGACATTTCAAAGCTGAGATATGTGGCAGTATAATATAAGTATTGTAAGTGAAATATCATTATATTATAAAAAAGTTTTATAGGGGTTATTTTACGTAAAAATTATCATGAGTAACATGAGGTGAACTATTTTATTATTATTACATTTTCAAACTATTAGACAGTGAATAATCAAAGCTCAAACCGTTTATTAAGTGATAACAAAAACAAAATTAACTATTTTATAATGTTTCCTTCTTTATTTGGTGTTCTTTATAAAGCCCAGTAGTAATATCGACTGCTACTTCATATAAATTTTATATTTATTTTATTAGAAAAATATTTCGAAAATAATGGGAATTTCAACTCCATGAAATCATCAAAGAGTTGGAACTTGAGGATGAAGGACTTATCCCTGACAGTATCACATTTTTACCACCCGAAAACTACAATGCTGATATCACTGACAAGGATTCCGGGGACGAAAATCAAGTACAAATTAAAAATTTACCTGGCAGTCACCTAAGGACATTAGCACACGTTAGTTATGACTTTTTCTCATTAGATGATAGCTCCAGTGATGATGAAATAACAGTAGCTGAAGTTGCCAAACGTAGACGTTGATATACGCCCTACGTTGGTCTTTGGAAGAATATGCATCAAGGGTAGGGCGTCCAAAATACCGAGATCTCGGTATTGCGGGATCCCGCGTCATTTTCCAATCCCGCGTGATGCGGGATTACGGGCGCGGGATCCGCGGGATTTGCGGGACTGAAAAAAGCATGCTTACGACCTCTCGCGAGCGCGATCGCTCGGTGACTAGCGGCCGGCAGTGTTGCAAACATCGCGGGGGCCGATGTCGCCCGTTTTTCACAGCTTATGTAGCCTAATATAGTTGAATTTCAGTCAGTGGTAGCCTAAGTATGTAGCCTAAAATATCAGTAAAGTTTTTTATTCAGTATTTGTTACTGTTTTCTGTGAAGAAAAAACGGTGTAATTTGATTGATCTCATACCAATAGTAATACGTAAATAAACGTAGAGTTAGTTGATTATTTCATTGTTTTATTTGCCTTATATAAATGTGAATATTTTCAACATGCGGGATCCCGCAAATACCAAGATACCGCGGGATTGAAAATTCGTAGTCCCGCAAATACCGAGATTGAATTCAGGCTGCGGGATTGGACGCCCTAATCAAGGGGCAAGATAACAAAGTGTACTACTTATATTATTTTAAACAATTTTTTGATCATAGCATAATAGATTTGCTTACAGAACATACAAACGTGTATATAAACTAAAGAAATAAAATAGGAACATAACATCTGATGAAATAAAGTGTTTCATAGGAATTCTTTTATTCTGTGGTTATGTTGTAGTACCCAGAAGATGCAGCAGATTGCGGAATTATTAGTTTACAGATGTCCACTACCAATAAACAAAAAATTCAAAAAAACCCTAGTTCCCTGAAGTACAAATCCACAAGAGCTGAAGATCATAGTGTACCCGTTATGTAAAATCAGACACTTTTCACAGCAACAAAAGAAGTATGTATGTACATACTTATAAGGCGACCATCTAGGCATCATAAAAAAAAAATTAATGAATATATGGGAGGTGTAGACAGGTCAGATCAAAATATTGGTCTCTATCGCACATCAATAAGGGTCAAAATTGGTATTTCCCACTGATTTGTCACTGTTTAGATATGGCAGTCAAAAATGCTTGGCAACTATATCAAAGCGATGAAGGAGAACTTGATCATTTACAATTCCGGAAGAGTATTGCAACTTCACTTCTTGAAACGTATTGGAAAAAAGAAAACCGGAATCCAGGTTTACTTCACAAAGTTTTCGCGTTATGATGATAAAAAACATTTAGTAAAATACCTAACTCATAAACAGCTGAGATGAGTTATTTGCCATAAAAAAACAAATTTGTCCCTTGCATCCAATGGATTGTTTTGAATTATATCACACTATTTAGCGTGGTATTTACTTTATTATATAATTTACTATATTTCATGCATAAATACACGCCAATAGAGATAATTCGTTTTTTTATGTACGCTACATGTAGTAGCATAATATATTACTAGCGTCCTTTTAAAAGAACACCATTTTCCTGATTTTCCAATAGCCGAATATTTATTTTTGTATTTTTCTTTAATATCGTATCATCTATACTAATATTATAAAGCTGAAGAGTTTGTTTGTTTGTTTGCTTGAACGCGCTAATCTCAGGAAGTACGGTTCTGATTTGAAAAATTCTTTCAGTGTTAGATAGCCCATTTATCGAGGAAGGCTATAGGCTATATATCATCATGCTAAGACCAATAGGAGCGGAGCACTAATGAAGAATATTTCAAAATCGGGGATTTTTTTTCCACGCGGACGAAGTCACGGGCGGAAGCTAGTGTAAGGATATACATATCTGAATTTCATTACAATCTGACACAAAAAGTATATTCAGTAACAAGTGGGTTAATGGCTGAACCTATTTTGATAAAACATGCGGGATTGTCGTCGTGTTTTTTCATTTGATACCACCCACTTGGGTATATTTGACAACATTCGATTATTCATCCCCAGTTTCACCCCCGTATCTAGTAAATGGCTAAACCAATTTTGACAAAACATATCTAAGACCGCCGGGAAACCTGCAATCTAACAAAAAAAAACTGCATTGAAAACAGTTCACCCGCTTAGAAGCTACGGTGCCACAGACAGATAAACACGCCCCTTTTTCCGTCGGGGGTTAATAAAAGGACCGTACCTACCGTACCGTTTTTCAAATACCTGGATGGATTTTGGATGAAAAAACAATTTGATTCTGTATTATCTGTGTTTGTGAAAGACATCGCACAAATAATGTTACAGAATCTTTCCATTCAAAACTAAATTAAAAAGTAAGATCAGTACCACCATTTTGCGCCTTCTAACTGAACTGGCGTCTTGAATCCAGACCTTCCAATAGGGAATATAAGGGAAAACCAAATATATGACTGATGATGACGGTATAATAGAAATACAATTAGAATAATTGTTAAAACAAAGAAATTTCTGTAGTACTCGCTTTGGAAAAGTTAGGTACGTTGATTGTCCCAATGACAAATCATTATTTTACTCATTAGCTTTTTTTTCGTATTAATTTATTTTTTCGATTTTCATTTTTCAATTGTAGTAAAATGACAAAAGAATTTATTTCCGTGGAGAATTAATTTTAGGTGGACCACGGCCAGTAGTCATTTTTATTGGCATATTCCTCTTAATTTAGGTGATCCACCAGCAAGAAAAAGTGCCCGTGGTCCACCCAGATAAACTAAGTAGGTGGACCACGACCGAATCCCGGAACCTTCAGTCAAAGTACCTGTCAATAAAATATAGATTTATTACGAGGCAATTCAAGAGTGTCATCAATCACTTACGTTTAGACAACCACCATCGCCACGCTACTAGTCAGAATTACAACTAAAACTTCAGAAAAGAGGTGCTGCATACCGCATGCAAGATTCTTCATCTAGTTCTTGGCAGAATTAACATTATGAATTTTCGCAAAGTAACACCTGATTCCTTTCTATATATAGAATTACAACTGTCAAAACCTCAAGGATGAATCTATTCAGCTAACAACTGAACCTACATTAAACTAAAAAAGAAACAAGAACCGATTGTAAAATCATTTATTAACCCTTAAACATCTATTCCCTCATCATCTTCTCCTTCTGGCGAGCCAGCTTCTTCTTTGAAAGCTTCTTCTTCGCGGGTGCGTCGTCAGCGGGGGCGGCGCGTGCGACGGCGTCCTCGCGCTCACTGAGACAGACCTCGATGTGGCATGGCGATGACATGTAAGGGTTGATACGACCGTGGGCACGGTATGTACGTCTGCGGAGACAAGGTGCGCGGTTAACCTGCAAATAAATAAAAGGACTGTTATAATGTGTGTCCATCACAAGACGTAAAACTAATCGTTACATAAATATTTGTTAAAAGAAGCTCGTGGCTAAATAACAGCTGCATAAGGTCTGTGGATGTACATCTCTTACAGGTAGTCAGAAGTGATGAGACAACAATTTTGCCAAACGGTTCTGTTATACCGCTACCGGGTTATGTAAGTCAGAAGGACAGGACAGGCTCAGCTGCATCCGGTTAGACTAGAATCCAACCCTAACATATTAGGGACATGGCTAAGGGGATGATGTAATCATATGTTAGACTGTTTCTGGAAGTTATATCTGTATATTCCAAGACATCTCAATAAGATGGATTGACTGTGCAAGTTGTATATGGTATAGGACTTCATATCCAGTAATTTCCCATGCTTTTAGACTAGAATCCAACCCTAACATGTTAGGGACATGGCTAAGGGGATGATGTAATCATATGTTAGACTGTTTCTGGAAGTTATATCTGTATATTCCAAGACATCTCAATAAGATGGATTGACTGTGCAAGTTGTATATGGTATAGGACTTCATATCCAGTAATTTCCCATGCTTTTAGACTAGAATCCAACCCTAACATGTTAGGGACATGGCTAAGGGGATGATGTAATCATATGTTAAAGACTGTTTCTGGAAGTTATATCTGTATATTCCATGACATCTCAATAAGATGGATTGACTGTGCAAGTTGTATATGGTATAGGACTTCATATCCAGTAAGTTCCCATGCTTTTAGACTAGAATCCAACCCTAACATGTTAGGGACATGGCTAAGGGGATGATGTAATCATATGTTAAAGACTGTTTCTGGAAGTAATCTATACTAATATTATAAAGCGGAAAAGTTTGTTTGTTTGCTTGAATGCGCTAATCTTTGAAAGTACTGGGTGGATTTGGATGCAATTTGGTATGGAAGTAGCTTGAAGCTTGAGGAAGGTTATAGGCTACTTTTTACGCGACTGCAAAAAAAGGAGAGTTATGTTTTTACCGGGATAGAAACCACGGGAGCGAAGCCCCGCGTGAGTACTAGTATCTGTATATTCCATGACATCTCAATAAGATGGATTGACTGTGCAAGTTGTATATGGTATAGGACTTCATATCCAGCAAGTTCCCATGCTTATTATATTCCATTATGATAAATTACGATTCCTGTGATATAGGCCACAAAGCTACAGTAACAGCTATCCAACCATAATCAGGACTTGGAGATGTGTCAGTGATTGAGAAAAGAAAGCTCCATAGGAAAAGCTTTCTTTATGTTAACCACTTCTTAATGTATGCCTTCCGAAAACAGGGTCTACAACAAATTAGTAGCACTGACAAGCTGAAGGCAATATACATACATATATTTGTTATCTAAAAGGAGGAGGGTTGATGAGGCTTTTTTCGCCCATCACAAACTAGAATAAAAAGTTTCGATTTTCAACTATTTATTAATGCACTGGTACAGTTGAAGTCATACCAATTATTGCCCAAAAAGAGAGTGTTTGGTCTTTTTTGTACATTTTTGACGTTTTTTCAATCTTTAAATAAATATTTTTTAAAGAAACATTCTTTGAAACAAATTCTTTTTGATTCACAATGAAACTACTGTTTATAAGCTTTTATGCAAGTACTATTTTATTTTGTTTCACTGTGCACTTCTACCCTAAAAGGAAATATATATTACGCATGGGAGTAGAATAGACTGAGTATGATTGAAACAAACTAGAACAGAATACTATTCTGAATATCATTTGGTCTTGTTGAATTTTGAGATTTTGCATTTAGTGTTCTAATAACAGTTGTTTTTGGTGCTAAAATGAATGACAATAACATTGATATTAATAAATGTTCATAATAGATACAATACATAAATATTTATGTTACTTATCCCATCAATTACAGGATTTATTGTAAAAATAATTGTTTTTTATATTTGTCATGATGTATACCTACTATTAAATAAAATTTATATCACATCAAGTGGCTGATGGGCGAAAAATGCCTCTTATTAACCCTCCTCCTTTCCTAGTAATACCTAACAACCACATCTCATCATTGGTTGGAAAAATGTGTATATGCTAAGAATCTAAGCCACAAATGTGACACACGGTGTGTCACAGCCAGAATTAATAGTCATGGGTCCTTTAAAAAACACATCTATGTAATAGGATTTACAGGCAGCCACCCTGCAGAGCCTGCATGGAGGAGGATGCGAAAGCAGCATAACTGCTACTAAGCTGCCCTGCGGTGGCTGATTACAGGGCAATTACAGCAGAAATGTGATACCCTCAATGACATGTTAAGTAAACCCAGGATATTGCTAGCCTTTTCAGAGGTATTGACTTAGAATTAACATAGAATTTGTGGTGACTTTGAATAATAAGTTTTATTAAGAGGTAAACTAAATTGTGATTAAGGACGCATTTACGTTTATCACTCGCTCAATTTTAGGTATTCTAGTAGCAACACAACAACATTGCGCGCACACACACTTACAAACCATTGTTCGCCCGATTTTATACATTACTTAACTAATATTGATACTTGAAGGTAATATTATATTTTATTTAATATTGTTTGATCATAATAAGTTGTAACTTTTTTGTTTACAAAGGGTTACATGCTTATTGATTAGATGTTAGTTTATTAATGTGTTTGACGCCCGATTAGGAGTACTAGGGGACTTTGGAAATAAAATACTCATGTGTGATAAAAAAATTAATAAGAAATAAAAAAAAGTTTCGTCATGCCTGTCTGTCTGTCTGTCTGTCTGTTTGTCCAACCGTCTGTATGTCACAGCCATTTTCAACCGACGAAAAAAACTTTAGAGGAGCTTATCAATTCGACGCGTATATTTTTTTTAATGTTTGATCACCGATTACTCGAAGACGGCTGAACCAATTTGGAAAATTCTTTTTTGTTTGAAAGGGTATACTTCGCAATTGGTCCCATTTTCACCAAGACAGGAGCTGATAATGGGATCTTGGAGTAATCGAGGAAACTCTTCAAATATTATAGGCACACCTACAGTGATTTGAGAATTTTTTATAGTAACATGTGTAGTTGCATATGAAAAGCACCATTTGTGAAGTGGATCTGATGATGAAGACCACAGATGGCCACTGGAACTACTCAATATATAAGTAGGAATAAGAAGTATTTCATGGGTTCCGCTTCGATTACTTGAATATGGTTATTAAGCACAATATGCTCGTCACAATGCATATGATGAAGTGAAGCTAACGGTGAAGTACCAGGAGAACTCCTCAACAATTAACGGCCCAGCATTGGAAAAAGCAATATTTTGTCTACTTTCTAACTAATTTCGGAATTCGGACACCGCCTACCTACCGAAATTAAAGTTATTTTTAACTTTGCAGTGTTTTTTGGAAGTCGGTTTAATTTTTTTGGTAAAAGTTTTTATATTCCGAAACTATTAGAATGATACATGTGAAACTTGGTAGGTAGATGTATTCTGTGTACCGTTTTCCGATTTTAAGAAAAAAAGTAAAATAAATATTTAAAAAATATTTTCAGTTTCAGTTCCATCACTGATTTGAAAACCACTTGATCGCGCATACGTTGCCCCGACGCACGAAAACTATGCGAGTTTTTGCTCTTATATATTGGCTACGATACACGAACCATTTTAGTTGTGACCAAGTATTAGGCCTGTGTGCATGCTAAACAATTACAAATTTTAAATTTTTGTATCCAATTTATAACGCATAATAATGCTTTCATGCACGTTGAAGTGGTGTGGAAAACATTCCCAGACATCTAGATACCAAATGGATGACATAACTATTCATCAGTAATGAAATAATATGAAAAATATTTATTATTTAATCAGATTATAAGCTACCGCAGAGGTCCATTTAAAGTGGTGGTTTGGGTGGTCAAGGACATAATTGTGTCGCGCGTTGATGTCTTTTGGAAATGTCTCTTACTTACATGAAGAAATTCTAATTTTTTTATTCCTGTCTTTTCATCTGTATTTTTATCGTAAAAATCTGTGCTGTTACCTATAACGGCTGAATACGATATCGATAATTATAAAATTAAACTTGTTTTTTTTAATTCAATTCAGATAGTTGTCATAAAATACCTATCTACATTAACCGACTTCAAAAAAAAGGAGAAAGTTCTGATATTTTTTCTTCTGTGTGACATGCATGTTTTTATTTTAAATTTCCCAAGATTCCAGATTAAAAAGAAAAGTGGATGGATAAGGTTACTAGGGAATATTTGTTTCTAGTTTGGTTTTTATTGATATAATGTTGAGAAAAGTCGAAATAATATAAGATACCTATATCCAATCTTTCTAGGCTTCAAATAGTATGACGGAGTCTAATATTAATTAACTTGGACCTATGCATTACAATATCGCCCTCGTAAGTTACTTTGGTTCCGGGGTTGCGGTAATGTTCTAATGAGATACCGCGACCCCGGAACTTAACCCCTTACCGCATAGCTACCCAAATATGGGTACTTATTATAAAACGTTCAGAAAAAATAAAAATATTTTATTTTGCCCTTTACCGCATAGCAAGACAGATCCGGCAACGTCCAAGCTTTAATAAAATTACATGTGCTGTCATCTAGTGTACCGCGTAACAAAACTATTACCTGCCAAATCCAGCCGGTGGCAGTTAAAATTTTCGTTAGTGTGTGTTCAGTTTTCTAAATTCATTTTGCGATCGTTTGTCAATTTTTTGTTCGATCTTCATATTGTGGTGCTAAGAAGACTTATCAAAGGTCTCAAAATACTGAAAACATGTAAGTAAACAGTAATATTTTTGCGACAATCAAGCCAAACCTTAGCATGACAAATATGGAATATTATGCAGTAACGTGGAAATTTATTTTCCATATTTGGCATTGTATGCAGTAGTAGTTATTTTTGCATTCAGCCAGATGTGGCAATTTATGCAATGAAGGATTATTTGATATTTTTTTCAGAAAAATGGATCCAGTGTGATTCTATGGTCTTGATATACCAAATGAAAGCGAAGATGATGAGGATGAACTAGTGGGGAATGGTCCGGATGATTCTACGAGATGAAGAAACATTATTATTTATCCTTCTGATTCTGATGAGAATTCTTCATCAGATGAAGGTGAGCAGGCCTCTGTTGATCCGTTAGCTGCTGGTTTGTCGCGTTCGGGGATACGATGTCTGGCTGCTCGGGTAAATCCTACATCAAATGTGAGAAATGTAACATACACCTTTGTCTAAATAAAGATAGGAATTGCTTAAATTGTTTCATCTTACGTAAGGTGAAATAATGAGACTGAATCTACGCTGCGCCACTGGAGAATTGTTAGCATATTAGTATACCTATTAACATGCTAACAATTCTCCATTGGCGCAGCGTAGATTTTACACTTAGGTGTAAAATGTGATGTTCCTAAATGCAACTAATCTCATTAAATTTATCTTATTTTTTCATTCTGAGTTTTATTTTCTAAACCTTATTTTGTGCTGAGGATTGACTCAAAATTGCCTTTATAGCATGCAATGCCAATTATGGCAATTAGTTTCAGTCGCCTTTACTGCAATGCATATTATGCCAAATATGTCAAATTAGTTTTAGTTGCTTGTACCGCATATTATGCCATTTATGGGAAATTAAAGTTTTTTATCATATTTCGAAAACTATTCGGATTTTGGAAAACTGCTTGAACTAACTTAATAATACATGTTAAGGCCTACCAAATATATTTTTTCCGGAAAAAATAAAAATCACATGCGGTAAGGGGTTAAGGGCAGCTGAAGGAACAGGGTGGGTTTTTAGTCAGTAGAAGTCTGACACTCCCTTCCACTTTACCCAGAGCGGGAGAAGTCATTCGATGATTTTTCCACCCAGGAAAAAGAAACAGGTTACTTGGTTTCAATGTCGAGTCCACGAGTTAAGTGTATGTAGGAGGGAGGAGTCATTAGATAAACCATCTAATGACTCACCACCAAAAAAATAATTATTACCGAGTGCCTGCTGAAGCTACAGTTGTTGACACAACTGATTTTAATGAAAATATATTTATTATGGAATATAAAATAAATATAAAAAAATAAAATATAAAAATAATATATGGCCGGCTACATTGTCCATGCTCTGATAAAGCAAATAAAATGCCTAACTTGTATTGGAGCGTTGATTGGTGTTACAAATCAAAACGCCTTACAATTTAAAAAAGACACTAAAACAAGTTATTGTTCGGATCCACCACAGTAATAGAAATTTGTCGTCGTTGTGAAATTTATATTAAAAGGGTGATCAACGAGAGTGGTTCGAAAGTGCTGTCTCAGAAATATAATTCCAATTATTTTATGAGATAGGTTTTAAAATCACTGATTGGGTATAATTTATTCCCGGATATTAATTTTCATCAATATGAAATAGAAACTACTAATCATTTGATTGAATTAGCAAGATGCATAATTCAGAAATATATAGACGCTCGGTTATCATGTTTTAGCAGAAACAATCAGGACCCTAAAACTTTAATTTGAAAAACATTTACCAAATTAATTCATTTTAAAAATCAATAATAACAGCATACTTGTTTTTCTTTTTGTAATTGAGACTGATAATGATTAAATATTATTATGTGATTTTATTGACTATTTTTATAATGTTAAACTTCATTTTATCGATATCGATAACTTTCCCTCAATCAAGTAGAGCAATCCCTAACTCGGCATATCTATGAAGCTTGACCTTGAACCCGTATTGGTGAGTTGTGTTCTTCAAAGAAATCGGCCTATAAGCTCTTTTAAATACTCTCTGAGTTCCATGTACCCCACATGGAACTGAAACTGAAAATATATATTTTTTCATGAATCTTATGCGTGTATGTATGTATTAATAGAGAGGTCTTTAAAAATGGCATACGGCTTTCTAAACTTTTTAAAACCACTTTTTCATAAAGTTAATCGTTTAAAAGATATACACTTCCAAAGTGGTAAAATGTGTCCCCCCCTCTTACTTCTATAATAATGGAGTGAAAAATTATACAAAAATAAATGCAATGATCCTTAATGTAAACTTTCAACCAAAATTGGTTTGAACGAGATCGGGTTGGCAGTTTTTGAGATACAGCATATTTTCTAAAACCGCAAATAAAAATTTGTAATTCATACAAACACTATCAAAAACAAAGTTATTTGGCGTATTTACTACGGAACGCTTCATGGGCGAGTCTGACTCGCACTTGGCCAATTTTTTAGTTTTTGTACGAACTGAACATTTTGGCCTATTGAACCGTATGAAGTAAGCCCAACAAAAGGTAACTGTTGTATATCGTTGAGGAATTCCCTCGACTGTCTATGGTCTCCATCATCAGACCTGTAATGGCACTTATAACCCATATGGGTGCAAAGTTCTCATCAATATAAATGAATTAAGTCCAAACACAAGGTAGCTACTGTAAACCGTTGAGGAGTTCCCTCTTCGTCTTCATCATCAGACCTCTAATGACAGTTACAAACTATCTAGGTGTAAAGTTCTGGTCAATTCAAATTAATCAAGACCAAACAAAAGGTTACTGCTGTAAATCGTCGAGGAATTCCCTTGACTGTCAGGAGTCAATCTGATGAAAGGCTCCATTATCAGATCAACTCTAGACCTTCCTTAATTTGTATTACTTTAAGATACTTACTGAAAGAAAAAACATTTATACGGTCGAATTGCGAAACCTCCTTATTTGAAGTCGGTTAAAAAAAATTGTTGTTTCATGCTAGGTTCAGTAACCAATATCCATCCAATTCTAAAAATAAGTATGGTTCTCGTTCTTACTTTTGTTTCGGTACGAAAAAGTATCAACGTATTATAGTCACAGTATACAAGACGCCACTGTCTTTATTATAGGTTTCGACGTATTTATTTTTTGGAGGAAAGCGATACACCCCTGCGTTCACGAGCGCGTCTGAGCGCAGAATGACGGTCGGAGCCGTGCGTTCGGTAGAAAAATGTATGAAGAAATTTGAGACCGATTTTATTTTTCTCATAAATCATAAAGTTTTTTATGTATGTTCAAAATAAATAGCTTACCGTATAGATAAATACATAGGCTATAATTTCTTGTTATTTTGAAGTTAAGAATATGTTCCAGATTTGGCTTACAGGTACATATTCAGACCCCATTTTTTGTAATTTTCAACGATTATTGCGGCGATAAAAACGTATTTGTGTGAAAAAGATGTATGGGACTGTGTAATTATAATGCATTCAATGTGGAGATGAATAAATTATCTTGAAATTAATTTCATAATATTGTCAAAATTTTAACTCCTTATGTATCAAAATGGGACCAGAAAAACATTGAAATTTGCGAGAAAACGTAAATGCGTCCTTAAATTTAGAAACAATTTAAAAAGACAGTTATTCACTACAGATATCCAGGATTACTTTACATCCACCGAGAGCTCTATTTGCAAATTTGCACAAAATACTTCTCTGAATGCAGTCTTGTTTGGACAATTTTTTTCATAATAATATGGGCAAGTTAAATAGACTCAATACATATCACACACATCCCACTTATAATCCCTCATAGCACTGGGTATAAGTTTGGGTCTCTCATAAAGTATAAGCAATGCTTGAAGTCTATGGACAGGTGACCAACTTGACAAATCAATGCCTGTGCCTCAGAAGACAGGTTAAGCTATTGGTCCCAGCTGTCATGTAGTCAAATAATTTGACAACAGACCAGGCATTTTAATTATAGTAACTTTCTATCCATCCTTTTAATAACAAACATTGAACAAAGTAATTGTGTTGTTTGTCATTACAGATGCATAGTGTCACACAACATGTTGTGTTCACAAATATTTATGGAAAAATCAATTTTGACTGTTATGTTTAATGTTTAATTCCTGCAAGTCATATTTGACAACATGAAAATACTACCAAATGTTTGTGTAACACACAATAGCTTAGCTTCATAAACCAGATGTCTATATCACAGGGTCAAGAAGTGTTTGTCAACTTTCTACTGTACCTGGTCAATCATACTGTATTTCATACATTAATACCATTTAAAAAATGCAAGAAACATTGTGAAGTCCAATTGAAATATTGCCAAGCTTTTCACAAATCTCATTGTTCACTCACATAAACTAGCATTATATCATACAAATATTATAAATGCAAAAGTGTGTTTATTTGTTTGTCCTTTATTACTGTAGAGGTAGTTAAAAAAAAATTCAGCCAAGTGAACCAGCGGGCAGGAGTTAGTATTCAATAATTAAGAACAAAAACTCACCTGAATGTGATCAATGACAAGCCTGTCAACATCTAAGCCTTTGTAGTCAGCGTTGGACTCAGCATTTCTCAACAGCTGGAGTAGGAACTCAGCTGACTTCTTGGGCCAACGACCCTGTGTGGTGCCAAACTGCTTGGCCTGTGCACAACGACCAACACCACCATTGAAACGGCGGAATGGAATGCATTCCTTCTTCTCTGTCACATTCTTCAGGTAACGTACAGCGCGGCGCAGGGGTAGTTTCCTGATCGCCATGGCTGTCTCATATGTGTTCTGAAAAATGAGTGGAGAGGAGATTACTGTCAGTGTTCAATCTTTAGGATTAGCAGCTGTTTTTAAGGTTATCACCCTCAGTGTTGACGAGACACTATAAAAATCGACGAAAGCACCAGTTTTTTGATCATATTTTAAGACGGAAAGATCAGAAATAACCAATCAATACTGTTTCTTAACATCAAACTAACCTATGTTAAATATTACACAGAATAGTATATTATTCTACAAGATTGTAGGACATCTTATAAAAGGCAACTTAAAATTTCTCAACAATAACGCGAAGATTTGGCATTCCATGTGGAACCGATAAATTGTATACAAATAATGTATCAATGTTTTACCTTGAAGTGAACACGGAGGTTGGAGCCACGCGCTTTGCATGACTTCGCTGGGTTATCAGGCTCCTTCGAGTAACGCCCCATGTTTAGTTTCTGAAACACAGAGCGGCTTATGTCTCAAACGCTGTCGAACATAGGTTATCATTTTATAACATTCCGGCTTTTCACATATTTAACAAAATAAACACATGAGCAACAAGAAAACACTGTCTTTAAATACACCATAACTGGATTTAATTCAAAACTTAGTAATTTTCACGATGAAATTAGATTTTAAAAAACACGAAACCAACCTCTCAGGAGAAAATTTAACAGGAAAAGGAATAGACAAGCGGTTTTGACAAGTAGACTTTTGACATTGACAACGGTGAAATAATGTTGCCAGCAAAATACATATTTTAGGTTAAAATATTGTCTATGCTAATGATCAACAAAACATGAAGTTAAAATAAGGATATCAAATTTAAAAAAAGCGATCATCATATTGTGAAACGATTGTCTCTAAAATAAACTACAAACTAAAACAAAGTACCTATCAAGCATTTCATTCTTAACGCTGTTCTTATATTGCTTTAATTCAAATATAGAACTGTATTACAAAAATACATCGGCTTTTTTTTAGTTTTCCTGTCCATTTGGCCATATACTGCGTCTATCAAAAATATATAAATTTAATTGTATTGTTTCATCTTACCACCCATTACGGTTGGCTCTGACTCTCTTGACTTACCGTATTCTAACTTTGTTGTCACATAGGAATACGGTCTAAGGTTTTACATACTCTTTGTACGCTTCAACAAAATAGATGGCGCTAAGATCCGCATTGGAGAATATCCCATCTCAGTATATTTATTTAAGTATGTATATTATTCATCAAATCAAGTATAGACCATGGTATAGGTTGCTAATGAATTGTATATTATTCCTAGGTCCAGTCCAAGAAACCAAATTAAAATGGAGAAAGGAAAAACTGAAAAATCTTGTTGCATAATTTTTTATTGGTGCTGCTAATATTATCACTACATTTTGATATAGTAAATTACATTCCATAAATATGAGAAAAACGCGATAGGTAATAAACCATAATGCAAATGCCTGCATTAAGTATGTCTATTATTGTACAGAATAAATAATTAATTGTGTGACAAACATCTGCAACCCTGATTTCGAGCTAAATTAGTATTGTTTAGCATTTCTATTAAATATAAATAATTGAATGAAATATAATTTTACTAAACATTATAACATACAACAAATCGTTATCATATTATATATAGTATTAGCTATTTACAATAAAATCATATTTTAGCTTATAAGTGCGCGATCTATAATTATTTATTATACATTATTAGATAGAAGAACTACATAATATTATAATGGAGTCGTCGACTAGGTTACATACTAAAATAATTACGATAATACAGGATGATTGTTAATTAAGTGCGTTTAGACTTCAAATGGGATCCCATTTAAAATAAAAGATCTCCTAGAGGTTATATGCAACGATTTTAAGCACAGTTCCTTGAAGATAAGTCTTAGGTCCAGTGACTTGCTCTCGTGCACAGAACACTTATACCCTGACGGGCTCTCGTGTTGATCTCGTCTCCTGAGAATTGAGACCAACTTGTTGAAATCTTATTTTTTTAAATAAAAACGAGTCAAATCAGGTTCTGATTACATTACATTATAAATATAACTGATGAAAAAAAATAGGATTTCATTTTTAATTGCTATTATGAGTAAGTCCTAATTATAGTTCTATTTTATTTACCTACTTATAAAATATTTTAAAACCAAAACATCTTTTATTACAAAATAAATCATGGGAAATCTTAAGTAATATGTTAAATTAATATTCAATTTCACTAAATTGCTTTGTTATTAAAACATCTCACCTAGAGAATTTTGAGAATGTTGAGCTTTCCCAAACCTTACTTGAAAGCTAAATTAGGTTATTTTCGGGTATAATTTAACTTTTTTTCTATAAAGAACATCGTAAAGTTCAGACAACGCTTGTTTAACACAGTATTCGAATTATTTTATGTAAATCAATATAATTTATCTATAGAGCACCACATTTTCAGGAATGCACTTAATTACTAATCACACTGTAAGTATATCAATGAATTAAATTCATTACAATTGCTTTTATGTTACACTACACAATATTATCTCTAATTAACTAATTTGAGAAGACTAGATTCTGTTTATTTATATCGGTGTTTGTGCTGTATGACTAGATCCGAAGTTTACAATATAGCAACACTGGTAGCACAAGTTGTCAAAAAGCCATCTGGCGGTGGCGGTCAACAATGATAAATTACCGCCATTTTGCTATTTGATATTCTTCGATAAAACTTATAATTTATTGCAATCGAACAACAAGAACAACAAATATTAAAAACAACCTTTCACAAAATGTTACTTAGTTCGAGAAAAGAAAAATAGTGGTTGAAAATAAATTGAATACTGAAACGTAATACCTACATAATTTCGTACTTGGATAATGGTGAGCATTTATAATTTAACTCATTAATATGTTAGGTACTTATTATTTTGGCAAATTGAGGAAACTCCGGGATCATTCACTCTTTTCTTCTGCTTGCTTTCGAGTATAATGTGAATATCCAAGCAAAGTTTTGGCTGAGCGATCTGTTGCTCACTGCTCGCAATCAGGCACTAAATAATTGCCATGTACAATCGATAAATTAGAATCATGACTAACTTTGACGATAAATCGTTTCAAACTGTCGAAATAACAAAGATTTCCCTCCTTTAGAGAGACTTAAGACGTTTTAAATATTAAGCAAGCTATGTAGACAATACAATATGTTAACATAGAAATGTATGTTTACGCGAATGTCGACCTAATTGTATTTGAATGACTGTAAGAAAATAAGCTTATGGTGATTCATCATTCAAATTTGTCGATTGTACATTCCTTGCCTCAGAGTTTTGATTTCATAAGTACTTAATTAATTAATTAGGACTACAGATATGTTTTTGTTCTAGGAAGTATTGACTAGTGCGGCGTAGGGGCGGGCGGAGGCAGCAGCGGTAAGGGCGCGACGCAAGCAACGCAGTCTCTATCTGGAAAAGAGGAAAGGTAATTTTAGTTAAGTATTTTATGCACGTTGTTTCTGCCTCTCATAGGTTCTTCATCAGGTGGGCCATTGCCTGCCGGGGTTGTGAGATTGTTCTAACGTGATCCCGCGGCCCCGGAACTTAGGGCAACTGAAGGAACAGGGTGGGTTTTTGGTCAGTAGAAGTCTGACACTCCCTTCCACTCCACCCAGAGCGGAAGAAGTCATTTGTTGATTTTCCCACCCGGAAAAACACTTAATACCTATAATAATTATAATAAAATAGTTTCATTCAAAACCTGATGATTTTCCTCCGAAAAAAAGCGCCTTTGACCTTTTTTCCATTTTTCTTTAATTCTTTAACTTTTGAGAATTTTAGAAGAAAATGAAATGATCTAAAGTTATAAGTGTCTCAAAGTAGGGTTTGCGGTATACCTATCTAATTGTGTAAATAATAATATGTCTATTTTTAACCGACTTCTGAAAAAGGAGGAGGTTCTCAATTCGGATGTTAGTTTTTTTTTTTTTTTTTTTTTTTTTTATGTTTGTTCGGGCATAGCTCCGTCGCTCGTCAACCGATTTGAAAAATTCTTTTTTTGTTGGAAAGGGTATACTTCCCAAATGGTCCCATGAAAATTTTATCGACATCGAACAAGCCGTTTCTGAAAAATCAACAAAAGTCTAAAAAAAATATTTACATTGATGACCTTTTCGGTTACTCTATATTGTGTTTTTTGTTCGCGCGTTTTTAGTTTTTTGTAGTTGACATTTTGGCTTTTATAACTAGATTAATTACAAATTGACCCACTAAAAAGCGCGAAAATAAAAACTTTTTTGCAAAAAAATAAAACCGACTTCCATATCAAAACACTACAAAGCCAAAAATAATTTTAATTTCGGAAGGCGGTGTGAAAAAAAAGAAAATACAAAACCAATAACACCGACTACCGAAATTAAAATTATTTTTGGCTTTGTAGTGTTTTGATATGGAAGTCGGTTTTATTTTTTTGCAAAAAAGTTTTTTATTGTTAACTATTCCTTTTACTCACAAAATTAAACATTAAAAAAAGGAATAACTTAAAAAGAACATAATATATAACAAAATGGCTTTTCATCGGTATTGGGAACAGGGTCCTAGGTACCGGTGGTTAGGTCTCGATAGAAAAGAACTATTAACTATTATTATAATTATTTTCTAGCCACTCCTTCATTTCTAAAGTTCAATTCCTCCATAAGTTTAAAAAAAAATCGTTTGCTCTGTAACGTTAAGTATACGCAATTAGTACAACTACAAAGGTTATAGTAGGTTCATCACTACATAAATGCGGCCGATCACATTTTGTATTACACTCTTAGGCTGCACATAACTATAAAAATAACTGAAATGTCCTGACAGAAAGCGGATTTCTATGAGTTTGTGATTAAAAAAAGGCGGGTCCATTACCTACTCTAAACTCCAATACAGTGATACGTGCAAGATTTATCCTTACATAATTATTATAAAAGGAAGTCCTTCGCTTGAAACTCAAAAACTTCCGAACAGATTTTTGTACAGGATTCACCAATAGATAATGTAATCCGAGGAAGGTTTAAGTGTATAATTCATTATGGTTTTATTTTAATTTACACTATATAACGGTTATTGTTGAAGAGGTTGCAAAATATCTTGCTTACTGGGAGTCTTACGTACGCCGTGTAAACCAGCAGAGATACATAATGTAGTTACTAGAGAATTTAAATCTACGATAATGCTACAAAAAAGTCCGGGATAGCATATCTCTATTACCTATGGCTGACTCACAATAACTGCTTTTATGTACCAAACATTATTTAAAAAAATTACGTTATTTTCGAATCTGTTTTCTTCTATTCAGTATTAATCCTTATCTAAATAAATACGTTCGTTAGCTTCGGCATTTATTACAGTTTATATTGTCCTTTAATACATAGTTTGAAAGAACTGATAGATTAAAAAATAATAACTCGGCGAGCCAGCTCTCTTTCGCCGGCGGCGGCGGCAACGTGCACAGTAGGTAGGTACAATAAATTGAAAATATCCTAAAAATGAAATATAAGTAAAAATGACTCATATTTTAATACTTATTAACAAAAATAGCCCCTGGTATTAAAATTTTGCAAAAAATAGTTCATTGCACCTCCTAGGGTCCCCAATTTTAGAAGAAAGTTTTCCCTCATTTATTGATAGCAAAATTAATCATTTTATTTTTTTTTAAATGATTTTTCCAAATTAACATACGTTCGGCTTACACCCTCATAAGATGTTGCTGCTGTTTTGGTCCAAATTTTATGTATTTCCTCCGTTCTTCTCCACTATGAAAGCAGTCACAGCTCTTGGACAAAATTTATCTTATTATAAAAAACACCCTTACAAGATTTTAAATGTGGCTCTGGATTACTGAGCGTGGCTACAAGCCACACTTCCCATTCGTTTTGGTGGGCTCGGCATCCGCAAAATTTCCAGTATAAGCCTATCGGCGTTTCTGTCTTCGGTCCGCAGCAGTGAGACGTTAACCAAGAATATTCTAACACAATCTCAGGTTAACTACGAGGTGCCGTGTTTGACTGATGCACTTAATGCCTGGAAAATGGCTCGTCCGAATACGGCGTTGCCCGTCCTCCCAGAGACAATGGGACGAGCTGCTCTGCAGTTCGGTACGGAATAACCTTTTAAATACGTCAACCAATACTGCTGAGCGTTCGCGCCTGTTGGCTGTGGGTGAATGGGAGTCGGGCCTTTGGCTACAAGCATTACCTTCTCATAATATAGGTAACTATGTTAAGTGACAACACCTTCCGGATCCACATCTACATCACTGTCAATGCGGTGCGGCAGTCGACCGCCTCGGACATCATGGCCTTTCCTGCAGCAGAAGCTCTGGTCGGATAACACGGCATGCCAGCATAAATGACATCATCCGTCGGGCTCTTGTCACCGCTGGAGTACCATCTGTTTTAGAACCCATCTGTTTTCTGTTTTAGTTCTGTCACGGGACTATGGAAAGAGGCCAGACGGGATGACTATAATCCCTTGGAAGTTAGGTAGGCGTTTGGTGTGGGATACTACTTGTGTTGACACTCTTGCGCCATCCCATCTTCTCAGCAGCTGCAGGTGCAGAAAATCTCAAACGGCGCAAAAATTTGGAGCTATATGTTTGAGCCGTTTGGAGTTGAAACGTTAGGACCATGGGGTCCGAGTGGGTATCGACTCTTTCGTGACATCGGCAAACGATTAGTCGACTCCACAAGTGACCAGAAGGCTGGCCTTTTCTTTGGACAGAGAATCAGCATTGCCATTCAACGTGGCAATGCGGCCAGTGTTCTGGGCACTTTTCTCATTGATAGCGATGTTGGCGAATTTTAAGATGCCCTATAATTTCTTTTTATTTTCACCTGTATATACTATGTTTAATTTTTAGACCTTTATTATTAACAAAAATGATCACGGTTACTGAAATCCACGCGGGCGAAGCTGTGGGCGGAAGCTAGTGTAAGATAATATGCAAAACGCATGCTACTCTTCCATTCCGTCATGGATACAAATACCAAACTGTTTATTGCATTAAGTAATATGGGTTTTGTTCAGTAGTCTGGTTGTTCCCTACTAACCATTTCGTTATTTTATAAGTTTTTAAGCTAATATGGTCACTAACAGTATCATCAGAACTTAAAACGGGATATTTATTTTTAAACATAAATACACATGGTAAATATCCCGTTTTATGTTCTTCTGATACATTTCATTATTTTGTTCATACATATTACATACGATGTCGTTGTTCGAAAAGCCCGAAATCTTTATCTAAAGCTTAAAAACCTGACATGGAAAAATCCTGATGTCTAGTAACCCAACTGAATAAGAATATCGACCCGCCTCTCGGTACCTTTATAACATAATCCCGATATAATTGCAGCTCCCGGTACTGCCAATTAGAGCTTGTACACCAGTAAATATGGACGCGCAATTTAATTATTATTGATATCAGTGACTTCATTGAATGGAGTGGAAATGAAGGGAATTTGTGCATGTTGTTTAATCTGGGTGATATTTGGGTCATTAGTTATTTGTCCGACTTAATAACCCAATTTGGTACACAAAACTTCGAGTGGCGGTATACCTTGAATTGTATCGGACAGCACATGGGAAGAGTCCTGAGTACCAAAGACGATTCTTCTTCTTAGTGTGTCGATGGCAAATACCTAGAAGGAGTCTGGCCAGAACTAGGCAATAAGTTTGGCACCGTTATAATGATGTTTATTTTGCAAATACGTTATAAATAACACTTTCACACGTCATTTTTTTTTTCGTAAACTAGGTGAGGCCAGTGTTTCCGAACTGACTACTCTGAGAAAGAACACTGAAACAAAGTCAGAGTTCAACGTCTCTTTTAAAGTCTATACAATCTGTATTGATCAAATCACATGAGAGCCATGTACGTATAGGTTAATATCTGTGGCGCCTTTTAGAGGACAGAATCACACAGATTCGAGCAGGCCCATCCAAACAGTGCAAGTATTTGTCAGTTATCGCGTCGCTCAACTTAGAACCTTAAGGAGCTCGAACGATTTGACGAACGATACCAAAGTAAGGACATTTGGATAGGCCGTATAAAGCCCTCAAACTTGTTGGAAGCTTCCATCAAGTCCTGCAGTGAGCAGTTGACAGGGTACGCAGGGCAGGAAATTAAGTGTGCCATGTGCCTTTATTCCATTGACAAGTGCCTTCTGCACGTCGTCAAAACTCCTTCCACATGGTGATGCCTTTTCTTAATATTTGCAATGTTCTTATAAATACTTTGGTTCCATGCTTATTTGGGCTAAGAAATACATAATAAATTGTTAATTGATTCAAAATCTTTACATTATTGTATTATGAGGCTGCCCCATTAAGTTATGAACAATACTTGTGTTGGGGCAGACTCGCTACTTCCCTTTTACATTTAGATAATGGAGACTAATAAACCAAAAATATAAATTAAAAAGAAATGAAAACAGGATGCAAATTAATAACTAAGATAATATACGTACTTATAAAGTTAAATGATAATAATAAGATAGCAGCTCAATATTGTTTGTGTGTGTGTTATGAAGAAGATTATCTCATTTGTGAAGTAGTTTCGTATATCTGAAAAATTGTCGATAACTTACACTTACCACGATCATGCATGTAATGCAGTGAGGGTCGCAGGTCGGGCAGCCTCCACGGCTCGACCCTGGATTCTTCGTCCCTTTCCACTTTGGGCACCAGGCCGCTCCAACAGTTCTCATCAGGGCGGGAAGTGGGCACACTGCTAATTGGCCAAGTGCATGTCTGAGGAGAAAAAGAAAGAAGTTGTAGATTTTTTCTGTTTCTCTTCTCTTTCTCTCTACCTACGCCTTCATAAATTATACATAACTTTTTAGGCAAGTCTCATTGTTTAGTCTTCTTTTCTAGTCGATGTTTACTCTGTTTGTGCCATGGAAGCTACTACGAATATGCTTATGTGCATGTGGCTTAAAGTTATATTACTTGGTAAGCTTCCCATTTTTCCCAAACTCAAATAAAACTATATTTTGAAATATAAATAGTTGGTGATCCAGAATTTAAGCAACATTTGGTCGTTTTCAACTTGAGGACTGGTATCTATACATACATGTAAAAAACTAATAGGTTGAGACATGGTATAGGATACCATGGAAATAGCGGTAATCTAAAAGCACGCATGCAATGCACTCACCGAACCAGTATAATTAAGCTTGCTTCAGTAACAATAATCGGCGTATTCCACGCGGCTCGTGACCAAAATGCGCGTTTTCGTTTACAGTCACGAGAACCTATCTATCTGATGGGGCACGGCACTTCAAATTACCCCTTCGTTACTATCACTTAACTAATAACTACTGTTATGCCATTACAGCGATTTTTATTGTTTGTCAAAGTTTACGCTGATTTTGAAATTTTGAATGAGCTAAAAAAGGCCTATAATTCCAAAAATTTGTACCTATCGCATAATACACACATCAAAAGTGTCTAGGGATCAAGCATTTTTATGCGGATTTCTTGAGATTGAGATGTGGCTTTGTAATAAATTTATGATTTTATAAATTTATATGGATCCTTTTTGGTGCATTTCATAATTTGAAACAGGAACTGTTAATCAAATTCGAGTAAAAGATGAAAATCAGCTGTCAATATTTTCCCTATAAAAACATACAACGCATTGAAGACATTATTAGTGCTACTGTTTCCCTACTACTGATTAAAACCAACGTTATTATGGAGCGGCGACGTCATTTAAGCAGGGAAGAAATGCTCAGAGCCGTGGGAATGATAGAAGCTGGTTCCCGGCAACGTACTGTGGCTTTAGCTCTGAATACAAGTCAGAGTGTTATCAGTCGACTTTGGACACGTTACCGAAGCACTGGTACCGTGGCTGAGCGCCATGGAGGACGGTATCGCTGCACCACACGGAGACAAGACCGATACATTCAAATCTTTACTCGAAGAGCTCCAACAATAACCGCCATGATGTTAGCCGTGAGGCTTCATCACTCTTCAGGGAACTTAATTAGCGACCAAACAGTCAGAAACCGCTTGCATGAAGTGAACCTTCATTCCCGAAGACCGCTACGGGTACCACCTATAGCAATGCACAATCGTAGGATTCGATATCAATGGGCTCTTGAACACAGAAATTGGGCAGAAGAACAATGGCGTTTCGTGTGCTTTTCTGATGAGTCTCGTTTTGGTATGAGACCGGATAAAAGACGTATACGACACTGGAGAACCCCTGGACGCCAACAGCGATTAAAATCCTGCCAGGAAGTCCATCCTTATAGTGGTGGAACCATCATGGTATGGGCGGGTATTTGGATCGGCGGAAGAACTGAGTTGATTTGGATCAGATCCAACCTCAACGCTCAAATTTATGCTGAGACGATTGTATCTGACGTCATCGTTCCTCTACAAGTGCAAATCGGTCCCTTATTTCAGTTAATGCATGATAATGCACGACCGCACACCGCAAGAGTTGTAAGACAGACTCTCGCCGCAGCTAACATCAATGTCCTGCTCTGGCCTGCTCAGTCGCCAGACTTGAACCCGATTGAGCATGCATGGGATATGCTACAGAGAAGAGCTCTGCCGAATATGGAGGGTATCCAGTCGCAAGAAGACCTTTTTTTCTTGTTGCAACGAACATGGGCGGCCATTCCACAGCGTGATTTGGATGAACTCATTTTGAGTTTGCCAAACCGATGTTCTTGTGTTGTTAGTGTTCGCGGTAGAAACACGGATTATTAATTGTTTAAGTTACCCAATAAAATTTTAAAGAAAACTGTTATTTCAGTCTTTTTTTCGAACTTTAATGTTAGTGGTTCAAATGTCAAAAATCCCTTTATTAGGAAAATGGCAAATTTCTTTATTAATGCAAAGGTGACTTGGTTTATCGTTACTGTGACAAACGAAAACACTTTATTTGATGAATCCTTAAAGAAAATTTTAATTAATATCAATCAGGAGAAAAGTTATTGCAAAAATATAAGTTGATCCCTAGACACTTTTGATGTGTGTATATTAGCATTATATGTATAGGTAACTAGTATTTGCGTGTTGCGCGAGGTGCCAGCACCTCGCGTGCTTGTGAAAAAAAAAAGTGGGGGTGATGGGGGGTTTAGTATTTGCGTGTTGCGCGCTCGCGTGCTTGTGAAAAAAAAAAAAGGGGGGCGGTGATGGGGGGGGGGGGTTGCACAATTATTTCGACTAAAGCATTGCCCCTCTAAATGAATCTGAAAAAAAAATGTTCCAAGTCTCTTAATTTCCGAGATCCGCCTAAAGGGGGTGAGAAGGGGGGCAAGGGGGGCAACTTTGAAAAATGGTTTTTACATTACCGAGCCTCCTCTATACGAATCCGTAAAATAGAAAAAATACGGGTCTCGTAGTTTCCGAGATACGATAGGGAGGGGGGAGAACGGGGGTGAAAAGGGGAGGTTTGGCACTTTTCCCGTAGGTTTGAGAGTTACTTGTTTACGAATCTGTCAAAATATACCCACCTCCCCATCCACCATCTGGGAGAACAATTATGTCAATGAGTCAGTGAGTGAGTCAGTGGTAATTTAGCTTTATATAGTATAATAACTAGTATTTGCGTGTTGCGCGAGGTGCAAGCACCTCGCGTGCTTGTGAAAAAAACTAAAGCATTGCCCCTCTAAATCAAGTATTTGCGTGTTGCGCGAGGTGCAAGCACCTCGCGTGCTTGTGAAAAAAAAAAAAAATAAGGGGGTGGGGTGATGGGGGGGTTTAGTATTTGCGTGTTGCGCGAGGTGCAAGCACCTCGCGAGCTTGTGAAAAAAAAAAAAAAAAGAGTGGGGGGGTTGCACAAGTATTTCGACTAAAGCATTGCCCCTCTAAATGAATCTGAAAAAAAAAATGTTCCAAGTCTCTTAGATTCCGAGATCCGCCTAAAGGGGGGAGAAGGGGGGCGGGGGGGGACTTTGAAAAATGGTTTTTACTTTACCGAGCCTCCTCTATACGAATCCGTAAAAAGAAAAAAAGACGGGTCTCGTAGTTTCCGAGATATGATAGGGGGGGGGGGGGAGAAGGGGGGGAAAAGGGGAGGTTTGGCACTTTTCCCGTAGGTTTGAGAGGTACTTGTTTACGAATCTGTCAAAATATACCCACCTCCCCATCCACCATCTGGGAGAACAATTATGTCAATGAGTGAGTCAGTCAGTCAGTGAGTGGTAATTTAGCTTTATATAATATAACTAGTATTTGCGTGTTGCGCGAGGTGCAAGCACCTCGCGTGCTTGTGAAAAAAAAAAAAAGAGAAGGGGGGGGGTGATGGGGGGAGTTGGGGGTGTTTAGTTTTTGCGTGTTGCGCGAGGTGCAAGCACCTCGCGTGCTTGTGAAACAAAAAAGTGGGGGTGATGGGGGGTTTAGTATTTGCGTGTTGCGCGCTCGCGTGCTTGTGAAAAAAAAAAAAAGGGGGGCGGTGATGGGGGGGGGGGGGGGTTGCACAATTATTTCGACTAAAGCATTGCCCCTCTAAATGAATCTGAAACAAAAATGTTCCAAGTCTCTTAATTTCCGAGATCCGCCTAAAGGGGGTGAGAAGGGGGGCAAGGGGGGCAACTTTGAAAAATGGTTTTTACATTACCGAGCCTCCTCTATACGAATCCGTAAAATAGAAAAAATACGGGTCTCGTAGTTTCCGAGATACGATAGGGAGGGGGAGAAGGGGGGTGAAAAGGGGAGGTTTGGCACTTTTCCCGTAGGTTTGAGAGTTACTTGTTTACGAATCTGTTAAAATATACCCACCTCCCCATCCACCATCTGGGAGAACAATTATGTCAATGAGTCAGTGAGTGAGTCAGTGGTAATTTAGCTTTATATAGTAGAACTAGTATTTGCGTGTTGCGCGAGGTGCAAGCACCTCGCGTGCTTGTGAAAAAAACTAAAGCATTGCCCCTCTAAATCAAGTATTTGCGTGTTGCGCGAGGTGCAAGCACCTCGCGTGCTTGTGAAAAAAAAAAAAAAAATAAGGGGGTGGGGTGATGGGGGGGTTTAGTATTTGCGTGTTGCGCGAGGTGCAAGCACCTCGCGAGCTTGTGAAAAAAAAAAAAAAAAAAAGAGTGGGGAGGTTGCACAAGTATTTCGACTAAAGCATTGCCCCTCTAAATGAATCTGAAAAAAAAAATGTTCCAAGTCTCTTAGATTCCGAGATCCGCCTAAAGGGGGGAGAAGGGGGGCGGGGGGGGACTTTGAAAAATGGTTTTTACTTTACCGAGCCTCCTCTATACGAATCCGTAAAAAGAAAAAAATACGGGTCTCGTAGTTTCCGAGATATGATAGGGGGGGGGAGAAGGGGGGGGAAAAGGGGAAGTTTGGCACTTTTCCCGTAGGTTTGAGAGTTACTTGTTTACGAATCTGTCAAAATATACCCACCTCCCCATCCACCATCTGGGAGAACAATTATGTCAATGAGTGAGTCAGTCAGTCAGTGAGTGGTAATTTAGCTTTATATAGTATAATAACTAGTATTTGCGTGTTGCGCGAGGTGCAAGCACCTCGCGTGCTTGTGAAAAAAAAAAAAAGAGAAGGGGGGGTGATGGGGGGAGTTGGGGGTGTTTAGTTTTTGCGTGTTGCGCGAGGTGCAAGCACCTCGCGTGCTTGTGAAACAAAAAAGTGGGGGTGATGGGGGGTTTAGTATTTGCGTGTTGCGCGCTCGAGTGCTTGTGAAAAAAAAAAAGGGGGGCGGTGATGGGGGGGGGGGTTGCACAATTATTTCGACTAAAGCATTGCCCCTCTAAATGAATCTGAAAAAAAAATGTTCCAAGTCTCTTAATTTCCGAGATCCGCCTAAAGGGGGTGAGAAGGGGGGCAAGGAGGGCAACTTTGAAAAATGATTTTTACATTACCGAGCCTCCTCTATACGAATCCGTAAAATAGAAAAAATACGGGTCTCGTAGTTTCCGAGATACGATAGGGAGGGGGGAGAACGGGGGTGAAAAGGGGAGGTTTGGCACTTTTCCCGTAGGTTTGAGAGTTACTTGTTTACGAATCTGTCAAAATATACCCACCTCCCCATCCACCATCTGGGAGAACAATTATGTCAATGAGTGAGTCAGTCAGTCAGTGAGTGGTAATTTAGCTTTATATAATATAACTAGTATTTGCGTGTTGCGCGAGGTGCAAGCACCTCGCGTGCTTGTGAAAAAAAAAAAAAAAAGGGGGGGGGGGAATGGGGGGGGGGTTGCACAATTATTTCGACTAAAGCATTGACCCTCTAAATGAATCTGAAAAAAAAAATGTTCCAAGTCTCTTAGATTCCGAGATCCGCCTAAAGGGGGGGAGAAGGGGGGCGGGGGGGGGGACTTTGAAAAATGGTTTTTACTTTACCGAGCCTCCTCTATACGAATCCGTAAAAAGAAAAAAATACGGGTCTCGTAGTTTCCGAGATACGATAGGGGGGGGGAGAAGGGGGGGAAAAGGGGAGGTTTGGCACTTTTCCCGTAGGTTTGAGAGTTACTTGTTTACGAATCGGTCAAAATATACCCACCTCCCCATCCACCATCTGGGAGAACAATTATGTCAATGAGTGAGTGAGTGAGTCAGTCAGTGGTAATCTAGCTTTATATAGTATAACTAGTATTTGCGTGTTGCGCGAGGTGCAAGCACCTCGCGTGCTTGTGAAAAAAAAAGAAAGGGGGGGGGGTGATGGGGCGAGATGGGGGGGGTTTAGTATTTGCGTGTTGCGCGAGGTGCAAGCTCCTCGCGTGCTTGTGAAAAAAAAAAGTATTTGCGTGTTGCGCGAGGTGCAAGCACCTCGCGTGCTTGTGAAGAAAACTAAAGCATTGCCCCTCTAAATCAAGTATTTGCGTGTTGCGCGAGGTGCAAGCACCTCGCGTGCTTGTGAAAAAAACTAAAGCATTGCCCCTCTAAATCAAGTATTTGCGTGTTGCGCGAGGTGCAAGCACCTCGCGTGCTTGTGAAAAAAAAAAAAAAAAGAGGGGGGGGGGTGATGGGGGGGGGTTGCACAAGTATTTCGACTAAAGCATTGCCCCTCTAAATGAATCTGAAAAAAAAAATGTTCCAAGTCTCTTAGATTCCGAGATCCGCCTAAAGGGAGGGGAGAAGGGGGGCGGGGGGGGGACTTTGAAAAATGGTTTTTACTTTACCGAACCTCCTCTATACGAATCCGTAAAAAAAAAAAATACGGGTCTCGTAGTTTCCGAGATACGATAGGGAGGGGGGAGAAGGGGGGGGAAAAGGGGAGGTTTGGCACTTTTCCCGTAGGTTTCAGAGTTACTTGTTTACGAATCTGTCAAAATATACCCACCTCCCCATCCACCATCTGGGAGAACAATTATGTCAGTGAGTCAGTGAGTGGTAATTTAGCTTTATATAGTATAATTTATCAGCATTAGCATCAAAAGCCAGTGATCACGATCCTCAGTAATGAGGGAATCAGAGAGAGATCGCATAATTGTTTTAATGCGATCCTTACTTTGGTATCGTTCGTCAAATCGTTCCAGCTCCTTAAGGTTCTAAGCTGAGCTACGCGATATTTGACAAATGGTTGCACTGTTTGGATGGGCCTGCTCAAATCTGTTTGATTCTGTCCTCTAAAGGGCGCCACAAACATTAACCTACATGGCTCTCATATGATTTGATCACTACAGATTGTCTGGACTTTAAAAGAGACGTTGACCTCTGAGTTTGTTTCAGTGTTTCTTCTCAGAGTAGTCAGGAAACACTGGCCTAATCTAGTTTACATTTACGAATAAAAAACCAGTCAAGTGCGTGTCGGGCCACGCGCAGTGTAGGGTTCCGTAGTTTTTATAACAGCCAAGTGCGTGTCGTATTCGCTGACTGATCGTTTCGTACCATGCTCTAACTAAAAGCCAAACATAACTACCTAACTAATTTGACTTCCTATACAAATCCTCACCTGATCCGACAATTTTGCACGGAAAGTTTTAATTTTTTTTTAGAGATTTGTATAAAACTTGTCATAGCCGGTGTTTTGAATTTAAATATGGACACAGAGCTACACTACTCAATCGTCACAAGAAGCTAGCACGATACAACTGGCGTTTAGCGCCATCTATCGACATTTCTATAGAGTTGTTCGAAATTTTCGAGTCAAATACAATTGGTCGACTATTACTCGTAAACCTGTAAAGCCCACTTATGTGTGATAGTTTTCCTTTAAATTTCGTTATATATAGGTACTACTGCCGTGACATTTGCATTTCTAACTACAACCGTTTAGTTGATACAGGGGGGGGGACACTTGACTCTAACGAAAATTGGTACTTTAAAGCCTTATAAGTCACGAACGGTTTACTTAATCAAAAAACGGTCTTACCAAACCCCTAATATTTTTGAAAGACCTATCCAACGATATCCCACACTATGGGAAGAACGCAAAAAAAAATTATCATCCCACTTTACATGTATGAGAGGTACCCTAAATAATTGTTTTTTTTTTTCAAAATTTTGCCATCATGCCAAAGTACAACTTTCTAGTATCAATAGTTTTTAAGCTAAACCGCGGACAGACGGACAGACAGACGGACATGGCGAAACTATAAGGGTTCCTTGTTGACTACGGAACCCTAAAAAGACGTGTGAAAATATTATTTATAACCTATTTGCAAAATAAACATCATTATTTAATTATGAAGCATGACAGCAACCTATGGTACCCAGCTGTCATTTGGACATCTTTGACAGTCGTTACCTACGGGTAGTCAGAATTCAAAAAAAAGACTCTGGTCTGACCAATGGGTATCTTGCTACCCAGCTACTTGTGGATGTCAGATAGGCAGTCGCTCCATTTAAAACACTAATACTTAGATGTACCTGGTTAGACTGGAAGCCGACCCAACAGGCTACGCAGATGATATTGATGATGATAGCTACCTATTGTAACGTGTGTTTAAGAAAAAAAAACTGGTTGCACTCCCGGAGTGCCGGCAGAAGTGAAAACTTGAATATTAACGTTGTTCATTTTTGAGATTTTGGAATGGTTAGGGAATAATTTTGCACGAATTGCTTTAATTATCAGTATAAAAGTACTATCATTTATGTGGTAGAATACAATATTTATTTATTGCGCTATCGTACACAAACATGACAATTTATATTACATTAAAAAGTTTGCAGGCATACATTTTCGCCGCGCCGTAGAAAGAGAGGGGGATACTTCCTCTCCTACGCCGCGCCGGCTGTCTACTCTCCGTCTTACGAATTTTCGATCAGGTCACGTGTCCTAACGTGAGTTTAACATTTTTTACCCTTTACAAAAAAAGTGCACAACGCCGCTCTAAAGAAGTTTTCACTTCAAAAATAAAGATTGATAGATATTTTAACGTATGTATATCACAACCACCAAGGTGTAAGAAAACACGCAAATAAAAACTAGAAATAGAACGCTTTGTTCGTTATTGGTTATCGTTAACGTTCGAGAAATTATCCTTCCCAAATTACTACTACGTTTGGGGCACCTACGTATATATTTTAAATGAAAGTGATTGAACCAGCAATGCAATCTTACTGAAGTGCAGCTAGATAAGCTTGAACGACTGCAAAATTTTTGTGTCAGATTCATATTTGGTTTGCGCAAATATGATCATGTTTCTGAGTTTCGCATTAAACTCAAGTGGCAGCCGATCCGCCTTCAATGCACATATTTTATCATTACTTTACAGTATTCTCTTCAATCCTACAACTCCGTTTTATCTCAAATAACGTTTTAAGTTCCTTCATGACACACATGTTAGAGATTTGAGATCATCGGAGAATTTGAGATTTTCAATGCCTGCACATTTCACTAAATTCTATGGCTCATCGTTTACGGTGCAAGCTATTCGTTTGTGAAATGCATTGCCGGTGTCAGTAAGACAAGCTCAGTCACTGGCTACTTTTAAAAGCTCGGTTGCTAATTATTTTCTTTCCAATTTATAATTATTCTTTTGTTTTCTCTCCACATAATGTTAAAGAACACATTATATGTATTGTATATATATATATTTTATATATGTTCTTTAACATTATGTGGAGAGAAAACAAAAGAATAATTATAAATTGGAAAGAAAATAATTAGCAACCGAGCTTTTAAAAGTAGCCAGTGACTGAGCTTGTCTTACTGACACCGGCAATGCATTTCACAAACGAATAGCTTGCACCGTAAACGATGAGCCATAGAATTTAGTGAAATGTGCAGGCATTGAAAATCTCAAATTCTCCGATGATCTCAAATCTCTAACATGTGTGTCATGAAGGAACTTAAAACGTTATTTGAGATAAAACGGAGTTGTAGGATTGAAGAGAATACTGTAAAGTAATGATAAAATATGTGCATTGAAGGCGGATCGGCTGCCACTTGAGTTTAATGCGAAACTCAGAAACATGATCATATTTGCGCAAACCAAATATGAATCTGACACAAAAATTTTGCAGTCGTTCAAGCTTATCTAGCTGCACTTCAGTAAGATTGATTATTTATTTATGAAGATATATTTATTTGTTTTAATATTTAAATATTTTTTTTATTCTGTTTTATGAGCAATGTAGTAAGTACACTAATTTAGCCCTCCCCACTTTAATTAAAGTTTTTAAAGTCCTTCCAAAGGTTGTCTGGAAGATATCGCTTTCAGCGATAAGACCGCCATTGTTACCATAGAATAAGCAATATTGTTAAATAGGTGTGTTTAAATTTTGGTGTATAATAAAGTATATATTCTATCTATCTATCTATCTGCTTCAAGTTCCATGATTTTATCAAATGAACTGCTATTTTACTAATACATATGTAGGTCAAGTTGCCTGTTTATAAATGGTAATGTTATTTTCAATAGATAAAGACTTTAATGTGTAACTCAATCCAGAACAGAAAATATAATTATAAAGAATTTTCATGCGTACAATCTATACTAATATTATAAAGCGGAAAAGTTTGTTTGTTTGTTTGTTTGTTTGCTTGAACGCGCTAATCTTCGAAAGTACTGGGTGGATTTGGATGCAATTTGGTATGGAAGTAGCTTGAAGCTTGAGGAAGGTTATAGGCTACTTTTTACGCGACTGCAAAAAGGAGAGTTATGTTTTTACCGTGATAGGATCCACGGGAGCGAAGCCCCGAGTGAGTACTAGTTGAATATACAACGTGTAACAGATTAAGGGCAATACCTCAGACACCCCAATTAGAATATTAAATTATAAGTCTAAAACAACATCCGTAACTAAATAAATTGAAACCAACCCTAGTAGGTATTTTTTATACTAAACGCAAAACGCATGTGCGTCATACAATATCCTTACGCAGATGCATACACTCATGCAATATTAGCGGCCGACGCGACACGCGCACAATTTCCTTGAATTAAGGATTGTATTAATTTGTCATGATACTGTGTTTCCATTTTAAGTTAAATGAAAGATTTTTCCATCAAAATTTAACACCTATTTTTGATGACGGAAATCGATTCAGAAACCGATTCTGAACCAACTTTCAGGAATTGCGTTTATTCTATTACACGTTGTATACTGTTTTAAATATCTACAAAAACAAAACTTTAATATTTCATAACAATTTGAACAAATGAACACTTATTACGACTATATCAGCAATGAACTGACAGTTGACACCTGTCAAAGTGCAAATGTTGAGCAACGCTGGCTAGTTTGCAAGCGAACAGATAGTGACATTACGAACAAAGCTCACAGTAATTATTGTTGTTTGATTTAAAAGCCACTGCGCTGGCGACAAAATATTGGCCACGGAATGTTTTAGAAGTGGCGTATATGAAAATATTCCTTCGTAAAGTTGTCATATTATTCGCTGGTTTTGTATAGATCTAGAACCGCATCAAATTATAATTAAAACTACTCTGATTGAAAAAAACATAATAAATAAAATAGACGTTTGTATTTCTTTTTTTGACTCTTAATAATTTAATAAGTAAAGATTTCGCAACTTTGTATATACTAACATAGATTATAAGTGTTCTTGTTACTAACCATTATGGATCCTTGATATCTGAATATTAAATCAATTTGAATTTTGAATAATTTAGTTTACCACTTTGGAAGTGATTTCAGGAACCTCCATGTCATTTTTAAAGTCCTATCCATAAACATCCCGTACATAAAGGTTAGGCAAAAAAACAAAACTCCAGTTCAATGTATCGGGAGCCCCCCTCCTAATGTTATTTTTTGTATAAAACTCGTGAACCGGTTCACGGAATACATCTACCTGCTAAGCTTCAACTGTGTAGTCCTAACAGTTACGGATGAATATATATATGACATAGGGACGGACAGACAGACATTGGCTACGAAACCCTAAAAAGATCTACCGCAGTATTAGTGTGATCGCTGCTGATGAACTATTAAAAAGTTTTACTATGGGATAATGTCATGGAAAGGCACATATGAACTTTCACTCCTAATCGATTACAATATTATTTTTTTATATTATTTTCACAGATGATGTATTTCGGTTGTCGCTATAACAAAAACCAGAATAAAATATAATTATATTGTAAGAAGCTCCCGTACAACAAACATGATTTTATTTTTTAGTTTTTTTATAGATAATGGTACGGAACCTTTCGTGCGCGAGTCCGACTCGCACTTGGCTGGTCTTTTAAACATGGACCCCAAATACTCCTTACATGCCCTCTAGGAGTCATGGACCCTACATTAAAAACCCTTGGTAAAAAAGGATGTTAAAAATAATAAAAAAAAAAAACTATGTAAAAAAAATAAGAAGTCCGAATCGAAAATCCGCTTTTTAACAACGAAAGAATTCATTATATCTTGTACTTCAAGCTCTTAATTAACACATTAGATATTGTTTTTGTTTTGTGTTTTAGCTTATATTAATTAAATCAGAACAGGACTTTTGGACTCAAAGAAACGATAAATTAGTTTAAATAGCAATACACTTATGTATTTAGTAAAAAATAAAACTTTCCTTATCATTAGCTTCTGTTTCAAAAATATGAATTTTCTTTTTCCGACGGAACTCAGAGCAGATCGTTTTCCTGTTAAAGATAAATTGGGAAGAATATTTTACGCAAAATTTTAATACCTTTTTATAAGCATTTATAATCGTATTCCCGGTATTTATTAAGCCTCTTACAATGCCACTTATTAGTTACCTTGTGTGAGTTACTCGTAATGTTTAGTTATTTACCTATGTATCGTGGAAAAATTTGCTAAAATATAAATATTATTAGCCTATAAAGTTCCCACTGCACACAGGTCTGCTCTCAGTGAAATGGGTCACAGTCAGTCCACAACGCAGACCCAGTACGTAGATTTGGCTTATCTTCGAATTGTTTGGTGCTAGGACATCCCGGTTTCCTCATAATGTTTCGTTTTACCGATTTATAAGCATTGGTTGTGATGGATATTACACAAAGTTACGTGCCTGTCTCGGTTTAAACCAACGCTCTACAACCTTTTAGTCGTACCTGTAAGTTCTGAAAAATATAGTTATATTAATATCTTCATTGGTTTCAGAAGAAACTTAGCTTGCTACGCCATAGAGCAACGCCAGCGCACAAGATCTCCTTCAACTCAAAATTACACACAACTTTCTCCTCAACTCCTCTTAGTACTATTAACTCTATGGTTTTACTACTAAACTATTCATCGCCGGTTCCATATAATTATTACCGTTACGTGGCTTCCAGTCACGTTATTACGTTAAATAATATATCGTAGTTCGATTAACATACTTCTGTGTCGCGTGCCAATGAGTGCTTCGAATTAAACCTTCTATTTGTTAGTTACGATTTCAAAAGGTATGCGTTCTATATATGAGTAATTATTGACTTAGATTTGTTGATTTAATTTAGGTGAATTAGGCTTTATTGTAGATAAATAGGTAAATAGATGTAATCTGTATATCGGTTTTCGTTTTGTTTTGTATGATTTTGTTTTGTTTTAAACAAGTCCGTATACGAACAATAATTTACAATTCAAACTAAACGAGTGCAATAATCGCAGATTTTGAAAACAATTAGAAAGGTTAAGCTTGTTATACAATATTTCCACGGAATTCTCGTAGGTATAGCCAAATAACAAGAAAACAGTAAATCGAAATCACCATACAAAAAACAACACACGAAAAAATCCATTTACGCAAAAATAATGACGTCACGAGCAACAAAAGACTAGGGGCATACATTTCCGCGGCCCACAAGCGAACAACAAAATTAATGTTCCGCACACGGCTACCAATAAAAACGGGCGGGCCAAAATGCCAAATCCCAAATGAGGTAAATAAAAAAAATATTGAAATGTCACAACGACATTTAAATAACGGCATAGACTTGAATCTGGTGGGATATTTTGTTGTATTTTGTTTGTGGAACAGAAATTAATATCTAAATATTCGGTTTATATTCTATTTTTATAATTATGTATAGTCTAATGTTAATAGCCCGTCTAACACTGATTGCATGTGCGATTCTTTTTATTACATTTTATACTTACGGCCAGGATAATTTTTTTGGTTTCTGAAAACTTTAAAAATGAGGCAGCAGTTATAATTCTATAATAATGAGCAGCCAGTTTGCAAAAAAATTGTAATTTATTTCAGGTTGTAAGCTAATTAACGTGTGCCAAGTTTCGTCCAAATCTATGAGGCAGTTTTTGCGTGATTGAAACACAAAAATTAAAACTTTGACATTTATAATATTCGTAGGATTTCGATTTCCATAAAAATAAAACACTATCTGACAATAATAACTGCCCAACTTTTAATATTACGTTGATAAAGATCTCTTTGTTACTAATGTATGACTGAAAATAATTTGATTGTAACTGCCGTACGTTAGAATATCATTGAATTATTGATGGCCATAGACTTTTGTTTAATAAAAGAAATGTATTGTTGTTTAAACAGAGTAATTTGTTCTAAGTGTCACTTGTTTACCGTCAAGAAATATTATAAGTATTTGAACCCGTAGATACTACGACATACTTTGAAAGAAAATGTTTTTATCAACTTCATTTTCTTGTTGATTTGGTGCTTCATTATCAGAAACAATACTAATTGTTTTTTTGATAATGTTTTTTAACACTTTTGTAGAATCGCACAAGTGTGTGGTGGTATAAGTATACCAACCAAGCGGTTTTATTGAGTGAAATATTTTCTCGATATAGAAAAAAATATTACAATCGTATGCGTTTACAGCAGCTAGCTTTGATTCAAAAATAAATGAACGTTGTAGTTACGCATTGAAAGATTGCAAAATATTACACAATACTCGCTTTCAAACAGAGTTTCATTCGTATCTAGTGTGCAAAGCTCACGCTATTGTAATATTTAATCAGTTCAGGAGCAGGTCACCATAAAGCAAAAAAGTGGAACCATCTGGCATCCGCTGTGGAAACTAACACTCAAGCAAAGTACACGTTGTATAGGCAGAATTACATTAAGGTCATAGCCCAGTTTAGACGAAATAAACAGCTCTTTCTATTTCAATGGAAACGTAGCCACGACAGACGAAGTTAATTTTTGATTAGGTTACAAACATCGGATCGAAGTTCAAACACAATTAATACAAAACGACGTCATTGTCATGACGTCAGCGTGTGAAGCGTGTAATTAACTGGGATACGCCACTGTCCCCTGGGACCGGTACCGGGACCCATCCCGGGGGGCGACACTGTTGCATTGCGTATAATCAATTGTTTAGTCTCATTCAATTACGAGGTATTGCATTTCCTTGGGCTATAATATAACGCATACAATGCATAGAAATATGAAATTTCATATTGATTAAAGATTTCGGCCATCAAAGTTCTTCTAGTTTCTTATGAATTCAATCGCATATTGCAAATTGATCCTTTGAATCGGAGGAGGCTGAGTAAGACGTACAATTACTATCAGACCTTATCTTTAAAATGATGCCGTATTTTGAAACATTTAGTAGACGAATGTTATCACTAGGTACATTAGAAATCTTTTTGTTAAATGTTTTTAAGTGCTCTCATTGTATCTTTTAATTTACTGTAATTTTGTTAATAGCAAATAAACTAATTATATTATATTATAAACAGAGAAAGGTCCTAAATTTTAATAGATAAATCTTAAAATACACATACTGTAACTGATTTTCTGTTTACCTTAAAACGCAACCTAAGTCTACATTTAAGTAGACTAAAAATCGGAAAAACACTGCTGCAAAAACAGAAAATTCACTCAACAAATCCCACGTATACTTGTAACGCATCACGGAACCCAAACATAATCTCTACGTGCCTAAAACAAAGTGGGAGAACCAGCGAGTGATTTATACCAACATCTAGTACTACAATTGAATCGTTTGGCGCAATCCGCCTGAAGTATCTATTAGGAACGTGATCCGGTTACCGAACTCACTATAACGGTGCAAAAGTATTTATGTGTTGGTAGTACGAAACTGGGATTTTTTCTTTTTCTTTTTTAATGTTCGTCCCGAGGATTACGGTCATTCGTCTTTTTGAGGATACGTTTTTCGGTTGGTGCTCACTTTGTGTTTTGGTGGTTTGGTTACTAGTATCTCGTGTCGGAATACTGGTTCTTTCTTGGCTGTAGTTTTTGGTGTTTATTTAGTTAAACATGTCTCTCTCATGTTTATACATACTACGTAAATAGGCAGCCTAAGTTTTTGATGGCGTAATGGAGTGTGCTAGCTTAAAAGGGGGGGGCGCAATTAAAGACAGCGTTATAGTACAGCCGATTTGTAAAAAAATTTGAAGCTATGAACACCTTTTCATTTATCGGTCTTTCTATTATTAGTAAAAGCCTTATTAAATCCGTTACTTGTTTTAAAAAAAAAAGAAAAGGTAGGTGAACCGAGGCTATTGTGACTATCAACTTTGAAATTTTAACTTTACCTTTGCCATAACCTCCACTTAGTTTAAATTGACATTCTAATAATCTCACATGGTTAAGCATATATCTATGAACGTTATCACATTAAAATAACGTTGAATACTTGTAAACTTAAGATAAAATAAATAATATAACTGTACGGTGAACCGCACATCATAGCATTTAATTGCATTTTACCAAATCATCACTTTGCGCGTCTACGCCAAACAATCAAAATTATTAATTAAATAAATCAGTACGTGATCAGACCGCCTTAAAGGACGTCGCGCGTTCGGTCTTTCCACCAACATATATTATTTGTAGCATTTTAACAATACAATTTTAGTGAACATTCCTTTCTATTATTTAACATCCGAGTATTAACCTTTAGAATAACCATTTGAAAACGAAAAAGTTATACTGGCCTCACTTTGGGGTGAATGTGACTTTTTAGTATAACTTGTTTGTGCTTATTGCTTTAAAGCTTATAGTTGCAAAGCATCTACTTTCAACAATTATTTATGCATAAATGATTTCGAAAAGTTCTAAAACACGGTTGTATAACTTAAAAAAATGCTTTTAGTTTTTTCTAGGGTGAATGCAACTACGCGCCATAGTGTTAGTGTTGGGACTGAATTCATCGATAACTTTCCTATGTGCCTGATGAACCGGCTGTGATGGGGTTAGAAAATGAAACATAGCATATTTTTTATTATTTTATTAATAATATTAAAAACTTAACATCTTTATAGGTAAGTTATAAAAATTATTTAAAATACATAAAATCCTGTATAAAACCAACTAAACTAAAAACTTTATGTGAACCAACATAACTTTAGACTAAATTAGTGGCACTTAAAAAAAGGGTGACAAGCCCGTTTCTCCTGATATATTCGGAAACTAAAGTTTTAATTTCATTTTTAGTCAAAGGAAATCCAAGCTTTTCCATAATGTGCAGATGAGAAGCAATTCCTTGTTCAATTTTATCTGAAAATACTGTCCTGCCCCCTGTATTCAGCTGTTTTTGACTACGAATTTTGTAGATATGCTAAATTATTGTAGATCTCGGAATCCCAAACTTTTCCGCTGCCTCATAGCTGCTCATTTGCTTTTATTTACTTTTTCAATCGCATCAAAAAGCTCTTCTTTTGAATAAATCTTTTCTTTTTCTTTTTTTATTGCGAACTATCTAAAAAAAACATTTAAAGACAACTGTTGTTATTAAAAAAATAAATAAACAAAAACGTTGGAAGACATAAAGTAGGTAATATTTCCAGATTGAAGAAAATTGGTGGATTGCGTTGACTTAAGACCGTTAATTTAGGTATTTGTAAGTAGGTATCTATAGCAATCTTATAATATTTTCGCTGCCTCCATCAAAATATTTCAGTTTATTTATAAAATATCGACACGCCTGTCTATGAATACTGAACATCGATTCTGAACGCTATCGAATCGCTAGTGTAGATTCACATTTTCCATACAAAAACAAAGGGGCAACTACCACAAATATTTCAAAATAGCCACAAATTTTTTTTTGCAAACAACTTGTGCGTGGGATGTCAACTTACTCTTATTCAAAATGACGAATACCAGAAAAAACGTTGTCGATCAAACAGTTTCACAGGTAGAAGCGACACCTGTTATTATTTGGAAAAAAGACTAATTTCCCTGTTTACCAATAGATGCTGTGCTCATCAATAACCGTTGGTTTAAAAGAAAAATCGATTAGTCGCATACGGGGTGTATGCGACTAATTGATTTTTCTTTAGTCACAAACGCCCCGGTTCACTTATTACTCATTTTGCCCACAACATTGTACGCGTGGGAGTCTATTATTACGTTAGTTTGTTCATAAATATAATTTAAGAATATACAATAGAGAATAATATGATAATACAATTTAAGTGTATTTAGGGGAATAGTTAAGAAAATTGTTTTGGTATGTAAGTATGTACTCATTATTTAAAATTTATTTCTTTATTTATTTATTCTCAAGGCAATTACAACAGGTTACAATCCACTTATTATAACAAATACACATAATATGTTTTGGGCTGATTGTGACCCAGAGCGTAATCGCACAACATGACAACAACAACAACAAAAAAGAAATATGCATGTACCTATATTAAAACATTAACAGAGAGTAAGAGCACTTAAAAGTTTTTTAAAAGCTGTGGTACGAACATCGAAGATGTCACTACTAATTCTGGTATCTTTCGATATTTCATTATAAAGGCGACACATTCTAACGATAGGGTTATAATAAGAGGTGTTATTTCTATATACCAGAAGTGAAAAAGTTCTTGGCATTCTGGAGGTATACCTAGTATTAATAAAATTTTTCTCGCGTAAATCCCTACCTCGATTGGATTTCGGTTTAAAAATTAGCCTATATGTTGCCCTATCATAGGGATGGCGAACCAATGGCACGCGACATAATATTTTGGGCAAGTCACCGATCACGAAATTCATTATGCACCAAGAAAAAGTCTGAAGTAGGTATTTTATGACGAGCGACCGCGAGTGACCCTACACTACAAAGTTTTCGATGAGAAATGTTGTAAAATTTACCTTTTTGTAGTAAATAAAGGGTATTGAGTTGATAGTATTATTATTATTTTCCAATAACAAAGTCAAAATTATTTGACGGCACGTTTACGATCTCATTAATAATTTCTTTACAAAAAATGGCACATTTTTACATAAAGGTTCGCCTACCCTGCCCTATAACCTCTATCTTCATAAAAGTCACATTTAAAACGGTTCATCCCTTCCAGAGATGCCCGGCCAAACAGAAATGCAGACGAAGTTTGTTTATGTTTAAGTATCATGTAAATTACTATACATATGAACTTAAAAAAAAAGGTCATTTTAAAATCACAGATAATTTTATTTACATGTACCTATAAAAGATTTAAAGAAGACATGTATATGTTATGTGTAAAGGATATGTATTTACTTTTTAGCAGTCTCTCTCAATCATCGATTCTAAATAGACACAAAATGAAACCGTATCTCGAATGTACACTAATAATTAATGAAACTGAGGGATGCGCCGTTTTAATTCAATAACTTGTCGACAAGGACTTAAAGTATCGGAGCTTATGATGGAGTGTCGAGTGCCTGTTTGCGAACGCGCCCTAATTTGAACAGCGCGCGTGCCAAGGGCTGCCTCTAACGTTACAGTTTTTAATCACTAATATTAGTTGATCTTTTAGATTATTGACTAGTTGTGATTAATTTTTTATTTTTTAACCGACTTCAAAAAAGGAGGTTTACTATGTTACCTCATAACTCGGAGACGGCTGGACCGATTTGAAAAATTCTTTTTGCGTTTGAATGGGTATACTTTCTAGTTGGTCCCATTGTTACGAAATCAGGATCTGATGATTTCTCCAGGATCCCATGATCCTGGAGAAATCGAGGGAACTCTTCAAATATTATAGGCACACCTATAGCGTTTTGGGTATTTCTTATAGTATCTTGAGCAGTTGCTTCCGTACCATTTGGGGAAGTTGAACTGATGATGAAGACCCCAGATGGCCACTGAAACTCCTCAATAATAAGTATTTCGTGGATTGCGATTCGATTACTTGAGTACGGATGTTAAACACTTTATGCTCGTCACAATACATATGGTGATGTAGAGCTGATGGTCAAATATCAGGAGAACTCCTCAAAAATTAACGGCTATGCACAGGGAAAAGCAATATTTTGTAAAAGGTGATAAGTTGTTGACATTATGGCTTTTGTAACTAGATAAATTACAAACCAACCCACTATAATGCGTGAAAAAAAAATTTTTTGCAAAAAATAGGACCGACTTCCATATCAAAACACTACAAAGCCAAAAATAACTTTAATTTCGGAAGGCGGTGTCTTTAGTTTTGTATATATTTTCGTTTTTGACGCCGCCTTCCGAAATTAAAGTTATTTTTGGCTTTTTAGTGTTTTGATATGGAAGTCGGTTCTATTTTTTGCTAAATTTTTTTTTATTACGAATGAGCCCGCTCTTGACCTCGATCACACCTGATGGTGAGTGTAAGATGAGGTCTACGATCGAACGAGCGAGCCCAGAAAATGCCTATTCACTCTTGCTTTAAAGGCTGACGGGTCATATGTGGCAGGGAACACAGAAGCCGGCAGAGAGTTCCACACCTTGGCTGTGCGCACAATGAATGTTGAAGAAAAGCGCTTAGTACGACAAGACGGTATATCGACCAAGTGTGGATGGTATCCTGCGGTACGTCTGGTTGACCGGTAGTAAAAGGGGGATGAAGGGATCAGATCGTGGAGCTCCTGCGCACACTCTCCGAAGTACAATCTGTAGAAGATAGACAGGCAAGCAACGTTTCTCCGGTGAGCCAGGCTGTGTAGCTTGCCTGCCAGAGCCTCGTCACCTATGAGCCTTTTAGCTCTGCGTTCGATCAAGTCAAGTGCAGCTAGCTGGTATTTGGCTGAGCCATCCCACAAGTGACTACAATACTCCATACAGGAACGGACCTGTGCTTTATATAAATTTAAAAGCTGTCCAGGTGTGAAGTATCGCCTCACTTTCTGTAGGATGCCCAGCTTTTTGGCTGCAGTCTGAGCTTTAGACTCAATGGTTGAGCCGAAGTTGAGGTCAGACGTCAACTCCATGCCCAAGAGCTCCAGGCGGTCGGTAATAGGTACAGATGAACCTCTGAAAGTAGGAGACCATTCAAATTGGCTCCTTTTAGTGGAGAAAAGACAAGCCTGTGATTTTAAAGCGTTGAATTTGACCAGATTGTCATCGCCCCATTGGGAAACGAGATTTAAGGTCAAATTTAAGCAAATTGCCAAAGTCGTACTGTGTATGACCATCTTAACATCAAGATTTCTCAGTTCCTCGGAAAGCGCGTTAAGTACGTATGTACCAATGGACCCAGTTGGTCCCGGCTGTCATTGGTACATCTTTGGCAGTCGTCAGAAGCCAGAAAACCTGACACGTCTTGCCCAGGGTATGTGTTATCCAGCTACTGGGTTAGCTGCATCTGGTTAGACTGGAAGCCGATCCAACATAGTAAAGAAAAGGCTAAGCAGTCAGTTCTTTTTTTAATAACATAGCCAGTTTGAAACTAGTTGGCTCTTAAAGGACCAAATCTCAAAGTTGGGGTACAAATAGCGTCGTTTATATTTAAAGAGTTAACCATTCCTTTACATAAAACAGGTCAGTAAAATAATTGACATCAATCGTTCGGCTGAATATGTTAAAATACTACATTTTCTTCTGCTTTATTGTTATTTTTAACCGACTTCAAAAAAAAGGAGGAGGTTCTCAATTCGTCTTGAACTTTTTTTTGTTTTATGTATGTTACCTCATTACTCGCAGATGGCTAAACCGATTTCGAAAATTCTTTTTTTGTTTGAAAGGGTATACTTTTTAGTTGGTCCCATTGTCGTCATGTTTGGATCTGATGATATGATCATGGAGAAATCGAGGGAACTCTTCAAATATTATAGGCACACCTATAGCGTTTGGAGTATTTCTTATAGTACCTTGTACAGTTGCTCTTGAAAAGCACCATTTGAGGAAGTGGAACTGATGATGAAGACCCCAGATGGCCACCGAAACTATTAAATAATAAGTATTTCGTGGATTGCGATTAGATTACTTGAATATAGATGTTAAGCACTTTATGCTCGTCACAATGCATATGGTGAAGTAGAGCTGAAGGTGATGAACCAGGAGAACTCCTTATAAATTAACGGCTCTGCACCGGGAAAAGCAATATTTTGTAAAAGGTGATAAGTAGTTGACATTTTGGCTTTTGTAACTAGATAAATTACAAACCGACCCACTAAAAAGCGTGAAAAAAAATATTTTTTTGCAAAAAATAGAACCGACTTCTATATAAAAACACTACAAAGGCAAAAATAACTTTAATTTCGGAAGGCGGTGTCAAAAAAAAGAAAATACAAAAAAAATGACACCGACTACCGAAATTAAAGTTATTTTTGCCTTTGTAGTGTTTTTATATAGAAGTCGGTTCAATTTTTTGCAAAAAAATTTTTTAATCGTCATTTAATGTTAGCTACCTATGAATATTCTTGCAAATAGATATGTCTTGTCTCTAATTCAGCAAAGGATTGTTGGTACCTATGTACTAAGTATCTAGGTTTAGTGGAGCCAAATTTTAATATTTCCAGCATAATAACCTATTGTAAACATCGCATTCATTCATAACAACAGCTCCAACAAATCTCATTTTTAACCGACTTCTAAAAAAGGAGGAGGTTCTCAATTCGGATGTTTGTATTTTTTTTTTTTTTTTTTTTTTTTTTTTTATGTTTGTCCACGCATAACTCCGTCGCTTGCCAACCGATTTGAAAAATTCTTTTTTTGTTGGAAAGGGTATACTTCCCAAATGGTCCCATGAAAATTTTATCGAAATCGGACCAGCCGTTTCTGAAAAATCAAAAAAAGTCGAAAAAAAATAATTTACCTTGATGATCTTTTCGTTTACTCTGCATTGCGTTTTTTGTTCGCGCATAACTCCGTCATTTACGAATCGATTTGGAAAATTCACTGACCCACTAAAAAGCGCGAAAATAAAAACTTTTTTTGCAAAAAACAAAACCGACTTCCATATCAAAACACTCCAAAGCCAAAAATAATTTTAATTTCGGAAGGCGGTGTGAAAAAAAAAGAAAATACAAAACCAATAACACCGACTACCGAAATTAAAATTATTTTTGGCTTTGGAGTGTTTTGATATGGAAGTCGGTTTTGTTTTTTGCAAAAAAAGTTTTTATTAATGTGAATTCGAGAATACTGTAGACTCTTAGATTCGTTTTTGATAACGATAAGTAATTACATTGTACTATGTTATTTGTTCTAATTGTTACCTCTCATATCTGTAAAAACTATATTACAGAAACATTATGAAAATCTGTTATTTTGAAATAAGTAACCATGGAGTTTAGTTACTGATTTCCTCCATATGAAACAACCAATTCCAACCGTGCACTAGCTTCTGACATTCTGATTATTTTATTAAAAATTTAAAACACTACACACTCTTTAACATTTATTTAATTTACTTGCCCTCGTTCGTGGGGCACCGCTGGGTGCCAACTGAAAACCAGCGCTGGGTATCTTCCGCCCAGCAAATGCTGAGTTGGTGTCCCTTTCGGTGTGGACATGCTCAACGATTATTTTTATAATGTTTGTAATTTTGTATTGTATGTTGTTGTGTGTGACTTTGTCCGAATAAATGTTTTTCAATTTCAATATAGGTACGTAGGCCTATGTGAAATAATTATATTTTTGTTGATTTGATTTGAATTGACCGTTGAGAATGAACCGTTACACCTGTCATTCCAATAGTTAAGCCAACATACATTCAATATGGACAAAGAGCCCTTATGGCTGGACAATGGATCGATCCAATAAGCGTAGCCCCGCGGCGGCGTGAACACTAAGCCGATTCCATCTAGACTAGTCTGCTGGTACTGGATCCGATTTAGCGATTACATTTTAATCCCACTTCTGATTTGGCAATCTGTACTAATTGTTTTGTTATAACTATAGTCCAAAACTATAGCATAATAGGTAGATGGGGATGATCCTAAGTCCTGACCGATTTCGCTGGAGGATTCTTTGGCTATTAGTCTAATGAAGTCCACGGATTTGGTACATGAGTCTTAGTAATGTTTGCTTTGTTTAGTAAAAATACTTTGAATTGGTCTTAAAATTGAAATTAAAATATTGTCATATAAATATTTTCAATTACCGCGAAAAGAAAAACGTTTTATTCAACTTTATTAAATTCAATAAATCTATTCTTTGGTAACCCAAGCATTTAATCTATAAACATTTACAACACTACTGGCGTGTCAGTTTGAAAACGTCAGAAAACAGAACACGTTTCCTGGCATTTTTCCTGGTTGATATATTAATGCGATACTGAGATATGTGAATATATACAAAACTGGTTAATATAGAGGAGGTAATCAACAGAATTCACTATCAAATAATGCTTCTTACTAGAAAATAATAAAAAGTAACATTATTTTCGACCATTTCTTTCCGACAGTTTTACTTACTCCGAAACAGAATAAGGTTATAACCTACGCAAACATATTCCCTCCATTGCCAACCCTAACATATCCTTTGAAGGGATTAATCGTAGGGTTCTCGAGGCGCGTTAATTACTAACGTTTACGTCAATCATTAGAGGCAACAACAGCCTTTTATTTACAAGCTAATACCCATTGAACACTGGTAAATAACTTATTTACGATCAGAACGTACAGGCTTTACTTAGAACTGTGTTATTCAGGTAGTTTTGGGTAGTAAATCAATACTGTGACGGGATTCAAGGTTCTTTATCTAAAAGAAAATTACAGATGAACATCTAACCTTGGAAATATTTGATGTTTAAGATTACATACATCTTTAATGTTCATGGCAAGGTTCTTTTTTGGTGGTTCGTTATGAAATACATAAGGCACTATTTTCTCGTGTGACCCATATCAAGTTTGCTAAACAGTAGGAAGGTTATTAGGCTTGCCAAAGGCACTGAGAAACGGATAGCGAACAAATCCACTAATTACAGTGCAAAAAAGCTAAAGCAACAAAGCTTACTCAATGCTCAATATAAAAAGAAAACCCCGAAAACTCCATACCGTGCGGACACTAAAACGTAAATCCTCAATTAATTGGGTCCACAGTCCCGATCGCTACTAAATTAAACATTTTCTCTTATTTAAAACCGAAATGAAGTTCATTTGAATTCGTCCCGCCAGTAATTACAGAGTTTACGACGTGCAAAAGCCTCGAATGGGCAGCCATTTTGTAAAATGGCGGAAAGTGTACGCCTCTGGGAACGCAACGGACACCGCTTGAAATTAAATGGCTAATCTTTAGGCGAATAAAATTAATCAATGCATTAATTACACAAGTTTTCTTTGTTTTAGAGTTTATTTATTTTGTTAGCTGATTGGATTAATTATATCTTATCAAATGATTTAAACGAATTTCATAAAAAGTCGTCGCTATAGATTCGTGGAATACAAAACCTTGTACGTATCATTTATGTTATAACCTTATTGTATATATTAGTGAATGGACCAATACTCAAAATTATCCTAATAGAAAGCCGTTCTAGCATGCAGCGAGCTGCGGCTGTTCTGAAATTTTATAGCGAACAGTCATACAGACAAATTCAGTGGGAGAATTAGTTTTATAAAATTAAACACACTACTTAGTGATCGACCACAACATTGTTTATTAATGCATCATAAAAAATACCAGCCAAGTGCGAGTCGGACTCGCGCACGAAGGGTTCCGTACCATAAAATCGCCAAAAAAATCACCATTGTTGTATAAGAGCCCCCTAAAATATTTTTTTATTCTGTTTTTAGTATTTCTTGTTATAGCGGCAACAGAAATACATCATCTGTGAAAACAACTGTCTAGCTATCACGGTTCGTGAGATACAGCCTGGTAACAGACAGACAGCGGAGTCTTAGTAATAGGGTGCTGTTTTTGCCCTTTGGGTACGGAACCCTAAAAAGAATGCATTATTATATAACAACTAGTTTTAGGCCGCGACTTCGTTCGCGTACGAGGGTTTTGCCGCGTAAATCCCGATTCTATGATGTCTACTTACCAATTTTCATTCAGATCCGTTCAGTACTTTTTGCGTGAAAGAGTAACAAACATCCATACATCCATCCTCTCAAAATTTTCGCATTTATAATACTAGCTTTTGCCCGCGACTGCGTTCGCGTGCGAGGGTTTTCCCGCGTAAATCCCGATCCCGTGAGAATTCCGGGATAAAAAGTAGCATATGTGTTATTCTAGGATGTCAACTATACTTACCAAATTTCATACCGTTCAGTATTTTTTGCGTGAAAGAGTAACAAACATTCATGTATCCTCACAGAATTTCACATTAATACATATTAGTAAGATATGATGGTAGCATTCTGCACGCCTTCCCCATGTAAGCATTAACGTAATTTTCGTAAAAAATATGTATTGTTGATGTTACACAAAGATATATTTCCTAATGTTGGAAAATAAAAATGTTAAACAACAACTCGCTATACATAGAGATTTTTGCCACTTTTCTGAACGACTTTTCAAACATTTTCTTACATAATAAATAAACCTGACAATGATGAAAACTACAAAAGAAAAAGGAATTTGCCAAATAAGTACAGTTGTTCCGAAGTTATACGCGTACATACATTTCGGCATTTTATTTTTATTTATATCACATACTAGCTTATGCTTATTTATTATATAAAAAATAATTCGGGCGAGTGAGCGTGAATTTTTTTTTTCCAGCGATTTTAAATGAGCCTATTTCACTATACAGCTCTTTAACTCCGAACCGTTGCAGTTGCTCCGTTTTGACGTGAAAGTAGGATAAACAAACTAACACTCGTTTACATGTATAATATTAGTATGGACTTGCATCAACTTACGGAAAAACATTTTAACATTCTCGTCTTTTTATGAACAAATCCCTCCTATCGTATTTACGTTTCCAGCGTTTTACTGTATAATTTGTAATGTCGTGAAAAATTAATATCATGGTCACCCATGAGCGAGCTTCTGCTCATTGGTGACCATGTTATTAATTTTTTACTAAAATATACCATATGCTAGTTGCTGATGATGTGGGTGGCTTCTTTTATTGGAAGAATTCTTAAAATCGGTCAAGCAGTTTGTTAGATTTTACATTACAAACAAATAATCAAATCTTTCCCTTCTGTTATGTTAAAACAATACATGTCTCTTTGTGTAACTAAGTGTCTGAGAATGAATTCTTTCTCTTTCTTCTATCCTAATATACACACATCAACACCGTCTGGGGATATTTTGTATAAAGTTCTTGAACTAATACAATACTGGCCAGTTTTAAATTCTTTTGAAGAAACCTTATTTCGTAAACCGTTTTGAAGGATTCTAAATTTGAATTTTAAAAAATAAATTAAAAACTAAAGATTTACGCGGCATAATGGTAGCGAAGTCCGAAGGTTTCATTTCCCTATTTTTTGGCTATTTTTAACCGACTTCAAAAAAAGGAGGTTCTCAATTCGTCTTGAACTTTTTTTTTTTTTTCATGTATGTTACCTCATAACTCGGAGACGGCTGGACCGATTTCAAAAATTCTTTTTGCATTTGAAAGGGTATACTTTCTAGTTGGTCCCATTGTTACGAAATCAGGATCTGATGATGGGATCCTGGAGAAATCGAGGGAACTCTTCAAATATTATAGGCACACCTATAGCGTTTTGGGTATTTCTTATAGTACCTTGAGCAGTTGCTTTCGAAATGTACCATTTGGGGAAGTTGAACTGATGATGAAGACCACAGATGGCCACTGAAACTCCTCAATAATAAGTATTTCGTGGATTGCGATTCAATTACTTGAGTAAGGATGTTAAACACTTTATGCTCGTTCCAATACATATGGTGATGTAGAGCTGATGGTCAAGTACCAGGAGAACTCCTCAAAAATTAACGGCTATGTATCGGGAAAAGCAATATTTTGTAAAAGGTGATAAATTGTTGACATTATGGCTTTTTTAACTAGATAAATTACAAACCGACCCACTAAAAAGAATGAAAACAAAAATTTTGCAAAAAATAGAACCGACTTCCATATCAAAACACTACAAAGACAAAAATAACTTTAATTTCGGTAGTCGGTGTCATTTGTTTTGTATTTTATTTTTATTTTTGTCTTTGTAGTGTTTTGATATGGAAGTCGGTTCTATTTTTTGCAAAAATTTTTTTGTGTCTTATTTAAGTTTTATAACAAGTTATCGGTTAATTTCTAATTAATTTTATTGTGTGCATCATGCAGTGGCGCCATTTAACGAGAGAGGAAATGTTAAGGGCAGTAGGCATGCTCCAAGCTGGGGCTACTCAACGGAGTATTGCTGAGGAGATTGGAACAAGACAAAACGTGATGTCCAGGTTATGGTCACGTTATCGTGCTACTGGTGAAGTGGCTGAAAGACACTCAGGCGGGAAGCGCATAACCACTCAACAACAAGACCGATTTTTGCAAGTTGCCGCGAGAAGACAACCAAATGTTATGGTCATGCAGTTGGTTCAGAGGCTCCAGTCAGAGCACCAGTAGCTTGTGAGTGACCAAACTGTGAGAAGAAGGCTGCATGAAATTAACCATCAAGCTCGTAGACCGCTTCGTACTCCATCACTACGCCGAGGAAATCGTGGACAACGACTAGAGTGGGCTCGTGAACATTTGCTCTGGGAAGATAACCAGTGGTGTGTAGTGCTGTTTACCGATGAGTCCCGGTTCGGTTTCCATCCCGATACACGTAGAGTACGTGTTTGGCGAGTTCCTGGTCGTGAAAGCCGTCTGCAACATCCTCAGGAAGTCCATTCATACCACGGCGGGACAATTATGGTTTGGGCGGGAATTCGTGTTGGTGGAAGAACAGAACTCGTTTGGATCAGAAACACCATGACGGCTGAAAAATACCGTAACGAGGTGCTGGTACCAATAATCTACCCCCATCGACTACAAATGGGCCAAGAATTCACGCTCATGCACGATAACGCCCGTCCGCACACAGCGAGAGTGGTGACGAGCTGGTTGCAGGAGCATGACGTATCGGTCTTAGGCTGGCCTGCTCAATCGCCTGACCTAAACTCCATAGAACACGCGTGGGACATGCTCCTAAGAAGGGTTTTGAGGAATTTCCCTGCAAATATTGCGACGGAAGAGCAACTTTTTTTACATCTTAGCCGGACCTGGGACAATATACCGCAGCAAGACTTGGATAACTTAATCCAAAGCATGAAAAACCGTTGCAAGACCGTTATTAACATCATGGGTGGTTTTACTGACTACTGATTTTTCACATAACTGTTAAAAACCGATTAATTTTTCCTTATTTTTCACTTTTTCTTGAGAAACACATTCATTGTTAGTTTTACCATTATTTCACGTTTTCTTTGTTTGAATAAAAATTTGTTTAGGCAAAAAAATAGTTTTCTTTTATTCTGGAGAGTCTGATAAATGGGCTTTATAAAAATATATACATGTTGTATGTTATTTTTAATAAATTTTGAGTAAATTGATTAAATCCAAAATATCCCTAGACAGTGTTGATGTGTGTAAATATCTCTATAAATATAATACCTCTTATATATTTTCAAATCTAGACGTTTCTCTCGCTTTTCATTACATAACAAATCCTTCAGAAAATCCAGCAGAGTACCTTGAAGTCTAAATAGGTAAACAAAAAACTAATCGCAACGATTACCGAGTTACAGACAAGGTGATTGGAAAAATTTTCCTCTTCCAACTTTTTAAATTGGATCTAACTCTCCGTTCGCTTCGAGCTCACAAAAATCCAACTCGAGTGGATAATACGATTCGCTCAATACTATTAAATTGCATCTTTGAGAAACGTTTACGTAAGTTATAAAAGGATGGGAGTTATTTGTAGTGACTTATTCGCGAGTATTGTGTAGTCTTACCACAGTACTTATGTGTCTTTTGTGAAAGTATTATCGAAGATGAATAAATGTTACGAAAAGTCGTTAGTAAACCGATATATCTGATATAAGAGTACTTAGGTTGTCTGAAAGGAATCGCTTTTTTTGTTACGAACCAACCCGCTCTTGACTTCGATCATACCTGATGGTAAATTTTACATGAGGTAGACCTCGATGAACCGACCGAGCCCAGAAAATGCCTGTTCACACTTGCTTGAAAGGCTGACGGGTCATATTATGTGGCAGGGAATACAGAAGCCGAATAAAGACAACCGATAAGACCGCGCATTCTATCATCCTTTTTAATTGTTAAGTCCTTATTCGTTTCCGTTATGATGTTCAATGAAGAAATTACCTAACCTGTTACTGAATTCTTCTTCGAATTACCTATATGCTTAATGTAGAACGTTGATAGACAGTACCGTCAATTTATAGTATAGTTCCATGCTTTCAAAATACTTATTTAAGCCTAGTGTTACATATGAACAACTTATTTACATTACAAAATTATTTATTTATACCAAATTCAAAATGAATCATTTTTTTAAGACGTCGTTACGGGAGCCGTATGAACAAGAACCAAAACTAATGCAAAACCTGGTGAAGCCACATCTACTCCTGAATTGATTTAAGTTCCGTTTACTAATGTTGGAGAATATAATTACGATTTGCGGTCTTTTTTTTGGGTGGGAAAATCATCAAATTACTCTTTCCGCTATGAGTTGTGCGGAAGGGAGTATCAGATTTCTACTGACTAAAAACCCACCCCGCTCCTTCAGTTAGCCTTACGTTCCAGGGCCACGGCATCTCGTTAGAACATTCCCGCAACCCCGGAAACCTGGCCATCTGGCATTAAAGTAGAATAAGACACATTTCAGTTCAAAATTCAGAAACCTGTCACCGGTATGAGTACCTACATTTTCAAAAGAAGGAAGCTAAGAAATGTAGGCCCTTCAGTTGGCTCCACTCTTTAAATTTATTAATATTAAGTCACTCACCACATTCCTCGGCTGATCTTCCTCAGTGGTTTCTATGTCGACACTCTCATCACTGTCTCTGTCGCTCTTGGGTGACTGCGCTGGCGATGACGGCGGCGGTGACCGCAACGGTGATCTAGTGTGTGATGACCGGCGCGGTGATGATGACATTGGTGACCTAGGAAATGTACCACGCTATGTAGATAGTATGTGTGTGTGTTCTTACTCTTCATGAGAACCCTTGCTTTAGCTTTCATACCTACAAACAGTGACTAAAACTTATATTTTCATGGAGTCGCAGCCCACAGAAGTAACACTTGCTATTTGGTAACTTTGGGAGGACACAGTTGCATTTTGACCAGTGGTCGCCCAGTGTTCGAAATTCGACCATAATATAAATTATTTTTAACGCATTATTAAACAAAAATATAAGCTTTTAGGCACACCTCCATTTAAAGTTTAACTGTGCCTTTCAGTCTATAACAAGGGGCAATTTTTATTAAAAGGGGTTCGAAGGTTTTATTTCACGTATTAATTTATGTTTTACAGATGATACAGCATGGCAACTCTCGTATTATTCTGTTCTTACCTGGTAGGAGACCTCGATGGAGAAATGACAGGTGACAGCTGAGGAGACTCTAGCCTATGTCCCCTCACTGGTCGGAAGGCACGGGGCTCTTCGATAGAGTTGACGCTGCTCAATGCTGTTAATGCACCTGGGCAGAGGATGTTCTTGTAAGTACCTGCTTTTATACCTAACAGAATAAGGATATATTTCGATTTATTCTTTGATTTATTATCGTTGTTCTTGTTCCTTTTACATGACACAACCAAAGAAGTATAAATACAACATTGATGTTGTGTTGAGAAATGACAGGTGACAGCTGAGGAGACTCTAGCCTATGTCCCCTCACTGGTCGGAAGGCACGGGGCTCTTCGATAGAGTTGACGCTGCTCAATGCTGTTAATGCACCTGGGCAGAGGATGTTCTTGTAAGTACCTGCTTTTATACCTAACAGAATAAGGATATATTTCGATTTATTCTTTGATTTATTATCGTTGTTCTTGTTCCTTTTACATGACACAACCAAAGAAGTATAAATACAACATTGATGTGTTTCTACGCAGTGGTTTTCCATCAAACGTATCCTACAATCATAGACCCACTAACTATATTATAGCTGAAATCTTCTTTGAACTACTAATGGTTACCTTACTTGGCTAAATTACAATGAATACCTACCTACCTTAAAAGCGTTTACATCTCACGTTATTTTATAAAAAAAATCAAGGCATTATACTTGTACTTATATTAATGAGACTTGGTTTACACAATATACCTAGAACTAAATAGTTACGACTTTTTAACCGACTTAAAAAAAGGAGGTTAACAATTCGTCTTGAACTTTTTTTTTTTTTATGTATGTTACCTCATAACTCGGAGATGACTGGACCGATTTGGAAAATTCTTTTTTTGTTTGAAAGGGTATACTTTCTAGTTGGTCCCTTTGTCGTCACGTTTGGATCTGATGATGGGATCTTGGAGAAATCGAGGGAACTCTTCAAACACACACCTACACACCTATAGCGTTTTGGGTATTTCTTATAGTACCTTGTGCAGTTGCTCTCGAAAAACACCATTTGAGGAAGTGGAACTGATGATGAAGACCCCAGATGGCCACCGAAACTATTCAATAATAAGTATATCATTGATTGCGATTAGATTACTTGAATATGGATGTTAAGCACTTTATGCTCGTTACAATGCATATGGTGAAGTAGAGTTGATGGCTTAACGGCTCTGCACCGGGAAAAGCAATATTTTGTAAAAGGTGATAAGTAGTTGACATTTTGGCTTTTGTAACTAGATAAATTACAAACCGACCCTCTAAAAAGCGTGAAAAAAAAACTTTTTAGCGAAAAATAGAACCGACTTCCATATAAAAACACTACAAAGGCAAAAATAACTTTAATTTCGGAAGGCGGTGTCTTTAGTTTTGTATAAATTTTCGTTTTTGCCACCGCCTTCCGAAATTAAAGTTATTTTTGCCTTTGTAGTGTTTTTATATGGAAGTCGGTTCTATTTTTTGCCAAAAAGTTTTTTTTTAAAAAGTGTTCAAAGGCACAGAGAGTGATATTTCACTGTCTATAGAATTCTTAAAATTAGTCCCTCTGAAGTCTGAAACACCGTGAGATGTAAACGCTCTTAAAACGCTGCTAATAGAGAGAATACCGTAAAACAAACTTTTTACTTTGGTATATGAAAGATATTAGGCAGTTTAAAAAAATAATATCATGTTTAAATAATTTTATGTAATTCTTTAGTTGATTAAATTTCGTTCGTGATGATAACAAAAACATGGATACTTATCGCTCAAATATATTTTTTGAATTTTCAATAAAATTTTGATTTTTAGCGGTTTACCTTTATATATTTCAACATTATGTTTTATTTCTTGAAAATATTTGTGTAATTAATTAGTAGTAATATTGTTTGTTAATTGTATAGCAATGCGGCTGGCTACATGTGCAACGAAAAAGTGGTTGTTTTACGGTATCCTGTCTATGGGCAGCGCCTTAATGCCAATGAATTAATGTCATTATCAATATTCTAATATAAAACTTTTAAATGCAACACAAAATGGTTCAATATTTCAACAACTTACCGGGTGTCCACAAAGTAGGCTTCAACCAAGGTATGGCATACGGCAGAGGTAGCCGTGCCCCCCAAACATAGTCAGCCAGCCTCGGCACGGGAGCATGGGCACTGGGAGGACTGACCGCCGGTCTCTTGGCCTCCGTACTGCCTTCTGACTCAGGCCTGCGAAGAGGTACCCTTCTGAAGCACAATTTAAGGCTGAACTATTTATATAGATTTTTGTACACAGTTCCCGATAGAAAATAGCTGACTGTTTACCTATACATCTTAAGAAGATTAATGTATTATCATTGTAACAAATAACTAGTATTTAGTCACTAATAAATAAATAAAGGAAAATTTTGAAAGGAGAATTGTCTCAAAAAGCTTCAAAAAATTTCAATTGTTAGAGCATAACGTGTGGCCTGCTGACCTTAAAATATGGTCCACGAAAGATTTAAAATATAAAACTTACCAACTGAATGCAATCTCATTTAAGTTTCTGTTATAAATAATGTATTTCTATTGATTTCAAAGAATACGCAATATAGGATTTTTTTATTTCTATTCATAGTTAAATTTTATCAGGACTTCTGGTTTCTGCTATCAATATTGAAACCAAACTGGTCCTAAATTAAATAAAGGTTGGAAGCCACTGCGTTAGAGGCATAAAATAAATCAGTCTATAGAAATTGAATACCTAATCCTTTCTCCCACCCAACAAAACAACCAAATCCATATTCATCTCGCTCTCACCTAGCAGCCGACAGCATCCTCTTTCTCGTTCCCCCGTTAAACATGGCCTTCACATCTTCCCAAGCGTGCACCACTTCTTCGGGAGGTGTTCCGCTGAGCTTCATGTGCCGTCTCCAAGAGTTGAAGTTGGCTGCGTCAGGCTGTATGTACTTGTCCCCAGGTCCGACTCGGTGGGAGTGGAAAATGAATTTGTTTGGGGAAAAAAATAATCCGCAGTACGCACACTTTATGCATTTTGCTCGTGAAGAGTTGTACCTAGGAAAAAGAATGAGTGAAATATGTTACCTTTATATCTAAAGTCTCGGTATTTCTACCGATTTCTATTTGTAGAAATTAGTACTAGTACTGCAAATATAAGGCTACTAAAACGTATGCAATGATTTTCTGAGCCCATCACCTGTTAAGTATTTTCACAACTATGTTGGAGTCCGGCTTCCAGTACAACCGAGTGAAGCTGAGTAATAGAGTGATGTTTGTGCTAAATGCCGTGTAAAGACTTCTCTTACTTTGTGCTTAATTTTCATTATCTACCCTCACGAAGCAACTGGACTTTTCGCACTAATAAAACCTCTCCGCATTTATCAAGACAAACTATTTAAATAGAGCATCAAAAAGTTCGTCCTCAATATTGCTGGCTGGTATTGTATCCAAGAGACTAGCGGCATTGTCACGTTATATAGTAATGCTTAGCTTTTTAGCCAAAAAAACACTAAAACAATTTACAATATCTACTATTGTTTACCTGGCCGGTAAAAATGCTCCTCGGCATCCCCAAGCGCATTCATGATGGACAGCAAACGCGAAGTCATCTGGTAATCTTGGTGGGGCATTGTCTCCGAGGAAAGACTTGCAAAGCCGCTCTGCTTCTCGTCGTGTTATCATACCTGGATAATTACAAAGGTTTGATTAACAATTTTCTCTAAAATTGACTGGACGACCCTTCCCCAAATCGTTTTTGATGGAGCTATTATACCCTACTGAGACTTAGTAAAAGACCTTGGTATTTATATTGATAAAGATTTGTCTGGGGTTCCAAGTTGCAAGAAGTGAGCCGCAAATTGTTTGCCTCTGCGGGGTCATTACGCAGATTGCGCAATTTCCTGTCGACTGCCACTAAAACTGCGCTTGCCCAATCTCTTCTTCTCTCTTGGTATTGTTCGTCAAATCCTTAAGCTCCTTGTTCTAAGTTGAGCTATACGTCATTTGACAAATGCTTGCACTGTATGGACAGTTCCACTTAAATCTGTGAGCATCTTACTTCAAAAGATCGACTCAGACTGAAACCTACAAGGTTCCCATATAATTAAACCAGTACCTATAGATTGTATGGACTTTAAAAGGGACGGACCCCTGAGTTTGTTTCGGTGTTTCTTCTCAGGGTAGTCAGTTAGGAAGCACCGGCCTCATCTAGTTAATATTTACGAAAAAAGTTACGTGTAAAAGTATTATTTAATAACCAATTTGCAAAATAAAGATCATTTATCATTATCATTTATGCTGATGCAAGTTATCCAGATCTAACTGAAGTGCAGCGAGATAAGCTTGAGCGACTCCATAATTTTTGTATCAGATTCATATTTGGTTTGCGCAAATATGTTTCTGAGTTTTTATATATGTTTCTGAGTTTCGCATTAAACTCGAGTAGCTGCCTATCCACCGGAATGCACATATTTTATCATTACTCTACAGTACTCTTTTCAATTTAACGACTCCCTTTTATCTCAAAGAACGTTTTAAGTTCCTTCATAACACACATGTTAGATATTTGAGATCATCAGAGAATTTGAGACTTTTGATGCCTACACATTCCACAAAATTTTACGACCAGTCGTTTATGGTGCAGGCTATTCGGTTATGGAATGCATTGCCGGTGTCAGTAAGACAAGCTCAGACACTTGCTGTTTTTAAAAGCTCGGTTGCCAATCATTTTCTTTCAAACTTATTATTTGATTGATTATATTTATTTGTTTTATGTACTTATGTATTGTATTTATATATATATATATATATATATACAACGTGTAACAGAAAGGGTATATACATACCAAGGGCACGGCTTCTTTGGATGATATCAAACGACATTGGAAGGGTTTCAACTCAAAATAAAATACTCTAAAAATTGATACCAAGTTTTCGGTTTCGTAAGTTTAACTTAACTTTTAAGTTAGTATAACTTTCCACGTTACTTGCAAATATCACGATAAATCTCTTCCGTAATTCTGTGCGCCTAGTACTGTAGTAGCCTAGCGTAAAGGCGGTGTTCTTTTGTTGGCGCGAGAAAGGAGATAGGATTAAAAATCTCTTCCAATATCGTTTGATATCATCCAAAAAAGCCGTGCCCTTGGTATGTATATACCCTTTCCATTACACGTTGTATACACATATTTATATATTTTTATTAATTTTTCCGTCTTGATGAATATTTGTACAGTAGTACACTAATAGAGCCCTCCCCATTTTAATTAAAGCTCGTATAGTCCTTCCGAAGGTTGTCTGGAAGATATCGCTCTCAGCGATAAGACCGCCATTGTAACCAATTTTTTTTTTACAATTTTGTTATTTTAGTGTGATTCAATTAGTCATAGTCATTTATTCATATACAAGTAATTTGTATCTGAATTTACACACATAAATAAATTAAAATATTACAGTTTTACAATAAAATAAAATAAGTAAATTTGGATTTTTCTATGTATGTCAGCAATTTAAAAATAATAAATTTGAATGTCATCAAAAAATTAAACAGGGTCAAAGTATATTCTATCTATCTATCTACCAGGTAATAAATAATAGATATAGTATCGAATAATCAGGTAGGAGCTAGATCCTTTTTCCTGTTCGAGATTCAGGTAAATAACAAAAATGTAAGTAAATGTTACATCTTCTTACATCATTGTTATTTACACAAAACATACGAACAGGAAAGATATTATTATATTTACTTATTTATGAAAAATGTTATTAAATTGTCTTGGTCTAGGATGGTCAAGTATCTACCTCGGATAAGGAAAACGTAGTCATGAAACAAAAAAAATGCGTTTCTCTGATATATAATTATGTCAGTCAATCTCTGTTATCTGTTATTTATTGGTAATTCGGTACAATGGCCGTGCACCACTGATTAAATGTATTTCACTGCTGCAGCTGCGGTAATGTTCTAGAGAAATATCGTGGTCCTGGACCGCAAAGGAAACTGAAGTAACAGGGTGAGCTTTTAGTCAGTAGAAGTCTGACACTCCCTTCCACTCCACCCAGAATGGGAGCAGTCATTTGATGATTTTTTCCACAGCAAGAAAAGGGTATTTCATTACTATAAAAAATCTTCATAAATTAAATTTCAACACATTTATTCCAATTTTCATTGTATCTGAACTAAAGAGTAACCGTGGAGTTTCTTGCCAGTGTCATAAAAACGACCAATTTCGAAACGTGCACTAGCTTTTGACGATTTATTAGTGCCTATGTAGGCCGTAGGTATGTGAAATAAAATATGTTGAGTTTTAATTTAGATTTTTCATACTTTCAGTTTTGCTTACTTAAATACGTGTGCCTGAACTAGGAAATACTATACTTCAGGCGAGAAGAGCTAACAGTCTTAAATTAATACTGAAAGATGTTTTTCTTTGTTACACATCACATAAGTCAACAAGTCAATGTCAAAAATATTTTATTTCATTTTATACATGGGGACTTACAATATCGTAAGAAACTCCATGTAACACGCAAAAAAAAAACATGGATAAGTGTAAAAGTGTTATTTATAACCAATTTACAAAATAAATATTTCATTTCATTTCTTTGATTTGATTTTGACAATATTTTCACACAGTTTTCATAAGTATGAGAGGACAGTATACATTGTATACACCAATTAACATATTACAAATTGAAACTTTTAATTTGTGCGAGATAGTCCTAATTCTCTAAGGTGGGATGTGCGAATGAGGTCACACGCATTTAGTCCTGTCTTTGTTTTTTTTTATAGATTTATAATATAAAAAAGCTCATGCATTTTGTATAGATATTTTACACAGTTAACTATCTATGTAGTTGGCTAATCTTTGCAGGGGCTGGCATGGGAGTTTTTTTTTTTTTGAAGAACCAATTAGTCGATTATTATTTGTTATTTATTAACAGGCTAATAAATAACAAATAATTATAAAGTAATCAATGAATATATGCCATTCTAAAGAGTTTATAATGTTAAAATAGCAAGCTCTTTCAGAATAACGCTGTACATTATCTTTATTTTCTTTCTTTTTTCTGGGTGGGAAAATCATCGAATGACTTCTCTTCTTCGCTTTGGGTAAAGTGGATGGGACTGTCAGACTTTTATTGACTAAAAACCCACCCTGTTCCTTCAGCTGACCTTAAGTTCCGGGGCCGCGTATCTCGTTAGAACATTCTCGGAACTTCACTGTTCATAAATACACACTACAATATTAATATACCTACCAGCCAAGTTTCATAATGAGTATAATTACCACATCTTCGCGACGACACAGGCATAGCCCCAGCTCTCCTCAAAATCTCCAACTGTACAGGAGTACATTGTACGCATGTAATGCCGAGTGCCACCCGACGGTTGTGTATCTCGTTGTACGAGAACTGTTTGAGCAAGGTGTTGGAGATCTGGGCAAGGCAGAGACGCTCGTTGCTTTCGATCACCAGGGAGACTATTGGCACTCCGTAGAGGAGGACTGTGCCGACCTGTGGGGAATGGTGTATTATATGTATTTAATGTTGTAACATGTGGGTGAAATTTTAACTGTAAGAGTAAACTACACACACTGTGTACTCTCACCGTCTCACCGTGTACTTACACTGTACTCATACGAACATTACCTATTGTCAAAACACTTCTCAAGAAACATTGCATATAATTTACAAAATACATATGTATTGTTTTTTTAAATGTTATTAAAGTTTTGTTAATGGTGAAATGTGTTGGATGACAGTTCTTATCACATTTTTTGAAATTTACACGTTTTGTTAACTTTTTAATTTTTTTTTATTCAGAATAGGCTCGCGTTTGACCACTATCTCACCTGATGGTAAGCGATGATGTGGACGAAGATGGAACACGCTTGCCTAGAAGTAACCTATTCACTCTTAACTTAAAGACTCCCAGGTTATAGCGATCAAGAAACACAGACTCCGGCAGGGAATTCCACTCCATAGCTGTACGCATAATGAAAGTATTCCCAAAACGTTTTGTGCGTATGGATGGGATGTCCACCATGTAACGATGTTGCATCGACGTTTATTTTTTTTATTTTTATTTTTATAGGATTTTAGCGTTTTAATATCTTGAAAATATGGTAGGTTAGTAATAGGTTCGAATTAGGTAAAACTAAGTCAGTGTATTTTAAGTAATTAACTCTTACCTGATTGGGCTTTCCACTTAATTGCAAAGCCTTATGTTCTGGTCTGGGTTTGAGAGTCTCTCGCGGCGAAAGCGCTAAGTTAGTAGCTTCCATTCTACAACAAAGGAAAAGGATTATTACATAGCCTTATTATTTCATAGATTTGGTATGTTTTAGATTGAAAACATTAAACATATGAGTCACTTCTACATAATCAGAATAAAAAGATATATTTTCAAACAAATAAATTACAAAGGTTACGAAGTTCAGACGCCACTTGTTGGTAAAAAGTGTGCCTACCGACATCACGTGAATTTTCAAGATAGTATATCGTCTTTATTTAGTCTGTATGTATAAGACAAAAAAAATACCTCTTGTGATGATGTCTTTTAATAATCTAACTGACAGGCCAAAAAGTTTCTTCAAATAAAAACCTTATAAATGCGAAACAGAGATTATTAAATAAAAACAAAATATTATAAAAAAGTATGTTACGTATAACTTTTTTGTTATTATAATAACATTTTGTAATGTGTTATGTGTACTTGTGACATGTGCCAATTAACATTTTTCCTTCTTTCTAATTATAATAATAATAATCATCTTATGTCCTAACATTGTTTTTACAATCACTAAAAAACGATCAACTCAGGTATTTGCCCTGGATAGATGTAGAAAATATTAAAACAACTGTTTTTAAATCCGTTTCAGAAGTAATCATTAACTGATTCATCGGTCACAAATCATCATTTTTTATGCTCCTCACACCTTTTCGGTCATTTAATACCATAATAAACCAAAAATCATTACCGAACGCCATTCTGTCCCATTAATACAACAAATAGCCAATAAAATGACTTCATTTACTTTTGCCGCACAATAAAACTGTACTGTGTGATATAACCGAATAAATTTGGGACAAAAGTGATCGTTTTGTATACAAATAGGCAGTTTGCGTGTGAATTTAGTGTATCGAATATCAATTGGGCATATTGAGGGGAGCGATAATGTATGTACCGCCCCTTTGAGGGACCCTCGTTTGACTACTTTTTTCAAACACCAAATATGTGTTTAGTTTTGTAAGAGATCCTCAGAACCCGTAGTGAAAGTTTTATCGCCTGCTCCCAAACAGCGTAATTAAGAAACAAATGCACTATCAAAAAGAACTTATAAGTCCATTGCTTCATATGTTGAGAAAATTGTCGGCTGGTCAACGTACCAAACACGCAAGGGATTAGGCTGAAAAACCACTGAAGAAACTAGAAATTATTTAAGATTTAATTTTCCTTCCCTCCGGCGGATCAAATACTAAACTGTAATGTTATTTCATTACATAATAATAAATACTATGTTAATTATAATTTTTTATATATAAATTAATAATACTAATCTCTGTGTAATTCTCAAGATTTCCTATAAACACTCAATGTTGCCCCTTCAAAAACTGTTTTAGATAAAAAGAGATAAAAGGTATTCGGCAAAGAGAACAATCCTGACCTGCAAACATTCATCCGTCAAAACATTATAAAATGCTGTTTTGAAACTTTCCACCACTTTAAAATGATAAATCACCACTTAAAACTGTCCTTAAGTCAGAAATCAAAATAGGGTTGGTTAGGAAAGAGAGCGGTGACATACCGGCGGGATCATTATAGGGTGTGATTAGTCAATTTGTGTCACCCCTGCACAGTGGGCCGACGAGCAAGCCCGCCAAAATAATTGATTAAGTTAAACGACATTACGCTGCCTAATGTAATGATCACATATGTTCGTTATGAAGGGGTCATTCAATTGTTTCTGTGGTGATTTTGTGAATAGATTTGGTGTTATTATTTTTGTGTGACGAACTAGATACTGTATTGAATTAGCTATTTCTATTATTTATTATATCTTTTGAAGCTAGCAGGCTGTTTCCCTATGCAGTTATGAGTCTAAGCTATAAAAAATGCAGTTGTGTCTTTGAAGTGAGTCTTGAAATTCAAATTACATCATAGTGGGTCTTTATCAGTACTGTTCCTGCCTACTTAAAATAAAAATACTTTATTTTTTTATAATATAATTTTAATATTAAAAATAATTTATTTACAAAAATTCGTTATTTTGAATAGGTAAATAACATCCATAGTTGGTTAAAAACAAAACAGAACACCTTATATCTATGTTACTGTATCTTACCTTTAATACTTACTCTTAAACATATTTATTTCTTATTTCAAGAAAAAACTCTTTATTCGCACATCTTTACAACAAACAAATTACTTACATCATATTAATCATTTTTTACATTTCACAGTTCAGCTGACAACAATTCAGTTGATTCGCGGACAATACATTTGATAAAATTCACTTGTAATTATAAATCCCTTATGGGGGCCATATGGTGTTGATATCGGTGATACACGGGGTCATCCCCATGGGATGCGATGGGGATGAGCACATGTGTACACTTGTAACGGAACTAATCGTTTTTGGAAGGAATCTGTTCTTTTAGTATGGTTGTCGGCATTAGTTTAATGCGTTCACGGTGTTTATATCCCCTGAATTAATTTTTTGGTTCAGTAGTTGATGCTATGTTTCTGAGATTTATCTGTTTTAGTTTTGTTTACCTTTGCTTTACTAGAAATCGTTATTGTTTAAACGGTTTATTTTTTATATTCATCTTATTTTTATTGGACAGACATTTATCAGACAGGCCCGTTGGTATAGTGGTCAGTGGTCCTGACTGCTATGCGCAAGGTCGTGGGTTCGATTCCCACCTAGGACAAATGTTTGTGTGATGAGCACGGTCATTTGTTCTTTGTCTGGGTGTAATTTATCTATAATATGTATGTATTTAGAAATATATATGTATGTTTATCAGTTGTCTAGTATCCATATCACAAGCTCTGCTTAGTTTGGGACTAGATGGCGTTGTGTGAAAAAGTTGTGGAATATTATATTATAATATTATATTATATATTGGACCTTTGCATTTTTTTTTAAATTCCTTCTTTATGAATTATAATATGGTTAAAACTTTCCTCAGTGATGCGGCGGATTAATATCACGTATAATCTAGTATGTTAATTGAACTTTGGAAATGCAACAAAATTCTCATCAAAGCAGATTTTCTAAAGATGATATGGAGCTAGTTATCTTTAGAAGAAACTTTATAAGTAAAGCCAAAACTAAATTATAAATGTGTATTGGATAATAGAGGAGCTTGTGGCTAAATAATATTAACTGCTTGGGCTAAATAATATTAACTGTTTGGTCGAGGTCGGTCCGTGGATGGGTGTGCATCTTAACATATCAAGTACATTAACATCCCGTGTATTTTTTGTACGAGTTCATCTTTGTCAATCGCTCCGAGTAGTCAGAAGTCAGAAAATCTCTCACCAATATTGCCAAGGCGTATCGTATTAAACAGTTTCTGGGTTGTGAAGTTCAGATAGGTAGCCGCTCCATACAAAACACTAAAACCCAGCTGAATCCGATTAAACTGTAAGTCGACCCCAACATAGTTTAAAAAAAAGGCTAAGCAGATGCTGATATTTCTCAATAACAAATAGTAACACTCAAAAAGCTATCATCGAGTGTCCAAATAACTATACCACGCACGAATTGTACAAAATCGGCTGTACCCGCAACGATCGCCACATTGACAACATGTTGTGCACTTCCCCGGATAATCCGTAACTAAAGGGGACACTCGAATCTGTGTGTCAAGTGCAGGGGACTGTAGGGTGACCGTGAAATTGTACTATGAATATTTTTCTATATACGGTAAAGTTTGTAAATGGTTTCCTTTAAGATAATAAAATGACGATAGGAATAGCAGAATTTGTGGTTGTTATCAAAAATAAGAGCAATCCGACACAAGCATTTATTACACAAATTAATTTTGATCTATGTACACATAAAATACTTATAATAGAAAAACTAAAGATGGAAGAATTAAGAAATATGAGCATAAAGGAATCTTACAGAATTGTCTTCCATCAGACCTGCAACAACAGAGCAGGATAGGAAACTTACTAGGACATTAAAGATGGTAATCCTAATTGCAGCATATTGTACAAATACATAATTAAAAATCTAACGCTAAGCATGAGTAAGTATAATTGGACCCAGTTGTGCCAAAATGATCCAACCCACAGTGAAAATATTTTAAGTTATTTACGCAATGTTGTTTTCCTATATATATTTCGTTACACAGGTAGTTTTTCCTACAAAATTGCTACCAAACTGAATTTTTGCTACATGAAAATAAGGCTAATGTTAGGTAGGCTGGCACAGATCAAATCAAAACTGATCAAAACTGAGGCGCTATGGTTTCACAAACTTCCGAGGACCAGGGAGCCACCCAGCTTGACAGTGACCGTTGGCGATGCGCAAGTCCAGATAGGTAAATACATCAAGTATCTTGGCCTAACTCTGGACAGTCGGTGGGGCTTCGAAGAACATTTTGAGCGCCTGGTCCCCCGCGTCGGGAGGGTAGTGGGTGCTTTGCATAGACTGCTACCCAATCTCCGTGGGCCACGGGAAGAAGTTCGCCGCCTCTACGCTGGCGTCGTGCGATCAATGGTCCTTTATGGGGCACCTGTATGGTCAAATAGACTGTCTGGTGTCCGACGTTGTAGGACTAAGATCAACAACCTACAACGGAAAATGGCCATTCGTATCGCACGCGGGTACCGAACAGTGTCCTTTGAGGCGGCAACAATCCTGGCACGCTTTCCACCGCTGGACATCCTGGCGGATATGGATGCAAGGGTATATAACCGGATTCGCACCATGCGCCAGGATGGCAATAGTGTGCCGGGAGTCTTAATCGCTAGAATGAGGCGGCAGGAACGGCGAGACACACTCGAACAGTGGCGCGAGCGGCTGCAGCAGCCGCAGTTCTCGCGCAAACGTGTTGTCGAAGCCGTACTGCCGCACTTCGAAGCCTGGCTGAAGAGAGGAGAGCGCATCACGTACCGGCTCACTCAGGTACTCACCGGGCATGGTTGCTTCGGTGAGTACTTGAAAAGGATTGGGAGAGAGGCCGCAGCGAATTGCCACCACTGCAACAGTGACCTCGATTCCGCGCAGCACACGCTGGAGGAGTGCCCTGCGTGGGCTTCTGAGCGGCGAATATTAGTCGCGAAAATCGGGCAAGACCTGTCTCTGCCAGCAGTAGTGAGGGCTATGCTGGCAGAGACCGAAAACTGGAAGAAAGTAGCCTCCTTCTGTGAGACAGTGATGGTCCAGAAGGAGGCCGCTGAGCGCGATCGTGAGAGGGCCGATCCCGCTCGCAGAAGGAGGCGTCGAGGAGGCAACCGCCTCGATGCTTAAAACGCCGAAACCCTGCCTGCTTTATTTAAGGCAGGTGGGACTCCGGGATCGCAGGCGTTCAGTGTGGGGTCTCTGTCCGCCTATCAAGTGATCCCTGGAAAGACGGTGGCACAGTGACCACGTGCCACCATGCACAGCGAGACTCAGGAGAGATCTCTTTACAGTCTCCCCAGAGATGTGCCTTAACAGGCGTTGCACAGAGGAGGCTCCGGTGTGGTCTTTTTAGAGGTAACGGGGTCTTTTATATGTGCTGATGGTGATCACCGGGGTGGTTTTAGTGAGGTAAGAATCCCACACTCCCTGGTCTTTACCCCGAAAGTCCAGGCGCCTTTTGAAGGTTTCCCCCCGATAACAAAAAAAAAAAAAAAAAAAAAAAAAAGGCTGGCACAGATAACTCGATACTGTGAATATGAGTGTTGGAATATTTTGGCACAACTGGGTCCAATTTTATCTAATATCGTAGTTTTGTAAATTCGTGTTTCAGGATATTTAACTGCTGGGAATATTTTAACGAGATACCGCAGCATTGGAACGTATGGACAACTAAAGGAACACGCTGGGTTTTTAGTCAGTACAAGTCTAACACTCCCGCTCCACCCAGAGCAGGAAGAGTCATAAGATGATTTTACCACCGAAATGAATTTAAAGGTATATTTTATAACTAGCAGGGCACAGGGCTTCACTCCCGTGGAATTTATCACGATAAAAAATTTCATGCATAACCACCGAGTACTTCCTTAGATTAGCGCATTTAAAGTATAGCGGTTTATAATATTATTATAGATCGGGAAAACACAATAACCTAGTCACCCTACCAAAATCCGAACAACGAATGGTTCTTTCAACTAGTTCCTTTGAGAATCCGTTTTGTATAGCGCAATACTATTTAATCTTTATAAAGACAGGCGCCGTCGCCCGTCGGATCCGTCCGCCATTGTTACGGATCAATGTTCGGTACCTAGTCAGTTTTCGGGGGTTCGCAATTTTTATGATACGTGACGAAACGGACAGTTTTGTACCAGTCTAATTAATACGTCATGGTACGTTGATGTTTTGGGATTTTTTAATTTATTTTGTAAATAGTATCAACACAAAAAAAGGCGTGTGTTTCCTGTTTAAATTGAGCATTAAAATCTGTACAAAGTCTTTTTTAAAGTTCATGTAATGTAGTTTAGGTAATAATCGGGTCATATGAGCACCATGTAACTAGGTTCATGTATTTTTATAGATTTTTTAAAATTTATTTTAAAGACAGAAATACCTTTTTAGGGTTCCGTAGCCGAATGGCAAAAAACGGAATCCTTATAGTTTCGTCATGTCTGTCTGTCTCTGTCAGTCGGTCCGTATGTCACAGTAATTTTATTCCGAAACTATTAGAACTATACATGTGAAACTTGGTAGGTATTCTGTGAACCACTTTCCGATTTTAAGAAAAAAAATATATTTAAAATTAAGAGGGGCTCTCCATACATGGAACTGAAACTGAAAATATTTTTGTTCATTAAACCCATGCGTGTGTGGTATCTATAGAAACCTCAATGAAATATTTAAATACCTTTGTATTTAAAAATATCCCCCCCTCCCTCTAACTTCTATAATAATGAAGTGAAAATTAAAAAAAAATGCAGATATATATAAATATATGTAGATCTTAATGTAAACTTTCAACCTAAATTGGTTTGAACTAGATTGGGTCAGCGGTTTTTGAGATACAGCATATTTTCTAAAACCGCAAATATAACTTTGTAATTTATACAAACACTATGAAAAACAAAGTTATTTGGCGTAGTTACTACGGAACCCTTCATGGGCGAGTCTGGGTCGCACTTGGCCAATTTTTGAATTCTTGATGAGCCTGCTCTTGACGTCTAGGTAAAACTCAAATGCTTTGACTATTTCTCTTCTTTTGTCAAATGAAACCAAACTAGTTTTGGAAAAAAGTTGCACTATTTTTTTGTATTTACTATCTATGAATGCATAAGAAGTAAAAAGTTATTACTAAAGTCAGTATTTTTACATTTAAGCAAATTCTACTAAATTAAATCTAGTATACTAATATAAATCCGAAAGTTTGTGAGGATGAATGGATGTTAGTTACTCTTTCACGCAAAAACTACTGACCAGATCTGAATAAAATTTAGTATGTAGGTATAAATATTGGATTAAAACATGCCTACTTTATATCCCCGAATGCACGCGGAACCAAGATTTAACAGGGAAACCTCTCCCACGAGGACGAAGTCGCGGACAGATGCTAGTAGTATTATAAATGTAAAAGTTAAGACGTATGGATGTGTATTACATGGCGGATGTGGATCATAAATCAGCACAGAGATAGATTATATTCTGGACTACTTTTACCTACCCCGGGAAAAAGTGCGACACTGCACTTGGAAGAATAATGTCATTATAAAGTATGTTAACTAACAGAGGGCGTTCCCGTTAACCCGCAATAGTATAAGCACATCAATTAGATCGCCGCACACGCGGCCCGTCATTCATAAATAAATTGCGACGTTGCCGTCCTTCAAGTACGCGTGTACAGAGTGTTTCTTTTACATATCAATTTAACATTTTTAGTGAATATTTTAATCTTAAAAAAATAGAAACATTTAGTTTTAGAATAGTATTTTTTTAGCATATATGGATGCCATACTAATGCGGGTTAACGGGAACGCCCTCTGTTAGTTAAAATAGTGTATATTAAGGGAAAGATAGTAACTCCTGAAACATAGCATATTTTTATTCATGATAGGCTTTTGACCACTATCTCAACTCATGGTAAACGATGATGTGGTGGAAGATGAAGTGTAATGTATGCTTAGTTATTGATAAGTACGACAATGTATTAATGGATTGTTTTCTTTTCTTATCAATTAGAATAACGAATTGTTTGAATCCTAAATGATACTAAATTATGTTATTTATACCTTGAATATTGACCCTTGAATATGTAGTTAGTGTCCTTAATGAAAACGAGATAATGTTGTGATATAGTTCAGTACAGTTCAGTCAGAGTTACAGTAGAGCTCTGTCAGAGTTCTGTTTGATCAGCCAAAAGACTATCATCTCGATTCCGTCTGCAACATTGTTAACCACGTAAGAACAATAAAAGTTCTTGAAGTCTTCGCTGGTGTGTTATCAATGTTATCATTGACAAAACATCCCCTTCCGACCCGGCGAACATTACAGAAGCACGCTTGTCTAGAAGTAACCTATTCACTCTTGACTTAAAGACCCCAGGTTATAGATATCAGGAAATACAGACTCTGACAGGCAATACCAGCGCAAGTGTGATGCTATTGTAATAACTTTTGTCCATAAATAAATATATCCATCATTGCCACGCGAACCAAGTCCGCGCTATAGTCAATCCATCTTATCAGTCAGCTACAGAATCACAAGGCAAGCGTAACCCCGTCCACATAATCATAAACCTGAACTCCGTAGGTACATGCTCGTACAATAGACACATAGTTTAAACAAGCCGCTTCCAATTCAAAAGCTTTCGTACAAAATTAATTCAGCGTCGTTATTTACTTTGCTACTTTGTTCGCTTAATTGAGTCGACGGCCGAAGACATGGAGTTAATTCGTCGATTCATATTTAATCAGCGCTTTGAGTTTGAAGCCCAGGAGCTAGGGACCCTTTTGTCAACATTAAGTGGTGGATAAATGTTTTAATGTTTGCTTAGATTTTATTAAGTGCTGTTTTGGTTTTTGGTGAGGTTAAAAATTTTGATTTGCTTAACTCGAATGATAAATTATATTAATTTAGCAAATAGGTGAAAAATAACACTCAGTCGAAAATGTGTTTAGTCAGTTCAAAATAGGTAAGAAAAACCGAAATGAACTCTAAAATCTAAAGTCTTTTTTCAAACCCATACAACTCGGTTAAGGTATATCTAGTTAGCTACATGCTACTACAAACTTTACAGTTCGGTTATAGATATTAAATATATTTCTATTACCAATACAGATAGGCACGTGGAATGTACACGCACTCCTAATGGCACGGCACGGCATTTGAAACCAGTGCATAAAATACCTACATAATATGAGAAAAGCAAAAAGAACGGTACGGGTAGCGTGGAGCAATACGTGGAGGTATTATATATTTTTTCACTAAACCACCCAAAAACTAAATTAAAAATAAACTACCCGCTTTTTATAGCACGCTCCCGGCTCTCCATGAAGTTCTAAACTGGCGCGTTTGTTTCATCGCGGAACGCTCAGAGCACAATGAGCTATGTTGACACACGGGTCGCGCAACCCCGCTCTCCTCTGCACAGATTTTTCGCACAATTGAATTCGTAACTAATCCGGAATCCATTGTTAATTTGGTAAATTAATTTGTCGAAAATTAAACAGTTGTTGGATTCAAATGTTTAAAATAGGGTGTCTTGTCTGTCTTAAATGTTTTGTTTAAATAGATTAGTACCTAATTGTCTTTGCTGCATGGTAACAAAAATATGTGTAGATGGGTATCACTCGTAAATATTATTGTCCTAATTTATATGGGGTCAGTGCCATATTTGTTCTTCTATTTTTCTCAAGACCCCAGTTTGTCTTCTTTATGACATGCTTCGTTACATTTAAAATCCATTGTTTGGTTTAGAAGCAGAAGGTAGGTATGTGGAGGAACAACAAAAATGTCGTCGTTGAAAAACAGAGGTACAACAGCAACTTAGTTTTGTACTATTAATATAAAATAAGAATAATTAAATATCGTAAAGGTTACATTTTGAATGTGGTTGATTTCTGCAACTTACACTTAAAAGCGGGTGCAGTTAAATACCAGAATCTCAACGTAATGCTCCCCAGACACCCCATCATCTATTTTGCTGTTTATAAATTCATATAGTAATTGTCAATGTGTGTGCACTGTTGAGTGAGGCGCACACAGCTTGGATACCTATATGTTTGAAATGAAAGTCACTATATAAAACTAACTAATATGCGAACTAACCAATATGAAAACTAACTATAATATAACGATATCTAACTAATATGAAATACTATATTGATAACTGACTATCACGTAACTATGTTGCTAAAATGTTGCTAAAATGTATGAATTGTGAATGATTGCTAGTGAGTACAAGTATGTATGAATCTTGAACGAGTCACGCGTAACAATATATTTTGTACGAATTGACGTAAAATTGCTGATTACGCGTTGCGCGTCTATCATGTACGATACGTGGCTCGTACATGAAACAAAGAAATGTGAATTTAAGAGATATGACTGAATGAAGATGAATTTACAATTGCTTAAATGCTGACTTATAAATTTCACCCATGTTTATTATTCATGACCTAAATCTATGCTTATAAATTGAATTTTAATCACTGTCACTAGATACTGGTTTGCTGAAAGTTGGTGGTGTCTTCTTGTGACGCTTTATGCTATGCTAGAGAAGTCTCTCAATTCAATGGCCTCTTCTCGTAGCTGATGTGCGTCTCTAGTGGTTGATATACCGTCTTGTCGTACCAAGCGCTTCTCCTCCACATTTATTGTGCGCACAGCCAAGCTGTGGAATTCTCTGCTGGCTTCTGTGTTCCCTGCCACTTATGACCTTTCAGCCTTTAAAGCACGAGTAAATAGGCATCTTCTGGGCTCGCTCATCCCATCTTAGACCTCATCCGTCGCTTACCATCAGGCGAGATTTAGGTTAAGAGAGGGCTCATCAGTAGTAAAAAAAAGTTAATTAATGTAAAAAAAAATAATCTGTTTGCCAATGCAAATTTTATATTGATTAACCATCAAGATTGTAAAGTTAAAGAGCTATTGAGAAATACACAGTTCTTATACAATTTATTCCTTTTTTTGTTCGTCAGATTAATTCTTTATTCGTATGATAAGGAAAGAGATTGAAATACACTTTGCTATTTATTTTTATCAGGCGCTTATAATCGAAATTTAAAATAAACGTACAACGTTTATTTTAAATTGCATTGCGAGGCATGCCTTGTTCTGTCGTTTCCATATTTCCCGGCAATTTTGAATTTGGAACTGTTCTATATTCGAATGTGTTTAAATTTTGAATCTCAAAACAGTTGAAAGTATTAGCATTAATGCTATTGTTTAGTCGCAGCGTGGATTGTAATCTGTTACGTACGAAAATGAATCTTTCTAAGAAAAATGTTCGTGCAATATTTTCTACAACTTTAGAAGAGGCTTGACACGGCTTCAGTGTTTTGAAGAGCTAACATCTGTGTTCAGTGATGAAGCCCATGTCTGCGGACTGTCGAACGCTGGTATTTAGAATTCCAGCGTGGACATTAGGGCTTTCATCCCGGGAATCTCGGTCTCGAAAATTTCGAGAGTCTCGACGATTTTTTAGTATTTTCGAGACTCGAGACTAACACTGTCGGTCACGGGAATAACGAGACTTTTGAGACTTCAGTAACATAAAAACTGTATTAAATAATTTATTAAACCAACAGTCAATTTTTATTATTTTTAATATGGATATGGCACTGGCAGCACGGTCGAGCATAGAGTAAAGCTTAGTATTATCTGTGGAGGTTGAATAACCTCATTGACAAGTAACACAGATTTTGTCTACATGTTATAAATGTAAATTGCTGTGCCCGAAAGGGTCCATGTGAGCTACTACTTATATTAAGATCTTGTCAACACAATTATGATTGCAACAAACTGAATTATGGAACTATTCGGATTGATTTGAAAGGGGTTCGAACTTTTTTGTATGAAGACTGGCATGTCGTGGCACATGCTGAAAGTGCCATGTATGTGACAATAAATGTCAGTAACATGTTACGCCAAAATTCACATTACCGAGATATTTGAATGGCGTACAAGCAGAAAGAGCTTTTTCTAATGCGGGTTACTTTTGTAACAAAATTAGGGTTAAATGACCTTTGTTTATTACGTGCCCACTGCAAAAATGAAACAAAAACTGTAACAAATGTTTTCTTTTTTAATTTGCGTTTGTTTATGAAAGTAACTACTTGATTAAAATATCTTGATTTGACTCTCTAATTGACTCTCTAATTAAGAAACCTAGTTTTGAGATAGTCTCGAAAGTCTCGTTTTTCTCGGGTATTTCGAGACCACACCTAGTCTCGTTTTTTTTTCCCGGGACTCGGTAATGCATCGAGACTGAAAGCCTTAGTGGACATACTAGTGTTAGTGACAAATCTCGCGTAGGACGCCCAAAATCCACCTTAACTGAAGATAACATCATTGCTGTGAGACAACAGGCCCGTTGGTATAGTGGTCAGTGGCCCTGACTGCTGTGCGCAAGGTCGTGGGTTCGATTCCCACCTAGGACAAATGTTTGTGTGATGAGCACGGTCATTTGTTCTTTGTCTGGGTGTAATTTATCTATAATATGTATGTATTTAGAAATATATATGTATGTTTATCAGTTGTCTAGTACCCATACCACAAGCTCTGCTTAGTTTGGGACTAGATGGCGTTGTGTGAAAAGTTGTGGAATATTATTATTATTGTCTTTATTTTCAATATATACATATAAATTACATTCTTAAATATTCTCTAAAAAAAAAACATTTAAAAATATAAAAAATAGTAGCCCACCGGTACCGGGAACAGGGACCAAGCTACCGGCGGTCAGGGCTCCATAGAGAGGAACCTCCTGACGATACGCGCCGTGTCCAGGAGTACCGCTCTCTGAAGCAAGCCCTTGATCCAACCGTCTAACGAGAGCCTCCTGAGGTGTTGGTCGAGGCTCTTGGCTATTAAGCCATTGGCTGAGATGACTATCGGTACAATGATTGCCGAGCTCACATCCCACATGTCGACAATCTCGTGTGCCAAGTCAAGATACTTGATTTGCTTATCTTTCTCAGCTTTCACGAGGTTCTCGTCATGCGGGATGGTTATGTCGACAATCATGGCATGCCTCACGATTCGGTCCACCACCACTATATCAGGCTTATTGGCTACAATAGTCCTGTCAGTGATGATGGACCAATCCCAGTATAATGTGACATGGCCGTTATCGAGAACTGAGTCGGGCACATACCTATAGTACGGCACTTCCGATTCCACAAGAGAATATTTCAGAGCAAGTTGCTGATGAATTATCTTGGCTGCAAGGTTGTGCCTGTGCAAGTACTCTCCATTAGCAAGACGAGAACAACCAGAGATAATGTGGCGGATTGATTCACCCGGACGGTGACATGCCCGACAAATGTCAACCGTGCCATCCTTCACAATAAATTTCCGGTAGTTGTTCGTCATGATAACTTCGTCCATAATTGCACAAACAAAACCTTCGGTTTCCCCAAAGAGGTCACCGAAGCGCAACCAAGCTACGGACGCTACTTGGTCTACGTCGGACCCATGTAGGGCCCGGAAAAAACGTCCATGAAGCTCCTTACTCTGCCATATCCCTCTGCGATCGTTAGTGTCTAGCACTGCAGGTTTGCGCCAGTTCTCATTAGCCAAGGAGAGCAGGGTGAGTCCCTTATCCACCGCTACTACATCTCGAAGCATACCCACTTCAGAAGCAAGGAAATGTTCCCTGAGACTGCATACCTCACGGTTGTGGAGAGTTTTAGCATTCAAAAAGCCACGACCTCCACATTTCCGCGGGATATACAGCCTCATCACTGATGAGCGTGGGTGATGCATTCGATATGTAGTCAGCAATGTACGAACTCTCCTATCCAGGGCGTCAAGTTCAGTTTGAGTCCATTTGAGTACGCCGAAAGAGTATATCAACACTGGCATGACCCAACCGTTGAAGGCACGCACCTTGTTCCCGCCCGATAGAAGGCTTTTAAATACCATCTTTAGGCGGCCAAAGAAGCGCTCATTCAGCGATTGCTTCATGTCAACTACATTGATACCTAACGCTTCCGACATACCCAAATACTTATAGGTTTCGGTTGGAGAGAGGGATCTCAGGTTTATGGAATTCGAGGGTTGAGATCCCACGGATTCCACAATCTCCCCTCGCTTTACATGCATAATCGCACATTTGTCGACATCAAACTCCATCCTGATGGCACTACTGAAAGTTTCAGTTATCTTCAGTAGTTCCGTCAGCTGTAGACTAGTGGCGCCAAAAATTTTTAAATCATCCATGTAAAGGAGGTGGGAAATAACCTGACCACCTCTTTTCAACCTATAGCCTAGGCCTGAATTCTCCAGCAGTGTGCTTAGAGGATTCAAGGCTAAGCAAAACCAAAGTGGACTCAAACTATCGCCCTGAAATATGCCTCGCTCGATCCTTATCGGTTCGCTGTATCTTGGGATATATCGACATCCTGGATAGCGAAGAACTGTCCTCCATTGTCCCATACATGATGTCAGAAAGGTGCGTAAAGTTGCATTAATTTTATACAATTCTAGCACCCTCATGAGCCATGTATGAGGCACTGAGTCATAGGCCTTCTTGTAGTCTATCCAACATGTCGACAGATCTTTTTTGGAACGTCGAACCGGTTGGCTAATGGCCATATCAATGAGGAGTAGCTCCTTAGTACCGCGGGACCCATTCTTACATCCATTTTGAGAGGAAGACATGATGTGATTGTTGTCAATGTGTTTGTTAATTTTAGCTCTCAAAATGGATGTCAGAACCTTATAGACCGTAGGCAGACACGTGATTGGTCTATAATTTTTGGGGTCCACGATGCTACCAGATTTGTGGAGCAGGTGGGTAACTCCAGTGGTAAAGAACTCGGGTAGTGAGCCAGATTCTAGGGCAGATTGGTACTGAGACGCCAAGGGAGCGTGCGATCTTGTTAGCCATTTGATCCAAAAGTTATGCAGTCCATCCGGCCCTGGAGACTTCCAATTAGGCAGCGGACGAACTGCATTGGCTATATCATGGGGGCTGATGATGATTGCCCCCATTTCTGGTATTGGATCGCACGCTTGCTTGACCTCCCGGGTCCAATCACCTTCGGTGTGACTGACAGGTACCGACCAGATGTTGCGCCAGAACGTACATAAGGCGTCATCATCGGGCAGGCACATATCAGTCGCACCTTGGTCCGGTCGCTCCCAAGCCCTATATACCCACCTTTCGTTACTTCGGAATGTGCGATTCTGGGTGAATCGCTCCACTCGCCGTCTATACCTTCGGATACGGTTTATTATTATTATTATTAACTAATTCTCGAAGATCGTCATGTGACGTATCGAGAGATAGAGGCTCTATTAGGCATCTCAAGGACAACCATTCAGAAGATCTTGCATGAAGCGCTTGGTGTGAGAAAGCTAGTTTGCCGTTGGATACCGCATCTGCTTTCCGACGATCACAAGGTCGCCCGCGTCAGATGGTGTAAGAAAACTCTGCAAAGGTTCTACCGAGGAGAGTCAAATCACGTCAATGACATCATCAGTAGTGACGAATCTTGGATCTATGCCTACGATCCTGATTCCAAACAACAATCTACAATCTGGGTCTCTCAAGACGAGCCAAAGCCGACTAAAGTTGTGCGTTCTCGAAGCACTTCAAAGAAGACTGCAGAAGTGACTATTGCACTTGAAGATCGTAGAAAGGTTAACGCAGAGTGGTATACCACAGTTTGTTTATCACAAGTCATCGCCGAACTTCGAAAATCTAACTCAAAGCGACGCATCATCCTGCACCATGACAACGCAAGCTCACACAGCGCTCGTCAAACGATTGAGTATTTGAAGCAGGAAAAAGTAGAAATTCTTGACCATCCTCCATACAGTCCTGACCTAAGCCCTAACAATTTCTTTACATTTCCTAAAATTAAGAAAAGTCTTCGTGGTCAAAGGTTCCAGTCCGGTGAAGAAGCAGTAGACGCTTTCAAGTCAGCCATTTAGAACACCCCCACTTTAGAGTGGAATAAATGTTATAATAACTGGTTTGAGCGAATGGAAAAGTGTATTAAGCTACGTGGTGAATTCTTTGAAAAACAATAAAAAGTACTAAGTATAAGGTTCTAGTTGTGTTTTTTTCTTCAAACGATAAAACTTAAAAGGCATGCCTCGTATATAGCCATAGCCAGCACATAAAGTGGTAAAAATAAGGGTACAATTCTTATCAACCACTTGTTTGTCTAATAAGTAATAGTGTCTAAGTAAAATTATTAAAATTTAACTTGGGGATGCTGGGGAGATGCTCTACAGCAAGTCATAATTCAGTTGCCTATACCTATATCTGTTAAGGTACTTATTTGTTAAGTATGTACTAATTCGGTAAACATTGCGTGCAATTGTTATATCAATTTATAAACAGCAAAACAGATGATGGGGTGTCTGGGGAGCATGACGTGAATCTTAAGTGTCGCAGTCAATGATTAGAATGACATTCAGTCAGTTTAGAGCAGTATTTTTCAACCTTTTTCATAACACGGCCCCTTTAGTATGATGAAATATTTCGCGACCCGATGCTTTTTTTAACCGACTTCAAAAAAGGACGTTCTGTATTCGACCAGTATGTATGTATTCCACAACTTTTTCACACAACGCCATCTAGTCCCAAACTAAGCAGAGCTTGTGATATGGATACTAGACAACTGATAAACATACATATATATTTCTAAATACATACATATTATAGATAAATTACACCCAGACAAAGAACAAATGACCATGCTCATCACACAAACATTTGTCCTAGGTGGGAATCGAACCCACGACCTTGCGCATAGCAGTCAGGACCACTGCCCACTATACCAACGGGCCTGTCGCCTGGCCTGTTTGTATATCCGCGATTTTCTCAGAAACTACTCATCCGATTTCGATCGCGTTTTCGTTGATTGAAAGCAAATTTTACAAGGAAAATTTTAGTATATAACACATTAGGTTTTTATTTTTAGTTTATTTGATTCTAAGGATTACGTCCTTTAGTAAATTTTTTTCTTAATAAATATTTTTCAACGAAACTGTTTTTTTTTCAGTATTTTTCCCAACTTATTGCAACTCTCCTATAGAAGCTTCGCGACCCCCATGAAATGGCTTCGCAACCCCCCAGGGGGTCGCGACCCACACGTTGAAAAACGCTGGTTTAGAGAAATTCTACAAGACTACGACATTGACTTTAAAAAGCACTCTCAGAATAGGTAAGTACTTTAAGGAAGGTAGATTAAAACAAATCACACAACACGATGTTCATAAAAGTTGTCATAAAAATAAAATTTAAATAATTTGTGATTTTAAAAACATCATTATTGTAAGGTAACGAGAAAGTTTAAACAAGCATCCCTTCTTGTCGTGAACGAGACGCATCAACATGTAAATTGTCTTCGAATTTATTTAAACCAGTAATTGAATCGCCCGCGCCTGCGAAATGACATCTGTAGACTGATTTGATGAAAATTACCCACTTGGTAGAAGTTGCCCACTTTTTATTAACTTCGCCCCCTCACCATCTATTACGCAGATATGCGGAGACTTATGCATAAATAAATAGGTTTTATAAATAGGTTTGTTTTAGATATTCGATATGTACTGTTTTTACCTCAGAGTCACTTTTTGGGGGATTTTGGCAATCATTTTGATGTCGTCTACTCGCAGCTGAAGTTAAATTAGTCTGATCACCTTTCAATAAAATAAAATTTTCATTTTATTTTACATATCAAAAAATACTTAAGTAAAATAAAAAAAAATCCTAGATAAACTCTTGCCAGATTAATGTATATTATATGGTTTATTAAACTATGGCAAACGAAGTCACGGCTAGAACTTAGAACGTTATTAGCACCTATACAAACAAAATAATTGTTATAAAGTGGGATGATAAGTATAAAGCCCGTTTAATTGGAATAGGATTCTCCCCAATCGCTAGTACCTACAGTCGCACAAACAAATCTATTGTGTCGACCTATTGAATTGACAAACCAATAATCTAGTTCACGAGAACAGCCAACAAACCAATTGACAATGAAACAGCTTTATAAACACAATTTACGAAACGCTCCTCGAGGAAAGCTCATAAAAGAAAGTTAGATGAAGACAGCGCAATTTTAAAAGTTAAATGTCAAAATGAGAACTGATTTTTATTTTTCGTGGATATGCAGGCAATGAAATTGAAATTGTTTTACCAAAAATTTGAAGCGACAATAGCCTAAGGTCTCTGCCTTATGATCTCGTTATGTATCGCGGGTATGAACCCCACCCTATTCAGTAAACCAATTCCAGATAAGCATATTTCGCTTAGACAACAAGATTGCTAGAAAAAAACATACTTTTACTAATCTCGATTACTTTCGTACATAATTAGGGCGAGCCATGTGTGCCATGCAACCAATAGGTTGTTATCGGAATGTCTAAATTGAAGAAGACTCTGACTTCTTTGATAACATTAGTATTTATCTTTTTTCCTGTTTTAGCTACCCACTGTCCTTATTATTGTACATCATACAGCCCATTTTCCAAAAGTCACAGAATATACTGAATGAAATTCGTTCATTTCATCATTAGAACCAATTGAGGAAGAATCATATTCCTAAGTATTCAAACAACCAGCCTATCCATTGTTTTTTAGGGTTCCGTAGCCGAATGACAAAAAACGGAACCCACGTAGATTCGTCGTGTCTGTCTTTTTGTCCATGTGTAAATCGTCGGCAAATGTGGCACAGCCACTTTTGCCTAAAACTATTAGGACTACAGAGTTGAAACTTGGTCATTAGATGTATTCTGTAAACCGCTTTGAAATTTATAAAAAAATTAAGGGAGCTCACCATAGATGGAACTGAAAATTTTTATTAAACCTATAAGTACGTGTGGTTTTTCATGAAACTAATCGTTTGAAAAATAGATACTTTCAGAATGGTAAAATGTGTCCCCCCCTCCCCATTTAACTTAAAATAAGAGAGTGAAAATCTAAACAAAATATATTCTATAGATCATAATGAACAATTTCAATGAAAATGGTTTGAACGAGATACAATCAGCAGTTTTAGAGATAGTACAGCATAATTTCAAAAGCCACAAATGTAACTTTGTCTTTAGTACAAACACCACGAAATAATCTATAAAGTATTTTTTTCGCATCTATGCTTGCTACTACGAGGACTTGTACGAGTCCGACTTACACTTGTGTGTGGCAACTCAAACTTCTTCGGCTCTTCCACGTGTCCTTTTGAAGGTTCTATTTCTATACAAAAAAAATTTTGCAAAAAATGGAACCGACTTCCATATAAAAACACTACAAAGGCAAAAATCACTTTAATTTCGGTAGTCGGTGTCATTTGTTTTGTATTTTCTTTTTTTTTTTTTGACACCGCCTTCCGAAATTAAAGTTATTTTTGCCTTTGTAGTGTTTTTATAAACACGGTTCTATTTTTTGCTAAATTTTTTTTTTCACGCTTTTTAGTAGGTCGGTTCGTAATTTATGTAGTTACAAAAGCCAAAATGTCAACTACTTATCACCTTTTACAATATATTGCTTTTCCCGGTGCAGAGCCGTTAATTTTAGAGGAGTTCTCCTGGTACATCACCATCAGCTCTACTTCATCATATGCATTGTGACGAGCATAAAGTGCTTAACATCTATATTCAAGTAATCTAATCGCAATCCACGAAATACTTATTATTGAGTAGTTTCGGTGACCATCTGGGGTCGTCATCATCGGTTCCACTTCCTCAAATGGTGCTTTTCGAGAGCAACTGCACAAGGTAGGTACTATAAGAAATACCCAAAACGCTATAGGTGTGCCTATAATATTTGAAGAGTTCCCTCGATTTCTCCATGATTCCATCATCAGATCAAAACATGACGACCAACTAGAAAGTATACCCTTTCAAACTAAAAAGAATTTTCTAAATCGGTCCAGCCATCTGCGAGTTATGAGGTAACATACATTAAAAAAAAGATTTTTTTGGAAGTCGGTTAATAATCGTAATTATTAAAGACACCAGAAATCATTTCATCCGTGACAGCTGAACACATTAAACAAATCATTATTTATTTTATTAATCAGGATATCTTCAGTCTATGCTTGTGTAGGTCAAACCGAACGCTATCTTTCATATCTTTAAACCAACCGTAACGTAAAGTAGACCACCAGACCACCACCACGGAACAAATTCCGCCAATGATTATCTAAGAAACATAATCCTTGTGACGTCAACTCTAAGCGGTATCAACTTAATGTAGAAATAATGAATTCGTCGCGAATCGTCCGACCCCTGTTTGTCTTTCAATTATAGACTCCCCTGGGCCCATCCTCCCTTGTTTAAACAATGTAACACTCCTATGTATATTTAAGGAGGGACAAAAATTAAATCTTCTGCTTATCTGTCTTGTTCAAAATGTAATCTATGGAAGCAATGACTTTTTACGGAGATGTGCTTTTCTCTGTGGCTTCTTTGGTTAAGGGGGATTTTAAATTAGAATGCATGCAATGTTCATACGCGTGAATCTCATTATTATTGTAGACTGTACGTTAAAAAACTTTACAAACAATAAAACCGACTTCCAAACAAAAAACACTACATATTGAAAAAGAAGATTAATTCAAAACTAAAACAGCGATTCGATCACTTGAATATTCAAGTAATTGAATCGCAACCCCTGAAATACTTCTCCTTGAGAAGTTGCGGTGGCCATCTGTGGTCTTCATCATCAGTTCCACTTCACCAAATGGTGCTTTCCGAGAGCAACTGCAATAGGTGTGTCCATAATATTTTAAAGAGTTCTCTCGATTTCTCCCAGATTCCATCATGAGATCCTGAATTGATGACAATGGGACCACTTGGAAAGTATACCTTTTCAAACAAAAAAGAATTTTCTAAATCGGTCCAGCCGTCTTCAAGATTCCAACAAACTGAGAACCTCCTCCTTTTTTGAAGTCGGTTAAAAATAAAATTATGTGTATGTCTCTAGCTTTTACCAGACAAATATCATATAGAAACATAAACCCGATGATCCATTTATTACCTTGTGACTAGGATTTTTTAAAGCTATAATCAAGGCCGGCGAAAGAAACGTACACTAACCATTAAAGATATGTTTGCTACCTACTTAACTCGTGCAGAGAAGTAACTACAAGGTCTTCAAAACTATTAAACAAAAATACTTATCAAAACAACAAATTGTGTACATTATTTAACGTTGAAATAATTTAGTAAAGTGCTGTATCAAGTTTGAAAGTATGTATGTAATCTTAAAGAAACCTAACCTCTGTTAATAAGTAACAAAGGCCGGCCGTGCCTTTGATTACCATTCAAAGGTAAAAATATTGTACCTGAATAGTTAGTAGGTATACATAAAATACTGTGGATACGCGGGCGTGGGCTAGGATTTTGTAAACAATTTTGGCCCACTTAATGATTCGAATAATAGAAAAACTGTAGACTCTCTACAAAATTTCAAATCATGCCGTTAGCGCCTTAAAGGAAACCACTGAGTCAATTAAGTGCAATGCATCGTCTTGGATATACTATGTCGTATATTGTTTATGCAGATAACAACTGCACAAGACATTTCAGCAAACAGGGAGGCCAGCTAAATCAGCTATTTCAGCCTACTAAATGTTTACGACGACCCCTCTGGCAAGAGTGACAACTGAAAAGAACTTCAAACTTGTGTTCTTGAATTTCCTATATTTTTCGCTGATATGCATAAAATGCAAATATTCGGCATTATTGGTTTGCTTAGTACCCGCCATCTGAGATAAACTTTTCGGTATGAAGTCACTCAGCCGAAATCTTTACTGGTATTCCTTTTTTGTGTTTTTATATACATTCCACTTAATACAGAGTACGTTATGAGGGTAAAGAATGGTTTACATTAAAAATATAATGTGCCTTTGTGAGAGTTTGTGTACGAATTTCAAATATGCGACCAAAATGTGTCAATGACGTCAAAAATAATTTTGACAATGTTTAAACAAGCTCCTTGATAACTTCTTAGCAAAAACTGTAAAACAAAAACAAACCAGTTCTTTTCAAGCTACGAAGAAAAATGCTACGAAACTTGTAGCGCATAAGCTCCGTAGCAGCGTAGCAAAGTAGCGCTACGGAACTTATGCTACGAAGAAAAGATAGTCGCGAAACTTTTATTGAAAAAGTATGTTAGTGGAAGTGTGATATGAGTGACATTATATTTAAACTGTTTACTTTTTTTAGAAAAAGGTGTAATTTATTTTTTGTATTAACATAAAAACCATGCATTTTAGATATTAAAAATTAAAACACAAAATAAATGAAAATTAAAAAAAAAACAAAATCCAATCATACCTGAATATCGGCGGCTGTCACAAATCACAACATTACTCGAGCGAGTACCACACCGCGCACCGCCGCGATAGCCACGAGACTGTCCTCTTCGCCCCGACCAATGGCACCACGCCCCGACCTGCCCCCGCCCATGGGCCAACCAACCAATCGGCCCCCGCCCAAAACGTTATTTACTTCAAACGCCCGCCCGCCCAGCCTGCCTCAACTTATCGATTGGACAGCCCCAGCACTTATTTAAGGCGGGCGACGACAGAATTAATATTGTGATTGAAATTACAAGTATAAACGTATAATTCGTTCGCGCCCGGCTCGTTCGATTAAAATAGAGATTATTACGATTGTTGGCTTCTGATGTGTTTGGTTCAGTTTGTTGCGATTTGATTTTCAGTTTTTATGTAGGTAGTTTTATGTAGGAAAGTTTCATGTAAATGGGATTGTATGGTCCGATGACGTATGACTAAATATTGTATGATAAAAAATATTTTACGGAGATAAATAAAACAAATATTTTTTAAGCAAAACATTGTTGGTCATTACTTAATCACATTGAGTTATTTTTTTCTTATAAATATTACTGGCAATGTGGGTAGAATCCACATTACTAGCAATCTTGTTAAGCCCTCCAACTAAGCTAAGTATGCTTGTGTTTGGAGTGAGTTCGCGGCTATAGTGTAATGGTTGGGGTTCGAATCTGCGACTTCTCGATCACAAGTCCGACACCTCAGCCATAAGGCTATTGACGCTTCAGAAACGATTTTAACAAATATGTAGTTGACACAGGAATACTTAAATCTACGTAGTACAAGATAGCCGTGGGTGCCTCCTCGTCACATATACTTACTTCTATACGCTCACACTACATATATCTGAATACCTTTGTGTAATACAACTGAATTCTATAGAACTACGAGTGGAATAATACAGGTATCTGATATCGGTATTGTTAGTATTGTGTTCGTGAGGATTACAGGTATGTAAGTCTCGGTAAATATGGTTATTGTCTTAAGTTACCTGTTACCAGAAATTGAGCCTTTAAGATAGTAGAACGTTTTGGGAATACCTTCATTGTGCGTACGGCTAAGGAGTGGAATTCCCTGCCGGAGTCTGTTTCCCGATAGCTATAACCTAGGTGTCTTTAAGTTAAGAGTGAATAGGTTACTTTTAGGTAAGCGTGCTCCATCTACGACCACATCATCACTTACCATCAGGTGAGATGGTGGTCAAACGCGAACCTACTTTTAATAAAAAAAATAGAACTGCATTGACAAAGGGATTTCTACAAAATTAATAATAAAGACCTTCTATAACATAGTTTATGAACTATGTTATGTAATATGGTTCAAATCGATGAGTAAAAAGCATTCTTAAGATGTTTACACTTTCTAGCCGTAATAATTCTGAAATAAGCTACAATATTGGCTGAATTCATTCTCATAACTACTTAGAAGCATACCTATGCAACATGTGGGCAATCACTTTGTTAATCGTTCTAGATCATAGCATAAAATATAAAAGAAAATGACATTACATGAGCTTATGCCTTTTTACAATCTTGTACCGACAAATAGCAGTTTCTCTGTGTTACTGTTATAGGTAGTAGAGTAGTTGTTACAGTTTTAGTGACGTTTCAAGTTCCTGAAATTTTCGTCAACAAATGATAAAGAAAACATCTCAGTGTATCTTGGACTCTTTAGCTGGTCCTTAGATCGACGGATCAAATAAGAGCTGCTCTCGGTGACCCAGTGCACTAAATGTACCAGGAAGGCTGATGCAAGAGACGAGTGGCGGCGCATAGTGAGGTGGGTCACTAACTAAAATATCGAATACGACCACTCTGCCAAGAGTGAAACGGTGAAGAAGAAGAACAAGAATTTCTTTATCTAAACCAATAGTTATAAACATTTATACTTGAAGCCAAAACCTGGTACCTACCTACTCCTTTTTAGGGTTCCGTAGCCGAATGGCAAAAAACGGAACCCTTATAGTTTCGATATGTCTGTCCGTCTGTCTGTCCGTCCGTCCGTATGTCACAGCCATTTTATTCCGAAACTATTAAGATTATACATGTGAAACTTAGTAGGTAGATGTATTCTGTGAACCGCTTTCCGATTTTTGGAAAAAAAATTAAAAATATTTTAAATAAAGGGGGGTCCCCATACATGGAACTAGAACTGAAAATATTTTTTTCATGAAACCTATGCTTGTGTGGTATCAGGACAGGTCTTTAAAAATGATATAAAGGTTTCTGAAACCACTTTTTCATAAAGTCAATCGTTTAAAAGATATAAGCTTCCAAAATGGTAAAATGTGTCCCCCCCCCTCTAACTTCTATAATAATGGAGTGAAAAATCTAAAAAAAATACATGTCTGTAGATCTTAATGTAAACTTTCAACCAAAATTGGTTTGAACGTAATCGGGTCAGCAGTTTTTGAGATACAGCATATTTTTGAAAACCGCAAATATAACTTTGTAATTCATACAAACACTATGAAAAACAAAGTTATTTAGCGTAGTTGTAAAAATGTAAATAAGCTAGTTTTTTTTATTCGTCAAATAAATGTACATATTATATTATTATAGTTACTACGGAACCCTTCATGGGCGAGTCTGACTCGCACTTGGCCAATTTTTTTTTAAATAAAAATGTGCTTGCTTCTTGCATTTCAGATGAGCAGTCGGGTTTGTTAGATTTTTTAAATTTCTTCTTTTTCATTTTCAGCTTTTTACTTTGAATACTTATTTCTTGAAAATTATATTTAGTATAGTTATTACGGAACCCTTCATGGGCGCGTCTGACTCGCACTTGGCCAATTTTTTTTATTCGTCAAATAAATATACATATTATATTTTATTATTATAGTTACTACGGAACCCTTCATGGGCGAGTCTGACTCGCACTTGGCCAATTTTTTACGAACATTAAAACGCGAAACTGAGAAGTGTGACAAAGACAGTTAATGTCTATAAATAGTGCAAAAAGCAGACATTTGTATTTTGAATTAATTAAAATATTTTATATAAATTATAACCTAATCTTGACCACTACTTATTAAAAATACCCAATCTAATTCCACCAAACCCGTCCCATCACCTGACTACGAGGCGAACGGCGAGCGTTACATGGTGAACTTCCTATCCACACACAAAACGTTTTGGGAATACGTTTATTATGCTTACAGCTAAGGAAAGCAGTTTCCTGCCGGAGTGTGTTTCCTTATAGCTACAAACTGGGGGATGAATTCAAGAGTGGATCATTTACTTCTAAGTAAGCATGCTTCATCTTTGACCACATCATAGGTTAAGTTACCATCAGATGAACTGGTGGTAAAACGCGAGCCATAAATTAAAAAATCACTTTTCAACAGCTCATACATCCCAGCTATTCTTCTCATAAAGTGTGTATCACACAAGTAGTCACGCAGGTCTTCGCTCCCCTGGGCTTTATCACGATAAAAACATAACCCTCATTTTTTGCAATTAGGTAAAAAGTACCTAGTATAGCCTACAACCTTCCTCAAGCTTCAAGCTACTCCCATTCCAAATTTCATCCAAATCCAACCAGTACTTTCGAAGATTAGTGCGTTCAAACATACAAACAAACTTTTCCGCTTTATATATTAATACTTATAGATATTTTTATGACGCAATAGTGAAAATGCCATCAAGATTGGACGCCCCGCCGGCTGTTGCGTGAACGATTAACTACTGAGATATAAACATAGTGTCATAATGAGGACGGCGTCTGCCAGAGATTTAACCCTCAATTATAGAATTAAGCCACGATGAAGGGTTGTGCACCCCTGTTGCGACGGCAATTGACGGAGTAGTAAGGGGAAGTTTGATGGGATGATTTTTGTCGATTCGATATTTTAGTTTCAGTAAAAGTTTTAGTTGATGTACTTACTATGTAGTTTCTAGCCGAGTACCTACAGTTCCTATACTACTCCTATGTAAAGTTCTTAAATCGAATCTGATTCCGACCCAGCTTCCACTTTAGGCAATTTGAACTAATTTCAGAAATTTAAAATGAATAATAAATTAATTTGGGCTTCATACAGGTCGTACCACAAAATATATTTTTTTATTAGGGATGGACCCACACTTGACCTCGACCTCGCCTGATGGTAAGCGATAGATGAGGTCTACGATGGATTAAGTGATTAAAAGCTTACAATTTTGCTAGGATAAGTTCTTACTCTATAAAAGTAACAACCATTACTCAAAATAATAGATAATTAGAATTGGAGGTCAAACGTAGCATTATATGTAGTATAGAAAGTGTCGCATAGGTACTTTACGATTAACTCTTCAATAGTACTGTAAATTTGTAATAAAAAATATCACTGGCAACGGCTTGGTGCGAAAGTCCACTCAAGTCAATGTTGGTGGGTAGTTTTTCCTGCACCATTTCAGACACTGATCTATAGTCCATTTAAATGATTTGACCGTATAAGAGACTTCAACCACCTCTCCTTAGTTTTCAGTGCCTCTGATTGTAATTGGTCAAGAAACTCCGGTCTTGTCTAGTTTAATTAAATTGACAAAAAATATTGATCTGTTATTTTTACCGTATTTGCAAAATAAATATTACTCAACCATTTTTAATAGTAGTTTCATTTTCATTTAATTTTGCTTGAAAGTAAGTTATTCCATTTCCCACTTTCCATTTGTTTTTTTGTAATAAACATCGATAATGCTGTATCAACATTCGAACCCCTCCCTAGCGTCGATTTTCAATACCGATATAATGAAGTGTCGTCACGCTGCGAATGTTTGCGATTGTCGAGTGTGCACCAGCCTTACGTTGTTATCATTGTGCACCCTGCTTTATTGTCAGATGTTTTCGTTGATAAAACGTTAAAATGTGTGTATAGCTATTAATAATTGCTGCTTTATACTGGTATTGAGTGTTTTTTGTTTGAAACGCACTTTTTGACTATAAGATGGATTATCATTGAAACGTTGTCAATATACCTGATGATTACAGTGACTTATTATTCCATTTATTACATTGTATATACATGTTATCTACATTTTTAAATATCCTATTAAACAAAAACAGTAGCCTACCAGTATCGGAAACAGGGTCCAAGCTACCGGTGGTCAGGGCTCTTGAGAGAGGAACCTCCTAACAATATGCGCGGTATCTAGGGGAACCGCTTTCTAAAGCAAGCCCTTGATGCCCCCTAATGAGAGCCTCCTAAGGTGTTGGTCGAGGCTCTTGGCTATTAAGCCATGGGCTGAGACAACTGTCGGTATAATGATTGCCGAGTTTACACCCCACATGCCGTCAATCTCGTGCGCCAGGTCAAGATACTTTATTTGCTTATCTTTCTCAACTTTCACGAGGTTCTCGCAATGACTTATTATTACTATTAATCTGATATTTTAGCTTCTGCCAATGAGATTGTTTGCCTTCTTAAGCTTAAGCCGCCTCATGCATGACGACCGCTGGGCGTAGGTCTCCAAATGGGTAACGGAAGATGGACGTGCCGTCGAGGGCGTCCCAAGAAGCGATGGTGAGGTTACCTGGACGTGTACAGCAAGGGCTGGTTTCGGAGAAGCCTTTTCAGCAGTACCTATAGGCTAGAAAAAAAACTACCTGAGTTATTATTAGAAAGTTGCAATGTTTCAGTGTTTTCTTTTAAAATATATTTCGTCAACGAAAAGAAAACATCGCAATTGTTCCTATAGAATTAAATTGGTAGGTAAGTAAGTATCCGTTATATTTTTCTATTAACTGTAACTAATAACTAATATTCGTCTCCCTGCTTTATTTTAAGTTAGTCCATACAAAGGTTGTCTGGAACTGGAAGGTATCGTTATCAGCGATAAGACCACCATTTGATTGTACTTAACCATAGTTTTAGGAATATTATTAAACACGTGTGTTTAAATTATTCATGTACAACAAAGTACTTACCTATACCTATTCTTTTTATCAATACTTATTACTGAATAATGTAACAAACTTCATAGGAGAATTGTGTTGGTAAGTTAGTAAGTAGTAGTTAGTAACAGTTTAAAATTATTTGAAGGTCGAGAGGAATATAACTAGTTGTACTTAAAATCTCAGGTAAAACATCACATTGAATCAGCAACCACATTTTTATTTGGATAAATATTTACAATGAAAGGATTATTAGCACGTGACCACAACGGTAACTGGTAAACTATCGTAAGATAACAAAAAGATACAACTTCAAGCTAAAATGTACCTTAACTTACAAGCACATAGTTTCATTTGCAAGGTACATTTATACAAATTTATACCATTTTTAATTCCTCTTGATAATTAGAATTCTTTTTCAAATCTTCAACAATGCGCTCGCTTGTCCGTCGAAGTACAACACCCCCAACCTAAAGTCGGCACCAATTAATGTCGGATTTTTCCGAGTATTTAGATTTTAAAGATTGCTTGCTATTGATATTTTCAATACACGTGCGAGCGCCATCTAATTGGGAGCTTAACTGCTCAGACTTTTTGGCAATTCATGTTTGCGGTAAATAAATAATGATGGAAAACCTTTAAAATTGATGTTGTCATCTTGTTAGTATGTTAGGTAGACAAAAATGGATATAATTCGTAGTTCCCACTGGAAGGACTACGAATTCTATATTGTTACGAGCTGGGGTTCGGGATAGAAGTAATTAACGCCAATTAAACCAAAATTAACACTTTAATTAATTAAACACAAAATAAAAAATTTACACAAATATTCGCACCACAACACTTGTCACTTAACACTTAAATCGCACTGAAATTCACTAGTAAAGCTTCGATTATATCGCGTATTCGCCCCGTAATAAGAATGACTCTCTGCGCCCCTTTTCGATCTATTTATACCCCGGTCTATGAGCTCTAGAACATTCTTATAAAATCGACGCACTGTTTATACTGCGTCAGAATATTCCAGAGCTACTTGAGATACACAGTACCGCTATTCGCCGCTAGATGGCGTTAGTGTCTCGACTAGATATACTTAGTACTGCTATTCGCCGCTATATGGCGTTAGTGTCTCGAACATTCTAGATTTCTGTCGAAGTTTCTCGACGTGCTTCGCTAAACGACTGGCGTAACAATATTATCTACTTCCTCTTCTTCAATGGAATATTGACATTTGTCAGTCTGTCTGTCTGTTTGCGATTTGCTCTCAATTGTACATATCTGACAGTCGATAAGCCAGTAAGGAGGCAGAAAATTTGACACTAGTCTTACCAAGAGTGTTACCTAGCTACTAGGTTGGGGAGGTTAGATAGGCAGTTGCTCCATGTAAAACATAGTTGGTAACATACTATATAGACGCCAGCACACCAAGCTAAAACAATCTGGCAAATTTCTATAATAGATTTTCAACTTTATCGTTAAAGAAATTGGGTTCAAGGTTGATTGAGAAAAATTGATAGTTTCAATGGTTTAATCCAGTAAGACTGGAAGCTAACCTCAACTAAGTTGAGAAAACGCTAGGCAGATGATCTATATCTATCTACACATATAATAAAAAAGTAATAATTTTAATTTATTGTAATTTTATACAAAAATTTGAGGTGGGTTATGTTTCAGCCTTTAAAGCACGAGTAAATAGGCATCTTCTGGGCTCGCTCGTCCCATCTTAGACCTCATCTATCGCTTACCATCAGGCGGGATCAAGGTAATGAGTGGGCCCATCAGCAATAAAAAAAAATCACAAATGTGTAAACATTACTAAAACAAAATTTATACAATTTCATACCTACCGAAGTAAGCCTGTAGACTTAAAACACTGTTTAGCAAAAAATAGAACCACCCAACGAGCACATTAGTGGAAATAGCAGCCTATTTTGTTACTTTCGGCCGTAAAATAGCGATTTAAGGGTTCAAAAAGCAGTTCAAAGTTGCATATCTGCATCCGTAAACGTCTATAGCTATAAAAGTTACTTAAAGTGCTATAAGCTGAATCAAATACTACCCTAGCCTTCACAGTAGTTCACGGTTGAACTTATTTACCACTTACACCTTTATATGAGAGTTACGAAGGTCATTCTGCCACTCACAGCTGTACAGTGGTTTCCATTGTAACTTTTATAGGTTATAGTTATTAGTAACCACTATTATACTACTATAAGTTTCATTATAGAAATAATAGATACTCTTATGCATACTATAGTTACAAAAAATTCATCAGTGTAACTAAAAACGACTACTGCCTTTAGTAGCAATAGTCATTCCTTGCAGGCTCAATCCATTCGCCATTTTACAGCTGCTTTTGTAACTATTATAAAACATTTAATAAAAGTGGAGGTTATCGCAGGAAAGTACGCAAGGTTTATGAAAACCTGTTAAAATCGTCAAACATTGCTGAACATTCCAGTGAATCTGCTAATCATCTAATACTAAAGTATTTTAATTTTTAAGCTTTTAATTTTAAAGAAGATTAATCTCAACATTTCACAAATCACAAACTTAATAAAAAAAGCCTATTCTTGGGTTCTTATTGTATAAAGATATCAGTCTCAACATTTGGATTTGGCGCAGTACCATCACAGGATCCATTAACCTCTTTAGCCAAATTACGGTTTTAATTTGTGCAACGTTCTCATCATCATTAGGCAATATCTTTTCAATCGGAATATTGTCTTCGTTTGACAAATTTTCTTTATTCTGATCTAGCGATATTTCCCATCCTGAAGGGCAGATTGACAACTCTTCCTTGTCTGCATTTATATTTATTTATTTATTTATTTATTATATACTTTATTGTACACCTTACAATACATTTAAAGATACAAATAATAAAACTAGTGTACAATGGGCGGTCTTATCGCACAGGGCAATCTCTTACAGACAACCTTTGGATGGATAGAAATGAAAGGAGACAGATTTAGGGCTGTCAGTGTACAACATCATACTAATTAAACATAATAATATAAAATACATACCATATATATGAATATAATATATACTAATACATATCAAAATCATAATAGAGAAAGGAGGGGAAAAATTAAATTATAGTGAGAGGTAGTGCTCTTTCACCATTTTTTTGAAAGTAGGTAATGTTTGAGCACGCCTCACATCTATGGGCAATGCATTCCATAAACGGGCTGCTTGGATAGTGAAAGATTTATCGAAGAAAGAAGTGGAATGCATACGGATACTTAACTCTAAATTTTCCGATGATCTTAAGGACCTTGAATGTGTGTCACAGAGAAACCGAAAACGGTCTTTAAGATAAAAAGGAGTTAAAGGATTAAATAAGACATTATAAAGCAGAGAAAGTAAATGAACATTCCGGCGAAACCTAATAGGAAGCCATTTGAGTATAGTTTATATTTTTTAGTTTTAACTATTTTAAAAGGCATTCTGTAATAAAACAATAATAGGTAGTTAATTAATTTATTTATTTATTTTATTTTATCCAATACACATTACACAATAAATTTAAAAAAAAAATGTTTTGCCATACACGAAAGTTCATATTATAGTATAAGTAGGTATAACTAAACCATAAAGTAACTGGATCTTATTTCTACCAACAACAAAATAATGTAAACTATTATTGAGACGTTTGATGATTATCTATTTGAAAAATAACCTGTATCATGTTTATGTAGAAATATCATAGTCAAGTATCGTAATTAAAACACCGTAATCTTGGATTTGTTTTTAAAGTTGAGAAGCGTACAATTTCTATGATAAGTGAACGTTTTTAAGGGTAGACCACGGATCTCCAAAATGGAAACCATTCGAATAAGTACGTAACTAGATCTTGTAACCTCAAAAACAGGAAAATAGGAGCTTTTTGTGGCTGTGAGTTGCACTAGGGGAACAAAAATCACTGGAAGCATTGGAAGGGTGAAAATTAGCGCTATGATTCTCAAAAACGAGTTATTAGAGCTAAAACTGCAGGTTATGACTACATTACAAATTACAATGACGCCATGATTTTTTAAGAAAACTTATAATTCACTTACAAAATTGAGTTGATATACATTGGTTTTTCAGTTAAATGTGCATTAAATGTACCGGTAATTAATCGGCCACTTGCGAATAGTAATTTAATAGTAAATAAAAAATATCACATATCTTTTGTTAATTTTTTAAATATCATAAAAGCGCGTTAAAATTACTCGAAAATTATCTTATATATCTACAGTAAACTGGACAGCGTTTTAAGTATCTTTATATATCTTGCTAATACAGAATACAAACTTTTACTTAAGTACTTTTGTTTTATTTTCATGATGGCGACGAAAACACTTTACCAAAATATTACAAATAATGTCAACTGAAGATATACAATAAAGAACTATAATCAATTCATTCGTTCAAAGTAGTTCAAAATCATTCAAAAGTAGCGACGAGAGCTTTAGTATAGCGTTAATAAATCGTTATAGCTATTTAGGAACCTTTATGCAACCGTTGTGCAGGTTAAATGGAACTTTAGGCTGCATAAAATGGCGCCCAAATAGCGCTAAAGCGGCTGCTTTAAGTCTGTAGTAGACGCTCTAGCTCTTACGTCTAATACCATAAGTAATAATCGGATACGCTCCAAAGCCCTAATGCAGCCCATTTGTGCTAGTTGGGCGACTTCCATATAATTTTTCACTACAAAGGCAAAAATAACTTTAATTTCGGAAGGCGGTGTCAAAAACGAAAATATATACAAAACTAAAGACACCGCGATCCGAAATTAAAGTTATTTCTAAACATTTTATTAATTAATATTTCATGAAATTTTTGTAACATTTGCAATAATTTGTGAGCATTTTATTAAGTATATTATTAATTAATTAATTTGTATGTAAGCAAGCATGTTTAATCATTTGTACAGCATTTTTGCACGTCGATATTACAGGCAAAGTAAGAGATTCTTTGATAATTCTGTAAGACCTTTCTGTACCTTATTTGAGCAAATAAATAATTTCGAATTTGAATTTTTTGAAAACGGCAAAAAAAATTAAAAATAAAGTCTGTCTGTTTGTCTGTTTGTACATGCTAATCTCTGAGCCTAATTGATGGATTTTAATGAAATTTGGTAAGTAGATAGTTTTTTTTAGATTTACGCGGAAAATCCTCCTTCGTGAACGAAGTTGCGGGCAGCAGTTAGTTTACAATAAGATAATATATTTTGTCAAAAACGTGTGGTGTATATCATTCCTGATGAACATCTCAATTTTGCGTGCAAACTCATCATTACCAATCAACTCCAATATTACTTACCAATAACTTAAAAGGTAAACAAACTAACAAAATACGTTGTGAGCGCTTCTAGGGAATGTCAATAGATTAACTAATGAAGGGCCTAACCCACTGCCACCGTCGGCAACTCGGGTTACGGGCAACCACACGACAAAGTGATTAAGCTCTTTTAATATTAAATAACTTGATAAATATTACTTATCGATACGGAAAAATTAAGTGATGTAACTTTTTGCTCATTAACAAAGTGTTGTGTTTTACTAAACGTATGGTTTTATTCACTTTATTGTGTACCTTAAAATATTTCTATGGGTACAAAAAGTAAAATTAGTGTACAATGAGCGGTCTTAGGCCGTGCGTGCACTGCCTTGCGGTGGCCGCAATTGCGGTAGTTCTACCGCACCGCAAAATCTGTGAAGTATGGAGTGTCATAGAAGTGCGCGCACTGCGGTCAGTCTACCGTGCGGTAGAACTACCGGAATTGCGGCCACCGCAAGGCAGTGCGTGCACGGCCTTATTGCACAGGGCGATCTCTTATTATCTTTGTGCACCCAACATGCACAAATACCCCGTCTACACGTTGGCCAATAGGCATTGGCCACTACATTCGCCACTGTGTTGGCCAACGTGAAGAGCCGGCTTTACAGACAACCTTTGGATGGACAGAACTTAAAGGAGTCAGATTTAGGGGATTCAGAAAGGAGTATACCTAATAAATCTACCCTAAATATCAGAAACAAAAGAACATGCTCACTGAATTTAATTTCGTGATGTCCTTTGGTTTTTTAACTATATCGAACAGATGCGGCTCTAATTACTTGTGACGTCACTTGCAGGTCACGTCGTTACAATTTCTTTCCAGTACAAGCGGGACAAGGATAGAAGAATAATTTCAAAAGAGTGTACCTCCAAGGCAATAATTCATCACATAGCTAGCGAATAAACGCGAGTTTTGCTAATAAATATGTACATTATGACCATTCTTTCATTTTTCCTAAACAATATGGAAACATGTAATCTGTATTGTTTCAGACATATTTAAAAACGATAACAACGCTGCTCTTAATTGAATTGTGTAAAATTTTCGCGTCGGGCGGCGGGGTTGGGTGAGGTGGGAGGGGGCGGGCCTCGTTTTAACTTTCCGGACTGCTGCTCTTGGGATGCTACTACTGGTCTTCACTCGTAACTATTGTTTTGTTTTGGTTGTAGTTATTTTCAGGACCTATTGCTTTGATAGCCAATGAAACCATCCATGGCTTTCAACGCCACATTTTTCGGCGGCAATATGTTTATTTTGTTGGCGGTCAAACCAGATCTCAAAATACTCAATAAAACACTGCAACAATTACAAAGACCACTACGCCACCATTAAATCTAGTAGCACGTGCAGGATGCCCTTGCGGAGATGGCATAAACGAATTTATGTTCTTCAAACAATTTAGTTGAATGAAAAAAGGAAAGGGAGACTTTTATCCAGGAACAATACAGCCTGAATTGTTAGTATTGAGCTAGTATGTTTTCTTGAAAAATATAGATATAAATAATAATTACATTACAAATAAAAACATATAACGCTCACCGGTAGGTATCGATCCGAGTTAAAGGTGTTCGGGTATGCAGAGGAAGAAACCCGTGTCTACCGTTTTTTGATGTGATTTGTCTAGCGTGATGTAGTTAATAGTTAGGAACAGTTAGAAGCTAGAAGATCTGACACGATTCTTGCCAAGCGGTAACTGGGGATTACGGAGATTAGACAGACAGTTGGTCCATGTAAAACAGCCCCATCATTGTTGGGAAAAGGCTGAGCGAAGAAGAGAAGAGTAACAAGAGTTTCCTTGGGTGTTGATCGAGAAGCATGGTTATTGAGTCATTGGCTAGCACGACTTTTTACCTACAATTATTGCAAATTCGACAATAATATTATTCTAAAGCCCGATTTACTCTTCAACAAGTACAGTAGCCAGTTAAGAACTCAGACAGTTAAGTAATAAGTAGTAAGTTGTAAGTAGTGTCCAAACGTAGGCGAGTGAGTAGTCATGTTGCCCGAGAAGAAAAAAAGAAAATAACACGTGTTCGCGGCCACAACCTACAAATTTATGGACTGTACTAAACTCGCCCGTCTACATGCCAGCCAGTTAAGTTGGAGGGGTGCGGGAGACGCGAGAGAGGGGGCTACTTCGCACTGGACTCGCCGAAAAATAGGATCGCGATCTATTTAACTCAACTTAATCAACAACTTACTACTTAACTCGCTTTTGCCGTTCAAACTACAATAAGAACTTAACTCGCCGATGACGCAAGTTAACTCGCTACTGTACTTATTGAAGTGTAAATCGGGCTTTAGGTTGGTGTATCCAGTGTTTTTAAAATTAAGTTACATTGGCAAACGATTAGTCGACTCCACAAGTGACCAGAGGGCTGACCTTTTCTTTGGACAGAGAATCAGCATTCATAGCGATGGTGACGAACTTTTCGATGCCTTATAATTTCTTTATTACGGTTGTACTACATTGAAATTGCTGGCTTAATCTGCATTAATTTCTTTATGTAAGTATTACGGTAGATATTTTGCCTTAAAGATATTCTGACTCAGAATCTTACCGTCTTTTTGTAAATTGTTTATTTCGGATTGCAAGACCTCAGTGTCATTGTTATATATTTCTTACGAACTTTGTTCTAAATTAAAAGAAAACATGGGTAAGTTATCAAGGGTACAAAATGTGTTTCCACTTTGCCGGTTCCAGTAGTAGAAGCTGGTATTCAATTAACTGGAGCCCCGTCGTAAGGCGCCTGACACTTTTAGTTATGTCTACCAGAGTTAGCGGGAACAGGGGACGGCCCTATTTCTTATTTAAACCAAGTAATTATGTAAGCACATTTATAATACCAAATGAATTTCTGTTCATGATGGTATATGTCCTCAACGTCTATAGAAACATGTTGAGCTGTTAAATAATGGAGAGAAAATATCGTCAGTAATATAATATCAGATGAAACTATTTACTGGACTTACGCCTGCCCTAATCGTCACGACAGAGACCAGTTCGGGAATTTACGTATAAGAAATTACAATACCTACTATCACAGGAATATAGAACTGCAGTTGTTCCTTAACAACAAAAATATTTATTTTGATTTACATAGTTCATGCATCAGATCTAGGTGTAGGTACTACGTGAACGGTTTCGGAAATTCAGTGATTTATAGATACTTTCTTGATGTTGAGCGGAAAAATAGATACGCTACGGTTAGAATTAAAATGATTATGTTTAACGTGGAATTCGATACGGTACTCTGCTGGTTGTATCTTACTTAGCCAGCGGTATTGGTTAGCCCGAAACTGGATTGTGGAGGTTAGTAAGGCAGTACCTCCATATGGCCTAAGATCAGGCCGACTCTGATGAAGTTAGTAAAAGCCTAGGTACATCCAGGTCTAAATGAACACCGTTATTTTCTCTCAACCAATGTCGTATTATATTTCTGTGTATTGTGTACCTTATAGTCGTAAATACAAAGCCGTCATAACAATCAGTGCAGCACTTATTTAAGCTCGTAAGGGCGCGTCCACTGTACCGACAAATAGCATTGGTTATACTAAACCGATTACGTTAAATGAGAGAACCGATACCCGCCGCCTCCCAGCCGTGAACACTTGTAAATATATGAGATTGTTTACTTCAGTAATGGAAATATTATGCTAGACATAATTTCTTCTTATTGACCCTTTATAATTATAAACAGACTTTTTATTAAACTGAAATAAATAAATAATTCAAAAAGGTTATTTTAGTTTAGGTAAAACGGGTCGAATTAGCCGTTTTCTATTTATAAGAACCGACGAGGAACTCCATATAGACAATCAAATCGCGCTGGATAGCATGGTTAACTAAAACAGAAAAAGCTACACAAAAAGGAACAACACCTTAGTGTTATTGATTTTCGACAAATTAAACCAACCTTTATTTATTTCAAAAACCTTATTAACCTCAAATGCCATACGCATTCTCTACCAGTCAACCATGGGTAGTGCAGAGATAACATGGAAGGTGCATAATAAAAATTACTACTACTTACATTACTATATTCTATTTCCAGAAAATATAATATGCTATAGCTACGTATTTATTGGGTACTATAAATTGGTGACATGATAACCCTACAGAACTCGTGTAAAAATTTAAAATCAGCATATGGAACATGTTAATACGTGTGTAACAGCTGACAATGCTATTAGACGTCGATTTAATACCATTTGCCAGAGATTTGGCAAAATTTTCATGTTGGCTTTTAATATAATTGTGTTCAGTTTATCTGCTGGCAGATTATACGCAAGGATTACGGGTTGGAGCCGGCGGCAGGGCGGACCGCTCAAATTGAATTGTAATATGCTGCCGTTATTAATAACAGAGAATGGAGACACATTAGGGCTGTCTGTTGGCAGTATCTATTTCGTTTTGTGGTTAGTTCAATCAATCAATTAATCAAAATCTTTATTAGCAAGTTGGTTTAAATACGTAGTTACGTAAGACCCTCTTAATTTGAACGATACCTACGGTCTGTAAAAATCGAATCCTCTTCATATTCAAAGAATGACTCTCAGGATCTTGGAAACTAAAACTAATTTTATTAGTTTGAGTAATACAATAACAAAAAAATCACTTTAAAACTTATCTGCACCATTGATCTGGCATCAACGTCTACAAAGTCTCTAATATCGATCAAAAAATATTCTAACGAACTATTGTAAACACAGAGGCTTAACCCCAAAATACAAACAGCCCTGTACTTACAACCCTATCAGGCACAATCGGTCGTATCTACCCGAGCGCGCCTTTTTTCCCGCAAATTTTAAACGTCTCGTTGCGAATTCCGCGAATCAGCCGTATTTGTACAATAACTGTCCACCCGGGAACATTTCGGGCACAATAGCCTCTTTGTTTAACGACGTCTTTCTATTGCGACATGGCGCGTGCCTAGTTTTTTCAATGGGTCTGTTTGACCCACGTGCCTGACTGTTACGTATGTTGTATACGATCGCAGTTAAGGGTTGAGTTGTCACGTATTGTGTTATAATTGGTTGTAATAGTTTTGTATTAAATTATCGATAAATAGTTGTGTAATCTGGTTCCTTCAGTTCTGTTTATTGGCACTATTTATTGATTGTCTTAATGCAACGATTTTGATAGATTAAACAAAAATAGAATAGCATTAGGATTACGAAAGATCAATCAAAAATAAATTTCTGCCTAAGGAAAAAGATATACTTAGCTATATAAAGCTATAGCTGCTATGCTGTACCTAAGTGTTGGTTTTTGTTCTATTGTGAACTTCATGTAGTCGATTTGATGTTATTGCATGTTAGCAAACTTGGCAACTGCAACTGAAGCGGAATTTAACATGCAAAGAACCAGACCTTTCCATCATTGACTTTATTCCTGCTCTTGCCCGTCCTGGGAAGCCAAGGAGTTGACGAGTTCCTTCCACGCCACCCCGTCGTCAGCTTGGTTGACAACTTTTTCTCAGGCTAAGAACCAGATAGACAGGCGGTGGGTAAAAAGGCAGGTAAATTACAATTCTAGTAAAAACAAGTTACTTATCTTGATTTGATGAGTAGTCTACTTATAGGAATGATGTTATAGTTATAATAGGTGTAATTATTTTTGAGGTTGATGATATCACCAAGTGAACTTTTAAAGTGTTATCGATTATTAAATTGCTGCAGTAATTTTTAGGATCTATCGATATAAGTTAAGTTAAGTAATATTGGCAGCGCCATAATCGATCAATCCGTATGCGCGACTATCGGGAACGAAGCACGGAGTTACCTTGTCGCTTGTCAATGATCGGGTATGCAGTATTTGTTAGCTAGGGAGGGCATTTTGTTACAAGAAACTACCCGCAGCGCAATTGCGTCGCATTGTGTGGTACCGCCGCAATTTTGTTCTTGTCGTCTAAATAAAAACTCTCTGTTGAATAGTTACAACTGTGTATGAGTATGGGTATTTAGTATACTATAAAGTAATAACTTAAAATTTAACGTTTGCGGAACGAACACTACAAACGAATGCACCACTCGTTTTAGTTTGCTCGGTTCCGAACACCGTGGTCGTTCAAAAACTGGGCGATAATTTTATTTATTTATTTATTTAGAATAGGTTCGCGTTTGACCACCATCTCACCTGATGGTAAGTGATGATGTGGTCGAAGATGGAGCACGCTTACCTAAAAGTAACCTATTCACTCTTGACTTAAAGACTCCTAGGTTATAGCTATCGGGAAACACAGACTCCGGCAGGGAATTCCACTCCTTAGCCGTACGCACAATGAAGGTATTCCCAAAACGTTTGGTGCGTATGGGTGGGATGTCCACCATGTAACGATGGCGCTTCGCCGTTTGTCTCGTAGTCCGATGATGGAACGGGCTTGTTGGAATTAAATTGTGTAATTCCATCGCACACTCCCCGAAATGTAACCGATAGAAAACCGATAGACTTGCAACTCGTCGTCGATGTTCAAGGCTCTGGAGCTTTGATTCGACCAGTGCATCGTTGCCAATGAGTCTTTTGGCCCGCTTCTCGATAGACTCAAGCGCGTCCAGTTGGTATTTAGCAGATCCATCCCAAAGATGAGAGCAGTACTCCATACACGACCGAACCTGGGCTTGATAGAGATTGAGCAACTGTTCGGGTGTGAAGTACCGTCTCACCTTTGCTAGGATTCCCAACTTTTTTTATGCTAGTTGAGCCTTAGCCTCGATAAACGGGCCAAAATTGAGGGTAGAAGTTAATGTTACCCCCAGAAGCTCGATATGGTCAGTTATCGGCACAGTTACACCTCGGAAAGTAGGAGCCGGTTCAAATTGGCTCCTTTTTGCGGAGAAGAGACACGCCTGGGTCTTAGCTGCATTAAACTTGACCAGGTTGGCATCGCCCCATTCGGAGACAGCCTTCAAGGTCAAGTTCAAGCGCCCGACCATGTCCTCACGGAGAGACTGGATCTGTGACCCACCAGCTCGCGCGCTGGACACATATCTCTCAGAAACTGTGCTGTCGTCTGCATACCCAAAGGTACCGGGCATTAGCAGATCGTTAATGTGCAGCAAGAATAAAGTTGCTGAGAGAACAGACCCCTGAGGGACCCCGGCATTAATTGCCAATTGGCCAGACGAGCAGCCATCAATGACCACTCGAATGGACCGATCCCTCAGGAAGTCTTCAATCCAAACGCAAAGTTGGGTGGGTAACCCGAAAGAAGGAAGCTTAGCAATAAGGCTATCGTGCCAGACCCTGTCAAAAGCCTTGGAGATGTCAAGGGAAACAGCAAGTGCTTCCCCTTGCCTCTCAATGGCCTCACTCCAGATATGAATGGCATACGCTAGAAGATCCCCAGTTGACCGGTTTTTGCGAAAGCCGTATTGCCGGTCACTGAGGATGTCGTTGGCTTCTAGGTATGCCAGGAGCTTACTATTAAGTACACGCTCCATACTCTTACAGAGTATGGACGTGACTGAAATAGGCCTGTAGTTGGCAGGGTCAGCACGACTGCCCTTTTTGGGTACAGGCTGTACGTTAGCCAGCTTCCATGCTTTCGGCACCTTTCCAGTCTCTAGCGAAAGGCGAAACAGGCGTGTCAAGATTGGAGACAATTCAGGCGCACAAGTTCTAAGAACAATTGCTGGTATCCCGTCGGGGCCACTAGCTTTGTTCACGTCTAGATTACGCAGCACTCTACGGACGTCCTTCTGATGGATGCGATGGTCCTTCTGATAATGACGATTTAAAGGCGAATGTGGGAGCTAATGATACTCAATCTACGATTGAATTAGCAGCAGCTTTCAACGCTAGCATCAAAACAATATTGATCCATTTGCGTCAAATTGGCAAGGTCAAAAAGCTTGAAAAATAGGTGCCCCACGAACTCAATGATCGTCAGCGCGAAGTACGCATCGAGACGTGACTTGCACTGCTCCACAGGCAGAGAAACGAAATAATTTTATTGTCTGCGGCGAAAAATGGATCCTGTTCGACAATCGCAAGCGCTCAGCAAATTGGTTGGATCCTGGCTCAGCACCTAAATAATTTCCTAAACGAAAACTGAACCCTAGAAAAGTGATGGTCCCTGTTTGGTGGTCTAATGCCAGGGTAATTCATCACAGCTTCTTACCAAACAGGGTGAGCATTACTACAGAAGTTTACTGTGAAGAACTGAACACAATGTTCCAGAAGCTCGCACATCTCCAACCAGCTTTGGTCAATCGACAGCTCCGCTGCTCCTGCCCGACAACATGCGACCTCATACTACACAGCAGACGCTCTATAAGTTACAAGAGCTGGGGTTCGAAGTTCTCCGCCATGCGCCGCAGTGCTCACTATACCTTGCGCCAACATACTCCTACTTTTTCCAGAATTTGGATAACTTCTTGGCGGGAAAAAAATTCAATACCCGAGGGGCAGTACAAAATGCCTTTGAGGAATTTGTTGCCTCCCGTCCAGCTGATTTCTTCGAGAAGGGCATCAATAAGCTACCATAGCGTTGGCAAGGATGCATCAATTGCATAGGTGATTACTTTGATTAATAGAAATAAAAAATATAGAACAAAAGTAATAAAGATCTAAAGTGCTCAGATGAACACATCTTATTTTTGAAAATAAAGTTGTTTATATTTTCACTAATGGCTATTATGCTATACCATCATAAGTATTTATTATTTTGACATTACCAATCACTAGCTGTGAAGCGGAGAGCTTTTTCACCAAGATGGCGTATATCGAATAGAAATATACGACAAAAAAGTCGAACAAGTGACTGTCTAAATCATTTATCAATAATTCTTATCATTTATTATGATTTAAAGAGAGATTAGTGATGAGCAAATAAAGGAATTTGCAGAAAGGTCGTCCAATAACTGTTGTATCCAATATCCAATAAATGTTGTGTGTACTTATATAAATTACTATACTAGTACAGAGTTTTAAGTAAAGACCTGATTTTTTCATCTCCCTTTCACTACTGATCTACCAGACACCATCACCAGGTACCATCCTCACTTGGTCAATATACCATCTTGTCATACTAAGCGATTCTCCTCTAAATGTATTGTGCGCACATCCAAGGTTTGGAACTCCCTGCCGGCTTCTGTAGTCCCTTCCACATATGACCCGTCTGCCACCTTTAAAGCCGGGCATCTTCTGGGCTCGCTCGTCCCGTCGTAATAAATGGAATAATAATAATATTTCCTTGCTTCCGAAGTGGGTATGCATCGAAATATAGTAACGGTGGATAAGGGACTCACCTCGCTCTCCTCGGCTAATGAGAACTAGCTCAAACCTGCAGTGCTCTAGCACTGCCATATCCTCCTGTGATCGTTAGTGTCTACACCAACGATCGCAGGAAGATATGGCAGAGTAAGGAGCTTCATGGACGTTTTTTCCGGGCCCTACATGAGCCCGACGTAGACCAAGTAGGAAACCGAAGGTTTTATCTGTGCAATTATGGATGAAGTTATCATGACGAATAATTACCGGAAATTTATTGTGAAGGATGGCACGATTGACATAATTATGTCGGGCATGTCACCGTCCCGCGTCCGGGTGAATCAATACGACACATTATGTCTGGTTGTTTTCGTCTTGCTAATGGAGAGTACTTGCACAGGCACAACTTTGCAGCCAAGATAATATATCAGCAACTCGCTCTTGTGGAATCGGAAGTGCCGTACTATAGGCTCTATAGGTATGTGCCCTACCCTATGTCCTATACCGTATTTTCATCAAATAGAAAAAAGGTTTTTGACAAAATGACTATTAGTTGAATAATTAAGAGGCCTCCGAACAGTTTAAGCCTAGGGCTCCACAAATTCACGATCCGCCCCTGGCCATACTGCTCATAATTTTAGGGTTCTTTAAGAAGTAAAAGCAAGCCAAACAACGAAGTCTTTATAGGTACAAGTAAATAATTAATCCACAACGTTAATTCAATGTGCTTGATTTTACAACAATTTCTAATGTCAGACATAACAAGGTAAATAAATAACCCTTAATAGAGAATTGTTTAAGACACTTGTAGGACTTTTAAAGTGCTTCTACTCTTTAATATGTCTTAGGCGAGATAAATCACACTTTTAAAACACTTGTTTTACAGAAGTGTAATAAAACACTTAGTATAGTCACTTCTAAGATTTAATGTACTTATAAAATGTATTTATAAGTTTTAATTAAGAATCAAAGGTAATTAGACTTGTAAAAGGCGCTTATAATGCCACTGCTCTTATTAATATTATACAACGTTTTCTTATATACGTCTATAAGAATAATGTTACAAGTATGAATGCTCTTAAAACTTAAATCTATACTTAATATTATAAAGCGGAAAAGTTTGTTTGTTTGCTTGAACGCGCTAATCTTCGAAAGTACTGGATGGATTTGGATGCAATTTGGTATGGAAGTAGCTTGAAGCTTGACAAAGGTTATAGGCTACTTTTTACGCGACTGCAAAAAAGGAGAGTTATGTTTTTACCGTGATAGAATCCACGGGAGTGAAGCCCCGCGTGAGTACTATAGACTTATAAAATAACACTATTAGAGTTTCATGAAACCATAGCTCTTACAAGCTTTTGTTTGTAAGGGTATTTTGCTAGTTCCGTATTTTTAGAGAACCATACTGAAAGACAGCACCGTTCTGTGGGTATGCCCATGGCATACCTGATACCATAATGCTCAGTGGGAGCCTTATTACCACGGCCACGACGTGCATTTGCTTTGTATTAATTTCTATTTTGTGAAATACCAATTTTTAAATCTTCGTTCTTACTAACTCAATTTAAGTACATATTACTAACACTAGGTTTAATTAACTTTGATATGTATTTAATTTTGTATGCATGTCGTTTTCTGTGGCTTTCTGACTCGCATTTTTATGACTGACTGATTTACAGACTTTACCTACATCAAAAATGCTACTTCTAGATTACCTAGCAACTTGATATTTGGCATCAAGGTAGACTGGTAGGTGTATACAAAAGAAAAATCTAAAAACTGAAAAATACTGATAGTATCAAAAAATTAAGCAATGTCGGGCAAGAAGTTCTATTGGGTTTTTCTGTAAGGAATTTGTCAGTAGTAGTCCGGAGTTTGGAAGTTGGCGGTTTGATAACCCGCGTGGCTCGGAAATCACAGGTCCCGGCTGTCATTTCGATATCTTTGACAGTCATTACCGATAGTCAGAAGCCAGTAAATCTGACACTAATCTAGCTAAGTGGTATCGTGTTACTCAGGTACTGGGTTATGGGAAAACACTAATACTAAGCTACATCCGGATAGATTGGAAACCGATCCCAACATTGTTGCGAAATGGCTAAGCGGATGATGAAAGTAAGCAATGTCGTAAAATTGGCAGATTGTTTGTCTGAGGAGTACACGCTGGAGAGTGGCATGAGGCATGGAATGATTTCCTTCCACCATACGATGTGTATATGGACAATTTGATTTTCTTACTCAGCAGTATGCATGTCGACTGTCACATTGCCGATGCCACAGTCAATGCTCTAAGTTATGCAGATGACATGGTGCTGCTGAGCCCTTTGCAAACTGTAGAAAGTTTGTGAGCGGTATGCCGAGTCATGGTATTCAGTATAACGACGCTAACAGCGAGAGAGAAAGCAATCAATTCAGTTTTTTCACTATTCTTAGAAGTGTGAAAAAATTTTAAATATTTAGAGCATATTATCACTAGAGCTCGTAGCTAAATATTTCTCTAATCTAATCTTCAAGGTTAAAAAATGCTTGCTGTGAGGTCGGTCTGTGGGTGGGTACGCACGTTAAGCTGTTGCTCCCGGCTGTTATTTGTACATATTTGACAATCACTCCGGTACTCTGCCAGAAAATATGACACTGTGCTTGCCAAGAGGTACTTTGTCTCATCAGATAGGCAGTCGCTACATATAAAAAACTTTTTTGCAAAAAATAAAACCGACTTCCATATTAAAACACTACAAAGCCAAAAATAATTTTAATTTCGGTAGTCGGTGTTATTGGTTTTGTATTTTCTTTTTTTTTCACACCGCCTTCCGAAATTAAAATTATTTTTGGCTTTGTAGTGTTTTAATATGGAAGTCGGTTTTATTTTTTGCAAAAAAGTTTTTATGTTCGTGCTTTTTAGTGGGTCAATAAATTTTCCAAATCGGTTCGTAAATGACGGAGTTATGCGCGAACAAAAACACAATGCAGAGTAAACGAAAAGATCATCAACGTAAATATTTTTTTAAACTTTTGTTGATTTTTCAGAAACGGCTTGTCCGATTTCGATAAAATTTTCATGGGACCATTTGGGAAGCATACCCTTTCTAACAAGATAAGAATTTTTCAAATCGGTTGGCAAACGACGGAGCTATGCGTGGACAAACATAAAAAAAAAATACAAGCATCCGAATTGAGAACCTCCTCCTTTTTTAGAAGTCGGTTAAAAACACCTACATACGCAATACATACAGAGTTGATACGACGGAGGGGCATTAAATTACACTACGTATACTATACGTGTTTAGTGTTAATTTGATACAGTTAAAATATAAAAGAACCAAAAAAAAATTTTTTTTCAATCAATCTAAATAGCTTACAAATCAGAGTAAAATGCAACCACCCTTTGTAAATAAATGTGACTAACCTTAAATACCTAGGTAGCAAAGTGGCAACGTAGCGCGGCGTGTGTTATCTCATGTCTTGGTCAGATTTATCGCTTTAAGGTGCATCTCATCAAAATCATTTGCGACTAAACTACTCCTATTTAATTGATTTTTGGTACAAAGCTTGAAAATGGTACCTAGTATACGCAGTTTTAGGCGGAGACCTCTCGCGCCCGGCATTTGTCGAGGCCATGCTGCGGGGCGAGAGGGAGTGGGAAGCGGTCGCCTCCTTCTGCGAAGCAGTCATGCTTCCGAAGGAGGAGGCGGGCCGCGTGAGGGAGAGGATGGCCTCCTCCCTCCAGCCCAGCCGCAGTGGTAGACGCCCATGGCGTCGGACGTCGGCCGACGATCTTCGGCCACCGTAGGCGCAGTTTAAAGGAAAGCCCCTCGGTCGTATCAACTCTGTATATACCTACTCAGCTGCATCCGGATAAAATGGAATCCAACCACCAACAAAGTTGAGATAAAGTTAAGCAGATGATGAATATGAAAATGTAAAGTGAGTTAATAAGTTTAATAGAATTTATATTTGTTGAATGCACCCGGAGAGGTAGGCAAAAATCGTTACCCACGGGTAGGGTATACAGGGTTGCCATACGACCAGAATTTTCCGGACATGTCCGGAAATATAGGTCCTTTGTCCGGAATGCGGAGGAAATCCTAAACTTTCCGGAATTTCTACAATTGAATGAAAGAGTGAAACATAAAAAATGTTTTAATTTCAAATTAAAGATTGTCAGGAATTTTCATCAAATATCCGGAATTTACTCCGGATTTTCAATTTTTTGATCTGGCAACCCTACCCACGGGACACCTGAAGGAGGTCGTCGTCGAGGTCGACCACGGCGCAGGTGGGGTGACAGTCTGATCATGTTCGGTTGGAAAAATGGTCAAAAGCCGAGAGGTTTAGAAGGAAACGGCTAGGCTTTAGGCTTTGCTCAGCGGTGGGAAGTACCTACAATTCTTCAATCTCTTCTTATCGATTACCGTTACACTATCCCAGTAAAAAGAAAAACACCATACTAAACATCCGTCAATTCATCTCTCTTTTCTCCACCAAATATAGCATCATAACATTTGCAACAAACCCCAGTTCGCACTCGCCTATAACTATTTTGTAAGTATAACGAAACACGTTCATTTGTCACAATTACCGGTGACGCGGAATAACTAGGTAGATATGGCGAGAGGCGAGTTGCGCGGGGGGGCGAGCTTGTTGCCAGTGGCCCGGGGGCCAGTAGCCACTGGCGATAAACCTCTTCTTGTTAGCTGCGCATTTCGTGCCTCTCATACATTTTTATGAGCCTTTTATTTTTATCCACCCATGTTTTGAAGGTTCTCTGTCTTGCTAAATTAAGGGTGGAACCATGTGTCGTTGTTAGATTGTTCAATTAATCATGGAATGTTGCGTTTGATACCTAGTGTCGGTTGCTTATTTGGTGTTTGATTTATATTTGTTTATTTATTTTCAATTTTTATTTATTTCAAAACAAAATGGCATGCATTAATTGAAGACATGTTAAATTATAAGAATCGTCAGTCATACACTCATCTCACAGTACTCCAGACAAACACGTCACAATCAGGTTTGGCATCCAAGAGAGCGTTGAGCGCGAAGAGTGTGCGAGGAATAGGGCACTGGGCTCGAGCGACGCGACGCGACGCGACGGCGACGCACGGTACGAATCCTGGGCACAGCGAGCAATCTGTGTGTCTCCTATTCCGATTAAAGTTGATCGGAGATTCGGAGGTAGGTACGTACGTATATGTAGGTACCACATTAGGTACATACTAGCCTCTGCCCGCGTCTTCCTTCATGTGGAATTTTCACACATTTTCCCAGCATAAAAAGTACCTTAATGTGTTATTCCGGACTATAATCTATCTCTATACAGAATTTCATCCAAATCCGTTCAGTAGTTTTTGCGTGAAAGAATTGAACTTTCACATTTTAAATAATAGTGTTATAACACTATTATTTAAAATGTGAAAGTTCAATTGACAAGTGACCAAAACCTACTAAACTATAACTATAGTTATAGTTTAGTAGGTTTTGGTCACTTGTCAACAGATTTCAGTCATATAAACAAATTATTTCAACTTAACAACGTTACAAACAAGTCAGGACGCATACTTGACCTTGCGTTGACTAACCTGACTTCCGGTAGTGTATGTCCTGCCCTTAATCCCCTGAGTACAATAGACCCTTTGCATCCCCCTTTTGATATTAATTTAGAATCTTATAAAGACACACGACTTCCTTGTAATAGTAACAAAAGACAAAATTTTTACAAATTAGATTATGAAATTATATGTAAACGCTTGAATGAGATCGATTGGAATCTCTTATTTGATGGCACTCAAGATGTGAACGATATGCTCAGTATATTCTACGACAAAATTAATAATATTATAGAAATGCAAAATCCCCCTACCACACGTAAACGTAAAACACACCCTCCTTGGTTCGATAAAAGCTTAATTAGAACTTTGAGAGAAAAGGAAAAGGTGCGCCAGAGATACAAAATCTATAAAAACCTCATGGATGAGCTTGAACTGAAGTTACTGAGTAAACGATGCTCCGTTATGGCTGCCTCTTGTTACCATAGATATGTTAGCGACCTTGAAACGGTAATATTCAAGGATCCGAAGCGATTCTGGGCTTATATCAAGGACAAAAGAGGTGGAACTAGTTCTTATCCTGCAACAATGACTGACGGCATCACAACATCTTCAGATGGCATCAATATTACAGAAATGTTTGCTGCTCATTTTTCTTCCATGTACAGTAAACAAAATGTGACTTGTGATTCACCTTCCTCAGAATACATGCAGGGCATGTTAGCTAATAGTTTGCCATTGACAGCACCAATTATCGATATTGATACCTTGCTCATTAAATTGAACTACAGACCGATTTCAATCCTGTCGACCTTTGCCAAAGTTTTTGAATCCTTGATTTGTCCCAATATTCAGTCTCACTTGAATCTATACCTCAGTGATTCGCAACATGGCTTTGTGAATTCTAGATCAACAAATACAAACCTTGTGACTTTCACGGAGACATTGGTAAGTGCCATTGACTCTGGAAAGCAAATTGATGTGATATACACTGATTTTAGCAGGGCCGTAAAAAAAAGCCTCTAGAATGCTTGGGTTTGTCATAAGAAACGTTACTTGCTTTCGTCTTGATAAGACTAAAGTCTTACTCTACAATTGTTTGGTCCGTAGCTTCCTAGAGTATTGCAGCACTGTATAGAGACCTCACTATGCCAGCCACACGCTTAGATTAGAAAGGGTTCAAAAACGATTTCTGTGGCATTTAGCATACTCTTCTAGGATAACTAAAACGAAACCATCGTACAGAGAGAGACTTTCCCATTTCAAGATGGTATCTCTAGAGAAAAGGAGAGATTTATTAGATTCCTTATTCTTGTTTAAAATTTTGCATCATGATATTGACTGTCCTAAATTGTTGAGCCAGTTCAAATTCAGGGTACCCACTAAAAGCCCCCGAGCTCCTATAACCCCATTACGTCCTCCTCTTCGTAGAACTGTCCTTGGTGCTAACTCTCCTGTCCCCCGTCTATGTAAATTGTTTAATAGTTGCAGTGATCTTATTGATGTGCAATCTGACTCACTTAGCAAATTAAGACAAAAACATGTAAATTATTTAATTATTTTTATTTTGATATTATATTAACTGTAATTATGATTTTATAATGATACTTTGTGATATTAATTTTATTTTTAGTAATAACTTTATCTTATGTTTAATTTAATGTTTTGATTTTAATTACTTAATTGAATTTTTGATTTTTATATAACAATATTTTGATTATGGTTTATATTTCAAATTTCGATTTGAATTATGATTGTGGTTAAAGACTTATTTGTGTTCAGAGTAATTAAGTATGTACTTATCTAATTGTAAGTAGGCAATCATACAACTCATATGTAATGCATGATGTGCTTACCTATAAGAAATTGATACACTTGTCCTTAAATCTACTGAAAGTTATCATATATTTGTATCAGTGTATTAAATTGTTGGTGAGCCAAATAAATAAAATAAAATAAAATAGTAAGCAGTAGCAATAGCAATCCTACTGCCTACCATACCTATAAAATATTGTTTTAAAGAAGAAATCTCAGCCATGATCATTGGCCATGATAGATGGGTTTATTCCCCATATATCATTTATTATAAGCCACTGATTTGAAAACCACTTGATCGCACATACGTTGCCCCGACGCACGAAAACTATGCGAGTTTTTGCTCTTATATATTGGCTACGATACACGAACCCTTGTAGTTGTGACCAAGTATTAAGCCTGTGTGCATGCTAAACAATTACAAATTTTGAATTTTTGTATCCAATTTATAACGCATAATAATGCTTTCATGCGCGTTGAAGTGGTGTGGAAAACATTCCCAGACATCTAGATACCAAATGGATGACATAACTATTCATCAGTAATGAAATAATATGAAAATTATTTATCATTTAATCAAATTATAAGCTACCGCAGAGGTCTATTTAAAATGGTGGTTTGGGTGGTCAAGGACAAAATTGTGTCGCGCGTTGATGTCTTTTGGAAATGTCTCTTTCTTACATGAAGAAATTCTAATTCTTTTATCCCTGTCTTTTCCTCTGTATTTTTATCGTAAAAATCTGTGCTGTTACCTATAACGGCTGGATACGATATCGATAATTATAAAATTAAGTTTATAATAAGTAATTATAAAATTGAGTCAGACTCACCCATGAAGGGTTCCGTAGTAACTATAATAATATAATATAATAATTATGTATATTTATTTGACGAATAAAAAAAAAACCTTAAAATTTCTTAAATCTAGCTTATTTATTTACATTTTTACAACTACGCTAAATAACTTTGTTTTTCATAGTGTTTGTATGAATTACAAAGTTATATTTGTGGTTTTAGAAAATATGCTGTATCTCAAAAACTGCTGAGCCGATTTCGTTCAAACCAATTTTGATTGAAAGTTTACATTAAGATCTACAGACATATATTTTTTTTTTAGATTTTTCACTCCATTATTATAGAAGTTTCGGGGGGACACACACATTTTACCACTTTGGAAGCTTATATCTTTTAAACGATTGACTTTATGAAAAAGTGGTTTTAGAAACCCTTATATCATTTTCAAAGACCTGTCTATGAATACCACACACGCATAGGTTTCATGTAAAAAAATATTTTCAGTTCTAGTTCCATGTATGGGGACCCCCTTTATTTTAAATATTTTTTAATTTTTTTCTTTAAATTAGAAAAGCGGTTCACAGAATACATCTATGTACTAAGTTTCACATGTATAGTTTTAATAGTTTCGGAATAAAATGGCTGTGACATACGGACGGATGGACAGACAGACAGACAGACAGACAGACAGACAGACAGACAGACGGACAGAAATATCGAAACTATAAGGGTTCCGTTTTTTTGCCATTCGGCTACGGAACCCTAAAAAGGAGAAAGTTCTGATATTTTTTCTTCTGTGTGACATGCATGTTTTCATTTTAGATTTCTCAAGATTCCAGATTAAAAAAACTTTTTTGCAAAAAAATAAAACCGACTTCCATATCAAAACACTACAAAGCCAAAAATAATTTTAATTTCGGTAGTCGGTGTTTTTGGTTTTGTATTTTCTTTTTTTTTTCACACCGCCTTCCGAAATTAAAATTATTTTTGGCTTTGTAGTGTTTTGATATGGAAGTCGGTTTTATTTTTTTGCAAAAAAGTTTTTATTTTCGCGCTTTTTAGTGGGTCAATTTGTAATTAATCTAGTCATAAAAGCCAAAATGTCAACTACAAAAAACTAAAAACGCGCGAACAAAAAACACAATATAGAGTAACCGCAAAGATCTGAAGAATGTAAATATTTTTTTTAGACTTTTGTTGATTTTTCAGAAACGGCTTGTTCGATGTCGATAAAATTTTCATGGGACCATTTGGGAAGTATACCCTTTCCAACAAAAAAAAGAATTTTTCAAATCGGTTGGCGAGCGACGGAGATATGCCCGAACAAACATAAAAAAAAAAAAAAAAAAAACAAACAAACATCCGAATTGAGAACCTCCTCCTTTTTCAGAAGTCGGTTAAAAAGAAAAGTGGATGGATAAGGTTACTAGGGAATATTGGTTTCTAGTTTGGTTTTTATTGATATAATGTTGAGAAAAGTCAAAATAATATAAGATACCTATATCAAATCTTTCTAGTTTTCAAATAGTTTGACGGAGTCTAATATTAATTAACTTGGACCTTTGCATTACAATATCGCCCTCGTTAGTTGCTTTGGTTCCGGGGTTGCAGTAATGGTCTCTATGAGATACCGCGGCTCCGGAACTTAAGGGCAGCTGAAGGAACAGGGTGGGTTTTTAGTCAGTAGAAGTCTAACACTCCCTTTCACTTTACCCAGAGCGGGAGAAGTCATTCGATGATTTTCCCACCCAGGAAAAAGAAACAGGTTCCTTTGTTTCGATGTTGAGTCCACGTGTTAAGTGTATGTAGGAGGGAGGAGTCATTAGATAAATCATCTAATGGTGGTGAATACCACCAAAAATAATTATTACCTAGTGCCTGCTGAAGCTACAGTTGTTGACACAACTGATTTTAATGAAAATATATTTATTATGGAATATAAAATAAAAAATAAATAAATATAAAAATTGTCCATGCTCTGATAAAGCAAATAAAATGCCTAACTTGTATTGGAGCGTTGATTGGTGTTACAAATCAAAACGCCTTACAATTTCAAAAAGACACTAAAAACAAGTTATTGTGCGGATCCACCACAGTAATAGAAATTTGTCGTCGTTGTGAAATTTATATTAAAAGGGCGATCAACGAGAGTGGTTCGAAAGTGCTGTCTCAGAAATATAATTCCAATTATTCTATGAGATCGGTTTTAAAATCACTGATTGGGTATAATTTATTCCCGGATATTAATTTTCATCAATATGAAATTGAAACTACCAGTCATTTGATTGAATTAGCAAGATGCATAAATCAGAAATATGTAGACCCTCATATATCATTTTTTAGCAAAAACAATCAGGACTCTAAAACTTTAATTCGAAAAACATTTACCAAATTAATTAATTTTAAAAATCAATAATAACAGCATACTTGTTTTTCTTTTTGTAATTGAGACTGATAATGATTAAATATTATTATGTGATTTTATTGAGTAATTTTATAGTGTTAAACTTCATTTTGTCGATATCGATAACTTTCCCTCAATCAAGTAGAGCAATTCCTAACTCGGCATATCTATGAAGCTTGACTTTGAACCGACCAATTGCAGTAGCGAATTTTTTCCTCGCCTCCCAACCCGTATTGGTGAGTTGTGTTCTTCAAAGAAATCGGCCTATAAGCTCTCTAGGTCAAATACTCTTTGTTATAAGCCATACTTTCCATATCAATATTTAATAAGTAATTTTACATTTCAAATATTCGTTATTCCTGTTAGCTCATAACTTATTAGTCTTATGTTAGTATGGTTAGTTATCTTCTTATGATGTGGATCCACATCACAAGCTCTTTCCAGAGTTCTCTGTTCTTGACAAGCCACCTGTTTGAAAACCAAAAAAAAACCATAAGAACTGTTCAGCTACAAAATAATGATATTCGAAGGTTGTCTGTAAGAGATCGCCCTGTGCGATAAGACCGCCATTGTACACTAGTTTTACTTTTTAGATTCATAGAAATATTGTAAGGTGTAAAATAAAGTATATACCTATGTATAATAAATAATTGCTACTTTTGGTGCTGACTGTGCACAGCACCAAGAGTAGCTAAGCAATTCTACTATCCACATATTCACTGTCCCTATAACCTTCTATACAAAGAAACGACTTTATTATCTACATACAAACATAATTACAGACTGGGGAATGGAGCCCGAGATCTCGTCTATATTTTACGAGACTGGGTTGTAGGTACACTTTTCGGACGAGAAACTTCGACGAAAAGCTTAACAAAAGATTAACAAGCTTACTTGCAAATGAAAATTTTATGAGTGAAAAATATAATCTGATACCTTTTTTTTTCGGGGTAGCAAAATCATCGAATGACTTCTCCCGCTCTGGGTAAATTGGAAGGGAGTGTCAGACTTCTACTGACTCAAAACCCACCCTGTTCCTTCAGCTGCCCTTAAGTTCCGGGGCCGCGGTATTTCGTTGTAACATTCCCCAACCCCGGCAAGCAATAGCCCTATGGGGTTCCGTCACTAGTGCAGACGACTCTTTGAAAAGCGCGTGGAACACGACGCGCCGCCGACCCGGGTCTGGTCCTAACCAGACGGTGAGCTACTCCTGCTCGCCGTCAGCAAGCCCGCGCATACGGTGGCTGGAGATCAGCTTGCGATCCCCGACGCCCGGGGCGTTATGATGAGTTATATTGGTCTGTATATTTATTTAATTTATTTATTTCAGGCTTCTAAGGCCCATAGAAAATATACATACATAATAAGTAACAATAGACTAATACATATTTTTCTAATTCATACAAAAAAAAATACATTCTATTACAAAATAAACTACATACTAACACATATTTTCATAACACTATCACTATGCACGAAGTGGCGGCGTCGGGTTACGCTGCGGGGTGTCACGGAGTCTCCCACGAAATCGTCGATACACGACACCCTTTGGCCAAAACTCTTCTTTGAGAAAAGTCTCCAGTTGGAGGGTTGGAACTCGTACCACGAACGATTTGAAATTCGTATTGTGGCGCGGCTCCAACTTCACAACCCTCAAAGTCCAGTTGGTCTTCACACGAATGTACTCCACGATCTCCTCAACCTTCGTGGAGTGATGCAATCTGGACAGATACAGCTGCGTTGTTGGTACAGCTGAACGCAGCAGCATGTTGGGTCCTGCCAGCGCGGTACCGCACTGGTTCTGACAAAGATGCCTCCTCTTCTTCTTCTTTTCCACTTTGACGAAACCATCTTTGCCACACATGTCCTTCCTTGAATCACGCTGGGGCTCCTCAGGGATGGGCTTATTGCGGCTCTGTTTTCCCTTTTTCGCTTTATGCGATTGCGACACAGCGGGTTTACTGGTCGCTGCAACAGCTGCGTAGGCACGTTTTGGGGTCGACGTACCTGCGCATGACGTAGCCTCGGTCGGTGTCGATACAGGCACGGCGGCGGCGGAACAAACTGCTTCGCTTGCACTATTGACGCCCAGTGATGCATTTGCTGCACCGGCACACTCAAAATCGCTGACGAAAGTATTTTGCGCCGTACGACGAGAGTCTACATTGAAGGCGTCCGGTGACCTACTTGACGAAACGGTATTCCGCAACAATACCACCTCGGCACGCAGTTCCCCAATGGTGTTATTTGACACCTCCAACTTGGACTGCAGCTCAGCCACGCTTAACTTAAGGGACGTTATGTCCTTCAGCAGCCTGGTGACATCGACGTGATCAAAGGTAACAGGGGGTAGCTTATGTAGCTCCTTCGCCACGAATATAGGCACGTCATCTGGATCGGTCTCCTTCAACAGGGTGATGATGTCCTGGAGACTCCTCGCTGTTCCATCTCTTCGGCGAGACGGCATCTGGTCGATTTTCCCAAGCGATTGAAAAAGCAGCAACTTGGCACTGCTGATCTCCTCTTCTTTATAGGAGGACTTACAGATCTGCAAAATGCTGACCTCTTCCATAAAATCGATGGCATGCTTCATGAAAGCCAATAGCTCGTTAGCTACGAACGTTTCAGAGCCCATAGCAACAACAGCGGCAGCGGCTAGAGCCGCTCGTCACGCGAATTATACTATTCGTACAGTGCAGCGTAGCGTATAGCCTACACAGATCCAATATAACTCTTCAATCATCATGTTACAGACAAAATTCACACAGACGATACAATGGACATCTCGTGGAATTTTGGAGCAATGCTTTCACTCGCGGTATAAGTTTGTTATACTGATAACAGATGGCGCTTTTGAACATAAAACTAAATCAAGAAAACGAGTCACATTCGTTTATTATAATTATGTTGAATTTGTGTTCGTAAAATAAAGTAAGAATATAATTATTTAACTGATGAAACATATCGACCACATCATCGCTTAAAATCAGGTGAGACGTTGGTCAAACGCAAGCCTATCAACATTTAAAAAAAAACTAAACACCCTCATTTCGACGGTGAAGTACCAATACCTCCTAACTGACATTTTTCGAGAAATTGACTTTTTTATTGTTTTGAATTTAAAGGCGTTATTCGCATGTCTTAGTGAAATCTCTGACGTATATTTTTCGTTGTAACATCATTAAATTAAAATGTGGAAATACCTTACAACTAAAACGAAGTGTCTATTTTATGGCATTACCTCCTATCTTTTACGTGTTCATTGGTTATTTTCGACTATCAATTGATGGTGGCATCGCGTCGGCAGTGCGATGATGTGGGTACTGACGAGGCAGGTGGGAGGGTGTTTTATATTTGAGACGTCAGTTTGTGGCAATTCGTGTTTGTTGTTATTTACTCGTCGGTATTGTGAAAAATTTGATGATGAAAGGCGTTATGACATATTCACCCGTTTTTGGAAAAATATGAACCGGGACCAGCGTAAAGTGTATGTAGTGGGCCTTGTAAACCGTAAGGGTACGACAAGTAAAACAAGTGATCAGGGATCGAGACGTGAAGGTACGTTCGATTACTTTTTGACAATAAACGAACGTCAAAATTTACAGGTCTGCAGAACAATTCAAAAATGAATACTTTGTGTCTGGGATCATATACAGTTCAATCTTGGGTCAAAAAATCACATGACAGAATTATCCCTTGTCAAGAAATTCAAAATACAATCAGGGTCAGAACGCCAAAATCTGGAACACAAACTGGAAAAGAACGCAAGCTTCTTACCGCACGCTGCTTTTTAGACTATATTCCTAAGTTACCGTCTCACTATGCCAGGAAGGAAACGTCAAAGTTGTATTAAGAACCTATATACCGTTCTCTGAGTGATTTATATAGGCAGTACAAACGACATACCACTGAAAACGAAGAGCCTGCGCTTTCTCGCTTTACTTTCGAGAAACTGTTTCACGAGAAAAATCTATCCCTATATACCTTAAAATGGACATGTGCTATACCTGCTGTGACCATGCAGTAGGAAATATTAGTGCATCTGACTACGAAGAACACATTAGACGCAAAAATAGAGCGAGGCAAGAGAAAGAAGCGGACAAAAAGATGGCTACATCCGGAGAATTTATTTTGCAGTCAATGGATTTAGAGTCCGTAAAAGTATGCCCTTATCTAACAGCCAGCGCTGCTTTAAGACAAAGCTAACGTGTCATAACTTTACAGTGTATGATCTGGTTACTCATCAAGCTTCCTGTTATTGGTTTGATGAAATATGCGCAGATCTTACCGCTAATATTTTCACATCTTTTGTGTCTGATTATATCGTCAGATATTGTTTGCCTAAAGAATTACCTATAGTTATTTATTTAGATGAAGGTACCTATCAAAATATAAATAATACAATGGCAAATGCGTTGTTGAATATTAGTATTGAGCATAAAGTGACTATCACACAGAAATACTTAGAGCCTGGGCATACACAAATGGAATACGACGCAGTCCATGCTGCGATCGAAAGGAAGCTGAAAAATAGACTATCATCTTCCCAGCGACTATATAACCGTAACGAAAGAGGCACGGATAAATCCTTTTCCTTATGAAGCTGTTCAGATTAACTTAGATTTTGTTAAAGATTAAAATAATAAAACAAATTGGAGATACACCACCATAAGAACCGGTCGCAAAGCAGGGGATCCCGTAGTTATTGATTTGAGAGTTATCCAATATAGACAAGATGGCACTATTTATTATAAAATTAACTTTGATGATGATTGGACAGAGTTACCTGCTAGACCGAAAAAGCTGAATTCTGTTACTTACTCAGCTTTGCATGTTGTACAAATTCCCATAGCTTTTACCAAATTTAATCACCTTCAACAATTAAAAGAAGTCTTACCAAGATTGTCACTCATTTTATGACAATTTATCTCACGAATCATCTTATCGTGTTCATCTGTTTTAATTGTTTTTACGTAAACATAATAGGCTTTGTTATATTAGTTTAGTTATTTTATGATTATGCACAAACGAATGGTCCTGACTCCTGATTAAAAATATTGGTTTTGTTATGTTTTTATTCACAAATTAAAGATTCTCATTAAAAGTATCGGTATTTTATTGATTCCATTACCTTCTAAATAACATAAAATTATACAACATAAAGAAAAAGTATAAAGTAAATACCTTCTATCTAAGTGAATACCTACTACTCTATCATAAAATATATGAATATAACATATTATGGCAAGCATATATTACTATAATTCTAAACAAAATAAAAAAATAACAATTTTTTAACTTGTCAAGAAATTAAACGTTTTTTTCGGTTCCTGTAAAATTTGGATTTTGTTAGTTAGGAGGTATTGGTACTTCACCGTCGATTTCCGTTTGGAAATGATTAAACCCTAGTTTTACACAAATACAATTATTATAAGGAACAATGTCTCACTGTAACTACAATTAGCTTGTGAATATTTATATAGCAACTCACTCTATGTCATATACTATGGTCATGGTTTATGCCAAATTTCGATTCTGTTCTACGGGGAAAAACCAGCCATAGACAAAAGCGTCCAATGAAAGGGTAGCCCCTTTTCTCAGACGATTCCATTTAGGCGATTCATCAATCAACAATCTAATTATGCGGGAAATAATAATAATTCTAATTTCGTTTAAGAACTGAATTGAACCGCCCTAAAAAAATATTAAACATGACAATGATTTTAACCAATAATTAATTAATAGCTAGATGTTTATGGATAAGCCAAAACTTAAATTAAGAACTTTAATTGTTTTTTTAGCACTATGTATTGTTAACCATATAAGTCTAAAAATAATCAACAAAGCAAACCTTTTAAAAAGATTTCTGCAATAATCGATACTTAGCTGTATTCGACTCAAGGGTGATTTATCGTTTGTACTGTTAACTCACTAATAGTTATATTTCATCACTTTGTTAATTCATTAGTAGTTCCATATAAATACTAATAAATGCATAATAAATGAGTACATTCTAATTCAAATTCAGTGATGAGTGAACCGTAAATCATCAACTTTGTCACACTAGACTCTACAGTCCTATTTCTGTCTTCAGGATTGATAAAATGTAAGTTTTTTTATGTTTATTATTAGCATCATGGTCATAAAGTTAATACGTACCAACTTTTGTTTTTAAAGTTCATTATTTACGGATTTTGAGGATCAGCTGTTATTGTGCTTTGTAGTAGGTACCTAAATATTTTTGAACAGCATTTATTTGTTTATGTTTATTTATTTATGTACACAATTTGCTTTGTAAATAAATAAGTGAATTGGTCTGAGTACAATTAATTTTCAATTCGTTATCATCTTAAATTAGCTAAAGTATGCTGAGAGAAATACAGAATGTTTTCAAATATTCATATTACTTTTTTACGTTTCATGATGTCAAAATTAGATTACCAAGTTAAAGTACTTATTGTATTTTATTACATACTTATAATTGAATTGATTAAGTAGGAATTCATTTATGTAAAAATAAAAAATACCCGCCCCTAAGATGATCCACTGACCATACAGGCAAAAGAGTTCTGCTTTATTCAAAGGAAATTTCATCCAGCAAATATGCGACAGGAAAGCTGATACATTTAAAAAAAATCTTTGTTCCCTAATCAATCATCGCAGGGTACTTACCTACCTATCCTGGAATTTTCCAAATTTAAAAGTAGTCTAATGGCACTCAGTCGTTCTTCTAACTATAGATAGTAGTCATACCTACCTACCCAGTAGTCCAAGAATTTTGGAAATCCGGTCAGTAACTGCCTTAATCAAACTTAAACTAAACATATTTTATTTCACATAAGCCTACATGGATAAGTACTTATAAAACATCAGATAATGTTAGGACATTAGGCACAGTGGGCCAAAGCGAGTTGCACATAAATTTTTTTATAATTTTTTTTTGCTTGGAAGTGATTCAATTGAGAATTTTAAATATTAAAAAAAAAGCGCTATACCTATATTTTACATAGCTTTTTTTTTAATCTTTAAAAATCTATGTTTTTTTTTGTTTACTACAGACTGGAAAACGGAAATTTATTGTGTGCAATTTTAGGTGAAATTCATTAGAAACAAAAATTGGCTTAATATTATCTTTCTTCTTATATTTATATGATGAAAACATTTACACATAACAACTTAAGTTTAATAACCACCTAAATAGTAAAAATGATGAGCAACCACCTAATGATCTAATGACTTTCAAAATCCCCAATTAAGCAAAATAAATATTTAACAATAGATACACTAACAAACATTAACATCTAGGTATCGATCAGTCGCAAATTACAAATATTTTTTAAAAGCTCTTTAAGAAATTCGTTTTGTTAATATAGGTCCTATAAAGACAGTTTCCTCTTGGTTGGCTTTGCTAGCATGTTTAATTTAAAAATAAACATTGGCACCTAAAATGCACTGATAATGCATACATAATGATGACCAAAATGCTTGTGTTGACTCTACTCACTACGATAAAGACTATTGTATTGTTATGTATTATTTTAGAGTTAGATTAGATTAGTCAGCTCATCATTAAGTGTTTGATTGTTATGACTAACCTAATGACGTCATCAAATAGGCTGCCTATGCACTTCCCGCCCCCAGTGCCGTCTTTCAAAGCAGCTATCAAAAGTGACATCTATACTAATATTATAAAGAGGTAAAATTTGTAAGTATGTAAATTGTAAGTTTGTATGTATGGGGTAATCTCTGAAACTACCGAACCGATTTTGAAAATTCTTTCGCTTACATGTAGCTGCGTTATCCGTGAGTGCTATAGGCTATAAATTATATTTATATCTATACTAATATTATAAAGCTGAAGAGTTTGTTTGTTTGCTTGAACGCGCTAATCTCAGGAACTACGGTTCTGATTTGAAAAATTCTTTCAGTGTTAGATAGCCCATTTATCGAGCTTTATCACGCTATGACCAATAGGAGCGGAGCACTAATGAAGAATGTTTCAAAATCGGGGGATTTATTTTTCCACGGGGACGAAGTCGCGGGCGGAAGCTAGTCATGCATGTCAGCCGAGCTATTATAATCTTTGTCAAGCAAGTCGGGGACGGGATCCCGTGGAATATTTTCGACTTCTACGCGGACGAAGGCGCGGGCAGAAGCTAGTATTTTATACATTTTTAATTTTTTTTTCAGCTGTAGTTATGGAAAACTTCGAATTTTCTTCTGGACCCAAAACTCCCCCCGCTGCCACGTTCAATGGGCCGCAATTTTACAATGTGTATAAGGATGCGGAGTTCCTGAAAATAGATGCCAACGTGGAGAGGCTACTTGCACAGGGCTATGAGCTAAGAAAGAAGCTCAGCACTGTGGAGCCGGGCAAGACCATCGTCATTGAAGGAATGAATCTTGAGCGCAAGTACGTTGAAGCATCCTGTATCGACCTAGAAATAATAATAATATATTATCCTTTATTTTAGACAATTAGGCCTATAAAAATAATAAGAAAATATTAAAATCCTATAAATAATAATACTGTAAACACTACGTCACACGAAGAGTCGTGTTGCGCTACTAAGCTATGGAACGGATAAATAAATCGATGTCACGGTTGGCGCCGTGGTTGAGAGATTGATCGCTGCGGTTCGAATCCCGCACAGATCTAATATTTGTATGGCCGAGTATAGTTAATATGTTTGTAAACGCACCCATGATACAAATGTGACAATGTTGTTTAAATAACGAAGACGAAATGAAGTATATAATCATTTTGAACTTATATTAGGTACTAGCTTGTGCCAGCGGCTTCGCCCGCGTGGGAAGTTTTTCCCGTGTAAATCCCGATCCCGTGGGAATTTCGCAAAATTCTTTCTTAGCGGATGCCTACGTCGTAACATCTACCTGCATGCCAAATTTCAGCCTGATCCGTCCAGTGGTTTGGGCTGTGCGTTGATAGATCACTATGTCAGTCAGTCAGTCACCTTTGAGTTATATATATTTAGATGTAGTACCTACCTACCTACCTACCTAAGTACCACAAACCAAAAAGTGATGATTTTTTATTTCTTTGTGACTTGCTTAATTGCCTAAAATATGTAGATAAAAAATTAAAAAGACTAATTGCATAACTAATTATAACAGGTATCTAATCTACCTATAATTTACTTATACCTAATACTGTCTTATCGTTTTAGTACTCCACTGCTGATTAAGAAAACCGCTAAAAATATAAAAGTGGAAGATTACGAATTCACTTATAACCGTCTGGTGAGCCTCGCGGCTGGGTATGCTTACGAGAACCGCAAGAAATTCCCGAACATAATCTCCAGCGAGGCCAATTTCCTCGGCCTAAAGTGGGACCAGAACAACAACGATAAATGTAAGTTGTACCTATCCGCAGTGAGCGGCACTGAACACCTGATCGACCAGTTCTCGTTCTGGCCTCTTTTGTGTGGACTGCGTAAGTATCAACTGAAGAAATTACCCATCGAACTGGTGGTCAAGATGGGGAAAATAAAGAATTCTGATGGAGAAACTATGGCAAAAGTTCTGAAGACCAACTTGGTGACTGCTAAACGCATCTGGCTGATGTTTCCGGGAACTTCTCTGAGGGACCTGCAAAACCTGATCGATGAGTCACCTGAACTCAAGAAGCTGTTTCATTGTTGACATGCTTTTACGTTTGTATGTGTTGATCAAAACTGACTGGCAGATTAAATCATTTTTAACAATAATCTGTCAACATTTCATATTTTATTATCAATTTTGTACATTTATATGCATGTACAAATATTATAATCGTTTCTTATTATTAAACGTAACTACAACTGATCGTTTGTTTTAGTTATCACAGGTTTATAACATGACCGTTGTAATTGTAACAAGTCCTTTCCTTCATATCTATAGGCTAGGTACTTATAAGTTACTTTGTGATTGTAATGCAACAATGTTGTTGAGTTCTTAAGCCGTGTACGCACGTACGAACACGAACATAGCGAACACAAACATCGTACTTGAACATTTGGTTCGTACAGTCGGCCAAGAAAGTGGTGTACCACCCTAAGGTTGAATATCGCTTGCAGATTCATAGGTGATAAAGATTAGTTTCGCTTGCAGATCGATCTGACAACTTCTATTGCTGTCTTTATCTGATTATTGATAACGACTATTACTGTTTGTAACGTGACAGCTGTTCTTAGTTTGAACTTGATGGAACCAATGACGTCGTAAAATCAACGGCGGGGGGCTGTAGATTTTGATGACAAAATTGTATCTACAAATTCAGAATTGTAATCAACAAGTTACATAAAATTGTAAAGGCACAAGGCGAGTCCACAAACCTACAATTTCTGTAAACTTGTAATTACAATATCAATAAAAAACAAGCTAAAAATAGATTTATCCTTTTATTAAATTTCTACAATCAATTTTAAAATACTTATAACAAACAAAAACATAGCATATATAGTAATATTTAGAAGATATTGAAAATTTTTAAAAATTAGAAACGGGTGTAACCGCCGTTGGCCTCTATAACCTCTAAAAGACGAGACCTCATTGAACCAACAAGCCGTGAGCAAATATCGGTTCCCCGCATTTCCTCCCAGATATAATTACAGTGACTAATAAGAGCTTGTTTGGTTCTTTCATTTTGATGCGACCATCGTTGGACCATAAGGCCCCAAAGATTTTCTATCGGGTTGAGGTCCGGCGATCTTGAGGGCCACTGAATTACCCTTACGTCAGTGTGTGAACGAAACCAGGCTCTTACGATCCTCGCATTATGAATTGAACAATTATCTTGAACAAAATCAAATTGTGGCACTTCGTTCTCCGGGTAAACATTACGGACTGTCGGTAGCATTGCATTCTGAAGCACGTCGATATAATTTACAGCCGTCGCTCGAGGAGGTAGAGAACACAATTCTCCTACACCATCCGTACTCATCCAGCCCCAAATATTTACGGAAATTCGACCTGATTCTCTATTTGGGATTACATGATCATCTTTATACCGTGTTGAATTATATCGCCAAAGGTGAAGACGTCCATGCTGACTGGATTTAAACGTTTTTTCATCACAAAACACTGTATTAGACCAATCAAACTCTAAGTGCTCTCTGGCGAAGTTCAGACGAGCAAGTCTGAGCATCCGTCAAATATATTTTCTTGGCGTAATGCCTGTGGTGCAACCCCATGTAATGTAAATGATTCCTTATTGTTTGGGCACTCACATCGAACATCTCCGCAAAATGTTTTGTGGGCTTAAAACCATTGATTTCATATTCCCGTCTCATGAATTCTCTATCGTTATTGGAGAGTGCAGGCCGGCGACCACTTCTTCTGTGATCCAACAAACTTCCCTCCTCTCCTTCACGACGAATCCAAAAGCGGACAGAACGCCTCGATATATTCAAATTCCGGGATATCGCACTGATACTGCTTCCCTCCAGTGGCGGTACCTTCATATAAGCCCAAAAGCCTGCCTATACCTTACTAAAAAATGCTCGATAGAGAATCAATGTCAAACCCGAACTATTTAAAAGTTCGCGCGCTTAATTCTTATCAAAATAACACAATGTATCTACTGAGTACACTACTACGCATCGCGATTGTTCGCGCGCAGAGTTTCGCATTTGTAGCATCTAATGATCTACATATTGCTATCTCGCTTACACGCACCGGCTTTTACCGGGCTTTCAAATACTATATCTGTCACTTTCGCACTTATAGCGATGTGCCGTATAACGAGTTAGGCCTTGTGCATAGAAAATATCGATCACTATGGCAGATTTAAGCAGGGCATTCGTATGAAGTTGCATGCGTATGCGTGACCTTGTCAGCTTGCCAACTCTGCAGTGTTGCCGTTTTAGCCACACGTTGAAAGATCTTGGAGATTTTTAACGTGTTTGGAAACTTTTTTAACATTTATCAACAATAAAAACTAGCGACTTTTAAAATAACGAAATTAAATACAGTCAAAACCGTTTACAACAACATCATTTAGAACAACATACCGGTTATATAGTCCAAAATCATAGGTACAAAATACTTTGTACCTTGAAAACATCACCAGTTATTACGACTATCGGTTTTTACAACCAAATATGAGTGGTCCCTTGGATGTTGTTATAACAGATTTTGACTGTATTCAAGCAATATCTTAAAAATAAAAAAAAATTTAGCTAGATTTTTCATATACCTGGCGACTTTTTTTGCCTAAATGACAACACTTGAGTAGTTCCCGACATTTATAGAGTGCAACTAACTTCAGTTTCATTTGCTTGAGTGAGTGAGAAAAGGTTTTGTTTGTTTTCTAAGATTTTCTCAGTGATACAATTGTTTTGGTGATTTACCTACAACAATGGAGGTAATTGTACCTTGTGAGGATTTAAAATGCGTTCAAGTTTTGATTGGCGAAGATAAGGTAAAATCTTTAAACTTTGCTCAGAAAAAACAGTTAATTTCTTCATTAAAACCGACGCCTAATCTGTGTATTTCTCAGACTAATAAATCGCATAAACGAAAATTTAATAGATCAGTCAATCATTTCATTCATGAGAATAACCTCGAAGATGCCTTTCCCGAGCTGTTAAAGTTAGCGTATCTTGTTGTAACTATTCCGGCTACAAGTTCTTCCGCGGAACGTGCTTTTTCGTCTCTTAAACGTATCCATACCTATCTGAGAAATACACAAGGTCAAGAGCGTCTTTCCGAATTATCAATGATAGCTATTGAAAAACAGTTGTTGGTAGAATTAAAACGATCACCAACATTTTACTCTGATGTAATTAAATCATTTCTTAAGAAAGATAGACGATTCCAATTAGAATATAAATAATTTATTTAAATTCCTTATTACATTCTATCTAGCTATTTTTTAACTTTCGTTTTGTAACTTTTTGTTTTGTTTTTTTTTTTGTCTGTAACCTGGGTTCTGTTACGAAGGAAGCAACTACTTACCATAACTTTGTTCCCTCAAGCAATGAAGCAAACCAAACGGCTTTTTTCAAAGCCACCGGAGGTATGCAATTGCTGATATGTTTATTATATTCAATCTAGCACTAGCATGCCTTCAGTGTGCTTTGGCTACCTCATTCACCGCACGACAAGCAAGAGTGAAATTGAAGAAAGAAGAGGAAAGAAGATGGATGAATTCACTTTTAATTTATTGTACCTAACCAGTAGTTTATGAGAAAATTGCGATGATACATACGTAGGTACCTACATACTCAGTCGAAAACTGAACTTTCTTTTTTTGAAATCGGTTAAAATGTTATTGGGCTTGCGTTATTTTGAAACCCTAGGCACGCCACTGCTTCCCTCATTAAATTGGGCAATTATTTGTGCTCTTTCGGCAATGGTCAAGTTGGCAGGCATTGAGATGATTTTATATGCAGTTGATTGAAAAATAACACGGAAAATATATCGATTTTTTGCATATATTTGACAAAATGTCAATTGTCAGTTTTCTTTTTCAAATGGAATTCGGTTGTCTAAATAGTTTTTATTACTTTTGTTTGGAAACATTTCAATTGCTTTGTAGAAACTAATGTCCTTTTCATTTATACTAAAGGTTAAAATGTCATGTACTTATATGTGACATATGACGTATGAATACTAAATACATAGGTTTACGTCATGATAATGTTGTCTCTTTCAGTAATATCTTTTTATAACGAACCTTGTTGTAATTTTCGATGACCGGGAAACTAAATCAAAACTGGTACACCACTTTCTTGGCCGACCGTACGTATGGATGGCATATTCGAACATGAACGCGAACATAGTTCGAATCAAGTTCGCGCACAATAAAGAACCTCAAGAAGAAGACGAAGGGGTACCTCTGCCGCCCCGCATGTACCCCGCCAGCTTCTATGTGAATAGTTTTGTTAAGTAACATTTATTAAAGCTCTTTGAACACCGTCCATACAGATCGCCGCAAACATGTTCGACGAACAGTGTTTGATGTTCGTAAGTGGTACGCACGCGGGAACCAAGTTGTTGCGTATCGTGCAACGCAACAAATTGTTTCGTATGTGCGTACACGGCCGGTCAACGTTCGTCAACTGTGACGTCACGACTACATCAAGCAATTTAGGGCAATGGCAACAAGCATCAGTGTGCGTTACGTCAGCGGAATGTTGTCGATTTTCAGGATTTCGGCTTGACAGATAATTAGTACCCCATCTCGTGTAAATGAACCCGAAATTTAGAATTTGTGCGTCCAGCCGATCCAAAGATATTCACGAAAAACAGATTCCGCTGTTGTAACGTTACCCCAGCGGCATGTTTTTTAACCGGTGGTCGTAGCTGAGTACAAACCAGCTACTTAGATAGATCACATTTATGCCTAATTTTACCCAAAAAAATGGAATTTGTGAGTCTTGAGGTTTCAGAGTTATTCAAGATGCCGCTGGGGTAACGTTTAGTAAATTGCTGTAGGGGAGACCGGGGCTACAATTAACAAAAAATATATTTTTAGTTGTAGCTAAGAAATAATTCAACATTTAGACTTGATTTTTGAGATACGTGATGCTTAAATCATTCAGGTATTATGTAATGATCTCAAAACAAACTTAATAGTAACGATGCCGTAGATTGAACGCTTTTTCCCAAAAATGGTGCTTGTTAATTGTTACCTCAGGTTTGGGGCTAAAATTAACAGGTATGGGGCAAGTATTAACAGAAGGGGTAAAAATCAACATAGGTTATGCTGACTAATATAAAGAAAAATAAATATATTTAGGACATTTCTTTTTTTATTAATTAAAAGTGTAATTAATACAGCCTTGCATGGAACTCGTACTCTTATAAACTCACAATAACAAAATCACAAAATATCTGAACATAAACGAAATCTCAAAATACGTTTAAATGTTTCAACGTAACAAAGTAAAATCTCTCTAAAATAACTATTTATCAGTCTTAAACAGGACATATTTTTATATTTAAACTTAATTAGGCATATTACTTGAACAAAATCATACGATGAGGTAGAAAATGGCTAATTTTTATCTTAAAAGCTAGGTAATAAGTCTTTAACAAACATCTTTAAACTTAATTATTATCGTCTTTAGACTTAAACAACGTATATAAAATGTAGTTTAATACAAAATCAACAAAAAATATCAAGGATTAGGAACTATTTTAAATACCTACGAACTGAAAGAGTATCTATTAGTACTCATCATCTGAATCACAATTCAAACAACAGAATGCTGTGATATCACCTTTGATAGCTTGCGCCCAGTCCTTGCAAGAGATACATCCGATCTATTCACCACCTGATGTATTTTCGTTATAGGAGGCACCGAAAATGATACAAAAATAGTCATCATCATCGTTAGAGCTATTGCTTTCATTTAATATCCTTTTCTTCACTTTTCCTACTTTTTCGTCATTATTTACATTTCCTTTAGCCTTTCCTTTACCTTTTCCCTTATGATTTTTGTTTTCTTTATTTTGGTGTTTTGATGTGATTTTCTTCTTTTTCATTTCTCTAATATTATGTTCTTCTTCTAGACATCCTGTAATTGATTTTCTTCTCAATAATCTCTAGCGCAACCAGCTCGTAGACCTCTATTGATGTGGTGCCACGTGTAGTTGTACATTTATAAGTTCTCATGCTGTCATAAAACATATAAAATAATCATTCACAAACATTCAACTACTCTGTTAATACTAGCCCTACCATGTGTTAATTATAGCCCCAAAGGTACACTTTAAGTATTAAATAACATAATAAAATATTGGTCAATAGTAATAGCAAATGAGAAACTTAGAATTGTTAAGTATAAAATATACTTTTAAGGAAACAAAAAACATAATCATAACAATTTATTATTATTGTACAAATCAAAAAATTGTGATCTATAAAAAGATCGTTACCTGCTTAAAAATTTCGACCGGCACACAACTCACTCACAGGACGTGCGGAGCGCAACTAACCGACGGCTGTGGCATGCGGCGCGATCGAGTTGTCAAATTGAGACACGCACTGGAGGTGTAGTGTGTATAGTTATGGAGAAATTTGCTTGTTAATACTTAGCTCTGTTAATTGTAGCCCCGGTCTCCCCTACCTCTCAAACGGCATGACAATGACATACAACTACGTTTTTTTTTTACTACGGTGGGTCTTAATTTGTGCTTATGCTGTGCAATTTTATTTTTTCTATAATTGACACCATTGGAAAATAAGAAATTGATCGAAATCGATCTTTGTGCTTCAATGAGAAACCCTAGAAACTTACCAATGGTGGTTTGTACCTTTTATGAACTCAAAGCATCATGCGAAATTAGATGTTTCTATTTCAACTCCTCGGTGAGCTATTCCATTTTATTTAAAATCTGACTACGCTAAAATGTAACACTCCAATACATGAGTTATTATTAAATGACGGTAATTATGATTCGACATAATTAATAGGTACCTTCAATTGCGTATCCTTAAAGTTTAAAAATTTAAGAATTCACAATGTACTGCGCGGCAAGGGCGGATCCAGCTTTGGTGCCAGGGTGTCACATAATCGTGGTCAAGTCACAAGAAGTTATAATTTGTATTTCCTGACTCCGCTGCCAGTTGGCCATCCACTGCCGATATTCGTTTACAACGACAGAAACTGGAGTATTATCTAGTAACAATGTTTAAAAATTTTAATTAGTGGTCCACCTAGGTCTTGGACCCAGCCCAGGGGGATCATGACCCCATGACCCCCCCCGGTTCCGCCCTTGCTGCGCGACTGCTTTTATGCAGTCATACGAATTTGTTCGGTTAATCGTGAAATTTCCTATTGTTTTCTTCTTATATCTGTGTAGTTACAAGGATTTTTCAGCTGAAACTTTAAGGATAAGCAATTGAACAAAGGTATTACTTATTTGTCGAATCATACCCGGAGGACACGGTGGAGCATACAATGGAGGTGTGCCCCGCTTGTGCGGAACACCGCCGTGTCATCGTGGAAGCAATCTGCGGCGGCGATGTCTCGCGGCCGGGGAATGGGATGCATTCGCCTCCTTCTGCGAAGCAGTCATGCCAGCGAGGGAGGAGGCCGAACGCGCTAGGGAACGGCAACTCTCTTCCTCCCGCCCTAGCCGCCGCGGGAGACGCCCTGGGCGTCGGGGATCGCGTGCGTCGCACACTTCGGGTTTGCGGACGGCGAGCAGAGGTAGCTCGTAACGTCCGGTAAGGACTGGGGCCTGGGTCGGCGGCACGTCGTGTTCCACGTGCGCTTAAAATTTCAGAGACGATAGCACTAGTGACGGAATCCCATAGGCCCCTTACCTGTCGGGGTTAAAGGTAAGTATTTGCTGTATCGGTTGCTCAACAAGAGTGATCAGATGGTGCCCCGAAGGCGTGATGGGACAAAGCAAAGCATTCAAGATATTATCACACTGCTCAAACAGACCAATCCAGACGACGCGACGTGCCGACGTTTGTGGCTAGGGACCTGAACAAGCTCCCTCCTGTGACTTTCGGCACACAGTTATCCTCAAGGCTAACCTAGTGGACGTGCAAAAGAGACGTGTCGTCACCGTCAGATCAGCTGTATCGCAAGTTAAGCAGCAAAATGCAGTACCTAGGGGTGAAGCAGAACCAAGATCCTAAGAAGGCTCTGAAAGACAGTGATGGTTTCATAAAGGTACAGACGAGGAAAAGGAAACCTTCCTGTCGTAATAAGTGAGGTACAGCACCGACAGGACCGAACTATAAGTTGCGTCCAGCAGGCTGCATTACTCTACAAAAGTCGAGGAGATTGTAGAGTACCTACATTCGAATCAAGACCAAGGTTTCGCTGAGAGCCGAACGGTTGGATTCTCGTCACAATACGAATTTTAATTCTTTTTAATTTTGGCCGAAAGGTGTTGTGTTCCTGCGATTCTGTGGACAGATACCCGATTCTGCGCGACACATGACGCCGTTACAGACTACTCGTGTGAAATAGTATTTATGTTGTATGTAGGTATTAGTTAATTGATAATAAGTAGTCAATAGTAGTTTTATTGTGTAATTATAAAATATGTATTAGTTTATAGTAATATTATGTATGTAAAGTTTTTTATAGGCCGTTGGTAGCCTGAAATAAATAAATAAAAAAAAAACTAAAAAGTTATTTACAAAAGTTTAACCGACTTCAAACAGACACTACTGCACTAAAATGTGAAAAATAATCTTAAAGACAATTTCGTGGCGTCTATTTCGTTTTTAATAAGGTCAAGGTACTCATTTGGTTTATGTATGTGTAAACTATTCGCAGTGTTACGATGTCTTTGACACCCTGTATTAATGTAATGCGTGTGTGAAGCGAAGAATAGCAATTCACTATCATGATGAAAACACTAGTAAGCACTACTACGGTACATTCCCTCAGTGGCAAGCATTTTTTTAATAATAGGCTCGCTTTTGTCCATCATCTCACTGATGGTAAGCGATGATGTGATTGAAGATGAAGCATGCCTGAAGTGTCCAAGCTCAAAAGGTCCGAGATTGGAAACTTTCCCATTCACTCAGTGTAGAGTTTGAACACTGAAGGAATCATTATCAGTACCTATCCATCTGCCCTTATCATATTGATTTGGAATCGGTCCAACACGTTTTATTCTCTCTCCTGTCAAAGCATATTTTACTCCTTTTTTCATTCATATAATTCTTCACACAATCTTATCATCCACCATCCAACATCCAAAGCCTCTTAGTCTCATGCGTATCATTCCTGCTAATCATACCAAGATAAGCATAACAAAATGTCAACCTCCTTTTAATATTTCTTAAACAGGCGCCACATTCAAACTTCCACTTACACACTAAAGGAATAGATTTAGGAAATAAAACAATAAGTATTTTAAAGCATTTTATTAATTTCAAAAATAACTAGCATATAATCACGCAATATTACTAAATTTATAATATACTATGAGGAAATACACACAAAGTAGCGAACGATGCCGTTGTTACAACATAATCAACATCTTCATTATAATTCAGTACTAATAGTTTACTTTGTCGTTACCCATTCTGCTAATATACAATACCAATTTATACGTATCTCCATTAATTTCTAATATGCCTACTTATGTCTAATTTGTTTTTACATTGATATATGCGTCAAGCGATGATCACTGACATATGGAGTAAGGTTTTATGTGTGTAAAGTAATCCGGGATGCACTAAAGTAAGAGAGGACTAGACTGTGTAAATGAAACTCTCGAACAGTTGACTCTAGTCCAGGCCGCATGTACGCGAGCGCAAAAATAATAGTCAAATATTAAAAGCGAATATCACTTGGTAAAGACATCAACGATTATACACAGATGAAGTCATTTATGTTTAACCTCAACATACACTATTTTATAATTAACTATGGCTGTATCGTGTTAAAAATAAAGTCTTATAATTCAGTACAAAACAATGCAGTAAGTACACGCAGTGTCATTACATTGATCTACTAATGTTCTTCATCTATTTATAATCATTGTGGAGTGTTAAATAGTCCACCTTTATGAAGACGATAGTGTATTAATATTTAATCAATATGCATACAGCTTATAGGCAAACAGTAATCAAACTCATTTTGAGCTCTAAAATATTTCAAATATAAAATTATAATATTTGTGACACTAAAATGATCTATTGTACAAACAGTGGCCATATTAAATAGCATTAAAAATCCCATGTATCCAGACGTATCGCCCAACACTAATTTACAAATACATAAATATTATTATATATTAAAAACATCAAATGTATTATCCAATGTACATAGTTACATCTATTTCAAATCACGTACGGCACAGCACTGAAATTTAATTTCTATTTAACTTTTTACTACCAATTTAAAGGACGTTACATTATTACTTTTGACACATGATACAAAAATAATGCGTTCCTTCGAATGTACGATCAATAGACAAAACCACTACGAAATAATAATTATTAATCAATATGATAAAAATATACATTTTTAATATGCACTATGAGAAGGAATTATAAAGAAAAACTAAGTATAAAACATAAATTCACAGAATTATGAAGTTTATACTAGTAAATATAATGACACAATACATAATAATATATTATATAATTTCTACTTTGAGCTGAGCTACCGAATTAAATACTGTGATAAAATATACTTCCGAGTAACACCAAGTTTATGCCAGAACTGATGTTTCAGTGATTCGTCTATAGTTAACACTACACAGCAGGCTTGTTCGACCACCTATATCAATCTAATATTCTCAATTTTAGTATACACCTGAAATCATACCTTTGCCTTATTAGTCTATTTCGTATGGCAGTTAAGTAAAGGTAGATCCGGTGGTACGACGACGAATTAAAACAATAATAATGTAGCCTCAAAAGATACTAAAATATACACTGATCATTCCAATCTAAAATGCTAAAATAACGTTTCAAACAAAACTACAAGTCTCAAAATCTATAGTGCCGGAGTTGACACGTGTCACTGACGTGTCAAACGTCATCAACGGTTCTGAACCGATGACAGGTTGCGGGTGGTGCCCGATGTATGGTACAGTAGTACCCAACTGATAAGGCGCGTCGTGAATCTTTGTTCGCACAGAAGAGAAAGTATGGCCCCGAAGATTAACGAAAGAACGCTTAAAACTTACAATCAACTTTAGGTCACTACTATAAGGTTCATAATACACTGCAGCTGTAAGTTCCGTCTCAAGTGTCACGCATCGCGCGCTAACATGGCGGCAGCTTCCGACCAATAGCGGTAAAGGAAACGAAGCGCGGTGCGAAAATTCATGTTCTGCGCAGGTATATGGGTAAGCCATATCAGTTGGGTACTACTATAATAACGTTAAGCGTGTTCGCTGTCTAGTATGTTCTGAGGTGGATACTGCTTAGCGTTAGGTTGATCACAGCGCGTTGTTTCACGCGCCACGGATGATTCTCTCTCAGTGAGTGATGACGGTGGAGTACAGACAGAGTGGCAGCACGTGTCTGTAAGGGAGGCGGTAGTTCTTGACGGTGCGGGCGGCGAGACACTTGAGCGATGTGTACCGCAGTGGGTTGACGATGGCGCTGAGACTCTGTTGCGTTGACTTTAGGATCTCTTCGGGCGTTTCGCCCTCGTAGTTCACTGTGTCGATGTGGGCCCCGTGTGCGAGCAACTCGCGGACTACTTCAGCGGGACACGGGTTTAACTGGAAAGCATAATAATGATGATAAATAAATTTCAGACACATACATATTAGAATTTCATTCTTTTCTAAGACGACCCACGGACCGTTATAGTCAATTATGACTATAACGGTCCGTGGGTTAAATAAAAAACTTAACAAAATTAAATAATATTGAATTAAAAATTAATAAAACTTTAAAAGGGTGATAATGCATTCCGCAAATGAGTTACTTGAATATAGACTATTCAACCACTCTCAAAACAGTATTAACCGATTCAATGCCAATGACGCCTCTGGCGCGTCATAAGTAAACATCTTGGGTGGCCCATGACGCGCGTGGTGCGTCATTTTTAAATTAACTTAAAACAAGCTTAAAAATTATGAGATTACGAAAACCTCCATTTTTTATCCTACATTGAACATTAAAATAGTTAGTGCGCCTGGCAATTAAGTTTTAATATTTAATTTACCAATCAGGGATAGCAAACCTTTGGTAACAATATAGTAACTTAATTTATAATAGAGTAATATTATGTATACATACAGAATTTCAATAAGGAAGGCCGCGGAAATATTGCGTCTTGGTATTCTGTTTAAAACTTATTAGGGGCGTAACTGAATTAAATCAGTGGAAATACTGCACCCACAGCCTTGAAGTTTTCTACCCCTGGTAGGAGTAGTAATATTATAAAATGCCTGCTTCATAATACTAAGGGTCACTGCTGCCGCTCCTTGTCAAAGAGCAACAATAAAGAGAGCGTGGCTGGTATTAGAAAAATTAAAAATTCCTTAAAATTTTTTAGCAGATTTTTCCTTATTAATTTATATGTCAACGCAGTATTTCTAGTAAGTTGTTTCAGAAAATATTTTACATGGGTAATGTATATAAGTATACTGGCAACTTTGAACAACCCCGCGAAATCGACAACCTAAAAAATCTTTTGAAAACGATGCATCAAAATATTTTTTTCTGCACAACAATTAGAGCTTGATTTATTTTTGACAGGTTTATCCTTAGATAATATTATTCTCAACTTTTTGTTTTATTTTTCTCACATTCGTCTTCTTCAGAATCCATGATTTCCTCAATGGTGGTGTCTGTATCATAATCATAATTTTTATCTAAACTATAAGAACAACTTGCTAATTTAACCTTTCTTGAAATATTTTGCAAAATCGATTGACTACATTCAGAAAAACTTTCGTTCTCTTTATTATTATCTTGCTCACAATGTTTATACTCGTCAGTAAACAATGCCTGGCTACATTCAGAAAATATCTTGTCTTCTTGCTGATTATCTACAAAAACACTTTTATCAATACAAATAAATGACCTATACAACAAGTTTCTAAAATGTTTACTACCCCTGTAGCATTTTAGTAAAATCAATTAATCCTACATTAAAACGCCATATTTCCTTCGTAATATCAACGAATACGAATCTAAGAACACCAAACAACGGTTTCCTCCTCAAACAGACACAAGATAACGGAGAAATACGTATAAAACATCACAAGGGGCCAGACACACCAGGGGCGTCATCCTTTAAAAATGCCCATGACGCACCTGGCGCGTCATAGACAAAATGTATGGGGGTAATGTAATGTAATGTGTTGGTGAAAATGAAGGTGGCAATGAATCGGTTAAGGTAGTAGAGTGTGGTGTTTGAAGTGGGTAATAAAATTGTGTGTGTGTAGGGCTGGATGTGTGTGTGGGGCTGGGTGTGTGTAGGGCTGGGTGTGTGTGTGGGGGAGGCTGGGTGTGTTTGTGTGTGGGTGTATCGCAGTACCTTGCAGACGAGATGCAGCGGCGTGTTGCCGTCGGCGTCTCGCTTGGCGGGCGGCGCGCCCAGGCGCAGCATGAGGCGCACGAGCGGCGCGGCGCCGGCCGCGCACGCGTCGCCCGCGCCCGCCCACGCGCGCGCGCCGCGCCCACGTCCGCCCTCCGCCGAGCACGCCACGTGCAGCGCCGAACGACCTTGTCGTACCTACAGGATTACATCCTAATCAATATTCGATTCAAATAAGAATACTGTAACTTTATTTATCCTTTCGCATGTCTTAAGTTACACAGTGCGACATAAGAAAAAAATGCTTCAAATGTCTTAAGTCGGACAGTTACACTTAAGGGCTTGGTCAGGATTGGTCGATAAATATCTGTGGTTGTGTTGCAAGTAGCAATACTTTCTGCATACACCACCAAAATGAACGAAAAAAATTTACAAAATGCATCTGTGGTTTTTGTTGTGACGCCGCAGACCTTTTCGTTGTGTTATCAAATAATTTTTATTACTTTTTATAATAGTTTTTATTAATGTCTTGGAATATTTTGTGTTAAAATTGCCTACACATTTTTTTTTCGAATGTGAGTGATAATTATAAAAGTGAAAACAAATCACATCACTGCGAGATAAGGTCAGTTTGATTTGCTTATTGAATGATATAAATTGTTAGATAAACTCATAACGAAACCAGGAAGGTATAATATATACCATGATAATGGCCATAAATTGCCGATTTATCATTTTTTCTGAAGTCGTACCCAAGAATCAAAAGTACATTCAACATGCGACACTTGAGGGGTTATATCACCACAAGAAAACATCAGCATGTAATAGTAATAATAACAGTCCTCCTAACTGATTTCGGCCACCGTGGTCAATCTTACATCATCTGACAGGAGATTTTATAGTGAACAAGTATGTGCGCAGATACAAATGCAGTCTCTGTTCCTTAAAGCTTTGGTTTCCTAGGATAGCGGTGCCGTCAAATAGCGGCCGTAATACAGCAGTGAATGACGTCACTAGAACGTTGTCTATGTAAACAAAATGGTGCGGTTTCCTAGAGAGCGGTAACTGACACCGTAACGTCAAAAAGCGGTGCCGCCATTTGCATGACGGCCGTCTTGTCGGTGTCAGATGGTTTCGTGAACGTTTCCAAAGAGTATGTAATACACTAGATAGCGATGAAGCAGACAGTGTGTTAAAACGGCCGTGGAGCTTTCCACATGTCGTCACCGTAAAGACGGCCGCCTTTTTGCGTCCGTAATATTACGGCCGCTATATGACGGCACCGCTTTCCTAGGAAAACAAAGCTTTACTCTCATTGTCCGATGGGACGGCAATCCGACACGACCGGAGAGTGATCAGGCGCAGGACTTAGGCTTAACGTGCTTCCCGAGGCACGGGGGTTATCACACCACCAACTTCCAAACTCCAGGCTACTACTGAGAAACTTCTAACAGAAAAACCCAGTAGCACTTTTTGTTCGACCCAGGAATCAAACCTGAGACCTCTTGCTTAGCAGTCGCGCTTGTCACCACCACTAACCAGCTAAGCCACAGAGGCAGTTCATCAGCATGTAACACAAACTTAAAGGTTAGTGTTTAGTACATAGCATAGCATATAAACCCTCCCCGACCTTTGCCAAACGAACCAGCCCGCGATGCTGAGCCAAAAGCAATAAATAACCCCATTAATAATAATATGACCCAGCCTGACCCTTTGCTGCCCTCCACCAACGACCCCGCTATGCCGAGGCCCGTACTCCACAGGGAGTGCCCCTAGCGTGCGGTATGTTTAAATGTAAATATTAGTATGTAAGCCCTGGCTGGGAGCCTTTAAATTTAGAGGTCACCACAGGATCGTCCGGTTAAGTAGTAACCAGCTTTAGTGTGCTGAACTACGAGTGGAGTGAAATATAATATATTGTCTAAGGCCATACTTTTCACTCTCTTATTTACATTGTTGGCACCAATTCGTCTGAAAGTAATGATGACGTATGGCAGAAGTCATGGCAAAATTATATTTTTTATTTATCTTTAATAATTTTGTCATGGCTTCTTCTTAGACTGGCGTTTGACTACCATTATAAAGAAATATGACTAATATATTGTTCGCACAATATTCGTAAATAAATATTTTAATAAATTCTTCTTTAGCTTACTATACCCAACTGGTTCGATTTGATAGCTATGACTTCACAATATGGCGCAAAATCGATCCTATTCTCAGTTGAATCACACTGTACAATGATGTTTCATATCTTTTTTTTATTGATCATAGGATCGTGTCGGACCACCATCACCTGATGATAAGCGAAGGTCGAAGATGAAGCATGCTTACCTAAAAGTAATCTATTCGCTCTTCATTTAAATACCTTAAAGCTTACATTGTGTGCGCCACAGAACAGATAAAAGGGGTTAGAAAGGAAATAGTTCCTGATTTGTATGAGAAAGCGTGTCATCGCTTGTCTTCCACTCTTTAGCTCCACTACATGCAAGAGGTATGCGAATTACGCACACAAATAAATTACACACACTTAAATCGAGAGTTTGCTACTGATTGCAACTCACTGTCGATAAACATGCGCTGTGCATCACGGTCAATCAAGGCAAAGGACGAAACGTTAATGGTTGAAGTGATGAGGACACGATGCATGCAGTACATTGTAAGCGGACTTGGTTATTGCGTTGATTAAGCGAGTACACATCAGGCAATGTATATTTTTTGTAACTTGTTGCAATAATGTTGTTAATTTTTGGAACTTCATAGTGATCAGAATATTTTTATTTTTTTTATAAATAAAATTGCAATTAAATGTTATTTTCGACTTACTGATGGAAAGTTATACCTCCTTGCTCTATATTTGCAGTCTGACTTTTTGTTTTACAGAGTATAATTGCACAACACGGCATTTAAAAGCAGAGCTCTGTGTTCCGAAGTAGTCCGAAGCGCACTAAACGCGGTGAATGAATTAATCGGTCGAGCTATGATTTTCCAATCTTAGTTGTGGCGCGCTCGCCACGCCCACATTGCCATTTCAATCTTATACATCTACTAGCTTGTGCCAGCGGCTTCGCCCGCGTGTGGAGTTTTTCCCGTGTAAATCCCGATCCCGTGGGAATTTCGCAAAATCCTTTCTTAGCGGGTGCCTACGTCATAACATCTACCTGCATACCAAATTTCAGCCCGATCCGTCCAGTGGTTTGGGCTGTGCGTTGATAGATCACTATGTCCGTCAGTCAGTCACCTTTGAGTTATATATATTTAGATATAGATTCCGTGGTGTGCGCTTAATCTCTCTTCTCTCCGCAGTAGTAGATGTCAGTCTTTTAGACTCACTATAACCATTTTTATAGTAATAAAATTTGTTCTAAAATAATGCGTTATTTACAAAAGTGTTTTTATAAACATTGTATTAATCCTTATTGAAATATAACACATTATTCATCACAAGTATTTCATTTTCAACTAAATTGCCCCCTTGCATGATTAAGTTTTAAAGAATTTCTTGGGAGATATTTAAAATAAATCTGCAACAAAATAATGATCAAGTACCACGCGCGCATTTATAATATGCGCTGGTAGATCTGCGAGGTAACACAGTTTAAAGTAATGTAATACAGTAACAAAAATCTTAAATAACAAATATAATAATTAACGCAGGTGAAAACGCGGTCAGATAGTGTGAAATAAACGTCTTTCATGCTGAACTTGGTGTTTGTCCCTTTGTTGTGAACTATAAATGATACCTGATGTACGTAAGGCAGCACATCAAGATACCCGAAATTATCAACTTTGAACCTAATGCTTTAGCAATAAAGTTGAAAACCTATTAAAGAAATGTGACAGATTGTAGTAGCTTTATGTGCTGCCGTCTGTACACTGTGTAATGCACTGAATGCCCAACTTAGATATTTCCTTTCTACGACACCAGCCCTATAAGGAACACCAAAATATACCCTAACAATAAATCCGAAGCATGCATCATTTTGACCTTCACTGGTGTCGGGAAAGCTTTGGATTTCTTTCAGAATTTTTTCATCCAACTGACATTAAATAAACACTCAGAAAATATAATAAAATGGAGCTTAGCCAATCTTCCACTTACCGTAATATCTAACTTAACAAGCGAGTAGACAGCTTTGTGGATCTTTCTAGAAATTTCTTCAGTGCATTCCGGTTCTTCCAATAGCCTTGCCATCAGAGCCGCGAGGTGTAAGGAAATTACTAGCACCCTTTGCAGTGTGCTCAGTGTCTGTTCGCGGTCGATGCTGAGCTTGGAGTCGAGCAGTTCCATGCCGCGGTGTATCTCGGATAACGCCTTCCTGAATACAGGTTCAATGTCTTCGAAGGTCACTGGTGGTACTATGCGACCTGTAACACAAACATTGGAAAGTTATAACAATGTATGTAGTTAAGTGATCGTTTTGGGTAAGATGTATAAATGAAATTAAAATGTAAGTTTTTCATTTCAAAATGTGTTCTGTGAAGTGCTTATTACAAGATCATAAAACACTTTTTTTTAATAAATTTTACCACACGAACGAAGTCACGAGCACAGGTAACGCATGAGGCATGACTCAATCACAACTAAAATAGTTGATAAGTCTATTTCATTCCGTTCAAGAATTTTAAACGAGAAATGAAATAAGATTTGCCTAATAACCTTTTTTTTTAAACTTAAGTAACTTATTTAGATATATTTTGTATTGATTTATTCTAACATTTGTATTTTTTTACTTTAATATTGTAATGTAGATTTTTTATTTTGACATTTGTATTTTAATTTTGACATTTTAATTAGGACTTGTATTTGAATTTTGACACGAGTGTTTTAATTTTTTAAATTTATTTTATTTAGTATTAATAATGATATCGATATAGAAATATTGACATGATTATTAAAAAAAACATTTCTATTTTATTTTACACTAGCGACCCGCCCCGGCTTCGCACGGGTGCAATGTTTATATTGAATATACTATAGAATGTCTTTATATACATCGTTGACAGCCTTTTTGTCATTCGACATACATGTTCCCTTTAGTAATTACTTTTGAAATTGCGACACATAATTTACCATGGGAAAAACATTCAACGCTCAAATCTAAGCAACATAGGCACGCGTGCCCTGCCTCCGCCGACACCGCGCCGCAACCGCTATGTCCTTGCATTTTAAATCTGTAAGACGGTGCGCGCACTGCGTTGCGTTTTGGAAACGCAAAATCTGTGAAGTATGGAGTGTCATAGAAGTGCGCGCACTGCGGTGGAATAAACGCGTGCGGTAGAGTCACCGGTGGCCCCAGTCATTCTACCGGTGCGGTAGAACTACCGCAATTGCGGCCACCGCAAGGCAGTGCGCGCACGGCCTAACATCTTCGAAACTATTTATTTAAATTATATTCTGTAAAGGGCAATATTCATTTATATTAAATGCACAATGTATTTATGGTACTTAATTGGATAAGGATTAATGCTGTAATGCTTAAAATCGCTTCGTAAAATATGCTCGTATTTCTCGTAAAAAGTAAAGGATAAAAAATGGTTGTTGTGGGTTATCTATAAGAAGTAGACAGATGCCATCGAGGACTTTTTTGTTGATCTTTTTAAGGTGTACAATACTGTAGTACATTATTTTGATCTATCTCGTATTCGGTTCAGCCAGCGTTTGCAAAGCAAGCGCAAAAAAATTTGTTTATATGCGACATCACATTAGAAACCTCAAAAATTATCAGTGTTCCTCTACTATACTATGCATGTTATATAGTTAAAAACCTTCCTATTGAATCACTCTTTCTATTGAAAGAAACTGCCTCAAAATCCGTTGTGTAGTTTTAAAGATTTAAGCATACATAGGGACAGACAGAGGGAAGCGACTTTGCTTTATACTATGTTAAGATAAATGTTTGCATGTCTTTCGAGGTAGTTTGTAGAAGAGACTAAATAATGTTGTAAACATTTATTTATTTCAGATCCTATTTCCAAGCAAATAAAGCATTATTATATTCTGTGATTTTTATATATAACTTTTATAGAGTGCTATTATTTGGTCCGAAAGAAGGTGACGGCATTCGTGATACAGGGTAATCCTAGTACGAATGCCAAAGCACTCCTTTGTTAAGATACTATATTATGTACCTACAAATAAATAAATATACATCGACTGTTATACAACGTGTAATTTAAAGGGTATATACATACCAAGTGCATGGCTTCATTTGATGATAACAAACGATATGGCAAGGGTTTTACAATCCTAAGTCTACATGTGTGGAACTTATTACAAATTTCAATACATTGATACCAGAGACCGAATTTTTCAAAATAAGAAGAACGAAGAGAATTTTCGTGTTATTGGCAAGTGACGTGGAAAGTTATTGACCCTCGTAGTGCTGTGACACGTTTGTTATGATTGGTATTCAAGAAATATATGAAACCGATAATTATGTGTCAATTCTTTGAGTCAGTTATTTTGTGCTGAAACTGTGCATAGAGACTCCATACCAGATGTTGTCTTCAGCCCTTTCGGATAGATATGGGGTTTCCGTTACACGTTGTATATCATAAAATGTGATAGTAATGCTACCTCTGAGCGGAGGGCGCGCCCGCTCGGCCAGCATGTAGGAGAAGAGCTCGGCGAAGCTGTAGAGCGAGGACTGCGTGAGCGGCGACAGCGGCGGCAGCACGGCGCGCTGCATGTCGAGCGCGTGGTGCCACAGCGTGCGGCAGCGCGCGAAGCGGCCCGCGTCCGCGTACACCGCGCCGCGGTAGTGTGATAGTAATGTTACCTCTGAGCGGAGGGCGCGCCCGCTCGGCCAGCATGTAGGAGAAGAGCTCGGCGAAGCTGTAGAGCGAGGACTGCGTGAGCGGCGACAGCGGCGGCAGCACGGCGCGCTGCATGTCGAGCGCGTGGTGCCACAGCGTGCGGCAGCGCGCGAAGCGGCCCGCGTCCGCGTACACCGCGCCGCGGTAGCGCACGTAGTACGACGTGTCGGGGTGCGCCGGCCCTGCAACCCACCAAAACATGACTACTTGTGTGGCCTACCCAGATGTCCTTCCTTTGGTATTGTTCGTCAAATTGTTGAGCTCCTTAAGTTCTAAGTTGAGCTACACTATAACTGACAAATGCTTGGACTGTCTGGACAGATCCGCCTCAAAAGAATACCACACACATGAAACTACATGCTTCTCATATACAAATACAAATTGTCTGGACTTTAAAAGAGACTGACCTCTGAGTTTGTTTCGGTGTTTCTTCTCAGAGTAGTCAGTTAGGAAATACCGGCCTCATCTAGCTAAACTAAACACGCAAAAAAAAAACATGACGTGTAAAAATGTTATTTATAACCAATTTACAAATAAATATTTGATTTCATTTCATGCATATGACGTCAAACTATAGTCCAACACACACTGTTCCGTCCCATACGTGTATTTTTGAACGCACCTTTTGGTATGGCAATTATCTATGGTCATTGATTTTAACACTTGACATAACCTTACTTCTTGTTATGAAGTATGGCAGTATGGTGGGGATAGTGCCACCCATCGTCCCCCCTTTGACGACCTCCTCAAATTTTTGGAAGACGAGTGTCGATTTTTGGATAACACTCGTGGCGCCACGAGGTCACGTCCACCACCTTTACGGCCAAGAGACCAGGGACGGACTAGGGCTAAGGGACCTGTTGATGTTCGCCCCGCCCCCAGTTTTGCTGGCGCCCCCCGTTTTGCTGGCGCCCGGAGTCCTAATGATTGCGACTTTTGTAAGGCCACGGGGCATGTCATGGCACGTTGCGCGGCCTTTTTGAATTTGCACGTAAGTGCCCGTCGCCGCATTGTTAACGCACGCCGTTTGTGCTTCTCGTGCTTGGGGTGGGCCCCCAAGCAGCCCCCTTCCATCGGGACTGCCCCAACCCCCGCCCGTGCAGAATTTGTAAAGGGTCCCACCTGGAGATTTTGTGCGCCAACGCGAACCGCTCCAGCAGACCATCTTCTGAGGAGGGTTCGCGCAGGGGGGGGGTACTCCGGAGACGAGCACCGGGCTGAGGCCCGCAATTCTGCACGCCGCACTCCACCCCCCGCGCAAGTTGAACGGGAGCCCCGCGAGCGCCATTTGGTCTCCCCTCGTCAGGGAGAACGCGCGTTGGCTGCTAGACGACAGTGGCCAGACCAGCACCGCTACCTTTCCCCTCCGTTGGCGGAACGTCCCCGGTTGGAGTCGCGCCCTCCGCCATTCAGGCATCCGGTGGGATATGCCCTTCCAGCTATAGCGAGCGGCTCGGGACACCGCGCGGACGTTTCATTCGACGGTTACCCTCGTCGTGAACAAAGACAGCCTGGACGCGGCGATCGGTCGCCGCCCAGACATCGCTAGAGAAATTGGCGCCTGCCCCGCTAAAGGACCCCCCCCCCCCCCCCCCGATCGAGACGATTTTGTTGCCAACGGCCTCGGTCAGGGTCTGGGGACCCTTGGGTGACTCGATTGTGGTCCGTGCCATTTTGGACACGGGAGCCCAGGGTTCCCTTTTGTCGTCTTGGTTAGCGGGACAGGTTGGCCTGAAGGTGAACGACTTTTCAGGCAAGATTCAAGGAATTGGCGAAGCGGCTGTCACCACTGTTGAGGGAGAGACCTGGTTTGAAATCACCCCTGTGAGTTATCTGTACCCTAAAATTGGTGCTCCTGCCCTTGTTCTGCCGACTATATTGGGTAACCATCCCGATTGTCAGTTGCCTTTGGATGTTCTACGGTTGACGTCAGGTCTGGATTTGGCTGACACCCGGTTTGATTCCCATTGTACGGTGCAGTTGTTGTTGGGTTCCGATGTTCTAGGGAGAATATTGTTGGGAAATATGACGGTCTTGCAGCCGTAGACCCCATGGCGCCACCCGAGTGGCCTGGTGGCGGTCTCAACCATCTTCGGCTTTGCGATTATGGGCCCAGTGTTGAACGTGCCCCCTCCACCTGAACCTGTCTTTGCGTTGGTGTCCGGCTCAGCCCTCTCTGACGCCGTTCAGAGGTTTTAGGAGGTTGAAGAGCCCCCTCAGGTGGCCCGCTTGAATCTGGAACACGAAGAGTGCGAGTTGTTCTATCAGAACAACACCGGTCGACTCTGCTCCGGTCGGCTTGTGACCCGGCTGCCTTTTGTTGCGGTGCGACCACCTCTCGGCCAATCCAGACCTACGGCTGAGAAGAGATTGTTGGCAATGGAGCGCCGCATGGCCAGGGACCCGGTGCTGCGGCAAAAATATGTAGATTTTATGCGTGAGTATGCAGACTTGGGACACATGTCGGTGTCAGATTTGGATTGACGCTCAGTAGAGCATTTCTTCTTGCCACATCACGCGGTCCTCAAGCCATCCACTGGTAAACTGCGCACAGTGTTTGATGGGTCTGCACGGTCTTCTTCCGGCGTCTCGTTGAATGATTGCCTGCATTCCGGCCCCAAATTGTTGAGGGATCTTTGTGACGTCATCACGTCTTTTCGTCGTCATCAAGTAGTCTTTGTGGCCGACATTAAAATGATGTTCCGGCAAACGGTTATTTACCGGGATGACAGACGTTATCAGTTGATCCTGTGGCGGGAGCATCCCCAGGATCCCATGATTGTATACGAGCTCAACACGAATACGTACGGCCTTTGATCAAGCCCTTTTGTTGCTATTCGTTCGCTTTGGGAGCTTGCGGACCGGGAGCGTTTGAGGTTCCCTCGTGCGTCCGCCATCTTGAAAACGGACCTTACGTCGATGATGTCTGCACTGGAGCTCCTACGGTTGAGGAAGCTATCCTGTTGCGTGATGAGTTGGTCCAGATTCTGGCTTCCGCTGGCTATGAGTTGCGTAAATAGGTGTCCAACTCGCCAGCGCTATTGGAAGGTATGTTGGAGGATCATAAGCAGGATCCTCATTTGTTTGAAAACGTTGACAACCCCGCCATGATGGCCGTCCTCGGCGTTCAGTACCGACCAGTTCAAGACACCTTTACGTACGATGTCGACTTGGAGTCACCTCCTATTTGGACTAAACGACTGGTGTTGTCAACTGTAGCAAGGACCTTTGACCCTAATGGTTGGCTCTGCCCGGTATTGTTTTGGGCGAAATGCTTCCTTCAGCGCCTTGGACCGCTGAACTTGGTTGGGACGAGCCATTTCGGGAAACCCTGTTGGAAGACTGGCTCCAATTTGTATCCGCGCTCCCTGCGGTCAATGAGGTCGCGCTGCCACGCGCCATCCTCCCCCCTGGGGTTTATACTGCCACCCTTCATGGTCATGGCCAAGAGCAAGGTGGCCCCCCTCCGGACGGCATTGACCATCCCTAAGTTGGAGTTGTCAGGGGCGGTGCTTCTTGTGCGTCTCCTAAACCACGTTGCGCACACCTTGGGCGGAACTGTTGACATTCGGGCTTCTTACGCCTGGACGGACAGTCAAATTGTTTTGTGTTGGTTGAAGACGTCCGTCCACTCTTTGGAGGTCTTTGTTGCGAACCGAGTGTCTCAGATTCAAGATTCTGAAACGCCTTTGATTTGGAGGCACGTGCCTGGTGACCTGAACCCGGGCGACGTAGCCTCACGCGGGTGCATGGCCCCCCGCTTGATTGCTCACCCCCTCTGGTGGGGACCGGATTGGCTGACTCGCCCCGAGGACGATTGGCCTCGAACGCCAGTCTTGATGTCGGATCCTTTGCCCGGACTTAAGGTGTTCGTTGTTGGGACGAAGGACCCTCCGTTTGATCCTGAGTTTTTGTTGAATCGATACAGCTCTCTCGACAAATTGTTGAACGTTACCTCGTGGATCAGGCGTTTTGGCCATAATTCTAGGAATCCAGGGGACAAGCGCCTGTCACCAGTTCTCTCTCCTCAAGAGCGACAGGAGTCACTCCTCCTTTGGGTCCGCTCTGTGCAGGCTGCACACTTTGAGAAGGAGATCGAGGTCTTGAAGTCTGGTAGGGTTAAGTTGTTAGGAGCCGTTAGTAAGTTGAATCCCTTCTTGGATAAGACGGGTCTTTTGCGTGTTGGAGGACGGTTGAGGCACTCTAACCGTCCTTATGGGGCCCGTCACCCCCTTTTGTTGCCCAAGGAGGGCCACTTGGTTCAATTGTTGGTGACTGATCGTCACGTTAAGATCTCGCATGCCGGTTGCAATGCGCTGTTGGCCATTCTGCAGCGAGAATTTTGGATTTTATCGGCTCGTCGTACTATTCGTAGCATTGTCTTCCGTTGTATGCCGTGTTATCGGACTAAGGCCTCCACTATGCAGCCCCTAATGGGAGACTTGCCGGCTGATCGTGTCAATGAGGCGAGGCCCTTTGCTGGCGTCGGAACGGACTTTGCTGGTCCCTTTTCGGTGAAGACGTCCACCCTTCGTAATAGTAAAATTGTCAAGGCTTATTTGTGTGTTTTTATCTGCCTGTCAACCAAGGCAGTACATTTGGAGCTGGTAACCTCCCTCTCGACAGAGGCCTTTGTGGCGACTTTGGAAAGATTTGTGTCTCGCCGTGGGTTACCTTCTCTGATTAAGTCTGATTGCGGTACGAACTACAAGGGTACAAGTAACTATTTGAAGGAGGTATACGCCTTCCTGAATGAGAGCCAGGTTGACATTGGTAACAGTTTGGCCCGCCGAGGGGTCACTTGGTTGTTTCACCCGCCAGCCTGCCCCCATTGGGGGGGTATTTTTGAGGCCGCGGTGAAAGCGGCAAAGGGACACTGGCGGAGATTGTTGGGAGACACCGTTCTCACCTTTGAGGAACTAGCTACGGTATTTTGCCGCATTGAAGCTGTGTTAAAATCGCGCCCATTGTGCCCGCTCTCTTCGGACCCGAACGACTTGGAGGCTCTAACACCGGGCCATTTCTTGATTGGACAGCCACTTGTCGCCTTGCCGGAGTACCCTTTTATTGATGTGAGCCAAAATCGGCTTTCGCGGTTTCAGTTGGTGCAACAGCTCGCTCAGAACTTTTGGAAGCGTTGGAGCTTAGAGTATCTGCACATCTTCCAGCAACGCGTCAAGTGGACGGATAAAACTCATCCGCCCAAGATCGGAGACCTCGTCCTGATTAAGGATGCCAACCTTAAGCCTTTGTATTGGCGCAGGGGGCGCATTCTCAATTTAGTGGCTGGCACCGACGGGGTCCCTCGTTTTGCTGAGGTTTTGGTGGACGGATCCATCATAAAGAGAGCGGTCGCAACCTTGTCAAGGCTTCCAATTGATTAGCGGACGGGTAGGCCCGTCCGGGGGGGGGGTAGATGTTCCGTCCCATACGTGTATTTTTGAACGCACCTTTTGGTATGGCAATTATCTATGGTCATTGATTTTGACACTTGACATAACCTTACTTCTTGTTAGCAAAGTCCACCGTTTGGAAGATTGATTTTTATTGATTGTAATTGTGAATCGAGTTGAATCGTCTTTTGTTATCGAAAATTTGGTCGCGATTAACGATTTATTGGAGTTGTAATCTCGTGTGGATAAAACCCTGGGATAATTTTGTGTTTTGGAACAATAACGCCGACTTGAGGTCAGATTGACTGACACGCGAATATTGTTGACTTGTAATTGCATGAATCTAGTGTGAATTGGTGCTAAAATACGGCCCGTGGCGCGCTGTGAATACTGCCTGGACCACGTTGTGAAGACCTGCGTCTTTGGGGACCGCCTTGCACATCACTTGACAATATTACACATTCAAATATACTTACACACACACACCACGGACGTGATCCGAGGAAGGTCGTAGCTTGTCGTCAACCAGCTTTGGGTAAGTGATTATTATTATCGAAATAAGGCCTAAGAGCCTACCATTTGTATAAACAACGTTAGAGCTCCACGTAATCGTGGACAGTTCGACATACCAGTTACCGTTGGCTGGGATTGGGGTCGAACACACACATTTAAGCCTCATTCACGAAAGCGGGGCGGCGGTGGCCGCCAGCGGGCAGAACGCCCGGCACTAGAGCGACGTAGTACATAGAATACTACAGCTCAACACTACGGGCGGGCACCGCTAGATTGGTTCGCACCGCTCATCCACCGCTGCCTTCGAGGCCAATTCCATATAAATATATGCATTTTAACGCGCCGCCCCTGCTACCACCCAGCTCCCACTGTCTTCTTGATCGAGGCCTCAGAAATACCGCTTCTTATAAAGAAGAAATCAGGAGGACAAAAGTGCTATGTCCCAGCTGCACTTGACCCCGATCACCTGATTGTAAGTGTAAGATGAGGTCTACGTTCGAACGAGCGAGCCCAGAAAATGCCTGTTCAGTCTTGCTTTAAAGGCTGACGGGTCATATGTGGCAGGAAACACAGAAGCCGGCAGAGAGTTCCACAACTTGGCTGTGCGCACAATAACTGTAGAGGAGAAGCGCTTAGTACGACAAGATGGTATATCAACCAAGTGTGGATGGTATCCTGCAGTACGTCTGGTAGACCGGTAGTAAAAGGGGGATGAAGGGAATATATATTACTACTATTGTTACGCCAGTCGCTTAGATAAGTACGTCGAGAAACTTCGACCGACTTCTAGACCGTTCGAGACACTAACACCCCTGGCGGCGAGTAGCAGTACTGAGTATGTCGAGACGCTTCTGGAACATTCTTGGCAGTATTGGCATTTTGGCAGTGTGTCGATTGTACATGCGTTTCTAGAACACATACATCGCGGTAAAAATAGTTCGCAAGGGAACGCAGACGGTCAGTCTTATTACAAGATACGACGCGATATAATCGAAGCTCTACAAGTGAATTTCAGTGCGATTTAAGTGTCAAGTGAGAAGTATTGTAGTGTGAATAAAACTATTTATTTTTATTTTTCGTGTATTTAATTAAAGTAAATTGGTCTAAGTGGCGTAAATTATTTCTATCCCGAACCCCAGCTCGTAACACTATTTTAAAACTCACCAAGAATCCTCTCTCGAATAACCAGGGCTTGCATGCGCATTCCATCGGGGTCAGCGAGTATTTCCTCCAACTGCTGTGCGTTACTAGGTTCGACCGCGTAGTCATACGCTTCTATACGTGGGATATCTTTAGGCTTGGGGATGGGCTCGCTTCCGTCCGCAGGGAATCTGTAAAAAGAATTTTTAGGGTGTTAGGTTCACGCACGCCTCAATGAGCAGTCAGCAGCATTGACCTGACGAGGCCATTGTTTTGGTTGCGAGAATGTTCTAACAAGGTACTGCGGCCTCGGAACGCAGGGTGGGTTTGTATTCAGTAAAAATTCCCTTCCACTCCACCCACAGCGAAAGGAGTCATTTGATGGTTTTCCCAACAAGAAAAGAAAGTTGCTAGGTTTGATGCAAGTAAGTTATGTATTCCAATACAGTTATTAGAACTTCTCTGGTATGCAGGTACCAATAATGATAGGTGTCAAATGGAAAATGACAGAATTCAGCATCTCATTGCCTGAACTTAAATTCAGTTACATGAAAACAACATAATAATCCGATTAACTCGTTACTTCTCACACACATATGTAAACTAGCCATCACTTAATAATTCATTCATTATTATTAATAGCCTGCACTGTCCCACAGCTGGGCAAAGGCGTCCTTTCATTTTTTCGGAGTTCAGAGTCTCATACTTCCAATTCTTAAGGAAGCCATCCACATTGTCCCACCATCTCCTTCAAGGCCTGTCACAGCCCTGTGAATGTGTTGTAAATTCTTGCGGGCTGTGTGGCATGACGCAGACTAAGTTGGGCAGTCTTTTAAGCCACATTAATGATTTGCATTCTGACGCATAGTGTGCTGTTTAGTATTATAGGTTTTGATAATCTATACTAATATTTAGAGATGCGCCGAATGTAGGTTCAACCGAATACGAATGTTCGGCCGAATATTCGGTCCAAAGTGTACCGAACCGAATATTCAGCCGAAATATTCGGTTCAATTCTGACATAGACATTTATTTAAAAAAAAAAACTTAATTCGATTACATACATCTTTTAATACTTGTGTTGGTTCGTAAAGATAGTAGTTATTAGTTTATATTCTATAAAAAAATATTTTCTGAAAATGTTGTTAGGTACCTAACTACTCATAGCAGTGTTCTTAAAATTGTTAATTTCATAGTTTAATTTAAGTTTATCATTTGTAAAAAAAGCAGAAGTTTATTTCATTAAAATTTTATTTTTAATATTTTTGCTAAAGTTAATATTTTTTATTTTGTCATTAAATAATTGGTACAAAAATAGTGTTTCTTTCATTAAAAAAAGAAACTATGTACAACTTTCCGAATAAACCACACTTATTTAGTAATTAGTTAAGCTCACTGTTTAATTAAATGATCTTTTTTTTAAATATTAACAATAATTTAAATATTCGGTAATTATTCGGTAAATCAACGGAATATTCGGCCGAATACGAACATGAAAAAATATGCCGAATGTAACGAATACGAATATTCGGGCGAACATTCTGCGCATCTCAACTAATATTATAAAGCGGAAAAGTGTTTGTTTGTTTAAACTAGCTAATCACCGAAAGTAGAGGGTGAATTTGGATGAAATTTGTTATGAAAGTAGCTTGAAATTTGAAGAAGGCTTTTTGCCCGACTGCAAAAGAAGAAGGGTTATGTTTTATCGTGATAAAGTCCAAACTGCTGGTTTAGTATACCCGCTTATCCCTACAAAACATACCTATCATCCATGGCTCGTTTCCACAAGGCGAGTGCGCCGACCATGTCGCGTCTCTTGTCAACGTAGGTGGCACCGAGCAGTTCCAGCGCATCAATACGCTGCTGTCTCGTCACCAGCCCATATTCCGCGTTTATTAGGTGCTCTACGATGTGCGTGTGTCCAGTTACTGACGCTGCTAGGAGTGGTGTCATACCTGGAAAATAAGACAAGCTATACATATATTGGCGCAGTGATTGAACGATTGGCTGGTGTGCTGCGTGTCGTGAGTTCAATTCCCGCAACAAATGTTTGTTACTACAGTTAAAAAGTCACTATTTAAAAACATAAATAATATAATATTTAAAAAAATCAATTTTAATAGAGAGACAGAGAGAAGTCATCAACTCCCAACCCTAATTGCTAGTAACATGAAAGCTGTGATTCTTGACCTTTATCCCAAAAGCGTTGTTGCTTAGTTTTGTTTATAAAGTAAACAAATTTTTCGGAAGCTAAGTTCACGGGTTAGGAAATTCTCGGGCTTAATCGTTGGAAAAGCGCAAGCCTGGTCGATGTCGGGCACGCCGCAATTGCGGCGGTAAGAACCCTCTTTGAGGAGTGGCTAGATCGGATTCACGGCGTCCTGACCTACCGCATGACGCAGGTCCTCACCGGACACGGAAGTTTCGGGAGGTACCTGTGTCTGATGGGAAAGGAAGAAACGCCTGGGTGTCACCACTGCGAGGGTCGCCCTGAGGACACAGTAGAGCATACGGTGCAAGACTGCCCCGCTTGGGCAGAGCACCGACGTGTCCTCACGGCGGCGATAGGCGGAGACCTCTCGCGCCCGGCACTGGTCGAGGCCATGCTGCGTGGCGAGACGGAGTGGGAAGCGGTCGCCTCCTTCTGCGAAGCAGTCATGCTATCGAAGGAGGAGGCGGGCCGCGTGAGGGAGAGGATGGCGTCCTCCCTCCAGCCCAGCCGCAGTGGTAGACGCCCACGGCGTCGGACGTCGGCCGACGATCTCCGGCCACCGTAGGCGCGGGCATGCGGACAGCGAGTCTTTACTCGCTGTCCGACCATGGACCATGCCCGGGTCGACGGCGCGTTGTGTTCCACGCGCGCCTCAAAGAGCGTCAGCAATATGACGAGGCCCCTGTAGAGGGCCGAAGCCTGCCGGGGTCGTGGGACTTATCCCATTACCGTGACCCCGGAACGTAAAGGGCTATTGAAGGAACACCGTGGATTTTAGTCAGTACAAGTCTGACAGTCCCTCCGGCCCTGCCTGGGGTGGGAGGACTTATTTGATGATTTTACCACGTAAAAAAAAAATCCTGGTCGATGTCACAACGTTTGAGATGAAGAGTCTTGCGTCTATTTGACTAGCGACTAGCCCTGTGCGACTTTCAGCTAAGATTAGGGTAATAATGGTCACAAATGAAAAGACTGTTCAAAGGAATACAAGAAGGCTGTTTCAAATATACGTTTCTTACCGTACGAATCAACGTCCATAGTAGCTCCATGTCCCAACAGCATCTTGAGTATGTTGAGCGAGCCGCTCTCCGCGCAGTCGTGTAGCGCCGTGTTTCCCTTCACGCTCTTCCTGTTCACGTCAGCATTCAGCGACAGCAGATACTTGGCGATCCTTATGTGGCCTTTGTAGCACGCGATCATTAGACACGTGTGGCCGTGACGGTTTGCTATTTCTATGTCTGGAAAGGGAAAAGATGAGAATTACCAACATGTCGACGTGTTCTAAGACAATGAACGTTGAAAACCAAAATGATAAAAAATTAGCAAAGTTCTCTGTTAGGAATGCCAAGTAAAACTTGTTATTACTCTCTGAAAAAACATCTCAGCTCTCAAAATCTGTCTGTCCGTGACAGAACTTGGAAAAAAAAGTGGGTTTGGATAACGTCAACGCAGTCTATAACTTCTAAAGGTGCGCTTACACGGGCAATATTTTGAGCAATAATATTGTCGTCCATAGCGAGCGAATAATTTACTGAATTGCACGTGTAGGAAAGTATTGTCTAGTTTCTTGAAGTTGCTCCTCATCGCTCAATATTGTTGTTGCAACACGTTTTGTCAAGTTGATGCTTGTTGCCATTGCCCTAAATTGCTTGATGTAGTCGTGACGTCACAGTTGACGAATGTTGACCGGGATTGAGCAATTTTAGTTGCCCGTGTAAGCTCACCTTTAGATTCGTCATTTCTGTCTGGCCGTCCGTCCGTATGTCAGAGCCACTATATTCCAAAACTATTAGGACTACAGAATACAGAAATTCAAATTCTTATTTAATTCTGTTATGGAGTACAATAAAAAGTATATCTGTATGTCATTGAAAGCCCCTGTTTTTAGATATAAATATACATGATTAGTGTAATCCGAAAGATGCGAAAAACAGGAGCATTGAAAGTCGCCACGCTTGAGGTGGTCTAACAGTGGAGCTCTGCAGCTAAAATAATGCTGTTTGAAATAGTATTATAGAACTTACCGGCGCCATTTTCGACTAGGAACTTAACGATATCAGAATGGCCGTCAAAGCAGGCGGCCCGCAGGGGAGTGCTGTGCGTGCGCGTGGTGGAGTTGACGTTGGCTCCGGCGCGGACTAGCAGCTTCACGAGCGGCAAGTGTCCCGCGGCCGCGGCGCACCATAGCGGGGGCGCGCCCTCTATCGTCTCACCGTCGAATGTCACTGCAAATAGCGATAAACAGGTTATAGCAAACAGAATAAGCAGTGATACAATATAATCTACCTATACTAATGATGAATGACTGATGATGTTGGCGGAGTAGGAGCCCGAGGTCGTTCGCTATCCAGATGGGCTGACCAAGTAAAGGATGCATCAGCCTCAAAACAAATTTCACCTGGCGTCGAGAACGGCAATGGCCAGAGACCGATGTGGGAGACCATTATCAAAGCAACAGAAGCCAGTGATCACGATCGTCAGTAATGAGGGAATCGTCAGTAATGACTGTAATGAGGGAATCATCAGTAATGAGGGAATCGTCAGTAATGAGGGAATCATCAGGAGGAGCAGGATCAGAGAGAGAGAGATACTAATACTAGCTTTCGCACGAGAGTGAGCATAAATCCCGATTCCGTGGGAATACCGAGATAAAAAGTACCTAGCTTATGTGTTATTCCAGGATGTCTACCATATTCTTGCAAAATTTAATTCAGATCTCTTCAATAGTTTTGTGTGAAAGAGGAACAAACATCTTTACATCCATCCTCGCAAACTCTCGCATTTATAATATTAGTGAGAAGTAATAAGATTATGAAGGGGAAAAGTTTGTTTGTTTAAACGAGCTAATCTTTTGTCGGGTAGAACCTTCAATAGGCACCTCCTGGAAGTATTGGAGAGAAGACCAGGGAGACTGAGTTTCCTACCTCACTTAAATCACCGCAGTGATCATCTTTAGGACTTGCGATGGGATTAAGATATAAAGGCGGGATCTGGAACCCCTTTTGTGCAACACTTATTATGACACATCCCTGGAGAGACTGTCAAGATGTCTCCCAAATACTCCTAATACCTACTCACTAAAAATGTCTAACGATCGTGTTGATTGATAATGACAAAATGTTTAGTGAAGATTTCAGCTTTGGTCACGTGACTAAAGGAGTTGAATGATATATGATGTGTCAAAAACTGGAACAATATGTTGAGGTATTCGTTAGACTTTATATTAGGGCCAAGGGCAACTAAACAATGAGATTATAAGTAATCGATTTAAACGAGTTTATACCAGAATATTCCGGGTTTTGAAGGTTGCAAGGCACGCGGTGTTTTAGTTCATATTCACAAAAAGTGGTAAGTGCTGGTTAGACTCTCACATTGACAGTTCCGTACATACTTATCTAAGTTCAATAGCACCGAATTAAAACATTTTTCAAGCTTTTTTCCTTTATATGTGCTGTAAGACATTGCATCTTCTAAGTTTCACGATTCCTTGTTGAAATTATAAAATATCCAGAAATTAATATGCGACATTAGTAGTCATATCTTTTGATCGAATTGACTTACAAGTTTGCCTTTTTCACGACTGAAAGACACCGTAGACCCGAGTATTTGATATACACTTCAGTTTGATAAATATACAGACTGATCGACTGACTGATCGTATAAGATATCCGAAACCCTATAAATAGGTATCTTAGATTCAAATAAGACACGGTTGTAATTCAAAACCAAATCTGATTATCCACCAATGATTTATTAGTTCCAAGAAAAACAATTTTAATAAAACGCGGTGCTGAAATAAATCAAAGTTACGAACTTTTTCCAAATCTGAAAAAGTGTGAAGGTCGTTTGAAAGTCTAAAAGAATACGTTGTTTATATTTGAAAAGTTTTGTGACTCCTAACGCTCATAAATAAAGATAAATGGCAGGCCATATTGTTGAAATCTGTTCTGCATAGTAAACAAGATATAATACTAATTAAAGAAAATATCAAGAAGATCTTGATTGCATGTAGGTACTGAATTAGATTCTTCGATAGCTTTGGTAGTCTTGCGACTATTGCTAAAGTATACTCATAACTCAATTAACCGTTCTTGGAAAAGGTGTTGGTATTCATTTCTCTTACAATTTTATTTATACTGCAGTAAGAATATACAACAATAAAATTCTTAGAATATGTTTTTCGCTTTAACTCAAAGGTCAACTGTGCCCACAAAGGTCAACCACGAATAAGGTGATCTTTAGAAAGTTGGACTGCTTTGTGGATGTCTCATTTATGTGCAAAGGTGAATAATTTTGACTACAGCTCTGCTATTTTTGCGTAAAGAAGATATGTATAATTCTTTGTGTTTTATTAAAAACACACACACCATTTCTTCCAATCCTCTATACAACAAGAACCTAAGCACCAAACCCCACCTACCATGTTAATGACCTTTGAGTAATACGGTTTGTATGCACACAAAACCATTCAAGTCAAAATTATTTCCAATGGTGCTTTTCAAATTAAACACAAAAGATATATATTTGCCACTAGTTTCAGCTACAGAATATGTGGTGAAATGGCTTCAGGCCAAACTATTGACGCAATTGGAAAGCGGTTTCGACGAAGCGTGACAATTGGGGCATAAAGCAGATAAACAATTGTATTTACACGACAAGCGAGTGATTAATTGAGGTCCTGATTGACCGACACGGGGGTGTCGACTGGGAATGTCGGCGAATCTATTCAGCGACGGTATTGACCACCTGACCCGTTGCCAACACCGACACAATGGAATAGCGTTATTGAGAAATGAATGTACTTACGCACTATATTTCAGTCAAAAGTTTATCCTTGATTGACTCCCTCCAACACGTTATAGGTCTTTGTGTTTCAAAAAGGTTTATATATTTTATTTTTATTTAAAATATGTTCGCGTTTGACCACCATCTCATCTGATGGTCGAAGATGGAGCACGCTTACCTAAAAGTAACCTATTCACTCTTGACTTAAAGACCTCTAGGTTATAGCTATCGGAAAACACAGACTCCGGCAGGGAATTCCACTCCTTAGCCGTACGCACAATGAAGGTATTCCCAAAACGTTTGTTTTTTTTTTTATTCGGTTAGTTAGATAGCAAACGTATTTATTGCTTTTCAAATAAAAAAAAAATAAGATCAAAACCTTCAAAGTTCAGGAGAGGCGTCTGCTGAAGTCACATAGTGCTAAAAAAATACACAGTGACGTCATGTGAAATTTCAGCTCACTGTATCGTCTTATTTTTTAACTAGCTTCCGCCCGCGTCTTCGTCCGCGTGGAATAGTTACTTTGGGCTAACGCTAACTTCAACTCGCGACTTCGTTTATATAGGTGAGCATGTACTGGGTCTTATAATCTTATATCATGTAGATTGTAGGTTATTCTCAAAAATACTAAACTAATGTTATTTTAAAGTACTTCTGCGTATACTATATTTTTGCTTTGCATATTGTGCGCACAGTACCCGATCATTATTTTGCTGTGATGTTATTTTAAATCTGCGATAGCTCCTAAGATATTCATTTAAATGGAATGATGTAAAGGGCAATTTTGTTTTAAATTAAATACTTGTGATGAATAACGTATTTATTTGGATAAGGATTAATATCATGTTTATAAAAACACCTTCGTAAATAATGCATTATTTTAGAACAGATTTGGTTAGCATAAAAAAGGTTATAGTGAGCTAACCTTAAAAGATAGACAAGCTGTCGCGGACTTGTTTTTTTAGAACTTTTAAAGAGGAATAATTCTGTCATACATGATTTTTGTGAAACTTTAACCGTTTACACAGCGCACGCAGCGGAAGCTCTCAATAGGAAAAACATCCCCCGATTTTGAAATATTCTTCATTAGTGCTCCGCTCCTATTGGTCTTAGCGTGATGATATATAGCCTATAGCCTTTCTCGATAAATGGGCTATCTAACACTGAAATATTTTTTCAAATCAAAACCGTAGTTCCTGAGATTAGCGCGTTCAAGCAAACAAACAAACAAACTCTTCAGCTTTATAATATTAGTATAGATTACATGAAAATACAAAAAATACCACTCCATTACCACTTCTTGGTAATTTAAGTGACTAACTAAATAAAATATGTATTCTAGGAAAATAACCTATTAAGATGTCTACAGTATTTAATTATTTCAAAAACAAAAACTACAACGTTGATCTTTTTAATGTTAAATTGTGTACTCTTACTATCAATCGAACATTTTTTTTTTCCGCATCATAATCACATTTTTATCAAATTATATATCTGTAGGTGAAAGGTGAAGGACCTTAAGTCACATTTTATAAAGTACTAGTACTCTCGCGGGGCTTCGCTCCCGTGGATTCTATCACGATAAAAACATAACTCTCCTTTTTTGCAGTCGGGTAAAAAGTAGCCTATAACCTTCCTCAAGCTTCAAGCTACTTCCATACCAAATTTCATCCAAATCCACCCAGTACTTTCGAAGATTAGCGCGTTCAAGCAAACAAACAAACAAACTAACAAACTTTTCCGCTTTATAATATTAGTATAGATTCAGTAGAGCTCATTAAAGATGTCCATGCCCGAAATTTGACATTAAAATCGACAGAGCATAAAAAGTAATTATCGTATCATTGTCGAATAAAAAGTATGATTATGATGGGTACTTAAGCTATTATATGGAGATATTTTTTTAACAAATATAGTTCCTTAAGGCTGTATTATCGGACTTAAGGTTCTTTAACTTTGAAGCTTTACTAGATATCTTATAGTATGACGGTACTTACGTCTCTCCTGTATCAATAATGTATAGTAAATTTTATTATTTTATAAGTTATGTACGATACAACATCATAGAAAAATATATTAAAAAGTTTTAATGACATTAAAAATGAAATAACATTATACATAATATGTTTTATTTAATAAAAATTTAAATCTTTGTATTTTAAAATTATTAATAAAATAAATGAAATTAAACAAAACACTTAATGTTATTCTGGTAAGTCACATGCTGTACCCTCATGGGCTAATGTATTATAAAAATTATGAAAAATGGGTGGAATCCATTGCAGAGCTTTCTGTGAATTCTGATTTTTTTTAGTGCTTATAGGTTTGTGGCCTAATCGAATAGGCTGCAATATAGGCATGGCAAAGTCTTTTAGGGATCTCCTTCTATTTCTTATTAAGGATACCTTTTCGAATTCTTGTTGATTAAAAGATGTTTTGTAACTCATTTTGCCATACTCTTCTTTTTCAAATTTCATTTATTGTTTTTATTTTTTATTTATAATAGGCTCACGTTTGACCACCATCTCACCTGATGGTAAGTGATGATGTGGTCGAAGATGGAGCACGCTTACCTAAAAGTAACCTATTCACTCTTGACTTAAAGACCTCTAGGTTATAGCTATCGGAAAACACAGACTCCGGCAGGGAATTCCACTCCTTAGCCGTACGCACAATGAAGGTATTCCCAAAACGTTTAGTGCGTATAGGTGGATGTCCACCATGTAACGATGGCGCATCGCCGTTTGTCTTGTAGTCCGATGATGGAACGGGCTTGACGGAATTAAATTGTGTAATTCCATCGCATACTCCTCGAAATGTAACCGATAGAAAACCGATAGACTAGCAACTCATCGCCGATGTTCAGTGTATCGTTGCCAATTAGTCTTTTGGCCCGTTTCTCAATAGACTCAAGCCCATCTAGTAGGTACTTGGCAGATCCATCCCAAAGATGAGAGCAGTACTCCATACACGACCGAACCTGGGCTTGATAGAAATTTAGCAGCTGTTCGGGTGTGAAGTACCGTCTCACCTTTGCTAGGATTCCCAACTTTTTTGATGCTAGTTGAGTCGTAGCCTCGATAAACGGGCCAAAATTGAGGGTAGAAGTTAGTGTTACCCCCAGAAGCTCGATACAATCGATTATCGGCACGGTAACACCTCGGAAAGTAGGAGCCGGTTTGAATTGACTCCTTTTTGCGGAGAAGGGACACGTCTGGGTCTTAGCGGCATTAAACATGACCAAGTTGGCATCGCCCCATTCGGAGATAGCCTTCAAGGACAAGTTCAAGCGCCCAACCATGTCCTCACGGAGAGACTGGATCTGTGACCCACCAGCACGCGCTTTGGACACATATCTCTCAGCAACTGTGCTGTCGTCTGCATACCCAAAGGTACCGGGCATAAGCAGATCATTAATGTGCAGCAAGAATAAAGTTGCTGAGAGAACCGACCCCTGATGGACCCCGGCATTAATTGCCACCTGGCCAGATGAGCAGCCATCAATGACCACTCGAATGGACCGGTCTCTCAGGAAGTCTTCAATCTAAACGCAAAGTTGGGTGGGTAAACCGAAAGAAGGTAGTTTAGCAATAAGGCTATCGTGTCAAACCCAGTCAAAGGCCTTAGAGACGTCAAGGGAGACAGCAAGTGCTTGCCCGTGCTTCTCTATGGCCTCACTCTAGATATGAATAGCATACGCTGGAAGTTCCCTTGTAAACCGGATGTTTCGGAAGCCGTATCGTCGGTCACTGAGGATGTCGTTGGCTTCTAGGTATGCCAGGAGCTTACTATTGAGTACACGCTTCATACTCTTTCAGAGTAAGGACGTGACTGAAATAGGTCTGTAGTTGGCCGGGTCAGCACGACTGCCCTTTTTGGGCACAGGCTGCACGTTAGCCAGCTTCCATGCTTTCGGCACCTTTCCAGTCTCAAGCGAAAGGCGAAACAGGCGCGTCAAAATTAGAGACAGTTCAGGCGCACAAGTTCTAAGAACAATTGCTGGTATCCCGTCGGAGCCACTAGCTTTGTTCACGTCAAGATTACGCAGCACTCTACGGACGTCCTTCTGATGGATGCGAATATCCAACATACACGACCCGCATCCAATAGGAGCATCAGGAGGGTGAGCGCCACTACTATCCAGACGTGAAGATTCCGCAAAAAGAGCGGCAAACAAGTTTGCTTTTTTCTCAGCGGAGTGGGCCATAGACCCGTCAGGTTTAAGCAGTGGTGGTAGTGAGGGGCGACAGAAGTTCGATTCGACCGACTTTGCCAAGGACCAAAAAGCTTTATAGCCAGCAGGGTATGAAGCAAGTTTGGTCCCGATTCGGCTAACGTGGTCAAACCGAGCCCTCCGCAAAACCTTTCTACAGGACTTGGCAGCCCTGTTGAAAGCTCTCTTTGCTTTGCAGTTTCGAGCATCGACCCATGCTAGGTACGCCGCGTGTTTAAGCGCTTCAGCGCGATCACATTCGGTGCCAAACCAAGCTTTCGATCGAGCTTTGCCGGACATTGTTAGGTCATAGAACGGAATGTAGTACTTCATCCCCTGTCCCAAAACATCCACTTCGGCGTCTGCGCACGACGATGAATCATTTGAAGAGAAGCAAGAAGGCTGCAAAGGATAACATGCAAAGAAATATCGCATGCCATCCCAATCCACTGACTTGTATCGCCATACCCGCCGTGTGCCATTAAGGCTGGGATCGGGCGGGGAGTAGACGGATACAGACTTCACCAGACAGTGGTCGGAACCATGGGTATGAAAGATACGATACGTCTGACGCACTTCTAATCTGCGTCTCCGAAAGAAACAAAAGAGCAGGTTTTTCAGTCTCGAGATGGTGGTGGACTGCAACGAGATTTACAGTCCCCGGATATTGCTGAAGTGCACTTTGAGAAGGATTGCAGCCGCGAGTACGTCTTCGAGTAGGTCTAGTATTGCACAAAACACAAATCAAACTAAACGGAGGGAGAGCATGCGCGGGGGCGCGGCGGGAATCGTATGTACGATGCACCTGCGCAAATGTAACCCGCGAGCGTAATGGTAAAGAACAGTAAGTCCCACATACAATCATTTAACATTTATCTATATTTATTGTTTAAATAGTGAAGAATATTAAGTAACCATACGATCATTTACTTTTTCACGTCTAGGGACTTAATGCTATTTATAATTTTATATCTGCGAAATTAGCGGCTGTAGGACTTTATGGCTTTTACCATTTGATCAATTGGGGAATTCTGAATAAATATCATTTAAAATATAAAAATGTCAAAAAATGGACTTAAGGTCATTTAGCTTTCACCTACAGATATAACGTTAAATAACGAGTTATAAGTATTTCTTAAATATCCATTGAGCATCATATTTTTAATTATTTAAGAGTACAATGACTTTGTATTTAATGAGATGATCATTAAAATTCCCTATCGTTAAATGTAATTACTTTTCCTTATTGTAAACAGTAGACAAAAACACTTCTCTGTTGTTCTTACATAATGTATTTTGGCTGGCTGAGAGGTTTAATGATGTACAGAGTTTCAGTGTAGGACCGGCCTTTCCCAATGGATTTGGAAAATCTGCATCTCGGCCTCTAGGGCCGATCAAGATATGATATGGGCGATGCAGAACAAATGCAGAAGAATAGCAACTTAGTACAAATATTAAATTACGCACTATTTACGTACAAATATCGAAAGCGTCTATGTATGTATAAGCATACATTTTATACAAGAGTGTATGGAACAACAGTGCATAAGGAAAGCATGGAAGACTATTCTTCCTACACGCATATAAAAACAGGAAAGCTTTTGTTTCTATTTAATGGATAACCTCGAAAACTACTAGACCAATTTCGAAAATTCTTTCACCAATATAAAGCTACATAACATCAAGTAACACAGACTACTTTAATTTCGCTGAAAAACCTAAGCCACAGGCAAAAACTAGTATTTACCTTTAGGCAAAATGTTGTATGTAATTTATACTGGACACAGTAAATGAAAATGATAAAGGTATATTTACCTGAACCAGGTTGTTCAATGTCTGCTTTGCACCTCTCGATGAGGTATTCGGCTACGTCGTAATGTCCATTTCTGCAAGCGATGACCAGTGGAGTCGCGCCGCCGACCTTCGCACCCACCAACATGTTCAGCTCGTCCGCGGAGCGCCAACTGTGTAGGTACGCCTGAAATAAACAAAGGCACAACTTTACACACCTCGATATGATACATGGAACTGACTGGTGCCATTAGGGATCGAGCTTAGCACTGATGACGCGATCGGGACATGGCCTGCCGAAGTTGCAGATGTTCAAACGAGATACCGCCGCTTGGCAACGTAAGGACAACTCAAAGAACTGGGTGGGCTTTTAGTAGAAGTCTGACACTCCTCCGCTCCGCCCGGCGCGGCGAGTCATAAAGGAACTGCCCATAAATCCTCATCCCGAAGAATAGCAGTTTTTGAGTTACTATAATTCTAAGACTGTGATATTTGTTTCTTGCGAATAATTAATAGAATCGCAATCTGGACATCGTATACCAATCAATAATGTAATACGCATGCTAATAATAGCTTATTAAGTAAAGCGGTTGGTTGAGAATAACATTACTATTATTATAGTATTCTTCTTCGAACCACAATGGCGTTCTATAGTAGTCCATTAAGCATAGTATGTATTAGTATGGGCCGTTAAACTCAAATCAAATAGACAAGGCAAATACAAATAGTAAAGACGATAATATGTATGAATAATAATGAGTAAAGAATCGGTCATTTAACTAGTAATTTTAATTACATTTTTTCCTAAATGATTATAATGTTTAAGAAGTGGAATTATACTAATGTCATTTGAATAACAAAAACCAGCTAATTGGATGTCGACAGTAGAGGGTTCCGTAGTTGTCGATTCCGAAATATGATGACAAAAGTAAACTATGTATTTAGAATTTATTTACGTTTCAAGCGACTGAAAATCTATCACATTCGTGACGAAAATTAGATAAGTAAGTATAAAACTTTGTCGAAAACATTGTAAATAGGATTGATCGTGAAACTTAACATTGTAGTTGATAAAATGATCTCATTTATATACGTTATGGCCAATTTTCTATTAGCAAGTTTGTCATCACTTAACAATATTTATTTTTTATGTAATAAAAATACAAAATAATGGTTTCGTACTCTTTGCTTTTGCTATAGGTACTAGTGCTGCGAGCTGCGTGACGTTACTAGGACTTGTATTTAGTTAGTAGGATCAAGGCAAAAAAAAACCCTTTCGGGTGTCTATTAGCTTGCGAAGTAGGTATCAAAATATATCACATAAACCCTGTATTTTTTATTGTTTAGATGACCTTGATTTTTAGTGTTCACGGTCTTTCTTATTTGACATGAATTGAAACTTGAGACAGGGGCAACAAGGGCATCCTATACACTGCCGGAATTGCTGCAATGGTTTAACGAAATACCGCGGCCCCGGACGCAAGGGCAACTGAAGCAACAAGGTGGTTATTTAGTCAGTAAAAATCTGAGTCATTTAATTATTTTTCAACGAAAAACAGTACGAAGAAAGGTATCTTATAAAGGTTGCGGTTTTCTCCTTTTGTGGTACGGAACCCTAAATAGTAAAATCCTTAAAGCATCGAAGGTTTAATTTTTGTTTCACCCTATATTATTCAATAAAATCTCATACCTATATTGTATTAATGAGAATGATATTATTGAATTGAACTGAATTGAATGGAATTGTATAGTCGAATTGCTTTGTAAGTTTATTTCTTTATGTTTATTTTTTTATATCAGGCTCATATAGTATCAGTATCAGGCCTGCAATAAAGGAATTATATTTTTATTTTTTATATACATATCTAAATTTTACATAATGTTTAAAAAAATCTCGCACTGCGTTGCGTTTTGGAAACGCAAAATCTGTGAAGTATGGAGTGTCATAGAAGTGCGCGCACTGCGGTGGAATAAACGCGTGCGGTAGAGTCACCGGTGGCCCCGGTCATTCTACCGGTGCGGTAGAACTACCGCAATTGCGGCCACCGCAAGGCAGTGCGCGGCCTTATCTGACTAAACCAGGACGCATACGTAATTTTGTAGCTACATTTACAAGTAAAGAATTATGTAGTGTCTAAAACATATTATTCTTGCGTAATCGTAAACGCTAGGTACTAAATTTTTTTTTTCTTGCTCAGCGTCTTGCTCATTTCAACTTCATAAGTCACTGAGTGATACGATGTCGAAAAACAGATTTTAAAAGGCAATTGAAAATCGTGTCATCTGTTCGTATTTGATATCAAGATTCGCAAAAGTGAAATCCCCAGATATATAATAAACAAGAAGTTTGGCAAGCGCGCCCGCACCGCGCCGATGCGTGGCGCAATGTTGCCCCGGCGCTTGCAAAACATACGCCGGTAAATACACCTGTACAATATTTTTAGATACGTTTAGGATTATTTTTAGCATAGGATGCTTTACGCATAATTCTAGCAGTAATAGGAGAAGACTTTCAAATGTTAATAAGAGGTCTTATTCTGTGGAAAGAAAAAAAACATCGTCATTTTAGTTTCCACTATAAGGTTTTTGAAACATCATTCATTCATCACCACATTTCATAGTCCTATACGCTTAAAAATATATTCATTTTTCATCTAGATTTATACTGACGCTCAACTTATCTCTATCTTTGTAAAATCAACTTGCATCCTGGGAACTCATTTCACGGATACCTAAGAATCTCTGAAAGATAGGCGCTCAGCCTGAAATTTATTGTGAACCTACCCTTAAACGATACGACCTTTCTGAAGGAAGAAGCCAAGTAAATGAAAGTTCCTTTAATATAGTATTTAAGCAGGTTAGTGCCCCAACTAATATAAGGTATTATATGGATGGTGAGAATAACTTAAGCGTCAAAGACGCAACTGGAATCGATAATAACCTTTTTTTTTAATATTTTTAATTAAAAGTTTTAGTCGTTACGTCATCATCTTCAACTTTGGCTTTATTAGCATAACTTTAGATCAATATGTTTACCATTGTCTTTTGATTCTTCCATATTTCAGATGGCTTACTTTCTAGGTATTTTACTCGCAAACAATGTCTAGTGCCTACTTAGAATTTGGCTGTAGAAAAATTGCATGCGACCAGTAGTTGAGGTTATGGGCCACTTTCAGATACAGTTGAGCACACAAACTTGCTCTATCAGGACAGTTAAGAAATAACAACACAGCTAGGTCACCTAATGGCACAAGTAGTGTGCAGACTAAATGTAAATAGGTCAACAGTGCTCTTAGTGGTAATTAGAGGTATTGAATCCGTTTAAAGCTGTGTATGTAACTGGGTGGCTGATATGAATTGGGCTCTAGAGAACTTGAATGTAGAAGCTTTTACATAATTAATGATAATAGAAATTTAACGAATAACGATACTTATTTTGTACCTTAAAATAACACTTTTACACGACAATCTTTGTAAATGAAGAAAACAAGCAATGAAAGAAACAAACTCAGACATCTAAGTGTATTTTCAACCGACGACAAAAAGAGGAGGTTATCAATTCGACGCGTATTTTTTTTTTTTATGTATGATCATCGAGTACTCGAAGACGGCTGAACCGATTTGGAAAATTCTTTTCTTGTTCGAATGGGTATACTTCGAAATTGGTCCCATTATCACCAAAGTCAGGATCTGATGATGGGATCCTGGAGAAATCGAGGGAACTCTTCAAATATTATAGGCACACCTATGGCGTATTGGGTATTTCTTATAGTAACTTGTGCAGTTGCTCTCAAAAAGTACCATTTGGGGAAGTGGAACTGATGATGAAGACCACAGATGGCCGCTGAAACTACTCAATAATAAGTATTGAGTGGATTGCGATTCGATTACTTGAATATGGATGTTAAGCACTTTATGCTCGTCACAATGCATATGGTGATGTAAAGCTGATGGTGAAGTACCAGGAGAACTCCTCAACAATTAACAGCCCAGCATTGGGAAAAGCAATATTTTGTAAAAGGTTATAAGTAGTTGACATTTAGGCTCTTGTAACTAGGTAAATTAAAAATCATCCAACTAAAAATATTGAAATAAAAACTTTTTAACAAAAAATTAAACCGACTCCCAAAAACACTGCAAAGTGAAAAATAAATTAATAGTTTAAAAATCACTAGAAAGACACGCTTTTATAAATGCACGTAAAAACAAAAAAATTGTTCGCGCTTTTCCTTTTCTTGCAGACTCCGTTTTCTTTGTGTTGCTGTTTCTTTTTTTGTAGTGTTCGCCATATTATTCCCACGAGTAGTGAACAATTAAACGGTAGATCCCCCCAGAGGACTTGAAATTGACATCTATAAAAAAATTAATCTATGGATTAATTTCGTGATAATTCAAAAAGGTTAAGAAAACCGATAACGGATAATCCTTAGGTTTGTTATAACCTTGAAACCTGATCGTGTTCAAAGTCCATTACGTGGCCTTTCTCACATGTGCAAACACGACTATAATACGATATTCCATCATGGAATGCCAGTGCCTATCTTCCGGCTTCATCATCAGACCTTGAAATCTAATCGTGGTCAAAGTTCAAAAGTTCAAAGACTTTTCTAAGAAATCCAAAACAGCTATGATACGATTTTCCATCATGAAGTTCCAGTTCATATCTTCCGGCTCCATCATCAGATCAGTTCGACAGTACCATATTATAGTATTGTCATCAGTACTACATACAGCTGCCAATTTTCATTACGCTACGACCCTTGGAAGATGGTTAAATTAGTTACCTTTGTTTTCATTACATAGTTAGTTACATACAGGTCGACCTAATAAAAGCGTGTTAATAACTTTAATTTCGGAAGTCGGTGCCAAAAACGAAAAAAACAAAACTAAAGACACCGACTACCGAAATTAAAGGTATTTTTCACTTTGCAGTGTTTTTGGGAGTCGGTTTAATTTTTTGTTAAAAAGTTTTTATGTCTATACAGTCCGTACTAGTCAAATCATGTAAGAACCACGTAGGTTAATGTATGAGGTGAACTTTTGATGAAATAACCAGATAGATTTGAGTGGGCCAGTCCAATTACATTAGACTTGTTGCTTGTAACTTAGAAATACTAAGGTGCTAAACACACTGACGAACAATAATGCCACAGAATGGATATGTGGGAAGGCCAAAAAACCATCTAGTCCTTACACTCACAAAAATGAATTAAATTAAAATATATAACACTAGAATATATACATAACATTAAACGCAAAATTTGTCTATCTAATAAGTATCTAATCTAATTTTGCAACTAGAGACGATAAGCAGATTCTTAAATTTTAAGAATGACTAGAAGAAAAATTTGGTAACGATCGTTGCTAAATTTACGTCAACGTTTTAATCGTCTGAAATACATAACGACAAAATGATAGGTAATGATTTTCTATAATAACACTTTGATACTTACAAAGTCTCTTACAACAGCATTTAGTAAAACAACAATAGAGTATTTAAAGCACTTAGCACCATAACAAATTCCGATGAAAATGTTAATCTGAGCACTGATCGGGCACGATACTGATACATCAATAAGACATCGGAGCTAATTAAATAGTGCAAAGACAATGAACAAATGAAAATAAAGTATATTTCACAATTTCAGTACAATACTGGCGGCCGTGACTGTTGCGAAGACAGATCAACAATGAGTAATACTGAAGATGGACACTCCATTTTTAATGTTGCAATATCAACTTAAACAAAATTACCGTTAAAAAACTTTTTTTAATTATGTTAATGATACAGGCAAAGTTGTTATAATTGAAACATTATTGTTTTTGTACGCAGTGAAAGTAAAAATAACAATAAGTGAAGTCAACGAATTTTTGCTCGTCAGTTTTAAACTCATGAGAATTTATAATTCGTATATGAATATTTATTTCAGTCTGTTTCCTGTTCAAGAAAAATTTCATAAGCGGCATACATAATACTCGTATTCAATCATTATTAGGTAAGTGAGAGAATCGATTTACAACACAGTATGCAATAAAAATATCTGTATTTTGACTATTTTGTGAGTTGCAGATATGGCATTTTTATAGTTGTTAATGCGTAATAAATACATCTACTTTTGCAATGCCTTGAAATTGATACACACTATAAAAACAGTAGACAGTGTGAAATCTTCGTAGCATTTATTATAAACATAAATCATGAATATTTAACTTTATTGGTTATCATTTAAACCCAAAAGGTCATGAGGGTTCAAGTAAAGTTTACCTTTTTACCTAAATACCACGGAAAGATAATATTTTTCCGTTTGTTTATTCATGGAACCTTGCCAAAAACAGAATCATAATTGTAATAATTATTTTTTTAAATAATAATATCAAGTTCAATCTTTAAAGTAATGGTTATCCATTACTTTAAAGAGGTATTGGATAGCGATTGAGCTTATGATTATGAAGAAGCTACAGTCATACTTTCACAAACACAGGTAAAATTACATGTCGACTTGCATATATTAAAATCAATACACTATTAGACGTGACTCGAATGTTCTAGTCTACTTGAATGGGTATTGTCTGTTTTTAACCCGATCAAATAAGAAAGCTAAACGTAAGCGATTCACTGTATTTACTACATCTATCTGTCATGTAATGTTTGTTGTAAATGTGTACTGGATCTCTGATCGATAATTTTGTTTCTATAATACTAAAGCAAGTATTGCCGTCAGTCTGATCAATGCACATCAATGATTTATTTATTATATACTTTATTGTACACCTTACAATATTTCTATGGATACAAAAACATTGAACTAGTGTACAATGGGCGGTCTTATCGCACAGGGCGATATCTTACACACAAGCTTTGGATGGACAAACTTAAAGGAGACAGATGAAGGGCTGTCAGTGTACAAACATCATAATATTAATTGAACATAATAATATAAAATACATACAATATCAAAACCATATACTAATAAATATTACATGTATAATTGAGAAAGAAGGGCAAAAGTTATAGGGGTTATAGGGTAATGCTCCTTCACCATTCTTTTGAACGCTGGTAGCGTTTGAGCACGCCTCACTTCTATGGGTAATGCATTCCACAAACGAGCTGCTTGTATAGTAAAAGATTTGTCAAAGAAAGGATCTCAAGGATCTAGAATGTGTGTCACAGAGGAACTGAAAACGTTCCTTAAGATAAAAAGGAGTAAAAGGATTAAAGAGCACATTATAAAGTAGAGAAAGTAAGTGAAGATTCCGGCAAAACCTAATAGGAAGCCATTTGAGCTGAGCACGGAAATCAGAAGCGTAGTCATTCTTGCGCAAGCTAAATATAAACCTGATACAGAGATTTTGAAGTCGCTCTAGCTTGTCCAATTAATTGGTCTTGGGTCAAGTCGAGATAGCTGGCATCAGCGTCCAGAATAGAGAGACGGAGAGTTTGTGTGTATGGAGATGGGAAGAAAATTACAAAGGCGTCTCAAGGAGCCTGCAGAAGCAAATATTTTACGACGAACTTCCTGTAGTTTAGACCAAGAAAGGGTGTCGTCAATGTGTATTCCCAGGTTCCAAGGCAACCAACTGGTTGCCAAGACTACCAAATTTTGCTAAGGTCTTTGAGTAATCCAATAACGATAAGACCGCACATTGTAACACTCTTTGTAGTTGTTAAGTACTTAATTCTGTTATGGTATACAATAAAGAGTATATCTATTTATCTCCTCCAGATGTTCCATTATCTGCGTTTTACCTTCTTTAACCTCCTAAGCAGTCGCCTTTGCCTTCGCAGCAGCGTTTTGCCGCAGTGCCGCAGCGTCTCGATCCACCGATACCTCGAAGGCATCAGGTCCCACACACCAGCAGACATTTTGTATTAACACATCACTCAATACTTTTGTTTAAGATTTTATCAAACACATTTTGTTCATAACATTTCCATTCTATTTATAATTCTTTAAAATATTTGAACACTGGCACTGTAAATATTAATGAAGATATTCGTAGTCAAATATATATATTTATTATTCAAACGTTACTTCCACGTTACACGTTGTTAGCGTTTTCAAAATCCCATATTTATTTTCGTCGTACGCATATGATTTTATGATCTCGCAGCATAATTAACAATACCGTGCCAACCTCTCAAGATCTTGTTCATAAATGACACCGTCCACTGCTCACGGATAAATATATATGCTAAGTAAACCGCAGAAACACGTGGATTTTCTGAGTAAATGGTGCAGTTTCTGTTAAACCTGTATAAACAGATTACAGATTATGCGGGGGTTCTCCATGGAAAGATCCCTAACGTGATATCGAACCTGAAGGAATACAAATATCAAATTCCCATGTCAACACCGCTAACTAGGAGATATTTGGGAAGATACATATACAGGGTGATTGGTAATACGATACATTCCTGGTAAGGGGTTAAAGTAGAACACATTTAGAGCAAATTCAGTCTCAGGACACAACGTCCGATACCAGGTCTAATCAACCTGTATGTATCATTGCCAAATAAAAAAAAATATATGAACACAAAAAAAGAAAAACATCATGAATCATGAGCTAATATTTATGGTCCTCGTGATTAGCAATTATATTTACTGCAAATTCTTAACAAACAATGTTCACGAGACAGACGCTGACGCAGACGTCAAACATTGCAATAAAATCTCTCGCTTCCGGAAAAGCAGGAAAACAAAATTTGTTAATAGCAGTGTCGTTTCATGGTGGCTTTTTTATAATAATAATTACGTATAGTGTATTTCATTACCATGACAAGTTTCCAGTGTATACAAGCAAGAGAGATATTATAACAAACTGTTGTAAGACAAATATTTTGAGATACGATGACATACTTGTCTAGATATCGTAATATGCTCTTGAATAAATAACGGGATGACATTCAAGACTAATATAAAACAATAAAGGTGACACGACGATCACAGAAAAATAGACATTACTGGACACACTTCATTAAAACAATTATTTTTTTGAACTACCTACTTCAACCAATGTACCTATACCTACATATAAAATTATGTTTTCAAATAACTGTACCAGTTTGTGAAATACAATTTGGCAGAAACAAGTAAAAGATCTGGTGTGACGGAATATGAACCGAACTTATTTGAATGACTAATTTCAGGTTTTTTTGTTACTGGAATGAGTCATCTATACTAATATTATAAAGAGGAAACCTTTGTATTTTTGTATGTTTGTATTGAATAGGCTCAAAAACTACTGGACCGATTTCAAAATTTCTTTTACCATTACTTAGAGCGATTCTTCCGAATCCGTATAGGCTATATTTTATCCCGGAAAATAGATAGGATTTTTCGTGGTAGTGAAAATTGTGGAGTAAGGCGTCGAAAAAACTGCCGTACGTTAACGATTCTCGCGAACGCTGCCTATATTTAATATAAACATTGCACCCGTGCGAAGCCGGGGCGGGTCGCTAGTTTTGTTTATAAAGTAGGATCTTATATTTATTTACTTTTACTACATTTTCTTGTTATTAAGTTGTGAAGCGTGAGATACTTACCGACAAATCAAAATAAAGAGGCCACATACAATATAGTGACAATCGCAATAAATCGCGTTTGATTGTTTGTTCAATTAAATGAGATCGGTGGAACATAACTCACGTTTTAACAATAACATTCACACGTGCCTGTTACATACATTTTTGTTGCGTGATGTCTACACAAATCAGAGGAGGCTGGAAACTGTGACGCATCGGGTTTACACGTACGATTGCGAAAAGAAATGTGTGAACAAAATGATCTTACGCTGGTTACCTCATAAATGATGCTAAAAAGCGAAGAACATTGATTACCGACCCGTGCCTTTATTGCAAGGATGAATTTTAAAGACAATTGAGCATCTGATCTTCCTCATAATTATATGTTTTAAAGGCTACTTTTGGTAATGCTTCTTCCTCAACTAATTATGGCTTGTGTGTACTGGTTTTTTCACTACGGTGTTAATATCTGATATTTTTAAGTTTATATCGCATACTGGTTTAATCTTTGGCGAATGGTGCATCTGTTGTTTTATACGATCTGGCTTAATATATTTTATGCTTTTTTATATATCTATTTATACTGGGATTTGTATAAATGAGCATTACACAGCACTACAAGTCTACAATCACTTATTGAACTGGTAATATTTCTACTCATGAAAGCAGTCTTTTCATTGTAAATAGTTAGGATAGGCATTTTAAGTTACATGTTATTTTAATGATGCGTAGGTTATTTTGAATAAATTCCTTTCACAACGGATTATAAAGAAAAAACTTTATCATTATATGAATTTTTATTCAATTTTCATTAATTTCATGATTGCATGTGAGCCATGTGGAATTAATAACTAATTCCTTCATCAGATCAATCAAAAACAATAGGAATGAATCACTACTCAGTACAAATAATTTTGAAGTTTAAAGAAACAGGTATTTAAAACCAAACCCAAACATAATGATTTTATAATCGTTCATAATCGTATTTAAACCACATCTTATGACTTTTTGACGTATAACCCCTGGTTCGAGCGAAAAACTTCCATTAATTTAGAGAAAATACTCGAATAGTTTGTGTTCCAATTAATAGAATAAACAAGGCACTGATTCAAATATTAATTAGCTATAAAATGTGATTGTTACGAGGCTAATGAGAAACCAAAGGATTACGCAGTTTCAATTACACATGCAATCGAGCATTTCTCAAGCTTATCGATTAACAAACTATGCGTCTTATTTAAAGGGCGATAAGGACAATAATCGATTGATTGAACTTGTGTTTAAAAAATGTGTCAGTCGCAAAAATGAAACTATGTGGCCATGAGTGAGGTTCGAACATGATTCACGCGTCCGGGTCAATAGACCACAATCTAAATACTTTTTTATTATAGAATACACAGTATTTGACGATAAATCGAATGAAATGCATTGAAGTATTGAACCAACGGTTGATTTAGTTCTGTAAGTAGTTAAGTAAGTAGTAAGTTCTGCAAAATCTGGTAAGAAATATTCCGTTTTTTACAAGTTATTTTTATTTTATAACTTAGACTACAGACTCGTCTTCAAACACAATCTCACCTGATGGTAGATAAGCGATGATGTGGTCGAAGATGAAGCACGCTTACATAAAAATAACCTTGAATAGGTTATTTTTATGTAAGCGTGCTTCATCTCTTCTCTTCATCTCTTGACTTTCCGAAGATGACCCCTGAGGTGAGCTGTCAGGAAACAGAGATTCCGGTAGGAAATACTAGTCCTTAGCTGTACGCGCAATTAAAGAAATCCCAAAACATTTTGTGCGTATGGGTGAGAATTGAGATGTCCAACGATGGCGCATCGCCGTTCGTCTTGTAGTTCTATGATGAAACGGGCTTGCTAGAATTAGATTGTGCAAATCCAACGCATAATAACCAATAATATATTATTTTATTTAATTTTTGTTTATGACTTACTTATAATAACATGTTTTTCATTGCAAGGTTACAGGTAATTTCTATCCGCTCACTTATTGCTAAGAAGTAATAATATACCTTGTAGGTACCTATTTACTCGGTTGCCGGGGTTTGCGGGAAAGTTCTATCGAGATACCGCGGCCCCGGAACTTATGGGCACTTAGGGCAGCCGAAGGAACAGGGTGGGTTTTAGTCAGTAGAAGTCTGACACACCCTTCCGCTTAACCCAGAGCGGAAGAAGTCATTCGATGATTATCCCACCCAGAAAAAAAAAGGTATTCATTCGCAGAGGCCATTGGCAGCTGTCATTGCTTAGTATTACAGTTAAGTTCTAAACCTCACGAACGGCTTCACCTTCAGGCGATATTAAGAAACAACTCAAGACAAACTCGACCTTATGTAGCTTAAAACAGAGGTCACGTTAATATAAACATTGTTGAAACGAGAGGGCCGGTAAACCAGGTTAGTAAACATTTTACGGCAAACAAAAATAGCCCGTAATGATAATTACACAAAGGACTGTTTACGCCGAATCTTGTCTTATACTAATCTACATAATGTAAAGCGGCGTTTGCTGTGTATATTATGTAAACAAAGTAAGTAAACAGCGGATGTTTGTAGGGATCGCAGAAGATGATGTCGGCCTCTAACAATGAACTACGTCCAATAAGGATGTCATTTTTGGTTACACCTAAGCTAATCTAGAGTATTTTAATAAAGTCTCATTCGAAGACATCCATCGCTATCTAATCTATAGGTACATCTAATTATACAAATAAATAAAATGGAAGTGTCTATCTGTGATTTCAAAATAATTGCGTTTTTTCAAATGCTTATAGTGATTTTAACGACACTAAAACACAAACAAGATTTTTTAAATGTATGACGTTCTTTTTGTTCGGGCTAATCTTTAGAACGGCTAAACCGACTTTAGTAGGAGTTTCACTTGATGATATAGGAGGTTATAGGACAACATTTAGTCAAGGGGCAAGGCAAGGGGTTACAGTCAAGAGTGAATAGGTTACTTTTATGCAAGCGTGCTTCATCTGCGACCACATCATCGCTAACATCAGGTGAGATTGTGGTCAACCGCAAAAAACCCGCGGGATTTTCTCAGGGAACTCAGCCTACGCGAAGTCGCGGGCGCGGCCAGTTAAGCTTAAGGAGAGCTTACCCATTACCGAATGTCCTTCATTACGTTTACTAGCAAGTGTAGTTTTTATGTAGAGTGCGAAATAAATTGCATCACGTAGGTATGTCACACATGTGGCTCAATGTGTGTCATTGTGTCAACTAGCTTTTTACCACACACTTGACTGAGACCATCTTGAGCATAAGACTGGTACTTTACAAGTCGGTAAGTATCATGTGCGTGCACAGGATTATGACAGGGTATGCGGCGGAGTAATCGGTCACAAAAACTTTTTCTTTTATAGATTTTTAGCATAGCCACAGCCACGCATCGCCACCATGCTACGATGCGTGGCTGTGGCTATGCTAAAAATCTATAAAAGGCAAAGTTTTTGTGACCGATTACTCCGCCGCATACCCTGTCATAATCCTGTGCACGCCCCTGGTAAGTATGGCAACGACATATCAATTTACAGTTCTACAGTGAAAAGGTTTAAATAGTCCTGTGTACCATATGTGGTACATATGACACGGTCCTGTCAGGTCTGTGTACCCTATTTGATACATGAACAGTAAATCTCTAGAGGCACTGGTCGTTCGGATTAGAAACTAAAGCTGACCAAGAGGACTGATAACAAGGTAATTTTGTTAACCTAATTATTTCAGCACACGTTTCTAAAAAACTTTATCAACGACTATGGTTATTTAATCAGTCATCTTCTGGGCTCACTCGTTTCATCGTTGACCTATCAACCGCTAACCATCAGGCGTATTGGTCAAAAAGGGGATATACGAAAAAAAAATGAAAACATGTACATTTAGCATGTAAAGTAGGGTCTACAATACACTGAGTACTCATACAATGGTACTATTTCAAGTACCGTTAGCTGCTAGCTGGCTCAGCCATAAAACCAAACGTACTGGACGCAGTATCTACGCCTCACGCTTTCTAATTTACTCCACCATTACCGCAAGCTTACTTAACCTCAGCAATATAAGTAACGTTGCTTATTACGAAACTGCGATATTTATTGTTCTTAATCATACACAATATAAGTAGGGTCCTGTTATTAAGACGAATAATAATGCTTTATAGACGAACATTAAACCGTCTGATGTTCTCTTAGCGTAGGTATTCATTTTCACAAGCCCCAGTAGTCGATGTGTTCATTTTTGCAAGCAAATGTGTTCGCTGTATACATTTAATATCACAACACGAGATTGGGTTACACATGCTAACTTCGCAAGATCAACAATAATTAAAACTGCGATATGAGTCACAATTTTATAATTTTAGATAAAGCCTCAAATCAAACTCAAACATTAAACATTTGAAAACGTCAAACTGTATACACAACGTGTAACGGAAATAAAATCTAAACGAAAAAAAAATTAAACGTCATACATAGTCATTCGCACACACAAACAACAGATCCAAATAGGCGAGTTGCACAACGAAATTAAACTTCTGGTTTAATCAGCGATTACTCATTTAAACGCGGAACGTAGTTCGCGGTGCGAACGAATGGGCGCAGAGTCGACCGCCCGTTGTTATGCCGTATGCAATACTGCAGCAGCTTGTGGCGGGACAACTTCTTTCACCGAACGCTTACACAATAAAAATGTTACGTAACCAAACTTTTGCCTTTCCAATGCTGCAACGGCGCGTGTAGCAATTGCTTTTTCGGATGATCGGAGCCTTAAATCGATATGCAAATCAGAAGTGTCATTGTTTGATTATGTCAAACTGGGTAACCGGTTTAGCAGGAGACGGATAATCAAATCATTTTGTAAACGGTTATACGTCAGAGTATTGTTGCTTAACCTGATTATGCCTTTATTAAATTTTTATTAGCAGATAATCAGTATTCTGTTGTGAATCATGTACTTTAAACAAAATAATACTTGGTCGTGATTTTTTTCTGACGTCATTGGGTTTCCCACCTCCCATACGGGAAATGTCCATTTGATAAAGAAGTTTTGGACAAGTGACGCCCACGAAAGAAACAAATTGCAGGCAAAAGGGTTGATATCATAGATAAAGAAACAAACACTATTTTTTACATAGAACTCGGTTGGACTTTATAAATCATGGTATGGTGGTATGGTAATCATCGGATGGTGATGGTGGAGAATTCGGACGATGTCAGCATGTCTGGAGGTCCGGGCCACAAATCGTATAATACCAAGCCACGGATCGTATATTAGAAGATGACCATCTCACTTCGATGGCTATTAACAGTATTCTTGCTGACTTCTGCTCTGTTTGAGCTCCAGGCGTAGAGTCCTCTCCCCAGTCATCTGTCTAGTTAAATCGACTTTTACGCATTTGAATGAGGTTCTAGAGTGAAAAAAGAAATAAAAGTAATTTATCACGAGATACAATATCTGATATCAGTTAGGTACATATGCGACCTAACCTAGCTCCAGCAATGAATTAAGAAGAAAAACTAGTCCTGTCACTAATGACTTTACAGAAACGTAAACAAACAAAGTATTGCATAAAAAATAGCTTAATATCAGCATATTATGAAATTCTAAACTAATAATGATGTTATAACATAAGTATCAAAGCCCTATAAAAAGGAAACATTACACTACGCAATATAAGTTGTTGAGTATGTAACTTGTATGTTATTATAATTAACTTACTTGCTGTGGTGCAATCCATTGCTGAAATATAGACCGAACTTCCACATTGCTCAAGGTAAACCTCTTAAGTCTTCGTGTATCCACGTCACAATTGACACAGAGATGATTCCGTGGTAAACTGGTATGTTTTGACGTAGGGATCACGCTAGGAAATCAATTTATCGAAAAATCTATATTATCTATATATATTGAGAAACTGGAAACACGGAATCGGTTAAATGGTTCGTATTTAGAAGCTCGATAATGGATAAACCTTTTTTGTCTCTAAATATAATAATAAAAGCGAAACAACTACATAATAAAAATAGATTTTTATAAATCGATTTTTGGAAACCGATATTAATGTATCGATTTTTTTTCAGTAAAACTTTCCATCCCCACTTTGACAGGATTGACCAGCGACCGGAAGCGTAAATAAGGCAATAAACGATTGAGTTTCTTGCATAAATCGGCTTTTAATTCCGGAGTTTTCATTAACAATAAATAATAGCAATATTTTAGTTACTAAATGGGTATTTTTTTGTATTTATCACATTGATGGGCAAAACATGGCCAAGAATAGACGTTTCCATTTCAGGTAATAAACGCGAAAAAACAAGCCTACATTCTGAGTCGATTATATAAAACAGGCAGCCTTGATATTCAGAAGGAAGCTCCAATCAAAATATATAATCAAGAGTTGGTCACCGCCAACTCGGGCAGAGTTGATATACGGTCACTGACACACTTAAGGCCATGCGCGCACTGCCTTGCGGTGGCACGCGGTTCGTTTATTCTACCGCACCGGTAGAATAACCGCCATCTCAGGTGCGCGCACTGCGGCAAAAAAAAGGCACCTTTTGTCTGACAATGTTGCCATAATTAAATACAGATTTCTTCGTATTTATAGATATTTTCAATGTGTGATTCAGATTAGCACTCGATACAGATTTTTATACAAAGGAGATGTTTCATTTTGGGCTACCTCTATGTACACCACATAGATAAATCGAAAAAACAATAGGGATTATCATAAAAATATCCAACAAATTATTTGGAGACGGGTATAGCTGTGATAAATTATTATTTGGGAAGATTTTTATTATGATAACCCTTGTTTTAGAGCAGCCATAACAGTCGTGTTTGACATGACGTTTGACAGATTTGAGTTTCGTGACGTCTTTCTGTCAGTCGTAGGGATGGGCAAGTGGAAAAAACATATTGATAAATATAGAACCGATATTTTTAAGCTATATCGATTATTATCCATATATATAAAAAATAACGATAAATCGATGTATCAATATTTTCCGTAAAGGTAACGCACGTAAGTAACAATAAGTGCATTACACTAGGTGGTTTTTGGCTCTACGCAATCTCGTGGCCACAAAAAAAAAAAAAAACGAAACTAACCTGAAGGTATATGCATAAATTCTTACGGCGCAAACGTGCTGACGATCTGGTGATCAACATTCGAACTACTCCCCGGATATGACAAGATTAGTATACGTTAGACCAATTAATCTAAAATGAATAAAAAAATATCGATTATCGATTTATTGAGATTTAAAATATCGCCGATATTTATCGATTATTTTATGAAAAATATCTATATTTGGATATATCGATTCGTCAAGCCGACATGTCAAAATGACATTCGCATCACTGTTCAACAGCAACATGGCCGATCCACCATATTTTTTGCGTTGCTCTCCTTGTCCGAGTTAATTTGAATATCACAATAAAATAAAGTCAAATTATAGAAAATTAACATAAAAAGACGGTTCCTACGTTATACAGCTATATTTACATGTGGTGTACATAGTGCTAGCCCAGGCTCCATACATTTCTGGAACATCTCCTTTCACACTGTATTCATAAAATTAACTGTTACAACTAAAGACCGAACTTGGCATAATGAATTACCTAGATACCATGATTTTATTCTTTGTAGTTATTTTTAATTTTTTCATAAACAACGTTAATTTGCTGTACTCAGAAAATCCGTCAAAGATTGTTGTGTCGCACGTACCTAAAATACGTGAATAATTAATATGTACAAACTTTTATTTAATTTAATATTATTCTAAAAACCCAGAGTGATGCAAAAATTGTCATTCTGGCTATTGTAGTTAGATAAATTACAAACCAACTTATTAAGTTTTCGTAAGATATATATATATACGTTCTTATCCAAAAAAGGTTTTCTCAGGGAAAAACTGGCCTTACCTAGTTTAAATTTACGAAAACCTATATACTAACGGCTCGGCTCGGCTTTGCACGGGCCATTTATAACAACTGTTTTCTTCGACAGTGATAGTACGTCGTTACAAAAAGTGCGTTTAGTTATCATTTAATTTAAATTATATATATAAAAAAGTTTAATCTGGAATCAGACTTGTGCCAGCCGTTTCACTGCAATGAATTTCTTGGCTGCGTAATTTTAAATCTGTGATAACTTCTAAACATTTAAATGAAAAAGTAAAAGGCAATTTTGATCTACATTAAATGGCCAAGGTTATTAATATACTTATTTCGATAAGGATTAGTTTTTATTAGGAGAAATTACGTTTTACAAATAGAGTAATATTTTAAATTAATTATTTAGAGATAAAAATGGTTACTGTGTTAACGATATGAGATAGATATATGCTATCGCGGACTTTATTGTAGGCCTTTTTATGATATATACATTTCCGTAGTACATTATTTTAACGTAGGTGTTTATTGACGTAGTACTTGAAATATAATCGCTTGAAAATCGTTTTTTTGGCGGCATCATCACAAAAGATGGAATTTTCTCTGTAATACAAATACTTAATTAGAATGTTTAAAATAATGTTTTTTATGAAAAAATAAAAAATAACCATAAAGGATAGAATCGTACAATGCTGTGTGTGTAACGTAATAAATGCGGTATCTAGGTAATTTATTTTGCTAAGTTCTGTTTTAGTTGTAACAGTTACATTGATCAATACAGTGCGAAATTTATATAAAAATCTGTCTTGAGTGCTAAACTGTATCATACATAACGTGACCAGACGTCCCGTTTTGAACGGGACTGTCCCTTTTTATAATTACGAGTCCCGGTGTCCCCGCAATGATCTCTGGGACGCAATATTGTCCCGTTTTCTGAGACCGCGTCAACGGACTCATCGGTCGATGCGAATATAGCCGAGAATGGCCAAGACGTCGTCGCTCGCGCTTTGTTGACTATTTATTTGGCAGATTTTTCGTTCGCCCATTTCTCGATATTTGTTTTGTTGTTGTTACGTGTTTTTTACGTAGTTTATATTTGACAGTAACATTCATATCTGGAGTGAGGCCATTAAGAGGCATGGGGAAGCACTTGCTGTTTCCCTTGACATCTCCAAGGCCTTTGACAGGGTCTGGCACGATAGCCTTATTGCTAAGCTTCCTTCCTTCGGTTTAGCCACTCAACTTTGCGTTTAGATTTAAGACTTCCTGAGAGATCGGTCCATTCGAGTGGTCATTGATAGCTGCTCGTCTGGCCAATTGGCAATTAATGCCGGGGTCCCTCAGGGGTCTGTTCTCTCAGCAACTTTATTATTGCTGCACATTAACGATCTGCGCCTAGTACCTTTGGGTATGCAGACGACAGCACAGTTTCTGAGAGATATGTGTCCAGCACGCGAGCTGGTGGGTCACAGATCCAGTATCTCCGTGAGGACATGGTTGGGCGCTTGAACTTGTCCTTGAAGGCTGTTTCCGAATGGGGCGATGCCAACTTGGTCAAGTTTAATGCAGCTAAGACCCAGGCGTGTCTCTTCTCCGCAAAAAGGAGCCAATTCGAACCGGCTCCTACTTTCCGTGGTGTAATCGTGCCGATAACCGATCATATTGAGCTTCTTGGGGTGACTTTAACTTCCACACTCAATTTTGGCCCGTTTATCGAGGCTAAGGCTCAGTTAGCATCAAAAATGTTGGGAATCCTAGCCAAGGTGCGATGGTACTTCACACCGGAACAGCTGCTCAATTTGTATCAAGCTCAGGTTCGGTCGTTTATGGAATACTGCTCTCATCTTTGGGATGGATCTGCGAAATACCAACTGGACGCGCTTGAGTCTATCGAGAAGCGGGCCAAGAGACTCATTGGCAACGAGGCACTGGTCGAGTTAAAAGCTCCAGAGCCTTGAACACCGACGGCGAGTTGCAAGTCTAACGGTTTTCTATCGGTTACATTTCGGGGAGTGTGCGATGGAATTACACAATCTAATTCCGCCAAGCCCGTTCCATCATCGGACTACGAGACAAACGGCGAAGCGCTATCGTTACATGGTGGACATCCCACCCATATGCAAAAAATGTTTTGGGAATTTACCTTCATTGTGCGTACGGCTAAGGAGTGGAATTCCCTGCCGGAGTCTGTGTTTACCGACAGCTACAACCTAGGAGTCTTTAAGTCCAGAGTGAATAGGTTACTTTTAGGTAAGCGTACTCCATCTTCGATCACATCATCACTTACCATCAGATGAGATAGTGGTCAAACGCGAAACTATTTTAAATGAAAAAAAAATAATGAAAAATGTCCCCTGTTACTAAAAAAATTTTTGAAGATTCCACATCCAAACTGTGGCTTTATTTTTTACACGCTCAGTCAACAAGTTTTCATCAAGCTTGAAGGTTAGACTACTATTCTACTATTACTCTTACCATAGAAATGTAGATATTTTATTGGGCTGATTTAAAAAAGGTCCCCGCATGGGAAATTGTTCAAAAATTGTAGACGTCTGAGAAAACCCAGTTACAAATTTCAGTTCTAACAGCGATGTTGATAATTAAGGTGAATATAACAAAATACGTGCTAAGAATTTCATTCTTACTTAAAATCATCACCAGCTATATTAAAGCAAATTTGTTCATCTTTCGTAACTTTTAAGCTAACTGACTATACCTAAATAAAAAACAAAAAAAAAAATTTCTTTTTCATTGACAATCTTTTAATTGACCTTAATAAACCAATGTCCCGTTTTGAGACAAAAAATAAATGGTCACGTTAATCATACATCGAAAATATGTATAAATACAAAGAAATCTGTATGTATGGCAACATTATCAGACAAAACGCGCGTTTTTTTCACCGCAGTGCGCTGTACTACATACATTTCTATGCTATACAAAAATATTTGCGGTAGATTCACCGCAATTTTGCAGCGAGGGGCCACCGGTGACTCTACCGCATGCGTTTATTCCACCGCAGTGCGCGCACGGCCTAAGACACAGTTTTCCGATTATTGCTTTTATATTCTCGAAGAGTTCGTGAATAAACAATAATAGCAGCACAGGTCGATCTTCAAGGTTAAGCAATGCTTGCCAGGGTCGGTCCGTGGATTAAGTTTAATTAAAAAAGAAAGGCTCAATTTACACCGCCGCGGAATGGAATGGAAGCGATATTTTGCAATGAAATTGTACATAGCATAATGAACTTTATGTCAATTGTATAAGATACATGCTATGTACAATTTCGTTGCAAAAAGACAGTAGGTAGGGGAATTCTCAAGAATGCGCGAGGATTCCGCGGAAGACGCGCGACCTTTTTTTGGCTCCCATTTAGTTTGTATGTTATACAATTGACATAAAGTTCATTATGCTATGTACTATCGACCAATCTTCCGCATGCTCACCTTTAAGGCTATAATCGCATAGCACGGCTCACAACTCGATCGCCTAATGCATGTATTTTGACCAATAGGATGCACGAAGCGTATTTTAGTAGTGTTCGTAATAGTAAGTATTAATATAATGTTACACGCCCTGTACTCACAAAATGTAAATTGTCTCTAATTGGGCGAAACCAGGAAGGGATGTGGTTTGTCACTAACTGCGCTCCCGCAGAAATATTTTCTTAAGTGAGCATGCGTATCTTTGGCCGATAGTACAACTTCGTTCTCTTCCATTCCATACCGCGGCGGTGTAAATTGAGCCTTAAGCCATCTTTGATAGTCGTTACGGGTAGTCAGAAGCCAGTAAGTTTGACACCAATAATGTCCAGCTATTAGGTTGTGGAGGTGAGATAGGCAGTCGCTCCATGTAAGACACTAGTACTCAGGTGTTAGGTGTATAGGGTTAGACTAGAAGTCGACCGCAATGTAGTTGGGAAATGGCTAAGCAGATGATTTCTTTCCAAGAGCGTTGCCAATTAAACAACTAGCTGCACTTGTGCATTTTTTAAAAGAAAGGAACTTGAACCAAGCCCCTGTGACTGTCGAGTGATACTTCCGTATTCCCCCATCTATTTCTGTGCAAGTTTCTAGGTCAGAGGCAGTTTCCACCGATGTCGTTTTGATATGAAGAGAAAAATTTTGTTTTGCTTGAGCAGATTTATGTGTGTGACGTTGGTTGGATGTGTGTGACTGCCAAAGTATCTCAGAGATCCCTAGTTCCGATAAACCAAATTGCGTACTGCGTTTTCGGTGCTGACGTCTCGAGGATAATTTCGAGTATTTTTACACTTTTTCAGTTGCTTCGTAATATGCGCGCTTTGTTACTAATATTTAAAATGCGAAAGTTTTTTAGGATGTTTGTTACTCTGTCACGCAAAAAGTACTAAACGAATCTGGATGAAATTCGGTATGTAGCAGAGACCGAATTTTTCAAATTAAGAAGAACGAAGAGAAATATCGTATTATTGGCAAGTGACGTAGAAAGTTATTGACCCTCGTAGTGCTGTGACACGTTTGTTATGATTGATATTCAAGAAATACATGAAACCGATAATTTGGTATCAATTCTTTGAGTCAGTTATTTTGAGCTGAAACTGTGCATACAGACTCCATACCAGATGTTGTCTTCAGCCCTTTTGGGTAGATATGGGGTTTCCGTTACACATTGTATATCGGATTAGCCGATGTCGGTAGAAAGGTTGCCAGACCCGTCACGTGAACCACATGCATGACAGTCGTTAGATGAATGTAATGGGTGCCTGGGGATGTATGACGCCGCCGATGCCGTCCCAGGATAAGATGGTGAGAATATCTGGACACGCACTGCAATGGCTATTCTGAGGTGGCGCTCGAAAAGAGCATTTGGAAGGATATGGGAGAGGCCTTTGCCCAGCAATGGACAGATTTTAAAAAAATCATAAGATCATTGGTTGCAGATTGAGAATAGGAACTATATTAGATATTATTTCAGAACAGAAGCGTCTGTCTATCTGGTAATTGCACATTGTAAGGTTTTGTAACAGTCTACATTTCTATTGTTTCGTATTTGCCATCGAGGTTGTCTCTTTTTCCTTCCCAGAACAGAAATTATTATTTTGCTATAGGCTGCATGTACTTATTGATCTACAGGATAAAGCAGTTGTCCCACCGTCGATGATGAACGAGTAGCGAGTAGAGCTGGAAACTTCAAAACGAGTGGCGAGCAGCGAATAGCGAGCGTGTAATTCCGATAGTTCTGTCGCTGGGCTATTAGCGAGTGTGCGAGTGGGACGGGCGTTTACTCGCGCCACTCGCTCGCGGCCATGCACAATACGTGTACTTTCAAAGCCGCACTACAGAGAAATGACCGCTAGTTGTTCTCTGGGCGTGAGTTCTGACCGCCAAGCGACCATCGCTGAGCGAGCACCATCTCTGATAGCTCTTGTCGCTCAGCGACCAACTGGTGGAGCGAGTACTCGCCGCCAGTGTGAACAGTCAGCGATCGGCTATTAATATGTGCACCTCTTTTGTTTACACAGAAAGTATATCTCTTGTACGTTTCTTGAGCGAGAAATAAGCCGACAGTTAATCGTTTCCTCGCTGGCGGTGGGACAACTGCCTTAGTAACGATAAATATGCACTTTTAAAAGCATCACGCTATTATATGTACGTATATACAGTTCCGTATTATTCATAAGGCAGTGTAGGCAGTTGCCTAGAAGCTTCGGATCGGATTAAGATTCTATTCTACAAATATTTCTGTAAGTTACATAGGGGGCCCTGTAGATCGCCTAGAGGCCCCAACATGGTTAATCCGGCCCTGCACTCAGTTAAACGTTTAACTGAGCTCATAATCTATTTCAACATATTGTCAATATCTTCCATAAATAGACCCCAAACGTAAAGACAAATTCACCACATTCATAAGTCTGTTGAAAATGGTGATCCGGCTAAAGTCTGGAAATTTCTTAGAACAATGGGAGTTGGAAAATCACGCCAAGAGTCTATTCCTAAAGATATAGACCTTGAATCACTCAATCAATATTTTGCTAGCTCTTTTAACTTCAGCGGGGCTGTTAAAGCTAAAACTCTACATAATCTTTCATCACTTCCTGCTCCCAATTATTCTCCTTTTATTTTTAATCAATTTACTAGTTGTGATGTTAAGAAGAGCTTGCTATCTATAACCTCAAATGCTGTTGGTAGTGACTGTATTAGTCGTAAGATGATTCTCCCTATCCTGGATGAAATTCTTCCTATCATTTCCCATATCCTCAATTATTCCATATCCTCAGGTGTTTTCCCATCTTTGTGGAAAGAAGCTCAGATAACTCCTCTCCCTAAAAAGTGTAATCCTGTTTCTTTCTCTGAATTTCGCCCTATTTCCATTTTACCATTCCTATCCAAAGTCCTCGAGCGCCTTATCCACAGTCAGCTTAGTGCCTTCCTTTGTAAAAACCAACTACTAAATTTGTACCAATCCGGGTTTCGTTCAGGACATAGCACTACCACAGCTCTTGTTAAAATTACTGATGATATCAGATCAGGTATGGATAATGGGAAGTTGACGGTCCTTTCGTTACTGGACTTCAGCAACGCTTTTAATACTGTCGATTTCGATGTCCTGCTCAGTATACTCCGCTCTCTTAACATATCTCCAACAGCAATTGATTGGTTTCGAAGTTACCTGTGTGGCCGCCGACAACGTATTCGCATTGAAGATTCATCATCTTCTTGGTGCAATATCACTGCCGGCGTTCCACAGGGGGGCGTTATCTCTCCTCTTCTTTTCGCTGTATTTATAAATTCTATTTCTAATGAACTTCTCTCATCCTACCACCTTTATGCTGACGATTTGCAAATTTATTCGCAAGCTCCCGTAGATGAACTGTCTGAGGCAGTGATCATTGTGAATAATGACTTAGCACGTATTTCTCAATGGAGCTTGGATCATGGTCTGAAGGTTAATCCTGCGAAGACCCAAGTCATTGTGGTTGGCAGCTCTAGAATGCGATCCAAAATTGACTGGATGAACCTTCCCCAAATTGTTTTTGATGGTGCAGTAATACCTTATAGTGATGTAGTGAAAGACTTGGGTATTTACATAGATAAGGACTTGTCTTGGGGTCCCCAGTTACAAGAAGTGAGTCGCAAACTGTTTGCATCTGCGGGGTCTTTGCGTAGACTGCGCAATTTCCTGCCAACTGCCACTAAAACTGCGCTCGCCCAATCTCTCCTTCTTCCTATTCTTGACTATGCTGATGCAAGTTTTCCAGACCTCACTGAAGTGCAGCTAGATAAGCTTGAGCGACTCCAAAATTTCTGTATCAGATTCATATTTGGTTTGCGCAAATACGATCATGTTTCTGAGTTTCGTATTAAGCTCAAGTGGCTGCCTATCCGTCTTCGCCGGAATGCGCATATTTTATCATTACTTTACAATATTCTGTTCAATCCAAGAATTCCCTTTTACCTCAAAGAACGTTTTAAGTTCCTTCATGACACACATACTAGAGATTTGAGATCATCGGTAAATTTGACACTTTCAATGCCTGCGCATTCCACAAAATTTTATGATTCATCGTACACGGTGCAGGCTACTCGTCTGTGGAACGCATTGCCGTTGTCAGTTAGACAAGCGCAGTCACTTGCTGCTTTTAAAAGCTCTGTTGTCAATCATTTTTATACACTCCTATGATTTTACCTTGTATTTCTTTCCTTATGACATATTTATATATATGAAACACATATATTTATTTATACTTATTTATGTATTGTATTGTATTATATATACCTATATATATAGTTATATTAGCTACTTTAGTTACTTTTTGTGTATGTTATATATTTGAGGTAAGTACACTGACTTTCTCCTCCCCTCTTTGTTTTATGTTCTTAAAGTCCATCCAAAGGTTGTCTGGAAGATATCGCTATCAGCGATAAGACCGCCATTGTAACCATTTTTTTTTGCAGTATTGTAAATGAAGTGCTTGTTTAAATTATTGGTGTACAATAAAGAGTATTCTATCTATCTATCTATCTATACTTACCATGCGCGTGCACAGGATTATGACAGGGTATGCGGCGGAGTAATCGGTCACAAAAACTTTTTCTTTTATAGATTTTTAGCATAGCCACAGCCACGCATCGCCACCATGCAACGATGCGTGGCTGTGGCTATGCTAAAAATCTATAAAAGGCAAAGTTTTTGTGACCGATTACTCCGCCGCATACCCTGTCATAATCCTGTGCACGCCCCTGATACTTACAAAGTTTTGCACGCGACCTAAATTATACTGTTATCGAGATAGCAAACAAGAAAATTGCGCTGTGAATTGCGTAGAAACTACGAAACGAGTTTAAAAATGCTCTTCAAAAATAGATGAAAGACTCAACATTGCATGCACTTTCGTTACTAGAAGAATATCGAATTAGATATCTGGACTAAACATAATCGGAGGTACCTAGGTACTCCCGCCAGGGTTGCAGGAATGTTCTACAGAGATACGCTGCCACGATACGCAAGGACAAGCGAACGTAGAGGAAGGAATTTTAGTTAGTAGAAGTATGACACTTCCTTCCGCTCCTCATAGAGCGGGAGGACTTCATCGATAAATTTCTCCACGAGAAAAGAAAGGTACGGTCTAGGTACCTCTCGAGCGCTCCACTTGTTTCTAGGCCAACAAAATACCCAAATTATTACCGAGCAGCCCAATAAAACTGAACCTGACTGAATAAGTGCCACAAGCAAACAATATAGTTATTTAACAAGTTAACATTTAACATAACCTACGTAATAGTGGGTCAATATTATTGCTGCCTTATGTAATGCACTGAGAGCACCTCGACAGCTGTAAGGCAAGTGCGGTTGTCACCATCAGCTTCTGAATGAGCAGCAAGGAAGGTTAATATACCTTTTTTGCTCGTGGTGGTAGGTGGTAAGCGTCAATAGCATATCGCTCTAACGCTTTAGGTCGCGAGGCGAACCCCACCCCTACCCCTACTACCTACCACTACTGCCGTGAACCCACTCCAGATACAATCATATTTAGCTTAATTGGAGGAGTAAACGAAACTGCTAGTAATGTGAATTCTACCCACATTGTTGCCGTTAACCCGCAATAGTATAGCATCCATACTAGCGCTTTCATCCCGGGAATCTCGGTCACGAAAATTTCGAGTCTCGACGATTTTTTAGTATTTTCGAGACTCGAGACTAACATTTTCGGTCACGGGAATAACGAGACTTTTGAGACTTCAGTAACATAAAAACTGTATTAAAGAATGTATTAAACCAATAGTACATTTTTATTATGGGTATGGCAGCACGGACGTGCGTAGAGTAAAGCTTAGTATTATCTGTGGAGGTTGAATAACCTTATTGACAAATAATACAGATTTTGTCTACTTACATATTATAAATGCTGTGCCCGAAAGGATCCATGTGAACTATTACCTACTTATATTAAGATCTTGTTAACACATAATTATGAATGCAATAAAAATTGAATTATGTAACTATTCTGATTGAATTGAAAGGGGTTCGAACTTTTTTGTATGAAGACTGGCATGTCGACCCACCACCATTTTGGTTTTTTTTTTAGAAATCGTGGCGCATGCTAAAAGCGGCATGTGCTAACCAAAATATCAGTAACATGGTATCCCAAAATGTCACATTACTGAGATATTTGAAGGTAAACATCGACATATGACTACAAGGACAATCATTAAAAGTAGACTTATTACGTGTCTATAAGCATCAGATTGTATCGAAATAATCGTTCCCAGGTTGATTATGATTATTAATGTTTAGAGAAAGAGAGTAGGTACATTACACGCTACTACGAATAATTATTTATCCACTAAATCGCATCGCAATGAAACGCAGTTGACATGTCACTATCGTGTGGCGGATCATGTGACATGTTACTCAGCTTGAAAACGTTTTTCAGCAGTAGTTAAACAAACGGCAAAAGGTATATCATTGACGTTAACATTTATTTATAACTGTAAGTACAATATCAAACATAAGTGAATACTAAGATGTGACATTTTAAAAGATTTATAATATATCTAACACGTATCATAAATACTACTATACTACATAATCAATAAATTCAGCAGGTGGGGTAGGGCTCCTTGATGTCGAGCCTAATCCATGTACCAAAGAAAAACATGTACCGAAACACTTTTTGTTCATTTTATAATACGGTGGGATGAAAGACAGCCAACACGCGCGCGTGGTATTCTTTGAAATGCGTTTTATTGCGATGCGATGCAATTTAGTAGGCAAAGAATTGATTATAGTAGCGGTTTTGTCGTACTGCTAGACTAATAAGCGATGGACGCGTAATGAGTCTATTTTAATGATTTTCGTTGAAGTTATATGTCGATGTTACTGGACATTTTTTGTTCCTCTAGCCATGCATACCACTTTCATCATGAGCCGCGATTAAAAAAAAAAACAAAATGGTGACGTCGATATGCCAGATAGGTTCTGTCCCCTTTCATTGTGAAAGCGCGAAGTGGTACTAATGTAGTATTCCTCTAGCGTACAAGCAGAAAGAGTTTTTTCTAATGCGGGTTACTTTTGTAACAAAATTAGGGTTAAATGCACTTTGTTTTTTACGTGCCCACTACAAAAATGATACAAAAACTGTAATAAATGTTTTTTTTAATTTGCGCTTGTTTATGAAAGTAACTACTTGATTAAAGTATCTTGATTTGACTCTAATTGCATAGCTTATAAATAAGAAACGTAATTTTGAAATAGTCTCGAAAGTCTCGTTTCTCCCGGGAATTTCGAGACCACACCTAGTCTCGTTTTTATTTTCCCGGGACTCGGTAATGCATCGAGACTGAAAGCCCTAATCCATACATGCTAAAAAATTACCATTCGGAAACAAAATGTTTTTTTATTTTTTTAATATTAAAATATTCACTAAAAATTTTAAATTGATACGTAAAAGAAACACTCTATACACGCGTACTTGAAGGACGGCAATGTCGCAATTTATTTATGAATGACGGGCCGCGTGTGCGGCGATCTAATTGATCTAACGTTAAGATGTTGGTCCCGGTTGTCATCTTTGGCAATCGTTACGGGTAGTCAAAAGCCAGAAAATCTGACACTAGTCTTGCCAAGGGCTGATACCCCAGCTAATGGGCTGTGGAGGTCAGATAGGCAGTCAACATAAATAGCTAAGAAAAGCCTCAACTGATGATGGTGATAATAATGATGGATGTCCTCCATGCGGTCGGCGAAAGGGTTTGCCAGACTCATACTGAGTAAATCACTCCAGCGTTTCCTTGTTCGGTTACGTTGGTCAGCTAGCAGCAGTCTAGCCCCGAAAGTAGGGAGTGAATCACAGCTTTACACACTAGGAATACATCTAATAGAGGCGTGCGTGGAACACTACGCGCCGCCATATCACGTCCTGATTGCTGCGGGTGACAGATGTCTCTGTACCTTGACTGTATGGTCTTTGTTGCTGAGAGTCGTTTCCGTTCTGGAAAACTGAATGAGAAAGTAACCAGCTGCTTTTAGGCTACTCTATCTTCGGCTCTTCAGTAGTATGCACCAAGTGGGCTGTGGTCACTATAAATCTCGTTTACTTACTATTTTATTTTTTTATGTATGGATAGATTCAATTTTTTTTATGACTAATTGACTATCACTATGTTTTTGTGTGAAATGAATAAGTAGTTCTATTTATTAGTAGGTAAAATATCTCACGGATTACTCAGATTACACTTACGTAAAGACACTTTATCCTAATTCTGAAAATAACTCGTCCAAAGCAGCTTCGAAGGCAATCTCATTAAGTTTGGATAATTAGCCGTGTATAAGTCAAGGCCAAGGTTTGTAAATAGTGGCGGAGTATAAAAATTATTTCAGGGCTATGGAAATAACATTACAAATCAAGTGAATCAAGCCGGGGTTGCGGTAATGTTCTAACTAAATACGGGAAGCAAGGGCGACTAAAGGAACGGGTTAGGTGTTTATTCAGTAAGTGTGTCTCTGTTCCGCTGCACCCAGAGTGGGTGGAGAATCTGTTTTCCTCTTGGTAAAATAAATATATTTAGTTCTAACGAACTAATTTTTTTTACTAACGTAAGATAATCAAAAATATTGGCCAAGTAATTAAATTTCGCCACGTAAACAAAAAAAATGTAACTTGTAATTTCGTTTAACCCAGCCCGCACTCCTGAGGTATGAAGCTTTTCTTCCAATTAAGATTTGAAAAGGCAAAAATGTATAGACAGACTAAATTGAATATTATTTTCCACACAAGGAAGTACTCTATTATATTTCAAAGTTATGTAGTAAAATTATAGGTATACTATCTATAAGAAAATTAATCATTTAAAAAGCATAAATTCTAAATTTGGGGAAACCAATTTAACACAATAATGCAAGTGAGTAATAAACACTTTTCTAAGATGGATTCCTATTGTTTCATTGTGTTACCTGTTAACCGCCTAAATCAATGGCTACAAACATGGCTACATGGCTACATGGAGTCCATGGGTCTCCCTATACCTATAATGGTCATTCTCAGCCAATTGCGACTCCAAAGTTCCTGAGCTATGTTTACTACGATTCTTAGGCTCAATTTACACAGCCGCGGGATGGAATGGAAGCGACTTTTTGCAACGAAATTGTACATAGAATAATGAACTTTATGTAAATTGTATAACTAAATAGGAGACAAAAAAGGTCGCGCGTCCTCCGGGGGAATCCTCGCGCATTTTCGAGAATTTTTGGCTCCTATTTAGTTTGTACATTATACAATTGACATAAAGTTCATTATGCTATGTACAATTTTGTTGCAAAAAGTCGCTTCCATTCCATTCCGCGGCGGTGTAAATTGAGCCTTATAACATAATACAGAAATAAAAGAATATGACATCAAGGCATCAGTATAAAACAAATGAATGCCTAATCAAACTCACACTAAGTGACACCGATTACAATGCTGAGGTCTGCATTCAATCTATTGCGCCATCGCCAATTCGCCACATAAATCAGAATAAATAAAACTATCATATGTTCCAACTGGAGTCTTGTCATCGCGAGTGAATATTATGTAGTCGCCATACTAAGCAAACACCGTAACAATCTGTTTTCCGAGGTAATTTTTATGGTGTCATGTGGTTATATTAATTATCTGTGCGTAGGTACTTACATGCTCTCTGACTAATTAGTGTTCATTTACATGACCGTGTTAATATCTACAGCTCTTAGACTTTTTGTACATCTGAATTTTAAAGCAGTAAGCAGTTTTTGACATCAATTTCTTTACTTAATAATTATGATTAGTTTGATTTAAGTGACATTGTTTTCAAAGTTAGCGACCAAACCAACCCATTGACAAATAATAATGCCAAACGTTATACAATATAACATAATAAAACAAATAAATGAGAATCATTTTAAATGATTATTGATTATCCACTGCAAATCTTATCTATTATATTATACAGGGTGGGCCATGAATTAGTTAACATTTAAATGTAACTTACCGCGCAAACTATTGCCGCGCGGGGCGCGGGCGCGGGCGGGGGCACTAGCTCGCTTCTTGGAAATTTAGTCGCAATGGATCGCTTCACGGGGCCGCAACGCGCTTACTGCGTGAAACAGTTTTATTTAAACAACTTTTCGCTCATTACTGTGAGACGCTTATTTCGCGTTGAATATGGTTTACACGACTTAAGTCAGTGTCCAAGTGCTCCTTTAATAAAGAAATGGGTGAAGAAGTTCGAAGAGACGGGATCTACACTAAATGTGAAACAAACCGGCGGCCCGCGGACTTCTCGGAGCGAAGAGAACATGCAGCAAGTTTCCGCTTTTGTTCGACGTGATCCAGATTTATCGACACGCAAACGTTCGGCTGAATTAGGATTATCCCGCACATCATTACGCCGTATTTTGAAATTAGATTTGAAATTACATCCATATAAGATCCAGCTAGTGCAAGAACTAAACCCTAATGATTTAAATTTGCGTAAGTCATATGCCGAAACAATGTTAACTCGATTCAGTAATTTTCACATCTTATTCTCTGACGAAGCCCATTTCCACCTAAATGGACATGTAAACAAACAGAATTGCAGGTATTGGAGCAGCGAAAATCCCAAAGCTAAACATGAGAGGCCACTTCACTCTCCTAAGGTAACTGTATGGGCTGCAATTTCAGCAAAAGGAATCATCGGACCTTACTTTTTTTAAGATTCTCGAGGCCGTTCAGTTACTGTTAATTCTGCCGAGTATGTGAAAATGTTACGGGAGTTCTTAGCACCGATGCTACTGGAATTTGCTGGCTATAATCGTAACACATGGTTTCAACAAGATGGAGCCACGTGTCACACATCGAACGAGTCCTTGCCGGTGGTCAAAGACATGTTTCCGGAAAAGCTGATATCCAGACGGGGTGACATCCCATGGCCACCCAGAAGTCCAGATCTATCACCAGCAGACTTCTTTTTATGGTGTTATTTAAAGAGTCGTGTCTACATTGATAAACCGAATACACTGCGTCAACTTAAAGAAAAAATCATCGAAGAGATGTCGGCGATCTCGCGGTCTCTTTGCAGAAGAGTATTCGAAAACTTTAGGACTCGCTTAGATGAGTGCAAAAACCGAAACGGTGGTCATTTAGACGAAATAATTTTTAAAAAATAAATTACAACTAATTAGCTTTCTCGTAAATAAACGATTTCTAAAATATGTTAAATGGTTTTTTTATACGATTTTTTCAAATGTTAACTAATTCATGGCCCACCCTGTATAAAGCTAAATTACCACTGACTCACTCACTCACTCACTCATTGACATAATTGTTCTCCCAGATGGTTGATGGGGAGGTGGGTATATTTTGACAGATTCGTAAACAAGTAACTCTCAAACCTACGGGAAAAGTGCCAAACCTCCCCTTTTCACCCCCCTTCTCCCCCCTCCCTATCATATCTCGGAAACTACGAGACCCGTATTTTTTTTGTTACGGATTCGTATAGAGGAGGCTCGGTAAAGTAAAAACCATTTTTCAAAGTCGCCCCCCTTGCCCCCCTTCTCACCCCCTTTAGGCGGATCTCGGAAATTAAGACTTGGAAATTTTTTTTTTTCAGATTCTGTTAGAGGGGCAATGCTTTAGTCGAAATAATTGTGCAACCCCTTCCCATCACCCCACCCCCCCCATTTTTTTTTTCACCTGCACGCGAGGTGCTTGCACCTCGCGCAACACGCAAATACTAAACCCCCCCATCTCCCCCCCCTTTTTTTCTTTTTTCACAAGCACGCGAGGTGCTTGCACCTCGCGCAACACGCAAATACTAGTCTTATATATAAAAATAAATAGCTGTTCGTTAGTCTCATTAAAACTAGAGAACGTCTGGACCGATTTTATTAATTCCTTCGGGATGCTACTACTCACCTCCCCCGAGACAAAATAACGAAACAAACCGAGAGAAAAATCTTTTCGGGGTCCACATTTACAAAACGGTGATCAATATGGGGAGTATGGCTCTTTTTAAAAGGCTCAAAGCAAAGCATAAAAGGCATAATCATACTCATTTATCAATGTCCTTTAAACACAGTTCTGCACATCATCATTACGCCACATATATATACCTACCTAAGGGACACAACCAGCTTATATAAAGCCAAAGGCTCCACATAAAGAATTGAGTAATATACTTACGAAATAAGCTACAGATTCAAAAGTACTCACTCTTGGCGTTATGTCACTCCCTACAGCTGTCAGCCAACTGTCAGCCTTTAAATGTTACTGATGAAGTTCATGATATATTCTTTTAAAGCAGGTTCATTATCATTAAGAATTCATAAAATGTTGTGGCAACTTCAAAGGGCAGTAATGAGAATGAGCCGCCATGTTTTTATTAGTCCACACAGAAAAATTATTCAACGGATTCCGTGTTGTTGTGTGTTTCATCTTTGGGATGTTGTTTAGCTTACAAAACAAGTGAAACAAAAATACGCCCTCAATAATATAAGTAAGGTTTGGTTTCAATGTTCTTTTAGTAGGTACCTATATTAACTTGGCGTTTAACTCAACCTCGCCAAAAATCAGAAGTTGAAATCTTTCTGCTGCAATAACTTACCTACCTTGTTAAGTCAAAATAAAAACTTTTTTGCAAAAAAATAAAACCGACTTCCATATCAAAACACTACAAAGCCAAAAATAATTTTAATTTCGGTAGTCGGTGTTATTGGTTTTGTATTTTCTTTTTTTTCACACCGCCTTCCGAAATTAAAATTATTTTTGGCTTTGTAGTGTTTTGATATGGAAGTCGGTTTTATTTTTTTGCAAAAAAGTTTTTATTTTCGCGCTTTTTAGTGGGTCAATTTGTAATTAATCTAGTTATAAAAGCCAAAATGTCAACTACAAAAAACTAAAAACGCGCGAACAAAAAACACAATATAGAGTAACCGAAAAGGTCATCAATGTAAATATTTTTTTTAGACTTTTGTTGATTTTTCAGAAACGGCTTGTTCGATGTCGAAAAAATTTTAATGGGGTCCCATTAAAATTTATTTGGGATTGTTTTTGCGTTATTTGGGAAGTATACCCTTTCCAACAAAAAAGAATTTTTTAAATCGGTTGGCGAGCGACGCACGGTGGGCTGAAAAACGGCTTTCATAGACTTAGGCATTTTATTTTGCAAGTGCCAGTTTTTGTGCCGGATATCACTTCTATTTGTTATAACAATATACAAAAATGACACCAGAATTGATTCTGCACAAAAACGAAGGAATTATAATTTTTTTACGAAAATTTTGTATGGAGCTAGTATGAAAAATCGAAATATCTCTGAAACGGCAGCGATAACCGTAATATCCTTATAGGAGGTTTTAGTACTAATTATTTATGATTTTTTGACATACGTTACATAATGGTTGTAGATGCCTTTTTTTTTTTTAAATCGTCAAAATATTTTTATTTATTTTTACATATTAAACGTTCCTTTTAGTGTTTAAGTTGAAGAATTCAGAGTTTTAACAACTCTTAACATAAAATAGCATCACCCCTATAGACCTGAAGGACTAGACAGAGGTGTGTAGTATCTTGTTGATCTTGTAAGATTTCCAACAATACCAAATAGTTGAATATCAGTGTCAAAGTGCCCATGCTGTCGCTTCTTTTAGAAAGATAGGGGAATGAAATTGTTAATTGATCATACCCTAAAAGTATGATTACAACATAACCGGACACATAATAATATCGACACAAAAGGAATTTTAAAACCTTGCATACGTTCAAAATACAAAATAACATATTGTGTAGTCATCTAATGAGTCTGATGACAAGTAATTAAGTAATTAGAATGATGGTTGTAGTCTTCTGATTCTAATGAGCCTATTAAGTGATTAAATGATTTGAAATATCTCGCAACAATACCAACTAAGAACTGCATTCACCTTTTTATAATTAGTGAGCTAATGTGATTTGCTAATGTTGATTAGTTCTACTATGAGTTCTACGAAATGTTTTTGACGATTATAAATTTTTATTATCATATCTTTTATAACTTTAATGAGGGTAGTTAACTAATTATTGACTTTATACAATAAAAGGGCTATAATTTTGTTCCATAATTTAGATTGTTCACAACCGTGTAACTGCTAACACTAAAACTATTTGCTTTGCGACTACAAAATCTTAGAATGGAAAGTTTAATCACCAACTTAGATTTGTTTGTTCTTCTAAAAAGTGAGTGTCCTTCATTTAATCATGAAGTATTGTTTAGTGCAATTGTGTCCCGCATAGGCGATTGCCTTTCTGCCGAAGATCAAGTAACTCTCAAAGAATTTTGCCGGAGATTCACGCGAGCTGCTTTAAACAGGTGGCAGAAATCTAAACGATTCTTTGATAAGTTTAGAAATACGTACGGAGAGTGGTTGCAAGCAAATATTGATTGGCCGAGTTGCGTGCAAACTTTAATAAATCAAGAACCAACTGTTGATGAGATACCAAAAGCACGCTCAGTCTCTCCAGAACCTTCGACATCATCGACTGTTGGAACAATGACAAAAAGGTCCCGAAAACCATTCAAAGATCTGGGAAGCAAACAGAAAAAGAGAAGATCTAGTGAGCACATAGGCGAGGATTCCTGTGTATTGGCATATGCAGCTGCAGCACGTTTAAAAGAAGAAGGTTATGAAGATATCGCATCTGTAATCAATTATATGATCAAAAATCCAGAAGCTGCCGTTAAAATCAAGGAAAGCATTAAGAAAACAGTAATATTTACACCAGAGAAAGCACTTGGATTGCTTCTTTCACTTAAGCTTTCAAAGTGGCAATATATTACGTTGCGAGAGACTGCCATTCGGGAAGGTGCTAAGGATATTTACCCATCCTACTATAAACTGCAACAAACTAAGCTTGCATGCTACCCTCCTAATCAATCAGTATCAGTTACGGATTCCTCAGCTAGAATTACACTTCAAGCTTTACTTGACATCACGGTGAAGCGGATTCTTCAAAGTCTTTCTGATAATGTGGAAAATAAGCAGTTAAAGCTGATATCGAAGTGGGGATTTGATGGTGCTTCCAATCAAAGCCGATACAAGCAGAAAATGGACGGCGAGCATGATGATTCAAGCATTTTCATGACCTCCTTGGTGCCACTGAAACTGACAGATGGAGATAATACTATATGGACAAACCCGAAACCATGCTCAACTTTTTATTGTCGTCCGGTTCAGTTCACTTTTGTAAAAGAAAGCCATGCAGTTGTCATTGATAACAAAAGAAAAATGGATGAGGAAATTGAGGCCCTTAACCCCACAGAGTGCATTAATAGTAACAGGGTGACTCATAAACTAATGATGACAATGATCGACGCAAAAGTCTGCACGTACCTTTCTGAAGCTAGATCAAATGCATCATGCTACCTGTGCTTAGCAAAACCAACAGAAATGAACCACTTAGATGCTGTAACATCAAAAACTGTGTGTTCTGACATATATGAATTTGGCTTATCATCCCTACATGCCCGTATAAATTGCATGGAATGTCTGTTACACATTGCGTACAGACTTGACTTCAAACAGTGGGCAGCAAGAAGTAATGAGCATAAAGATATGTTACAAAACAGAAAAAAAAAAACATTCAAAATAAATTTAATCTCTCTTTTATCTAATTTAATCGCTCAATCTGTTAATTGATATAGTAAAACAAGGCTCGGGAACTACCAATGACGGGAATACCGCAAGGAAGTTTTTCGAGTTTCCCAATAAAACTGCAGCTATTACTGGGTTGGATCAAAACCTGATAAAAAGATTTGCTGTTATTTTGCAAGCAATAACATCTGGTGAGAAGATCGATGTCATCAAATTTAAAGATTTTGCTCGCAAAACAGCAGAAAAGTACGTGGAATTATACGACTGGTACTACATGTCATCAACCGTACATAAACTATTAATACACGGAGCTGACATAATCGAAAAAAATGATATTGTCCCGATTGGGACTCTCTCGGAAGAAGCCTCAGAGTCTCGAAACAAAGATTTTAGGAGGTTCCGGGAACATCATTCGCGGAAAAGAAGCAGGCAAGATTCTAATCAAGATATCCTAAATATGCTTGTTGTTTCTTCGGATCCTTTTCTAAGTGCACAAAGGCCGAAGTTAGATGCCAAAAGGAAGACAACCTTTTTTGCTGAAACTCTCGACCTAATACAGTTTCCGGAAACTGAGTTCGAGTTTGTAGGTATATCCGATCTGGATTCTGACTCGGAATTGGAGTCCGACAACGAAAGTTGTAAAGAAAATTTGTAAAATTTAATTATTTTTCTTTATGTTCTTTTGTTATTTATGTTAGTTTATTGTACCAATATGTTTAGTTAATAATTTCATAAATTATAGTTTCAAATATGTATTTTGTATAATTGAATTTATTAGATATTATTTTTGTTACTTCTGTTTTATTTAAATTACCTATCAATAAAAAGTTTATATACAGTCTTTTTTTTTCACATATTCTTAATATTTGGGGAAAAAGCATGCTTCCTAACGATGTTCTTAACTTTGACACAGTTCATGGATCGTTTTTAAACAGTTTCATATGTTAAAATAAATAATGTTAGTACTATAATCCCCTATAAGGATATTATTATTATTATGTGTCCGGTTATGTTGTAATCATACTTTTAGGGTATGATCAATTAACAATTTCATTCCCCTATCTTTCAAAAAGAAGCGACAGCATGGGCACTTTGACACTGATATTCAACTATTTCGTATTGTTGGAAATCTTACAAGATCAACAAGACACTACACACCTCTGTCTAGTCCTTCAGGTCTATAGGGGTGATGCTATTTTATGATAAGAGTTGTTAAAGCTCTGAATTCTTCAACTTAAACACTAAAAGGAACGTTTAAATATGTAAAAATAAATAAAAATATTTTGACGATTTTTTAAAAAAAAAAGGCATCTACAACCATTATGTAACGTATGTCAAAAAATCATAAATAATTAGTACTATAACCCCCTATAAGGATATTACGGTTATCGCTGCCGTTTTAGAGATATTTCGATTTTTCATACTAGCTCCATACAAAATTTTCGTAAAAAAATTATAATTCCTTCATTTCTGTGCAGAATCAATTCTGGTGTCATTTTTGTATATTGTTATAACTAACAGAAGTGATATCCGGCAAAAAAACTCGCACTTGCAAAATAAAATGCCTAAGTCTATGAAAGCCGATTTTCAGCCCACCGTGCGACGGAGCTATGCCCGAACAAACATAAAAAAAATAAAAAATCAAACAAACATCCGAATTGAGTACCTCCTCCTTTTTCAGAAGTCGGTTAAAAAAGAAAACGACTAGGTACTTCGTTCGAATATTATAAACCTAATTTTAGCGTTACGTACATAGACAATGAAGAAACCCGCTAGTGATTGCTTAAGTGCTAAATTATACTAGAGTTTAGAACAATTTACAGTCCTACTTTCACGTACGGATTGGGTCCAGTGACCCACGCCTTGAACGTGGGTAGACTTACTAAACCCTAGATTATCATGGTACTTAATACTAAGCACTAATTTTATTAAAGCCCCCTGTAATCCTTCGCTTTCAGTATCTGATCTGCATAAGCACATTTTATTCAAGTCAAAAGTGTTTTAAATACAGGTCGTAAATTTTTCATTTAACGTGCGGGCAAATGTTTGCTCAGTCAGAACACTAAAAGGGGTTTATTACAAAAGCTGATTTAGTCTTGATTACGAAGGATGCCACTTCCCTTTTATGTTATTTGTAAAAAGATTGTTTACATCATGTAAAGTCGCGTTATAAAAAAACGATACTGTAATAGTAAAAAACCAACCGAACGCTTAAACGCCTGTAAGTTTTAAGTTATTCGCGTCAGATACGCCTCCGCACTAATAGCTATACTTAAACGAGCAGGCGCTCGGCTCTTAGTAACTTATCAAACAACCTTTTTAGTCTGATAGCAAAGCCTGAATAAACGTGTTATTAAGAAAAAAGCTGTTGTTTTCTCCTATGAAAAAACAATTAAAAAAAACAAGGAAGTGACGTCAATGTGAAAGTGAAACTCATATCAGAAGGGAAGAATATTATTTGCTTTACTACTTCTAAGACAATTTACAATGGAGTTACTACGTATATTTTACGTTTAAGTTCCTGTCATAAAATACTGACCTATAAAAGTAACATAAACGTACATAAAGCAAGTCAGTAACACAGACGTGTAATTACTAGGTGGTGTTAATGCACTCGGCAGTAAACAGCACATAAGTAAATTAATGTTGGAAAAGCTTGTTCCACTAGCAAGGTTCGCACGATATGGGAATGTGTATATATGTAATTGGGTTGGGTAAAAATGCGTATCGAATTCGGCGAGGATATCGATAATAGTGGGTTTTGTGTGTCCATTTGCATGTTTAGGTTCGTTGAGAAAATTCTTGGTCTTTTTAGAAATTTTATCTCACATTTGTATATGGAGAATTATATCGATAAATATTTCTTTGTTGTATATGCATATAATATAAGCGCACTTCGGAGATGCCATATTCGAAACAGAGCTTCAGAAATTTTAAAAACACATAAATTATCTATATTCTAACTAATTGCTATCTTAATCTATCTTCTATGTTAACAAAGCCACTTCTCTAAATTAACTTCAATCTTCCCCTTCTAAATTATCTGGTGAAACGTTGTGGAATTGTTTTAAGAAGACATTATTAGGGACTGTTGAAATATTAGAGCAACACTTTAGAAAAGATAGCTTTAAAAATATATTTTTTTAACTTTGTACCTAATTGGTCACTGTAAGATCCTGAAACAGAGAGCATGACGGCCGATGACGCAGAAAATGGGAGGGCGGGACATGGACCCAGGACTAGGAGATATGGGTCCATGACACATGAGTACATATCAGCAGAGAGTCATGCCGGGGTGTGGATGATGATGATGCTTAGGAACCTACAACACTTTCGGTACCGAGCAGACGGGTCCAACAATAAGTTTTTTTGTGTGTACAACCCGCATCTGAGTAGTCGTTTATATGTAGCTATTGATGTTTTTTGTTCGTGCCCAAAACTTCAATAACGAGGCCATTTCTAAGTAAGCTTTAAGAGTTGTCGAATATAAATAAAATTATGAAATTATTTGTTCCGGTAGCGAGATTATTAAACTAACCAGTTACGATGTTAGATGAAAAATAAACATAAGGGACGTACACAAAATCTTTTGATTGACAAACAAAAAACAGAACTTATTTATATTTAGTTTTGCGAATATCAAAGGCTCCAGACTGATGGAATCCTTTAATGGAAGTTGACAATATATTGTATGTAGGCGTAGTCTTGACGTCTCATACATTATGTATTTATTAGATCGTCATATTTTACGAAACGGAATGTAGATAAGTACGGTATAATATACGAGACTGCGATGGAAGAAAACAAATATTGACTTCAGTAAATAAAATTGTAGAATACCTTTCTGATTTGTAAATAATGATATTATTGATTTACTTGTCTCCAAAGACGTTACTGTTTTGACAAAAACGAGTAACTGATAGTAGAAATACTGTTAGAAAAACATTTCATTTTTATTTTTCGGGGGAAAAATCATTAAATGACTCCACCCGCTCTTGGAGGGGCGAAAGGGAGTGTCAGAATACTGGCTTAAAACACTCCCTGTTCCTTTCGTTGCTGTTAATAAGCCGGGATCTTCATAGAACATTCTCTATCACCGGCGGGCAATACCTTTTGGCTTCGGTGCTTTTGGGTATCAAAGGCCCTACTTTTTAACAAATGTTAAGAAAAATAACTAGATACAGACAGGTATTATGCATGTCACAAGATGATTCGAAAAAGATGTGAACATAACATTGGCCTGAATAAAAGGAATAATTTAAGAGTTGATTGCGAAGGTTCGGTGGCGATTATACCATTAAATATCGATTACATCTAGTTCGTGACCATGCTGTGGCTTGCAAAACAAAAATAGAACTCCTATACTGCGATACGTAACACTTGATTAATATGCTACAAAAAGAATGCCTTATTAAAAATAGTTGGCGATATCACAATGTGATTACAACGTACGGAGTACATTGGTACCAGTCACTTGGCAGTTTAAAGAGCCAGCGGTAGCGTTTCCCAATAATTTATTTAAACTGCACAAAAAACACTACCGCTTGCTCATTTCATAAATACACACATCAAAAGTGTCTAGGGATCAAGCATTTTTATGCGGATTTCTTGAGATTGAGATGTGGCTTTGTAATAAATTTATGATTTTATAAATTTATATGGATCCTTTTTGGTGCATTTCATAATTTGAAACAGGAACTGTTAATCAAATTCGAGTAAAAGATGAAAATCAGCTGTCAATATTTTCCCTATAAAAACATACAACGCATTGAAGACATTATTAGTGCTACTGTTTCCCTACTACTGATTAAAACCAACGTTATTATGGAGCGGCGACGTCATTTAAGCAGGGAAAAAATGCTCAGAGCCGTGGAAATGATAGAAGCTGGTTCCCGGCAACGTACTGTGGCTTTAGCTCTGAATACAAGTCAGAGTGTTATCAGTCGACTTTGGACACATTACCGAAGCACTGGTACCGTGGCTGAGCGCCATGGAGGACGGTATCGCTGCACCACACGGAGACAAGACCGATACATTCAAATCTTAACTCGAAGAGCTCCAACAATAACCGCCATGATGTTAGCCGTGAGGCTTCATCACTCTTCAGGGAACTTAATTAGCGACCAAACAGTCAGAAACCGCTTGCATGAAGTGAACCTTCATTCCCGAAGACCGCTACGGGTACCACCTATAGCAATGCACAATCGTAGGATTCGATATCAATGGGCTCTTGAACACAGAAATTGGGCAGAAGAACAATGGCGTTTCGTGTGCTTTTCTGATGAGTCTCGTTTTGGTATGAGACCGGATACAAGACGTATACGACACTGGAGAACCCCTGGACGCCAATAGCGATTAAAATCCTGCCAGGAAGTCCATCCTTATAGTGGTGGAACCATCATGGTATGGGCGGGTATTTGGATCGGCGGAAGAACTGAGTTGATTTGGATCAGAGGCAACCTCAACGCTCAAATTTATGCTGAGACGATTGTATCTGACGTCATCGTTCCTCTACAAGTGCAAATCGGTCCCTTATTTCAGTTAATGCATGATAATGCATGACCGCACACCGCAAGAGTTGTAAGACAGACTCTCGCCGCAGCTAACATCAATGTCCTGCTCTGGCCTGCTCAGTCGCCAGACTTGAACCCGATTGAGCATGCATGGGATATGCTACAGAGAAGAGCTCTGCCGAATATGGAGGGTATCCAGTCGCAAGAAGACCTTTTTTTGTTGTTGCAACGAACATGGGCGGCCATTCCACAGCGTGATTTGGATGAACTCATTTTGAGTATGCCAAACCGATGTTCTTGTGTTGTTAGTGTTCGCGGTAGAAACACGGATTATTAATTGTTTAAGTTACCCAATAAAATTTTAAAGAAAACTGTTATTTCAGTCTTTTTTTCGAACTTTAATGTTAGTGGTTCAAATGTCAAAAATCCCTTTATTAGGAAAATGGCAAATTTCTTTATTAATGCAAAGGTGACTTGGTTTATCGTTACTGTGACAAACAAAAACACTTTATTTGATGAATCCTTAAAGAAAATTTTAATTAATATCAATCAGGAGAAAAGTTATTGCAAAAATATATGTTGATCCCTAGACACTTTTGATGTGTGTAGTTCTAACATAGCATAACCACATTTCCAAAACACAATCATAAAATAACAATTTTATTTTGAATGTTAAAATACGTGGAAAATTGAAAATTGAAGAAAAAAGCATGTGTGCAATCACACGTGGTAGAAGTGAAACCTTCAAACATTTTGGCTTTTTTTCTTATGAATTTACTAGCGACCCGCCCCGGCTTCGCACGGGTGCAATGTTTATATTAAATATAGGCAGCGTTCGCGAGAATCGTTAACGTACGGCAGTTTTTTCGACGCCTTACTCCACAATTTTCACTACCACGAAAAATCCTATCTATTTTCCGGGATAAAATATAGCCTATACGGATTCGGAAGAATCCCTCTAAGTCATTACTTAGAGGGATTCTTCCGAATCCGGACTAATCCACTACTGGACCGATTTCAAAATTTCTTTTACCATTGTAAAAGAAATTTTGAAATCGGTCCAGTAGTTTTTGAGCCTATTCAATACAAACATACAAAAATACAAAGGTTTCCTCTTTATAATATTAGTATAGATGTGTGTCTCCTTTTACTGTCGCTTTTTCGTTTCATAAATTTTCTAATCACAACGATGCTAAAGAAGTTTTCACTTCAAAACCATTCTTAATAGTAACACATTATTACCGTCAATTACCTCCTAGCACACTGTCTTCCGGCAGCATTAATCGCTTAAGTGGGTTTTTACAACTTAAACGAATGGCTAAGTAGGAAGAAATTACTCGTAAAACATGAATATGCTACGTCATCTAACATAATAAAATCACACCACTTGTACAACATTTTTTGAGAAGGCGTCGATGTAGCATCGCTACTATCACTTTCGCTGTACAGAACAAATAATTTCATAATATTATTTATTATTATTAAAGAAATTAAAAAACTTTAATGACAAATGCCACAATAACAAAACATACAAAAATATATTATTATAGCAATAAGAAAACTTATTTTCGATAACCCTTAAAGCTTATTTAGAAATGGAGTTGGAGACACAAACCAATAACTGTTGGAGTTGGGTTAGCAGAGGAAATATTGCTGAAATAACAATGACGCTATTTTTATTCCGCTCGCCTCCTCTTACTTGAACACGCCACTGTACGGATGGCACAAATAATCGTAATTCGTTTAAGCAACCGAAATTGCGGCAACTTATTGAATCGTGCGATGAAATAATCGTGTCGTGTTTTCAAACTACATCAATCATGGTGCAAAACATATGCAATTAAGCTAATTATGCGGACGTCTTCAGGAAATTAATAACTTCTTTAATTGTCTGAGTGAAACAATTAGGTGTACCTCAGACGAGCTTGTTTAATTTTATCCGAGTTTTTAAGAATTTTGGAAGCCAAAATTAAATGCATGCAATCGGGAATTTAAAAACGTGTTTATCATTCCTAACTCCCAAGCAATTAGTGCCAAAGCGTACTACGTTTGGCACGGGTAAAGATGCTTAGGTACCGAATGAGAAAATTAATTTTAAGTGACACTCTTAAACTCACATACAGTGTAGAAATAGCGTGCGAAACTTGTGTTCGCTTAGAATATTTCAGTTATTAATTAAACGACTATTGGAGCGGATGTAGCGCAAGCGCAACGAAACCGACAACTGCTGCGGAACATTGTTCATTTGATAAGAAATTACGCTTGAGTTAATTTGTAGAAACATTAGTGAAATTAGCATTTACACGCTGAAATTGGATGTATAAAATGTTCAACTCTCTTGTTCGTGAATCTTACAAATATTACGCTATCAAACTATCGCCACAATCAGGAGATCGCGCCGTCGACTCGGCACCTACATAGTCACATAGGTGTCGAGTCGACGGCGCGTCATGTAATCATGTTTGACGCGCGCGAGAGCAGTCAGTACCAATGACCGAGCCCTTTAGAGATAAACTATAGAGTCAACGCCTATCGAGATTGCGGGAATGTTCTACCGAGATAAAACAGCTCTGAACGTAAGGTCAACTGTAAGAACAGGGTAGGTTTTAGTCAGTAGGAGTCTGACACTCCCTTCAACTCCACCCAGTGTGGGAGATGTTTTGCTGCAGAAAAAAAGTAAGGAACGAAACTGCTAAGAGTTAGTCTCGTTCGTTGTAATGAAATACCGGGGATGCCGTGCAAAGGCGACGCTAGACACACACGTGAAGCAAAAACGAAATGAAATATACATAGTACAATCTTATGAAGAATTTCTTTCACACAGAAACATGAAAGAAATCCATCTTGCCAAACGACAAATCGTTTTGTTTCAACTATAAATCCGCAAAAAGAATGCATAACACTCGACATATTTTATGTACGTCAGAAATCGAGAGTAAACCAATAATACTGAGAGAAAAGACGTCATCTCTGGAAGTTTATATAACCCGACGGCAATTAGATACGTTTAATAAAGAATACATACATTAAGAAAGTATAACTTTTGCATGTTGTACGCCTCTCGTATATAGAGCACTAGCTTAAGCATGCGGCTTCGCTCGCGTGAAAACTTTTTCGGCAAAATATTTAGCCCATTTCACTTAGTGATAATGCGTCATTCTAATGTAGAAAGAATTTTTGAAATTGGTCCAATAGTTTTTGAGTGTTTCGTCACAAACAGTCAAAAATACAAATCTTTCCTCTTTATAATATAAACGTAAAAAGTATAGATGAGTCGTCAATCTATGTTCTCAAAATGAACTACTCACTATCGTATAGAAGAAAATATTATTAATATCTGTCTAGCGCTAAATTATGCAAATCGATATCCTTTCATGTTTGGAATCGAATCTAAAAACGATGACTCATTCAATGAACCACCACATAAACGATCGATTAAAATAAATACACAAATCTGTTTATAGCCGGTATGAGTTCGGTTTATAATAAAAAGCCATTTAATTGGGTAATCGGTCCATGCACACGTTTACCCAGATGGACATTCCCCTTACCCAGTGGCCCGGTTATCAACTTCCGCACGCCACTTTCCATCAGTGTTGCTGTGCCTACTCGTTTTAAGGTAGATTTACCAAAATGGTAACGACCTGATGGCCATTTTGGCAGAAACACCTAATAAGGTTTTATTTACTTTTAATGACGTTATTACATCATAATGGACCTGCTTAATTGACCGGAGCAAAATATTTACCAACAATTAAGTTGTAGGTCGTAGGTTCGAACCTAGACGGGTACATTATTCCGCATAATTTTACCATCACTCGATATTTTTTTCACAGTTTTGAGAGCAGGCTCTCAAAACTGTGAAAAAAATATCGAGAGGAAACTAAGCCGGACTGGTCCCTCGTACGGCCCAATCCCTCCCTCTCATAGAGGAGGCATTTGTCCAAGGCTGATTACATTATTCTTTATTTCGTGGATTCAAGTTTAACAATACCTCCACAATCTATCACAATTCCGATGGTGTTCGGCCAAAGCGAACATTTCGAAATGAAATACAGTACCAAAACAATGTTGTACAATCAGTGTCGAACTGTACCGACACATTACGTGTTTGGTATCGTCATCAGAGCCGTCAATGGAAAGTGGCAATACATTAATGCGGGCTGTCTGCACTAGTACACAAATGTACAACTAAACAGGTATGTAGACATAGTAGTTATAACTTAGTATTTTTTTTTAAATTCATTATAGGGTAGCGTTTGATCACTATCTCACCTGATGGTAAGCGATGATGTGGTCGAAGGTGAAGCACGCTTACCCAGAAGTAACCTATTCGCTCTTGACTTAAAGAGCCCGAGACAATGATATTTTATAGTATATCATTGGCCCGAGAGGTTATACCTATCAGGAAACACAGACGGTAAGGAATTCCACTCCTTAGCCGTGAGATGGTGGGATGATTGCGAGGTATAGCTTAAATTATTTTAACAGAGGAAATATAGAATAACATATTGCTAGTTTGCGAGAATATTGACATAACTCGAAATGCTGTCCAATTTAACTAGATACTTGTGTGAAATAACCATGAACTTGAGACACAATGCCAATTTTGCACCGACGTTCATCAGAGACTGGCCTGGGTTTGACTCAAACCCAGGCCTAGTCTCTCTCACAGAGGAGCTTTGCATGCTTAAGTTTTAAGCAAATCATGTTGGATTCCATATTTATAATAACATCGTATATTCTATGTTTTATGCAAATAAAATATAGTATTTTGTCTCAAATGAATAATAACACTGTTTCTTTCTGATGAACGACGGCGCAAAATTGGCATTGTGTCTCAGTTCACGATGTTATACTTTTTATGATTACTTCACACAAGTATCTAGTTAAATTGGACAGCATTTGAGTTATGTCGATATTCTCGCAAACCAGCGATATAGTATGATTGCTAAATATTTCCGTCAATTCAGCTTGGACCAAATCGAACGTATTAAATTACATTAGATCACACTAAATATACGTCATAAGCCAGACTGAAGACCAAACCAAAGCGTTACAAATTGTACAATACGATTCGATCACCAATTTTTTTTTTTTTAAATATAACTATTAATGTGGGCGGAACTCACATTACTAGCAATCTTGTTAACCCCTTCAACTAAGACAAATGAAGGGTCCACTGCAATAAGGATGAATGTCCAAAAATCTTAACATTCAAATTACTTACGTCTTTCGGTCACTGGATATATGCAGTTAATAATCTCGTTTACAAACATGGCAATATCGCTTACAGTCCCGAAATAATTTACTTTTTAATATTTGGCTACACGGCTAGAACGCTCCACGTCACAGGTGTTTACGGCAATAATGATCTATGTCCATTGCGTCGTATTGGTCGCCATTTTGAAGCTCGACAAAGACTGAAACCTTTCGAAGTCATTCAATGTTCACAAGATGCACTCAAAAGCTGGACCGCATTTCTAAAACCGTTTTAGCAAACTTGTTCTTTTCCCATAAGACCTGTGCGTAAGAGTCCAGAAAGAACATTCACGGCTCATGTTTTAGGGCAGCCGAAGGAACAGGGTGGGTTTTTAGTCAGTAGAAATCTGACACACCCTTCCGCTTGACCCAGAGCGGAAGAAGTCATTCGATGATTCTCCCACGCCAAAAAAAAAAATGGAAATCAACTGTGGTTAATACACCAGCTAGTCTTTACTCTATCAAGGAGGACATTAATGAGGGAGAAATTAAATTACCAGGTTTAGTTTATAAAGACAGCTGCCTCTATCCATGGAAAAGTATAATGACCTGCAGTTTTTGAAAAAAATCTGTAGGCCTGTAACGAAAGACTATTTTAATAAGCTTACTCATGCTGCAATTAGATATTCAAATTTTTACTAATAATTAAATAATAATTAAAACTATTTTAACTTCGTTTTCTTTTACAAATAGAACAACAATGATTACTGACTTTTTTTATTGATAATAGGCTCGCGTTTGACCATCATCTCACCTATTGGTAAGTGATGATGTGGTCGATGATGGAGCACGCTTGCCTAGAAGTAACCTATTCACTCTTGACTTAAGACTCCCAGGTTATAACGATCAGGAAACAGACTCCGGGAGGGAATTCCACTCCTTAGCCGTACGCACAATGAAAGTATTCCCAAAACGTTTCGTGCGTATGGGTGGGATGTCCACCATGTAACGATGGCGCATCGTCTTGTAGTCCGATGATGGAACGGGCTTGGCGGAATTAGATTGTGTAAATCCATCGCACGCTCCCCGAAATGTAACCGATAAAAAACCGATAGACTTGCAACTCGTCGTCGATGTTCAAGGGTCTGTAGCTTTGATTCGACCAGTGAATCGTTGCCAATGAGTCTCTAGGCCCGTTTCTCGATAGACTCAAGCGCGTCCAGTTGGTATTTCGCAGATCCATCCCAAATATGAGAGCAGTACTCCATACACGACCGAAACTGGGCTTCATAGAGATTGAGCATCTGTTCCGGTGTGAAGTACCGTCTCACCTTTGCTAGGATTCCCAACTTTTTTGCTGCTAGCTGAGCCTTAGCCTCGATAAACGGACCAAAATTGAGGGTGGAAGTTATCGTCCTGCCGATTATTTAATTTTTAATAGGTTCAAGTTACTTATGAATAATTATTTGCCATAGAACGAATACTATAATATGCGTCCTGTAACTTTAATAAAAATTATTTTCATATTTCTAAATCTAGTTTTTTTTTTTCACCGTTTAGAACAATACACAAAGGACATTCATCATTATTGCAGTGGACCCTTCAAATGTGCTTGTGTATGGAGTGGGTTTACGGCAATAGTGTAATGGGTCAGGTTCGAACTCGCAACCCATCGATGACTAGTCCGACACCTTAGCCATTAGGCAACATTTAAACGATATGATGATCCTATATTATTTATAGTTAGATTTTAATTAGTAAATCAAAGCAAATTAATCCCTACTTAACCCACTTACGAATGGCATACCTTTTTTGCGTGATGGTTTAAATTTTTAATGAATGTAGTAGTTTTTGTTCAATATACATACATCTTAGAAGAAAAAACAAGGACAAAATACACGGTATTATTAGAACTCAAAACGGGATATTTACCATGTGTATTTTTTGTTTCGAGTTTCCGATATTTTGGCACTGTTGCAAGCGCCATGATCACGGATGAACTGAAGTAATTGCGGGTGGACGTTTATGAGCAGATGGATCGGTCTACCCTCTTTCTCGTTCGTTTTTTGTGATCGACACCGCTACCACTGTCACATGTATCACTAAACACTCGATTCTGTTCCCGACACACAAAACTCACCGTGTCGACTCGCGAACTTTTTAAGAAACTTTTTCGGTTTTTACACATTTGAACCACTGGATTCCAGGCCCTCGACAGTTGAAACCCATGCTCCCGATTGAAATTGTCGTATTTGGTAATCTTAATTGCTTCCCTTACCAGTCTGGGTATATAGTGGCGTTCTTTCAAGATGACCTCAGGGTTATGTAACTCTAATATATATATTTATAATAAAATCCAAGGGTTCGATCCTGCGTCTAAAAGATGTTGTGCTATTGCCGATTTTTGAACATCATTATTTTTCACCGCATTAGGTGGAACACATTAGGTGTTCCGAAATTCTGCAAGTTACGGTACGTTTTGTCTGACCGATGTACCACTTTCCACAGCTGCAGTCCACTTTATAGACACACCGGGTTTTTCCAGAGGGAAGTTGTCCTTCGGCGAACGCAGCATCTGAGACACTTTCTTGAACGGACTGAAGAGTCTTTACGGCATATTTCCGTGGAATGTTTGTAACCGTATCTGTCACTCCTTTCACGTATGGCAAGAATGCTGGCTGCCTCTCAACCTCGCACTTCCGGTGTCTAGAAATAGGTTTTTTCCTACGCTGTGCGATAGTACCGAAATACCGGAAACTCGAAACAAAAGACACACCTGGCAAATATCCCGTTTTAAGTTCTAATGATACTGTCAGTGACCATGTTAGCTTAAAAACTTATAAAATACACGGTTATAAACATTGGTCTTTAAAACATTAGCAAGATCCTAATAATGGATGAATAAACATAGGTGCGATTGAGAAAGGCTCTATGACCTATACCGACGTGAAATTAGCGTTTTATTTAGATATTTTTGTTATTTGTGCACTTTCGCCATTTTAATGGGACCTTTTTTTCCGGACGGCAAAATCATCGAATAACTTCTCCAGCTCTGGGTGGAGCAGTGGGGCAGAAGTGAGTGTCAGACTTTTACTGACAAAAAACCCACCCTGTTTCTTCAGCTGCCCTTATGTTCCGGGGCCGCGGTATCTCTTTAGAACATTCCCGCAACTCCGGATTTTAATGGTACCTAGTTCATAGATTCCTTTGCTGAAAAGAACTTGGGAGCGAGATTGGGCTTGGTTTTCTTACAAGAAATTGTAGAATGTTTAGTTGGTTTCTGGGGCAAGGTCATCATCTATCATACCTACACCCCAAGTGGGTAACGATGGATGTCGGGCACATTCCAATCGCCGCGCCTCCAATTTAACGACTGTTGTGTCTGTGATGCTTAAAATGAATCATGAAATTCCAAACGCAAAGCTCTAATCCTACTAACATTATAAATGTGAAAGTTTGTGTTTCAATAACGCAAAAGTGGCTTAAGGAATTTGGACGAAACTCATACGTATACCTAATATATTAGGGTCTGTGGCTTAGGCCCCCAGTGGTCGAGGCACCTGTGGCCGACGCCCCCGATTCTATTAATTTAATATCTTTCTTTTTTATGCTTTTTAACTTAGTACAGTAAATAATAAAAGTGTTTCGCCATAATAATAAAGTATTTTTCTTGCTACACAAAAGTTATTGAAATAACAGAGAGAATAGATCGCCTTAAGCTTATCGTTACACACCTTTTCCCCCATTCAAAACACTTTTATTATGTACACACATAAGCAGAGTACAGCACTGCACAGCACTCTATAAGTAAGTTACATGATTCTCTTGATTATAGGTGATAAAAACTGTGATTTATGTATAATTTTGTTACTAGATTTCTTATTGAGATGAACAAATAAATAATGAAAAATAGCTAAAACTTTCATTTTTCAAAATATACAAGCAATGTAAAAACATTTCTATAGCTGACAGTACATTTGATAAAAAATTGATTTTAATAGAATCGGGGGCGTCGGCCACAGGTGCCTCGACCACTGGGGGCCTAAGCCACAGACCCATATATTATATTATAGCCTGGTTTAACACGAGGATAGCCTAGTGGTTTTCTAGACCCGCATGTTTTCGCGGAACAAAAAGTAGTTTTTATCCGTAATTATCTCGAAAACCAAATCGAGGGCAACAACTACTTAATTAGAAATATAAATAAAAAGCAAAGTATGATTGTCCGCTATGCGTTCTTAAACTATCGATCAGATTGTGATGAAACGTTGGTGAGGCGGGTTATTACTTTAGGTGCAAGCTATGAAAAAAGAACAGTCGGCAGCATTGACGGGGCTCGATAAGGCTATTGCCTGCTGCGGCTGCGGAAATGTTCTAACGAGATACCGCGGTCTCGGACCACAAGGGAAGGAACAGGGTGGGTTTTTAGTCAGTAGAAGTCTGACACTCCCTCCCGCACCACCCACAGCGGCAGGACTCATTTGATCATTTTCCACCCAAAAAAAAAATAGGTGCAGGCTACGCAACGTCAAATGTTCCAGATCAAAGTCAGCTTCGATAAAACAACAATTTTATATCGAGAACCTAACATAAGAAGACATCGAGATGAGTGGGAAAAAACAGGAAAATAATGACGAACAAAAACTATTTCGTACTTGTCAAGATATTGCAATTTTCTTACCTTACTTTCTAGCTATTATATTCTTATCTAGATTACAGGAGGTTAGTATTAACCTAGAAATGTTGTTGCTACACGTAGACAGGGCCAGATTTTAGATCTAGCCAGCGAGAGTTCCTGCTTAGGATTAGTAGAGGTTGCGTAAGCACTTTCGCCACGATTTCACCTCGCCTGCAGTTTGTCACAACAGTAAGGGCTGCGGTATGTTACGTGATACCCGTGATTTGTAGCTGTTATATTATTGGAATAGTAATTTCGGTAAGTATGTAGTTAGTGTGTTATCTCATCATCCAAGGAAATAACGTTACACAATGGACGAGCATTTCAAACAAATTTCATAGCCAGACTTATATCACTAGACTACAGAAAAAGAACAACGATGTTTAAATCGTGCATCAGAGTTCCTCGTATATTATTTCAACACATAATGTACAAATGTAAATGTAGGACAACACCCTATTGCAATCTTACATAATAATGTAAGCAATATTTTATGAAGCATATTAAACTAAATGAATTTGCGCTGACAACAGTTCATATAAGCTTGCGGATGAACTATCGAGATAGTCTACCAAGACACGAGCAATCAAATGAAGGAATAGAAGAAAGTTTACCTCACGTTTCCGCCATCGTAACATGGCAGTCTTTATAGCAACACGTAATAAACTGAAGACCTCAAAAAACTGAGAAAGCAGCGGCTCCCTTGTCATAAAGAACCACGGTAAAGAACCGTAACAAGATATCGACATAATACATGATCGAATTATCGATTCAAGTATTGAACAAAGCCTCGTTTTTTTGTCAAACAATCATAGGTTCGTAGAGTTCATAGTTGCAAAAAAATTGTATCTAATCGTGATTCAGCAATATTACAAGTAAATGGCCACGTGTCATTGGCCGGTAAAGCAGCTTTTTGTAAGAGCGTTGAAAGTCAAATTAAAGACTTGAAGAAAAAAGATTCCAAATGCGACATAGAATCTGGACGAAGCGTTTCAGACGAGAAAACTAGTTAAGCAACTAAAACTTCTTTAGCTGAACTTTGAAAAGAACCATTTTTTCAAAGACGACATTTTCGAGACGTGAAGTAAGCCCCCACTAAGTAATGCTTAAATAGAATTTGTTTATGACATAAGAAGACGACTACTAGCTTTTATACTATTCTAATAATATTGTGGTCCGTCCAGGTAATTGGATTTTATTTGCTTAGTCATTGCGATAATAAGTATTGACACTGGTTGGTTTTAACAGTTTGTAGGTAACCGGTAATCCTGTTAAATGTATGACAAATATAATCAAACACAAATGAGTTGCGATTTTCTTAACTTTCGCATGTTCACTGAAAAATTGCAATAGATAAATTTAAACATAATTATGTAGTTGAAATGCCATAAACTTTAGAAATTGCTATAGTATAATTTATTACTATAATTTGAGGACGGCTTCACTTTCTAAGTTCGAGTGGAGTCATGTCATGACCGGAATCAATAACCCTGTTACAAATTAGACAGTGGCCGAATTGATGATACCACCGATGGTGAATCATACTCTCCGAGAGCTAGCTAGACGTTAATGGCAACCTTAGTATATGGGGCAACTGCCAATCTCAATTACGCATCACATGGGGCGTATATATCTTTTACCAGAATTTATATGAAGTGGGAGACCGCTGCTCCTAAATAATAACAGCAAAACGGGTTGATCTCCAAAGTTAAACAACGCATACCGGGGTTCCTCCGTGCCTCGGAAACCACGTTAAACCGTTTGTCAAGACATTTTGTACATCATTGATAGTCGTCACGGATTGTCAGAAGCCAGAAAATCTGATTTGACACCAGTCCTGGCAAGGTATATAGACCGAATAGAGGGTATAACCCAGCTGCTGGATTGTGGAGGTAAGATAGGCAGTCAGTACTCAACTGCGTCTGGTTACACTGGAAGTCAACCTAAAATAGTTGAAAATAGGCTAAGCAGATGACAATGACCACTCCTATACTATCGTATGTTGACCTACCTAAAAATTAAAGCACTAAAAGCAACACAATGCAATTTTAATCGTTCTAGATGTTGTAAAGAGGTCATGTTAGACTGGCACACAGCTCGGACCACTCGGAAGAACTTTACCTATTGTAATACGATTTCACTCTAAGTTATTCATAGTGAAAGTGCTAAATGTTTTCCGAACAATACCGGCGTAATTAACAGTCTGCATCATCGAATAACTTTAGTTTAGTAAAGAGTAGATATCGTTAAAGAGAAACCCTAAGAGCGATATGAAAACATTCTTTAAGATATGATATTCTTGTAAAAAGATCTGTCTGGAAAGATCGAGTTGCTTGAACAAGATTGTTCTTAGAAGTTTTTTAACAGTTTTGCTCCAAACATCTAGCTAAACAATTGTATTATCTGTTTTTGCTTCGACATTCATTAAAACTTTGGTACAAGTTTTGGGATCATGTTAAGCGATAATTTTTTGCTGTTTTAATTATAATATCGGACAACAATAACGCTAAAGGGAAAATGAGGGCTTAGTAACTAGGTTACCTTTATCAGAATTCTAGAAACCGTAATTAAATTGTTCAATTATATCAGAAACGAGATTGTATTCTCGTCTATCGATTGATCGATATCTTGATCTAGGCGTCTTTAGGTTAACCCCTGTTATCATCAAATATTTCTCATAGCCATATGCCTCCAATTCATGTTACCCTTATACATAGTTCAATTTAATTAAATAGTGTACAGTTTTTAACAATAAGGCTCATTTATGATAGAATTAACCTTGTATATTCTAGAATTTTCTCTGCATATTGGTTAATGATGAAAATCAACATTTTTATTCGCAGGAGGAGGACAGTCCTGTGGAACATTCCATGATTCTAGATTCTTTAGACTTCGATGAAGATATTTATTTAAGAAGTAGGTATGGAGGACTAACAGCTATCAAATACAGAAAATATATAGTATAATAGACAGTGAGCCAATTTAAAGTCCTCACGTTTAGAGGCAGGAAAAACGTACAGTGAACACTAATAGGTATATAATCTTAATAAAACCATATCATACATACAATGTTCAAAAATGACTAAATATATCGCAGATATACATAGCAGTAATTACAGATATTAATATTTTTTGAAAAAATCAAGGCTTAGGCGTCTTCTGGCTATTGCCCAAGCCTTGACTTTTTTCACACTTGTTTAAACGGGTCAAAATCGTGCTGCTTACACCGGTTATTGCTTCTGCTTGCACGCACTATAAATGAATTCTACCTATACTTAGTTGAGCTTAATGGTACCCGTAAAGGTGGATTATACCGAGTTTTAGTTGGAATGTTTAAATTAACTTAAATAAAAGATCAGGGCTATCAATATTATTGCTTACAATTTTTAACAGTAGAATGCAGTCAGAGATCTCACGGCGAGTACTTACCTAATGGAAATAAATGAAAGATTCTACACAGACTGTGGTAGTTATCGGAATGATACGGGATCTTCTGATGAAAGCATAATGATAAACCTTCTTTGAATACCCTCTATTCGGTCTATATATTTATTGTAACCTGGATTCCAGATTTTAGAAGCATATTCCAGGTTACTCCTCTCGAAAGTGCAATACAGGATTTTAAGGGTTTTCGCTTTAGTAAAACATTTTGACAGTCTCATGATGAATCCCAAAGATTTAGACGCCTTAGCTACTATAGCATCAACGTGAGAGTCAAATAAATATAAGTTTAGAATCATGATAAATCCCTAATATAAATTTTGAATAACGGTTGAATTGCACAGTTCTTTCAACTGTAAGGTTTGTTAACACGGTTTTTATTGCCCCTAAATTAACTTGCTTTAGTATTGGTTCAGTTAAAACTGACCAATGTACTGAATCAGAATCCGTGACGAATATGCTATATTTAGAAGGGCAGATATAATTTATCAGTACTGATAGCAATTATGCACAGCATCGAGGTAAATATGGGCTGTGCCTCGAAAAACTCGAAAAATTATATAGAATACTACATAACTATAATAATTCTAACTATCTATACATCTGTCTATCTACATTTAAAATTTTATTAATCATGCATCTATGCGTTCAACCCTCGATCAGATTATGATGATTATATGAACTTTGGCAGAATGTTCTGAGGACGAGCGGGAAGGTTTCTGAACCAAAAAAATCCAGTAAAAAATTAAATGGTTGTCACATGCATATTGGTCGGTTGAAAAACCAAACATTTAGATACTAAAATACTTAGCTAGTTTAATATAAAAATAGAGAGAGAAAAGAGTATTTGGACACAATAGCCGTTGAACGGCTGCTGTGTCATGTAGTGACCGGAATATGGTCACACTGGTCCATTTTTATACAAAACCGAATTAACTGCACACGCTTCACCTAATTTCGAATTCAACAACATTGGAGTGCCATATTCGCGAAACGTTCGTCCTAAATATGGCCGTTTCCGTCCAACACGTGGGAGCCGACATTGACCTCTATTTAATTATTATCTTTTGTTGAGCGAATCGTGTGCCACAGTGTACAAGGCATTGTTTTGATCCATTTTGTAATGGCTTCGAATTCACACGTTAGTGTGAGACTGAGACCGGTGTAACGGTGACCAAGAAAAAAACATTAAAAGAGGTACGTCACATATCCTAGACAAACTGGGCAAAGACACTGACTCCTGTAACACAGGTTGCTACCTAGCTCAGGACTCAGGATTTCAAATGAAAATGTAAAATCTTATTTTAGTCAATCCAACGTTGAAATGAAATGAAATGAAATATTTATTCTGTAAATTGGTTATAAATAACACTTTTACACGTCATGTTTTTTTGCGTGTTTAGTTTAGCTAGATGAGGCCGATATTTCCTAACTGACTACTCTGAGAAGAAACACCGAAACAAACTCAGAGGTCAAAGTCTCTTTTAAAGTCCAGACAATTTGTATTTATATATGAGAAGCATGTAGGTTCATGTCTGTGGTATTCTTTTGAGGAAATAACCACGCAAATTTGAGCGGACCTGTCCAGACAGTGCAAGCATTAGTCAGATATCGTGTAGCTCAACTTACGTTATTATTTAATCCCGAAGTATTTTTTAAATTAACGAAATGAAGTATTTTCCTTAAGAGACGCAAGTCAGATAACGAATTGTCGAAAAGTACTACCAAACTGGTTCCATCGAACGCAAAACCGCGGCTGATAATGCCAGAAGATGAAGAGCGAATCCCACTTCTACCAATTTAACACCCTAAGTAATATGACTGAACCGTGTTAAAAATGGAGAGGCCTTGGAGATAAACTAGGCTAAATAGAAGGAGTTGACCTTTAGCTTAAGGCCGAACTTATTAACGTATCTGTCAGTACTAGGGATAGAAATTTGACGGTAATTATATTGCTATGGGTGATGTGGAATTCTTTAAATAAACCCTGGACCCAGGTTGGTTGAAGTAAAGAAAACCTGCGTGGAGATTTATTGATGACACTGCCCTTTTTTTCGGTGGGAAAATACTGACTAAAAACCAACCCTGTTCCTTCGATTGCCCTTATATTCCGTACATTTTATGCTGCTCCACAAACCTTAGCGAACTTAATATCGTGTACTACGTGTTGTGTTGAGACAGTTGCTAATTACAGGAACTGATGGAAGCTTCTGACGATGCCAAACTCGTTGTCCAGTTCTAGGCCGATTCCATTTAGAAATGGCATTCTAAATGGAATTGGACACGCTAAGAAGTAATTGTATGAACCCCAAAAAGAAATAATATTTCTAAATAATTTCGCCCGTGAGTAATCGACACGAAGTGATAATCGTGCTTTTGCAATAACAGGATGCAAATCCACAAGTAGGAAAAAACCTTTTACATTCATATCCGTCGATTGAAACAGGTTATCGAACTTGCAGAAGATACTATGTATATACCTAATAAAATATAGATAGACAGATAGATAGATATTTTAATAGTCCTACTAATATTATAAATAAATTATAAATCCTACTAATATTATAAATGCGAAAGTTTGTGAGGATGGATGGATGTTTGTTACTCTTTCACGCAAAAACTACTGAATGGATCTGAATGAAATTTGGTAAGTATATAGTTGGCAGCCTGGAATAACACATAGGCTTTTTATCCCGAAATTCCCACGGGATCGGGATTTGCGCGGGAAAACCTTCCCACGCGTACGAAGTCGCGGGTAGAAGCTAGTATATTAATATATGTAGGTTTAAAAAGAGTAGACAATCAAAAACAAAGAATTGTGTTCAGAGACAAAACAGTGAGTGATAAAACGGACTTGGCAATGCGTATAAAGGTCGCTATATGTATATCGGGACATAAGACGGTACAGGCAATCTTATAGTGAGTAGATTGTATGTTACCGGTTCAATATTTGCAAAGTCATATAACACTACTAACTACTAGACACTTGATATGTGCTACCGTGCGCCGTAAGACAACGGTGAATACATGTACAGCCGAGCCCGCGTCTTGTAACGTTTGGGAAGTTTTTCTAGCGTAATTCACGATCCCGTGGAGAGGTTGGGATAAAAAGAAGTCTGCATGTTGCCCTGAACCCTCCTCCGTCTTCCAGTGACAGTTCTGTTCATATCGGTTCAGCCGTTCCAAATATTAGCCCGGACCAACAGAGAGACAAAACTTGTTGAAAAGTTTAAATTGATTTTGAGTTTTAGTGTCACGTCAGCCAGAAACCAACAATTCTGCGCCATTATCAACCGTTCCTAAATAATACCAGAAGACCGTAAAAGTGAAAGCTAGTATAAATTTTACCCGTAAATAAAAAACGACTGAAAAAGTTGTTAACAACTAAATCTTAACAAACATTGTTTCAAACTAGGATGAAAGTTGAAACTAGAAAACTTAAGCCATCAATTACAATTTCTGACTGCAATCTAAACTCAAAACCTGATAGGTTTATCAGGTGGATTAAGTATTTTGATAATATCAGGATGAGATCATGTGAAGATTATATGCATAATTGAAATAATCTATCTACTTATTATATAAAAGCGGTAAGATACAAATACATTAATCACGCAATTTCGAAAACTAATTGACCTATGGACATTAAATTTGGCAAGGATTATATTATACACTCCCCTGAAAAAGATAAAAATTGGGGTGAAAATTGGTATGGAGCTGGTTATTTATTTGGAGATTTAGCGGGCGACCCGGTGAAGCTGGTACGGCTGGTAGATATTTTAAAACTAGATGCTGCCCACGGCTTCGCTCGCGTGATAAATTGTTTTTCAGCGAGAATAGTTTATGTCCAAATTTCATCAAAATTGGTGAAGTGGTGAAAGTGTAACATACAGAATTACAGACAGAGTTATATACATAGGCGTAGGAAGGGGGGGAGCCGGGTGGGCCGTGCCCACCCCAGAATGGTCTGGTGCCCACCCGAGAATATTTACTAACAAACAATTATGGCTAAAATATTAAAAAATCTGGCCAAGTGCGAGTCGGACTCACTCATGTGAGGTTCCGTTATGCGATACATGTTAAATTAATTCATGTGAAAATTTTCATAGTTGACGCAACTTTGATAAGCGATCATCGCTTCTACTACTGGGGGCTAGGCCCCCCCTGAGAAATAACTCTAGATACGCCAATGGTTATATATATTTTCGCATTTATTATATTAGGTACATAGTAAGGATAGGGATTAGTAGAGATCATTCACACATATTAAACCATTCTCTGTTACAAATTATACAAGTAATGGCAATTGCATGATCGTAACAACTTCCACACTCACTTGTGCAAATGTCATCTAAATCCTTTGACTCACACTCGTGAACATGATTTATGAATTACATGCATCCGAGGATCGCAAACGATTCCTTTGAAATTTCACACGACCATAACTTACGATTGACAATCGGAATGCTTAAATCGCTCGATACCACTTCAACTTGATAAAACGGGTACTTTACCTCAGATCAAGATAATTCATGCCCTTTATTAACTGTTTCTCGTTAAATACCAATTATGTATATGATGTAATACTTAACAAATGTTGCAAACACACTTTATCTGCTAAAGTAAACCAATAAAAAATCGATTAGTAGTTCAGTGCATGGAATATTCAAATCGATTAACGATTAACAATGGACTAGAAAATGCCTTGAAGATATCAAACAGTATTAACTAGGAAAATGGTAGCGCGGAATAGACTATTTTAAAGTAATGCTGCGTGGACAAAGGTTGGAAGCCTTAATACGATCAAGTATTTGAAGTCCGGGACCAAATAGAAACTAAAGGTTTAAAACGTGACACATTACAATAAAACGACTTTCGACAAAATTCTTTGAAGGATTTTGGTTACATGAACGATAAACTATTTGACAACTTTTAAATGACTGAAGTGAGCAGATATATTTTTTATCAGCATCATTCGATTTTTTTTTGCAAATTTTGTTCAATTAATTTTGGCTAATCAATCAAGCAATCAATAACCTGATAATATTATGAGTTAGCGAAGCCTCCTGTTACATAAAACATAGCGGCATGGCAACGTAACTGTCATTGTTCATATGCAACTTCTGGTTTAGTACTCATAAATATTTATATCTCGACACTACGAACTTCAAAGATATTATCTAGAAGATTAATCAGCTAGTGAGCTGACAAAAAAAATCTGCTGAGTGCGGAACTTACGAGCAAACACGTCGTGACCAGCATAATTGCAAATATGATAACATTAGCAACTTAAAAAAAAACATTAAGCACGAATAACTGCTTATAATGTTAAGATCTGACGCATTAAGAGTATCTCATCTGAACCAGGACCTATCGCAAGAAATTGTTCATCGATACAAAAAATTCAAACAAAGATTGAAAGAATGATCAAATGATACCTGTTTTAATCGATTGACAACTGACACCATTTACCAAGTTGTATATCGCTTGTAAATTTCAGATAAATATCTTTTTTGACAGTGAACAAAAAATCTGCTGTATGTGAATTCTCTGCTTTGTGGTTTTACCTCAAGCTTTTTAGGTTAAAAGTTGGTAGGTATTTGCGGGGAGATGTAGTGGTACATAGGTACTCTACATACATCCAGCATGAGCGATAAAAATGAATTTAGTAAGCAAAACAAAGTTGTCTTTTCCACACTAGAAGTAGGCATTTAGATTGCAAAATAAATCAGGAACAATCATAAAATTATGGTTAATGATGACTGCGCGCATTGTTTATTATAATTGTAAACGGTCATTGGTAAAAGGAGGGCGTCGTCGCGAGGCTTATTTTCAACGTTAAAGGTTTTCGCGTCCCAGAACGCAAAAAACATTTAACGTCGAAAATAATAACTGAGGAGGTCAAATCTCGGCCAGAAACTCAATTCAAACCATTAATCATCGCACATCACAGTTTACGAATAAATAACGCCGTGGAATTCTTCGTAGAAGTTTTCTTGTTTATTTTTTGAAAACGAAAATAAACACAACATCAACTTAATTATTATTGAGAATTTTGCTGTCATTTAACGAGAAACAATTACCAGTAACTGCATTGAATTATCTGAGTTGTTTGCACAGTTATTCAATGGAATGCAGGCGCCACTTGCAGCCTATTCCACAATTATTGATTAGTCACGCTTTTGTTTTAATTGCGCTGGACATAAGACCTACGCTTGTTACGAACAAAAGCCATTATTTTATAATTGTGGAAAGTAAGAACCAGGAAAACTTTACGAGGTATGCTAAGTTTTCATTCTTTAGTCTCTTGTGTTAACATCTCAACTTATTTTTTAATCATTTTGCCACACATTGATGACGCTTTATGATGTGCAAAAACAAAGTTCGATAATGAACCTTAAAAGAATGTAATACGGTTGTTTTTTTAACATTACGTTTCAATTTACGTGAGTGCACTCATCCTCGCAAAAACGATACCGGTAGAATTTTTATTTGCAGTTCCCACGACGCATATAGCTGAAGTATGCGCTCTCAATAACTTTACACTGTGAGCAATAATCTTGCCTTACTGTTAGTTAGACTTGGTGATTACGAGGAAATATATTTTTTAAAGAGAACAAGCAATGTGGTTAAAATTCACATTACTTGCAATCTTGGTAACTCTAATATGCTGTTGTCTGGAGCGGGTAATGGGCGGGGTTCGAACCTGCGACCTCTCGATCACAGGTCCTTAACTATCTTAGCCATTAGGCTTTTGACGCATTATCTAAATATTAATCATTTGAACAAAAGAGCATCACGTCTTAGGGGAAATCCCTACGTAGGTAAGTAATAAGGGCATGCGGACAGCGAGTAAAGGGCAACTCGCTGTCCGACCATGGACCATGCCCGGGTCGACGGCGCGTTGTGTTCCACGCGCGCCTCAAAGAGCGTCAGCAACATGACGTGGCCCCCCCCTGCAGAGGGCCGAAGCCTGCCGGGGTCGTGGGACTTATCCCATCACCGTGACCCCGGTACGTAAAGGGTTATTGAAGGAACACCGTGGATTTTAGTCAGTAAAAGTCTGACAGTCCCTCCCACCCTGCCCGGGGCGGGAGGACTTATTTGATAATTTTACAACGTTAAAAAAAAAAGGTAAGTAATAAGCCATAAGCGTAGTTGTTCATACCATCAAGTATTCGTCTCGTACTTGTCAACACGTTAATTGGGGCCTGTTTAAGTATTCTATATAAAAGTAGGGTTACTGCTTTCTGGTTCAACCCGTTTTTAATTGCAGCACACTCTTGAAGCACGGCGCATAGGAAATGTAGGCAAACTGCTTACGTCCTTTTCCGACGCGAGTATAGAGCGGGTTTTAAAATGCAGGTTAGTAAGTAGTCTTTTACTAGCTCCTGGCCGCGACCTCGCTCGCATGATAATGTTTTCCAGCATAAAAGTAGCCCTTCTACAATATCTGTACCTAATTTCATCAAAATTGGTTAAGTGGTTTAGGCGTGAAAGTGTAACAAACATACAGACAGAGTTATTTCCTTATTTCTAATATTAGTAGGGATAGTAAGGATGTGCCTAGTATAAAAAACAACCTCTTTAAAGTTTATAATGTTCCATAGACGACGCTTTTTCGTAATAGGACCTACGGACGCTACAACTCATAGCCCTCTATTTATATTACCATCAGTGAGACTTAGTTAATAGCATCTGTCTAGATCTTCATCTATTATACTACCTAGCACAGGATTCAGGGCTCAATTGAAAATGTAAACCTTTTTATATCAATCAATAAAAAAAATACTTGTTGGTGTGCCTTTGTTTTGTTTTCAAATCCTGTTGACCATGAAAACAGCACAATATCCTAGTTCCCAGTTCAGTAGGTCATACCAGTCGTGGAGCTCTGTCGTTGGCCTTCAAAATTTAGGTCACCATGCATCCCCGCAACCCTCCCGCACCCGGCATTCGGTGCAACGAACCCAGGGTTGTGTCGACCTGGTTTTAGAGCATCATACATAATATTTTGAGGATTGAAGATTGTTTTTCAACCGACGAAAAAAACGGAGGAGGTTATCAATTCGACGCGTATATTTTTATTTTTTTTATGTATGATCAGTATCACCGATTACTCGAAGACGGCTGAACCGATATGAAAAAATCTTTTTTTGTTTAACAGGGTATACTTCGAAATTGGTCCCATTGTCACCAAGTCAGGATCTGATGATGGGATCCTGGAGAAATCGAGGGAACTCTTCAAATATTATAGGTACACCTATAATGATTTGAGTATTTTTTATAGTAACTTGTGTAGTTGCATTCGAAAAGCACCATTTGTGAAGTGGACCTGATGATGACAGATGGCCACCGAAACTACTCAATAATAAGTATTTCGTGGATTGTGATTAGATTACTTGAATATAGATGCTAAGCACTTTATGCTCGTCACAATGCATATAGTGAAGTGATTTCGGGGCAGTGGTCCAACTGCTTTGTCCAACTAGTTGGACCATGGGTCTTTACTAGGGGCAGTTGTCCAACTTTAAAAATAGTTGGACCACTGCACCTTTTGAGAGTTCCGTGGTCCAATTCATTTAAAAAATAACTTGCCAACTGTTGCCAACTCTAAAAACCTCAACTGCATCTTTATGTGTGTATGGTACCTACTGGTTTACGGTTATATTGAACCTCTTTGCAGTAAATGGGTAGGTACTGACTGGTTGTTATCAATTATAGTACATTTGTCATAATTGTGTCAATTTGTGTCAGTAAAGTTTGTTATACTTTGACAAAGTCAGTAAAGTTTGTCAAAGTGTAGCAAATACTTTGAATGAAATATAATCATACAGAAAACTATCTAATAATTACAACTATTTATTTATATTTTACATTTCAGAAAGCTCACAACTAAGTCGGCGCATTAATGCAATTTTTTTTACAATTTTACTATTAAATGTTTTAGAAAATTTTACAACTTTATCAAGCCAAATCGCACACAAACGACGTAAGGTCTAAATTCGGTGTGGGCGCCAAGTCCGGTGGCTAACCAAACCCCAAAGGGTGATGGCCATCCGGATGATCGGGGGATACCGCACGACCTCCGGCGAGGCGGCGAGCCTGCTTGCCGGATTGCCGCCATGGGACTTTAGAAGCGAGAGAGCCCTCGCGCTCCTGCACAAGGAGCGTGTGGAGGCGCTTCGCCGGGGTGAAACTCTGTTACCGTGACTCACAGCTTGGTGTGGCACGGCGGACGGAGCTCCGGCGCGAGATCATGGCGTCATAGAAAGAGCGGCTATCGCAACCCAATGCTGGGCACGCCACAATAGCGGCGGTAAGTCCCCTCTTTGAGGAGTGGCTAAAGAGGCGTCATGGCGTCCTCACCTTCCGCCTGATGCAGGTGCTCACCGGACACGGTTGTTTCGGGAGTTACTTGTGTCGGATTTGGCGGGAGGAAACGCCCGGGTGTCACCACTGCGAGAATCGCCCTGAGGACACGGTGGAACACACAGTGGAGATTTGCCCCGCTTGGGCAGAGCTCCACCGTATCCTTGTAGGGACGATAGGCGGCGACCTCTCCCTCCCGGCCCTGGTTCAATCCATGGTCCGGAGCGAGAAGGCATGGGAAACGGTCACCTCTTTCTGCGAAGCAGTTATGCATGCGAAGGAGGTGGCGGGACGCGCGAGGGAGAGGCGGGTCGCACAGCCCTCGCGCCCCAGCCGACGCAGGAGACGCTCCGGGCGTCGGGCGTCACAGGGTGACTCCCAGCCAACTCCGGGCGGGCCTGCGGGCTGCGAGCAATGGGTAGCTCGCCGCCCGACTGAAACCAGGTCCGTGTAGATGGCGCCGAGTGTTCCACGCGCGCCTCAAACAGTGTCAGCAAAATTGTCGGGGCCCATAAGGAGGCCGTTGCCTGCCGGGGTTGCGGAATTGTTCAAAAGAGTTACAGCGGCCTCGGAACACAAAGGGCATATGATGGAACACGGATTTAGGTAGGTATCTGTTTTAGTCAATAAAAGACTGACACACCCTCCCGCTTCGCCCAGATCGCGAGGCAGTCATTTTATGATTTCCCATCCTTAAAAAAAAAGGTTCAGATTGAGAATGATGATTATATACGAGAAATTCAGCTACAACTGATTTCAGGTGATACAACTGTACGTCATGCTTTATATAAATTTCGTTGATGTTGTAAAACAGTAAAAAAATAAATTTAAAAAATTAGTCACCCACATTTTAATTTTGATATTTTACTGCAAAGAGTTCATTATAACCGTAAACCAGTAGGTACCATAGACACATAAAGATGCATTTGAGGTGTTTAGAGTTGGCAAGTTAATTTTTAAATGAATTGGACCACGGAACTCTCAAAAGATGCTGTGGTCCAACTTTTTTTAAAGTTGGACAACTGCCCCTAGTAAAGACCCATGGTCCAACTAGTTGGACAAAGCAGTTGGACCACTGCCCCGAAATCGGTGAAGTAGAGCTGATCGTGATGTACTAGGAGAACTCTTCAAAAATTAGGCACACCTATAGTGATTTTAGTATTTTTTATAGTAACTTGTATAGTTGCATTCGAAAAGCACCATTTGTGAAGTGGACCTGATGATGAAGACCACAGATGGCCACTGGAACTACTCAATATATAAGTAGCAATAATAAATATTTCATGGGTTCTGCTTCGATTACTTGAATATGGTTATTAAGCACAATATGCTCGTCACAATGCATATGGTGAAATGAAGCTGATGGTGAAGTACCAGGAGAACTTCTCGACAATTAGATTTAGGCTTATGTAACTTTTTTTTTTAGCGTGGTAAAATATCAAATAAGTCCTCCCACCCCGGGCCGGGTGGGAGGGACTGTCAGACTTTTACTGACTAAAATCCACGGTGTTCCTTCAATAACCCTTTACGTACCGGGGTCACGGTAATGGGATAAGTCCCACGACCCCGGCAGGCTTCGGCCCTCTACGGGGGGGCCTCGTCATATTGCTGACGCTCTTTGAGGCGCGCGTGGAACACAACGCGCCGTCGACCCGGGCATGGTCCATGGTCGGACAGCGAGTTGCCCTTTACTCGCTGTCCGCATGCCCGCGCCTACGGTGGCCGGAGATCGTCGGCCGACGTCCGACGCCGTGGGCGTCTACCACTGCGGCTGGGCTGGAGGGAGTACGCCATCCTCTCCCTCACGCGGCCCGCCTCCTCCTTCGGAAGCATGACTGCTTCGCAGAAGGAGGCGACCGCTTCCCACTCCCCAACTAAAAAGAGTGAAATAAAAACTTTTTACCTTTCAAAAAACACTGCAAAGTGAAAAATAACTTTAATTTCGGAAGTCGGTGCTAAAAACAAAAATACAAAACTAAAGACACCGACTACCGAAATTAAAGTTATTTTTCACTTTGCAGTGTTTTTGGACGTCGGTTTAATTTTTTGGTAAAAAGTTTTTAATGTTTATCAAGGATAGCCACCGATGGGAGTCGTGAAAGAAAAAATTGTCCCATTGGAGGAATTACGACCCTCAGTAATGAGGTACACGACGCGAAGATGTTTTCAATGTAGTTATCTAAATTATCATAAAAAAAAATATTTTTAGTAACAATTGAAATATAAGTAGGTAACGTTTACAAAATAATTGTCTGATATAATATTTTACCAATTTTTTTTAATAGCCTTCGACCTATTCTCGGAACTACCAAATAATACGCAAATAAATTATAACAAGTTCGATACCACTGTGACATGAGATTTTTATATACTAGAATATCATAAAAAATCAGATCAAAGTGTCACTTAAATTTAAATAGTTTGACTTTCTTTAATTTATTAGGACAAGACCCGAAATCTTGCGGTTACATCAACGAATACAATTTGCGTCAAATTTTTTGTTATGTCAAAACTGGTTTAACAAATGTCACAGATGAATAATTACTATCTATTGGATACTCAATATGCTAGTAATTATTTAGAAGTGGCTACAAAAGACGCCTTGTTAAATTAAAAAGAGATATTACAACAGAGCTCATACAAAAGTGATCATTAATTCCTATTACGGCATAGCTAAAGTTTGAATCTGCAGACATTTTTAGCAATACTTGTGCAATGGATAATGTTTCGACATTCTAAAGCTTACTCACTAATCTATTTTTCTTAGAAGACTGAAAGTAGTTTTGTAACGAGCTAATCACGTAAAGACCTAGCGTTGACAATTATTAAGAGATTACCATTAAATATAAAGTAAACAATGATTAGCATACTTACTTGTAAATGGTTTAGACAGGGTGTAAATAATTCGCAAGCTTTGGTTTCATTAGGTATCGTACCTCGGTACAAGAAGAGCTAAACTTACAGGTTTCGACATTGAAGAAGAAGAAGACTGAAAGTAGTTTCGTAACGAGCTAATCACGTAAAGACCTAGCGTTGACAATTTATTAAGAGATTTCCATTATTAATATGAAGTAAATAATGATTAGCATACCTACTTGTAAATGGGTTAGACAGGGTGTAAATAATTCGCAAGCTTTGGTTGCATTAGGTATCGTACCTCGGTACAAGAAGAGCTAAACTTACAGGTTTCGACATTGAAGAAGAAGAAGAAGACTGAAAGTAGTTTCGTAACGAGCTAATCACGTAAAGACCTAGCGTTGACAATTTATTAAGAGATTACCATTATTAATATGAAGTAAATAATGATTAGCATACCTACTTGTAAATGGGTTAGACAGGGTGTAAATAATTCGCAAGCTTTGGTTGCATTAGGTATCGTACCTCGGTACAAGAGCTAAACTTACAGGTTTCGACATTGAAGAAGAAGAAGAAGACTGAAAGTAGTTTCGTAACGAGCTAATCACGTAAAGACCTTTTTTTTTTTTAAAGACCTAGCGTTGACAATTTATTAAGAGATTACCATTATTAATATGAAGTAAATAATGATTAGCATACCTACTTGTAAATGGGTTAGACAGGGTGTAAATAATTCGCAAGCTTTGGTTGCATTAGGCATCGTACCTCGGTACAAGAAGAGCTAAACTTACAGGTTTCGACATTGAAGAAGAAGAAGACTGAAAGTAGTTTCGTAACGAGCTAATCACGTAAAGACCTAGCGTTGACAATTTATTAAGAGATTACCATTATTAATATGAAGTAAATAATGATTAGCATACCTACTTGTAAATGGGTTAGACAGGGTGTAAATAATTCGCAAGCTTTGCATTAGATATCGGTACCTCGGTACAAGAAGAGCTAAACTTACAGGCTTTATAACGTCATCTGCTTAGCCTTTCCCAACGATGTTGGGGTCCGTTTCCAGACTACACTCACATGGAGACTGCCTATCTGACGTCCACAACCCAGTAGCTGAGTAACACCTCTTGACCAGACCAGAGGCTCTTGACCTCGATCTCGCCTGATGGTAAGCGATAGATGAGGTCTACGATGTGACGAGCGAGCCCAGAAGATGCCTATTTACTCTTGCTTTAAAGGCTGAAAGGTCATAAGTGGCAGGGAACACAGAAGCCGGCAGAGAATTTCACAATTTGCCCAAATGCTTAACGTATTATTAACGAGGCACGGAGGTATCACACCGCCAACTTAGAAAATTGGCGGTGTAACTCCTACTGCTAATAAATTTCTTATAAAAAAACCCTATCGCACTTTTTCCCCGACCCGGAAATCGAACCCGAGCTCAGAAGTCGCGCTTGACCAGAGGTAAGCCTTATAGACTTTATAACGTAAAAACACTAATCATTTATCGGTACCTACACGGGCTTATTAAAAATACAATTACCATACATTTAGATTTGTTTGGGAAAACTAGCAAAATATACTATTTCTCAACATAATGGTGTGAATAAATTTTCATGATGAAAATATTAAAATAATGCGTCATTACATTAAATGCAAACAAGACTTTAATTGTGTATTTACCGTATGAGTTTTACATGATATTAACCCTCGAGTGGGCGCGCCTTGCCGCAAAACGTCAGTGGGCGCATTGGGAGCATTTTGCCGCTCCTATTCATTTGGACCCTTATTTAAGAACTTTTGTTTTATAAAATATTTAGTAAAACGTAATATTTACATTGACTTTTTTAACTTAACCTACATTATTCTGTACAATACTTATAAAAATGGAAAAGAAATAAAAAATTGTATATTTTCTGCAATTAGGTTATATTTAGGCAAAACTATCTTCACATAGGTATGTGCAACTTTCATTGTACAGCAATTTTGAGCATCTGCAACACTCTTTTTTCTCCTCGAAGAAATATTTTTTATATCTCAACAAAAGATCTTATGGTCATATATGGCTTAATCAGGTTCATGCAATTTCTTTCTTATATTATCGGTGTAGCTCCAAAATAATTTACAAAGCCAATAGTGAAGGCTTTGGAAATTACTTGACTATTTATACCGGGTATATTCATCATTGATAAAAATAACCGCATTGGCCTTTTGCGAACCATTCTACCAACCATATTTATTTAATCATATCATACTTTTAAGTCCTGAAAAGTCCATTATAACATACGTGAGAAGGCGCACGGTGAGCAAATTGTCGCCAAACTATACCTGCTAGTCATAACCACCTCCTCTAGTGGTACCCCATGTACTAATGGTATCCAGCCTTTTGGCACGGGATTGCGAACAAAAGTGGAGACAGCTACTAAAAAGCGCAAACTTAACGGGCAATATTTTTCATTACTTAATTAATGTTTCTGTGGTGATGGCGGAAAATGCTAATAATAGCGCATCCACTCTAGGGTTAATAAACGGATTAAAATAGAATAATATTGAATAGCAACGACAACAGTTCACAATTACTTACTCATTGAATTAAATAAAGCAATTTATTGCAATAATTGTTTGTTTTGACGCAAGTAGAATTAACAGTCCCGCGCGACTGCCAGTCGACATAAATAATGGAATTGAACCGAAATTAAAATAGTGCAGAAAAATGAATACCCTAGTTGTAATTACTTAGGAATTAGTTAATATTCATTTTTTTGCTCACACCAATCATCTTACATGTTTCGTTTGGTGAAGCCTGTGTGGGTTTGCAGTAATTCAATCGTATAACTAGTTACTAAGTATAAAAATATCACTCGGTTCTTTCTGGTACCCAAATACTTTTTACTAACTAAAATCTTCAATCTTGATCAGAAACGAATCGTATACCGGTACCGTATCTAATGGAAGGAATACAAAAAAGTGCATCAAATAAGCTTCAAAATATCTTCAGAAAAGTAGTCTGTTAGCGAATCGTGTCCAATTTACTTTAATTATGATTTCGCGTGGTCAAGTGTGTTCAGCTGCCATTAACCAATGTTACAGCACGTGCATCGTACATGTGCTTCTGCATTATTTCTACGAATGGCCAACAGGCGATGATTGCAGACAATTACTGTACGATTTTATCATACGTAATCTATATTGGAGCAAACATCTCATTACTATCAATGTTTTGGTGTCAGCTCGTCTAATAATATATTATCTTTGTACTGTTCTAGAGATCCGCCCCGGCATGCCACAAGTTTAATTTAAGTCATAGTTCAACTATTTTATTCAAAATATTGATTTGCAAGTATACAGAATAATTGTATATACTCAAACTTTACTTGTCTGTCACTTTCCTATTAATTACTGATAGCCGTATCGATCGTTGCGTGGATACGGAAAAACAGAAAAAAGTATAGTGCCTTTGTTTCATCTGTATACAATATAAAATAATACATAAAGCAATAACTTGTACCCTTTTTTACAAAAATTATGCAGATTTAAATTATGCAAATTTAGCACAGTTAACGTTAATCCTATTTTTAGGACACTATATTCTAAATTTTTTTTTAATGTTAGGTCGTCTTTTTTAATGTTTTCTAATGAAATTCGTATTTTTACACTATTTTTCTAATTAAATGTTTTTTTTTTTCGCTGTAAAAAATGTTTCCGTAATTAAAAAATTTTTTTTTTTTTCAAATTGATCATTTTTGATGCATCAAGAAGAGCATTAATTATGTTCTGATTCTATATACCGTAAAAGAAAAAAAATAGCTACTTCAAAGTACATAAAACTGATTCTAAAACCTTTACCAGATATATAATAAATAAAAACAAAAACAAAATAGAATTTGGGAACTTATGAGATACGTTCAAAATGAGCCGTACTATAAATATGACACCGGGAACATGTCTATACAAATTGATACGAATCGTTACTTCTAGGCAAGCGTGCTTCATCTTCGACCACATCATCGCTTAAGATCAGGTGAGATTATGGTCAAACGCAAGCCTATCAATTAAAAAAAAAAGTCATATTATTTTTTCTTAACGTATTAAGAACTTAATTTAAAGATTTGATCGAAAAATTTCAATTTTTTCGATGCTTGGGAAGTAATGGGTTAATATGGAGGAGTGCAGAAAGTTTTTTTATGTATTCGATGTTATTTTACTTTTATGATTAAAACTTCAAACGAGCATTATTATATTATTTCCAGTAGCAGACTCACATCAACAGAGCCATAGTATGTAAAATGTAAATGCATCTTTCTCTACGGCGGAAAAATAATGAACGGTCAATTAGTAATCGGGCAATGAAACTAAGTCGAGTTATCGACCGAACCAATAGCTACTCAGGCAAAGATGCAAGTGCAATGATGCGTGTAATAGATATTTTTTGTATAGGACACTGACCGACGCGACCGGAATGACACAATGAAATTTAGTAATTGGGTTCCTTTAATGAGAATCGAGCGCGCTGTGGTTTGCTTCTGAAGTGACAATAAGTCAAAAGAGGGGTCAACATCATCGGCGTCCGTCACACGTAATTTATTGAAACCGATAATATAAATCGGCAATGATTGTAAATAGCGGTTTTGGTAAGTTAAAAATTATAAATGGCAAGTTTTAACTAGTTCAGCAGTTAAAACTAAGCAGTAAGTAAACAAAAATGAGTAATAAAAAATAATGAAATGGATCAGTGAATATATAATTGAGCAGGAAAATAATTAAATGGGCGGTAAAAATTATTGAACGAGCGGTTACGTGTGGGCAGTAATAAATCGGAATTTGTCGGTAAGAAATCTCATTCTAACCTCATCTAACCCAAATGATTCACCAACAATAGAAGGGATCTGACGCAGGTATATATGAGGCCATCATTTTTACCGCTCATTCAGTTATTGGACTGCTCAATTATTTTTAGAATTGACACTGTATGATAAAATAACCGACTAATTGATTTTTTATTACTGTCCATGTTTTACAGTCGCACTAATTAATCAACCACCATTAAATTAAATAACTGCTCAATATGTTTTTCAACTGATCATAATAACATCTCGAATATTTAAATAACAGCTCAAAAAATTAGTTCCCATATAAATCGAATAGTATAGGTTAAGCAACGCTTTCCGGGGTCGGTCTTTAGATGAGTGACTATCTTAGCATCTCAAAATTCCTCCGTGCCACGGAAAGTACGTTAAACACAGAAAGTCGTTGCAGAAGCTACAAAATCTGACACCAGACCATTGTCAAATTTTCTGGTTTCTTGCTAAGGAGTATCGTATTACTCAGCTACATGGTTGTGCAGTATATATCGCACCCTTAGTAATATAAGGGCACAACTCAAAAAAGTAGATTTTTGACTTCTCGCGTTTCAAGATTCTGGATTCCTACATTACAGATATTTTTTCATATAACATGCTTATTATTTAGGTTAGCCAACCGGTAAGCTAGTTAACCGGTTAGTTAACTGGTTAGTTAACCGGTAGCGAATTTAATTTTGAGCCCTTAGCATTTAAAACATCAGTTTGCAAAAATTTTGACTTGATTCCTTATATTACTGAGGGTGCGATATCGGCAGTCGCTCTATGTTAAACACAAGTATCAGCTGCATTCCATTAAATTGGAAACCGATCCCAAGGTAGCTGATTTATTTCAGCTGAATTGGAAGATTTAATTGGAGTCGAATATGGATAAAATTATACAGCAATCTTGCGTACTTACGTAGTCTATTTTTGCAATTTATATAATATTGACAACACATTATTAATCAACCTCTTGTCTAGGTCGATCGACTAACATTTAAAAGTATTAGATTTCGAGCAGTCTCTAATTTGTGAAACACTTTAGATGCTGATAACGAAAAAGATATGCCTTTTGGTTTTATAATCTGAGCTGAGGATCTAATGAAATCCTTCCAAATGACAAATTATTTATTTTTAAACTGTCTGCACATAAATATCTCATAGAAATTAAAGAGATAATCTGAATAAAGTCTTAAATAGCGGGATTACATTATTTAGCTTTCACGTTAGTATAAAATACTGTAGTATCCTACCCACCACGACATAAGCCACTTTCTCGGCGCCACTGCGCGGGGGCTTAGGAGATACATAGATGCTCGTGAGCTTTGTATCATTTGTGACCTAGCGAGAGGTAGGCTCATTTGTGTATTCATGAACGTCGAATGCAAGAAGTAGAGGTATTTCCCAATTATAAACCAAACCCCAAAGAGAAATGATCATTTAATAAAAATAAAAATATATTTATACGTATATAAAATATTGAATTATTAAAAGATCACGTCCAAAAACTGTTCCATTCAAATAAGAAAAAATTGGCCAAGTGCGAGTCAGACTCGCCCATGAAGGGTTCCGTAGTAACTATAATAATATAATATGTATATTTATTATTTAACGAATAAAAAAATCCTTAAAAATTTTCTTAAAACTAGCTTATTTACATTTTTACAACTACGCTAAATAACTTTGTTTTTCATAGTGTTTTTATGAATTACAAAGTAATATTTACGGTTTTAGAAAATATGCTGTATCTCAAAAACTGCTGACCCGATTTCGTTCAAACTAATTTTGGTCGAAAGTTTACATTAAGATCTACAGACATATTTTTTTTTAGATTTTTCACTCCATTATTATAGAAGTTAGAGGGGGGAGACACACATTTTACCACTTTTGAAGCTTATATCTTTTAAACGATTGACTTTATGAATAAGTGGTTTTAGAAACCCTTATATCATTTTTAAAGACCTGTCTATAAATACCACACACGCATAGGTTTCATGAAAAAAAATATTTTCCGTTCTAGTTCCATGTATGGGGTCTAGGTCTAGTTCCATATATAAAAAATAAAAAATAAAAATAAAATAAAGGGGGGTCCTTTATTTTATTTTTATTTTTTATTTTTTTCTTAAAATCGGAAAGCGGTTCACAGTATACATCTACCTACCAAGTTTCACATGTATAGTCTTAATAGTTTCGGAATAAAATGGCTGTGACATACGGACGGACAGACAGACAGACGGACAGACATATCGAAACTATAAGGGTTCCGTTTTTTGCCATTCGGCTACGGAACTCTAAAAATCACACATCATAATTTTCGACATGTGCCATTGAAAATTACTTTGTTTGCATGTATTATTCGTTTCATAAAATAGACTACCCTTTTCCTCATTACAAATACACATATTCTAACCTATTAATTAATACAGGCTTAACGTGGATGACAAACATCATAATAAAGACACGTCTATGTAGCAAAGTTGAGAAACTGTCGGTGTGAATACTTGCCTTGTCTGAATTTTTAATCAGATAATAATCAACTAAAATTATTGCGGCACATTCAGGCAGAATGTTAAAAAAATTTATGATCTTTCTGAAATCAAACATCCCTCAAACTGCATACCGCCATAAATTTTTTTACTACATAAAAATTAAAACGAACACTCAAAAAAGATTTTTCCACAGTCAGAACAGTCCTTCGAAAGTCATGCTCGTACATACCTAGATAGGTATCTATAGATTAACAAGTCATCTCCATACCATAAGGCATCTCCTAATTAGTAGCTACATATGGGAAGCGTGAAACGAACAAAGCTACCAATTAAGTACACGTGGAACCCGGATAATGCCGATTGATGGCCACCTCGACCCCTCCAGTGGATAAGTTCACAAAACGTGTTTTCACCATACCTGACTTGCGGAACATTGTTAACGGGCGACCTTTACCATTGTGATTCATAATGAGCGTTAATCCTCACGGCTTTTGTTAAGGATCCATTCATTATTGAACAGAACTTTCGCTTATGTGCAAAAAGCCATTTAGTACTTCGAATAAACTCTTGTTAGTAAACAGAAGATAGGTAGGTGACTAGCAAATACCTTTTAAACTTTAGTATGCTAGTTTTATTGTCTAATCGGGCTAATAAAGATTCCACTGCTGAATTACAGGCCTCATCTCTATGATAAGGAATGGGCAGTAATCCACAACGCAGGCGCAGTACGGGTTGGTGGATGTAGTGTCTTCAGATTATTATTATCTTTAGGGTTCCGTAGCCGAATGGCAAGAAACGGAACCCTTATAGTTTCGTCATATCTGTCTGTCTGTCCGTCCGTCCGTCCGTATGTCACAGCCATTTTATTCCGAAACTATTAGGACTATACACATGAAACTTGGTAGGTACTAGGTAGATACTTTTCGATTTTAAGAAAACAATATTTATAATACGTGGAACTGAAACTGTAAACATATTTTTTCATGAAACCTATGCGTGTGTGGTATCTATAGAAAGGTCTTTAAAAATGACGTTGACGTTTCTAAAACCACTATCATTTCATTTTTCCACTTCAATGGAGGGAAAAATAAAAAAAATATATGCTGTAGATCTTAATGTAAACTTTCAACGAAAATTGGTTTGAACGAGATCGGGTCACACACACTTAGACAAGAGACTTGAAGCTACTCACTTGTCTTATTAAGTACCTAGTCAAAAACCTGATAATTAATTAACAAAAGAAATTACAACTATTTCATTATTACATTTATTTGTGAATATCAAGTAATGACACTTTATTTAGCACATGGCTTACTGAATGAGTCATTTATCTGTTGATTTAATTCAAGGATACCCGAAAGGTTAATGTGTGAACTACGAAAATTATATAATCAAAAGCATATATTTGTATAAATTGTTGAAATATTCAAATAATATTAAACAAATGTTTATGAGTTTGTGACATACAGTCAACGATGTTTCGCGAAGGATCTTGATTGGGTAAACGGCAAAGCGTTATGACTTTATGAGTCAAGTACAAGATTATTATAGGTTATATCCTCCTAGAAGGAAAGATACCACCAGTGTATCTGAGATTTAGTCCAGTCACTCAATAACTCAAACAACGGAAAGGGCCGATTTGTCGATGATGCAACAGGTTAATTTAGAAAAATCCTATTCACTTAAAGACCCAAGTTATAGCTATAAGGAAACACATAACTCATAAAAAACCGGGGTATAGTAGGAAGTTTTTAGGCAACAAGTTAATCATTTATCAATTTTTTTTACTATTACCAGCTAATCATGTATTGACGTCAAAAATAACAACATAATACCAAAAAAACAAAATCAAGAATATTCCGCAACGCATAGATCTGCGATATTATCTCTACGTGTGATCACTAACACGATTTATAGTAATGGTACATATTAATACTGCCAATGTCAATTACTTGAAACGACTTCAAGAATTTAATACGGCTACTGTATAATTAGACTATTCTTATTTTTAGACTTGCTAATAGGCGCCATTTGTTGACCAGGCAACCATAAATAGTGCTGAAAAAACTTAAGACTGGACTAGAATAAATAGAACTGAAAGGAAATTGAAAGCACTTTATCTTAATTAGATACAGTTTAGAATAACCATTCTCATTAAATGTCGACTGAAAAACTTGCAACGTAAGCTTGAATACCGTCGATTTCGATATTCTGCTCAGCATACTTCACTCTATTAACATATCTCCAACAGCGATTGACTGGTTTCGTAGTTACCTGTATGGCCGCCGGCAACGTATTTGCATAGATGAGTTCTGCTCTTCTTGGTGTAGTACTGTAGCCGGTGTTCCTCAGAGTGGCGTGTTATCTCCTTTACTTTTCGCAATTTTCATAAATTCCATTTCCAAAAAACTTCAATCCTCCTACCACCTTTATGCTGATGACTTGCAAATTTACAGACAAGCGCCTCATACTGATTTAGATGCTACAATAAATATGATAAACCAGGACTTGGCTTCAGTTTGCGAATGGAGTGAGGCACATGGTTTGCAGGTTAACCCGTTAAAGACTCAGGTCATTGTAGTCGGCAGCTCTAGGTTAGCATCTAAGGTAAACTGGTCTCAGCTTCCTCAGGTTATTTTCAACGGCACAGCTATTCCACTAAGCGAGAAAGTTAAGAACCTTGGGGTCTGGTTGGACAAATATCTTTCGTGGGGTCCCCAATTACAAGAGGTGAGTCGCAAATTATTTGCTTCTGCCAGTTCCCTAAGACGGTTGCGTAACTTTCTGCCAACTGCCACTAAAATTGCGCTAGCACAGTCTCTTTTGCATCCCATCCTAGACTACGCTGATGTCAGTTATCTTGATCTCACAGAGGCACAACTTGATAAACTTGAGCGACTTCAAAATTTTTGCATAAGATTTATATTTGGTTTGCGCAAATATGATCACGTATCTGAATTTCGTACGAAACTCAAGTGGCTTCCTATACGTCTTCGCCGGAACTTACACATATTGTCTCTGCTTTACAGTATTCTGTTCAATCCAAAGACCCCCTTTTATCTTAAAGAACGTTTTAAGTTCCTCCGTGACACACATGCCAAATTTCTGAGGTCATCGGAAAACTTGAGGCTAGAGGTACCGAGTCACTCCACCAATTTCTTTGGTAAGTCGTTCGTAGCTCAAGCAGTACGACTGTGGAATACTCTTCCCGTGTCAGTAAGACAAGCACAAACCCTTCCTTCTTTCAAAAACATGGTAAAAGATCTCTATCTCTCTCTTTAATATGTTACTATTTTTATTTTATTTTTTATATATCTCAGCTTTGTTATTTTTATGTATATATATGTATATGTGTATTGAGTATGTAGGTTATTACTTATTTATTGTATATAAGTAAATAGTACACCATGGACTACCCGCGAATTTATTTTCTCCTGCTGTGTCAAATCCATCTAAAGGTTGTCTGTAAAAGATCGCTTTTAGCGATAAGACCGCCCATTGTAACACCCTTTGTAGTTTTTAAGTCCTTATTTAATTCTGTTATGGTGTACAATAAAGAGTATATCTATCTATCTATCTATCTATCTTGTCTTTCAGACATAGTTTTAGTGACTCGATCAACGTGAGGTTTTTATGAAGAATAAAGTTCCATTAAGATTATCGATTTGATCATGTTCGCGGGGCAAACATAGTCCCAAATGGTTCAAGATAGAGGTTTGGAAGGAAAAAGGGAAGCATCGATATTATACCGAAGTCAACCAATGAAGCTATACATTTTCAAATATCCTGGCATAAGAGATACTCTGCAATCTGTTAGCAACACAAATATAGTAGTGTCCTGTACATAATACAGACTTCAATTGTATTTTTTTTAATAACCCGGTATTGCTTTTCGTTAATCCCGAAATCGTAAAGAGGGACCAGGTTCGAATTCCCTATTTGTGTCTGATGTGAAATGATGACTATCATTTCATGGTGCTGAGCTGATAATGGAAGTAAAAGTATTGATCGATTTAGGTTTACACTGTTTTTATTTTGACGGCACTTTTAATTGGTCCATGGTGATACTTAAGAATAACAGTATTACCTAATAGTTAAAATAGAAAAATCAAACTACTTTACTAACTTTTTTATTCAAAAAAGTATTGGTTCGTTTTCACGTTAATTTTTTTTCGCTATGCACAACAGAGCTATAACTACTCCCTGATATTTATCGTAACATATTTTCCTCAACTCATCTAGATTGTTGATCTCTTAGACTTAGACTCTTTGGACTCGGTAATTACCTGCTTACCGGCTTACAGCTAAATTAATCATTTAAATTTTCCTCAATTCTATTTGCGACCGCACGATTATGCGATTGTTTTATATCCGTATTGAATAGAACAAGAGCTCCATGACGATTCCTCCTGAATTGAACTGATCAATAGAGGTTAATCGCTCTGAAGATTAGAGCTTTATTGGTTCCAATTTTGCTGTTTAGTAGACCAAGGCCAACAAAGCACGCTCAAATATAACACTTGACATCAAACTAAATGAACTTTACTAGAAGAATCATATGAAGAAGGTCGAGATCTGAATGTTTGAGAAACTATTCAACGAACGGATGCACAAGTCATCAATCATGAAGTCACTTTTCAGACTTATACAAAATCAATTACGTAAATTTGATATACATATTTTCATGTAAGTGATTGTTCACCTTTACCAATTAGATGGACGACTGTTTTATTATGCTACCAACTTTGTAAAGTTCAAGTCTTTGAAAAACCTTCGAAAAGGACGTAGTGACTAAAATATTCAAATACGAAAGTCCAAGGGTAAAAGAATAACTCTTCTATTTAGTTTAACAAACTCTGAGGATTTGCCATATTTTTAACGCCTTCTTTTTAATATACGACAGATCACACCTTATGTGTGTGATTCATTTCAGGATTGAATTATAATAATGTTTATTAGTACTATCTTCGTGACTATCAATTATTACTTTACCTTTATCGGTCACGTCATCGAACTTATAGACTTCACTTTAATCAAATGAAACTTTCTTTTTAATGTAGGCACTGCAGGTAAAATGATTAGAAAATATTGATTAGAAATTTGCAGATTTCTTATTTTCACAGATATTTCGAGCCATGCTATTTCTAAACTATTGGAAGCAGCATTGCAACTCACCCAATGATATCGATCTAGACCACTTTCACCTATCGAGAACTGCGGAAGCGTTGGAGCCGCGTCAAAGCGATTCACTCAATATTCGTTCAAGTTTCATTTCACGTCTCGATGATTCTGTTTAAGCGTAAGTCAATTTACCGATAGACTTTTCAATAAAACCGTTAGTTCGATACTAAACGATGGATCAAAGAGACGACCTTTTTTGTGCAAAGTTCATGAAAAGAATCTAGTCGGAAGTTTGTAGATGGCAGTTGAGCTAAAATCTATGCAAAAAGAAAAACATTAAAATGGAAATAACAAAACGAAAACAGTTCCAACCGTATAAGTAGGAAAAGATTGTAAATGTAATTAGATGCTTTTTGGTGACACAGTTTTTCAACCTTTATCTTGATGGTTGCTATTATTAAACCGGTGAACTGGCACAATACAGCGGCCTACTTGCAGATCTGATCTCCTGGTAACGTCAGACAATCGTGACGGTACCTCCATACTTATCATAAAAGTATACGAGCAGACATTCTCGAGCACTATGTCAGATCAAAGCAATTTATCGCAGTTAGCAGAACAAATCGGATGAAGTTTCTCAATAATAAGTACCAGAGTACGAATTAGGATAAACGGTCTGCTACATACCAATGTGTCGTTATGAAGTAATTTAAGCGCTGCATTAAAAATATATCTTACGACTAGACGACTATTATTGAATTACCAATCAACTTCAAGACATCAAAACAAAAATGTTTTTATTAATATCACGTACGAGTGTGTCCGATACTGAATCTTCTACATACGAGTACATAGGTCCATGATCCGAGCCGTTATCTATAATAACCGAAAGGCAATAAATAATTTATTTTATGACTATGCATATTGCATATATTTTGCCTAAAGCACCAACAAATAACGCGTCAATCTCCTTAAATGATTCCAGTCGCTAAGAATTACTCGTTTATAAATATTAACATAAACGAGTTAATCATAAAACACTACATAAGTTTTGTGACAAAAATATACAAAAAATAATTAATGAGATAAACATTGGACCATTTGGAGAAACGAAAATATGTACAAAACTAAAGACACCGACAGTAGAACGCTACTGTCGGTGTCCAAGGTCCAATGTTTATCTCATTAATTTTTTTTTTTAAACCAAAAAGAAAAGAAATGATTGGTATTGCATTGTTTTGCCCATGAGTGAGCGTTCTACTGTCGGTGTATTTAGTTTTGTACATATTTTCGTTTTTGACACCGCCTTCCGAAATTAAAGTTATTTTTCCTTTTTTTGAAGCCGGTTAAAAAGAAAAGAAATTATATCAACTGCTTATCATCGTGACCAACAAGGAAATACATGGTTTCATTGTAGAAAACGACCCGAAATGGTAAGGTACTACAAATTTTAGATGGCTTTTAAATTAAGGTTCAGCTAGAGCATAGAGTAAGAATTAACTCGATGGACGAAACAGTGATACAGACTGAGAACACAATAGCTAAGTAACCTGAACCGTACCATAGGCACACACAGTAACTATTAGGACACATGAGCATTAATCAAGGTTGTCAAGGTCCAATCAATAAATAAACTCTTCCGTAATGATGTACTCGGTCTCCCTTACGCTTCATACGTGCGAGTGAAAGGGAAATAGTGTGTGAGAACTTTAGAAAACTAGATACTACTAGTACGCCTTTAAAGGAAAATGTAATTACGTGGCCAACCATTTATGTCAGTGAGTTATTGTGTTTGTAACGTGCGGTATTCGACTAGGAAACGAGTTTGTACGTCAAACTGTTGTGACTGGTGTGGCAACGGTTTCACTTCTATCATTCCATAACATATAGAAGTGTTTTTAAACTGTGAACCACCTTACCACTTTAGTTCATTAAAAATCTTGAGGTTATCGGAGGAAAAATTCAATTTGTATTCGGTATTTACCTCTAAGAGATGAAATTGTACAACAATATAACTAACAGAATAAGACTTCGTCACGCTCGCTTGTTGCATTATAAGTAACTCGATCTCAAACCTCACCTGGTTTTTTGATTTTATTTATCCCATTCTGAGAAGGTCGCGATATCGTCCGACCTCGTGGCTATATCGTCAGGACTGGAGCTTCCCATTTCGGTCATGGAACGCGCTCGCAGGTGCTTCCGCGGCCCACACATAGCTCGGTGACCTCCGTGACCGAGCCGGTTTATTTCCCACTGTACTGTGCATTGCACTGTGCTCCTCGTATGTTATTTATACGACTATACTTTTTATTTGACACTTGATATAAGAATACAACAAAAATGTCAGTTGTTGCTGATGACATAGATTCTTCTTTTGATATTTAGTTTATTGTTTTGTAAAAGACTAAATATTTGTTGATAATTTAAACATTTTATGTGTGTAAGAAACTTACCGAAACTGAAACCCAATTCATTTTTTTTACTATTTTGGACGTTACACAAAATCAGCTAGAATGATACGGTTAATAAAGCGATGGATTAGTAACCCGTCATTACCTAAGCTTACTCGTACTAGTTTGTAGCTATAACGAAATTAGGATCATTGAACCTCGATTTTTACATAATGTACCCAATACTATTATGTAACGGCTTGAAACTTCACTACATGGTAAACAACATGCACTTTATCAGCTGTCCTATATTTGCGAGCAAAATATTATGAAACCTACCGCGTGTTGTTTTGGTTAATTAAATTTATCAAACATGACAAGTCATACACATTTAGATTATCAAAATTGGAAACAAGGTCCTCAAATTTGATAAATAAACAGATTTTAGTGTTACGAAATACAATTTGATTTTAAATATCTTATATACTATACCTGATGCAATGCAAACTCTCAAAGCTGGTCTCAACTTACCTGCAACAAGATGAATACACAAATATTAAAGTTTTATAGAAATTAGGACCACGGGCAAGAAAAACAATACCTGGTTTCTCAATCTTACGAATAGATACAGAATTGGCTGAAATAAATCCTCTTTGTGTTCATTCTCTAGGAATAAAAACGACAGAAAAAAGTAAGATCGCTAGCTTCAACCACTTTTGCAATAGCTAAATATTGCGCAATTTTGTCATAATTGGCTCAACAACAGCTGTCAAGATCGAACGAAAAATTGTGGCGCCACTAAACCAATATTGTCAGGGTTACCAGCGTGGTTCTATTGTTAGATAGATAGATATACTCTTTATTGTACACCATAACAAAAACAAATAAGGACTTAAAAACTAACAAGGGTAGCGATCTTTTACAGACAACCTTTGGATGGATTTGATACAAAAGGAGAAAATAAATACGCGAGCAGTTCACGGTGTACTATTTACCTCTATAAAATACATATTAATTGAGCAGATGACACCAAATATCATGTAGATACTTTGATCGGCAAATAAAATATTCAACGATTTGGCACAGAAAAACTGCTGTAGAGAAACCGGTTCGGCATCCTGTTGTTTCGTTGCTTATAAACAAGGTAATTGAATAATTCCGTATAAATACTACGCAAAGCACACGTACAGTTAATCTTGTTCACAGGTAATCCAATTCGGTAACTTTCGTTCAATTTCAGACGAAGGCCGACCTTCCCACCCGCCCTCCTATTCATGAAATTCGCGGTAAATGTATGTTTGAGTTAGAGGTCGCTAGAGACAGGATCGATGTATACATAGACGAAGTATCTAAAGATAATAAAAAATGGGGACGCGTTCTTGATTCGAGAAAGTGGAAATTATTATACTTAATTTTAGATAGTTTCAGGTGATGTGAGAATCTGGTAGAAAGGTAGTATAAACGCTTTGGCTTGTATGTATGCATCCTCCAAATACGGACGTCACAATGCACCGCTCGGCCCATTTTCAGCGATGCACATTAAGGTCTAGTAGTGATGAATAGTGCCTCAGTACAAGGCACTCATCGCTCAGGGCTTCCCTGTTACGGAAACAATGCTGAACATTACTGTCATAAAAGACAGTTTTATGTTTGCTCTTCCCAGTAATTGATCTCATAAACTTTATGGTTTCTCTCTAACAAGGCCAAGCAAAAAAAAAAACAAAATAAAATCTGTTTCAACCTTCTTTCAGTAATACCTCAGAAAAAATATGTTCGTAGAAATGGTCTCTTTTTGAAAAAATATTTGCGTCATCGGCACGTCACGCGATATTTCATGAAGTAGCACATAGGCGGTTATGTACAATTTTATATCGATCGATACGTGTCCTTGGCATTGAAAACACGTTCGACCTCTTCCATTGTCTCGAAGACTCGGTTTATTCTTGTAAAAAAGGTCTTGGTAAGATAAGAGTTTTATTTTTATAGATTAAGCGCTAGTGCGTCGTCTTAGAGTGAGCATTGTGCTGCACCTGTAAGTGTTTTATCTTGAATTTTATAGCGAAAGGAATTGTCACTTACCCAGTGACTTATAAACGAATCCATTAATAAGTAGGATTTTGTTCACACGCTGGTATTTGAAAAACTGCATATGAATAAATGAAAAGGTAATCGAAATGTCGAGGAATATATTTCATTTGAACCCATAATTATCGACATTAAAGGTACACTTACTTATTTTTACGGCCATGATAAAGTCAAAGATAGGCATGGGCGTGCACGGAGAATTGAGATAGAGTAAGCACGGCTAAAATTAAAATTAAACTTACCAGTTTCCGTTTGTCTCGGTCGGTGGCCCACCACCATCTTATTAACGTTTATAAATCAAATCAATGCGCCTATCCATATTTTGCAAAACGTCGTCGTAAAAACTGCTACTTCGTTTTAAAATGACTAAAAGTCGTAGGATTTGTCACGACCACGGAATGCTTATTCTTGTTTACCCAGAAAACAAACAGCATCAATCTATCGTTTGAAAATGTCATGTCTCTATTTCTGTCAAATTTCGCGTTGTCTTTCAATATCTAACTAAAACTGGCTATTTAAACTAGTCTCTATCGTACTTTTACCAAAAGTTTGGAACTTCAAGCAAGATTCTAAATGTTTTTCTGAAGAATCGTGCTTAGCAGCCGCAAACATTCTTATTATCTTGATTTGTAAACAAAATGCAAGGGAAACAATACAATGTGCCGCGCGCGTTAGTTCCGAATAAACATAATAGATGGCGCGTAAATCGTGAAGTGTGGTGAAGTGATATAGAATAAGTTAGATGTAGTTATTGTTATTTATCATTTAGAGAAGCATGTATGTATGGGACTACAGGGTATGCAGAGCTTATTTGCATGTATGGACCGCACGCCACTGATAGGGCAATGCATTAAATTGAGCAAGTAGCATTTAAAGGTCGGAAGTGTAATTACATTGCCATAACGCTACATCAAGCCATAACACGCTGTTCGTGGTTCACCATAAGGGCTATATTCGTGCCAGATTCATTTTAAAGATGGCATTTACGTCCTAAATTATGGTCTATCAAGATCCTGTATCGTTAAGCTGTGTTCATGATGTCTGTTTCTTTCTCTCCTAGTCACAAGAAGGACACGAGCATAATATTTACAGCAACGGTTGTTATCTATTCAATTACATTTATATGAAAATCGACGCTTCTTTTATGCCTACGAATAACTCATTTTCTCTTTTTCAACATTAATTCAGCATTTTTTTAACTTTTTTATTTTTTATTTAGAGTAAGCTCGCGTTTGACCACCATCACACCTGATGATAAGCGATGATTTGGTCGAATATGGAGCAAGATTGCCTAGAAGTAATTCTAGGCTTAAACTACTCTTAAATTACTCTCTAAAATACTCTTGACTTGACTCCCAGGTTATAGCGATCAGGAAACACAGACTCCGGCAGGGAATTCCACTCCTTAGCCGTACGCACAATGAAACTATTCCCAAAACGTTTACAAAATTAATATTGTGTTCCTCAGGTGTACATGCTAACGCTAGAAATCATAAACGTCAGAATATCTTACAGTTAAATTTGTGAAAACAAACAAAAGATAAACAATCAACATGTATGTTATCCAACAAATATTTTGATTCAAGAAAATATTATTTTGTTTTTTGGCATTCGGTTTTCCATCGGGCTTTTTACAAGTTCAAAACACAGAATAAAAAACCGTTAAATTTTTATCTCAAACTGATCTCCCGTCGATAACAGGCCTCTTTCAGTTCGTATCTTCCAGTCCCTTAATTTCAGTAAGCCTATGTCCTTGTCCCACCTTGCGCAAATATTCCGAACAGATAGCATCTGGCCGCAAATCTGGCAATTTGTTTTTCGAATAGCCATTATCCCTAGCTGTAATGATTAGACCGAAAAGGGCTCGGAAAATGAAGAACGGAGACCGCTCGTTTGCTTTAATATGGTATCTCTTAGAAAACGCTATTGACGTGGTCTTATCGCGAAAGCTGCTATTGGTCAGTCAGAGGGTTATCTATCAGCATTTGACATTTTATCTCTGTATGCATTGAAGTGATAAAGAGAATGGAAAGTTGTGTAAATGGTTGATGACAAATGACAAGTATTGATTAAGTAAAGTGCAAATAAGTAAGGTTTGCAACTCTATGTATCAAAATAGGACACGTATCTTTTTATACGTCGTAAGTTTTTATTGATACAACATCTTTGAGAACAGGTTTTTAATTTACCAGTCTACGTATACGATGGCTGAGTGATGATTCATATCAACATACCTACCAAATAACAACTATATAAAATTTTAAGTAAACATATTTTCGCAATGCAATTCTGAATCACGAATATAATGCAAGGAAAAAAGAAAATAATTGGCGAAGTCTGCTGAAAAGACGTCATAAAAATTATATAAGATATCTTAAATAGTATTACAAAATGTAACATTGCTTTACATTTTCGACATGGTTACCGCAATAAGTAGGTACGACGCAATCGATCAAGTTTTGCTACACCAAAAATATGATCAAACTTCTTAACTTTTTTATTTTATCTTCTTGTATTAAATAACATAGCCTTATGATTGCGTAATCTACTGTAAGGATTTGCTAATATATTTTAAGAGCATAATAAGTTTTTTTTTCGTTTAATTATTTTTGCAATGTATGTATGTCTTCCTAGCGACCCGGCGCGGCTTCGAATGTTTCTATCTGCTAATTCAGACAAAACCTTTACACAAATTCAGACAAAACCTTTACACATGATACAGTAAAATCTTCCTTATGAATCACTTCTATTGGCGAAAACCACATGAAAATCTGTTCAGTAGTTTTTGAATTTATAGCAAACAGACAGACGCGGCGGGAGACTCAGTTTTATAATAATTACCTATGTAAAATGTATAATTATGCATGTGAGAATAATCAAGCTTGTTAATTACTTCACTACCAAAACTGCATAATAATATCTAATCTGTTATCAAATTATATCTAATCCACAGGTATAATCGTTATCAATTTACCAACGACCGTCTGAAAAATATTCCGAAGTATGCTTTTAGTTATCAAGTATTTATTCTCTTCATTAAAGGGATCCTGTTAAGGCAACAGAAACTATAGTTAATTACAATACATTAAAACTGACCACAAGCTATTAATAAGTCAACGATCTCAATATTTACTCCGTAAATAAACAGGAAAACACTAACTACAGCGTATCGTTTGACTCACATTCATATAAGTAACAATAGTGTAATTTCACGGATGAATTTGGTACGGTAAGAATATAGAACAAATCTAACTAAATTATCGTAAAGCTGTGAACCTTACGGTCTATGGAGTTCTGTTATATTGAATACACCAGATCAGAAACTTTTCTGAATCAGATTAGCAGATGCTTTATTCTTCCCAGTATTTTAGCTGGAAATAAGGCGCAACAGACTGCCCAGATTCGCAGAGACACAAAAACCTCATTGTGCTAATAACGAGATACGTGAATAGAAATTACCATCCAAGCTGTCAGGCTTAGTGACTATGGCGATACGCCCGATCGTTTAGCTGTCTGTAAAATAAACTTTACTGCACTTCATTAACGTCCACAATTGAACAATACTGTGAGTTTACAGGCTGACTGATGCAGAGATGGCCACGAGGATGCAGAAAGGTGATGACTGATAAAATATTCTGGGATTTGATTTATTTTTATTTCTCTCTAAGCTGTGACCGAGTGGCGTCCAAGGACTGGAAAGAGGAGCGTTGGTCGTCGGGCAACGAGATGGGAAGACAACATTGTTGCCGTCACGGGTATACCGTGGATGAGACTGGCACAGGAACGTGGAACTTGGCAGAGACCCAGCAGTAAGTGAAGTCAGGCTATGGAAGATGATGATGCTCGAATTATTTGAGGACAGATTTGCTTAACGGATTAAAGTACCACCAGTTTTTTGCGCGAAAGGGGTAACATGCAACATTAATTTTTATGTAAACTGCTGAGCGGAGATTGGCATTAGAAAGGAAGTATCAATGTCTAGCAGATTATCAGTCACAGACAAGCTGTTAATGATGAAGAGCAGAGAGAAGAATTCCCGAACCTTAATAAAGAAATAAACCCTTCTCAGTCTTATTGAGAGCACGGAGTCTTCGACCTAATTCGTAACCTACTCCTCTAAATTATATATGAATACGTGAAGCAAAACCTTTTTTACAAAAATTACTAATACGGAGGAGTATGAAATTTGCTACTGTTTAAGTTTATATCGTCGTTGCGACTTTAAGACCTCTTATGTGTCACATTTGGCAAAATCACTTTTTTACGCCAGGCTTTTTCACATTTTGAAGCTCTATCGAATACAAAAACTCTCATGCGTATGCGAGGATTTAATCTTCATTTATTTACCAATTTCAAAATCTACAATGTGCTTCCTAATAAAATGTTGGTGCTTAAAATATCTTATGTGTCAAGGTTCACATACGAGTTTTTAGGTCTATGTCATACTCGGGCTCTTTAGGCAATTATTAGATCAAAACATCTTATGTGCATCAGGACGAGAAAGTTGGGTATTTTTTTATATTATTTCCTCATGTCTGCAATTATTTTTATGGCTATTAATGCATTTTGCCAGTGCGTGCAGGTCGTTACTTGATTTGCGTAGATCGAAATTTTATTCGATTTGTGAGTGTAACAAGAATAAAAACTGAGTAAGTAAACCGCTGTACAAGTGAGATTGAGTTATAAGTTAATCAGATAAACACAGGTGATTCTGAATCAAGTACTTTTTTATGATTTTGCGGAACCTCCAAGAGTAGAGCGCTGTTCTAGCGGTTCCCTTATTACGCCAGAAGATTTGAGCTTAATATTATCTTCAGGATTGAATTATCAAGATGATTTTACGGAAGATTTATTTGATCTAAGCATCACCATGCTCCACGCCGCTGAAGACCCGGGTATTGCGTCTGAAGATTACGTTACGAATGCTTCATCTGATCATAGCATCAGCATACTCTATGCCACTCAAGACCCGGGTATTGCGCCTGAAGATGACGTTACGAGTGCTTCATCTGATCATAGCATTAGCGTACTCCATGCCACTGAAGACCTGGGTATTTCATCTGAACCGAAGCAAGTGGTATCACCAATGCCTATCTTTGAAAATTTGAGCGATGTTATCTGTTCTAGATGATGATCCAGATTGGGTTCCAGTGATTTCGCGGTGGAGGCGGAGTCATGGAAGAATGTATCAGGTCACTGGCTGTGCAAGATTTGAAGAGAAGCAGGAATTTATTTTTACAAAGACGGTAGATCTTGCCTTCTCTGGATAATAAAGATAGTGATAGTGATGACAATGTTAGTGGCGTATCATTACCCGACAATATTGATAGTAATACCGCTGTATCTGTACAAATACCACTTCCATGCACCCTTAACCTGAATAAAGACGCCCGCGTTGCCGGTAAATCGTACCTTGGGTAAAAAAGTTAGCTGACAAATTGACACTATGCGTTGAGAAACCTGAAAGAATTTTGAAACCACGTTACTTACGTTGTGTGTAGCTTCAAAATCTAAAAATTCTTTTCTTTGTGCTCTTGTATCCGATGAAGAACGTATTCATAAACATTTTTGTAAGTTCAGGACTGGGTCAGAGAAGATGGCGTTTATAAAAGCATCAGCAGTGAGAAGGTCGACAAAGTACATCTCAACAAAGGTCTACAAAAAAAAGAGGCCATGATATCTTCAGGAATAAATTGGACGCAAAATGCACTAAAGTGAGAGTGTGTAAATTATTTTTTCTTAATACACTTTGCATTGGAGAAGATAGTTTTTGCCGCTGGACTAGAGAGGTTGATACTTTTAAAGAAAATATTGCGGAACAGACTGCAGAAAACACTGCATCGAGTTCAAATATTATTGCTAGGCCAGAAGTACCGAGCCATTACTGTCGCTCTAGCTTATAAAAGTGTATGTTGTATTCAACTTTTCGATCTGAACTCCACATGCATCATGTGAAGAAGAGATGGAATCGAACCTAATAGGCCTAAAAGAAGGGAGATCCTGTCGTGGTGGACATTAAAGGTCTTACATATTTATCTGATGGATCAGTATTTTATAAGACATGTCGATGAGTGGTCCGTACTTCCACAGCGAAGAAATAACCAAAGAAACAGTTTGGCATCTCCGAACCGATTGTACAGATCTCCGTTAAAAATGATTTAGAGCAAGTTTAAACATTTACAGGAACTGAAAACGGTAATAGATCAGGATTATCGTCCGTTTTATAATGCATTACAATTTAATCCGGGTACTTAATGTATAATTATATGGGTACCTGAGAAAATAATAGTACTTCGCTTTGTAACTTTTATTTTATTCTAATTTTTGATTCTACTATTATCATAACCTAATTTATACTTTCAGAAAAGTATTTTTTTGTTATAAAACTAGTACCTTTTATTTTAATTTTCATAGGCATTTTTGTTCAAAATCTCTGATGTGATACGTAAAGCGCAACGAAAATCTCTTATGTGTTATCTGAAACAGTTTTTGTTTCTTTTTACTATCATACTGCTTTTAATTTCAAATAACAATAGCAAAATAAAAAGCAGGAAATCATATGGCTGATACGTATATTTTTTGTTGTACATAGTTTCATTATATTTTTTTCAGTAGACGGTTTTTATCGATTTTCTCATAAAGTTGTATTTTACACATAAGAGGTCTTAAAGTCGCAACGACGATATGAAGGAGCGCGGAAAGCTAATATTATTGTACAGACGCACGGTGGGCTGAAAAACGGCTTTCATAGACTTAGGCATTTTATTTTGCAAGTGCGAGTTTTTTTGCCGGATATCACTTCTATTAGTTATAACAATATACAAAAATGACACCAGAATTGATTCTGCACAGAAACGAAGGAATTATAATTTTTTTACGAAAATTTTGTATGGAGCTAGTATGAAAAATCGAAATATCTCTAAAACGGCAGCGATAACCGTAATATCCTTATAGGGGGTTATAGTACTAATTATTTATGATATTTTGACATACGTTACATAATGGTTGTAGATGCCTTTTTTTTTTAAAAATCGTCAAAATATTTTTATTTATTTTTACATATTTAAACGTTCCTTTTAGTGTTTAAGTTGAAGAATTCAGAGCTTTAACAACTCTTATCATAAAATAGCATCACCCCTATAGACCTGAAGGACTAGACAGAGGTGTGTAGTGTCTTGTTGATCTTGTAAGATTTCCAACAATACCAAATAGTTGAATATCAGTGTCAAAGTGCCCATGCTGTCGCTTCTTTTTGAAAGATAGGGGAATGAAATTGTTAATTGATCATACCCTAAAAGTATGATTACAACATAACCGGACACATAATAATAATAATATCCTTATAGGGGATTATAGTACTAACATTATTTATTTTAACATATGAAACTGTTCAAAACGATCCATGAACTGTGTCAAAGTTAAGAACATCGTTAGGAAGCATGCTTTTTCCCCAAATATTAAGAATATGTGAAAAAAAAAAGACTGTATATAAACTTTTTATTGATAGGTAATTTAAATAAAACAGAAGTAACAAAAATAATATCTAATAAATTCAATTATACAAAATACATATTTGAAACTATAATTTAAGCCCGATTTACACTTCAACAAGTACAGTAGCGAGTTAACTTGCGTCATCGGCGAGTTAAGTTGTTATTGTAGTTTGAACGGCAAAAGCGAGTTAAGTAGTAGTACATTAACAACTTAATTCGCCAATGACGCAAGTTAACTCGCTACTGTACTTGTTGAAGTGTAAATCGGGCTTTATGAAATTATTAACTAAACATATTGGTACAATAAACTAACATAAATAACAAAAGAACATAAAGAAAAATAATTAAATTTTACAAATTTTCTTTACAACTTTCGTTGTCGGACTCCAATTCCGAGTCAGAATCCAGATCGGATATACCTACAAACTCGAACTCAGTTTCCGGAAACTGTATTAGGTCGAGAGTTTCAGCAAAAAAGGTTGTCTTCCTTTTGGCATCTAACTTCGGCCTTTGTGCACTTAGAAAAGGATCCGAAGAAACAACAAGCATATTTAGGATATCTTGATTAGAATCTTGCCTGCTTCTTTTCCGCGAATGATGTTCCCGGAACCTCCTAAAATCTTTGTTTCGAGACTCTGAGGCTTCTTCCGAGAGAGTCCCAATCGGGACAATATCATTTTTTTCGATTATGTCAGCTCCGTGTATTAATAGTTTATGTACGGTTGATGACATGTAGTACCAGTCGTATAATTCCACGTACTTTTCTGCTGTTTTGCGAGCAAAATCTTTAAATTTGATGACATCGATCTTCTCACCAGATGTTATTGCTTGCAAAATAACAGCAAATCTTTTTATCAGGTTTTGATCCAACCCAGTAATAGCTGCAGTTTTATTGGGAAACTCGAAAAACTTCCTTGCGGTATTCCCGTCATTGGTAGTTCCCGAGCCTTGTTTTACTATATCAATTAACAGATTGAGCTCCTCTTTAAATTTATTTTGAATGTTTTTTTTTCTGTTTTGTAACATATCTTTATGCTCATTACTTCTTGCTGCCCACTGTTTGAAGTCAAGTCTGTACGCAATGTGTAACAGACATTCCATGCAATTTATACGGGCATGTAGGGATGATAGGCCAAATTCATATATGTCAGAACACACAGTTTTTGATGTTACAGCATCTAAGTGGTTCATTTCTGTTGGTTTTGCTAAGCACAGGTAGCATGATGCATTTGATCTAGCTTCAGAAAGGTACGTGCAGACTTTTGCGTCGATCATTGTCATCATTAGTTTATGAGTCACCCTGTTACTATTAATGCACTCTGTGGGGTTAAGGGCCTCAATTTCCTCATCCATTTTTCTTTTGTTATCAATGACAACTGCATGGCTTTCTTTTACAAAAGTGAACTGAACCGGACGACAATAAAAAGTTGAGCATGGTTTCGGGTTTGTCCATATAGTATTATCTCCATCTGTCAGTTTCAGTGGCACCAAGGAGGTCATGAAAATGCTTGAATCATCATGCTCGCCGTCCATTTTCTGCTTGTATCGGCTTTGATTGGAAGCACCATCAAATCCCCACTTCGATATCAGCTTTAACTGCTTATTTTCCACATTATCAGAAAGACTTTGAAGAATCCGCTTCACCGTGATGTCAAGTAAAGCTTGAAGTGTAATTCTAGCTGATGAATCCGTAACTGATACTGATTGATTAGGAGGGTAGCATGCAAGCTTAGTTTGTTGCAGTTTATAGTAGGATGGGTAAATATCCTTAGCACCTTCCCGAATGGCAGTCTCTCGCAACGTAATATATTGCCACTTTGAAAGCTTAAGTGAAAGAAGCAATCCAAGTGCTTTCTCTGGTGTAAATATTACTGTTTTCTTAATGCTTTCCTTGATTTTAACGGCAGCTTCTGGATTTTTGATCATATAATTGATTACAGATGCGATATCTTCATAACCTTCTTCTTTTAAACGTGCTGCAGCTGCATATGCCAATTCACAGGAATCCTCGCCTATGTGCTCACTAGATCTTCTCTTTTTCTGTTTGCTTCCCAGATCTTTGAATGGTTTTCGGGACCTTTTTGTCATTGTTCCAACAGTCGATGATGTCGAAGGTTCTGGAGAGACTGAGCGTGCTCTTGGTATCTCATCAACAGTTGGTTCTTGATTTATTAAAGTTTGCACGCAACTCGGCCAATCAATATTTGCTTGCAACCACTCTCCGTACGTATTTCTAAACTTATCAAAGAATCGTTTAGATTTCTGCCACCTGTTTAAAGCAGCTCGCGTGAATCTCCGGCAAAATTCTTTGAGAGTTACTTGATCTTCGGCAGAAAGGCAATCGCCTATGCGGGACACAATTGCACTAAACAATACTTCATGATTAAATGAAGGACACTCACTTTTTAGAAGAACAAACAAATCTAAGTTGGTGATTAAACTTTCCATTCTAAGATTTTGTAGTCGCAAAGCAAATAGTTTTAGTGTTAGCAGTTACACGGTTGTGAACAATCTAAATTATGGAACAAAATTATAGCCCTTTTATTGTATAAAGTCAATAATTAGTTAACTACCCTCATTAAAGTTATAAAAGATATGATAATAAAAATTTATAATCGTCAAAAACATTTCGTAGAACTCATAGTAGAACTAATCAACATTAGCAAATCACATTAGCTCACTAATTATAAAAAGGTGAATGCAGTTCTTAGTTGGTATTGTTGCGAGATATTTCAAATCATTTAATCACTTAATAGGCTCATTAGAATCAGAAGACTACAACCATCATTCTAATTACTTAATTACTTGTCATCAGACTCATTAGATGACTACACAATATGTTATTTTGTATTTTGAACGTATGCAAGGTTTTAAAATTCCTTTTGTGTCGATATTATTATGTGTCCGGTTATGTTGTAATCATACTTTTAGGGTATGATCAATTAACAATTTCATTCCCCTATCTTTCTAAAAGAAGCGACAGCATGGGCACTTTGACACTGATATTCAACTATTTGGTATTGTTGGAAATCTTACAAGATCAACAAGATACTACACACCTCTGTCTAGTCCTTCAGGTCTATAGGGGTGATGCTATTTTATGTTAAGAGTTGTTAAAGCTCTGAATTCTTCAACTTAAACACTAAAAGGAACGTTTAATATGTAAAAATAAATAAAAATATTTTGACGATTTTAAAAAAAAAAAAGGCATCTACAACCATTATGTAACGTATGTCAAAAAATCATAAATAATTAGTACTAAAACCTCCTATAAGGATATTACGGTTATCGCTGCCGTTTCAGAGATATTTCGATTTTTCATACTAGCTCCATACAAAATATTCGTAAAAAAATTATAATTCCTTCGTTTTTGTGCAGAATCAATTCTGGTGTCATTTTTGTATATTGTTATAACAAATAGAAGTGATATCCGGCACAAAAACTGGCACTTGCAAAATAAAATGCCTAAGTCTATGAAAGCCGTTTTTCAGCCCACCGTGAGACGCCAGCACATCAAGCTACAACAATCAGTCAAATTTCATAAATAGATTTTCAACTTTATTGTTAAAGAAATTAGGTTCAAGGTTGATTGGGAAATTTTCACAGTTTCGGGTAGCTTCATGTGCTGGCGTCTGTACAATAATGCATTCGAAATAATATAAGCGATGTCATTTCGACTAGTAATTTGGAAAGCAATCAAGCGATTTCAAACCCAAGTAGGCCGCTGCAGGCAAAATTTACCGCGATGTAGGGGATCATAGAACACAATGACACCCAACTGGGTGTCATTACAATCAGACTACATTGCGGTGCTCCTGACCAAACCATGTCCCATCTGCTGGAGTGTCCAAAGTGCCCATTGACGTACCCCACTAATGACCTCATAAACGCCACTGAGGCCGCGACTAGCGTAGCTATCGATATCACCATCGATTCGAAAAAAAAAAAGAAACTACTAGTAATGTTTTATTCTACAAAAGGTGCAATACAAATGCAGAGTGGCTTATGTTACTCTTTATCTTGTCAAGTTATGATATATCGCTGGCTCCGTGCGATCTATACAAGCACTCGAAGACACGTGTACAGGCTATAAATCCAGCTAAAGTGGTATGAACAAGCACATTTTCCTCATTTCACACACAAAATCTGCATAGCTTTTATTATTTAATTCTATATTTCCAACAAGAAGACTTGTCAGTATTCTTATTCCAATAAGAACATTGACCTGATTCTACACCTGTAATGTCATGTCATGTATTAATAATGCATCTACCTAGGAGCATTAGTAAATAAATATTACAACAGTAAAAAAAGTGTGTACAGACACACTTTTGAAGAAATATTTACAAAAAAAAATATTGAGGTGGGTTAAGGAACATAATAGAACAAGAATTTGAAAAGTCTCTTTTTATCCGTTTGTCTGTTTGTAAACGCTAATATTCGGAACTAATAAGACAAATTTGAACGAATTTTCTGTCGGTCGTTTACATGTATCAAGTGGCTAATCGATTTGATGACCAATAGTGAGACTGATGCAAGTCAAAATATAGAACAACGCATAAATAAATAGTTATATTTTTAAGGGAATGGCCGAACTATTTATAACTTAGAACGGACTTTTCAAAGTGCTCTTTACCTCACATAGGACATATTAAACAGTGTACTTTTTGCGTTTCAAATAAATCAATAGAGCTCATAAGAACGCGTGACAATAGTTTATATAACTATGGTAGACATCGGGAATGTTCTAACGGAATAGCGTGGCCACGGAACGGCCTCCCTTCTGCTCCACCCAGAGAAAAAATACATAAGTAAAATGGTTAGCTTCGTTATATAATAGTTTAAATCTTTTATCTTTTTTTTATTGAAAAAACTTTTTTGCAAAAAATAAAACCGACTTACATATCAAAACACTACAAAGCCAAAAATAATTTTAATTTCGGTAGTCGGCGTTATTGGTTTTGAGTTTTCTTTTTTTTTTTTTCATACCGCCTTCCGAAATTAAAATTATTTTTGGCTTTGTAGTGTTTTGATATGAAAGTCGGTTTTATTTTTTGCCAAAATGTTTTTATTTTCGTGCTTTTTAGTGGGTCAGTGAATTTTCCAAATCGGTTCGTAAATGACGGAGTTATGCGCGAACAAAAAACGCAATGCAGAGTAAACGAAAAGATCATCAACGTAAATATTTTTTTAGACTCTTGTTGATTTTTCAGAAACAGCTTGTCCGATTTCGATAAAATTTTCATGGGACCATTTGGGAAGTATACCCTTTCTAACAAGATAATAATTTTTCAAATCGGTTAGCAAGCGACGGAGTTATGCGCGGACAAACATAAAAAAAAAATACAAACATCCGAATTGAGAACCTCCTCCTTTTTTAGAAGTCGGTTAAAAATAGGTTCGCGTTTGACCACTATCTCACCTGATGGTAAGTGATGATGTGATCGAAGATGGAGCACGCTTACCTAAAAGTAACCTATTCACTCTGGACTTAAAGACTCCTAGGTTGTAGCTGTCGGGAAACACAGACTCCGGCAGGGAATTCCACTCCTTAGCCGTACGCACAATGAAGGTATTCCCAAAACGTTTTGTGCGTATGGGTGGGAGGGTGGGGCGTCCACCATGTAACGATGGCGCTTCGCCGTTTGTCTCGTAGTCCGATGATGGAACGGGCGAACGGGGGAAGCGGGAATTTAAAAACATTTCAATTTCCTGATCTTTTTGTCCGTAATCAGCCATATCGATTGAGTTCAAAGAACCTCTGACATTACTGAAATAGTAATTACACTGAAATTATCTAACACAAACATCATTTTACGTTGTGTTGACTGAACACCCAATCAGTGAGCAAAACTGAGACTATAAGTTAATCGTCAATCGTAATCCCCTAATTCCCCTGCGGTTATTTAGATTTCTGTAATCTTCTAACAAATGTTACCTAACTGTAATTGCAGTGAAATATACAAATGGCATTAGCGACGTGAAGATTACTAATTGCTAATACCATTTCAGTCGACTGAGATTTATGCGGACAAATAAATGGACTTATTTTCTCTACTGATTTAAATTACTGCGTCAGTAAGTAAGTGCTGTTACGAAAATTATTGAAGAAAATCAGGGGAACAAGCAAATAAATGTGAATTTTCATCATACTTGGCAACTGTCATTAAACAAACTTCAGACGCTATATATACAGTGTGCCAAACTTTTACGATAAACAAAACATAAATCACTAGATAATTTACAACAAATTTGTAGGTACCTACCTGAGTTTTATAGGATACAAATCTAAGTACCTACATGAATGTAGCCTAGAGCTACGAAGCATTAATATCAAGCACAAAATATAATGAAACTAACGGTATTGTTTTGTAACGGAGGTTAATAGCGCCACATATAAAACGTTCTCGCTTTTCGCGACTCTTTGTTCCATAACAATTGAATGTACATATTGCGTTATATCATTTAAATATGACAACCTGACCTAAAATTGGCTACACTAGTCCGAACGCATCAAAACATCATTTGAATTTCTAATCACGAAGTAAATTTAAAATTCCAACTATACCTGCAAACACTAACATACAGCGCAAAGCAATAAACAAAACGATTCAGAGAAACTTATTGCGATGTTTTTAAAACTTGAGGAAGAGAATGAGAACTGCATGAAGGTGGAACAGCTACAAACAGTTTTTTTTAGAACATTTGCGTCACGTTTTTGTCGACCTAAAAGCTTTCTAAAAATGATTTCGAGATCAGGAATACGTGCCTTAACAATACAATGATGAAGAGTGAAAAAGCGCCAAAGCAGTGACGGCAAAGATGGTCATGGATGACGCACAAAAATGCTACCGTAGCACTTTTAAGCAAGAATCAAGGTAACGGGTTAATGATAAGTTGAAAAATTAAAAGAATGTCATAAGAAGTTTCCGTCATTATATTCTCGAATACTGCCACATTAATGTCGCGTCAACGCAATTATTTAAAACATTTACAGAATTTATTTTATTAACATAAATAAACCTAACAGACTGATTTGAGATGGAATTGTTTGGAATTGTCCATGTCTTTATGCATTGTTTTGGCAGTGGGCCAAATAAAGCGGGAAAAATAATCATGCTCAATGTTTGAGATCAACAAAGGCCTATTAGGAAACATATTGAGGAGCAACAAAAACTTTGTCCTTCCTCATTCCATCTTCCGCGGTGAGGAGGAGGATTGAGTGCGAGTGACCGAGTGAGTCACAACAGGACAAAGAGCCGGCAATGACCGGCGACAAAACGAAATAGAGGACAAGCTCTGAAAACGCGTGTGGTCTAATTTTATGCCTAAAACATTTGTATTTGACATGAGCAAAATAAAAACACGACGCAAATCCCGGAATCAAAAAGTCTGAATCATTGCAGCTGAATTTTGTCATTGTCTACATTTTCTGAAATAAACATAATGGTGGCACAAAATTTATCTACCAAGGCTCATCAGATGATGCTCAATTCTTTGCTATAGGCATCTTACATAACTAAACTTTGATATATTGAAATAATAACACGGACACATTTTATTTAAATAATCAAGGAAACTGTGAAACATTAAATAAACTTGGTATTTGAAGACAATGCGTTTATCTAAAATAAATAATTAGGTAGAACGAAAAGGATCTAATTAGAAGAGGACAGTTACAATTAATAGAATTTAGAAAATTTAATAAAACTTTAATTTAATAAAACCTAAATTTAGAAAGCCTATACTAATTTAACTTAAATCTCTTTAATCGCCAAATAGATAGCGAATCGATTTCTTAAGAAGAAAAGAAACCACTCTATTGTCCAGAACTTGAGCCAAACTCATTAAGATTAATTGATCTTCATAACTCGGCCCATTAATCGCTTGGCCGTTTCAATTGGACCATTGCTCCATAACTGTGGTTTAATTTTACCGCGTCGCTTTGTGAGTAAACCAAGACGGTTGCAAGTTGCATTCGCGCATGCGGGGATGAGTAAGCAACGCTCTAAATCCGTTCGCGATACTTATTTTAAATCTCGTAAAGGGAACACGTGGTTCGAGTGCAGTTGGTATCCAACCGCCAGATGCGGTAGAGGTATTGTGTTATTCTGCGAGTGTATTTTGATGAACCTTTGTGGTCAATCGTCCACGAACATATTGCAAGGCAAACGTAAACAAGCGATTTCAACGTCGGCCAATGCTCCCCTTGTCAGTATTACTTAAGTACAAGGATAATAAACACAATTAACCGACAAATTACTTCTTTGATGAAAATTTTGCCAGAAAATTGCGTAACGATGATTTCTAAACGAGGCAAGATTAGCTTTTGTGCCTCCATTACTAAATTGATTTTCGTTAATTATGTCGACTGAGAGATTTAATAAAATCTGCGCAGTTATAACTCGTGATATTGGAATAAGATTTTGTTCTCAGACTTTGAGCTATACAATTTTTAGGTATTAAATATATCAACATATTTACACCCGTAGCGGGTAAGAACAAATATTAATAGACCATCAGTCATCGTCGTGTTCTACCACGCTGATTGAGGCTTGGCACTCGACGAATCCAAAATCCGAGAGCAGTTCATGTCGAACACAACAGCTGATGCCACTTTATGGCAATGCCACGATTTCTTGATAGACACGAGAGCACAAAAACCCACAAGCAACGAAAGTTTACATTATACACATCTTATAGAGCTCCGACTGCGCTCCTTCGTGCAATCCGCTAAAAAAAGTAACATCGCTTCAAGCTACTCAATCATCCGAAAATAGAAACCTGGGAGCAAACAAATCTGTGATTTCTCTTGCGCCATTCACTTTTGGAATATTCTAACACTGAATTTTCTTGGTTCGATCATGAATTCTGAGTACGTACGCCCACAGTGGTGCCTGTGTGTAAACACAACTCGAATGGGGTCAACGCTCTACCACCTACTTTCCCTACAGAGAATTATTATTGTCCATCAGACAGTGAAATAATCGGCGCACATAGTTATGTTGATAAGCATATCGCGCGGCTGCTGGTTCAAGGCAATTACGAAGGCGCTGTCGACGACACTGTGCTCGAGTTTTAATAAAACGTAACATTGATATTTTATTTCACAATGGTTCTAGTCATAGAGAAAAAGTCGAAACGTTTTTGTACGAATTAGCGCATTAAGCAAATCCTGAACAAGCATTTCTGTAATGTAAGTCAGTCATTTAAATTGCATACGTAGGTACAATATAACATCATGCTCAAATATGTATTGTATCTGCCTTGACAACATTTAAATGTCGAACGAGCGAGTTATGAATTGGCTTCATGTAGACCTACATACATATATTAATTTACAACAAGAAAGTTGGACTTCATGCATAATATCCTCGTTCAAACCATTTCTCTGTAGAAAAAAGAAAATCGTTTTAAAATCTAGCAAGCTATAAAGATATAAGAAGCGACAATAGCCTAATGGCCTAAGGTGTCGGACTTGTGATCGAGGTCGCGGTCTCCACACAAGCATATTTAGGTTAGCTGGAGGGGTAAACAAGATTATAATGTGACTTACAACTGTTACAGGTGCGAAATAAAACGGTCGCTCATTAAACTACGACTTAAATTTTTGTCGTATTCCAACACATCCCAGCGAAAAATGTAAAACAAAACTACTCATGCAATCGACGACGGCATTGCTGGCAATCCGCAAAGTGGAAAGTCTCCTTTACTTTCGTTGCACAAAGGAAGCGGTTTCACTTCCTCGTCGTTTAGATAATATAGGAAGTTGTGAGTGACACCGACTCATTACGGGATAACAAATGATTCCATGACTCAAATAATGAATTAATTGCCAGTATAAGCTCTGAAAGATCATTAATTTTGAGATACCTACTTAAATATACATACCTAGTTTTTTAGAGTAACGAAGCGTAAACATAAGCTACATAAAGATGACAGGAGACTATCTATTAAGATTACTCAGCACAGTATGTTATAGAAAATCTGCCTAAATTAAAAAAGCTAGTGTTGCGACATTCATTCATTGCGACAATGAATGAATTTCAGTAGAATTTCATAATACAAAGTTAAATCGGCCGCATATACTTTCATTATGATATTGCAACTGTTCAAATTATATTTAGTATTTTTGAACATGCAGTTATGGTGCATACCCCATATTTATCCCTTGGAAATACATTGTATTTCCAGGTACATACACGTAAAACATTTTGGGAATACTTTCATTGTGCGTACAGGTAAGGAGTGGTCCCTGGAGTCTGTAACCTGATAGCTATAACCTTGGTCTTTAAATCAAGAGTGAATAGGTTACTCCTAGGTAAGCGTACTTCATCCTCGACTAGTGCTGCCAGGTGTCCCGATTTTCGCGGGACGTCCCGATTATTAGGGGTTTGGGGACACGTCCCGATTTACCGCTGATCGGGACGCCAAATGTCCCGATAAATAAAAAAATAACAATAAGCATTATTGTTAGAAAAAATAAATTAAATTACGCATCACATCGTCATGTTGGTTGTAATTGTAACAATGCGCTCAAAATAACACGCATCAGATTACTAGTGCTATATTTTGTTACTTTACTTGCTCCAGAGGCCTTAGTCAAGTAACAAAATTTTCTATTCTATCATTCCTAATTCGTTGATTCTGCAGCATCAGAGACAAGATCGTGTACGTTTACACCACAGATCATACAAACACAAGAAATATGGCAAGGGGGCGTGCGTCTTGATGCCAGTTTCGGCCATTAGTCGAATGTTAACTTGCGACGTCTTCACTGCTTATGATTTTTGACAAAATGATGCGTTGTTCAGTGCTTGTTTGCAAAAATAACAGCTATATTGTGAATTACGATAAAGATGTCTTTTCATTTCACACGTAAGTACTAAAATAATGTTGTTTTTCTTATTAAATTCGTCAAAACATTACTTCTTGATACTAGAAACACGATGAAATACCAAAAGCACGATGAAGTATCATTAGGAACAAAAACCATTGATTGTTTAGTACACACCGACCAATGAAGCGGCAGGTGTAATAGCGCAATAGATAAGTGTTTTACTGATATCCTCACTCACACGATAGTTTTGTGAAGCGGCTGCTGACGGCTTTTGTTGGTTAGTGATGTAACTACGCGTTTGTGGTTGTCGATATTTTATACGTTCCTACTGCCAAATTTCATCCAGATCCGTTCACCCATTCTGGCGTGATTGAGATCCATCCAAACTTTTGAATTTACAATAGTAGTAAGATAATTAATTGTGATTTTGTAGCATGTCCTGACACATACATTAGGAGTAGTTTCTGTTTCCCCCATACGTGTGATCCATGCAAAGGTATTTTGATTATAATTAGAATATTAAATAATTAGAATTCTAGAGACTAATGTCGTCCGTATCCATGATTTATCACATATCCGTTGAAATATTCAGTTTTGAAGTTTCACTGATTAGTGCTCTTACTAAAGTTATACAGAGATAGATATATTGTAGTATTGTATTTTACAGCCTCTAGATCATAATTGTATTGTTTACTGTGACAAAATTTTACCAACTTTAGTTAGTTACTATTCCAATTATGATCACACTTCACTTGTGTAGAGTGGCAAGTACGACGGAAACTCCTGTATCGTTTTATTTTCACAGTCAATAAAATCTTTTGGAAAAAGATCAGATATTAAAGGATTTATAGGAGGGAAAAGAATTTTATCGATATTTTTCTACGATTACAACCACGTACAACTTAACATCACTATTCGCGTAACTTGCATATGTGTGTTTATTCTAGAGTCCGTAGCTACAGTTAGAAGAGCCGCCTCCTGTTCGCATGTGTTCTATTAGTGAGTTTTTTAGTGTTGCTGTAAGTTTCTTTGTATACGGGAAAAATGTAAGCTCGTGTGTCGTTCTTATAGTTTTTGCTTTTGTGTTAGTGAATTGAGTGGGAGAAATGTGGAGACACCTGAACACGAAATATTTCTTTACAAAACATATCTCTGTGTTTATATGATCTGTGGTTTTTACACTTTGGGTTTGCTTAGTCAATCGATTTTTAACCGATTTAAAAAAAAGGAGGAGGTTCTCAGTTCGTCTTGAACTTGTTTTTTTTATGTATGTTACCTCGTTACTCGCAGATGGCTGAACCGATTTAGAAAATTCTTTTTTTGTTTGAAAGGGTATACTTTCTAGTTGGTCCCATTGTCATCACGTTTGGATATAATGATGGGATCATGGAGAAATCGAGGGAACTCTTCAAATATTATAGGCACACCAATAGCGTTTTGGGTATTTCTTATAGTGCCTTGTGCAGTTGCTCTCGAAAAGCACCATTTGAGGAAGTGGAACTGTTGATGTAGACCCATTACACCAAAGACCAAATATGAAATCAACGATAGCAAATTAGATTTATTTTAAAAAATTAATGAGTTCTTTAACATGGATCAATTTTATGAGGAAGTGTGTACAGTCAAAGACTTGTTGAAAGTAGCAGTGCAGAACAAAGATCTGACAACGCTACAAAAATGGCAAATCATTTTTAAGGAGAATCAAGACTTCGCAAATCTTCTGAAGTTATTTTCTTTTTAACCGACTTTAAAAAAAGGAGGAGGTTCTCAGTTCGTACTGAACTTTTTTTATGTTATCTCATAACTCGAAGACGGCTGGACTGTTTTGGAATTTGGAATGGGATCCTGGTGTAATCGAGGGAACTCTTCAAATATTATAGGCACACCCACAGAAATCAAAAATATAGGAGAAGTGGTAAGGGGGCGTACCGGTGTCCGCGCGACATGGCCACATGGCTCATGTCACAGGCAAGTGGCCGTCTCTGCGAACTAGTGCGCTTTCGACGGCGATCGTGATAACATATATGAATGCCGAGTTGTTCTGTGGTATCTTGTAAAAACCGAAGCCAAAATCAAAACTATGTGAATCATGGAATCACTTACCATATGTAAGTACAAGTATTATACAATATTTATTTTTAAAATCATGAAAAACAATAAATCGTAAAATATTTCTCGGTTTTACTATGTTATTTTTGTTTTCAAATATCAGAACGACTGTACTACTTTTGCTATAAATACATTGCTCCTTAACCACTACCTGAGTTCGTCACTAAGTAACTGGACAAGCAATGTAAAAATAACATAAGAAACTGTATTACGCGGATTCATCGCGTAGTGAGGCCGCCACTTCTTGCGACGAATTAGTGATGTGCTTGTGCAGATCCACTAACGTAGGCTATCGACAGCAATGTCGATTGACGAATGAAATATTGCTACTATAGTTTAGGGGTTTTTCAACCGACGACAAAAATAGGAGGAGGTTATCAATTCGACGCGTATATTATTATTATTTTTTTATGTATGATCACCGATTACTCGGAGACGGCTGAACCGATTTGGAAAATTCTTTTTTTGTTTGAAAGGGTATACTTTGAAATTGGTCCCATTGTCACCAAGTCAGGATCTGATGATGGGATCCTGGAGAAATCGAGGTAACTCTTCAAATATTATAGGCACACCTATAGTGATTTGAGTATTTTTATAGTAACTTGTGTAGTTGCATTCGAAAAGCACCATTTGTGAAGTAGACCTGATGATGAAGACCACCGATGGCCACTGGAACTACTCAATATATAAGTAGGAATAATAAGTAGTTCATGTGTTCCGCTTCGATTACTTGAATGTGATTATTAAGCACAATATGCTCGTCATAATGCATATGGTAAAGTGAAGCTGATGGTGAACTACCAGGAGAACTCCTCAACAAATAACAGCCCAACATTGGGAAAAGCAATATTTTGTAAATGAATATAAGTAGTTGACATTTAGGCTCTTGTAACTAGGTAAATTAAAAATCGACCAACTAAAAAGAGTGAAATAATTTTTTTTTTACCAAAAAATTAAACCGACTCCCAAAAAACACTGCAAAGTGAAAAATAACATTAATTTCGGAATTCGGTGCCAAACTACAAAACTAAAGACACCGACTACCGAGTCTGTTTAATTTTTTGGTAAAAGTTTTTTATAACATACGGAAACCTCTAAGAAAAACGAGTCTGTTTAATTTTTTGGTAAAAGTTTTTTATAACATACGGAAACCTCTAAGAAAATATGTTTAACTTTTATTTTACATGAGATGACAGAAATAAAAATACGTTGAAATGTCAAGTGTACAAAAAAGTAAAAAAAAAAATAAACAATTTATTTTACGCCCGCAGCATGCGTAAGGAGTTCCGACGTCGCTGTCGCTACAATAGTTTATTTTTCAATCTGTCAACCGTTTTATCCCGGTGTAAATAATGTTTTTTACTTATTTTGATTTTTTTACAGAGTAGTAGAGAAATGCGTAACCAATATTCGTAAAGTAAGTTATTTTAATTTTAGGTTAATAATCGGTGGTGTTTTTCGGTTTAGAATTATCGCATGTTATGCCTTATCCTATGTTGCTGTTTCTTTATTTTTTTTTATGGTTTTTGTATTTAACTTCCGTTGAAGCTTCGAATGCGTTATAATAATCGGCATGGTTCAGATAATATATTTGTGAATTTAGCTTAAAATAAGTCAATATATTCATGCTATTTATTTGTTAGGCATGGATGTGTGTTTGTTTTCATATATTTAACAATTTCTCTACTACTAACTAGGATTTTTCTTATAACAAAAACCTATTATAACCTACTAAACTATTACCTGCGGGGTAATTGCGTAACACACTTACAGTAGGAATCGGTTTCATTATGCTAAATCAACAACACTCACTGTGGTATTTACGTTGTTGAGCAGACCAATATTTCGAACATATGTAGCAATGGATTAGCAATATACGTCAAAATCATTCAGATCTTGATTTATAGTGTGTTACGTAATTATTGCGATGCTTATTATATGGTGACGTTTAGAAGTAGCTTAGGATGTATGTAAATGATAAATAAGTGGTTTTCGTACTTTTCAGCTTCCCAAAAGATGGTAATATAAAAATGGAATGGATTGATGCCACAGGCATGCCACCTAACTGGTACCCTACAAAAAATAGCACCATAAATGCTCGGTTCACTTCAGCGCAGAAATGTTCCAGCCTGAATGGACAATTCCAAAATTAAGAGTACAACTGATTTTTGCAGAAGTGGGTTAAATTTTATTTTATTACTGAAAGCTATTCTCATGTTTTAGGGCATTCATAAAATCAGTCATTCAACTTTTCAGGATTCTATACAACCTATACGGCTGGTATGTTCCGATCAAGAGCGTAATGTAAGTTAACATCAACTTCTATTTGACCTATCACTATGATAATTAAATATTAAGATTTAAGTCGAAAGCGCCAGGGTAGCCCTTAATACTTAGTAGTACTACTAGTAGTAGTAGTAGTAGTAGTAGTAGTAGTAGTAGTAGTAGTAGTAGTAGTAGTAGTAGTAGTAGTTAGTTAGTTAGTACTTAATAATAATTATGTAATGTTATGTTCTTAATAATATGTTTATTGTTATTATAATATTTTCTGGACATGCCATTTTTTATTTGGTTCATTTTCAGGTGCCCAAAAAAAATGTACAATAACAAATGGAAGAATAAATAACTTTCCGATTTAGTCAATCACTAGCGTATATGTAAAATAAATTGCTTTTGCACAGCACAACGATAGCGACCGATGTTTTTGAGTGGGTAAATACTAAGGTGCATGGTAAATACACGCTGTGTTTGACGGAATAAGGTTTATTATTGATTGTATAGTACGTTCTGATTTAGGAAATGCGGGTGTGTGCGCGAGTGCGTATCTATTGATTTTATTAAACTGCATGTGTAGTTGTTGCCCCGCCCAGCGCCTAACTGGAGACACACGGTTCCGATATTATTTCTTCTGTTGACCACATCTACTTATTTATTTTATCTATGGGCACACCTATAGCGTTGGGTATTTCTAATAGTATGTTGTGCAGTTGCTCTTGAAACACACTATTTGGGTAAGTGGAACTGATGATGAAGACCACAGATGGCCACCGAAACTGCTCAATAATAAGTATTTCCTGGATTGCGATTTGATTACTTGAATATGGATGTTAAGCACTTAATGCTCGTCACAATGGTGATGTAGAGCTGATGGTACCAGTAGTATACCAGGAGAACTCCTCAAAAATTAATGGCTCTGCATCGGGAAAAGCAATATTTTGTAAAAGATGATAAGTACTTCACATTTTGGCTTTTGTAACTGGATAAGTTACAAACCGACCCACTAAAAATCGTAAAAAAACGTAAAAAAGTATTTTCACAAACCAACTCTTAATTTTATCTGTGAGGCGAAACCATTTGACACCGGAAAATGTCAAAGCCGAGATTCAAATATAAACTAACTTCAGCATGACTTGCGGTGAATTTCAGGTCTTCTAAAGGCAGCAAAAAGTAATGAAGGCAGAAAAATATAAATTAAATAAAAAATTAATTATCTGTAAACTACTTTCATACTTTACTTACTCGATTTTCACTTATATATCAACAATTTTCAGTAATTGGATTATTTTATTTATATACACCTGTAGGTCATTTTATGGAAATGGGTAATGTTTTTTACTTTGGCCTCCTCAAATGGAGTTGTTATGTCAAGCAGCACCAACTGTTGGTAAAATGAGAGGACGGCTCTTTTCAAGACAGATCTTATAAGTCGATCGGTAAATGTCAAGACAAGCAGCGCCATCTACTACTCGACGGCGAAGACGTTTTTGTTCGAGAGGGTTCTGCGCGCGCCGCGCCACCATTGTGCTTTTTTTGAACTGAGGATAAAGTATATATACCCAAACCTTTTAAAATTGTAACAGTCAGAAATAAATTAATTGTAATATTTATCTGAGCATCATTGAAGAAGCCCCTGCCTGCCTAGCCTGTCTTCATTGCCAAAACAGGAGTGGTATCCTGGACACCGAATCCTGGAGATACCGCGCAGATACCGACTTAAGTGAAGGTAATACTAAGAGTGTAACTGTTACCCAAGGTGATACCGCCTGGACACCGCTCCATTTAGTTCCGTTTTCCTTAAACTTGGTTGGACACGCTTCCCCGTGTTTAGAGTAGTCTATCAAGCAAATCTGACTATGACATTTTTTTAGAATAAAAATTCATCGTTTTATATACGACGAAAACGGATAATTTAACATTACTTTAAAAAAAACCTTTTTTTTTTGTTTGTCCCGATCTACAACCCTAAATCCCGATTTTCTTCTCTCCCGATGATCTTCTGTCCCGAATTAAAACAAATCGGACCTGGTAACACTATCCTCGACCACATCATCAATTACCATTACGTGAGATCAACCACGATCTCACTTAATCAATCTCATATAAATAAAAAAGTGTGCAATTAGGGTGCTTTCAACTGGAGAGAAACATAAGTAGGTACCTAAAAGTACCAAGTATAGACTTGAGCATTGGGAAGTCTTTGAAGTTACGAACAAAATAGTATAATATTCTAGGGAACACTTGTACAGTATCGCTGTACATTAATTTAACTCACTAGTAATTTATAGTGTACTTACCGCGTGGCACGGTTTTCCCGAGTAAATCCCGATCTCGTGGGAGTAACAAACATCCATAGATCTATACATCCATCCTCACAAACTTTTGCATTTATAATATTAGTAAGAAAGATTTGACAACATTACAGTACACAAAATACATAGTGGAAATATTGTACATACCCATTTATTGTGGAATGACATTGTGAGATAACACAAGAGACAATAGATGAGATTGCCTTGCACTTGCAGTTATTATATGGGGATACTTGAGATAAAATATTTATCTAAATATTCTAGGGGAAAGCGGAGTGTTAGACCATGAGTTGGTTACTTTATTACTTTCAATGAGTATGTTGGCATCACTTAAGGTAATACTTAAGGTAGTATTCAAACATATTACAAAAAAAAATAACTTACTTAAATTATTTAATAACTGGAAGAAAGTACTGTATAGATATTGACACTCATTTGATTTCATTTTGGAAGAAATAATATTACTTAGTGGGTTTGTGTGGTTACTGGTGCAAAACATTATATTATAGCTACATAAACTAAAGCATTCTTAAAAGATGAAAATTCTGTCAATGATTATATGCTTGGAATGCAAACAAAGTTGCAGGCAATACAGTAGAGCAGAGAATGGACTCTCTTGGTGGCTTGGAACTCTCATATTTTGTTTTATAGAAAACTTATTAATATCTGTTACAATTATCAAGTATCTCAATCTTTGAGGAAACATGCACAACTTCTGATGTTTTGAAGTGTGCAAGTAGGCCTATGTGAAATAAAATATTTTTTAATTTATCGTCGCTGCGCCTGCCAAATTCTGTTTGTGCATTTTTTCATTTTTATGTGCACTTTTTGCTTAAAAAAATTCTAGCCCCTTAAATGACTGATAGTTTTGGCAACTTTTGTATTTTTATAATAGATTAAATAAACGTCTGTGCTGTGGTATCAATAATTTTGCCGAGTTTTTTATTTTCAATGCAATAACATGTTTTTTGTTGTTTCCCAAAACCTTACAAAAATCATTTATAGAACTTGGCAGGCGCAATGACGTTATAAACCTTGCTATGTACCACCATCCTCCCTGGGACCACTTACTGGCCAGTCAGAGTCAGTACTCTGAGCTCACAGCAGTAAATGAGGCAGGTATCCAAAACCCAGCCTTAAATTTTTAGTACAGGTGGGGATTATCAACCAAGAACCTATTTGTTATTTTCTATCTTTGTTATTAAATATGTTGTTCAGTGGCAGATAAGTTGACCCTTACTTATCATTTCCCATGTGACCTTTATACTATAGACGGTATGTTAGCTGATTGTTTATTTCTGTAGAAAGGAAGGAATGCACAAAGAATTTGTACTTTATTATTCCACTAAGTGTCTGTGTGACAGAAACTGCAGAGCCTAAATTGTTAACATGTTACTTTGAAGATAATGTACCCCACAAAAAAAAATATAGTTGTTGCAAAGCATTAATTCTTTATATCATAAAACTCAATGTTTATGATTTAATATAACACAAACAACATTTAAATATCTAATTTTATATGTTATAAAGTGAACAGAGCTCTGACATTTGATATAAGTATGCCAATGACAAAGCACAAAAACCTTTTTATAGTTAGTAAGTACCAACTTATTATTTTGAATAACATATCTTTGTGATATAGTCTGCAACTGAGATCCCTCATTCTCATTTTCTATTAGAAGAGTAGCAAAGTTACTCCGGACAACAGCAAATATCTACCACTGAAACACCTGTCAAAATTGCACTAGCTGATTCTTAAATTTCCCAGACCAAGCTGACAGAAAGCGAAAAATTTTCTTTTGTTTACCCAGTTTTTCTTTAATTTCCATATTTACTGTATACATTTAATATGCATAAGTAGCCATTTTATTGAGCATGCAGTTTTGTAACATGGCACATTATCTGGTTAGAATTTTACTCCATACATGTTTCTAAAGGTGTTAAAAATAAGAACACTGATACATATTATTCTAGGCCATTTCATTTTATTTAATAGTTTGTGGAGTACATGCAATCTGTGCACATAAACACAACTCCAACTTCACTGAGTCACCACTCTGAGCTCATGTATAGGCTTTCTTTTCAGTGTCTCTAATATCTCTAATGTCCCTATTAATTATGAATTTTATACTTACTTAATCAGAAAGGTGGAATTTATATCAATGATTACTATCTTATAAGGGATGGTAAGTACCTTAATTTCCTTAGTCAAAGTTTTGCAGAAAATTAATAAGTAATTCATTGCCATCAATATGTATTATTTAACATCAAAGTAATTGATAATTTTTATGTGTAAGTACACCCCAGGTAAATTTCAGTCACAGTGGCCCATATCCACGAAGATTAACGAAGTATATGGTGTACATACATAGATTAGTATAGTACATGCTTTCAGACAGTACAGGATACACACACACATTTATAATAAATTTATTTATAATGCAATTATCATAAATACATTTAAAATAGAATTGATTTTGGGATGGCTAATGCATTAAGCCATAATGCAATACACTTGGCTATTTGTCTGGAATAGCATTATAAAATTAAATGCCTGCAATGTCAAAATTATTTGGGAATCTAATAATTACGCTTAATATAAATAAGCAAATATTTAAAAAAAATGCATTATGGAAAACGTAATGATTGATCTAAATTTATGGTATTTTAGTCATTTTAAGATATTTTTCTGTCTAGAAATGACAAAAATAAATTTGCATGTAGGTATACATACACACATTTTTTTGTATGTCGATTTTAGAAGAATATGGCTTATCTGTCTGTCTGACTAAAACTCAGAAATTCTTACTGGAACTACATTTAGTATGTTGTTCATATACTATATAAGGAAGATAAAACGAAAATAACCCAACTGTTTTGTTTGGTAATAAAGGATTAAATCAATTTCCGTATTTTCACTATATTATGATAGATATACTCATCATAGATAGTAAGATGTATAATAAAGCACTGAGCATTCCCAAAATAGTGACTCGAAAACATCGTTTTATCACCCACATCACCTATTACGTAGATATTTTTTATTCTAATGCGTAACGGCGATAAGATTCAATTAAGAATAATATATCGATGGGAACCAATAGCTTGTCACGAGTGCCTGTTATTCTACCTAAAACCATGCTGCAATCATTTAGCAATTATAAACGTGGAACAGAATATGTAACTGTTATTTCTACTAGAAGCATAAAAAACCTAGTTCATAAACTGGATTAAACCACTTACAAGTTTCTTACTGCCTCTAATATCATAAGGCTAGATTAATACCCGATAAATTACATATAATTATAAAATACTTACTTTCAGTCGCGTAAGATTTCCATCTCGTGCAGCGTTGAAAACGACTGTTTTGAAATCCATGATGGTTCTCTTTGCTTCGTAAAAAAACTCACAAAACAGAAAATCACTTCAGGAACAGCACTTTCTTCTGAATATAATCATTGAAAATACACTGTATCAAGATAAGACAAAGCAACCAGTCAGATTATTTCAAAACACTTCGCCACTGCCAACTCAGTCGCTCAACAAACAGCTGCAGCGCGACGACGATCTGCCAAATAATGTCAAAAAGTCTACAATTCTGCCATTATTTTAAAAATAACCATAGATAAAGGAGTTTCATATGTTGCTTTTTAAATTTGTAGCCGTGCTTGGGATACGAGTATTTTTAAACAATACTATATTTAAAGTTAAAACAACTGTGTGTAGTCCCTGTCTTTAGTCTCTCGACTTCTTGGTGGATATTTATACAATTCCTTCTGGACATAGCGTATTAAGTCAATAAGCTATGTCCAGGCTCCAGCCTGAATTGTACAAAGATCCACGAACAAGTCGCGAGATATCTGATTTCTTTGAGTTATCTAAAAAAAGAATCACAATAATAATTGGATTATCAAATTACAATTTAAACTAGCTTCCGCCCACGACTTCGTCCGCGTGGAAAAAATTTCCCCCGATTTTGAAACATTTTTCATTAGTGCTCCGCTCCTATTGGTCTTAGCGTGATGATATATAGCCTATAGCCTTCCTCGATAAATGGACTATCTAACACTGTAAGAATTTTTCAAATCAGAGCCGTAGTTCCTGAGATTAGCGCGTTCAAGCAAACAAACAAACAAACAAACAAACAAACTCTTCAGCTTTATAATATTATTAGTATAGATAAAAACTGGTTTTATGCTTTTAAATTGAGCGATCGGGTTTTTAAGTTCTTTTACAGGTCACAAAATGTTGAAAATTTCGCAGAAGATCTAATTCTTGCTAGGATTTTTTGTCGTGAGGGTTATTTAGAAATATTTTCGGATCCAATATACAAACATACAAGCCTTCTAATGTCCTTACTCCACTCAATGCAAAATAGGTTTGATCTTTGTCAAATAAATAAGGACTTAAACCTTGCAGTTTATGTATTGTTAGTGCCCCGCTCAATATAAGGCTAATACTACACGGGAGGTGCTCCCACCGCCTGAATCCGCTCGACAAAGCTGCCGCAGACTATCAAACTACACGGAACGCAGTTTATCACTGTCTTCTGTTCATTTCAACATGGATCCGTCAATGATAATAACTGCGCTTGCAGCTCTATTATTAATAGAATTATTATTAAAAAATAAAGTAAAGCGCAATGTTTGGGTGGAACCAGTGTAAAGTAATCGCCACCACTTCCTGTCATACCTCCATCCATAATTTCGCTTTTAATTCCCGATTGACGTAATCCTTCTTTTAAACAATACTATATTTAAAGTTAAAACAACCGTGTGTGGTCCCTGTCTTTAGTCTCTCGACTTCTTGGTGGATATTTATACAATTCCTTCTGGACATAGCGTATTAAGTCAATAAGCTATGTCCAGGCTCCAGCCTGAATTGTACAAAGATCCACCAACAAGTCGTGAGATATCTGATTTCTTTGAGTTATCTAAAAAAAGAATCACAATAATAATTGGATTATCAAATTACAATTTAAATAAAAACTGGTTTTATGCTTTTAAATTGAGCGATCGTGTTTTTAAGTTCTTTTACAGGTTACAAAATGTTGAAAATTTCGCAGAAGATCTAATTCTTGCTAGGATTTTTTGTCGTGAGGGTTATTTAGAAATATTTTCGGATCCAATATACAAACATACAAGCCTTCTAATGTCCTTACTCCACTCAATGCAACATAGGTTTGATCTTTGTCAAATAAATAAGGACTTAAACCTTGCAGTTTATGTATTGTTAGTGCCCCGCTCAATATAAGGCTAATACTACACGGGAGGTGCTCCCACCGCCTGAATCCGCTCGACAAAGCTGCCGCAGACTATCAAACTACACGGAACGCAGTTTATCACTGTCTTCTGTTCATTTCAACATGGATCCGTCAATGATAATAACTGCGCTTGCAGCTCTATTATTAATAGAATTATTATTAAAAAATAAAGTAAAGCGCAATGTTTGGGTGGAACCAGTGTAAAGTAATCGCCACCACTTCCTGTCATACCTCCATCCATAATTTCGCTTTTAATTCCCGATTGACGTAATCCTTCGACTTCACATCATACAAAGCAGGTCGATCTTGTATTTCAACAATAAAACGCTCCGTATCGCACAATGTCCTGTGCAGATTGACGCAATAGCGGGAAACCGCCTGTTTAGCTTGAAGCGGCGGTTATCAGCGGTGGTTTGACACTGCGTGTGGTGGTCTTATTTCTCCCGCCTGTGAACCGCGGTGGGAAACCGCACAGTGTAGTATGCAGCATACAACTTCTATATTAACCCTTTAGGTACTGTAGGTACGTATATGTCCCATTACGGTATTAGACTAATGGTACATATCTTCCCACAAAATTATAATTTTGGGTTTGTTTCTTTTCTATACTACTCTCATTTTAAAGTTTCAATACCGATGGAAACTAATGACCCATGCTGAAAAAAGGATTATTCAGAGTAAAAAAAAATAAAGGTGGCTGTTTTTGGGTTTATTATTGTATTATTTATATTGTTCAGTAAAAATTTCACGAATATCTCATTTAGATTAGCAGTCCTGAGGATACGTGTATGGGCCGTACCGAAAGGGTTAAATTATGTCTAGTGCGGTTCAGAAGCGGATTCCCGCGGCGGGCGAACCACCCGTATAGAGGCAACATCATCAGAGTATTTAGAATATTCGAATAATCATTTGAGGTTTAGCCAATAAGATTTTTTACGATTTGTAATATGTTATTTTTATTTATTTATTTATAATATTTATTTTTTTATTTATTTATCAGGGAATAACAAACAGTATATATAATATATATTTAGTTTCAAACATATTAACTATGGAAAGCACCAAAATTCATTCAAATCGGTTAAGCGGCTTGAATTTCTCACACAAACTTTCATTCCCTATTTCATATCTTTAGGGACTGATTTAAAAAAACGTCTTTGTTTGACCTGCGGTCTTATGGTGAACGCAGACCTAGCCGCACCGCAGTCTCTACAGTCCCCGCAGTCATCGCTTTTTGTTAATGGCCTCGCACATCTATCCGCGCCGCAGTCGCTGCAGTCGTTCCCGTCAGTGTTGCCAGATTTTTGAAAGCATTATCTATCCGAAGATTTAAAAAATCTGTATAAAATCTGTATTTGGTATTGGTATTTTGCTCTTTTGTGTAATTTTATCTGTAGGTGCTATAATAGGGAATAAGCAAGTAATTATTTATACGAGAATAAGTAATTTTATTATAAACCGTTGACAAAGATTCTCTGTCTACTTTATAACTCTGGCAACACTGCGCGCCGTGGATGCGAATGACGTCATCCGCGCTGCGTGCGGGTGACGTCATCAGCTGCGGCTAGGGGAGTTCGGTCGTTTCAGGGACTGCAGCGACTGCGGCGCGGGTAGGTGTGCGAGGTTGCATAGAACTTCATATAAAGAATTCGAATGCAAAGACTGCGGCGCGTGCGGCGCGGCTAGGTCTGCGTTCACCATTAAACTATTTTCATTCCAAATTTGATCCAAATCGGTGCTGTGATATAGCCGTGAAAGCGTAATAGACAGACAGACTTTTGCATTTATAATATTAGTATGGATATCGATTATAAGTATTATATATCTCCACGTGAGATGCAGGCAACGGCGAAGGCCCGACAACGTTGACAAGGAAAATGATGATCATGAAATGACGGGGCTCGATTACAGTGGCGGACTAAGGGGGGGCGGAGGGGGTGGTATGCCCCGGGCCTCTGGTCCTGGAGGGCCTACAGATGGCTGCAAGTTCCCTTGATCAAATCTAAAATTAGCCTTTGAAAACATACTTAGTACCTATTTAAGAGGAAGTTTGGTGTTGGAGGCCTCGTAGACAAATAAGTACAGTCTGTACCGATAGTTTACATTTTTAAAATTATTTTTATTGCCTTATCTTTCTAATATCTAGTTTCGTAGTTTTTTACTTTCATCAACTTTAAAATACTACGGCCTTCTTTATTGTATACGCAGGAAATCCTTGAACGAATTAAAGAAGTGTATTTTTTTACTCGCCTAAATACATCGAATAAGCACACCACCACCCAGGACAAATCTTTGTGTGATGAGCACAATCATTTGTTCTTTGTCTGGGTGTAATTTATCTATAGTATGTATGTATTTAGAAATAAATGTGTATGTTTATCAATTGTTTAGTACTCATAGCACAAGCTCTGCTTAGTTTGGGACTAGATGGCGTTGTGTGAAAGTTGTGGAATATTATTATTACACCCTTTCTTTTTAAATGAATTTAATTTCGTAATCATATTTAATAATAAAGTTAGTTTAGTTATAGTAATAGTGTTTTTGTTGCGGAGTATGAACAAAAGAGTTTGAATAGTGGTCATATTGTTGTACATTTGAAGAAACAGTAAGTAATATTATGAAATGCTTTTAAACTCAATTTTAGAGTCTCATTCTTCTTTATATCTCTTGTTCTTGTCTTCAAGTGAAAAGAATTCACCCATCTGGCTCTTAAAAAAGGAAGCTAAAAAAGCACAAGACTAAACAGGCTGCTGTAAAGAAAAGAAAGATGCCGTTTGCGGAGAAAGGCTCTCAATACTGGAGTAAGTTAATTTGGTTCAAAAATATTTACGGTCTCTAAAAATGTCTCTGGATACAGGACTTGCCATAATAAAAGCCCTGAACGAATATTTAGTGCCCGCATTAACCTCAATTGTAGACTATGTAATTTTTGGCAATAAAAATGCAATAAGTAATATGGATATTAACGTCGAGAGACGAGGAAGAAGAAAGGTAAAAAAAACAATGAAAGGTGAACTAGCTCATGATGCTGGATTTTCGATTCAAGATGAAATACGTCGGTCAATGTTTGAATGCATAAACCGATTTATACAGGAATTGTCGCAACGATACATGGCTATCAAACAACAAAAATATTTTCCAAAGTATATGCTAGAAACTTCAGATGACACTCTGACTGTAGCACTGGACAATCTGGTAGAAATTTACAATGAGTTTGACAAGGATCAGGTTTTACTAGAATTAATAAGGTACCACAGGCACGTCCGTGCTACCGATACGAGTATGTTGCATCTAGATGGACAGTTTATAATTTATAAGCAAATTGGACTTTACTGAATCCTTGCTCTGTACATCGCTTATACTTCAATATTTCTTAACCATTTGTATCTCGGTTGCATCATGCGAGAGAAGTTTTTCTAAACTGAAACTAATTAAATCTACAATGAATCAAGAGCGACTCATCAATCTGTCTGAGCTTTCAATGGAAAGAAAAGTTTCAAAAGACATTAATTTCATTGCAGTTATTGAAGAGTTCAGTAAAATGAAGACACGAAAACATACTATTTAATACAAGTATAAGGTTTATGTTACATAATATTATATTATAACTTATGCCTTCATTTTTACATACTTACATAAAATACATATAAATAAATCTCTTTTATTGAAAAAACGTTTTTTATTTTGCTTACTGTTTATGAAAGTTTAATTCAAACGTCAATTATAAAATGTGAATCAAATAGACATAGGTACATAGTACAAACTCAATCCTACTATCCTACTTCCTACTAATATTATAAATGCGAAAGTTTGTGAGGATGGATGGATGTTTGTTACTCTTTCTCACAAAAACTACTGAACGGATTTGAATGAAATTTGGTAAGTAGATAGTTGACTTTCTGGAATAACACATAGGCTACTTTATCCCGAAATTCCCACGGGATCGGGATTTGCGCGGGAAAACCCTACCACGCGTACAAAGTCGCGGGCAGAAGCTAGTGGTACATATAAATGTGAAATTTATATAAATCTTTTTACACTAAGGACCTCATTCATCTATGCCGCGCCGGGTTCTCTGACGGGGTTAGTCCGCCACTCCTCGATAAGGCCATTGTCTGTCGGGTTTGCGGGAATGTTGTAACGAAATACCGCCTGGAATGCTAGGACAACTGAAGGAGCAGGGTGGGTTTTTAGTCAGTAGAAGTCTATGTTTGAATGTATGTTTGATACATCCCCTTAGAACATTTTGTTTTGAAACCCAACTCAATGGATTTACAAGAAAAAAAAAATCGCAGCCATCTATATAAACGATTTTTCCTTTTCCTTGAACGTTAAAGTAGCCAGTGATGAATCGACGTACGACGTAGGTACATATATTTTATCGAAATTGATTCAGCCGTTTAGGAGTTACTTACAACGGAATAAAGAAACTGATATACATACAGGTCTAACACATAAAATTTCTTTAGGGCTTCGCTGCAATCGAGAAAAAAGCATTGAGAATTGAGAGCTTTTCCTCTTTTCAAGTAGGTGTGTGTTAGTTACGCATATTACTGTATAAATACGGTATAATTGCGCTATTGGTCGCTAAGATGAAGTACTAGAATTTACAAGCTCATTTAACTTGAACGCCGCCTATTGAGTCAGCAGTATTTCCTCTAAGCACATATTTAGACAGGCCTGTTGGTCTAGTGGTCAGTGGCCCTGACTGCTATGCGTAAGGTCGTGGGTTCAATTACCACCCAGGACAAATGTTTGTGTGATGAGCACGATAATTTGTTCTTTGTCTGGGTGTAATTTATCTATAATATGATATGTATGCATTTCAGAAATATATAATATGTATATTTATTAGTTGTCTAGTACTCATAGCACAAGCTCTGCTTGGTTTGGGACTAGATAGCGTTGTGTGAAAGTTGTGGAATATGTTATATTATTATTTACAACTATTTAAACAAAAGACAAATATTTGCCACATACAAGGAATTAGTGAATTACTCCTGTATCGTGGGTGCGTTGTTTCACGTGAGAGTAAAAAACAACATTCAGTGAAATATAACATTCAATCGATGCAATGTACAGGTAATCTCTGATCAATGAGACATATTCTTCACCCATTTAATCTATTTGAGAAGCTTGCGGGAATCATTTCATTTCTTTGACAGCGTCCTGCTATGCGTGGGCGTCAGTGTTAGTTGTTGTTATAGGTTTGCCCGCGTTTAGGGATAGAAACATTTCTAGTGTTCTCCTAATCCGCAAGGCACGCCGCGCGTTAGCAGAGGCCACATAATGCCCTCTGGCGAACCCCCTAAATGTGTCCAGTGGTGGTGGAATTGGAACATCCACTACTCCTTCCCATTGATTGACCAGACGGGGCCTGATTCTTTGTGCTGGCACCAGTCGTTTGGCCGCTAGTGCTCCTGTAGCTTCTGTAGAGAAAACAGGGTTGTTATACTCAGAGTCTAATTTTAGTTCAGCAAGTGTGTGCAGTGAAATGTGAATGAGACTTGGCGTTATACACTTCTACGTTAACAAAGATATTAAACTATAAAATATAAACAGCAAGACTGGACAAAGTACCTGCAGACTATAAATAAAAATAAAAAACCGGTCAAAAAAAAAAAAAAAATCTTGTCATAGCCGGTGTTTTGAATTTAAATACAGGACACAGAGCTACATTACTCAATCGTCACAAAAAAAATAAAATTGTGGAAGTAGTTTGCTGGGGGAGCTTTGTGTTTGATATTATATAGCAAAATAATAAATAAATAAAAACATATTAATTAGAATTCACTCTAAAAACGGGCCCACATAGGGCGATAGTAATTGAAGTAGGAATTTTAAAATCCAACTTCACAAGGGAAGTTTGAAAAAATATGATCTATTTGAGTACCACCGCGTGCAGAGTGAAGTGGTTGTAATAAAGACTGGTAACCAGCGTCACGTATTAGTTTGAAAACTGCAGTGTTAATCATTACGGAGATAGTCTTTATTAAAATCTCCAAATATTATGCAAGGACTGTTATGCGATAGTAAATTACTTACAAAACCTACTGCGTGACTGTTGGGACATTTGCATGATCTATAAACAGCTATAATCTTCACTGCATTTATTTCGAAAATTACTGCTTCACAGTGGTCACCTTCAGCAATGTCAATGTAATACCGTGGATTAATATTCAATATATTTTTTTGCCCATGCACACACACCAAAACCTGGGTTTGAACTAGACTGTTTAGGGCCATTTGTTCTAATTATTTCCTTAAAATTAGTTATATAAAAATAATCTTGAGAACAGCTCCACGTTTCTACTGCTAAGTAGATATCTGAAGCCATTATTTGAGGATCGCTTACAGTATCTTGTAAGTGTGCACGTAAGGATTGAAAATTATGGAACATAATTTGGTATGAACCGTGGGGCTCCCTCAAAAATCGATACATAGGTATTAGAGGATTTCGACGCAGCTTTTCCATTTGCATCACGACTGAACCTTGATCGGAGGGTGGACGTGGAGGATGAAAGCATTCAGTAACGATAAATAAACCTCAGCACATGTGGCACGTGAGCAAGCAGCATATAACATTGACCTTGAAATTCCGGGCTTCACATGTACAACAACTTTTTCTAATGTGGAACCCTGGCTTTTGTGAATTGTAACAGCCTCAGCTGGAACCAATGGGAATTGAAAAAAAAAACGATTTCCAAAAAACACTACAATTTGCAAAATAACTTTAATTTCGGAAGTCGGTGGCAAAAAACTAAAATACAGATCCAAAGACACCATCTTCTGAATTTAAAGTTATTTTTCACATTGTACCTAGTGGTTTTTTGAAATTCGGTTTTTTTTTGTTAAAAAGTTTTTTTTATAAAACTTATTTAAATATGAAACTAGCGCGACAACTGGCGCTTAGCGCCATCTATCGACATTTCTATGGAGCTGTTCGAAATTTTCGAGTCAAATACAATTGGTCGACTATTACTCGTAAACTTGTAAAGCCCACTTATGTGTGATAGTTTTCCTTTAAACTTCGTTATATATAGGTACTACTGCCGTAACATTTGAATTTCTAACTACAACCCTTTAGTTGGTAGAGGGGGGACACTTGACTCTAACGAAAATTGGTATTTTAAAGCTTGATAAGTCACGAAGGGTTTACTTACTCAAAAAACTGTCTTCCCAAACCCCTAATATTTTTGACAGAACTATCCAACGATATCCCACACTATGGGAAGGACGAAAAAAAAAAAATTATCATCCCACTTTACATGTAGGGGAAGTACCCTAAATAATTGTTTTTTTTTTTTTCAAAATTTTATTTTATCACTTTTTTGGCGTCATTAACGTGTATACTCATGCCAAATTACAACTTTCTAGTACCAATAGTTTTTGAGCTAAACTGCGGACAGACAGACGGACATGGCGAAACTATAAGTGTTCCTTGTTGACTACGGAACCCTAAAAATGAGTGTGGCTCTCGGGAACTGCCGCGGTAAAACTATTGCATATAGCATTTTTTTTATCAACTTATGCACTTATAGTCTACACGCATACGTCTAGTCGCACGCACACAAACACCGTGCCGAAGTCTGCCGAATTGCAATGACGTTAGACTATGCACGGCTTTCAACGCCGCACCGCTGTGCCGGTCGGAGTGGGAGGTGTTAGGTTTATTTTCGTTACGGAATTTCTTGATTCGATCTATTTCACGGAATCCATAAAACTGAAATAAATAGTTTTTATTGTACAGTAATGTATAGTAGTAATAAATGTATTCCGTTCTGTAATCGAACCTTACAAATCACTCAGCCACAGTACCTACCGGAGCGCCTATTTTTGAATGACTGCGATGGGCTTAAATTGCTTGGTAGATGTGTGGAACCGGCATAAGCGGAAACCCAAACGGTATAAATAGCGGATGTCGAAGTCACAGATAACTTTAAATAAGGTCGAAGTAACCAACCTTAAGAATTTTAATACTGCAACTGATATTCTCGATTTGGCGCTTACTGAAGGACTAAGTTTATTACTTGCGGAGCAGCAATGGATAGTGCAGAATATGACGATGTATAACAAATTCGAGAATGCCATTCTTGTGATGAATGATGATGGTGATGGATGACATGACAGCCGAACAAAAATTACGGCGTGGATTTATGGTTAAAATTTTGCGAAAATCTGTTGACTATTTCTCGAAATACATGTTAATTTACAATTAACTGCGTTATTTGTATGGTGTTTGATAATTGTAAATAAAAGTTATAAATGTCAATATAATGACCGATAATTCAAAAGTTTTGAGGCAAAGTTTGTGCATATCATTGTCGTTAGCGCGTAAGTCGGGCTCTCCGGTGTTTGGTGTGTTATAGCAGCGGTGGACGGTGTTATAGGAGATGGTGCCGATAGTGTTAGCAAACGGATCAAAAGAGAACTATATTTGATTGTGTGAACTGGAGATATTGCAGTAGAGTTTTGTTAAGATGTATCCAACAGCTACGCGGCACCCGGCGGCCGCGGTAAGGGTTTGTGTTGTTTTTCTCTTTTCTTAGCTTTCAACTTCTTATAATTTAGTCTTGGCAGAAGTTTATCACTGCTAAGTTGCTTGTTGAAGTAGATTCTGCTTAGACCCTATTATTGTTTGTCACTGTTTGTTCAGGGACCTCAGCCGCCAGCAGGACCTATTAAATTCACAATAGCAGACACACTAGAGCGTATAAAAGAGGAATTTAACTTTCTACAAGCTCAATACCACACGTAAGTACATGTTGAGTTCTAATTTACAATAACCTATTCTAATTCGGTCTGATTCTTTTCTTAATCATTATCTTATCTTGAGATTTAGTTAGAATTCATTGTTTACAGTTTAAAATTGGAATGTGAGAAACTGGCCAGTGAGAAGACGGAAATGCAGAGGCATTATGTTATGGTAATTAAACTTTTATATAGCTAAAGATAAAGAAAGTATATTTGTGAACAAATATCATTGTAAGACATAAATAAATAAGGATAGCACTGAAACTGAGATAATAATTATTCAAATATTGAATGTTTGGGCTAGATAATGATGTAGGCTAAGCTTAGTTATACTCAAACATTTATTATTGAACTTGGTGTGAAATTAAGTCTATAACGAAAATTTTTCACTGATAAGCAGTATTAATTTGATATTATAACCTATGTAATTATGTAATATTATCTTGATTGTTTTTCATTATTTGATTTAAAGTGATTGAGTAAACTTAAGTTTTGCTGCAATACATGACAAACACGCTTTCAAATGTTTTAAATGGTTGCTAAATTATATTTAGCACATTGGTGTCAAAGTTTTAAGGCACACATATTTAAGTTTTAAAATTATTTTATTGCCTTACAGTTTTTTGCGGACAATATCATGTGACCTAGATTTTTACCATAAACAATAAGTCTGCATAAGTAGTATGTATGCATATGTAGTATTTGTATGTGATTTTATAAGGAAAATTAAGATAATAATACAAATTATTTTTGACCATTTTTGTACTACTGTACAAAAATGGTCAAAAATAATTTCATAACTTCATTACTATGAGGCTAATTAGTTGATGTCTTGAAACTGTAGGCATTAGAATACATTACTTTTCACACTTATTAGACCAATCAAAAGCGACCCTTGAGGTATTGAGGTAACTTTTTTGAGAAATAGACTCATAGAAAGTATGGAAAATAAAAATTTGAATGGTCATGAATAATGACTGCAAAATAATATAAGGTTTTATGCTTCTTCTTTGTGGTTTGGTTTCCACAATTAGTCCCTACGTGGGATCTTTGTGCATGGAAGGTTTTTTGCTTTACAATAGTGTATGCCCAATGGAGGTACCAAAAATAAATTTGTTTCAGATGTGCCTGTGACTATAATTGGTTCTGTTTCTATTCAATACAAATAAAATTAACTGTCAAAATGTATGTGTTCTTCAAAATTCCTGCACAAAATTGGATGATCCTTTTTTATGTACCTTATTTACTGTCTAGTTGAAAATAATTATTTTATTCCTTTTACAGTATTATGAAATGTCTTATGGTCTCAATGTGGAGATGCATAAACAGGTAACTTTCAAACTCAAAGTTAAATATTGTAATTTTGTTGATGCTTTATTCTGATAGAGTCTTGTTTGCATTTACAGACAGAAATAGCGAAGAGACTAAGTGCTATAATAGGGCAGGTCCTCCCGTTCTTAGCACAGGAGCATCAGCAACAGGTGGCTTCAGCGGTGGAAAGAGCAAAACAAGTGACCATGTCGGAACTTAATGCCATTATTGGGGTGAGCTAGCTTATACATGCCACAGTAGATAACATACTGTAATTACAAAAACGCAATCAACTATAAAAATGATTATTCATCTTAAAGGCTTCTATAGTGTTATGATTAATATCATTAATCTATCCCATTAATTATTTTGCTTATTTATTTTATTTTAATTTTATTATAAACATAGGAATTAATTGTTATACACACATAAAAATATATGTATCAATCTAACAGACATACTTATGAAACTACATTTTTGTATTTTATTCAAATTTTGATATTATCTGAATAAAAATATTATTCCCTTCTTAGGAATATAGTCACAATTATATTTTATAGTGAGTTTTTATAGTATTTCAATGCAAGTTCTGAAAAGAGAATATGGCACTACATCTGCTGCTAGTAATACTGTCGTTTGAATAAAATAAATTGTATTTTTCTGTAATCTGCAACAATCAAGCTGAAATTAGTAGTACTATTTTATCTCACACGGCTCTAGATTATATTTATTTAACTTTCTAATTCAGCAAAAGCGACTAGCATTCAACTGCAATCAAACTGACTATTGCAATTAGTATTTAGTGAAGTAACCTTTACAACAAAATGTTGCACCACTGACTTCCAATTTTCATGCACCACTGCAAAAATCGAGACACTGTTGTAAGACTCATAGGGTCATATATGGTACCCTAAGTTATACCTATCGAACTAACCAATAATAACTACAATATTAGCAAATAAATTATATGTGTTCTGGTCAGAGATATCGTAGAAGTGAACCATTAGATAGCCTAACATTCAGTCTATAGTTGGTATTATGACAGCCAAGCATAGTGCTACATACAGAAGTCAGGTATGTTAGTGTGAGCAGGTTAAGTGTGTCACCGTAAAATTGCAAAAACCGTTAGATTATAATATATCCCGCGAGATTGTTTGTCGATAAATTGTGATCCGTACCAGACTGCTAGCAATTTAACGCATTATTTTTCGATAGATTGTTGTAATCTATCGAACTGAAATTGTGAAATGGCATACAACAGAACGCAACTTGCGCGCTGATTGGTTGAATGATGCTTAACTCTATGGTCCCAGAACATCCTACAGCAAGACCAACCAATCAGGTACAGCCTTTGGACAGTTGGCAATTTAACGAGTGACAGATTGTAATTTAACGGTTTCAGTTCGATAGATTATAACGAAACATAATGCGTTAAATTGTGAACCGTATTGTAAGAATCACAATTTATTATAATCTCGCGAGATATATAAATATCTAATGGCTTTTGTTATTTTACGGTGACATATACACAAACATACATATATATTGTTAACGTTGTTCGCAGCAACAACAACAGCAGGGTCTCCAGCATCTGCTTGTAAGTCAACATATAAAGTGCTTGGTACATTGATTATATGTTGTGATTAACATTTTGCATTATTTTATGTTGCCACTTTTGATTTCTTTTCAAATTACATCACCAAAATTTCTCATGTTAGCTTTTGCATTCTCATCTCATTTTCATGAATTTATATTGGGTAGTTAAACTTTAATCGTCACTGTATTTTAAGATTCAGAGTTTTTTAAAACAATCTGAAAATAAACTGTTAATAAGGGTAAATAGCCTTAAGCTTTGGTTTCCTAGGAAAGCGGTGCCGTCATATAGCGGCCGTAATATTACGGACGCAAAAAGGCGGCCGTCTTTACGGTGACGACATGTGGAAAGTTCCACGGCCGCTAACGCACTGTCTGCTTCATCGCTATCAATGAAACGTTCACGAAACCATCTGTCACCGACAAGACGGCCGTCATGCAAATGGCGGCACCGCTTTTTGACGTTACGGTGTCAGTTACCGCTCTCTAGGAAACACGACAACGTTCTAGTGACATCATTCACAGCTGTATTACGGCCGCTATATGACGGCGACGCTATCCTAGGAAAACAAAGCTTAATGGCTAAGGTGTTGGACTTGTGATCGAGAGGTCGCGGGTTCGAACTCCACGTTACACTGTTGCCGTGAACCCACTCCGGACACAAGTATAATTAACTGAGTTGGAGGGGTTAACAAGATTTCTAGACTTACAGTACACGAGTTCATCAAGGGTTTGAATTAAACTGCAATTGTTCTAATCTTTGCATATTTTGTAAAGTCATTTTTACTAATATGTTTTTTTTTTTATAATTGATAGACCACCATCTCACCTGATGTTAAGCGAGGATGTGGTCGAAGATGAAGCACGCTTGCCTAGAAGTAACCTATTCACTCTTGATTTAAAGACTCCCAGGTTATAGCTATCAGGAAACACAGACTCCGGCAGGGAATTCCACTCCTTAGCTGTACTCACGATGAAAGTATTCCCAAAACGTTTTGTGCGTATGGGATGTCCACCATGTAACTATGGCGCATCGCCGTTTGTATTGTAGTCCGATGATGGAACGGGCTTGGTGGAATTAAATTGTGCAATTCCATCGCACACTCCCCGAAATATAACCGATAGAAAACTGACAGGCTTGCAACACGCCGCCGATGTTCAAGGCTCTGGAGCTTTGCCTCGACCAGTTTCTCGTTGCCAATGAGCCTCTTAGCCCGTTTCTCGATAGACTCAAGTGCATCAAGCTGGTATTGGTACCTATGTATTTTCAAATTAATTACATTCAAAATGGAGAATTCATTTCACGATACAGAAATTGAGCTATTCATGTATTTACAATTCATTTCCATGAATGCAATATGGTTAAGAATCATGGCCTCATACAGCTGAACATACAATTTATTACAATCGTCTCAGTCATCATACATCATGATTGCTGTAATGTCATCGAATGCAAAAATTAATCTCAATAAAGCGGTACCAATCAAGAGAATGCACAAGCTAACACAAACACAAGTGTAAGTTTAACATAAGTTATGTCACAGTAATTGGAAAAACTAATTGGACTTCAATGTTTTATAATCACAATTCATACCTCCTAACTTCACGTTTTCATTGTATGCAAGCACAGACTCGCCTAGATGTTGCATCTAACGCGCTATAATTAAGTACAATTAGTGCTTTATGATGTGTACGCCATATTTATATTATACATTTGTTTTTTTTTTAATTTCTCATTATAATGACGAATGAGATTTCCGCATCGACGCTAGTAAATCAGTTTCTATACTTATTTTGCTACCAACATGAACGGATCAATCTGTGTTCAACATGTTGGTAATAAAATGTGCAATAAATATAACGTTGTTTTAATGCTATGTTAATATATCTGTTCATAACTCATACCTACCTACACGTTGCATATAAAATTATACCCTTTGAAAGAATTTGTAAATGAAAATTAGCGTATTTAAGCGTAATTACTTTGTAATAAATTAATCAATTAGCTTGTATTAATGATTTTATTAGTAATTTTCGCTGAGTTTTAATTAATTTCATGCGCACGCCTGTATCATTAATTGGAAATATATTTCCTGTGTGTAAGTTATTAATTAAATAGTGTGATCTAATAGATTCTTGCTTCATTTTTGTGTTAACTCATCTATTTATTTATATCTATATTCATATGATTATTATTTCACAGTCATTAGTATTCATAGCAGTAAACACGTAGCTGCAAATTAGAAAATGTATGTGTAGAATCTTATAATTTAAGGATTACAGGCAACATTATCACGTCGTTAACTTTGATCATATTATGAATGAAATGTCTGTACCTCAATCACATAATTATTATGAAAGTATTGTAGGGATGTGCTTGATAATCTCATAATATATGTTACCTTAACTAAGCATTTGGAACTATTGACTGTAATAACTGTGTAGAGAAACTCAATCATCAAACACTAAGAAACCATGACACGGTTTTACATTTACATTAATTCATACTGGTTTCTCAGGACCCATAATTTAAAAATCTGCTATAAAACCTCATTTTAATGATTGGGTTGTCTCAACATTCAACACCCAATTGCATTATTACATGAGATTTTATAACAGAAGTAACTGATTAGAAACTGCAGTATTAACGGGGCACACACATTAAAAGGTCATTCTTTGTTATTGGTTCATAATCTCAGTAAATCTGCTATAAAACCTCAATTTAAAAGATTAGTTGTCTCAACATACAATACCCAATTCTTTCTTACTTTTCTTTTTTCTGTTTTTATAAAGATTACTAGCAATGTGGGTAGAATTCACATTACTAGCAATCTTGTTAACCCCTCCAACTAAGCTAAATATGCTTGTGTCTGGAGTGGATTCACGACAATAGTGTAATGGATGGGGTTAGAACCCGTGACCTCTCGATCACAAGTCCGACACCTTATCTATTAGGCTATTGACGCTTAATTGCATCATTACATGAGATTTGATAAAAGATGAAACTGTTAAGAAACTGAGAGGTATTAACGGGTCACATTAAAACGTCATCCTTTCATAATCTCAGTACATAAAATACATGAATGGTAATACTAACAACTGTGTTCGGCATACCAGAGGGTGTACCATGACGTGTTAAAACGTCAGATTTCTAAGCGAGAAAAAGTGATGGAGCTATATAGCGTGCATAGCTTCATCCCTCTTTCTCGCTCGAACGACCGACGTTTTAGGCTCAATTTACACCGCCGCGGAATGGAATGGAAGCGACTTTAATTGTACATAGCATAATGAACTTTATGTCAATTGTATAACATACAAACTAAATAGTAGCCAAAAAAAAGGTCGCGCGTCTTCTGAGGAATCTTCGCGCATTCTCGAGAATTTTTGGCTCCTATTTAGTTTGTATGTTATACAATTGACATAAAGTTCATTATGCTATGTACAATTTCGTTGCAAAAAGTCGCTTCCATTCCATTCTGCGGCGGTGTAAATTGTGCCTTAAAACGTCACGGTATGTCCCCAGTACTTGTTCCAATAAGGATGTTGTGTGTAGCAGCAAATCCACGCGAGTGCGGGGCTGTCGCACGGCGTGGGGGGCGCGGGCGCACTGCTGGGCGCCGGCGGCCTGCTGTTCGCCCCCGGGGCCGGCCCGCCGCCCCCGCCGCACTTACCGCCGCCGGCGCATAAGGTCAGTCACTCCCTATAAGAAATAAAGAAACTAACATCACGAATCCTTTCATTCATATTAATTTGATTTTTTTTTTTTTATTAACCCAAATGTTGTTGGTAGAGAATGCCTTGCTGCATTAAGTCCGCCCATATAACAACATTGTACAGTACGGCCGTTCTAACTTGGCGAGTATTTAACAGGAATAACAACTGCTAATTGCATTTATTTTTTTAAAACCTTTATTTTTGTACGAGTGCACAAGCGTTAAAGTTCGCAGAGCCTAACTTCACCCTCGCCAAGTTAGAATGGCCGCATTGTACATAAAGTTTAAATAAATAAATAATAATATAAAATTACATTTAACAACTGGTTCCTTAGACTGTGCTGTAGGAACCAGTGTATTTTCTGTACAATGGTACAGACTACGCTGACGAAAGAAAGATTATTCAATTCAATTAATATAGAAGTTAGAGAGGGGGAGGGACATACATTTTACCACTGGAAGTGTATATCTTTTAAACGATTGACTTTATAAAGAAGTAGTTTTAGAAACCTCAATGACATTTTTAAAGACCTGTCTATATGTAGATACCACACACGCATAGGTTTCATAAAAAAATATTTTCAGTTTCAGTTCTAAGTATTAATTTTAATTTTTTTTTTCTTAAAATCGCTATCCGGTTCACAGAATACATCTACTTAACAAGTTTCACATGTATAAACCTAATAGTTTCGGAATAAAATGACTGACATATAGACGGATGGACAGACAGACAGACATGACGAAACTGTAAGGGTTCCGTTTTATGCCATTCGGCTACGGAACCCTAAAAATACACCTCTACCCAAAAAATGTAATCCTACCTTTTTATCAGAATATCGACCTATCTCCATTCTGCCTATCCTCTTTTGAATCTGCATATTTTTTCTATTTCTGTGTCAAATCCATCCAAAGATTGTCTGGGAAAGATAACTACTTATTTAAATAAATTATTTACTAAAATATTTTCTTGATATTTGTTATGGTGTACAACAAAGAGTAAATGTACTACTGTAATACTTAATATTGCACTATTTATTAAATCTATGGACATATAAATTACATTTTTAAATATTAATATAAAAAAAAAAATATATAAAAAATAGTAGCCCACCGGTATCGGGAACAGGGTCCAAGCTACCTATATTATACTTATTATTACTGTCTTAAAATATGTCTACTGTTGAAAAACCTAAGTTTGAAATAATAATTAGGACAGCGTTTTGCATAGAAATTCCTAAATTTCTATTGTATGGAAAATACTAACAGATATTATCTAATATATAAAATTCTCATGTCACAATGTTAGTTACCTTACTCCTCTGAAACGGCTTTACTGATTTTTACCAAATTTTAGATGCATATTCAGTAGGTCTGAGAATCGGCTGCTATCTATTTTTCATACCCTTAAGTGATAAGGGTAGGGGTAGTGTAGGCTTTGGGTAGGGTAGAGGTAGAGTAAGGTATGGGTAGGGTATCGGTAGGATAGGGGTAGTGGTATCGGTTGGGTAGGGGTAGGATACCACGCGAACGAAGTCATGGCGGGTCAGCTAGTAATAGCTATATTTTATTTAACACGGGAAATTCTTAGAGAATTGTTTCAAAGTACAATGAAGATAGCGGTTAACTAATAGTCGTACGGGGTTTTGCTGTCGTGGACTTTATCACGATATAAACATGACTTTCTCTTTTACAGTCTGGAAAAAGTAGCCTTTAGCATTCCTCAAGCTTCAAGATAAAAGAGACTTCCATACCAAATTTCATCTCATTCCCCTAAAGCCGCTAATCTTCGAAAGTACTGGGTGGATTTGGATGAAGTACCTTAAAACTTGAGGAAGGTTATAGGCGCGGCTCCTAGGTAATTATATTTTGTAAACTAGTGTTATTCTTATTGTTTATGTTTCCGCAGGTGGAACTGCCCCCTCCGGCGGACATAAAGCCTCCCGTTCTGCCGGGCGGACCGGCGCCGCCCCTCCTGCCAGGCCAGCCGCCCCCCCGAGACGATGATAGACTCGGCTCTAGGGGACATCAACAGGTTGGTCGTTTTTACCTTTTACTTGATTAAGAGCGTATGAATTGAAAGACGATGCATTTATATAGATATCTAGAAATGTGGGTAGAATTCGCATTACTAGCAATCTTGTTAACCGTTCTAAACATCCTAAATATGCTTGTATCTGGAATAGGTTCATGACAATAGTCTCATACTTCTTAAACCTTTATTATGGATACATTGTAAAAATGAATGATTTTTTGAAAAGAGAAACTGGTGTTTCATGTCGGTTCTTCTCCATAGAAAACGACCAATTTCGAACCTTGCACTAACTACTAACTATGTGAAATAAAATATTTAATGATTAAACGAACTTACCTGTACGTGAAGTTCTATCATAATTATACAAAGTGCATCGTCCGAAGAGATTAGTAACCTGAAAACGTTGAAATATATGTAGTAACACGCTAGTGACACCACTCTTACACTGTATGTTTAGAGTCCTGCGCTCTTTTTTTTTTTTTTTTCTTTTGCTGGCAACCCCAGCGTCTCGGTCTTTCATTAAGTTTAGAGTTTGAAGCCACCATGTTCAGCTTTGACATTTCTGCAGCAAACTGGGAGACACTTTGGGTTGGGTGGGTGTTACTAATCTCTTCGGATGATGCACTTTGTATAATTATGATAGAACTTCACGTACAGGTAAGTTCGTTTAATCATTAATTATACTCGTGCATCGTCCTCGAGATTAGTAACCTGAAAACGTTGAAATATATGTAGACCTTGAGAGATAGCTGAGGAAATGTCAACTACCAAAAAATACGTGTGTATTAATCAATTGGTTTATTTCTAAAACTACTTAATTAGTATCACATTTTTTTTTTATTTTAGTTATAATTTAATTTTGTTCTCCTTAAAAATCTAGTTTTATATCTAAGGTTAATGAAGTAATTATAAATCAGTTAGCACAATCGTGGCAGTTACGTTTCGTTAGAGTTAATCATTGCTCTGTTATAGAATTTTCCAAAAACGTTAGAGCTTCCGCTCTAGCTTGCCCTGTCGCGGATAAGATCGATGAGAAGTCGCATTGGTTAGGTTTAGACGTAGCAGCGTGCCTTGTGTCGTGTGCACTCAGAGGTGTCAATCCCGCTATCTTTAAGGACGGCTATAATCCACCGACGGACGTAAGGATTGTATTTTTACCGTTTATGCGGTTTCTTAAAACCATTGAACGGCTTTATGTGTTTCCCACAAAAAGACCTGGCTTGGTTTTGTACTAATATTAAAAAGTAAGGTTTTGGGCACATTTCCATTTTCGTCTCAAAGAATGGTTGGCTCAAGGTTGGTTGTTTTGAGCCCGCTCTGTAAGTTTTAAAATCGTCACTGGTCGGGTATGTTTATTATTTATTTATTTAATTACAATTTATTTATTTTATAATAATTTTTGTATACGTTATACCGACGTTATCATCATTTTAAGTTAATTTTTAACGGCAAATTTTCCTTTGGAATTTCTAGTACAAGCGAAGTATACCACGTGGTATTATATTTAGGCCGTGGTTGAGCCGATAAGCTCCCCTGAAAAAAAACCTTGTAATGAGAACCTACATGAATTCAAGGTGCCGTACTAGTTTCTCTGATTGAGTAAACCTGTGAGAAAATATAAAATGTTTGGGATTGACGCTTCATATAACTCAAAATTATATTGTTCTGAGCACAAAATTTAATTTTTCAAGTGCTAGGTACGTCATATTGCTGGTAAGGATTTTCCGACAACGAGCCAGCCTATCATGGTGTCCGCTGTGGATGATCGATACCCTGCGTCGCCGCAGTGCACAATGATCCGGCAACCAGTTTGAGGTTGTCTTGTAAAATAATAATGTTGTTAGGTTAAAGTTGGAATATGAGCAACCACGGTTTTATGGGCTATTTAGAAACCACCATGATTGCCTTGCCTTTTTAGTAATAAATTTTCTCAAGGTTTTTAGCATTATTATGAAAGGACCAAGGGGCCTAAAAAATAATTGTTGTCCATTTGATTATGAATACATTAACTGCCAAAGTGTTTGGATTGTATTTACTCTACTTGTGAAGAGGTCCGCCGGCCGAATCCAATCCAGCCAGTATCCAATCTATATCTGGGTGTACTCGACGAGAGTCTGCATCCGCAATTTTGTTATCTGTAATATATGAAATACTAGTACTCTCGCGGGGCTTCGCTCCCGTGGATTCTATCACGGTAAAAACATAACTCTCCTTTTTTGCAGTCGGGTAAAAAGTAGCCTATAACCTTCCTCAAGCTTCAAGCTACTTCCATACCAAATTTCATCCAAATCCACCCAGTACTTTCGAAGATTAGCGCGTTCAAGCAAACAAACAAACAAACAAACTAACGAACTTTTCCGCTTTATAATATTAGTATAGATATAAAAAAATAAATGTAGGTGTTGGATGCTCCCCTTTCGGTTTATGTAAGTAATGGCTATGGAGTTATCTATGTGAAGAAGAATTCACAGTTTCTGAGGTTTTAGGCAAATACTTTAAGGTCAAAATAAGCTACCAGCAGCTCGAGCTGATTTATATGGATTTTTCTCTCATCTCGCGATCATCTTCCGCTGGCTCGTTGACCCCCACATGTGGCTACTCCCCCCATAGTTGAGGCGTCAGTCTATATTTCTGAGCAGTATGCGTCTCATCATTTAAAAGAATCTTGCATAGAGTTAGGTCTATTCATGTATTTACTCTTTCTTAAGTGTAAAGTATCTCATATTCATCCATGCAAGTAGTCCAAAGAATTTCGCAAATTTTACACCTTATGCAATACATCTTATTAGTTCAGACTTTATGTTTGACAGTTTTTCGTTAGGTAATCTAATTAGGTTTCTTTTTTTTTTTTTAATTGTAGTTTATATCCATTAAACCTATGACAATATAGTTTGATCTTCATTGATTAGAGATCGTGGAGCGTAAAAAAGGAAATAATTGCCAGTTTATACACCTTAAACCCATGACAACATAGTTTAGTCTTCGGTGTTTAGAAGCCATTGAGCATAAAAAGAAAAACATTGCTAGTTTATACACGTTAACTTATGACAACATAGTTTGGTCTTCAGTGATTACCGACCATTGTATTTTACCGTATTTATCGGCGATGGTTGCAGTTCGACGGACGTCACGATGCTTTCGCGGCAACTTGATGCGACTGTCTCACGCTGAGGGACCCGGCACCGGTGGGGGAAATGTTTAACAACCTCGTTGTACTCCTGCGCACTGGGACCCTTTTTCTCCACCTTAAATTGTTCTTAACTTGTTATTAAGTTGAGGAAAAAGTTTTGGGTTCTGTTTTTGCTAGGTTTTCACTATTTGTAAATTTTTGTGTCATTCAGATGTTTGTTTATGGAGAATATGGTGAAGTTTCGCTTAGTGACTGACTCTGCATGTTGTGTGTCACACAAGATCCAGTACACATCCATGAGTTGTTTGAGGCCCTCTCTATTTTTGTTTTTGTTCTCATGTTCTTGGGTGAGGACTCGCTAGCCCAGAAATTGCCATTGTGAGCTGGCTTTGGCGCTCTTTGATGCCCTTGTCTCGCTTTAATACGGTTTCTGTTACAGCTGCTTTTATTTCCACATTTAGTAGGGTGCTCCAATCAAGATACTGTTAGCTGGGATGAGGTACCATTCTGTAAGCTCTTCGCGGGTTTCCTTGCTATGTCCCAGAGTGTCTATGTGTTGCAGTCTTGTTGCTAACGCTTTGTGTATGTCAATCCCATAGTTAACAACCGCAGAGGGATCAGTTCCCAGAATATCCAGCACTTCTGGATTCCTGTGCTCAAGAGCGGGGTATTTCGGGTCAGCTAGTTCTTCATTATGGTTTACTTCCAAGACTTTTTCCTTAACCAACGTCTGCTGCGGTAAGTTTTCTGAGGTGGATGGCTGTGTGACCTCTTCAATAGGTTTGACGCACTTATTTGACGGTAAAACCTCTATAAGTTGTATCGTCCGTGGGCTGTCCAATGACACCCCAACTGAAACCAGATTATCCTAGTAAGGAATTTTTATTACATCAGTTATGGTGTAGTTTCAGCACTACCCATATGATGTGCCAATGCAGTCCCAAGAAATAAACTGTAGTTATTGTCTGTGAATTAGTGTGGTATAGTAAGCAACCTGGCGATACATCCCCAGAAGCTGCTCTGATGGGTGTTTGTTACCATGATTGTATGTCAGTAGACAAATGAGGCAGGTGTTAGTAACACCATTCTAAGGTTTTACTGATGCACTATGAAAATTGAGCCCATGAAACCATCCCAAAAACTAATCTATATTGGTCTCACAACCGTCTTGAATAAATTACCCTGAGGCAAACTGACAACCCAAAGTCGCTCTAATAGGTGTTGGGTACTTTAGTAAACTTATTTTGTGTAACCTTGCGATACGACCCCATAAGCCGCTCTGATAGGTGTGGTTACTTCAGTATACTTATTTTGTGTAACCTGGCGATACAGCCCCATAAGCTGCTCTAATATGTGTGGTTACTTCAGTATACTTATTTTGTGTAACCTGGCGATACGGCCCCAAAAACCGCTCTGATAGGTGACAGGTGTTGGTTACTTCAGTATACTTATTTTGTGTTATCTGGAGATACAGCCCCATAAGCCGCTCTGATAAGTATTCGTTATTTCAGTATACTTATTTTGTGTAACCTGGCGATACGGCCCCCAAAAACCGCTTTGATAGGTGTTGGTTATTTCAGTATGTAACTTATTTTGTGTAACCTGGCGATACGGCCCTAAAAACCGCTCTGATAGAGTACATATTACCTCAATGTCTGATAGGTGACAGATGTTGGTTACTTCAGTATACTTATTTTGTGTTACCTGGCGATACGGCCCCATAAGCCGCTCTGATAGGTATTGGTTATTTCCGTATACTTATTTTGTGAAACCTGGCGATACGGCCCCAAAAACCGCTCTGATAGGTGACAGGTGTTGGTTACTTCAATATACTTATGTTGTGTTACCTGGCGATACGGCCCCATAAGCCGCTCTGATAGGTGTTGGTTATTTCAGTATACTTATTTTCTGTAACCTGGCGATACGGCCCCAAAAGCCGCTCTGATAGGTATTAGGTGTTGGTTATTACAGTACACTTATTTTGTTTTACCTGGCGATACGGCCCCAGAAGCCGCTGATCGGTAATAACTTTAGTTAGGGTAAATCTATCGGTATGTAGGCAGTTGCTTGTTTTTCATTTGTTTTCCAGAAATACTGATCATAATGCCATGTAAAATATATAATTATTAGCGTCTATCAACTTTACGTAAAAGTTCGTGTGTTTGCAGCAAGGATCTTGTATAAATATCTTTTGCGGCAATTCGTTTTGACACATCAGATTGCACACAATTTCGTGGAAAATGTTTTGTACACAATTTCGTGGAAAATGTTTTGCACGAAGGCAAACATACGAGGTTATTTTGGTAAATTTACTAATAAAGGCTTGTTTTTGTTATAATAATAGCACTTGATCACTTTACTGTTATATTATAATAAATATATTATATATGTACCTTGATCTTTATCATCCTTTTCTGAAATAGTCCCTGTAGAATTGGCGGTCGGTTGGCGCCGACGGCGTGCCGCTTTTTTGTTTGTTATTGTTTCTTTTTCAGTTTTTTGATCTTCCACATTATGTACTCTATTTCGAATTTCCTTTTTGGCACTTTTGCTTGCGTATTTTCACTATAAAACTACTCACTTTTGTTTTTTCCCAAAATAAAACGTGCGACTGGTGGCGCACTGTGACGTGAATGAAAGACCGAGACGCTGGGGTTGCCAGCAAAAGAAAAAAAAAATAAAAAAGAGCGCAGGACTCTAAACATACAGTGTAAGAGTGGTGTCACTAGCGTGTTACTACATATATTTGAACGTTTTCAGGTTACTAATCTCGAGGACGATGCACGAGTATAATTTGAGTTTGAATAGGTGGAGTTCGAACCCGCGAACTGTCGATCACAAGGCCGACACCTTTTCTATTACGCTATTGCTGCTCTAAATATTTTGCTTTACTGCACCGAGTTATCGTGTTGTGCGTAAATATGGGAGATCTGAAATACCTGTATACCAAATTATTTATTGTATGTGTTAACATCGGTAAATAAATACAGATCTTATGTTGATAATTGAGTGCTATGTTATGCTAGGAGGCGTAAAAAATGGTGTGCAAGTCTATGTGAGGATAAATTGAAATTTACTAAATAGTTGTAACCTAATAACCTGGGGGTCTTTAAGTCAATAGGTTACTTTTAGGTAAGCGTGCTCCATCTTCGACCACATCATCAGGTGAGATGGTGGTCGAACGCGAATCTATGTACAATAAAAAAAATATATATATAAAATATAATCTGTACAAAATTAAATGATAAACGAGATAATTTGATAAGGAGAGATTGGATTCAGAATGTATAGCGTCATCTGGGGTCCAAACAAAGCGTTGCCATATAAATAATGCCTCATCACAATATGTGAGTAGGTATTTCTCCCGCCTGTGAACCGCGGTGGGAAACCGCGCAGTGTAGTATGCAGCATACAACTTCTATATTAAATTGTGTCTAGTGCGGTTCAGAAGCGGATTCTCGTGGCGGGCGAACCGCCCGTATAGTATGGCTTAGACTATGACTGGCCGCGGCTCTGATAACCGTGGGTTCGACTCCCTCACCTTAACTAATGTTTTTAACTAGACAGATGTAGAGCTTAGCACAACTCAGCACGGCGTCAAGCAAAAGGCCAGCAAAATATAAAAAAAAGCATAAAATCTTTTCGTGTTACAGCAAAGGCGCTCAGTGTCACCTCATGAGCGGGAACAGAAGTACCGGCCACGCTCCCCCGCGGAGCCCGAGGCGCTGGACGTGAAGCGACGGAAGGAGGAGAAGGTACTGGGCCATGTGAGTCTATGTAGTGTATGTGTCGGCTTCCAAACCATCCGTGTTGCTTTTTGTGTTCTCTCCCACCTATCCTTGTGTTCGATTTAGGCGGTTGTTGCTTAGTTAAGACAATAGCATGAATTTGTTATCTAGATTGATTTGTTTTCTTTTTCTGTATAAAGATTAATAGTAATGTGGGTAGAATTCACATTACTAGCAATCATGTTAACCAAATTAGCTAAATATGCTTGTCTGGATAGATTCACGGCAATACCGTAATGCGTGGGGTTCGAACCCACGACCTCTCGATTCGATTCTCGAAACATTAGCAGGCGTCCATCACTCGCTCAAGGCCACGCGTTATATGCCTACCGCTTCACGTATCGTCGTCGGTACATCCGGCACTGGGCTGCCGCACGCCTGCCTGAGCCTTTTTAAATAATTTTGACAATATCATAATGGATCGACCTAAAACAATTGATTTTCCTCCGCTTTGCTCCTGTTTCCCTTTTGATTATTTATTTGCGCGGAATTTTATTATAATTAAAATTATTTACGCGGTTTCGGATATTTTCGATAATAAAATTTAATAATCGGGAATTCAGGGAAGGACAAAATGCATCTATCATTGTATTAAACTGAAACATATTTGATCAACAAATAAAAAATAATTGTTTTTCTATATTCGTTTTATTACCAATATCATCATATACAACCCTAGGACATTCGCTCGATGACGTGGGTCGCACGGCGGGCAAAACAATCTCAACTCTCTGTGTGCGTACTTATGGTACATTTCTTCTCGCTGCAAACAGCTGTTATTATTATTAAGATTTTGTAGGCTATTATAGCGTAGGTATTTTCGCTTTTGTATGAGAGTGATGTATCTGTTACGAAGTAACTATTTAGTAATCTGTGACATTAGCCACTAAATTATTGATGCATCAAAAGGCATTCATTCGGCTTTGCGACTCGATTGCCATTTTGACAATTTTTGTTTGCTTAATCACGCTGAAATGAGGAATGAGGAGCTTGTGACTAAATCTCTAAGGTTAAGCAACCATCTTAACAATCGAGATTCCATTGTGCCTAGGAAAGCACGTGAACCCGTTGGTCCCGGCTGTCAATTTTATTTTTTTCGTCACTGCTCTTGTTACCCAGTTACTGGGTTGTGCAGGTCAGACAGGCACGCGCTCCATGTAAAATGTTGAAGACAGACTGCCCGGATTTAATGTTTGAAAGTACCAATGTCTAATGTAGTAAAGGCAATTGTTAAAATGTGTAAAATATGGTATTATTCAAAAATTACATTGTGATCAGTCCGTTACCTATATTTTGGCGTTTCAATATTGGCTCCCCTTACACTTGCTTTAGACCCTGAGAAAGTATAGAAGAATAGTTTAAAAGCCTGTGGCTTGTGTAACAGAAAATAATCCAATCCTTAATCATGGTCTTAAAAATGAAATTACATATTAAAACTCAGCAAAAACCGCCTGTTCTAACTGCTTATTTATACAGATGCTTTATTCATGATGTAAATACTTTGCTGATAACGATGGCTGTAATACCACTTGTCAATTAATAATATTGCTGAAACATTATGAGAGACTTGAATAAACAAACATCTTTATTAATTGTATAATTACATTTCTAGGACAGCGATGCTGAAAAAAGTGATCAAGATCTTGTAGTTGATGTAGCGAATGAGGTAAGGTGGTAACAACTGTGTTTTTTATAGTGTGCACAAGATTTTAAGGCTGTGAATTGTATAAATTTGAGATGATTTTCCTGTTTTCGTTTGCAGTGCATTGTGTCTTAGGTCAGGAACATTTATGTTGCACGTTCTTGAGATTAAAGCTTGCATTTATCAAAAAAAAAATATCTATTACGGGCCCGTGACCCATATAAAAATACCATTTAAAATTATTGCTATACAAACTAATGCAATTTTTGAGTAGGGTATATTTTTACAATGTATAAGTACTAATATAGACAACATTTCTTTGAAAAGGTGCTCTTTGTCTATCAATATAATGGTAAAAGAATAATCATGCGCAAGCGCATGTGATAATTGTTGAAAGATTTTTTGTACACGCTTCCTTTAGTAAACTTATTCGAACCTTATTTAAAAAGTCAGAGACAAAGATCCTTATTGTAAGTCAGTGAATTACACAGTTGTAATTGAGGTAATTTGGTGTGCGTTTGCACTGCTTCACTATATAAGGCAATAGTTTGAAACAATTTTGTTATCTTAAATCTAAGATTATGCGATATAATTGTATTAATTCAAATAGTACACTACCCGGTACTGTTTTACCGTATAAATTATTTCTATTAAAAAAAAAAAATTGCCTACGACCTATACTCTGATTTACCAAATATACACAAAAATCATAAATATTGGTCAAGCCGTTTTGAAGGAGTTCGATAATAAACATTGTGACACGAGATTTTTATATTTTAATTTTTAGTTTAACAAATAGAGCTAAATTTCATTGATAACGTAAAGTTAGAGGCAGGAAAGGAGGCCTTTGCCATACAGAGCGACACTTAAGGTTTATAATAAAATAAGAAGAACTATATTTTGTATCAAAACTTGAAACAGGTGGGTAGTTTAACAGGCCATAGACACTGAGCAGTATTTGACAACTATTAAAGGACTCCGGCAACGGCTCATACTTCGTCCGGCCCACTTTTTCAACTCAACAGACAATAATAATATAAATACTAAACTGACTGGTAATAAATACTATTTACTATAAAAACATCTATATCAATATTGATCATGGGAATACCGAGATAACAGAGAGAAAACAAAACGTTTTTTATGTTATGAAAAATAAAAACATTTAAAGTCATTGAGAAATAAAACCACTTTTAGTTTGAATTAAGTTCTTTTTTATTCATGCTCATAAATAATTAATAAATCATCTAAAAATTGTGCGGGTGGGAATATATTTGACTCATGTCGGGCCCATGACAAGTACCATATAATAGACATAGATTATACATAGATAATAGACATGACATGAGCACAGCACTCTACAGTGCGTCTGCCCACCAAACAGTTGCAACAACATTGCTCTACAGCATCACGCCTACTAAGATTATTATTTATAACAAAATATACAAAGTACATTCTTCTGCTAACGTGCCGACTTTGGATTTTCCTTCTGAGCAACCATTTGTTGTCATTTTGTGAAAACAAGCCTCGTAAATTGCTGTTGCTCTCTCTGTATATTTTAATAACATATTGTCCCCCACTTCGTATATGCTCACCATAATATGATCTGGCTTGTTTGATTTGATAAGGCCCTAATGATATTAAAATAAGTTCTTCTAAGGTGAGTGACATTGATTGATTTTTTGTTGTTTTTCAGCTCATTTGACGTTTCTTGAGTTTTTATAATTTGGCTTCTAGCATCCACCATCGAAATCAACACAAAGCCACAATTATTATGGACCAAAAACGTTGTAATAAACAAAAATATATTTAGACTTTCAACTTTCAAAATGGATCTATTTTTAGGGTTCCGTAGCCGAAAGGCAAAAAACGGAACCCTTATAGTTTCGATATGTCTGTCCGTCTGTCTGTCTGTCCGTCCGTCCGTATGTCACAGCCATTTTATTCCGAAACTATTAAGACTATACATGTGAAACTTAGTAGGTAGATGAATTCTGTAAACCGCTTTCCGATTTAAAGAAAAAAATTAAAAAATATTTAAAATAAAGGAGGGTTCCCATACATGGAACTAGAACTGAAAATATTTTTTTTCATGAAACCTATGCGTATGTGGTATCTATAGACAGGTCTTTAAAAATGATATAAGGGTTTCTAAAACCACTTTTTCATGAAGTCAATCGTTTAAAAGATATAAGCTTCCAAAGTGGTAAAATGTGTGTCCCCCCGCCTTTAACTTCTATAATAATAGAGTGAAAAATCTAAAAAAAATATATATCTGTAGAGCTTAATGTAAACTTTCAACCAAAATTGGTTCGAACGAAATCGGGTCAGCAGTTTTTGAGATACAGCATATTTTCTAAAACCGCAAATATAACTTTGTAATTCATACAAACACTATGAAAAACAAAGTTATTTAGCGTAGTTGTAAAAATGTAAATAAGCTAGTTTTAAGAAATTTTTACGGTTTTTTTAATTCGTCAAATAAATATACATATTATATTACTATAGTTACTACGGAACCCTTCATGGGTGAGTCTGACTCGCACTTGGTCAATTTTTTTAATAATAATATACATACAGTATTATACTATTTAACCCCTGGCAACCCTGAAATTAGGAAATGCAGATGTCATAGATGACAGATAATTTATTCACAATGACTTTCTTTTGTTTTTTAATATATATTTCATTTGTGTCTGCTAGTGGGCCTAATTTCGCCGACCTCCTTTCCGCCATAACAACACTGGTTGAAGATAAGGCGTTATGCATATGGCATGTCAAACCATTTTTTCCGTTGATGATACATCGTGCTACATGCTGCATTTCATCTTTGTAGGAGGAGCGAGGGTCACCTAGCGTTCGCACAGACGGTGGCGAACGTATAGAGAATGGTCCGCGACCTCCTTCGAGATCTGGATCCTCATCAAGTCGCTCCACACCCAAGAGTTCCAAAGACGTGAGTTGGTTACATTTGTATCTTTTCAATATTAAACACTAATTACTGCTCGCGACTTTGTCTGCGTTTGTGCGTCGTTTCCGTAAAAAAAATTCCAAGCATTGTTTTTATACAATCCTTTTCCAGACAAACAACAAAAAAGAATGATTCAATTCATTGCAGCCGTTTCGACGATTCATTTTTATTTATATCTTGAAGATTTCTAAGATTCTAGATCTAGATATTTTATGTACTTATTGAAAAAGGATAGGATAGAAGATATTTCATGAATGAACGCACAAAAATAAAAATTGACAGTAATTATTAAAAGGGTTTTAAACTATGTCGTAACTTATTTGCAAAGCGGATACATTTTTTTAGGTCATACAAGATTTGGAAATATATGTGGTTTATTTTCCTGATTACTTTATACCTCTCTAGGTAGGTATATGTAGGCTTAATAGGTCTATTACTTGAACTAATCTGGAAACGGTCTCGTTGGCCTAGAGGTCGCAAGCGCGACCGCTGAGCGTGAGGTTCGATGTCCCGGTTCGATTCCCGGTCGGGCCGTCAGGGGACACTTCATTGACGATTTAATGACATCTGTCCATCTTGTGGGTGATCGCGAAAACGTTGAAAACAAAACTAATGTTGATTAGAATTCAACTATTTTCTAATCAACATTTTAGTTTTCAACGTTCTCGCGATTAGAATTCAATTATTCAAGTACGTATCATTTTTTTTAATCTTTTTTTTTTATTGAAAGCGGGTTTTAGAACTTAAAACGAAAATATTTACCATGTGTATTTATTGGTTCGTTTTTCCTATATTTCGGCACTAGGGCATGAATCTCGGAATCTCGGAATATCGCAATATCGGAATCTCGGAACGAAAGTTCCGATATTACAATTCCGATACTGGGTGACCCAATATCGAAATCGGACAAATTTTTATATCCGACAAAATTATGCTTGACGCTTTGTTGTTCTTGAGAATATATTATCAAGAAAAACGAGATTTTAACATAAAAACATACCTAGTCCTTTATTTCTGTTGATTTCGCTTGCACATTTTAAATTATTTATAAGTAATTTAAACTACCGAACTCAGTTTCAACAAAACTTTGCTAAAAAAAAAATGTAATAAATATAGGATAATAATGAGAATATGATTTAAACAAATATTTCCAATAATTGTTATTCCTACTTGTTGATTTTCCTAAATTCTAAGAAGCTTTGTTGATTCTGAGTTTGATTGTCATTTAGTAATAAGTATAGGATAATTATGAGAAATATGTTAAACAAATATTCCGCAAAATTTCCAGTATAAGCCTACCGGCTTTTCTGTCTTCGATCCGCAGCACTGAGACGTTAACCAAGAAAATTTTAACACAATTGCAGGTTAACTACGAGGTGCCGTGTTCGACCGATGCAGTTAATGCCTCGAAAATGGCTTGCCCAAATACAGCGTTGTCCGAGAACCCGTCCTCCCAGAGACAATGGGACGAGCCGCTCTGCAGTTTGGTACGGAATAACCTTTTAAATACGTCAACCAATACTGCTGAGCGCTCGCGCCTATTGTCTGTGGGTGAATGGGAGTCGGACCTTCGGCTACAAGCATTACCTTCACCTAATATAGGTACTATGTTAAGTGATAACACGTTCCGGATCGCTACATGTCTACGTCTGGGTGCTCCCAGCGGTGCTCCACATCGCTGTCAATGCGGTACGGCAGTCGACCGCCTCGGACATCATGGCCTGTCCTGCAGCAGAAGCTCTGGTTGGATAGCACGGCATGCCAGCATAAATGACATAATCCGTCGGGCTCTTGTCACCGCTGGAGTACCATCTGTTTTAGAACCCAACGGCTTGGCACGGGACGTTAGGAAGAGACCAGACGGGATGACTATAATGCCTTTGAAGTTGGGTAGGCCTTTGGTGTGGGATGCTACTTGTGTTGACACCCTTGCGCCATCTCATCTTCTCAGTACGGCGAGCTGTGCTGGGGCGGCAGCTGCAGGTGCAGAAAATCTCAAACGGCGCAAATACAACAACCTAATTGGGTGCTATATGTTTGAGTCGTTTGGGGTTGAAACGTTAGGACCATGGGGTCCGAGTGTGCATCGACTTTTTCGTGACATCGGCAAACGATTAGTTGACTCCACAGGTGACCAGAGGGCTGGCCTTTTCTTTGGACAGAGAATCAGCATTGCCATTAAACGTGGCAATGAATCAGCATTGCCATTCAACGTGGCAATGCGGCCAGTGTTCTGGGCATTTTTCCCATTGATAGCGATGTTGACGAATTTTTCGATGCCCTATAATTTATTTTTATTTTCGCCTGTATATACTTTACTAGTACTCACGCGGAGCTTCGCTCCCGTGGATTCTATTACGGTAAAAACATAACTCTCATTTTTTGCAGTCGCGTAAAAAGTAGCCTATAACCTTCCTCAAGCTTCAAGCTACTTCCATACCAAATTGCATCCAAATCCACCCAGTACTTTCGAAGATTAGCGCGTTCAAGCAAACAAACAAACAAACAAACTTTTCCGCTTTATTATAATATTAGTATAGATTAAACAATTGACGACATCGAAAAAAATATTCCTAATAATTGTTGTTCCAAATTGAATGAGATTGTGCGTACAAATTTTATATATATTTTTTTTAAATTATAAGATGTTTTATTGTTTATGAGTCAGGTAGTAGAATTAGTAATAAATACTTATTACTAATTAAAAAATAATGAAAAATATGTGATTTAATACAGAGAACATACTTAAAAAACAACCAATTATTTAACCAAATTAAAGAATAGGCACGGTTTAAAAATGTTTTTTATTGTACGCAATTCAACCTTGAATTTGTGCAATTTATAAATAAAATTTGCAATTTCTAACGAAATAACGAAATTCCGATATTAATATCGGAATTCCGATATTGAGATCTAATATCGGAAATCAGTATCGGAATTGAAAACTTTCCGATATTACATGCCCTATTCGGCACTGTTACAAGCGCCATGATCATGGAAGAACTGAAGTTATCGCGGGTGGATGTTTATGAGTAGACAATAACAGTATGATTTATTTTTATCGCCACAATATAATAAATTATACAACAATTTAATGTTACAGAATATTGTAGGAGATTGGTAATTAAACTAGACGGAAGGTCTGTGCGTTAGGACACCACGTCTCCACCCCTTAGGTAACAGTTCATTTACATTATTATGTAAGTGCTCCAAAAACTTCTGTTATAATTATGGTCAGTATGTTAAAAGTAGTATACACAATAAGAGAAAAAATAAAGGATAAAATGAGATTAGTTACTTAGACTTATTATTAGATGAAGCTGTCCATTCTCGTTCGTTTTTAACACACGTAATTATCCCGTTTTAAGTTTTAATGTTACTAATGCTGAAAATACCAACTTGCTGCACTGGACTCGATCGAGCGCAGAGCCAAAAAGCTTATAGGTGACGAGGCGCTAGTGGGTAAACTTCACAGCTTGACTCATCGGCGAAACGTTGCTTGCCTGTCGGTGTTCTACAGATTGTACTACGAGGAGTGTGCGCAGGAGCTCCATGACCTGATCCCTCCATCTCCCTTTCACTACCGGACTACCAGACGCACAGCTGGATACCATCCACACTTGGTCGATATACCGTCTTGCCGCACCAAGCGCTTTTCTTCTACATTTAGGGCTGAAACGCACTAGTGGCAGGCCGTGACGCGGCGTGCCGTTGCGGTTGGCCGAACTTCAATTTTTATATGAAACCACTTGATACCAACGCACTGACTTGCGGCCAGCCGTCAAACGCTCCGGTTTTCTTGGAGCTGCGGTGGGCCGCACCGGTTGAATGTAGCCGCTACTGGCCAGTCAGTCGCTAGACATTGTATGCAGGGAGCGCGTGTCATGGAATTTGATACAGAAGAATTTATTTTAGAGATCAAAGAACGCCCTGCTATATGGGATAGTAAATGCGCTGATTACGCAGACAGAAATACAAAGTTAAAATGTTGGCAGGAAATAATTAATATACAACGTGTATTCAAAAGGATTGAAGACAACATCTGGTATGGAGTCTCTATGCACAGTTTCAGGTCAAAATGAGTGACTCAAAGAATTGATACCAAAGTATCGGTTTCACATGTTTCTTGAATACCATACATCTGCCGTGATTCTTTAAAAGGCAGTCTGACAATTTACCGATTTTGAGTTAAACATTGAGCTACATCAGGAAAACAGGCGCGTCGACCTATCTAACCCCTTTTTCTGAAACTTTTTGCTTTTGAGATATTTTTTTCATAAAAAGCTGTGAAGTGGTTTTGATACCAGTGCCAAATTTATAAAAAACTCAAAATCGGTAAATTATCAGATGCCTTTTAAAGAATCACGGCAGACATAACAAACGTGTCACAGAACTACGAGGGTCAATAACTTCCACGTCACTTGCCAATAACACGATAATTCTCTTCGTTCTTCTTCATTTGAAATAAATGGGCCTCTGGTATCAATCTATTGAAATTTCTAATAAGTTCCACACATGTAGACATAGGATTACAAAAACCTTGCCATATTATTTGCTATCGTCCAAATAAGGCGTGCGATTGTTATGTATTATACCCTTTATGTTACACGTTGTATACGCATAATTTAAATAAATAACTAAACAGCAATTTCTACGTCCATCATGACTAACATTTCTAGAAGCACTGACGACGAAATGCGGCGGACCGCTACAGAACCGAGACGATACGGTTAGCCGGAATACGGCGTGCCGTTGCGGCAGACCGTTTAAACTGCGGCCAACCGCAACGGCACGCCGCGTCACGGCCAGCCGCTAGTGCGTTTCAGTTCTTATTGTACGTACAGCCAAGCCTTTAAAGCAAGAGTGAACAGGCATCTTCTGGGCTCGCTCGTTCCATCGTAGACCTCATCTATCGCTTACCATGAGGCGAGATCGAGGTCAAGACTGGGCTCATCCGACTTTATTTCGAATGAGCAAATGAGATGTAATAAAATAAAAAAATAAGTCGGATCTTCGAAAGAACTTTTTAAATGACTCCAGACACTCCTCATTCCTAATAGCCACATGCTATCATATATTTTTGAGGTCATACTGCAACACCTATTTGAAAAGTGGTAAATTGAGGTCAAGAGTGGGCTCATCACGAATAAATATAAATAATAAAAAATCCGTATTTGATGTGTATTTGGGTGGTGCAGGAGAAGCCGGGCACGCCGGGCGGCAAGCTGACGCCGACGGGTTGCGCGCGCGGCGGGTACGCCTTCCCCGCGTACGGCGGCTACCGCGCGCCCGCGCCCATCGCGCACTACGACCAGCACCACCGCACCAACGGCATCGCGCCCTCTAAACCGTCAGTACTCTTCTTACATTATATTGTATTGTATATACAGTATGTTAACTAACAGAGGGCGTTCCCGTTAACCCGCAATAGTATAGAATCCATACATGCTAAAAAAAATATTATTATTCGAAAACAAAATGTTTTTTTTTTTTTATATTAAAATATTCACTAAAAATGTTAAATTGATACATAAAAGAAACACTCTGTACACGCGTACTTGAAGGACGGCAACGTCGCAATTTATTTATGAATGCGTACGCGTGTGCAAAGTGTTTCTTTTACGTATCAATTTAACATTTTTAGTCGAAATTTTAATATAAAAAAAATAAAAATCATTTTGTTTTCGAATGGTAATTTTTTTTAGCATGTATGGATGTATATTTAGCATGTATATATACTATTGCGGGTTAACGGGAACGCCCTCTGTTAGTTAACATACTGGATATGTTTTGAGAACGTTATTAATTGTTTTGTATTTTATACCTATAGATAAATAGTACACCGTGGACTACCCGCGTATTTATTTTCTCCTTCTGTGTCAAATCCATCCAAAGATTGTATGTAAAAGATCGCTTTTAGCGATAAGACCGCCCCTTGTATCACCCTTTTTAGTTGTTAAGTCCATAATTTTGATTTACTGTTATGGTGTACAATAAAGAATATATCTATCAAACTACTAGCTCCAGCACGCGACTTCGTACGCGTGGGAAGGTTTTCCCGCGTAAATCCCGATCCCGTGGAAATTTCGGGATATAAAGTAGCCTATGTGTTATTTCAGGATGCCAACTATCTACGTACCAAATTTCATTCAGATCCGTTCAGTAGTTTTTTGCGTGAAAGCGTAACAAACATCCATCCATCCTCACAAATTTTCGCATTTATAATATTAGTAAGAATAAGAATGAAGTAAGATAGTAAGATTAGTAAGATAAGAAGTAAGATACAGGGTTATTAGTAAAACACTAACAACCGTGCTGGACTGTAGTCTGTAGTCCTCCTGACAGCGACTAATCTCATAATTGATTAGCCATCTGCGCAGGAGATATTATAGTACAGTCAACGAATTAGGAATGATATAGAACACGAACTCCGCTCAAAAATGTTTCCACGCAAAACACAATCAAGTAGGCGGGGTGAAAAAAATACAATCAAAGCGCCTCTCAGTCTGATGTGCGCTCAGTGACAGACGCCAGAATCGTGTTGATTAGTGAAAAATCCAAGAAAAAGCTCGTTTCTGAGGGATAAATATGACCTCCTGAGTAGTAAGGTGGTGTAAAAGACGGAAAGAAGGAAGTAAAATACTAATTGGGACAGCTTATCACTCGAAAGTAAAATAATTTCGTGTTTTATTTCCGTATAGACAACCACGAGTTGTCAGTATAATGCAACAGGTAGCCAGCCAGTTTTTAATACCTAACTATTATATATTTTATATTAAGAACAGAGTTTTATAAATTGGATGGATTGGTTTGCCTGTGTGTTTCTTATTTTAATTTCCCCAAAAAAAGAGGTACGACGACTACAGTGGATTGCAGCAGTCCGGTTAGAAAAAAGAGAGGATGACTGGTTACCAACTAATGCCAGTAGGGTTTGCTCCATACATTTTGGTAACGAAGACATATATTCGTCACGCACTGGCTATCGTATGCTAAAAAAATCAGCTGTACCTATTTGTACGGTTTGTACTGTTGCACAGCATTTCGTGAAAAATTCGGGTAAATCCTAATAACTTAATTTAAGGATTGCTGAAGAATACAAATTTTAAATCACGTATAATGTGTTTTATGTTTGCAGTAGGTATTACACCACGTTGAAACAATGCAAGTCATTAAATCGGCACTCCGTATATGAGCTGATAAATAGAGCGAGCCAATATTTAGGAGATGTTTGTGTCCATTTTACTAAACAACAAAGTTTTGTTTTGAATACCTCGAGTACCCATAAATTTAGGCCCGTACTACTACACACATTATATATTATATTATATAAAGCTAGATTACCACTCACTGACTCACTCATTGACATAATTGTTCTCCCAGATGGTGGATGGGGAGGTGGGTATATTTTGACAGATTCGTAAACAAGTAACTCTCAAACCTACGGGAAAAGTGCCAAACCTTCCCTTTTCCCCCCCCTTCTTCCCCCCCCCCCTATCGTATCTCGGAAACTACGAGACCCGTATTTTTTTCTTTTTACGGATTCGTATAGAGGAGGCTCGGTAAAGTAAAAACCATTTTTCAAAGTTCCCCCCCCCCCGCCCCCCTTCTCCCCCCCTTTAGGCGGATCTCGGAATCTAAGAGACTTGGAACATTTTTTTTTTCAGATTCATTTAGAGGGGCAATGCTTTAGTCAAAATACTTCTGCAACCCCCCCCCCCCATCCCCCCCCTTTTTTTTTTTTTTATAACCACGCGAGGTGCTTGCACCTCGCGCAACACGCAAAAACTAAACACCCCCAACTCCCCCATCACCCCCCCCCTTCTCTTTTTTTTTTTTTTTTCACAAGCACGCGAGGTGCTTGCACCTCGCGCAACACGCAAATACTTGATTTAGAGGGGCAATGCTTTAGCTTTTTTCACAAGCACGCGAGGTGCTTGCACCTCGCGCAACACGCAAATACTAGTTTATATATAAATCTAGTTTCACAGCTTATAAGCCTAACGCTCTTCTGATGGGGGGTTAGCTAATGAATTCTTACCTTATTTATGTACTTTAAGAAATTAATAAATATGAAATTCTGTAGATCCTGAGGAAATAATGATTTCCATTTAAAATAGGTATTAGGTAAGTAATAAAATAACTGTTTCGTTTCCAAAGGGTTTTGTCCAAATGCTTGAAATGGACAGAAACTGCGAATAGTCCTTAATTCTTTTTAAAATAAAATATGTATAATGAAATAATTTTCAAGTTTGTTTAAGTAGGATATAAAAATTTGGAAATCATTAAAATATTTAACCTGATATCCGTTTAATTCATTCTTATTTTTATTGGAGGTCAGTGTTTATTTCAAGTGGCATTCAGCGAAACAAGAATCGTAAAATAATTCCTAACGAATTAGTTTGCAGATTTAGTGCACAGTAATTATTCATTTAATATAATTCGACCTATGTGTACCATAAATCTAAAAAAAAATATATATGCATGTCAATATTAATTAAAATCAAATATTTTTTTAAATAGAAAACGTATCGTAGGCTATATGAATCACATCTCCTTTGCCTTACCTACTGACAGACTGACAGTTTGACATTACTGCATTTTCGATTGTTTGTTTACTTGATTCTACAATAGCACTTGCGAATTGAGTTACGTACGGATTGCTTTTTTATGGTATAGCAACGACTATGGTAATTTTTCGAAGATTTTGATTTTAGTTGTGCACACGATACCCACTTTTAAACGCGGACTTAGGTTGGACCCGCCTAAACGACGACTTGGCATCCTTAACCCTAGACTTATTACGACCAATATTTCAGAAAAAAGTTTGTAACTGACTTCTACCTAGTTTTTTTGATAATTATTGAAATTGTAATGGGTTACCTACGATTTGTAGTAACATTTGGCGTATATTTCACTCTTGTTCATTTCAGGAATTTTTTTATATGGCCGACGGGCATTCCCTTTTATGAAGCTTCACACTTTTTGCAAACCTAATGTAGAGGTTTAATATTAATTTATAATATTTGAGTTCATAATAAATGACTGACTCCTACTGCATACTGCATAACACCATCCTCGCCGCTCGATGTCACAAAACAATCCATCTCGTTCGCACTAGCTTGATTCGATATATCAGTTTCACTCTAACATTATCTTACTAAATAAAATAGCGCCCCAAATGAATGAATTGACGGATCCATGCGCAGAAAATAAATTTAGCAAAGTATTTTGTTTTGTTTGTGCGCGTGTTGCATTCGTATTATCAGTTTAGTGGTATGAGTTTGGAACCATGTTTTAGCGGGCTTCGTTAGAGAGTTCATTTTTATATCATTCCTAATTCGTTGAGTACAGTAGACCCAACTGATATGGCGCGTCGTGAATCTTCGTTCGCACAGAAAAGAAAGTATGACCCTAAAGATTATAGAAAGAACGCTTAAAACTTACAATCAACCTTAGATCACTACTATAAGTTCATAATACACTGCAGCTGTTAGTTCCGTCTCACTCACGTGTCACGTGTTGCACGCTTACATGGTGGCAGCTGCCGAATAGCGGTAAAGGAAACGAAGCGCGGTGCGAAAATTCATTTTATGCGCAGGTACATCGAAAGAAAGAAAGAAAAGAAAAGAAAGAAAATAAAATTTATTTGACCCAGATGTAAAGGCACGCAATAAATAAAAAAAAAATACAACTAAAACTAAAAAAAAGTAAATCAATAAAACTAAAACAACAACTTAATTAAATAAAAAATAAAACAGCGTTGCATGTGCCTCACGGCTGTGCCAAATAGGTCCAGTTCAGTAAAATGCCAGACAAATGCAAATTGCCTGACGCTGGTTTTCAACTGGACCTTATGTAGTGAGGAAGTGCTACAGATGTAAATCAGCTTTAAAGTGACTTAAGAGTGTGTTTTTGTGTGTGTGTGTGTAAGCGTGAGTGTAAGGGTGTGTGTATGTGTGTAAGCGTGAGTAAAGCGGGTATGTATGTGAGTGAAATACAAAGGATAAAATTAAACAAATACGGGTAGCAGATAAAAATATATTAGAAGTAATAGTACTTATTAGTCAGTAGATAAACGGTGCAAAATATCTTGTAAGTATCAGTTGAGTACTACTGTACTCAACTGATACGGCTTACCGATGTATCTGCGCAATATAGTAATAACCCTGTACAGTAGTACAGGGTTATTGGACACTAATAAACGTGCTGGACTGTATTAATAATAGTCCTCCTAACCGATTTCGGTCACAGCGGCTAATATCATAATTGATTAGCCATCTGCGAAGGAGATTATAGTACACTAGCGACCCGCCCCGGCTTCGCACGGGTGCAATGTTTATATTAAATATAGGCAGCGTTCGCGAGAATCGTTAACGTACAGCAGTTTTTTCGACGCCTTACTCCACAATTTTCACTACCACGAAAAATCCTACCTATTTTCCGGGATAAAATATAGCCTATACGGATTCGGAAGAATCCTTCTAAGTAATGGTAAAAGAAATTTTGAAATCGGTCTAGTAGTTTTTGAGCCTATTCAATACAAACATACAAAAATACAAAGGTTTCCTCTTTATAATATTAGTATAGACAAGACAGTATGTGCGGCGGTAGAGGTGCACTCTCGACGGCAGTCCGGTCCCGAGTTTGGAAATTGATTGTGTGATAACCCCCGTGCCTCGAAAAACACGTTAAGCCGTTGGTCCTTTACGTTACTAATGATATTGTTGTCATCGCCGGTTTATCTTGGTGCATTCTGGGCTAAACTCACAAATCAGTGTACAGAACACCATACCAATACTACAAACAAACAAATTTAGTGTTAATTCTGCCAAAAATCTGATGTTCATTTATGCCTGCAGTATACAGCACCGTCCTACCGCCCGCTATTGTAAAACATTTTGTTTAAATAATAATTTTGTATGTATGTATGTAGCAAATAACAGCTACATTGTCCTAATAAAGTAAACATTGGTTTGTCCGCACAATGTCGTACATGTTCCCCCGACAGGTGGCTTATATCTCTCATGGAGAGGAGGCCTGTGACCCAACAGTGAGAACATTAGGTGTACGCTGATTATCTCATTTCAGATAGTTTGGGAATATTTACCAAATTATTTAAAGTCCAATTTTTGATTAAGCAATAATTTAGTATGTATGTAGCAAAGACCAGCTACATTGTCCTAATATAAACATTGTTCTGTCCGCACAGTGTAGTACAGCATGTTCCCCCCGACAGGGCGTACTCGTACCACTCGTGCGGGGGCCCACTACAGCCGGTGGGCTTCCCCGCGGACGCGCTAGGTGGGGCGGGCGTGCCCCGTGGGGCGCGCAGTGTGCTCGCTCTGCCCCACGGCGAGGTGGTGTGTGCCGTGGCACTGGCCCAGCCGCCCGGGGCTCGCCACGCCTACACCGGCGGAAAGGGCTGCGTCAAACTCTGGGACATCTCCAACCCCAACGAGCCTTCAGCGCTACAGCCGCTCTCGCAACTTGACTGCTTGGTGAGTTTTATTTTTTATTGTAAATAGGCTTGCGTTTGACCATCATCTCACCTGATGTTAAGCGATGATGTGGTCGAAGATGAAGCTTGAAGATGATGATTATTCTTATTTTATTCTTCCGAAAATTTGGCTTGCTTGTAGAAACTAACCATCGAACGTAAGGCTCTTCCATTACTGTTTTAGTAGGTACTTAATAATAATTCGTATATGAGAACTTGCTAAGTCAGACCTTAAGCTCCATACTATCCTAAGTTATAAGTAGCAATGACATGTTAAATTGTTATACAATATTTTATTTTGTTATAAATACATTTTAGGACTGGCCTTTGCACTCATTTCACATTTTTGTTTTTGATGGTATTATTAATTAGCGTAGAAGGCCTAATTGTCAAAATGGCAACTGAATCGCAAAGCCTAATGGATGCCTTTTGAACCGTCAATAGCCTAAGGTGTCGGCCTTGTGATCGAGAAGTTGCGTGTTCGAACCCCACCCATTACACTATTGCCGTGAACCAACTCCAAACACAAGCATATTTAGCTTAGTTGGAGGAGTTAGCAAGATTGCCAGTAATGTGAATTTTTATCTTTATTGCTAGTTCTGTTTAAAAAAAAGTTTGAGTTGCGGCTTTTGACCTGGGGTCAGTCATTGCATTTTTCGCTTTCAGTTAACGTAAAGAATCTACTTTTCGTCACATGTCACAATTCAATCCAATATTCTTCCATTCATCCACCTTCGGTTCTGTATCAATTCAACAAAGCAACGCAAGTTACAGCACGCGTCGTATCTTTCTGCAGATCAGTCAAGTCATGAAGCACTAATTTTTAATATTTTTTTGTTTTGTTGAATTGGTACTAATAGTCAACATTGTAGGTAAAGTAATGATAAACCATGCCGCTATTTTACTTATTCCTCGGTAGTTTAACTCGGATCAGCTGTCACAATCTCCTACAGCGTTATTCACCAATGTTTGCGGTCTTTCACGTGGTTTATTCAAGACGAAGTTACCATTAAGAAAGCGTTTAAACCCAAAATGCATGGTTTGTTCATTAGCGATCTCCTCTACAAACGCAGCATTGATATTGCGAGTCGTTTCTGTCGCGTTAATTCCGCGTCGAAACTCGTATTAAAAAATTAATTGGATTTTCGAAGAATCCATTTTTCGTTTAATCTGAATATAAAATTTAAAGCCGACTTTATAGGTATCATGTGAAAAAGTTTCAACCGAAAATCTTACTCCATAAAGGTTTTATGTCAATTTAAAGTATCTATTAGAATAAAAGTGCAATTTCATACTTTAATGCCTGTTATTTATTGATTTACTAATAATTGTACACACTGGTTATAAGCCAGGTATCATGCATAAAGCTATATACATATCAGTGCCACAAACTCTTATAGGTAAACACCACATGCATAAAAATGTTGTACAAAGGAAAAATTAAAATAAAGTAATATAAATTTGAGTGGAGTTCACAGGGGGATATTTATGGAAAATATTTCAATATCTCTGGACAGTCAAAATGCAAATCGTTTTTTTTTTTTTTCATTATAATGATTAACATTCTTGCAAAACTTTGCAAATAGGGAATTGGCGCCTAGAACCGTTCTTCGCCGCGGTGGATAGAAAGGTGTTATTGTACTGCGAGGAATTCTTGAGGGGGCACGGAAATTAAAAGTTTCTTACAGTACCCAACTGATATGGCTTACCGATGTACCTGCACAGAAAATGAATTTTCGCACCGCGCTTCCTTTCTTTTACCGCTATCGGTCGGCAGCTGCCGCCATGTTAGCGCGCGACGCGTGACGCGTGAGTGAGATGGAACTAACAGCTGCAGTGTATTATGAACTTTATAGTAGTGATTTAAGGTTGATTGTAAGGGACTATACTTTCTTTTCTGCGCGAACGAAGATTCACAACGCGCCTTATCAGTTAGGTACCACTGTACTATACTTTGCAGCAAAGAGACAACTACATCCGCTCCGTGAAGCTGCTACCAGACGGGCGCACGCTGATCGTGGGCGGCGAGGCGTCCAACCTGTCCATCTGGGACCTGGCGTCGCCCACGCCGCGCATGCGCGCCGAGCTCACCAGCTCCGCGCCGGCTTGCTACGCGCTCGCCATCAGTCCCGACTCCAAGGTACCTATGAATATAGTACAATAGAAAGTTTTATTCAAGTACAGACACACAACTACAGCAGAAACTTCCAAGATCAAGATAACAACTAAACTCGAGCTCACTAGCTCCGCGCTCGCTTGCTACGCGCTCGCCATCAAGGGCCATATTATAACGTGTTAAACTTGAGTCGTTCCAGTGAGAAAGATGGATGAAGCTATGCACGCTATATAGCTCCATCCCTCTTTCTCGCTGGAACAACTCAAGTTTTAACACGTCATAATATGGCCCCAGTCCTGACTCCAAGGTAGCTATGAATACAATAGAAATAGTTTTATTCAAGTACAGACACACAACTACAATAGAAACTTTCAACATCAAGATAACAACAAAAATTGCACTGAACATGTCCGACCGAAAGGATTAGGGGAAAGGGACTCACTGATCGTGGGCATCAAGGTAGGTACCAACCTGTCCATCTGGGACCTGGCCTCGCTCAGAGTTCCAACCAAATACAGTGGCCCCGGGACATTAGTGCAATTGTAGGAAAAAGGTGAATTTTTAGTCAGATGTCTGACACTCTTCCGCTCAATTCAGAGCGGGTGGAGTCAATTGATGAATTTCCTCCCCGAAATAAGAAAGAAAACAATGAAATATTGTCTAATAATAATAGATTGGTAGAACTTGTGGCACAATTTGAGTAGAACCAGATCTCGTCTATGATCAATCAATCTATGGCAATCTTCGCTGCCATCCGTAAGAAAAAAATTTCTCCCTCTGATCGGTTCTTCATGAAAGAATATTGTAGTTACGATGGGATTCGAGTCTGGAACGGAGAACTATCTCCATCGTTTCCTGTCTGATACGATTTGAAAACAGTGAATTTGGATGGGCCTGGATTGTTAAGCTGACTAGACTATCTGGTTGTTGAGCGGCCTCTGTGTCTTTCCCCTTCTGTGTTCCCAACGATAATCAATTTTTCCAGGCTGTAAAATATTTTCTAGCTACGGGCTAAAATATTGTTGATTCAACGTGTGCTTAAGCAAATGTAAACATATAAAAATAAATATTTTCAGGTGTGCTTCAGCTGTTGTTCCGACGGCAACATAGCGGTATGGGATCTCCAGAACCAAACATTAGTTAGACAATTCCAAGGTATGTGACTGAAAGCATTTAAACACGATATCTGTCAGTAACATTTATCATATTTTATAAATATGAAGATAATTTGAAACACAGCATCTATGAATAACTTCATTAACACCTTTTAAAAGCGTCAAAATCACTCGCATTACAAGAAATGTTTCAATATGAATCATTTCTTGTAATGCGAGTGATTGTGGGATCGAGTGAGTGATCTTTAATTTTTGTTGTCAATGGCACTCCCTCTCTCTCAAAGTGCACCTCAGCAATATCCGGGGTCTGCACACAAATCTCGTCGCAGTCCACCACCACTTCGAGACTGAAAAACCTGCTCTTTTGTTTCTTTCGGAGACGCAAATCAGAAGACCGTCAGACGTGTCGTATGTTTCATACCCAGGGTTTACCTTGGAATACAATTTCAAACCACGTGCTGGTGCATGTACGCCCGCGACGATATCTGCTATCGGCGTCTCCGTAACGTTGAAGGCTCCAGGTTCTCTACGTTTTGGGCTCTGGTGGACACGGTCATAGACAAAATTATTTATGCCCGTGTCGATCGCTCGCACAGCGGAGATCAGAAGACAACAAGGCTCGCACAGTACACCAGTGAGGCGGCAAATGCGGCTCAGCAGCGGTACCCTTCTGCTCAGTTTGTGTTACTGGGGGACTTTAATGGACACCAGGGGCAGATAAGGTCGCAGCCTGGAATTCTGTGGGACGGGTCACTAACACTAAAATATGTTGAGTTAAATGAGTTTTCTTTATTGCGCAATACAAATTTTATTGCACACAATATTATAAAACAAAATGGAAGTCTTCTATTTTTATTGGCAAATCGGGTGATATTTCGAACGTCGTATTATGCAAAATTTAAGAAGATTTTCTATTTGGGGTGTACGATTTGGGGGGGGGGGGGGTGGGTGTCATGTCCCCTGTGACCTCCCTTTCGGACCGCGCCTGACTAGGAGTGGCTCTTCCCATACCAGTGCACGGATCATGCTGGGCGAGAGATGCACAATCTTGCGCTTGTATTAAATCTCACTCAGCTGGTCCAGGGAGCAACGAGGGTGCCAGATGTTGAGTCACACACAGCCAATGGGGGCTATCGCGTGTGAGTTTGCCACTAGAGGCGCTAGTGTCGCGTGAGGTCCAAAAAATTCAAATTTTCACTGGTTTTAGCGGGCTTCGTGACATAAATTATACTTACTTTAATTTAACTGTTGAAAAATGATCTCCTTCGTGAAATTATCGCAAATATGGATTATTTGGCGATGAATGCGAACGCTTTGAAAGCGGAATTAAGAAAAAAATGTGCAAAAATAAGCGGCCTCAAAGAGCAGCTAATTCAGAGGTTAGTTTGTTTACTGTTTACAAACTTATTTTTTGCCAAAAGAAAGCTTGTTTGCCGAGGTAACTATGTTAAGATGTATGTTTTTAGAGTTCCGTAGCCGAATGGCAAAAAACGGAACCCTTATAGTTTCGTCATGTCTGTCTGTCTCTCCGTCCGTCCGTATGTCACAGCAATTTTATTCCGAAACTATTAGGACTATACACATGAAACTTGGTAGGTAGATGTATTCTGTGAACCGCTTTCCGATTTTAAGAAAAAGATAAAAAAATATTTAAATAAATACTATGAAAAACAAATTTATTTGGCGTAGTTACTACGGAACCCTTCATAGGCGAGTCTGACTCGCACTTGGCCAATTTTTTTTACAGACTTCAAGACTATGACCGAAACAATAACTTTGTTGGAAACGCAGAGGAAAACATAGTATTACAAAACAATTTCGAACGAACGAGCTCTTTTTGCACGTTTTCTTATAATTTACTTTCTCTCCTCACTGTCTTGGTTCCAAGAAAATAGACTAGGTACAACTTTTGGCTTTAATTTAGGAGTAGCTGAAAATTTGTGAACAGAAGATTACAAGAGATGAAAGTACCTAACGTAAAAGTTGCTCAAATCTGGATAAATAAGGAAGATAATAAAATTATTTACGATTTTCTGTATTTGATTCTTTGGGTAACACATAATCCTCGGGGTTGAAATGTTTTTTACAAACACGAGAATATTTTGTCGGAGTATCTATAGTTAGTCCTGCGAATCGCCACAACTCCACAAGCCACTGTTTTAGAATAGTTTTATCTCTTGGAAACATGTGCCCTCCTTTTCTTTCCAAACATAACGGAACTGCACAGCATTGCGGCATAGCTACTCGATAATATGATGATAGTTATTTATAATTAATAAATGAGATATTATTTATAATTAATGAATGAGATTCAAGATTCAAAACTTTGTTTCGGCACTGATGTTATAAAGTCGCCTTTGACAGATATACCTCTGGACCTTAGTCAACAGTGGCGCCAACTGGTGAGCAAAAAAACGATAGTCCCCATTGCTTGGACCTTCTGCTGACTACAGATCCAAACCGCTACTCGGTAACGATATCTTCACCGTAGTTCCGACCACTGTCTGGTCTACTCCCCGCCCGATCCCAGCCTTAAAGGTACTCGGCGGGTGTGGCGATACAAGTCAGTGGATTGGGATGGCATGCGATCTTTCTTTGCATGTTATCCTTGGCAGCCTACTTGCTTCTCTTCAAATGATTCATCATCATGCGCAGACTCCGTGGCGGATGTTTTGTAACAGAGGATGGAGTACTAAATTCCGTTCTCTGACCTAACAATGTCCGGCAAAGCTCGACATTGGTTTTGCGCCGAATATGAGTGCGCTGAAGCATTTAAACAAATGGCGTACCTAACATGGGTCGATGCTCGAAACTGCAAAGCAAATGACGTGGATCAGAAGAAGAGAGCTTTCAACAGGGCTGCCAAGTCCTGCGAAAAGGTTTTGCGGAGGGCTCGGTTTGACCACGTTAGCAGAATGGGGCGTGCAACTGTCAAAGTGGCGCTAGTAGCACACTTACCAATATCAAAGCAGTTTCTCTATGGAACAGTAATGAATTCCTAAATTAGAGACAGTTATTGAGAATTTTTCGATTAAAGAACATGTATTATGTTCTTTAATCGGAAAATTGTACAGAAATCAATGAAATGAAAATAAAAAATATTACCACAGATAACCATAGATGATACAGATAACTATATAATATCTCACAATCTAACTAACATTGACAGTGACAAAGGTTCTTACGGTGGTGGCGCCATCTGCGATTAGCTTTCACTTGCACGCCCCATTGGGAACAAACTTGCTTCATACCCTGCTGGCAACAAGGCTTTTTGGGCCTGGCGAGGTCGGTCGAATCGAATTTCTGTCGCTCCTCACTACCACCACTGCTCAAACCTGACGAGTCTCTGGCCCACTCCTCTGAGGAAAAAACAGATATTTTGCCTCTTTTTGCGGAGTCTTCACGTCTGGATATTAGTGGCGCTCACCCTCCTGATGCTCCTATTGGATGCGAGACGTGTATGTCGGACATTCGCATCCATCAGAAGGACGTCCGTAGAGTGCTGCTTAATCTTGACCTGAACAATGCTAGTGGCCCCGACGGAATACCAGCCAGCAATTGTTCTTAGAACTTGTGCGCCTGAACTTTCTCCAATCTTGACACGCCTGTTTCGCCTTTCACTTGAGACTGGAAGGGTTTGGGCCCAAAAAGGGCAGTCGTGCTGACCTGGCCAACTACAGGCCTATTTCAGTCACGACCATATTCTATAAGAGTATGGAGCATGTACTTAATAGTAAGCTCCTGGCATACCTAGAGCCCAACGATGTCCTCAGTGACCGACAATACGGCTTTCACAAAAACCAGTCTACTGGGGATCTTCTAGCGTATGCTATTCATATCTGGAGTGAAGTCATTGAGAAGCACGGGGAAGCATTTGCTGCTTCCCTTGACATATCTAAAGCCTTTGACAGGGTCTGGCATGATAGCCTTATTGCTAAGTTTCCTTCTTTCGGTTTACCCACTCAACTTTGCGTTTGGATTGAAGACTTCTTGAGAGATGAGTCCATTCGAGTGGTCATTGATGGCTGCTCATCTGACCAATTGGCAATTAATGCCGGGGTTCCTTAGATGTCGGTTCTCTCAGCTACTTTATTCTTGCTGCACATTAATGATCTTTTTATGCCCGGTACCTTTGGGTATGCAGACGACAGCATAGTTGTTGAGAGATATGTGTCCAGCGCGGGTGCTGGCGGGTCACAGATCCAGTCTCTCCGTGAGGACATGTTTTTTTTTTATTACATATGAGCCCGCTCTTGACCTCGATCTCGCCTGATGGTGGGGCGCTTGAACGTGTCCTTGAAGGCTGTCTCCGAATAGAACGATGCCAACTTGGTCAAGTTAAATGCAGTTAAGTCCCAGGCTTGTCTCTTCTCCGCAAAAAGGAGCCAATTCGAACCGGCTCCCACTTTCCGTGGTGTAATCATGCCGATAACCGATCGTATTGAGCTTCTTGGGGTTACACTAACTTCCACCCTCAATTTTGGTCCGTTTATCGAGGCTAAGGCTCAACTAGCATCAAAAAATTTGGGAATCCTAGCAAAGATGAGACGGTACTTCACACTGGAACAGCTGTTCAATCTGTATTAAGTCCAGGTTCCGTCGTGTATGGAGTACTGCTCTCGTCTTGGGATGGATCTGCCCAGTACCAACAAGACGCACTTGAGTCTATCGAGAAACGGTCCAAAAGACTCATTAGCAATGATTTTTTTTAAATGGGTCATAGGCTCGCGTTTGACCACCATCTCACCTGATGGTAAGTGATGATGTGGTCGAAGATGGAGCTCCAGAGCCTTGAACATCGACGAAGAGTTGCTAGTCTATCGGTTACATTTCGGAGAGTGTGCGATGGAATTACACAATCTAATTCCGCCTAGCCCGTTCCATCATCGGACTACAAGACAAACGGCAATGCGCCATCGTTACATGGTGAACATCCCACACATGCGCACAAAACGTTTTGTGGAATCACAAAACGAGTGGAATTCTGTGTTTTCCGGTAGCTATAACCTAGGGGTTATATAATGAATACTATTCATTCTTGACTTAAAGAACCCTAGCTTACCTAAAATTAACCTATTCATTGAATAGGTTACTTTTAGGTAAGCGTGCTCCATCTTCGACCACATCATCACTTACCATCAGGTGAGATGGTGTTCAAACGCGAACCTATTATCAGTAAAAAAAAAACCGACTTGTGTCTGCCCGCGACTTCGCTCGAGTAAAAAGCTTTTTAATAAAAAATGTTCTTTTTAACTTTTCAAAATCGGTTCAGTAGATGCAGAGATTACTTCCCACAAACTCACCAAATTACATACTTTCTCTCTTTACAATATTTATGTTTATAAGAGTAGTGGTGACCGTCCAGTAGCAACGGGCCAACTTGCCCGAATATTTTATATCATCACCACTGCTTTCAAATCGGTGAATCAAAACGTCGTCAGAAAACTGACATGTCCTAGGACCAAAAATCCGAAGACATGTGAGATCCAACAACCCGCACTAGGCCCGCCTGGTGTACTACAGCCCATTCCATTTGATAGCGAGAAGACCTGTGTTCCAGACGTGGCAACGTTCTGAACAAGGTAACATTAGTTGTTGCCGGGTACAAATCAACGAATTTATCTGGTAGCTAATATCCTTGGGTGATGGAAGAATGTGGACATCTGACTGAATCTTTTTTTGTGGTTTTTATGTGGTTGTAGCAAGAATGACAGAATCTTTGTCGATATATAAATTGAAAAACATTTATTCAGATATAAACACACACAACAATATACAACAGAAAATTACAAACACAAATTAAATTACAAATCGGTTAGAAAGACCCTTGGGAGTTGTTATTGAGCCACGAGCCACTCGGCTGCTGATTTCAATGTTTTTCCGAATAGCTGAACGAAAAAAGAGACATCTTAGATCAACGCAAAAGCTAAAGTTGTATTCACCATTGATATTGTGATGTTTGTGGTTGTCAGGTCACACGGACGGCGCGTCGTGTATAGACATCAGCGGCGACGGCACGCGGCTGTGGACGGGCGGGCTGGACAACACGGTGCGCTCGTGGGACCTGCGCGAGGGCCGCCAGCTCCACCAGCACGACTTCTCCAGCCAGATCTTCTCGCTCGGCTACTGTCCCACTGGTAAGTTAGTGGTTGTCAGGTCACACGGACGGCGCGTCGTGTATAGACATCAGCGGCGACGGCACGCGGCTGTGGACGGGCGGGCTGGACAACACGGTGCGCTCGTGGGACCTGCGCGAGGGCCGCCAGCTCCACCAGCACGACTTCTCCAGCCAGATCTTCTCGCTCGGCTACTGTCCCACTGGTAAGTTAGTGGTTGTCAGGTCACACGGACGGCGCGTCGTGTATAGACATCAGCGGCGACGGCACGCGGCTGTGGACGGGCGGGCTGGACAACACGGTGCGCTCGTGGGACCTGCGCGAGGGCCGCCAGCTCCACCAGCACGACTTCTCCAGCCAGATCTTCTCGCTCGGCTACTGTCCCACTGGTAAGTTCGTCTGGTATCTCTGGTAATCATCTGGGAAGGCCGTCTTAAGTACTCAAACTGCCAGACTACGGTAATCTAAATATATATAACTCAAAGGTGACTGACTGACTGACATAGTGATCTATCAACGCACAGCCCAAACCACTGGACGGATCGGGCTGAAATTTGGCATGCAGGTAGATGTTATGTCGTAGGCATCCGCTAAGAAACGATTTTGCGAAATTCCCACGGGATCGGGATTTACACGGGAAAAACTTCCCACGCGGCCGAAGCCGCTGGCACAAGCTAGTCTACTCATAATATTCTTACCTTCTCCCATATCGCTCTCACATTCACGATATAGCTTTGGTGCGCACCATGCAAAATGTGTCGTGAGATGGTCTTTTGAAGAAAGAGCCACAGAGATATCCCTAACAGATATAGCGTCTACCATTACTACTATCAGATATAACTGTCCAGTCAGTGTAAGCATATATCAGCAATCGTGTAGCTCAACTCGGGACTACTAAGGAGGTCAGCGATTCGACGAACAATGCCGTGTGTTACCTACAGGTGTTTTTCAGGCTGTATCTCAAGAACCGCGATAGCTAGACAGTTGAAATTTTCACAAATTATGTATTTCTGTTGCCGCTATAACAACAAATACGAAATACAAAATAAAATAAATATTTAAATTCAAATTCAAATTTTTTATTGCGTACTAAGTGTACAATATATTTTTGAGGATGTTAACAATAGGAAGGTTCTTAGAACTTAGTTGCCTGTTAAGGCGTTGCAATTTATGTTTATCTAATAGTCTATCTTAGTTTTCTAACAGGTTACATTATATTAATTACAAATTATTTATTTATTTACTTTATGGAGGACTTACAGCTAATAAAAACATAAAAAAAGGAATACATAGTCGCTAGAGAGCCAATAACAAGTCCTCACGTTTAGACTTATACTAAAATAAAGTTATAAGCAATAAACAAGCAATAATAAAGCTAATTATAAATTAAAGATACAATTTACACAGTAAGAATACATAATATATAAAGATTTGCTTGCAATAAGTCAATAGCGTAACATAACCACTAACGCTTGAAAAAGTTTAAGCTTAAGCACCTTCTGGCTGAGTTCACACTAGTTGTGAAAGGATCCAAATCATACTGCTTGCATATCTCATTAAAAGTTCTGCTTGCGCGCACAATATAGCTATTTTGCCTATAATTAGATTATGAATGAGGTATACATATAGGAGGATTAAAGCGCAATGTTTTGTTGGGTACGTTAAAATAAAATTTAGAAAGTAGTTCTGGACTATCAATATCACGGAGCAAATACAAAGAGGAGGCGGCCTAAGCAACTGTGCACTGTGATTTTCAACTAGGTCCTGACGTCATCGAGTGGGCGTGGCCTTTGACAGTGTACTGTCGTCGTTCGTGCCGTGTACTGCTTTGTTAATGTTCGCATTTTAAAGAATTTTCGTGTTCCAAGAAGAAAAGGATGAAGTTTTGTGTTTTATCATGTATAAACTATTCGAATAGACGTTCAGATGCCATGACTAGCATCACATTTCATCTGCAAATAATTTTATAAGAATATTTCTAGAAAGACCTGTTATTAGCGTCGGCATCTCCCAATATGGTTCTACCCGACGTTAGATGGCGACACTGTGTCGAAGCATTTTTGAGTACGTAGAGCACAGTAATCATTTATTTAGATAATTATACGTACTGAAGTTTGTTTAACATTCATTCCTAAAGACCCTTTAGTCGCCAAAATATTATATTTATAATATTTTGTAAAAAATCGGCCATCTATCGTCATCTGTCAACATCAACCATAAACATCAAAAAGACAGGGCCGTAATTAGAATCCAATTTTTGTATATATAGTTATATATCTATCTGGCGCAGCCGGTAGGATATCTAACTATAATTATATAAACATATAATATAAATATATACATAAATAATTAACACAGTTAAGAGGAAAGGTAATGCTCTTTTAATCGACATTTGAATAGAGATAATGTCTTTAAATCACGAATGCTAGGCGGAAGTGAGTTCCACAATCTTACAGCATGGAATAAGATTATTTTTAACTTATTTATGAGTTGTGTTTTTGTTTGACATAAATTATTTCGCATCAATTGTCACGTGTACGGGAGAAAGTTTATTTTTTGAAATAAATCATTAAAAAAAGAGAAAAATAATCAGTTAAAAACAAACCTCTTTAAAAATATCACTATTTTAATAAAAAGATTATCAAGATGTTTAACAAAATTAATTCTTAAAAACAGATAAAATATACCCAAAATTCTGAGTACGTCCCTGTAAAATTCTACATAGTGACATCTAGTGTGAGGTAGCTACGTAATTATAAAGAAACATCGACATAATTGATATCCTAGTTTTAGTATTGACCGATAGATGGAAAATAAAGATATGGGCGGGATCTAACACCCCCTCACCCCGCAAATTGTCACGCTTATTTTCATAGGGAAATCTTATTACAACATCTCCTCTTTGTATTTGCTCCGTGATCAATATTATTGTGGAGGATTTTCAATAAATACAAACAGTCTGCAATTTTACGTCGATCTACCAGTGGCAACAGATGGTACTTCTTACAGAGTTGATGATAACCTGCTGAGTGATATGGAATCTTTTGATGGAAACAAAGATATTTGATGAACCGTTTCTGTATATTTTCAATCCGGTTGATGTATTTATGATACCTAGGATTCCATATCTGAGACGCATACTCGAGGTGACTTCTTACTAAAGTGCAATACAATATTTTGAGCGTTTTAGCATCTGTCATATCATCATGTCATATCATTTTTTATTTTATTATATGACAGTACTAGTACTCACGCGGGGCTTCGCTCCCGTGGATTCTATCACGGTAAAAACATAACTCTCCTTTTTTGCAGTCGGGTAAAAAGTAGCCTATAACCTTCCTCAAGCTTCAAGCTACTTCCATACCAAATTGCATCTAAATCCACCCAGTACTTTCGAAGATTAGCGCGTTCAAGCAAACAAACAAACAAACAAACAAACAAACAAACAAACAAACTAACAAACTTTTCCGCTTTATAATATTAGTATAGAAGTATAGATTTATATCACTTAATATTTAATATCACAATTATTTTAATATTTTTAAATTATTATTTTTCTTCAAGGAATTCTTTTATGGAATCATATGCTTTTTTATAAGGAAGTCTTTTAGCTTCCTTTTAAAAGTACTAATTGAATTTAACTTAATTTCTATGGGTAACTTATTATAGAACTACTTTCTAAATTTTATTTTAACGTACCCAACAAAACATTGCGCTTTAATCCTCCTATATGTATACCTCATTCATCATCTAATTATAGGCAAAATAGCCAGGGGCGAGCACAGGATTATGACACAGGTAATGCGGCTAGCGTTGCCAACTTTTTCAAAAAGATGTACGTCTACATACCTGTTGTCATTAAAACTACTTCTTGCACAGGTGTTGTAGTCGGTTGGGTGCTAGATGGGCCGGGTTCACTTAACACTTCCTGCATCAGTGTGTCTTGGCACTCTTGAATGAGTTGGGTTCTTTGTTTTTTAACAAATACATGTCTAGAAGTACTAGCATCACTCATCCTTTTTCTGGGGTCTTCCTGGCAATAAAATTTTGTAAGCACAACTCCATCTACCATGATTATCCTCTTGCTTAATCCCATATTATATTAATAGCCATATCTTTCTCAATCTGAAATATTTTTAAATGTTATTTTAAAGCCATAAATGTTGATGTATTTAGTGGTAATAAATATCATTGAATATTGAAATATTTGTGGCTATTCAGGTATAATACAAAGAACATCTCAGTTATCTAACCTTAAAACAGTAGAATAACTATATTGTAAAAATGTTTTAAGTTAGTAATAATAACATGTTTACTTACATGAAAATGATCCTGACAGAAGAAAATTACCGAACTATCCTTTATTTCTTTAGTATTTCTGCGTGCAAGTTATACTATTACGAACTTTAACATTTTTTGGAACGGTTATAAATAGCTTCTCTTTCTTTATTATTACTTTATCGTTGTATTTGTGCACCTGGTACACCATTTATAACTCATTTTTTCCAGTAAATTACAGCCAGAAACTCTATTAAACTACATAAAAAGACAAAACTCTCGATTTGACTTTGACTTCTCCAATGTTGATATACAAACGTGTGACCACAGAACATAGATACTCCTAGCGGAGCGTGCTGATTTTGACAGCTTATATAATCTTAATCACTATATTTTGTAATGCTTTTTTTTAAACGAAATATTTATAAAATATGAAAATAAATATTATTTGTAGGGTCCTTATACACCAATAAATAATATGAGATGGTTTTTAGAAACCAGTCAAATAGCCTATTCTGTCTATTATTTTTACTCGGAACGCAGTATCTCTATGTAGTCTGTGGTATCATGCCGCATGACCTGCGGCTTTAGAAATTCATGGGTGTGTGCGTTTGCGAACTTGTACGGACACTAAAATTACGTCACACATGCAAACGAATCTCCTGCGTGAATCCGCGGCATTACTTGGGAATTAGGTACATTAATTCGCAGCGCCTAGCAAACATAATGTTTGTGCGGGTGCTATTTATAAAATACTAGTACTCACGCGGGGCTTCGCTCCCGTGGATTCTATCACGGTAAAAACATAACTCTCCTTTTTTGCAGTCGGGTAAAAAGTAGCCTATAACCTTCCTCAAGCTTCAAGCTACTTCCATACCAAATTTCATCCAAATCCACCCAGTACTTTCGAAGATTAGCGCGTTCAAGCAAACAAACAAACAAACAAACAAACTTTTCCGCTTTATAATATTAGTATATAGATTAGGCGTTTTTAAGTTATTATATTTTGTTTATTCATTTATTTACTATTAAGGACGTAAGTTCGAATCTGACGTAAATAAGCTGTTTTTGGGTGCCTTTTCCGACTAATATAAAGAAATTCAAACAAAACTAACAGTTGCAATAGATAGATTACTTCTTTATCTCCAAAGCAGCCGTGTTTAAAATACAAAAAATATGGTTTTTAGTATTGTAAACACGATTTTTCAAAACCTCTGCATACAAAGTTGAGGAAAAAGGGTTATGTTTAGGATTCTTTTTCTGCTAAACATTTACATATTTTGATTCTTAAAAAATACCACAGGCTAGCAGATATAATTACCTCAAAATGAGCCTATTAATAATAACGAAAATGTAACAAATAGCTTCACAAAAAAATAAAATCCCTTTCAAATTTTTCACATATTTTGCTAAAGCGCATGAATCTTAACTGGTCGCATTAAGGGTTATTTTCGTTGGTCACTATTTAGATTTATTGGACAGAAAAGGGTAAAGAAATTTTAATACGCGGTCAGCCGCCTTCGTGAGTGGACGCTATGTCGCTTGTCAACAAAAATTTGTCTAAAAATAGATCGCTGTACGAACACAAAATAATTCATAATACTACACAATACTTATTTCGATACTTTACGCATTTTATATGAGCAACTTGAGAAAGTAAGTTTTTTATCTATTGTTTGGGAATAATTGTTATCTTTTTTGAATAAATGTCAAAACCCAAGATGATACCGATTTTTTTAATGGGTGCAAATGACTCGTTTTTTTTTAAATGTATGTTCCCCGATTACTCGTAACTAGACCGATTTGAAAAATTATTTTTATTGTTTGAAAGGCACCTGGTAGGTATATTTCCAGGTGGTCCCATCGTCATCAAGTCAGGATCTGATGATGGAATCCTGTCGAAATCGAGGGAACTCTTCAAATATTATTATTTTTTAAAGTAACTTGTGTAGTTGCTCTCGGAAAATACCATTCGGTGAAGTGGAACTGATGATGAAGACCACAGACGGCTACCGGAACTACTCAATTATAAGTATTTCATGGGTTGCGATTCGATTACTAGAATATGGTTGTTAATCACTTTATACTTGTTAACATGTATATGGTGAAGTTGAGCTGATGGTGAAGTACCTGAAGAACTCCTCAAAAATGAACGGCTCTGCATCGGGAAAAGCAATATTTTGTAAATGGTGATAAGTAGTTTACATTTAGGCTTTTGTAACTAGGTAAAGCACTAGTCGACAAACCAAAACACTAAAAACAAAAAAAAATACTTCCAACTTGTTATTTTTGGAAATCTGTCTTATTTTTAGTTAAAATGATTTTTTTCATGATATTTTTTATTATATATTTATATAATAAACTACAATATATATATATATATATATATATATAGTAGTAAGTAACTATAATGATATAATATAAGTAATATGTATATTTATTTGGCAAAAAAGTACTTACAAATTTCTTAAAACTAGCTTATTTACATTTTTTGCAACTACGCCAAATAACTTTGTTTTTCATAGTGTTTGTATGAATTACAAAGTTATATTTGCGGTTTTCGAAAATATGCTGTATCTCACAAATTGCTGACCCGATCTCGTTCAAACTAATTTTGGTTGAAAGGTTATACTAAGATCTACAGACATATATATGTATAGACACCGCAGCCCCGGATCACAAGGGCAACTGAAGGAACAGAGTGGGTTTTTATTCAGTATTCGTCTGACACTACTTTCCGCTACACCCAGAGCGAAAGGAGTCATTTTGATGATTTTCCCCCCCAAAAAATTGGCCAAGTGCAAGGCAGACTCGCCCATGAAGGGTTTCGAAGTAACTATAATAATATAACATAATATGTATATTTAATAGACAAAAGAAATAACTTGCAAATTTCTTAAAACTAGCTTATTTACATTTTTTACAACTACGCCAAATAACTTTGTTTTTCATAGTAGTTGTATGAATTACAAAGTTATATTTGCGGTTTTAGAAAATATGCTGTATATCAAAAATTGCTGACCCGATCTTGTTCAAATTAATTTTGGTTGAAAGTTTATACTAAGATCTACAGATATATGTATTTTGTAGATTTTTCACTCCATTATTATAGAAGTTAGAGGGGACACACACACACACACATTTTACCACTTTGGAAGCGTTTATCTTTTAAACAATTTACTTTATGAAAATGTCCTTTTAGAAACTTTAATGTTATTTTTAAATACCTGTCTATAGATACCACACACGCATAGGTTTCATGAAAATAATATATATATTTTCAGTTTTAGTTCTATGTGTGGGGAAACTTAAAAAATATTTAAAATAAAGGGGGGCTCCCTTTATTTTAAATATTTATTTAAGTTTTTTCTTAAAATCGGAAAGCGGTTCACAGAATACATCTACCTATCAAGTTTCACATGTATAGTCCTAATAGTTTCGGAATAAAATAGCTGTGACATACGGACGGACAGACAGACAGACAGCTTTGGGGGCTGAGTCACCCGTGTCCGTAAGAGAATACCCGTTTGCAAATCCCTACACGTGGCCCTCGGGTGGTGCTAATCAGGTGACATCAAACAGGTGGCAGGTTAAAACTGCAGGCTTGTCCACCCACAGGGCAAAGACGTACCGCCAAACGGCCTAGCTGTGTTCCGGTACGATGCCCTGTGTAGCCTATCAAGGAGTTGGGTCGAAGTAGTTGCTTCACTGCTGAAAGACCAATCTGGCTCGCACTAGTGCGGACGTATCGGGAGACTAGTCGCGGAGAGGAGCGGATCCGAGGCACGGTGCGCCGCTGGCCGACCGCAGGTAGTTGGGGGCCCAAGTAGTGTGCCAGCCACACATGACAGGCTGCCCCACCAACTGTCGAAACATCCCGGAATGCACCATCGTGCTGGTTGGCGACCAGATGAGAGGGCCCGATGGTCATTCCCGGGGGGGCTTGGGCGTCCCCGCAGTCTCCAGACTAGTTCCCCAATCAATACCATCCGTCTAGTGTGGGTCTGGAGGTTAACAGCGTGAAGCCTCACTTCACTTCCTGCTTCTCTCCTCTTCACTCTCTAAATCATGAAATGGAATAAAAAGAGCAAAGTTAAACAGCGGCTGCACTCCCTCTCTCTCAAAGTGCACCTCAGTAATATCTGAGGTCTGCACTCAAATCTCGTCGCAGTCTACCACCACCTCGAGACTGAAACCTGCTCTGCTGTTTCTTTCGGAGACGCAGATCAGATGTCCATCAGACGTGTCGTATCTTTCATACCCAGGGTTTACCTTGGAGCACAACTTTAAACCACGTGCGGCGGTATGTATGTACGCCCGCGACGACATCTGCTATTGGCGTCTCCGGAACCTTGAGGACTCCAGGTTTTCTACACTTTGGGCTCTGGTGGACACGGACATAGACAAAATTATCTATGCTTGTGTCTACCGCTCGCACAGCGGAGATCATGAGAGAACCAGGCTCACACAATACATCAGTGAGGCGGCAGATGCGGCCCAGCAGCTCAGTTCGTGTTACTGGAGGACTTTAATGCCCATCACCAGGAGTGGCTCTTCCCATACCAGTGCACGGACCATGCTGGGCGAGAGACGCACAATCTTGCACTTGCATTAAATCTCACTCAGCTGGTCCAGGGAGCAACGAGGGTGCCGGATGTTGAGTCACACAAAGCCAATTGCTTGGACCTTCTACTGACTACAGATCCAGACCGCTACTCGGTAACGATATCTTCACCGTTAGGTAGTTCCGACCACTGTCTGGTGAAGTCTGTACCCGTCTCCTCTCCGCCCGATCTTAGCCTTAAAGTCATTCGGCGGGTTTGGCGGTATAAGTCAGCAGATTGGGATGGCATGCGATCTTTCTTTGCATGTTATCCTTGGCAGCCTATTTGCTTTTCTTCAAATGATTCATCGTCGTGCGCAAACGCCGTGGTAGATGTTTTGCGACAGGGGATGGAGTACTACATACCGTTCTCTGACCTAAATTGTTAGGTCAGAGAACGGTATGTAGTACTCCACATTGGTCCGGCAAAAGCTCGACCTTGATTTGGCGCCGAATGTGATCGCGCTGAAGCGCTTAAACACGGGGCATACTTAGCATGGGTCGATGCTCGAAACTGCAAAGCAAATGACGTGGATCAGAAGAAGAGAGCCTTCAACAGGGCTGCCAAGTCCAGCAAGAAGGTTTTGCAGAGGGTTCGGTTTGACCACGTTAGCCGAATCGGGAACAAACTCGCTTCATATCCTGCTGGCAGCAAAGCGTTTTGGTCCCTGGCAAAGTCGGTCGAATTCAACTTCTGTCGTCCCTCACGGTAGTGTAGACCCGTCAGGATTGAGCAGTGGTGGTAACCACTGCTCAAACCAGCAAACTTGTTTGCCGCCCTCTTTGCGGAGTTTTCACGTCTGGATAGTAGTGGCGCTCACCCTCCTGATGCTCCTATTGGATGCGAGACGTGTATGTTGGACATTCGCATCCATCAGAAGGACGTCCATAGAGTGCTGCGTAATCTTGAAGTGAACAAAGCTAGTGGCCCCGACGGGATACCAGCAACTGTTCATAGAACTTGTGCGCCTGAATTGTCTCCAATCTTGACACGCCTGTTTCGCCTTTCGCTAGATGACTGGAAAGGTACTGAAAGCATGGAAGCTGGCTAACATTCAGCCTGTACCCAAAAAGGGCAGTCGTGCTGACCCGGCCAACTACAGGCCTGATTCAGTCACGTCTATACTCTGTAACAGTATGGAGCGTGTACTTAATAGTAAGCTCCTGGCATACCTAGAAGCCAACGATATCCTCAGTGACCGATAATACGGTTTTCGCAAAAAACCGGTCAACTGGGGATCTTCTAGCGTATGCCATTAATATCTGGAGCGACGCCATTGAGAAGCAAGGGGAAGCACTTGCTGTTTCTTCTTCGGCTTTTTGAATTCAACAAGATTTATCTCGAAGCCAGAAGACAATGTCCTCAACAATACATCAAAGTGTTTGATGATTATAACATCCAATCCTGTGATCTGAGCACTCAGTTCGGGGTTCCCGAAAAAACGTCGAGCTTTGTTTCTATCATTTGTGGAACTAAATCCTGGCTTTGGCTTGTCCACAATTAATCCCGTTTCATGCTTGAATCGTTGTTTGATTTCGTCTGATCGTTGTTTTACACTTGCTTTTTCCTCTGAAGACCTAGCTTGCCATTTCTTAATATCTAACTTATAACTAATGTGTAAAAAGCACTCAAACGAACGAATCCAAGCATGTAATGTTGACAAACCCAAGCCAAAATTATCTTGAATCATCATTCTGGGAGTGGCCCCACAAATATAGCATTTCTGCGATGAATGTCGATTTTTGTCAATTCCGTTGTTTCTTTGGCAAAAATGAATTTAATTGGACGACAAAACATCGTCGATGATGGACGAGGATTTTGCCAGATAATGTTGTTACTCTCGTCGATTAACCTTAGAGGAACCAACGAATAAACAAAAAGGAACTCATCAGTGCCTTCGCTGTTTTCAAATCTTTGTTTGTAAGCACTATGACCGGAACTTCCGTCACATCCCCATTTACTTATAAGAGATGTTGTGTGATAAACGATGAATTGGGTATTAGATTGGGGAGCACACTTGTGACAACTTCTCTCTGAGCTTCTACTAAACGTTCTGCTGTTTTATAAAAATAGCTTGTAGCTCAATTTCTGCTCGAGATTGTGTCAAAACAATGTGCTCCTCGGAAGGATAATATGCTTTTTTTGATTTAACAATGCAATCATATGATGGAAACACGTGATGCCCGACTTTCATAATCCACTTTCTAGTCTGTTTATATGAGTGAGTTGTTGATTTTGAATCAATATAATTCGCTAATGCCTCGTCATTACTTAGCAGTTTATCACTTGCACAGCACTTGGTTGTTGAAGGCTAATGCATGTACTTGCAGAAGCTGGATTCTCGCGAATGTCCTTTATAACTCTGGCAACGTTTTTATGTCCAGTTGACCGTGCAGTAACCTCTGCAGCTGTCATTAATACCCCAAAATCCTGATAAGTTCGAAAACAAAGAAAAACATGCCTTTTTTGTGAATTCACAGATAGTCTATTTTATGACACATTAAAATATTCTAATAAGAAATTAATATAGTACATACCTTCGGAACTAAAATCCATCACTAAAACTTTTCACAAAATTAGAACTGCCACCATGAGATATTTAGTGCAAGTGTCGCAAAAATGCAACTGACCAATTTCTTTAATTGAATTTACCTCATTACTGTTTTTCACTTACTTTCCTCCAGTCGGTGATCAAGGTCAGCGGAGGTGCACGAGCGGGAACCGGTGTAGGATAATGGGACGGTATTTGGACATTTGGTCAAAAAATATTTGTTATTAGATCGTAACTACAATAATAAATTTTATCTAAACAGAGACCTCCCGCCACCTCGCGTCTGTCTGTCTGTTTGAACGCGATAAAAAGCACATAAGATTTTGATACGGTTTTCACCAAATACACGGCAATGATATATAGTAGTCATTTGAGTTTGTACAGTTACATCGGACGGCGCTATGTTCTCCACATAAATATACTGATGGGATATTTTCCGAGATACACGCGGTTGAAGTCGCGGGCAAAAGCTAGTTGTAAATATGTGTCATTTTATTGTGACCATCAAAACGATCTGGTCCTCTTTACACAGGATTAATGGAGGCAGTCGCGATACTCGCAGTACACACGAAGAGCGTCCGGAAAGATCTGACCAACAGATTTGTAGTACTTTTTGTGGCAGCAATTTGGAAACCACTAATGTTTCAATATATTTTATTGTATTACTGTTTGGTTTGTGACAGAAACACTTTTTAATCAACTTCAAAAAATGGAGGAGGTCCTCACTTATTCGGAATCTGTTTTTTTATGTATGTTCTCCGATTACTCGAAGACTACTGGACCTATTTGGAAAATTCTTTTTTTATTTGAAAAGGTATACTTTCTAGTTCGTTCCATTGTCATGAAGTCAGGATCTGACGATGGAATCCTGGAGAAATCGCGGGAACTCTTCAAATATTATAGGCACACCTGTAGCAATTTGGGTATTTTTATTAAAAAAACATAAATGGTATTATCAAATTCAAGGGCAGTTGCGTATTACTAGGCAAGACTGGTAAATTAAAGTTTGAAATCATTGAAAAGGTCTTTTAATTCTGAAAGGAAAAAATGGAAACCCACTTAATACGATTTTACAAAAATTGTCTTCTGCCAGAATTGATTGATCCCAAGACGAGTAAGAAATATGGAGTTCGAAAAAGACACAAGAAATTGATTTTTAATATTAAAATATTGTTCCACCCAGCTTTTGTCAAGATCGCTAATGCTATCATACCAAGGAAATGCAACACACGGTGAACAGTTTAATTGGCGAAATCTTTGATTTTGAACCCCATACGTTATTAGCGACCCCGAAAACCACGAAATTACACACCTACCAAACAGAATGGACCCAAACTTGATAAGCTATTCTTATCGTCTAGGATCTTCAAGAGCAGTTGCTGTATTCCTGCAGGCCACTCCACTGAGTTCGTATAATTATAATATCTCATCGTATCTAACAATACAAGCTCGAACTTGGTTGATATACCGTCTTGTCAAGCGCTTCTCCTCCACATTTATTGTGCGCACAGCCAAGCTGTGGAATTCTCTGCCGGCTTCTGTTTTCCCTGCCATCTTTGAGTCTTTAAAGCAAAAGTAAATAGGTATCTTCTGAGCTCGCTCGTTCCATTGTAGACCTCATCTATCGGTTACCATCAGGCGAGATCGAGGTCAAGAGTGGGCTCATTCGTAAAAATTGGACAAATGCGAGTCAGACTCGTCCATGAAGGGTTCCGTAGTAACTAGGCCAAATAACTTTGTTTTTCATAGTGTTTGTATGAAATACAAAGTTATATTTGCGGTTTTAGAAAATGTGCTAAATCTCAAAAACTACTGACCCGATGTCATTCAAACCATTTTAATGAAAGTTTTCATTAAAACCTACAGCATATTTTTTTATTCTATTATAGAAGTTAGAGAGGGGGGACACATTTTACCACTTTGGAAACGTATATCTTTTAAACGATTGACTTTAAGAAGAAGTAGTTTTAGGAACCGATATAATTTTTAAAGACCTGTCTATAGATACCGCACACGAAAAGGTTTGATGAAAAAAAAAACCCGTGTGGCACTCGGGGACTGCCGCGGTAAAGCTATTGCATAGCATTTTTTATCAACTTATGCAATTATAATTATTTATATATTTTTTTATTTATGCAGTATTTTTTTTCTCTTTGATATTAATTCAAGTTACCGGGTCAATTATACCACATTTTTAGTTTTAAGCTATTTCTCGCGGCGTTGACCGTTTAGACTTTCTTTCTCCTATAAAAAAATGTAAATGTTTCTTATTTTATTCAACAAAATATTTACAAAATATCTAAATCCATACTAATATTATAAATGTGAAAGTAACTCTGTCTGTCTGTGTGTTACCTTTTCACGCCTAAACCGCTGAACCGATTTAGATGAAATTTGGCGTGGGAATTGTTTAGGACTCTGGGAAGGACGTAGGATTGTTTTTATCCCGAAATTCCTACGGGTTCGGGATTTACGCGGGAACCCCCATCCACGCGAACGAAGTCGCGGGCAGAAGCTAGTAAGTATAATATAAAAATACTTTCAATAAAAAAGAAATCATAAAAAGATATGATGAGACCCTGGGTTTGATCCAAAATACTGACGGTTACCAATCCGATTCTTTACTAAACACGCTAATAGAACGTTAGTAACCTGAATTGAAATAACTGACCATATTCGACCGTATTAGGTTTTATTTTCGATACGGAATTTCTTGATTCGGTCGCCGCGCTCAAAGCCCGCGATAAACGCTATGCAATAGCTTAAAAATATTTTTAGGTTCAGTTCTATGTATGAGGAGAGCCCCCCTTAAATTTATATATTTTTGTCTATCAATCGGAAAGCGGTTCAACTCGGCGGAACAGAATACATCTACCTACCAAGTTTCACATGTAGGTAGTCATAACAGTTTCGGAATAAAATGGCTGTGACTTACGGACGGACGGGCAGATAGACAGACATGACGAAACTATAAGGGTTCTGTTTTTTGCCAATCGGCTACGAAACCATAATAAAAAAAAAACTGCACGTTTACATCTTGTTGTCAAAGAGATCCAGTACCAGTCATCGAAGTGTACCTACAAGTCACTCCAATAATTTCATGACATCAAACAGCACACAAAATAAAAGCAACCATGAAGCCATTAACAAAAAAATTAAATAATCTAAAGTATCAAAATTTATTTATTTATTTATTTATTTTATTTAATTACAACGGTTATGTTTACAACCAATTACAGTAACTAAAATTAAAAGAGACAATTCTAAAATATACAAAATAAACAAAGTAAAAAGTAGGTTAACGTTTTAACAACACTTTCATGAATTCTTCTCACAGTACATCTGACATACCAATAAAATCTTCATCCATCCATCCGCAAACAGATCGCTTGTTGGATTAGAATCCAAGAGATCATTAAGCGCGGCCAGAGTGCGAGGAATTGGCGACTTAGCACGTGCAACAGTACGACATGGAGGCACGGCAAACAGCCTGTGCTTTTTGCCCCGGCAGTAATTGTCTGGGACAAAGAAGCGCGCCAGCACATGTAACACATCAGGAGCGTCAAGAGTACCACGGAGCATCTTACAGGCTACTGTGAGCTGATCTCGAGCTCGCCTTACCTCTAGGGAGTTGTATCCGAGGCAACCCAGTAAGAACTTTGTCGGATAGAGGTAAGGATAGTAGCCATGTTTCTGCTTATATAGGTACCTAAGGAACGCTTTTTGAACCTTTTCTAATAAAAGTGCGTAGGTACTTTCATGTGGATTCCACACGCAAGAGCTGGTTTCCAGCTTAGTACGCACGAGCGCATTAAATATTATTTTGATGGCGTGAGCGGAGCGAAAATCGCGGCAATTACGCAGAACAAAACCTAACCTTTGGTAGGATTGTTTAGCTACCATGGCCATATGGTCGTGGAAGGTGAGCTTTCGGTCGAATGTGACTCCCAGGTCTTTCATGGCTGTTGACTTTGTAATGGTATTATTATTTAAATTATATTCAAAATTAACTGGGTGCCGCATGCGACCGAATGTCATAGCGAAACATTTGGACGAATTAAACTCCATCTTGTTGTCTACACTCCACTTGTAAATGGCGTCTATATCTTGCTGCAGTGCCAAACTGTCACGCTCGGAGTTTATTTCCAGGTATAGTTTCAAGTCGTCAGCATACAAGAGACATCTAGCATGAAGCAGAACTTGAGGAAGATCGTTGACCATGATGAGAAATAATAAAGGCCCCAAAATTGAGCCTTGACTCACGCCGGAACGCGTGTGATAGGTACCTGACACGTACATACCAAGCCTAACAAACTGCTGTCGATCACGTAGGTAGTCTGCAAAGAAACGGAGGAGAGATGGTGCGAACCCTATTTTGCTAAGCTTCATTAGCAGCACGTCATTGTTGACCCTATCAAACGCCTTCCGGAAGTCGAAGTAAAGTACGTCTACCTGACGCCCGCGGTCCAAACTAGACGAGATATAATCTACTAGCGTCAGGAGATTTGTGTCAACTGACCTTTTGCTTCTGAAACCGTGCTGTTCATTACAAAGATATTTGTTTATTTGCTCATAGATAGCGTTATGGAGGATGTTTTCGAAGACCTTCGCCGGGGAAGATAGGATTGCGATAGGGCGGTATTCTTCAACGGAACTTTTGTTTTGGGTCTTAGGAATAGGTGCAACTCTAGAAACTTTCCACTGAGAGGGATATGTACCAGTCTGCAAGGCTAAATTAAAAATGTGGCAAAGAGGATCAATGAAAATATTTCTTAAGTCTTTAACTATGAAGGGGGGGATATTGTCGGGACCAATAGAACTGTTAGGTTTAAGTTTTTTTATACCTTTAACAACGTCTACATGGCACAAGGGGGGTATATTTATGTAATTGCTGTTACAAGAATGGTCAGACGTACCGACATGATCAGCATTAAGCTGCGGAACGTCAGGATGAAAAACAGCCGAGAAAAAATCTGCAAAAGCACCAGCCGCCTTAGTACCCGAAAAAGTAGAGCCCTTGTATGTTATGTTCGGTTCAAATCCACCTCTGGACCGCAGGCTAGAAATGTGCGACCAGAATTGACGAGGGTTAAGTTTAATTTTATTCTCTATATTCCTCATGTATAAGGAATATGCATCTGCAATACGGGTTTTAAGGCTTGACCTGAGGCCAGAAAATAACAAATATGCGTCATCGCATTTGGTTAGTTTCCAATTTTTATGGAGTTTTAACTTGAGCCTTAGATCCTGGATGATATCGCTTGTAAACCATATAGGATATCGCCTACTTGCCGATTTCCGTCTGCATTTTTTAGGAATGCATATATCAAAGAGATTATAGATAATGCTGTAAAACTTAAGAGTAGCCTCTTTTACATCCTTTGATTCCAAAACCTCCTCCCAAATGTTTTCATCAGAGAATAATAAATAGAGTTGTTCGAAATCGCATTTAGTGAAGTTCCAATCCTTGGCATTATCTATATTACTGGGCTCGATTGACTCCGAGCAATAACCTACATTGACTCTTACCTCTATGTGTAGTGCCGGATGATGTGCATCCAGTGGTACTATACCCTCGGTAGCAGTGACGAATGTTTCTGGTGCGCCAATGCTCTCCTGAACCAAAACAACATCTAACATACCTCCATGCGAATTCTTCACAACGTTCATCTCATTCAGACTACAAAATGAAACAAAGTAACAATAATAATTCTTAATATTTAACGATACACTATTTAAATTTAAGTCACCTAAAATTATAACTAGGCCTTTTAAATTATTTATAAACTCTTCTACTTTACAAAACCATCTCATGTATTCATCATCGCTTGCACTAGGTTTAATATATACAACACATACGTGAACAGTACGTCCGCACCATGTAAAGTCAGCCCATAAGTCCTCACCACCATCCGTTTCGAGATCATGGCGGCGGCAGAGCACGATAGGCGCGCGTGCGGCGAGCATCACTCCACCGCATGGTGTTCCCCGGTCACGTCGTATCACATTCCAATCGCCGGTCGCAAGCTCCCCATCTTCGATAGAGGCATCAAGAAAGCTCTCTGTTACGGCTATCAGATTATGTTCCAGCTGTAACAAGTTAGTTCTCCACGTCGACAATTTGGTTTTAAGACCACGGACATTTTGATACAGCACATCAATGTTCTTAATCTTGTTAAGAGGCTGCTTAGGCACGAAATGACTGGTGTGTTGGTTGGGCCTTAACAGATGCCATATGGTTTTTGGTATTTATCGGGTTCACATAAGTAATCCATGTGTTTAATCTTGCGTTCATTGGCCATACATCAACAGAAAAGCATTTTCCATAATAAATAATGGGGATACCAATCTTGAACGACTTGTAACTTCCCCTAGCCCGCAGCTCATCGACCGTGCATGTACCAGTAGGGCACAGTTGTCGCAGATAGTCGCGAATCTCATCTGCACTGGACTCCATATTCCACAAGTGCAGATATTTACGTGGTTCGACTGCTCTTAGGGTAGTGATGCTTGGCCCAGCGATACCGCATAATGAAGCGGGTTTCCGGAATTTATTTTTCTTTACTTCCGTCCAGCTTTGATCATCAGCAGAAAAAGTAGAACAAGAAAATGACTTTACGTACCCATAATTCGCGGAGCTATTCGTACGTTTGTGTGTGTTTGAGCCTTGTCTATGTAGTGATGCGATTTGATACCTATCAATTTTGAACATGCGTCCTTAATTAAAGTCATCTAAAACGTACGAACGTTTTATTAAAATATCTGTGAATGGCAAGTAAAGCACTGCATTTATGCCTTCAAGGAGCGCACGCCTCTGAAAATAGCTATATTGTGCGCGCAAGCAGAACTTTTAATGAGGTGCTTAAGCTTAAACTTTTTCAAGCGTTAGTAGTTATGTTACGCTGTTGACTCATTGCAAGCAAATCTTTATATATTATGTATTCTTACTGTGTAAATTGTATCTTTAATTTATAATTAGCTTTATTATTGCTTGTTTATTGCTTATAACTTTATTATATTATATTATACTATATAAAGCTAAATTACCACTCACTGACTGACTGACTCACTCATTGACATAATTGTTCTCCCAGATGGTGGATGGGGAGGTGGGTATATTTTGACAGATTCGTAAACAAGTAACTCTCAAACCTACGGGAAAAGTGCCAAACCTCCCCTTTTCACCCCCCTTCTCCCCCCCCCCTATCGTATCTCGGAAACTACGAGACCCGTATTTTTTGTTTTTTACGGATTCGAATAGAGGAGGCTCGGTAAAGTAAAAACCATTTTTCAAAGTCCCCCCCCGCCCCCCTTCTCCCCCCCTTTAGGCGGATCTCGGAATCTAAGAGACATGGAACATTTTTTTTTTCAGATTCATTTAGAGGGGCAATGCTTTAGTCGAAATAATTGTGCAACCCCCCCCCATTTCCCCCCCCCCTTTTATTTTTTCACAAGCACGCGAGGTGCTTTCACCTCGCGCAACACGCAAATACTAAACCCCCCCCATCACCCCCCCACTTTTTTTTTTTGTTTTTTCACAAGCACGCGAGGTGCTTGCACCTCGCGCAACACGCAAATACTAAACCCCCCATCACCACCCCACTTTTTTTTTTCACAAGCACACACAGGCGGATCTCGGAATCTAAGAGACTTGGAACATTTTTTTTTTCAGATTCATTTAGAGGGGCAATGCTTTAGTCGAAATACTTGTGCAACCCCCCCCCCATCACACCCCCCCTCTTTTTTTTTTTTTTTCACAAGCACTAAAGCAAGTTGCAAAGCAGGTGCAAGCACCTCGCGCAACACGCAAATACTTGATTTAGAGGGGCAATGCTTTAGTTTTTTTCACAAGCACGCGAGGTGCTTGCACCTCGCGCAACACGCAAATACTAGTTATATTATATAAAGCTAGATTACCACTCACTGACTCACTCATTGACATAATTGTTCTCCCAGATGGTGGATGGGGAGGTGGGTATATTTTGACAGATTCGTAAACAAGTAACTCTCAAACCTACGGGAAAAGTGCCAAACCTCCCCTTTTCACCCCCCTTCTCCCCCCTCCCTATCGTATCTCGGAAACTACGAGACCCGTATTTTTTGTTTTTTACGGATTCGTATAGAGGAGGCTCGGTAAAGTAAAAACCATTTTTCAAAGTCCCCCCCCCGCCCCCCTTCTCCCCCCCTTTAGGCGGATCTCGGAATCTTTTTTTTTTTTTTTTTTATTTAGAATAGGTTCGCGTTTGACCACCATCTCACCTGATGGTAAGTGATGATGTGGTCGAAGATGGAGCACGCTTACCTAAAAGTAACCTATTCACTCTTGACTTAAAGACTCCTAGGTTATAGCTATCGGGAAACACAGACACAGAATCTAAGAGACTTGGAACATTTTTTTTTTCAGATTCATTTAGAGGGGCAATGCTTTAGTCGAAATACTTGTGCAACCCCCCCCCCCCCCATCACTCCCCCCCCTCTTTTTTTTTTTTTTTTTTTTTCACAAGCTCGCGAGGTGCTTGCACCTCGCGCAACACGCAAATACTAAACCCCCCCATCACCCCCCCCCCTCTTTTTTTTTTTTTTTTCACAAGCACGCGAGGTGCTTGCACCTCGCGCAACACGCAAATACTAGTTATATTATATAAAGCTAAATTACCACTCACTCACTGACTCACTGACATAATTGTTCTCCCAGATGGTGGATGGGGAGGTGGGTATATTTTGACAGATTCGTAAACAAGTAACTCTCAAACCTACGGGAAAAGTGCCAAACCTCCCCTTTTCCCCCCCTTATCCCCCCCTCCTATCGTATCTCGGAAACTACGAGACCCGTATTTTTTTCTTTTTACGGATTCGTATAGAGGAGGCTCGGTAAAGTAAAAACCATTTTTCAAAGTCCCCCCCCCGCCCCCCTTCTCCCCCCTTTAGGCGGATCTCGGAATCTAAGAGACTTGGAACATTTTTTTTTTCAGATTCATTTAGAGGGGCAATGCTTTAGTCGAAATACTTGTGCAACCCCCCCCCCATCACCCCCCCCTCTTTTTTTTTTATTTTTTTTCACAAGCACGCGAGGTGCTTGCACCTCGCGCAACACGCAAATACTAACCCCCCCCCCATCACCCCCGCCCACCCCACTTTTTTTTTTTCACAAGCACGCGGGGTGCTTGCACCTCGCGCAACACGCAAATACTAGTTATACTATATAAAGCTAAATTACCACTGACTGACTCACTCACTGACATAATTGTTCTCCCAGATGGTGGATGGGGAGGTGGGTATATTTTGACAGATTCGTAAACAAGTAACTCTCAAACCTACGGGAAAAGTCCCAAACCTCCCCTTTTCCCCCCCTTCTCCCCCCCCCCCCCCCTATCGTATCTCGGAAACTACGAGACCCGTATTTTTTTTCTTTTTACGGATTCGTATAGAGGAGGCTCGGTAAAGTAAAAACCATTTATCAAAGTCCCCCCCCACCCCCCTTCTCACCCCCTTTAGGCGGATCTCTGAATCTAAGAGACTTGGATCATTTTTTTTTTCAGATTCATTTAGAGGGGCAATGCTTTATCACCCCCCATTTTTTTTTTTTTTTCACAAGCACGCGAGGTGCTTGCACCTCGTGCGACACGCAAATACTAAACCCCCCCCCCATCACCCCCGCCCATCACCCACCCACTTTTTTTTTTTCGCAAGCACGCGAGGTGCTTGCACCTCGCGCAACACGCAGATACTAAACCCCCCATCACCCCACCCCAATTATTTTTTTTTTTCACAAGCACGCGAGGTGCTTGCACCTCGCGCAACACGCAAATACTAAACCCCCCCCATCTCCCCCCATCACCCCCCCTTTTTTTTTTTTCACTAGCACGCGAGGTGCTTGCACCTCGCGCAACACGCAAATACTAAACCCCCTCCATTTTTTTTTTTTCACAAGCACGCGAGGTGCTTGCACCTCGCGCAACACGCAAATACTCAAAATAATTGTGCAACCCCCCCCCCATCACCACCCTTTTTTTTTAAGTGAACAATCCATCACCACAAGCACGCGAGGTGCTTGCACCTCGCGCAACACCCAAATACTAAACCCCCTCCATTTTTTTTTTTCACAAGCACGCGAGGTGCTTGCACCTCGCGCAACACGCAAATACTCAAAATAATTGTGCAAACCCCCCCATCACCACCCTTTTTTTTTAAGTGAACAATCCATCACCACAAGCACGCGAGGTGCTTGCACCTCGCGCAACACCCAAATACTAGTTATATTATATAAAGCTAGATTACCACTCACTGACTCACTCACTCATTGACATAATTGTTCTCCCAGATGGTGGATGGGGAGGTGGGTATATTTTGACAGATTCGTAAACAAGTAACTCTCAAACCTACGGGAAAAGTGCCAAACCTCCCCCTTTCACCCCCCTTCTCCCCCCTCCCTATCGTATCTCGGAAACTACGAGACCCGTATTTTTTGTTTTTTACGGATTCGTATAGAGGAGGCTCGGTAAAGTAAAAACCATTTTTCAAAGTCCCCCCCCCCCCCGCGCCCCCCTTCTCCCCCCCTTTAGGCGGATCTCGGAATCTAAGAGACTTGGAACATTTTTTTTTCAGATTCATTTAGAGGGGCAATGCTTTAGTCGAAATACTTGTGCAACCCCTCCCCCATCACCCACCCCCCCTCTTTTTTTTTTTTTTTTTTTCACAAGCACGCGAGGTGCTTGCACCTCGCGCAACACGCAAATACTTGATTTGGAGGGGCAATGCTTTAGCTTTTTTCACAAGCACGCGAGGTGCTTGCACCTCACGCAACACGCAAATACTAAACCCCCCCCATCTCCCCCATCACCCCACCCCCCCTCTATTTTTTTTTTTCACAAGCGCGCGAGGTGCTTGCACCTCGCGCAACACGCAAATACTAAACCTCCCCCATCACCCCCCCTTTTTTTTTTCACAAGCACGCGAGGTGCTTGCACCTCGCGCAACACGCAAATACTAAACCCCCCCATCTCCCCCCATCACCCCCCCCCCACCTTTTTTTTTTTCTTTTTTTCACATGCACGCGAGGTGCTTGCACCTCGCGCAACACGCAAATACTAGTTTTGGTATAAGTCTAAACGCGAGGACTTGTTATTGGCTCTCTAGCGACTATGTATTCCTTTTTTTGTGTTTTTATTAGCTGTAAGTCCTCCATAAAGTAAATAAATATATCTTTATGGCCATACAAAATATACTGTTGTTATACACTTTAGTGTGGGATGATTTATTGCGTAATATATTCATAAGTCTACTGCTTGTTAATGTATCATAGCTACTGATGTCTGATTTAATTAAAATTGAAGCCGCATAGATTTAAAGACAAGGAAAGGTTAATATCTTGAGGGTTATAAAATGGGGTTTACATGAATCTGTTTGGTGTATCCCACATATAGATCTTATACACTTTTTTTGAGCCTTAAACGCAAATTCCTTATCAGTTGGGTATCCCCAATATAAAATCCCATACGATAGAGTGGATCCCACGTAGGCATGATAAGCATTTAGTAGTGTAATTTGGTTAGATACTTTTTTGAGCATGTAGAGGGCATAGGAGAATTGATTTAATTTGCTACATACACTACTTACATGTGTTTTCCATGACAAATTAGAATCTATATGGATACCTAGAAATTTTGTATTTGTAACCTCAGATACCGTTTCATTTTTGTATTTAATAGTTAAAGGAGTTGATTTAGCATTTTTATTTTTGAAATTCATGTAATGGGTTTTTTTTAAGATTTCTTTTAAGATTATTAATATTTAGCCAATTAATTATGTTAGATAAAGAATCACTTATTTCTAATTCATGAGCTTTGTTTTTATTATTTGTGAAAATATCCGTACTATCATCTGCAAATAAAACCATAGGCTGTAGAATAGCGTTAGGTAAATCATTTATATAAATGAGAAATAGTAATGGTCCCAGTATTGACCCTTGAGGTACACCAAATTTTATATACCTTGGGCTCGATGTATATTTTATTTCTGTTTTTGTTAATGGACATAACTGTATTATTTCAGTAAACTGTATTCTATCACTAAGATAGGATTTCATTATTTCTAGCGCTTTACCCCGAACTCCATATATTTCCAGTTTCTGTAACAGTAGTTCATGGTCAACATAATCAAAAATAAATGTTCGTTCATTGTTCTTTAAATGCTATCCAAAGAAACAACTAAGTTATTATATGAAATTGCAGCTTTAATCTATACTTATAATAAATCTGTAGAGAGGTCAATTCTGTACATGAAATATATTTCCAAAATAACTATCAGGGGGTGATTAAGGATCGATACTCATGCCAAAAATGCAATCAGTTAAATTTTTGTCTGTCTGTCTGTCTGTCTGTCTGTATGTCTGTCTGTATAACCGTTATAGAAACAAAAACTACTCGACGGATTTTAACGAAACTTGGTACAATTATTTTTCATACTCCTGAGCGGGTTATAGTATAATTTTCATCACGCTACAATCAATAGGAGCAGAGCAGTGAAGGGAAATGTTGGGAAAACGGGAGAAGTTACTCCATTTTTTAAGCTTCCGTCGCGTGTGCAACCTTAATGGTTAAAGCTACACAAATCATTTCATGACGGAAATGTTCTCCTTAAAATTATATAAAAAATATCCCACGACAGCATATGTCTAACTTTTATGGTTGACTCACAATAACACGTGTAACTCCCGATAGCTTAGCAGTTCGAAGCTTTCTGTTTATAATATTTGTCTACTCTTACGTTTATAACACTCTCAGTCACCCCTAATTGAAAAAGTTAACATTATTAACTATTCCATAAAAAAATTGGCCAAGTGCGAGTCAGACTCGCCCATGAAGGGTTCCGTAGTAACTATAATATAATATGAAAATTTATTTGACGAAAAGAAAACCTTACAAATTTCTTAAAACTAGCTTATTTACATTTTTTACAACTGCGCCAAATAAATTTGTTTTGAAGAAAAAACCTTACGTATTTCTTAAAACTGGCTTTTTTACATTTTTTACAACTGCGCCGAATAAATTTGTTTTTCATAGTGTTTGTATGAATTACAAAGTTATATTTGCGGTTTTAGAAAATATGCTGTATCTCAAAAACTGCTGAACTGATTTCGTTCAAACTAATTTTGGTTGAAAGTTTATATTAAGATCTACAGACATATTTTTTTTTTTAGATTTTTCACTCCATTATTATAGAAGTTAGAGGTTGTGTCCGCCACACATACATTTTACCAATTTGGAAGCTTATATCTTTTAAACGATTGACTTTATGGAAAAGTGGTTTTAGAAACCCCGATGTCGTTTTTAAAGAACTGTCTATAGATACTACACATGCATCGATTTCATGAAAAAAAATATTTTCAGGTTTAGTTCCATGTATGGGGAGCCCCCCTTTATTTTAAATATTTTTTAATTTTTTTCTCAAAATCGGAAAGCGGTTCACAGAATACATCTACCTATCAAGTTTCACATGTATAGTCCTAATAGTTTCGGAATAAAATTGCTGTGACAGACGGACGGACGGACAGACAGACAGACAGACGGACAGACATGTCGAAACTATAAAGATTCCGTTTTTTGACATTCGGCTACGAAACCGTAAAAAGAATCATATAAATCGGTATAGAAACACCAAAGTTATACATGAAATACGCTTATAATAATAAGCCATCGCGCGTGAATACTGAATCATGCTATAAGGATTATTTTTGAGAATCGGTCGCCGCGCTCGACGCGTCTCGCGGTCGAAGCGTTCTCTAGGTACTTAAGCCTCATGTGAACGTGATCTAAACAATATTACCAATACATTAACTTACGCTGACGGAGTCGCGGGCACAGCTATATTGTATCATTACGCTAAGGCCAATAGGAGCGGAGCGCCAATGAAGAATGCTTCAAAATCGGGGTTAAATTTAACGTTAGCCCAAAGTAACTATTCCACGCGGACGAAGTCGCGGGCAAAAGCTAGTTATTAATAAAAATTTATTTCACTAATAAATTTTCAGTCGTATTATACAGATACAGAGTCTAATGGCATGATTTTTGAGAACCTCTTCCATCTTCCACTACACCTGCTATCACATGAAGTAGTTCTGTAGACAATGCGGCAATTGTCCCACCGTCGACGAACGAGTAGCGAGTAGAGCTAGCATCTGAAAACGAGTTGGCGAGCAGCGAGTGTGTTGTTCCGATAGTTTAGTCGCTGAGCTATCATCTGGTTGATCTTTCAGGGTGAGCTCTGACCGCCAAGTGATCGCTGAGCGAGTATTATCTTTGACAGCTCTTGTCGCTCAGCGACAAAACAAGTGAAGCGATTAGTCGCCGGCACACAGTGGTCCGGATTTTCAAAATGATGGACTTACGATCGAATATGTTTATTTCACTAAATAAAAAATGGGATCGTGTAGTATATATAACGCTGATCAATATTTATTATTACAATTTTTAGATAAAATTGCTCCTTCCTGGCAAAAAAAAATATTGAAAAAAAAAAAGTATGGTAGAAAATCTATTTTATTTTTTTTCTCCGGCTAGTATCAAAGTATAGCAACCCAACCTTATATTCTAGTAAGTACTTGTTGCCCTTAATACGACGACATATAATTTGCTTGCGTATCCCTGCGGCCTTGGCGCCTACGATGATTCAAAGTTTCAAATTTTTAAGTCGATTTTTCTTAATGTTTTTGACGATTCATCTTAAAAGAAACGGTTAGAAATGGATAAAATCTCGACAATACGTTCTAAATTTTTCAATATCTATGGCACATCCAGATGAAATTGTTTGAAGAATAGCCGCGAAATGCTTTAGTAGGTCTTTATCAATATTGTTAATTTCGGCGGATTTCTCATAATCTCTAAAAAACCTTCTGGCTGTATTTCAAACGTTTGTGGTTCCAAAGCCTTGCTTAACAAAATCTACAAGAATTCCCATTTGCTGCTTGATTTCCTCTTGTATCAGTTGTTTTTTCGCAGCTTTTAGTTCCTTGTTAGCACCTCTTGCAGCCCACATTTTAAAGACCATGTTGTATGATATATGCAGAATACACTCCATACAACGAATCTACATATGAAGAGTAGAAAGTCTATATTATTTGTTCGGTCCGACGTGAAACCACGCTCTGCTACCAATTTGTTCGACCCCAAGCCCAGCCAACGGTAACTGGTATGTCGAACTGTCCGCGATTACGCGGAGCCCTACGTTGTCCACGGGAGTCCAGGGTTGCCTTTTGTCGTCTTGGTTAGCGGGACAGGTTGGCCTGAAGGTGAACGACCTTTCAGGCTAGATTTGGGAATTGGCGAACCGGCTGACACCACTGTTGAGGGAAGGACCTGGTTTGAAATCACCCTTGTGAGTTGTCCTTACCCTAAAATTGGTGCTCCTGCCCTTGTTATAACTAAACTTGGTTGGGACGAGCCACTTCGGGAAACCGTGTTGGAGGACAGTTGAGGCTCTCTAGCCTTCCTTATGGGGCTCGTCACCCCCTTTGTTGCCCAAGGAGGGCCACTTGGTTCAATTGTTGGTGACTGATCGTCACACTAGGAACTCGCATGCCGGTTGCAATGCGCTGTTGGCCATTCTGCAGCGAGAATTTTGGATTTTGTCGGCTGATCGCGTCAATTGGACGAGGCCCTTTGCTGGCGTCGTAACGGACTTTGTTGGTCCCCCTTTGTTGAAGACGTCCACCCTTTGTAATAGTAAGATTGTTGGGGCTTATTTGTGTGTTTGTCTGCCTGTCAACCAAGGCAGTACATTTGGAGCTGGTAACCTCCCTCTCGACAGAGGCCTTTGAGGCGACTTGGGAAAGATTTGTGTCTCGCCGTGGGTTACCTTCGTTGATTAGGTCTGATTGCGGTACGAATTACAAGGGTACAAGTAACTATTTGAAGGAGCTATACGCCTTCCTTAATGAGAGCCAGGTTGATATTGGTAATAGTTTGGCCCGCCGAGGGGTCACTTGGTTGTTTGACCCGCCAGCCTGCCCCCCATTGGGGGGGTATTTTTGGGGCCGCGGTGAAAGCGGCAAAGGGACGCTGGCGGAGATTGTTGGGAGACACCGTTCTCACCTTTAATGAACTAGCTACGGTATTTGGCCGCATTGAAGCTGTGTTGAATTTGCAACCTTGTCAAGACTTCCAATTGATTAGCGGACGGGTAGGCCCGTCCGGGGGGGGTAGATGTTCGTCCGACGTGAAACCACGCTCTGCTACCAATTTGTTCGACCCCAAGCCCAGCCAACGGTAACTGGTATGTCGAACTGTCCGCGATTACGCGGAGCCCTACGTTGTGGTAGGCTCTTAGGCCTTATTTCAATAAACAAAATGTACCACTAACCTGAGTGCTGGGGACGCCAAGTTCGACCTTCCAAGGTCACGCTCCAAGTGTGGTTTGTATGTGATATGAGGTGAGTAATTGTAACGTGTGATGTAAGTTACGGGTTCTAGGACGGTCCCAAGGCGTCGATCTTCAGATGGCGCCGTCCTGACCAGCATCACACCCAACTCGTTTCCAGCAAGCGCGCGCTACGCGTGGTAGACAATAAGGCGATGTGTTCCGAAAAATATCGTTGGATTCGCCCGTTGAGACCGATAATTGGGTCGCGAATTATTTGTTGGTTGAAGTGTATTCCCCATTTGTTGAAAACCCCGGGATATTGTTGAATTATACGCCGCCTTGTCGTCGGTCGGCCGGCACGCGGAATTTGTTGTAAATCGTATTGGATCTCACGAGATATGAACAGATTAATTGTGTTCAGTGATTGATTGAACTTTGTAATCTCGGATTAACAAGAATCCAGTGATATTTCTCGGAACACATCGCCTTATTGTCTACCACGCGTAGCGCGCGCTTGCTGGAAACGAGTTGGGTGTGATGCTGGTCAGGACGGCGCCATCTGAAGATCGACGCCTTGGGACCGTCCTAGAACCCGTAACTTACATCACACGTTACAATTACTCACCTCATATCACATACAAACCACACTTGGAGCGTGACCTTGGAAGGTCGAACTTGGCGTCCCCAGCACTCAGGTTAGTGGTACATTTTGTTTATTGAAATAAGGCCTAAGAGCCTACCACAACGTAGGGCTCCGCGTAATCGCGGACAGTTCGACATACCAGTTACCGTTGGCTGGGCTTGGGGTCGAACATTATTATTTATAAACATTTTCTCGTACAGGTCTTGAAAATACTTCAAACAGCTTGTTCATCTCAGTCGGCTTAGCAAAGCAAATATTGCAGGCAGATGCAGATGAAGTATCAGTTATAATAGTGGCCACTTTTCCGTCGATCATTGTCATATGAAGGTCGTGATTAATCTCCAGCCCGGCACACTTTGTAGAACCAATATTATCTATTTCTTATTTCAATGAAGCTTCTTCGTGCTTGATATATTCTACTGTCTCTTCACAAAATTCAAACTTAATAGGCCTACAATCATGGGTTGAAGAATGTGTTGAGTTTTCCCATATGGTGATATTATTAGAAACTAATTTAAGAGGGACAAGACTTGACATAAATACCGATGAATCACTGAAGTTTACATCTTCACTTCTTTGCTTGTAGGTGCTTTGTGAAGAAGCTCCATCGAAACCCCATTTACTGATTAACTTCAATCCTTCATTTGACGAATCAACTTGGGTACCAGTAATCTGAAGAATCTTCTGGACTGTCAGATCCAGTAGGGCTTGAATCTTCACTTTAGCTCCTCTCTCAGTAATTTCTAAATCGCTTGGATAGCATCTTTTCTTAGCTTCAATGAGTTTGTGATACGATGGTAATACTGAAACTTCACAATCTATCAGCACTTTCCTTAAACACAAATATTTCCACTTTGACAGATTCAAAGATGTATAAAGACCTAAAGCGTGATCTTCGTCTAAAGATTTTTTGCTTACTTTCTTTTTAAACAAAGTGGTTTGAGCAATCGCAACACTATCAGGGTTTTTCGTTATGTGATCAATAATATTAGCTAAGTCATTCTTCTTTTCTGTCTTAAGTCTTGTGACTAATGCGAAAGTGAGTTCTTTCGGTGAGTATTCCAGAAGAGACCCTGAACGTCTTTTCTTCTGTTTGTTGCCCAGGCCAACAAACGGTTTCCTAATCTGAACTAAATCCATAGATGTGCCCACAGTTGATGTGGACGGAATCACAGCTGCTACAGTATGGATATCAACGGAAGTACTCGTAATGTCTGACGATATGTTTTCGATAACTTCATCTTGAGCTAGAAAAATTTCTGATAAATTCACTGTTGTGTAATTTGGCCAACTAATATTTGATTGTAACCACTCAGCATGTTTGTTCATGAACATCTTCTGATTTCTGGAAGCACTTGCCCATCTGCGACTCGTATAATTTTTTAAAACGGTCTTAATTATTTCTGAATCTTCTGAACATATTTCAACGGGGATGCGCACAATAATATCTACATATAGTCGTGTCCAATTTTTCATGTCTGCTTCACCACGAAGGAACATAAAAATATCTAAATTCGTAACAAATGCAGCCATAAGGAAACTCACAAAACTTTCACACAGCACGGATAATGATGTTGCTTCCTCAAGGGTTGAGAAACAAGTGCCCTTAATTGTTTTTTTTTTTTGAAGTGTAAACTTCTTTAGCGGCGCTGAGCACTTTTTGTATGGGTAAAAACTGTTAAACTCGCGTCAGGGTCACGTGACCGATCGAAAAGCGTAAGACTTTTTTTTAAGTGAAAACTTCTTTAGCATCGTTGTGATTTGAAAGTTAATGAAACGAAAAAGCGACAGTATCTATCTGTTGGGACCTAGGAGTTAGGTCGCAGGGGTTGAGGTATCCCTGAGAGGGGGGGGGTTTCGTGGGGAGTTCAGGGAGGTGAGGTGTAAGAGGGGTCCGGTTCCCGTGTGGGGCGGGGTGGGGGGAGGTGGGTCTCGTCGGGTGTTGAGGGGGGAGTAGAGGGGGAGTTGAGGGTGAGTGGAGGGGGAATTGAGGGAGTAGTTGAGGGGTGAGTTGAGGGGTGACTTGAGGGGTGAGTTGAGGGAGGAGTTAAGGGGGGAGCTGAGTGGTGAGTTGAGTGGTGAGTTGAGGGGTGAGTTGAGGGGTGAGTTGAGGGATGAGTTGAGAGGTGAGTTGAGGGATGAGTTGAGGGGTGAGTTTAGGGGTGAGTTGAGGGGGGAGTTGAGGGAGGAGTTGAGGGGGAGTTGAGGGGTGAGTTGCGAGGTGAGTTGAAGGGTGAGTTGAGGGATGAGTTGAGGGGTGAGTTTAGGGGTGAGTTGAGGGGTGAGTTGAGGGCTGAGTTGAGGGGAAGGTTGAAGAGTGAGTTGAGGGGTGAGTTTAGGGGTCAGTTGAGGGTTGAGTTGAGGGGAGTGGGGTGTGAGTTGAGGGGTGAGTTGAGGGGTGAGTTGAGGGGTGAGTTGCGAGGTGATTTGAAGGGTGAGTTGAGGGATGAGTTGAGGGGTGAGTTTAGGGGTGAGTTGAGGGGTGAATTTAGGAGTGAGGGGTGAGTTGAGGGGTGAGTTGACGGTTGAGTTGACGGGTGAGTTGACAGGTGAGTTGAGGGGTGAGTTGAGGGGTGAGTTGAGGGGTGAGTTGAGGGGTGAGTTGAGGGGTGAGTTGACGGGTGAGTTGAGGGGTGAGTTTAGGGGTGAGTTGAGGGGTGAGTTTAGGGGTGAGTTGAGGGATGGGTTGCGGGATGAGGTGCTGTATGAGTTGCGGGATGAGTTGAGTGATGAGTTGAGGGATGAGTTGAGGGATGAGTTGAGGGATGAGTTGAGGGATGAGGTGCGGGATGAGTTGAGGGGTGAGTTGAGAGATGATTTGAGGGGTGAGTTGAGGGAGTAGTTGAGTGATGAGTTGAGGGGTGAGTTGAGAGGTGAGTTGAGGGGTGAGTTGAGGGTCGAGTTGAGGGGTGAGTTGAGGGTCGACTTGAGGGGTGAGTTTAGGAAGGATGTGAGTGGTGAGTTGAGGGGTGAGTTGAGGGGTGAATTGAGGGATGAGTTGCGGGATGAGTTGAGGGATGAGATTAGGGATGAGTTTAGGGATGAGTTAAGGGGTGAGGTGCGGGATGAGTTGAGGGGTGAGTTGAGGGGTGAGTTGAGGGGTGAGTTTAGTGGTGAGTTTAGGGGTGAGTTTAGGGGTTAGTTGAGGGGTGAGTTGAGGGGCGAGTTGAGGGGTGAGTTGAGGGGGATTTTTTATCCAGGATTAAACTTCTTAGGGCTATTAGCCCCAAATTTAGGGTAAAATAATGCTTATTGGGATTTATTTGGGCCCAAAAATAAGTAGGGCTATTTTTAGGGGCATACATACATTTACAAGCATCACATATATGCCCGCGGGGCGCGCGGCCGTCAGCGGCCTAGTGCTACTACATTACAGATTATCTATGTACTAGTACTAGGAAGTAGTATATCTATGTAGGTACAAGTACTAGGCAGTATTCGGAAGTATTTGATGATTGTGACGCTAGTAGGCATTTAATTAGCGTCTTGAAAATATTTCCAAACTTGCACTTGCATTCATGACTGTACCATTTTAAAATTGAACGCGCTTTTTCGATATATCATATGCTGAAAAACAAATTACGACACCGATTGTCCCTTGAAATGCTGTTAAGTTTGATGATGACACGAAACGTGATGATAGATTTTGCGTTACGTTTACTCCATCGGTCTCCATCTCCAAAAATGTTACAATTATATAATGTAAACATGTATGACTTTAAGAATTCCGAAATTTCAAATGAAACGCCAAGTCGGGATTTAAGCGATTTATTTAAAATAATTGATAATGTGGATTGTTAATTAAGTAAATTCTATTACAAAAGTAATTAAAATTAAGTTATATTATATTTACCTTAATAAAACGGGAAACTCATTTAAATATTAGCCTTGAATTGCAGCAAGAAACAGAGTTTTTTGAAGTGAAAACTTCTTTAGCGTCTTTGTGATTTGAAATTTTATGAAACGAAAAAGCAACAGTAAAAAGAGACAGACATATAAATTCATAAGATTTAACGTGGGAGAAAATGAGATTATACAGTGTTTCTTATGTCGTAGAAATGTTATATGGGCAAACCAGGGCAAACGTATACCTTTGAAATTTCGTAAATTTTTGAAGGATTTTTTTGAAGTGAAACCTTCTTTAGCGGCGTTGTGCACTTTTTTTGTAATGGATAAAAAATGTTAAACTCGCGTCAAGACACGTGACCTGATCGAAAATTCGTAAGACGGACGGAGAGTAGACAGCCGGCGCGGCGTAGGAGAGGAAGTATCCCCCTCTCATTCTACGGCGTGGCGAAAATGTATGCCTGCGCCTGCTGTTTTGTTTAGGCGGCGCAGGACGCTTGCGCGAATGTTCGTGTGTGTTAACATGAAAGTTGATTTTTCTAAGAGATAAACTTTTTAATGTAATATAAATTGTCATGTTTGTGTACGATAGCGCAATAAATAAATATTGTATTCTACCACATAAATGATAGTACTTTTATACTGATAATTAAAGCAAATCGTGCAAAATTATTCCCTAACCATTCTAAAATATCAAAAATGCACAACGTTAATATTCAAGTTTTCACTTCTGCTGGCACTCCTGGATCGCAACCCGGATTTTTTTTTTTTTAGGTAGGGCCACTCGTAGATCAGCTCAGTAAGGCTGTGCGTCTACTTAACCGGTCTGTCCTGTGGTGACCTCTAATAAATTAAAGGCCCCCAGCCAGGGCTTACAAACTAAAGTTTACTTACAACTAATGACCGCACGCTAAGGGCACTCCCTGTGGAGTACGGGCCTCGGCATAGCGGGGTCATTTTGGGAGGGCAGCAAAGGGACAGGCTGGGTCGTATTTAGGGGAGTATTTATTGCTACTGGCTCAGCATCGCGGGCTTGCTCGTTTGGCAAAGGTCGGGGAGGATTTCCATTACAAGTACGCGGACGTCGCGATGGGCCTCGTCGGCGAGGCCGGAATACGGAACGCGTTTTGTATGTGTATTTTCTAAGAGTGCTGGTTTCCCTACTGCTCTCTTGTCGGATGGTGCTGGGGTCGTCAGGCTCGTCTAGGACGTTACGCGGGCGACGAACCCGAGAAATCTTGGAGGGTCTGTATCGGGCGGCCGATACGATCAGGGGGTTCCCTTAATTGTTACCTGCACACATATTTATAACAAACACAAGTTCGCAAGTAGTGACTGATATAATTAGTACCGCTGCGTTCAACAACAATATCAGCGTGTCGATATTACCCCTACCACCATTTGGTGGTGGGGGTTAATTATTATTTTATCAAAGCAATACTTTTAGTCATTTAGGTATAGATAGTCATCGTCAGCACATGACTGTCTTCAATTACATGCATCAAGTTTTCAAAAAGTCAAAATTTTATTGTTGTTTTATAAATGAAATGCCTACCAAATGCCAAAATTTATATTTTTTAATTCTTATTGTATTGAAAAAAAATATTTTTAGTTCTTCTTAATTGTAAAACTCGTTAAAAGCCATTAGAAAATACAACATAAAAATTTGAAACTTTGAATCATCGTAGGCGCCAAGGCCGTAGGGATACGCAAGCAAATTATATGTCGTCGTATTAAGGGCAACAAGTACTTACTAGAATATAAGGTTTGGTTGCTATACTTTGATACTAGCCGGAGAAAAAAAAATAGATTTTCTCCCATACATTTTTATTTCAATATTTTTTTTTGCCGTGAAGGAGCAATTTTATCGAAAAATTGACATAATAAATATTGATCGGCGTTATATATACCATTCGATCCCATTTTTTATTTAGTGAAATAACCATATTCGATCGTAAGTCCATCATTTTGAAAATCCGGACCACTGTGCGGCAGTGTGAACAGTCAGAGAGCAACTATTAATATATGCATCGCTTTCGTTTACACGGAACGTATATTTCATTGTGCGTTTCTTGAACTGCCTGCTAATACTAACTATTTATTGTCCGTCAGGTTCCTGGCTAGCGGTCGGCATGGAGAACTCTCACGTGGAAGTCCTACACGCGGGCAAGCCGGACCGGTACCAGCTGCTACTGCACGAGTCGTGCGTTCTGTCGCTCAAGTTCGCGGCCGCCGGCAAGTGGTTCGTGTCTACGGGGAAAGATAACCTACTTAATGCGTGGCGTACTCCTTATGGAGCTAGTATATTCCAGGTACGTTTTAATTTCAAGTCATTATTTGTGCAGTAGTACCCAACCTCACCGATGTACCTGCGCAGAATATGAATTTTCGCACTGCGCTTCTTTTCCTTTACCGCTATTGGTCGGCAGCCATGTTAACGCGCGATGCGTGACACTTGAGTGAGACGGAACTAAAAGCTGCAGTGTAATATGAACCTTATAGTAGTGATTTAAGGTTGATTGTAAGTTTTAATTATTCTTTCGTTAATCTTCTGGGCCATGGTTTCTTTTCTGCGCGAACGGAGATTCACGACGCGCCTTATCAGTTGTGAAATTGGGAAAAGGCAGATAAGGAGCTGTATACACTACTTAATTGTCAATACACTACTTAATCATATGGTCAGGGATGTTCGCCGAGGCGCGTGTGGATCGTTTCCACTACAGCATACAGAATCGGCTGCAACTGTATCCTGAACGTCTCGACTTTCAGTACGTGAATTCGTTCATTACTGCATGGTTCACATGCTAACTAATGTTAAAAAAATATTTTAAATATTTTGTGTATTGTGTATGACAATTTTCAATTGAAATGTATATAATGTTAATTTGATTCATAAATTCGTTACTTTAATAGTATGATCAGAAGATGATCGAAATAAGTAAATAATCAGTTTTATTCACTGAGAATTAAAAACCATGAATTTGTTCAAAACACGGCGTTCTTGGTGAAACTACGCCTATCAGTTTATGCATGAACTTGAAATTAATTCCATAGATAAGTGTTCATATTATGTCTATAGCTTATTCTGTATTATGTTTTCTTTTACAGTCTAAGGAGTCGTCATCGGTGCTCAGTTGTGATATATCAGCGGACGATAAGTTCATAGTGACGGGTTCTGGTGACAAGAAGGCGACTGTCTACGAAGTGTTGTACTGAAGTGTCAGTGGCAGTAATCTCATAAGTCATAGGCAATAAACGAACGTTGATCGAGGTCCAGTGCGCAGTGAGAGCGGTTCTATATCGATGTTCAGTTGGCTATACACATTGTTATTATTGTATTATGGAGAAATTTAAAATTATTCACTGTATTCTGTCGATGGAATAAGTGGCTTATTTATATGGGGAAAGATAACCAGTTTGAGACTGGTTTATAGACGAAGTGAGTAAGCCTGTTACTGCAGGATATAATCCTCGAACAGAGCAGTATATAATGAACTGGAAATCAATTGTTCTCTCAATCTCTTGTGAACAACTTTCTTAGAGCTTAATTTAGATGAAGAAAAATTGACAGCAGTGTGAGAGGAGGATACAAGATTTTTTTTAGTAATTTACTGAAGGAATCTCTTTAGTTAGGTTAGAGTAGTTACCCCTGAGCGAGTTGCTCAGGTGTTACCTGTGACGATCTGGACAATATAACCGGTCCAGTAGTGACGGTTTCATATCAATCAGACTGTTGTTGTGAGTTCCTTGCTTAATATGGTTCCTCTTTTGAAAACATGGCTATATGTGTTTACATGAAATTATACTCTGCAATAATTTGTGTATAGTTTAATTTTTCGGAAAATTAAGTGAAATTATATGTAGAATTTTTCTGTATATTTTTAATATTTTATGTCATTTTCATAGGGTTGAGTTAATACAAAACAAAACTCGATTTTCAGAATGTTTCGGCATTTATTCAGACTTTTTTTGGATGTAATTAAGTCTAATTTGGCCCAGGATAGCCATGGCGATCTCAAATTTTTCTTGTATTATATATTAGTGTTGCAAGTTGCAAAGTTATTCATTAGTATTATTAAATTCAGCAATAACAAGACTTCCAAGCATTTTATTGTCTTTTAGTAAGGAACAATGTGTACAGCCAACTAAAGATGGTTGATTTAAGTGTAATTTTAATGTAACAAATAGATCAATGTTGCACCGTTAAACATGGATATTTTTAGTGTTATTATATATTTTTATAATGAAATAAAAAAACATTTTAATTAATTTTCCAAGTTGAATCTTGTATTGTGAATGGTCCATTTATTATGAGTATTTATTTTATTATTCTGATTTATAAGTTCTTTCAGACTGATATTCTGAGTCACGTTGACTTGATCTTTATGTGTGTCGTATAATTGTCAATTTTCGTCTTTATTTTGGTTTGACGATAAAGCATCAAAATACGCACACTTTGCTTTGCATTTCGTTTCTATGCGGGGCCAATGTTGGCCCCACTCATGTTCCTAATGTATGATAGTTAAGCCGTCAACTCGTTTTGAGTACGAACAATGTACAAATGACTAATACGGAAGGCTCTAACATTGGTTCCCAAATGGAGTGTTTATCTATAACAAAAAAATATAGTGCCTGTTCTAACATTTCATATTGTGTAGAAAATCGTGCTTTACAATTTAGGTTATCAAATAAAGTTTTTTAATAAATTGTTGACAATTTAAGAGTGGCGGGATATATGATCGGTTTTCGGAAGTATTTTTTTAATGTGTCTCTGCTATTTCGACAAGTTCAAGGATATTTCCTTATTTAAATATACTTTATCTGTGAACATGGATTGGGAAATTGGGGAATAAGTGTTATAGATTCAAGAGTTCAGAATGTTTTATAAGAAAAAAATATTTCCATCTAAGTTTTTGCAATAATGAATGAAGAAGTTTGTTTTTGTATCTGACTGAAATTTTTATATCAAAGTATATTTTATTGTACTTAAAGTTTATACAAATCGAATCTTTAAATATGAATTTCATTATTATGATGATCTGCAAATTGTGATATTATTTCTTCAATGACATTTAAGTATGCGACACCGGATTGACAAACATTTTATTGTTATTTTAATGCAAAATTGAATTGTATTATGTACTTTGATTATATTTATTATTTCGATAAAACCGACCTAGTTTTATTTATTATACCTAGAAATGCGCTGAAAGTTCGGCCTAATATTTGTATTCGGTACATTATTATTACATATTTTTTCATTTTCGTATTCGGCCGAATATTCGGTTGATTTGCCGAATAATTACAGAATATTTAAATTATTGTTAATATAAAAATAAAACATTTTACTTAACAGTAAGATTAACTAATTACTAAATAAGTGTGGTTTATTACGAAAGTTGTACATTGTTTTTTGTTAATTTAAACAAACAGGTACTTTTCAAACAACTTCTAAAAAAGGAGGAGGTCCTCATTTCGAGGCGTATATTTTTTGTATGATCATTGATCACCGATTATTCGAAGATGGCTGAATCGATTTGGAAAATTCTTTTTTTTAAAGGATATTTTTCATCAGATCCTGACTTGATGACAATGGGACCACCATAATGGTGGTCCCGCTGTCATGACACAAGACGGGTGGCGGACAATGTCAGCATGGAACTGATGATGAAGACCACAGATGGCCACCGGAACTACTCAATTCTTCGATTACTTAAATATGGTTACTAAGCACAATATACTCGTCACATTGTAGGTATACACTGTGAAGTACCAGGTTATAAGTAGTTGACATTTAGGCTTTTGTAACTAGGTAAATTACAAACCGACCAACTAAAAAGAGAGAAATAAACTTTTTAACAAAAACTTAAACTTAACCGAAATCAAAGTTATTTTTCACTTTGCTGTTTTTTTGGAAGCTGGTTTAGTTACTGTTAAAAAGCTTTTTGTACCAATTATTTATTGACAAAAAAGATTAACAATCAATTTAAATAAAAAATAATCAAATAAACTTCTGCTTTACAAATGATAATTTAAACTAAATTAAATTTCTATGAAATTAACAATTTTAATAACACTGCTTTGAGTAACAACTTTTTACAGAAAATATTATTTTAGAATATGATATAATAGGTAACTACTATCTTTACCACGGAATAGACGAACCAACACAAGTATTAAAATATGTATATTATCAAATAAAGTTTATTTTTTAAATAAATTTCTATATACGCTAAATAAAATTTATGAAACCTGTTTACCGCGCAGAATTGAAACGAATGATTCCGATTCGGCCGAATATTCGGTTCGGTACATTTTGGACCGAATATTCGGCCGAACATTCGTATTCGGTTGAACCTACATCCGGCGCATCTCTAATTATACCCATGTTTGTTTTATTGTCCTTGTCTAAATACTTAGTACGCCCACTATTATTACTCGAGCTCACCATTAAATAAATCGATTGCCTCGCCAATTTATTAATAAGTATGTTTAGTATTTATGGTTTCCTTTGGATCTTTACAATCTAAAACATTTACTGGCTGTAAAAATTTTCTCTGATTGAATAACCCGCACTCCGCGCGCTTGAAATGATTGACTGACAAAAATGGGTTTAAGAACAAAGATATAATAAACTATAGATTTGTCCGCGCTCTGAAATGGCAAGTTGAAATCAAGGTAAGTGCAGAGCCGTTTTAACTCTGTCAGGGGCTTCTAGACAATGGAATTCTCGGGCCCCCTTAAAACTGACCGCTAAAATCGGTGTCACCTCGTGGTCCTGGGTAGGGATACGAAAAAAGAATCGATTACTCATTGGTATCGATACTTTTGTTTCGATTCTGAGTATTTTTGTAATCGATTACTTTGCTTGCGATACTACACCAGGAATCGATACTTTCTCATGTAATCGATACCCTTCAGCAAACAACTATCAAGTAGTTAATACATATAGGTACAGTCACGGACTATAATTGATAAGCCACTTTCAAGATTTCCAATTTTGCAGTTTTATACATTCACGAGATTACACGATTAAACACGAACTCAAACCGAATGCTCGGAAACAAAATGACAAATTACTAATAATCGGAAATAGTCTTATCCATAGAGGTTGAAAAATGACTTTATAAGTTGTCAATGATAAATCCATACAACGGTGCTTACGTGTATCCCATCTATTTGATACTGACCTCCTTTGAAATAGTCCTCATTAAATACTCTTTATTTCTGAAATTCTATCCGAAGACAGAGTGACAGTTGAAATGTCGATGTCAGAAAAGATTTGGAGACGAAAATTTCGAATTTTGGTGAATCGTCGCCGTAGTTATTAACGCGAAAATGCCAGCTGCAATTTTAAAAGAAATTCGCTATAGAATCATAACAATGCATCAGCAGGGCAAAGAGTATGTAATACACTATGTTTAAGAGACGGGACTTAGTACTAAAAAAATAAAAACAGGTAACAGTCCTAACAGTCCACTTCAATACCAACTGAACGAACATACACGGGGAACAAGACGTCATACAACAGTGCTACCAACCTATCAGACTAAATAGTGCTGATCAATCGTAGTAACTTCTTTATCGATATCGATAAAGTATACAGGTCGGTAACGGGCTTTCTTTTAACTTTTTTAAATTTAAGAAAGGATTTGTGTTGAAATAAACCAAGTATTGTAGTTTTTAAGAAATCCAGTATATTCTTAATTATAAAACCACTACAGATTATTAGACTAAATAATATAATTATGTCAAGGATTGCAGTAATTTAATCCCGATCTTCTTCTGGACGCAAACCCATAGCGGTCATAAACATATCATATTTCATTCGATGGAGCTCCGTCGTCAGAACGTCAGTGACCATGTCCTCTTTATTCTTGTATTTGATAATCATTAACTGCAACGTTATTGAAATGAAAATATACCAAATAACTTTATATGATATGAGACGCACCCTCTATAGTCAGGTGCTCGGGAAGATACTTTGTGTTTTAACTAAGAAAAAACTTCAAAAATGTCCTGTGACTAAACTAGTGATCTGATTTTTGGTGTGTTGCCTGAAAATTATACATAACGTAAATGCGGTTTCATTTAATGCCTCTCGCAAAAGCGAGAGGCATTAATCAACTATCGATAAATTGTTTATAAACAATTTTAATAAAAATTAACATTGTTTATAAACAATTACAAACAGACACACCATTTATCGATAATTGATAAGAGCCATTTGCGTTACAGCACATCACTATCACAAAATAAAATTGAAAATGAAAAGATCGATTAAGCCTTTTAGTACCATGTTTTAAATAAAATATAGAATTATATATCTAATTCAATACTTGCCGAGCCTCATCTAATGGAAATTTTGCTATAAACTTCCTTTTTTCATTACCTTTACGACTTCACAATTACGATACTTCACAAGTTATAAATCGGCTATTAGGTGGCATTATGGTACAATTATGTTTACTGAACAAGGTCACACTTTTTACAAATTAAGATAATAAATTAACCGTAACTAACTGCCAGAAAATAATAAGCACAAACTTACAAAATAGGTACTACAAGACACACGACAAGTAAATATATATGGCTGACTGTCATGAAAGAAAGAGAAAGCGCACGGAACAGGTGAGACAGCAAAATCTACCATTATTTACCCTTCAAAGTCCATACAATTTTTTTCGCCTTGAAGTTGCAGTAGCCTGCAGCAGGGTGGCAGCAGGCATTCGTGCAATTTCGAGAGATCTGCACTTGACGGTGAGCTTATTCACTCATTCTATTTTTGAATTTTTTTAAAAAGGTAATTATCTAAGTCCATTAACTTGAAAGTTGTTATTTTTTTAGCGAAACACCGTTTCTTTGTGGGTAACAAAGAGTATGTAATACACTATGTTTTAGTGGGTAAGACGATACGCCGAAGAAGGACTTATAAATGATCGTCGCCGAAACAACCATCGCCCTTCTGCATTAAGCGAAGCTCAGAGAACTGAAATGCTCCGCGAATATGAAGTTGATGGATTTATACCAACGCAGCGTTACGCGGAACGTTTTGATGTGAATCCCAGAACCATCCGAAGGCATCTTCACTCAATGAATTTGCATCATAGGATTCCTGCCTACAAAGTCGATATGACAGACGCTCATAAAACCGCACGTGTAAATTTTGCACACCGATTTTTAAATTTCGATTGGTCATCAACTATTTTTTGTGATGAGAAGTCATTCCAATCAAGCGATCATGGCCGCTTACACCTATGGCGATATAACAGTTCACGGTATGATGCAGATAACGTCATACCAAATAGGGAATCAGGAAGGATAACTGTTAATATGTGGGGTTGGATGAGCTCCGAAGGTGTAGGCGAGCTTGTTCAACTACCACCTCGTGCAAATGCCGTGAACTATATAAGGATTTTGGAAGATTTTATGCTTCCGTCTGTAAGGATTGTGTATCCACAGCAAGAAATGGAAAATATTAATTTTGTTCACGATAATTCTGCCATACATCGAGCAAGGACTGTCAGGACCTGGTTTGAAGCACATCCAGACATAACGGTGATTCCATGGCCAGCTAAATCCCCGTACCTGAATCCCATAGAAAATCTGTGGGGTTTAATGGTGCAGCGATGGGATCACCGTAATGAACGAGGAAAGGAAGATCTGGCTCAACATTGTCAAGAAGTATGGGAGAACATGCGATGGACTGATATTTGCACTCGTCTGGTTAGCTCCATGCAATCACGACTGCAAGCTGTAATAGACAGCCAGGGAGCATTTACAAGATATTAAGACAGTCCAACAGTTTTGATTCTTATTATACAAAATAAAATAATTATTCAAATAATATAGTGTTTTTTTTGCTTAGCACATTTTTAACCGACTTCTGAAAAAGGAGGAGGTTCTCAATTCGGATGCTTGTTTGTTTTTTTTTTTATGTTTGTTCGGGCATAGCTCCGTCGCTTGCCAACCGATTTGAAAAATTCTTTTTTTGTTGGAAAGGGTATACTTCCCAAATGATCCCATGAAAATTTTATCGAAATCGGACAATCCGTTTCTGAAAAATCAACAAAAGTAAAAAAAAATATTTACATTGATGATCTTTTCGTTTACTCTGCATTGTGTTTTTTGTTCGCGCGTTTTTAGTTTTTTGTAGTTGACATTTTGGATTTTATAACTAGATTAATTACAAATTGACCCACTAAAAAGCGCAAAAATAAAAACTTTTTTGCAAAAAAAATAAAACTGACTTCCATATCAAAACACTACAAAGCCAAAAATAATTTTAATTTCGGAAGGCGGTGTGAAAAAAAAAGAAAATACAAAACCAATAACACCGACTACCGAAATTAAAATTATTTTTGGCTTTGTAGTGTTTTGATATGGAAGTCGGTTTTATTTTTTTTGCAAAAAAGTTTTTTATGACATTTATAATAGCTAAAACGTAAACTCTTTAGCAGAAATAGCAAATAAAACTTCTTGCAAGATGGCGGCAGTTAGTTGTTATCTATGTTTAATACATAATCAATCATAATCCGCGAGTTGACAACTATGTAAAAATTGTTTGAAACGCTTCGAAACGCTTATGTGTACTCGTAAAATAATATTTTATTCATCACTTAACCTTTCAATTAAAATACAAGTAATTTTTTAATTTATTAAAAAACTATGGCCTAAATCGTGGCATTGTGGTCACGTGACTACGTATGACGTCATCGTTCAAAAAACAACTTTCCTGGCATTTGGCACATAAATGTATTTCGGGTATTTTATGATATTTTACTCTATTATGAACGTGAAAAATTATTATTAGTGCTGTGCAGTACCTTGTTGTGGGAATACTACTATAAAAACACCAGCGAAACTATTTATTCATGTCCCTTTAAAAAGAGATATTCGCAAGAATTGTTTATAACTTTTGTGTCAAATCCATCCAAAGGTTGTCTGTAAAAGATCGCTTTTAGCAATAAGACCGCCCATTGTATCACCCTTTTTAGTTGTTAAGTCCATATTTGTTTTAGTGTTATGGTGTACAATAAAGAATATATCTATCTATCTGCTTTTTTTAAAGGACAAAAAAGGAACTCATCGAACAACTATTAAAGGACGATAATACAAATGAACCAGAAGAGAGAGAGTTAGTTATGAAATGAAATTAAACATTTATTTGTAATTTGGTTATAAATAACACTTTTACACGTCATGTTTTTTTGCGTGTTTAGTTTAGCTAGATGAGGCCGGTATTTCCTAACTGACTACTCTGAGAAGAAACACCGAAACAAACTGCCTTTGAGTTTGTCGTCAACGTCTCTTTTAAAGTCCAGACAATTTGTATTTGTATATGAGAAGCATGTAGGTTCATGTCTTTGGTATTCTTTTGAGGAAATAACCACGCAAATTTGAGCGGACCTGTCCAGACAGTGCAAGCAGTTAGTTAGTTACACAGATTACTATATTAGTAGCAAGCTATTAGTTATTCTTTTCTTATTTTGTCTTACGCACCAAACAAAGATAACCAGTCAGCTGTCAAAATATTGAACGATGACGTCTCGTTTTCTGATTGGTGTTTCTAATCACGTGACTCACAGATAAAAAATCTCATTTTTCACAAGGGAAAATAAAATAAATTAATAATTATCTTTTCTTCATTTGTACTATTTTGTGCTTCATATCAATAGATTTACATAATTAAATAGTTATTTTAAATTTTTATACATACTGTCAACTCGCGGATTATCGTGAACGTCATCTTGGACGCTACGCGTTCGGATAAAATCGTGGTTTCGAGTTTTTCCGATGTCTAAATTATACCAACTATAATTTCTCCGTACCTACACCAACGTTACTATGGCTACGCTAAAACAATTGTCGCTAGGTTACGGTTTCTACACCTGCAATTCGTCGACTTTAGGTAGTCACTCTGTTCTGTGTACGAATATAACCGATTAAACCCGATTTGTATTACACGGCTAAAATACGAATGGTGGCAAGTGGCTCATCATTTATAGTCCGTGACTGTACCTACTGGGGAAGTCTCATCCAAACCAAAATTGTAATAGTGTGGCCACATAGCGCGATTGATTGTTTTTGGAAAGTTTTTGACTGATTGTGTATCCTCATCGTAATAATTTATCTCACCACAGTAGGCATTAAAAATAAATAAATTATATTTATTAAGATTTTTGGAACATAAAAATGATTAAACAATCATAATGGTATCCAGTAGACTGAATTTATTTAAGTAGAATTGTAGTCTTGTAACTTTTCTTCTTGTTCTGTTGTTGCTCACGTAAATTCTTGCAGTACTCCGTGTTTTTTTTTTATGAAAAATGGCATCCCCGATTAGAAGTGATGTTTGGAAGTCTTTCCAAAAAATTTACGAGCACAGTTTTACTTGTAAAATATGTTTTAAAACTATAATAAAAACTTTTTTGCATAAAATAAAACCGACTTCCATATCAAAACACTACAAAGCCAAAAATAATTTTAATTTCGGTAGTCGGTGTTATTGGTTTTGTATTTTCTTTTTTTTTTCACACCGCCTTCCGAAATTAAAATTATTTTTGGCTTTGTAGTGTTTTGATATGGAAGTCGGTTTTATTTTTTGCAAAAAAGTTTTTATTATAGTTTTAAAACATATTTTACAAGTAAAACTGTAAATGAGCATTACTGCAGATGTATACTGTGAAGAACTGAATACAATGATGGAGAAGCTCGTAGGTCTCTAACCAGCTTTGGTCAATCGCTCGGCTCCGCTGCTCCTGCACGACAACGCGCGACCTCATATTGCACAGCAGACGGTCACCAAGTTACAAGAGCTGGAGTTGGAAGTTCTCCGCTATCCGTCGTACTCACCAGACCTTGCGACTGCAGACTTCTACTTTTTCCAGAATTTGGATAACTTCTTGGCGGGAAAAAAATCAATACCCGAGACCGAGAGGCAGTAAAAAATGCCTTTGAAGAATTTTTTGCCCCCCGTCCAGCTAATTTCTTAAAGAATAATATCGGGATCAATAAGCTACCACTGCGATGGCAAAGATGCATCGATTGCATGAGTGTTTTAAAAAATATAGAAAAAAAAAACACTTAATTCATGAAAAATTACAACTCATAAGTTAAGACCTAATATTAGTTTTAATACTCTATACTAGATGGTTCTGTATGTATGAAGTTATAGGTCTTACCTATGTAATTGGATATTCTATAACCAGGATTTTCAGATTTAATCATCTGTATCAACTCTGAAACGTGGATTCAGTACGAGTACGATATTTAAAGTTATCTGTGCAGTACGATACGGTTGCTAGCGGGAGACAGTCGGTTACAAAATGAATGCATACGTTTTAAAAATTATTGGTGTATATTTAATTTGTAAGTGACGACGACGGCAGATAAAAAGATTATGGGAACATCCGATCCTCGAAGCGAGATGTTTCGAAAGTCCATTTTTCAATTTAAACCATAAACTCAGGGACGACCCCCGCAATTTTTTCAATTATTTTCGTATTTCGATTACTAGTTCTGATGAATTACAAGCAGGGAGAATAGAATAAAATATGAAGATATGTTTCATGCTGCTATACCTCCAATTGAAAGACTGGCGCTTTCTTTGAGGTAATTATATATATATATATATATTTACATTATTTGTTGTACGTATTGATTTTAGAAAGCAACAAGCAATACAGTAAAGAAAATAACACGTATATAAATAATCACTAATAGGTTTTATTTAGATTTATTGTTAACATTTTAAGATTAGGTTAACATAGGGAATCATTTGTGGGCACGATGAATGAACACTCGCCAGAAGTACCCAGTTGTACATTGTATATTGCTGTCGTAGATTGGTATCTGGGTTGCATTTGGGTTGTTTTGTAATTTACATTTGAGTAATCCCATAAACAGGGTTTACATTGTACTGCGTCTATGAGAAATCCCGTGTCAATAAATCGACTCATATCAACTGTAATCCCGGAGCACGGGCGTTCTGCGTCGCTGTGAAACGATGAATGAGCTACGACGAGATCGCGGCAGTATGCTGGCGGGTCCGGGGTGCGTACCAACCCGCGTCGCTGTGAAACGATGTTCTAGCGCCTAATATGTGCTCCCACTCCGGGCGCCCGTACTGACAGCCCGTACGGATCGTCCGTACAGCAGTGAAACCAGCCTTAAGATTTGCGTTTGTGAAGTTTTTGCCGCCATGGATAAACTGAAAATTCGTACAATTTCCGAACATGAGTTCCTACGTGGAAATACCGCTGCGCAAACAACTACAACTGCTTGCATAAACACCATTATTGGTTCCATAAATTCCATTATTGGTTCAATCGTTTTAAATTTAGAAATTTTGAGTTGAAGAACAAGCCTCGCGGATGGCCGGTAACCAATGTCGACAACGACAAATTGAAGGCGATAGTGGTAAACGAATCTACGGCTGAACCTGGAAGCACTTTCGTCAAATCGGAAAGATAAAAAAGCTAGATAAATAGATGCCACATGAACTAAGCTACCAACAGTGAGACTTACGCATCGAGCATGCATAGCACTACTGAGTAGGCATAGAAGCAAGGGAATTCTTAATCAAATTGTTACCTGTGATGAAAAGTGGATCCTGTAGACGACCGTAAGCGTTCTGTTCAGTGGGTGGACCCGGGTACAGCACCTACTCAGTGCCCTAAAAAACATTACTCGTAGGAAGATGATAGTAACTGTCTGGTGGGCCAGTGCCGGACTTGTACATCACAGCTTCTTATCGAATGGCACAACAGTGACAGCAGATACCTATTGCCATGAATTGCAAACAATGATGGAGAAACTCGCAATTCAACAACCAAGACTGGTCAATCGCTCTTCCCCATTGCTTCTCCACGACAACGCGCGAGCTCACACTTCAAAATAGACCATCGCAAAGCTACAAGAGTTACAGCTAGAAGCTCTCCGTCACTCACCGGACCCCGGTTACCCCAACAGATTTATACTTTAAAAAAAAAATTAAGTGGGAAAAAGAAATCAGCACCCGAGAGGCAGTACAAAACGCTTTCGATGGCTTCATTGCCTCCCGTCTGGCAGACTTCTACAGTAAAGGGATAAACAAACTGCCATCAAAATGGCAAAATTGTATAATTTGGGCGAGTACTTAGATTAGTTGAAATTAAAAAATTACCAAAATCCTAGCAAAGATAAGACAGTACTTCACACCGGAACAGCTTCTCAATCTAGATCAAGCTCAAGCTAAATCGTGTATGGAGTATGTACTCTCATATTTGGTACGGATTTGCCAAATATCAACTGGATGCGCTTGAGTTTATCGAGAAACCGGCCAAGACACTAATTGACAACGATGCACTGGTCCAGTCAAAGCTCCAGAGCCTTGAACATCGGCGATGCATTGTAAGCCTATCGGCACATTCCGGGAGTGTGAGATGGAATTGCACAATTTAATTCCACCAAATCCGTTCCATCATCGAACTACAACGCAAACGATAACGCGTCATCGTTACAAGGTGGTCATCCCACCCATACGCACAAAACGTTATGGGAGTACTTTTATTTTGCGTACGGCTAAGGAGTGGAATTCCCTGCCGGAGTCTGTGTGTCCTGATGGCTATAATCTGGGGGTATTTAAGTCAAGAGAGGATAGGTTACTTCTATCTAAACGTGCTACATCTTCGACCACATCATCACTTACCATGATGATGAGAAGAAATGAGAAGAAGGATATTGATAAATTGATTGTAACCGCAGTATCCGGAGCCCTGATATGTTTTGGTTACAACATCCACTATGGAAAAAAGTTTTTTGTGATTTGGCACCATCGTATCCGGTGGTGGATACGATGTTTCGTATCCACCACCGGATACGATGATCGTATAATATTTAAAAAAAAGTACCAAAAAAATATGTTGAACAATCTGCTCATATTATTGAGGAGAAAGATGAAACCCAACAACTGAAGATTTGTTGTTTGTAGACATAGACATAGACGCTGAAGGAAATGTTAACCATGATTCCCTTTATACCAATGACGATTCGTATTCATCTTCAACTGAACAGATCATGTGAGTATTTTTTCATTTAAAATAAAAAAAAATACTATAAACCTTTGACTCAAGCATTTTGAATCTTATTCAAAGAAAAATTATAGGTACATTAAAAATATTTTTCCATTAATTTTCCATATTTTTATTTTTCCATAAATAAAAGGAAACGTTTACAAGTTTTGAAAAATTCGGAAAATTACCCATCACTACTTGGGAGGTCAATAATCATTTGATTTATGATTATCGATTTTATGCTACATTTTTTTAAAATTAGCATTTCAGAACGGAAATCTTGATGTTAATGTCAAATTACAAAGAAGTGTGTGATACAAATTTTGACGGTCGATGTGTTGGCAATCAAAATAATTGTTTTGTTTACATTTATAGCGTTAAATATAGTGCCAAATATATAGTAGGGGTTTATTTCGTATAGTTAAATAGCAGCGCTATGTGCAGCAACATCTAAGTTGTTAAAAACGCGTGAATCTAACGAAAATGTCTCAGCCTAACCTTTTGGACATAGTTCCCGATCAATTGTTTCAAGCCCATTACATTAGCGATATAGACCAAGTACAGAAGAAATTGCAATATGAAATTGAAAGGAAGCGAGAGGAATTGCGGGCTATGGTTGGGTCAGTATCAATATAATAGTCGTACCGTTATTAGAGAAAAGCAATACAAAGATGTATTACCTGTGTCTTTTCCTTCTAATTAATCCGCTTGTGATACCCCCGATTAATATGTAATGAAGTTCTTCAACTGTTAAGTATCACTACCATCACTAAAAATATTTTTTATTAATTTCATAATATTGTAAACTATTATAATAACCTAGTAGTAGCCTAATATACATAGTTACTGACTGAAAGCCTTGAAAACAATTTCAGGGAGAGGTATAGAGACTTGATCCACGCGGCAGATACAATTGAAGAGATGAAAGAGACTACTGGCAGTACTCTCAACCATATTAGCGACATGATGGCAGCCTGCAAGAACTTACACAATACACATTTAGTGGGCTTCAAAATTGATGATAAACTATCAAAAGCTCAGAGGTATGAACTTTATCTTATCTAAGACTGGCTTTTGCCTGCGACTTCATTCACATGGGAGGATTTCGCCTTGTTTATCCCGATCCATGTGTTATTCCAGAATGTCATCTACTTACCAAATTTCATTCATATTTCTTTCTGTGGTTTTTTCCTGAAATAGTAACAAACATCCATACATCTAGACAGCTATCCTTATAAACTTTTGTATTATTTTATATTATTAGTAAGAAGAAAAATAAGATAGATCTGGTCATATTGCACGAGACATTATTGGGGCTTACTGTAATAACATGTTAAATACAGTGAAGTTAGTTTTGAGATATTACATCTTGAAAGTTCATGTTTTTTTTTTATAATAAGCTCGTGTTTGACCACCATCTCACCAGACAGTAAGTGATGATGTTGTTGAAGATTGATGGTTTGATTAAATTGCTTAATTTTCAGTAGATCCTCCATACTTTGTAGTCACAAGAAGTTAGGACATATTGAAGATTATATTTTTGTGTTTTACCAGTGTAAAAAAATAAGTACATACTTCTGGCGACTTTTTTTAAAAGGTTTTTTTAACAGGTTTTTGCAGTAAACCCTCAATAATATTTCGGTTATGTCTATGTAGTGCATATAGAGATGGAGTGGCTTAAACCTCTTATTATTATTCATACTTTATTATCAGACAACAATGATTCATTGTGTTACTAAAAAATATTAATATAACTTATTATTAGTGTTAGTAGTTAGCAATAATAGAAATAAAATAAAGGAATCCAGGACAAGTAGTTTTGTGAAAAGAATATTCCCAAATTAAAGTTTAGAGATTATTCATTTCAAAAAACTTGCCTGACTGAACATGTTTGCAATACTAATTAATCAAATTAGAAACTGTACAGCATGTAGAAACATACTTATGCAGTTATAAGTTCTAATATTTAGTGTGCTGTTAAAACTCATTAGTACTTAACTTTCCAATCCTCTTTTTTACCTGTTACATACATTCAGTATTCTTTATTCTAAGGTTGACTTACTAGACTTAATGTCCTAAGTTCCCGTTAACCCGCAATAGTACAAGTGGACAGATAAGGACAGACAGACAGAAAGACATTTCGAAACTACGCTATGGAACATTAAAAAAGGTGCTTTGGCCTGTCCAAGGGCTTAAAAAAATCCTAAGGAGAGGCTATTGGTTTACACTTGAATAATCATCCTCAATATTTGCTGTATACTTACTGTTTTTTCAATATTATAGTTTTCAGATGAACACAAATCCTGTGCACAGCTTGTCCATCCAAGTGAAGCTGTTGATGGAAATCCCAGAAAAGATATGGATCAGTATTGAGGCAGAGGACTATGTGAGAGCCACACAGTTGTTCATCATGGCTAGGCATGTTAATACAGGTAACACAATAATAGTAATAAATAGTGCTTCCTTCATCTCCCTTATGCAAACAGTCTACCTCATGTATCGACTAGACATATTGCTAAGTTCGGTTGTGTATGGAGTACTGCTCTCATCTCTGGGACGGATCTGCCAAATACCAGCTTGATGCACTTGAGTCTATAGAGAAAAGGGCCAAAAGGCTCATCGGCATAGAGAAACTGGTCGAGACAAGGCTCCAGAGCCTAGAACATTAAATTCTATCGGTTACATTTCGGGGAGTGTGCGATGGAATTGCACAGTCTTATTCCGCCAAGCCCGTTCCATCATCGGACTACAAGACAAACGGCGATGCGCCATCGTTACATGGTGTACATCCCACCCATACGCACGAAACGTTTTGGGAATACTTTCATTGTGCGTACGGCTAAGGAGTGGAATTCCCTGCCGGAGTCTGTGTTTCCTGATTGTTATAACCTGGTAGTCTTTAAGTCAAGAGTGAATAGGTTACTTCTGGGCAAGCGTGCTTCATCTTCGACCACATCATCGCTTAACATCAGGTGAGATTATGGTCAAACGCAAGCCTATTATAAATACCAGGGGAACCATACACACTTGTTTGATATACGTCTTATAATACTAACTGCCTCAGTGGCCCCCGGGCGGGGCAAGTAGTGCTATTGGGTTTTTCTGTTAGACATTTATCAGAGTTTGGAAGTTGGTGGTATGATAACCCCTGTGCCTCGGAAAGCACGTAAAGCTGTTGGTCCTGCGCCGGATCACTCTCTGGTCATGTCGGATTGCCGTCCCATCGGACTATGAGAGTCAGGAACAGAGAGCGTACCTGTACCTAGTGCATATGACAATCTCTTGAGCAGATGGCTAATCAATTATGAGACTGGCCGCCATGGCCGAAATCGGTTATAATATATTATTATAATACTAGCGACCCGTCCTGGCTTCGCACGGGTGCAATTTTTATATTAAATATACTATAGAATGTCTTTATATACATCGTTGACAGCCTTTTTGTCATTCGACATACATGTTCTCTTTAGTAATTACTCTTGAAAGTGCGACACATAATTTACCATGGGAAAAACATTCAACGCTCAAATCTAAGCAACATAGGCACGCGCGCCCTGCCTCCGCCGGCACCGCGCCGCAACCGCTATGTCCTTGCATTTTAAATCTGTAATATCTTCGAAATTATTTAATTAAATTATATTCTGTAAAGGGCAATATTGATTTATATTAAATGCACAATGTATTTATGGTACTTAATTGGATAAGGATTAATGCTGTATTGCTTAAAATCGCTTCGTAAAATATGCTTGTATTTCTCGTAAAAAGTAAAGGATAAAAAATGGTTGTTGTGGGTTATCTATAAAAGATAGACAGATGCCATCGAGGACTTTTTTAAGGTGTACAATACTGTAGTACATTATTTTGATCTATCTCGTAGGGTTCAGCCAGCGTTTGCAAAGCAAGCGCAAAATAATGTGTTTTTTGCGACATCACATTAGAAACCTCAAAAATTATCAGTGTTCCTCTACTATATTATGCATGTTATATACTTAAAAACCTTCCTATTGAATCACTCTCTCTATTGAAAGAAACTGCAAAAATTCATTCATTCATTCAAAATCCATTGCGTAGTTTTAAGGATTTAAGCATACATAGGGACAGACACAGGGAAGCGACTTTGCTTTATACTATGTTAAGATTAAGCGCTTCTCCTCTACATTTATTGTGCGCACAGACAAGATGTGAAACTCTCTTCCCAGCCAACTCTTGTGGTCTGTACCACAGTGAATAGGCATCTTCTGCGCTCACTCTTTCCATCGTATACCTCATCTAACGCTTACCATCAGGCGTGATCGGGGACAAGGGTGGGTTCATTTGTAATAAAAGATTATTAAAAAAACAAATTATTTTTAAAACTCTCATCTATACTATACCTACTAATGTTATAAAGCGGAAAAGTTTGTTTGTTTGATCGTGCTAATCTCCGGAAGGACTAGGTGAATTTGGATGAAATTTGTTGTACAATAATAATAATATTTTTTTATTCAAATAACATGTTTACAGAAAAGTACATATAGTCCAGAACATAAATATATATAATAGTTCTTAAAAGGTAAATTTAAGTGCTTGAAAAACATTGGTAAAATGGTGATTTATCTTAAGTTCAATAGCGGTAGCTTTTTTGAGCACTTTAGGGAATATTCCTTTAGTTAAACATAACTGAAAAATGTGAGTCAATGGAGAGGCAATGACGTGTTTAAATCAAAATTTTGAGTACGCTATTTGGTGTCATCCCATCTTACGGCACAGCTTTCTTTTAATCCGTCTATTATACCTACTACCTCGTCAACATCAGTATCTAACAAAACAAAAGAGTTACGCGTTGTACATGTCTTAATTTGGCTTAGAGTGGACGAACATCTACTGGAATATCTGTTTTTTTCTGCCAAGTTTTTTCCCACGTTAATGAAGAAGTTGTTTGCTTTATTAGTTGCTTCTATTGGGGTCTGCTCCGTAGACAAAAGATCAAGAGCGTGTTCAAGTGTATGGAAGTAACTTGAAGCTTGAGGAAGGTTTTGGCTTTTTACCCGACTGCAAAAGAAGGTGGTTGTGTTTTTATCGAGACAAAGTCCACGGTAGCGAAGCCCCGCGCCATGCTAGTATAATATAAACTTGTTTATTACCAGGTCTGCAGCTTCAAATAGGAGGCAAGACCGTAAAGCCAGGAATGCAGTCTCTACAGAGATTGGTTCAACAGCAGTGGAATTCTATTGCCAACTTCAACCAGACCATCATAGACGTGTGCCGGCAAAAGCTGCAAGAAGTCGACATTAGTGTTGAGGTATGAAATAGTTACAATGCGATTCGACTTAGAATAGGTTCGACTTTGCGCCATATTCTGACGTTTAAGCTGTCAAATCAAACAAGGTAGAGTGAGCAAAACAAGAATTTGTTAAAATATACTTAGTAAATTCTTGTACAGTTTCCATTGCGTGTATAGTTTCCGTCGTTGACTGATTTGACCATGAAACACCCTACGCCCTTAACGGGTCTAGGTTGACATAACCTGTAACCTGGTATACATATATTTATGCGACATAATAGCATATAACGTTCTCACTGCTGTCCTAGCAGGCCTCTTCTCTAACTAGAGGGAATGATGAGCCGTAATCTACTGTGCAGAGCCAGTGTGGGTTGATAGCTGTTACAAGTTTCAATACAATTGATTAAAGTTAGCTTGAACAATGGACATACATATCATAGTGACCTAAAATTAAAAAAAAAAAATGTCACTTTGACAGTATGTTCCTTGAGCCAACCGTTGCTTTCTAGCAACGGTTGGCTCAAGGAACAAGTATGTATGCGTTCTTTCGCTTGCGTAGTAGAAATTTAGTACGAAATTCATCTATTAATATATTTCTACCACTCCTATCCCTTTTTAGTGGAACTCTTGTGTGTGAACTGTAATCAGCGTACTCCAGACTTTCCTTCATCTCTTCACACTTTCTACCTTTGTATACACAACCAACCAAAATACGGGTGTGATACGTGATTTCGAAAATGAAGCACCGAAGAACACGTCCCCGTAAGTTCACGAATACGAAACACTTAACAACGAATGCACGCTACCACGAACAACCTAACGCCGTAGCCATGGGATCTCGAATAACTAAATCTCTAATCTTACCTATTCGAAACACTTAACAACGAATGCACACAACCAAGAAAAACTAAACACCGTAGCCATGCAATATCGAATAACTAAATCTCGAAAAGTCTTCGTAAAATGTCTTTATTAATTTAACAATCAAACATTGCTTTTGCTATTTTAAACGATAAAAGAACTCATATTACCCATATCCCCTCATATTTCCCATAAGGAAATAAATAATTATTTGGTTGTTGACACATAATAATTATGACATGATATTATGTATTATTTTTCTCAAAAATTAATGTTTGAATAAACAATATCGTTTAAAATAGCAAAAGCAATGTTTGATTGTTAAATTAATAAAAACATTTTATGAAGACTTTTCGAGGTCTAGTTATTCAAGATAACATGCCAACGTTGTTCAGTTTTTAAAGTTTAAAATGATTCGAGTAGGTGAAATTAGAGATTTAGTTATTCGAGATCCCATGGCTACGGCCTTAGGTTTTTCGTGGTAGCGTACATTCGTTGTTAAGTGTTTCGTATTCGTGAACTTACGGGGTGCTTCATTTTCGAAATCACGTATCACACCCCCAAACTACAATAACATATAGACAAAGATATACTCCATAATTATTGTAACTTTCAGGTGGCCTGCTCCTGTCTTGTTAGCCTATACCTCTTAGACTCGCAGTCTATGGTGGAACTCCTCAACACACTGATAGGTCTGCACAGTAACAGCAGTCTCAAGTCAACTTTACAGTTTGACCTGGCGCAAATATTGGAAGGAGACGTAAAGGCACAGATTAAAGACAAAATTGTAAATGGAGTCAAGATTGTTTTGAAGACTGTTGTGCTGGTTTATTCATGTTTTGTTGGTAAGTTACGTGATCCTATCAAGAATAAATAAATTAAGCAATACTAGCGAATTAGGTCCATGCATGAGGGGCCATCATAACATATCGATATTACTGTGTTCCGTTCTTTTTTGGGGGAATATCAGTATCGATGGCTGCTTCCCGCTCTGGAGCAGAAGGAATTGTCACACTTCTACTGACTAAAAACAGTCCCTATTCCTTCAGTTGCCTTTGCTTTCTCCGGTATCGCGTTAGATCATTCCCTAGTAACCTCGGCTGACAATGGCCCTAACCATTATAAAATAAATGCATAATTGAGTTTTAGTGCAACACAGTCTGTGCAGACAGACGTTACGGATAGGGTTGTAACGGAGGCCTTCTTAGCGGAGGCGGAGGCGGATGTTGAGTCGACGAGTTTCATCTACGCGGATGCGGAGGTGAAAGCTGATGTAGAAAATAAGTAATTTGTGGTTCATTAAAACTATTAAAACAAATGATACACAACAGGTTGATTCCAATCGTGTATCAATTGATAAATGACATACGCCCGCACCCACCTCAACCGCTTTCCCGCCGTGCACTTGTTCATTCTTAACCATTTCGTGCGCAACAAGCGGCCGAACGGCTAAGTCGTCTTAAATAAACCTCCGTTACAACTCCGCAAAAATTGTACGGAGGCGTAGGCGGTAGCGAAGATACGATTTCTTGCGGAACTTCCGCAGTAACGGAGGCGGAGGCGAAGTTCCGTTACAACCCTGGTTAGACCTTTCAAATCACGGAAGGCCGCCGGCGGCCAGCTTAAGTTGACCTCTAAAATTATTTTTCCCCTATCGATTTTAGAGGTCAACTTAAGCTGGTTTTTGTGGCCGCCGGCGGCCTTCCGTGATTTGAGAGGTGGTTACGGATAGTCAACAGCCAGAAAGTATGATAACAGTTGGCAAGAGGTATTGTAGTTACTGAGTTGTGCACGATGTTAGGCAGTTCTTTCATGTAAAATACTGGTTCTCAGTTGCATCCGGTCAGACTAGAAGCAGATCACAACTTAGTTGGGAAAGGCTGAGTAGATGACAGGCGCGTGCACAGGATTATGATAGGGTATGCGGTGGAGTAATCGGTCACAAAAACTTTTTCTTTTATAGATTTTTAGCATAGCCACAGCCACGCATCGCCACCATGCTCCGATGCGTGGCTGTGGCTATGCTAAAAATCTATAAAAGAAAAAGTTTTTGTGACCGATTACTCCGCCGCATACCCTGTCATAATCCTGTGCACGCGCCTGGTAGATGATGATGTTACTAAATTAGATGCAAAACATGTGTGCAGAATCAGCCCTTTAGTTTCGTTTATTTGTGTAGTTAATATTTTACACATTAATAATGCTATTCTTATTGCCATAAGTATGAAAATGCAATGATACACTTGTCAAATGAGGATACATTTAGAGAGAGGAGTAAGTTATTTTCTAAGTACATAGGCATAAAAAAAATATAAACCTTTCTGTGTTTCTGCAGATAGTGATGGTGGCGCAGTATTAGCGAAGTTACAAGATTTATTCAAAAGAGATTCACAGCCTTTAATAGAATTAGTGAAATTCAGTGATCCATCTTATTTGAAGTTATTGCCTCCAGCCATTTGTAACTACAGGTATGTGTAAACTGAACAATGACAGCTTAAATTTAATGCTCTTATGAAAATGTGTAGTTATTGAAGGTAGTCGTGAAAGTTGTAGAAATATTGTTAAATAAGTCCGCGAGGAAATACAAAATAATTTGGCCGGAATTATAGTGATCCTGAGCCAGCCGTTTTTACGATACCGTTTACGTAGTGGTTTAACAATCGACTGCTGCGCTTTGTGAGGCGGGTTCGATTCCCGCTTCGTGAAATTTTATGTACGGTGGAAAAATATTTGTTACGGGTCTCGGTGTTTGCAAAAATTCACCCACGGTACAGGAAAAATTCATAGTGTGGGACAATGTAAAAAAAAACATCAAATTAATCTTTGTCTGGGACCCATTGTTACAGTGTAAGCAAATTCTGCGATTCCGTGTGTACAATAAAGTATATTCTATCTATAGACGATTGCATCTTTTGATGAAAACTCAAAAAGCTGTTACTAAAGTTTATTTTATCTTGATTACCAGGCTATCATCAAACAAAGAAGTCCAACCACTCGCCAAGACGGAGATAACGAAAGGAGTTCAGGATTGGAATGTGTGGGTGAAGTCTTTCATAGACACCAATGTGCAGATTTTATTGCAGAATATTACTAGGGTCAAAGTGCTGCACGAAATTAGAGAAGAGGCTTTTAAGATTGGTATGTGTAGTATTTTTTTTTTCACACCGCTGGCACTAAATCCTGACAATATGTCATGAAAACTTGATCTAATGTGAGTCATTATTGCTCGAAGAGTTAACGGTTATAATGATGTGATTTGTATTTGGAACATCACGTAATAGATGAATAAGGTTGGAATGGTAATGTCGGCGTGGCGAGCGCGCCACAACTATGATTCGAAAATCACAGCTCGCCACATTAATTCACCGATACAGTATACCGAGCAAAAGATGGCAGCCGCCCTGGATAGCTTCCTAATGAACTGACAGTTATTTTTCGAAGGGAAAATCCTTATATACTCCTCCGAGTGGATCAAAAGGGAGTGTCAGACTTCTACTGACAAAAAGCCCGCCTTGTGCCATCAGTTGCCCTTGCGTTACGGCCACGGTATCTCGTTAGAACATTCCTGTAACCCCGAAATGAATCGGCACGAAGGAACCATAAAATAAAGTAATTTATAGAAAAATAGGGGGAGTACAGGAACAGTTCAGGCTAAACAACGTATGGGGTGTGAAAAGAAGAGTATTCTCCTAGGGATGTCCCTGAGATTAAGTCCCTCTCTTGCTACGTTTCTTCAGGATATTAATTCCTTCGATTCGGTTGTGAGTTCTTAACTCCCCCTATCGGCACTCAGGAGTTAACTAAATAATTTTTCATTACGCTCGGGATTCAATATTACGCCCGTGACATAACACGCTGTCTTATCCATTCGTTGCACAGCCTACTATAATATACGAACACTAGAGAGCAATGTGGTTTGGTAAATGATCTTTATGTTGTAAATTGGTTATTAAATTAAACTTTTACACGTCATTTTTTGTAAATTTAAACTAGATGCGGCCGGTGTTTCCTAACTGACTACCCTGTGAAGAAACACCGAATCAAACTCAGGGTTCCGTCTCTTTTAAAGTCCATACAATCTATACTGGTTAAAAATATATGGGAACCTTGTAGGTTACCGTCTGAGGTGATCTTTTGAGGAAAGATGCTCACAGATTTGAGTGGGCCTGTCCATACAGTGCAAGCATTTGTCAGATAACGTATAGCTCGACTTAAAACAAGGAGCTTAACGATTTGACGAACAATACCAAGGTAAGGACGTTTGGGTAGGCCGTAAACACCACTCAAACTGCCAGACAATCATGTTTAACTCGAATAAAACAATGTATGTAGAAGTGGTCTGAAATGGCCTTTTGAAGAAAGAACCACACAGATTTGAGTAGACCCGTCCTGTCAGTGCAAGCCAATGTATAAGAGAATTCGGAATATTTAGTATAACAACTGAAAAAATTGCGAGGTATTTACACTTCAGGTAAAATTACTCAAAAGTGGTCATGGGGTCAGCCTCTCAATTTATTACACCTAGATTAGGATTAGGGCTTGCAATATCCGTTCATTTTTACTATCCAGATAATACGGATAATAATATTTTACTGTCCGGATAATGCGGTAATATAGATGTTTTTTAGTTTTTATCTATACTAATATTATAAACCTGAAGAGTTTGTTTGTTTGTTTGTTTGTTTGTTTGTTTGTTTGTTTGTTTGTTTGCTTGAACGCGCTATTCTCAGGAACTACAGTTCTGATTTTAAAAATTCTTTCAGTGTTAGATAGCCCATTTATCGAGGAAGGCTATAGGCTATATATCATCACGCTAAGACCAATAGGAGTGGAGCACTAATAAAGAATGTTTCAAAATCGGGGGATTTTTTTTCCACGCGGACGAAGTCGCGGGCGGAAGCTAGTTATAAATAAAAATAATAAGCTCTCCAGTAAAACGACAGAAATAATAAACTATACTAATATTAAGTAACAATCACATACAAAAATATACAAAATATGTCTCTATTCTTCTTTTACTAAAACAATTTTATTAGAAACTAGTACTCTCGCGGGGCTTCGCTCCCGTGGATTCTATCACGGTAAAAACATAACTCACCTTTTTTGCAGTCGGGTAAAAAGTAGCCTATAACCTTCCTCAAGCTTCAAGCTACTTCCATACCAAATTTCATCCAAATCCACCCAGTACTTTCGAAGATTAGCGCGTTCAAGCAAACAAACAAACAAACAAACTAACAAACTTTTCCGCTTTATAATATTAGTATAGATTTTCTCTTCTAAGATCTTACTTTTATCCCAACATCCCAATCAAATCAACTTATTTAAAACATAATAATTAAAAAAAATATCGCTTCCTCTGGGAAATCAAATCGATTCTAAAACAAAAATGAATCAAATGTCTCAAAATATTCAAATCGTACTTTAAAATATAATATTACGCAATTCTAAAAAATATTTTTATACAAAATCATCTTAATTCATTTATCTAATTCCAAATACGATCATAAAAAGCTTAAACTATCTAATAAATTTTCTTTCATGGAAGTTCGTAAATATTCTGTAACAGAGCTCTTTCTGCTTCAATGCAATAACGTCGGTGGTATTGATAAAAGTAGACTGTAAACCTTTTCTGAATTCCTGCTTCTCTGACCATTCTCATCAAATAGTGCCATCTCTACTCGAATTGTGGTGTTTAAATAAATAAAAAAAAACATTTGTTGAAGAAGTCAGTCAGTGTGCAGAAGATGGCCGACTCATAAACCGGATAATTTCTTCTCATATTTGTGTTTGAATTGATACGCTTACTGTTGAAGCATAGCAACTGTATCTTGTGTATTATCTGCTGAAGTTATGAGTGTTTGATCTGGTTGTTGTGTGTCAAAAAATGTAGAAATAATTTTAACAATCGTCATTCTCACATATTCGTTTGTTTCAAAAAGACGGTCTTGTATACTTTGTTCTTCATAAAAATTGTGAGGCTTGTGTAAATATGTCATCGTAACGATTATCTCGTCGTTGTGACATTCTTCTTGTGAGTGATACTTGAAGTCTGAATCATGAATCTTAATACTGTGTCAGTACTGTAAGTTTGCATCTTCTTCACTGATCGCTTCTACAGTAGCATTAATTATGTTAAGGGATTCCAAAATTTCTGTAAGATGTTGTAATTCCGTATCAGTAAACGATATATCAGATTTGAGAATAACTAATGCCTTGAATACAGAATCTTTTAATAATAAGTATCGATCAAACATATTAGCAAGAAGTTTATAGATGACAGCTTTTTATTTAATATTTGAAAGAGAAATACATCCGTAACATTCGAAAAATCCGGATAGTGTTGCAAGTAAAACCCGGAGTTGAAAATTGGCGGATATCCGGATAATACGGATATCCGGATAATACGGATATCCGGATATACGGATTGCAAGTTCTAATTAGGATACATAATACCACAATAAATATTAAATAACCCTCCTCCTTTCGGGCTTCGCCGCAGTCGGGTGAAAAAGAAACAGAAGGTTGATTGAATAAACGAATGTGCCTAATAGACCCAGTTCAGCAAAACGCACGCGGACTGCCTGACACTAGTTTACACCTCATAAAATAAAATCTTCTCAACTTTATCTTTTATTTCATTTTACAGAAACTCCCGAAAACTGGTCAGTCATTTGCAACTCATTAGACATACCAGAGGTCCATGTATGGTGCCACTACTACCAGCCACTGTTGACCTCTCGGGTCCAAGCGATCATTGACTCAAGGTGGGTTAAAGTATACGACGCCTTCAAGACGCAGCTACTTATAGACCTGACTAAGGTATCTTCAGACAGCGAGGTAGAAAAGGAGGCTGATATCAACTGGTTTGTGTGGAAAGACCTTATTGGAGAGACGGTGATCGAGTCCAGGGCTGATGTTATTAAAGTCATGAATTCGTTGATGAAAGGTAAGTTAATGAAAGGTAAATTACTGTTGTGCAATTCACCAGGATTCTCCTATTTGGATTATTTGGTCACATGACTAATAGTTTTCGCAAATCTATATTCAAAGATAATTCATCTTGGTTCACCAAGCTACATGAATATATCTTATTTAATCAGAATCTTAGAATATGCCAATATTGGCATGTAATGCAATTAGCAAATACATTAATCTTCTATCTCAATAGGCTATATAAAATTGAGATAATGGTGTCGATTGCTGTAATTGTCGACCAAGATTGGAGCGATGGAATTCAATTAGTTGTAATATGCATCAAACATGTTTTCATAATTGATCATGCCAGATTATTGTCTTAATACTTTTTTTTAATAAAATACCATAAACAAACTGCAATTGTACATGAAATTGAAAGTAAATAGCACTATTGTATCTGAGAGTTTCCAAAATTATGTATGTCGATTTAGTCGTTTACGATATCAATGGATTTTGTTTACCTACGTGCAGTTAAAGAATGTCCGTCGAATAAATGTGATAACCTAGTCATTTCTCAGTATAGATAAATTCATTGTCGCAGGTAAGCTGTGCATGCGACACTGATCGATTATGACATTCAGCTTTATCTTGTCTATGATACGGGTAACACAGTAGTCTAGTAATTATTTGTCAAAATTTATCGAAAATTGTTCTTTGTATTTAAAGGACTTAGTTCTTGATTATGGGCCCGATTTCTCGGTAATGGAAATTATCGACAGCTATGTATGTTGTCGAATGATATAATTTTGTTTATCATGGGCAGTGTCTGGGATTGAGGGTCGAGAAGTTTCAGTGTTCGATTACGTAATTGTAGACTTCACATGACACTTACTAGGTGGCGCTACCTGTTCCGGAATATTATATGATTCGTGTGTTTTCGTTTTATTTGTTTTGGCTTTTAAATTAGTTTTGGTAAGGCATCAATAGTAGCTAGTAAAACCATAGTAAACCATCAAGGTCTGTGCTTGGGGCATGCAAGCACAGACTTTGATGGTTTGGTAGAGGATATAAGAACATTAAGTCTAGTTTTGTACCTTTATATTCCATTAGTAAATCTATACTAATATCATAAAGCGGAAAAGTGTGTTGCTAATCTAATGCTAATCTTCGAAAGTTCTGGGTGGATTTGGAGGAAATTTGGTATGTAATAGGATAAGGAAGGTATAGGCTTTTTACCCGAAGAAGGAGGGTTATTGTTTAATCGTGATAAATTCCACGGAAGCCACGCTCCGCGCAACTGCCAGTATCAATTAAAATAAAAAACGCAGACAAAGGTAAAGGTATAGCAAAGCAGATTTTGAATGCCTGGGTTTTTAGACGAGGCTGGTCAGAAAACTTGTGGCCGAGAAAGATCAGTCCACAAAGATAGCATCTGGCGCGGCGTATGCTTTTTAAGAATAAGGTTTCTAGACGAAATTTCAAGTGGCTTTTAGATTCGTGTATTTGTAATAAGAAGCCGCTTGGGGCTTTGCTGGCGTGGACTTTATTGCGATAAAAACATAACCCGCTTCTTTTGCAGTCGCATAGAAATCAGCAACCTTCCTCAAGCTTCAAGCTACTCCCACAACGAATTTCGTTCAAATCCATTCAGCACTTTCGAAGATTAGCGCGTTCAAACAAACTTTTCCGCTTTATGATATTAAGTATAGATTATAATAGCTGTGTTGGTAATCACCGATTCTGATGTAAACCTGAAGATATTATAATAAAGATCCTATCTCTCACGTATCGTTGTTGTCTAATCATCAATGACTACGTTAATCGTCATGCATCATGACAAGGATCTGTGATCGGCGCCATCAGTAGATAGCTTGTGTGGTATCTTCCATCTTTGGAGATATATCCGATTATGCAGCAATGTTATTTTCAATGAATGATTTGGTTCTGTATGCAATCGTACTGTCAGATATGCAATTATTGATTTAGGCAAGGCATAGAGTTCTGAAAATGGTGTTTGCAAAGGACTGGGATTCCTGCCTGTGTTGTACGAATGTAGATAGTGTATTGTATAATTATGTTCATATGGCATAGTCTAATGGCTAAGGCCATGTGATTGAAAGGTCGCGGGTTCAAACCCCACCCATTACACTATTATCGGGAACCCATTCCAGACATAAGCATAATTATTTAGCTTAGTTGGAGGGGTTAACAAGATTGCTAGACAGAGCATCAGACCATGCTGCACAGAGCATCTACATTTCAAAGCTGCGCCCGCTGATGGAGATGTTATTATGATATTCTGAATTAATTGTTATATTTCTATTAAGAACACAGCTATAGAATTACATGAGTCTTGGTAGCTAGAAAAAATGCCGTTAACCGTATTCTGTACTCTGCTGTCTCCTTTGGAAATAAAACACATTACTAGTAAGTAGTAAGGGGTTAGAGTAGCACACATTTGGAGCAAATTCAGTCTCGGGATACTATGTTTGATGTCTGGTTATTTCAGAGTTTTTTTTTATTGATAATAGGCTCGCGTTTGACCACCACCTCACCTGATGGTAAGTGATGATGTGGTCGAAGATGGAGCACGCTTACCTAAAACTAACCTATTCACTCTTGACTTAAAGACCCCTAGGTTATAGCTATCGGGAAACATAGACTCCGGCAGAGAATTCCACTCCTTAGCCGTACGCACAATGAAGGTATTTAAGGTTGACCTGCGAGATGCCACACAAAACAAATAACTTCTTTTTATTTTCAAGAACTTGAGAAAGCAGTATGGTCACAGATTACTAAATAGTTACTTGTATGGTGGACTTGTTGTTTTATTAGGAAAAGCTATTTACGCTTAGGCATGTACTACAATAGTCCTATTTACTTACTCGTTACCCATGGGTCCTGTGAGCCGATCCATTAGCGGGTCCATGGATAATAAATCTAATTACCCGTGGTTCCATGGCATTAGGTATTGTTCCCTGGAGTTCTAATGAGATACGATAAAGTTAACTCATTCTTTAGTTCTCACTGGATTATTCTTTTTATCGTTCTATAATTTTACCAAAACGTCCAGGAGAAACATTATGTTTGTACATTAAAAAATATTGTGCCAAGACTCCGTGACGTTAATGGTTGATTATCGAAAAAAGAATAATCCAGTTATATAATAATATAGAGAGTATGAATGAAAGAATGTATTTTGACTATCCTTATAATGATTCCTGTTTCTTGTAGGCATGGCTCGTCAAGACCGAGGCTACACGCCGACCTTAGAAAAACTATGCCAAAGTCTAGACGACGAGCTACAGAAACTGCTAGAAGACTTGAGGGTGTACCTGTACAAAGATAAGAAAAGTTCCGCACCAAAAGATAAGCTTCTGTTTGCTTACGAAGACGAAGAGGATATCGATCAGATCTACAGCGATAAGCATCTAATCGAGATGTATTTGAGAGATGTTTCTGATAGCAATATACAGAGGTATGTTGGGTTTTTGCATGTGTAATTGCTTAACTGTTATCTATAATTAAGTCACACAAAATTTAAGGTGCAGTTTTACTTTGAAATGTATTTGTTTGAACGTTTCAAGTTATAAATGGAACTGAAATTTCTAAATAACAGAACATTATTTAAGCATCACCAACACAAAAACTTAATACAGCTAACATATGGATTATCAATATGTCGAGTGGAGACCTGAAGTCCTGAAGTACAAGCTTCTAGATAGGGTATGGCACCAATCTTCCACAATACGAAAACTGATAACGTTATACCAGATATTAGTATGTAATAATTGTAAAACATGTATTGAGGTGTCAAAATAAATGATTATTATAATTAAATATCCTTGTCCATAGCATGTTACAATACATCAAGGCATGCTTCGAAGAACCTACCTTACAGTCCACCGAATTACAAAGAAAAACAACTGCTATATACACTGCGCGTTTCACGCAAGCAATATCCACCCTTATGCCACATTTACGCAAGTGCTATATCCCTGAAGAGCGTGATAGTTTGGGAGTTATCAATATAGACGACAATGCCTTGAAGAGGTGGAATGGTTTGTGCGTGGTGTTGAGGGAAAACTGTCAGTTCTGTTGGGGAAAGTGGGTAGATATGGTTGTGGCCAAGGTTGAAGATTTAACCAAAGGTTTGCCGCAAGCATTCACCTTGGAAGCGAATATTGACTATTTGATGATGGTAAGTGAATCTAAAATCTGACTCTCTGATGTTCATTGGTAGTGCAGTATCTCTTTCAGTGCTTTATGAAATAAATAAGTAAAGAAGGGAAATATAAATTCTCTATTTGATCAATACGGTGACGCAGTAGTGGAGCGATTGGCTACTGGGTTGTGTGTGGCGGGTTCGATTCCTGCAGCGAAAGAAATTTTGACACACAGAGTTGTTTCGGTTCAGGGAGTTTGTAAAAAAAAACTCGCCGCTCGCTTGTGAGGCAAAGTTTTTGTTTTTAAATTTGTTCTTATTTTCTGTAGCAATGGGACGTTATCAATATTACTGAAAAGGACGAAGAAGGCAATCCAATAGAGTCTACAATAAAGGTACCGGCAGGACCGTCCCTCAAACTGCAAGAATACTTATACGCCACCAGCCGAATACTTGACGAAGTGGCCCCACACACTTTACCGATAGACACACATACACTCTTCATCGAAAGAGTTATATCTATAACCTTCACACATTACGACAAGGTCATAAGAGAGAACGAGACGGATATAAATCAGAGGTGTGCGCTTCAACTACTGATGGATGTTCGGCATTTGACGCTTTTGTTAGTTCCTAGAGAGAACAAGACATTTACGGAGCAGTCTATAAAAATCTGCGAGTTTCTGAGGCAGAAGATTGATCCATTTGATTATGATGTCTTCTATAAATATATTCAGACTAGTTTGAAGAGGTCGGTGCAGAGAGTTCAGGTTAGTATAATTTTATAAATCGATCGTTTAACAATACAAATAATGTACTTCATGACGCGTCGAGATGGCGCTAGTACTTACAAAAATTTTCCCGCGTAATTCCCGATCCCGTGGGAATTCCGGGATAAAAACTATCCTATGTCCTTCCCAGGGTCCTAAATTATTCCCATGCCAAATTTCATCAAAATCGGATTAGCGGTTTAGGCGTGAAAAGGTAACATACAGACAGACAGAGTTACTTTCGCATTTATAATATTAGTATGGATTTTTATATAGCTCGTGGCATAATATATGTTCTCCTCGAGAGACTAGACATCAATTACGATCTTATTATGCTTACAGAATCATGGCTATCCGAAAATTCAATCATACCTGAAATGATAAATTACACAACTCATAGTACTAAATCCCACCTTAATCAAAATGATGGTATCGTATTATACCTGAAAGATAGCATACACGCGAATGTCTATGAACCAAATTATTGCGAAGAAGTAAATTGCCTTGTGACAACAATCAACAACGATTTAGCTGTTGTATCAATGTACAGACCTCCAGCATTCAAAAACCTAGATCCCTTTTTAAAGTCTTTAGATAAAATCTTGTATATTAAACAATATAAAAACATAGTTTTAATGGGCGATTTAAATATTAATATTAAACTTGAACAGCTGAACCCTAAACTTACAGAATACTTAAATCTGCTAGCGTCCCACGGCCTTCTTACCACCCACACTCTACCGACTAGAGAATCAAACTGTCTTGACCACTGCTTCGTCAAAACAAAACTAAAACCGTTGACTATAGTTTGTAATTCAACCCTAACTGACCACTCGAGTGTTATGATATCGCTACCTCTAAAAATGAAAAATAGACCAAAAAAAAACCCCTTCCATAGAAAAACCGACTACGATGCTGCTATTAGAGACCTAAAACAGATTGATTGGGAAGAAACATTTCACAATGATGACCCAAACGCAATGATGAACATCTTCTTGAAAACCATCACAGACATCCTTTCAAATCACACACACACCGTCAAACAGTCTAGGCGACAAATAATCGTTAAGCCCTGGATTACACCAGGTCTATGTAGATGTATGAGGAATCGCGATCAACTTCACCAAAAACTAAGAAAGGACCCAGAAAGGCCAACCCTTACCATAACTTACAAGCGCTACCGAAACACATGTAATAATCTACTAAAAAACCTTAAAAACAAATATTTTAAATTAGAATTAGCTAAGTCTAGTAACAATATAAAAAAACAATGAGGATTGGTAAATGAAATGGCTAATTTAAACAGCTATCCAAAAATGCCATCAGAGCTTTTTTCCACCTATTCAACACATCAGGACGCGTTAAATAACATAAATAGCTACTTTGTCAATGTCGGTAGTAATTTGGCAATCACCATCCTGTCCAGGACCCTCACAAATGAGACAGATCTGAGCAGGCTGTGTAGACCAAAACCGAATAGCGGAACCCTAAACTCTTTCATGCTTCTCCCAACAGACCAACTTGAAATTAAAGAAATAATCGCTAACATAAAAGCAAAGAATTCCTCGGGATGGGACGGTGTATCTACGTTTTTTATTAAAAGAGCAGTGGATTTCCTTATTGCACCACTAGCACACGTATGTAATGCTTGTTTTTCAAAAGGAGTCTTTCCAGATGCCCTTAAAAAGTCTGTCACCATTCCTATATATAAAGCAGGAGACAAAACTGTAGTGTCGAATTAAAGACCGATATCTTTGCTACCTAGTTTTTTAAAAATTTTAGAGAAACTAATAAATAAGAGGCTAAAACACTACCTAGAAACTCATAATCTTATCTCGGGTAATCAATTCGGGTTCAGGGAAAAAATATCAACCGCTGACGCTCTTCAGAAGTCTCTAGGCATATTCCTAGACCTAGCAAAGGCCTTCGACACCGTTTTAATACCCATCCTCCTGAACAAACTCGATACCTTAGGAATTCGAGGAATACCTCTCCAACTTTTCCAAGATTACTTGACAAACCGGAAACAGGTTATAAAAATTGATCACAGTATAAGCCATGAGGAAAATGTCACATTCGGAGTGCCTCAAGGCAGTGTATTGGGTCCTACGCTGTTTTTAATATATATTAATGACCTCTGCAATTTGCTTTTAGAAAATGGTCAAATAGTAACATTTGCAGATGACACAGTATTATTATTCAGCTCTAACTCGTGGAAAGATGTAACCGAATCATCTGTTGTTCAAGGGTTGATGAAGACTATCCCCTCGTGATACAGTTTTATACTAGTACGAGTGAATAGGGCGAATCAGTCTAAAGACAGCCAAATCATAACCATATTTACATTGTACCTTCATATTCAACGATCTGTTTATTTTTGTGTTTATTATTAAGTTACTCTGTATGGTTGTCTAAATTTGTGTGTGAATAAATAAATAAATAAAAAAAATAACAGCTACACGGGTCTATTTTCAGGGTTAAGCAACGTCTGACCGTGGATTGGTGACTATCTGAACATATAGAGATTTCTTCACGTTAAGCCTTTGGTCCCGACTGTCATTTGTACATCTTTGGAAGACGTTCCGAGTCAGAGGACAGAAAATTTGACCTCAGTCTTGCTAAAGAGAATCGTGCCAGCTAGCTACTGGGTTTTGGAGGTCACACAAGCAGTCACTCCATGTAAAACACTAGTACCCGGCTGAATCTGGTTAGACTGGAAACTGAACCAGAAATAGTTGGAAAAAGGCTAGCAGATGAATATAATTTTTGTATTAGCCAGCTCTGTTTCTACTCCTCCTTACAATCCTTCAATTTCAATCTTCCAATCTTCGTAGTCTGCCTCGACCCCGCCATTCTTGCCTTAAGGCACCAATTTTGCGCAATTTGGGCCCCGATTCGTCCGACAGACATGTCCTGCCCATTTCAGTTGCGCAGCTTTCAGAGCTACATCACCTATATTTTTTTGGAACGCAGTATTGTGTTTCGAACACGAACCGTTAGGTTAAGAGGATGCTCCCTATATTGTATGTAACTTAGCATTAATATTCTGAAACAATCACGCATACAATCAAAATGGAACTTTAGTATATGATTTATTGGATCTTTCTTTTACATGTCTACCAGTTACATAATTGGAACATTTTCGCTCGATTCATTTTTGAATCGAAAATCATGTCTTTTTTGAAGATTATTCAAAATTTAATCAAGATCACTCGGCTTTTATGTCTAAAATTAGTATTGACAGTAAGAAAATATAGTTTATTATCCAAAATATATATTCAACTTTATTACTGCTATGTTAGCGTTTAGCATACAACGGCCTAACCGGGGTGTATGGGGGCGGAGCTTGCGTGAAAAATATTTTAGAGTGCCTAGTCTCAACACTTAGTATGCTGCGTTCCATTGCTCTTTCGCATACCGCGTATTAATTTATAGGTCGTAAAACATTTTTTTCTCCATAGACACTCTTGGGCAGCCTAATCCTCCACCATGGTCAACTGACGTCCTTGATCGGTTCCAAGCCGGTGCTATCGGGAGGTACAGGTGATAAGGCATCAGCACTCCTGGCTTCTGGAGACTCTCACTGGTTCTCTTTACTGCCAGTCGCTGCCCCACCCAGCCAACTTAAAAAGCAGGATAAGCCTGTAAGTATTTTTGATAAAAAAAATATCATGGATTTGTTTAATAGTATACGTGTATGAGTAAGGAGGTCGTGGCTCAATGATAAAAGCCACACGGGTCTAGATCCTTTTTTTATTGAAAATAGGTTCGCGTTTGACCACTATCTCACCTGATGGTAAGTGATGATGTGATCGAAGATGGAGCACGCTTACCTAAAAGTAACCTATTCACTCTTGACTTAAAGACTCCTAGGTTATAGCTATCGGGAAACATTGACTCCGGCAGGGAATTCCACTCCTTAGCCGTACGCACAATGAAGGTATTCCCAAAACGTTTTATGCATATGGGTGGGATGTCCACCATGGATGCCAACGATGACGCTTCGCCATTGTTTCGTAGTCCGATGATGGAACGGGCTTGGCGGAATTAGATTGTGTAATTCCATCGCACACTCCCCGAAATGTAACCGATAGAAAACCGATAGACTTTCAACTCGTCGTCGGTGTTCAAGGCTCTGGAGCTTTGACTCGACCAGTGCATCGTTGCCAATGAGTATCTTGGCCCGCTTCTCGATCTTCAAAGTTAAGCAACGCTAGCCGAGTTGGGTCCCTTGAATGGCCTAACATCTTGACATATCGAAATTCTTCTGCCTCGTAAAGTACGTTAAGCTGCTGGACTTGCCTGTCATTTATACATCTTTTACCGTCTTTACGGGTAGTAACAAACCAGAAAATCCGAAACCAGTCTTTGTAAGAGATATCGTGTTACCCAGTAATTGTGTTGTGCAGATCACATAGGCATTCAGGTTCATGTAAACTGTCAAAAAATTGCAACTATAACACGACAAATACCAGGGGTGAATTAATATAGTTGAATATAGATTTTCTGTGTTTTTTTTATGACTTGCTTATAAAAATCTCTTAATTTATTGTTCAGAATGAAGATTTCTTCATACTGTGAACTGGTATGAATTATTTAAGTTTGTTCAACACTTATTATTCTAACAAACATTAGTCAACCCGTTAACCATTGTTCTTAATTTCCTAGTTTTTTTTTCTTGTGAACCGTGTATTTACTAACAGCATTCAATCATTTTTTGTTTATACTAATAATATAATGTTTTCGCAAACAGGTGTTTCTTTGTTAATGTGTGAGTCTGTGAGCATCTAACAATATTTTATGTACATGATGGAATGTTAGATTAAACATAACAGCATCTCATTAAATAAAGTCGGATTGAGTGTGTTTTTCTGGACTAGATCACATTTACTCAGTGATTTTTGTGTTCAGTACCATCATCAAACACCACAGACACAACCCTACTTCGTTCTCATATAATTTGACAATTCAATATGAATTGTATGGAATTTAAGAGACCTCTGAATTTGTTTCACTGCAATAGTGTAATGGATGGGGTTTGAACCCGTGACCTCTCGATCACAAGTCCGACTCCTTAGCTATTAGGCTATTGACGCTTTATTTGCCTTGATGACTTCTTTGTTTACAAAAATCAATGGTAGCTATAGTTTTATGTTTTTATTAAAGCATTTTAGATTTATTTATAGATTTATTTATTTACGATCCTAAACAATATATATTTTATTTCTAATTGTATCATTTTCCCTCAGGTTAAAAAGAAGCCGGTGTCATCGAGCCCCAATAAGTCGAGGTCTGATATATCAGACCTGATGACTAACTCCCTGCCTATCAACTTTGCCAACGCACGCTCCGGGGCTGCTTCGTTCTTTAATTCTATCTCCTCTGATTGGTTTAGTGGTTCCTAATGTAAATATTGTTATTATTTGAGATTTTTATTATTACATATTTTTTTTTTGCTGGCTAAATGACTTGGAGTGACTTGGTGCGAAAAAGGTATGTTTTTGTGTTGAGATACGGCTGAGTCATGGCTTGAGTAGTGAGAAAATGAATTGAAACAAAAATCGGAGAGTGAAGTAACTTGGAGATTAATAACGAATAAGAGATTAAAAAAAAATAACAGATAGATAGACAGATGGAATATACTTTATTGTACACCAAAATTGAAACACACCTATTTCCAAAAAGGTTCTTAAAAGAAGTTACCTTTTATCTTCTTTTTCATAGCGTGTTGCTGGCAATCTAAATGGACTTGTTCTAGAACTGGGCATCGATTTTGGCATCGTCGGAAGCGTCCATATCGCTTTAATGAGCAATGGATGGGACAGGATATCAAGTGCACCATGGCTTATGGAGAAGCACCACTCTCCAGCGTAGATTCATACTTTTTATTTTATTGGTGCTTATGGTTATCCTGCGCATGACGAAAACAGGATATTTTACTGGATTATGTTACGTAGGAATCCATGTGTCCATCTTATGAGTCTTGGACAGATTAGTAGCTACTCGCTTTTATTCGTTACATTAACATAGCTTATTCCCTTTAATTAACGCCCTTGATTTTCTTTCGATCGTAATAATCAAATACTATTGTGTATATTATGTAATTTAATAAAATAATGGGTGCCTAAGATTAGCTGTTCGCTTGCATCCAAGTCATTGGCCAAGGCATTATAGAAATATGAAATGTATTCACTAGAATTTAAATTATAATTTCAATGTAATATATAAATAAGTTATTCATACCTTCGTTTTATTTGTAACAGAATGAACCATTGTAATTCAAAACGATTGAAGTAAGCCCAACGATGCGAATCGCCGAACTGGTTTATAATACAATAATGCGGCAACATAATGTATGCTAGATTGATATCAGGTAAAAAGATGGTGTGGAATTTTAAACAGGTGTTTGGGAAAAATATCCAGCGATTCCTTTATGTGTGCTTCTGACAGCTATTATTGATATATGGTTTTATGTCCGTCGCCTCTTAGAGCTTGATAACACAAACTTTTTCGAACTTGATATATTTTCACTGTATCAAACAAAATTTAAAAGAATGGCTATTCAATTGCTTACACAATAATTATTAATTTTTTCTAACCTAAATCGCCTCCAGATGCGTGGTTTTATTTATTTCTACATGATAGATTATTCCGCGGACATTGGTGCGGATTACATGTTTACGAGGCATGCCTTTTAAGTTCTGTCGTTTCCATATTTCCCAGCAATTTTGAATTTGGAACTGTTCTATATTCGAATGTGTTTAAATTTTGAATCTCAAAACAGTTGAAAGTATTAGGAGCTATTGTTTAGTCACAGCGTCGATTGGAATCTGTCAGGTTACGTACGAAAATGAATCTTTCTAAGGAAAATGTTCGTGCAATAATTTTCTACAACTTTAGAAGAGGCCTGATACGGCTTCAGTGTTTTGAAGAGCTAACATCTGTATTCAGTGATGAAGCCCCATGTCTGCGGACTGTCGAACGCTGGTATTTAGAATTCCAGCGAGGACATACTAGTGTTAGTGACAAATCTCGCGAAGGACGCCCAAAATCCGCCTTCACTGAAGATAACATCATTGCTATGAGACAACTAATTCTAGAAGATCGTCATGTGACGTATCGAGAGATAGAGGCTCTATTAGGCATCTCAGGGACAACCATTCAGAAGATCTTGCATGAAGCGCTCGGTGTGAGAAAGCTAGTTTGGCGTTAGATACCGCATCTGCTTTCCGACGATCACAAGGCGGCCCGCGTCAGATGGTGTAAGAAAACTCTGCAAAGGTTCAACCGAGGAGAGTCAAATCACGTCTACGACATCATCATTGGTGACGAATCTTGGATCTATGCCTACGGTCCTGATTCCAAACAACAATCTACAATTTGGGTCTTTCAAGACGAGCCAAAGCCGACTAAAGTTGTTTGTTCTCGAAGCACTTCAAAGAAGATGGTGGCCACGTTCGTTGGAAAAACCGGCCATGTTGCGACTATTGCACTTGAAGATCGTAGAACTATTAGAGCTGAGTGTATTACGCAGAGATTACACATTAGATAATGTTAACGGCATTTATTAAGATAACTGACAATTGGTTTTTTCGGAAAACATTTTTTGACTTATAAAATCAACAAGCTCTGCTGCATAGCAACCCATCTAAGGAGTATTTTTACTGATGTGCTATACAACCTCAACACTTTCCCTCATCAGTTGAAAAACTATGCAGCCCCAATTTGGCTCTCATCTTGTTGAGCGTCGGCTTTGGAACTGCCTTGGTCATAAGGTCAGCTAATTGGTCAGTAGAACTGGTTTTTTGTGCATCTACTAAACCTTCTTGAACACTCTCACGAACGAAGAAATGTCTCACTCTTATATGTTTCGTTCGCTTGTGAAATTCCGGATTGTGTGCGAGACGTATAGCTGCTTCGTTATCTACCTTTAATGTTGGTACGCCCTCTAATATTGTGAGTTGGTTATATAACCTTTGAAGCCATACCAGCTCACGTGCGCCTTCGCTCGCTGCAACAATCTCAGCTTCAGTTGTTGAAATTGCAACAGACGCTTGACGTTGACTTAACCAGGAAACAACTCCTCCGGCGAATAAACATGCTACTCCTGTAGTAGAACGTCCAGTTTGTTCATCTCCAGCATGGTCAGCATCACTATAACCTTCAATAATGGTTCTCGTAGAGTCACATGTGTATTTGATGCCATAGCTAGCTGTTCCCTTCAAGTAGCGAAATATTCTTTTCACTTTCAACCAGTCTGCTTGAGTTGGATTCTCTAATTTTCTTGATACGACCCCGACAGCATAAGCAATCTCCGGGCGCGTACCTGTCATGAGATACGCCAATGCGCATACAGCTTCTCTATAGGGAAACTTTTCTCCAGATTCTTTCTCCTCAACTTTCCCTGTTTCTGAAGTCCTCTCTATAGGTGTCGAAATAGGATTGCATTCGGACATTCCGAATCGTTCGAGAATTTTCCTGACGTAAGATTGCTGTGTTATTATTACAGATCCATCTGTTAATCTAGCAATCTCTAATCCTAAGTAGTAGGATGCTGGCTTGACAGTTATTTTAAGCGTATCCCCTTCCTTTAAGAATTGGTTCGCCAAAGCTTTATCTGTTGTGGCTACAAGCCCGTCGTCCACGTATAAAGCTATTATAATTTTCTTGTCTCCTATCTTTCTCATAAAAAGACAACAGTCAGCTGCATTCTGAGTAAAACCTTTCTGTAGCAAGATTTCCTCGAAGCAAGAATTCCAACAACGAGGTGCTTGCTTTAAACCATATAGATTCCTTTGAAGTCGACATACTTTTGAAGTACCATCGCTAAATCCGTCTGGCTGTTCCATGTAAATTTCTTCCTTTAATTTACCGTTTAAGAAGGCTGTCGAAACATCAAATTGAGTCAGGTGCAGCTTTTCCTTTGCACTCACACTTAGTAAGGCTCTTATTGTAGCCATTCGAGCAACCGGACTAAAAGTTTGTTCAAAGTCGATCCCTTTCCGTTGCTTGAACCCCTTGACTACAAGTCTCGCTTTATATTTGTCAACGGTACCATCTGGGTTTCGTTTAACCCTGAAAACCCACTTGCATGGCAGCGCTTTTTTGTTGGACGGCAAGTCACACTATGTCCAAACCTTGTTGTCAGCTAGGGATTTTATTCTTAATTGCTTCATTATAAGTTTCTGGGAAGTATTCTAAACCCACAAAGCAAACATAGTCTTCGAGTTTCTTTGGTCGGTTAATTGTTGCTCGGTTTCTAAGGTTGTATCGAGTCTCTGTTAATGGCTCGACTACTTCTAATTGTTCTTGAGCATCCGTGAAATCTTCCTCATCCTCTGTTAGTATAGGAACATTGTCTTGAACTTGGTCCTCTGTTGGTGTAAGAATGTCCTCTTGAACTTGATCTTCAGTAATATCTCCCTCTAGATCAAGTTCTTGACTTTCTCTTATATTTTCAGAAGCTTGATCTTGTATGAGACCATGTTTATCGCCGTCATCTCCCTCTAACTTAATAGGGATACTGGTGGAAATCTTGAACTCGACATCAGACTGAAACGTTATGTCTCTAGACCTTAGCGTCTTTTTTCCATCCCAGATGCGATAGCCATCATCGTTCTCATAGCCTATCAGCAGTCCTTTAATGGCTTTCTTATCCATCTTCTTACGGCTTTGTTTTGGAACGTGAGTATAACATTCACTTCCAATAATTTTTAAATGACTAATCTTGGGTTTCCTACCGTGCCACAACTCGAAGGGTACTTTTGTATCTACTCTGGTAGGGCCTGTCCTATTCAAAACATATGCCGCTGTGTTTATGAGCTCTGCCCAGAGCACTTGTGGCATCTCTCCTCTCGCGTGTAGCATCAATCTTGCAGCTTCTACAAGCGTGTGGTTTTCTCGCTCACTACACCCATTCTGCTCTGGCGTGTAAGGCATTGTCAGCCTATGCTGAATTCCAAACTTTTGTAGAATCTTTTGGATAGCTCCATTATCAAATTCGCCACCATTGTCGCTCAGTAGCGTTTTCACTGTATGACCTGTTGTCTTAACTTCTTGCAACATTTGTAACAGCTTATCCTTAACTTCTGATTTGTGCTTTACGAAGTATACAAAGCGGTAATTTGAAAAGTCATCCTTAAATAAGACAAAATATTTATACTTTGAGATGCTATCAGCAAAAGGTCCGCACACATCAGTGTGAATAAGTTCACCTGGCTCTGTAGCTCTTTCCCTTGTTCCAAACTTTTTCCGTTGGGATTTGCCATATATGCAACCTTCACATTTTGCATTGTCTGGTTTTAAATCAATTCCAAGCTCCCTCTTAACAATATCGCGAACATGTCGTTTGTCTTGATGTGCGAAACGCTCATGGTAAAGCTGTAGTAGATTAGAACCAGTGATTGCGTTGACCTCAATGGATCTTTTCTTTGCTGGCATGACCGTCTTCATGTCCAACTTGTAGAGTCCTCCATAAGGTACTCTCTTGCCAACAACTTTAGTTGAGCCTTCTATATCAAGCTTACATTCTCTTGTTGTCGACGTGAATACGCTATTTTGCATCCTATCCTGTGCTAATAGCGTTGAAAAAAGATTTTTCGTAAGTGATGGTACTAACCACACATCTCGAAGCGTTATTAGTTCCTGCTTATCATTGACATTTGCATTGACCACTACGGTTCCTTTTCCTATTGCTGGAATCACGGTCCCATCTGCGGTTGTTACAGAGTGATCTAACTGAAATTCATGAAATTCGAGGAAGAAATCGCTTCTTACTGCAATGTGTGTTGTTGCGCCATTATCAACAAACCAGTTATTTCTATCTTGGATTTGTTCTTGTGGGCACGCATTCACCATTAATGAAATTTGTTGCACTTGCTTGGGCTTTGAATTAGGTGCTGATGTGCCTGAAGATGGCTTAGGTGGCCTTCCATCTTTAATCCACTTCTTGCACTTGCGAACTCTATGTCCTTTTCCAGAACAGTAGTTGCAAATCAGCTGTTTGTCCATGCTTTGCTTTAACTCTCTTTTAATTGGTGTAGTCACTAACGCCTCCTGTTTAGAGTTCTCTTGACTGCCTAGCTCTCGTTCGAACGTGCAGAGGTGATTTGTTAAACAATCAATAGTCCTTTCAGTCTGCTTTAGCATCAGCCAGCTTGATTTGAAGTTAAAGTACCTATCATCCAGCGTGTCCAAGACTTTACATATGAGGAACATCTCAGGAAGTTTAGCATTTGCGTCAATTCTGGAAACCTCGATCTTTAAATCATTCCAAACATTCTTCAGCTTTTATATGTGTGTGGGAATATCATCCGCCTTACTTTGTTTAAGTCCAAAGAATTCTAGACACAAGTTGTAGGCTCTGTCCTCTTCCTGTCCATCAAATAGTCTATGTAACTCCTGCCAGACATCACATGCAGTTCTATACCTCATTACCTTTTTTGATGTGTCTTCTGACATGTTAGTAGTTAGCATGAGCAAAGCGCTCGTTTCAGCCTTCCTATAACTAGCCAACGCTTTATTATAGCTGCTTACTTCAGCATCACCTGCTCCTTCGGCAAGGGTTGGTTTTTGGAGTTTACCTTTCACAGCATCTGTAGCACCTTCTGTGCCATCAAGCATTATAGAGATCTTATACTTCCAAGTTGACCAATTTTCTTTGCCATGTATCTTTCCTATGTCGATTTTTGTACTATAATCCATTTTTATTTACGTACGCTTTTTCCTTTTCGTGATTGGGTCCGTAACCTATTAGAGCTGAGTGTATTACGCAGAGATTATATTACTACTATAAAAACGCCAAAGAAACTATTTATTCATGTCCCTTTAAAAAGAGATATTCGCAAGAAGTGGTTAGAACTTCTGTGTCAAATCCATCCAAAGGTTGTCTGTAAAAGATCGCTTTTAGCGATAAGACCGCCCATTGCATCACCCTTTTTAGTTGTTAAGTCCATATTTGTTTTACTGTTATGGTGTACAATAAATAATATATCTATCTGCTTTTTTAAAAAGACAAAAAAAGGAACTCATCGAACAACTATTACAGGACAATAAAACAAATGAACCAGAAGAGAGAGAGTTAGTTATGAAATTAAATGAAATATTTATTTGTAAATTGGTTATAAATAACACTTTTACACGTCATGATTTTTTGCGTGTTTAGTTTAGCTAGATGAGGCCGGTATTTCCTAACTGACTACTCTGAGAAGAAACACCGAAACAAACTCCCTCTGAGTTTGTCGTCAACGTCTCTTTTAAAGTCCAAACAATTTGTATTTGTATATGAGAAGCATGTAGGTTCATGTCTTTGGTATTCTTTTGAGGAAATAACCACGCAAATTTGAGCGGACCTGTCCGGACAGTGCAAGCAGTTAGTTAGTTATTTCTTATTTTGTCTTACGCACCAACTAAAGATAACCAGTTAGCTGTCAAAATATTGAACGATGACGTCTTGTTTTCTGATTGGTGTTTCTAATCACGTGACTCACAGATAAAAAGTCTCACTTTTCTCAAAGGAAAATAAAATTAATAATTAATAATCTTTTCTTCATTTGTACTATTTTGTGCTTCATATCAATAGATTTACATAATTAAATAGTTATTTTAAATTTTTAAACATACTGTCAACTCGCGGATTGGTTTTTTCGGAAAACATTTTTTGACTTATAAAATCAACAAGCTCTGCTGCATAGCAACCCATCTAAGGAGTATTTTTACTGATGTGCTATACAACCTCAACAAGAACCGCTAACGCAGAGTGGTATACCACCGTTTGTTTATCACAAGTCATCGCCGAACTTCGAAAATCTTACTCAAAGCGACGCATCATCCTGCACCACGACAACGCAAGCTCACACAGCGCTCGTCAAATGATTGAGTATTTAAAGCAGGAAAAAGTAGAATTAATACAAAAGTAGAATTCTTGACCATCCTCCATACAGTCCTGACCTAAGCCCTAACGATTTCTTTACATTTCCTAAAATTAAGTCTTCGTGGTCAAAGGTTCCAGTCCGGTGAAGAAGCAGTCGACGCTTTCAAGTCAGCATAATAACTGGTTTGAGCGAATGGAAAAGTGTATTAAGCTACGTGGTGAATACTTTGAAAAACAATAAAAAGTACTATGAGGTAGTTGTAGTTTTTTCTTCAAACGACAAAACTTAAAAGGCATGCCTCGTACCTCTATTACCCTAGTTTTGTTATTTGCTAAAATTGTAACTGGTAGGTAACTGTTTTGTCCCCATAAAAAAGTATACTATTATAATGGTGGTTTTATAGTCGATTTCGGAAATACCGACTACATTTCTGTTAATTACTGTGTCCTCACATCACTGATATAACCAATTACCAGATATATAGATGACATGATTGGCGCAAAGGTTGACTGATTGACTACTGCGATGCGTGTCGCGGGTTCGATTTCCGCCGTTCGGACCGGGGCAATGTTTTTATGTCCTACAAATATTTGTTCCGGGTCTGGGTGTTTGTAAAAATGTGTCCACGATGAAAGATTAATTTAAAGAGAATTTAAACGCAGCAGTATGAGATGTTAGATGGTGATTTATTTTTGAGATGATCTCGCTTACCGTCCAGTTCTCGCCGTCTCTGATCTTCAAACTGCTTAACGTTGCGCTCAAAAGCCCCTCTCCATTCAGGGCATTTACCGGCTTGCATTTCCCAGGTGCAAGGTTCAATTCCACACCCCTTCATATGCTTTTTGAATACGTCTTTGTATCTCAGAAACTGATCACTGGTAAGAATTAAGTAAAAATACTTAACAAAATTATAAAAAGTTTAAATAACTTATTTCGTCATTCAGTGAAAACACGAACCAGAGTTTGTTTCGTATTAATGACATCGTGTGCCTGGAAAAACATTTATATAGCGCAGGAAGAGTATCATAGAAAATACCAGATTCAACTATAAATAATTATATTAAAAAAAAATCAGTGCAACAGTATGTATCAATAATCAGATCTTAAATACTAAATTAATACTAATCTAAAAATTAAAACTATGATTTTGCATCGCCCTCTTTGATTTCTCCTGCTTTTCTGCCCAAGTACCGGCTAACGTTGTCACTGTACCGATAGCGGTCTTCGTAACCTGTGTTGTATTGGCCAGTGTGAACATTGTACGGTGTGGTCAGAGGTCGGTCCACGAATGGCCTGTACAGGTTGTTGAGGGTTCCGCGCTGTCCTGGGTAGGAGACTTCTGGGTACACTGGACGGGAGAAGTCTGTTTCGGGACGGTTCGGGTAGCGGCCGGGGCGGTTACCTGATTGACAAAAGGGATAGGTTAGATTTCTTATCATAATAGGAGCTCGTGGCTAAATAATAAACAGCCAGCACGGGTTGATCGTTAAGGTTAAGGACCACTTGCTGTTCTGTGGATGGGTCGTCATATCAAATTATCGAGGTTCATCCGTGCCTCGGCAAGCACGTGAAGTTATTGGTCCTGTCTGTCATTAGTAAGTACGTCTTTGTCATTCTTAACTGTTAGTCAGAAGCCAGAGTACCAGTCTTGCCAAGGGGTAAAAAGGGGGCTGCTCTCAAAGCTGCACCCACAACTACGGCCCATTTCTTCTTATGGAGGAGGCCTGTGTTCCAGAGAAAGAGTTATGGTTTTAAATGAAGATGGTTTTCCCCTGCATATGGGGTAATATTTTTTGGGCTCGTTAGGTGTAGTAAAGTGTCGTTAAAATCGATGCCTCCCACGTACGTTGTTGTAACCCATAAATTGCAATATTACGGGAGAGCGTTTAGTTTCGTTAGCGAAAACTGAATTTTCAATTGGACGTAGTTAAGCAGAAAGGACTCGATCCACAAAAAGTCACTTTCGAGATACGGGCGTTTGAAGTTTCAGCTGTAATTGCTCTAACAAAAAGTTAAATTTTTTAAAATTTTTGCTCTTTATTATTAAGATGATAGTTTATATTATATTTGTCTATCAAAATAGTGATATATTTTGCAATAGATTTCGAGATATTAGATGAAATGTGGGTTGAGTCCTTACAATTAAACCTAAATTTGTAAAGACAGGTATTTTTTTTATTTTCTCAGAATCGACTCAAAACTACCTATCGACTAGAAAATAAGTTATTTAAAAGAATTGAACGAGTATTATCACATAAAAGTTATAAATTTTGTAACATTAATCATCAAGTTAACAAAAACACGTAAAAACCCCATCATTAAAATTAAAAATATTGTAAAAACAGCGCGAAAATGAGCACTCGTATCGATTTCCCACATCCTCAGTCAAAGTCAAGATTTGGCCCGTATCCATCAAAATCCTAGTCAATACAGCTGTTTCCATTATGGTTATTATGAAATGTATGACAGTCGTTGGGTACCTATTAAAGTAAATATAGATCTGAAATCTTCGATCTTTGCTTGAGGAATGATATTTCCCTGGGGCCAAAGGACTTCAAAATCTTCTTCTGAAAATTGGATTAAATCCATTTTGTTTTCATTCTTTTTGCCTAATGACACTGATTTCACGAGTGAATTTACGCCGTAGAAGAATATATGAATATACAACAATGAACATACAACGTCAGAGCGCAACGACTGCGTTCTTGTGGCGAGACCTATATGAAATCGACAGCTCAACGCGGTTGGGCTGGGACAACTGATTCGAGAAGTACGCAATGTCAGCATACGTCGGTGGACAGTCAGAAAATTAGCTGAAGCATGATTGACTGCACATGTGAAATAAAATAAAATAAAATTGAAACCTTAAAAGGCGGGTAAGAGCAAGAAATCCAGGTCCTTCACAACTCCAACGGCTGCATTCAGCCATCGAAGAGTATTGGAACGCTGGCCTACCCAAATGTCCCTACTTTGGTATTTTTCGTCAAAATGATCGAGCTCCTTAAGGTTCTAACTTGAGCTACGCAACAACTGACAAATGCTTGCACTGTTTAGACGGGCCTGCTCAAATCTGTGAGATTCTGTCCTCTTAAGGGCTCAACAGACATAAACCTACATGGCTCTCATATGATTAAATCACTACAGATTGTATGGACTTTAAAAGAGACGTTAACCGCTGAGTTTGTTTCAGTGTTTCTTAGTTAGGACACGTTGGCCTCTTCTAGTTTACATTTACAAAAAAAATGACGTGTGAATGTGTTATTTATAACTTAGGTATTTGCAAAATAAACATTATTATTGTATTTTCCTGATCCATTTCCATTCAATGTCTAGTTCCCTAAACGCAATAGTTGCAATTTTACTTGTAAGTTTCATTTCATCTCCTAAAAGATTCTTTTGAGCATTTTACATACTGTTTGGTGGTATGCTTGAAGCCATACCAGCTCACGTGCGCCTTCGCTCGCTGCAACAATCTCAGCTTCAGTTGTTGAAATTGCAACAGACGCTTGACGTTGACTTAACCAGGAAACAACTCCTCCGGCGAATAAACATGCTACTCCTGTAGTAGAACGTCCAGTTTGTTCATCTCCAGCATGGTCAGCATCACTATAACCTTCAATAATGGTTCTCGTAGAGTCACATGTGTATTTGATGCCATAGCTAGCTGTTCCCTTCAAGTAGCGAAATATTCTTTTCACTTTCAACCAGTCTGCTTGAGTTGGATTCTCTAATTTTCTTGATACGACCCCGACAGCATAAGCAATCTCCGGGCGCGTACCTGTCATGAGATACGCCAATGCGCATACAGCTTCTCTATAGGGAAACTTTTCTCCAGATTCTTTCTCCTCAACTTTCCCTGTTTCTGAAGTCCTCTCTATAGGTGTCGAAATAGGATTGCATTCGGACATTCCGAATCGTTCGAGAATTTTCCTGACGTAAGATTGCTGTGTTATTATTACAGATCCATCTGTTAATCTAGCAATCTCTAATCCTAAGTAGTAGGATGCTGGCTTGACAGTTATTTTAAGCGTATCCCCTTCCTTTAAGAATTGGTTCGCCAAAGCTTTATCTGTTGTGGCTACAAGCCCGTCGTCCACGTATAAAGCTATTATAATTTTCTTGTCTCCTATCTTTCTCATAAAAAGACAACAGTCAGCTGCATTCTGAGTAAAACCTTTCTGTAGCAAGATTTCCTCGAAGCAAGAATTCCAACAACGAGGTGCTTGCTTTAAACCATATAGATTCCTTTGAAGTCGACATACTTTTGAAGTACCATCGCTAAATCCGTCTGGCTGTTCCATGTAAATTTCTTCCTTTAATTTACCGTTTAAGAAGGCTGTCGAAACATCAAATTGAGTCAGGTGCAGCTTTTCCTTTGCACTCACACTTAGTAAGGCTCTTATTGTAGCCATTCGAGCAACCGGACTAAAAGTTTGTTCAAAGTCGATCCCTTTCCGTTGCTTGAACCCCTTGACTACAAGTCTCGCTTTATATTTGTCAACGGTACCATCTGGGTTTCGTTTAACCCTGAAAACCCACTTGCATGGCAGCGCTTTTTTGTTGGACGGCAAGTCACACTATGTCCAAACCTTGTTGTCAGCTAGGGATTTTATTCTTAATTGCTTCATTATAAGTTTCTGGGAAGTATTCTAAACCCACAAAGCAAACATAGTCTTCGAGTTTCTTTGGTCGGTTAATTGTTGCTCGGTTTCTAAGGTTGTATCGAGTCTCTGTTAATGGCTCGACTACTTCTAATTGTTCTTGAGCATCCGTGAAATCTTCCTCATCCTCTGTTAGTATAGGAACATTGTCTTGAACTTGGTCCTCTGTTGGTGTAAGAATGTCCTCTTGAACTTGATCTTCAGTAATATCTCCCTCTAGATCAAGTTCTTGACTTTCTCTTATATTTTCAGAAGCTTGATCTTGTATGAGACCATGTTTATCGCCGTCATCTCCCTCTAACTTAATAGGGATACTGGTGGAAATCTTGAACTCGACATCAGACTGAAACGTTATGTCTCTAGACCTTAGCGTCTTTTTTCCATCCCAGATGCGATAGCCATCATCGTTCTCATAGCCTATCAGCAGTCCTTTAATGGCTTTCTTATCCATCTTCTTACGGCTTTGTTTTGGAACGTGAGTATAACATTCACTTCCAATAATTTTTAAATGACTAATCTTGGGTTTCCTACCGTGCCACAACTCGAAGGGTACTTTTGTATCTACTCTGGTAGGGCCTGTCCTATTCAAAACATATGCCGCTGTGTTTATGAGCTCTGCCCAGAGCACTTGTGGCATCTCTCCTCTCGCGTGTAGCATCAATCTTGCAGCTTCTACAAGCGTGTGGTTTTCTCGCTCACTACACCCATTCTGCTCTGGCGTGTAAGGCATTGTCAGCCTATGCTGAATTCCAAACTTTTGTAGAATCTTTTGGATAGCTCCATTATCAAATTCGCCACCATTGTCGCTCAGTAGCGTTTTCACTGTATGACCTGTTGTCTTAACTTCTTGCAACATTTGTAACAGCTTATCCTTAACTTCTGATTTGTGCTTTACGAAGTATACAAAGCGGTAATTTGAAAAGTCATCCTTAAATAAGACAAAATATTTATACTTTGAGATGCTATCAGCAAAAGGTCCGCACACATCAGTGTGAATAAGTTCACCTGGCTCTGTAGCTCTTTCCCTTGTTCCAAACTTTTTCCGTTGGGATTTGCCATATATGCAACCTTCACATTTTGCATTGTCTGGTTTTAAATCAATTCCAAGCTCCCTCTTAACAATATCGCGAACATGTCGTTTGTCTTGATGTGCGAAACGCTCATGGTAAAGCTGTAGTAGATTAGAACCAGTGATTGCGTTGACCTCAATGGATCTTTTCTTTGCTGGCATGACCGTCTTCATGTCCAACTTGTAGAGTCCTCCATAAGGTACTCTCTTGCCAACAACTTTAGTTGAGCCTTCTATATCAAGCTTACATTCTCTTGTTGTCGACGTGAATACGCTATTTTGCATCCTATCCTGTGCTAATAGCGTTGAAAAAAGATTTTTCGTAAGTGATGGTACTAACCACACATCTCGAAGCGTTATTAGTTCCTGCTTATCATTGACATTTGCATTGACCACTACGGTTCCTTTTCCTATTGCTGGAATCACGGTCCCATCTGCGGTTGTTACAGAGTGATCTAACTGAAATTCATGAAATTCGAGGAAGAAATCGCTTCTTACTGCAATGTGTGTTGTTGCGCCATTATCAACAAACCAGTTATTTCTATCTTGGATTTGTTCTTGTGGGCACGCATTCACCATTAATGAAATTTGTTGCACTTGCTTGGGCTTTGAATTAGGTGCTGATGTGCCTGAAGATGGCTTAGGTGGCCTTCCATCTTTAATCCACTTCTTGCACTTGCGAACTCTATGTCCTTTTCCAGAACAGTAGTTGCAAATCAGCTGTTTGTCCATGCTTTGCTTTAACTCTCTTTTAATTGGTGTAGTCACTAACGCCTCCTGTTTAGAGTTCTCTTGACTGCCTAGCTCTCGTTCGAACGTGCAGAGGTGATTTGTTAAACAATCAATAGTCCTTTCAGTCTGCTTTAGCATCAGCCAGCTTGATTTGAAGTTAAAGTACCTATCATCCAGCGTGTCCAAGACTTTACATATGAGGAACATCTCAGGAAGTTTAGCATTTGCGTCAATTCTGGAAACCTCGATCTTTAAATCATTCCAAACATTCTTCAGCTTTTATATGTGTGTGGGAATATCATCCGCCTTACTTTGTTTAAGTCCAAAGAATTCTAGACACAAGTTGTAGGCTCTGTCCTCTTCCTGTCCATCAAATAGTCTATGTAACTCCTGCCAGACATCACATGCAGTTCTATACCTCATTACCTTTTTTGATGTGTCTTCTGACATGTTAGTAGTTAGCATGAGCAAAGCGCTCGTTTCAGCCTTCCTATAACTAGCCAACGCTTTATTATAGCTGCTTACTTCAGCATCACCTGCTCCTTCGGCAAGGGTTGGTTTTTGGAGTTTACCTTTCACAGCATCTGTAGCACCTTCTGTGCCATCAAGCATTATAGAGATCTTATACTTCCAAGTTGACCAATTTTCTTTGCCATGTATCTTTCCTATGTCGATTTTTGTACTATAATCCATTTTTATTTACGTACGCTTTTTCCTTTTCGTGATTGGGTCCGTAACCTATTAGAGCTGAGTGTATTACGCAGAGATTATATTACTACTATAAAAACGCCAAAGAAACTATTTATTCATGTCCCTTTAAAAAGAGATATTCGCAAGAAGTGGTTAGAACTTCTGTGTCAAATCCATCCAAAGGTTGTCTGTAAAAGATCGCTTTTAGCGATAAGACCGCCCATTGCATCACCCTTTTTAGTTGTTAAGTCCATATTTGTTTTACTGTTATGGTGTACAATAAATAATATATCTATCTGCTTTTTTAAAAAGACAAAAAAAGGAACTCATCGAACAACTATTACAGGACAATAAAACAAATGAACCAGAAGAGAGAGAGTTAGTTATGAAATTAAATGAAATATTTATTTGTAAATTGGTTATAAATAACACTTTTACACGTCATGATTTTTTGCGTGTTTAGTTTAGCTAGATGAGGCCGGTATTTCCTAACTGACTACTCTGAGAAGAAACACCGAAACAAACTCCCTCTGAGTTTGTCGTCAACGTCTCTTTTAAAGTCCAAACAATTTGTATTTGTATATGAGAAGCATGTAGGTTCATGTCTTTGGTATTCTTTTGAGGAAATAACCACGCAAATTTGAGCGGACCTGTCCGGACAGTGCAAGCAGTTAGTTAGTTATTTCTTATTTTGTCTTACGCACCAACTAAAGATAACCAGTTAGCTGTCAAAATATTGAACGATGACGTCTTGTTTTCTGATTGGTGTTTCTAATCACGTGACTCACAGATAAAAAGTCTCACTTTTCTCAAAGGAAAATAAAATTAATAATTAATAATCTTTTCTTCATTTGTACTATTTTGTGCTTCATATCAATAGATTTACATAATTAAATAGTTATTTTAAATTTTTAAACATACTGTCAACTCGCGGATTGGTTTTTTCGGAAAACATTTTTTGACTTATAAAATCAACAAGCTCTGCTGCATAGCAACCCATCTAAGGAGTATTTTTACTGATGTGCTATACAACCTCAACAAGAACCGCTAACGCAGAGTGGTATACCACCGTTTGTTTATCACAAGTCATCGCCGAACTTCGAAAATCTTACTCAAAGCGACGCATCATCCTGCACCACGACAACGCAAGCTCACACAGCGCTCGTCAAATGATTGAGTATTTAAAGCAGGAAAAAGTAGAATTAATACAAAAGTAGAATTCTTGACCATCCTCCATACAGTCCTGACCTAAGCCCTAACGATTTCTTTACATTTCCTAAAATTAAGTCTTCGTGGTCAAAGGTTCCAGTCCGGTGAAGAAGCAGTCGACGCTTTCAAGTCAGCATAATAACTGGTTTGAGCGAATGGAAAAGTGTATTAAGCTACGTGGTGAATACTTTGAAAAACAATAAAAAGTACTATGAGGTAGTTGTAGTTTTTTCTTCAAACGACAAAACTTAAAAGGCATGCCTCGTACCTCTATTACCCTAGTTTTGTTATTTGCTAAAATTGTAACTGGTAGGTAACTGTTTTGTCCCCATAAAAAAGTATACTATTATAATGGTGGTTTTATAGTCGATTTCGGAAATACCGACTACATTTCTGTTAATTACTGTGTCCTCACATCACTGATATAACCAATTACCAGATATATAGATGACATGATTGGCGCAAAGGTTGACTGATTGACTACTGCGATGCGTGTCGCGGGTTCGATTTCCGCCGTTCGGACCGGGGCAATGTTTTTATGTCCTACAAATATTTGTTCCGGGTCTGGGTGTTTGTAAAAATGTGTCCACGATGAAAGATTAATTTAAAGAGAATTTAAACGCAGCAGTATGAGATGTTAGATGGTGATTTATTTTTGAGATGATCTCGCTTACCGTCCAGTTCTCGCCGTCTCTGATCTTCAAACTGCTTAACGTTGCGCTCAAAAGCCCCTCTCCATTCAGGGCATTTACCGGCTTGCATTTCCCAGGTGCAAGGTTCAATTCCACACCCCTTCATATGCTTTTTGAATACGTCTTTGTATCTCAGAAACTGATCACTGGTAAGAATTAAGTAAAAATACTTAACAAAATTATAAAAAGTTTAAATAACTTATTTCGTCATTCAGTGAAAACACGAACCAGAGTTTGTTTCGTATTAATGACATCGTGTGCCTGGAAAAACATTTATATAGCGCAGGAAGAGTATCATAGAAAATACCAGATTCAACTATAAATAATTATATTAAAAAAAAATCAGTGCAACAGTATGTATCAATAATCAGATCTTAAATACTAAATTAATACTAATCTAAAAATTAAAACTATGATTTTGCATCGCCCTCTTTGATTTCTCCTGCTTTTCTGCCCAAGTACCGGCTAACGTTGTCACTGTACCGATAGCGGTCTTCGTAACCTGTGTTGTATTGGCCAGTGTGAACATTGTACGGTGTGGTCAGAGGTCGGTCCACGAATGGCCTGTACAGGTTGTTGAGGGTTCCGCGCTGTCCTGGGTAGGAGACTTCTGGGTACACTGGACGGGAGAAGTCTGTTTCGGGACGGTTCGGGTAGCGGCCGGGGCGGTTACCTGATTGACAAAAGGGATAGGTTAGATTTCTTATCATAATAGGAGCTCGTGGCTAAATAATAAACAGCCAGCACGGGTTGATCGTTAAGGTTAAGGACCACTTGCTGTTCTGTGGATGGGTCGTCATATCAAATTATCGAGGTTCATCCGTGCCTCGGCAAGCACGTGAAGTTATTGGTCCTGTCTGTCATTAGTAAGTACGTCTTTGTCATTCTTAACTGTTAGTCAGAAGCCAGAGTACCAGTCTTGCCAAGGGGTAAAAAGGGGGCTGCTCTCAAAGCTGCACCCACAACTACGGCCCATTTCTTCTTATGGAGGAGGCCTGTGTTCCAGAGAAAGAGTTATGGTTTTAAATGAAGATGGTTTTCCCCTGCATATGGGGTAATATTTTTTGGGCTCGTTAGGTGTAGTAAAGTGTCGTTAAAATCGATGCCTCCCACGTACGTTGTTGTAACCCATAAATTGCAATATTACGGGAGAGCGTTTAGTTTCGTTAGCGAAAACTGAATTTTCAATTGGACGTAGTTAAGCAGAAAGGACTCGATCCACAAAAAGTCACTTTCGAGATACGGGCGTTTGAAGTTTCAGCTGTAATTGCTCTAACAAAAAGTTAAATTTTTTAAAATTTTTGCTCTTTATTATTAAGATGATAGTTTATATTATATTTGTCTATCAAAATAGTGATATATTTTGCAATAGATTTCGAGATATTAGATGAAATGTGGGTTGAGTCCTTACAATTAAACCTAAATTTGTAAAGACAGGTATTTTTTTTATTTTCTCAGAATCGACTCAAAACTACCTATCGACTAGAAAATAAGTTATTTAAAAGAATTGAACGAGTATTATCACATAAAAGTTATAAATTTTGTAACATTAATCATCAAGTTAACAAAAACACGTAAAAACCCCATCATTAAAATTAAAAATATTGTAAAAACAGCGCGAAAATGAGCACTCGTATCGATTTCCCACATCCTCAGTCAAAGTCAAGATTTGGCCCGTATCCATCAAAATCCTAGTCAATACAGCTGTTTCCATTATGGTTATTATGAAATGTATGACAGTCGTTGGGTACCTATTAAAGTAAATATAGATCTGAAATCTTCGATCTTTGCTTGAGGAATGATATTTCCCTGGGGCCAAAGGACTTCAAAATCTTCTTCTGAAAATTGGATTAAATCCATTTTGTTTTCATTCTTTTTGCCTAATGACACTGATTTCACGAGTGAATTTACGCCGTAGAAGAATATATGAATATACAACAATGAACATACAACGTCAGAGCGCAACGACTGCGTTCTTGTGGCGAGACCTATATGAAATCGACAGCTCAACGCGGTTGGGCTGGGACAACTGATTCGAGAAGTACGCAATGTCAGCATACGTCGGTGGACAGTCAGAAAATTAGCTGAAGCATGATTGACTGCACATGTGAAATAAAATAAAATAAAATTGAAACCTTAAAAGGCGGGTAAGAGCAAGAAATCCAGGTCCTTCACAACTCCAACGGCTGCATTCAGCCATCGAAGAGTATTGGAACGCTGGCCTACCCAAATGTCCCTACTTTGGTATTTTTCGTCAAAATGATCGAGCTCCTTAAGGTTCTAACTTGAGCTACGCAACAACTGACAAATGCTTGCACTGTTTAGACGGGCCTGCTCAAATCTGTGAGATTCTGTCCTCTTAAGGGCTCAACAGACATAAACCTACATGGCTCTCATATGATTAAATCACTACAGATTGTATGGACTTTAAAAGAGACGTTAACCGCTGAGTTTGTTTCAGTGTTTCTTAGTTAGGACACGTTGGCCTCTTCTAGTTTACATTTACAAAAAAAATGACGTGTGAATGTGTTATTTATAACTTAGGTATTTGCAAAATAAACATTATTATTGTATTTTCCTGATCCATTTCCATTCAATGTCTAGTTCCCTAAACGCAATAGTTGCAATTTTACTTGTAAGTTTCATTTCATCTCCTAAAAGATTCTTTTGAGCATTTTACATACTGTTTGGTGGTATGCTTGGTATCATTGAAAAGGTAATTAATGAACCTTTAAGTTGACATTGCTACTTTTTAATGTTTTATCAATTTTATTAAGAATGTAAAATGTATGTAAAATGTAATGTTTGCTTTTTTGTAAATATCTGGGGTGTGCCATCCTATTGCTCTCGAGTGTATATAGATGACTATTTACAGATAATAACATACAAACTATCTTCTTAATAATAAGGGGCAAAAATTAAACTTTTTGTTTGAGAAATTACAGCTGAAACTTGGATAGCCCATAATTATGTCAAAAGTGAATTATTGTAGATTGAGTAATTTTTGCTCAGCTATGTCCTAATGTACTGTTCATCAAAAGCTGTTATTCTGAAATATTTCGTGTTTTGAGTCGTTTCTGATAAACAAAAATAAATATTTATATGTCAGTAAACCTATATCACAGAAACGACCCAAACTGTTTGAGTTGTTTCAGTTATTTGATAATATTATATTTCCTTATATTCCTATTATATTTACTAATTCTCAGACAGGATCCAAACTGTTTGAGTTTATTCTGGTTTATGGACTTTAAGAACTTACTCATAGGAATGTCATTACTCAGAAACAAATCAAGCGGACTGAGTTCTTTCAGCAAATACTTTTTGTATGCTCTTCATACTGTGGGTTGAGTCGGGGTAGTGAGAAAAACTAGTTTCCGTGTACATTAAAAAAAAAGGTTTTCACTACATGATAGATTCGCCTTTCAGGAGTACGATGGCATACTTAACTCAATTTAGGCCAAAGTGTGGATTGAGTCCTTTCTGCTTAACTACGTCCAATTAATCTTTATACAATTCAATCTGTGAATATAGTTAGTAATACTGAATTGTATAAAGATTAATTGATAAATGCAGTTTTTATTGCTAACAGTATCTTTGAAACACTCTCCTATAAAATTGCAATTTATGGTACGTTGTTGTACGTGGGAGGCATCGAAATGAAAAGAAAAATAAAATAAAAAATGAAAAGCAATGCCTTTTGTCTGCTCTACTACAAAATCTCAGCTGACCATACGTCTCTTTGAAAATGGTCTGTAACCTAACCTAACCGTGATAAATGTATCGTACTAATATAACGACAGTTGGATAGATGTTTGTTACTCAATCACCGAAACTACTGAATGGATCGAATGAAATTTGGTAAATAGATGAAATGCCGGAATAATACGTAGGTATTTTTAATTTCGGATTCCCACAGGATCGTGATATACGCGGGAAAAATCGCGTAGGTTATAAATATCGACTCCGACTAACGAAATACGGACGGGTACACGGGTACAGCAGCTAGTAATCCATAAATATTTTACTATAGATACTCAGTCCTAAACCAAAGACCAACGGGTTGAGTGTCCATAGATAAAGTAAAACGAGTGTCTTACGTTTCAAATGATTAGAATTCGATGTAGCATGTCAAAGATACCTATCCAATATCAAAGCCACTCTAATTTGTTCCCTCTTGAAAAGGGATGGGAATTTAAAGAGTGATGGAATATTAGCTGTTCTTAAAATTCATGGAGTCCATTTTCTATGTGCCGTAACCTTTATCAAAGGGCTTAAACTTTGTCATATATCTATTCTCAGATTCTCACGAACTATTGGTAAATAAGTGCCACTTAGATATTTTAAATGGAGTATTTTCAACGTCAATCTATTTACTATGGTATTTTCTTCCCCTCTGTTACCAGTTTGAACTAACGGACAGTGTAATCAAAGCACAGTTACATATTGCTACCTAAATGTAGGTAGTTGTCTCATTTGTCAACGTAAAAATCTGAATCACTTAATGACGTCAAAATGTAGCACCGCTATGATTTAGCGTGCAAATAATTTACTTTTTATAAGAAATTCAAAGATTTAGTTGATAATATCGTGGAAGGTGTACTTAAAAATGTGTACTAAGTGCGATGGCCGTCTTGGCCATTGACTCCTTAAGTAGGTAGGTACCTACGTGATCGTTTTCCACGAACAATAAGTCTTTATACAAAGAATGTATATGATAGAAGTTGAATTGAAGTATTTATAAAATTATGTAGGTACCTATCTATTTTTAGATGACAACTTATTTTTGAATAATGCGAATTGTGTTATCTACATTTTAACCCCCACCCCCCCCTTACTACTACCCCTTTTTACTTTGCTTTTTACGAAAAATACGCAGGCGGAGATTGAAATTGGGAATAGTTAAAGTTTATACGGACAAGTACAGAAAGCTAATATTATTGTAATAACATTCAAATCTATACTAATATTATAAAGCGTACAAGTTTGTTTGTTTGTTTGAACGCGCTAATCTTCGAAAGTACTGGGGCTTTGAAAGTACTGCAATTGCCTACACTGCCTCAAGGATAATCGCCTAGTTGTCGAAATTCGAACTTTTTATTTAAAACTAGCAGTCGCGCTGGGTTTCGCTCCCGTGGATCACGTTAAAACATAACTCTGTTTTTTGCAGTCGGGTAAAAGCCTTCCTCAAACGTCAAGCTACTTCCATACATACATATATACAAACAAACACACTTTTCCGTATTACAATATTAGTATAGATAACCCCCGCCTAATAGCGCCAGTTCGCATCTCAAGCCTGCGGATTTTGTTTAGCGCCGTATCTGCGTCAGTGTAGACAAAGCTTTAGTATCAGTAAACCGTGCTTACCGCTGCCATATCCCGGATATCCTTGTCCGAAGCCGCTTGGGTAGCCACCGACGCCGCCTCCGTAGCCTCCTGTACCTATGAATACCGATTATATTTGTGATTAATTGGTTTAGGTAAGACGAATTAATTGGGGTCATTTGCTTTGTCCCTATTCGATATGGGATTATTGATGATTTATAGTGGGTTAGTATTGGTAGAAAGTTTTATAGTCATCTTACAATTTTAGTAGTAGTTAGTATAGTCCAGTTTGGTGGTTTTATGATCTATCTAATTAATCTAATTATAACAATACATGTCATTATGTCCAGGAATAATATCAATATGCTTACTTCCAGGGTATCCACCAGGGTAACCGCCCTGTCCGGGATATGATCCAAATCCTGCTCCGGTTCCGCCGAAACCTGGATTACCGCCGTATCCTTGCCCGTAGCCTTGGTTGCCACCGTATCCTTGACCGAAGCCTCCAGGTGCAGAACCCCCGTACCCGCCATTATAACCGCCATAGCCCTGATTATAACCGCCTTGGTTGTACCCGCCTTGGTTATACCCGCCTTGGTAATAACCACCCGGGTTATAACCACCCAGGTTATAGCCTCCCGGGTTATAGCCTCCCGAGTTATAGCCGCCCTGTGAACCAGGTCTTAGCAACCCATAGCCTCCAGTATTCCTCCTCTGTCCATCTATGATATCATTACTCGTGTCCACTTTTTGAGCAATGGTCACGGCCGCATAACACGACAGCAAAATTATGTTCTAAAAAGAGGCAAAAGAAACATAATTAATATCCGCTGCGTTCAATCACCTTGATTTAATTAGATTTACTTATAATTTTTGACGGAGTTGATAAAAGTGATTAAAATTATTGATGCCTTCAGGATTTTATTCATTTATAGTATTTTTTGTCATTTTAGCTCGTGGCCTTCAAGCCTAAGCATCGCTTGCCGAGCTTGGTCTGTGGAATCTTAACATAGCGAGATTGTTGCGTGTCTTTGAAAGCACGTTCGGCCTGTCATTTGTACATTTTTGTTATTCGTAACAGGTAGTCAGAAGCCAGAAAATCTGACACCATTCTCGCCAAGGGTTATCGTGGGGCTGTGGAGCTCAGACAGGCAGTCGCTCCATGTAAAACACTAGTAACTCAGCTGCATCCCGCTAGACTGAAAGCTGACCCCGAAATAGTTGGAGAAGGATTTTGCAGAGAACATATTATAACATGAACTTTTTACTTTTGAAGTGAAAACTTCTTTAGCGGCGTTGTGCACTTTTTTGTAATGGGTAAAAAATGTTAAACTCGCGTCAGGACACGTGACCTGATCGAAAATTCGTAAGACGGACGGAGAGTAGACAGCCGGTGCGGCGTAGGAGAGAAATTATCCCCCTCTCTTTCTACGGCGCGGCGAAAATGTATGCCTGCGCAAAATTTTTTATGTAATATAAATTGTCATGTTTGTGTACGATAGTGCAATAAATAAATATTGTATTCTACCACATAATACTTGATAGTACTTATATACTGATAATTAAAGCAATTCGTGCAAAATTATTCCCTAACCATTCCAAAATATCAAAAATGCACAACGTTAATATTCAAGTTTTCACTTCTGCCGGCACTCCCGGAGTGCAACCCGTCGTTTTTTTTCTGTGCTATTGGTCAAATACTATCAGTCCGGCTTAAAACACTTTTAAACAAAAAGTTATTCTGTTTTTACTCCATACATCATTTACCACTTCGTTTCCCGAAACAAAACGAATGAATGAACTGGTGGAGCAATCTCCAACAGTTAATTTATTGGTAACTAAGAACAAAGGCATGCTACTCAATATTCCGAGCAATTTAAACTGGACTTAACAATGCATAAGCCTCACACTCCTTTTCCTTAAGTTTTGGTGTGCCCGGGCCTAAAATTACTGGAGTTCTTTGTTTTATGTCTTACATATTTTATATTCTCGATTTGTTGAAAATACACAGCTATAAATAGCGTTTTCGCTACCTGCATGTGCTTTATAGGCCATTAGAAAATGTATAGAGGAACGTTTATTTAAATGTTTAGAAATTTATTTTCTCTAGATTCGAGCCCAGTTAGGCACATCACTGATTAATTTAATATCATTGGCTCTACTTTTAAATCAGTGAAGGAAAACACAACAGGAAGACGGGTGACTCTCACTAACCCTCATCGGGCCCACGTGGTAGATACGATAATGTCCAATTCCTTGAAACGAAATTGGCTGCATTATTATTTTTATATTTATTTCATTTTCTCAGAACACATTTTATTATTTCAATTATAGACCACTCAATCACGGCTTAAAAAAATAACGCAATAGTAATACGTAGCAAGGTACGCACGCAGGGTATATTATAGCGGTTACCTTTTTTATGTCGCCATTTCACTGTGCATGCAACACATGTGTATGCAGGATGATATAATTAGATTTGTAAATACATATCGACGCTTGAAAGGCAATCATAACTAAGCGACATTGAGTAAACTTTACAGGAGAGCGATTTAAAGTTCAAATATTTACAAAAAAAATCATAATAATTTTCCTAATTGTTCGATTAAAATGATGTTAACACTCCTAGAAATCATTTTTTTATAGCTATCCAAATTGTCAAAATAAGACACCTGACACTTTTAAAAACACCGGTTTGTGTCGGTTAGATAAAATTTACCTGATTTGATAAACAGGTAAAATTATCTAAATCATCATTGTAGTGTGTGCAGTAACATGTAAAAATAGGTAAACTTACTTAGTTTAGAATTTTGAAACATAAAGATTGATCTAAAAAGATCTGATAGTTTAAAATAAAATAAGTAAATTTACCTAAGCATTCTTTAATGGTTTTTGTGATTTTGGAAATTATATCTTAGTTATTAAAATTACCCCAAACCTCCCTTCATAACCGACATTTAACCAAGAACTGTATAGGTAATTATTATCATGCACAAAAATAAATGAAATCAATTATTATTGAATAAAAGTCTTTATTGAAAATTAAACAAATACGCTATGTAGTGCCGACCAGGAAACTAATTATGACATAACATTCAGTCTGAGATTAATATATTTTTAATTGAACAATTATTATTGCTGTCGCAATTATAAATTACCTAGCATCTTCATCATTCAGTTTCTAAAAATATTATATCTCACAATTGCTTTTGATATGGGAAGCTGCGATCGATAACAACGTAAAAGAGATACCTTGGTTTTAGACTGAATTTCAACTTTTTTTTTAATAATAGGCTCGCGTTTGATCACCATCTCACCTGATGGTAAGTGATGATGTGGTCGAAGATGGAGCACGCTTACCTAACAGTAACCTATTCACTCTTGACTTAAAGATCCCTAGGTTATAGCTATCGGGAAACACAGAATCCGTCAGGGAATTCCACTCCTTAGCCGTACACACGATGAAGGTATTCCCAAAACTTTTAGTGCGTATAGGTGGGATATCCACCACGTAATGAATGCGCATCGTCGTTTGTCTTGTAGTCCGATGATGGAACGGGCTTGGCGGAATTAGATTGTGTAATTCCATCTTACACTCTCCGAAATGTAACCGATAGAAAACCGATAGACTAGCAACTCGTCGTCGATGTTTAAGGCTCTGGAGCTTTGATTCGACCAGTATATCGTTGCCAATGAGTCTTTTGACCCGTTTCTCAATAGACTCAAGCGCATCCAGCTGGTACTTGGCAGATCCATCCCAAAGATGAGAGCAGTACTCCATACACGACCGAACCTGGGCTTGATAGAGATTGAGCAGCTGTTCGGGTGTGAAGTACCGTCTCACCTTTGCTAGGATTCCCAACGTTTTTTATGCTAATTGAGCCTTAGCCTCGATATACGGGCCAAAATTGAGGGTAGAAGTTAGTGTTACCCCCAGAAGCTCGATACGATCGGTTATTGGCACGGTTACATCTCGGAAAGTAGGAGCCGGTTTGAATTGACTCCTTTTTGCAGAGAAGAGACACGCCTGGGTCTTAGCTGCATTAAACTTGACCAAGTTAGCATTGCCCCATTCGGAGACAGCCTTCAAGGACAAGTTCAAGCGCCCAACCATGTCCTCACGGAGAGACTGGATCTGTGGATCTGGAAAAACTGTAAACCATTGTGATGGTGCGTAAACAGTTGTATTCTTCAATCTATTTTCAATAATAGCATGCACTGTATCTACACATAAAATCAATATATTTAATATCTCTCTTGGTTTTTCTTTTACCAACTTTACTTTTAATTGGATTTGATATGGTAGATTCTTTACTTTCATGCCGATGTAGACGGTACATCATGATCGGACGTAAGTGATGTATATTGTGTGTTTTCCTCAACCTGGTGATCATTCAAAGTCGGTTTTTCAATGTCTGGTTCAGCAGTTAAAGTCATATTAAATGCGTGATCAACCGATATACGTGGAGCAGTAATCTTTGCAGTCGTTTCAGTGTGATCTGTTGTGGTGCATAAACTATCGGCAAGAACCGGAAAAGCTAAATCTTTCGAAGTGTCAATGCTGTTAGAAGCTGACTCTAATGTTTTGTTAAACTGTTTGTGTTGCTATTAATTGACGAAGCCGCAGAATGCAAAAAAAAAAAACAATTCGATGATGTCAGATTTATACCGTGTATTTTTACTAAGTGAAACTACAAGATAAATAACTACTGTTTATTTGTCTTGTAGGTACTCTAACAAATTATAAAAAAGCAACTCATTTTTAACTGCAAAGATAATAAAATTGATTTAAAATGAGTACTTTGTTCCATCTAAAACATAATAGGGTTTAAAAATAATCCGAAACAAAATGCAGTTTTGAAATAGGTACTACCTTTGCATAATTTGATTGAATACTTATCATGTCTTCATAGAATATGCGCCAAAATGTGAAGTACGTCCTCCCTAAGCGACGGCGGGTGCCTGAATTAGAACCTGTATAGACGTGTCACGACGCGTGTCGCACATACCTACACGACGTTTTTTAAACTCGTGCGGTTCTTTAGCGACGAGAAAATATAATTTTGCGTACGGGTAAATTTATCTACGCGCCATTGTTAGCCATTTAGCAAATCAAGTAAGACTATCTAACCGACATCATTAGTATGAAGCGTTGTCAAATAAAAATATCTAAGAATAAAAAATGAATATTATGATATATACCTACAAGTAAAAATATCTAAGCTCTAATATTCTTCCACTTTATTTCAGGCTAACTTATACAAATGACACTGTCACAAAATATATTATCGAGTTAAAATATGTAACCACATAAATTACAATTGCTTTATGTAGGTAAAATCTACTAAGTAATTTCAAAGGAAAAATTCTTAACAAGTAAAAATACGTCAATACAAATAAATGAAAAAGTCAATACATGAAAAACCGACTAAGTTCATATTCCTAATTGTTAGAACGTCATAACTGCTAGATATTCAAAAAATCACTATTTTTTGGTCGTTTAGTAAGCACAAAATGTAGATTTTACCGAAATCACGCAATATCTAAGCGACAATAAAACTCGTCGTAGAACTATGAGACCTAGACCAAACGACGCAGAAAAATCTGCCGGTTCGAATGGTATATATAACTCATTTTACGGATTTATGTCGCTTAGTTAGGATTGCCTTTCAAGCGTCGATATTTATTTCTACGCCGAAGTGCCTATAACGACTTTTGTTTTTGTGTGCAGAAGTCACACAACTTATTAGTAGGTTCGTAACAAGTCGTTTGTTTATAATCCGTGCGATTGGAAGTTCTAATATTGAAATAGATTTGCATGTTACCCACTTATTTGCACTCTTTAATGTGATGTCAAAATAAATTCTTAGAATATTGCATTATATTCTCATTTCTGTTTTGAAGGCAAACTGAAAATACCTGCCGGGGTGTGGCAATGTTCTAACTTCATAGCGCGGCCCCAAAACGCAACGCGGAGCGGGAGAAGTCATTTGATGAATTTCCCACCGAATAAAAATACCTAAAGCATAGGTATTGCTCAACGAAGGCCAGGGTTTGTTTTGCAAAGATCCACAAAGGCAAAGTTACAAGTATGATTTTTTAGAATCTTGGACCTTGAAAAACTCAGGTGGTGGTTAAAACAACCTTGAGAAGGTCCGTTTTGCAAAATAAAATGCATCACAAGATTTTTCAGAGGAGAAGTTCATGAAGTTAAGAAATGAGTTTGATATATTACAGTGAGTTGCAAGCCTATGGGTTTTTTAACGGTTAAATTTCGGGGAGTGTGCGAAGGACCCGTTCCAACCTCGGACTACAAGACGAGCGGCGATGCGATATCGTATAACGGGGGACATCCCACCCTTACGCACCCATGCGTACAGCTAAGAAGTGGAATTCCCTACTGGAGTGTATGTTTCCTGAAAGCTGATTAAGCCAAGATTGAATAGTATAGGTAAGCGTACTTCATCTCCGAAGACAGGCGAGATGATGGTCAAATACGAGCTGCTATATATCACTATTTGCCTCACTATCCGTTCGTCTGTTTGTTACCGCTTCAGGATTTAACAGCCGAACAGATTTGGATGAAACCTTGCACATACTCTTTTCCGGTGGGAAAATCGTCAAATGACTTCTCCCGCTCTGGGTTGTGCAGAAGGGTGTCAGACTTCTACTGAATAAAAACCCACCCTGTTCCTTTCAATTGCCTTTGTGGTTCGCGGCCGCGGTATCTCTTTAGAACGTTCCTGCAACCCCAGTATGCATAGGTGGCCTATCCCTGTGCAAAGGATTAGCACAATATATGTACTTTCTTTTTTTATTTTTTATTACTGGTGGGCCCACTCTTGACCTCAATCGCGCCTGATGGTAAGCGATAGATGAGGTCTAAGATGGGACGAGCGAGCCCAGAAGATGCCTATTTACTCGTGCCTTAAAGGCTGAAAGGTCATAAGTGGCAGGGAACACAGAAGCCGGCAGAGAATTCTACAGCTTGGCTGCGCGCACAATAAATGTGGAGGAGAAGCGCTTGGTACGACAAGACGCAATATCAACCAAGTGAGGGTGGTACCCAGCCGTGCGTCTGGTAGACCGGTAGTGAAAGGGAGATGGAGGAATCAGGTTTTCCGAGACTGTGTTACCATTTTTAATAGGTTTCGCTATTAGCAGAAGCTAGTAGGAAATTAATTTATTATATTTCGCACTCTTAAGTATAGTGACCTAACTAATTAAGCAAGTAAGTCATTACAAAACAGTGTTGAGGAAAATGAAATGTAGGTAGGTACATATTTTTTCTCCGACCCTGTATGTCTCTATGTCTCTTAATTACTCGTAATTTAAACCTCTAGAGATTTAGAGTAGTTTTGGTCAATTTATATCATAATCAAAAGTTACAGGAATTTAGAGCTTTCGTTATAAAATAAGATTTATTCTTCAAATCAAATTATCTGATTAATGAAAAACAAATCTTTTGGTACAGTAGAGTACTTATTGCATGAAAGCAAGAAAGATGCCTCATACCTTGTCTACCGACTTGATAATTTTATCGTTAGTACAATACGGCCGTTCTAACTTGGCGAGCGTGAAGTTAGGCTCTGCGAACTTTAGCGCTTGTGCACTCGTACAAAAATAAAGGTTTTAAAAAAATAAATGCCAATTACAGTTGTTAACAGGAATAACAACTGCTAACGGCATTTATTTTTTTAAAACCTTTATTTTTGTACGAATGCACAAGCGCTAAAATTCGCAGAGCCTAACTTCACACTCGCCAAGTTAAAACGGCCGTACTGTAAATATTAATGGATTTGCTCGCGTTGGTGTAAAATTGAAATTAATAAAAGAAAGATACAATCAAACATAAGTTTCCTATTAACACTAATTTTGAATAATGGTAAGTTATCTTGAAATCTTTAGGAATATGTCTGGCGCTTGTTAGTGATAGTCCGGCGCCGTACACAAGTAAAGATAAGTCTCTGCATAATTAACTAGTTATCGGGGGAAAATAAAGGTCATTCTAATATTTCATAGAATAGAGTAGCTGTTTCCTGCTAAATTTGTGCTGTGACGTACGTACCTAAGTCATACCTACAATAAGTCACAATGTGTACTTCTGATTATTCTAAAATATCACGAGTTATTACGTAAAAAAACAGTTGTCGGCCTTTTGATCACTGTTCTGTGGGCCCAAACTATAATGTATTACAATTTAATTACTAGATTTCAAAACCGATATTAATATCAAGATTGTATACCCGATACGATATTTGATAAAATCTAAACAATCCGAAAAGATAAGTTACCTATATCTAAAATCTAATCTATCTAATACCTACAGTAATTACCTATTGAACTAATTTTGAAACCGCTCTATTATCAAAGATTTCAAAAGCTACGCATTTATTCATGAATTCCTGTTTGTTTTAAGTAAATGTAGTTAAAAACAATAAACAATATTAAAACAATTCAGTCAAGTTTCCCTTGGTTTGCAATCTTGAGAGCTACTTGTTTACCTATTACTCCTTTGCGAATTTGAATTTAACACTATGTCCTCGGCAAAATGTAAAACGCACTTTTAATTTATATGCTGTTTTTATTTACGTCTATACCACAAATGTTGAAAACGACGATCCCTAGTAGCTAATATCACGAAATAATAGTCATCATTTCTTATTTCAAAAGTTTTTTTTTTTCATTTATCATGCATGCACTGGCCGGTTCTTTTAAATTATTTTTTTCACTTGTAACACGAAACAAATTTAAATTTTCCGGAAGACATCAATAATAAAAATGTAGTCTATTTCACTCCACTGTTAATAAAATTACGCTCACCAAGATATTCATGATCACTGCGATCCGCTATTCCGCACTACACTGTGATCTGTTTAACAGTGATCATGATCTGTAGATCTCAGCATTTATATTCTCCCATCTGTGTGTAGTTTTTTGTCTTATGCATAGACGGAACGTCAGCTTTAATTAATGCGGTTGTAAAAATGTTTGTACACATTGTATACTATTGTTTCGGTTTGATCTAATGTTACTTATGTGGATTAGCGGTGCGTCTATATGAGGTGTATTTAATTTGTTTACGCATTAAATTAAAAAACATACATTTCAGCTTAATACAGACGGCAGGCTGACAAGGTTTTGTACCTGACTATTTACGTAGGATAGTTTAGGTAGTTGAACTACTCGCCCAATATTAAAGGTCAGTTTCGATTTAATCGTATTAGCGATAAGACCGAATACCAACATAGGTAATACCCATATCAAGATTTATTCGACAAAATTATATCATTTTTCACTGGAAACAGAATGCCTTGACCGACACAAATTCTTTGAAAGGGAATGCAATAAAATGTCACCTTCCTTAATTTTAAGAATTTTAGAATTATTTGTTGATAAAAATTACTTATTTAATATTGTTATTTATATGGTGATAATAAACATAGATTATCGTTTTCAATGGCACACATTTAAGTACTTGTAAAAGGGATATTTATCACTTTCGTTTTTCCTGAGCGGTTGTTGACGATGTCATTACCAAAGAATTATAGAGGAAATATATAGAAAAGTAAGGGAGTGTTTTTATTATTATCTACTGTAGCGGTTTTCTTATTTTTACTTAGTGAGCGAGTTGGTTTACCATTTTGCTCATGCCTGTTTATTTTTCATGAAAAGGAACGTTTTGATAAGGGTTTAAATATACATCTATATAATATATTATATCATATACACTTATAAGAAGGCAACCTGCCTTCCTATAAATGTATATTTAAACCATTATGTATACTTAAAAATATATAATACGGTTATAAGTAAATAATTGTAATTTTGTTTAAAAAAATAACAACATTATAAATAAGCTAAAAGCTCAGAGCCCATCTTTTATTCTAAATAAAAAAAAAAATGGAACATCATTTAAAAATTTGGAAGTAAAATAAAATGGCGGGATCTTTTCAGTTTAGTATTTTCATTTGTTTTAATTTTGGATAATATTGAAAGTTAAATATTTTATAATAATAATGTTGTTAAAAGTTGTTTGATAAGTGTTTAGCAATAACATTTTTTCGCGTTTGTTTTTTTTCAAATAGATAAAAAGCGAGTATCGCTAATATTTCACGAAGTTTGGTGATAGCGACAATGGATCCCGTGAGAAGTTTTGCCTCGTGCGAGGTACAATTTCTCAGAGAAGTAGGTAGGTACCTACCATTACATCCCTGTAAAGATATTATGCTCGACATATCTTTATCGAATTGATTTATATCATTCATATCACAAATCAAAAGGCAGTTAATCACGCAGCAATAATTGCAGCCATTGTGTGAACGCATTATAATGTTAGTAAAATATTTGTAGATGCATTGACGATTTATAAGAAGAGAAATCTTGAAGTTTCGAGCCTTAAGTATGAGGAGCGGAATAGCAGTTACTCGTAGTTCATGTTATGTATCATCATGACCAAACGCCTTCGCGGACAGAAGAGCTTGTCATCGAATTGATTCTGAAGATTCTCAGTATGAAGGTAAATATGCTTTTATATAAGAAATGATACTAGAACGCAAGTTTAAAAGATTAAACATGGTAAATTATATCTACTAATCAATATCAAATAGCAATAATCAATAGCACGATCATTGAGATAAGCAATTAAATAGTTCTGTGATTAAAATAACAGATGGCGCTACGCATTACGAATACAATACACTTGCGTCTTGCATTGACAGTATAGTATAACATATATAGCCAAACGACGCGTTAATTATTTATAAGTATATTAAAACAGCCAATCATATTTATCCGGAAAATATTGATTATTCAGACGTATATTAGGTATTTCGGTAGCCAATAACAAAGGGATAAAGTTATGTAGGCAGCGTGGTAGGCAGAACGCGATGCCCACCCTGCTCCTACAGCTGTCTTGGCGTTCCGGGGCCGCAGTACCTCGTTAGAACATTCCCGCAACCCCGTAAGGAACGCGATGCCCTAGCGAGAACGATATACTCTAACCTTATTGGTGAACCTTCAGTAAGGTCAAGTGTTATGCACTTCTGGTTTGACAATCTGGCTTTGTTATGAACGATAGTTAACGTAAGTAAAGGTTTGCAGGGGTGATTGTGGAGAATGCCATCGCGTCCCTTCACCCCAGGAAGATGTGACGAACATAAACTTTGTGGTTTAAGTCGGTAGGAGACTTCCTTACCCCTTCGTCTACCCTAGGGCAGAGGACTTCCACGAGGATTTCCGCTCACAATGAGGGAAAGAAACCTACCCAAGGTGGCGGTGACGTCCCCCTAAGGCGTCGCCGTGGGAGTCAAATACCTCTCTCCTGCCGATTGAGCGGGCAGTGCCCATAGAGGCAGTCAAATGACGTGTTGATGAGTACCTATGAAAGTGCTCCTGCAGCCACCACCGCGATACTCCTATCCCATCCAGCCTAGCTCCTAGTTTTCCCTAAGTCAAGGTTCATACCCCACAGGGGTACTCCGCTTAGCGTGTTTTCACCGAGTTTGCAAGTTTATTTTTGGCTGGAGGTTTAAAGTGTTAAATTTAACGCCGCGACAGGGAATTACGGTTATGCAGCTGACAACGACATTGACAATGACCTGTATCCAGGCAATTCAAATTAACCCAGTTGGGCTTCCCTTAAAACCTATCAAACACCATAAAAGTACGCAATACGATTAACCTACAATGATAATGCATCAACAACAATGACATAATAAAAATGTGAATAACTAATTCGATCCTTGCGCCACCAATTATCCTTGGACGTAATGGTCACAATACTCTAGACCGCTATTCATTCTGCCTTAAACGTTAGTCTCTTGAGTCATTTTTATTAAGGCCTAACGTTGGCTTCCGGATCATTCATTTGTATACGTACCAATTAAATGTAAATACAAGGCAAGGAACTTTGTGAAATGTTTGTATTGTACGATGTGTAAAAGGTGAGAAATGGCATGGTTAATTGATGGTTTGTTTATAACACAAAAGAACTTAAATAGCTTGGTATATAGAATCAAGGTTTAATTTTTTAAGAGTGTATCATTATGTTTAGGCAGTGGCGTAGCCAAATGTGGGCCTTGCGGGCTCTCGTCTACGGTCTACGTCCTCGCACATCAAGGGAAAAGGGGCCTCGCTGACGCGACTCAGACTCCTTGATATCAGTCCACGATACGCTACTGTGATTAGGGTAGTGGTTGGGATTAGTGTGGAGGATTTGTCCGAACAATAGCCGACACCAACATAACGTGTTTTCCAAAGCACACAGAGTTCCTGTAGTGAAAAAATGCATAGATAATTTTATCATTATTAAAAACGTATGCCTTCATCACATTTTGTTTTATGTGTTAATAGTATAAGTAGGTACTTTATTTGGTATACGAACAAAGCAACGGTCTAACAATGGGTGATTTATTAATTTGTGTGCTAACAGGCGATGACATTAAAATGTCTGTACGACATGAACAATTGTAATGCAAATTATAGGTACCTACAAGATAATTCATGAAAATGATTTTAATTTTAAACCAATCAATAGTGATCAGGTAATTTTCGGCAAGCGTGCTTCATCGTCGACCACGTCATCGCTTACCATTTGTTAAGATAGTGGTCGAATATGAGCCTATCAATAATAAGTTAAATATATATCTGGGGGCACGACAGTGCCCCCGCCAAGTCAAGCAAAAAGCGGCACGGCCGTACCATACTTTTCTCGAAGCAGTTCAGGCCATTTCGACCCCATATAACTTCGTTGTGGATAAAACTAGAAGCCTGACTTTTCAGTAACCAAGCAGGCATTGTATCAACACAGTATATTTCAAATTTCATTCAATTTGAACCAGTAGTTTAAGAATTATAACGAGTCAAAGTTTCTTAATTTTGTCACTCACTGACTGACCGATCATCAAAAGTCTAAGGCACTTCTAGCAGACATAGAAGCTTCAAATTTAGAATACAATTAGTGTTAAGTGTATGAATCCAGGAAAAACTAAAATATTTTTCAATTTCGGTCCAGTTTTCTAGATACATCAACTGCATAAATAACTTTGTAATCCCATATATTTATATGGGATTACAAAGTTACATTTACAGTTAATTAATCATTGTACCTGTATATAATTATGTATAATATAATGAAATAATAGGTGTAGATAGGTATCTAGATATAATTATGTTCAAAGGTAAATTGTAAAATGGTCAACGGAATAAAAAAGCTAGAGAGAGGGCTTTAAGAAAATTCATTGTTGGTATACAAGAAGTAGCAGGTACCGGAAAAGAAAAAAATAGCACTATCTACAAAAAGAAATGAGATTCCATAAAAAACAATACTGGTAAAAAAACCCAAGTCTCGCAACTCAGTTCTTCTACCGTAAAAAGTTGTGAGATCCGTGTTATACCAAGTCGGTTATTCGATTATTCAGTCCCTACTTAAGGGACCTTCTGTCTTAAGTTGTTACGTAATTATCTAACCTAACAACATCTTACAGTGACCATATCAATATTAAAAATCTTTAACGTTTTAAATAAATATATTGACTTGGCAATCGCAAAAACAATCTAATTTATGTATGTATGGATTACTTGTGAGATATATTGTGTTTTCATGCGATGCCCCATCACAAAATTGATCTATACCTACACGTATCAGATTCAATAATCATACAGGTTGTTTTTCTTCGCTATTTGCGGATATAGATAAGCTTGCGATACGATAGTATCTAGGCACCTACCTATTTATTAATAAAGCTGTTGGAATTCCACACAAGATTCAATTCGGAACACTTAGGTATAAAATCAACTTTCTATATAGTACATAGTATAGATGCAGCTGAATTATTTTTCAGTTATAAATTCATATTATTAACAAAACAAGAAGTACATTCTTGTAATGAATACGTAATTTAATGTATACAACGTGTAACTTAAAGGGTATATACATACCAAGTGCATGGCTTCTTTGGATGATAACAAACGATATGGTAAGGGCTTTGTAATCCTTAGTCTACGTGTGTAGAACTTATTACAAATTCCAATATACTGATACCAGAGACCGAATTTTTCAAATTACGAAGAACGAAAAGAATTATCGTGTTATTGGCAAGTGACGTGAAAGTTATTGACCCTCGTAGTGCCGTGACACGTTTGTTATGATTGGTATTCAAGAAATATATGAAACCAATAATTTGGTATCAATTCTTTGAGTCAGTTATTTTGTGCTGAAATTGTGCATAGAGACTTCATACCTGGTCATTTACAATTTTAATTTTGGACGTGGATTCTGATCAATGCTTAAAATTAGGTACTTAAACTTCTTTGTTCCAAATTTCAGATACCGTCAAAATTTGTTATCACATCATTATGCTCTGTGCTAAAGCTGTCTAAGCTAAAAGCCGTGATTTCCTCTGAATTTTGCCGTTATTGTGATTCAATCTACATCTACTGACGTTTCTGTCTGTGTTTTCAAAAATAACTGCGTTTTCTATTATGATACTAAAACCAAACCTCTTGACAGTCTTTCTGTTTGTCCGAGGTTATCTCTAGAACGGCTGAATCGATTTTAATGGGACTTTCGCTGAAAGAGGAGGTTAGGTATAGGACAACATGTTATAGGCTGATTTTATTCCCAAAATACTACGGGTTTTGGATTAAAACGGGAAATACCTCCCACGTGATCGAAGTTGCAGGATCAGCTAGACTTTCATAAAGTTTCTTGCCTTGCAGTTTTCGCGAAGGCTTTTCATGCTGTAATTTTGATTTTTATTTTGGTCTAACGAACCTCTGACAGTCTTGTATTGAATAGTACGTACATTCAATCTCAATTTCCGCTTTCGTATCAATAGGATATAGGTATTTTATTGCTTCGTAAAATAAAATGATGTCTATGTGAAATCAGATATTCTTTCTATTGGCTTATATTACAACGTTTAGTTTCTATTTCTTTATTTTATTTATTTATTATATACCTACTTTCTTTTAAAATTACTTTATTAAGATTTAGAACTGACATACAATTAAGATTTTTCTAAAACACAAAAAAGATCTATGTTCACATATATCATGTAAGACAACAGAGCTGATTAATAATGAGAAAGATAACGGACGAGACAGCCAATCCAACGTATTGTGACGTATTGTAAACGCTTGTGATTGGTTACTGCAGCCGGGCTCCGTCCACGGATTAGTTAGCGCAATTAGCAGCTTAGTTCTTATCGGCTAAAGTGTACCTATTCAATATCATAGTGGAATTACAAACACCATGTTTAATACCTATATAGTTAGTTCAGAATAAAATAAAAGCGCCTTCTTCGGCTCGCTTGCTAACACTGTATTTAGTTCTAATGTGGGTCCAAAACAATACTTTGATACTGAAAAAAACTTGCAATTTAGAGGGCTAGGCTATAATTTTATTTATAACTATAAATTATTTTATCTGACGTTTCCCAACTACATATGTTGGTGGTGTCAGTTTCCAGTCTAACTAGATGTAACTAAGGACTAGTGTTTTAAATGACACGAACGCCTATCGGATTTCCGTAACCCACTAGCTGGATAACACGATACCACCTTTTTTTCCCGGGTTGGAAAATCGTCAAATGCCTTCTCCAGCTCTGGGTTATTAAGCGGAAGGGAGTGTCAGACTTCTACTGACTAAAAACTCACCCTGTTCCTTAAGCTTCCCTTATGTTGCCCGCAACCACGGCAGGCAATGGCCCTATGGGGCCCCGTCACTGGTGCTGACAACTCTTTGAGACGCGTGAGGAACACGACGCGCCAAAATACGATACACTTTGGCAATACTGGTGACATATTTCCTGGCTTCTGACTACTCATAACGACTGTCAAAGATTTATAATGACAGCCGGGAACAAATGCTTTCAAAAAGACAAACTGAAATGATTTCCGTGTTTGTCACACATTTAAAAAAATCTATCAATATGTTATATTGTTAGTGCAATCTGCTCCCAGTGTGCTTATAAGTCACTCGTTTCCTGTTGCTACTCTAAAATAACATATTTTATAGCCTTCAACCCTCACCCTTTACTCGGAGTTCTTTTTCGTCTTTATTACCTACGTTTATCAAAAACCTGTCTACCTACGTACATATGTATGTATATCAGCATTAAATATGCAACTAGTAAACAAAACTGCAAAAATGAGATGGCTTTGCATCAATTCATAAATGGTTTGGTGTAAATCAATAGATGCCAAATCATACACTTTGTTCACAGCCAATGCACCGATTCTAAATAGGGAAATATATTCTTTTTGCAGCATTAATATGAATTCTCGATAAAAATACAAAAAAATATAGTTGTTAAAGAAAAAATACGAATTGGGCTAATAATGTGTGTAGCGTATGCAGAATTATGCGTATATATCATATGTATAGTAAGTGACATTAAATTCAAGTAAAATGAAATAAATTAAACGCATTTCATGTGTTCTAATAACAGTTGGAAATAATTTTTTCGATGTAAAATAAGCATAATTATTTACATTTTTGTCACGGATCTCTAATATGTTAGATCGTAATTAAATAACAATAATATCAAAAACACTTGCGTATTTACAACGTTAAGTGGGATTATTCGTGTTAACTCGTGTTTCTAGGAATTCTTATTAAGCTGTTTCGGATATCGCGATTACAATTACCTATCAACGATAACATTGGTCACAGGACCGTAAAATCTAGTTGTGTATATTCCAAAATACAAATTTTACAAGCATATTATAAAAATATAGATATTGAAATACTTGACGCCGATACCGGTTTTATTTGAAAAAATTGCTTGTTGCTTGCTCAGAACTGTAAATTAATCAGATTTCGATGTCATTACCCGTATTACATCGAGGTTAAGGTCTAATATGATACTAATGTCTTTGATATTATGATTTCTTAGAATTTTCCTTAGATGTGTTTATTATATGAATCAACTTATCGGAAATATCTCACGGTTTTGCAAATTCCGATGCGTATATTTAGATATTTTTCCAGAAAATTATTTCTGGATAATTAATTTGATCGATAGGCCTACACTTGTTATTATCGTGGTTGAGCCTGCTTAACACGTCTTAGAAATGGAATTCAAACAGGTTACTGCTTTTTAAAATTAGTTTGTCGACTTTCAGACGCAGTTTTCTTTATTTTATTAAAATAGTTTATTTGAAAGAGGATTGTCTCATTGGTCTAGTGGTCGCAAGCGTGATTGCTGAGCATGAGGTCTCGAGTTCGATTCCCGGGTCGGGTAAAATGTGCTATTGGGTTTTTCAACCGACGACAAAAAGAGGAGGTTATCAATTCGACGCGTATATATATATATTTTTTTATGTAATATCATCGATTACTCGAAGATGGCTGAACCGATTTGGAAAATTCTTTTTTTAATTGAAAGGGTATACTTCGAAATTGGTCCCATTTTCATAAACGTCAGGATTTGATGATGGGAACCTGGAGAAATCGAGGGAACTCTTCAAATATTATAGGCCAAATGTTAGTATGTTGCAGTTGCTCTCAAAAAGTACCATTTGAGGAAGTGGAACTGATGATGAAGACCACAGATGGCCGCCGAAACTACTCAATAATAAGTATTGAGTGGATTGCGATTCAATTACTTGAATATGGATGTTAAGCACTTTATACTCGTCACAATGCATATGGTGATGTAGAGCTGATGGTGAAGTACCAGGAGAACTCCTCAACAATTAACGGCCCAGCATTGGTAAAAGCAATATTTTGTAAAAGGTTATAAGTAGTTGACATTTAGGCTCTTGTAACTAGGTAAATTAAAAATAGACCAACTAAAAAGAGTGAAATAAAAACTTTTTACCAAAAAATTAAACCGACTCCCAAAAAACACTGCAACGTGAAAAATAACTTTAATTTCGGAAGTCGGTGCCAAAAACGAAAATACAAAACTAAAGACACCGACTACCGAAATTAAAGTTATTTTTCACTTTGCAGTGTTTTTTGGGAGTCGGTTTAATTTTTTGGTAACAAGTTTTTCTATAAGAAATTTCTCAGTAGTAGCCCGGAGTTTGGAAGCTGGCGGTGTAATACCCCCGTGCTTCGGAAAGTACGTTAAGGCATTGGTCTTGGCTCGCATTTGGACATTTTTTCTTCATTCTTCAACAGTCATTACGGGGAATCAGAAAATTCTATACGGAATGGGAACCTGAATGACCAACTGACCAAGGGATTTTGTGTTATCCAGCAGTTGTTGAGGTCAGATCAGTCGGTCCATGTAAAACACTTAGCAGATGACTTCATTTGAAAAAACGTCATTCTGTTTTGTCGCTAGGTATAGTTTTATTGCTTTATATTCGGCGCAACGCAATCATGATTTGTAAAGGTGACACGAAGAAACAAAGGTAGCGAAGTAGATACCTATCTCTGATTCACCTTAATTAACCTATTCCATTCCACCAAATCCGTCTTAAGGCCAATCACTACGTGTACTTACTTACAAGGCAGGTTATGTTTGCAACCTATTTGACGAAAAATTACAGCATTATCATCAGCTACTTTTTCCTACGATGTTTGAGTCTGCTTCTAGTCTAATCGGATGTAGTTAAGATTAGTGTTTTGATTGATTGACTGCCTATCTGAATTCCACAACCCAGTAACTGGGTACCGTTATCCCTAGCTGTAGTGATGTGTGAGTCATAGGGTAAAAGCTTAAGAAACATGTAAAATATTTTTTCTTTACATCTAGGTATACAAAAACAAAAGAGACGTTGACCTCTAAGTTTGTTTCAGTGTTTCTTCCCAGAGTAGTCAGTTAGGAAAGACAGGCCTCGTCTAGTTTACATTAACGAAAAAAAAAATGCCGTGTAAAAGTGTTATTTATAATCTATTTGCAAAATAAACATAATTATTTCAGAAAACTTGCGCAAAACTTCCGTACGACTGCACCAAAGTGAATACTTAATTATTTTTTTATAAATAAAAAAATCCTTGTACGAATTTCAACGGGTTAGCTAGTAATTTTATATACAAGGTGTAACAGATTAAGCGCAATACCTCAGACACCCCAATTAGAATATTAAAATCCGTAACTAAATAAATTGAAACCAAACCTAGACATTTTTATAAAATTGTTATCCTCACTAAACGCAAAACGTATGTGCGTCATACAAAATCCTTACGCAGACCCATACACTCATGCAATGTCAGCGGCTGACACGCACACGAGCGCATTTCCTTGAATTAAGGATTGTATTAATTTGTCATGATACTGTGTTTCCATTTTAAGTTAAATGAAAGATTTTTCCGTCAAAATTTAACATCTATTTTTATGACGGTAATCGACTCAGAAGCCGATTCTGAATAAACTACTTTCAGGAATTGCGTTTATTCTGTTACACGTTGTGTTTATTTTTTAAGTTTATTCATTTTTAACCGACTTCAAAAAAAGGAGGTTCTCAATTCGTCTTGAACTTTTTTTTTTTATGTGTATGTTACCTCATAACTCGGAGTAGGCTGTGGACCAATTTGGAAAATTCTTTTTGCGTTTGAAAGGGTATACTTTCTAGTTGGTCCCATTATTACGAAATCAGGATCTGATGATGGGATCCTGGAGAAATCGAGGGAACTCTTCAAATATTATAGGCACACCTATAGCCTTTTGGGTATTTCTTATAGTACCTTGAGCAGTTGCTTCCGAAAAGTATCATTTGGGGAAGTTGAACTGATGATGAAGACCACAGATGGCCACTGAAACTACTCAATAATAAGTATTTCGTGGATTGCGATTCGATTACTTGAGTACGGATGTTAAACACTTTATGCTCGTCGCAATACATACGAGTATGGTGATGTAGAGCTGATGGTCAAGTACCAGGAGAACTCCTCAAAAATTAACGGCTATGCATCGGGAAAAGCAATATTTTGTAAAAGGTGATAAGTTGTTGACATTATGGCTTTTGTAATTAGATAAATTACAAACCGACCCACTAAAAAGCGTGAAAAAAAAATTTTTGCAAAAAATAGAACCAACTTCCATATCAAAACACTACAAAGCCAAAAATAACTTTAATTTCGGAATTCGGTGTTATTGGTTTTGGATTTTCTTTTTTTTTATTCCGAAATTAAAGTTATTTTTGGCTTTGTAGTGTTTTGATATGGAAGTCGGTTCTATTTTTTTGCTAAAAATTTTTATAATATTAGTAGCAGCTACTTATTACACATTTTTAATTTTACTCAAAACTTTATTCTGAAATCCACGCAGACAAAGTCGCGGGCAGAGCCTTTTTTTTTCTGGGAAAATCATTGCATGACTTCTCCCGCTTTGGGTGGAAGGGAGCGTCAGACTTCTACTGACTAAAAACCCACCCTGTTCCTTCAGCTGTCCTTAAGTTCCGAGGCCGCGGTATCTCCTTAGAACATTCCCGCAACCCCGGCAGGCAATGGCCCTATGGGGCCCCGTCACTAGTGCTAACTTGTGAGACGCGCGCGGATGGGCGGGCAGAATTTCATTCCTATTATGGATAGGTTGGCCAATAAAAATTAAATGTTTGCATAGGTACAATGAAGATTGACTGCGCGTGCGCCACCTACCGCAGACTGTTTGTATTGTGTCACGTACTAGACTTTTCAATACAGATTTATTATGATATAAACAGGAAAACGTCTCAAAATAGCTACAAGCAAAAACTGTTAGCAAGGTCTTAAACAATGACAATATAAATTAACAATTTTCTATTGTCAAGGTCTGGCATTCCAGAAAACCTCTCTCATTTTCAATACAGATTTATTATACTATTATATATAAAGCTAAATTACCACAATTATGAGTGAGTGAGTGAGTACTCACTCACTCACTCACTCACTCATTGACATAATTGTTCTCCCAGATGGTGGATGGGGAGGTGGGTATATTTTGACAGATTCGTAAACAAGTAACTCTCAAACCTACGGGAAAAGTGCCAAACCTCTCCTTTCCCCCCCCCTTCTCCCCCCTCCCTATCGTATCTCGGAAACTACGAGACCCGTATTTTTTTTTTACGGATTCGTATAGAGGAGGCTCGGTAAAGTAAAAACCATTTATCAAAGTCGCCCCCCCCACCCCCCGTCTCACCCCCTTTAGGCGGATCTCGGAAATTAAGAGACTTGGAACATTTTAATTTTCATATTCATTTAGAGGGGCAATGCTTTAGTCAAAATACTTCTGCAACCCCCCCATAACCCCCCCCCATTTTTTTTTTTCACAAGTACGCGAGGTGCTTGCACCTCGCGCAACACGCAAATACTAAACCCCCATCTCCCCCATCACCCCCCCACTTTTTTTTTTTTGTTTTTTCATAAGCACGCGAGGTGCTTGCACCTCGCGCAACACGCAAATACTATAATAACTATATATACAGGAAAACGTCTCAAAATAGCTACAAGCAAAAACTGTTAGCAAGGTCTTAAACAATGACAATATAAATTAACAATTTTCTTTTGTCAAGGTCTGGCATTCCAGAAAACCTCTCTCATTTTTATAAAAAATGTTGATCACATGATGGATTTTATACCCACCAAATGCTGAATTTGTCTTTGCCTACGAAGCCAGCCGATCGTTTAATAAACGCACACAACAATATCGTAATTACAAATAGATATGCTTAGATATTGACGTACAAACATTACGAAAATTCCTGGAAAATTGGATAAGGTAATTTCGTAGGAGGAAATATTTTCTTCGGCCAGCCAATCACACAGATTATTCATTTGATTAAAAACCTTATAAAAATAGTCATGCTATCGCACATTCCAAATAAAGTATGTAAATGTTTTAATATTTATCAATCGAGACGATTTAAATTTATTTCTCCTGTCTTGTAAAATTATGATGATTTACTTGTCTCATAAAATTGGTTTAATAGTGTTGAAAATTTGTCTTATTTTGGTCACGATAAACCTAATTCTAGATATTAATAAATGCGTTCTCTGCTGTCTTCTGTGTTCCCTTTCACATATGACTTGTCAATCTTTAATACAAGAGTGAACAGGAATCTTCTAGCCTAGTTTTATAAGGTGTGAAAGTGCAACTAAGGTCAAGAGAGGTCTCTCCGAAATAACAGAGAACAAACTACACTTATTCTTTCATGTCATCTCATACATATATTTTTATCGGTACTAAGTAGGTATAAACGTAAGTCATACGATAATACTCCTATGTTCATAATATTCTGCACATATTTCGCAATTGCTAGTCATTTTTGGAGTTTCTAAAAGCCTTAATATAAAGTGGTTTAACAGCATTGAGGTAATAAAATGCCGTAATCGGCTCTACGCGACCTTAATACAGAATGGGAAGGTGTAGGTGCGATATAATTGCGGTCCTTCGGGTATCCGAACCTTAGCACATATCTTTATTGTTGTTAAAATTTGATATAATTCTATACATTGTTATTTTACATTTGAATTTAATGTTGCTTGTGTGAGTTAAGCTTAGAAATATATCAAAATAATTAAAACAAAGAAATATTTTTGAAATATAGCTATAGCAAATATAGCTATAGCCTGGGGCTTTTGAGATCAAGAGAGAATATTACTATATACTTTTAGGTAAGCGTGCTTCATCTTCAACTACATCATCGCTTACCATGACGTGAGATGGTTGTCAAACGCAACCCTATCAATAAAAAAAAATATATGTTGTGAAAAACGCAAAACATTTTGTCAACGAGTATCCATATCTATTTTTTTTTCAGTAATAGAATAAAATGTTTCTTTAATTTGCCACCAGTACATTTAGCACCAGTGTTACTTCACTTTAGCTGACTAATAATAACAAAACAATTTTTTTTATAGAGAACTAGCTATGTGGGTAGAATCCACATTACTAGCAATCTTGTTCACCGCTCCAATTAAGCTAAATATGCTTGTGTCTGGAGTGGGTTCATGGCTATAGGTGGGGTTCGAATCTGCGACCTCTCGATCACAAGTCCAACACCCTACCCATTAGGCTATTGACGCTTAGGAATGTAGATATAGGACAGAGTCCACTTACCGATGAAGTTGATGTAAACTTGCGCAATTTGCATGTAGGTAAAACAACAGTTTTGATAGCAGATCGTTATCATCTAAGATAGTCAGGATTAAATCGATTTTTGATCGATGATATTGATTGCCGATTTATTGATTTAGTGAGTATAAACTGTTGCTAACAGTATTGCTTCAATAAACTAATTTTTATACGGCGTTTACAAAATGATAAAGTTATTTATTAGCTGGCTAAAATAGCTCCTATTTAGAGGTCATACCTACTAAAATTAATATGTGATGCTTGATATGCTTACGTGTAAGAAGTTGATATAGTAGCTCATGAAATAAATAAAATAAAAGTCGTTAGGGCAATTCAATTCCTACCGGGGTTACGGGAAAGTTCTTATGAGATACGGCGGTTTCGAAACGCACAGACAACGTAATGAACAGGGTGTTTTTTAGTCCCCAAAAAAAAAGTTATTCAATTGAATATTGAGATTCGCATATGTATTTATTTTCACGCCCTTTCCACTAACATGCTTACTAACATCAACGTAAGTAACGTAAACCTACCAAATGTGTGTATAGAAGTACTATTAACACATATCCTAACCAAAAGGATTACCATCTCGGCAATGAGAATGTCTCCTTATAATAAATATATAAATAAAATTCATTATTGCAGGCACGCAGGCCCATATAAAGTTAATAATATTTACATCAATTCAATACAATTCAATAATAATAAAAATACATAATTTAATTGATTGAATACCAAAAATGTGAAAAGATAATTAATTAAATAAATTATTATTAACCTTAATTATAAATCTTACTCAGCTAATCTGTAACTGACTTGCCCGGGTGGAATCCCCGATGATGCTAAAAACCACTATACGAGGCATTTTGAATCTTAAAACAGTTGAAAGTATTAGGATTAATGCTATTGTTTAGTCACAGCGTCGATTGGAATCTGTCAGGTTACGTACGAAAATGAATCTTTCTAAGGAAAATGTTCATGCAATAATTTTCTACAACTTTAGAAGAGGCCTGACACGGCTTCAGTGTTTTGAAGAGCTAACATCTGTGTTTAGTGATGAAGCCCCATGTCTGCGGACTGTCGAACGCTAGTATTTAGAATTCCAGCGTGGAAATACTAGTGTTAGTGACAAATCTCGCGAAGGACGCCCAAAATCCGCCTTCACTGAAGATAAAATCATTGCTGTGAGACAACTAATTCTCGAAGATCGTCATGTGACATATCGAGAGATAGAGGCTCTATTAGGCATCTCAGGGATAACCATTCAGAACATCTTGCATGAAGCGCTTAGTGTGAGAAAGCTAGTTTGCCTTTGGATACCACATCTGCTTTCCGACGATCACAAGGCGGCCCGCGTCAGATGGTGTAAGAAAATTCTGCAAAGGTTCAACCGAGGAGAGTCTACGACATCATCAGTGGAGACGACTCTTGGATCTATGCCTACGATCCTGATCCAAACAACAATCTACAATCTGGGTCTTTCAAGACGAGCCAAAGCCGACTAAAGTTGTTCGTTCTCGAAGCACTTCAAAGAAGATGGTGGCCACGTTCGTTGGAAAAACCGGCCATGTTGCGACTATTGCACTTGAAGATCGTAGAACGGCTAACGCAGAGTTGTATACCACAGTTTGTTTACCACAAATCATCGCCGAACTTCGAAAAACTAACTCAAAGCGACGCATCATCCCTCACCATGACAACGCAAGCACAGCGCGCAGCGCTCGTCTAACGATTAAGTATTTGAAGCAGGACAAAGTAGAAATTCTTGACCATCCTCCATACAGTCCTGACCTAAGCCCTAACGATTTCTTTACATTTCCTAAAATTAAGAAGTCTTCGTGGTCAAAGGTTCCAGTCCGGTGAAAAAGCAGTCGACGCTTTCAAGTCAGCCATTTTGAATACGCCTACTTTAGAGTGGAATAAATGTTATAATAACTGGTTTTAGCGAATGGAAAAGTGTATTAAGCTACGTGGTGAATACTTTGAAAAACAATAAAAAGTACTATAAGGTTCTAGTTGTGTTTTATTCTTCAAACGACAAAACTTAAAAGGCATGCCTCCTATGACTGCGTGCAGTCGTATCCAGCGAGCCAGCATCGGGGAGTCCCACCGGTACACCAGCGCTCGCAGAATGGTGTTGGGACTGCAACGCGTTCGGTGCAGGATAGATGCGCACCATTTGCGTATGATGGCCGCAAAGCCGTCTGTGCCAGCCGCCGCGAACATCGCAAAGGCGCTGCAGTAGCGCGGCAGCTCCATCTGCACCCGGAATACGTTATTATATTGAACGCGCAGATCGCTGTATGTCCGCTGCGTATAGTTAACCCAAAAGACTGAAAGTACGCTTTAAAATGCGTAACTTTTATAGTTCTCGTACACCGTGAAAACCTGAGCGCTGTCTGTCCGATGCAACATGTTTCAATACTGTCCTTAAGGCGCTCAGTGACCCAGTGGGCCAAATACTTAAATTGCTCGACTGTTTTTTATTATCTATTTAAAAATCGAATGCTTAATCAATACATCAGGTTCCAAGGTAGTTGGTTCCAAACTTTCTAATCGCATGCACATTTGGTAACTTGACACCTACAGTATTATCTAGTTAACATTTTCCTAAATACATAGGTAACTGGGTGGTAGTAACTGGGTGGTGCGATGATACCACCCAGTTACACGACTACTGACTATCCGTAACGACTGCCAAAGAAACATGTACAAATCTTGATAGGTTTAAATGGTCACCGTTCCACGGACCGACGATCGGCAAGCATTGCTTATCCTTAAAACTTAATCCGTACCTATGGCTGTAATTATTTAACCATGAACACTTCTTTAGCAATCCTTGATACCTAACGTAATGTAAACATTACGTTCACCACACAATTACAGTTACAACTGATTTGCTTCACGAACAGGTAACATAGTTGAACGAATCGGTGAATACGTAAATACGTAGGTAGTTACTATAGAAATGGAACTATTACCTGAATAGAATCCACTTAATTAGTTCCCGCGGAGGAAATGCGCCATCCACGAGCCCATTGTTCGTTTGCTCCCCTGATTTTTGCCCGGGACACTCAAAGGTAGGGTTAACAAAAATCGTGTAGATATTTAAAAGGATAACTTCTCTTATTTTATGTGTTACTTTTTCTATTGCCAATATAAAGGCACAATTTTGACCTTGGTGATAAAACGTAGCCCTATAAATAGTTCTTCAATACCGAAATCCTCAACTTTTCGAGTCGATGCTTGAATATCCTCTAATATCGAGTTACCTGTACAGCTCTCTTCTCTTAAATCCTACGTGCAGGAGGTCGTGCCTGGTATGACAAGAGGTTGGACATTGGTGTTCATTACAGGAGTCTCCTCTTATGGCGTTACATATGTACTATATTGTGATCCCACGCCACAGATAGACATAGGAGTTTAAAAAAGTTTATTTAATCGCTAGGTAGCGTCACGTGCAACCATAACAAATTTATATTTAGTGTTATCTTCTTAGCGTGTCGATGGCAAATAGCTAGATAGAGACTATCCAGAATTGGGCAACAAGTTTGGCATCGTCGGTAGCTTCCATCAAGTCCTGCAGTGAGCAGTTGACAGGGCACGCAGGACAGGAAAGTAAGAGTGCCATGATTTGTGAAGCAGAACCACATGTACACTTCAAGGCAGAGTCATCGATTAATCTCCACCTGAACAGATTTTCTTTACTGCGACCAAGTTGGGTACGGAATCTATTTAAAACTTCCAGGTCAGCCAAGGCAGTTCGTGTCCAGGTGGCAGATGCTCAGCTGGTGTACATGGATGCACTTTCTAGCTACAGCTTTAGGCGCTCCTTAGGCTGATCACCGGTAAGTGGGGTGACACACTTCACTTTCACTTTTGTGTTATAATATAATGATAAAGGTTATAAAAAAACTATACTAAGATTAATTACAAAAATAACAAAAATATTAAATTATATATTAAAAATAATTACAAAATTATAATTTAAAGATATAATAATAAGATATTAGTGCAGTTACTACCACCTACTTATTAGAGCAATGAGTAACAGCTGTTATTCAAACTGTCACTATACGGATCATGAAATATGGAGCAAATTAATTTCCGAGACTTTTCCTAAACCGCATTTGACTTGGTCACACGCTTGCCAGTCTGGGCACGGGTAGACAAAAGACACATTTAGGTTCATCCGAGCGCTCCCGGATAAGTAAAGTAAAAAAACCGGTAATTCTGTACGTTATTCCATATTGTTATGTTTTATGAGCTAATAGTTCTTTGAAGAAAGCTTTGCATTTCGTTTTGGATGATGTTTGTTTAACGAAGAACGACGTAATTGGTGATGTACGCGATAATATTTCAAACAATTCCAACGTAACATAACATTATCATCCTGCAATGTACCCACTGCTAGGACACAGACCTCTTCTCTTACTAGAGAATAGGTCTGAAGGGAATGAGCCGTAAACGCACCACGCGGGTCCAGTACGGGTTGGTGGATTTTCCTAGGACATACCGGTTTCCTCGCGATGGTTTCCTTCACCGTTTTAAAATAAAAGCTTAAGAGCAGTGGTGGTGTTGAAAATTACACAAAGTAATGCGCTTGCCGGTTGTAAGTCGTACCACTGGGCCACGACTACTCAAGTACCAGGTAACAGGTCCTACCTAAGTGCCAGGTACCAGGTGTCGGTGTATATTATGTTTTACAAGATCATTGCATATTTACCTCATATACATACATACCTCTTAAAGCTCCTTTTATTTCTAATAGTTACAAACCGTGAAATATATAAACAACATGTAAGAAATTTAACGATTCTTGCCAAATTTCGCCATTGTAGGACAACGGGAAGTAAACTATAGGTTTCGATTCCCTTGTGATACCCCAAAATATTCGATATAAATGGTCATAATTATCTTTTGATCGCGTTGACTTACAGACTGTCTTTGTTTTTTCACAGCTGTTTAGGACCGTAGTCCAAAGTATTTGATATGAATTTCATGGATATCTCTACCCGATCTTGAGAAAAAGGGTATTGATATACAGATGGACTGACTAACAGACGGACGGACAGGAAAGTGATCCTTATAAGGGTTCTGTTTTTTAGGGGTATGGAACCCTAAAATCCTGAGTCTATTTTTTCCTCAACTTATGTGTATTTAGCATCAAGTATAGATACATTTTTTCCTTATAGTAGTATCATTTTCTTTCTTTTCCTTCTATATACTACTAAAAAGTGCTTGTCTTGCTATTGAGAGAAGTATATGGTGTACCACAGGGCAATATTTTGGGGCCCACCATGTTTCTTGTTTATATCGATGATTTGTCATGTTTAATGCTACAAAATGTAGTCATAATTACATCTGTAGATGATACAGATTACTTTTACTGGTAGTGGTTGGCACGAAGTAAACTTTAAGGGGTTCCACCTTGTTATTTAGTGGCTAGATAACAATCTATAGACACTCAATCTTACAAAAACAAAAATAATTACCTACTACATAAATAAAAATTCTAGACCATCTCCTGAAATTATAAATATAAGAGCCCACACATGTAACTTCATTCATAATTGTAACTGTTATTGTCTTGATGTAACTCCATCAGTTAATTATTTGGTCGTTCAAATAGATGAACAATTGAATTGGAAAATGCAAATCTCAATGCTATCGAAGCGCGTGAGAAAATTATTGTACATTTTCAGAAATTTGCGATATGTACATGACCCAAAACTACTTACTACAACCTACTATGCATTATTATTGCCGAAATAAAGAATTTGAATTTGAATTATGCCAATCTGTTATTACATATGGTGCATCCATTTGGGGCGGCTGTGCCAAGACTCATCTTATGCAATCAGAAATTAATCAACGGGCTATTTTAAGAACAATAATGTTTAAAAAATTTAGATTCGCGACCAATGAACTATATAAATTAACTGTGGTTCTAAGCATTCATCAACTATATATTGAAAAAAATTTACAAATACCACACATCAAACCACCGGATTTTCCAGATGCTATACAAAGAGCTCACAAAGTCTACAAAAAGCCTAGATATAAGTCAAAGTTTGCCCAGCGATTTCTTTTCTTCCTAGCGCCATATATTTATAATAATTTTAATGGCATCTTAAGTTTTCGAAGAAACAATTCAAACATATTTAAAAATATCTTACGAAAATACTTACTCATCTTAAACTACATAGTACTGAAGACACCTTTAAAAGCCTAAAATAGCAAACTTCATACATTACATACTTTAAAATACACATTATACACACACACACACCCACACACACACCCTCTAATATACACACACGAAATTACAGCAGTCAGAATAATGTTGAGTTTAAGAAAAATTAGTTATAAGATTATCTTCTATTGTTTATTTTTTTCTGTCTCCTGTGCAAAAGGAGTTTAGTTACAACTTAACCATAAATAATTATGTTTGTTGAATATGGGTCATGGCAATGGTAATTAATACCTCATCGTAATACTGTAACAACTAGTACGGGAGGTCAATAAGTAGTAAGAATGCCATATTGTGTCTAAATAAATAAATATCTATACTTATAATAAATTTGTAGAGAGGTCAATTCTGTACATGAAATATATTTCCAAAATAACTATCAGGGGGTGATTAAGGATCGATACTCATGCCAATAATGCAATCAGTTAAATTTTTGTCTGTCTGTCTGTCTGTCTGTCTGTATAACCGTTATAGAAACAAAAACTACTCGACGGATTTTAACGAGACTTGGTACAATTATTTTTCATACTCCTGAGCGGGTTATAGTATACTTTTCATCACGCTACAATCAATAGGAGCAGAGCAGTGAAGGGAAATGTTGGGAAAACGGGAGAAGTTACTCCATTTTTTAAGCTTCCGTCGCGTGTGCAACCTTAATGGTTAAAGCTACACAAATCATTCCATGACGGAAATGTTCTCCTTAAAATTATATAAAAAATATCCCACGACAGCATATGTCTAACTTTTATGGTTGACTCACAATAACACGTGTAACTCCAGATAGCTTAGCAGTTCGAAGCTTTCTGATTATAATATTTGTCTACTCTTACGTTTATAACACTCTCAGTCACCCCTAATTGAAAAAGTTAACATTATTAACTATTCCATAAAAAAATTGGCCAAGTGCGAGTCAGACTCGCCCATGAAGGGTTCCGTAGTAACTATAATATAATATGCAAATTTATTTGATGAAAAAAAAACCTTACAAATTTCTTAAAACTAGCTTATTTACATTTTTTACAACTGCGCCAAATAAATTTGTTTTGAAAAAAAAAACATTACAAATTTCTTAAAACTGGCTTTTTTACATTTTTTACAACTGCGCCGAATAAATTTGTTTTTCATAGTGTTTGTATGAATTACAAAGTTATATTTGCGGTTTTAGAAAATATGCTGTATCTCAAAAACTGCTGAACTGATTTCGTTCAAACTAATTTTGGTTAAAAGTTTATGTTAAGATCTACAGACATATATTTTTTTTAGATTTTTCACTCCATTCTTATAGAAGTTAGAGGTTGTGTCCGCCACACACACATTTTACCACTTTGGAAGCTTATATCTTTTAAACGATTGACTTTATGGAAAAGTGGTTTTAGAAACCCCGATGTCGTTTTTAAAGAACTGTCTATAGATACCACACATGCATCGATTTCATGAAAAAAAATATTTTCAGGTTTAGTTCCATGTATGGGGAGCCCCCCTTTATTTTAAATATTTTTTATTTTTTTTCTCAAAATCGGAAAGCGGTTCACAGAATACATCTACCTATCAAGTTTCACATGTATAGTCCTAATAGTTTCGGAATAAAATTGCTGTGACAGACGGACGGACGGACAGACAGACAGACAGACAGACGGACAGACATGTCGAAACTATAAAGATTCCGTTTTTTGCCATTCGGCTACGAAACCGTAAAAAGAATCATATAAATCGGTATAGAAACACCAAAGTTATACATGAAATACGCTTATAATAATAAGCCATCGCGCGTGAATACTGAATCATGCTATAAGGATTATTTTTGAGAATCGGTCGCCGCGCTCGACGCGTCTCGCGGTCGACCGCGCGGCTGTAGGCATTTATTTCTAAGATACGGCCGAGTTAAAATACTGTATGATAATATTACCGTGATATTACCAATACATTAACTTACGTTGACGGAGTCGCGGGCACAGCTATATTGTATCATTACGCTAAGGCCAATAGGAGCGGAGCGCCAATGAAGAATGCTTCAAAATCGGGGTTAAATTTAACGTTAGCCCAAAGTAACTATTCCACGCGGACGAAGTCGCGGGCAAAAGCTAGTAATAAATAAATATGAGGTTACTTAGGTACATTTCTCTACAGATTGTAGCGGCCTTTAAATAAACAATTTTTTATCAACCATGATTAACTGTCATTTTGTATTAACGAATTATCGGTTTCTTAGTAAAAAGTTTAATTAATCGTCTTATCCTCAGATTTATACAAGTTGCATAATTAATTAAAATGATTATCCGTTTCCTCAACATCCCCCTACACTAATCCTGAGGAGTTGTGCATGTTATAAACTCGTTTTTATTCAGATCTACAGCATATATTTTTTTAGATTTATCACTCTATTATTATAGAAGTTAGAGGGGGAGGGGGACACATTTTACCACTTTGGAAGCATAATAATATATCTTTTAAACGACTGACTTTAAGAAAAAGTTGTTTTAACCTCAATGTCATTCTTAAAAAGACCTGTCTATAGATACCACACAAGTCTAAATTAATAAAAAAATAATAATTTCAGTTCTTTGTATGGGGAGCCCCCCTTAATTTTATTTATTTTTACTGAATATATTTATCTACCAAGTTTCACATGTATAGTCTTAATAGTTTCGGAATAAAATGGCTGTGACATATGGATGGACAGACATGACGTAACTATAAGGATTCTGTTTTTTGCCATTCGGCTACGGAACCCTAAAAAGGTCATAAAATGTGTCCATGATAAACATGTACCTGTATATGTATAGCCTCTTTTTTTTAAGGATGGAAAATCATCCAGTGACAACCTCCCGATCTGGGTGAAGCGGGAGCCGGGAGGGTGTGTCAGACTTTTACTGACTAAAACCCATACGTGTTCCATCGTATGCCCTTCATGTTCCGACGCTGCTGTAACTCTTTCGAACAATTCCGCAACCCCGGCAGGCAATGGCCCTCTAGTGGGCCCCAACAATTTATGCTGACACTCTTTGAGGCGCGCGTGAAACACGACGCGCCGTCTACACGGGCCTGGTTTCAGTCGGGCGGCCAGCTACCCATTGCTCGCAGCCCGCAGGCCCACGCCTACGGTGGCTGGGAGTCACTCTGTGATTCCCGACGCCCGGAACGTCTTCTACGGCGGCTGGCGCGCAAGGACTGTGAGGGCCTTGAGATCTGTCACTCCCTCGCGCGTCCCGCCACCTCCTTCGCTTGCATAACTGCTTCGCAGAAAGAGGTGACTGCTTCCCATGCCTGCTCGCTCCAGACCATGCATTGAACCAGAGCCGGGAGCCCGGGATGTCCTCAGGGTGATCCTCGCAGTGGTGACACTCGGGCGTTTCCTCCCGCCGAAGCTGACGCAGGTAACTCTCGAAACAATCGTGTCCAGTGAGGACCTGTGTCAGGCGGAAGGTGAGGACGCCATGACGCCTCGTTAGCCACTCCTTAAAGAGGGGACTTACTGCCACTATTGTGGCGTGCCCAGTATATATGGTATAGTCTAGATGTTGCAAGGGAACGGAGAGCATTGGCAGTGAGGTGTAATATGCTGGTCTGAAGGTCGCATTGTACAAGTGTCGTTAAAGTAACACTTTTTAAAGCTTACTGTCAAACTTTTTACACGTGTAGCCTATGGACAAACCTTTGTTTATGGAAAAAAAATCCTGAAATAAATGATTATGTGAAATAAATAATTATATGGTGTCGAACGTTCAAATTTCAATTTCAAATTAAACCATTTTTAGCCACTTATTTTAATTACCCATATCAGATGGGTAATTAAAATAAGTGGTTAAAAATGGAGCACAGTTCAATGTATTACGCCTTGAGGCATGCAAATCACAAACGCACAGTGTTGCCAGGGTCTTTGAGTCGTAAGTTACGTTTCGTTTCCTGAATTGTTACATTTTTGTTGCAAAAGTTACATTATTGTTTTTTTATTTATTTTTTTCATTTACGTGTTTTTGGGGTCGGAGGCAAATAATTGATGTCAGCAAAATGGCGGAATATAAAGCAATCTATGATTTCTAAAGGTGTATTTAATCCATAGAGTAAAGTAATATAACGGGTAATTTAATCTTAGGATAAAACAGACTAGTTTCATTTGTTCGCAGCGCCATCTTCACTGTTGTTGCTATCTAGTCTAGCACCTTTATTTAATTAGTTTGAACCAAAACTACAAGGTAGGTAGTTCATGATCTGTTATTTTTGCTCCGAACTAGCTACTAATATTCGATCATTGAGGTATTACTACTACGCTAGAGTTATATAGTTCAATGTATTCGATACGAATAGAATCCTCTTAACGTACATGTTCTAACAAGTGTTCGTAAGAGGGCTCTGTTAATAAAGGGCAAGAACCATGCAAGAACGCCTCAATGCAAAAAAAAACAACCTTACTTTATCCACGATGATTAGTCATCTCTCTGTATTGTGTATTAAATTGAGTACTGCTACTGGTGAATATCTTTCTTACAGGCCTTCATTATTTTTTATTATTTTCTTTTATTCTTTCGAATTAGAGCATCAGGGATGTTTGCTGAAGCTCACGTTGACTGTTTCTATGCGACGATGCGAAAACGATGCGCTTCCCTGGTGCGCCGGGTGCGGGCTAGCCCCAACATAATCCTTCGTTCTGTGGCGAGCAGACGACTGTGTGTTCGTGAATCGCTGCTGCAAGCTCTCCACGTCGCGCTTCGGTGTTGAGCTTGTAGCTTCGATTCGCGAACCAACCTTGTAATTTAAGTTAAGTACTAACATAGGATTAAGGAATTTTGTTACTAACCGATTGAGTTTTGTTACTTGGAAATAAATGAAATGAATGAATGAATGAATAAAAAACATTAAATTTGCCAACCTGGCATCAGATTTTTTATTTAAATATTGCAATGAAATACTCGTAGAGGTTGAAATCACAGTAATCAAAATCGTTGATTTGTTTCCGCACTTTATGTAGATATTTTTCTGCAATAAAATAATATTATGGTTAAGATATTTTTATTAGTTTAAGTGGCAAACTTTGACATGCAGTTTGCCAAAAAATAAAATGTTAGTAGCAAAGCAAATTAATGCGAAAAACAGCGTTTCACAAACCTTTAGGTTAACAGAAATAATGTTGACTGTTAAGTTGTTAATATAACTTAATATTACTTGTAAGAAGTGATTTAGGAGGTTTGTAATCAATAGCACTTTTAATATTTGGCTTGACTGTCATTAGAGCCAGCTATCGTGTCTGTATTTAAAACCTGTTGCGATGGTCAGTTTTAATAAGTTTCAGCTGGCTGAAAAGTTGGAAACATAGGCTCCTGCCCGACATTCTTTAAATTGAACACAGCTTTCCAATAATCTTCTACATTTAAATTAACGGCGGGAACTCGTGAAGTAGGAAACGTGCACGCACACGCCAAGCAAAATCAAGTTTTAAATTTACCTAAATATGTTTCATCTAGTCATGGCGCTTTCCATTCACAGCCATCTCTGAGTGTGATATGGAGTGAAAGTAGTGAAATACTTTTTAGACGCGCCAGTTTTAGGAGCGTTCAATTTGGATACGTTTAATTGAAATGCGTTCGTCAACTGTTTGCAATAAAAATCTAGTATTACAAATCTCGTTGTCCTCAAAAGTTATGAAAATTGCCTTTAATATAAAAATTACTTACATGTTACGCGAGGGGGTCAAAAGTTACGAAAAATGTAAGAACCTTCTGGCAACGTTGCAAACGCAAAAGAGACTGACCTCTGAGTTGTTTCTGCTCAGGGTAATTTGTTAGGAGACACTGGCTTCTTCGAGATTAAATATACCAAAAATACGTGTAAACGAGTTATTTAATAAACAATTTGAAAAATAAATATTATTTACTCAACAATAATTTCTAGGTTAGAAGTTTGTTCTTCGAAGTCGGATACTTCTTACCGAGTCTCATAATTGCTTGTTTAATTTGCAAAATGTAAGAGTGAGCGTGAGAACTATAAGAGTAAGCTAGTGAGGTACTTGACAGCATTTCGACTAATTCAAGTGTCACAAGTGACTGAACTAATATTTCAATGTTTGCCATATAAATATTAAGTCGTAACAATGGAAGATCATCTTCGTCTTTCACTTACCAGAATGTTTTATAATATCCTAATCGATCTCAGCTATTAGGGGCATCCTATGCTGAATGCTCTGTGGATATCATAACGGCATGTGCTGTCAATCATTCTAATCAAAGAGCTCGTGTCTAAAAAAATTCAGCCGCAAAGGTATTTTATTAAAAAAAAATAATTTCGGAAAGATAAGCGGATGATGATAATGTGGTGCCAATTGCTGAGTGGCTATCTCTATCGATGACGACCTTAGACTTAGCTCTTTTGTTTTAGGTCGCCTTATTCCAATTATTGCAAATCTTGTGAGCCAGGATTAACAAGGGCTACCACCTACCTACTGTTGGGTGATAGGCCTCCTCTCTATAAAGGGACCGGGCCGTAATCCACAACACGTGGTCAGTGTGTGCCAGTGGTATTATTTATTTCTTTGAATCTCCAACAAAGGATACATAATTTAAAAGGATATTGAGGACAAGATTGGCATAGTACTATAGTGATTGTCTACCATACAAAATCAAATAAAAATTACTCATAGTTAAATAGTCTTTGTTTAGTAACAGTATCATATCGACGCTGGAAAGGAAAAATTATCCAAGCGACATTTTTGGCCATTTGGAGTTATATACATTGTTGGAATCGCCTGATTTTTCTGCGTTGTTTGGTCTTACTCACGTCCTTCTACGACAACTTTTGATGTCACTTCGACATTTTGAAGTTCGCTTTTTTTTCCTTACTGAACGACAAAATTTTGGAGCATTTTTGAAATTTCGCTGGCTGTCGTAATTGTGAAATGATAAATTTGCCATTGGTCAATTTTGACATTTCTGTTCGTAGGTACGGTAATTACTCCACTTAGTTAACTTTTCCAGTATCTGGCGATATAGTGTTAGGCGCTTAGGTAATTTTGAGTTATTTGGTTTTTTTCCTACATGCATTGAGGTAATATAAAAAATTTATATTAAATTAATATTTAGGTTCTTTTGCCTCAACTTCCACATGTTTTTTATTTTGGTAAGGCAAATTTGGTGTAATTTGGAAAGGATAAATTCTAACAAAGATATGTATATATATTACATTTTTACCGTACCTTCCTTAATCAAAGCTTGTCGGTTAGTCAATTTTTCCCGTTTCTACTTTTAGGTAAAATTTTACTAAGCGACACTAACTTTAAAACTGAGCATTATTTTTAATACTTACGTTTACTATAATGTAGATTAAAATAACCAAATAAATTTCTAAGAATTAGGCTTTTTGGACCATAACAAGAATTTACACGATTTTTTTTCTAAAATTCAAACTTTAAACTGCTCTACTGTAAAGTTAGTCTGATGTCGCTTGAATAATTTTACCTTTCCAGCGTCGATATACTATTATTGTTACTCGTTCATTGAGGCTTTCACGCCTAGATCTCAAGGGGAGAAGGTGCACTACATCTATATCATGAGAAATTGCAATATTTTAGAATCGTTGCATCTTTCCGTTACCTTGAAACGTAAATTTTATCTGGATATTTCTACAACGGAGCTAAACTTTACGAATTAAATGAAGGTATAGAGTATACTTGCTTGTACTTGAGAGGGGCTCGGCACTGTTACCCTTTAATACAGGTCGGAGTCGGAGATTTTATTTTATAGTACATATGCAGATGTAAGTTATGTAACGATCTCTTTTTTTAAGGGGTGTCTCAATAAGAATGCACTTTTTTATTTTAAAATAAAAACAAGTATTTTATGACAGAGTTGTGATATTTTTATTGTATTGTAAAGAAGACATGTTCCGATTAAGTATGGAATAAAATATCCGGCAAATGACCCCCACGGCTCCGATGACAGGCCATTACTCTTTTCATGAAATTTTCCATGACTTTTGCACAGAGATATGGCTGTATCTCACCGATGACGCGTTGGATTTCCGATTTGAGCTCAGGAATTGTTTCGGGTTTATTCGCATAAACCCGAGATTTCTCAAGACCCCAAAGAAAAAAATCGCACGTCGTTAAATCACACGATCTTGGTGGCCAGTTGACATCAGAATTTCGTGAGATAATGTGTTCTGGAAATCGTTGTTTCATGCACGGTGTGGCAGGTAATAATGCCGTATGGAAATGCGGTTCATCGGAGAAAATTAACTTTATCCGAAAAATTGGCATCGACTGCAATTTGCTCCATTACCCATTGAACGAATTGCTGGCGCTTTCCGTGGTCTGCTGGTTTGAGCTCCTGAGTTAACTGAATCTTGTACGCATGAAGGTGGAGGTCTTTAGTCAAAATTCGCTGCGTAGTGCTTCGTGAAATTTGAAGTTGTTGAGAACGATGTCGAATTGATGTTTTCGGGTTTTCGGCGACACTCTCGTTTACAGCAGCAATTTTTTCAAGAGGCCGACCGGTACGTTGACGCAAAGGATTCTTATTATCCATAATTGACCAAGTTTCTTCAAATTTTTTGACCACTCTTCGAATGGTTGACACATTAGGTGCATTTTCTCGGCTGAAAATTTGGCGAAGTTTGCGAGCGGTTTCAGCGTAACTTTCCCCATTTTTGTAATGAGTTTTCACAATTATAACGCGTTATTCTTTCAAAAAGCTCTCCATTTTTAATAATCGGAATAAACAGAGGTGACAGCTGTCAAATTTTAGAGTTGCTACTTGCATGAAAAAAAAATATTCCAATTTTAAAAAGTGCACTCTTACTGAGACACCCTTTATAAATAAATATTATATTATATTATTATTATTTTCCGGAAGGATTATCGTTTAAAGCATGGGTGGGCTGCTAGGGAAACTACAATTGCCTATATAATATGTATAGAACTTCTTGAAACTAAGAAACCAGAACTTTATAAGCCTGTAAGAGCCCGTTTAATAAGTATCCGCGTTTAATGGCGGCTACTGTCAAAAGTTTTAAGTAGCGTTAATTCTTTTGAGACGTTAGATTAATGCGTCGCCTAATTAAATATTAAAAAAGATATTAAGCACTGGCTTCGGAAATTCTTTTTTCTGACTAGGGATGTGCTTATTCCTTTGAGAGTGTAAAAATTTCTGAAACCATCACTCACTCAAAAAAATGTCGTAGGCATTTTTTTGAGTGAGTGATTTGAGTGATCATTTCTTTTCTGGGGGAATAAACCATCAAATTACTCCTCCTGTTCTGTGTGGAGTGTCAGACTTCTACTGACTAAAACCCACCCTGTTTCTTTACTTGCACTCGCGTGCCGGTGACGCGGCAGCCTGGACATCTGTGCTTGATCTAAATAAATATGAGGTGGGGTCATCAATATGTTAATTCAATAGATATTATTCTACTTCGTTAAATATTTTTATCGTAAAGCCTGAAATAATAATTCCTAAACTGGATATAAACTGTATTACTTTTACATTTGTTTTTGCTTAAATTGATTATGCACTCGTTAGTAGCTATTATCTTCTATTCAATTCAAATATGTATGGTTTTTAATCAACTTTTATCTGACCTACTTAGGGCTTTAGGGCTTACTTAAATCCTAGTTTAAATGCGAGATAATATGTTTTTACCATTATTTTATCATAAGCCTGTTGTTAAAGAAACATTTCTTAGAATCAACCTTTCCATTGACCACCATCATCATAATCAGTCTATAACGCTCATACTGAGCTGGGAGTGCAGTGGGAACGTTATGGTCTCTAAAATCATAGTAAAATAATCGATTTACTTGTTGTTAATCAAGACAGATCTTTTTATTCGACTTCAAAAACAGGAGGAGGTTTTCAGTTCGTCTTGAACTTTTTTTTATGTATGTTACCTCATATCTCGAAGACGGCTGAACCGATTTGGAAAATTCTTGTTTTGTTTTTAGGGTATACTTACTAGTTGGTCCCATTGTCATCATGTTAGAATCTGATGTTGGAATCATGGAGAAATCGAGGGAACTCTTCAAATATTATAGGCACACCCATAGCGTTTTGGGAATTTCTTATAGTATACCTTGTGCAGTTGCTCTCGAAAAACACCATTTGAGGAAGTAGAACTGATGATGAAGACCACAAATGGTGACTGAAAATACTCAATAATAAGTATTTCGTGGATTGCGATTCGATTACTTGAATACGGATGTTAAGCACTTTATGCTCGTCACAATGTATATGGTGAAATAGAGCTGATGGTGAAGTACTAGGAGAACTCCTCAAAAATTTACGGCTCCGCATCAGGAAAAGCAATATTTTGTAAAAGGTGATAAGTAGTTGACATTTTGGCTTTTGTAACTACACTTCTCATCAGAAAAATCGAAACACTTCCGTTTTTACGGTTTTTGTCCTAATTTAACACAAAAAAGTTATCATTCCATGAAAAAAATCACATGATTGTATAGCTCGCAGTTTGGCCATTACAGTGATAAGCGAAAATTCAAAATAGAATTTCATTTGTTTATCCTATAAATGAAATGATTCACTGTTTTGAGACAAATGTGTGTTTAGAGTTGGAGTACATTTTCACCTTTGAAAACTAAAAATTAGCGCTTATCTTAAAACTTTTTGTTCTTTATTTGTTTACTGTGACTTCGGGACGTCTGAAAAAGTTTTTTTTCTAAAACATATGGATACTTCACCCGCAGAAGCCGCCCAAGTGTTGGCATTGCTGGATTCCGGACTTAGTCAGCGTGACGGCTGAAAGATTTCATCTAAGCCTGTCGTCTGTTCATAGAGTCTACAAACGCTATCGGGAGACTAGTTTGTTCATGTGCCGTTCAAGATCTTGCAGGAATCGGGTCACTTCTGAGCGAGATGATCGATTTATTATAACAACTTTTTTACGAAATCGGCGCCTTAATGCTTTTAAACTGCAGCAGCAGCTTCATGTTGTACGTAGAGTGGCTGTAAGTGACTCTACAACTAGAAGAAGTTTGAAGGAACGTGGACTGGTACCGCACAAGCCAGCAAATGGGCCGAAATTAACTGCAGACCAGCGAAGAGCGCGCCTTAACTTTGCACGTGAGCACCTCCAGAGGAACAAAGTCCTCTTTTCTGATGAGTGTAAAATTATGTTGTATGGTAACGACGGGAGGTACAAGGTCTACAAAAGTGATGGAATATGCTTTGCACAATGCTGCATCGAAGAAAAGGTCAGCTATGGTGGCGGTTCGTGGACAGTTTGGGGAGAAATCAGCGCCGACGGTAAGACAGAGCTTGTCTATGTGTCTGGCCCATGTCTGTCTGCACTAAACAGTCATCGGTGCATCGAACAGTGTCTTGAGCGTCACGTGATGCCCTATGCACATTTTATTGGCAATGGTTTCATATTCATGCACGACAATGCTAGGGCTCATACCGCAAGCGTCTTACGAGATTATGTTACCGCAGTCGGTATCTCCATTATGGAATGGCTAGCAAGAAGCCCGGACATGAATCCGATTGAACATCTATGGGATGAATTAAAGAGACGAATTCGTGCAAGAGATCCTGCCCCAGAAACACTTAGCCAGTTGCAAAATACAATCCAAGAGAAATGGAATGGAATGCCACAACATGACTGTGGCCGTGACTCTCATCCGATCGATGAAGAACCGTGTGAAAGCAGTTATAAGAGCTCTGAGAGGGAATACAAGTTATTAAATAAACGTTTCTTAGTTTTTTTTTTTCATTTACATGTGTTGTTTTATCAATTTTCTTCATACTCCATACAGGGTAAAAATGACTTGTTAAACAAAATACGAAACCTATGAAAATTTAATTTTAATTTAGAACATTAACATTACGATTTGAAAACCTCATATTATTCACTATTAAACGACATTTGGCATATATTCCTAAATATACACATTTTTCTGATAATCCTTACAAAACATAAACTTGCAAGGTGTTTCGATTTTTCTAATGAGAAGTGTAGATAAATTACAAACCAACCCAACAAAACGGGTGAAAAAAAATTTTATTTTGCACAAATACAACTGACTTCTATTTCAAAACACTACAAAACCAAAAATAACTTTAATTTCGGAAGGCGGTGTTAAAAAAAAAGAAAATACAGAACCAATAACACCGACTACCTATTAAAGTTATTTTGGTAGACTTTAAGGTAGTCTAGAAGGTAGATTTTTAAAATCATTACTGTGAAGTAATGATTTTAAAAATCTACCTTCTAGACAGACTTTAAACTTCTAAACAAACTCAAAATTATTTTTCTAATTGAAAGCTACTTTATACCTTCGTATATAATAGAAAAGCCGGTAATCCGGGCTAGATGAGGTCAGTGTATCCTAACTGACTGCTCTAAAATGAACACCGAAACAAACTCAGAGGTCAACGTCTTTTTTAAAGTCTATACAATTATTCGTATTGGTCTAATCACGTGAGAGGTATGTAGGTTTATGTCTGTGGTGTCTTTTTGAGGAAAGCAGCTTACAGATGAAGATGCCTACCACTAGCAAGGAACATGAGGATACTAGGTATTTCATTGTTCATACAAACAAAACCTTCGTCACTCTCACCACCCTCCAAATATATTAAAGTGAAACGCATCCCCAACTCTGTATAACAAACAAAGCGTCCCTAAGTGGTGCTTAATTAAGAAATGCTGAAGTGTTTTGATGGTGGCACATTAATTTTATCTTGTTTTTCTGCTTTCGCGACCAATTATCTTGGCGAGTTCGTGGGGAGTCTTCGTTGGGAGTTTTAATTTTATTCGCTTGCCTCAATTATATTTCTCTCTGCGATCAACATTCATAACTTACTACGTATTCAAGAACTCGAACTGATATCTCGTATTTTTTTTGAGAAATTTACAATGTCTTTTTGTTAACATCATAATATTATAAGTGTGTGTGTAATATTATTGGTGTGAACGTTCGAAATGAACCTATTGCATAAAATAACTTAAACTTTGCTTTCGCTCTACATGGGTTTCTAAAACCCTCAGTTTCTCCACCTGACTTCATATTTAAATATTAAGCAATCGTATTTAAATATAATAAGCATTCGTATTTAATCATTCGAGCGTAGGTTTTTTGTGTTTCTGGATGGACGCATCTAGATATCCGTTTAAACCCGAACCATTATCTTTTTGTTTAAGATTTAAAATAAGATGCTATCAAGGCCTACTAGTACCTTATAAGCTACTATATCCGAACTTGTCTGAATCCGTTACTTCAATGAAATAGTATTTTTTTATTAGTCAGGATTTTGACCTTAAATCTTGGTAAAACCCAAACATTCGTGGATTTTACTATGATTGCTCAATCTTTTAGGAGCTTTAAGGTTTCAACCTTGACTAATTTTATACGACAGTTTACTTTCTGTTGGGATAACAATTTCATCAGTTTACGAATATACTTTAACATGTTTTTTTCAAGGCTTTTGTTACAAAGATTAGTAACCATTTGTCTAAAAGAAATAACTCACGAAATCACAGTCCAGTGGTAGAACCTTATTTTGTGGTCGGCCTCTACGTTTTCTTCCCCAATGCTCCTAATTTCCCTTTGTCCCAAGTTACGTTAACGTTAAAAAAACCTTTTGCGTAAGAAATTTTTTTAATACTTGACGTTCTAAGCGTTAATTAAATGACGAAGAAATTTGAAAAAAGTCTGTCATATTTTCACGTTGATGGCCATTTTACTGATATTAACCTAAGTTTAATTTCGATTTGGATTGTTTTACCATAAGAATATGTATAATTTGCATAGAAAGATACCAGCATTTTTAGGGTTCCGTAGTCGAATGGCAAAAAACGGAACCCTTATAGTTTCGTCATGTCTGTCTGTCCGTCCGTCCGGTTGTCACAGCCATTTTATTCCGAAATTATTAGGACTACAAATGTGAAACTTGGTAGGTAGATGTATTCTGTGAACCGCTTTCCGATTTATAGACAAAAATAAAAAAAAATCTATTAAATTAAGGGGGGCTCCCCATACATAGAACTAAAACAAAAATATTTTTTTTCATCAAACCTATACGAGTGTGGTATCTATAGAAAGGTCTCTGAAAATGACATTGAGGTTTCTAAAATCATTTTTTTTTTCTTAAAGTGTAACGTTTAAAAGATGTACGCTTTCAAAGTATTAAAATGTGTTCCTCTAACTTCTATAATAATGGAGTGAAAAATAAAAAAAAAATATGCTGTAAATCTTAATAAAAATTTCCAACGAAAATTGGTTTGAACGAGATCGTGTCAGCAGTTTTTGAGATATAGCACATTTTCTAAAACCGCAAATGTTACTGTGTATTTCATACAAACACTATAAAAACAAAGTTATTTTGCGTAGTTACTAAGGAACCCTGCATGGACGAGTCTGACTCGCACTTGGCCATTTTTTATTATTAAATCAATTGAGTAGTGGAGGCTCAGTGGTTACAGGCACGACTTATGAGTTGTAGGTTGTCGGTCTGGGTTTAAACACTTTGTGTAATTATCATAATCAGTCATAGGTCTGAAAACATGTAAAAAACGTGGTAGCAGGTTACAGACCCTTTCCTCTCATGTTCTCATCATGAGCCTGTGTTTAGCAGTGTTGTTTAATTAAATCATGAGAATTATAATAATGAGTTAATAATGAAAAAATCAAATATTCAGCACTTCGTTTCGTTCAATTCGTCAACTAAGTTCCAAACAAATCGTATAATAGAGGAAGAGAAGAGAAAAGGAAGGTAACTTTAGATGACAAAAAGATAAGTAAGATTGGCAGACACCAACTCGCGTGCACTCGTGACTCGTGAGTGTTACGCTCGCCAGTTGACGAATTAGTTTTTCCAGGTGGCTTATAATAATTTTAGTAGAATGTGTTTCAGGTCAATTCTTGATTGAGTTGAGTCTAAACTCAACTCATCAAGGAACTCATTCAAGCAGATTCAATATATTCAAAAAATACTTTTGATTAATAAACGAGTTTTCAAAGGTCGTTTGTTTCCAAAATTTTAATAGGTATTTTTATTAACTTCCGTCAGCATTGTTAGTTGTTTTGTTTGTATATTTTCATAATAGCCCTCTATAATCACGTAAGATTTTTTTTTTGTTAAATAAGATAATTGCTTTACGTACTTACATCGACCACAAAGACTACCCCTGGCAATTCTTTTCATCTGTCACACCCAATGACGTCATAGCCTATTGTAAAATACGAGAGCCTTGTCTTGTCAGCTATTACGTCTTATTATGCCTTACAAATATTTGTGTCAAGAACACAGGGCATTGGGTTTTTCTGAGTGCGTTGAATGGCCATCAGCTCGACATAAGCTTGGTCACCTAGAATGCGTGTATATGGTTATTATGACGCATAGGGTTCATGGTTCGTATATGATCTGGTATTGATATTTGGTTTTTACTTTACTTAAGTAAAGTTTTTTTATTGATGATTTTGTTGATAACTAGAGGCCTTTGATAACTAGAAGACTTTGCACTGACTTAATGTAGTTACTAATATGTTGACAGCGTGGAGCCATTAATAATATTTATTATTATGATTACACTATACCTGCCTACGGTTAAACGGCCGCTCTGCTCCCGCATTTGAAATCTCTGTTATCTTCTAAGAATTTCATTTTAATGATTGCTATAAAGGGCAATTTTGATTTGCAGTAAATACAAAACGTGTATGACGTATTTATTTGGATAAGGAACTATACCTTATTGCTTTAAATAACTTCGTAAATACTCATTATAATATGTATAAGATAATTGCGAACCATTGCGGTTAATCGCTGTAAGATATAATACAAATTCGCAGTACATTTATTTACTTATATTCTCACCTCAATACAGTTTAGTCATTGTGCTGTTTAGCGCAAAGTAAGCGCACAAGATAAGATTTTTTACGACAACACTTTACATAACTCGGGTTTTCTCCACTATATTGTATGTAACATGCATATAAACCTTCCTTCCTTCCTCTTGAATCTAAAACACAGTTTATGCCGAAAGCCGAAAGCCGCATTAAAATCCTTTGCATAGTTCGAAAGATCTAACAGTTCACTGGCGGGAAGCGACTTTGTTTTTAAGTACGAAGTATGTATAGATGCCATGGTTTTTTACTGTTACTAATAGAATACGTGGTATGACATTGCCCGTTTTTCCATAATCATTAGTGAGCAGTCAAGATGATAGCTAAGAATTTATATGCGTTCACAATCCTGATAGGAAAACCAATTTAAAATATCATATTGCCTGCCATTAGTATAAATAATGCGAAGGTTGTGTATAGTATATGTATGTTGTTTCCCTTTCTGCTCCTCGTTCCTAAAACATTATTCTGTACATTATTATTGTTAGGAAACATAATATACGCCTGAGAGAAAGCAGCATTATAATATCGAGTTTCCTCTCGATATGATCGTCAAGGTTGATGTCTATGACCTCGTTATGATATCCATGCAATATAAAGCAACTGTTAGGTCTTATTATCATATAAAAGGTGATTCATCCTTAAAAATAAACACTATGCTTGCGGACTTTTAGAACGTTTAAAGGGAAACAATTCCGTAAACTCATACATGGATTTTGCGTTAAGCAGCGCATCTAACGGAAGCTCTCAAAAGGATTTTTATTTTCCCGTTTTTGTAACAATTTTCACTGATGCTCCGCTCGTATTGGTCCCTACGTGATGCGTTGTATAGCTTTTACTCTTCCCCGATAAATGGACTACCCAGCACAGCAAGCGCTTTCCCAGCCATATATGACCTTTCAGGCTTTAAAGCAAGAGTGAACATGCATCTTCTGGGCTCATCTACTACTAGCTATTAGCCGTAGACTTTATTTATCGGTTACCAGCAGGCGAGATCGAGGTCAAGAGTGGGCTAATCCGGTATAAAAAATAAAAATAATTTGAACCAGTAGTTCTTGAGATTAGCGCGTTCAACCAAACATACCCTTCAGCTTTATAATATTAGTATAGATAATGAGCAGAGGAATAAGCATGTAGGCGGGACCTTGCGAATTTCCCATAAAATTATATATATCCTTACAATTTGACCAGTTTTTACCATTTAAAGCCATGCCAAGATTGTTATGCTAGAAATATATTTTGCAAGGCCACTTAAGGATGCAAACTTACTAGGGAAATACCAAGTGAATCAATTTGTCTAAATTTGACTATAATTAATTCAATTCAATTTCATTTATTTCAAGTAACAAAACTCAGTTGTTTAGTAACAAAATTCCTTAATCCTATGTTAATACTTAAATTACAAGCTTGGTTCGCGAATAATTCTTAAAAACCCGTGTAGTTTTTTTTTTATAAATAATTATTTATTTAGTTTTATAGGTACGATGTACTATTAAATTATTCGTGTGGCGTTTAAATGCATTAAAATGTTTATCTCATTATTAATTAGGTCGGGTATGTTCTTCCTCTTTAACTTATAACCTGTATCGTGTAATAATTATTTTAAGATGAAGTGACAGTTTAAAAATTGGCCAAGTGCGAGCCAGACTCTCCCATGAAGGGTAGTAACTACGCAATTTAACTTTGTTTTTCATAGTGTTTCTATGAAATAAGTACAAAGTTATATTTGTGGTTATTTATTTTTGTATAAAAATCGGAAAGCGGTTCATCACAACTTTCACAAAACGCCATCTAGTCCCAAACTAAGCAGAGCTTGTGCTATGAGTACTGGACAACTGATAAACATACATCTGGGGGCACGGCAGTGCCCCCGCCAAGTCGAGCAAAAAAGCGGCACGGCCCTACCATTCTTTTCTCGAAGCAATTCAGGCCATTTTCGACCCCCTATAACTTCGTTGTGGATAAAACTAGAAAGCCTGAATTTTCAGTAACCGAACAGGCATTGTATAAACACGGTATATTTCAAATTTCATTCAATTTGAACCAGTAATTTAAGAATTATAACGAGTCAAAGTAAATTTTGTCACTCACTGACTGACCGATCATCAAAAGTCTAAGGCACTTCTAGCAGACATAGAAGCTTCAAATTTAGAATACAATTAGTGTTTAGTATATGAATCAAGGAAAAACTATAATATTTTTCAATTTCGTTCCAGTTTTCTAGATACTTCAACTGCATAAATAACTTTGTAATCCTATATAAATATATAGGATTACAAAGTTACATTTGCAGTTAATTAATCAGTGTACCTGTATAATATAATGAAATAATAGATGTAGATGGGTACTTCTTTTTTTCTTGGTGAAAAATATCATCGAATGACTTCTTCCGCTCGGGTGTATCAGAATTCTACCTGACCAAAAACCCACCCTGTTCCTTCGGAAGCCCTAAAGTTCCGGGGCCGCGGTATCTCGATGGAACTTTCCCGCAAACCCCGACAGGCAATGGCCCTATGAGGCCCCGTCACTGGTATTAACAGCTTTTTGAGGCGCGCGTGGAACTCAACGCGCCGCCGACCCGGGTCTGGTCCTTACCGGACGGTGAGCGACCCCTGCTCGCCATCCGCAGGCCCGCGCCTACGGTGGCCCGAAATCGACTCGCAATCCACGACGCCCGGGGCGTCTCACCCGGCGGCTGGGGCGCGAGGAAGAGAGTTGCCTCTCCCTCGCACGTTAGGCCTCCTCCTTCGCTAGCATGACTGCTTCGCAGCAGGAGGTGACTGCATCCCATTCCCTCTCGCTTCGCACCATGGTCTAAACCAGAGCAGGGCGCGAGAAGTCGCCGCCGCCGATCGCCTCTATGAGGATACGACGGTGCTCCACCCATGCAGGGCACACCTCGACCATATGCTCCACCGTGTCTTCCAGTGTAGATAGGTACCTAGATATAATAATTATGCTCAAAGGTAACTTGTTAAATGGTCAACGGAATAAAAAAGCAAGAAGTATTAAGAGTATTGGGGAGTATTAAGTAGAGTAAATTGCCCGAAATTGCATAATTACTTACTTATGGATTAACTTTAACCGAGACGTTTGACGAGTGCGGCATTAATTATTACTAACTAATGCAAAAGACGTACGTGCGTATTCATATGTGCGTATCAAAGCCTCCGAAAAAAACCCATAGAGACAGGGAGTGGGCTTTGAAAAAAACTTTAACTGAAGTTCAAGAAGTAGTACCGGAAAATAAAAAAAGGAAGGCTACCTACAAAAATAAGAAAAGCTCATAAGACAGAGAGAGGGCTTTAAGAAAACTCGTTGTTGGTATACAAGAAGTAGAAGGTACCGGAAAGGAAAAAAGTAGGACTTTCTACAAAAAGCAATGAGATCCCATAAAAAAACAATACTTGTCAAAAACCCAAGTCTCGCTACTTAGTTGTTCTACCGTAAAAAGTTTTGAGATCCATGTAATACCAAGTCGGTTATTAATTTATTCAGTCCCTACTTAAGGGACCTTCTGTCTTAAGTTGTTACGTAATTATCTAACCTAACGACATCTTATAGTGACCATATCAATATTGAAAATCTTTACCGTTTTAAATAAATAGATTGACTTGGCAATCGCAATAAACAATTTAATTTATATATGTATTACTTGTGAGATATATTGTGTTTTCATGCGATGGCCGAGTCAATCTATTTATTTAAAACGGTAAAGATTTTTAATATTGATATGGTCACTATAAGATGTCGTTAGGTTAGATAATTACGTAACAACTTAAGACAGAAGGTCCCTTAAGTAGGGACTGAATAAATTAATAACCGACTTGGTATTACATGGATCTCACAACTTTTTACGGTAGAACAACTAAGTTGCGAGACTTGGGTTTTTGACAAGTATTGTTTTTTATGGGATATATATTTCTAAATACATACATATTATAGATAAATTACACCCAGACAAAGAACAAATGATCGTGCTCATCACACAAACATTTGTCCTGGGTAGGAATCGAACCCACGACCTTGAGCATAGCAGTCAGGGCCACTGACCACTAGACCAACAGGCCTGTTCATAGATCATCTACTTACCAAGTTCATATGTGTAGTCGTAATAGTTTCGGAATAAAATGGCTGTGACATACGGACAGACAGACAGACATGACGAAACTATAAGGGTACCGTTTTTTGCCATTTGGCTACGGAACCCTCAAAAATGATGATATTTTGTTGACGCTGTAGGTTATTTCATGACTTGTATAAACATACATTAATTTTTATGAAAATCTTTTTTCGTAATGCAACGCCACATAACAACTTGGCCCGAATTGGGAGTCGCAGGTTTGAATCCAGTCAGGAGTTAGTACTTTGTGTAATATTACGTCACCACTGCTCTCAAATCGGTGAACAAAAACATCGTGATGAAACCAATTACTAAAGGTTCGAACACATGTAACATCCACCAACACGCACTGGACCCGCGTGGTGGATTATGGCCCATTCCCTCTCATAGAGAGAAGGCAGTGGGCATTTATTTATTTATTTTACTTCAAAATAACACGGCCGAAGGCCAATTACATCATTTGAAGACATTATAAAAAACATCTAACAGTCATACACTCATCTCACAGTACTCCAGGCATACAGACAAGATCTTCTTCCATTCATCCGCAAACACATCATAATCAGGTTTGGCATCCAAGAGAACGTTGAGCGCGGAGAGTGTGCGAGGAATAGGGGACTGGGCTCGAGCGACGACGGTACCATTCCTGGACACAGCGAACAATCTGTCTCCTATTCCGGTTAAAGTTGATCGGAGCAAATAGATGGCTTAGTTCGTCATGGAGATCAGGAGCATCTGTTTTTCCGCGAAATATTTTAAACATATTAATGATTTTTTCATTTTTCCGTCTAACTTCTAGAGAATTATACCCTAAACTGCCTAGGAGAAAGTTAGAAGGATACAAGATGGGATAGAAACCAAAAGTACGCTTATAAAGGTACCTAAGATAAGCCTTCTGAACCCTCTCTAAAACTAATGTGTATTTCTTTTCAAAAGGATTCCAGACACATGAAATAGGCTGAATTATTATTATGAAAAACTTTTTACCAAAAAATTAAACCGACTTCCGAAAAACACTGCAAAGTGAAAAATAACTTTAATTTCGGTAGTCGGTGTCTTTAGGTTTGTATATTCGTTTTTGTTTCACTCTTTTTAGTTGGTCGATTTATAATTTACCTAGTTACAAAAGCCTATATATCAACTACTTATAACCTTTTACAAAATATTGCTTTTCCCAATCCTGGGCCGTTAATTGTTGAGGAGTTCTCCTGGTACTTCTCCATCAGCTTCACTTCACCATATGCATTGTGACGAGCATAATATGCTTAATAACCATATTCAAGTAATCGAAGCGGAACCCATGAAATACTTATTATTCCTACTTAAATATTGAGTAGTTCCACTGGCCATCTGTGGTCTTCATAATCAGGTCCATTTCACAAGTGGTGCTTTTCAAATGCAACTACACAAGTTACTATAAAAATACCCAAATCACTATAAGTGTGCTTATAATGTTTGAAGAGTTCCCTTGATTTCTCCAGGATCCCATCATCAGATCCTGACTTGGTGGCAATGGGACCAATTTCAAAGTATACCCTTTCAAACAAATAAAGAATTTTCCAAATCGGTTCAGCCGTCTTCGAGTGATCACACTTAAAAAAAATATTCGTGTCGAATTGATAACCTCCTCCTTTTTTGTCGTCGGTTGAAAATCATTTCTACTCACTAAGACTTTAGACTATATCGTGAGTGCATTTTTTAATTACTGCTGAGCCCAGTCTTGACCTCGATCTCGCCTGATGGTAAGCGATAGATGAGGTCTAAGATGGACGAGCGAGCCCAGAAGATGCCTATTTACTCGTGCTTTAAAGGCTGAAAGTTCATAAGTAGCAGGGAACACAGAAGCCGGCAGAGAATTCCATAGCTCGGTTGTGCGCACTATAAATGTGGAGGAGAAGAAGCTTGGTACGTCAAGACGGTATATTAACCAAGTGTGGGTGATACCCAGCCGTGCGTCTGGTAGACCGGTAGTGAAAGGGAGATGGAGGAATCAGGTCATGGAGCATAAAACATTTTTCCGGTGCGGGAAACAGACCCGTGACATGCGTCGCAGCAGCCAATTGCTCAACCACATAAAGAAAACAGGAGCTCAAATGCAATTTTTTATCATGTTGGTAAAGATATTTATTAAATATTTTTGTGTTGTAAATAGCCACAAAACACAAATATAATAGGTTTCCGCGTCGAGTTCGATAACTGAGTCAAAGTCGAGGCCTTTGCTGTTTTGTTCAAGTCCACACGGTACGAGTTAGTAGGTTTGAATGAATCGGTATAGTGTCGGTCTAAGCTGTATAATAATAATAAATGTATTTTTTTAGAGAATATTTAAAAATGTAATTTATATGTATATATTGGAAATAAAGATACATAATAATAATAATAAAACCCTTTATTTCCAGCAACCTTAATATTTACAATTCATTTTTTCTTTTTCTGATCTGTTTTTTACTCTGTTGTTGGAACCTCATATTGGGTATAGGCCTCCTCTAGCTTAGTCCATGTTTTCTTATTCTTCGCTTTAGTTCTACACTCCTTTCCCACTATTGCTATGATGTCAGCGAGCCATCTGGTCTTTGGACGGCTTCTTCTTCTTTTGCCCGTTGGTCCTGCCCATGTTGTCACTTCTGCTGTCCATGGATTCTCGACGATCTTTCATCCGTGTATCTCGCTAGGTGGCCTGCCCAACACCATTTATGAGTGAGAGCATATTTGAGAGCATCTGTTAGTTTTGTCTTTTTTCTTATGTATATCCAAACCGTATACTGGATCTTAAACGAGACTCATGATAAAGCAAGTACAAATTGCTTACAGACTACATAATCGTTAACTTAATTGATTTCTATAATTTTTAATATAGGTAATTTTTTATTCCAAAATTAATCTACCTAAATTACAGACACACAATATACAGTCATAACAAATCATAATGGTACATAAATTCAACTTCCGTCGTTCAATACCAATTAAAGAAAAATTGAGAGCTTATTTAAAAAAAAAGTTATTTAAAAAATCTAAAAAACCCGACTGCTTAACTGAAATACAAGAAACAAGCACATTTTTATTTTGAAAAGTGACAAGCAGGCGAGACCCAATTGATTTTTTTTTTTAATGGAATGGGTCCGCCTCCTTGTCACTTTTTAAAATAGAAATGTGCTTGTTTCTTGTATTTCAGTTAAGCAGTCGGGTTTTTCAGATTTTTTAAATACTTTTTTCTTTCAACTTTTTAGTTAAAATATTAATTAACATTTTTATAGTTTTCCCGGTCGTATCACAATGGCACCCCACCGGATTCAGAAAGTGAAAGAGCTAAGTCCATATTTTTAAACTTTCTCTTTGTATTATTTTTGCTAGTATTACACTAATGATAAACATGATGCACATTTTTGAAATCCTTGTGTTAATCCTTTTAATTTGATACCCATATTGCAGTATTCGAAAGAAAAATTTTTTTTTTCATTATGTATAATGACTTCGCACAGCCGCCATGTTTGATTTTTTTAAATGTCACCTATCCAAGAACACTTGGGCTGCTAAGACGAATCTAACGATACCTCAATTATGTGAATCCGTTCAGTGATTCTGGAGATATGAGGTAATAAAGAATATTACATACATACATACATACATACAAGATACGCGCGAAAAACATAACCCTTCCTTTGCAGTCGGGTAAGAAGTCATCACCATTTTTCTTTAATTTGAATTGAATGACAAAAAATACCTATATAAAAAATTATAGAAATTAATTCAGCCAATGATTATGAACAAATAAATATCAGAGATATGCATTAATTTTGTTACATGTTGTATATACATATCATCATATCATTGTTATTTCCTTCTTTTTTTTTAAGGTTGGGAAATTATCCAATGACTGCCTGCCGATCAGGGCGAAGCGGAAGGGTGTGTCAGACTTTTACTGACTAAAACCCATCCGTGTTCCATCATATGTTCTTCGTGTTCCGAGGCCGCGACAATTCTTTCGAACAATTCCGCAACTCCGTATCCCCCAATATTATATCCTTAAGGTCGTTACTTCAGATATATTTTTTAAAGCGGAATAACTTGTATCTAATATTATGCTTTATCCGACTTTAGAATTCAAACTCAAATCAAAGTTATCCCCATTCATGGTCTTTTCGTAAAATATGTGGAACTCTCTAACACAAACATAACCCGTCAGCCTTTCAAGCAGGAGTGAACAGCATCTTCTGGGCTGGCTCGTTCCATCGTAGACGTCATCAATTGCTTACCATCAGGCGTAATCGAAGTCAAGAACGGACTCAACTTTTATGAAAGAAGTGATCTAATAGAAGTTCTGACCATTGCAATATCAGCTTTACTTGATATAATTTCTATAAAATGTCTCTTAAAATCACTGAGCAAATGTAGGAAAAGCCCTCGAAATTATACGAGCTTCATATTATTGTGTACCTACTTTGTTAAAAAAAATATGTACGAAACGAGTTGGTATTTCGAGTCACGTAACAAATTTGATTTCGTGTAATGACAAGGATTTGTACCTGTACGAAAAAATTGTGTCGGAAGTTTGTAATTTCGTCTCGTTTTTTATTGGTTTTTCGTAGTATAGGTATGTGGTTCTAACTTATTACATTGTATTATGAAAAAGTTTTATGCCTAAGGCAGTGGAGGACCAGTGGTTATAGGCACGACTTAAGAGTTGTACGTCGTAAGTTCGAACCCAGGCACATTACTTTTTGTAATTTTGATAATTACCATTGCTCTCAAAAGGGTAAACGAAACCGGTATGACCGAAAATCCGAATACTTGTGACATCTCTAAATCCGCACTGGCCCCGCATGCGGCGTGGTGGATAACGGTATTCCCTCTCATAGCCTGTGTCGGGTTATAGGCTGATTTTGTTTATGTTAGATAGGCATTAGGAAGGTAGGATTCCAAACAATTGGATCATGTCAACCTAAATTAATTTAAATAGCTAAAGGTTTCATAATAAAACTGGCTGAAGTTAACAGAAACGACATAATACTATATGTCTATTTTAGCATTTGTAGTTGATGCTTCAGAGATGGATGGCTTTCCCTAATATCTCTTTGTAGGAATTCGGTCGACAATTTTAATAAAAGATGAAAAGATATATAAGCTCCGCCCTCAAAATCAGACGTTCTTATTGGTTGATATCGAACACATCCATTATTACAATCTCATTGAGAGTTTTTCTTATCTTCCTAGAAGATGAAAATGACTGTTTACAAGTAGTTCTCCCTCAATCCATGGGCAATTATCGGTCAGCTGCCTGTTAGATCCCAATACTTTTCGTATTTCAATTCCTGGAAATCGGTGATTTTGATTTCACTACTCAAGAGTTGATCTTCAAACTTAAGCAACGTTGCCCAGATTGGTTTGTGGATGGACGACATTCTCATCATATCAAGACTACATAGCACTAGTTCCGAGCAGTCAGAACCCAGAAAATCTGTCACCAGTCTTACTAGTCGGTATTAGTTCACCCACCTATGACTTGTGGAGGTCGGATCGGTAGTCGTTTTATGTAAAACACTACTGCCCAACGGCAACCGGTTAGACTAAAAGTATACCCCAACAGAGAGGGTAGGCTAAATATTTATTTCATATTATGTTTACATGTTATACTGAGTATGCATTGCATTTCAAACCCTTATACTACCTGCATACGTATTATGTTTGTTAACGAATGATTCTATTTGATAGGAAAGCGGACTGTATCTAAAGGGAAAGGTAGAAGCCGAAGCTCGCTGAAGAGAGTCGGCTGGCTCCGAATACCTGTGATTTTATGCTGTGAGGCGCCCCAATTCTTGATTCTTGTAGATTTAGACGATAGCAGGTTGATGGCACACACAATTAATGTCTTGGTAGCACTTGATTGCAGTATTTCACAATAATTTTACGGAGTCGATTCGTTCAGTGGTGGGTTATGGCGGGGAACTAATTGGTGAGTATTAAAAACGTTAGGTGGCGCTGTGTGCGCAGGAAATGATAGGATTCGAAAGGGCGGGAGTTCAAATTATGTTTTATGGTGCTTTAACAATGTTCATCTCACACAGTTTTACATCTACAATTCATTAGCGATTCGACTTAGGTACTGTGTGCATTTATTTATTTTATACTTCACGCACAAAGGTATATTATTTACGTATAATTGGATTATTTTCTTAGGCATTCATTCTACTACCAAGTGTGGTGAAGAGATAACGTGGTAGGTGCAATAGCGGCAGTTGAAAAATAAGGAAAAGAAATAGGAAAAAAAGTAATAAAAAAGAGTTTTGACACAGTTAATGCAGCCAGCATTAAGTATTTGAAACAGTTAATTTAATTTTGTCTCTCTTTACTTTTCTTTATTTAAAATGAAGTGATATTTAAATATTTCATGATGCAATTGAATATGTATTTCCATAAGTATTACCAGTATTCATCTAATGGGTTTTGGAACTGTCTAAATATGCATAGTCTCTGCTGCGTCAGCATTTTAATGTAAATTAGCATCTTAAATGTTAAGAGCCCTCATGTCTTTGTTCATTTATTGAAAGAAAAAACAGAATATTCGGCACATGCCACAAAGCACACAAAAGGCAAGTAAAAAAATAGTTTAGTACATATTTGCAAACACAAAGATAGACAAATTACGTATGCCTCGCGGCTGCGCCAAAAGGCTCGGTTCTAACGCTGGTTTTTTATTGGAAATCGTTACGATTGCCTACCTTTGTGTTTATGCACTGATTAGAAAATACTCTCTGTGTTTATGTATCGGCTAACCCTTATTTAAATTATGGTTAAACTTTAATGTGTAACATTTTTAAATATAAACACCTGTTTGCATTCTATATTTGTGTGTCATATGAGATATATTGGATTTTTATCAATAAATAACATGCAAATGCTACCTCGGTTTTGTTTTTATTGAAACTTGGGTATGTAAGTACATGTAACCTACATACATAACTCATAGTACAGAAAAGGTACACGGTTGGCTCTGTATTTACCAGAATATATTTACTATGTTCACGTAAAGAACTGCTAATAGTTTTTTGGTTAATAAAATCACATAACATATCATCGTTAACCTATAACGTTTCCATAGCCGAGACACATGTCTCCTCTTTGTGAGAGGGATTGGGTCGTAATAAAATACATAGTCTAAAACATGAGAAAGTAGCAAAACAGCAGTCTAAAGCAAAGGAAAAATAATAATTAAGATGGGGAAAAAGATTGCAACTTTTGTTTTCTATACTTTTCTTTATGTTTGTAAGTATACATATCTGAGATTATTGAAAGTATTTTTATATATTTGCAAGCCAATATTTTAAAATTTTTGTGGCCGGAGTCTGTGTTTCCTGAAAGCTATAATCTGGTGGTCTTTAACTTAAAAGTGAAAAGGTTACTTCTAGGTAAGCGTGCTTTATTTTCGACCACATCATCACTTACCATCAGGTGAGATGGTGGTCAAACGCGAACCTATTATCAATATATTTTTTTTAAGATAAATAGTAATGTGAGTAGAATATGATGAATTAAAAAAAACAATCACCTGGCAATCAATATCAAAGCAGTAAAAGTCAGTGATCACAATACTCAGTAATGAGGGAACGATCCGAGATAGAGATATGTTTTAAAATTATGTTTTTTTTTCTCTAATATTCAATTTTTAAGCTCCCAATTTTACTCAGACCACCTGTAAAAAGTATTTTGAGATCCGTCTTCTTCATCTTTTAGCTTTTAATATTTAGATCACTGAGACATGCAAGACATCAGTTAAAACGTAATATTATGCTTAATAATATAATATAGGGTAACAAAAATATCATTAGAATTTAAAACGGGATATTGTATCATGTAGGTATACTTATTGTTTCGAGTTTCCGTTATTTCCGCATTATTGCAAGCGCAGCGGCTAGATGTTTACTAGCAGACAAATTGGTCTACCCGCTGATATTGTTAGTCACCTTGTCAGTTTAAAAACGTATACTTACTCTTCTTGGTTTTTAAGTTATTGTAATTTAATTAGTAGATAAGTGATGGAAGTATTAAATCACGTCTTGATGCTGCCTACCTCACATACTTGGACATATTGTTTATTATATTTATTGAGATAGCCAGCAATTAACTTCGAATTAGAAGGCAAACGGTCACCTACGCGTTGGATAAATCTTATCTATATTCTATATGTCCATTTTCCAAAGTTCCCGTATCGTTCCAGACCGCAACAAGCGGAGTAGATACTGGAGGCGTATTGCGACGGCTACATTACCGGCCGAGGGGAAAGACATCATTGTCAATCATCATTCAAGAATCTGACTCTTAAGACTGCACGACTGAGGAGGAAGATACTTACCATTTTATAATAGTTTTCCCGCCAGATGGGGTTACAACCAACTCTTTAAAAAAAAGTCCTATGTATAAATCTTAATTTGCTTATATTTACGAATAAATAATGATTAATATTTACAAAACGATATTATTCGAGAACATAATAGTTTAATATAATTTAGTGATATTTTTTAATATGAGTACTTATGTCTATTATTAATAATTATGTGTTTATGTCGTATTTTAAATAGTGACAGTGGCACGTGCAGTTTCAGGGCATTACAATTTTATGTTCCTTTTCATTCACTTTCACGATATTTAGATGTAGACATCTACACCTTAATATAATTGCACCGTTAGGACGTTGGACCTTGGTTTGAAAATCCAAGAGTGTGCTTTTACCTAATCGGCATATATATTATACAACTATACTACAGTATTTCGTAATTTGACTACTTGTATCAGTTATTGTATGGCGCTAGCCAGATCTAATTGCTATAAGTAGCATAATAAATTAACTTCTCTTTTATTTTGCACAGGCGTTTGAGATCGGCGAACTACCTTAATCTTAAAACTTCCAATACACTTACAGTCGCGGCCATACAACGCACTCCTACTATGATAACTAGTACTATTTGGGTTTTCGTATGTATGTAAGAAAACTTAGCATAAAGCAAGTAAGTCGAAAAAGCCACCCTTGCCAAGCCAACAGCCTGTTTGGTTTATTTTGTTGATTTGGAACTGCACTATTATGATCGCGACTGTCTGTGTACTTGAAATGTATGTATACTTATAGTAGGACGTGCAACTCACAATATATTGCTGTCTAAAGATGTACAATGGATGACAATGTATTCCTGATTAACTTTTTCATTATTTAAAGATGTAGTGAAACTTATCTAAATGTAAGAATATCTTGAGAACTGAATTGATGCAAAGGTTTATCGTTAAGGTGCTTTCAGCGTTTTCATAAATACTATGAGAGCACGAAAATATGACAATACAGGTAACATTTTAAAATTAAATAATATCAATATTCCATAGAAGCATCACATCTAGTATCGCGGCGAAACATCATTTGCTCCTGCCGCCTGTTAGATAAGAAATCACACCCCGTCTCAGTAGTTTCTTCGGACACAGTTGAGAAAAGATAGTTTTAGTTATCAAAATATTCTTGCATATGGATTAGTTTTGGCTTCGAGGTATACAGTTTTCACTCTAGGTACTTTGAAAGAGCTCGGGAGATTTTCGAAATCAATATTATCGGTTGTTGATGAAAATTTAGCTCTTCGTCGCCCAATCTCATACGACAGTTGACATATTAGTGTTAAGACTATGAGGCATAGAAAAAATAACATTGTGATAGTAAGGGGGTTCCAAAAACTCTTGGTATTTTTACTGACAATCGGTAGTGTGGGTATATCCCACTAACACATAACAACACCACCACCACCACCACTAACACGTAACATAACTGATTCAGATTACACAGGTGCGCCTACACTATAGTGTAGGCGCACCTGTGTAATCTGAATCAGTTTCAGTTAGATTTGTATTCATGGCAGTTGTTGTCTGTGCGGTAATTTCATTGTCCGTCACAGGTGTGATAGTTGATGATTCTATTAGGTCCGGCGGCATAGCAGATGGATCTGGGTTAGGGGTGGTTGTTGGATCTGGGTTTGGGATGGGTGTTGGATCTGGGTCAGGGGTGGTTGTTGGATCAGGATCAGAGGTGGTTGTTGGATCTGGATCCGGAACGAGTGTTATATCTGGGTCAGGGGTGGTTGTTGGATCAGGATCAGGGGTGGTTGTTGGATCTGGATCCGGAACGGATGTAACTTCTGGGTCAGAGGTGGATGTTGGATTAGGATCCGGGATTTGTGTCAGATCTGGGTCAGGGGTTATCGTTGAATCTGGATCTGTGACTGTTGTTAGATCCAGGTCAGAGGTGGTTGTTGGTTCTGGGTCAGGGGTGTTTGTTGGATCTGAATCTGGAGTGGATGTTGGATCTGACGCAGGGGTGGTTGTTGGATCTGTATTCGGGATGGGTGTTGATTCTGGCGTAAGGGTGGTGGTTGGATCTGGATCTGGAGTGGTTGTTGGATCTGGATCCGAGATTGGTGTTAAATCTGGGTCAAGGGTGGTAGTTGGGTCTAGAGCAGAGATGGTTGTTGGATCTGGATCCGGAATGGTTGTTGGATCTGGTGCAGGGGTGGTTATTGGATCTGTATCCGGGATGGGTGTTGATTCTGGGCCAAAGGTGGTGGTTGGATCTCCATCTGGAAAGGTTGTTGTATCCGGATCTGGGATGGGTGTTGGATCCGGATCTGGTGTTGGATCTGAGTCAGGGTTGGTGGTTGGTTTTGGCGTAGTCACGTAGAGTAAACATTCGCTTTCCTCCATATCTGGCGGTATATAGCGGACTGAATCGACTAATACAATAGAATCCGGAGACGCCATGCCCATGATGGATATCTGCAACAAAGAAAGTGATTGTCACTGCAGAGCTAATTACACAATTGTACAGGCAGGTTTGCACAGGATATAAATTCGAAAGGCGCGAAGTTTACATTACTTTTAGAGTTCCTAAAGGTAGAAAACCCTTATTGGATCAGCCATTTGCTCCAAAACTACTCGCCTAAACGAGTTAAAATCGTGACAATCGTAAACTATGATTTAGGCAGTGACTTTTGGGAGAGAAAATAATAAATATACTAACTGTGCCTATCGTATGGTACGAGTACATCAAACCAAAGCGCGCCTCAAATATATAATTGTTATATTTCTAGAAAAGATAATTTTATAGTTTATAATTATAAAAACATAACCCTTCCTTTGCAGTCGGGTAAAAAGACGCAAATTCCCTCATCTCGTCTTCTCATCGAAGAAATGATAAAAATATTTCTTAAATATTATAGCAAAACCTATAAGAAATCTATGGTGTTAAAGAAAACGGTAAATCCCTCGATTTTGCAATGTCATGCGAACAAACTTACATTTACAGTTGGTACACAACATATTTAATCATACATGAAGTATGAAGAAACATATTTTTCATTATTTTATACTGTTAAATTTGTAGATAGATTGTTAATTAGTTTGTAAGGAATCCACGGTACGCGATACCAACTCGAACTTGACCGGATTTTTTTTGTATTGTTCCAACGTAAAGGTATCATTATAATTTTGTTCACTATTACACGGCACCATTATTTTCATTATGCTCTTTTGATTCTTTTTTGTGTTCGTCCCTCTGATTAATCATTATTATCAAAATAAATTAAAAATATTATGTTCTCGTATATATGTAGGTACATATATGTTCTATATGAGTAAGGTGTGTGTGTATGAGGTTGTCTGTAAAAGATTGCCCATTGTGTCACCCTTTTTAATTTTTAAGTCCTTATTTGATTCTGTTATGGTGTACAATATAAAGTATATGTATTTATCTATCTATAACCCTTTCAACAGTTTTCGCCACTGATTGCCTGACCTACGATTTCATAGGCCAACAAATTAACATACGTTTCCCTTAAGCAAACCCAGTTTACTGGGTACTATTGCTAAATGACAGAGGGTTTTTCTATTTAATTTATTCGTTGACTAGATTATTAAGTTTTAGTTAATAGTTAAACAATAGTACTGTTAGCTCGCACATCTTTGACATTAATGGGACCTTGGGATCCGGGACTTTTAGGCTGCGTTTCCACCAGAGATGTGCGAGGATGCGTAGCGAGGGATGTGTTTGTAAAGAACCAATAGAATCGCTTCATTTACCTCGCCTCGGTCAGCACAGCTCTGGTGGAAACGGCTCAGCGGAGCTAGATTTTTGCGCATACAAAACAAGCGAGGGATGTGTGCGAGGGATGTGTGCGAGAGATGTGTTGCGAGGGATGTGTTGCGAGGAATGTGTGTTGAGAAGGATGTGTTGCGAGGTTTGAACATCCTCGCACCACACATTAATGCGCATTTTTACAGCTCCGCTACACATCCTCGTAGGCACATTTTCATCGCACAGCTTTGGTGGAAACCCCCACACATTTTCACAGCACAGCTAGACATCCTCGCATGACACATTTCCATCGCACATCTCTGGTGGAAATGCACCCTAAGACGGTGTAAAAGAGCAGAAATTGACTTGTAGACGCTCGTGAGATATGTGATATGGATTCTGAACTACCTAAAAACTGCTTTCAAGACTGTACATTCAGTCAATAAAGTATATGGTAGTAAAAGTAGTATTGTAGTATATGAGTTGCATCTATTATTTAGATTAAATACAGTGCTCTTTTTAGTTAGATCTTAACTAGTGTGTATTGCAAACTTCATAATGGCCAAAAACATCGAACAAAGAGTTTGTCTTAAAATTTGTATCACCTATCAAATTTCGTATTCGGACTCTCTAAAACGTTACAGAAGGTTTACGGTGAATTGATTTTATAATAAACGCGTGCCTACGCGTGGCATAAAGCGTTCAAAAGCGGTCGGTATATGATGGAAGATTTGCCTCCCTCTGGCAGGCTATCAACGTCTTCAACTGAAGTTAACATCGCAAAAATGAAGGAAATAGTTACTGAAAATCCTCATTCAAGTTTGAGAGAGAGTCGCTGAAATTTCTATGTCTCAAAAGTATACCATTTTAAATAACCACTTGGGTATAAAACATGTTTCCGATCGGCTAGCTCCAAAAGACCTGAATTTCCTCCAAATACAATCGCATAACAGTCGCTGAGGACTCAGTCTGATCTAACATTTATGAGACGCATTGTTACTGGTGACGAGACGTGGTTTTACGAATTTAACATGCGAACTAGTCAATAAGCTTCGGTGTGGCGTCTTCGAACTGAACCGAAAACTAAAAAACTACGTGAAGTCGATCAAAAGTCAGTCATGTTTACCGTTTTCAGTAGCTCCAGCCGACTTCTTTTTCCTTAACGCAAAGTATCACTTCGTGGCACCCGTTTTCATTCAGTAGAAGACATAAATAAGAATTTGCGGCGAGAACTGAACTCAATTCCGGAAAAAGCATTTAAAAATGTTTTGCTTAAGTGTATCGTTTCTGAAGGAGCAACTTTGAAGGCGATAAAATAACTTTGGATGAATAACTAACATTTTGTGTATCATTGATAGTTTCCCGCTACTTTCTTGACAGAGTAGTATGTGATATTCAGTAAAAAATTGTAAATAGGACCCTAGGACTTTTTTAAACAGTGAAAACGCAACCAAATCATAATATGTTTCTTGTAACATTACACTAATACGTTTTGTACTAACAGGAATAATTAAATTGATATGAAAATAAATGGCTTAATTATTATATTTGATACATTAATTTCAAAACGTGTTTACTTTTCAAGTAATTTGCATTTAATGACACTAAATTTGTGATTGCATAAAACTATACGGGAATATCATAAATGTTTTTTTTTTGCAAATTTGTTATAAATTAAAGTCTTGAATGAATCATGACGTTGTTTGATTGTTGAGGTGGGTAGCATGTCGCAGAACGATGTAAAAATGACATCTCATTCATAATTTAACCCTCAAAAGCCTAAAAATAAATACAATAAAAATACTTACGTATCCTTCATAAGTGTCTGAGCCGGTTAAGGTTACCCTCAGAGTGTGCCATCCAGGCACGAAGTTTGGATCCATGCCCGAATTGAGAGCATGTCCTGTCACCTTGTCACCAGTAATGTCGAACTCATTAGCCAAAATTACGATTTGGTCAGTAGTAGCCGTTGCTTCCATATAAATGTTCACTTCTATGGTCCCACCAGTAGTCATTGAAAAAATGAATGATGACGCACAGCTCAATTCTGTAAAGGGCGTAATGAATGAAGTACTGCGTTCATTGTGACCAGCTAAGTTCAAATTGCTGTACTTGCCCACAATCCAAAATGGCCTGGAGACGCAGTGAGTCCCCAACTCAGTAGTAAATATTTCATTAAAATCTCCGAATGTGTATCTCACACAACTATCAGTCACGACGTGGGTGACCAAAATTATTAGCATGAGTACTCTATGAATCATTTCTTTTCGAAACATGTAATAGTTACAACAAATAGACACAAAGTATCCATAATATTAATGTTTTGATCATTTACGTATCTCAATTATTCATAAATGATAAGATAGTGTTTAATAAACGATAATTTCATAGGAAGCATAAAATGTTTATCTCTAAATTCCTGTTTTATTGGCCTTGATTAATATTGTGGATTTGGATGTGTGTGAAATCATTAATTCAGGAGAAAACATTCTTTATGTTATCTAGTTTATATTTAATTAAAATTATTTATAAACCTCAGCTAGCTTAGTTTTCTATAGTACGCGTTAATAGGCATATGAGATCAGTAACGTATATAATACAAAACTCTTGATTCTTTATTAAGAATTCTCTTCCTTATAAGCACCATACAACTTTGAAGCAGTCTACCGTGGAATTCAACCCATGAATTTACTCCAAATACTACATTATGTCACTCACATAAGATAAACAATCATGATAATTCAAAATACGTGTAAGTAATGCAACAATTTCTAGGTATATTAATAAAACAAATGTAACCATTGAACTTATTAAAAATTGCTTTGCATTGCTTAGCGTATTCAAAATTCAAATTATCTATTGCAAATTTAAATATAGCGTCTGTTACATAGTTTTTAAACCTATTGTATTTAACCTAGTGAATATTTATGTTTCTCAAATTGTGTGAATAAGTTTAGTTAAACTGATTAAAAATCAAAACAAAACCTTAAAAAGGCTTTCTATAAAAAACAAAAAACATATACTAAAAAACCATAGGTACATTACAATATGAAGTGATTTCTCACTAGTACTGAAGAATAATAGACGCTAATAGACACTGCTTTAGAATTTGGTGCAATAATTTTCTGACTAATAAAAGTAGCAAAGAATATTAATAGTTAATCTATGTTTTCCATGTCTTACAATTTCACAACATACTGGTGTTTTTGTTGAAATGGAAATAAACAATGAATTCTTTGGATCGTACATTAACCTCACGTGGTTCACGCTTTGTTGTTGATATTATACATCGGTTTTTATTATGGTAAATATGAACTAGTTCTGGACAGTGGGTTGCCATCAGGGTATACATGTTTCACTCTAGGCACTCTGAAGGTTCTAGGAAGATCGTCGTAACCAATATTATCAATAGCTGCTCTAGCTACTGCTGCTTTAGCTCTCCTTCTTCCAAGCTCGTAAAATAGCAGGCAAATTAGAGCTAATACTATCAGGGACAAAAGAGTCACCATTGTAATGGTAAGTGCGTTCCAAAAACCTTTGGAATCATCAATAGGCGTCGGGTTACTTGGCTCAGTCGTTGATATTTGTTCTGTAGAGTCTTGCGTCGTTGGCTCCTCTGTAGTATTCTCTTCTGTGGCAGACTGGGAAGTTGGCTCATTTGTTGAAGCCTCAGTAGTTTGATTTTCTGTAGAAGACTCAGTAGTTAAATCTTCTGTAGGAGACTCAGTGGTTTGGTCTTCTGTTGTATACTCGGAAGTTTGCTGGTCTGTGGAAGACTCAGTATCCAGATCTTCTATAGTGGACTCTGTGGTTGGCTGCTCTGTGGAAGACTCAGCACTCAGATCTTCTGTAGTGGACTGGGTTGTTTGTTGCTCTGTGGAAGACCCGGTACTCAGGTGTTCTGTAGTAGACTGCGTAGTTGGCTGGTCTGTGGAAGTCTCAGTATTCGGGTCTTGTGTACTGGACTGGGTAGTTTGTTGGTCTGTGGAAGATTCGGTACTCAGATCTTCTATAGTGGACTGGGTTGTTTGTTGCTCTGTGGAAGACCCGGTACTCAGGTGTTCTGTAGTAGACTGCGTAGTTGACTGGTCAGTGGAAGACTCAGTATCCAGTTCTTCTATAGTGGACTCCGTGGTTGGCTGCTCTGTGGAAGACTCAGCACTCAGATCTTCTGTAGTGGACTGGGTTGTTTGTTGCTCTGTGGAAGACCCGGTACTCAGGTGTTCTGTAGTAGACTGCGTAGTTGACTGGTCAGTGGATGACTCAGTATCCAGATCTTCTATAGTGGACTCCGTGGTTGGCTGCTCTGTGGAAGACTCAGCACTCAGATCTTCTGTAGTGGACTGGGTTGTTTGTTGCTCTGTGGAAGACCCGGTACTCAGGTGTTCTGTAGTAGACTGCGTAGTTGATTGGTCAGTGGAAGTCTCAGTAGTCGGGTCTTGTGTAGTAGTGGACTGGGTAGTTTGTTGGACTGTGGAAGATTCGGTACTCATGTCTTCTGTAGTAGACTGCGTAGTTTGCTCGTCTGTGGAAGTCTCAGTAGTCGGGTCTTCTGTAGTAGACTGCGTAGTTGGCTGGTCTGTGGAAGTCTCTGTGGTCGGGTCTTCTGTAGTGGAAGACTCAGTACTCAGATCTTCTGTAGTGGACTGGGTAGTTTGTTGCTCTGTGGAAGACTCGGTACTCAGGTCTTCTGTAGTAGACTGCGTAGTTGGCTGGTCTGTGGAAGTCTCAGTATTCGGGTCTTGTGTACTGGACTGGGTAGTTTGTTGGTCTGTGGAAGATTCGGTACTCATGTCTTCTGTAGTAGACTGCGTAGTTTGCTCGTCTGTGGAAGTCTCAGTAGTCGGGTCTTCTGTAGTAGACTGCGTAGTTGGCTGGTCTGTGGAAGTCTCAGTAGTCGGGTCTTGTGTAGTCGACTGGGTAGTTTGTTGGTCTGTGGAAGACTCGGTACTCAGGTCTTCTGTAGTAGACTGCGTAGTTGGCTGGTCTGTGGAAGTCTCAGTAGTCGGGAGTTGTGTAGTAGACTGGGTAGTTTGTTGGTCTGTGGAAGACTCGGTACTCAGATATTCTGTGGTTGACTGCTCTGTGGAAGACTCAGTACTTAGATCTGTAGTAGACTCGGTGGTTGGCTCATTTGTGGAAGATTCAGTACCCACATCTTCTGTAGTGGACTGGGTTGTTTGTTGCTCTGTGGAAGACTCAGTACTCATGTTTGCTGTAGTAGACTGCGTAGTTGACTGGTTAGTGGAAGTCTCAGTAGTCGGGTCTTCTGTAGTGGACTGGGTGGTTTGTTGCTCTGTGGAAGACTCGGTACTCAGGTCTTCTGTAGTAGACTGCGTAGTTGACTGGTCAGTGGAAGTCTCAGTAGTCGGGTCTTGTGTAGTAGACTGGGTAGTTTGTTGGTCTGTGGAAGAATCGGTACTCAGGTCTTCTGTAGTAGACTGCGTAGTTAGCTGGTCTGTGGAAGTCTCAGTAGTCAGGTCTTGTGTAGTGGACTGGGTAGTTTGTTGGTCTGTGGAAGACTCGGTACTCAGATCTTCTGGGGTAGACTGCGTGGTTTGCTGGTCTGTGGAAGTCTCAGTAGTTGGGTCTTGTGTAGTGGACTGAGTAGTTTGTTGGTCTGTGGAAGACTCGGTACTCAGGTCTTCTGTAGTCGACTCCGTAGTTGGCTGGTCAGTGGAAGTCTCAGTAGTCGGGTCTTGTGTAGTCGACTGGGTAGTTTGTTGGTCTGTGGAAGACTCTGTACTCAGGTCTTCTGTAGTAGACTGCGTAGTTGGCTGGTCTGTGGAAGTCTCAGTAGTTGGGTCTTGTGTAGTGGACCTGGTAGTTTGTTGGTCTGTGGAAGACTCGGTACTCAGATCTTCTGTAGTAGACTGTGTAGTTTGCTGATCTGTGGAAGTCTCAGTAGTCGGGTCTTGTGTGGTGGATTGGGTAGTTTGTTGGTCTGTGGAAGATTCAGTACTCAGATCTTCTGGGATAGACTGCGTGGTTTGCTGGTCTGTGGAAGTCTCAGTAGTCGGGTCTTCTGTAGTAGACTGCGTAGTTGGCTGGTCTGTGGAAGTCTCAGTAGTCGGGTCTTGTGTAGTGGACGGGATAGTTTGTTGGTCTGTAGTAGATTCGGTAGTTGGTTCATTTGTAGAAGACTCAGTAGTTTGCTCATCTTCGTAGAGTTGACAGTCGCTTTCATTCATACCTGGTGGTATGTAACGGAATGAATCGACTAAAACAATAGATTGTGGGGAAGCCATGCCCATAATGGATATCTGGAACAAAAAAGTAAGGTTGGGTAACCACCAAGGTGACCTAAGCTGAGGTTAAGGCATTTGTGGTTTATGGATGCCGAAGGGCCAGTTTTACCATGATCCTACTACATAGAAGTGTAAACGCTTTCAGCATTTTCTAATTAAAATAAAAAAAAGCTAATGCTTCGTGGAGCATGCATGCCCATTTAAATTTTTCATCAATTAGATACTGTCCTAAATGTTATTCAGCTTTATGGCGTGGGCGCGTTCTAAAATGTTCTTTGTTGTAATAATATTTTCAAATTCATAATACCGTTGGATGGTACGGCCAATGTAAGTAACTGTCAAAAAGTAATCAACGTTTTGTATACGTTTTAATCAACGGTGCTAATAATGTGATCTCGCTTTTTTATAAAGGTTACATTGACAAAAAATGTCTATACGTCGGCGTCAAAAAGTACGTCCTCAACGCTGTTGGCTATTAATAGTATGGTACAAGGGCCTCATGATCCGAGATATTCGACTCCAAACGGCTCGAAAATATAGTTATCAGTGAGGTTACTCGGTTTGAGGTTTTCCGCTGCCGCACCGGCAGCGTCAGCACAACATAAAGAACTTGGAAGATGGGATGGTGATATCGAGAGTATCGACGCTAGTTGAGTACTACACTTTAGGCCTTCTTCTCTCGATGATCTTCCATGTTATTAATGACATGCTGTGCGGTCTTTTGCCATCGTAACGTACCAAGGTATTTGATTCTTATAATACATGTGCTGTTTCAGCTAGTTAAAGATTCCTAATTCTTTTAAAAGTCGAAGCATCAATATTCTAATGGCAAAGGTGTCGGACTTGTGATCGAGATGTCGCGGATGAACGAACGTCTGAAACCAATCCATTACCCTATTGCCGTCAACCTAACATTTAGCTTAGTTGGAGGCTTGAACAAGATTATTAGTAATATGATTTCTACCCACATTGCTAGTTCCCTTTAAAAAAACGTGGCAAAGGAGATAATTAAGTTGAGAGGCAACGAGGCACTCTTTATTTAGATGGTGCCTTATCAATGATCTCATTATGGACAGGGAAAGTCCGTATATTAAAATATAATAGTTACGTCATAATGATGTAATATTTACATTGACTATGTTATCAAGTATTTCATGAAATTATATCAAAGATAATGATCCAATAAGTAGATGTATTTTATTGAACATTATTTTGGTTTACGATTTCAGACCCAAAATTTGTGTTAACTTTTATTAATCATTGTTATAATTATGTGGATTTGTTGAACTTTTGTTATAAATCTACCCATGCCATAACTTGCATGAAGATGTGCTAGTAGCTAAACGCTTCCTTATAGTTTGAAGACGATGGTGACGGTGGTGACGAGAACGCTACTAGTAACTTATAATTCTGTGCAAGTAACTGCAAGCAACTTAGTCCATTGTTCTTCTTATCGACCTATGATCCCAATCTCTCATAACTCTGTCTAGTCAAAGAATTCATAAGTGAGTAGATATAAACTTACTACGTCGATTCTTCATGAAACAGTCATTTCATAAGATTAACAAAGAATAAGAGTACCTAATTCTTTTTACTTTTATTCACGATCGAGGTGTTAATTTTTATCAATATATTTCATAATATTTCATTACAAATAAATACCTATGCACTGATACTTATTCACAAACTCATGTTTAGGGAAACTACTTATCCATTGTTATGTAATTAAAAATACAGCTAATAATGCAGCAGCAAAGTGTGCTTTTGAAGACCTGATCCTATTGCGATTTTAAGGTGCTTTAAACACGACTAATTTACAATTTGATACAAATAGCACTTGGATAGAGTATGTTTTTTGTACCAGTTTTCTAAATAATATTTCACGGTAACATTAAATTTATGTTCGGAAATGATCTCGTTATTGAATCTGCACTCAGGCTAGGTATATAGATATAAATAGTATATTATAAGATTGGATATCATTACAATACTCACGTAGCCGGGAAAAGTGCTATGACCGCTTAAACTTATCCTCAAAGTGTGCCATCCTTCGACGAAGCTTGCTTCATCACTGGCTAAATTCATAGCCATTCCTATATGTTGTGTTTCATGTTCTAAGTGGTGAGCTATAACAAAGATTCTGTCGGTGGGAACCGTAGCTTCCATATAAATGTTCACATCGATCGTGCCATTGTCATGCATAGTAAAAATAAATGATGACACGCAACTTGGTTCCCATGGTGTTGGTTTAATGAAAGTTGTACTGAGACTATTGTGGTGAATTGTCCAAGGCGCATCGCTGTACTTGCTCGCTATCCAGAATGAACCAGTTTTACATTGCAATGGTCCCCAGTCATGAGTTAGCCAGTTGTCAAAATTTTCTTCAAATTTGTATAACACACATCCATCGTCGTTTCCGTCACTGACTGACACCATTATTATTACTACAAAAACTATGCGAATCATTTCGTTTAGCGATATTTAACAATTACTGTGATCGACACAAGATCTTTTACACAATAATTTAAATTTTTACATTTCTACGAATACTGTATCTTAATAAAAATAATATCCAGTACGGATACGGATAAGATAGCATGCTTTGTAATCGATTATTTCACACGTAGCATTGCGAAGATTTATTTTTGCATTCCTATATTTATATATTTCCTATTCCCGTTACAGATCCGATATTCCTTCTTCTAGTTAAGTAAACTTACATCTTCGTCTCCGTTATAGCGCTTAAAGAACATAACACGCACGCACAAAATTGATGATTGTGCTTTACCACCAGACGGCTGACTGCAGCAGTTTGTTTTTACAAGACCAGTGTTAAGTTTTGACACTGTTATATATCTTTGGACCAATAACCTGCCTACCTAATATGTGCATATTAGGTCCTGCACCTTACAAGAGCTGCACAGGCCGTGCACTATGGACAGAAGAGGTTGGCCAAATTCTTTGCATCCGCGATGACTCAAGGATACTCTATTTGGCCAGATTAATTATTTACAACGATCAACTTGACTCAAACTCAACTATTGCTATAAATGCATAACGTTAACGATGCCCGTTTAGTTTTAAACGGTTTTAATTAAATACTATTGCGAACTATGTAGGTTGTAATATATAAGAGACTAGCATGTTGCTCGCGGCTTCGTTCGCGTGGGAAGTTTTTCCCCTGTAAATTCCGATCCCGTAGAAATTTCGGAAAATCCCATCTTAGCGAGCATTTACGTACTAACAGGAACCCCCATGCAAAATTTGAGAGCCCTACTACTTGTAGTTTCTGAGACCTCGTGATTAATCAGTGAGTGGTATTTCGCTTTTATATATATAGATTTAACAGCCGATTAGTTAATTTTTGTGTTGATCAGCCTTTGAAAAACCAGGAGTAAACAATTTATTGTAGATTGAGTAAAAAATTTAATGAAATAATGGTCAAAGTTCCAAATTAAATGTATCATAATTATGAACTTTTGATACCATATTGTTAGGCAGCTAAAAAGTTGTATGACGGAGGTTATTTTCTATACATAATTGCAGTCTGTGGAACATGGATTGTTAAATAGCACGAAAAAAAACTTGTATACATGCCCACTTTTTCTTAATTATTATAATTTAGTACAGGCGACAGTGCTTATTTATTTATTATTTGATTTATTTAATTCTTAACAAAAGATAATACTTTTGATATGATTACACTTATCGAATATATAAGATAACATTCGAATGAAATATTTATACATGATGATTGGCAACTGAGTGCGTTCTATCCCTCGAAAAAGGGATATATTAGAGTTATTTGCAACGATTTTGAGCCTATAATTTAGATATCAAATGAGATTTTAAAAACTTCAAAGTTTTTCACCCCATGAGCAAAAATATCTAACTTTGAGAAAACACATTTAAGTATATTCTTTACCAGTCAGATCATAATGAGAACTATTGAGCTACCTAATATTTTGAGAGAAGCACCACATAAAACCACCAAAAAAAAACCTTAACAGATTTTAATGGACACGTCCAGACATAGCAATTACATGTCACGTCTTGTCGTTTACAACTGAACTCAGAACTTTACGAAACTCAACGGTCACTACAAATGTATTGTTTTCATTTGACTATATTTTTTCTATTTTATTCAGAATAGGCTCGCGTTTGACCACCATCTCACCTGATAAGCGATGATGTGGTCGAAGATGGAGCACGCTTGCCTAGAAGTAACCTATTCACTCTTCTCTTAAAGACTCCCAGGCTGTAGCGATCAGGAAACACAGACATCTGATTAAATGGTGTTAATGGATTAAATTACATGGCGTTGTGCATAATAAATATGATTGTTCGGAATTAATAAATAAGCTTTGTTACATTGTCCCGAGGACAGTAATGCGCAGACAAGTGCGTCCATACCGGTTACTTAACATCCATTCAAACCGTGGATGCAACTCGAATGCTGGTCACTGCGCTCCTTTGCGCCAACTCGTGGATTCTTATAACTCTCGATTTGAGCACATAGACATTTTTAATCTCTCTGATATAAAATTTAAGCAATCTATAGTTGAAACTCTTTTCAGTAGTTAAACTTTATTTTCATAATGTACAGATCAAAACTTTTTATGCCCTTTTTGTTTATTTTCTTAGCTTTAAGGTTTAGTTAGCATTATATAAAATTAATTCTGTTTTTTTTTTCTTATTGATATCTCACGTAGCATCAACATAATAGTAGTAATAAGTGGATATTGTTGTTAGTAGTACGATAAGTAATTTTAAGTTACATGTTTATATACAATACACATTGTACTACTGTTTTATGTCCCAAAATAAAATAAAATAAAATAAGTAGATAGATAGATAGATAGATATACTCTTTATTGTAGACCATAACAGAATTAAATAAGGTAAGGTAAGGTAAGGTAAGGTAAGGTAAGGTAAGGTAAGGTAAGGTAAGGTACGGTAAGGTAAGGTAAGGTAAGGTAAGGTAAGGTCGGTCCGAGGATGGGATCTTAACATATCAAGATTCCTCCGTGCCCAAGCACGTTAAGTTGTTGGTCCTGACTGTCATTTTTACTTTGAAAGTCGTTACAGGTAGCCAACAAATGTGACGCCAGGCTAGCCAAGGGTATCGTGTTACCCAGCTACTGAGTTGTGAAAGTCAGACAGACAGACAGACAGTCGCTCCATGTTAAACACCAGCACTCATCTGGTTAGACTGGAACCTTACCACGATATATTTTCGATTAGGCTAAGCAGACGATGATGTGTATGTCAAATTAAGAACACAAATTGCCAGGCAATCGTGACGATTATGTAGCTACCCAGACTTGTACCATATGTAGGCTAAGGTTTAGTGTTAAGTTTCCTCCAAATCAGTTAATGTTTTGGCGTGTGATTTAAACCAATAACTTTCCCACCCCTTTTCACACTTTTAAGGGTGGAATTTTGCTAAAAGAGACAAGTCAATATATGTTGTAGTGAGCATTGAGGTTAAGTTTCATGTAAACCAAAAAATCCATAAACACGACTTAGGCGCAAGAACCTACCCCGGATAGGGATATGAATGCCTAGAGCTCCTTAAAGTTTCTTAAAATTAGATGGGCACTTATAAAATTTCAGAAGCTAGTGCATCATTCGAAATTGTCGTTTCCAATGGAGAAGAACCGCTAAGACAAACTCAACGGTTACTTGAAGTTCTAAGTTGAGCTATATGTTGTCTGACAAATGCTTTCACTGTCAGGACAGGTTCTTATTGCGGATGAGCCCGCTCTTGATCTCGATCTCGCCTGCGATGTGACGAGCGAGCCCAGAAGATGCCTATTAACTCTTGCTTTAAAGGCTGAAAGGTCATAAGTGGCAGGGAACACAGAAGCCGGCAGAGAATTCCACAACTTGGCTGTGCGCACAATAAATGTGGAGGAGAAGCGCTTGGTACGACAAGACGGTATATCAACCAAGTGTGGTCTCAGCCGTGCGTCTGGTAGACCGGTAGTGAAATGGAGATCGAGGAATCTGTGTGCATCTTGCCTCAAAAGGTTCTCATATAATTTTGGCCAGTACAGATTGTATGGACTTAAAAGAGACTTTGACCTCTGAGATTGTTACGGTGTTTCTTCTCAGGGTAGTAAGTTAGGAAATTAAGGCCTCAACTAGTTCAAATTTAATAAATAAAGATATGTAAAAATGTTACTTAATAACCTATTTGCAATATAAAAATCATCTGTTATTAATGTAGGTGCCAACTAAACTTTTAACTCAAGGAACACGAATCTTCCATAAAATTGTAAAAATTCTCTAAATCATCTTTTGGTGAACAAATTACGTGAGCCATTATTAATTTATATTGGCCAACATTCGTACGGAGTTCAGTTCTAAGTAAATTAAACTAAAGGATATGAATCTGCGATATAAACGTTAGCACCCTGTCTATCGTCTTGGGGAGTTTGTTGTGAAAAAAAATTAAACCGATTCCCAAAAACACTGCAAAGTGAAAAATAACTTTAATTTCGGTAGTCGGTGTCTTTAGTTTTGTATTTTCGTTTTTGGCACCGACTTCCGAAATTAAAGTTATTTTTCACTTTGCAGTGTTTTTGGGAGTCGGTTTAATTTTTTGGTAAAAAGTTTTTATTTCACTCTTTTTAGTTGGTCGATTTTTAATTTACCTAGTTAAAAGAGCCTAAATGTCAACTACTTATAACCTTTTACAAAATATTGCTTTTCCCAATGCTGGGCCGTTAATTGTTGAGGAGTTCTCCTGGTACTTCACCATCAGCTCTACATCACCATATGCATTGTGACAAACATAAAGTGCTTAACATCCATATTCAAGTAATCGAATCGCAATCGACAAAATACTTATTATTGAGTAGGTTCGGTGGCCATCTGTGGTCTTCATCATTAGTTCCACTTCCCAAATGGTATTTTTTAAGAGCAACTGCACAAGTTACTATAAAAAATACTCAAATCACTATAGGTATGCCTATAATACTTGAAGAGTTCCCTCGATTTCTCCAGGATCCCATCATCAGATCCTGACCTGGTGACAATGGAACCAATTTCAAAGTATACCCTTTCAAAGGAAAAAAGAATTTTCCAAATCGGTTCAGCCGTCTTCGAGTAATCGGTGATCATACATAAATAAAAAAAATAAAAAAAATATATACGCGTCGAATTGATAACCTCCTCTTTTGGTCGTCTGTTGAAAAGTGATAATATCAAGTTGTAATGTAATTATACTAGTTTACATTTTTAGGGTTCCGTAGTCGACAAGGAAGTCATATAGTTTCGCCTATAGCTGCCTCGGTGGCCTAGTGGTCACAAGCGCGACTGCTGAGCAAGATTCCAGGGTCGGGTAAAAAGTTCTATTGGGTTTTTCTGTTAGAATTTTCTCAGTAGTAGTCCGGAGATTGGAAGTTGGTGGTGGGATAACCCACCATTTCTGACCCTCTGTCCGTGCGTCTGCCCGTGGCTTAGCTCGGAAACTATTTATTTATTTATTATATACTTTATTGTACACCTTACAATATTACTATGGATACAAAAAAATTAAACTAGTGTACAATGGGCGGTCTTATCGCACAAGGCGATCTCTTACAGACAACTTTTGGATGGACAAACTTAACTATTATCTTAACTATTAGTACTAGAACTTTTTTTTTTTCTTTTTTTGATAGTGCCACTCGTAGTTTAGCTCGCTAAGGCTAATATACTACTTAACCGGACGATCCTGTGGTGACCTCTAAAATTTAAAGGCCCCCAGCCAGGGCTTACAAACTAGTATTTACATTTAAACAACCGCACGCTAAGGGCACTCCCTGTGGAGTACGAACCTCGGCTCAGCGGGGTCGTTGATGGTGGACAGCAAAGGGTCAGGCTGGGTCATATTATTTATGGGGTTATTTATTGCTACAAGAGCGCGGACGTCGCGATGAGCCTCGACGGCGAGGCCGGAATATGGAACGCGTTTTGTTAGTGTGTTTTATTAGAGTGCTAGTTTCCCTACTGCTCTCTTGACGGATGGTGGTGGGATCGTCAGGTTCGTCTAGGACAAGGCGTGGACGACGAACCCGGGAAATTTTTGAGAGTGTGTACCGGGCGGTCGACACAATCAGGGGGTTTGTGTGTTTTTCAGCAGAGGTGAAGTAACGCGCTGACTGGCGTTTCAACACTTGCTTTATAGTCGGGAGGTACTAGAACGCTGAAATCTGGTATGGATATACTTATTAGTCACGCTGACAATGTACAAAATTAAAAAAAAAATGTTTCTTAGGTTACGCCCCTTACACGTAAAGAGGGGATGTTTTATTTATCTCGTCTACCCCATAATGCGAGGTATCGTTGTATACGTCGTTAAAAAATAAAGGGAACGTAGAAAGATAATTTTCGATTCAGTGACCCGTTTGCGAAATATTAAGCTTTAAAGTGCTTATTTTCGTTAAAGCCAAGTATTCCCGCCCTACCAATAGGTACCTACCAGTAGGAATTCACGACGAACGACAGGATATTTTTCCATAGTAAGCTTTTCATACGACTTGTTGGCAATATCCGATTTTGGAGATAAGGAATGAGATATCGAAGGGAATCGAAGTGTTAATTATTACGAGCAAAGCCAGTTATTGAAGATACTATGGCCAAAAGTTAACGGAACACATTTATATCATGGTAATCTGATGTCTCAAAACTAACAATTTTGCGACTGAACTATCTTGAAATCACGACTTCATGAAATATTATTGACGTCAGATTTAAATTGGACTTGATGAAAGCCATAACGTAACGATATGAGAAGTTTAGATATGAAATCGGTGTAAACTAGGGTTTTTGTTTACTTCGGTTAGTTAAACTATAAGCTTTAGGTACGATGTTCCAAAGAATACGATCCTTCCTTAAAAACTGTAACAACCCGTACTCGATTGATTTATTTATTTGTTTACCTATTATTCTTACACTAATAAAGAGTTATGCAGTACATGCAGCAGTAGTTTAGACCATTTTTTTCTGGATGGGAAAATCCAGTAGTTTAGACCGAGTGTGTAAATTAGACAGTAAACACAACACGCAATAAATTTTTAAAGTTACTCTGTGTAAATGTGTTAAACTAGTATTAGGCTGCGTTTCCACCAGAGATGTGCGATGGAAATGTGTCGTGCGAGGATGTTTAGCTGTGCTGTGAAAATGTGTGGGGGTTTCCACCAAAGCTGTGCGATGAAAATGTGGTTACGAGGATGTGTAGCGGAGCTGTGAAAATGTGTGTGGTGCGAGGATGCGCAAACCTCGCAACATATCCCTCTCAACACATATTCCTCGCAACACATCCCTCGCAACACATCTATCGCACACATCCCTCGCTTGTTTTGTATGCGCAAAAATCTAGCTCCGCTGAGCCGTTTCCACCAGAGCTGTGCTGACCGAGGCGAGGTAAATGAAGCGATTCTATTGGTTCTTTACAAACACATCCCTCGCCACGCATCCTCGCACATCTCTGGTGGAAACGCAGCCTTAAGGGGAAGACAGTAATACCTGTAACACAGTTTATACTAGCGCAGGTATTACAGATTCTTATGTTATTATGTAAAAAACTAATTGTCAATAAATAAATAAATTTATAATTATTATAGAAAGAAACAAAAACACGGAGACAGCCTTTGGACAGTTGGCAATTTACCAAATGCCAGATTTTTATCAAAAGATATCAGTTTTATTAATACTAGAGGTTGCCAATTGTCAAAATTCACCCACAATTGAAATGATTTCTATTTTTTTATTTTGTATACAAATATGAGCTTTCTGCACACCTTCTCCATTAAAACTTTAACTGAGCCAAATCTCATAGTCCTCCGACTGCGTAATATCTAAACTGACTGCGTAAAAAGCCGTACAAAATGTTTACTTCACGTATTAACATAAAGCACATATATTTATTAGAAAAACTATGATTATGACATTATGATAATAATTATGATGTTTTTGCCATTCAGTTAGACTGTAGACAAAAAATTACACACCTATTTTAAAAATAAAACCGATTTCAGTATGACCACACAAATTGAAAATTAAAAAAAATGCCAAGTGCGAGTCAGACTAGCCCATGAAAGGTTCCGTAGTAATTATGTAAAATAACTTTTTGTCATAGTGTTTGTGTGAAATACAAAGTTATACATATTTGCGGTTTTATAAAATGTAATATATTTCAAAAACTGCTGACTCTATCTCTTTCAAACTAATTTCGTTCGAACTAAGTTCGTTGAAAGTTTTCATTAAGATCTACAGCATATATTTTTTTAGATTTTTCACTTTATTATTATAAAAGTTAGAGAGGGGGCACATTTTACCACTTTGGAAGTATCTATCTTTTATACGATATACTTTAAGAATAATTCAATATAAATTAAATACTTTAAGGATAATGATTTTAGAAACCTCTATGTAATTTTTTTTCTAGGAAAATCATCAAATGACTCCTCCCGTTCTGGCAGTTACCCTTTTAGTCCAGAACCAGGGGATCTCGTTAGAACATTCCCAAAATACCAGCAAAAATACATAGTTGTATTCTGAATGTTGTTTTAGAAAAAAATATTTAAGACATATCGATTCGGCTACATGAATGCCCCATCAAAATAGCCAATATATTTTTATCACTTTGAAGTCATTGAATAAAGTTATATATTTGGTATTGAAATGACTCAATTCGATTTATCAATTTGGCGAACTGCAAAGCTCCATTGGTATTTGCAAGTACGAATAATTTAGATTAAGATTTTGCCAATTGATTATATTTGTACTAAACATAGCGAGATTCCTCCGTCCTTACGTAAGCACTTTAAGTCGTTGATCCCGGCTCTCATCTGTACATCTTTGACAGCCTTTACGGGTAGTTAAAACCCAACAAATCTGATACCAGTTATCATACTATCCAGCTACTGAGTTGTGGAGGTCAGATAGATACTCGCTGCATGGTAAACACTACTACACACACGTATCCGGTTAGCTGTATCCGGTTGGAATAAAAGCATACACCAACATAATTAGGGAAAGGCTAAGCAGATGATGATTTATTTATTTATTTATGTACATACATGACACAAAAAAAATTTAAATACAGACAAAAGAGCACAAAGGTGCTGCTTATTTCCTAAGAAATTTCTTTCAGCAGACCTGCGACAGGAGAGTTGAAGAAGAGATGATTTGATGATTGTTTGGACTTACACTTATTATCGTTGGTCCGGTATCAAATAAGATTTTATTTATACTATAATTTATTTAATGACTTCAGTTTATTTAAGGGATAAGAATTATAAAACTAGTGTACAATGGGGCAGTATTATCTCGCGGGGCTATCTCTTATGGCTGTCTGTAACCTCGGGATGTTCTGATTGAGGTTATAACTCTAAACGTACAATAGTTGCGTGGCCGCCTAAGCAAATTGGAATACAGGTTTTGTAAAAAATGGGCGACACTGAACTGGCCACTTTTAAACGATATAATAAAAAAATTAGTTCAAATTTTGAAATTGGAAATCTTTGCCAATATTATTGTATTCATTTGTCATTAATAATATTTGTCATTTGTTTACGATGTGGCGGAAAATTAAAAATTATATGTGTCACGTCGAAAATTTTCGTACAATGGTTTTGTTATGACTTTCGATGTCATTGAAGTCAACAGAAAAGTTATGATAGACTTAGATTAGCCTTTTACGATGAAGCTCCATCTCGTGTCACTGTTTAAAACTGGTTTAATGAGTTTAAATATGGTTGTAGTACTCTCACCGATGATCTGCGTGAGGGACGGCCTTCTACGGCGACGACTGAAGATCACGTTAGTGTTGTGCGGCGTATGATTGAGACTGACAAAAGAGTGACTTATCAGCAGATTCGGACAAGCTTAGGCATTGGTATGAGCACTATGAGTCAAGTACACAAAATCTTCCATAAACATTTTGCGGTCAGGAAACTTTGTGCCCGGTGGATACCTCATAATTTGACAGAGGCCCGAAAACTCCGTCGTGTTGTGAAATGGTTCAAAGATTTAACGGAGGTGACTCAAATGCTGTGTTCGACATACTTACGGGTGACGAAAGCTGGATTTATTGTTATGATCCTGAAACTAAGAGACAGTCTGCTGTCTGGGTATTTTCTTCCGAGGAGTAGCCAACTACAGTGAAGAGAGGTCGAAACGTGAGTAAAAAGATGGTGGCCTCGTTTTTCGGAAGGACAGGTAATTACGCAACAATTGTTTTAGCGGATCGAGAAACAGTTACTGCAGAGTGGTACACTAACAATTGTTAGTGAGGATGAGTGGGTGAAGTAATTTTCTCAGTGGTTCCATCGAATGCAGCGATGTATCGATATAAATGGACACTATTTTGAAAAGATGTAATAAAACTACATTATGGTAAAAGTGTGTAATGTTGGTGATTACCGCTGAGGCGCCATTGAGACCCGAGCCGTTAGGTGAGGGTCTTAAGAGAGCCGAGGACGGTAATCATCAATACACACGTGTATCATACGACGTGTTTCAACACACTTGTGAAGAAAATAACTATAATTTCAACAGTGAAAACGAGTTGTGAAATTTTTTTCGCAATGGCGGGAAAAATTAATCAGTTTTCCTATGCGCGCGCATCTAACAGATCGGCCATAGACTAAAAGAATGAGGTTTCTTTTTTTTGGCTTTTCTCGGATAGCGTTTTAGCCACGTACAAAATGGGTAATTCAAAGTTTTCTTTATCACAGAAAAACAAAAGTTATATTTGAGTGAAAGTTGTATTTATTAAAAACGTACAAGTTGAAATTTATCTATTTAAATACGAAGTTGCATGAAACTAGCAAGCAATAGGTAGGTACATTAATTTATTTGTACTATTGAACACGATCTTTTTTGTTTCGAAACTTTTTTTAAAACAAAGCAACTCAACCAATTTAAAAAAAAAAAACCTATAACTCACTTGTGAATAATAGTAAAGAAAAAGTCACAGTTTGATTACAGGTGTCATTATGTGCCTAATTGCGGTGAAATCAGAGCCATTTTATGAACAAGTGTGTTGAAAAAATAAGAACTTGCTAGTTTGTTTAGTTTTTGAATTTCTAAGAACTTTCAGTGTCACCCTCGTATTATTGTAAAATCTGAAATAAAATATAATTATGACCAAACAGGATACTTCCTAAACGTAAGCATGTGAGAACCCAACCACACAGTCACCCCTATGTACACACTCTACAAATACTAAAACACTATAAAATTAAATTTGGTAATGCTTCGGAAGAGGCTGGATCCCACGACAATCGGAATCTTAGTGTGGGATCCATAAAATCTTTCTTCTAGATTTTTTTGAACGTTGATTTTTTTTTATTTTATGCAATGTAGGTATATTACATAACAGTACGTATTAAATTCTCAACATTAGTAAGGGTAATTAAGTACTTTAATCAACTCCAGAAGAACTTGAATGTTGATGGAGATAGAGAAAGGTCAAAGAAAAGATGGATGGATTGTGTTGAAAAGATATAAAAGAAAAGGGAGAATCCGTTCGTCACATTATCTCTGGTTGTTCTCGTCTGGCTAACGGAGACTATTTGCATAGACACAACCTTGTAGCCAGGATTGTTCACCAGCAACTTGCATTGAAATACAATCTTGTGGAATTAGAAATACCATATTATAGGTATGTGTCCGACCCAGTTCTCGAAAATGGAAATATCACACTGTACTGGGATCGGTCTATCGTCACATCTTTTTTTTTCTGTGTGGTAAAATGATCGAATGACTTCTTCCGCTCTGGGTTAAGCGGAAGGGTGTGTCAGACTTCTATTGACTAAAAACCCACCCTGTTCCTTCAGCTGCCCTAAAGTTTAGGGGCCGCGGTATCTCGATAGAAATTTCCCGCAAACCCCGGCAGGGAATGGCCCTATGAGGCCCTGTCACTGGTGTTGACAGCTCTTTAAGGCGCGCGTGGAACACGACGCGCAGCCGACCCGGGCAGCAGCAACCGCAGGCCCGCGCCTACGGTGACCGGAAATCGGCTAGCGATCCCCGACGTCCGGGGCGTCACCCGTAGCGGCTGGGGCGCGAGGAGGAGAGCTACCTCTCCCTCGCGCGTTCGGCCTCCTCTTTCGCTAGCATGACTGCTTCGCAGAAGGAGACTACCGCATCCCATTCCCTCTCGCTCCGCACCATGGTCTGAACCAGAGCAGGGCGCGAGAGGTCACCACCGCCGGCCGCCTCTACGAGGACACGACGATGTCCCGCCCAAGCAGGGCACACCTCGACCGTATGCTCCACCGTGTCCTCCAGGTGGTCCTCACAATGACGACACCCGGGCATGTCCTCCCGCTGTATCCGAAACAGGTACCTCCCAAAACAGCCATGTCCGGTCAGCACCTGTGTCAAGCGGAAGGTGAGGACGCCGTGGCATCTCTCCAGCCACTTCCCAAAGAGGGGACTTATCGCCGCAATTGCGGCGTGCCCAGCCTTCGGTTGTGACAGCCGCTCTTTCCATGCTGCCGTGAGATCGCGCCGGAGTTCTATCCGCTGAGCCGTGACTTGCTGCAGTAGCGGAGTTTCTCTAGATCGATTAGAGCGTCGCACAATGATTGTTGATATAGCGGTCCCTCATGACGAGAACCTCGTGAATGCCGAGAAAGATAAGCAAATTAAGTATCTTGATCCGGCTTGCGAGGTTGTCGACATGTGTGATGTGGATACGGTAATGATTGTACCGATAGTCGTCTCAGCCAATGGCATAATAACAAAAAGTCTCGACCAACATCTATGGGTCACCAATATTCAAAAATAATACTAAACACGCGGCTATTTTAATTAGATGGGGACGGTTTAAAATTGATTGACTGTTTAGTGCTATGGCTTAGCACTATATTTAGAGAATATATTTTAAGGTAGCAGAGATTTAATACACAGCACTTTGGAGATTGAGTTAGGGAGAGCAATAACAAGGCGTGAAGTCGCAGTAATTAATGTGAAATGTGAAAGAACAAAGACGGATCCTGGCCTACACAACTTTTAAATTTAAAATGGCTCGGCCATTTATCTTTAATGTATAAGAATCTATACAATAAAATCTAAACTATAAGTTTGTATTTAATTTCTTTCGAGAACTTCTCCATTAGAATTGATTTATTAATAAACAAATAGCTGACCGGAAATTGTCGAAAAAAGGTTGAGTTGTCAGTATGCTGCAATTAAACTTATTATTGTGACTATGTCTAACCAACAACGTTGCACTAATTGTGGATTGAATGTTTTCCGAATGCGGAGGTATTTAGTAGAATGCGAAGAAGTTCGTTCATTGTTACAGCAGTGGACCTCTATTCTCGAAGTAAAGTACTTTTATTTGATTAGACAGAAGTAATTACTTTAGTGCTAAATGTTAGCGTGTACAAGCATGTATAGAGATCGCCAAACTGTAATAACCTCAAAATTCCATATTTGTATTTATGCTAGTATTTTTTTGTTAGAAGTTCTATACAGTAATCAATGCTAAGAAACAGTTCTTAGTCTACATACAATAAGATTATTTTCATCACTGGCCGTGAGAATTTTATATTGAGCCAAAGTTACTATGGACACTCAGCATTGCTCTTTCTTTATTAAAATAGAATTGTGTATATATAATTCTTAATGTTTACATAGGTTGTAACAGTGGTCATTGTGTGAGCGCGGCACTCAGAGCACGCGTCTCGCATGTCTGTTTACATTATAACTAATTTATAGTATTTATAATAATATTCTTTTGTGCATTGTATGTACGGTTCTAGGTGCGCGTGTCACAGACGTCTGTTAAATGACGTCTGTGAAACATAAATGTGATATCCACACCAAAGCGCACTTTGTCCGCGTGGTGGATAACGCCCATTGTCTATCCCTGAGATACCTGTGTGACTCCGTAGTAGAAACATTACTGGCTAGTTATAGTATCGTACGTGTTCTAACGTTTTCTAAGTGCATATCTACGCCGCGGTGGCCCATTGCTTACGGGACTAATTTGCGAGTTGCAAGTCGTGAGTTTGAACCCTATCAGTCACATTACTTTTATGTAATTTATTATCATCACCGTTCTCAAATCAGTGAAGGAAAACATCGAGAGGAAACCGATATCTCAAAAAGTCGAGACATATGTGGCATTCACCAACTCAATATGGCCCATTCTCTCTCATAGACAGGAGGCATGTATCCAAGCATTGGGTACATAGTTGGCTGAAATATATGTATAATTAGGCCTCTGCAAATTAAACTATTTCAACTTTACTACATTTGTCGCTGTCTCAAACATTATTAGATGTTACTAGAAATACTTTGGTTTTATCTGATTTGCCTTCAGGTATTAAATTATATTGAGCGTTTCAAGATTTGAAATAAATCCAATTAACCAATCATAATAATTAATTACATTATCAGACAGGTAATTTCAATAGAACAATTATGCGATACTATGTACCCGCCCTGTCTTTATATGGCTACAATGCGCCTGATGTAATGTCTATTGAAGATATTTAAATTTTCTAGTTCTTACCAACTTAAATGTTAGACTTACATATAATATATTATATTTGTGTTTGTTTGTATGTCATTTGTATTGTGTTAATCTTATATGGATATTTTAGTCTGAAATAAATATATATAATAATACACAAAACGCTTCCTGAATAAATTCTTAAATATGGGTGCAAACTATATCAAAATGCACTATGCAAATTAAAAGAACTTGACGGACGCTCGGACTGACAAGAAAGACTAGTTTGCTTTGAATGAGTAATTATATTATAGATTCAGATTAGAATTATGATAAGATAAAATGTATGAATGCTCAAGATGTTTATGTCCGTTTTCTTTACAATAGGCACAAAAAATGAGGAACTCATGGCAAAATAATAACAGCGGTATGGGTTGATCTTTAAGGTTCATTTAGCAACGCTTGCCAAAGTCTGTCTAAAGCACTTTAAGCTGTTTGTCCTGGCTGTCATATATCATTGATAGTCATTACGGATAGTCACTACAGAACTTAGCAAGGATAGAACCCACGTCAAACGTGTCCTTATCAAAAAAACGTATTATAAGATTCGGGGCTACGTTGAAGACATGACTGCTTGGCGATGATTCCTTCCTTCTGCACATGTGGCTTCCCTGGCTTATTGTAATTGCGTTATCGACTGGTGTATTAACAACTCCACTTTTGTGAGTGTGTCTTTTTATTTTTCCCTCCATCCGATTTGTCAGATTTTCTTTTTGTTTCATTTTTATTATTAATTTATCCTTCATTATTGAAGTCTAATGTGGTCGCTTCTCAAGTTTATTTTAATATAATATAAAGCTTTTTTATGAATGAGAGAACTGTAGGCTCTTAGATTTGTTTTCCAATTTTTTATTTGTAATTCCATTGTGCTGTATTAACCTGTATTATGGATACATTGTAAAAATTATATTTTGAATTGACAAAAGTAATTGTGGAGTTTCTTGCCGGTTCTTCTCCATAGAAATCGACCAATTTCAAACCGTGCCCTAACTGCTGACGTTTCGTAAGTGCCCATGTAGGCGTATGTGAAATAAAACATTTTGAGTTGAGTTTGAGCTTGATAGTCACAAACCAGAACATCTGACAATGTTCTACCAACGGGCATCTTGTTACTACTAGTACTCGGCTGCATCCGGTTAGACTAAAAGCTGACCCTAGTATAGTTATATAACGTAACCAATAAAATTAACGCGCAAAACAGCATCATTCCGCAAATGTGATATTACAGTCTTATTAATTAAGACAAAATTTATTTTGTGTTGTGTCATTTTTTGCCTGCCTGTATCACTAATCCTTAAAAGTGTGTACAGATGGAAGGTTTCATAGACACATGACATAATCAGTGATTGTATGAGAATATCTGACTTGCTGCGATAGTGTCTTGCGAATTGTACAAAACTTTTGTTGTTGCGATCGATCGGAAGGGTCACGGTGATGTGATCATTTAATGTAGTTAAAGTAGTTAGCTGAAATTACAGCATTAAAAATACTATAACTAATTTCGTATGGTGGTAGTATTGTTTTGATGGTTTTACACCCCACAAATCAGTTAGTGTGGTTACACCGAGAACCTCACTTTATATATACCTAAATCTCTTGAATATCTACCTAAATCTAAAGTTACATTTGACTGAAAGTTGTCGGTATTTTAACACCTTTACCTTGACTTTTTTTTCGGGATGGAAATCCTCATGGATGTCCCCCGCCCTGGGGCGGGTGAAGGGGTCTGTCATCTGACAAGAATCTTCTTACTGACTAAAACCACCCTGTGTTCCCTCGTACACATGCACCGGGAGCTGCGGGAACACATATGTATTCTTCAACGTGGCCCCCGATTAGTGCCGGCCCGCCTCTGCGGGCCCCATCTTTACCTTTACCTGACCCAGCATGGTATGTTCTTTGAATATACTGAAAGCTTCTTTTTTAACCGACTTCAAAAAAAGGAAGTTTACAATTCGTCTTGAACTTTTTTTTTTTTTATATATGTTACCTCATAACTCGGAGATGGCTGGACCGATTTGGAAAATTCTTTTTTTTTGTTTGAAAGGGTATACTTTCTAGTTGGTCATGTTTGGATTTGATGATGAGATCATGGAGAAATCGAGGAAACTCTTCAAATATTATATGCACACCTATAGCGTTTTGGGTATTTCCTTGTGCAGTTGCTTTTGAAAAGCACCATTTCAGGAAGTGAAACTGATGATGAAGACCTCAGATGGCCACCGAAACTACTCAATAATAAGTATTTCGTTGATTGCGATTAGATTACTTGAATATGGATGTTAAGCACTTTATGCTCGTCACAATGCATATGGTGAAGTAGAGTTGATGATGATGTACCAGGAGAACTCCTCAAAAATTAACGGCTCTGCACCAGGAAAAGCAATATTTTGTAAAAGGTTATAAGTAGTTGACATTTTGGCTTTTGTAACTAGATAAATTACAAACCGACCCACTAAAAAGCGTGAAAAAAAACTTTTTAGCAAAAAATAGAACCGACTTCCATATAAAAACACTACAAAGGCAAAAATAACTTTAATTTCGGAAGGCGGTGTCTTTAGTTTTGTATATATTTTCGTTTTTGACACCGCCTTCCGAAATTAAAGTTATTTTTGCCTTTGTAGTGTTTTTATATGGAAGTCGGTTCTATTTTTTGCTAAAAACTTTTTTTGTTGCTAATAAGGTGTTGTCTTTTGACCTATAACTTAAATGCTTAGATACGTATATAGTGCGGCTTAAGTGTATGTAACTAGTTTCAACGTACCACAGTGATTGCTGTGAGTACCGCCGAGGATGATGGCCACCAGGGTCATCAGGGAGTACCCTACGATCCGACTTGATAATGCAGCTTGCGCACTAGCCGATACCCTTCCGAGGGTCCTGGAAGGGAGAGCCCTTGCGTTACTACATCGACAGCGGGGCTTAAGAGGCTCGGATGCCGGGTGTAGCACTAGCACGGCAGCGGGTCGCGATGCCTCGGTCACAGGTCCGACAGATCCTGGGTGTGGAATGGCGGGTACAGGCTTTATGCGCCCTTCCTATCCAGACGATCTGGTACATGATAGAGAGAATGCACGGCTCTGTCTTTTAGAGCCAAGCAGGTGCTCTCGGCACACGGCTGCTTCAGGAAACGGCGTAGCATACGCACGCAACTCGGGAGGAGCCGCGCAGTGCCCTCATTTCGGAAGTTGGTATGACTTGTCACTGCCGGCTGTGATTCTTTTTATAGTTGGCAGCGCCGTGAAACAGTTACTCATAGAAGGTGGCTGCGGAAACGGAAAGGGAAATTTCAAGTGCTTTCCCGGCCCGCAAAAGACGTCCTAATCCGGGCATCAGAAATGGGTAGACAGAGACTTCTGGAGGCCCGCCTAAATGAGATCAGAGAGGTTGGACATGGGGAAGAATGATAGACCTTCTAGACGATGGAATCAACAACGGACTGAGGTAGGGGCGCGTATTGTTTTACGTCTAACTGTCTACGTGGCTGTCGTAGAAGTCGTGGATGGAGTCCAACACGACGAGACAGGACCCGCAAAGACGAGTCCTGTCTGGTGAAGCGGAGCCCCTGTCGGGCCGCTTAGGAGAATATTTAAGTGCTCTTGTAGCTTCCCGTGCAAGTGCGCGAGGGAAGGGCTCTCCTTCGAGAGCGCAGAACGGCCATGTAAATTTCAATTTCGAGAAAACAAAAGGACTAAAAATATTTTTAACGAAAATTGGCTCGATATAATTGATTTCTTTGTCATTGATTCATTACGTATTACGACACGTACTAGGCTTTTAGGCTAGGTGCTTTTAAGATCAAACAGGGAATAAATACCCTTGCCATGTTCGTCCATCCGTTCATCGTGCAAAAAGTATCAGTCCAACGCATAAAATTTGAATAGAAAGTCGTAAGAATTTTGTATGACTTTTATTTTAATTGTGCGATGGTGCCAGCGATTTATTTTTCAAGCTCTTTTGATTAATTTTCATGGTTTTCAGGTTTACGTAACCGAAAATGGGCTTGAACATGAAATATAAGTTGCCACCCCTGTACGTGTAAGGGAGTTACATTATATACCTTAAAAAAATATGTTTAAATGGGTTTTGGACAAGTATGTAGTATAAATAACGCAAATATAAAGAATGTAACTACCACAATTCAGCTGCTACATTTGTGTGTAGTAAAATTAATGCTGATTTGAACCCAACAGATGGCATGTGCCTTCTTTCCCAAGTAAATTTAAGAAACAGGTTTATTTCAGTAGAAATTGCTGAAGAGATATTGACAACTAAGACAGGTTTAAAACGACAGTTTTAGTAATATTAAACACAAGCAAAACAAGTAACATGAAAAACATCTAGGTACCTACTATAGATTAGATTTTATGTAAAACAATTTAAAACTTACGTATCCTTCATAAGTCTCTGAACCGGTTAGGGTAATCCTTATAGTGTGCCATCCAGAAACGAAGTTTGGAGCCATGGCTAAATTAAAACCCTGTCCTGTCACCCCGTCATCATCAGTATTGTAAGCCAAAATTATGATCTGGTCAGACGTTGCCGCTGCTTCCATATAAATGTTCACTTCTATTGTACCACCAACGTTCATACGAAAAGTGAATGACGACACACAACTCAACTCTGTTAAAGGCGTAATAAACGTGGTACTGCGTTCATTTTGACCAGTCACGTCCAAATCACTGTATTTACCAATAACCCAAAATGGCATTAGGGCACAGGCGTCTCCTCCCCACTCATTTTCCAACCATTCTTCGAAATTGTTCTCAAACGTATATCTCACACAATAATCACTAAGTACGTAAGATATTAACATATAAAATATTAATAACTTGGGAATCATTTTGTTTCACCTCAAGCAGTAGTTACTGCTTTAGATATAAAATCTCTTTAATTTATATTTCATATAATTTTTAATCGAACACGTATCTTAATTATTCATAATGGACTCCGATAAGATAATATCCCAAAATATAAACCAATTTCACTCGGTTGCGTTTGTCTGTCTGTTTGTTTCTTATTTCTCGAAGGGTTTGAAGGCGTAATTCATCATCTATATTGGTGTATGGACAGCAATATATATGATGAAAAATTACGAAATGTTTATTACCTATGGAGGTAATAAAATTCTTAAAACATACATTTGTCTTTATTTACGAATACTATTTATTTACGAATAAATGTGAAAGTTTGTACGTTTGTGTTTCAATCACACAATATACCTTACTTTGCAGTCGGGTAAAAATGGCTGAGGGACTTTGACAAATAAATAAATAAATAACTTTGCATGCATACCTATACATAGTTAACAACCTAAAATTAAAACTAAAAATAAGCTAGCACTTTTTTTTACTCTTCTCGTCTCGGTAAAAGTGTGAAAATTCCACATGAAAATAGTCGTGGGAAATAGCTAATTAATTAGTATCAATAAGTGCGGTAGATGCAGCTGAACAAACAAAAATAACATTGCATGTATTCACTTCACTAGCCGAAAAGTTATATTCAAATACTTACAATATTTTAACAATATGTAGATTGGTATGAAAAAGATATATTTTATTAATTTTAAACGTAATAATATTTAAGTAAAAATCGTGACATTTTAAGGTATAATATATGTGTGACAAACAAACAATACAGTGCAATTTCGTTATTACATTTTATCGTTTAATTCTCAAAAGAAGATATGAATCATTAATCGATTCCTCAAATTGAATACCGCGTCAAAACCAGTAGGTAAATATATAAGTGTACTCTATAATGGAGGGATTAGCAAAAACAAAAAATATTTTTCAGAATCTCAGCATGGGCAAATCATATATTTTTAAAGTAAGGATATATGCTACCACATCATACAATACAATAAAGCTATTAAGAATATATAACTATTATAATATTCTAACTTTTATTTATTTACTGCTTTTTCATTGCGAGTTTTATTAGATACTAACATATACATATCAGCGATTTATCATAATTTTCATTGGAACTTCATATTAAGTACAGCGTTTTATCTATTAGCACGAAATAATAGTCTCATTGTGCTATAAGTATATAGATAGGTATATTGGTATCGACTAGAGGCCTTTTGACGAAAACCGCCAAGCGACAATCTGAAAATCTAACAATTTCGTAAGCGTTTTTAATAAATTTTTCGCTTGGCCTACCAGTTATGACAATGCGGATTATATAATTTATTAACAAATGTAGTGTATTGCCATTCATTTCGAATTGGGCCTAGACATAGATCGTTAAGAGAGTACGGGGAGTAAAGCTGTAACGGAGTGTAACGAGGAGTGTTGGTTTTCTGGCAGCGAGATGGTCAGACGACATTATTGCCATCGCGGGTATACTGGACACCGGATCGTGGAGCTTGGCACAAAGAACTACAGCAGTGAAGAGAGGCTTATCAATTCGTCCGTCCGTCAGTCTACTATGAGCAAATGCTAAATGTCATACCTGTGGGTACAAATGCCTTCTTTTCACTACACATTACGATGACTGTTTACGTAGTGAATGCAATGTATAAAATATTGTTAATGTTTGCTGTATTTCACTTAGGTTATGCACGAGTTTTTGCGGAGGGAAAATCAGCAAATCCTCCGCCGGCAACGGACCTGTGGGGCCCCGTCACTAGTGCTGACTGGTTTTAGAGGCGCGCGAGGAACATGACGCACCGTCGATTTGGGCCTGGTCCTAACCGGATTGTGAGCTTCGCCTGCACACCGTTCATAAATCCGTGCTTATGGTAGCCGGAGATTGGCACGTGATCCCCGATGTCGCGGGCGTCTATTGCGGCGGCTAGAGTGTGAGGAAGAGAGTTATCTCTCCCTCACGCGTTCAGCTTCTTTCTTCGCTAGCATCACTGTTTCGCAAAAAGAGGTGGCTGGATTTTATTCCTCTCGCTTCGGCCCATAGTCTGCTCTAGGGCCGGGTGCCAGATGTAACCGCCGGCGATCGCCCCCACTAGGACACGGCAGTTTTCGGCCAAGAGAGGCACACCTCTATCACACGGTGAACCTAGTGGATAAGCTGTTATTTGTTAGGTAACAATGAAAACAACCGGGCGTGTCCTCTCCTCACATTGGTAACTCTCTCCCGAAACATATAAGTTATTTCTTTGTATTTTTTATCAATTCTGTATATTCAAATATACAGACTAGAGAATATATATATTTTGCGATTTTCTGCTATTGTAATAAAATGGCTATAAAACTTAGCAACATCCGATGCATCTTAAATCCCACTCATCAGCCGTGATCCGTGACGCGACGTATGCAATACGACTCAGATATATCGTAATGCTTCTAACACTAAATCCTAAAACATTGAAACGCATCTGGAACTACAAGAGTGTTTATTATTGAATTGATTTTTGCTCAAGTTAAATATTTTGTTAAAACGTATAATGTATAATGGTTTTATGTATTGAAACTCCGTGTACATAGGTAGGTCAAAAGGTACATATTCTCTTAAGCAATACCCACCAATCAATCAAGGATGATGAAAAAATAACATGACAGGTGCCTTGTTTAATTAATAGGAAGAAGAAAACTTATAAAAGTAAGCCGCTTTATATTTTTTTGCTGTGATTAAATAGGTTATTAATCAAATATATTTTTATTTTATCTATTTATCTATTCTTCTTTATTTTAAATTATAATAAATTATAACAATATTAAAAGTGATGTATTTGATACAAAAAGAAAAAAAAATGGCCAAGTGCGAGTCGGACTCGCCCATGAAGGGTTCCGTAGTAACTATAATAAATATATATTATTAATATATATTACTTAGGTACTATATTTATTTGAAAAAAAAAAAAACAAAAAACCTTACAAATTTCTTAAAACTAGCTTATTTACAATTTTTACAACTACGCCAAATAACTTTGTTTTTCATAGTATTTGTATGAATTACAAAGTTATATTTGCGGTTTTAGAAAATATACTGTACCTCAAAAACTGCTGACTCGATCTCGTTCAAACTAATTTTGGTTGAAAGTTTACACACATTTTACCACTTTGGAAGCGTATATCTTTTAAACGATTAACTTTATGAAAAATTCATTTTAGAAACCTTAATGTCCATTTTAAAGACCTGTCTATAGATACCACACACGTATAGGTTTCATGAAAAAAAATATTTTCAGTTTCAGTTCCATGTATGGGAAGCCCCACAGAAATCATATCTATGGGAAGCCCCCTTTATTTTAAATATTTTTTTAAATTTTCTCTTAAAATCGGAAAGCGGTTCATAGAATACCTCTGCCTACCAAGTTTTACATGTATAGTCCTAATAGTTTCGGAATAAAATGGCTGTGACATACGGACGGACGGACAGACAAACAGACGGACAGACATGTCGAAACTATAAGGGTTCCGTTTTTTGCCATTCGGCTACGGAACCCTAAAAAATAAGTACATCAGGGTATTATCATGGTGTGTAGTATTTATATCATTATGTATCAATAATGCTGTCATGCCTGTGCCATAGCATCAGTAAGGCGTATTGCCTTACTGATGCTATGCTATCTTGACTCGATACTTGGCTAGCAAAGTCAAATTGCTAGATTGTTAGTTAAAAATTTAGTGATCATTGTTTAAGAAACTTAGCCTTGTTAACACTATGCGTGCGGTTTTTCTTTTCGCTGTGGTGGACTTTGGGAATTTGAACTAACTTAACTTGAACGAATTTTTGCTGGATAATCTTGATGCTATTCCGGTAAATATTTAACTTAGGAAATATGCCCATGTATTGAGCTGTAGATATGAATTTCAAACAGGCATCTTCTGCGCTCGCTTCCATCGTAGACCTCATTTATCGCTTAGTATCAGGCGTAATCGAGGTCAAGAGTAGGCTCATCCGGAATTTAAAAAAAAAACGAATATCCAAAATTTTATTTTAAAATAAGAAAAGAAATTATAATTAAAACGAGTTTCAATAAATTCTTATTATTGTTCGTCGGAGATGTTTACTTTGACCACACTTTTGACACTACTTAACTCTCTCGCTCAGAAGGAAAGCCTCCTTCTTACCTTAAGTGTCACTTTATTTTCTCATGACACGATAGGAATCAGTGATACCGTGTAATTATATTAAGACAACAAGCAGTCAGTTTGTATTTTAAATGAAAATCATGTTTTTACATACTATAAATAGACTAAGAATAGTCACCACTTTCATTCACTTTTATCCGGTAACTTTATACTCGTGCACAAACATTTATTGCATTCAAAGAGTACTTATATCTAAAACTAGTACTCTCGCGGGGCTTCGCTCCCGTGGATTCTATCACGGTAAAAACATAACTCTCCTTTTTTGCAGTCGGGTAAAAAGTAGCCTATAACCTTCCTCAAGCTTCAAGCTACTTCCATACCAAATTTCATCCAAATCCACCCAGTACTTTCGAAGATTAGCGCGTTCAAGCAAACAAACAAACAAACAAACAAACAAACAAACTAACAAACTTTTCCGCTTTATAATATTAGTATAGATAAAATAAAATATCGATCTCTCTTACTACAACTCTACTCATCAACATTATCAATGGAGCTTTTTATATTTTATTAGTATTTTTTTTAAAGTTCTGTTATTTTACAATGATTAAATTTTAGCTTCCGTCCAGAAGTTCGTTTGCGTGTAAAAAACGGGTTTAAAGTAGTCTGTGTCACAATTCAGCCCTTCAACTATCGTCACACCAATAGACACGTTGAACCGTTTGCTACGTTTTGTCGGGAAAGACAAACAAACACTCGTTCGCATGTATAATATTAGTATAGATTTATTTATAATATGCAGAGCACATTAACATTCTCGTCTAAGATTTTATGAACAAACGCCGGCTATAGTATATACAGGGTTAAATGTAAAACACTGAAAACCTCTCAGGACTATGTTACTAACATCATAATCAACAACTTTTGTACTATGACTTTTAAGAATTCGTCATATTTTAGTTCACCAGATTTTCATACAAAAATAAAAATATTTAAATTGAACGCCCTAAATGTTACGAACTCTATGCGAAGCAAAAGAAAGCAATTTATACTATCACTTTCTTTTGCTTTGCATAGACGCTACATGCGTTTAGGGCGTTCAATTTAAATATTTTTATTTTTACATGAAAATCTGGTGAACTAAAATATGACGAATTTTTAAAAGTCATAGAACAAAAGTTGTTGATTATGATCTTGGTAACATAGTCCTGAGGGGTTTTTGGTGTTTTACAATTAACCCTGTATACAACGTGTAACGGAATGGGTATATACATACCAAGGGCACGGCTTCTTTGGATGATATCAAACGATATTGGAAGGGTTTTAACTCAAAATAAAATACTCTAAAAATTGATACCAAATTTTCGGTTTCGTAAGTTTCTTAAATTGAAATCATAACAATCGTGTCACCGCACTACGTAGGTCAATAACTTTCCACGTTACTTGCAAATATCACGATAAATCTCTTCCGTAATTCTGTGCGCCTAGTACTGTAGTAGCCTAGCGTAAAGGCGGTGTTCTTTTGTCGGCGCGAGAAAGGAGATAGGATTAAAAAACCCTTCCAATATCGTTTGATATCACCCAAAGAAGCCGTGCCCTTGTTATGTATATACCCTTTCCGTTACACGTTGTATAGTATCAATAGCCTAATGGATAAGGTGTCAGACTTGTGATCGAGAGGTCACGAGTTCGAACCCCACCCATTATACTATTGCCGTGAACCCACTCCAGACACGAGCATATTTAGCTTAGTTGGAGGGGTTAACAAGATTGCTAGTAATGTGAATTCTACTCACATTACTAGCAATTTATCTTTAAAAAAAATTGATAATAGGTTCGCGTTTGACCAACATCTCACCTGATGGTAAGTGATGATGTGGTCGAAGATGGAGCACGCTTATCTATAATAAAAGTAACCGTAGCAGTAATATGCATAGCATTACTCATATTATGAATTGTTGTCATTTGCTTTTAATGTGGTTGCATCCACTTGTAAAAATCAGCAAGATGTTTAGCATTTTACTGTATAATTTTTAATGAAGTGTGAGAAGTTCGTGGCTAAATGATGATAGCTTTGTGAGTTTATCTTCTAGTTTAAGCAATGCTTGCCGAGATCGGTACATGAATCGGCAACCAATGTCACCATCTTATCAATTATTTTTCAATAAAACATTACCTATGTTACTCGTTGATAACGTAGTTTTATAGTGTTGAAAGGATAATTGAAATCGGTCTAGTAATTTATTAGTTTAACTATTACAAACAATAAACAAAACAAATCTTTCCTCTTTACACATATGTATTTTGTACATAATATGTAGGTAGATAGATAAAACAAATTGGACTTTCAAATTTCTTCGTCATGTTATTAATATGAAATATTGTTGGGATTATTGTTTTAGCTACTAATTCCTATTACGGTAGAGGATAAATTTAATGTGCCTGAGATAGCCACATCACAACAGCCAACTTTCGACAAAGAAAATAAGTCACCCAATATCCAATGACCAACCATTGAAAAGGAAAACATTTCCAGAAAATTGCTCTTTAGCGCCAAAGTAAGTTCATCTTACACCCGATTAAAATAGTCCATACAAATTGTTTGACTGCGCCATACCTATAATAATAGCAGCATGGTTCGATCTTCAAGGTGCTTCACGGGCCGAGGTCAGTCCATGTGTAGGTGCCCATTTTAACATATCAAGATTAGATTCCTCCGTGACTTGGAAAGCTTGTTGGTCCAGGCTGTCATTAAGGCTGGAAACAGTGCTCGACCGACGGTCAGCGCTGACCGTACATTTTGACCGTCAGCGCTGACCGTCGTCGGTTGTGAAAATCGTCAGCGTAGCTGAGTGCGCATTCATAGGCTTGCATAGATATAGCTACGCCGACTGACGGTCAGCGCCGACCGTCGGTCAAGCACTGTTTCCAGCCTTATACATCTGTGACAGTCATTACGCGTAGAGGAGAGGCTAGAAATTCTGTCACCAGTCTTGCCAAGAGGTAGGTTAGTCAGTTAATATCTTTTCATCAATTAGTAGGAAATTGGCTAAATAAATGATAGTGATGCTACTGAATACTATTCCACTATAAGATAAGATTTCTTTTTGTTTTAGTTAGTAAAACCACGTTGGCTATTATTATGATTGCAACTAATAAAACTGATTAAAATTTTAAAACTAACAAACTGTTTGTATTTAACTTTTGCAAATAATTTATTTTCATTAATTTCGTATACGAACTATTTAATCTAAGCTAAACATCAAACTAAAATACAGCATTCAAAAATCAGCCTCAACGCTATTAGCTGGTTATTTGTCCAAGAGAAAGACTAAAGGATTTGTGGCATTGCCATGTTGTATGACAATGAAAGCATTGTCATACAACATGGCAAAGAGACATACATGGCAGAGGCAAAGGCCTCTGGTCATTAAAAAAGCTAACCCTTTTGTCACGGAAGATCAACTTTTGTTTTATACAACGTGTAATTTAAAGGGTATATACATACCAAGTGCACGGCTTCTTTGAATGATAACAAACGATATAGCAAGGGTTTTGTAATCCTATGTCTACATGTGTGGAACTTATAAGAAATTTCAATACATTGATACCAGAGACCGAATTTTTCAAATTAAGAAGAACGAAGAGAATTGTCGTTTTATTGGCAAGTGACGTGGAAAGTTATGACCCTCATAGTGCTGTGACACGTTTGTTATTATTGGTATTCAAGAAACATGTGAAACCAATAATTTGGGGTCAATTCTGTGAGTCACTTATTTTGAGCTGAAACTTTGCATAGAGACTCCATACCGGATGTTGTCTTCAGTCCTTTAGGATAGATATGGGGTTTCCGTTACACGTTGTATATCTTTAGTCTAGTCCGTAACTCTTCCATGTTTGATACTTTTTCAGCGAAATGCACGTGTATAGGTCACATTCACATATGTATATTCCCTTTTCAACAATTTCGAACATCTGCAGCTATCTGTGATTTTGGCAGATACCGAGTGTTGCATGTGAAGGATTTTTATTTTTTTGTAACTCTCCATCATCTCTCTGAAAAAACCAACTGTTAGCGAACATTATTCACGTTACGTTTTTGATAAATTATATCATCATCTGCTTAGTCTTTTACATGGAACGACTGCCTATCTGACCTCCACAAACCGGTAGCTGTGTAACACAATACCCCTTGGCCAGAGCAGGGTCAGATTTTCTGGCTTCTGACTACCCGTAACGACAGTCAAATATGTCCATATGAGAGCCCGGACCAACGGCTTAATGTGCCGAGGCACGGGGGTATTATATTGCTAACTCCCAAAATCTGATCTACTATTGAGATATTTTTTACAGAAATATCCATAGCACTTTTCGAGCCGAGAATCGAAGCCGCGACTTCATACCGAGCACCAGTTGACCAACGAGGCTGTTTTTGATACTTATACAACGTGTAACGGACACCCCATATCTATCCAAAAGGGCTGAAGACAACATCTGGTATGGAGTCTCTATGGCATAGAGTCTATGACAGTTTCAGCACAAAATAACTGACTCAAAGTATTGATACCAAATTATTAGTTTCATATATTTCTTGAATACCAATCATAACAAACGTGTCACAGCACTACGAGGGTCAATAACTTTCCACGTCACTTGCCAATAACACGATAATTCTGTTCGTTCTTCTTAATTTGAAAAATTCGGTCTCTGGTATCAGTGTATTGGAATTTGTAATAAGTTCTACACACGTAGACTTAGGATTACAAAACCCTTGCCATATCGTTTGTTATCATGCAAAGAAGCCATGCACTTGGTATGTATATAATCCCTGTGTATAAAAACCCTTTAAATTACACGTTGTATACAAATGTGTATATTGTCTATGTGTCATAGTTAGGACCAGGCAATATCGTCATTATCACTATTCGAATATTACGATTTTATTATTTCTGGTTATGACTAAAACAATAATTTTATTAGCCTTTAATCTCATTAATATATAAGCCAGAATTTTCTGATTCAAGTTACGAAGTTCACTTATTGAATATCTTTTTCATTATTGATAACCTGAATAAAGCTTAGGTATTTTTGCCAGCGTAAAGGTGTATACCTATAATTTCAGTGTTTGGCGTCATCGAATTTGTATGAAATTCGGTTGGTTTTATTTTGTATCTGGGATTAGACTAATTTTAGGTAAATCGTTGCCAAATCATGATATCTGAAGTCGAAATCTTCAAACTGTGCGTTCTGCTCATTTAACAAAACGTGAACGGTGACCGTCTGACCGGCCCATAAATATTAGGAACCAGTTGAGGAGCACTTTTTTTCTGGGTGGAAATGTCATCAAATAACTGCCCCACTGTAGATGGTGCAGAAGGGAGTGTCAGACTTCAACTGACTAAAAACTCACCCTGCTCCTTCAGTTACCCATGCGTTCCAGGGCCGCGGTATCTCGTTAGAATATTTTACGTTTGTGTTTTTTATAACCCAACGTATAATATTAGTTCTCCTGACTCTTGGCTATGAATATCATACGAAAACTAAAATACTTCAGCATTCATTTTATGTTTTAGCAGCACACGAGCTTAGTATCTACTATTTTGCATAAACTATTATTCATTCGTATCAGCGTTTTTAAATCAATCATCAAAACATTAAAAAACACATGTATAAATTAAATAACAATAATTAATAAAAAGTGTTAAGTAAAATTTTATAAAATATGTTAACCAACATCAACACACATCACAACACGTAATCATTTGTGTTGTAATTGGCAATCCGCACGACAAACAATTACGAGTATCTGCAGGATGCTGTTACCACTACCTCTCACGCGCTTAAGGAGGCTTCTTTCTTCTGAATAACCGCATAAAAGTCGTACGTTCGAGCCTCCATAAACATTCCAGATGTGCTACAATAGTGAGGCAGTCGCATCAGCACCCTGAAGAAGTTGTATTGAATACGCAAAAGTACCATAGCAACGCGACGAGTGTAGTTTATCCACAAGCTATTAGAATAAAACCATTGGCAGTACGACTTGAAAAGATTGATTTTCACTGCATTCGAACAGTTGGTTTGTATGTAACACTGAAACCCAAAAGACGTCCACTGCTATATTATATAATTATGTACATATACCTTTTTAGGTCTTCCGACCATGTGTCGCTACATTGACCGTTTCTACACGTCTCACATTCAGCAGACTTATACTGCGTTCACCAGGTCAATGTCCTACCTTGTTAGAGGACTTCCAGACGCGAACGCCACTGATAACTAACTAGTCAACAGATAATAATTATAATGAAAACAAAGAATCACTATCAAATCAAAATCAGACAAGAAACTTCACTCATAAAATTTTTAATTGCATGTAAGGAAGTTTAGTTTTTAATATCAATTTAGTATCTTTATAATTTTTTTTATGTAAATACCTATTCAATTAACTTGGTAAGAAATGACACAACTACTTGCAAAAGGATGTTTTAAAAACAGAGTACAAATGAATAGTTACAAATATCAAAACAAATTTATCATATTAAGGAGTCATATTTAATTTAAGGACATTGTTTTGTGTCTGATCTATAGTAATATTATAAAAACGAAAGCGTGATTAGTTTGTTTCTTTTTATTTTTTTTTGATTCGGAATAGGTTTGCGTTTGACCACCATCTCACCTGATGGTAAGTGATGATGTGGTCGAAGATGGAGCACGCTTACCTAGAAGAAACCTATTCATTCTTGACTTAAAGACTTCCAGGCTATACGGCCGATAGCTATCGGGAAACACAGACTCCGGCAGGGAACTCCACTCCTTAGCCGTACGCACAATGAAAGTATTCCCAAAACGTTTTGTGCGTATGGGTGGGACGTCCACCATGTAACGATGGCGCATCGTTGTTTGTCTTGTAGTCCGATGATGGAATGGGCTTGGCGGAATTCGCTTTTTTAATTCCATCGCACACTCGCTAAAATGTAACCGATAGAAAACCGATAGACTTGCAACTCGTCGTCGATGTTCAAGGCTCTGGAGCTTTGACTCGACCAGTGCATCGTTGCCAATGAGTATCTTGGCCCGCTTCTCGATAGACTCCAACGCGTCCAGTTGGTATTTGGCAGATCCATCCCAAAGATGAGAGCAGTACTCCATACACGACCGAAACTGGGCTTGATAAGATTGAACAGTTGTTCCGGTGTGAAGTACCGTCTCACCTTTGCTAGGATTTCTAACATTTTTGCTGCTACTTGCGCCTTAGCATCAATGAACGGACCAAAATTGAGGGTGAAAGTTAGTGTAACCCCAAGAAGCTCAATGCGATCGGTTATCGGCACGGTTACATCACGGAAAGTAAAAGCCGGTTGGAACTGGCTCCTTTTTGCGGAGAAGAGACACGCCTGGGTCTTAGCTGCATTAAACTTGACCAAATTGGCATCGCCCCATTCGGAGACAGCTTTCAAGGACAAGTTCAAGTGCCCAACCATATCCTCACGGAGAGACTGGATAGGTGACCCACTAGGACACACGTTTCTTCGTCAACTTTCTCGTCAAAATGGATTAAGGTTATTTGTGGTGGTCATTTTTATTTGGTTTTGGACAGTGTCATCTAGGCTACATTTTTGATTAAAAGACTTTTCGTGCGAACGAAACTACGGGCAGAACCTAGAATCCATCTGCTTAGCCGTATTTCCAACTATATCGCGGTCGATTTCCAGTTCAACCAGATGTAACTGAGTACTAGTGTTTTACATGAAGCGACTGAACTTCACAACCTAGTAGTTGCGAAGCACTATACCCCTTAAATTTAAATATATAAAAATGACAGCCGGGACCTACGCCTTAATGTGCTTTCCGAAGCAGATGAGATGATCACTCATCCACAGAACGATCTCCGCAAGCCTTTTTTTTTTAAAGGGGGAATTCCTTATTTTCCTTATGGACTACCTCCGCCTGCGGATTGGCGGAGGGGCGTGCCGGATTCTTACCGGCTAAAACCACCCCGGTGTCTCCTTGCACGTGCGCGAGGGGCCGCGGGAAACCCATTTCTTCCGCAGCCCCACACTAGTGCTGGCCGGGTCTGTCCCGGCCTCGTCTCCTACACGGGGTAGTGAGGTCCTTGACCTTGGAGATCGACCCGTGTGGCTGTTAGTATTTGGCATGAGCATGTTTGGAAAATATATGAGATTTCTCATAGAACGACATTTTTGATTTTGAGGTAAAAGACTGAAGTTTCACGAGCTCCTCAGTGGTGTTTAATAATATGTGTGGGCAAACATCACAGTGCCACTATTGCATCCATTACATAAGGTACCTTCCACCACTATCTTAGTAGAAGCACTAGAGTATAATAATAAATAATGAGTGGTTTCTTGATTGTACTTCACGCGTTTTTGTTTATTAGTGCATGTTTTAAACTTTTATCTCAATATCGTTTCGTTGTTAAAATTAATTAATAGATAAGTATCGCCTGATTAATTTAACTAATCTCGATCACTGCACTAAACTTGTATCATGTTCATCTTAAATAAATGTAATAAAACATAATTACGACAACATCGTATCGAAGACTGATAGATATCTACCGAAGTAGTCTTACTCATAAGCAAAAATATGCATTAACTTTGCGTTGTTATAAATGTAAACCTGAGTGCAACCTGAGTCCATCAGTGTATTTTCCAGGCTTGTAAGTTCTCAAGATTTTCTGTTTCAAACGGAAAATCATGAGAAACAGAGAAACAGAAAGAACTGTGGTCTGGGTGTTAACTACAAATGTTTGCATCTCATTAAAAAAAGCTTTATAACAAAAAAATTAACTGACTTCAAAACAAACAAAAATACTACTGCACTACAAAGCGAAAAATAACCTTACATATTGTTTTATTGGATTTACAATTCCCTTTAAGGTTAGGGCTAGGGACCTAATCACCATGGCTGAAGTCAGTGCCAAGCCAATGAATAGTTTTGTTAGGCTAAGTACGCAGCATTCCGGGACACGCCCGAAGTGATCAAACCTATTTATTTACCTTAGTACCGACTACAGCTATGTGAGTAGTTACTAGCACTTATCTATATCTATACTTATAATAAATCTGTAGAGAGGTCAATTCTGTACATGAAATATATTTACAAAATAACTATCAGGGGGTGATTAGGGATCGATACTGATGCCAAAAATGCAATCAGTAAAATTTTTGTCTGTCTGTCTGTCTGTATAACCGTTATAGAAACAAAAACTACTCGACGGATTTTACCGAAACTTGGTAAAATTATTTTTCATACTCCTGAGCTGGTTATAGTATACTTTTCATCACGCTACAATCAATAGGAGCAGAGCAGTGAAGGGAAATGTTGGGAAAACGGGAGAAGTTACTCCATTTTTTAAGCTTCCGTCGCGAGTGCAACCTTAATGGTTAAAGCTACACAGAAATCATTTATGACGGAAATGTTCTCCTTAAAATTATATAAAAAATATCCCACGACAGCATATATCTATCTTTTATGGTTGACTCACAATAACACGTGTAACTCCCGATAGCTTAGCAGTTCAAAGCTTTCTGATTATTATTCTGCTCCGAAATTTAAAACCACCACAACTTTGCAATGGAACTCGGCTAAAAGTAACCCAGTTGCAACAAAATATAATCGAGGCTCAAATTTTAACAGGTTGCGGTGCAGGAGAAACCGTCTTTATTCCCAGAATTCCCATAATACCAAATAATTTTCCATTCCAATTTAAAAGAACGCAATTCCCAGTATCGGTGTGTTATGCAATGACAATTAATAAGGCTCAAGGGCAGACTTTTCGTATTGCTGGAGTAGATCTCGGTGTCAGTTGTTTCTCGCATGGTCAGTTGTACGTCGCTCTTTCCCGGGTTAGCAGTTCTAGAAATCTTTATGTTCACGTGCCGGACGGGTCAACTTTTAACATAGTTTACCCGGAAGCTTTGCGCTGAAGTATTTTCGTTCTATAGGTACTTAAGCCTCATGTGAACGTGATCTAAACGATATTACCGATACATTAACTTAATAACACACAAGGAGTTACACGCTGACGGAGTCGCGGGCACAGCTATTAACAATAATATTGTGCGGTTCGGTATTGCGATATTTTTCAACAGTATTATAGATTGGCATATTATATTTCTCTACTAAATTACGAAAGTTAATCTGTCTGTTACATCAAAATCACTGAACCGTGAGGAAGGACATAGGCTACTTTTTTTTTACGAAAAACGACGGAAACGTGGACGAAGTCGCGGGCAACAGCTACCTATACTAATAATATAAGGCTGAAGAGTTTGTTTGTTTGTTTGAACGCGATAATCTCAGGAATCGGAAGCGGTTCGAATTGAAAAATTATTTTTTTAATTAAATAGTCAATTTATAGAGAAAGGCTATAGGCTATATATCATTACGCTAAGGCCAATAGTAGCGGAGCGCCAATGAAAAATGCTTCAAAATCGGGGTTAAATTTAACGTTAGCCCAAAGTAACTATTCCACGCGGACGAAGTCGCGGGCAAAAGCTAGTTTTAAATATACCCTTCCCACCCTGAGTGGAGCGACAGGGAGTGTCAGACTTCTAGTGGTCACAAACCCACCACGTTCTTTCAGCTGCCTTGCCTTCCGGGGTATCGATATCTCATTAGAACATAGAATGTAGATTAAAACGAACTGATTCATGCAAATCACATTTTCAAAGCGTAAAAATATTGATTGTCCCATGAATTTATATTTAGGAAACCTGTATTTTTGTTAAAAATAGCATGTCTCTATTTAAAACAGTAAAAAGCAAACGACGCTCAAAAAAATTGCACTTGAGACCAACTAAAACTAGATTTTTCCACAGAAGCGTATCTGCAATGGCCCCAAAATTATATAATAAGTTACCTGACCAAGTTATAATAAGCAATAACATTAATGAACATAAACGAAATCTTTTTAATTTATTGAATGATAAGGTGTATTATTCTATTAATGAATTTCTAAGTGACAAATTTTAATAATTTTTTAATTGACATCAACTTGTATTATTAAATTATTGACTTTATTAGACTGATTATTATAATTATATAAATTGTAACCTTCTAATAGTCTTAAAATTGAATTATGACTAAGTATTATTTATTCCAATTTTGCATTATAGGTAATGCAAAATTGAAACAATGTTACAATGTTTTATTTAAATATTTGTCGCTATTAATATTTTGTATGCCTTCTGGCGGGACATTGTTGGCACTCTTTTTAACCGACTTCTGAAAAAGGAGGAGGTTCTCAATTCGGATGTTTGTTTTATTGTTTTTTTTTTTTATGTTTGTTCGGGCATAGCTCCGTCGCTAGCCAACCGATTTGAAAAATTCTTTTTTTGTTGGAAAGGGTATACTTTCCAAATGGTCCCATGAAAATTTTATCGACATCGAACAAGCCGTTTCTGAAAAATCAACAAAAGTCTAAAAAAAATATTTACATTGATGATCTATTCGGTTACTCTATATTGTGTTTTTTGTTCGCGCGTTTTTAGTTTTTTGTAGTTGACATTTTGGCTTTTATAACTAGATTAATTACAAATTGACCCACTAAAAAGCGCGAAAATAAAAACTTTTTTGCAAAAAAATAAAACCGACTTCCATATCAAAACAAAGCCAAAAATAATTTTAATTTCGGAAGGCGGTGTGAATAAAAAGAAAATACAAAACCAATAACACCGACTACCGAAATTAAAATTATTTTTGGCTTTGTAGTGTTTTGATATGGAAGTCGGTTTTATTTTTTTGCAAAAAAGTTTTTTTTTTGTATAGCATCTGCAAACAACCTACACTCTGTTCACAAATAAAGATTTTGAATTTTAAAGAACATTCTACCAACTGGCAATATTGTTCTAGGATCGATTTATTGATACAGAAAGACTGGACAGGCCTTTTCCCGATATTGGCGAGGTAAGAAGTTCTAAAAGTATTATTTTACTCTTAATCAAAAGTTGTCTGACCTTGCCCCCTGTTTTAGCTTTATAATTTTATTTTTACTTCTAGGCAAGCGTGCTTCATCTTCGACCATATCATCGCTTAACATCAAGTGAGATTATAGTCAAACGTAAGCCTATCAATTATAAAAAAAATGCAGTGTTGCATTATCATAATTGTAAATTAAATTCCGCATAAGTTCTGCCAGTAATGATAGACCGATCTCAGTACATCGTGACATGGCCAGTATCTAGCTAGCACATACGGTATAAATGCGGTCCCTCAGAATCGACAAGTCTGGATGCATACAACAGAGCAAGTTTCTGGTGCATAATCCTAGCTACTTAGCTGAGTCTGAGTCAGAGTCATAATCCATAATTGCACAGACTTATTAATTGTTATAGCATTACTAAATCTCACTTTCTGAAATATTAACTATTCGCAAGATAGAACCCGTTGACAGATAGACGTTCAACAGCGAAGGTTTCCCCATGCATATTTGTGGATATACTTTCGTTTCTATGTAGGTATATCTTTTCTGATCGAGTGCACGGACCAAGTTGACTTTAGATGATTTAATAAAAACTTTTTACCAAAAAATTAAACCGACTCCCAAAAACACTGCAAAGTGAAAAATAACTTTAATTTCGGTAGTCGGTGTCTTTAGTTTTGTATTTTCGTTTTTGGCACCGACTTCCGAAATTAAAGTTATTTTTCACTTTGCAGTGTTTTTGGGAGTCGGTTTAATTTTTTGGTAAAAAGTTTTTATTTCACTCTTTTTAGTTGGTCGATTTTTAATTTACCTAGTTAAAAGAGCCTAAATGTCAACTACTTATAACGTTTTACAAAATATTGCTTTACCCAATGCTGGGCCGTTAATTGTTGAGGAGTTCTCCTGGTACTTCACCATCAGCTCTACATCACCATATGCATTGTGACGAACATAAAGTGCTTAACATCCATATTGAAGTAATCGAATCGCAATCCACAAAATACTTATTATTGAGTAGGTTCGGCGGACATCTGTGGTCTTCATCATCAGTTCCACTTCCCCAAATGGTATTTTTTGAGAGCAACTGCACAAGTTACTATAAGAAATACCCAAACGCCATAGGTGTGCCTATAATATTTGAAGAGTTCCCTCGATTTCTCCAGGATCCCATCATCAGATCCAGACCTGGTGACAATGGGACCAATTTCGAAGTATACCCTTTCAAACAAAAAAAGAATTTTTCAAATCGGTTCAGCTGTCTTCGAGTAATCGGTGATCATACATAAAAAAAAAATATATTCGTGTCGAATTGATAGCCTCCTCTTTTGGTCGTCGGTTGAAAAGGGGATTATTTTTTTTAACTCGTCTACCCCATATTGTGGGTTATCATTGGATAGGTCATTGAAAACTAATGGCAGTGTGGAGAGACCAATTTAGGATTCAGTGACCCGTTTGCGAAACATTAAGCTTTAAAGTGCTAATTTTCGTTACAGTCAAGTGTCCCCCCATACCAACTAAGTGACTGTAGATAGGAATTCAAACGTTATGGTAGTAGTGCCTACATATAACAAAGTTTAAAGGACAATATCAGACCTAAGTTAGATTCACAAATTTACGAGTAATCTTCGACTAACTGTATTCTACCTACTTTCGGACAAATTACATTGAAACAGATCAAGTTGTTATTTGTTTAAAACAGAGTAGTACATTTTTGTAAGAGGATTTTTTTTTATTATTTTTGCTAGAACTGGTACAACCTAGCCTATCGCCTCGTACTTGCTTGACGTTGAGTTTCGGGTCACCCCGTATATGTATAGAGTATGTCGTTTATTACTTATTTATTACTTATTAATAGTACACCATGGACTATCCGCGTATTTATTTTTTCCTGTTGTGTCAAATCCATCCAAAGGTTGTCTGTAAAGATAAGATTGAGAGAAGAAGAAGATTGTTGTTTAGCGATAAGACCGTGTTTAATTCTGTTATGGTGTACAATAAAGAGTATATTATCTATCTACCCCAACATGAACTTGGCCGGTTTTTTGTTCAAAAACATGTGATAGCAAGAGCATTTCATAAACAATTACCTATGTCAATATTTATTTATTTATTAAAACTTTATGCAACACAAATGGTACAAAGGTAGACTTAATTAATGCCTTAGGCATTCTTTACCAGTCAACCGCAGGTGGTGAAGAGAGATCATGGCAGGTGCATAAAACAATAAAGGAAGTAGATTTATATTTAAAGTAAAATGTTTATTACACGAATATATATGTAATAACTTACATAACATATACCAATATATATTATTAAAAGTATATAGAAAAGGTTTAATGAAAACTTTGCTTCCACTATTTATAGGTACTTACTAACATCATGGATTTATGTTATCCGATTTAAATAAATAAATTAAATATAAATGAAATTAAACTATTTGTCTCGAAAACAATTCCGCAACTTTTGCTTTAATGCAAAGGAAGAGTGAACGAAATCAGAAGTTCAGAGTAAGAAAAGATTATTGGAAGAGCGGAGACTTAACGTGTGAAGAACATAGAAATAGAAAATAAGATAAGAGGAAGTGGTAGGAGAGTTTAGCAAAGAGAAAAACGTAGTGAAAGCGCGCAAACTTCTCTGGTGAATGGGCATCCATTTAAGCTCCGTTCTATACCTCGATACATGGTCGTATTTTCTTAAATAACTTTTTTTAGATTTTTAGTTAAAATATTAATTAATAATTTTTTTTAGTTTTCCCGGTCGTGTCACAATGGCACCCCACCGGATTCAGAAAGTGAAAGAGCCAAGTCCATATTTTTAAACTTTCTCTTTGTGTTATTTTTGCTATATTACAGTAATGATAAACATGATATACCTTTTTGAAATCCTTTAATTTGATACCCTACTACTATGTTAATGGCTTCGCACAGCCACCATGTTTGATTTTTTTCAAATGTGACCTATCTAAGAACACTTGGGTTGCTAAGACAAATCTAACGATACCTCAATTATGTGAATCCGTTCAGCGGTTCTGGAGATATGAATAAAAAATATTACATACATACAATATACGCGCGAAAAACATAACCCTTCCTTTGCAGTCGGGTAAAAACGAACCTGATACAGCTATTAAGGAGTCTGTCGAGCTTATCTAGCAAGACCGCATTCAAGTCAAAATAGTACACGTCAATCATGTCGATTAGAGGGAAAATTAAATACCTGCACAAGCATTGTCTTGGTATTAATATTATGACTTACATTGGTGTAACATAACGTGATTAATTTGTAAAGTTATATCAATACGTCAACTCAGCTGAAACCGCTAGGCGATTTTTGATACAATTTTACTATATAATGAACCATTTGATTACCTACTATTTAGTATATTGCTTTCTAGTTTAAATTCAAAGACCAATAAGAAAGTGGATTTTCGACTAAACTTGCGCGTGTTCGATGTACTCATTAGCGCCTGATGATATCATATGAGTTACATTATTTGAAATTACAGAGAGGCATCCGAGACTGGTGACAGGCACCAAGCGTCAAGGTGAAAACTGAAAAGACATTTTTAACCGACTTCAAAAAAAGGAGGAGGTTCTCATTTCGTCTTGAACTTTTTTTTATATATGTTAGCTCATAACTCGGAGATGGCTAGACCAATTTGGAAAATTCTTTTTGCGTTTGAAAGGGTATACTTTCTAGTTGGTCGCATTGTTACAAAATCAGGATCTGATGACGGGATCTTGGAGAAATCGAGGGAACTTTTCAAATATTATAGGCTTTAGTAAAATTAAAGTTATTTTTGGCTTTGTAGTGTTTTGATATGGAAGTCGGTTCTCTTTTTTTTTTTAAAAATTTTCGTCATAGGGCTATATTTACGACAATACAAGTCAACCTCTTAGAAAGAAAGTGACCTCACTCAAAAAATACTATTTTTAGGATTGGCCAAGAATCTCTTCAAAATATAAGTGTTTAGTACAACAAAATGTACGTACCTACATAATATCTCCCCCAGGCTGATCAATGTATATGGTCCTCTGTACTCGTAATTCGGTCACCTATTACCACGGAGATTAAGAGTTTAATGTTCGTTTATATTGTAATCAGTACATATAGGATTTAAGAGTTAGGTTACTTTAATTGAGTTAAGGGTGCGCCTTAGAATTATATAATATTTTAAGACAAAATAACTCGCACCCTTAAAATTTGTAAACATTAAGATTGCATCCAAATGCGACTCCAAGATTTGCGGGGAAGGGGGCAGATATTAAACTCTGCAGAAGTGTTGGGGACATTAGTGATAAAATAGTTAATCTTTATTATTTGAATAACAGTATTTTTATAATAATGGTACACACCTAACCAACGCAGGATAATAACATCGAGCGAAGACAATTCATTCATGAACATTGTTACTGACTTCGGATGAATTGAGGTTATCTGTTAACTAATATACCTTATACTTATAATGTTACAGTCAGACGACTCTAGAAGTTTCCTTGTCAACTCAACCCTTAAAGCCTGAGAAATAATTATTTTCAATAAACTCAAGAATTTTCGCAGCTTTTCAATATCGGGCACGCGACAATTGCGGCGGTAAGACCCCTCTTTGAGGAGTGGCTAGATCGGCGTCACGGCGTCCTGACCTACCGCATGACGCAGGTCCTCACCGGACACGGAAGTTTCGGGAGGTACCTGTGTCTGATGGGAAAGGAAGAAACGCCTGGGTGTCACCACAGCGAGGGTCACCCTGAGGACACAGTAGAGCATACGGTGCAAGACTGCCCCGCCTGGGCAGAGCACCGACGTGTCCTCACGGCGGCGATAGGCGGAGACCTCTCGCGCCCGGCATTGGTCGAGGCCATGCTGCGGGGCGAGAGGGAGTGGGAAGCGGTCGCCTCCTTCTGCGAAGCAGTCATGCTTCCGAAGGAGGAGGCGGGCCGTATGAGGGAGAGGATGGCGTCCTCCCTCCAGCCCAGCCGCAGTGGTAGACGCCCACGGCGTCGGACGTCGGCCGACGATCTCCGGCCACCGTAGGCGCGGGCATGCGGACAGCGAGTAAAGGGCAACTCGCTGTCCGACCATGGACCATGCCCGGGTTGACGGCGCGTTGTGTTCCACGCGCGCCTCAAAGAGCGTCAGCAATATGACGAGGCCCCCCCTGTAGTGGGCCGAAGCCTGCCGGGGTCGTGGGACTTAGGGTTATTGAAGGAACACCGTGGATTTTAGTCAGTAAAAGTCTGACAGTCCCTCCCGCCCTGCCCGGGGTGAGAGGACTTATTTGATAATTTTACCACGTTAAAAAAAAAAAGCTTTTCAATATATTCAAAATGAAAGACATCACACTTTCAGGTACAATCATTGTATCTAATTTGAAATAAGTACCGCTGGAGCCGTTCTTTGAAATATTCAATATTTCAGACTTCTCTCATTCAATAGTCCTGGAGGATGGCTCCTATTCCAACCAGATTCAGCGGTTGACAGTATTTTTTTGTCTTTTTTGCGTCCTTCCTTCCTCCGTCAATCCTTATGTCTTCCACCTAGGTTTTAACGGAGGAATCTGTTAAGCTCCTTCAACGTCAATTCTTGCTGGGTTTCATGGACACGTTGGCATTCTCCAAAATCACCCCAGTGTACAGTCAACCAGCTAGCCAAAGAATTGTCTATCCAGTCTTAAGTACCAAGTTTACGTGAAAGTAATCACGATTGTTATCAATTATATGAACCGATTAAATAGGTGAATCTGTTAGTATTCTAATCCCTATATCACAGTATTACTGTTAAGTACTTAAGTATCTGTCAAAACTCCCATCTTTATCAAATGTATTGAAATTGTCTATTTTATTATCACTGATTAAAATTATTGCTAGGGACTATACATAAGTCTAGTTTTAGAACCGTTTCCCGTGTTCGTAAACTAGACTGACTTTACCTAACTTTCGCTTAAAAATGAAAATTATATATACTCGTATACTCCTTGACCGTTTCGGTCACGACGGCCAATGTAATTGGCTAATCGAAGATTAGTCATCTGCGCAGGAGTATTATTTTTACATCGTCATAGAAGATGACTTTCGGCCATAGGGCGTAGTGTTCCGTCACTTACGCGGGCTAGTACCATACGAGCGCACTGTTACTTAGTGTTTATGTGATGTGTTAGAAACATAGATTTAAGTTTCTAATTATTATTTTAATTTGTAAGTTATTTATCTATGAACCACAAAAGCCTGATGACAAATGATATATATATATATACAGTCGTGGTCAACTAATTAGGGACACTCTTTGGTTAAACCGAATTGTGAATTTATTTTTTATTTTCCAACGAGTCTAAACCATATTCCATATCTCTTACATGTAAGTACAATTAGTCATTTATGTACCCGATTATACAAACAATAACAACTTATTAAACATTAAACCTCTTTACAGTATAGCTGATAGATTATCGTAGTGCTATTTGTTCAAATAATGCTGGCTGGCCATTTAATTAGGGACACTGAGATATTGCGTTCTATTTTCAAAATTTGAATCTCAATACTTGTTTACTTCTTCTCTTATTGTTTCGTGGTAGTTTTGGCGGCAATCCCGATATTTATTTTAAGTTTTGAAAAATATTTTGAAGAAAAATGGGTAAAAATAAAAGTTGCGATCCAACACTACGAAAAATTATCATGAAGTTTGTTGTCGAGCATGGTTGGCCATACCGAAGGATAGCAGAACATTTAAATTGTTCAAAAACTATGGTATACAATGCAGTGCAACATGTCAGACGCAATAACACAGATTTAAATGTGCCCAGAACAAAAAGATCGAGAAAAACAACTCCGCAAGAAGATAGAATGATAGTCAGGTTAGCTAAGAAAGATCCGTTTCTAGGCTCTATTTTAATTAAACACGAAGTGTTTGGGACAAACGAAAGAGCTGGTGTCTCAGCGAGGACCGTTCGACGACGTCTGGTAGAAGCAGGGTTGTTCGGAAGAGTGGCTCGCAAAGTACCGTTGTTGAAGAAAGAACATAGAAATGCTCGTTTGGCGTTTGCACGTAAATATGGACATTGGACCTACGCCCAATGGCAACATGTATTATTCTCTGACGAGACCAAGGTTAATTTGATTTCTTCAGATGGAAGGCAATACGTACGGCGTCCAGTAAAAGCGGAAATGAATCCAAGATTCACAAAAAAGCAGGTGAAACATGGCGGTGGAAACATTAAAATGTGGGGTTCATTTTCTGGACGTGGAGTGGGACCTGTGAGGAAAGTTCAGGGTAACTTAGACCAACATCAATACAAGGCAATATTGGAGGAAACGATGCTTCCCTATGCTGAGGAGCATCTCCCTATTATATGGACTTTTCAGCATGATAACGACCCGAAACATACCGCCCGTTCAGTCAAGTCGTTTCTTACCAGTCAGTCAGTATCGGTGCTAGATTGGCCAGCAAATAGCCCGGACCTTAACCCAATCGAGCACCTTTGGCACGAAATCAAGAAAAAAGTAGCCACTTATCGTACCACAACTTTAGATGAACTTAATGAAGCTTTTTGTGAGGCATGGGCAAACATTCCTGTCGAAACATGCCAGAAACTGATAATGTCTATGCCACATCGGTGTCAAGCGGTAATTACTAACAAAGGTTTTGCTACTGGGTACTGATTTTACACGAAATAAAATGGAGCTGTTAAAGATATTATAATACTGCAGATTATTAGTTTTGTTTAACTCTATTTTTCATTATAGTTTACTGTCCTTAATTAAATGTCCAGCTACAGAATTATACCTTAAAATTGAATACATGTTCAACCTTTGATATTAAATACTTTTTTCTATTTATTTATTCTTTTATTTACAGCCATTTAAAGCATAATAATCGGACCATATTATGCAAATAATAGTTACTGAGAAATCAATAGGGTTTTATATTTGTATGTACATAACCGGTTATTGTTCTTCACTATCTTGCATGTCCCTAATTAGTTGACCACGACTGTATATATTTTTTATTCAGAATGAGCTCACTCTTGACCTCGATCTCGCCTGATGGTAAGCGATAGATGAGGTCTACGATGGAACGAGCGAGCCCAGAAGATGCCTGTTTACTCTTGCTTTAAAGGTTGAAAGGTCATAAGTAGTGGAGTAATAATCTTTCCTCTTAAAATTGCTTTTATTTCCTTTTTAATCCATAGTCAAGACCAAATGGCCATTAACAACGATAATTTTGAATGATTGATAATTTGGTGTTTTTTTTTTCTCCTTCAGATCCCAGGGCAGCAATCCGGCAAGGAGGTTGGCCGATTCGCCGGCGATCGTGCGGTATCCCCGGATCATACGGATAGCCATGACCCTCTAGCATGCGACCAACTTTAGTGGTCGCGTCCGGATGCTCAGGGCCCACACGGGGGCCCCGTAGAGGGCCATGGACCGCACGACGCCGGCGATGATTTGGTGCTAGTATAAATATTATGTCATCATCTGCTTAGCCTTTTACCAATTATGTTGGGGTCAGCTTCCAGTCTAACCTAAGCTGAGTATTAGTGTTTTACATGGAGCGACTGCCTATCTTACCTTCACTACCCAGTAGCTGGGTAACATGATACCCCTTGGCTAGACCAAAGTCAGATTTTCGAGCTTCTTACTACCTGTAACGACTGTCGAAGATGTACAAATGATAGCAGGGACCAACGGCTTTTTTTTTTAACGTGGTGAAATCATCAGATGAGTCCTCCCACCCCGGGCAGGGCCGGAGGGACTGTCAGACTTGTACTGACTAAAATCCACGGTATTCCTTCAATAGCCCTTTACGTACCGGGGTCACGGTAATGGGATAAGTCCCACGACCCCGGCAGGCTTCGGCCCTCTATAGGGGGGACCTCGTCATCTTCCGTGCTTTCCAAGGCGCGGGGTATCGCGTCGCCAACTTCCAAACTCCAAGTTGCTACTGACAAAACTATCTTATAGAAAAACCCAATTGCACTTTTTCTCCGACCCGGGAACTGAACCGAGATCTCATGCTCAGCAGTCGCGCTTGCCACCATTTGACCAACGAGGCAGTTAAAGTGTGATGGTTTCCCTTTAAAGTATCGCGTATTTCTGTGATAAACAACTGGTAGTGTAGAGTGTTGAAAATTTATTTCAGAAAGAATAATTTTATCTATTATTTATCGATTTCAGGAAACTGCATTTTTTTCATTGGGTATATGGATGGATACAGGGAAACAACTATTTAATCTAAATTGTATTGAGAAAATAAAAATCTAGCCATGTACCACTATTGTACATAAAGTTTTTTTATTGTTTATATGCTTGCGTTTGACCACTATCTCGCCTGATGGTAAGCGATGAGGTGGACGAAGATGAAGCAAGTTTAAATAATTTTTTTTGTTTTTTTTTTAGGACTATATTTTCGCGAAATGTAAATAGGTTTTCAGACGCTGGGTTAAACCGAAGGTTTACACATCTTGCAGCCGAATGAAATGCCAGCTTGAACTTGAAACGATTTATCAGTTTTTCCTTATGAAGTCAATTTATATTAGCAAAATATGTGGTCACAGATTAATAATGGGTCACAGATTCTTAGTGATTAATGATTAAAGTATTTATAATAATGTTTCTTTGATTCTTGAAGTAATTTTACATTACTTACGGAGCTTTTGACCACAGTTTCAATACAACTATAAATTACATTAAGGAATTGCAAATTTTCTAAAAAACTATTAAGAGGCTCTCTTTAAGTAAATTAGTTATACCATTGATGAACATAATTAAGTATTGTTTAAAAATTAAATTTAAAAAGTACCAATTACTGCAACACATTATTTTGCTTTGCTAAGTTTGCAAAACAATGTACATAAAATAATGTTTTTTTTAAACATGTGCTTACTTAAAGCTCAGATTAGCTGGTTCTTATTTTAATTCGAATACGCTAATCAGAATTTAAAGTAATCTAATGGTCAGATTTTTTAATAGATAAGACTGAATATTATGTGGGTTCCGTGATTTTTTTTAGTTCAGATACCATTAAATGAAATCTTTATGGGTTCAGTTCAAATCTACGACTTTCTTCTTCGTCAACTTTCTTCCTCGCGCTCCAACCGCCGCGGGAGACGCCCCGGGCGTCGGGGATCGTGAGCCGATCTCCGGCCGCCGCAGACACGGGCTTGCGGACGGCGAGCAGGGGTACCTTTTCGTCCGGTAAAGAATAACTCCGGGATATCGGCGCATCGTGTTCCACGCGCGCCTCAAAGAACAGTCAGCAGAATTGACGGGGACCAATAGCGTCATTGCCTGCTGGGTTTGCGGGAATGTTCTAACAGGGTATCGCAGCCCCGGACCACAAGGGACACTGAAGGAATAGGATGGCTTTTTAGTCAGTAGAAGTTGACGTAAAGAACAGTAGGAGTAATTTGATGTTTTTTCCACCGAAAAATAGTTTACAACGACAGGTGTAGTCTTATATTAGGAATTTATTACATACCTTTGCCCTTGCCATGCATTGCATATTTGAGGGCTTATACGAACAATTAACATTAAATTTGAATAACTATTGTCTTACTCTACCTACTAACTCTATCTACTAACTTATATCTTAAGTATATTGTAAGTTTATAGATAGCCGTATCAATTAATTATTACTTACGTTATAGGATGTACTTAATATTTTACATGGTTTCTTGAAAATAATTTGCTGCAATGATTTAGATTGATATTTGTTTTTTCCAGTTACATGTAGCGGTCGGGTACACATAGCAGTGGAATTAATTAATGAATAATAATAAACTAAGGATTAACTATAGGCTTTCGCTTTTGTAGTAAAAATATGAAAGAATTATTATTTTTGTATGACAAATAATAATATTATATCCTTTTAGTACGGACTGGATCCCTGCGCACATTTTTTCTATTTTAGTAAAGTAATAAATACGTATTAGCCTTTTCCGTTTAAATTTCTCTTAAATCTGGCGAGTGTGGGGTCAAGTAATAGATGCAAATTATTTTATTATTATGGATGTACCGTCCCACAGCTGGGCAAACGCCCCACCCATTATTTCTAGCGGTCACGGTTCTGCGCCTCGTTCTTCCAAATCTTATGGATGAATAGAAATAGCGGTATTTATATTTTTAATACAGCTTATAATTAGTGATATGTGTGAGTGCGTTTATATTACGTGTTCTCAAAGCTCAATAACTTTTAACATAATAATATCCTGTGTGGGCGAAGTGGGATGAGACAGTAAAAAAGTCGTAGGTTTGAAATCCATTTACAAGTTAATTTCACAGTAATAAATTCACCTAATCAAATTTATAAAATAAAAATTGTGGCATTTTAAATAAAATGAAACGGATGTCAACAATTTTAACATGGGAGTTATCCTAGATTTTTTGTAGGGTCTTTCTCGAACATTTTGTTTTCGTCAACAAATTAAGGGGTGTTTACTGACAATAATTCAATTTATACAATGCCAGTTTCCTTGACATTAATATCTAAAATAATAAATCAATACGTGAAATAAAGCTTTGAGCCCGAAAAAAAAAACAGGTTTACGAAACTTACGCGGAATGCGGAGTAACTATAAAATTTATTATAATTAACGATTTGATGAAGGAGTGCGTAAACCTAATATTTTTAAATAAAGTTCTATTGTTAAGTTATATCTTTGTATGTATGTATAAATATAAATATGTGTGGTTATATTTATTTTGACCGACTTTCATAAATATGTTTCTAACTTTAATATCTTCCCGTTTACAAGTATGCATCGAATGAAAATGTTAGATCGGATTTGATGATATTCTTGAATTTCTGTATGTTGTTTTGTCGATAAAAAGTTAATATGAAAATTGAACTTACGTAGCACATTGACGTTCCCTGGCTGTTCAAGTTCACTTGTAATGTATGCCACCCGTCTTTGTAGTCTGGAGCAAGTGGTGAGAGCCCAGCGGTTCCCAGAGTGGTATCATCACCATTTGGCACGTACTCGTTTGCCAATACTGTTATGTATTCGTTTTGGTTGGAAGCTTCCATATAGACAAGCGCTTCAAGTTTACCCCTGTTAGTCATTGGAAACATGAACGATGACACGCAACTTAATCTTTCTAAAGGGCTAATAAATGAAGTACTACGTTCATGAGGAGGGCTCAAACCAATATTTTCGTAGGTGCCGAGTTCCCAGAAGTTGAAAGCGACACAGAGTCCCAGATTACTAAAATTTTCATAAAAGTCATCTTCAAATGCATATGTTACACAAGATTCACTAAACGCATGCGGCACTAAAAGTGTTAATATAAAGAGTTTTTGTAACATATCGTTTGTCAACACCAGTTTCAAACATGTATGTTTGCCAATAGGCACAAAATCTACTATGATTATTAAGCTTCGGTTGTAATCAAAATAACTATCATAATTATTCAAATATTAATCGAGGATAAGATAACGTTCTGTGTAGTGGAGATAAATCCATTGATAATGATTTTCGTAGGTGATATAAAACACTTCGTTCTCTCTCTTTTTTTTCATAATGAATCTAGAGTAATATCGTGGATTTGGTTGCAATTTAATTTTAATATCAGTTTTATTAAAATTTACCAGTAGTATTAGTGTCTCTGGCCGCGAAAGGAAACTTGAGTCCTGTGATACAGGTTCTCATGGAAACCAACTTCAGGCACCAGTCTCTCACAAACTCAAATCTACTTAAGTTTACTCTAATATTTAGGTTTAAATTGCTTTGTGTGGAGAAAATTAAACGTCTTATACCTAATATATAGTCAGCCAATTTAATACAAACCTTTTTTTTTCTTGACAATAGGTTCGCGTTTGACCACTATCTCACCTGATGGTAAGTGATGATGTGATCGAAGATGGAGCACGCTTACCCAAAAGTAACCTATTCACTCTGGACTTAAAGACTCCTAGATTGTAGCTGTCGGGAAATACAGTCTCCGGCAGGGAATTCCACTCCTTAGCCGTACGCACAATGAAGATATTCCCAAAACGTTTTGTGCGTATGGGTGGATGTCCACCATGTAACGATGACGCTTCGCCGTTTGTCTCGTAGTCCGATGATGGAACGGGCTTGGCGGAATTAGATTGTGTAATTCCATCGCACACTCCCCGAAATGTAACCAATAGAAAACCGATAGACTTGCAACTCGTCGTCGGTGTTCAAGGCCCTGCAGCTTTGACTCGACCAGTGCATCGTTGTCAATGAATCTCTTGGCCCGCTTCTCGATAGACTCAAGCGCGTCCAGTTGGTATTTCATCCCAAATATGAGAGCAGTATTCCATAAACGACCGAACCTGGGCTTGATACAAATTGAGCAGCTGTTCCGGTGTGAAGTACTGTCTCACCTTGGCTAGGATTCCCAACTTTTTTGATGCTAACTGAGCCTAAGCCTCGATAAACGGGCTAAAATTGAGTGTGGAAGTTAAAGTCACCCCAAGAAGCTCAATATGATCGGTTATCGGCACGGATACACCACGGAAAGTAGGAGCCGGTTCGAATTGGCTCCTGTTTGCTGAGAAGAGACACGCCTGGGTCTTAGCTGCATTAAACTTGATCAGGTTAGCATCGCCCCATTAGGAGACAGCCTTCAAGGTCAAGTTCAAGCACCCAACCATGTCCTCACGGAGAGACTGGATCTGTGACCCACCAGCTCACGCGCTGGACACATATCTCTCAGAAACTGTGCTGTCGTCTGCATGCCCACAGGTCCCGGGCATTAGCAGATCGTTAATGTGCAGCAAGAATAAGGTTGCTGAGAGAACAGACCGCTGAGGGACCCCGGCATTACTTGCCGATTGGCCAGACGAGCAGCCATCAATGACCACTCGAATGGACTTGATCGAATGAATCGATCCCTCAGGAAGTCTTCAATCCAAATGAAAAGTTGAGTGGGTAAACCGAAAGAAGGAAGCTTAGCAATAAGGCTATCGTGCCAGACCCTGTCAAAAGCCTTGGAGATGTCAAGGGAAACAGCAAGTGCTTCCCCTTTCTTCTCAATGGCCTCACTCGAGATATGAATGGCATACGCTAGAAGATCCCCAGTTGACCGGTTTTTGCGAAAGCCGTATTGTCGGTCACTGAGGATGTCGTTGGCTTCTGAGTATGCCAGGAGCTTACTATTAAGTACACGCTCCATACTCTTACAGAGTATGGACGTGACTGAAATAAGTCTGTAGTTGGCCGGGTCAGCACGACTGCCCTTTTTGGGTACAGGCTGTACTTTAGCCAGCTTCCATGCTTTCGGCACCTTTCCAGTCTCTAGCGAAAGGCGAAACAGGCGTGTTTTGACTATACACAAGATTGGAGACAATTCAGGCGCACAAGTTCTAAGAACAATTGCTGGTATCCCGTCGGGGCCACTAGCTTTGTTCACGTCAAGATTACGCAGCACTCTACGGACGTCCTTCTGATGGATGCGAATGTCCGACATACACGTCTCACATCCAAGAGGAGCATCAGGAGGGTGAGCGCTACTACTATCCAGACGTGAAGACTCCGCGAAGAGAGCGGCAAACAAGTTTGCTTTTTCCTCAGCGGAGTGAGCCAGAGACCCGTCAGGTTTGAGCAGTGGTGGTAGTGAGGGGTGATAGAAGTTCGATTCGACCGACTTTGCCAGGGACCAAAACGCTTTCTCAAGCTATGTCCATAAAATTGTTTGTCACAAACAAACAATATTAATATTTTTACTATATGTTCTTTGTGATAGGAGATACAAGACTAGATAACACGTTTTTTATCCATCATTCAAGTCGATTGATTTTGCTGGGATATCATTGATAATTTTTAAACGTGTAAAATTGTGTTACAAGGGGTGGAGAGCGGTGTTAAATTTTGTGACGTGATGTCACAAAATTTCAAAATAGAATTTTTAAAACATAATTTGTGAACTACATACTATCTTGAAGTGCAGGAGGATAAGGGCTCTAAGGAAGGGAAAGTAATTTCAACAATGCAATTTAAGTTAACAATGTAGGGGTAAAATTCTAAAATGAGGGGAGCCTGATAAGCTTTGACAAGGGATGGGTGAAAGGGGAGGATATTTTGTTTATACCAACTCTTAAATCTAAATTAAAATAAAGCATAAAAAATTCGTCGTCTTCGCTATCGTCTAGTAATGTATTTATTCATTATAATTTATTATACACTTTAAAATATTAATAAGGATTCAAATAATAAAATTAGCGCACAATTGGCGGTATTATAGTAAAGGGCACTCTCTTACAATCTCTGGATGAACAGAACTACTACTGCTATAAAATAGTTACCTTCTTTTGGTAATTGGGAAAAACATGCAAAAGGGGTCTCGACCTTTGAGGTAAAGACCAAGGATGTGGGATTCGTACCTCACTCAAACCACCCCGGTGATCACTATAAGGCTAGAAAGAGCCCTGTTACCTCTAAAAATCCCACTCCGGAGCGGGATCCCTTTGTGCAACGCCTGTTACGGCACATCCCTGGGGAGACTGTAAAGAGGTCTCCCCTGAGCCTGGCTGTGCGTAATGTAGGTATATATAATGTACCCAAGAAACTATCGTAATACGTTGTAATAAAAACAAAAGTAATAGCCCGCGCATAACTTTCTTCCATTCATAGTAAATCTTTTTATTGTGAAAATGCTAATGTTCTGATAATACATTGCACTGCAATGGTTATCGCGCTTAATATACTTTGTTTGGATCCATATAATCCCAATGATTTGTATGGATTTTATTACACTGCTAATCTGCTATCTTATTTCAAATAAATTGATTAGACAGTAAGAATGACGAATTTTTAGGAAGCAATTAATACTCTTCTGTCGATTTCCTTGGTGTCGATGGCATGATGATGTTTATATTTTGTTAGCCTGGAACTTCGGCACTTCCACGACCTCATTAGTGGCGGCGAGAGATCTGTTCTGGTTCTGGTCTGATCTGCAAGTTGCTGGATTAGTGCAGGATATAAGGTGAAGCATATATTGTACTGCAGCTTCACATACACATCCTATTGCTGTTTGGTCCAGGTAACCTCACTTTACGGGGTTGGAGTTATATTTTCCTACCTGTGTACCTGGATTTCCAGGTGGACCACGGAAGGTTAGATTCTGCAAGAAGGTGCTGACTTGCTGGTACGAGGCATGCCTTTTAAGTTTTGTCGTTTGAAGAAAAAAACACAACTAGAACCTTATAGTACGTTTTATTGTTTTTCAAAGTATTCACCACGTCGCTTAATACACTTTTCCATTTGCTCAAACCAGTTATTATAACGTTTATTCCACTCTAAAGTGGGGGTGTTCAAAATGGCTGACTTGAAAGCGTCGACTGCTTCTTCACCGGGCTGGAACCTTTGACCACGAAGACTTTTCTTAATTTTAGGAAATGTAAAGAAATCGTTAGGGCTTAGGTCAGGACTGTATAGAGGATGGTCAAGAATTTCTACTTTTTCTGCTTCAAATACTCAATCGTTTGACGAACGCTGTGTGAGCTTGCGTTGTCGTGGTGCAGGATGATGCGTCGCTTTGGGTTAGATTTTCGAAATTAAGCGGTGACTTGTGGTAAACAAACTGTGGTATACCACTCTGCGTTAACCGTTCTACGATCTTCAAGTGCAATAGCGCAACATGGCCGATTTTTCCAACGAACGTGGCCACATTCTTCTTTGAAGTGTTTCGAGAACGAACAACTTTAGTCGGCTTTGGCTCATCTTTAAAGACCCAGATTGTAGATTGTTGTTTGGAATCAGGATTGTAGGCATAGATCCAAGATTCGTCACCACTGATGATATCATAGACGTGATTTGACTCTCCTCGGTTGAACCTTTGCAGAGTTTTCTTACACCATCTGACGCGGGCCGCCTTGTGATCGTCGAAAATTAGATGCGATATCCAACGGCAAACTAGCTTTCTCACACCAAGCGCTTCATGCAAGATCTTCTGAATGGTTGTCCCTGAGATGCCTAATAGAGCCTCTATCTCTTGATACGTCACATGACGATCTTCGAGAATTAGTTGTCTCACAGCTAGGATGTTATTTTCAGTGAGGGCGGATTTTGGGCGTCCTTCACGAGATTTGTCACTAACACTAGTATGTCCACGCTGGAATTCTAAATACCAGGCTTTCGACAGTACCCAGACATGGGGCTTCATCACTGAACACAGATGTTAGCTCTTCAAAACACTGAAGGCCGTGTCAGGCCTCTTCTAAATTTGTAGAAAATCATTACACGAGCATTTTCCTTAGAAAGATTCATTTTCATACGTAGCCTGACAGATTCCAATCGACTCTGTGACTAAACAATGGCATTAATCCTAATACTTTCAACTGTTATTAAATTGCCGGGAAATTTGGAAACGACAAAACTTAAAAGGCATGCCTCGTAAGTAATGAGTGGTATTTTCCCACAGTATGCATGTAACGTTTCCTGGGACACTGGACTTAAAAAAAACTGTTTTATTTCAGTGACTACTACTAAATAAATATTTTAACAATATTCAGCGTTAATTCATCAAAATACAAGTGCTAGTGCTTATGCTTCAATACAGAACCTATGCAGCATGTCCCTGAGTGGAGCGAAAGAGCGTATCAGCCATCAGTTGCCCTGCCATTTTTGGGCCGCGGTATCTCATTAGAAAATTCCCGAAACCCTGGCAGGATACAGCACAGCTTCTCACTCAAAATATTTGGATATGTGTACGTGCAGTGAGATAATGCAACTAACAATTGAAACCTATACTGGGCACGTCTTTCGTCTTTCATTTTCTCTCTAAAACCCCCGATCCATATCCCATCAGTTCGAGTGTTCAATTTGCCCAAAACCGTCTTTCCATATAAAATTTAAACGTCACTGAAAACATGACTAGTGTGGCTACTAATCGGTCCAACACATATAAAATTCACATACCATCTTATATCATATCTATCATATTCGTATTTTATAGAAAGAAAAGGCTTGATCTCTATTGATAAAGGTGCTTCTCATAGGTACGAATATAATTCACCAAGCCCGTTCCATCATCGGAGTACTAGACAAACGTTACGTTAAGCGTTGCGCTATCGTTACATGGTGGACATCCCACCCATTTTTTCACAAAACGTTTTGGGAATAGTTTCCTTGTGGGTACAGCTAAGGAGTGGAATTCTCTGCCGGAGTCTGTGTTTACTGATAGCTATAACCTGGGAGTCTTTAAGTCAAGAGTGAATAGGTTGCTTCTAGGCAAACGTGTTTCATCTTCAACCACATCATCGCTTAACATCAGGTGAGATGGTGGTCAAACGTAGCCAATCAAATATATAAATAGTCAAAGTTACAGACCTTATACATTTATTTTTATACTACTTAATAAGTATAAATCTAAAGGACACTTTAAAGATGTTTTTTCTAAATCGAGGACCAATAATTTTTATAGTGATGCCTATTAGAAAAGATGATATAATTATGATCTTTTCTATTATGAAATACATTTATAATGTATAGAACTCAATTCATTTAGATGGATTGTAGTTTGGTTTTTGAATGTGGAAGAAAAAATGTTATCAATATATTTCAGTGCATGAACATGAACATTGCTGTCATTATCACGCAGGCGGCAATGGGATCTATCGCGTGTGATTTTGCCGCTAGAGGGGCTTGTGTCGCGTGAGGTCCAAAATTTCAAATATTCATTGGTTTTAGCGGGTTTCGTGACATAAATTATAATTTCTTTAATTTACCTGTTAAAAATGATCTCCTTCATGAAATTATCGCAAATATGGATAATCTGTCTCCTTTAAGTTTGTCCATCCAAAAGTTGTCTGTAAGAGATCGCCCTGTGCGATAAGACCGCCCATTGTACACTAGTTTATTTTTTTTGTATCCATATAAATATTGTAAGGTATATAATAAACTAGTACTCACGCGGGGCTTCGCTCCCGTGGATTCTATCACGGTAAAAACATAACTCTCCTTTTTTGCAGTCGCGTAAAAAGTAGCCTATAACCTTCCTCAAGCTTCAAGCTACTTCCATACCAAATTGCATCCAAATGCACCCAGAACTTTCGAAGATTAGCGCGTTCAAGCAAACAAACAAACAAACAAACTTTTCCGCTTTATAATATTAGTGTAGATAAATAAATATGTCACAGCCCTTTTATTCCGAAACTATTAGGACTATACACATGCAACTTGATAGGTAGATTTTAAGAAAAAGATAAAAAAATATTTAAAATTAAGGGGGGCTCCTCATACATGGAACTGAAACTGAAAATATATATTTTTCATGAAACCTTGAAACCTATCGTGTGTTATATATAAAAAGGTCTTTAAAAATTACATTGTGGTTTCTGAAACCACTTTTTCATAAAGTCAATCGTTTAAAAGATATACTCTTCCAAACTGGTAAAAATATATGCTGTAGATATTAATGTAAGCTTTCAACAAAAATTGGTTAAACGAGATGGAGTCAGCAGTTTTTGAGATAAGCATATTTTCTAAAACAGCAAATATAACTTTGTAATTCATTCAAATACTATGAAAAACAAATTTATTAGGCGTAGTTACTACGGAACCCTTCATGGGCGAGTCTGACTCGCACTTGGCCAATTTTTTATTACAGACTTCAAGACTATGACCGAAACAATAACTTTGTTGGAAACGCAGAGGAAAACATAGTATTACAAAACGATTTCGAACGAACGAGCTCTTTCTGCACGTTTACTTTTAATTTCCTTTCTCTCCTCACTGTCTTGGTGCCAAGAAAATAGAAATAAAATAGGTACAACTTTTGGCTTTAATTTAGGAGTAGCTGAAAATTTGTGAACAGAAGATTATAAGAGATGATAACGTAAAAGTTACTCAAATCTGGATGAATAAGAAAGATAATAAAATTATTTACGATTTTCTGTATTTGATTCTTTGGGTAACACATAATCCTCGGGATTGAAATGTTTTTTATAAACACGAGAATGTTTTGTCGGTGTACCTATATTTATTCCTGCGAATCGTCACAACTCCACAAGCCACTGTTTTAGAACAGTTTTATCTTTTGGAAACATGTGCCCTCCTTTTCTTTCCAAACAAAACGGAACTGCACAGCATTGCGGCATAGCTACTCTAGCTAGATATTATTTATAATTAATTAATAATTTAAATAAATGAATTATAAATAATATCTAGCTAATTATAAATTAATGAGATTCAAGATTTAAAACTTTGTTTCGGCACCGATCTTATAAAGTCGCCTTTGACAGCTATACCTCTGGACCTTAGTCAACAGTGGCGCCAACTGGTGAGCAAAAAAACAAAAGTCCCCATTGTTTTGGAATAATTATTAAATTATAAGTTCCTTTTTAGAACTTTGTATGATGAACTTTGGGTATGGTCTCGGTGGGAACCGCTCTTAGTGAGAGCACTATTACCTAGAAAGTGCCAAGGCAAAGTACCGGTGTAAAAGCAGAGCTGGCTAGGGCTCTGCTTTTAAAGGTTATTGGACGCGGATACGTCCTCATCGTCCTCCCTGGGATCTGCAACCACGCCGCCGCGTGTCCGCCACCTCGTGTTGTAGCTGAGCTAACGGATGCAGGGCAAAACGCGAAGTTCTGCGCCTTAAAACAGAACGGACTCACTAGGGAGGATACCTGAAATAAAACCGTGCTAATCCATAGGCCCTGAAGCGGCAGCCCAGCTATAGGATTAAGACAGTGGGTAAATGATAATTAGAAAGTAGTCTCTTATTCAGATCCCGTAAAAATATTCTAATACTAATTATAACATACTTAAACTTATTCTATTATTTCATGTTTTATTTTTTGTAGATATGTTTATCAATCGGCATTAGTTTAACTTATCGTATGAAAGACGGGCAAATAAAATTATATATTGTTGGGAGGGAAATAATTATACAACGTGTAACGTTAAATGCGCAAAACCAGAAAACAGTTTGATCAGAATAACTAGCAGAATCAATTAAACCACTTTTTACATATATATATATACATACAACGTGTAACGGAAACCCCATATCTATTCAAAAGGGCTGAAGACAACATATGGTATGGAGTCTCTATGCACAGTTTCAGCACAAAATAACTGACTCAAAGAATTGATACCAAATTATTGGTTTCATATATTTCTTGAATACCAATCATAACAAACGTGTCACAGCACTACGAGGGTCAATAACTTTCCACGTCACTTGCTAATAACACGATAATTCTTTTCGTACTTCTTAATTTGAAAAATTCGGTCTCTGGTATCAGTGTATTGGAATTTGTAATAAGTTCTACACACGTAGACTTAGGATTACAAGACCCTTGCCATATCGTTTGTTATCATCCAAAGAAGCCATGCCCTTGGTATGTATGTACCCTTTAAATTACACGTTGTATATATATATATATATATATATATATATATATACCTATAGGTCATTGAGAACGTTGCCGTGTCTATTTACTAAAAGGTCAAGCCATCACATGCCAGCGCGGCGCAGCGGCCCGGTGACGCCCCTCCCTCGATAGAGCGTCGTCGCAGACGCAATAAACGTTCAGAATTGCCAGTAAAACTAAAACAGCACATAAAACATTTCTCTCAGAATTAGGTCAATTAAATTAAAAATCAGTCGGGGTATTTGAGGTATACACGAATTAAGAACACGGAAAACTCTGAAATCTTATATTTTCAAAATGTATGTTCTTACTGTAGGAAACATAGTGTCTATATGATAAATAACAATATACTAAAATATTAAAAGCAAGCGTAAATAGGCATCTTCTGGGCTCAGTCGTCCTATTACTTACCATCAGGCGAGATCGAGGTCAAGAGTGGGCTCATCAGTAATAATAAAAAAATCAGAAATACAAATTGATAGATTTTTTTTTCGATAAGTACTAGAAGACCCGGCAGGCAACGACTTGCCCGCAAAAGCAGCGCGACCTACGCGGTGTTATTGTGTTTTCAAGCCATCTAGGAAAGCATTGAAACATACACACGAATCATCCAAATCAGTCCAGCTGGTTATGAGGAGTTATAACAAACATACGTACAGAAGAATTATACACATTAACATAATTATATTCTGTCATTATCGATGATCGAAGAATAATTAATGTTACCAGTATTGAAGTAGCTGTAATATGCTTATAATAATAATTATAAGCATATTTACACCTCAATGCTGACGTCCATACCACTTTTTTTTTTCTTTTTAGCTTGGTAAAATTATCCTCCCACCCCATACTGTCAGACTTTTACTGACTAAAATCCACGGTGTTCCTTCAATAACCCTTTACGTACCGGGGTCACGGTAATGGGATAAGTCCCACGACCCCGGCAGGCTTCGGCCCTCTGCAGGGGGGGCCTCGTCATGTTGCTGACGCTCTTTGAGGCGCGCGTGGAACACAACGCGCCGTCGACCCGGGCATGGTCCATGGTCGGACAGCGAGTTGCCCTTTACTCGCTGTCCGCATGCCCGCGCCTACGGTGGCCGGAGATCGTCGGCCGACGTCCGACGCCGTGGGCGTCTACCACTGCGGCTAGGCTGGAGGGAGGACGCCGTCCTCTCCCTCATACGGCCCGCCTCCTCCTTCGGAAGCATGACTGCTTCGCAGAAGGAGGCGACCGCTTCCCACTCCCTCTCGCCCCGCAGCATGGCCTCGACCAATGCCGGGCGCGAGAGGTCTCCGCCTATCGCCGCCGTGAGGACACGTCGGTGCTCTGCCCAAGCTGGGCAGTCCTGCACCGTGTGCTCTACTGTGTCCTCAGGGCGACCCTCGCAGTGCTGACACCCAGGCGTTTCCTCCTTTCCCATCAGACACAGGTACCTCCCGAAACTTTTCTTGGTTACCAATTAATCAATTTATTGCAGGTTACTTGGCCCATAAAAATGAATACGTCCCATTAAAATGAATAGGCTAATTATTTTTTATTTTTATGGGCCTTAGTGGCTTGAAATAAATGAATAAATACATATCACTCAACCAAAACTAATTATTACTATGCAAATTGCACAAAGTGGCAGCGCGGCTTCCTGTTACGCTGCGAGGTGATACGTGGTCTCCCACGAAATCATTGATACTAGACACCTTTTGCACTTCATTGAAGAATCTCAAGTTGGAAGAGGGTCGGAACTCGTTTCACGAACGACTGGTAATTCGTCACAACAAAGACCAGTAAGTAGGTCTTCACGCGAATGTACTCCATGATCTCTTCAGGATTGTGAAACCTCTGTTTATATATGCACTATTATTTATTTAAACTTTATGTCCGGTAGTGGTACACAAAGTTTGAATAAATACCAAAGGCATGCTCTACCAGTCAACCTTTTGGTTAAAAGGATCTCAATGTGGTAGGTAAGGCAAGTAAATAAAATGTCATAAATTATCGAAAGATTACGTATAGAAATAATATATATAATAATAAAATACATATATGCTAAAATTATAAACTATTAAATACGATGATTTATAATTAATTATCTTTCTGATTAAGAGAACTCACAATTATTATGGTTAAACTATACTCAGTTTATATAAAGTAATAATTAGTAATTATCAAAAAACATACAAGTAATAAATATTTGTATAATTTTCTAGTTAGCGAACAAGCTCTTAACAAGTACTTGTTGTACACATAACACACATTAAAAACTATTATGTACATGAATTGAAATTACAAAACTTTTTGAATATATCTTTTCAACTTATGACTCAAAACATTGTATTGGCAGAATCATTATTTTTGTTAATCAATTAGCTTACACTTATCTAAAGCAAGTTAATAAAGTAATGTATTTACATTGTAAATCCACTGTGAGAAATGAATAAATAAAAATTATAATACAAAATCATTGCAAACAGCGCCAGATTAATTATAATAGATACTACCACATAATAAAGGTAGGTCCCATAAATATAACATTACAATATATATGAGTGTGAGTTTATAAGGCGAACGGCTAAGTTTTAATCGTATCAGACAAATGTCATTATGCGCAATTTCAGACTATACAATATCTCAAAAAAAAAATACAATATCGTACATATCCCGCCAAATTCTTTTGGGAGGCTCCAAATATTCACTTAAAATACGGTATATTCTTATTTCAGTTTATGAAATACGACGAAACCGTAACTTCGGTATAATTACTTCTTAAAATAAATTATGTCAATACACCTTTCAGCAGTAAAAATAACGTAAACATACAAAGTACATAATATCTACAGTTCTACACTAAATTTATCACCATACATGATGTTCACGTCAATTAAACTGAAAAAATAAAATTAATACTTGTTCATTTTTATCGTATGCCATCAGTTTAACCATAATTTCAACATAACATTTACGGTATTTCTCTAGAACCACTTAAATTGTATGAAGAAGTGCCTAATAGTAGTCCTGTTTTAAAACAACCGAAGAACCAGATAATGAATCCAATCCCTGCTACTCCAATGACGGAACTCAAAGTTATCACTGTTATAACAAAAACACTAAGTCCTTCAGCGTCTTCAGCGTCAGGGCTTTCAGATGAACCAGTTTCATCTGTGGTTGTTTCTGAAGCAGTCGGTTCTGTTAATGTTGTGAATTCATCTGTAGACAGATCTGTAACCTTTGTTGATTCAATGGTAGTAAGATCTGACACCACTGTTGATTCTATCGTCGTGGCATCTGTCACTGTTGATGTTTCTATTACAGTAGGATTTGCAATTGTTGTTGTTTCGATCGTAGTAGGTTCTGTGACCGTTGTTGTTTCAATGGAAGTAAGCTCGGTAACTGTTGTTGTTTCGATCGTAGTAGGATCTGTAACTGTTGTTGTTTCAACTGTAGTAAGATTTATAACTGTTGTTGTTTCAACTGTAGAAGGATCTGTAACTGTTGTTGTTTCCACTGTAGTAAGATCTGTAACTGTTGTTGTTTCAACTGTAGAAGGATCTGTAACTGTTGTTGTTTCCACTGTAGTAAGATCTGTAACTGTTGTTGTTTCAACTGTAGAAGGATCTGTAACTGTTGTTGTTGCAATCGTAGTTGAATCTAAAACTGTTGTGATTTCATCCGTAGTAGGTACTATGACGCTAGTTGTTTCAACTGTAGAAAGTTCTGTGATCGCTGTTGTTTCGATCGTTATAGGATCTGTTACTGTTGTTGTTTCAACCGTAGTAGGTACTGTGACGGTAGTTGTTTCAATTGTAGTAGGTTCTGTGACCATTGTTGTTTCGATCGTTATGGGATCTGTAACTGTTGATGTTTCGATCGTAGTGGGTACTGTGACGGTAGTTGTTTCAACTGTAGTAGGTTCTGTGGCCGTTGTTGTTTCAATCGTAGTTGGTTCTGTAATTGTTGTTAATTCGACCGTAGTAGAATCTGTAACTGTTGTTGTTTCATTTGTAGTTGGATCTGTAACTGTTGTTGTTCCGATCGTAGTTGGATCTGTAACTGTTGTTATTTCAGCTGTAGTAGGATATGTAACTGTTGTTGTTTCAATTGTAGTACGATCTGTAAATGTTGTTGTTTCAATCGTAGTTGGATCTGTAACTGTTGTTGTTAATTCGACCGTAGTAGAATCTGTAACTGTTGTTGTTTCATTTGTAGTAGGATCTGTAACTGTTGTTGTTCCGATCGTAGTTGGATCTGTAACTGTTGTTATTTCAGCTGTAGTAGGATATGTAACTGTTGTTGTTCCAACTATTGAAGGATCTGTAACTGTTGTTGTTCCAATCGTAGTTGGATCTGAAACTGTTGTGATTTCGTCCGTAGTAGGTACTATGACGCTAGTTGTTTCAACTGTAGTAGGTTCTGTGACCGTTGTTGTTTCAATCGTAGTTGGTTCTGTAATTGTTGTTAATTTGACCGTAGTAGAATCTGTAACTGTTGTTGTTTCATTTGTAGTAGGGTCTGTAACTGTTGTTGTTCCGATCGTAGTTGGATCTGTAACTGTTGTTATTTCAGCTGTAGTAGGATATGTAACTGTTGTTGTTTCAATTGTAGTAGGATCTGTAAATGTTGTTGTTTCAATCGTAGTTGGATCTGTAATTGTTGTTGTTTCAACTGTAGTAGGTTCTGTAACTGTTGTTGTTTTGATCGTAGTAGAATCTGTAACTGTTGTTGTTTCAACTGTAGAAGGATCTGTAATTGTTGTTGTTTCCACTGTAGTAAGATCTGTAACTGTTGTTGTTTCAAACGTAGAAAGATCTGTAACTGTCGTTGTTCCAATCGTAGTTGGATCTGAAACTGTTGTGATTTCGTCCGTAGTGGGTACTATGACGCTAGTTGTTTCAATTGTAGTAAGTTCTGTGATCGTTGTTGTTTCGATCGTTATAGGATCTGTTACTGTCGTTGTTTCAACCGTAGTAGGTACTGTGACGGTAGTTGTTTCAACTGTAGTAGGTTCTGTGACCATCGTTGTTTCGATCGTTATAGGATCTGTAACTGTTGATGTTTCGATCGTAGTGGGTACTGTGACGGTAGTTGTTTCAACTGTAGAAGGTTCTGTGACCGTTGTTGTTTCAATCGTAGTTGGTTCTGTAATTGTTGTTAATTCGACCGTAGTAGAATCTGTAATTGTTGTTGTCTCGTTTGTAGTAGGATCTGTAACTTTTGTTGTTCCGATCGTAGTTGGATCTGTAACTGTTGTTATTTCAGCTGTAGTAGGATATGTAACTGTTGTTGTTTCAATTGTAGTAGGATCTGTAAATGTTGTTGTTTCAATCGTAGTTGGATCTGTAACTGTTGTTGTTTCAACTGTAGTAGGTTCTGTAACTGTTGTTGTTTCAATTGTAGTAGGATCTGTTAGTGTTGTAGTTTCGATCGTAGTTAGATTTGAAACTGTTGTGATTTCGATCGTAGTTGATTCCGTGACGGTATTTGTTTCAACTGTAGTGGGTTCTGTCACCGTTGTTGTTTCAATTGTAGTTGGTTCTGTAATTGTTGTTGTTTCGACCGTAGTAAGACCTGTAGCTGTTGTGGTTTCGATCGTAGTAGGTTCTGTCCCCGTTGTTGTTTGAATTGTAGTTGGTTCTGTAATTGTTGTTGTTTCGACCGTAGTAAGACCTGTAGCTGTTGTGGTTTTGATCGTAGTAGGTTCCGTGATGGTAGTTGTTTCAACCGTAGTAGGTTCTGTGACCGTTGTTGTTTCAATCGTAGTTGGTTCTGTAATTGTTGTTAATTCGACCGTAGTAGGATCTGTAACTGTTGTTGTTCCGATCGTAGTTGGATCTGTAACTGTTGTTGTTTCAGCTGTAGTAGGATATGTAACTGTTGTTGCTTCGATTGTAGTAGGATCTGTAAATGTTGTTGTTCCAATCGTAGTTGGATCTGTAACTGTTGTTGTTTCAACTATAGTAGGTTCTGTAACTGTTGTTGTTTCGATCATAGTAGGATCTGTAACTGTTGTTGTTTCGATCGTAGTTGGATCTGAAACTGTTGTGATTTCGTCCATTGTAGGTACTATGACGGTAGTTGTTTCAACTGTAGTAAGTTCTGTGATCGTTGTTAATTCGACCGTAGTAGGATCTGTAGCTGTTGTTGTTTCATTTGTAGTAGGATCTGTAACTATTGTTGTTCCGATCGTAGTTGGATCTGTAACTGTTGTTGTTTCAGCTGTAGTAGGATATGTAACTGTTGTTGTTTCAATTGTAGAAGGATCTGTAACTGTTGTTGTTCCAATCGTAGTTGTATCTGAAACTGTTGTGATTTCGTCCATAGTAGGTACTACGACGGTAGTTGTTTCAACTGTGGTAAGTTCTGTGATCGTTGTTGTTTCGATCGTTATAGGATCTGTAACTGTTGTTGTTTCGACCGTAGTAGGTACTGTGACGGTAGTTGTTTCAACTGTAGTGGGTTCTGTGACCGTTGTTGTTTCGATCGTTATAGGATCTGTAACTGTTGATGTTTCGATCGTAGTAGGTACTGTGACGGTAGTTGTTTCAACTGTAGTAGGTTCTGTGACCGTTGTTGTTTCAATCGTAGTTGGTTCTGTAATTGTTGTTAATTCGACCGTAGTAGGATCTGTAACTGTCGTGGTTTCATTTGTAGTAGGATCTGTAACTGTTGTTGTTCCGATCGTAGTTGAATCTGTAACTGTTGTTATTTCAGCTGTAGTAGGATATGTAACTGTTGTTGTTTCAATTGTAGTAGGATCTGTAAATGTTGTTGTTACAATCGTAGTTGGATCTGTAACTGTTGTTGTTTCAGCTGTAGTAGGATATGTAACTGTTGTTGTTTCGATTGTAGTAGGTTCTGTAACTGTTATTGTTTCAATTGTAGTAGGATCTGTTAGTGTTGTTGTTTCGATCGTAGTTAGATTTGAAACTGTTGTGATTTCGATCGTAGTAGATTCCGTGACGGTAGTTGTTTCAACTGAAGTGGGTTCTGTGACTGTTGTTTTTTCAATTGTAGTTGGTTCTGTAATTGTTGTTGTTTCGACCATAGTAAGACCTGTAGCTGCTGTGGTTTCAATCGTAGTAGCTTCCGTGACGGTAGTTGTTTCGATTGTAGTGGGTTCTGGTACGGTTGTTGTTTCAATTGTAGTAGGTACTGTGATCGTTGATGTTTCAATTGAATTAGGCTCTGTAATTGTTGTTGTTCCAATCGTAGTAGGTTCTGTGACTGTTATTGTTTCAATCGTAGTTGGTTCTGTAATTGTTGTTGTTTCGACCATAGTAGGATCTGTATTTGTTGTGGTACCGATTGTCGTAGGTTCTGTGACCATGGTTGTTTGAATCGTAGAAGGTTCTGTCACCGTTGTTGATTCCACTGTTAAAGGATCTGTCACCGTTGTTGATTCCACCGTTATAGGATCTGTCAACGTCATGGATTCGACCGTGGTGAGATCTGTGTTGGCAGATGAATCCGTGTCAAAGTTTATGAAATTTGCCACGTTTAGGTCATCTTTGAAAATCTTTGGTAATGTTCTTCCAGGGAAGGTTTCAAAATGATGCGTGGAGAAATCTGATCGTTTTTGTCTATTATTCATGGAATTTTCCAATTTTTGAGACAAATAATAAACAGCTCTAACAAAGATGTTAGAAGCTTTTGAAGCACGACCCAGTAGAACAACCTGCAATGTATAAAGTATTATATTATCATTAACGTCAAACATTATTCATATAATTATGTATTTTTATTTGAATGGTTTAGTTTCAAATCAAATTTAAAAATACAAATAAGGTTCTGAAAATTTTGTTCAATTTGTAACTGTTCGATATAACAACAGGAGACGATAATAATATAGTTAGTATCGTTATTTGTGTATCCATAATCATCACCACAATCAGTTTTAAACACAGATACTGATGAGAAACATGAAACTTGGCACACAGATAGATTATGTCCTATACCGGTAGTACACGTTTGGAGTTATGAATATGTTTAATTTTCGGTAATGTTGTGCATACATAAAAAAGAAAAAAATAACATGAATTGAGGAAAAATATTGTTTCGTGAATTCAAACCTAGTTAGTTAGCCTTTAGTTACGTACAAATAGTAAGAGTTTTTAAATTATTTGCCATATTGTATTCAACACTGGCAGAAAGCTAGTATTTAGTAAAATTGATTATAAGCACTTACATTATTTAAAATCAACTGTACCTCTTATGTAAATTTTTTATCGTTTTTTTCTAGGGTTCCGTAGCCGATGTCAAAAAACGGAACCGTTATAGTTTCGTCATGTCTGTCTGTCTGTCCGTGCGTCCGTATGTCACAGCCATTTTATTCCGAAACTATTAGGACTATACATGTGAAACTTGGTAGGTAGATTATATGGTAGGTATTCTGTGAATCGCTTCCCGATTTTAAGAAAAAAATATTTAAAGTTAAGGGGGGCTCCTCATACATGGAACTGAAACTGAAAATATTTTTATTCATGAAACCTATGAGTGTTGTATCTGTAGACAGGTCTGTAAAACCAATTTTTCATAAAGTTAATCGTTTAAAAGATATTCGATTCCAAAATGGTGAAAAGTGTGTCCCCCTCTAACTTCTTTATAGAAGTTAGAGGGATTATTATTAATGGAGTGAAAAATTAGAAAAATATATGCTATAGATCTTAATGTGAACTTTCAACCAAAATTAGTTTGAACGAGATCAGGTCAGCAGTTTTTGAAATACAGCATATTTTCTAAAACAGCAAATATAACTTTGTGATTCATAAAAACACTATGAAAAAGAAAGTTATTTGACGTAGTTACTACAGAACCCTTTATGGGCGAGTCTGACTCGCACTTGGACAAATTTTTTTTAATGAGAACTAATTATATGGGTAGAATACACATTACTAGCAATGTGGGTAGAATTCACATTACTAACAATCTTGTGATTCACGGCAATAGGGTAATGGGTGGAGTTCGAACCTACATCATCTCGATCACAAGGGCGACACCTTAGCCATTAGGCTATTGACCCTATTCATTACCTTTTTTTATATGACACCGAAAGTTAATATAGAGACAAGGTTTCCCTTATGCAGATTAAGAGAATGAGGTACTGAAACTTTATACTTACAAATGCATTGTTCTTTTTAATAGGAACTTGAAGTGTATGAGATCCATCGTGATAATTTTCATCTGATGCAAATATTTCTGCTCTTCCGACCAATTTGTCATTGCCATCCAAAGTTTCGTACACCAATATAGATACACTGTCATTCTTACAAGCAAAATATACAAAAACGTTGGCTTCTAACACTCCAGTCGGTATTTCTACAACGTCAGATACCACACAAGTTAACTTTTGATTTGGTGTCAAAATACTTGCACTTATCTTGTCATGGGCTAGATACTCAGATTCTGGTAGATAATTAATACAATCACGTTCGGTTTTATTTTGATTCAAAGACAAATATTGTTTAAACTGGTACCCAAGACAGGAATGATACACAAACATGAGTATAAATAAATATCGCGTGAGCATTTTGCTCGTTTACATTTAATACAATAAACGTATCATATTGTTTTCTATCTTAAAATCATCGATACTACAACAGTATCTTAATTGAACTTAGATAATAAAAAAAATTGATAAGGCGGTGGATCTTTGTGTCCAAAAAAATATGAATATCCGGCCTAAACTTAAGCTTTGTACACATTAGCTGCGAATTATTATATCTGTTTAAACTGATATTTTTCAATGACTACCTCCGTTATTTCTGGACACCAACACAAGAAATAATAATAATAAAATAATTAACAGATTTTTTAGTTTTATATATTTGTCAGGTCATTAATCAATCCTCACACTAGGTGCAAACCTAATCATCACGAGGAACAGAAAGAGGTTATATTATTTTAATATAATGCATGGGGTGCAAGAAAGGAGAGTCGGGTAACAAATAGCTCAAGCGTCAAGCTACTTCCTTACCAAATTTCATCTAAATCCGCCGTGGACTTTTGAAGATTATTGCGTTCAAACAAACAAAATTTTTACACTTTATAATAGATACCCAAATAGTACATAATTATGTTACAATAGACAAAGGTAAATGATTAACTTTATTTAAAGCTATAATTGAATGGTATTATTTAAAATTCTAGTCACGACTTTTAAACAGAACCCATTACTTTTAATTTAAAATATTTTTTTTAAAACGACATTTTTTAAACTACTTATTTATTTTATTGCAGTCTAAAACCACTAAAATTTTTTAAATTGTTTTTTAAAAGTTCATCACTTACATTTTAATATTTTTATATAAATACCTACACATCAACATAGATTTTTTGTGTACGTACTTAATCTGGTGCCCGGAGACAACAATATTATCTATAGCTTTAACGAAGGTATTTAATAATAGGTACTTACCCCACCGACCGACACAAACATCTGGACACATCGTCTGGCCAATTGGCAATTAATGCCGGGGTCCCTCAGGGGTCTGTTCTCTCAGCAACTTTATTCTTGCTGCACATTAACGATCTGCTAATGCCCGGTACCTTTGGGTATGCAGACGACAGCACAGTTTCTGAGAGATATGTGTCCAGCGCGCGAGCTGGTGGGTCACAGATCCAGTCTCTCCGTGAGGACATGGTCGGGCGCTTGAACTTGACCTTGAAGGCTGTCTCCGAATGGGGCGATGCCAACCTGGTCAAGTTTAATGCAGCTAAGACCCAGGCGTGTCTCTTCTCCGCAAAAAGGAGCCAATTTGAACCGGCTCCTACTTTCCGAGGTGTAACTGTGCCGATAACTGACCATATCGAGCTTCTGGGGGTAACATTAACTTCTACCCTCAATTTTGGCCCGTTTATCGAGGCTAAGGCTCAACTAGCATCAAAAAAGTTGGGAATCCTAGCAAAGGTGAGACGGTACTTCACACCCGAACAGTTGCTCAATCTCTATCAAGCCCAGGTTCGGTCGTGTATGGAGTACTGCTCTCATCTTTGGGATGGATCTGCTAAATACCAACTGGACGCGCTTGAGTCTATCGAGAAGCGGGCCAAAAGACTCATTGGCAACGATGCACTGGTCGAATCAAAGCTCCAGAGCCTTGAACATCGACGACGAGTTGCAAGTCTATCGGTTTTTTATCGGTTACATTTCGGGGAGTGTGCGATGGAATTACACAATTTAATTCCAACAAGCCCGTTCCATCATCGGACTACGAGACAAACGGCGAAGCGCCATCGTTACATGGTGGACATCCCACCCATACGCACCAAACGTTTTGGGAATACCTTCATTGTGCGTACGGCTAAGGAGTGGAATTCCCTGCCGGAGTCTGTGTTTCCCGATAGCTATAACCTAGGAGTCTTTAAGTCAAGAGTGAATAGGTTACTTTTAGGTAAGCGTGCTCCATCTTCGACCACATCATCACTTACCATCAGGTGAGATGGTGGTCAAACGCGAACCTATTCTAAATAAAAAAAAAAAAAAAAAAACATGGCCAAGAAGGGTTGGCTTCCAGCCGTAGTAGCCGGAGGCAACTAAGTATAAGTAACCTAACCTTCACAGCACAGTAGCTGGGTAACATGATATCCTATGGCAAGACCAGTGTCAGACTTTCTGACTTCTGACTACCCGCAACAACAGTTAAAGAAGTACTTAAAAGCGTCTAAGGTGTCAGACTTGTAATCGAGAGGTCGCGAGTTCGAACCCCACCCATTACACTATTGCCGTGAACCCACTCCAGACACAAGCATATTTAACTTAGTTGGAGAGGTTAATAGGATTGCTAGTAATGTGAATTCTACCCACAATGCTAGTAAGCTTTTTTAAAAAAAAATGATAGCCAGGACCAACGCATTCATAGCGGGAGAAGTCATTAGATTATGGTCCCACCCAGAAAAAAAAAGGACCAACGCGTTAAAGTGCTTTCCAAGACAATCTCGACATGTTAACATCACCAGTCCATAGAGCGATCTCGACAAGCGGTGCTTAACGCGATGTTATTATTTAGCCATGAGATCCTCCTCTTCCTTTTTAGGGTTCCGTAGCCGAATGGCAATAAACGGAACCCTTATAGTTTCGATATGTCTGTCCGTCTGTCTGTCTGTCTGTCCGTCTGTCCGTATGTCACAGCCATTTTATTTCGAAACTATTAAGACCATACATGTGAAACTTAGTAGGTAGATGTTTTCTGTAAACCGCTTTCCGCTTTTAAGAAAAAATTAAATAATATTTAAAATAAAGGAGGGCTCCCCATACATGGAACTAAAACTGATTTTTTTTTTTCATGAAACCTATGCGTGTGTGGTATCTATAGACAGGTCTTTAAAAATGATATAAGGGTTTCAAAAACCACTTTTTCATAAAGTCAATCGTTTAAAAGATATAAGCTTCCAAAGTGGTAAAATGTGTGTATAATAATGGAGTGAAAAATCTAAAAAAATAAATGACTGAAAACTTTCAAGCAAAATTGGTTTGAACGAAATCGAGTCAGTAGTTTTTGAGATACAGCATATTTTCTAAAACCGCAAATATAACTTTGTAATTCATAGAAACACTATGAAAAAGAAAGTTATTTAGCGTAGTTTTAAAAATATAAATAAGCTAGTTTTAAGAATTTTTTAAGGTTTTGTTTTATTCGTCATATAGATATACATATTATATTATATTATTGTAGTTACTACGGAACCCTTCATGAGCGAGTCTGACTCGCACTTGGCCAATTTTTTGTAATTGTTAGTGAACTTAATAAAATAACTGAAGGAGTACCCGCAGATACTCGTAGGCGGTTTCAAACATTGTGTTGACTTTAAATTATGGTACGAGTAACCTACATAGGTACATACAATATTAGTGCTGTCTTTTTATGTGATTTTTGTATATGTATATGTCTTCTATATGTTTTTTTGTAAACCAGCATAATGTAGTATTTTTAAGTTTTAAGATTGACTGGTAGAGAATGTCTTGCTGCAAGGCCGCTCATTGTATCACTATTGTACATTACATTTAAACAAATAAAGTAACAATATGTTTCAGGAAAAGTGCTCTTTTTAGGATGTATTAATTTTATTTTCTGGATAAGTGTACATATATACGCGCCCTTGTATAATAAGTATATGAGGCGCGATATGGTAAAATACCCTATCTTTCTGTTAGCTACTGCTTAAACATCGAAGAAATCTTTGATTAACCGTCAAGATGCTATCTTGATATTATTTACAAATTCAGAATTAATAATGTGATTAACAATTAGGGTTATCACATAGCTTGACGGGAATAATTTTAGTGTACATATTTAATTTCATTTTAAATTGAAACTAAAACCTTCAGGTTATGGACTAAGTGTTATTCTATAACAGAATGTGATGGCTAATATACTAAAATATAAGGGATTGATCCTGAGCAATCCTCAGGATCAATCACATATCGTTTTGACAGAAATTGTCAATCTCATATATTATCGGACGGTGGCACGCACGCATGCAGCTGTTAAGATGTGCCCATGCACATATAATATGAATAGAGTTTTTCTTGTAATACTTTTGGCAGAGCGGGCGTAGACATTTCACTTATTACTATGTAACTCTGTTAGGGCACTGCATATAAATATTAATAATTGTACACTTTAAAGACTCTGTTACTAAATTACAGTAAGCTGTGCTGTAAGTTTTACCTTTATACAAAGGTATATGAAGGTATCTGAAGTCAAAAACGATCGTATACGCCAATATTGCATAAATACCTACTAAGCTAAATAAATTATAGTAAAGGAAATCTATGATAAGAAAAACTACAAAATGTACATGTGTTTGTCAGAAGACAGATATTATATATATATATCTTGTATAAGAAATAATTGGCCAAGTGCAACACACATTTTACCTCTATGAAAGTGCCAATATTTCAAACGATTTACTTTAAGAAAAAATGATTTTAGGAACAAGGCATTTTTAAAGACCTATCAATAGACTAAACACTTTAGTTTCATTTACACGTATGTAGAGCCCCCTTATTGGTTAGTATTTTTATTTTTGTATAAATATCTTAAAGCAGTTCACAGAACACATCCTCCTACCAAGTTTCAACTTTGAAGTCCTAATAGTTTTGGAATGGCTGTGACAGACGGAGACAAAAACGCATGATGAATCCATAAGGGTTCCGTTTTTAGTCATTCTATTACGGAACCATAAAACTGGGTTAAGGTCTTTTTAAATTTTTTACTTAAAATTTTAATTTTTGGCCTTGAATAGTAAATTATGAAGGTATTTGTCAAACGCGATAGCCCTGCAATATCGAAGTAGTTTAATTTAAAAAAAAAATTGTAAGTATGTATGTAGGTATTCAATTAAGATGTTTATCAATTTTGACCGCTAGGCACGATTGCGTAAAAGATATCCCGCCAAAATTATTTTGTATCAACTGTTTGCAGCTCTGCTTTTGCTGTTAAGGCCACACACTAGGCATAACTGAATCATTTCGGGTAAAAGTACTTCTTAGCTGTTACGCAAGGCCGCACGGTGTTTATTACGCACGGTCTATATAAAATAGTTTTGGAGCAAATATCCCATTTTATTCAACTTTTACCCAAAATATTTTATTAAGGCCGTTACTTAAATTACCAAAACATATTGAAAACGTATCTTTTTCGACTTTTTAAAGATTTTTTAATTACGTGAATAAAAAAAAAAAACTTTTTGAAAATTATTATTATTTTTTTAAATTTTATTTATTAACCAATTATTTGATTTATCAAAACTAAAATACTTAAAATACAAACTAGAATAAAGCATCAAAAAATAGATTCTCAACGCTGTCGGCTGGCAACGTACCCAAGATACTGGCGGCATTGCCTCGTTGTATGGCAATGCTTAGCCTTTGGCCAAAGAAATAGCCAGCCCTTGGGTCAAGGAAAGCGTCAACGAGCCTTTTTGATATGTCTTTAAAAAGGCTGTGAGCAAACGGGCCCCATGGTCCGAGAGTTTCGATCCCAAAAGGCTCGAAAATATAGTTATCACCGTGATGACTATATTGACGCCGCTTGAGGTTTTCCGCATCCGCAGTGGGAGCGCCAGCACTACATGATGAACTGGGAAGATGGGATGGCATGAGAGTATCGACACAAGTTGCGTCCCAGACTAAAGGCCTACTCAGGCCTCAGGTAGTAGAGTAGTTCCTGTGGCCATCTGTGGTCTTGATCATCAGTTTCACTTCACCAAATGGTGCTTTTTGAGAGCAACTGCACAAGGTGCTATAAAAATACCTAAATCGCCTGTAATATTTGAAGAGTTCCCTCGATTTCTCCATGATTCCATCATCAGATCCTGACATGATGACAATGGGACCAACTAAAAAGTATACCCTTTCAAACAAAAAAGAATTTTGTAAATCGGTTCAGTTGTCTTCGAGTTATGAGGTAACATACATAAATTTACGTGATGGAGAAAGTGAATGCAATATAATATCCCTAAGTGCCTATAAGTTCTCTTCGTAAGTGGTAAATCTATAGATTCGCTACTTATGTCGGTCTTTCCTCTCTATAGTGTTTTACCTATAAAATAAAACTTTTCAAGTATAAAATAAAAGGAAAAGGCAATATATTCAAATACCATCGAATGCTTTCACAGCAAAACGGTGAATACGACACTCCGGGGACGAGTCACAACTTTTTAAATAAATATAGGCGAATAAATAATACCGGTGTGGGCGGTGCTTGGGGAGTTGAAGGGAATATTTCATACCTGTTTCATTTAAATAATACCGCAACATGTCCACCGCAGAAATAAGAAGAAATAGTGTTATCTACGCAAAAAAAATGTGGTCTGTGAAAAGGTTGAGCTTTACACACATATATACGAGCACCAGGGACGGCGGAATTGTGTTCAGGGACCGCGAACTTGAGGACATTAACACTTCCTATAACTCACGAATCGAAGTACAGTCGACAAACTTGAATCATGATTCATGACCCACTTTGACAATAAATCGTTTGAGTGCATGCTGCACTACGGACGTTTTAAATGTTAAGCAAGCTATGTCAATACGCGTCGGATTAAATTAGTGGCAGATAACAAGGTCGTTACCATAGAAGTTTAAGTTTACGTCAGTCATCAACCTAATTGTATTTCAACGTCTGTATGAAAATAAGCTAAGGTATGGTCATGATTCAAATTTGTTGATTGTACCTCAACTCGAAAAAACCATTTTCCATATTGTTTAGTACAATCAAAAATAAGCTATGATGTGGTCAAGATGGAGCACGCTTGCTTAGAAGTAATATGTTCACTCTTGACTTAAAGACTCCAAGGTTATAACGATCAGGAAACAGACTCCGGTAGGGAATTCCACTCCTTAGCCGTACGCACAATGAAAGTATTCCCAAAACGTTTTGTGCGTATAGGTGGGATGTCCACCATGTAACGATGGCGCGTTTGTCTTGTAGTCCGACGATGGAACGGGCTTGATGGTATTTATAATCATAATCATAAACTTTATTAAAAAAAAGGATATTTGTAATACATTACTGGGTACTAAATCTAAAATGTGAACTAGTATTACTTATAATATTCTACAAATCTGTGGGTGTGGTTCTGCTCTTTAGAATGTGTAATTCCATCGCACACTCCCCGAAATGTAACCGATAGAAAACCGATAGACTTGCAACTCATCATCGATGTTCAAGGCTCTGGAGCTTTGATTCGACCAGTGAATTGTTGCCAATGAGTCTCTTGGCCCGTTTCTCGATAGACTTGAGTCCATCAAGAAACGGGCGCGTCCAGTTGGTATTTGGCAGATCCGTCCCAAAGATGAGAGCAGCTCCATACACGACCGAACCTGGGCTTGAAACAGTTTAAGCATCTGTTCCGGTGTGAAGTACCGTCTAACCTTTGTTAGGATTCCCAACTTTTTTGTTGCTAGTTGAGCCTTAGCCTCGATAAAAATTGAGGGTGTAAGTTAGTGTTACCCCAAGAAGCTCAATACGATCGGTTATCGGCACGGTTACATCGTGGAAAGTAGGAGTCGGTTGGAATTAGCTCCTTTTTACGGAGAAGAGACGCCTAGGGGTCTTAGCTGTATTAAACTTGACCAAGTTGGCATCACCCCATTCGGTGACAGCCTTCAAGGACAAGTTCAAGCGCCCAACCATGTCCTCATGGAGAGACTGAATCTGTGACCCACGAACAATGTATACGTTTTTATAATAAAACTAGCTTGTGCCAGCGGCTTCGCCCGCGTGGGAAGTTTTTACCGTGTAAATCCCGATCCCGTGGGAATTTCGCAAAACCCTTTCTTAGCGGATGCCTACGTCATAACATCTACCTGCATGCCAAAGTTCATAGATTACTACATATGTCAGTCAGTCAGTCAGTCAGTCCTTGAGTTATATATATTTAAATTCCTAGCCATATTCAGAAACTAAGTATTAATAAATTCAAATTATTTATAAAACGTAAACTATGTCAGAAAGCTTTTTACACAGTCAAAGATTATATTGAGGACAAGAAGGCTTGGGAATGAGTTGCTCCAGTGATATACGTGAGTCTTTTTTATTTTGAAAATTTTGATTGTTAGTTTATTTTTTATTGATTAAAATATTTGCTTTGTCAAGTATTGTGTATTTATTTTGTTTGTTTTTTTATATGTAAATATTTCATTATTGTAAAGGTGAGGACTATGTACGTTATTCTTTCTTCGTTGTTTTTACTTTCTCTATAATTTATTTAATGATGTCAAGCAGTTTGAGTACTTGTGTGGCCTACCCAAATGTCCTTTACTTTGGTATTTCTCGTCAAATTGTTGGACAGGTCTGCTCAAATATGCGTGGTTATTTCCTCAAAAGAACACCACAGACATGAACCTACATGCTTCTCATATACAAATTGTATGGACTTTAAAAGAGACTATGATCCCTGAGTTTGTTTCGGTTTTTCTTCTCAGAGTAGTCAGTTAGGAAATACCGGCCTCATCTAGCTAAACTAAACTTAACATGCAAAAAAATATGACGTGTAAAAGTGTTATTTATAAATAATTTACAAAATAAATATTTCAATTCATTTAATTTCATTTCACGCACTCTGGTGCCCTCTCTCTTGCCTTGGACGACGAGACGTTATAAGGAGTCGTTGTTACGCCTTGAGATGTGTCCGAATAGTATTAAAATAGTTAGTGTTGGTGAATAGTTTTAGTTTTGTTTTTATATCACCTATTAAATTATGAAAGAGATGGTCTTTTTTTTTTAACTTGGTAAAATTATCAAATAAGTCCTCCCACTCCGGGCAGGGTGGGAGGGACTGTCAGACTTTTACTGACTAAAATCCACGGTGTTCCTTCAATAGCCCTTTACGTACCGGGGCCACGGTAACGGGATGAGTCCCACGACCCCGGCAGGCTTCGGCCCTCTGCAGAGGGGGCCTCGTCATGTTGCTGACGCTCTTTGAGGCGCGCGTGGAACACGACGCGCCGTCGACCCGGGCATGGTCCATGGTCGGACAGCGAGTTGCCCTTTACTCGCTGTCCGCATGCCCGCGCCTACGGTGGCCGGAGATCGTCGGCCGACGTCCGACGCCGTGGGCGTCTACCACTGCGGCTGAGCTGGAGGGAGGACGCCATCCTCTCCCTCACGCGGCCCGCCTCCTCCTTAGGAAGCATGACTGCTTCGCAGAAGGAGGCAACCGCTTCCCACTCCCTCTCGCCCCGCAGCATGGCCTCGACCAATGCCGGGCGCGAGAGGTCTCCGCCTATCGCCGCCGTGAGGACACATCGGTGCTCTGCCCAGGCGGGGCAGTCTTGCACCGTGTGCTCTACGGTGTCCTCAGGGCGACCCTCGCAGTGGTGACACCCAGGCGTTTCCTCCTTTCCCATCAGACACAGGTACCTCCCGAAACTTCCGTGTCCGGTGAGGACCTGCGTCATGCGGTAGGTCAGGACGCCGTGACGCCGATCTAGCCACTCCTCAAAGAGGGGTCTTACCGCCGCAATTGCGGCGTGCCCGAAGGAGATGGTCTAGCAGTTTTTCAAAATAATGCGGCCTGCTTTTAAATCGTGATGTTCAAATTATAATCACACGTGGATTTTTTCTTTATCACCCTAAAAACATAAGCCTCCTTTTTTGCAGTATGGTAAAAAGCTTATAACCTTCCTCAAGCTTCAAGCTACTTCCATACCAAATTTCCACCAAATCCAACAGCACTTTCGAATATTAGCGTGTTTAAACAAACAAACATTTCCGCTTTATAATACATTTATTAGTATAGCTTAACGCGTTAACTGTCCCTTAAATAAAATGTCGTCAAACGGGCAGTCAGAAAATATTTTTGCTGTACTACGAGTACTACGACTGATGTAAACGGTATCACGTTTCACGTAGTAAATGTTATCTGTCTTCATACACTAAGTAATACTAGGAACAGCAGTATTGTTCAAGGTTTAAGGGACGGGTGGATTGTTTGATGATTGTGATCAACCATAGATTATAGATCTAATGTTGATAACGCTTTGTCAAGTCTATATAAAAATAATGGTATCAAATACTAAAATTCCTTAACACTAATATCATCAATCATCAATATATGGGTATTTTTTCGTATACCTTCCTGTCTTTTTATTATTATTGTGATTATGCGTCACCAATGACTTGAATTTGTTGAGATATTGGAATATATCAAACTTTGATTCTGCTGTGACCTTTTGAAATGGGAATATTTTACAGGCAAGCCTCTTATCTGGCTAAAGCGTTTCAGTCAAACTCAAAATCATAAAAAAATATTTTTTACTACTAATTTTATCAATGAATTCGACTCACTTCGGTTTACTGCTATTGAGCGATTACAAATGCAGACTTCGGGCTGCTACTGATTATTTATTTCAAGTGATTTTTATTTATGGGATCAACGCTTGCCGAGGTCATTTCGTAGATAGTTGACCTTCTTAACATATCTAATTCTGCCAAGTCCGTTCCCTCATCGGACTACAAGACAAACGGTGATGCGCCATCTTTACATGGTGGACATCCCACCCATACGCACTAAACGTTTTGGGAATACCTTCATATTGCGTACGGCTAAGGAGTGGAATTCCCTGCCTGAGTCTGTGTTTCCCGATAGCTATAACCTAGGGGTCTTTAAGTCAAGAGTGAATAGGTTACTTTTAGGTAAGCGTGCTCCATCTTCGACCGCATCATCACTTACCATCAGGTGAGATGGAGGTCAAACGCGAGCTTATCATCAATAAAAAAAAGATTCTTCCGTGCCTCGGAAATTACGATAAGCCCAGACTGACATTTGAGTCGTAATTGATAATCAGAAACCAGAAAATCTGACACTAATCTTGCCACAGGTTATCGTTCTACTTAGCTACGTCATAGGCCATCGCTCCATGTAAAACACTAGTACACAGCTACATCCGCTAAGACTGAAAAATACTAAGTGTATGGTGATGATCAATTTTGAGATCAAGCAAATATCGTGCATGTGAACTACGGTTCAACGCCAATAATGCAACGAAACTCAGCGCCTAACATCCAAACATAAACAGAGAATGGACAAATACACGAAAACAATTACAATTTAATCAGGCGTTTCTGTCGTGATAAAGAAATTATATATTTCTGTTGCTGTAATTAAAGCAGAAGGCGTTTACATTCATTGAATGTTCTCTTGTGTTTGTTGATTTTAATTTTGTGATTTTATTTTATTTTATTGTTCCGATTTGCTTATTGAAATTAATTGAATGAATTAACTATTGAACAATCAAGTAGGTTGTACTTATAATTTACAACAGTGCTGTTGTAATGAATCAAAATTAAGGTATATACTTACTTAGGTGAGTTTGGGTCTGTATTTTTTTGACTTTAAATTTATCAGTGTCCTATTAACTAAGCGTAGCTATTTTGTAATTTATGAATTCAAAGATTGCAGAAGCTATGAGTGTAGGATCACCGTAACTAATTTAGGAAGTCTTTTGTCTCTAGTTTTTATAAAACTAAATTGCTGTCTACCGCTGTTTGCTTCTCCGCTTACTTCTTATGCTTTTTCACTTTGTCATAGCATTGGTTGGAGATCGACCTCAGAGTCTCTTGCCTTCCATTCAGCGATTCAAGAGTTTTATCGCCTCTCCGCATAATGTAGTGGAAGTAGGAGTGAAAAAGGTGGTAAAAAACTTAAACGTCTCGTAACTTTATTGTTTCACTTATCTGCAGTCAATTAAATATAGTCCTGCTAACCAATTTTCGGACGCGGCGGCAGCTAATCTCATAATTGATTAGCCATCTGCGCAGGAGATATTAGAGTGAACAAGTATGTGCTCAGATACAGGTGCAGTCTCTGTCCCTTTACTCTCATTGTCCCATGGGACAGCAATCCGACACGACTAGACAGAGATCTGGCGCAGAAGCAACGTCTTAACGTGGTTTCCGAGGCACGGGGGTTATAAATATATATACATGTATTTTTCAATCGGACTTTGTATTTTTCAATAAAATACAGAAACTTTAAATGAGTTCTTACGATGTATCTAGTATCCGGTTTTTACATGTATTTTACATTGTATTTTTCGCTGTTTTTTAGGACAGCAATCATTGTGCCGATAGTCGTCACAGCCGATGGTATTATAGCCAAGAAGAGCCTCGACCTACATCTAAGGAGGCTCTCGTTGGGTCCAGAAAGCAGTACTTCTGGAAATGGCGCGTATTGTTTTGAGGTTCCTCTCTCAAGAGCCCTGACCACCGGTAGCTTGGACCCTGTTCCCGATACCGGTGGGCTACCATTTTTTATATTTTTAAATGTTGATATTCTTTTTTATTAATATTTAAAAATGTAATTAATATGTTAATAGATTGAATAAATGAAATAAAGTAAATAATTATAATAAACAGTGCCATTATCATTGTTTTCATTTTCATTCATTGTAATTTATGAAAAGCACATTGATTAATACACGTATTATACATGTAAATTTGTATTTTTCAAATAGCCCTAAATTTGTATTATTCCAAAGTTACATGTATTTCACTGGAAAGATTCAGTTGCAAAAAAGCAAATGAGTATCTTTCGCCATTTTCATCCCTAGTTGTCATAGCACCAACTTCCACACTCCGGGCTACTAATGAACACTTTTAACAGAAAAACCCAATAGCACTTTTGTGCCCGACCTGGGATTCGAACCCTAGACCTCTTGCTCAGCAGTCCCGCTTGCACCCACTAGGCTACCGAGGCAGTTAAGTCAACAATTCAATATGTGTCAATTAAATGTCGTGTAAAGTATCATTACATTAACATAATGGCTGGGACGTAGGCCTCCAGGCTGGAACCCATTTTCTTTATTAGAGAGGACGCTAATAGAAGAAATGGGTCGAAATCTACCACGTGAGACCACTGCGTGTTGGTGGATGTCGCATGTCATCGGATTTTTACGTCCTAGGATATGTCAGTTTCCTCGCGATGTTTAGCTTAGTCGTTTTTGAGAAAAGTGATGATATAATATAAAAAAATACGCTAAGTAATGTGCTTTCCTGGCATGCCTTTAACCACTGTGCCACCAAACATACACTAAACATGTAAATTTTTATAAAAAGTGTCAATAGCCTAATGGCTAAGGTGTCGGACTTGTGATCGAGAGGTCGCCAGTTCTAACCCCACCCATTACACTATGGTGAATATACGTGAACCCACTCCAAACACTAGCATATTTAGCTTAGTTGGAGAGGTTAACGGGATTGTTAGTGAATTTTACCCACATTGCTAGTAAACTATATAAAAAAATTGGTTTGAAATTGAGTTTGCTGTGAAGTAAGTTATATATTTACAAAATAATTGACTTCACTTATAATGCCAATATTATCCGTTAACTATTAAAAAATCACTCAAAGGGAACGAGAAAAATTCAGACAATATCACGAACTGATAACCTTGCGATACACCAAAAGTCCCGATTTGTTAAAGGCCAAAAATAATCCAATGATTGGATTATTATTGGATTATTTTTGGCCTTTAACAAATCGGGACTTTTCGTGTATCGCAAGGTTATCAGTTCGTATCAAGCATTTCTTCGAACAGCTATATGTACCGAATCGAGCGTTATCTCCTTGCTTCTAATGCACTAATGGTAGCCTAAATACTATTCTGAATAAAAAATAAGGGACATGAAATTGTCTGAATTTTTCTCGTTCCCTTTGAGTGATTTTTTAACAGTTAACGGATAATATTGCCATTATAAGTGAAGTAAATTATTTTGTAAATATATAACTTAGTTCACAGCAAACTCAATTTCAAACCAATTTTGTTTTTTATAAAGTTTACTAGCAATGTAATGTGGTTTAATGTAGTGACATTAATCCGGTTTCGTTCGAGATCATCTCAGAGTTTACTCTAATAAAAATCTTCTTCTTTTTCCACGCCTGCTCCCTTTACATGGGGTCGGCTCTCCTCGTTTTAAGGCGCCAGGACACTTTGTCCTGGGTTGTCTGTGCTTTCAGCTGAGCTCGCTCAATGTCCTTCGTAACGGTTGTCCACCACGTGGCAGGCGGTCTTCCCCTGCCCTTTCTTATCTCTGGGATAGCCAGTGCCTTTTTCATTACATGCTGTAGCGTGTTAGTCGATTAAACTAGAATCGAATTAACACGCTCATCCCTTATGTCTATGGTTTCACTGAAGTGACAACACTTGTGCCGGCTATAAATTCTAATCCCCGGTCCGCGGAGCTTCTTTCTCACCGCCTACTGTTACAAGTAACTAATATTGAAATCTCTTTGTGCCCAAGGGTAAGTGCTCATCGTATCTGCCATTTTCTCTCCATCTTGCCAAATCGTAATCCTCTTATTTCGCCATAATCTGCAGCGTTTGTAAATTTATATAATTACCCGGTTGTCAAGATGGCTTCCGTCTGGAACATAACTGTGTTATTTCATTGTCATCTGTTTTCCACTAGTGTTTCTAAATTTGTGAAGCGTACGCAGGCCGCAGCCTTACTTTCCTGCTGTGTCATAGCAGCTACGGGCTTAAACGCTTTGTCACGCGGTTACCTTCTATATCGTTGCACGCGGCATGCGCACGTTTACGTTTATAACCTTTGTGAACCGCCGCGATGGTGAGTTTCCCATTCGTTTCCCGGGTACTGTTCCGTGGGGCTTACGGCTGGGAGACGCACGCATCGCTGGCGCTCACGATTCCTGGCACCACGCTTACGGAAGCACCCTTCGTGTGATTCCAGGGTTTTCGTTTTCGTTTTCTTTCTTCTCTACTTCTACTGCCTTCGGTCTCGAATATCAACTACTTCAGCGTCTGCCACGCGACGGGTGTCACCGCTGCCTCCGCGTACTACGGCCGGAGAGACGCGCTGTCGCGTGGTCTACCTGCAACAACCTCTGCGCCTGCCACGTACGAGTTGGGTGTCAAGCTGCCTCCGCGGCTACCCGCAGGAGAGACATCCACTCGCGTGGCCTGCCCTGCCTATCCTCTGCTTCGGACACGTGGTCGCTGCCGGCTTCGGGATCGGCCCGCCGGTCTGCGTGCGTCGCGGCCTGAGCTCAGGACAGTACCATCCAATACCTTCGACCAGTGAAGGAACCCCTGTGATCTGAACCCACCCCCTTCAAATAAATGCTGTAAACCTGTGGTCTATTAGTTTTTATTCTACCACCTAAACCACTACGCCACAATGCAGCCCTTCTTCTTACCTCATGACATGGTCAAACCATCTTAACCGGCTCTCGACCATCTTTTTTGCAATGGGAGCAACTTTGAACGAGCCTCTGATGTACTCATTGCGTACTTTATCGAGTCTGTTCATTCCCGCTGCCCATCGCAACATCTTCAGTAAGTTTGTGCTCATTTTCTGTTAGTGTACTTTTTTGTCGGCCAAGCACTCAGAACCGTACAGCATCGCAGGTCTAACGGCTGTTTTGTAGACTTTGCCCTTGAGTTGTATCGGCATTCGATTGTCAAAGAGTACTCCGGTCCATCTCAGCCATGCAGCGCTGACTCTATGTCTATGTATATGTGTATCGGCGTCTATGTCTACGTAATTAGATAATATTGAACCAAGGTATTTAAATTGGCTTACTTTTGGTACTGGCTGGCCGTCAATGTGCAAATCTAATAAAAAAATGGCCGGTTTTAATACAGTAGATACGGTTTGATGAGTAGTGGCAGCCAGTGGTTACTGGCACGACTTAGATGTTGTAGGTAGTGGGTTCGAACCCAGGCGGGCACATTACTTTCTGTAATGTTTATTTTCACCACAACTCTTAAAACGGTGAAGGTAAAATATACTGTTAAAACCGATATGTCCTGGGACCGAAAATACGGACATATTTATTCTGTTATGGTGTACAATAAAGGGTATATCTATCTATCTACCAAGCCGCACTGTGCTCGTGTATTGGGGTATGATCCATTCCCTTTCATAAAGAGCCCTGTCATCCAGCAGTAGAAACGTTGTAGACTGTTGAATAGAATAGAATATCATTTATTTCTAAGCATATGGTACATTGAGATCTTAATATTAACATAGTTTCACATACACTACCGTTACCGGTGTAGAAATATTCAGTGAATTACATTTAAAAATGTTGAATTTTCATTTACTTATACAAAACTTAAAATAAATTGAGATGTCAATATATTTATTATTATATAAATTAAAAAAAGAAGGAAACGCATTAAAAATTGAATTGAGTAAAAAAAATCATAATAAAAATAGGTACATGTCAAAATTGTGTAAAATAATGTCAAAGTGTATTCATGTATGTCAGACTTATTCTTGTATGTCAAATAACATCAAAATTTATGATTAAAAAATTCATTAACTGAGTAGAAACATTTGTCAAGAAGCCAAGCAAATATGATTTTCTTAAATTTATAAGTGGGCAATACTCTGATTTGTGGTGGTAATTTATTAAATATTTTGATTGCCATACAATTTGAATTTCTGCTATACAAATGTAGTCTTTGGCTGGGCATAAGTAATTGTCCCGGATGTTATTGTGTTATGTTAATTTATGTAAGTTTGATGAAATTATTTACAACAACTTATTGCATTACCTAAATAACAGAGTTTTTTTCACAATCAAAAGGAACTCGAGATCCCTAGCTTCATATGTTTAATCATTTGTATGATGCTCCTCCAAACTATGGAATTAAAAATTTCCAACAAAAATAGGCAATAACCAAATTATTGGAAGGCTACTTATTATCGTCAAACGCATTCATTATGATGATAAGTGACGTCAGATCGATGATCGCTGATCACTAATGCATGTTTTTTATAACAATATGGTTTTGCATTAATTTTGGTTGAGATAATCCTTATTACAGGATTATAGATATTACAAGATAAGAGGTATTTTTTGTCTGCCAACAGATTACCCAAATCAACCTTAATAATATTATAATACTTTTTAATTGACTTATCTTCATGTTTTAATTTTTATTAAAACGTTGGAAAGTTCACTACAAATTTCTTATGTATGGTGAGTGCTTTTTTACAAATACACAAATCAAGAACAACTACAATTAGTAAGCTATACAAACAGTTGAGCCGGTGAGGAAATCGAACCCAAGACACGCAACGCCGCAGTCAAACACTTACACTACTACTAAACACTACTGCGCTAACCGTGTCGTGAGAATTGTAATGTACTGCTATAACTTGGCTATAGCATATGACAGAGTTTAGTAGGAGGAGAGGATAGCTGAGGGGATAGGAGGCCTCCTCTCTATGAAAGGGATGGGGGGGGGGGGGGGGTAATACTTAAATCTCTCGGGCCCAGTGTGGGTTGTTGGATTTTTTTTATTATTATTTATTTAAGACAAGTTTCACAAATAAATACATAGTATTATATCTTCTGCCAAACCGCAGTACAGACTGTCGGCAGTGTTCGTGAAATCTTTAAATTATATCTTAACATAGTATAAAGCAAAGTCGCTTCCCTGTGTCTGTCCCTATGTATGCTTAAATCTTTAAAACTACGGAACGGATTTTGATGCAGTTTCTTTCAATAGAAAGAGTGATTCAATAGGAAAGTTTTCAAGTATATAACATGCATAATATAGTAGAGGAACACTGAAAATTTTTGATGTTTCTAATATGATGTCGCAAATAAACACATTTTTTTGCGCTTGCTTTGCAAACGCTGGCTGAACCCTACGAGATAGATCAAAATAATGTACTACAGTATTGTACACCTTAAAAAGGTCAACAAAAAAGTCCTCGTAGGCATCTGTCATTCTCTTATAGATAACCCACAACAACCATTTTTTATCCTTTACTTTTTACGAGAAATACGAGCATATTTTACGTAGCGATTTTAAGCAATACAGCATTAATCCTTATCCAATTAAGTACCATAAATACATTGTGCATTTAATATAAATCAATATTGCCCTTTACAGAATATAATTTAAATAAATAGTTTCGAAGATATTACAGATTTAAAATGCAAGGACATAGCGGTTGCGGCGCGGTGCCGGAAAGGCACGGCGCGCGTGCCTATGTTGCTTAGATTTGAGCGTTGAATGTTTTTCCCATGGTAAATTATGTGTCGCACTTTCAAGAGTAATTACTAAAGAGAACATGTATGTCGAATGACAAAAAGGCTATCAACGATGTATATAAAGACATCAGACAGACACAAGTATATTTAATATAAACATTGCACCCGTGCGAAGCCGGGGCGGGTCGCTAGTAATATTATAAATATTAAAATACTTAATACTACCTACGCAATTATACAAACGCACTAAATATCTAATGATGGGCTGAGGTTGCATGATTTTGGATTTATCGGTCCTAAGACAGTTTGCTCACGAGGTTTTTCTTCACCGTTGTGAGAACAGTAATGACGAAGAAAATTAGACAAAGTAATGGTTCTGCCTGGGCTTGATTATACATAAATAATACTTAAACACGTCGTATTTTGGTCAACTTAAAGTAGATAATCCCGATAAGAAGATTTGAGGTCCATGCAACATGTCTTACACCTGCTATATTCTATATTGATCGGCATATCTGCCTTCCGTACGAAATGTTCAGTGCCCATACTTTGAGAATCGATTTATTGTATGATGTACACTAATTTAGCACTCCTTATTTTAATTAAAGTTTTGAAAGTCCTTCCAGACATCTGGAAGATATCGCTTTCAGCGATAAGACTACCATTGTAACCATAGAATAACCGATATCGGTAAATAGGTGTTTTTAAATTTTGGTGTACAATAAAGTATATTCAATCTACCTATCATATGAGATGGTGGTCAAACCATAAAAACAACACTGTTTTGTCCGCTAAGTGCAGCGCATTGCATACTGTAAGCGCACCGCACTACCGGAAAACTGCTGGCATTTGCAAGCATTGTCACGTCAGATCTCCAGTGCTGAAAAAATCATTTGAAACTGCTTTTTTAGGGTTCCGTAGCCAAATGGCAAAAAACGGAACCCTTATAGTTTCGTCATGTCTATCTGTCTGTCCGCCCGTCCGTATGTCATAGCAATTTTATTCTTAAACTAAAACTTGGTAGCAATACATCTCGTATTCTGTGAACCGCTTTCCAATTTTAAGAAAAAAAAAATAAAAAATATATTTAAAATTAAGGTCTCCTCATACACGGAACAGAAACTGAAAATATATTTTTTCATGAAACCTATGCATGTGTGATATCTATAGAAAGGTATTTAAAATGACATTGAGGTTTCAAAAGCCACTTTTTCATAAAGTAAATCGTTTAAAAGATATACGCTTCCAAAGTGGTAACATGTGTGTCCCCCCTCTAACTTCTATTATAATGGAGTGAAAAATCAAAAAAAAAATATGCTGTAGATGTTAATGTAACCTGTCAATAAAAGTTAGTTTGAACGAGATCGGGTTAGCAGTTTTTGAGATATAGTATATTTTCTAAAACCGCAAATATAACTTTGTAATTCATACAAATACTATGACAAACAAAGTTATTTGGCATAGTTACTACGGAACCCTTCATGGACGAGTCTGACTTACTCTTGGCCAAGTTTTTACACATTTTTTAACGTTTAGTTGTTTCCAACCTCACACGAGCTTGGATTCCTGGTATTAGCTAACAAGTGTATCTGTCTGCACGACCAACGCACGGAGTTAAACAAATGTTATCTGTGCACTTTAACGATGTAGACGAGAAAGTATAGTTATCGTCGATCGTAAATCGCACGGAACGATCGTCCGATACGTAACGATCGCGTCCGGAATGAATTCCGTTTTGCATTGATCGCCCCAGTACATTGCACATTGTTACGCCTTTTTATATAAAACTGTTTGGGACTAAACTATGCAATTTGTGATGCGCAATATTTGTATGTAATTGTATTTGGTAAAGCTTGCGACCATACGAGCGATCAATGAAGCGTGGCGTGGCTGATGCAGACGTGACGAATCCAACCAGCGAGGCCTTTCCTTTCTTTCCCAAGATTTGTCCAATAGGTCTTACCATACTTCGCATTTAAATTTTTAACATTCGTTTCGACCATAAAATTGATCAAATTAATTCAAGTCATAATTATGTGGTAAAGTTCAGGGAGCATCGCATTTGAAGAAGCTTCTTGAGGCCCCTTTCGGTTTCGGTTTAAAGAAAATTTAATCCCAATAAAAACATTAGTCACTTACTTGAGAACAATACTAAAAAAATGACATAAATAGATTACATACGGTACGTCATTAGCACAACACGTTAATGACCCTTCCACTGCATTATTTCTAAGAATTATTATAATTGAATTGAACTTTAATTTTAGTTCTTTTTATATGGGCCTGCGTGCCTGCAATAATATAATTTTATTTATTTATTTATTCCTCTAGAAGTGCCGCATCCGCATCCGCAATTGTGTGTTGGCTTTTTTATGGATGGGAAATCATCCTATGACTGCCTTCCGATCTGGGCGAAGCGGGAGGGTGTGTCAGACTTTTACTGACTAAAACCCATCTGTTCGGTCCCGCACCCAGGGCAACGAACTGGTTGGCCGAACTGTCCGCTGCTACGCGGAGCCCTAACTTACGTTGCCTTATTTCAATAGTGGTAGACTCAGATCACGTCGGCTTGTATATGTATCAGTGTGATTGAGTGAGTAATGTTGTCAGATGGTGTACACGGCGGTCACCAGGAGACGCAGGTTTTCACAGCGTGTTACAGGCCGGGATGTAGCACAAGTTCGCATTAGATTCATGCAGCTACTTATCACCAATATTCACGTGCCGGTTAAATCTAACCTCAATTCGGCGTTATTGTCAACCTGGTCAAGTTTAATGCAGCTAAGACCCAGGCGTGTCTCTTCTCCGCAAAAAGGAGCCAATTTGAACCGGCTCCTACTTTCCGAGGTGTAACTGTGCCGATAACCGACCGTATCGAGCTTCTGGGGGTAACATTAACTTCTACCCTCAATTTTGGCCCGTTTATCGAGGCTAAGGCTCAACTAGCATCAAAAAAGTTGGGAATCCTAGCAAAGGTGAGACGGTACTTCACACCCGAACACTTGCTCAATCTCTATCAAGCCCAGGTTCGGTCGTGTATGGAGTACTGCTCTCATCTTTGGGATGGATCTGCTAAATACCAACTGGACGCGCTTGAGTCTATCGAGAAGCGGGCCAAAAGACTCATTGGCAACGATGCACTGGTCGAATCAAAGCTCCAGAGCCTTGAACATCGACGACGAGTTGCAAGTCTATCGGTTTTCTATCGGTTACATTTCGGGGAGTGTGCGATGGAATTACACAATCTAATTCCACCAAGCCCGTTCCATCATCGGACTAGGAGATAAACGGCGAAGCGCCATCGTTACATGGTGGACATCCCACCCATACGCACCAAACGTTTTGGGAATACCTTCATTGTGCGTACGGCTAAGGAGTGGAATTCCCTGCCGGAGTCTGTGTTTCCCGATAGCTATAACCTAGGAGTCTTTAAGTCAAGAGTGAATAGGTTACTTTTAGGTAAGCGTGCTCCATCTTCGACCACATCATCACTTACCATCAGGTGAGATGGTGGTCAAACGCGAACCTATTCTAAATAAAAAAAAAAAAATTGTTCAAAGGCACCAAATTATCCCAGTGTTTTATCCAAACGGAACTCCAAGGTCCAATACATCATGGATTGGTACCAAATTGTCGTTAACCAATAGGATTAACCCGGATTCACGATTTCACACAATAATCAAAGAAAATCAATCTATCAAAACGCGGTTCAAGAGCCAACCACCATCCGTGTTTCATCATAAGCCCATCGTGTACCGAGACCGCGGTAACTCTTTCGAACTATTCCGCAACCCCGGCAGGCAACGGCCCTCTTGTGGGCCCCGACAATTTTGCTGACACTCTTTGAGGCGCGCGTGGAACACGACGTACCGTCTATACGGGCCTGGTTTTAGTCGGGTGCGGGGCGGCGAGCTACCTTTGCTCGCATTCCTCAGGCCCGGCTCCCGACGCCCGGAGCGTCTCCTGCGGTGTCTGGGGCGCAAGGGCTGAGAGCGCCATGAGACCCACCTCTCCCTCGCGCGTCCCGCCACCTCCTTCGCTTGCATAAACGCTTCGCAGAAAGAGGTGACTGCTTTCCATGCCTCCTCGCTCCGGATCATGGATCGAACTAGGGCCTGGAGCGAGAAGTCACCGCCTATCACCCCTACGAGGACAAGGCGGAGCTCTGCCCAAGCGGGGCAAACCTCAACTGTGTGTCCCACTGTGTCCTCAGGGCGATCCTTGCAGTGGTGACACCCGGGCGTTTCCTCCCGCCGAATCCGACACAAGTAACTCCCGAAACAACCGTGTCCGGTGAGCACCTGCGTCAGGTGGAAGGTGAGGACGCCATAACGCCTCGTTAGCCACTCCTCAAAGAGGGGACTTACTGCCGCTATTGTGGCGTGCCCATGTGTGTTGGCTAAGGTCTGTTTTGAATGCATTGAAAGAGTGTAGATGTATTATACAGGACGGTTGTGCCTTGAAGTGTGACACCGTGGGCGAGGGCCTGCTTCGCACACGCCTGCCTTATACGCTCCTGACTAAGTTGAGTCGAATAAGACATGTCTTCAAATTGGTTTGAACCATATTATGTCATAGATTACTATGAAAATCGATCCGATAACGTAATGGCGCAGAAGAATTAGTAAAGTAGGTACTTTACTAATCCTTCTGCGCCATTAGCTCCATTGTCAATCTCTTTTTTCTTTCTCTGTGATTTTAATAGGTACATTCATAATATTTGGATTGCGATCCTTAGTGTTATTGATCACGAAAGTGTTACCCAGTAACTGAGACTTAGACGTCAGATAGACAGTCACTTGATTTATTATATTTGTATTCACGCGCTTTCGGTCTGGCGGTAACTGAACCCATCATAACCTGCTTAGCCTTTTCCCAACTATGTTAGGGTAGGCTTCTGGACTATCCGGATTCAACTGATTACTAGAGTTGTTCATTGAGAGACCTATTATCTGACTTCCACACTACACTATCTCCTTGGCAAGACTGTTGTAAGATTTTGAGGTTTTTAACTACCTATAGCAGGGGTGGCCAACCGGTCGATCCCATTATTCTGCGCAAGGAGCAGGCTTACCAGGTCTGGGCCTCGGCCCGCAGTGGTGGCAGCGCTGCTATTGGTATTCACGCATTGAAGACAGTTTTTAACTCTGCTGCTAAGGCCTGCAAACAGGTGTTACGGAAAGCTCGGTTTGACCATGTTGGACGAATTGGGGCCAAATTGGCAGCCATCGTGGCAAGGCAAAAATAGTTTAAAAGTTGAAATATATACCTAATAATAATATTTTTTATTTCATTAGTTACCAGTGCATAATTCATCAAAAAGTATTGGCTAGTAAGATACTAAACACAAAGCATGTGATGGATAGTTTTTTCAAGATCGTATATTCTATAAAAGGAAAATCTCTCTAAAGGCGACTATTTAAACAACAATTAGATTTTTCATTTAAAATTTCAAGAAGTATGTAATTGGTACATAGATCCCACAGGGGTTCGTCGGTAAAAAGTGGATCTTAGCTTTGATTAAGTTGGCTTCCCCTGACCTATAGCGACTGTAAAAGATGCACGAATGACAACCAGTGTTGGCAACACCGAGTGAAGCTATCATGAGTGGTGCTGTGGCGGGAAACGAAGAGGTTACGCCGATCGACATGGCGCGATCACTGGCTCTCTTTGAGGCGCTCTCGGCGCGTACGGTTGTGTTGTGCTTAGTTTTGCGTGATTAAAGTTGATTGTATTATCTATATTTGTGATTATACAAGTTAAACCTCATTTTGTCTTGTTTATAAATCCCTAATCAGCAGTACCCGCAAAATTAGTTAACACCAAGAACAACGGCTTTATGTGATTTCCGAAGAATGGAGGAATTTGGATAATTATGTTAGTGTAGTGTAGGTAGACCTATATCTGCAAGCGTTGCTTAACCACGAAGATCAACCGGTGCTGTTGTGATTATTATTGCCGTAATATTTTCCTCCATCGTAGCTAATAAAAGGTGAGGCATTAGCTGCCTTTACACACACACTCTATCGCGCGTTCTTTGGAACGTACAGGATTGCGCGCGAGAATGCCTGCACGCTCATTCGCATCGCGCGCGATTATCTTTGTAAGTTTTGTTTACGCTACCCGCTCTTTCGCGCGCGATTCGTCGTGTTTGTTTTCCTTAGCGGAATGAGCGTCGTCTTAAAGATTTTATATTCCTCGGACTTAATTTTCCAGAGGCAAGAAAAATACTTAAACAGTGTAATTAACTCTTTACTTCACGTACGTATGTCCGCCATCTTAATCATGCGCGAAGGAATTATAAAGTAAAGGCAAGCTAAGGAAACACGATTGCGCGCATGATTGATGAGCGCGGCGCGTGGTCTTTCCCTTTCCCTTCCACATGCTTTATACGCGCGCTCTTTCGCGCGCGATTGTGGTATCTCGCGCGATAGAGTGAGCGTGTAAAGGCCGCTATTAGGATGAAAATTACTTTCAACGAGTTTAAAAGTTTTTCAAATTAATTAATATTAAATTAATTATTATTAATATTTTGTTTCACTGTGTAATCGCTGCTCTAGTTGTAAATTGGAATTGGTCTACCTGATTGGTATTGGAAAAAGGGAGTTAGTTGCATTTAAATGAGAGAACTTACAGTTCATTGAAAAAAAAAAAATGAGTTTTACCTAATCCGACCTTAAATATCGTTTCCGAAAGTATATTAAAGTCATGCTATTCTCAGATCAATATAGACATACCAGTTGCTGCCCGTGGCTTCGCTCGCGTGTTATTTTTTAGGGTTCCGTAGCCGAATGGCAAAAAACGGAACCCTTATAGTTTCGACATGTCTGTCCGTCTGTCTGTCTGTCCGTCCGTCCGTATGTCACAGCCATTTTATTCTGAAAATATTAGGACTATACATGTAAAACTTGGTAGGTAGATGTATTCTGTGAACCGCTTTCCGATTTTAAGAGAAAATTTAATAAATATTTAAAATAAAGGGGAAAATTTAATAAATCCCCATACATGGAACTGAAACTAAAAAATATTTTCTTTCATGAAACCTATACGTGTGTGGTATTTATAGACAGGTCTTTAAAAATGACATTAAGGTTTCTAAAATGACTTTTTCCTGAAGTTAATCGTTTAAAAGATATACACTTCCAAAGTGGTAAAATGTGTGTGTCCCCCCTCTAACTTCTATAATAATGAAGTGAAAAATCTAAAAAAAAAAACTATATGTTGTAGATCTTAATGTAAACTCTCAACCAAAATTGGTTTGAACGAGATCGAGTCAGCAGTTTTTGAGATACAGTATATTTTCTAAAACCGCAAATATAACTTTGTAATTCATACAAATACTATGAAAAACAAAGTTATTTGGCGTAGTTGTAAAAATTGTAAATAAGCTAGTTTTAAGAAATTTGTAAGGTTTTTTGTTTTTTTTTTTTTAAATAAAGATATTAAGTATATTATAGTTACTACGGAACCCTTCGTGGGCGAGTCCGACTCGCACTTGGCCAATTTTTTGTGTGTCGCGTCGCTTAGGAATTCAGAGTTTACTTCTCACAAACTCAAAAACTGTACCCCTTTATAATATTAGTTTAGATCTAAAATATGTGATGCATCCACTTGTCCTGTTAAATTATTCAGATAGGTCTTTTGTTTTCCATGAAATTACCAGGATATTTTTCGGTGGACACCCTAATGCTGGTCCAGTGATCGATTTCAATAACATTTTGGTGTCGTCCTTCAAATGCCGGCAGGTCCTAAGCAAACAGTTTGATCGATAGCGGCTTGGGCATTTAGACACATCGATATACTAGTATATCTTATTAATTTATGAAATCAAACTCTTCTATAGGGACCCAATATCCATGTTCTTAAAGTAATGCATTTCGTTGTTCTTATCTATTTTATTTCCTTAAAAACGTATGCACATTATGTATATGTATATCATCATGAGTGATGTATTTACTCTCGTACCTACTTCTACCACAGTTTTAGTGAGGGCTGTTATTTAAAAGGTCGAATAAATTTTGCTAACATGATATATTGACGGTTAAAAAGAAATAGGGTATAAGCGACATTTTGGACTGGTATTGTTTTGAAAGCCGACTGTTTCTTGTGTTCTATTATCTTCTATACAACCACTGTGAAAAGTACCTTATCCTTCTTTTACTGTAACACATAATCAACTGTCTGATGTTTTAATAAAAAATACATCGCTTCCCGGCAAAAAAAGTGTCAGAATACAAAAATAGTTGTTTCGAGAAAATGCAACTTTAATAGTTTTTTGTTCATGTAGACGTCAATAATTTAAAAACTATAATAGACAGATCGCTGAAATATGGTGTGTAAATAGCTTATTTATATATTTATTATAGGGCATTAAATTTAATAGCAAAATTGTATTTTTATTTAACTAACTTTTAAGAAACTTTTAATTTGATGAATATTATGACTCTTTATTCGATTAAAATTTCGGTAGTTTAAAAAATAATACACATTATACTGTATGTAATCACCATTACTTTTATAATTAAAAGTCTTCAATATTAATTAAAAATAAAGAAAAAGTAACCAAATTATAAACTTCGCATTAAAATAAAATAAAAACATCAAAAAATAACTTCTTAATTATAAATTACTAGTTTTGGCCTAATTAACAATCAGTCTTAATTCACTCCTTGGCCGATAACAATATAAAAAATTAATCTTAGATCTAACATGAAATTATTTGTCTTAAACATACGTCTAAATGCAATCATCATCATCACTTAATTTATTGGTTAACTGTCTTTACTTATAAAATTTAGGTACCTACAATAAGAAAAACTAACTAATCAAAACCTTCTCTTTAACATGTTTTTAAAATAAGAAAAAAATTCAAAACAAACTTCTTTATAGGTAAAAATATTTTTTTTACGTGAACTTACAATCAACTAAAAAAAAGCTAAATTATTCACTTAAGAGACTTATAAAAATACTCATAACAGGGGGGAATATGACTATTTTGTAATAAATCCAATAGATCCTTCAGTTTATTTTCTTTGAGTTTCGGTTTCGGTTTGTTTCGGAGAACTGATGTTCTTTAAAAGAGGTTTTAAACAACAGCTTCGTAGGATCGTCCTGCAACAGTTTGAAAATCTTCTTCTCAGAAATTTTAAAAGACTTTGCTGTAGTGTGTAGTGTAGTTTGTGTTTGCCCAATATCCTCAGACAGACGCTTCAATGAATAAAAATCACTAGATGACATTTCTGTCACGGTCTAGGGATTGCCTTTTGCTTAGCACATTTAACAGCTTCAACGTATTGGCTGGGTACTTAAATTGGACCTGATCTGAGTTTTCTTTGTATTTGTTTTTCTATTTGCTCCTCTTCCGACAATATTGGTGAATTCCGCTTATTACGTTTTCTTATAGTCGGCCGACCAACGCTACTGCCTGAGGTAGAACTCTTATACCCACAGTCAGTTAGTTAAAATTTGAGTCTTTGACACTGTCATCACCGTCTTCGAAATAAAAATTTTCTTTATCTGATGTATTTCCATCTAAAACAATGAGAGTAATTTGATTTATCAAACCTTAAAGTAAGAGTACAATTTAAATATCAGTTCAATATTAACAAGCCTGTAAAAAAGGTTCTCTTATATCCTCAATAATATTTGTACTTGTACATTGCGTATGCATTATGTTTTGATCTTCAGTTTCGTACTGCTTATTTTCACATTTTTTCGAAGTAGATGTGTCGAGATCTAAAAAACAAAATAAATAAGTATCCCTGGACAACTGACATGCGGCTGTCTGATTCCGTACTGTATTATGGTAATCATGCAGCTGATAAATATACATAAAAGTAATCAGCCTGTCCCACTGCAAGGCAAAGACCTCCATCATTGAATTCATGTCACCATTATAATGATAGGATCTGGGAAAATCACTACGCTTAGCAAATGCCAGTTGGTGATTATAAACCAGAGCAAAGTTCAAAATTTCGAGATACTTTTTGCTTGATCCGGGAATCGGCTCCAAGTCCCCAAGATCATGGTCCGGTACATAAACCACTAGAACATCGGGGCGTTACATTACATTTATTTATATTTGACTATAATATAAAACACTAACCTTGCATTATAACATCATCGTCTTTCAAATCATTTTGATTACAAATATTTTATACTATTATATTTTATACTACGACTATTATTATTATTCATATTGATCCTAAAAAAATAAACAGTTAGTAAAACTAGTACTATTAAATAAATAAAATACGCAACGTGGCATTAAGATTCAGTTCAATTTTATACAGAAAAAAAGACCGAACCCAATATATAACTCGTGATTATTATAAAAGTTTACAACAAAAACGACATTACATGTGTTGCGTTTTTTATAAATTCCCTTAAATCACGATTATAGATCAGAAACAGTAAAAAAAGAGACACTTTATATGTTATGTCTCTTTTTTGTATGATCTGGCAATATTTACAATGCTTTTTCGTCAACAATACAGTCATAACACAGATTGTGCCGCCTTTTCAGTAACAATTCTAACATTTAAACGTAAAACTTATCGATTAAAAGTCACATCATACGTTAAAACACTTTTCTGGCGACACAGTATACGTCTATTCTGTATTAACACAAATGTGACATTGTTCACGCCGGTGTTCGGAGCAAAACGGCTCCGTGAAAAAGAGAACTTAGTGCTCTCTAGCAGTAACCATGCGCAACAAAATAACGACATTTTTTGAGCCGGACAAATGAAATACGCGCTATTTAATGCTGTAATTATGTCATTTTGTACCTAATATGTGTTGTGACAGTTTTCTTGCCGGAAAGCGACATCAGTTTTTCTAAAATTATAAACTTTTAATGGCTCTCCTAAACATTTTTTTTTGTCGCTTATACCCTATTTCCTTTTAACCGTCGATATGTAAATAGAGATAGATATAATGATAATTATAATCAATTTCTGTTCGTTAGTCTCGCTAAAACCCGAGAAAGGCTGGACCGATTTGGCTAATTTTGGTTTTAAAATATAAATAGAATAGAATAGAACAGAATACATTTATTTCAGACTCAAAAAATTGTCCATATAATGTTAGTAACAAAGGTCTTATAAACTATGTTAGAGTTCATGTCATTCTCTAAAATTCTAATGGAAGCCCAATGTGGAAGTTTAAGGAATTTAAAAGATGGCAAAATATGGAAAAAAAACATATTTGACGATATGAAGTTCACCGTGTATGTAGTATGTAATTAAAAATGTATCAGCGAAATACTATGAATGTACGCGCATAACTTCGAAACGGCTGTACCAAATCGAATAATTATTATTTTATTGGAAAATTGTACGGAAACGACGTACAAACGCCGACGAAGTCAGGGACACTACCTTGTATTCTATACATTCTAAAAATTTTCAAGCTAGTAGCATGACATATTTATATTTGAGTTAAAATAACGGTGTGCATTTTTGATATTTTGGAATGGTTAGGAATAATTTTGCACGAATTGCTTTAATTATCAGAATAAAAGTACTATCATTTATGTGGTAGAATACAATATTTATTTATTGCGCTATCGTACACAAACATGACAATTTATATTACATTAAAAAGTTTATCTCTCGAAACAGCAGGCGCAGGCATACATTTTCGCCGCGCCGGCTGTCTACTCTCCGTCCGTCTTACGAATTTTCGATCAGGTCACGTGTCCTGACGCGAGTTTAACATTTTTTACCCATTACCAAAAAAAGTGCACAACGCCGCTAAAGAAGTTTTCACTTCAAAAATATCTGACAGAATCAGCTCTCTCCAAGTGAAATATACAATCAGAAAAGACCGACCAATAATAAACAACAGATTTATACAACGTACATTTCGACTGGCCAGTATTTGCGGTAACACCGAACCAATATAAAGTGTAACAGTTAGGTGCAAACTAAAGTGTAACACCTGACGTAGAAGTTCAGCCACCGTTGACGCCCACCCTCGTCGAATTAGAATAGAGCTTGATTGGCGGTGCTGAGTTCTCAAGCAAACTTCCCTGCATTTCGAAGTTCATGGATTGATTATACAAACGAGTAAAGATTACGTAGATATGGTGGTAGCATCTTGCTTGCCTTGCAAGTGTCTCTCATTGGTTAGACCCTCAACACATGTGTTATGATGCCCCAGCGTCATTGAAAATATGGACCATCGGTCAGAGGTATACCACCCAACCCATGGCGAGCATTTGGCCGATATTTGGTTATATACATAATTGTAATTGAACTTTCTATCATAATAAAAAGAAATGAAGATAATTCTCTGGAAAAGTTTTATGTACAATTCACATCGTTCGTTATGGTTGGACCACCCTTTAGTAAGTGTCCTCTTTCATTTATAAGATACTACAACATGCACACTAAAATTAACTACTGAATAAATAAATAAATAGTAAGCTAAAAATTAAATTATATTTAAACAATAAATTATGGAAACAGAAGCCACTAATTACAAAATTATATATTTTTTTATATTTGACTAAATATATTTGACATTAGCTAACATCTAAATTTTTTGAGAATAAAATATTGTATTGCCAACAAAGTCTTGGAACAGTGGCGTAATGACCTAGGTTTGTTGTTGAGCTTGTTAAGTTGTTAAGGTAAGTATAGTCACAGATACCTATGTCTTTTAAATCCCCCATAACTAATATGTAATATTAAGTTTAGTTTCTTAGGAAACAGCCAGGAACTACTACGCATATTTTGTAACGCGCTGGGCGTTAAACTTATAGCTGCACCACAGTTTTAATCTTTTGCAGCTATCATCATTTTTTTTTTGTAAAAACAAAACAATATAATAACATTTTTAAGCGACAATTATAGCTAAATGGCTAAGGTGACGGACTTGTGATCAAACATGTAAATAAACAATAGAATAATTCAATTAATCAAACTATTATACAAATTAATTTCAGTATCAACTATTAATGTGTCAATTAATCAATTAAATTAAAAATCTTGCGTATGCATAAATAACATCTAAAAAAAAATTAGTATGTCAGTCTTGTCCAGTAGTTATACCCATCCATTTATGTTGCATCGGACAGTCAGCGCGGAAAGCTATCATCCTGATGTAATACTTGTGTATATCTTTTTTTGTTCGAAATATCTATTTTTAATGTTTAATGTGAAATATTGTATATGTAATAAATTTAAATATGAGTTGTTTCAGTTTGCATCTAGCTCTGAAATATGCTCAAAATTTTAGTGTTGCCAAATTTATTAATTAACCTAAATATTTTTAAAGAACTTTTAAGCTGGAAGACGATCATCAACTAACATAAATGATTCTCAATCGTTTGCGTTTTTATTTTGGTTATTCTAATTATTACAATCAAATACCTACTTTTTTACATTGTTACCGTTTCAGGTCAAGCCAAAGACGTTGTGAATTGTATTAAATTTTATTTCTATTGCCGCATTGCGGTGTACTATGTCCCCTAAACAGTAACACAAAGGCTGTCACACTGTACTCTTTGTGTCTAAACGAAAGAATTGGAATTTCCGCCTGAAAGCAACTGAAAGCCACCCAATATTAAAGTTTCGTTTAACATCACAGATTTATTAGTTGCGTTTTCTTTTAAGTAATTGTTTTGAACAAACAAACAGAAATCATTTATTTTTTAATGTAAAGTTAAATATCTACATCAAGGTTAGAGAGCGTTACAAATGAAAATGCGACAAAGATGAAATAGAAACGACGTCTATTTTTAGGGTTCCAAATCTATAGGTGTCTGAAATCTAGGTTTACCAAATTGGTCTAGATCTGAACATGGGAAGAAGATGGATAATTTATTCAATAATCATAGTGAAATAATAAACGTATTTTTACCATTGCCACTCGAAAAAGGGCACTTTATTCATCGATAACAGTGAATAAAACGCTCTTTTACTCACTGAGTGAATAAAGACTTTTTGAATTTGGAACAAGCACGAATTATGTAAAAAAAAATTTGAAACGTGCTGAAAGTACCTACTGGCTGGCTAAATGGATCTATTCCATAGAGCTATACGATTATATTAAAAAAAAAACCGCCAATTTTAAGTTCTTTTCTCTCTGTTATCGTGGTTGTTTTGTGTCATTGGAAAATTTATTAACATAATAACTGAAACAAAATGAGTTCTTCCGATGACGAAAATGAGACACTGACTCCGGAATCATTTCGTACTAACGCAGCAGTTATAGTAGATGATTTGTTGCCGCCAAAATCTCGGGATTTGTATCTGAAAACATACAATTTGTTCTGCGACTGGAAAACCACGAATGGCGCCAATTCCTTCTCAGAATGCGTATTTCTTAACTATTTCAACGAATTAACCAAGACGAAGAAGGCGTCGACACTTTGGAGCATATATTCTATGCTAAAATCAACAGTGAGAATAAAACACAACATTGATATTTCAAACTATTCAAAGTTAGTGACATACTTAAAACGGCTGTCTGAGGGTGATAAGCCAAAGAAATCTAGAGTGCTAACCTCCCAAAACATTGAACGTTTTCTAAATGATGCACCTGACCACAGTTTTCTGGCCGTAAAAGTAAGTACCTACTAAAACATATTTATTTACAAACCTACTGAACTTTTAAAGTTTTCCTGTAAATACATATTTTTTTAATTATTGTTCACAGGTTGTGCTAATTTTTGGCGTGAATGGGGCCTGTCGCAGTAACGAATTATTAAAAATAACTATGAACGACATCCAAAAACACTCGGAAAATTTATTACTGGTTGTTTTAACTGATACAAAAACTAAAATTGATAGAACGTTCGTAATACGGCAGGAATACGTTAAAATCGTCAAAAAATATCAAGCTATAAGGCCCACTAATACAAAAACCGATAGGTTTTTCTTACAATACCATGGCGGAAAATGTACTCGGCAACCTATTGGAATTAACAAAATAGGTGCGATGCCAAAAGAGATTGCCACATTCTTAAATCTACCAAATCCCGAAAAGTACACAGGACATTGTTTCCGTAGAAGCTCTGCCACCCTTTTAGCAAATTCAGGTGCTGATCTTACAGAACTGAAACGCCACGGAGGGTGGAGGTCCAGCGCAGTAGCAGAAAGCTATATCGAGGATTCGATCGAAAACAAATCCAAAAGATGCAGCCGAATAATTGACAGTATAAATCTAAAACCGTCTGCTGTTGACCCTTCTGCGCCACTATCTCCGGCGCGCCCTTCAACATCGAAAGGAAAACCTTGTAAAACAACTACATTACAGCTTTCTCAGCAACAGCAACCACAAAATACAGCGACTTTGCCAAATACCCAAGTCTTATCTAATACGACAGTTTCAAAACCAAACAAGAATATAACACTGAATTTTGAAAACTGTTCTAATTTCACTATAAATTTTTAATGTTTATATTTAATCCTTTGTTCTTTTATTACTGATTATATAATAAAATTCTATGAATATAAATATTAGACTCCTATTTATTTTCTCACAGTCAATGGTAAAAAGTAGAGTACACAACTCGTGAAAAAAAAATTTATCTCGGTCCTTGTATCCCTCGCTCCGCTCAGGATTCTAATCTAGAATCCCTCGCTACGCTCGGGATTCTACTCTAGAATCCTTCGCTGCTCTCGGGATCCAACTTCGTACCTCGAATTAAATTCCCTTTTTTTTCACTTGTTGTATAATCTACTATTGTATTCTATTGTCACTTTTCTTTTTCTGTTTGTTGTCTTGTATTATTTATTTTCTGCTGCTGTGCCGAATTCATCCAAAGATTGTTTGTAAAATATCGCTTTTAGTGATTAGACCGCCCATTGTAACAAATTTTGTAGTATTTAAGTCCTTATTTAATTATGTTATAGTGTACAATAAAGAGAATATATATTTATCTATGTGTGCCTTGATTCACACGTACTTTTCATACCACGGAACATGTACAATTGTATATCTATTATTAACTGCTTATCTGATATGAACCCACCAAAAGTTATAGCCAAATTGTTTTATCTGCGGGGATTAACAATTTCTTAGATTTTCATTATCGTATCACAATTGGGACCTATAAGGTAAGTATAATAATAGATTAGGAATACGTTCAGGTGTGTTTCAATTATAAAAATGTCAAAGTCTATTTCAGTAGGTATGTTTGTATTGCTTACAAATCTTAAAAATAATGGATTAATTTCAAAACAACATATGTCCTTAAAATGCAATATAAACATAAACTGTTCTTTTATAAATACGACGATAGGAACGTAGGTATTATTTAAACTATCTGTACGATTATATTTATATTACTATGCCATCGATCGACTTTTGTCGTGTGCTCGGTTTTACAAACTACTAAAATACGTTATAAATATACAGTTGTTATACGTACTGTCTTGTAATCTACGTCTACTTTTATTGTGCGCACGCCAAGGTGTGGTACTCTTTGTCGGTTTCTATGTTCCCAACCACATAAATGACCAATCAGCCTAAGCAAGAGTGAACAGGCATCTTCCGGGCTCGCTCGTTCCATAGTAGACCTCATCAATCTCTCACTATCGAGGTAAAGAGCGAACTGATCCGTAATAATAAAAAAACCTATATGTTCTAAGTCATTTAAAAGGTTTCTTCTGAACATTGAATATAGGGGTTAGTCCTTTTTCCCTGACAGACAATAGTTCACGATGGCATTCAAACCTATTTAATTATGAATTACATACCTAAGTCTTTTAATCGACACTCGTATGCGTAAGAATAGAAGGGGATGGTACCATTAGTATAATCTAATCGCGTTAGATTACGTACAGATCATGACAACCAATCAGAAAAATGTAGGTAGCAGTAACAACGACTTGTATATCATTGTTTCTATCTTTGTCGACATATTCAAAACGTGAGTGGCATATTAATTACCTACAAAGCATTTTAAAGGTTTTATTAAAACAGGAGGTAGGCCTTTGCCTAGCAGTGGGACAGTATTGGCTAGTAATAAAAATAAATAAAATAACCCAGGTGACAGTTTTAAATCTATAAAATCGATATAAGAAAAATTACAGGTTGAATTATAATTTTCTCACCTCGTTGTTTTGACGATAGGGTTGCGTTTGATCGCCCTTTCTGAGCGATGGTACTGTTTTTATCTGTGTTGGAAAATCATCGAATAACTTCTCCCACTCTGGGTTAAGCGAAAGGGAGTGTCAGACTTCTACTGACTAAAAACCCACCCTGTCCCTTCAGCCAGCTGCCCGTAAGTGCCGGGGCCGCGGTATCTTGTTAGTACATTTCCGCAACCCCTTACCTAGAAGTTACCTATTCACTCTTGACTTAAATACCCCCAGGCTATGGTACAAACACTCCGCCCGGGAAAGAACATTATTGAAAGTCTAAGCTAGATCTGAAAAGTGTCATTTTGTGGTATTAAAAACTTGTATCTCCCCGGGAAGTCCCCTTCAACAAAGTTTCGTTTGATAGATATGTTGAACTTCTTCTTTTCTATTCGTACTATCGGTTGTAAATCCAACGGTATAAGCGCTCACCTCTTCATTGCCTGCTTGAGACTTACAACGGAAGCAACCCAACTAGCACAAATGGGCTGCATTAGGGCTTTGGAGCGTATCCGATTATTACTTATGGTAATAGACGTAAGCGCTAGAGCGTCTACTACAGACTTAAAGCAGCCGCTTTAGCGCTATTTGGGCGCCATTTTATGCAGCCTAAAGTTCCATTTAACCTGCACAACGGTTGCATAAAGGTTGCTTAATAGCTATAACGATTTATTAACGCTATACTAAAGCTCTCATAGCGCTACTTTTGAATGATTTTGAACTACTTTGAACGAATGAATTAATTATAGTTCTTTATTGTATATCTTCAGTTGACATTATTTGTAATATTTTGGTAAAGTGTTTTCGTCGCCATCATGAAAATAAAACAAAAAGAAGTAAAAGTTTTTATTCTGTATTAGCAAGATATATAAAGATACTTAAAACGTTGTCCAGTTTACTGTAGATATATAAGATAATTTTCGAGTAATTTTAACGCGCTTTTATGATATTTAATAAATTAATAGTTTAAAAAACATCAGAAAAACACGCTTTACGTTAAAAAAACTACGTACGTTACGTTAAAAAGAAAAAAGTTATAAATCCGATAACGGATTTTTTTCATGTTTGTTATAACCTTGAAACCTGATCGTGTTCTAAGTCCATTACGTGGCCTTTCTCACAAGTGCAAACACGACTATGATACGATATTCCATCATGGAATGCCAGTACCTATCTTCTGGCTTCATCATCAGACCTTGAAACCTAATCGTGGTCAAAGTTCATTACAAGACTTTTCTAAGAAATCCAAAACAGCTATGACACGATTTTCCATCATGAAGTTCCAGTTCATATCTTTCGGCTCCATCATCAGATCAGTTCGACAGTACTATATTATTGTATTGTCATCAGAACTACATACAGTTGCCAATTTTCATCACGCTACGACCCTTGGAAGACGGTTAAATTAGTTACCTTAGATTTCATTACATAGTTACATACAAGTCGACCTAATAAAAGCGTGTTAAAAAATTAAGAAAAGATATGTGACATTTTTTATTTGTTATACAGAATAAATTTTATTTCCGTATTTTTACGTGTCGATAACTTACTATTTGCAAGTGGCCGATTGTTTACCGGTACATTTAATGCACATTTAACTGAAAAACCAATGTATATCAACTCAATTTTGCAAGTGAATTATGTTTTCTTAAAAAATCATGGCGTCATTGTAATGTAGTCATAACCTGCAGTTTTAGCTCTAATAACTCCCTTTTGAGAATCATAGCGCTAATTTTCACCCTTCTAACGCTTCCAGCGATTTTTGTTCCCCTAGTGCAACTTACAGTCACAAAAAAATACCTATTTTCTTGTTTTTGAGGTTATAAGATCTAGTTACGTACTTATTCGTTTAGCATCCATTTTTATTAAATGTTTTATAATAGTTACAAAAGCGGCTGTAAAATGGCGAATGGATCGAGCCTGCAAGGAATGACTATTGCTACTAAAGGCCTTAGTTACACTGATGCTTTTTTTGTAACTATAGTATGCATAAGAGTTTCTATTTTTTCTATAATGAAACTTATAGTAGTATAATAGTGGTTACTATAACTATAACCTATAAAAGTCACAGTGGAAATCACTGTACAGCTGTGAGTGGCAGAATTACCTTCGTAACTCTCATATAAAGGTGTAAGTGGTAAATGAGTTCTATCGTGGACTACTGTGAAGGCTAGGGTAGTATTTGATTCAGCTTATAGCACCTTAAGTAACTTTTATACGTTTATACTTATAGACGTTTACGGATGCAGATATGCAACTTTGAACTGCTTTTTGAACCCTTAAACCGCTATTTTACAGCTGAAAGTAACAAAATAGGCTGCAATTTCCACTAATGTGCTCGTTGGGAAATCCGTGCTATTATTAAGGATCAGTTGACTGAATTTATGATATAATGTGTAAATATGTGTTTATGTAACCTTTATCTTACTTCTTTCTAATATTATAAATGCGAAAGTTTGTGAGGATGGATGGATGGTTGATAAATTATCTTTATTTTGCAAATTGGTTATTAAATGACACTTTTACACGTATTTTTTTTTGTAAATTTGTATTAGATGAGCCCGGATGGATGTTTGTTTGTTATTCTTTCACACAAAAGCTATACAACGGCTATGAATAAAATCTGGTATGAAATAGAGATGCCACGAATAGTTATTTGGCCGAATACCGAATATTCGGCAGGGCTCTTAGCCGAAGCACCTCGAAAACACCTCGTCACTTACGAGTTTAAACTTGCATGGCTGAAGTAGGTAGCACGTAGGCGCGGGTAGTTGTTTCATTTGTGATTAGGTCGCGTTCGTGTCACAACACGCTTTATTTATTGATTGTTGGTGCATCATACTAAAAATTACTTTAAATGTGATTATTTTAAGAAATACCACCCACCCATACACACAAAACGTTTTAGGAATACCTTCATTATGCTTACGGCTAAGGAGTTGAATTCCCTGCCGGAGTCTGTGTTTCCCGATAGCTATAACCTAAGGGTCTTTAAGTCAAGAGTGAATAGGTTACTTTTAGGTAAGCGTGCTTCATCTTCAACCACATCATCACTTACCATCAGGTGAGATGGTGGTCAAACACGAGCCTATTATTGATGAATTAAATAACCCATAATACTGAAAGGTATTTACTTTAGTATTAATTGTTTTACAAAATGAATATAAAAAAATGCATGCGACATTACAAGGCGTAGAGAACAGAGAGAGAGAAAAAAAGGTTAATGCCACAGACTATGTATGCAACTATAGTAAATTGTAAGGCACCAAATTTAAATGTTCAACACTCATTCTAAATTTGAGCATTCTAAAAAAGTTACAAAATTAAAGAAAACAGGAATCTGTTACTGTTAACAAAACATATTCACAACTGCAGATAAAAGTAAAATACAATATTTTACAATGTTAATGTATGTACTATCGACCAATGTTCCGCATGCTCACCTTTAAGGCTATAATCGCATAGCACGGCTTACAACTCGATCGCCTAATGCATGTATTTTGACCAATAGGATACACGAAGCGTATTTTAGTAGTGTTCGTAATAGTAAGTATTAATATAATGTTAAACACCCTGTACTCACAAAATGCATATTATTTCTAATTGGGCGAAACCAGGAAGGGATGTGGTTTGTCACTAGCTGCGCTTCCGCAGAAATATTTTCTTAAGTGAGCATGCGTATCTTTGGTCGATAGTACATACATTAATGAAATAGAATCACAAGTGAAAACTGCTTTACACATATTATTGAAATTAAATCATAATTGAGACATGCCTAATTTATCTCTTAAGTACATAAACCTGTCTCTAGATAAGGCTTTTGTAAATATATCTGCCAGTTGGTCTTTACTACATACATAGTTCAAATCAATTATTTTTAAATAATATTTTTATTTTACAAAGAGGTATTTAATGTCTATATGTTTACAACGCTTGTGGTAATTAATATTTTTAATAACACTTATTCACTTATCCACTTCAAACAGAGGTTCTTGGGTAAATTCACTAATGTCACACAGTAGCTGTTTGATCCACATAGCCTCTTTAGTAGCTGCACAGTCAGCCATGAATTCAGCCTCTGTAGTGGAGAAGGCAACAGTTTGCTGACGTTGGCTCGACCAGGTGATTGCAGCACCATTTTTGATAAACACATAGCCTGTTACAGATCTTCTAGTGTTCGGATCATTTGCATAATCAGCATCACTGTACCCAATGACAGATGAATCTGGTGTTTTATAATAACATAAGCCATAGACTTTAGTATCTTTGAGATACTTAAAGAATTTCTCTACTGCATTCCAGTATGGTTCTTTATAACAATTTAGGAATCTACTCACCAGGCTAGCAAGATGTATGAGTGATCCCACAGCTTGGCGATATGGTATGTTCTTGTCTCGTTGATCATTCCCTTTTTCCAGTGTTACATGAGGATCGGCTGGAATGACATTTGGATTAGCATCATTCATATTAAATTATGTTAGGAGCTGTTTGATATATTTGCACTGATAAATAAAAATACGAGTGGTCATTTTTCTCAATCTGCATACCAACAAAGTTACTTAATTTGTATATTTTTACTTCAAAAATGGTTTGTAACTCCTTTATAAATTCTTTCAATACTGATTGACTCTTTGACAGTAACAGTCCGTCATCAACATAAATACAAAGATAACATTTTGCTCCATTTATATTTCTAACATATTACATATACATATACATTAATCTGCTTTACTTTGAATGAACCCAAACTTCTTTAAGACAACATCAAATTTTGAGTTCCAGCATCTGGGTGCTTGTTTTAAGCTATATAGAGACTTCTTTAATTTACATACAACATTCTCCTCACATATTACCCTTCTGGAGAGAGCATATAAATATCCTCTTCTAAGTCACCATATAAGAAAGCTGTTTTAATGTCAAGTTATATTACCTCAAGGTTGTATTGTGCAGCAATAGATAGTAGTATACGTATTGAGTCATACCTTACTGTTGGTGAGAATGTCTCCTGGTAGTCGATACCTTTTATTTGTGCAAACCCTTTTGCACACAGACGAGATTTATAACGTGGACCTGCTGAGTCTTCTTTAATTTTGGACACCCACTTGCTTCCTATTGTTTTGACATCTGGGGGCTTCTTGATCAATGTCCATGTTCCATTTGTATCATGAGCTTTGAGTTCGTCATCAATAGAACTTTTCCACTTTTCAGCATTAGGAGATTCTATGGCTTCTTTGTAAGTCTTAGGAATAACATTTAGTTGTAGATCTTCTCCACAGCATAGGTATGTATTTTGTGACTGATTCTTATTAATATTCCTGTGACTTAATGTGATATAACTAGGTTCAGGAGATGAGATTGATATCTCTGGTACATAATCACTATCAGAGCTTTGCTTTTTTCTTCATTTACTGTGTCAGTAAAGTAATCATCTGATTCACTGAGCTGGTTTCGTGATGTAATTGTTTTTGTCTCTGACAATTCCACTGGTACATAATTTTTCTGGACTGTTGACTCAAGGAATACTGCATCGCGGCTTTTAACAACTGTTTTGAGTATTACGTATGATAAACCTATATCCGTTGGTATTCTCACAATATCCAATAAACATGAGTTTCTGAGCTTTGGCATCCCACTTTCTGCAGTTTTCCTTAGGCAGGTGAACCATGGCTTCACACCCAAATACTCTCATGTGATTGACTTTTGGCTTTTGTCCTGACCACATTTCTTCTGGTGTTTTGTCTGAGAGATATTTAGTTGGAGATCTATTTATGATGTAGGCAACTGTAAGAACTGCTTCAGCCCAATAACATTTTGATAGTTTGGCATTTAGGATCATACTCTTTGCTCTCTCAACCAATATTCGGCTGATGCACTCTGCTGTGCCGTTCTGTTCTGGAGTATATGGTGTACTAGACTGGTGAATGATTCCAGAGTCCTTCAGGTACTTAGAAAATTATTTGTTCATATATTCAAGACCGTTGTCTGTTCTGAGTATTTTAATTTTATGGTTTAATTGATTTTCTACTTCATTCTTGAATTCTCTAAATTTCTCCATAACTTCAGATTTCTTGTGAATGGTATAAACAAATATTTACTTTCAATGATCATCCAGAAATATTACAAAGTATTTGGCACTTCCAAGCGATTGGGTCTCAATCGGGCCACAGACATCAGAATGGACTAGTTCAAGTAATCCCTTGGACTTTGTTCCTTGGCTCTTAAAAGGTAACCTGGTAAGTTTACCTTCCTGACAGGTTAAACATGTCAGTTTTTCTGTAATTTTGGGTATGTTTACACCATCTGCATTTTTTGTCATTTTCTCCAGGCTTGAGAAGTTCAGATGACCCTGACGACAGATGACGATGACCATGATGCGTTGATGCCACAGGTAAGTATCGGTTTCATCAACATCACACATGCATGCATAGCCACCAGGCATTTTTAGCCGGTACATGTTATTGATTAAACTTGCGGTAGCTACGACTTCATTTGTACTATTAAGTATGACACAGCCGCTACTGTGAAAGTTTACTTTACCACCACTGTTTATTATTTGACTCACAGATATTAAGTTAGTTGCAAGTTCAGGTACATATAAAACATTTTTAAATAATATATTGTTTTCATGACCTTTTCCATTGTAGACACTCAGAGCTATTTCTCCAGTTTTTGCACTGTTAGCATTTTGTCATTTGCAACTTTAATATTTTTAATTAGCGATACTGTAGCGCTCTGAAGTAGTTCATAATGTCTTGTCATATGGGCCGAGGCTCCTGAGTTAATATACCAGGCAAACACTGCAAAATAACTTGAAGAGGTATCTTTTTTTGTATGATTCTTTGCTTTTCTTCTTGACTTGCACTCGGGGCTCTTATGACCATACTTATTACATGTGTAGCAGCGAGGACCTTTTGACTGTTTCTGAGGTACTTTCTTATGAGATCTGTGATTAATTACAAAAGCTGTAGAATCAGTATCATTCAATCTGACATCTTGGAGTATTTTTGATTTAACGGATATTTTCATACCTGAGCTTTCTATGGCAATCATCATGGGCTTGTAACTTTCAGGGAGACCGGAGAGTAGCAGGGTACCCAGCCACTCATCATCTACTTGAAATCTTCTCCTAAGCTTTGATCTTGCTTTAATGTCGTCTTTTGATTCTGGTGCGGTTGTGCGGTCACATTCGATACAATTCCATAATCCTTCGTGTTGTAAAAACGCTTTAACAGCAAAGCGCCACGTAGCCATTGATTTAAATAGTAAAGATACGGTCGTCAGAACATTTGACGGCCGCGGTCGCTCTACAAAACACACTAACGCCATCTATTATAACTAAGATGTCAATCGGCGTGGTCTGCTCCTAGATGTAACCTTATAAGAGCGGGCTGTGGTATTTTTCGAGGTACAAAGAAATAAAAATAAACCTTTTATTTTTCGAAATTTATATTATTTGCACATAAAAATACATTTTAATTTGCTTTTGACAAACAATAAAAAATAATTTTGAACATAATTTAATCTTATAGTAATCTTATAGTAATATTATTAAATATTTTATTTCTTCGGCTGCAACGCGCGCCGCTGCAAAGTTATGTCGCACTTTTACGCGGCTTCGCGTTGTCTATTGTGTTGTCTATGCTAAAGGTTGAGACAAACCAGAAAGAAAATTGTTTTAAACAATGTTAGAAGTTGATTTAATGACATATTTTTAACATACCGGTGATATGAAATGTTACATTTTTTTTATTGTGCTTTAAGTCGTAGTTCACGCAACCCTTCACGACACAATTTGGCATTTATGCTTGTAAAACTGACGACCCCTCCCGAAGATAGCCGATCGCGTTCTAGTTCACTTCGATAAAGGTAAGACCACTTTGGGACCAAGTTCGAGGCGTCATTATAACATGCGGTCCGCCCAGTCCTTACGGAGTAATATATATGCAAGGAACTTGTACCTAAACTGGAATGCGGACGCGAAGCTCAAATCCGTTCCGAAGAGTATACCCTCGAAGGACCTAGCTGTCTCTTTCTAGTAGTGTGTACATCAATTCGTGATAAACGTAAGGACAATTTTATTTGATGCAATATTTGCAGGTTTTTTTAAGACACTTATTATTAACCTTACAAATGATGTATTTCTGTTACCGCTATAACAAAAAATTCTAAAAATTAATTAAAATAAATATTTAAGGGAGACTCCCATACAACAATTGTCATTTTTTGGGCGCTTTTTATAGGTAATGGTTCCGTACCATTCATTACCTACCTATAAAATACCCTTCATGCGCGAGTCCGACTCGTACTTGGCCGGTTTTTTTCTTAACAACCTATTAAATATAATATAATAATAATAATAATATAATATTCCACAACTTTCACACAACGCCATCTAGTCCCAAACTAAGCAGGGCTTGTACTATGAGTACTAGACAACTGATAAACTTACATATATATTTCTAAATACATACATATTATAGATAAATTACACCCAGACAAAGAATAAATGATCGTGCTCATCACACAAACATTTGTCCTAGGTGGGAATCGAACCCACGACCTTGTGTATAGCAGTCAGGGCCACTGACCACTAGACCAACAGGCCTGTCAACTAGAAATAAATTCAATTATAAATACAAAGGTCTGTGTCGGTCTGTTACGCTTTCACGGGTAAATCACAGAGCCGCTTTCGAAAAAATTTGGCATGGAGATAGTTTAAAACCCTGGGAACTATATAGGGTTCTTTCTATCTCAGATTTTTGAACAGTTGCTCGGTAGCGCGATATAACAGAATTCCACGTGGGCCTAAAGCTAGTTCTCAATATATATCTGAGGAACTTATATTGAGCGCGCTAATTTCTATAATAAACCCTTCCTTATGCGGGCTAAATGCAAAATTGGTTTTGTTAAGCAGTTGCATTATAAACTTTCAAAGTGGTTAAGACCCGTGATACAAATACAATTATTGCAGATACAGAATTAATAACAGAATCACCAGCTGGCAATTCTTCGAAGGCTTGGCCTTGATAGGCAGTGGTATAGACGTCCAAATAAACTTGCATTAATTGGTAATCTACGTTTATTCGACACTTGTACGGTCAGAACCAGTAGACTAAAAATAAAATGATGCAATCTATACTAATTTTATAAAGCGGAAAAGTTTGTTTGTTTGTTTGCTTGAACGCGCTAATCTTCGAAAGTACTGAGTGGATTTGGATGCAATTTGGTATGGAAGTAGCTTGAAGCTTGAGAAAGGTTATAGGCTACTTTTTACGCGACTGCAAAAAAGGAGAGTTATGTTTTTACCGTGATAGAATCCACGGGAGCGAAGCCCCGCGTGAGTACTAGTGTTTATATATAATTAAAACTACTGAAACCCTTCATGTAAAACGATGATTATAAATAGAAAGAATAACAGAAAAGATATAATTTATTTATGTATATATTTATTTAGGTTAACCTACAATTGTTTACACTATACATTTGTATTAAACAGTCATATTACATTTATAAGTGTAACAATTAATTACAGGCTAACACCACATGTGCTATTTAAGGTTAGAAATCAATATTATTAACAAACCTAATTCTAAACATAAAGGAGGCAGATCGAATGACAATTATAAGGTTATTATTATTAGGTTGGTTCTATATTTTCTAGTTCCTCATATGTTGCAGCTGCAGGTTTGTTACAAGATTGGCTTGACATACAACCCTAAAAAATGTATTACACTATTATTAGTTAAAAGTATGGAAATAATCTTTAAATTATGAATTATTATTATTTGTCGACATTAACTAACTGCAGTGGATAAAGTTAAGTAATTAAGTTATAAGTAATTATTAATATAATAAACTACACTTGTTAGCAAGTTTGCGTACCTGAGTTTTTGGCCAAAATGTTATAAAATATTTTTGCCATCAATTTGCTAAGCAAAAGTAAATAAATCAACTGAAATGTCGACTTTTATGCTTATTAATTTGACTCCTTTCATAACTTTCACTTACCAGATCTTTGAATGTGCCCAGTACAGGTTGTATATTCTTTTCTTTAGTGGGTTTCAATATTATAGTACTTAAAACATTTATTTGTTTCGCTTTAACAGGAATCTAAAATAATAATAGATTGATGAGAACAATATTTTAGTATTTATGGTTAAGATAGATTCAAAATGAAAATTCATCTTGCTACGCTCATATTCTATTTCGAAACGGTGATCTTCATGTCATTTGTAAAGATTGATAACTTACTTTAGGAAAAATGGATGGAATTGCATCATTTGATCTTGTTTCGAAATGCAATATTTCTTCGGGCTTGAAATGGCGGCTACAAATTTTGGAACCGTTTCTGACCTTTTTCTGTGTAGAACACTAACCCACCGGTCTCGAAGATCATAATTTATAGGAAAGCTTAAAATAACAAAAAATAATAAATAATGAGAAAAAAGAAAAAAACGACGGGTTGCACTCCGGGAGTGCCGGCAGAAGTGAAAACTTGAATATTAACGTTGTGCATTTTTGATATTTTGGAATGTTTAGGGAATAATTTTGCACGAATTGCTTTAATTATCAGTATAAAAGTACTATCATTTATGTGGTAGAATACAATATTTATTTATTGCGCTGTCTTACACAAACATGACAATATATATTACATTAAAAAGTTTATCTCTTAGACTCTCCGTCCGTCTTACGAATTTTCGATCAGGTCACGTATCCTGACGCGAGTTTAACATTTTTTACCCATTACAAAAAAGTGCACAACGCCGCTAAAGAAGTTTTCACTTCAATAATAAATAAGAAGAATAAAGAGAAGAACATCCACTTTTACAATGAAAACATAGTCACCCTAAATGCAATTTGTAAACAAAGTCACAAAACTTACTTAAAAAAGGAAATTCCAGACCCGGGGTACCCTTCACTCTTGCGATTAACCACAAAACACGTTCTTACCATGGTTACAGTATCTTGGACTTTAATATTACGAAAACTCACAAAATTAAATATAATGCAATTTTACAAACATACAGATGTCAAGTAAACGTCAGACAGCAACGTAGTAATTGCCATGTATAGTATAATATATCACTACTAATTGTTACAAATTCCATTTTTTTTTTGTTTTAAACATCTTGTGATTGCATGGTAAAATAACTTTAATTTTCATTATAATGCATACAGTAATAATGGTAATTCATTTTAAAGATAGAATTCCAAAGAAGTATAAAACTAGGTGTTATTACTACAACAGACAGGTCGAAAAAATTACCATTGAAATAAATATTTTTAATCTGACACACAGAAGAAAGGGACACAGTCCACACACGGCACTGTCTCGCTCGGAACGAATAGTTCCTTCAGTTTTATGCGTGCAAGTTTATACTGTATTGTTTAACAGCTAAGAAAGACTTTCTGTATTCTTTGAATCATTCGTAAGCAATCCAGTTAGTAGGTAGAAGATCCTTGTATATATGACAATGCACGTAGCATAGTTATCTCAACCGATTAACTTTTCAATGAATGTCATTTGATTGATGTTTGCCATATATCACGAGAATTTCACTGATTTTGCACAATTCACCGGAGTCCGGAAGAACACGTTTTTGTTGAGGTTATATGTTTCTTGTAAACTGTTTTTATCACTGAGTCTTTCGAATTTTATTTGTTTAGGACTTTCTAGGCCAATAACCTGATGAATTAAACCACCGATAATACTGAAAGGTTAAGGTGAAACTTTAGTATTAATTGTTTTACAAAACGAATATAAAAAATGCATCCGACATTACAAGGCTGTAGAAAACAGAGAGAAAAAAAAAGGTTAATGCCACAGACTATGTATGCAACTATAGTAAATTGTAAGGCACCAAAGGAAAACGTCTAAGATTCTTGGCCATGTTTTGCCCATCAATGTGATAAATACAAAAAAGATACCCATTTAGTAACTAAAATATTGCTATTATTTATTGGTAATGAAAACTCCGGAATTAAAAGCGGATTTATTCAAGAAACTCAATCGTTTATTGCCTTATTTACGCTTCCGGTCGCTGGTCAATCCAGTCAAAGTAGGGATGCAAACTTTTAATAAAAAAAAATCGATACACTAATACCGGTTTCCAAAAATCGATTTATGAAAAATCTATTTTTATTATGTAGTTGTTTCGCTTTTATTATTTTATTTAGAGACAAAAAGGTTTGTCCATTATCGAGCTTCTAAATACGAACCATTTAACCGATTCAGTGTTTCCATTTCCCATTTATTTTCAACTGCGTTTTTCTATTTGATATTCTGACGACTTTGATTACGATTATGGACCCTGTAATCGTTCCCGATGATGACCTTGGCTTTACATTGGGTTCTGTAACCGCCTTCCACGACGATACCGGCCTGCCAATGCAGACCGTACCTGTTTTTCACGATGGATTTGAGACGATTATGGAACCTGATTTAGACAAAATTATCAGTTTACCACGGAGTCTTCTCTGTGTCAATTGTGGCGTGGATACACGAAGACTTAAGAGATTTACCTTGAGCAATGTGGAAGTTCGGTCTATATTTCAGCAATGGATTGCACCACAGCAAGTTAATTATAAAAACATACAAGTTACATACTCAACAACTTATATTGCGTAGTGTAATGTTTCCTTTTATAGGGCTTTGATACTTACGTTAAAACATCATTATTAGTCTAGAATTTCATAATATGCTGATATTAAGCTATTTTTTATGAAATACTTTGTTTTTTTACGTTTCTGTAAAGTCATTAGTGATAGGACTAGTATTTTTTCTTAATTCATTGCTGGAGTTATGTTAGGTCGCATATGTAACTGATATTGTACCTCGTGATAAATTACTTTTATTTCTCTTTTCATTCTAGAACCTCATTCAAATGCGTAAAAGTCGATTTAACTAGAGAGATGACTGGGGAGAGGACTATGCCTGGAGCTCAAACAGAAAAAAGTCAGCAAGAATACTGTTAATAGCCATCGAAGTGAGATGGTCATCTCCTAATATACGATCCTTGGCCTGGATTTATACGATCCGTGGCCCGGACCTCCAGACATGCTGACATCCTCCGAATTCTCCACCATCACCATCCGACTGCTGTATCGACGGAGCCTGATCATCTCCTGTCCCACTACTATGGCCGGAGGGAAGAAAGAAGGAAAACTGAGGTTATCCGACTGAAGGCCAGCCGTCCTGCAGCCACCTCATCGTTCTGCTCACAATCTCCGTCATCTCCTGTGCTCTTAGGGTTCCGTGTCTCCAGCAATTTTTTATAATTATTTCTTTTATAAATCCTGTTCATTTTTATTTTCTTTGATTTCTTTTCCTGGTCATATTCCCTATTAAAACGTGCTTCCTCCTAATTAGTTATTGCAACCTTACATTTTCCTCTACCCAGGGAAACTGTAACGTTACAGTAGCTACTAAAATCTATAAAAATGTTTTTTGTTAAAATTGAGTTTTATATTATGATTTATAAAAGTCCAACCGAGTTCTATGTAAAAAATAGTGTTCGTTTCTTTATCTATGATATCAACCCTTATGCGTGCAATTAGTTTCTTTCATGGGCGTCACTTGGCCAAAACTTCTTTATCAAATGGACATGTCCCTTTAAATGTTCAACAATTATCAATTAAAAAAATATCACCATTTGTTCAAGAAATACAAAATGATTTAAATATCTGCTTGCCACTTTTCTTGACCCCGTTTTAAAACTAATTTCTTGGGAGTAGTTCAAACAAAAACAGAAAAAAAAATGTTATAGGTACTCTGAAAAAGAATAGCACTGATGATGATTCATCTTTCGAAAGAAAAGCAATGTCAATGAAAATGAAAACCCATTGAGACACATGATGGTTTCTGGTATTATTTTGAGTTACGTTCAGATAAAAGTGTGAAATATAAAAAGTTCTGTAGTATATTAACTTGATTTTTGCATGGCATCTGTTTGCCAAGATCGGACAGCACTTACGTGGTGGTCAGCAAATCCAACGCAAAATAATATCCAACAGTTTCACAATTTGCTAAAATGTATTTATCATCTCCCGGTAGCAGTGTATATAATGAACGGTTGTTTTCGGAAGCAGGTATAATTTATGAGAAAAAACGCAATCGTCTGCTATCGACAAATGCTGAAAAAAATGTTTTCATGCATCATAACTTACCACTCGTAGATTTTAAATATTAATATCTTAATTTGTTGGTTGAATAAACATCTTTGTGAATAATATTTTGAGTTCTTTTTTTCATACTTTGCTATTCGGTATTCAGCCGAATAGTGAACAGTATTCGGTCGAATACCGAATAGCGAAAAAAAGTGGCCGAATAGCCGAATACCGAATAGTTACCGAATATTCGTGGCAACTCTATGTAATAGTTGAATTCCTGAAATAACACGTAGGATACTTTTATCCCGAAATTCCCACGGGATCGGGATTTACGCAGGAAATCCCTCCCACACGTACGAAGTCGTGGGCAGAAACTAGTATTTAATATAGTTATTGTGCACACACTGTATTAACTGTTTTTAGTAAGTACAACGTATTTTTCTCTCTTTAGTTTTCAAATAGTAAGCTGTGGAAAAGGTTGTGGGTGCTATCCACTACGTTTTCCACGACTTAATTTTAGAAGTATGGTTGTCTCTGTCTGTTCGTCGTGTTTCAGGTTAAGGTTCTAGACAAGTGTTATTCTGTCTATAGACTGGCAATGGCGATCGCCAAAATATACAGTATGAATATTCTTGTAATAAACCATTTACCTAGAATTCTTTATACAACGTGTAACTTAAAGGGTATATACATATCAAGTGCACAGCTTCTTCGGATGATAACAAATGATATGGCAAGGGTTTTGTAATCCTATGTCTACGTGTGTGGAACTTATTAGAAATTTCAATACATTGATACCAGAGACCGAATCTTTCAAATTAAAAAGAACGAAGAGAATTATCGTGTTATTGCATGGTTATTGCCAAGTCACGTGGAAAGTTATTAACCCTCGTAGTGCTGTGACAGGTCTATTATGATTGGCATTCAAGAAACATATGAAACCGATAATTTGGGGTCAATTTTTGGAGTCACTTATTTTGAGCTGAAACTGTGCACACAGTCTCCATACCAGATGTTGTCTTCAGCCCTTGTGAAATAGATATAGGGTTTCCGTTACACGTTGTATACTTAGTTTTTTATGCACCTGCCATGTTATCTGTTAACCACCCCTTTTTACCATTGTACATTTTGTGTTGCGTAAAGTTTTAATAAAGAAAATATTATAGAAAAACGCTGTTGAAATAAAAAAATAAATCGGCAATAACTTAATGGCTAAGGTATCGGCATTGTGATCGAGAGGTCACGGATTGGAATCACACAAATTACAATATTGACATGAACATGGGTTCATGGCAATAATGTAGTTAGCCCCTCCATCTAAGTTGTGAGTAACAAGATTGCTAGTAATGTGAATTCTACCCATATTGCTAGTTATCTCCATAAACAAAAAAATATATCACGTGACTAATTGCAATCTATACTATCTATACTTAATATTATAAAGCGGAAAAGTTCGTTTGTTTGTTTGTTTGCTTGAACGCGCTAATCTTCGAAAGTACTGGATGGATTTGGGTGCAATTTGGTACGGAAGTAGCTTGAAGCTTGAGAAAGGTTATAGGCTACTTTTTACACGACTAAAAAAAAGGAGAGTTATGTTTTTACCGAGATAGAATCCACGGGAGCGAAGTCCCGCGTGAGTACTAGTAATATTATAAACCTGAAGAGTTTGTTTGTTTGTTTGCTTGAACGCGCTAATCTCAGGAACTACGGGTCTGATTCGAAAAATTATTTCAGTGTTAGATAACCCATTTATCGAGGAAGGCTATAGACTATATATCATCACGTTAAGACCAATAGGAGCGGAGCACTAATGAAGAATGTTTCAAAATCGGGGGATATTTTTTCCTATTGAGAGCTTCCGCTGCGTGCGCTACGTAAGCGGTTAGTTAAAGTTTAGCAAAAATCATATATGACAGAATTATTCCTTTTTAAAAGTTCTAAAAAAAAAGTTCGCGACAGCGTATGTCTATCTTTTAATGTTAGCTCACTATAACCTTTTTTTATGCTAACCAAGTTCTAAAATAATGCATTATTTACGAAGGTGTTTTTATAAACATGATATTAATCCTTATCCAAATAAATACGTTATTCATCACAAGTATTTAATTTTAAACAAAATTGCCCTTCACATCATTCGATTTATATGAATATCTTAGGAGCTATCGCAGTTTTAAAGTAACATCACCGGCCGGAAAAAAACAAAACTAAAAATATAGTGTACGCAGAAGTACTTTAAAATAACATTAGATTAGTATTTTTGAGAATAACCTACAGTCTACACGATATAAGATTATAAGACCCAGTACTTACTCACCTATATAAACGAAGTCGCGGGTTAAAGTTAGCGTTAGCCCAAAGTAACTATTCCACGCGGACGAAGTCGCGGGCGGAAGCTAGTTGATTTATATTTCTGACAGTTGGATTCACTGATATAGTACCTAATTGGGTCTAGATCCTCAGTTCCGGAAATTATCTATTAACGAAAGTACTTATGCTCCCCGTGGTAACTTTTTATAGACTTGTCAAAATTACGCCGAAAAGCATAAGTATGAATGATTAAATACATAAAATTACATACTTATACCTGTCCTGATAATGACTTATATAGCGCACGTGTTAAATCAATCGATCACGAAAAATGCACGATACCGTTCCTTATCTGTTTCCAAGAAAAACTTCGCATGACGTCACTATTGCGTAAATCAAGCAAAGGTGACAGGTTATTGCTTGCGCGCAGTTAACGCTTACGTCCCCCAAATCCGTATGAATTTATAGCTCCCTCCAGAGTAAATGTTGGCAGGACTAACTTGTTTGTATGGGACATCATTGCCTTGCCGTATCGGTGTGAAGTTATAAATATTAGGGATATGTTATAAATATGGTGTAGTTGTGTAAAGTAAAAAATATATACTACTATATATACTAAAATCTGGAAAATTATATTAACTCTTTCTTTAATTCGCTTAAGTTATTCTTTAACGCCCGTGTGTTTGTGGCCACCTCTTTGGGATTGTCCTTACAAGATTTAATTATGAGTTATGGGGTACCTAAAACTAAATACGAGAGGACCTCGTGGATAAATAATAACACTCACACAAGTCGATTTTCAAGGTTAAGCAACGCCTGCTCAGGTCAGTCTGTGGATGGGTGACCATCTTAATATACCTCGGAAAACATGTTAAACCGTTGGTTCCGGCTGTCATTTGTATACAACGTGTAACGGAAAGGGTATATACATACCAAGGGCACGGCTTCTATGGGTGATATCAAACGATATTGGAAGGGTTTTTTAATCCTATCTCCTTTCTCGCGCCGACAAAAGAACACCGCCTTTAGGCTAGGCTTAGGCTAGCTAGGCTAGCTAGGCACGGTGTTCCTTCAATAACCCTTTACATACCGGGCCACGGTAACGGGGTGAGTCCCGCGACCCCGGCAGGCTTCGGCCCTCTGCAGAGGGGGCCTCGTCATGTTGCTGACGCTCTTTGAAGCGCGCGTGGAACACGACGCGCCGTCGACCCGGGCATGGTCCATGGTCGGACAGCGAGTTGCCCTTTACTCGCTGTCCGCATGCCCGCGCCTACGGTGGCCGGAGATCGTCGGCCGAAGTCCGACGCCGTGGGCGTCTACCACTGCGGCTGGGCTGGAGGGAGGACGCCATCCTCTCCCTCACGCGGCCCGCCTCCTCCTTCGGAAGCATGACTGCTTCGCAGAAGGAGGCGACCGCTTCCAACTCCCTCTCGCCCCGCAGCATGGCCTCGACCAATGCCGGGCGCGAGAGGTCTCCGCCTATCGCCGCCGTGAGGACACGTCGGTGCTCTGCCCAAGCGGGGCAGTCTTCTACAGTACTAGGCGCACAGAATTACGGAAGAGATTTATCGTGATATTTGCAAGTAACGTGGAAAGTTATTGACCTACGTAGTGTGGTGACACGATTGTTATGATTTCAATTTCAGAAACTTACGAAACCGAAAATTGGGTATAAATATTTAGAGTATTTTATTTTGAGTTGAAACCCTTCCAATATTGTTTGATATCATCCAAAGAAGCCGTGCCCTTGGTATGTATATACCCTTTCCGTTACACGTTGTATAGGTAGTCTTGAGAATAAATGAATTGAATTCAAAAACTAGAAAATGCGAACCAGTCTAGCCCAAGGAGTATCTTGCTACACGGATACTGGCATTCGCTGCATGTACAACACTAGTAATCGGCTCCATCCAGTTAGACTCGAAGTCGAACCCAACATATTAGGGAAAAGGCTAAACAGATTTATTTATTTATCGATCTTAGATATTTTTGAAGTGAAAACTTCTTTAGCGGCGTTGTGCACTTTTTGTAATGGGTAAAAATGTTAAACTCGCGTCAGGACACGTGACCTGATCGAAAATTCGTAAGACGGACGGAGAATCTAAGAGATAAACTTTTTAATGTAATATAAATTGTCATGTTTGTGTACGATAGCGCAATAAATAAATATTGTATTCTACCACATAAATGATAGTACTTTTATACTGATAATTAAAGCAATTCGTGCAAAATTATTCCCTAACCATTCCAAAATATCAAAAATGCACAACGTTAATATTCAAGTTTTCACTTCTGCCGGTACTCCCGGAGTGCAACCCGTCATTTTTTTTTTTATTATAAAAGTTTCTAATTAGGGTTCCGTAGCCGGCAAACAACGAAAACCTTATAGATTCGTCATATCTGTTTGTTTGCCCCTAAACCATTTTTTCTAAACATTTCCTCAGTGGAAAATATGTGACCCCCAACTCTAACTACACTCTTTTGCAAAAAAAACGGGCACCTAAGGAAATTTACGTTCTAAGGTCGATTTAAGTTAATTAAATGAAATTTATTGCTTTGACGTAGTCTGTATACTTATAATCGTGTAAATTAATGCGCATGAAGTAAATTCAGGCAATTAAAAGAAGAAAAATCGACGGATTCTTTAAGACCGATGTACACGCCCAAACATTAAGAAGTGGTCGGCAATAAAGCCAAGATTTTTTTTTTACTTTTTTTAATTAAATAAAGTTACAAATGTAAAAATCTAATAACGAGTGTGACCTCCTCTTGCCAAAATCACAGCTTGAATCCTTCTGGGCATGCTTTCCACGATGTTTTTAATAACTTTTGAGGAATACGTTCCCACTCTTCTGCAATGACTCTTTTTAGCTCCCTGATGTTTTGTGGAACAGGTTGCACTGATCTTACCCGTCTCTTTAGAACATCCCAGACATGCTCAATTGGATTGAGGTCAGGACTTCGAGCTGGCCAATCTAAACGACGGATCCCAACTTCTTGCATGTACGCTTCCACGTCGCCAGAACGGTGCGGGTGAGCATTGTCGTCCATAAAAATGGAATCTTCCCCAAGTGCAGTCAACACATTGACTGCAACCCACAGGTTGTGCATATGGAATTAGGACTTCCACTATTTACCGGTATGTACCACATTTAATGTTCTATTTTCTATGAAAACTAACTCCGTACGCTCCGTCGAATTAATTGCTGCCCAAAACATAACGGAGCCTCCGCCATAAGGAGTGATTTCTTCGAAACACACTTCCGCATAGCGTTCCCGTGGTCTTCACAGCACTCGCCGGCGTCGGTCCTCTCCACACAAAGAGATTCTAGCTTCATCAGAAAACAATACTTTATTCCAGTCCTCCAAAGTCCATGAAGCACAGTTCCGAGCAAACTGAAGTCGAGCAACACGGTGCTCACGGACTAATTTAGGGCCCCGAGCTGGGCGGTAACTCCTGATATTGGCAGCCAAAAGCCTCCTCCTGACCGTCCACAAGCTAACTTCTACTCTTCTTACTTCTTCAAGGCTCTTCTTCAGGTCCACACTTGACGCTTTACGATTCCGCAACGCCTGGCTCACCAAAAAGCGGTCATCTTTTGGTTCTGTGCATCGTTTTCTTCTCGAACCGGGTCTTCTTTTGACCGAACCGGTCTCTTGATACCGTTGCCAAGTCCTCTGGACAGTTGAACGACTCACATTTAGCCGCTGAGACACATAAGTTTGCGAACAACCTTCTTCAAGTAGGGCTATAATTTTACCGGCCCTTATCGCTTTATCACTCATATCAAAAAGTGGTATTTAATGTAAAAAGAAAGATTAAATTGTTTAATTTGCAGAAAATATCCAAAAAGTTTTAAAATATCGTAATCAGTTAAAAATCGTTTCAGCAATTCGCGCCATTAGTAAAGCAATTTTAGAATAATCACAATAATCATTATTTTTCTTTTATTAATTTCAAATTTTAAATTTGGAACGTAAAGAATCATACCAGGATGCTTCAATAGTACATTGTTCACCGAGAGGAGAAAGTGACCGATTACCGTCGAGGGTGTCGTTTGAAGCCCGAGCCGTAGGCGAGGGCTTTAAAACACCCGAGATCGGGAATCGCACTTTCTCTCGAGTGATACATAGTGCTTTATACTACACCTACGAGGAAAATAAATAGTACTTTTCAATAGAGTACATAGACCATAACGTACTTGGTTTGTATTTTTGCGCATTTTCACTGAAATAAGCTAGCAAAACAGTTTCAGAAAAAGATACCGCATTTTTTCACTTTTCCATTGCAAAAAATCGTCATAAGTTTTATTATATTTTTTAATTGATTTCTGTGGTAAAAGGTTATCAATCAGTATTTTTGCTGTTTCCTTCAACTCCGGCGGAGTTAAAAAATCTTCATCATCACTATCACTACTTATCATTTTGATAGTTTTATTTTACTTTCTACGAAAACTGAATCCTCAAACAACACACAAATTGAAAATGGCGCCAATGGCGTCTGCAATTTTCACATGTTCTTTTTTCAAATTGTTTATCCTGCCGCCGCAGGGTCGCACTGCCAGCCCGACACCATCCAACACACAGCTAGTGGCCAGTGTCATTTTGCGAACTTGGAGATAAAAACTCACTGTAAAAACTTTATGGCTTTTGATATTTAGGTTACCGGCGCATAGTCTTACCTAAAATTAAAAAAGTAAAACCACGTAAGAAATGGATTTTCATACACTTTTCTCTCCCGCTCAGATGCGTTTTCTCCCCGCATATTTGTTCGATATGCAATGACGTACTTTCTACCGTAAATTTGATAAAGTATCAAGGTACTTTCCAAGCAGGTGTAGTATAATACCTATTTCTTGTTCTTCTTCATTGAAGTAGAGAAAAAAATCTAAAGTACCCGTTTTTTATGCAAAAGAGTTTGTTAAAATAAAAGAAAGAGAAAAACAAGACCTACGTAACCAAAAAGGATCATTAAATCCATTCATAATTGGTGCAGTAATTGCGTAACAAACATATTAAAATAAAACATACAGACGAATTGTAGTCGACAACAAAGCAATGTGTAGTTTGCTCTTTTGTTTTAAATACATTTCGTGCAGATCAATTTTTATATGTCGCTAGTCAGCTGAAATGTTGAACCCACATACTTCTTAAATAGAAAATAAAACTGTTAACTTGCTAGTAAAGATAAGTACATATCTTTACTACCAATATTGAATTGCAACTTGTCATCAACACTTCCTACCGTACTAAGTTATATAGGACATAGGGAACGCTTCTCTTTTCAACGAAAGGTAATGTTTAATCAAATTTATATAATATACTGGTAGTTGCTCGCGACTTCGTTTGCGTGGGAAGTTTTTCCCGTGTAAATCCCGATCCCGTGGGAATTTCGGAAAATCCGGTCTTAGCAAGCATCTACGTACTAAAAGGAACATAGGGGTTTATTTCAAAAGGAACCCCTATGCAAAAGAGAGCCCTACTACTTGTAGTTTCTGAGATTTCGCTTACTTTTCTTTCGATTACGCTACGCTTTCGATTTACAGTGAGTGGTATTTTGCTTTTAGTATATGTTGACCACGGCGCCCGCGCCGCACCGGTGGGATGCCGATCTGAGCATATTCGCGGGGCAAACATGTTCCGAAATTGCTCAAGATAGAAAGGTTCAGAAAAAAGGGGAGGCTTTTGCTCAGCAGTGAAAAATAATGTAGGCTAAGAAAAAAAATATCAGTACATATTGCAAGGAGGGAAATAAATGCATAAATGTGTCGTATCTGTTATCTTTCACGCTTCATATGACTTGCTCGCTATTCTCTATATCTGCAGTATATTTCATTAAATAGGCATAGGTAAATTGCACTTTATACATATGACTACAAGGTTATTTATTTAATGATTTTAAATGAATATATTATTGTTACTATATATAGTTATTACTGTAGATGGCGTTAGTGTCTCGAACATTCTAGATTTATGTCGAAGTTTCTCGACGTACTTCACTAAGCGACTGGCGTAACATTATGTAGCTTAGAAAAAGAATACATTGTTCTTTTTGGTGATGATAGGCTCGTGTTTCATCACCGTCTCATTTGATGATAAGCGATGATGTGGTCGAAGATGAAGCACGCTTACCTAGATATCAGGACGTTTTAAAGTTACTGATTTATTGGTCGGTTGGTAATAGCACAATATTTTTTTAATTTAACATAACCAAGAAATATTATCATAGTATTTGAGCAGATCTTGGCTAAATAATAACAACCACATGGGTCGATCTTTAAGGTTAACCAATGCTGAACGCGATAGGTGAACATCATAACAATATGAGGCTCTTCCGCCCTTTGGAATTCATATTCACTGTAAGGCTGCGTGTCCACCAGAGATGTGCGAGGATGCGTAGCGAGGGATATGTTTGTTAAGAACCAATAGAATCGCTTCATTTACCTCGCCTCGGTCAGCACAGCTCTGGTGGAAACGGCTCAGCGGAGCTAGATTTTTGCGCATACAAAACAAGCGAGGGATGTGTGCGAGGGATGTGTTGCGAGGGATGTGTTGCGAGGAATGTGTGTTGAGAAGGATGTGTTGCGAGGTTTGCGCATCCTCGCACCACACATTAATGCGCATTTTCACAGTTCCGCTACACATCCTAGTAGGCACATTTTCATCGCACAGCTTTGGTGGAAACACCCATACATTTTCACAGCATAGCTAGACATCCTCGCACGACACATTTTCATCGCACATGTCTGGTGAAAAAACGCACCCTTAGTCTCGGCTGTCATATGTACTTATTTAACAACTGTTAAAAGCCTCAAAATTACACGTATTTGGCAACTATTGAGGGTAGTCAAAAGCCACAAAATGTTATCCATATTGTAGGTTGTTGGAGCTTAGCTGCAATAGGTTAGACAGGAAGCCGAAACCAAAATAAATAAATAAGTGTTAGACTATTTTTCAATTTATTTCTTCAAGCCATTATAAACATTGTCCTTAAATCTTAAGATAATCACATAATCACGAAGATTTGCCAGTGGCACAGAGTTGCGCCTCTTGGCGTAGACAAGCCATACTGTCCCCATCAAAGATAGCGCACCGACGCGACGCGACGCCTTCCTTGTTTGTGTCTTAAGCCGGCTCTACACGTTGGCCAACACAGTGGCGAATGTAGTGGCCAATGCCTGTTGGCCAACGTGTAGACGGGGTGTTTGTGCATGTTGGGTGCACAAACACCCCGTCTACACGTTGGCGAATAGGCATTGGCCACTACATTCGCCACTGTGTTGGCCAACGTGTAGAGCCGGCTTTAGAAGTATGCACTCCTGTGCCGTTTAGTGGAAAGAAACTATTATAAATAAGCGTATAGTTCTTACAGGAACTATAGGCTTATTTATTCGTTGATGTAAGTTGACACTTTTTTTAACGAGAACTGTGTATCAATAAAATGAATCGTACAGTTTTGTATATTGTTTTTATTATACATAATAATTTAAAGATTATTCTCGATGTGATGTATCAGTTTTTAGAAGAAGCAGATTGTTTCTCGCCAAATTGTGATCAGATAGTTGTGTCCCAAATATCTTAGAAATGAATATCATTTAACTAGCCAAGTTGACGTTGAATCTGAAAGTGTCCTTAAATTATACGTCGTATTGTTGAAAGTAAAGTCAGAATATGATTCAAAAAATCTTTTTATTTTATTGAGTCAGTACAAAAATTAAATTAACATTAATTAATATTTTATTTTATTTCGAATAGTTATCCCCGTCAAAAGTATTCAATCAAGGTGGGAGTCCAGCTCAATTCACCATTTTCTCTTGGGTTTAGCGCTATATCGTACATATTTTTTTGGACCCTGAGTGGGTTTTATATTTTTATTAATCAGAGATGAGCTTATTGCTATCATCTTAAAAATAAATTTAGAATAAACTCCCTTCCAAAATAATTTCAAATCCGATAAAATGTACACTTTTAACTTAAACTTATATATTTGTAATCTACAGTGGAGATAGCCTTACTTTCAACAATAGGACGGCGGATAACACTTTAGCCGAAACTTCATCTTCAATAGATCTCACAGGTATAAGGATAGTTAGGTGGTGTGTAGCTGAATGAGTCAATCAGTACTATGGACTCTTCTGCAGTCGAACCTATTAGGGTAATCTGAAAACAAATATTACAATAGTTTACTCCACCTGTATACGTTTGATCTTAATAATAAATGGAATGCAGTCTTAATGAAATTTATAATTTAAATATACAGGGTTAATTGTAAAACACTGAAAACCTCTCGGGACTATGTTACTAACATCATAATCAACAACTATTGTTCTATGACTTTTAAAAATTCGTCTTATTTTAGTTCACAGATTTTCATACAAAAATAAAAATATTTAAATTGAACGCCCTAAATGTTACGGAGTCTATGCGAAATAAAAGAAAGTGATGGTATAAGTCGTTTTATTTTGCTTTGTAGTGTTTTGATTTGGAAGTCGGTTTTATTTTTTGCAAAAAAGTTTTTTTTCGCGCTTTTTAGTGGGTCAGTGAATTTTCCAAATCGGTTCGTAAATGACGGAGTTATGCGCGAACAAAAAACGCAATGTAGAGTAAACGAAAAGATCATCAACGTAAATATTTTTTTAGACTTTGTTCATTTATTCAGAAATGGCTTGTCCGATTTCGATAAAATTTTCATTGGACCATTTTGGAAGTATACCCTTTTCAACAAAAAAAGAATTTTTCAATGCGGTTGGCAAGCGACGGAGCTATGCCCGAACAAACATAAAAAAAAACAAACAACCATCCGAATTGAGAACCTCAGTCTTTTTTAGAAGTCGGTTAAAAATAGCACTTTTTGCCCGACTCGGGAATCGAACCCAAAACCTCATGCTCAGCAGTGGCGTTTGCAACCACTAGACCAATGAGGTAGTCCAATTTATAAATACATATACGAATGTAGCAAATATAAATTTCATAGAAAATTTATGCGATGCTTGTGTGACATAAAACCTATAAAAATGATATGGAAGTTAATATAATCATTACGCAAAAATTACATGATAGGCACACTATTATACCGGAATTATCTGATTACAAATCTTATATCTGCGATAAGAAAGCAATAAGTAGTCGTTATATTTTAATATCGAAATCAAAAACTCCTCTTTATTATTAGCGAGATTCCAAAAACGTGATCGTTTTTAGGGTTCCGTACCCAAATGGTAAAACGGGACGGGGCGTCTGTCCATCTGTCACCAGGCTGTATCTCATGAGCTGTAATAGTTAGACAGTTGAAATTTTCATAGATGATGTATTTCTGTAGCCGCTATAACAACAAATACTAAACAAAACAGAATTTAATAAAAATTTAAAGGGGCTCCTATACAACAAACGTCAGTTTTTTTTGCTCGTTTTTGCTCGTTATTGATAACGGCGACAGGTAGACGCTTGAAATATTCACAGAATATTTAGTTATATATTCACTTTAAAAATAAATATTTGAATTAAAATAGAACAAATATTTAAGAGGGGCTCATACAACAGACATGATTTTTTTGTAAATTTTATAGATAATGGTGCGGAACCCTTCGTGCGCGAGTCTGGCCCACGACGGTGCGAGTCTCACTTGGCCGGTTTTTTATTACTTATTCGCTCAACACGTGACATAAAAGCGCCGCAACGCTTTAATAAAAGCGGTATCCTACGTGTAATTACTATTTATTATTTGATGTTTTTTAGTCTTTGATCATGTATTTATTGATTTGTAAATTTGAATATAACATTTCTATTTTTATATTGAACCTAATTCTTGTGATTGGTCTTAATGCTCATGTTCTTGGTTTGTATGTATTCTCATTCGTTTAATAGGTAAGGGATTGGATTACAACATTTGGATGACTTGGTGACAAATTTTCCTTTTGTAGTTTTATATAAAAGAACTCATACTTACATAACCATCGAAAATGGATAAGTCTGTTATCGTCACTTTCAACTTGTTCCATCCTTCAACAAAGTTAGCGTTAGACGCGTAGTATAACTGGAATCCAGCTACGGTGTCATCTCCAGAAGGAACAATTTTTTTAGCCAAAATTATTATATAATCAGTTTTTGATGCTGATTTCATAAATGCGTTCACTTCTACAACGCCTCCTGGCTTCATTCTGAACACAAATGATGACATGCAACTTGAAGTTTCGTTAGGGGCAATGAAAGTTTTGCTGTTAGGACTTATTGTGTCAATAGCCAGTGAATAATAATCTCCTAAATGCCAGGAAGAATATCCATTGCATAACACATTATCAGTATCAAATGAAGTGTCGAAGTTAGTTTCAAAATTATAAGTGATGCAATCTGCGCCAGTGCCTATCGGGGCAACAGTTGTGACTGGTACTGGTGTTGTAGTTTCAAATACTTCATCTGTATAAATTTTGCATTCCTCGATTGCAGTTGATGGTGGAATATATCTAAAAGAATCAATAAGCACAGTCGATTCTGCTGACGCTGAACCCAGGAAAGATACCTGTAAAAATAAGGAAAATAATATTTAAAAAAGCTAACAAAACGAATATTTTATATTTTGGAGTACCTAGTCAGTTTTTAAATTAGGGATTTTCTAGTTTTGTAATTTTTAGATTTACACTTAAATCATTGTTCAATGTTGCAAAGAGGTCTCGTTGTAATAAAAATCACCGTTTATTGAAAACAGTATAAAAACTTACGTATCCTCTAAATGAGCCGGTTCCCGATAGATCAATTTTTAAGACATGCCATCCGTCAGCATAGTTAGAAATCAAAGGTGAAAGTCCTGCGCTTCCAATCACCACATCGCTGCTTTCATCAACTATTTTATTTACTAGCACAGTTATTTGATCTGTGAGGTCTGCTGATTCCATATATATATTAACTTCCACTTCACCGTTATTGCTAGCTTCAAACACAAATGAAGAAACGCAACTAATATGATCTTGTGGGGAGATGAATTGAAAGCTTTCTGAACTCGGATGATTAATTGGCAAATTAACGTATTGGTTTAATTGCCAACGTGTAAAACCTGTGCACAATCCTCTGTTACTATCGAAAAGATCTTCAAAGTCCGATTCAAAATTATAAGCAACGCATTCTTCAGGTTTCGTGACTTCTGGTTCCACTGGGCTGGATGTAACAAATTCTCCGTCGTAGACGAGACAGTCATCCTCGTACAGTGGCGGGATGTATCGAAAAGAATCAATTATGACTTTAGAGCCTGGTGATGCAATTCCCAGGAATGTCACCTGAAATAGAACAAAATATAACTGATCAAATCAAATTGTAAAATTACAGTTCTAATTTATTATAAGTGTAAAATAAGTGATAGAGATACTGGTTTGACTACATGTATAATATATTGTTTAGGTTGTGTTTATTTTTCTATTGCCATGACGTCGACAGGAATTATCAGTGTTGGTAATCTAAGGAGCTAGACATATAAAATATTTATTAGCATTATAATGCTTAGATAAGTTTTGAATTAGCCATTTTATTAATGTAGCTAGCTGACGATTTTATTATGCGTATTCCGTATTGTAAATAGTTAGCTGTGAAATATAGAATATCCAGATTCTATTGAGACATCTTTTATGAATTGAGGTCATTCACGACTAAATATTATAAAAGTGCTATTATTCACATCATTTGTTTACCACCTTTTTTGCCAATAGTTCTGATTTAACTTTTTCTATTTTATATTTATTTTTATTTTATCGAATCCGTGTTGATTTACCACTCGTAAATAGGTAAGTATTTAAGTAAATTGCAAGTACACAAGGCGTCCTAAATATTCACCAAATCACATATTGTTTACTTAAATGATTCATCTTTGTCTTTAAATTTTTACCCATTTTTTAACCATCTATTACTTACCAATTCAGTGAAGGAGCTTTACCTCTCACTATATTTGTTTTTCCCCTCCTTTATCTATTATGAATTTGATATGTATTAGTATATATTTATATATATTGTTTTGTGGTATGTGTTTTATATTATTATGTTTAATTAGTATTATGTATGATGTTGTACACTGACAGCCCTAAATCTATCTCCTTTAATTTCTGTCCATCCAAAGGTTATCTGTAAGAGATTGCCCTGTGCGATAAGACCGCCCATTGTACACTAGTTTTATCATTTGTATCCGTAAGGTGTACAATAAAGTATATAATAAATAAATAATAAATACTCTATGAATGGGATCTGCATATTAATGAAAACTAAATACTCACATATCCACTAAAAATCCCGGTGCCGAACAAATTTATTCTTAGAACGTGCCATCCATTAAAGTAATTGGTGCTGAGGGGCGTCAGCATAGCCGTGCCTGCGACGACATTGTTCCCACTGCTCGAGACCTCGTTAGCAAGCACAACGATCTGATCCCGCTGCGATGTTGACTCCATGTAAACGTAAACCTCCACGACACCGGTCGACCTCATCTCGAAGCCGTACGACGATACACAGCTCAAGTTCTCATCAGGAGTAATGAACCAATCGGTATCTTCGTGAGGACTAGGCAAGCCAATAGAACTGTAATTTCCCAGTATCCAAGGAGACATGCCCTTACACAAAGGGTTGTCATTATTGAAGCTGTCGTTGAAATCTGATTCAAAATCGTGAGTAACGCAATTTTCACATTTTATTGCCGAAACTGCTAACAGCAAAATAAATAAACATCTTATATATTCCACCATATTCAGACACCCATACACAACTGATACTTCCTACTGTCGTGTAAGTGTAGTAATTATAGGTATATTAACGTTATCGTGGATAAGATTATATTATTATACCTGTCCGGCAAATTGATAAAGTGCAGTTGTTTTCTTTTTATCTTCGACTAGCTGCTTGTTGGTGGCTTTGTTTGCGATTTGTGCTTCTTGACATAAATCCGAGTCATGCTAAGAATATTGCACCTTTAGATTTGTTAAATTTAAGTTAAGTTAAAGTTAAATTTGTTAACAATCACACGTTATAATTTTACAAACATGATGTTTCCACAAACTTCAAGTTAACAGTCCTGAAGAAGCATTGATTTTTTGATAGAAAAACTATACAAGAAAATCTTTATCAGTACCTACCGCTGTCAATAATATGGTTTAAACTTGGTTTGGCAGGAAAAAACAATACGATTTGATAGTACGTACATACCTAATGGTTGTCTACTTCTTAATCTTATTTAAATTGTTTAATATGCCCAATTTTATGTTGATTGTTTTATGCTGCATTGTATTGTAATAATGATCTATATTTCAAATAGTTTTGTATGTTGTATAGTGACAGCAGTCAATACAATGCATTTACATGTAACTTCAGTTTTACATTTATACAAACTGACAGATGCAATGATAATTTTAAGATAGTTTTAATTTATGCAAATAAATTGTATTGTTATTTGTTTAAGAATAACACACATAGATAACATAAAGTATGACAGACAACAAGCACCCGATTTTAATCTGTGAATTCTAGGTAAACACAGGGAAAGGTAACAAAGTTTTAATTAAGATAGTCAGCGATTCATTTCTCGTAAGAGGTGCGTATTTAGAATTTCCAATTCCAGAATTTATATTGAGGAAAATGTAACAAGAGATTTTTCGAAAAATGTGCTACTTGCTGCATGTCGTGCGATGATCGCCCGGAAAGGTTTTTTTTGAACATATGTATATAGGATTAAGTACCAACATATTTTCTTAAATGAAAATTTTATTTGTCGGTTTAAACGCGCTAATCTTCAAAAGTATTGGGAGCATTTAGATGGGTTCGGAAGTGTCTTGAAGTTTGAGAAAGATCGTAAGCTACTTTTAACCTAATTGCAAAAGAAGGAGATTATGTTTTTATTGCGATATGGTTCATGGTAGCAGAGCTGCGCGCTACTGCTATTCTATACTTACTATAATTTAATCTATAACTATGTATGTCACAATTTTTTTCTGTTGCTCGGTGGTCCCCATACTAAGTCAAACCTATCTGTATCCTAGGAACTTTGTGGTTTGCCGTCGAAGATCGACGTATCAACATCTTCTGAGGTTGGTTCAAGGTCCATATCCTATTTATTTATCTTGAAGAGATTTTGTTGAGGTTGACAATTTTTACCTGAATAACTTTGCTTCACTTACATGTTTTTCTCGGGAAGCTCGTGGCTAGATTGTAAAGGCCGCACGAGTGGATTTTTAAGGTTAGGCAATGCTTGTTGATGGTGGTTTGACGATGAGTGACCATCTTAAAATATAGGTATTGAATGTTCTCCGTGCTTCGGAAAGCCCGTTAAGCCATCATCGTTAGGCTGTAATTTTATTACATTTTGACAGTTATTACAGAAGCCAACCTGACTCCAGTCTTGCCAAGCCTTGTCTTGTAAGATCATTTCCTACACACCAGCTAACCAAGGGTAGATATCTAAAGATATGACTTATGGGCTGAGTTCTTGCGCATGATGAGATTACATTAGAAATAAAACACTAGACAGGTTTGGTTGGTCATATCATCTATACTAATATTATAAAGCTGAAGAGTTTGTTTGTTTGTTTGTTTGCTTGAACGCGCTAATCTCAGGAACTACGGTTCTGATTTGAAAAATTCTTTCAGTGTTAGATAGCCCATTTATCGAGGAAGGCTATAGGCTATATATCATCACGCTAAGACCAATAGGAGCGGAGCACTAATGAAGAATGTTTCAAAATCGGGGGATTTTTTTTCCACGCGGACGAAGTCGCGGGCGGAAGCTAGTTAAATATAATTATACGTTCTTCAAACACGTGATGGTGGTTTCTTTATGTCTGAATTTCACAGTTTAAATTAAATAATCAATTACACTTACAGTCTGGGTTTTCTTAATTACCCTTGAACAATAAGTTTCAATTCCTTAAACCATGGTACGGGTTCCGCCAGCAGTACCGCATCTGTGTGGTGTGCTTAATCAAAACGTGGCATTGATTTGTTCAGAACCGAACCGCATCATACGTTTAACGACGTATTTGGTGAAGAACTCCCTCTATATATCTTCACAACATGACCATTTTTTCTTTAATTAAGTTAAAATATGTGAATTAACTCTGATATGGGACCCTAAAACAAAAAAACAAAGCATTGTGGCGTTAGCTTTAAAATGGACGATTGTAAAATCTGTCGCTTGGCATAATTACAGAAATATGCAAAGGTTTTCTACTCACGGACATATTCCGGTTAATCCATACATGGATTTTATATTTAACTCGAGTCCCTAGCCTTTCTTTCGTTATTAATGGGTTTTTACGCCAAAGAAAATCTCTTTATCTTCTACGCTTCTGACCTTCGTTCGTCCTCCGACCTGAGAGAAAAAGAAAAAAAAGGCCCCCGTCTTGACAGCTAACTAATTGTCTCTGACCATGACAAAAGACAATTACTAATTGTATTACCTCAGCATAGAATCTTACTAAATTATTTTCACAAATTCTATGCATAAGGAGAACACCATTATTTTAATTTTCATTTGTTATTATGTTTAAATATATACATTTATTCAAATTCCAATACTGAATATACATACACTACGCCATCTATGACATCTTCCAAAAGTTACTGTCTTATATTGAGAGAGTGCACATCATTGCCATCGGTAGATGGCGCCAGCATATTGCTTTTCTATAATTATAACTTTTTAAATGTTACAAGGGGTATTGTGTTACCCAGCTGTAGCGATCAGTTGGGCACTCCAAGAAAACACTAGTACTCAGCTGCATTCGTTAAGACTTGAAGTAAACCTCAGTAGTTGAGGAAGGCTAAATAGATGATGACGAGTTACTCGTACATTCTATTCTCGCAATGTAAGTATTTATTATTGTAGGTATTAAATAAAATAAGAATGTTTATGTATCTGAATAGCTAGAGGCTTTTTGTGTATTCTGCGCATTAAAAATAAAGATTTAATTAATACCTTTATAATGATTAATTTATATAAACAATAGCGTGACTATGTTTCGATCTTTGTTAAAGAAAATACTAACATTTTTGTTTAAATTCTTTGTTCTGCTCTTCTGGGTAGTCCAATAAAATGCCTGAGAAATCAATTTTCGATTTTTATCGTTGATTTATATCATTTGATTTGGATCATTGATTAAAATCTAGTAACCCTGGTATCATGAGCATTCTAATAAATTGTGTTGTATCTAAAAATAAATAGTGACTCATTTCAAAAGTGTATTATTATATCTATGAGTAGATGCATGTACTAGATTTTAATGTTCAGATATCGGATATCGGATGAACAAAGGAAAGGTCAGTGAAAGGTATGTACTCGTGTTACATACATAGAAGAAAATACTATCAGTCGACCATAGAACCTCTTCATTTGAGTCACTCATATTATTCTACATTAGGAGATTACATTGGGCTAATACATATTATAAAATGATATATCCAACCTGTAACGTTACCACTGGCTTCCAATATATAACTGGCCGTAATCCACTATGCGTATACAGATTGATGGATGTCGCATTTCTTCGAATTTTTTAGTCCTTGTACAGGCTGATTGCTTCACGATGTTTTTCTTCACCGTTTTGAGAATAGTGGTGATGATGAAAACTATACAGCGTAAAGACTTAAAGTTTAAACCAATCCAGGAAATCTTGGAAGATCTTCTTAACATTAAATTTATTATATTAAAAAAAATCTACAAACAAACCAGAAAACAATTTTATTAAAAAATGGTTTGGAGCGATAACTATTCATATTTTTGTTACCACCATTTTTTTTTTCGGTGTGATAATCATCTAAGGACTCCTTCCGCTTTGGGTGGAGTAGAAGTGTCAGACTCCTACTGACTAAAACTCACCCTGTTCCTTCAACTGTTCACATGTTCCGGGGCCACGGTATCTCGTTAGAACATTTCTGCAACCCCGGCAGGCAATGGCCCTGTTGAACCTCGTCGTTACGGGTAGTCAGAAGCCAGAAATGTTCTGACACTGGTCTTGCCGAAGGGTATCGTTTACCCAGTTACTGATTTGTTGCAACCGGTTAATAGAGTGGAAGCCAGAGATGGGCGTTTAAACGAAAAGCATATAATATAACATGTTATTTCAAATTAGTTTGTAAAAGCATTTAATTGCTTTTTCTGTTCTTTGTTAAAATTAAAACGCAACAGCGTTTTGATTATTTCATTCCATAATTTTCATTTTCATTCATTCCATAACGAAAGTGCTCAAATGAATTACGCAACAACTGATAGATGGCGCCTGATTCAATTTTAATCTATAGCTAAACAATTATTATGCGAAAATTGACCTTAACATAATAATTTTAAGGTTAAGTCAAATCGGTTATTATATTATTCAGTCCTTAAAGGACGAGTATTGTCTATTATGGGATCTCATTTCTTTTTGTAGATAGTTCTACTTCTAGGCAAGCGTGCTCCATCTTCGACCACATCATAATTTACCATCAGGTGAGATGGTGGTCAAACGCGAGCCTATTATTATAAAAAAAAAACGAAATTGAAAAATATTTTAGTTTTCCTTGATGCACACACTAAACACTAATTGTATTCTAAATTTGAAGCTTCTATGTCTGCTAGAAGTGCCTTTGACTTTTGATGATCGGTCAGTCAGTCAGTGAGTGACAGAATTAAGAAACTTTGACTCGTTCTAATTATTAAACTACTGGTTCAAATTTAATGAAATTTAAAATAAACCGTGTTTATACAATAATTGCTTGGTTACTGAAAATTCAGGCTTCTAGTTTTATCCACAATGAAGTTATAGGGGGTCGAAAATGGCCTGAACTGCTTCGAGAAAAGGATGGTACGGCCGTGCCGCTTTTTTGCTCGACTTAGGGCCCTAACATAGTTGGTAGTACTGTTATCACAGTACTCGTAAAAGTCGTTTTAAACTAATGTTCATAATAGTCGTTCAATAAATCATTATTATTAAATAATTAACAAAAAATAAAGGGCTTGTTTTTCTCACCACAATATCTTAATATTGCATGTAGTAAGTATAACAGTAAAGGGTATCACACATACGTGGATGTAACGTGGGAGCTTGGTACCTGAGCTAGGCAAATAGCCTGTATTTCAGGTCACCAGGACCACCAGGTACTCCCCAATCGGGTCAGTGACTACGCGTTGTAATTCGGTGGCTATTATATACAACGTGTAACGGAAAGGGTATATACATACCAAGAGCACGGCTTCTTTGAGTGATATCAAACGATATTGGAAGAGTTTTTTAATCCTATCTCTACATGTTCGGAAGTAATGAAGTCACCGCCTGGACGGTAGGCTACTACAGTACTAGGCGCACAGAATTACGGATGAGATTTATCGTGATATTTGCAAGTAACGTGGAAAGTTATTGACCTACGTAGTGCGGTGACACGATTGTTATGATTTCAATTTAAGAAACTTACGAAACCGAAAATTTGGTATCAATTTTTAGAGTATTTTATTTTGAGTTGAAACCCTTCCAATATCGTTTGATATCATCCAAAGAAGCTGTGTCCTTGGTATGTATATACCCTTTCCGTTACATGTTGTATAGTTCCATCTATAGGTTGCAAAATCGACTCCGGATAAAAAAATAATTTGGTCCTATTATATTAAAACCTATTATATTATATAGAAAGTTGGTATGTACCAACGTTCTATGTAATATATAATAGGTTAGGACCGCGTCTGTAATTTTGAACGAAAATCCATAAATCACCCAGGGGTTTGTTTGAGAGGTAATCCGATGAATTCGGAGCGTGTCAGCCGGCCGGATGTAGGCGGCGGCCGCGCGTGACGTCACCGACATATCCGGTGGCGTGCCGAAGCCTGCGGTGTTTCACTTGCTTATTTTTTAAACAGTTTATCTAGAGAGGACATAGCACATTTTCAAACCTTTTTAAGTCCCTGATTTTGAACTGTTACGACGAGCGTCATTGTCAGTTTTTCCCCAACTATTTTGGCGTGTGTGCTTGGTGTGTGTGCTTGGCCAGGCAGTGTCAGTTTTTTTTACTTTTGAATACCCGTAACGACTGTCAAAGATGCCCAAATGATAATCAGGGCCAACGGCATAATGTGCTTTGGGAGGCACGGGGGTATCACACCGCCATCTTCCAAATACCGGGCTATTACTGAGTTTCATATAGAAAAACGCAATCGAATCAAAGAGTCTTTAGGTCAAGAGTAAATAGGTTACTTTTAGGTAAGCGTGCTCCATCTTCGACCACATCTTCACTTACCATCAGGTGAAATGGTGGTCAAACGCGAACCTATATTCAATAAAAAAAAATCGGTTGTCTGTAAAGTCGGTTTACTGACGATAGTTGAACGTGACAACGTCATAAGAAAATACTGATGGAATGGTTGCATTTTTCAAAAGAAAATTTTAATTTTACATCACTATTACTGCACTTCTCATGACAATGGAAGAATCCCTACACAGTGACGTCATCTCTTATCGTTTTATGATAGCCTAGTACTTGACTCGTGGAGTCATACATAAATGTCAAAGAATCCCTACACAGTGACGTCATCTCTTACCGTTTTATGATAGCCTAGTACTTGACTCGTTGAGTCATACATAAATGTCAACTTGTAGATCCAATTTGATTTGCTTTGGAACGCCTCAGAGCGAGGTAACGCCGCATGAGTCATGTATTTTCGTGCGTGCAGCCAGCTTCATCGAATTATAAGACGTTGTCACGTCAAAAACAAATAAAAATATAGCACTTTTTGTCGGACCCAGAAATCGAAAGAGCTACATCATGCTCAGCAATGTCGCGTGCAAACTCGAGACTAACGAGTCGTATTGGACATAAAAAGTGATGAGTTTGAAGGCCAGACTAAAAACGATCATGCACTATAATCGGATGAATATTAACGTGTCCTATAACTCGCGACATCATAGTCTCAGCGAAAGGTGGATACGCAAGTCACCGAGGAGTGCACCGTTGAAGAGCTAAATAGTTCCAACGTTTTGAATGATCAAAATAGCCATGATTATTACAGTCATATATTTGTTGAAATTGGCTAGGATGATGCATCATCATAAATATTCTATAGTAAGGTTGTGGGAATGTGCCAGAGTAGCGGGATTGTTTTGAGGAGAATCCGCGGGGGCTGGATTCGCTGTTTTGCTTAAAAGTACAACACGGTGTGTTGTCACGCAAAGTTTCAACTCACAGTATTGTCATCATTTTTTAATTAGGTCTGAAAAATATTACTTCGAATATTTCAGCAAAACACCTTATTAATGATACCTACCAAAAACATATAGGACTTTAACCTTAATTGAGAAGCTATTGTCAATGAAAATTTGGTCGACAGTTATTGCTTTATTATAATACCTCCATAAAAATTGTGATTAGGCGAAATCGTTGATTAGGTGAAAAGTGTCAAATACCCAGTCGTACCTCGTACGTGTTTTATTATATACTATTTATTATACTTATTGCGATCTAATACGAGATAACGGTTACAATTTTAAAATATGAATCAACTCTTTATGTATCAACTATTATACCATGAATTTGGTCAAGATTTCCAGAAAATATCAATTGGTATGGTTACGTGGCTTTGAATCACGGAGGCGTAAACTACTTGTTTATTTACAGCGTTCATAATTCTAGACAATCTTGCAAATTTTAGCTGTATGATTGTATCAGGTAGTTTGCTGAATAATATTAATAATTTATTTGCAATAACATGTTATTTTTTTAAATTCAGTATCTTCATCTGATTAGCTTTTTCCCAACTATTTTGGGGGCAGCTTCAAGTCTAACCGGATGCACCTGAGTATAAGTGTTTTACATTGAGCGATTGCCTATTTGACCACCACAATCAAGTAGCGGGGCAACATGATATCTCTTGGCAAGACCAGAACGACTGTCAAAGATGACAGGTTTAATGAGCTTTCAGAGGCACGGAGAAATCTCGCTAATTTAAGATGGTCACCGATTTTCACACTAAGCTCCGGAGATGACTATGGATATCAGGTTACCTACCTTAGGTATACCTGATTTAATGTATCGAGGTCTCTACAGGCCTCGACTTCTCTTGCCATTTTTTCACTTTGATTTAGCATCCTGGGCCCATAACCTTGTGAGGTTAAAGGGTGGATACTAAATGAAAGACCGATTCAAGGATATAAATAATAATAGTTTACGAGCTTCTTTATTACATTGAATACACCTTAATTTTACAAGAAATATGGAACAAAATTTGTGAATATAATGATAAAGTGGTACCACTAGCACTTTGGCTAAGTTGAAACAACAAATTGTGTAAAAGATGCCAGACCTCGACTTAAATTTTTATTGCTTAGCTCTTCGTTTTTTTTTATAGATACGTGTTTCATTATGGTTTCACATAATAATGTCATATAAATTATAGTACCTGTATAAGGTTGAAAATAATATGAGAAAAAATCCTTACCTTTTTAATTTCTAAGGTGTTATGATTCCCTTGTCAAAAGAACAATGGCAGCCACCCATACATTAATTTAGCTGAGATTAAATTCTTGCGTCTTTAAATGAAAAATATCTTGTTTAACTCGGCGTCAACTTCTGAATTAGTTTGTGCAAGAATTTTTGTTCGAGAAGTCCGAGAATAATAAAAATTCAGTCATGAACTTTTGTAGGTTATGTTTATGGTTAGCGGGGAATAGCGCACAGGGTCACACAGGGGAATATCACAGTCCATAAGCAGTCCAGGTCATGTGAAAATTAAAGAGAACGGAAAACAACCGAGAGCAACATACACAATGTGCAAGCGTCTGTGACATGAACAATCAACAGTTGTCAAACCAAGTTATATATTTTTTTGACTTGGGATAATAGTCTTTTTGCCAGTCATTAATTGAAAGTAATTAATTTATTTTTACACTACAATATTTTTACCTCCCTACAAAGAACACTTCCACTTATAAATAAACATTATTGTTAATTAATTTACTCCTATTTGTTACAATAACAAAACCAAAACTGATTTTATTAAAATAATATTGCACTTATTGTCACTTGGCAGAATAAATACAAAATGGCATCCCTAATTGTCAATGAAGAAATCAAATAACTTTTCATTTAAAATATTTTTTTTAACTAGGTAATGTGATACTTTGAAAAAACGTAGAAAAATAATAGAACTGCCTTCGTATATAAGTCACTTTTAGACGCTCAAACTAAAGTCAGCTAAGCTTTCGCCATTGTTCTTTAGCATTGATCTGACTAAATCAAGAACGAATAGAATGAAGTAGTGTAGAATTAATGACTCCCATTATAAAACTCTGTTTACCTTTTTCGACAATTTTATGAGTCTATAGCGGATCATAAAATATACATACTTATTACCCGAATCCAACACAAAGAAGAGTTATCAGTTCGACTCGTATGTTTGTTACATTATTGGCTCTGCAATATAGGAAGGTACTATAATTTATTTGATTTTATTATGTGGAACCATATTGAAACATTTGCAATTTTAATAACATGATAATAAATCTGGGGGCACGGCAGTGCCTCCGCCAAGTCGAGCAAAAAAGCGGCACGGCCGTACCATACTTTTCTCGAAGCAATTCAGGCCATTTTCGACCCTCTATAACTTCGTTGTGGATAAAACTAGAAGCCTGAATTTTCAGTAACCAAGCAGGAATTGTATAAACATGGTATATTTAAAATTTCATTCAATTTGAACCAGTAATTTAAGAATTATAACGAGTCAAAGTTTCTTAATTTTGTTACTCACTGACTGACCGATCATCAAAAGTCTAAGGCACTTCTAGCAGACATAGAAGCTTCTAGAATACAATTAGTGTTTAGTGTATGAATCAAGGAAAACCTTAAATATTTTTAAATTTCGGTCCAGTTTTCTAGATACATCAACTGCATAAATAACTTTGTAATCCCATATAAATATATAGGATTACAAAGTTACATTTGCAGTTAATTAATCAGTAGAATATAATATAATGAAATAATAGGTGTAGATGGGTACATTTTTTTTCTGGGTGGGAAAATCATCGAATGACTTCTTCCGCTCTGGGTTAAGCGGAAGGGTGTATCAGACTTTTACTGACTAAAAACCCACCCTGTTCCTTCGGCTGCCCTAAAGTTCCGGGACCGCGGTATCTCGATGGAACTTTACCGTAAACCCCGACAGGCAATGGCCCTTCGAGGCCCTGTTACTGGTATTGACAGCTCTCTGAGGCGCGCGTGGAACACGACGCGCCACCGACCCGGGCCTGGTCCTTACCGAACGGTGAGCGACCCTTGCTCAGCGAGGTCGCCACCGCCGATCGCCTCTACGAGGACACGACGGTGCTCCACCCATGCAGGGCACACCTCGACCATACCACCACCATGTCCTCCAGTGTAGATAGGTACCTAGATATAATAATTATGTTCAAAGGTAACTTATTCAATGGTCAACGGAATAAAAACTCAAGAATTACTATTCGGGCAATTTACTCTACTTAATACTCCCAGTATTAAGTAGAGTAAATTGCCCGAAATTGCATAATTACTTACTTATGGATTAACTTTAACCGATGCAGAAAACGTACGTGCGTATTTATTTCTGCGTAAGGTAATAACCGCGCTCGCGGTGCTAGCGCGCGCAGTGCGCGCAAAGGTGAATGTCTCCGAGCGAGCGGCAGCCGCGGCTCGCGACCATACGCGCGAGCGTCCTCTTGCTGTTCGGATGTGCCTAGAAATCGTACCTATAAATTTGCGATTTTCATTAATAATTTCGATTGCTATATTAGTTTGACGACTGAAAGTCTACTCTCATTGGTTTACTGATATTATTTGATTACGATTTGGACGTTGTTTGCATAATTTTAATGTATATTTATACGTTGTAATCTCACCTTAAGTTTGCGATATATACGTTTATAATTTCGATTAGATACTGTTCAGTGTTAAAAGGATAATGATGTGTGACAAATTAACTACTTGTTAGCTCGATAGATTGTGTTGGGATCGAGTTAGATCTCGCTATCGTTTTGTTACTCGGCAAGGTATATAGGGTTTGGGTTGAACATTGAACAGAATAAATTTCACCACAATCCGACAAGAGAGCATTAGAGACACTAGCACTCTACAGAAATACATGTATAAAACCATGGACAAAACGCGTTCCGTATTCCGGCCTCACCGAAGAAACCCATCGCGACGTCCGCGTACTTGTAACGTGGATCCTCCCCGACCTTTGCCAAACGAGCCAGCCCGCGATGCTCAACTAATAGCAATAAATAACCCCATTAATAATAATATGACCCAGCCTGACACTTTGCTGCCCGCCACCAACGACCTCGCTATGCTGAGGCTTGTACTCCACAGGGAGCGTCCTTAGCGTGCGGTTGTTTAAATGTAAATATTAGTATGTAAACCCTGGCTGGGGGCCTTTTAAATTTAGAGGTCACCACAGGATCGTCCGGTTAAGTAGTAACCAGCCTTAGTGTGCTTAACTACGAATGGCACTATAAAAAAAAATAAAGAATAAATTAGTCTTGCTCTGAGGTACTGCGTTTTATTTGAGTATCACAGGCTCCAAGGTATTTTGTACCGATATTGTACAGATACTATTATTACCTACTTTGACGATTGGGAGGCTTACTCATTGGTTTACTGATATTATTTGCTTACGATTTGGACGTTGTTCGGATAATTTTAAAATATATTAATACGTTTAAGTAAGTACTTACTTTAAAGCCACGTTCATCTGTTAATCGTATTTCTGCATAAAAATAACTCTTGCATACCAACTAGTAGGTAGTCGCAATGGTTTCAGTAATACTGTATGTAAATGATCAGCCTTGCCCACACTGGGTTGTCCCTATACCTGACAATGGTTCGTGTTTATTTCATTCTTTGGCATTCTCTATTTATGGGAATATTGAGTCGTCGTAGTTAGATTTGCTATAGTCGAGTATGTGATAGCGCATTGGGATGTGTTACAACTGTATACTTGTGCTGAGTGCGGAGACCCCTACATTAACGCTGATTTGTACACGACGGCAATGGTAAAAACAACTACTTATGGTTCCGCGTCTGAACTTATAGCGACCGGAGCTTGGTCCGGTCAAAACTAAATTTGAAATTATTAATAGAGCTTATGTTCATCGCGTATAGCCCATCCCATATGTATAGCCTAAATAATGCGCTGATGGATATCGGTTCTGCAGTATTCACATCCGGTCAAGCTTACGTGGCACTTTCGAGAGTTACAAGTCTGGGCGGTTTACATCTAATTAATGTCGACTTTGGAAGTATTAAAGCGCAAGAATCCTCAATTTGTGAATACAATAGACTAAGAAGCATTTACCGTCCAGATTTGTCAAAAATTTTAACGTCAAAGCCTCCGAAAAAAACCCATAGAGACAGGGAGTGGGCTTTAAGAAAATTCGTTATTGGTATAACAAGAAGTAGAAAGTACCGGAAAGGAAAAAAGTAGGACTATCTACAAAAAGCAATGAGATCCCATAAAAAACAATACTTGTCAAAAAAACCAAGTCTCGCAACTCGGTTCTTCTACGGTAAAAAGTTTTGAGATCCATGTAATACCAAGTTGACTATTAATTTATTCAGTCCCTACTTAAGGGACCTTCTGTCTTAAGTTGTTACGTAATTATCTAACCTAAAAACATCTTATAGTGACCATATCGATATTAAAAATCTTTAAAGTTTTTAATAAATAGACTGACTTGGCAATCGCACTAAACAATTTAATTTATGTATGAATTACTTGTGAGATATATTGTGTTTTCATGCGATGGCCCAAATTGGAAGATATGGATGTGGACGATATGTGGTTTCAACAGGACGGCGCCACTTGCCACACAGCTAACGAAACAATGGCTCTTTTGCGCGACAAATTCAATGGCCGTGTTATATCGTATTATAATCACTTGCACTTATTAAATAATAATATATATTCACTTTATTTTGCAACGTACACTGTGTTAGTCTTTTAACTTGTTAACTTTATTATATAGGAAAAGACCTCAAAACAAACAAGCGCCAAGCAAACATACATACATAATTATGTTTAGTTTGAGGCTTTGTGCAATGCAAGTTACTGGGCTATGTAGGTAAGATTCACAGTCCAAGCGAAGCACTGGTACGTCTCGTAAGCTGCATTCCTTTCGAACCCAACATAGCTGGATATAGCTATGCTGATGATGTTGTTAACAGATAGGAAGTTTTGACGCAGTGCTGTATCAATCACGATACCTACATACACAAAAAATATCATTCGATCTAGATACGTTTTAAGGATTATAATACCGTAGAGCAAACGTTCAAATAGCGCAAACAGTAGCGCTCATAGGTAATCTAGGAGATATCAGATAACGAAATATTATGTTTGATGTAAACTATGATTTCAATCAAAACACTACCTCTTTATTAATGCTATTGTTGTAATTCTGGTAGTTCATTTAATACAATTCATAATTGAATTAATTTAGTATTACTGTACAGTAAACATATATTATTATATTTTTTAAATGAGATAATGGCTGATTTATTTTCGATCGTCCTTTTATTATTGAATTTTTAACCTTGTGCAGTTGCTCTCGAAAAGCACTATTTGGTGAAGCGGAACTGATGATGAAGATCACAGATGACCACCGGAACTACTCAATAATAAGTATTTCGTGAGTTGCGATTCGATTACTTGAATATGGCTGTTAAGCACTTTATGTTCGTCACAATGCATATGGTGAAATAGAGCTTAATTATGATGAAGTACCAGGAGAACTCTTCAAAAATTAACGGCTCTGCATCGGGAAAAGCAACTCTTTGTAAAAGGTGATAAGTTATAACTTTAATTTCGGAAGTTGGTGTCAAAAAACGAAAATACATATCAAAATTACAGTTATTTTTAGCTTTCCAGTGTTTTGAGATAGAAGTCGCTTTATTTTTTGTTAAAAAGATTTTTCAAAAATATTGTGTGCTTAGTACCTAATATAAGTGTATTTACTTTATATTTTTGAAATTGTTGCTGGCTGATGGAAAGGGATGGTGAACTGATTGACGTTTCAAATGATATGAAATAAGCTTCTTACTGAATAAATGCACCGTGCAAACCGTTGTTTTATTTTTCTGGGAATATTTTGCATTAGCGAGAATTAATCATCTATCACGTTGCATGTTTGTTATTGTTGTATGTCTTTCAAACAAATGCGCAGAAGGGAAGTGATATAATACCTAACATTAAACGCTATTTAAACATAATAATTCGTCAGGGAGCATATAAGTCGATAAGATCCTATTCGATAATTCTATTAACTCCGAAGACACATTGATAAACCTACATTCTCAGTAATCGACTAAATCTTTAACAAAAAGACGATTTACTTATAATTTAGTTGTTTATAATCGCGATTATCGGTTTTATAATGAAACAATATTTTATCGATTTCATTTATCAGGTTTATGGTCGGAAGTCTTGGTTTTTCACTAGAACTTTACTTAATAGATTAAGGTTTTTGACCTTTGCAATGATTTTTGACTATTAAAAGATTCTCAATTCGGATATTTTTCTGGAAGAAAATTGGAGTAGAACTGTCTTAGACATGACCCTAGACACAGTAAACATAGCTGAGGTCCCTAATAGATGAGATGGGGGACATGACCTGAGATTAACGGCTGGTCCTCATAAGGGAAGGATATTTTGAGGCAGAAAAATCTGAGTCGCAAGAGGAGGCCTATTCCAAAAGGCACGCTGAGTTACGAGACATCCTCTTCCAAAAAGATCAGAAAAAAGTGCGAATTATTATTATAATATTTTTTTTTTGGAAATTGTTTCAAGTGGAACGTTCGGGGCAGTAGAACTTGCGAAAGTTTTAGACAATTGGGTATTGTAGCGTAAATAAAATTAAGTGCACAGTAAAACACAAACCGCTACTTAACACGTTTAATTTTGATTAAAAGGAAAAAGATAGTAAACATGTACTTAATTAAAAAAAATATAAAAAAGTTAAATATTAGTTATTATTGGGAACCTTTCAGTGATGGCGTGGGTTAACTTAGCGGGAAGAAAAGAATGTTATCGAAAGTATTATGCAAATATTTTAACTTACCTAACAAAAAAATCGATTGCAATCGGTTATAGCTAGGCGAATACGCAATATTAGTAATTTTAGTTACAAAAAAAAAAAACACTAAGAGCATCCAACGCGTCTTGATAGGCCTTAGGTTAGAAAGAGTTTTTGACGTGATAATTTTTAGATTAGAAATATACAAATTAGGTGCACTATTTAAAATAAAAGTCCTGCTGCGAAAACTCGGTAATTCCTGGACGGCTGGACACGACTGTGGGAAGTAACGTAGAAACCACGGAGCCACTGCGCTGCGGGGTCCGCATCTACCTCGTACTCGCTTCAGGCCTTTGAGATGGACATCTCAGGCACAGGATGTGCTCGGATACCGGGCGAGAGCGCCCCGACCTCCGTCGTCGATAACCGACGTCGCTTGCCCGTAGGGTGGAGCCAAAAATTGGCTTGTAACGGGATCTAAACAAAAAGAAACTTCAGACCACCGATGCAAGCTGAATCTTTGATTAATTATGAAACTAGTGCGAAATGGATCAAAAAGAAAAAGGGCGACAAAACATACCAAATTAACCAGAAAATCACCCACAGACTATCCTTTTGCTAGGACACTTTATATTTTTTATTGGCTTTACACCAACAGAAAAAAACTTTCACTTCATAATTTCGGTATGAATCAAAAAATAAGGTCGACCATCACATATCGGGTCCCAAAAATGTAATGACGCCGTCAAAAGGCAAAACATCCGAGGATTTTTTTCACGATTCCTTGTTCAAATGTGAATAACAGCTATGAAGAAAAAATTTTATTGAAAAGTTTGGATTAGAATTGGAGGAAGTTTTAACCGTAGCGGTTTTACGCTACAGTACCCCATTTCCAGTAAAAAAAAAAAAATGAGAGTAGCAACCCTAAAGGTGAGTGGCAACCCTAAAGGAAAGGTGAGTGACAACCCTAAAAGAAAGGTGGTTGACAACCCTAAAAAAAGGGTGGTTGACAACCCTAAAAGAAAGGTGGTTGACAACCCTAAAAGAAAGGTGGTTGACAACCCTAAAAGAAAGGTGAGAGATCAACCCAAGTGAATGTATCAACCCAGTGAGAGGGTGACAACGCTATAACAGATTGACATCACAACAACAGATTGAAAACACAACAACAGATTGAAAACACAATAACAGATTGAAAACACAATAACAGATTGACAACACAAAAGGGATAGCATCAACCAAGAGTGAAAACCAATATATATACAAATTAAATAAACTAGCCTAACTAACTTTAAACTAAATACATCAAATCAACGACATCGAAGTGCAGCTGGTACTGAATAAAATTGAAAGCCGGCCTCCAGTTTAGACGTTAACAGTGCGAGCTTCAGATGCGTCTCCTAAACCTACATTAGAATAGAAAAACAAACGATAGAACTAGAATAATATTCTTAAATATATAGGAACAAAGAACAATATTCAAGACGAAACAAATAAGAGTTGAGATTAAGAAATAACCTAAAAATAACTTCAAAGGAAGTCAAACAAAAACTCGAAGTCGAACACAAAAGCTCGAAGTCAGATAATAACTCGAAGTGAGACACGACACAAAGTCCAACACGACTCAAAGTCAAACATGACTCAAAGTCAAACACGACTCAAAGTGAAACACGACTCAAAGTCTAACACGACTCAGAGTCAAGAGCTTAAGTTATAGAGGGATAAGTTAGAAGGTTAAGTTAAAGAGAGAGGGTTCAGTTGAAGAGGGTGGACCTTAAATCAAAATCAAAAATACGACGCTTAATGAGAGGAAATGGTTATGAATAAATATTAACTCCAGGGAGGAATGAGGGTCGAAATAATAAAAGAGGTGTCGTTAATCGAAAACTAATGGCCTAACATAAGTAATGCTGATCAAGTTAAGAATATGGAACAAATTAATTCATTTAAGTATGTCTTTTATATGATATTGTCCAATATGATGAGAATCACAGTCTTGTAGGACATATGTAGTCATGGAGATGACTCTGATCACACGACATTTAATGAAACGAGGAGCAAGCTTTCCTGTAAAGTATTCAGCAGCTGACGATTTTGAAAAATTACGCCTCCATACAATGTCGCCGGCATTGAGTGTAATAGCCGTGCGGTTCGTATTGTAATTTCGTGAATTACGGAGAAAAGCAGAGGAAAGATTGTCCGCTACTTTTGCGTAAATCTCGGCGAGCGAAGTCAGATTACTCGCGTGTTGTTCCCGACTTTCAGCTAAATTAGTGCTTAGAGTCTGGATATTCGCACGCGATGAATCCATACAGACTTCTCTACCGAATATGAGAAAGTTTGGCGTAAACCCTGTGGCTAAATTAATACATGAATTGAGGTAAAGTTTGACCTTGGGTAACAATTTAGCCCAATTCCTTTGGTTCTCGCCAACCAATATGCTCAAACAAGTAACGACACTTTGGTTATAACGTTCTACCGTGTTTGCTTGTGGAGTGTAATAAGGGGTATACGTAGGGGATTCAATGCGAAACGATCTAAGAAAGTTTAAAAACTGATTACTACGAAAAACGGTAGCATTATCACAGAGAATAGACCGTGGAACTCCGAAGTTAAAAAATATTTCAGATTCCAAAGCTTTTATAACTGAATTGGCGTCAATCCTTTTAAGGGGGACTAACCAAACATATTTAGAAAAAACATCGACCATAGATAAAATGTATTTGAACCCATAATAAGCGATTGGAAGCGGTCCAATAACGTCGATAGAAATCATTTGTAAAGGTAAAGAAACTTCCTTTGGATAACACATATGACCACGTGGTTGGGAATTCGCGATCTTATAAGCTTTACAAACCTCACATTGCCTTAAAGTCTCAGAAACATCTCGAAACATATTTGGCCAGTAAAAGTTATCCTTGAGCTTAAAATAAGTCTTTGAAACTCCAGGATGAATAGAGAGAGGATTAATATGAGCTTCCCATATAGCGGATTTAACCTTTTCAACGGGTAAAACTATGCGCCAAGGATCAGAGCACAATGGGTTAGTGATTGGCATGCGTCTTAACAGAACACCGTTCCGAATGGCGTAAGCTGGAAACGTTTGAGGGGAGTCACGAGCCCCTAAATACACCTTTTTATACCATCTATCATTGGTATGGTCAGGTCCTTGATCGAATGTAACCGGACTCGCGTACATTCTAGATAAAGCGTCTGGAACGACGTGTTGCGACCCTTTGCGATGAATGATATCAAACGTGTATTGGGAAATCACAGTAGCCCATCGCGCCAAACGCCCTGAGGGATTACTTAGTGTGAGGAGCCATTTCAAGGCCATATGATCGGTTATAACAGAAAACTTCATTCCATCTAAATAACAGCGAAAATGCTTAATGGAATCAAGAACGGATAAAAGTTCACGTTCGGTTGTACTATAATTGCGTTCTGCTTTTGAGAATAAGCGTGAATAATAAGCGATAGGATGTTCAACACCATCGAACTTTTGAGAAAGAACTGAACCAAGACCGACAGCTGACGCATCACATTGCAAAATGAAGGGCTTCGAGAAATCTGGACAAGCCATAACGGGAGTATTGATGAGCGCATCCTTTAATTTTAGGAATGCTTGATCGGCGGCATCATCCCAACTTATAGGGTCACGACCCTTCTTTTTTCCTATAAGGGCAGTGAGTGGAGCTATTATAGAAGAAAAACCATCAACAAAACGCCTATAATATGAGCATAACCCAATAAAACCACGTAGTGACTTAGCTGTAGTAGGAACGGGATAATCCCTAATAGCATCGAGCTTGCTGGGATCAGTTTGTAAACCCTTTTCGTTGATGATATAACCCAAATATTTCAATTCGCTTTTACAGAACTCGCATTTTTTTAGGTTAATAGTTAAACCGGCCTCCTTGAGACGGTCTAGTACTTTTCTAAGGAGCGAGAGGTGACTATCAAAGTCTTTTGATATTATGATTAGATCATCGACGTAACCGAAAACGCAATTATCACTGGTCGAAGTGAATTCAAAATTAACGATCATATCAGTAAGGCGCTGCATCTCGGAAGCTGCATTCGTGAGACCAAATGGCATTCTGACGAACTCAAATAAACCTCGTTGTGGAACTATGAACGCGGTTCTTTCACAACTCTCATCATCAGCGAGAGGAATCTGCCAAAATGCACTCCTAAAATCAAGAGAACTTATATACCTTGCACCTCGAAGGTTGTCAAGAATATCGTGAATACGGGGGAGCGGATAAGAATCTCTAGTAGTAACGCTATTCAATTTCCTACTATCAACGCAAAAACGTACAGAACCGTCCTTTTTGGTAACCATCACAACAGGACTGGCCCATGGAGAACGTGAGGGACGAATGACACCCATCTCCAGCATCTTATCGATTTCCTCATTGAGCAACTTTAACTTAACAGGTGAAAGAGGGTAAAACCGTTGTCTAATTGGTGGTCCAGTAGTGTTTATTTTGTGTGATAGCCAAGTAGTCTTACCAAGGCCAACTTTATCGGATGAAATGACATCGAATTCCTCAATGACCCGTTGCAACTTTAGCTCTTGGTCTGGTAATAAAACGTTACGAGGGTGAATGTATCGAACCTCGCTAATGCAATTAATCTGAGGAAGGGATTGAGAGTCAGAAGGAAGGGTATGTGGGTCAGGAGGTAGGGAATTAGAGTCGGGAGGAAGGTACATATTACCTTTGATATTTTTGTTAAAAGCTTGACTAAAAACTGAAGTCAAACCGAACTTATTCCAAAATTCGATACCTAAAATAACTGAAGAAGACATAGAACGTGCTACTAAAAATTCGTGGATAAAAGTCGTACCATTAAACTTAACTGGGAGAAAGATAGTTCCTAAAATATCAATAGGAGAGTTATTAGCGGAAATAACACGTGGGCACTGAACGTTTGATTTTAAAGAAATACCCAGTTGTTGGGTTAAACAATCACTAATAAGGGACATTTGTGCACCAGAGTCAAGAAGGGCTTTAACGACCCGGTTACACAATATGATCTCGATGAAAGGACGGTTATCAGATGAATCGGACGCTATCACCGGTGACACTGTACGGAGTAATGCGTGTCGCCGGTGGGCTAAACATTTTTTGGATTGCATTTTGGGCAATCACGAGTTATAAAACCAGGTGTGCGGCATTTAAAACATAGCATACCAGGGAAATCAGGGCAAGTACGATAGGGGTGTCCCGTTTTATTGCATTTTGGACAGATTTGTGATTGATTTGTTGCACTTGAAACTAATTTTGTAGATTTGGGCAAAAAACTTTCAAAATGCGATGCAGTGTCAATGAGCGCATCTAAGTCAGTAAATTTATGTATCGATAAGCATGGAAAATATCTAGGATGCATGTTGTGAGTGATAATTTCTAATAGTTCAGATTTATCGACAGGTTTACGTAATGTATCATTCAATTGAGAAATCTGATGCACAAAATGTAAAACAGGTTGATCTGATTTCTGTTTTGTATTCCTAACTTGTTGACCGGTTTTAAATTCGAAATCAATTTCCCCGAATGTTTTGAAGAATTTTTCTTTTAATTCGGGGTAAGTCATATCAGGTCGACGGATTGACCTATAATAATTCAAGGCGCGACCGGATAACACTTCGTGGAAGCGTTTAAGCAGATAACTGTCAGTTATGTCGTCTGCATCCTTCTCTTCTTCGATACTGGTAAAAAAATTTCGAACACTGGTATCTCCAGTATAATTTATGTTCCATTTTCTTAGCGAAAATCGTTTTAGAAAGTAACCGGGACAGTCCTCGGATTTCATCGGAGAAGGTAAGTTAGAACGACTAGTACCCGGAGTGGGCCTAGGCGGAATGGGAGGAGGTCTAGAAATAATAATACTTCCGTGTAAAGGAGTCTCAACGATAGAACCTTCTTCGGACATTTTTAAACACAAAATAGAAATAGGTTAAATGAAAGAGCGGGACTTAGCAGGAAATCGTTAGATATCGTGCCGTAATATCGATGCGGGAAGAAGACAACAACATGAACGTCAAAGGAATCGGCTGGGCTAAGAATCCAACAAAACAGATACTAGCAAATAGCAGACAAGCAAACAGACGGGCTAAAAGAAATAAGAAAGGTAGACACTAGCACACGACCATTCAAAAAGCTTACCTTTGGTCACGATGCCTAACCATCCACACATCAAACACACTCTACGGGAAACTAACTACCGCTACCTACTGGGATAAAATAAAACTCGGGATAGATAAGTATATTTTGGGAGAAAATAAAAGAATTGGAAATTGGGTATAGTTACAAAGTTAATCTTTAAAATTGAATTTCACAAACATCACACAATTTAGCAAAGAACATAAATTCAGTTAGCAATTCTGTAGTCCAGTCGTATGAATCGGGAAAACATTCAAGACAGGTAATCCTTTTAACTTCCATACGGGTATTTGACCAATTCTAAAACCTGAAATTCACAATAAGAAAGATGAAAATTAAAGATTGCTCTCAAGAGCAACCACACACGAGATAACAAAAAAAAAGGTGTTTTAGTAATAATTAATATGCAAACTTACTTTAATTCGGGCGCCATATTGTAGCGTAAATAAAATTAAGTGCACAGTAAAACACAAACCGCTACTTAACACGTTTAATTTTGATTAAAAGGAAAAAGATAGTAAACATGTACTTAATTAAAAAAAATATAAAAAAGTTAAATATTAGTTATTATTGGGAACCTTTCAGTGATGGCGTGGGTTAACTTAGCGGGAAGAAAAGAATGTTATCGAAAGTATTATGCAAATATTTTAACTTACCTAACAAAAAAATCGATTGCAATCGGTTATAGCTAGGCGAATACGCAATATTAGTAATTTTAGTTACAAAAAAAAAAAACACTAAGAGCATCCAACGCGTCTTGATAGGCCTTAGGTTAGAAAGAGTTTTTGACGTGATAATTTTTAGATTAGAAATATACAAATTAGGTGCACTATTTAAAATAAAAGTCCTGCTGCGAAAACTCGGTAATTCCTGGACGGCTGGACACGACTGTGGGAAGTAACGTAGAAACCACGGAGCCACTGCGCTGCGGGGTCCGCATCTACCTCGTACTCGCTTCAGGCCTTTGAGATGGACATCTCAGGCACAGGATGTGCTCGGATACCGGGCGAGAGCGCCCCGACCTCCGTCGTCGATAACCGACGTCGCTTGCCCGTAGGGTGGAGCCAAAAATTGGCTTGTAACGGGATCTAAACAAAAAGAAACTTCAGACCACCGATGCAAGCTGAATCTTTGATTAATTATGAAACTAGTGCGAAATGGATCAAAAAGAAAAAGGGCGACAAAACATACCAAATTAACCAGAAAATCACCCACAGACTATCCTTTTGCTAGGACACTTTATATTTTTTATTGGCTTTACACCAACAGAAAAAAACTTTCACTTCATAATTTCGGTATGAATCAAAAAATAAGGTCGACCATCACATATCGGGTCCCAAAAATGTAATGACGCCGTCAAAAGGCAAAACATCCGAGGATTTTTTTCACGATTCCTTGTTCAAATGTGAATAACAGCTATGAAGAAAAAATTTTATTGAAAAGTTTGGATTAGAATTGGAGGAAGTTTTAACCGTAGCGGTTTTACGCTACAGTATGTCTCTCAATATTGTGCGAAACTCGAGATAAAACTGAAAACATTAAAATTGAATAGCTTTTATTAAGAACGTACAACTCACATCTTATAATTAACATTTTAAATGATTGCTTCACAATTTCTGACTAGTCACCACTAAGTCTTTTGCTCTTTATTTCTGTTTATTTCAATTAAACGTTTATCTTTTTCCTAAAAAACCTTAGGACAATATTTTGGGTTTTACGTACATGCTTTTAGCTTTTAATATGTAATAATATATTTATTAAATTTAATAAATAAAAAACTGACATCAGTTTCCGAATAAATAATATACCTACATTTTCGTTATATACGAATGTATACTTTCTTTTCTAAGAATCATTTTCCACATCACCACAGCTTTCCAGACCTAATAATGATTATGTAAAAATATCAGCTCGCCCGCTCACAGAGGCAAAGAGCCTGAGACGAAAACAACGCAAGTAAGCAATACAAATAAATAGGTTCATGAATAATGCGGCCTCTAAGGTGAGGTGTTTGCCTTGCTGACGACACTCGTTCCATTTGGGCACATTCTCCCCAGGCTTAAACTCTCATTGTGGTAATAGCAGATAGTTTATATAGTGAGTCCGACCGAACGGCGAAATGTCTTATAATATTTCATAGGAATTGCTGTCGGTGAGGTACGCGCTCCCTTTTTGTGGTTTCAACTGTTTGCAGGTAAGCTAATTTAGTAAAGCGGTCGTTTAGAACATGGTCGTGTACAAATATTATCTAGTCTCACAAATATCATCTGCTTAGCTTTTCCCAAGATATTTGAGATCGGCTTTCAGTATAACCAGATGGAACTGAGTAGGTACGTCCTTTTCATGTAGCGTCTGCCTATCTGACTTCCAAAACCCAGTAACTGGATGACACGATACACCTAGGTGAAACCAGTATCTAGTTTTCTGGCTTCTGACTACTATAAATAATATTTATTTTGCAAATTGGTTATTAAATAACACTTTTACACGTCATTTTTTTGGAAATTTATACTAGATGAGGCCGGTGTTTCCTAACTGACTACCCTGAGAAGAAACTCCGGAACAAACTCAGGGGTCCGTCTCTTTTAAAGTTCATACAATATATCCATCCATATATATACTGGTTAAAATATATGGGAACCTTGTAGTAAACCGTCTGAGGCGATCTTTTGAGAAAAGATGCTCACAGATTTGAGTGGGCCTGTCTATACAGTGTCAGATAACGTATTACAACTTAAAACAAGGAGCTTAACGATTTGACAAACAATACCATGGTAAGGACATTGGGAAGGCCGTAAAAAGCACTCAAACTGCCAGACAATCATGTTTAAACTCGAATAAAACAACCTACATAGTTCACATTTTCACAATAGTTTATGAGGATTATGTAGATTAGTCTGAAATGGCCTTTTGAGGAAAGACCACACAGATTTGAGTAGACCCGTCCTGTCAGAGCAAGCCTTTGTCAGTTAGTCTGTAAACTCAACTTTGGACTACTAAGGAGCTCAACGATCTGACGAACAATGTCAAAGAAGGGACATTTGAGAAGGTCATGAAAGTACTCAAACTGCCAGACATCGTTGTAAGAGAGAGAAAGGGAAACAAATTAAAAACATAATAATAAATGGAAATTAAAAAAAGATCTACATAATCCTCAAATTTAAGCACATAATTACTAAAAATAAATAAAATAAAAATATTACACTTTAAAACTATCCAAACTACAAAAAAAAAATAGTAAAAAAAATGTAATGTCAATTTATATAAAAATAAAATACAAGAAATTGTGATTGTAAACAACACTAATGCTCCCTGTATATCATTGGAGCAGCTCAACCCCAAGCCTTTTTATCCTCAATATAGTCTTTAACTGGGTAAAAAGCTTATGACTATTTTAAATTTGTTGAGGCTCAGTTCTTGCAAATGGCAGGGTAGTTTATTATAAAAACGTATGCACTGGCATTTAAAAGAACCACTTATTTTCTTAAGCCTTGGTTTTGGAACGACAAAGTTGTGTTTATTTCTAGTATTTACGTTATGGATATCACTGTATTTTTTTAAGAGATTAATATTTTTATGTGCATACAAGAGATTCTCATAAATATACTGAGAGGGCTCAGTCATTATATTGATTTCTTTAAATTTATCTCTGAGGGAGTGCCGCGAACTTAATTTATAAATAGCACGAATGGCTCTTTTTTGTAACAGAAATATTGTATTTATATCGGCGGCATTCTCCCATAACAAAATGCCGTATGACATCACACTATGAAAATAACTGAAGTACACTAAACGGGCCGTCTCTAAATCAGTCAGACCACGAATTTTTCGAACGGCAAATGCTGCGGAGCTAAGTTTTTTGGATAATTTGTCTATATGCCTAAGTAAGTAATGCCTAAGAACACTGTGGTTTAAGGTTCGGGATTTAAGCTTTATTGACACACTTGTGTTTACTTGTCTAACATGCGGTAATGTAAACTTTATGCACTTAGTTTTTTTCTCGTTAAGCATAAGATTATTGACGTTAAACCAATTCACTACAGTAGCAAGGGCACTATTAACATCGTCAGTATGCATCTGCTGACGTTTAAATTTAAATAAAAGTGAAGTGTCATCAGCAAACAACACTATAGTTATCATGATTATCCTTTATGAGGAATGGCAAATCATTGATATAAATAAGAAATAGAAAAAGACCTAAAATTGAGCCCTGGGGGACCACCATCTTGACTATAGATTCGGGAAATCTTTTACCTATCACATCAACTCTTTGAATCCTATAACTTAAATATGAAGTAAGAAGATCCAGAGAGGCATCTTGGATTCCGTAGTAGCGTAGTTTCCTGATCAATGTTTCATGGAGAACACAATCGAATGCCTTCGACAAATTGTAAAATATGCCCAACGAATCGCACTTATCTTCCCATGCACTGTAAATATGAAATAAAATTTCAACTCAGTTGTTGAACGACCCCTTGTAAAACCAAATGTTGTTTGTTTATGATGCAGTAACTTGTGCTTATTAAAATACGTCTGCATTTGATTTAACATAAGTTTTTTCAAAAATTTTACTAAAAGTAGGTAGCACTTCAGACCCCACAAATTATAGACCTATATCAGATAGGTCTATAATTTGTGGGGTCTGAAGTACTACCTGATTTAAATAATGGCAGTATCTATTTTACTATATTTCATTAGATCAGAAAACTCACCATGATCACTAACTACGAATACATTGATTAAAAATAACAGCTAATGTAGGTGCTACAATGTTTATGATAGACTTGGTAATGTCAACTGAACTACCCCATAGGTCTGCAGTCTTATTAACAATCAATGAATTAAAAGTTTTTATTATATCAGTACGAGTAAAATATTGATATTTAAATTCGGAACCATAAATTGGCACATTTTCTTTTAAGTAAAGTTTCTGCAACCAATGGGTGACGCGTTCAGAGGTTTGGTTGTCGATATGGGAATTTCAGCAAAGAACGATTCAAAAGCCACGGCTACTTGCGAATCTTCTTTAATTATTTTATTATTAATAGCAAGGCTGTAATCGTTATTTCGTTTGCGAGACCTTCCCGTTTCACTATTCCAATGTTCCAAGTAATTTTTATTACATTGCTACTATTTCTAATTTTTGAACTCAAGTAACGTGATTTGGCAATATAGCGAACATTTTTTAAATACTTTCGAATAATTTTTAACATACAAATTAAATTCTACTGTGTTAATATAAGTCCGTTCCTCATACAGTTCATAAAGCCGTTTTCTACTTTAATGAATACCAATGGTGGTCCAGTCGCTGAAGGAAGAATTATTATTTACTGATACGGACTTAAGAATAAATGTAGTATCAAATTGTTTACAATACATATAAAAAAATTATTATTATAATATTTGTTGTGGTCACCATTCGTTGACAAATATGGCATTTTATTTAAAAGTTTAGTTTTCAATGTTTCCAGGTGATATTTTGATTTAGGGCTTACAGTGATATCTTTTTATTGTCTTTATTTTGCCCATATTTGTTTAAGTAATTAGTGGCCCATGATGATCAGAAATGATCACAATGATCAGAATCCAATAAGTTAATTATCTTTTTGTGGGTGGGAAAAACATATGTATAAATATTATCCAGGCAAGTTGCACTGGTTGGAGTTATTCTTGTAGGTTCCATAAATAGGTTGACAAGATTGTATGACTGGAATAAACTCAAAATCTTAGCACTCAAGCCTGAATTTTCTAATAAATTAATGTTAAAGTCACCACAAATAATGAGAGACTTGCTTGAATTACAAGTTTTATGCAAAACTTAATTCATCACTGTCTCAAAACAATCATACAATCCTGAAGGTGGTCACACTTAATATAATAAACTGCTCCAATTCAATACTGGCTATTTCAATTATCCGTTCAACAGAGAGACTCACAATATCCATACGATCTTTGAATTTAAGTTGATTATTTATTAAAATTAGAGAGCCACCATGTATCTCTGCTGAACGAACTACCAACCTGGTGATTTTTAAAATTGTAAATAAATTGATGGTTTTTAGCCAATTTTCTGTTAAACAGAGAATATTAATACTATTTATTAGCATTAAGAAATAATTCTACTTCCAAATCCTTGTTTATGAATCTTTGAATATTTTGATGCACCAGGTTTATAGGATTTATTGATTTTAAGACTTTATTTGAATTATTTTTATTATTTACAATAGTGCTAGAGTTTGTCTCTGTTGTCTTAATTTTTAATTTAAATTTTAATTTATAGTGTCAGTATTTGATGCCAAGTAATTGACAGAATATTGTATATCATGGCATTGCTCAATAAGAGCAACTTGTTTAGCCCAGTTCTTGGCTGTAATATTAAAATAATATGATAGCGACACAGCTATCTGTCTTTTACAATACTTAGAAAGATAGTACCTATAGACGTGATATCTATCTTTTGCCAAACAAAAACTGTTTCCAACATAAGTGTTGGTATCAATTAAATGAAATAAATTATTATTTACTGTCACATTGTGCAATGGCATATTAATATTATATCTAACAAGGTTTTCTTCCTATGGCAAACTTTGGCTGTATGGATAAAATATTGCGAGTATATTGAAATTGGTTTCAAAATGACACATCGTCGTGTAATGGTGCTTTCGCTTTATAAGTCTGCCACAATTATAGCCTTGTCTTTGCAGCCGTTTTGATTGCGGTGGTCACTAATTTGTAGTGCTTTCTAAAGATAAAAGAAGAATAAGTATAAATCAATATTTTTTACGACATTAATTAAGCAAGGAAAAACTTAAATATTTTCTTTAATTATACTGATAAAACGAAAGAAATTAACGCCGCAAAATCTACCTATTTATTTTTAATTCCTTATCTAGATAAGCTTAGTCATTATGTTTAATAGCTGGTCTTAAAAGTGACAATAATATCTTAATGCGGTACTTCCGCTGTATGTTATTTAGAGGAAAAATACTTTCAATATTATGATTATCTATACATTATAATATGCTTTGTCCTGAATGACTGACTGATGGATCAACTCACAGCCTAAACCGCTGATCGTAGAGATCTGAAACTTGGAGGATGTGTTCTTTGTATGACGTAGGCATCTGACAAGATTTCTTTTATATATTAGCGTCTGCGTAAGGATACTGTATGACACACATACGTTTTGCGTTTAGTAAGGATAACTATTTTATAAAAAATATCTTGGTTTGGTTTCAATTTATTTAGTTACGGATGTTGTTTTGACTTATAATTTAATATTTTAATTGGAGTGTCTGAGATATTGCGCTTAATCTGTTACACATTGTAAATATAAATAAATGGCAAGAGTGTAGCTGTTGGAGTCGCATCACAACGACCACTTCAAGGCGTTTGAGGTGGGAGTACACCCATACGCACAAAACGTTTTGGGAATACTTTCATTGTGCATACGGCTAAAGAGTGGAATTCTCTGCCAAAGTCTGTGTTTTCTGATAGCTATAACCTTTTTGAAGTCAAGAATGAATAGGTTACTCCTAGGAAACCGTGGTTCATAATCGACCACATCATCACTTACCAATAAAAAAAGGTAGTAAATTGTTTCCTGAACCTCGTCATGGCAGAAGACTTTTGGCCACAGGGAGTGGTATTCCGTTGCTTCTGTGGTCAAGTTCCACACGAATGCAAAGAGATTTAGTGTTTATGTAGAGTGTATTATTAGATGTCTATTTACTAACTCAATTTTTATTATAAAAATATGTTAGTAGTTTGTAAGGATGAGCCGGACACTAAATGTTTTATTAACTATTGTTGTTGTGCACTTGAACTGTCTCCAATCTTGACACGTCTGTTTCGCCTTTCACTAGAGACTGGAAAGGTGCCGAAAGCATGGAAACTGGCTCACGTACAGCCTGTACCCAAAAAGGGCAGTCGTGCTGACCCAGCCAACTACAGGCCTATTTCAGTCCCGTCCGTACTTAATAGTAAGCTCTTGGCATACCTGAAAGCCAACGACATCCTCAGTGACCAACAATACGGCTTTCGCAAAATCCGGTCAACTGGGGATCTTCTAGCATATGCCATTCATATCTGGAGTGAGGCCATTGAGAAGCACGGAAACAGCAAGTGCTTCCGGACCCTGTCAAAAGCTTTGGAGATGTTAAGACATCTCCAAAGCTTTTGACAGGGTCTGGCACGATAGCCTTGTTGCTAAGCTTCCTTCTTTCAGTTTACCCACTCAACTTTGCGTTTGGATTGAAGACTTCCTGAGAGATCGGTCCATTCGAGTGGTCATTGATGTTTGCTCGTGTGGCCAATTGGCAATTAATGCCAGGGTCCCTCAAGGGTCTGTTCTCTCAGTAACTTTATTCTTGCTGCTCATTAACGATCTGCTACTGCCCGGTACCTTTGAGTATGCAGACGACAGCACAGTTTCTGAGAGATATGTGTCCAGCACTCGAGCTGGTGGGGCACAGATCCAGTCTCTCCGTGAGGACATGGTTGGGCGCTTAAAGGCTGTCTCCAATTGGGGTGATGCCAACTTGGTTAGGTTTAATGCAGCTTAGACCCAGGCATGTTTCTTCTCCGCTAAAAGGAGCCAATTCGAACCGGCTCCTACCGTGGTGTAACCGTGCTGATAATCGATCGTATTGAGCTTCTTGGGGTGACTTTAACTTCCACACTCAATTTTGGCCCGTTTATCGAGGCTAAGGCTCAGTTACCATCAAAAAAGTTGAAAATCCTAGCCAAGGTGAGACGGTACTTCACACCGGAACAGCTGTTCAATTTGTATCAAGCCCAGGTTCGGTCGTGTATGGAATCCTGCTCTCATCTTTGGGATGGATCTGTGAAATACCAACTGGACGCGCTTGAGTCTATCAAGAAGCGGGCCAAGAGACTTATTGGGAACGATGCACTGGTCGAGTCAAAGCTCCAGAGCCTTGAACATTGACGACGAGTTGCAAGTCTATCGGTTTTCTATGGGTTACATTTCAGGGAGTGTGCGATGGAATTACACAATCTAATTCCGCCAAGCTCGTTCCATCATCGGACTACAAGACAAACGGTGCCACACGCACATAACGTTTTTGGAATACCTTCATTGTGCGTACGGCTAAGGAGTGGCTATCGGAAAACACAGACTCAAAGTTTTAAAGACTCCTAGGTTAATAACCTAGGAGTCTTTAAGTCAAGAGTGGATAGGTTACTTTTAGGTAAGAGTGCTCCATCTTCGATCACATCATCACTTACCATCAGGTGAGATGGTGGTCAAACGCGAACCTATTTTCACAAAAAAAAAATATTATTATACGAGGCTTAAATTCCAATGTCATTTATTCAAATATTTTAATCCGGAACAGCTTGAGCAGGGCAGTCAATTCTATCACCATAAACGCTGAAAATCGCTGGAAGTTTACGATGGGATGGACATGGCTAATGTCGTAACGTCAATACAATAAATCCGTTTTAATACAGGTGACTCTTGCCATATTAAAATGTAAATCACACGGCCGATTTAATTTCAGGGTTGGAGAAGCTTAATAGGGGTATGGAAGGCAAAAGAGGTAGCGGAGCTGATTTCATTTTGTAGGTTATATCTAGCCCCGGAAAATAAGGATGGCTGAAGGAACAGGGTGGGTTTTTAGTCAATAAAACTCTGTCATTCCTTTGCACTCCACACAAAGCGGGAGATGTAATTTGATGACTTTTGCATCCAAAAAAAAATAGCTTATCTTGAGTAATGACAGCTGCACAGGTTCATCTACATTGTAGATCAACCTGTGCAGCTGACTATAGACCATAGATACTGTTAGAGCTAGGCAAGAGTAGCTTACCTTGTAGATTCTACAAGATAAGCTCCGCTTGCCTAGGTCTGTGGATATCCGTTACATATGAGGACTTCTCCGTGCCTGAGAAAGTGTGTTAAGCTGTTAGTTCAGGCTGTCATAATGACAGCGTCATTTATAGTTTAATGACAGTGTCATTTATACATCTATGATAGTCATTACGGGTAGTCAGAAGCTAGAAAATCTGATATCAGTCTTGTCAGTCTTATTTGGGAATAGGCTAAGCAAATGATGCTGCAAATGCAGCAAACGATGATTTTATGAAATACTATTCCATGACTATTCTACAATATAGCCTTTTTTTAATGCGAGGATTATGTGTTTTTTTTTAATTTCCATTTATTTATTTATTTTTTCTCTTTCTCTCTCTTACTACAATGTCTGGCAGTTTGAGTACTTTCATGACCTTCTCATCTTCCCTTGGTAGTCCAAAGTTGAGCTTACAGACTAACTGACAAAGGCTTGCACTGACAGGACGGGTCTACTCAAATCTGTGCGGTTCTTTCTTCAAAAGACCATTTCAGACTAATCTACATAATCCTAATAAACTATTGTGAACTATGTAGGTTGATTTATTCAAGGTAAACATGATTGTCTGGCAGTTTGAGTGCTTTTTATGGCCTACCGAAACGTCCTTACCTTGGTATTGTTCGTCAAATCGTTAAGCTCCTTGTTTTAAGTTGAGCTATACGTTATCTGACAAATGCTTGCACTGTATGGACAGGCCCACTCAAATCTGTGAGCATCTTTCCTCAAAAGATCGCCTCAGACGGTAACCTACAAGGTTCCCATATATTTTTAACCAGTATAGATTATATGGACTTTAAAAGAGACGTACCCTTGAGTTTGTTTCGATGTTTCTTCTCAGAGTAGTCAGTTAGGAAACACCGGCATCACCTAGTTTAAATTTACAAAAAAATGACGTGTAAAAGTGTTATCTAATAACCAATTTGCAAAATATAGATCATTTAGTTAATAAAACGATGTTGGCTAACCCTATTGTATATTATTATGATTGCAACTTATAAAACTGATGTAAAGGGTGGTTAAATTTTAAGGGCCGATGTTGATTTTGAATAAAACACAAATTATTTAGGAAATTATTGTCATTTCTTTTTATTATGATAATATGGTATGGTTCAATTATATATGGAACAAAATATCGGCCAAATGGCCACCGCGACCTCGGCGGCACACTTCCATCCGATGGTTCAAATTTTCGATGATGCTGAGGCATAATTGAGGTTCTATACCGTTAATGTGCCGAATTATCTCATCCTTTAGCTCTTGAATTGTTGCTGGCTTATCGACGATTTGATGATGATTTGATTTTGATTTGACGATGATTATATACCTTTTCTTTCAAATAACCCCAAAGAAAGAAGTCCAACAGAAAAGAGCCACTGTTTCGTTAGCTGTGTGGCAAGTGGCACCGTCCTGTTGAAACCTAATATCGTCCACATCCATATCTTCCAATTTGGGCCATAAAAAGTTCGTTATCATCTCACGATAGCGAACGCCATTCACAGTAACTGTAGTACAGTAAATAAAGTAAGTGCATTTTGATTTGAATGCCCATTTTCATAATAAGCCTGAATAACTTTAACGCGTTGCTCGGTTGTGTATCTTTCCATGGTTCAAATTGAGTTAGTCTGAAATTGAGAAAAGTCAAATGAAATGCAGAAAAAACTTGACGTTTAGGTGTGGTTCACATTCAACATCGGCCCTTAAAACTTAACCACCCTATACTTACTGTTTATTTTAAAATTTTACCGGCTGTCTTTTGTAGAATTTTGACCGTTACGGTAGTCCGTAGCCAGATAATCTGACAGCAGTCCTTCCAAAGACTACATGTATCTACAGTTACTTGTGTATTAGGTTGTGGATAATATAGAGTAAAACATTAATATGTCATATCATGTCAAATAGTCGTATTCAGTTGCATCTGGTTACAATGATGAATCGATCTACTTTTGTGGGAGATGATTAGCAAATCGGCGATTACTTTGTAGATTTTACTGCAGTTATCAACGATTACCATGGGCGGTTCGTATACAGTTAATCGATATTCACAGTTTAGATTGATTGTGGATATATGAAGCAGTTTGACGGATTAATATGTCTGATTGCAAAATCTGTAGGTAAATCAAGATCAAGAGAATCAAGATGGTGATCTATTGATCGTGATTAAGATTGGACGTAAGTGCGCAGGGTCATGTAAGTCTCATGAGGTGCGTAGATATCATTAATTTATCATCATCATCACTATATGTATTATGTATACATATACAGATAGTTTCTATGTATACTTGCAGTATAATATCTTTATAATAATTTAAAATAATTTCTTTATTCCGAACCATGAAAACATAAAACATTCAAATGTCAGTAAAAACTGACTTGAAAACTATATTAGTAAACTTATTAAAAGCGCCATCTAATTTTGATTAATAATCAGGTTGCCTAACACGCATTGACACGTGCCTTTATGTTCAGTGCTTGACAACACGGATGTCAAACATGCCAATTAATGTGTTTAGGTTACCGTTGGAGCTCCCGCACAAACAATTCATTATTGATACTAATCTCTTCCTCATTATGGCATGAAAGTCGTCAACGTGGCCTACTGCTACAGAAGCGTGGAAGCCCCATTAACATCTACTTATGTTACTGTACGCTTAGGACGTTGCACGTTGTGATTGCGACGTTGACCCTCTGCGTATTCACCCACAAGCTGCATGGGTAAAAGGTTTGGTCAGATGCCTTTAGCGGAACTATACTACCTTTAATATAATGCGCAATCTTGTAGACCACCATATTGCCTCGAACCACCAACGCCATAATATGCTCCCTCTTCACGTTAGCATCGTCGGATAAGTCCTCCGTGACTTCATGCCCTAGATATCTAAGTACTGAAATTCTCTGAAGAGATGAGATAATGACCCATCTAAAAGCTTACAATTGAACAGTCGAAATTTGAAAGAAGTAAAGAAGTTTTAGAAAAACAAACCATCCATACTAAATTTTATAATAAATTTTCAAATGAACGGACGGTAACGGATGGTTCAAATGGAAAATACACCTGGTTAACACTATGTTTTAATGTAAATGTGCTTGTTTCTTGCATTACAGTTGAACCTCCTCCCCCTCCTTAAGTCGATCCCTCAGTGCTGAAGATCGGTGCTACGACGGAAACGTTGCAACAGGCTCCTCCATCTACTACGGTCTTCACCTTGATGGAGAGCCTGGGACATCGGCATCTGCAGTTGAACAGTCGGGTTTTTTAATGTTTTTTAATTGTGAATAGTGAGGTTTTTAGTTTAAACTAAAAACCTCACTGTTATACTAATGAATGATTTTTCAGTAAATCTATACGATTTTATATTTATATTTAATTTTAAACATATGAGTCACACATCTATTTGTTATCTCCTCGCGAAGCCCTTTCTTTTGATACCCCACTCAATGGGTTATGAAAAATAAAAACCCGCACTCCAAAATACGGCCCTCCAAAAGTGTTTTAAAACCTTATGTACCCAAACGGTTGCTTAAAATGAAAAATGGTGCAAGAAAGCTAAGAACCATTTCTAAAGACCTAATCAATGATACCCCATTTGACATAGTTTGTCGATTTTTTTCTCAGTTCGTCGGAATCTTTATTTTAATTTTATATATGTTACCTCTTAACTCGAAGACGGCTGGACCGATTTGTAAAATATTTTTTTTGTTTGAGAGAGTATACTTTTTGATCGAAGGAAGTTAGGATCTGATAATGGGATCCTGGAGAAATCGAGGGAACTCTTCAAATATTACAGCCCAAAAATTATACCTATACTGATTTGGGTATTTTTTATAGTAACTTGTGCAGTTCCTCTCGAAAAGTACCATTTGGTGAAGTGGAGCTGATGATAAAAACCACAGAAGACTACCGGAACTACTCAATAATAGGTATTTTATTGGTTGCGATTTGATTATTTGAATATGGTTGTGGTTTGATTACTTGAATATGGTTGTTAAGCACTTTATACTTGTCATAACGCATATGGTGAAGTGGAGCTAATCGTAAAGTACCAGGAGAACTCCTCAACAATTAACAGCTCGGCATCGGGAAAATAAATATTTTGTAAAAAGTGTAAAGAAGGTGACACTCAGGCTTTTGTTGCTAAGTAAATTACAAACCGACCCACTAAAAAGCGAGAAAGTTATTTTTCACTTTGCAGTGCTTTTTAGTGAAAGTCGTTTTATTTTTAGTTAAAAAGTTTTATTTTTATTTTGACTATATCCGGATATCGTTTTGGTAAATTTTAATAACTGTCATGTATTTAGCGACATTAGCATGGTTAAGACAAATTGATTTACATAAGAATTATAAAAAAAAGTCCCACGCGTTTGACCTCTACAACGCCATTTAGGTAAAAACATTCAGAAGTATGTACATATATAAAAACATAGACTGATAAACATTTTTTAACCCTTCTTTCCGTCGCGCCGTCAGGTAAAATTTCTTTTTATGTGACTGCACGACGGAAAGAAGGCCTCACATGCCTCACGACTGTGAGAAAAAGCCTGTCATTGGAGTTTTATTGTTAATTGTGCAACTTATTGTCTTTTTTAGTTTAATGTTGAAATATAATTCACAAACTATAACGGATGCGCTGCAACTTATCCCTTGTGTCGCCTCCTACACTAGTTGGCTCATCTTGCCCGGCCTGGGGCGCCGTGAATGCCTCGTCCAAACAAATTGCGTTAACTGCTGACCCAATGAAATATCCTCGTGTAGGTCCGTGTTTATCTTCTATCCTAACTTTGTCGACGCGTACGTGCTGCGCTAGTAAGTTAGCACAGATTACTTACAAGTTGCTACGTTAGTTCTACTTGAGATATTCTGCTCCTATTATTTAGTCTAATTTATTTGTACCGAATGAGAACTGCTGTTTTAGTATTAAGTTTAGAATTGTTTATTGTTATTTTATTTTGATACTCTTAATCTACTCGTATCTAGAATTAGCTTGTCAATTAGCCACGATTAAATGAACTGAATGTGTTACGGTTTGCATGACAAAAATACTTTTTATGCAATATTGTTATATTTCTACATTTACCATAAAATATACATAAACATAATATTAACTGAGAAAACGGAATGTAAATCGATCGAAAAACTAACAAAATATAACAATTTCAAACGAATTTATTTTATCTGTCACTCGCCAACACGCATTTTTCTACAGCAGCTGTATGAAAAGCAGCGTTGTAGACTTTGACTTCCGTCTTTGTCGGACTTCTTGGTCTACTTAACTTTAAAGCTGTATAACTTTGTCAGTGACGAAGATATTTAGGAAAAATGTTTCGTAATCGCTCACCAAAAATTTTTTTCTGGTGGGAAAATCATCTAATGACTGCGCCCGCTCTGGGTAGAGCGGAATGGAGTGTCAGACTTCTACCCACCCAGTTCCTTCTACTGCCCTTATGTTCCGGGGCCAAGGTATCTCGTTAGAACATTCCCGCAACCCCGGAAGGCAATGTCACTGTCGGGGCCCAGTCACTGCTGCTGACTGCTCTTTGAGGCGCGCGTGGAATATGACGCGCCATCGATCCGGGCCTGGTCCTTACCTCTTCCTTGCCCCTAGGTCACCGTCCGGTAAGGACCAGGTTCAACGAGCGCAAGCTCGCGCCTACGCAGGCCGGAAATCGGCTCGCTAAACCTAATTAGTTATTAAATAAGCAAATAAAATAATGGCATATATATTTTTATTGTTGTGCTACCTACTTCTCAATACTACAAGCAGGTCATCGGATTAAGTACACAACATACAAACATTATTTATCAAATTACTTTCTAGATGATTTCAACATAACTGGAACACATACTTGAATAAACAAACTACGCATACTAACATAAATCGATCATAATATTGATACTCCAATAATTCTTAACAAAAATTGAGGTCAAAAGGTCTTTGGCCTGGCAGCTGAACAATAAAACAATATTCCGATGGAATAAATACCAGAACAAAATAACGATTCAAACCAATTTATCTAAACATCATTAGAATATAAAATAACAAGTAACATAAACTATAATAAAACATTATCATTTGATAGATAAAATACTTCATGAACCGAATCAGAAAATCTTTTATAAAATAGGGTGAAAGTCTGAGACATAGTTATTATCAGTAAGTGTAGTCATGGTCTACTTAATATGTAGGTATGTAAGTATAATCTTGTCACCCATTATACTAAGTGGTAAGATAGTGACTAATTAATATCAACTAATTAAATTAATTAGGGGGTTAACCTTTTCTATGCTAAATAACCGTCAAATATTACGAAATCTAGAACAAGGTCTAGATTTTAAAAGTATTCTTGGAGATATCGATCAGGAGCTAAAAAAACTGTTTAAAAGGACAAGGCGAGATAGTGTACAGACTGAAAATGAGCTCCTTTATATTCTAGTACAATAGCACTTAGTACACTTACATAGGTGCATAAAATAAAGCCCCTTATCCAAGAACCATAAATAACTAAGTATATCATTAAAAAAAATCATATAACAACATATCATGCATATGTTGAATCAGTGCTACGCTATGGCTTAATTATGTGGGGAAACAGCACTGATCAAAATAGAGCATGACCGATGTTTAAAAAACTTGATTTGTTACCACTACCGTCCCTTTATATTTTTGAAATTTGTTTATTTCTGTGGAGGCATAGGGAATTGTTTGCGAAAGCAAGCGATGTGTATTCTCGCAGCAGGCGCGACCCCTACAGGCTCGTGTTAGATGTCCTTCCAAGGCTTGCGAAATATAATAAAAGCTGTATGTTTATGTGTGTCCAGGTTTACAATAGAATACCAAATGAATTAAAAACATTAAATACAAGAATGTTCAAAAATGAATTATACAAATGGCTCTCTGCTAATAGTTTTTACAGTGTTAAGGAGTTCCTGGAACATAAAATCGCATGATGACTGATAATTTCATTTTGCATGTATTTGCACGCTTATATCTATTAAGCAAAACATGTTTGTTCACATTATTAACATTACCATCTTTTATACCATGTTTTTAGCAAATAAATGATTATGATTATGATTATGAAAATCTTGAGGAAAATGATTATATTTTCTAAAAAAAAGACCAATACAAACAAAATTCTTTAATCTTTTACTATTCAAGCAGCTCCTTTGTGGATGTATTAACCATAGACGTGAGGCGTTCTTAAAACGCTACCAGCGTTCATGGTGAAGGAGCATTACCTCTCCCTATAACTTTTCACCTTCTTTCTCAATTATACATGTAATATTTATTAGTATATGATTTTGTATGTATATTATATTATTATCTTCAATTAATATTATTTATGTTGTTTGTACGTACACTGACAGCTCTAAATCCTCTAAGTCCTTTAAGTTTTGTCTATCCAAAGGTTGTCTATAAGAGATCGCCCTGTGCGATAAGACCACTATTACACACTAGTTTTACTCTATTCATAGGAATACCGTAAGGTGTATAATAAAGTATATAATAAATAAAATAAATAATTGGCTATATTCCTTCAAAACAATTCGCATTTTTAAGAGTAGGTTATAAATTATCAACGATATTTATAAATAGGTCCTTTACAAAACTCATTTTTAAACAACGCCATTAACAATTATTTAAGATAAGTAAAATCTTCAAAGAATCTCAAAGTAAAGTCTGACTGACAGTCCAAACTGATATCATTCGTCCACGTTATCTGAAAGCAGTCCAAAAATTACACCTTAATAATTCATACCGCTGTCTGTTGTTGTCAATCTTTGTTTTGTATCTCGGCAGCGGCAAGAGACGTCTGTCATTTGCAGCCGCCCTTATCTCGCTTTGTTTGCCTGTTTTCTGTAACTTAAGGCAGTTGTCCCACCACCAGCGAAGAGACGACTAACTTTCGGCTATTTGTCTGGCTTAAGGAACGTATAATTAATAAAATAAAATAAAAATACTTTTATTAACATTAATGCAGAGTACACTATATGTTACATAAAAAAACTTTTTTGCAAAAAATGAAACCGACTACCATATCAAAACACTACAAAGCCAAAAATAATTTTAATTTCGGAAGGCGGTGTGAAAAAAAAAGTTTTTATTTTCGCGCTTTTTAGTGGGTCAGTGAATTTTCCAAATCGGTTCGTAATGACGGAGTTATGCGCGAACAAAAAACGCAATGCAGAGTAAACAAAAAGATCATCAACCTAAATATTATTTTTAGACTTTTAAAAAAAGTTATTTAAAAAATCTAAAAACCCGACTGCTCAACTGAAATGCAAGAGACAAGCACATTTTTATTTTAAGAAGTGACAAGCAGGCGAGACCCAATTGAACTTTTTTTATTAATGGGATGGGTCCCAGGCGGACCCATCCCATTAATAAAAAAAGTTCAATTGTCACTTTTTAAAATAAAAATGTGCTTGTCTCTTGCATTTCAGTTGAGCAGTCGGGTTTTTAGATTTTTTAAATAACTTTTTTTTTTCAACTTTTTAGTTAAAATATTAATTAACATTTTTATAGTTTTCCTGGTCGTGTCACAATGGCACCCCACCGGATTCAGAAAGTGAAAGAGCTAAGTCCATATTTTTAAACTTTCTCTTTGTATTATTTTTGCTAGTATTACACTAATGATAAATATGATATACCTTTTTGAAATCCTTGTATTAAACCCTTTAATTTGATACCCATATTGCAGTATTCAAAAAAAAAATTTTTTTTTTCATTGTGTATAATGGCTTCGCACAGCCGCCCTGTTTATTTTTTTCAAATGTCACCTATCTAAGAACACTTGGGCTGCTAAGACAAATCTAACGATATGTCAATTATGTGAATCCGTTCAGCAGTTCTGGAGATATGAGGTAATAAAGAATATTACATACATACATACATACATACACACATACATACAAGATACGCGCGAAAAACATAAACCTTCCTTTGCAGTCGGGAAAAAGATCATCAACCTAAATATTATTTTTAGACTTTTGTTGATTTTTCAGAAACGGCTTGTCCGATTTCGATAAAATTTTCATGGGACCATTTTCAATAAAAAAGAATTTTTCAATTCGGTTGGCAAGCGACGGAGCTATGCCCGAACAAACATAAAAAAAAATAAACACACATCCGAATTGAGAAACTCCTCCTTTTTTAGAAGTCGGTTAAAAACAAGAAGTATGCATGCTTTAAATCTGTGTGTGTGTGTGAGTGTGTGAGCTAGTGATGAGTGTGTGTGTGTGGGAGTATACAGGCGTTGATGTGTTATTTTCTAATAAGACTAGCTTCAGTCGCTACGCAGACTGTATCGACTATAGTCTGCGTAGCCACTGAAGCCAGTCTTAGTCTAAAGTATATGTGCTGTCGCCTTGCCGATGCGGTACTTATATTTACCGAGGGACAGGCGTTTGGGATGTCATTTTCGTACACTATTTGGATTGTGAGAGTGTTATAATAGTTATACAATCTGTGTAAACAAAAGAGATGCATACTAAAGAGATGTATATTAAAAGTCGATCGCTGACTGTTTATACTGCACACACACACACAACTAGTTTTTTTGCTGAGCGACAAGAACTATGAAAGATAGCCTGTTGGTTACCCACCCTGTACCTTCAGCTGCCCTTAAATTCCAATAGAAAATATTATTATTATTATTCTATTGGAAATAAACACTCGCTCCTAGCTAACTTATTTTCAGATGCTAGCTCTCTCGCTACTGGATAATCGCTGGTGGTGGGAGCAATGCCTTAGGGAGGTCGCACATGGGCGGACATTATTTTAGTGTATTAGGTACATTCTGAACCAAATATTAATATGTAATAATATTTGTACTTAGTGTTACCTTGCGATTTGAAACAAAACTTAATTGGTTTTGATACTTTGGTAGTTTTTCCAAAAATACAATATCGCACCATCTTGTATGGCTCAGAGGTAGCCAGTTATTTACGGTTGAGTTATTGAATGTGAGTTGACGAAAACCACAGACACAATAGTTAAGTTTATTCGTAAAAATTACACGAGTTTAGTGGGATGCTAATCTGCGGTTATAGGGCTACGGCAGCTATTGGTCAACTAAAAATTATAATGACAAAAGTAAAAAAATCGAGTAGCAAAAAGTAGATCGCGGCTTTAGCAATTTGCCTGTACGTGAATCGTACACATCTTTATCAGAGAGATTAATTTAAGTAATGCTTTTTTTGTTTGCTCTTTTAAATATCATAAAAGTTTGCAGCATTATAATATAAAATATTGTAAGGCGCAAAACACATTTTTGCAGCAGATAGCGAGACTATGAGATATCAAACTACGTATTTATATATGGTAGCAGCACACATGAATGTATCATTGAGAACCTACTTTCGTTATGACTATATTTATTTTAGAAACTGGGCTATAAGTATAAGATATCTATCTAAAAAGCCGAGTGTTTTTATTATATACATATCGACTTACTCACCTATTTAAATGTAGAACCTCCGCAACGTAAGCTATTTGCAAAATTTCTTTCTCTTTTAGATCTAAATCGCGGACAAGGCCGCTAATAGACTTAAATTTATTTTCTTTTATTTTTCCAAGTGTTCGTCCGCCCCTGTACATTTCTGATAAAGTTTCTTCAGTTTCTTTAAGTGACGTCGCATTTAAATTCTGTACAGAGCTTATATTCATTGAACTGACTCCACAATCTTGTTTCTTTAACATGAATTTCAAAGAGGTTGCTCCGGATGCTGGGTAGGATACAATACTTGTTGTTCTCTGTCTGTTTAGTTTGTTATACTAAAGACTAAGTTGAGATTTTGTGCTGCGCTTGAAATACCTACTTATTATTAATAAATGCGACAGTGAGTCTGTCTGTCTGTTACACTTTCACGTGTAAGCTACTCAATCGATTTTGATGAAATTTGGTACAAAGATACGTAAAACTGTGGTAAACGACACAGGCTACTTTTTAATTAACTGAAAAAAAAACACGCGAGTGAAGCGTGGTAGAAGTTAATACGTACCTATATACATATCACTAAGCTCGATTACGCGTGTCTTTAAGAGACTATATTTAAGCACTTCTTTTTTTATTAAAATTTTATGCAACAAAAAAATTACAAAGGCGGACTTAATGCCATAGGCATTCTCTACCAGTCAACCATGAGTGGTGAAGAGATAACTTGGCAGGTGCATAAAAATAAACATCGTAAATCATATATTCAAAGTAAAAGTTATATTATAAGTATATATTTACATATATAACTTAAATAAACTTACACGACTATTTATCATAATACAATATACATTTATATTCAATATATAAAATGTAACAGTATATAAGAAGCAGGTAATAAAGAAAACTAAAACTAATTGAGACATAGTCATTTTCAATAAGTACTTTAAGTATTAAGTTAATTAGGGGTGACTTCACTGTTAGTGTCACGTCCACCGCATAGCAATGTAAATAGTAATCTGTGGAAAATGTAGTAGTTATTACATTTAATTTTTCTTTGTTAAAATGTACTCTATTAAGCATATATAATGTGATATCGTATGTTTTCCCCAATAAAGTAAAATAAAAAATAAAATAAAACAGATTAAGCGCAATACCTCAGACGCCCAAATTGGAATATTAAATTATAAGTCTAAAACAACATCCGTAACTAAATAAATTAAAACCAGGGGCCCACGCCCAATGCACGCACCAAGAATACATGTTTCTTCGAACGAGAACTTGATGTGCATGTGAACTTAGGGACCTCACTTTTATCTCACAAAATACAAAGCGTTAGATTTCGTAGTAAAATTAAAACAATTTTAGAACAAATCTGGGAATAAGTAAACAAATTTATTAAAAACCGCAGCCCTTAATGTGCGTTTCCTCAGTTCACACTGGATTTGGTCAGTCAAAGTAAGAAAAGGGGCCCCGAGAATGCCATTGCCTTAGGGCCTCTGACAGGGTTAATCCGGCTCTGTGTAAAAGATAAAAAAAAAGACAGCCGAGACCAATGGCTTGAGGCACGGAGGAAACTCGATATGTTACCACCCATCCACCCATCTACGGATCAACCTCGACCAGTTTATTTCTTACATTTTTAAAAACATTAAAAAGAAAATCAGAATACATCTGCTTTAAGAACCTAGTATAAGGGATACCTATTATTCCACCTAGACAATTTAGGTAGAGCATTATAACGCCCACATTAACCTACTATGCCGTTTACGAAGCGTATCTAATCAGATTATAAGATGACCTTTAAGTTAAATGGGTAGTGAGTGTCGTGTGACCTTACGCCCCGAGGGACACCTGATGTTCCCAGTAATTTCTTCATAGCTTGTTACATATAACAAGGAAACAGTGTATTTTTAGCCCGCTAACAACGAAGCAACACAACAATTGCTTTTTGTTATGTCGATGTCCTGTTGGTCAAAAAAACTTTTTTGCAAAAAATAAAACCGACTTCCATATCAAAACACTACAAAGCCAAAAATAATTTTAATTTCGGTAGTCAGTGTTATTGGTTTTGTAGTGTTATTGGTTTTGTATTTTCTTTTTTTTCACACCGCCTTCCGAAATTAAAATTATTTTTGGCTTTGTAGTGTTTTGATATGGAAGTCGGTTTTATTTTTTGCAAAAAAGTTTTTATTTTCGCGCTTTTTAGTGGGTCAGTGAATTTTCCAAATCGGTTCGTAAATGACGGAGTTATGCGCGAACAAAAAACGCAATGCAGAGTAAACGAAAAGATCATGTAGTGTTTTGATATGGAAGTCGGTTTTATTTTTTGCAAAAAAGTTTTTATTTTCGCGCTTTTTAGTGGGTCAGTGAATTTTCCAAATCGGTTCGTAAATGACGGAGTTATGCGCGAACAAAAAACGCAATGCAAAGTAAACGAAAAGATCATCAAGGTAAATATTATTTTTAGACTTTTATCAATTTTTCAGAAACGACTTTTCATGGGACCATTTGTAAAGTATACCCTTTTCAACAAAAAAAGAATTTTTCAATTCGGTTGGCAAGCGACGGAGCTATGCCCGAACAAACATAAAAAAAAAACAAACAAACATCCGAATTGAGAACCTCCTCCTTTTTTAGAAGTCGCTTAAATACTTGTTCTTAGTTCCTATTGAACTGTGCAACCGACAGTTATGTGTTTAACTTTATAATACATCACCTGCTTAATGCTTTCCAATCTGTATCGGGATGAAATCCACTTCCAGTCTGACCGGATCTACATCCGGACACAGCTACCTGTGTACTAGTGTTTTGCACGGAGCAACTCTCAATCTGACATCCACTACCCAGTAGCTGGGTAACACAATAATAACCATTTCTAAGACTGGTGTCAGATTTTCCACCTTCTGAATACCCATAACAACTATCAAAGATGTACGATTGGTATCCGGGACTAGCGGGTCTAGGTGGATAAGTAGTGCGGCGACCTCTCACGCCCTGCTCTGATTCAGACCATGGTGCGGAGCGAGAGGGAATGGGATGCAGTGACCTCCTTCTGCGAAGCAGTAATGCTAGCGAAGGAGGAGGCCAAACGCGCGAGGGATAGGCAACTCTCTTCCTCGCGCCCCAGCCGCCGCGGGAGACGCCCCGGGCGTCGGGGATCGCGAGCCGATTTCCGGCCACCGTAGGCGCGGGCCTGCAGACGGCAAGCAGGGGTCGCTCACCGTCCGGTAAGGACCAGGCCCGGATCGGCGGCGCGTCGTATTCCACGCGTGCCTCAAAGAGCTGTCAACACCAGTGACGGGGCCTCATAGGGCCATTGCCTACCGGGGTTTGCGGGAAAGTTCTATCGAGATACCGCAGCCCTGGAACTTTAGGGCAGCCGAAGGAACAGGGCGGGTTTTTAGTCAGTAGAAGTCTGACACACCCTTCCGCTTAACCCAGAGCGGAAGAAGTCATTCGATAATTTTCCTACCCAAGGAAAAAAAAAGGTGGATAAGTATTAAGGATATGTCAGACTTCTACTGACTAAAAAACTAGCCCTGTTCCTTGAGTTGTTTTTGCATTCCAGTTTCGCGGAATTTCATTAGGACATTCCTGAAATCCCGGCAGGTATGGGCCCTGTTGGGCGCCGCGCGCCGTCCCTAGTGCTGACTGCTCTTTTAGGTGCGCATGGAATATAACGCGCCGTCGGAGGAAAAGAGTTGTCTCTCCCTCACATGTCCCGCACGCATGAATGCTTCGCATAAGGAGACAACTGCACCCCACTTATTCTAAACATCATTTCTCACTCATAAGAACAAAGAGTGTTTTTTTTCTTTTGCTCAGAATTCAGGATTAACGTTTACATAAATATCAGTAAATTCCTAATCATATAAAAATGTACTCTGTGTTCCTAATTTCTGGAGGTGACATGTGTCGCTGTCAGAAAGGCACACATGAGATTAAATGTATCAAAAACAAATTCAGAGAATAAATCGCAATCCTAAAAGGAAAGTGACATAACTGAAACCTTAAAAATTTTGGACTTACTCAACAAATTCTTTAAAATAGCAGTGTTGAGTAAATTTAAATGAAAATAGATATATCCTGTCATCCATGAATAAGCTTATTACTAGTAATCCCGACCCCTACTACCACGGGATTTTAAAGTTTTGGTCAAATTATATCATAATCAGAAATTACAGGATTTTAAAAATGCAGTCACGACACTGGAGAAATTCGTAGTGTAGGACAGTGTTTATTTAAAAAACGGAACATTATAGAACTTATAATCATTGCATTTTTCGGAATAATAAGCGATATCAAAAATTTGTGACCTACTTTGTTTAGCCGAATTATTCACCGAGTAGGGAAAAATTTCACGAACGTTTTCACACTAGGTTACATTCACGAATAACATTCCAAGTATATTTTCTCAAAACACCTCTTCTAAAAGCCGCTAACATTTATCAAATATTATTGGCTTAGTCCGCAAACATACCGTACGTGTTATCTTTGTAACGTCATAACAAATTTGCGGTGTTAATGCGTTTGGCGTGTAAACTGCGCGCAGCCAACATTAACCGTGTCAGGCTGCTATAACATTTGAACGGGGGACCTGGCGATATATCAAATGTATTGACAATCATCTTCGAGAAACTGGCTATTGGTTTCAAGGAAGCTCGCTCATGCTTGCCTGGGTTGTGGGGGAATTATAGCCATATTTTTCTGTAAGTTTTATATAAATTAATCAAATGAAAATATTTTTGTTTTGCGTGTCTTAGCGAAAATACTTTGCTCGCTATTTACAAATTAAAATAATGATTTCAATTATATTAATACATTTAATAATTTTCTATATTACATAAATCAGTATAAAATAAAACTGGATATATATCCGGTCTTATTTTATACTGATTTATTTTCTATTTTTATCTTGACTTCGAAAGGACAACGAAACAAACGCTGGTAAGCAATAAAAGGAAAATAAAAGGAACAGAAATTTCCCGATTCCGCCTTGAGTAAAACTAAATTAGGCAACTACAATAAATTGGATTCTATAAAACCACATAAAATGTCCCAAAGTTTACACAACATCTACAATTTACGAAGGAAATCGATAAAGGAAGAAAAGTAAGGTCCAAATCAAATGAACGATTAGGCCCTTTAAAATTCAACTCAACCTCGACAAGCCCCGAAAAACTCTCAAACGATTCTGAAGCTGTTACAAATAATACGAGTGTAACCGACGAAGATTATTTTAAATCGACGTTAAGAAAAGTTGGCGTAATAAAAATCGCTTTATCCCGTTTAATACGTCAGCTAGAGGATTAATGACTGTCCAAGTTCCTCCTTAGACATAAAAAAAAAACGCACAGACAAAACTTTGTCTCCTTAATAATTTATTGTGGGGTCCCTAAGCCTTGGCCTTTTTTACTGGGATCCTTCTAATTGTTACATGAAATGGAACGGCGCTCTTTTTATTTCTTTCCCTGTAGGTGACATTTAAGGTACAGTGGTTGAAAGATTAATGGGAGGACCTTTTGTGTCAAGGTTTTCCGTTTTAATTGGTTGGTTCGTATAGATTAATCTGAATTTTGAAGTAGAAAAGCAAAACATTCCATTTGCTATAGATTTCAAAAGTAGTAGTACAATTTACTTTGAAATGACAAGTTTCATACCGTGTAATTGAAGCAATTCATGTTCAAGGAAATGAAAGAAAATGGTTTATTATTTCTCACATCAGGTACATCATGTTACAACAATCTATCAAATTTATTTAATAGATTTTAAACTTTATTGCTGAAGAAATTAGGTTCAAGGTTGATTGGGAAAATTTGACAATTTCGGGTAGCTTCATGTGCTGGCGTCTGTACATCATGTAAGTATGTTAAGCCTCCTGTTAAGAAATAAGATCCAATATTAGTAGACTAGTTTAGTTTCTATGTGTTTCTTCCGTATTATCGTTAAATTCATTTGTACGTAGATAATACGAAAACAAAATAGAAAGAAGTAAAACAGAAAAAAGCAATGCGAGTAAAGTGAGTAAAGCTGCAATGATGTATCAATAAATTTAACAAAACAATATAAAATATAGTGTACCTTGAATATATTTCGTAAATATACAAAAAAGATTGAGGGGGTTTAGAAACAGTAATAGAGCAAAAAATTAAAATAAAATGTCTGTCTGTTTGTACACGATAATCTTCGAAACTACTTGACGGATTTGAATGAAACTTTTTTAGTTATATAGCAATTAAATCTGCGCAATGGGCTGTACATAAATGTATAGCCCAGATTGTGAGAGTGAGAGTTTCGAAAACTGGAACACCTGATGCGGAACTTTATATGCAAGCGAAGCCAGAAGCAGAAACTAGTTTGAAATAAAATACACATTTATAGTAAGCCTAATGTGTTCAATTGTTTAAGACACTGTGTTCTTTTGACTAGACATTTTATTTTTTGACAGTGTATCGTGTTCACAAATCGGATTGTATAAGGCCAAGGAAGTAGTAGCCTCAAAGAAATTTCACCAAGCAAGGAGGGCGGCGAGAAGTAGAGATGGGTGGAGGGCTACCATTCAAGCAGTAAGACTAATGATCACGGTCAGCAGTAATTACGGAACGATCTCAGAACGTGTCGTGTAAAATCCTTCTGATGTCTTCATTTTGCGATTGTTTTCTTTCCGAACAACGCCAACAATTTTCAACAAGTTATTATGAACATCTTTTATATCGTGCGTATAGCTAAGGAGTGGAATTTCTTGAAGGAGATAGCTATAACCTAGGGCTTTTTAACCTTCCGTGAACCACGTGGATAAAAGTTATGTCCTGCACTACGTGGGGTTTCGTGAACCCCATCATCATTTCACCTTTTATAACTCTTCCTTTTATATTTATATTTTTTATTTTATTTATTTATTTATGGATTATAAGAGGATAAAAGTAAAATAAATTTGCCAAATATAATAAACATTTTTAATAACTTTAGGCGTTGTAACAAAAATAGAATTTTTACCAAATAAAAGAAGACAAACCTCTTTGGCTTAGCCTTAAAAAAAGCAACTTAAATAATAACTTCTTATTGCCTTTCATTGAGGGATTCATGAGGTAGGAAACAAAAGCAAAATTAAAAAAAAAACAAAACATAATTAGCTTTCTTGAGATACTATAGTTGGTTCAAATCAAAACAATTTTTCAAAAAAAAAAAAAAATCAGCGTGTTCTAAGCATATAGATACTTAATTTTTAGACATCATGCACTGACATATTTCAATTCCAGTACCATCTTAAGACCAGAAGTCATTGAGGTTTTGTCTCCCAGAATGGTACAATCCTGTTAAAAATAAAAGCCCAATAACAGTTCCAGTCGCCTTCACTTTCGGGTAAAAACACCTCGTCCGTGTCGCCATCACTATCTTCCATAAGTGCCGATAACATTGCATCTTCATTTATACCACGAGCCATTATGAGTCCCGGAAAAAAATAGAGTAATAGAAAAACAAAATAAACAAGGTTTTATGTATAAACACTAATATTAATTTTCATATCATACCGCTTACCTTTTAGACGATGTCCCGAACTACGTGGGGTTTGTGACACCCCACCTCACTTTAACGAAGCTATTACTAAATCACTGTTACTATACGGATTGGCAATGTCGCAACTCCAGCTAGACGATGTTTTGAGGTTTTCGCGCGACCATTAAAAAAGATACGAAGATTTTTGTTTCACTGGGGTTTATTAAACCCCACGTGGTGCATGGATGGTTAAGTCAAGAGTGAATAGGTTACTCCTTATAAGCGTGCTTCATCTTCGAGCACATAATCGTTTAACATCAAGTGAAACAAAAAAATAAAGATATTAAATTAATCGAATCGGGGGCGTCGGCCACAGGTGCCTCGACCACTGGGGGCCTAAGCCGCGGACCCGAGATAGTAGTCAAATGCGAACCTGTCATAAAAACAAAAAAAAAAAAAACGCAGAACAGTTGTTTTGTAAAATCTGTAAGCGTTTGTGTAAATTTAAATTTTGATGTAATAGTACGTAACAACAAGTATGCTTTATGCATATTAAATGCATTGTATTAAACAACTTACGAACTCAAATTTCCATAATGTGTTTAACAGTATTCCTGACTAGCAAAGTATAATAACAAAAAGTTTGAAACATCGCGAGCATTAGAGAAACACAAAGTTAAATAAAGACTAACACAGCGAGACGCTCTCCGTATGTTGTTAGCGTTAAGGTGCATGATCTCGCTGCCTGTTTCATACGAAACTTTTCCAAACAATATTTGATTTAAAAAAACCGGACATTTGCGAGTCAGATTCGCCCACCAACGGGTCAGTATTTTTTTTAAATATATCTCTTTATTAATAATAATTTATGCATCATACAAATTAAATTAAGTATGTCTTGGAATATTCACTTTAAGCCCTTTCATATGATACATGACTTGAACTAGTAGTTTAATTTTTAAATGATTTTTTTATGATTTAAGCACAAATGTATAGTTTACACATTTTTTACTGAACTTTAAAAGCTATCAATCTTGATTCCCTTGAGAGTTTAAAATATGCGTTTGTTGCGGAATAAACGGCCGTACCTTTTTCACAGAGCTTCGAGGGACTGTAGACCTGAGTATATGGTTTTAATTTCAATTCGATATCTCCATGCGTTCTCGATATAAAGGGTCTTGATAAACAGACAGACGGACAGGCAGACAGACAGACAGACGGATAACAAAGTGTGATCCTATAAGAGTGCCGTTTTTTCCTTATGAGGTGTAAAAAGTAAAGTTAAGAGGGCTTAACAGGTGTCACTCTCACTAACAGTTTTTGTGTTCTTGTACTATTTTTTAGTTACACTATGAGTCCTGTTATTCTTTTTAATAGTTTTATAAGGAAAAAAATATGGTTAATAACTTCGAATAGCGGTCTAAATATATTTATGTGTAGTCTGCTGTAGGTTAAACTGTTTGAAGCTGAAATTCTACTCGCAATGTCTATGGTATTTACTATGTAAACAAAAATGACTAAAACCAAATTCATCATTGACGCTGGTGCCACGTGGTATGACAGTGCTTATATTATATAATTACAAATAAGCCATTGGGTCATAGGAAGCGACAACCACTATTTTTGATATTTCTTTAGTTAGTTGGTAGGTTTCTAACAGATTGAATTAAATTAATATTTTAACCAAGTGTATTTATTTATTTATTTATTTAGGTTAACCAACAATTGTTTACACAGTACATTTCTAACTTTATTACTACGGTAACATTAACAAGTGCAACAATTAATTAAAGGTTAACACCACATGCACAAAGAATAAAAACGGCTTTACATAACATACATAAAAAGTTAATATACATACAAAAAAAAAATTAAAATAATATAAAGAAAATTAACAATAAATTCAATAAACATAAAAAAAAACATTGGTATCAAAATGTCTCTTTAAATTATAATTGGCTTATGATCTATCAATTAATTATTGAATACAATTAAAATGATTATGAATTATAAATTAGAAAATTAAATTAAAAGACTAAAAACAGATTACAATTTAAAATAATAGAAAACACGTATGAAATTAAATTAAATCTACATTGGATTATTAATTACAAAAGCTCGTATAAATGTATTAATATTGTCGTGGTGTACATCTACTATGTCACTGCGGCCATTAATTATTTTGCACAATCTAGGTATTGGAGAATTCGCACCAAGCACAGACTTTCGAAGTGGTGGACACAGGGGTGTTATTTTATTCCTTGGATATCTAGAGGGCGCATGGAACCTAATGAGCTTCACTAAACTGGGGCAGTCGATCTTATTGTGCAACAGTTTGTAAACAAATAAAGCATCGGTTATATCTCTGCGCATAGATAACGATTGCATTTTAAAATAAGATAGGCGGACTTTGTAAGAGGGCAGACGCTTAGATTTCCCCTCACTAAAGGCTAAATGCCATACTAAACGTTTCTGTACCCTTTCCAGACGCAGCATGTGAGTGGCATAGTGAGGTCTCCACACAACACTGCAATACTCCATAACACTGCGCACGAGGCTGTAATATAACATTATTTTGGTGCTACTTTTACGAAAGCCTTTAGTGTTACGAAGTAGGAACCCTAACATTTTTGATGACTTTTTAATAATGTATTCAATATGGGGTATAAAAGTGATCTTTTTATCAAAAAGTACTCCTAGATCCTTTATTGTTTCGACTTCTTGGACTCGCTCCTGGTTTATGAAGTACTCTGCGTCAATACAGTTAATTTTTCGCGTATATTTGACATGATAACATTTCTTTGGATTAAGTTGCATTTTATTATTGTGGCACCATTTTATGACTTGGTTAAGATCGTGTTGCAGAAGTTCGCAGTCTCTTTTTGACTCGATCACTCGTGCGAATTTTAGGTCATCAGCATACAGGAAAGGTTGGGAAAAACGAAAGCACTCCGGAAGGTCATTAATGAACATAATAAATAGTATTGGAGCTAAGTGAGATCCCTGGGGAGCGCCCGATGTTATTTTGTGTGCAGCTGATCGAAAACCGTTGACAACGACAAAGTATTCGCGTTCAGTAAGATAGGACTTGAACCAACTTAATAGAGGCCCTGTTATACCATAGGCTGCTAGTTTATAAATCAGAATAGAATGTGACATTTTATCAAATGCCTTACTGAAGTCGGTGTATACTACGTCAAATTGTTTGCCTGCATCTACGGCCTGTATTAGGGACTCCGTAAACGACACCAAATTTGTAGCTGTAGACCTAGATGCTACAAAACCGTGTTGATTTTCATTAAGGTACAATCCTAAATGTTGCTGAATGTGCGGACATATAATAGATTCAAAGATCTTTGCGAATGTGGATAAAATTGAAATTGGCCTGTAGTTGCTTACGGTATCTTTTTTATCTGACTTATGCACTGGGACTACCTTGGCTTTTTTCCATTCTGATGGAAAAGTTCCAGTAGCCAACGATGCCTTATATATTATTAGCAAAGGAGATACCAGAGCTGTGGCGCAGTTAGAAATAAAAACAGGTGGGATGCCATCTGGGACAGGTCCTTTACTAATGTTTACTGTTTTTAGTTTCTTTAGTAAACAGTCGCGGTCAAGTACAGGAGTACTCAAGCCCTGACTATTGTTACGCAGTGCTTGGAGGTGTGTTGTATGGCAGTTAATTTCTGTACCTTTGTCAGTATTATACATGGTTGCGAAATATTTTGCGAAAAGGTCGCAAATTTCAGATCCGTTAGATGTAACAACCTGTCCATCAGTCATTGCCAACGGGTAGCCACTAGTGCCACCGCGTTTCGCTTTTATGTAATTCCAAAGAAGTTTGGGATTATCTTTTATGTCTTTTTCAATTCTATCTATATAGTCATTATATAAATTCATGGCTAGTTTTTCACACCTCTTGGAAACTAGTTGCAGTTCAATTTTATCTAAAGGATTATTATATTTCTTGTAACGCAACCTCAATCTATTTTTTTCTTTTAACGTTTTAATTAATGTTAAATCAAACCACGGCGGATACCGACAGTTGTTAGGCTTCCGAACAGGCACAAATTTTACAATAGCCTCACGCAGACATTTATAAAATATTGCCACCATGTCATTCACATCACAAGTATTTACAAAAAGTTCATCCCAGTTCAGCTTAATGAGGTAATTGTTAATTTCAGCGTAATTGGCCTTATAAAAGTTAGGTCTTGTGTGTATACTATACGGTAAGTTACAGTCCTTTAGCAAAGACATAGTTAGTTCAAGGGGGGGATGCAGTTTATCGATAGTTACTAGAGAATTGCTGGACTCGTTTACTAAACAAATTTGCTCTGTTGATAAGACTAGATCCAGTATTCGACCAGAACAGTTTTTTACATAATTATGTTGAGATAGTTCATTTACATTCATAAAATCCAAGAGGTTTTGACAAGTTTTAGGTAGAGAGTCATTTACGGCGGTTTTATCCCAATTCAATTTACTTAAGTTAAAATCACCAATTATAAAACAGGGGATGTCCATTGAGTCGAGCACTCTGTTGCAGCCATCCACAAAATGATCCAAAGTTGCAACACATACTGGTGGTGGTAGATAGACGGCACAAAGAGCAACTTGGCGTGACTTGTGAGATGTCGAGATGTCAAGTGTAACCCAGAGGTCTTCACAATCACTTTGGCAGCGTTCGATACGTGTGGAGTTAATTTTTTTATTTATTGCTATCAAGACTCCTCCCCCGTCTTTGTTGTACTGGAACCCGGTTGTTTCTCTGTCCCGTCTATAAACTTCATATCGGTCATCAAACAATTCACTACTTAATACATTACTGTTTAGCCATGTTTCTGTTAATATTATAACATCATAATTCATATTACACAGATTACAGTAAAAAATATTAGTTTTAGTTCGTAAACCTCTACAATTTTGGTAATAAATTAAAATATCCTTGAATTTTGTGTAGTTCAAACCTAATGCATGCATTAAATTACAACAATAAAAACTATAACAAGAATTACATACTCATCACACAATCTTACTAAGACTGTTCTTGTTCCTAATTTGTATATACTCTGCGCCGTCATTTTTCCTCACAAATATCCTACCATTTCGGACCCACACGTATTTATAATTCTTCTCTTTGGCTTTTAACCTCGCAGCTGCATGAAGAGCTCTATTTGCCGGGGACAGATGTTCAGCAACATAGACTGGAGATTTAGGTCCAGCGTAACCAAGGTGCGAACAGTTCAGCTTTTCTTGAGGATTAGCTTGGTTGTACATGATTATTGCTGCCAAAAGATGATCACGCATTCTTGGTGAGGCTAGCTGGACAATTATAGAGCGAGGGCGGTTACTCGATGAGTTGGCCTTAGCAATACGAGTGCAATGTAATACATCTCTTTCACTGATTTCGCAGTTAACCACACGCGCAAGTTGAGTTACAATGTTGTAAACATTTTCATTTTTGTTTTCTGGTACACATTGCAATTCTAAGTTGTTTGATCTCGACTGTTGCTCCAGGTTAGCAAGTCTGTTGTTAAGGTCTTCTACGGTGATCTTAAGATCTGTGTTTTCTAATTCCAGTTTTGTGATAATCTCCTTAGATAACTCGTGTGCCTTCATTATGCTTTCAAATTTCTTATTCATGAAAGACATCGACTCAACAACATCCGCTATTTCCTTCTTAATTGGCGCTAGTTCTTGGCTAATCGTGGTGATAATAGTGTTGTTAAACTTAGCCGCCATCTCACTTAGTTCATATTTTATTACTTCTCTAATAACGGAACGCAGTTCGTCGTTATCATTATATGTGGAAGGAGGTAAAGGAGGCGAAGGAGGCGAAGGCTGTTCAGTGGCTTGTCTTTTAGGGCCTCTGGTCGTAGATACGTTACGAACTGGAGTTGAATCGTCCCTGCCCAACTTTGGCGTTTTGCTCAAACATGACGGACATTTCCAGGTAGCCTTCTTATTAGGAGATTTAGTAAGGGATATACAAGCATAGTGATAACACTTTCCACAAGTTGGACACTTTATGGATTTTGCCTTTAAACCTGCGTCACTTTCATTAGTGCAACAACCCCATTGCAAATTTTTATCAGCCATAGTAATTATCTCTTATTATTATTGTTAGTGAGACAGCAATAACAATTATCACAAACAATAATAAAAAAATAAAATAAAAATAGTATGCGTGTCGTCCTCTTAGATGCAATCAATCATAGGCATCAAGTGCTGTCTCGTCTGTGTTAACTTATCTTTGACGCGAGCCGTCGCTTGAGTCATCAGTCACCGCTGCAAGCAATTTTGACGGTTCTGCGCACTGCCGACCGTGCGAAATTCCGTGCGCTGCGCGTAAAGTGTCCTGTCATTCACTCACCGGCTGATTCGTTGACTTTTAAAACTTTTAACTGTTTGCACTTAATAATCTTCAATTTATACACTTTAATTTAGTTTTATTAAGTTAAACACACATTAGTAGTGTTACCGAGTCACTGTGTCACTTTTATTTACTAATTGTCCACAAGTTTTATTGTATAACTGATATTAAATCACAGAGTGAAAAAGTACGTATGTTGACCGTTTGAATGCCGGGGCAAAGAAGTGTAGATCATTTCGTGCTGATTTTCTATTAAGATTTGTTCCAAGCATAGAAACTCTACAACCGCTTACAGTACAGACATGAAATAATACTATAAAGCAGGAAAGTTTATTTGTTTGTTTAAACGCGCTAATCTTCGAAAGTACTGAGTGGATTTGTATGAAATTTGGTGTGTAATTAGCTTGAAACTTGAGGAAGGACTTTTACTTCAGCAAAAATAAGAAGGTTATATTTTTATCGTGATAAAATCTGCGCGTCTGCTAGTATTACATCTACTAGAGTCTGGCTAACGAAAGCGTGTCCTGGAGTTTTCTTAAAAGTTTAATATGGCAACATTATTGAGCTGTCAAACTCCGTGATTACAATTGTCAGTAATTTGTATACACAATTAATATTCAACAATAATCGCTATAATACGGGTAAAACAATAAAAAGTAACGTGTGAAAGCTGCTACATACTATGATCAGTAAGTTTAAACAAAAACAAGAAGAGAAAGAAATTGTTTTCCAAGAAAAACAACAATGTTTATATGCGATCTCGGATTTTTTAGGTTAGTACGACTTTATAATGTTGATCCTTGGTGGCTGATTATTACATATATTATTTACGATATTATTATACTTTTTCTTATCTTTATAGATAATATTGGAGATATTCAAGGAATCTGTGAAGTTAAAAACCATGTTGAAATATTAAAAAATTTGGAGAAGAAATCTTTAATAGAAACTCAGACTAAGTTCTTAGAAGAAATATCTTCATTAACTGGTATGTATGTTACGATTAAGAATGTTGTGTTTGATTGTTACATTTCACAAAGTTGTGTTATTTGATATTATCAAACTGTTTGGGTACCTTAATTTCTTAATATACATTTTATACTTTGTTTTGCAGAGGTTGGTGTCACAACACTAAAAAAAAAATTAAAAAGGAAGGATCTGTGAATGAAGGAATATGGAGCACTCCAGGAAAAAAACGCCCTCACAAAAGCTCAGTGTCGGATTTAGACAGTTTTGATATTGATGCAATATAATAAATAATAAATAATAATATTCCACAATAATAATATTCCACAACTTTTTCACACGACGCCATCTAGTCCCAAACTAAGCAGAGCTTGTGGTATGGGTACTAGACAACTGATAAACATACATATATATTTCTAAATACATACATATTATAGATAAATTACACCCAGACAAAGAACAAATGACCGTGCTCATCACACAAACATTTGTCCTAGGTGGGAATCGAACCCACGACCTTGCGCATAGCAGTCAGGGCCACTGACCACTATACCAACGGGCCTGTCAAAAGATTGCAATAAGAAAACATTGGGGAAACTGTAGTGAGAGAGAAAGAATATTTAGGGCCCAAAAACGTTGTATTCGAGCAATGACAGGTCTTAAACCTATAGAAAGCTGTAAACCTAGTTTTAAATCACTAAAGATCTTAACATTTCCCTCCTTGTACATACTTGAAGTAGCCCTATTCGTTAAGATGAACAGTCAATTGTTTATATCAATGGTGGATATAAGAATACGCAAAGGACCAATGAGGTCTCAATATAAAAGCCAACTCTATACAAGTGGCTACAAAACTTACCCATCACCGAATTTAAAAAACAGTTAACAAAATTGTTGTTAGACAAATGTTACTACTCGCTTAAAGATTTTTTTTGATGATAAAAGTTTCTGCTAATCAGTTCCATGATGTAAAATTATGATTATTTTTAGGACATTTTTATAGTAGATAAGTGCCTAATTCCGAAATGATATGTGTGGTAATATTTTATTTTTATTATTAATTTTATCAATAATAGTGTATTTTTTTTTATTTTTGTAATAACATTATATGATGATTATTTTATGCTATAAGTAAGCGAAAAATGTTAGATGTAATCTAAGTCATTATGTTGTCTCAATTGTATAGAAATGTTATTTAAATGTTAACGTAGCAATTAAGCAATGATTAAATTAATTTAATAATTTTGCATGCCGTAAGGCAAAATGTATCGGGACTCTCCATAAATTAACACCATATTTGTTACCTACATTATTGGCAAATAAATGATTTCTATTTCTAAAAAAAAAAGAAATAAAATCAATGCATTTTATATTGTGAGAAAGGAGGTCCTGAATGGAGTGAATTTTTGGACTCGCATTTTGAGTACGATGATTAAATAATTATCATACTCAAAACGCCTGTAGTTGATTAAACAAATTGTTGAAGAAATTTAATAAACTACATGTTAAGTAGGTTAATATTATGTAAATAAATAAATAAATCTACACATTCGTTTCTTTATTCATGCCATGACAGTCAAGGCTCCGAGACACCAAACGGAGCCTTTAAAAACATTACGTGGTACTATCCCCAAATTAAAAATTAAGTTCATAAACTAATATACAAATTGATTGTCGTAAATACATAAAATTCCCAAGTATCAAAACGTTTTTCTGCTACTATAGTCAGTAATACCACATAAAGATTTTTTGAATTTGCCGCGATTTCTCAGGTCACGCTTTCGTTGGCCAGACTCTATCTAACTATCTACGTGTAAACTACACAAAATATCTTAATATTTGTGGATATACTTTTCCTGGAGCCCACTGCAGGTTTTCTATTTACGGTGGGCTCTAGGCAAAGTAATTCCTGCAAAGTGACGAAACGAATCGTTTGTCCTTTGTCACCTACAAAAAATAGTCTTTTTTTTATTATTGAATTCAATTTCAACTATGTATTATAATCTAGACACTAGGTCAATTTCGTGATGCGTTGCCTTTCTCGTCACCTAGCTTAGATAATTTTCGTTAAGTAAGTACCTAATTACTATTCTGAGGACAGGCAAACAACATCCTGTGCAAACCATATATATAGGAACTAGCCTGTAAACAGACTATTCTCAACTAGAAGTTTAGGGAAACAATAACAAATGAAATTCATTGTATCTAATATTAAGCGTAGCTGGAAAATATTCGAGTTTATTTATTTCTGCAAGTTGAGCAATGGAACAAGGTTCAGTGCACTTTGTGTGCGGATATTGTGGTGTTCACAATGGTATTTTGGCAACTTTAACAACCTTTTTATACATAAAATAGTTATAGATTTGAAAGTTTCTAATTTAATTCAAAAATTTGTATTCTAGAGCCCCCAAACCGTACGTATGACGTTGTAACAAAATAGTCGGATTGTGTTGTTTGTGTGTACTTTAGAAGTGGAGGAGCTCGTGTCTTAAGATTAAAAATCTTATATAAGTCAGAAGGTAAAAAATCTGACACCTGACTTGCCAAGCGGTATCGCGTTACCCAGCTACATGGCTTTGGAGGTAAGATAGACAGCGGCTTCTTGTAAAACATAATACTCAGCTGCTTCTGGTTAGACTAGCTACCCTGACATAATTGGGAAAATGCTAAACAAATGATGATGTATTTTGAAAATGAACATAATCTGCTAGCCCGTTTCGTTTTACGAATTCTTATTGTATAGAAATTGAATCAATTATCATGTTTTTAATTTAAATCAGAAATGAAACTTTTTAATCAATTTTCAGAATAAGGCACAGTTATTATTCATTGGAAATTACATCGACCAACAGTTACATCATCTTAGTCTAAAATGGTTCCTCTAGCAAGTTTTATAAGCTTTTTCTCTTACTTTTAATTATCAACGTTACCTAAAACTAATTTCTACGAATGATAGCAGTTTTTCTTCGAAATAGAGTTTAACGTAATTTTCGTTTACATTTTCTAGTTGTTTTATATTTTTTTTTTTTATAAAGTTTATAGTCGTTTCTGAAGTGTTTGTAGTAGTTTAGCTTCAATGAGCAAGTTAGTAGTGGTATACTTTCAAAATTTATAATTATGAGGCATTAGATCACAATGAAAACTTATATACAGAGTATTTATACTTTTTAGTTTAAGTTCTGGCTGGAGATGGACATATCAATATACACAAGAGAATATTTTTTTAATAATTCCAATCCTTAGCTGTATGCACAATGAAAGTATTCCCAAAACATTTTGTGCGTATGGGTGGGGTGTAACGATGGCGCATTAGCCGTTCGTCTTGTAGTCTGATTTCAAAGCTAGTTGTTGTAATGTGGGTAATGGATAAGTTGTTAATGGCTACTAGGTTGAACCCATGTATGTACCTACTCTCCGCTAGCAAGCCGGGAACAACAAGAGACGGCGGATTGATGACATGCTTGACGTATGTTGTTAACCGTCCCATCCAAAATGATACATTTTCGGTAGTTATTCGTTCTGATCAGTTCTTTCATGATTGCACAGAGGAAACTTTCGGTTTCTCCAAAGATGACATCGAAAAGCATCAGGCTATGGATGGTAATTGGTCAGGCAAGGAACTTTCCTCTGATGCTGTGTTCCTCACGGTTGAAGAGTTTTAGAATTTCAAAAGTCTCAACCTCCACTTTCCCGCTAATTCTGGCTTTGCTCGCGGCTCGTGTTAGACCACTATCTCGTGTATGTGTGTACTGAGAGCCCACTTTTATTTTTGTGGTTTTTTGCAGTTTAACTAACAACAGCTTAGTAAAAGTTGTGGAAATATTTGTAAACGAATATTAGAGTTTGTAAAGACATAATTCAAAAGATATATTGCCTTAAGTGGGTCCCTCAGTTCACACACATAAGCTCCCAAATCTAGATATATAATGAGTTCACTAACAAATTTTTGTTATAGACCTTTAGTAAAACATGAATAAACATCTACACAACATTAAAAAACCTAATGTGAATAGATAATAAAAAATTACAAACGTCTTTCTGTGGTCCCTGAGGGACCACATAAATTCATCTCATAATTCATAGATTTTAACTTGAACATTAAATATTCATAAGCCAAACTTTAGTAAAAATTACAAGGAAAATTTTAAAACTAAAGAAAGATCACAAATAGTGGTAAATATTGTAAACTTTACGTTTTTGTTGGTGGGCCCTCAGTTCACACACTATGCAAATGATAATTGCTTAAAATATAATTAAATACAACAATTACAAAAATGTGGAGCCTTTCAGTGCTTAGTAATTTTTTTTATATTATCGATCTGTATTTATCTTGTCTTGTAGTTTTGTAATTACACACATACACACTATCTCACCTGGTAATGGTAAGCCATAATGTACTAGAAGATGAAACACGCTTATTTAGAAGTAATCTATTCACAATTGGCTTAAAGTGCCCTAGGTTATCAGGAAATACAGCCTACGGCAGGGAATTCCACTCCTTACGCACAATGAAAGTATTCCCAAAACATTTCATGCGTATGGATGAGATCACCACGTAACGATGGCGCATCGCCTTCTAACAAAATATGAAAGAAATAGTTAATTTTACGCTTGGTATAACCCATATTTACAAAAGGACAGAATGAAGTATAGCATATCAGAGAAGCAGCTATAGATTGATATACTAAATTCATCATTCGACATTATTTCACGCTGAATTTTTAACTCAGGCCTAATATTTTACAGCACAGCGTGGCGGCAACAGTGTAGCGAGAAAATTGGGCAACAACATAACAAATCGCCTAATATACAGAGTAACACGTAGCCGGGTGAACAATGTAACGCTGGGGCCACGGAGAAGTGACTAATGGAGAGATAACGTCACAGAATGAAAATTGTCCGAAAAATAAAATTGACAGCGCTCGCTCCAAGATTCTATTCCTTTTTGTTTGAAATGTGATTGCGGTAAATGTATTTTATACTTTGGCATTATTACAGGGAATGCCGAGGACTTCGATAAAGTCATATTAACATTTTTATTAATTTATTAGTGAAAAAACATGTTGGAACAAATCTATGGATCATCTTAACCGATATTGAAAATTCATTCACCAATAGAAAGCTACACTATTCTTGAATATCATACGCTAATTTCTTTGCTTAAAGTCAAAGGAATTGACAAAGTTTTGTAAAAAAACATATTTTGTGAAGCGATTGAAATGATGTTATTTTGAGACGACACAATATTTATTTGAATATGTTTTCTGATCTTTGCTCACTAACTAGTAGTACCTTCTATATAATACTAGCTTCTACCCGCGACTTCGTACGCGTGGGAAGGTTTTCCCGCGCAAATCCCAATCCCGTGGGAATTTCGGGATAAAAAGTAGCCTATATTCCAGGCTGCCAACTATATACTTACCAAATTTCATTCAGATCCAATCAGTAGTTTTTGCGTGAAAGAGTAACAAACATCCATCCATCCTCATAAACTTTCGCATTTATAATATTAGTAGGATTAGTAGGATGTAATCGCCAAGGGAGCCCTTTTTAAAGATAGTACAATGACATAATAACAGAAATAGTGGGCAAAACATGGGTCTAACTTCCTAGAAATAGGACAAGATGGAAGAAAATGGCGGAGGCTTTTACCGCAACAGGCGGTCCTCACACATAATAAACTAAAAACCTGACCTAACATTCAAAATAACTACTTGAAATAAGTTGGTGATTAAAGAACTATTGTATAAAAATAGGAAATTAAAACAAATAAAAATTAAAAATAAGATTACAATACTTTTCTCAAACAAAACAATATAATTATTAAAATTAGTAAGTAATAAGATTTGGGGAAATGTATGTATTGAAATAAATAACAATTTTAATAACATGAAAAATACTTCAATAAAACAAATATAATGCATGTGATGGATTATTCAAATAATTTCAGTTGGTTTATTACATTAACTCAAGTTTATTTCTTTAATTGAACACAAATTAAAATATCACTATAATAATTATAACCTTTTTAACATGTGATACACAAAATTTAACTATTTATTATCAAAACATTGTAAACACTATTACGAAACCTATTTATAAGATAAGAGTTTAAACTGTTCTTTCATTGTTGTCTTGTATAACAGAATATTTAAACGTTATTTAAAAAATAACGTTGCTTGTTTACTAATTCTGTCATCGTAAGACTAATATGTAATTGAACTAATTAATTTCAACATATTTACTGTATTTTTATATCATTTAATCATAGTTTAATGTTAAAATACAAAGGTTAACAAATCTGTTTTAAAATCGTACGATATGACGTCACTTGCATTTAATCATAGTTTAATGTTAAAATACAAAGGTTAACAAATCTGTTTTAAAATCGTACGATATGACGTCACTTGTTTACCACTGTGTATAAAAGCCGCCGCTCAGTCGGTCTAGACACAGTCAGTCACTCAGTCGCTCTGGAGCAGTCACACCGAACGGACCTAAGTTAAGTGAACTTGTGTTGTTTCTAACTTTTATTAATATTTTCTAATATTTTTATGTGTAGAATTGGTATAAAAATCCTATCGTATTGCTATTGTATTTGAATATAAATTAATTATTTTGTATTTGTTACTTTAATGTGACAGTGTTATGAATTGACAATTGTGTGATAATTTAATGAACATTTGGTATTAATTCTATAAATAACTTGACTTATATAATATGTAATGGAGTAATGAAATAGTAGATACACAAGTAAATAAAGCTAAAGTTATAACGATAGTAATCACATTGTGGTAATATTGTAAAGTACATATAGTGAATTGATGTTTATGTGAAAATGAATTATGTTTTGAAAAGAGTAACTGTGGAGTTTCTTGCCGGCTCTTCTCCATAGATAACTACCTTCCGAACCGGTGGTAAATTAATAAACTGATATTGCTATACAGACTACTAATTATTTCTATAAAACACCTAGTAATCATGGTAATACCGATTAATAGGTAATTAATCGGTAAATACGTAATAAATAGATATTGATAATTAATTAATTCTAGAAATAACAACATTCTCTATATATCTTTATATCTATATATCTTCCATTTCTGACATCAGAAGTGGGATTGTTCACAGCCCACTTATTTTGTTTCGGTTTATTGAGTCTTGGTTCATAGTCCATGTGATTTTATTTTAAGAGTAAAATATTCAAGTACCCTCGTACTTGAATATAGGTCACGATTGTCCGATTGTTTTCTAGTTACTCTTTTCAGTTCTAGTTTTGGTTAACTGTACATTTGTTTTTGGCCTTGATGTTATTTCAAGTAGAGGGTACATGTATGTCACTATTGCAAAAAGTTTCAGAATGGATCCCGCAATATTGGAAGGCCTCTTCATCCGTGATGCTGTCTCGGGCTATTGCCGCCGTTCAGATGATGATTTGGTGCTTCCGGACCTTGATCCAGTAGCCAGTGACAGCAATTCAGCCTGATGGTGCCATAACATCAAGGAACCTTGTGAATAACTTTGATGGACCAGCATGAAAACAGTTACAAAAGCCGATGATAACGGGAGTCAAGTAAGAAAAAAAAAAACAATTAAATAAGTTTGAACCAATTTTAGCAGTAAGAACGATATGTATTCACTGTAACTAAATGCCTTAGTATGTTTTGTAGTATGTTTGCTGAATAGTCAGATTGGCCGAACGGTCTATGTATAATTCAAGGATTGGTTATCACAATGATACAAACATTTACCGTTTTCTCTCCTTTGCGTATACCAAATCATGTTAAATAATAAGTAACCTTTATTTTGCTACTACCAAGTTTCTGTTCTAAAACATGTTAAAAAAAATTAACTTAATAACGTCACTTTCTTTTTCTCTCGATAATTTGATTTGGATGAGGCAGTTGTGTATTAAAGCAGATACCTGCTGTCCAGATCCGTTAATAAAAATGAAATTCATTTCATTATGACAAACTGAATTTGAAATTGAACTGAATTTGAAATTGAACTGAATTTGAAATTGAACTGAATTTGAAATTGAACTGAATTTGAAATTGAACTGAATTTGAAAAATTTGAAATTGAACTGAATTTGATATTGAACTGAATTTGATATTGAACTGGATTTGATATTGAACTGGATTTGATATTGAACTGGATTTGATATTGAACTGGATTTGATATTGAACTGGATTTGATATTGAACTGGATTTGATATTGAACTGGATTTGATGTTGAACTGGATTTGATATTGAACTGGATTTGATATTGAACTGGATTTGATATTGAACTGGATTTGATATTGAACTGGATTTGATATTGAACTGGATTTGATATTGAACTGGATTTGATATTGAACTGGATTTGATATTGAACTGAATTTGATATTGAACTGAACTGGATTTGATATTGAACTGAACTGGATTTGATATTGAACTGAACTGGATTTGATATTGAACTGAACTGGATTTGATATTGAACTGAACTGAATTTGATATTGAACTGAACTGAATTTGATATTGAACTGAACTGAATTTGATATTGAACTGAACTGAATTTGATATTGAACTGAACTGAATTTGATATTGAACTGAACTGAATTTGATATTGAACTGAACTGAATTTGATATTGAACTGAACTGAATTTGATATTGAACTGAACTGAATTTGATATTGAACTGAACTGAATTTGATATTGAACTGAACTGAATTTGATATTGAACTGAACTGAATTTGATATTGAACTGAATTTGAAATTGAACAAATCTAAATAAATTAAATTAAATTAAATCTAAATAAATTAAATTAATAAATTAAAAATATGAAAATAAATACAATAAATTAAATTAAAATGAATACAATAAATTGAATTAAAATAAATACAATAAATTGAATTAAAATAAATACAATAAATTGAATTACAAAAAAATACAATAAATTAAAAAAATACTGTAAATAAATTCAATAAATTAATTAATATAATAAAATAAATAAATACTGTCGGTCATAAAATTCATTAATACTTATGTCTTTTCAACTAGAAATAAAAGTGAATTTACGCTTAAAATGGCTGACGTTTCTTCTTCTTCTTCACCCTTTGGCAATGTAATATATCGTTTTGGAGCCATTAAACTATTTGTAACTGGTCACAACGACGTTTTCTGTTTACTCTAGAAAATTTATGTAAATTATTTTTGACGAACATGTATATTTCGTATATATATAATGAGGGAACTGTTAATATTTTAGTATCTTTAAAGAGTATTTTGCAACTGTACGTACTCTTTAAATTACAAATCGCTCTAATGCATCTTTTTTGGAACTTAAATACCGTATCTTTATCTATTGCATTACCCCAAAATATAATTCCGTATCTCAATGTTGAGGTAACCAGGCCGTGATATGCTGTTAAGACTGTTGTTTGATTTGTTATTTTACTTAACATATGCAAGGCATATTAATTTTTCTTTAATTTAGTACACACATTGTATATTTAATCCGAGAAATTTCGTCACTTTGGTCTCATTAATAGTTTTGTCATCGTAACTAATTGAAGTCCAGATTCCGGAAAAGCCTCTGTTGGAAATTCATTATAACTGTCTTGTCTAGATTTATTACCAAAATTATTATTCTGTAGCCAATTTACATCCAATTTTATGCTAGAATCAATATCCGTCTCTAGTGCACTTAATTCATCACTATTAAAAAGTAAAGTACTATCGTCTCCAAACTAGTCATTGGATAAATGGAAGCTGTTGAAAAGTCATTAGTGTAACCAAACGTTACAGTTCTCTTGTCAGATTTGAAAAATATATCTGTTTTTTTTTCACTACTCCTGACTACTACAGTTATTTGCTGCCTATTACTAAAATAAGGTTCGATTAAATTTAATACGTTTCCTTTTGTTCCATATTCGTTAAGTTTATTTACTAGTATTTTATGATCTACGCGATCAAAAGCTTTTGACATATCCATGTAAAGCGCTAGAGTTGGTAGTTATTTTGTCGACTCTGCTGCTGTTTGCAAGAAATCGTATATGGCTACATCAATAGATTTTTTTTTTCTAAAGCTTTTCTGGATTATCAACTAGTAAATATATTCCTCAAAGTATGGAGTAAGTTGGTTAGATATTGCTGAATTAGAATGAATTTAAATAAATTTAATTTTATTTATTTATTAGGGAATAACAAACAGTAACACATTTTTATAAAATCATAACAAATAAATGTAAGTTAATGTGCTCCCACACCGTTATCCACAAATTATATATTAGGGACGTGGCATAAATTTTAAAATGTTTCTTTTTTTTCTAACTAAAGTGTGCTATATTATACAAAACAATATTACTTACTTAATAATGCATATTATTTTGTTATCATTATTATTTGTTTGTCACTTATTACCGGAGAAACGATAAGCTTTACGAATTAGTAAAGTTAGCAAAAGTAAATAAATTCAATAATAACAATAAAATCAATAAAATTAGTGTTAATATTAATTGAATTATTTCTTATAATTCTGTCATAATATTAAAAAATAAAAATATAATAATATAAAATATAATAACATAAAATTGGATTGTAGTTAAATAATTAAATATAAATGGTTACTATGGTTTCCTGGGAAATAAAAATATCTATATAAACAAAAAGAGAAGTCCTTACTGACTGACTCATCAACGCCTAGCCCAAACCCTTGGACCTAACAGCTGAGATTTTGCTCAGAGGTCCCCTTTTTATTGTAAACAAGGAATAGGGAAGGATTTTTTTTTTGAAATTCATAATTTCCCCAGAGGTTACGTGAAAATTAATTTAAATAGAGGATCAAAGTTTGTATTGTTGAGGTAACCATGATTTTTGTTTTTAAATCTTTATTATAATCATAAGTCATTATAGTTTGTTTGTAATGTTGAATGTGATTAATAATATATTTCTAATAACCATAATTGGAACACAATGAGTTAAATGATAGTTATATATGTTTCCGCTGGTCGCTCTTTTGTTCGGTGCTTGCCTATCCCACTAGCAGCGGGTGGAGGGGGCATGACACATCTATGCAATTGGCAAAACATAAACAAACTCATAATTAAAACATAGAAAATAAGAATGAAATGAAAAGACGTTGAGGTAAGAAAATATTATTAATCACATTTGACAATTCTTTGTACTTCAAGACCAAAATCGTTAATGACGTATAATGAAATAAGTGTTGAAACTATATACCTCGTTTCTAATTTGTGTTCAATTAACGATGTTTGTTTGAAATTATTGAATATAATCTTATAAAAAAATATAGAGGTTATTATAGACTGCTTAGGCCCTGCCCTGATACCTTTCTGAAATTCATGCACAGCAGGTGATAGGACTGGTATCTCAAGGCCAGAGGCTGTTGTAGACTGCTGAGGCCCTGCCCTGATACCTTTCTGAAATCCATGCGCAGCAGGTGGTAGGACTGGTATGTCAAGGCCGGCGGCCATATGTAGACTGCTGAGGCCCTGCCCTGATGCCTTTCTGAAATCCATGCGCAGCAGGTGGTAGGACTGGTATGTCAAGGCCAGCGGCCATATGTAGACTGCTTGGCAGCCCTGCCCTGATACCTTTCTGAAACTCATGCGCCGCAGGTGATAGGACTGGTATGTCAAGGCCAGAGGCTATTGTATTGATTATATTTAGTTGGTACATCGAGAGCGAAGTACAGGTCAGTTTGGCCGTGATGGATTATTCAAATAATTTCAGTTGGTTTATTACATTAACTCAAGTTTATTTCTTTAATTGAACACAAATTAAAATATCACTATAATAATTATAACCTTTTTAACATGTGATACACAAAATTTAACTATTTATTATCAAAACATTGTAAACACTATTACGAAACCTATTTATAAGATAAGAGTTTAAACTGTTCTTTCATTGTTGTCTTGTATAACAGAATATTTAAACGTTATTTAAAAAATAACGTTGCTTGTTTACTAATTCTGTCATCGTAAGACTAATATGTAATTGAACTAATTAATTTCAACATATTTACTGTATTTTTATATCATTTAATCATAGTTTAATGTTAAAATACAAAGGTTAACAAATCTGTTTTAAAATCGTACGATATGACGTCACTTGCATTTAATCATAGTTTAATGTTAAAATACAAAGGTTAACAAATCTGTTTTAAAATCGTACGATATGACGTCACTTGTTTACCACTGTGTATAAAAGCCGCCGCTCAGTCGGTCTAGACACAGTCAGTCACTCAGTCGCTCTGGAGCAGTCACACCGAACGGACCTAAGTTAAGTGAACTTGTGTTGTTTCTAACTTTTATTAATATTTTCTAATATTTTTATGTGTAGAATTGGTATAAAAATCCTATCGTATTGCTATTGTATTTGAATATAAATTAATTATTTTGTATTTGTTACTTTAATGTGACAGTGTTATGAATTGACAATTGTGTGATAATTTAATGAACATTTGGTATTAATTCTATAAATAACTTGACTTATATAATATGTAATGGAGTAATGAAATAGTAGATACACAAGTAAATAAAGCTAAAGTTATAACGATAGTAATCACATTGTGGTAATATTGTAAAGTACATATAGTGAATTGATGTTTATGTGAAAATGAATTATGTTTTGAAAAGAGTAACTGTGGAGTTTCTTGCCGGCTCTTCTCCATAGATAACTACCTTCCGAACCGGTGGTAAATTAATAAACTGATATTGCTATACAGACTACTAATTATTTCTATAAAACACCTAGTAATCATGGTAATACCGATTAATAGGTAATTAATCGGTAAATACGTAATAAATAGATATTGATAATTAATTAATTCTAGAAATAACAACATTCTCTATATATCTTTATATCTATATATCTTCCATTTCTGACACATGCATAATCAATGTGTTTCTATAAGTTATATAATAGTAAGAAATCATAAAAAAGCTATTTTATTTTATTTATTTTGAACCGATTTTTTATAAGCTTCACTTATAATTTTTTGTATATCTCCATTCATTTACCTATCCACGGCAAGCTCCAGTGTACATTATTACACAGTACATTACTCCTCAAAATTGTAGTTTGATGTTGAATAATTGACTCGTGATTGGTATAAATGCTCTACCATATTGCTAAACCGATTTGCGGTACCTATAGTTTTATATGGGTAATTAATGGGCATACTGTTCGATACACTAATCACTACATGGCAAGATTATGTTTTGTAGATGGGTTATCATACAAGTACTTTATTCGCAAAAAACAACATCAAACCGACCTACCGATGCTGTTACAAAAAACAGCAGTCGTCAGTTAGTGAAAAACTTATAATGATAATAATAATGTTTATTGCTCGAGAGCAATACAATACAAAAATTTTATGTGCGACTTCAAAACAAAACAAAAACACTCAATTATATTTTACACTTAAAGGTAATGTAGATGTAGATCTCAACATAACTGTGATACGTGATATGAAAACACAGAACAATATACAGTATACACGTTACAATATTCAAAGAAAATGATGCGTGAAAACATGGTTTAATGCACCGCAGCCGACATGATGGACGTAATAAAAGTTGGCCACCCTACGTGACTCCATTATGGTGTAGTAAACAGTAATTCAGTAGCGCAATTATGGAAAAAACGAGTAGAGTGGAGTAGACCGAAGCGAATCAGATCACCATAAGAAATCGATCAATATTCGTAATAACACGGTGAACTAAATTCAAATACAGCAGCGCCTCTTTTTGTTATTTTCTAACACGTCTATACTAACAGTATAAAAGTTTGTTTGTTTGTTTGAACGCGCTAATCTTTTTTTTTTATAATTGGTTCGTTTTGACCACCATCTCACCTGATGATGAGTAATGATGAGTCATGATGATAATGATGATGTGTGATCTTCGAAAGTACTAGGTGGATTTGGATGAAATTTGGTATGGTATGGTTGGGTGGTTTGGTATGGCTTGAGAAAAAGTAACCTGTAAGGTTACTTTTTACCCGACTGCAAAAAGGAGGGTTATGTTTTCAAAGTGATAAAGTTCACGGGAGCGAAGACCCGAGTGACTCAGAGTATGGTGATAATTTTTGTAATCTGTGGTAAATGTTAAAATATCTTGATCTTGATAATGCCATGCATAATGAAAAAGTCTACGGATGGCTCTATTCCATCCATAGACTTTTTCTAGTTGCACTTTCTTAAATGATCTTTATTTTGCAAATTGGTTATTAAATAACACTTTTACACGTCATTTTTTTCGTAAATATTAACTAAATGAGGCCGGTGTTTCCTAACTGACTACCCTGAGAAGAAACACCGAAACAGTCCATACAATCTATACTGGTTTAATTATATGGGAACCTTGTAGGTTTTAGTCTGAGGCGATCTTTTGAAGAAAGATGCTCACAGATTTGAGTGGGCCTGTCCATACAGTGCAAGCATTTGTCAAATGACGTATAGCTCAACTTAGAACAAGGAGCTTAACGATTTGACGAACAATACCAAGGTAAGGACGTTTGGGTAGGCCGCAAGAGCACTCAAACTGCCAGACAATCATGTTTAACTGGAATAAAATAACCTACATAGTTCACATATTCACAATCGTTTATGAAGATTATGTAGATTAGTCTAAAAAATCTAGCTGTCATGGCCCCTTTTAAGATTTACTGTTACTTTGCTAAACTGTAGAAAAATGAAATAGTAAAATTAATACATACATATTAATACATATGTACTTTATATTGCTAACTGGTCTATTCATTAAGGTCACCGAATGCCACACAACTCCAACAACAATCACTATGTATCGAATATTGTTCGATTTCTTGTGGTGATCCTAATGGTTCATTCGCCTCGGTATAGTTCCCAGTCGGGACTGTTTCTATGAGAATCGATGCTGCAAGCTGTCCACGTCAACGCAGATAAATTAGTAATACTATCATAGGGCTTAGAATACAGAAAGAACTAGAAGCCGTGAGCGCGCTTAATACTGAAGCAACAAAAACTACTCCTAAATGGAGTAGTTTGACGCGCAGCCGATCAATTGTACTGTGAACGTCATTTCGCGTGACGTGTTTTACCGTGTCCAATTTATTTAAATTATGACGTTTTGTGTTGTTTCTACCTGTAAAATGAAGCGGGGCTAAAAGACAGGATGGGGTCACATTTCACGTGTAACTAGCGCATTCACTTATTGTGTTGTTTAATTATTGAATTAATTGTTTAGTGTGTAATTGTCAAAGAGAATAATGCATCCATCTTGTTAGTGTTACTAATATAAGAGTTTTGATTTTCCCTTCTTATTATCTACTGACGGCTTTTATTCTTTTTAGTATATTTATTAAGTTTTAGAGTGGTGACTCGAAACTTGTGAACAGCGGTGTGCAGTGGAAGTTGTATTGCCGTGTATAACACTCAGTCAAGAATAAACCAATATATTAGAGCCGAACTGTGTATTATTTAGTAGAATAATTAATTATAGAAATACATAAAATGCAAGATGAAGAATTGTGACATAAGCAATAATTATTTAAATATAACAAGTAAAGGTTGCTTAGCAACGTCACGTTAATCAATGACCATATAGAGTCATAGAGTAGGCTATACAGTCTTCACACCCTCACAACTTTTTGCAGAATTAAGGGATTCTGTTCAAGCCAATCTTCTTGCTCAAATCTTGCAGTCTGGGCCCATAGAGTGGTTTCATCAGCATGTCTGCTAGCTGCAGTTCTGAAGATACTTGCTTAACTTCAAGGTCCCCGTTGGCAACGCATTCTCTTACGAAGAAATGCTTCAACTTAATATGTTTCGTACGCTTGTGGTACTCGTATTTAAGGTTCTGTGACAGCTTGATTACTGACTCATTATCTAGATATAGTGTAGGCTGGTTCAACTTCATCAGATCTTTCAATAGACAATTTAGCCATATAAGCTCTTGTGAAGCCTCGCTGGCTGCAATTACTTCCGCTTCGGTAGAGGAAATGGATACAACGTTTTGGCGTTAAGATCTCCAGCTAATAGCAGCTCCTGCGAGTAAGCACACAGTACGTCGATCTGCCGGTGGTTTGATCGCCAGCAAAGTCTGAGTCGGAGTAGCAGACGATATTTTCAGTCTTGTGTCAACCGTGCAAACGAGTAGACGTGTCAATTTAAAAAACGATTTTTAATAATAACTTGTTGAGTGTAAAGTGTAAAAATCAGATAAACAGACATTGGATTATTTTCCTAAGGAACAAAAATGCCTAAAGTGCAACGAACTCCGACTAAGCCTGTGGAACATGAGGAGACTCTTTCTCCCAGCAGGTCAGCACCGGACGCTAAGGGTAAACAAATACCAATCACGAACTGGGTCGGAAATCGACAGAGTAAAAAGAAACGTAATGAAGACTCAGACAGTGATTCCTCTATATCGCAAGAACCTAGGCGACACAAAGCAGCATGCTGTTCATCTAGTAGTCTGCATGTGACACTCTCAGCTGTACAGAAGGAAGTCAAAGCAATGAGTTTGCTATTAAACTCGTTAAAGGAGGATCAGGACTCACGCTTCTTACTTCTGCAAAAGGATATGACGGTCATAAAGACGGAGATAAAAGAGCTAAATAAATCTAACATCGAGTTCGACAAAACTCTGCAGTTTTTAAGTGCCAAATATGATGAAGTGGAGAAATTTAAAAAAGAAACAGTAGAAAAGAACAAGGTGATGGAAAACAGATACAAGGATCTAATACAGCGAAACATATATTTAGATAAATGCAACAAAGCGCTGGAAGAACGTATTGGATATATTGAACAAAAGTAGTTGACCAAAAACATTGAAATAATGAATTTAAAGGTGCAAGAAGGAGAAAAAACCGTTGAGCTGGTGAAAAAATGTGCCGAAATCTTAAATCTAGATAAAACGCAAATCGAAAACGCATGGAGGGTAGGATCCGAAAAAAAAGAAGCCCGGCCTATAGTGGTGACAATTCGTTCAATAGCGGCGAGATCAGAATGGCTCAAAAGTCGAAAATCAACACTCACAAATCACATGATATTTCATAACAAGGTCACATCACGTATCTTCATCAACGAGCATATAACTAGGCAAAACAGACAGTTATTTTGGGAAACAAAGACAAAACTTAAAGAAATCTATAAATATATATGGATTCAAAATGCTAAAATACTAATAAAGAAGAACGATACTGATAAAAAAATATATCATATTCGAAATGAGGGTGACATTGAAACACACATAAGGCAACAATAATATAATTAGTAAAATATAATAATGCAATAGTGTTAAATATTTTTGATCACATTATGGCGGGAAACTTGGATTTGCAATCACAATTGCTGGATATCGAGTATCTGAGATTCACAGATATTAAAGAATGGACTAATTACGTAGTAACTTGTGAAACTAAAATACAAATAATACACCTTAATATTTGTTCTATCAGAAAACATTTTAATCAATTAACTGTACTTCTGCAAAACGTTTACAATAAGCTGGATGTATTGTGTCTGTCAGAAATTAATATTAAGCAGGATGAAGTGTCTATGTACGCAATTGATGGTTATAATATGTTTTCACAAACTAGGGAAACTAAGCGAGGCGGAGGCATACTTATTTATGTCAAGAATTGTCTCCAGTTCACTCCACTACAATCCGGTATAACTTCGTCGTTTGAGTTAATATACGGTCACCTGACTAAGAATGTATATAACGCTTATATCTTGGTAATCTACAGGCCACCGCACACTAACAAACGCACTTTTACTACAGAACTAGAAAACATTATCCGAGAGCTGCCAATGAACACTGACATTATACTAGTGGGCGATTGCAACATCAACTTATTAGAAAAGGAGCTAGATTCTTCCGCAAACTTATATTTAAATACTTTAGCAGATTTAGGACTTCACTGTGGCATTCAAGACATAACACGCGAGGCAGTCGTCGGACAGCGGCGCGTCGCGTCATGCATCGATCACGTCTTCATGCGAAATGTAAGTGGCGGGGCGAGCGACGTACAAGCATATACACTCACTAGCCAGGTAGCCGACCACTATCTAACGGGAATCTCAGCGGTTATTGACAACGTAATAGACTTACCATCTGTTAGTAAAATAAAGTACGACAACAAAGCTATTCGAGATAAATTAAATAACATAGATTGGTTAGTACTGTCAGAGATTCAAGAACCGAATGAGTTGTACACAAAAATATCCGCGATTTTTGGTGATATTTATAACAGTTCTATAAAAGCAAACTCGGTGACTCCTAAACGCAAATCCCAACCGTGGGTTACTGATAAGTTGCGCAGGCTTATAGAAGATAAAGATATTCTTTTCAAACAGTGGAAAAGCGATCCTAAAAATAATAATAAGCGATTACAGTATACAAGGTGCAGAAATAAAACTCAGAAACTCATTAACGCGGCTAAAAACAAAAGCAGACGTGAAATTATAACGAGGTGTAAGGGGGACATGAGAAAGATTTGGAATAATATAAACAATTGGCTCGGTAGGTCTAAAGTGGGAGTAGATTCTATAATAGAAAAACATTTGTTAAAAAGCGAATCAATGGAAACTATTTGTAACAATTTTTGTGAAACCTTTACAAAAGAAATCGATATAATTAAACACAAGTGTCAACTTAATTTCTTGGACCGAAAAACCTATGTTAATGACAGTAATGTAAGTTTTAGGTTTCAACAAGTGTTACCAAAAGATGTAGAAACTGTAATAAATAATTTAGATTGCAACAAGTCGCCGGGATCAGACGGTATTAGAAGTAGAGATCTTAAACAAATTAAAGCGCAAATTAGTCCAGTAATAGCTCATTTAATCAATACGAGTGTTAAAAAATCTCAATACCCGCAGGAGCTCAAACAATCTATTGTAAGACCAATTTATAAACAGGGGTCGCATAGGGATTATAACAATTATAGACCTATAGCAATTCTAAATACATTAAACAAAATAGTTGAAAAAATTATCGTTAAACAGCTTACAACCTTTTTAGAAAAATATAATATTTTAAATGATGTGCAACACGGTTTTAGGCTCAAAAGAAGTACTGCTACCGTATTGGAGAAATTTACTGACGAAGTCAATAACCGTCTTGATGAAAAAGACATAGTTATGGTTATATTTATAGATTTTAAAAAAGCGTTTGATACACTGGACCACGGTGGCTTGTTGCGGGCTATGAGTGAATGCGGGATAAGAGGTCCCATGAATGAATGGTTTAGCAAGTACCTAGAAAACCGATCGCTCAGGGTGTGTATCAGTGGGGTTGAAAGTGTGCGGGGCGATATTAAATTTGGTGTACCGACCGGCTCAGTATATGGACCATTAGGATACATAATGCACGTCAATAGTATGTCAAATGTTTTAAAAAAATGTAAGGCTTTTATGTATGCTGATGACACTTGTCTTGTTTATAGTCATAAGAGTACCGATGTTTTACAAGAAGATATGCAAAACGACTTTGATCGTGTGGTTCAGTGGGCACATGATAATGGCATTATTATTAATATTAGTAAAACGAAATGCATGTTGATTCACTCGCCGTATCATAAAAATAAAAAAAAAACCTATTCGTAAATGTTAAAGGACATTCATATGAATGTCTTCATAACAATAAACAAAACTGTAAATGCGTATGTTTAGAAACAGTTTCTTCTTATAAGTACTTAGGTTTGGTAATAGATAACACATTCACATGGAATTTGCATGTAAATTATGTATGTAATAAATTACGCGCCATTTTAGGAAAATTAAGAAGTCTGAAATATGTTGTGAACAGAAAGGTCATGTATGCGGTATATTATGCTCTGGCGGACTCAGTTATTGATTATGGTTTGGGTGCATATGGTCTTGCGTTCCCTACACACTTAAATAAAATTAACACCTTACAGATTAGGATCCTTAAACTGCTTGTCGACAAGAAAACTAAAGATAGTTTAAATAAAAATTACGGTGAGTTGTTCAAAATTTGTAAAACGCTCCCACTTCATTTTAAAATCAAGGTGGTTATCTTGTCGGAACAATTTAATAACGAATGTAACAAAGTGGAACGTAAGCGTATATACCCAACACGTCTGTCAAAACAAAAGTCACTCGCTGTTCCCAAAGTGTCTAACTACTATGGAAAACGCACGCGTAAATATGTGACACCGACGTTTTTCAATGAGCTACCGCCGGAGTTGGTATCGCATGCTGCAACCAAAAAACGTCATAGGCACATTTTAATAAAGCATTACTTATCAATGTGCCCATAGGAATAAGCAGTTTACAGTTTAGAGATAAATTGTATATAGGTATAATATAGAATATAATAATGTAATTATATTTGTTTATTAGCATGAAAAAGGTGGTAAATGTACATATGTATAATGTAAGTTTCACTTTTGTTTTTGTTTAGTGTAAGTAATAGGCTGTAAGTTTATAACTTGTTAAATAATTCGTTTTGTAAATATGGGTTATGCTTGTGTAGGATACAAGATGAGCTGCCGACAAACTGTTTTACAGTTTGGCAGAATTAAAAAATTGTATTGTAATTTGATAATTTGAGTTAATAAAAAAAAAAAAAGTCGAATCATTACAGTAGGTAAGACCTTTGTCACTTGTTCCTTTTAAGTATCGAAAAATCCGTTTAACAAGCGCAACATCTCTATTCCTTGGCTTATCCAGGTTTCTCGATGCTATTCCTACTGCATAGGAGATATCAGGTCTAGTGCCCACGGCCAAGTATGTTAAGGCACCTACGGCTTGTCTGTAAGGAAAGCTTTTTTAGCTTGTGTTCCTTCATCTCCTCCCATGTTTTCTTTAACAATAGGTGTTCGTACAGACTTGCTGTTGTTCATTGTAAATTTTTCTAAAAGCTTCTTTACGTATGATGTCTGACGTAGTGTGATTTTGTCGTCTTTCCTTACAATTTCCATGCCTAGGAAATATGTAGCAGGCGACGTACGAATCTTCAATCGTTTTTGTAGTTCGTCAACGAACTCGGCTTCAGCTTCTTGTGAGTTGCTTGCTACAAGCCCGTCATCAACATAAAGAGCTATGAGGACTCTCTTTGTCCCTTTTGTCCTCGTGTATAGACAAGGATCAGCTTCGGACTGTTTGAATCCTGATTGTAACAGAAAAACATTTATACAGGCATTCCAACAACGTGGAGCCTGTTTAAGTCCGTACAGGCTTCTTTTCAGGCGACATGCTCGGTTTGTGCCATCGTTGAAACATTCAGGTTGCTTCATAAAAATTTGTTCTTCTACTGTTCCGTTTAGGAACGCTGTAGTGACGTCAAATTGTAGAAGCCTTAAATTTTGTTTGACAGCAGTTGCGAGAAGGGCTCTGATAGTACTGAGACGTGCTACCGGACTGAATGTTTTATCGTAATCGATACCAGCTTGTTGTGAAAAACCTTTAATTACCAGTCGTGCTTTGAAGCGTTCAATACTTCCGTCGGGGTTTGTTTTCACTTTATACACCCATTTGCATGGTAAGGGTTTTCTACCTTTTGGTAATTCTACTAGTTCCCATGTTTCATTCTCGTGGAGTGATGAAATCTCGCTTAGCATTGCTTCTAACCATTTGTCTTTCTTTGGTGAGTCAAGTGCTTCTTTGTAAGAAGTTGGTTCTTTTTGTTTGATAACAACATCTGCAGCTGCCAGTAAGGAATCGTCAAATTTTTGTGGTAGGTGTAATAGCGATCTGTCTCGAAGTGTCCGTGTTTCTTTAGGTTCATTAAGTTCAGGTTCATCAAGTTGGTGTTCATCATTATCAGCTCGAGGTTCGTCAGGTTGTTGTTCTTCGTTTTGTGGAAGAGTGCCCTGAGGAATGTTGTTTTCCTGATCTTGATCATTTTTAATCTCAGCCTGTTGTTCAGTGTCGTCATAGATGCTATCGTTTTGATGATTGTTATCGTTTGTATCTTCGTCGTTTTGAAGTTCAATTTCAATAGATTGTGAATTGTTCCTAGACACTACTCCTTGCTTATGCACAGCTTCAATTTCAATCGTCTCCGTTTGTGTTAGAGGTATTGGTTAAGTATGAATGTTTTCATAGAAGTTGCTCTTTAAGATTTTCACATCTCTCGAAATGACGGTCTTGTGTTCAGACGGAATGTAAATTTTATAGGCTTTGCTCATTTCTGAATATCCCACAAATACACCAGGTGTTGCTTTTGGAGCAAATTTATGTCCTCTGGGACCTTTCTTCAGAACAAAGGCTTTGGATCCGAATGCATGTAAGTGGTTGACGCAGGGCTTTCTTAGTACCCATCTTTCAAATGGTGTTTGATTGTCAATAGCACTGTTGATACTTCTATTTGCTAAGTAGTTAGCTGTGTTTATTGCTTCAGCCCACAGATGTAATGGTGCATTGGCATCAATAAACATCGTTCTGCCTTTTTCCACAAGGGTTCGGTTTTTCCGTTCTGCAATACCGTTTTGTTCAGGCGTATAGGGTGCGGATAGTCGTTGTCCAATCCCGTTTGCCTTGAGGTAATTTTGAAATTCTTTGTTAATGTACTCAGTTCTATTGTCAGTTTGTAGGAACTTTATTTTATTTCCAGTAGAGTTCTCCATTAGTTCTTTATATTCCTTGAACTTCTCAAGTACATCAGATTTGTTTTTTAGGAAGTATACGGGGCCATATCTGCTGTAGTCGTCTATAAACGTCACAAAGTACTTGTTGTTTGCAGTGCTTGGAGTTCTTATAGGGCCACACACATCACTGTGTACAATTTCCAATCGTTGAGTTGTTCGTGGCGTAGATCTATGTTTGAGCCTTGGCACTCGTGTCATTTTTGCTTGAATGCATGCTTCACAGTCAGATGGTTTTTCATCTTTGTTGAACTTTAACCCAATCAGCGTCTGATTTTTCAAAGATAGAAGGAGGTCGTTGTAGTTCATGTGTCCCATTTTTCTATGCCACTCTCCAATGGAGTTGTCTGGAGTCGTCACCATACTCGTTTCTGGGTTTTCAGTACAGTCATTAATAACTTGGGTTTTGACGTAGTAGAGATTGTTTTTCTTCTGTGCAGTCATTAGAGTTTTGTTATTTTTTATTATTTTAGCTTCATTTCCATTAAAGGTGACAGTTGCACCGTTTTGTGTCATTATGGAAACAGAAAGAAGATTCGCTGTGAGGTTGGGTACATACAGTGTTTCTAGTAGACTTACTGTGTGGTCTGTATTTGTTGCGACTCGGACTGTACCACGTCCTTTAATTTCAGCGGTTTGTTCCTTCGAAGCTAGGTTAAGTTTGCGTGAATCTGCATTCAACATGGTGAAGCTTTCTCTTGCGTAAGTCATGTGAGATGTGCATCCGCTATCCAATACCCAGTCCTTGCAGTTTCCATTGTTGGCAGTCAAGAGACATTCGTCGGTATGATGTGTCGTTTCATGTTGACCCTTGGATGTCATCTTCTTAGATTTGTTTTTCTTCGACCAGCAGTTTGAACATATTTTGTGATGGCTTTTCTTAAAATTGTGTGCTCCTGTTTTTTTGCATATTCTGCATGAAGCGTAGAAAGATTCTTGTTGAGTATGAGTACTCGTGCTTGGTTCCATTTGTGAGTGTCGAGCCTCGCTTTCCTCAATAATCTTCGTTTTGAGCTCATCTGGTGTGTCTCTACTCTCAATTGCGATTCTGAAGTTATCGTATTCGGGTGAAAGGCTGTACAGCACCATTATCGTGAGTAGATCATCATTGATGTTTATCTGCATGTCAGCAAGTTTATCAACGGTGTCCATAAATTTGTTTATATGCTCACGAACGTCATTGCCTTCTAGTTTTGTTAGTATTAACTGCTTTAGAAGAGATGCTTTACGAGCTGGACCTTTGCTCGCGTATATCGCTTTCAGTTTGTCCCAAATTTCTTTTGCAATTTTGCATTGCTTTATTTGTTTTAGCTCTGAAGGAGCGATTAGAAGAATAAGGGTTGACTTAGCTTCTTTCTCCTTGTCAATTTCTTCAGTACCTGCTTTTTCAGATATGTTTTCTTGCACATATTTCCAGAGTTTATCTTTAATCAACACAGCTTCTGCCTGTATCGCCCAGGTTTCATAATTATCCTTGTTTAGGGGTTGTGTGTTTACCTTAGACATTTTTGGTTCGTTTTTCTTGATGCGATGCTACCATATTAAGTTTTAGAGTGGTGACTCGAAACTTGTGAACAGCGGTGTGCAGTGGAAGTTGTATTGCCGTGTATAACACTCAGTCAAGAATAAACCAATATATTGGAGCCGAACTGTGTATTATTTAGTAGAATAATTAATTATAGAAATACATAAAATGCAAGACGAAGAATTGTGACATAAGCAATAATTATTTAAATATAACAAGAAAAGGTTGCTTAGCAACGTCACGTTAATCAATGACCATATAGAGTCATAGAGTAGGCTATACAGTCTTCACAATATTAATAACTACCTACTTTAATCAAAAAATATTTTAACCAATTTGAAAAAATGAAGGTTATCAGTGCGACCCGTATACAACGTGGAACAGAATAAACGCAGTTCCTGAAAATAGTTGGTTCAGAATTGGCTTCTGAATCAATTTCCGTCATAAAAAATAGGTGTTAAATTTTGACAGCAAAATCTTTCATTTAACTTAAAATGAAAACAAAGTATCATGACAAATTAATACAATCCTTAATTCAAGAAAATGCGCTCGTGTGCGTGTCGCCCGCTCATATTTCAGAGTGTATGCGTCTGCGTAAGATAAGGTCGTGGGTTCGATTCCCACCTAGGACAAATGTTTGTGTGATGAGCACGGTCATTTGTTCTTTGTCTGGGTGTAATTTATCTATAATATGTATATATTTAGAAATATATATGTATGTTTATCAGTTGTCTAGTACCCATACCACAAGCTCTGCTTAGTTTGGGACTAGATGGCGTTGTGTGAAAAGTTGTGGAATATTATTATTATTATTTATTATTATTTTATGACGCACATACGTTTTGCATTTATTTTATTTTATTTATTTGGGACAAAAAACAGTTATACAAAAAGTGGTTATCTTAAAAGGTAAAAAACGTATAACCCACAATATTGTCCATGAAATGACATGATGTTTAGTAAGGAAAACTATTTTATAAAAAATGTCTAAGTTTGGTTACCGATGTTGTTTTAGACTTATAATTTAATATTCTAATTGGGGTGTCTGAGGTATTGCGCTTAATCTGTTACACCTTGTATATGTAATTATGTATAATATGATATTGTTAGAATTGCATAACATTCATAATAATATAATCTTAATAGGTACTATGTTAGTCACATAGTACCTATAAAGATTACGAAACAAAACAAAATTTGTAGTGGGTGTGTGTGGTGTGTGTGAGAGAGGAAGGGGAGGGGTGTATGAAATTATGTTTCTATGTAACATTATAACTACCTAAAATTTTAGCTTCCCTGCTGAAGTATTTACCCATAAAACGGACAAATAATGTCTGAACTAGCAACATTACGCGGATGGGAAGGGAGGCTAGCGAGGGACGCTTGTCTTGTATTTTAACACAGAGTGCGGCTTGTAATTACAGTGGAATGCGGTTTCTAGTTCTTTCTGTATTCTAAGACAGGGTTAAGAAATATTCTTATTTGCAAGATGAGTCATGTAACTTTTTTTTTCTTGGTAAAATCATCAGATGAGTCCTCCCACCCCGGGCAGGGCCGGAGGGACTGTCAGACTTGTACTGACTAAAATCCACGGTATTCCTTCAATAGCCCTTTACGTTCCGGGGTCACGGTAATGAGATAAGTCCTACGACCCCGGCAGGCTTCGGCCCTCTACAGGGGGGGCCTCGTCATCTTGCTGAAGCTCTTTGAGGCGCGCGTGGAACACAACGCGCCGTCGACCCGGGCATGGTCCATGGTCGGACAGCGAGTTGCCCTTTACTCGCTGTCCGCATGCCCGCGCCTACGGTGGCCGGAGATCGTCGGCCGACGTCCGACGCCGTGAGCGTCTACCACTGCGGCTGGGCTGGAGGGAGGACGCTATCCTCTCCCTCACGCGGCCCGCCTCCTCCTTCGATAGCATGACTGCTTCGCAGAAGGAGGCAACCGCTTCCCACTTCGTCTCGCCCCGCAGCATGGCCTCGACCAATGCCGGGCGCGAGAGGTCTCCGCCTATCGCCACCGTGAGGACACGTCGGTGCTCTGCCCAAGCGGGGCAGTCTTGCACCGTATGCTCTACTGTGTCCTCAGGGCGATCCTCGCAGTGGTGACACCCAGGCGTTTCTTCCTTCCTCATCAGTCACAGGTACCTCCCGAAACTTCCGTGTCCGGTGAGGACCTGCGTCATACGATAGGTCAGGACGCCGTGACGCCGATCTAGCCACTCCTCATAGAGGGGTCTTACCGCCGCAATTGCGGCGTGCCCGATGAGTCATGTAACTTGGAATAAAATAAAGAGAGGCCTGTTGGTATAGTGGTCAGTGGCCCTGACTGCTATGCTCAAGGTCGTGGGTTCGATTCCCACCCAGGACAAATGTTTGTGTGATGAGCACGATCATTTGTTCTTTGTCTGGGTGTAATTTATCTATAACATGTATGTATTTAAAAATATATATGTATGTTTATAGGTTGTCTAGTACTCATACCACAAGCTCTGCTTAGTTTAGGACTAGATGGCGTTGTGTGAAAGTTGTGAAATATTATTATACAAAAAAAAAATATATATATATTATTTTCTGGTCTACATAACACTTGTTTATAACGTTAACGTTATTAGCTTCCATTTTCATAATGAGGTCTTATTTTAAAAGTTTTGTACGGATAGGGTTGACGGTTTTCTACTTAGCATTTGTGATACTGTCTGATAATACATAGGTACTGTGGCAGACGGACAGGGTTACAAACGGACTATAATGGCTTTATGGTCTCTTTTTATATTTTTAATGAAGTTTCAGAGATACTTAATGGGAATTTGTTTATTAAATAAATATTGCATTGATATTGCTATGATATTATAAAAATACGAATAAGCAGATACTGCAATTTAGAGACCTACCAACTTTGCTGCATGGAGTACTGAAGATTATGTAGCATGAAAATGTTATTTAATTTGATACTATACTAATTTATTTTTGACTTTATTAGTATGTGATTTTGACATCTAGGATTTAGCTAGCCGAGCAATAGTGTGTAAATTTGTATTTGTAAAATTATTCTTTTACATGTGGTGTGAGCTAAGAAGTGAAATTGTCTGCCGAAGTCTGTGTTTCCTGATAGCTATAACCTAGGCGTCTTTAAGTCAGGAGTGATTAGGTAACTTCTAGGTAAGCGTGCTTTATTTTATAAATAATAAAATATTATCAAGAAATATGTTGTAGCCTCTTGGGCGCGTTACCAGCTGACAACGTTGACGACAAATTTTTGATGCTTTATGTTGGTTTAGATAGTTTATTTATTAATGTAATATACTAACGAAATAAGAAGTAAAATCCCTTACAATGTAAAAAATAAAAAACAATTAAATAGTGAAGAAATAAAGAAATAACTCTGAAGACGAACAAACAATGAACACTATTACTACAGCGAAATATCATTGTTGTTACCAAAAACTACTGCTAAAACGAAGGCGCTAAATTAAGAGGGTACATTTTATTTGTGCATGATATACGGCGCGCGGCGTAAGTTAGTTAGTTAGTCCTTGTCCAGACTAGTTAGAGTTGACGTCAGCGAGACAGGAAGTTGTGCGACTTGCAGCGTCTGACGTCGCGCTGTGCTGTTGTGGGGATCACGAATTGTGGAGTAGCCTGGGATTTGTTATACTCACTTGTGTGAGATAACTTCGTTGGTTTTGTGGTCCCGAGCGAATTAGAGGAAAAGGCTAAGTAGATAATGACTTGTGTGTTGTGTGCTTTTGAACTTTGTGATATTTTAGGATAGAAAAAATACTTGTACATTTTTGTAAATCTTACTGTCGGGCCAAATAGAATAATCATCTTTCAACATATGAAAATAATCTATTCCACGACTGAGCACTTATTTTGCGTTCGGCTTATAGCTAATTATTGCTTTTATACATTTTTCCAATTGAAATTTATATTGGCGGTCGCTCCATGTATATCCATTTATTTACTTTATGGAGGACTAAGCTAATAAAATCACAAAAAGAAGAAAACATAGTCACCACAAAGCCAATAACAAGTCCTCACGTTATAATGTTAGTCTTTAGCTCCATTGCTTTCCTGGCCAAATATTGAGAAAAGACAAATCAGATTATTCAACTTAACCTTTCCGAGATAATTCTTGTCAAAATAATTTACATGCCTACTAAAATGAACGCTTACTTACAGCTAACGTTTGAAGACAGAAAGGTAAAACAATTCGTCACATACTTCAATGAGCGGTGATGGACTGAAAGACTGGTTCGTGTGAAGACTTAATCAATTAACAACACTGTATTGGAAAATTTAAACGAATTTAGCGACTGTGTGACAGAAAATGTTCAATGGGTGTTAAACGCGATCATTGGAAGATCCTGTGCATCTATACGAATAAGAAGATAAATAGAAAAAGTACGACGGCAGCTTTTGGTTAAAGAGAGGAGTTGGTGGCTAAATAATAAAATCCGCATGAGTCGATCTTTAAGGGTAAGCAATCCGTACTGACGTCTGTCAATGGATGGCTGACCATCTGAACATACACCGTCTTATTCCAAAACACGATCTAAATTTAGTACTAGGATTATTACTAGGTTTAAACCATGACTAAATAAAACGTTATTATAAAATGAAGTTTATCACTAGTTCAGGAACTATCTAAGGTACTAAAGTTAGTCCGTGGAGACCCCTAGTTTAACCATGGATTAACTTTGATATCGGTAATAAATTTTTGAGGTTGCGTTGATTGTTATTGTCTTTTTATTTGCAAATCGTAAAAAATGGATATTAATATGATTTTGATGGATTTGGAAGATTTGGATATACTGGAGACGTCTCGGCGATCTTACAGACGTCGTCATCGTGTAAATCTTTTAATTGAGTGACGAAGATTTTAAATATAAGTATAGGTTCACAAAACGTTTTGGGAAAAAATTGTGGATGTTTTACGTGAGGATTAATCCCACGACCCTCGAGGATGCCCATTGAGTCCTGAAGTGCAAGTGGTTTGCGCATTACGCAACTGGGCTTGCCATGAAGTAAGTACCCTTGGTCAATGCTAACATAACATTAGACAAAATCATAACAAAATCTAAATAATATCTATATTTACTAATATTATTGTTTTATTTGTAGATTCAAGACTATACAGCTGATTTACATGGTGTGTCAGGAAAATTTGTCACGGATGTCCCGAAGATTTATAAAAATGCTACTTAAAAATATTTTATATATAAAACTTATCTTCTATAATATGTGCTGATTCAGCAATTTCCTATAATAATAAAAACATCCGCGTTAGGTAGTCGAAATAAGATAAAACAAAGCATTGTTTACCTAATAATAATTAAAAAATTATGTTTCACCAACTTTTTCTTCAGAACTCCAGTTTATACCCCGTTTTTCTTTTGTTGTTCCATTTCATAGCTAGCTCACGTTAAATCACACACAACAACTCACGTAAAAACCAACTAACAAACTGTTAGTAATAGAAATACCAAGAATAATATCTATTAATAAATAAGAAGTGTGTTTATTTATTCAAAAGGACGTAAACAATGGCTTCAAATGACGCGGGCTGGCCCCGAATGTAATTCATTCCATTTCAAGCTAGAGGTGTTAAAAAATATGACAACTTGATTATAAACAGCGCGTCAAAAGTACAAGTTGCGCTTGTTCATTATATTGTAACCTGAACAACGAACAATTTATGACATATTTTTGTATTGATTAATAATTATTAAATCATTTCAAGTGTTATTATAATATCAATATTTATAGAAACGGAACGTTGCTTCAAATAAAGATTGTACGAACGAATGAAAGAATGCCATTTTTGTTTCTTATCTGTGGATATTATTTGAACCATGGACCTTCTTTGGTACTAACAGATCCTCAGATAGTCTTCGTTTTGTAATTGGAACACATTTTGATACTGGTACTAACGTTAATACCGTCACAATCCTAGACCTTTTAGTCTTGGTTTAAACCAGTACTTAAGCATTTTTTTGTAATAAGACCGATAAAGTTTAAAATTACTGAATGAATGTTGATATTTTTATTATAGTCCCAATTCTGCCCATGAGTATACTTATCTTATATCTACCAGTAGTTAGACACTTACCAAAGTAGTTCTTGAATTGTGATAACAACTTCATCTGATAAAAGTCTAGCTTAAGTTTAACAAAAGGCTCGGCTGACAAAATATAGCACTATCAAGATGAATAAATATTTCAGTACGAGAAATGACGTCATTATTCTTCAAAATTACCTGAGCGCCCTGATCCTTGTACCTCGTAGTACTCGGGAAAACTTTATTATGTCTTAACTAGCGCTCCTACTCTTATTACTTAGTTATGCCTAAAACTTGCGCCGCCTAAACTATGGCTTGTCTTGTAATAATAAACAAATTTTAATTAAAACAATTTTGTGTGTTGCTTCTTTGTTGCGTACATGTCGGGAAATGTTGTCTTAAGGAATGTGCGAGCTCTCCTTCTTCATTAAGATGTGTTTTAGTTTGAAACTTCTGTTAGTTTTATATTTGTGGGTTATTATGATTGTATTAAAATTTCTTCTAGGTAAGCGGTAAGACCCCTCTTTGAGGAGTGGCTAGATCGGCGTCACGCCGTCCTGACCTACCGCATGACGCAGGTCCTCACCGGACACGGAAGTTTCGGGAGGTACCTGTGTCTGATGGGAAAGGAACAAACGCCTGGGTGTCACCACTGCGAGGGTCGCCCTGAGGACAGAGTAGAGCATACGGTGCAAGACTGCCCCGCCTGGGCAGATCACCGACGTGTCCTCACGGCGGCGACAGGCGGAGACCTCTCGCGCCCGGCATTGGTCGAGGCCATGCTGCGGGGCGAGAGGGAGTGGGAAGCGGTCGCCTCCTTCTGCGAAGCAGTCATGCTTCCGAAGGAGGAGGCGGGCCGTGTGAGGGAGAGGATGGCGTCCTCCCTCCAGCCCAGCCGCAGTGGTAGACGCCCACGGCGTCGGACGTCGGCCGACGATCTCCGGCCACCGTAGGCGCGGGCATGCGAAAATCGAGTAAAGGGCAACTCGCTGTCCGACCATGGACCATGCCCGGGTCGACGGCGCGTTGTGTTCCATGCGCGCCTCAAAGAGCGTCAGCAACATGACGAGGCCCCCCCTGTAGAGGGCCGAAGCCTGCCGGGGTCGTGGGACTTATCCCATTACCGTGACCCCGGTACGTAAAGGGTTATTGAAGGAACACCGTGGATTTTAGTCAGTAAAAGTCTGACAGTCCCTCCCGCCCTGCCCTGGGTGGGAGGACTTATTTGATAATTTTACCACGTTAAAAAAAAGGTAAGTTTTTCATGAAGTATTTCTTTTATTGTAATACCTCCGCCTCGCGTAGTGTTTCTCATAACTCAAGAACCCCAGCCATAACACTATTGCTCTGAACCCACTCCAGACATAAGCTTATTTAGCTTAGTTGGAGAGTTAACAAGATTGTTAGTAATAGTGAATTCTACCCACATTACTAGTTTTCTTTTTCCAAAGAAAAAATACTGAGGATTGTGATCTCAAATACGGAGATGACATGACTCTACTAGCTACAAATGAAGAAGAGATAGGATTTACTTATTGTAAAACATAGGTACATTACAAGTTCTTTGATAATTCTTTGAAGGTGCTATGTAAAATATAAATCAAAAGAATACCCGAAAAAATAGTCATTATCCCTTTAACATTTAATATTATTTCTGAATAGCTTATGACCGCGCCTAGGCGCGTTTTTTAGTTACATAATTATTATATCCTAATTTCTATTGATAGGTCGTTTTTCTACTGCCAGTGTACAAAGTTTCTTACAATTTCGCTTAGCTGTAATATTGTGACTTATTTTCCTATAACCCCTACATGGGGCAGAGGGTATCCACAGTAGTCCCATTGCGAACGATCTTGAACTTCCCGCTTCACTTTACTGCACTGCTCGCCGCTAAAACCACCACAGTGTAATGCCATTTGTCGACCACGCTAAAACGTAAAAATGTAAAGAGAAAATAAACGGATTGAAAGATAATAGTTATTATTAGTCTATTAATATTAATATGTATTCGGAAACCCATTGATTAATAATGCCAAGTCAAGTAAGGTGGTTAGGTTTTTTCATACCATTGTATTCTGTGGTACTGTTTTATAAGTCTTATATATGTGTTGAACTTAATTTAAGTTGAAAAAGTGTTTCATAATCATAAGAAACATAACGTAGTCAGCCTATAACATTTTCACTGTTGAGGCATAAGCCTCCTCTCTATGACAGGGAATAGGCCATAATTCATGCCCATGTGGGTTTGCTTAATATCACCTTTCTTCGGATTTTCAGTTCTAAAGCATACCGGTTTCCTTGCGATGTTTCCTTCATCGTTTTGAGAGTGGTGGTGATGATTAATAAATTAAATTAATTTAAAAAACTTTATTTCTCCAATTATTTTCTTGTCAACACGCATTTTTCTCGCATGATAATAATTTACTCGCAATAAACACTCACTTCTCGCCTCATCTCCAAATATAACTGAAAAAATATGATCTAGCTCATAGAATATGATTAAAACAGTCGTAACGTCCATAATATCTTGTCCCACTTCCTTTATTGGATCGTTAAAGCAAATTTTCAGTAGCCATTAAATATTTTTTATTCTTTCATTGTCTAGTTTAATTAACACCATCGTTATTTTTCGTCGTAATTCAATTTTTAATTATACTGAGTTGGTTTTATTGCGTACTTGGAGTTTTTGGTTGCTGACACGAAATGGAGTTATGATTTTTGTAACCATCGTTTATTTTCAACCGACGACAAAAAGAGGACGTTATCAATTCGACGCGTATATATATATATATATATATATTTTTATGTATGATCATCGATTACTCGAAGACGTCTGAACCGATTTGGAAAATTCTTTTTTTGATTGAAAGGGAAATTGGTCCCATTGTCACCAGGTCAGGATCTGATGATGGGATCCTGGAGAAATCGAGGGAACTCTTCAAATATTATAGGCACACCTATGACACACCGTTTTGGGTATATATTATAGTAACTTGTGCAGTTGCTCTCAAAAAGTACCATTTGAGGAAGTGGAACTGATGATGAAGACCACAGATGGCCGCCGAAACTACTCAATAATAAGTATTGAGTGGATTGCGATTCGATTACTTGACTATGGATGTTAAGCACTTTATGCTCGTCACAATGCATATGGTGATGTAGAGCTGATGGTGAAGTACCAGGAGAATTCCTCAACAATTATCGGCCCAGCATTGGGAAAAGCAATATTTTGTAAAAGGTTATAAGTAGTTGACATTTAGGCTCTTGTAACTAGGTAAATTAAAAATAGACCAACTAAAAAGATTGAAATAAAAGCTTTTTACCAAAAAAATAAACCGACTCCCAAAAAACACTGCAAAGTGAAAAATAACTTTAATTTCGGTAGTCGGTGTCTTTAGTTTTATATTTTTGTTTTTGGCACCGACTTCCGAAATTAAAGTTATTTTTCACTTTGCAGTGTTTTTTGGGAGTCGGTTTAATTTTTTGGTAAAAAGTTTTTATATTACTCAAAGTATTAACCAGCTTATTAAAGAGAAAATGGACTAAGCACAAATCAAATTATAGTAATAATCTTTCGGACCAAATTTTGATTATGTAGTCAATCTCAACAGAGCTAGTCAAGTAAGTCGGAGAAATTATAGTGCACAATTGTGTGGGTAAACGCAGATACGATCCCTGTTCGACACGACCGCTATGAGATGAGGTGCAGGAACAATAGCTTAACGAACTTTCCGCGGCATGCGGGTGTTATACAAGCGACTTCCCAACACCAGGTCACTTCTGAGAAACTCTTAATGGAAGTACCCAATATTACTCAGACCTAAGTCTTCAGGCTCAGTAGTTGTGGTTTTCGACCAACAGATCTACGAGGCAGTTAAATACCAGTAGCTAGAGTTTCCTGTAATTGCTCTACACTATTTTAATTTATTGTAACAACGGTGTCAAAACTGCCTGAAGAGACAATCAACCCGAAACGGAACAATACCTTGAAGTTTAATAGTGTGTGTGACAAGGATAGAGAGAGATAGTACCTACCAATAAAAGATTTAAAGCAACTGGTACAACAATTCACGCATGGTTAACTATCCACTAAACGTTTCGAAGAAAACATTGTAAGAATATGGGGAAAGAACTATTTTCTCTAACGATTGCAGACATCAAAAGAAACATGCTTCGTGAAACACCAGAAATTCATCATTTTACGGACGAAATAATCGAAATTAGATATCGAATAAGAAAATGTGGATTTGTAATGATAAAGCCAAAGAGGTGGCATTGTGCCGAAGATCGCAAAAACATTAGTTAGACGGGTGACCTCATAAAATAAAACATATCAGTACCAATATAGAGAAATTAATGTTCATTGTATGTTGATACTAACAACATTACTTTCAATTATACGTAACGTTCCGCTCATATTATTCGCGCCATACATAAAATGTATGTAGTGTATTAGGACATAAATTTCGGAATATGTCACGGTAATAATAACACTAGTCAACACTATTTCTATGTCTTCTGAAAGAATGTTTACTCAAGTTCAAGAATCTATATACAATTTCATTGATTTTGCATATTTTATGACTTGTACAAACAATAAATATTTTGTTAAGTTTAAGTCCTGTTCTGTTCATTGCACTTTTAACCACGTCTTTTTGGTTTCTCGTAACTGAAATATAGAGGTTAGATACGAGTACATAGATATTACTAAAGTTCTATTGGTCAGAAATTTAATTAAAATTCAAAAATCTGTATTCCAGTACTTTTTTCAATAAAATCGTTCATTTGGTATACAGTCAGGAAATATGTAAAAGCTATGGAATTATAGGACTTATACAACAGATTATTAAATATCTAGAGCTGATAGATATTTATAGTATCTTAGAGGATTCTACAAGTCCTTTTTGATATTCACATTGTTTTAGCTACTTACATAAAAAAAAAGTTTTGAAGTGTGCGAAGGAACTACACAATCTAATTCCACCAAGCCCGTTCCATCATCGGACTTTAAGACGAACGGCAATGCGCCACGCGCCATCGTTAGGTACATGGTGGACATCCCACCCGTACGCACAAAACGTTTTAAGAATACATATATTGTGCGTACTACTAAGTTGTCGAAATCCCTGTCGGAGTCTGTATTTCCTGATAGATGAGGTCTTTAAGTCAAGAGTGCATAGGTTACTTACCCTGCTGTACGTAATGCTGTTTTTTAATTAAGTTTTTGTTTTCTTTTTATTTGTAGTAACGTGTGCCTTTGCATATGGGTCAAATAAATTTATTTTGTTTGTTTCTTTCTTTCTAGGTAACATGCTTCATCTTAGACCACATCATCGCTTACCATCAGGAGAGATAGTGAACAGACGCGAGCCTATCATCAATAATAAAAAAGAGTTTAATTTTTTGACCAGTGTAGTCTACTCATACATTTCCCAATACATATTAGGAAATGAAGAATATGTTAGAAAAGTTTCGTCTACGATAAAACTTTCCGCTTCGTGTCGTGCTTGTGGAAATCTAAAAACGATATCCGCGCAAAGCCGCTGGCAAAAAATAGTCCGACATAAGTCAGTACTTCACAATTTCCTGCTTTATAAAGACGAGTATACACTAGGTAATAATTAGTTGTTGGTAAAAACTTACAATATTATTTTTGAATTATATTAATGGAAAAACGTGAGTGCATATACGTAATATACGCACTCACGCATAATTAAATATTTATAATTATATTTTTTTTATGACCTTTGAAGGTCAACTTCAGGCCCAAACCCTACTTCCTCAAGTCTTTGTACAATTATAAATAGCTGTAACAATAAATTAGACTCAGTTATTTGCACTCCGTTGCATTCAGGAAATAGATATCCGTATCCTATTTGATAAATGTCATTCATTTTGTTATCGTAAAATGGTCCTATTAACTAAGGGGGCACCTCAGTTGAAGACAGAGAGAGCGGGAGAAGAGCTCGTGGCTCAATAATAACATCCACACGAACGAACTTTTTTGTTTAATAATAAAAGGCTTGTGTTTGACCACCATCTACCTGATGGTAAGTGATGATGTGGTCGAAGATGGAGCACGCTTGCCTAAAAGTAATCTAGTGAATAGATTACTTTTAGGCAAGCGTGCTTAAAGCTTAACTTAAGCTTGACTTAAAGACTCTCGGTTATAGCGACTTCAAGGTTTAGCTACGTTGGCCGAGGCCGATCCAAGAATGGGTGTCTATTTTAACCACGGAATAGATGAATAAGGTTGGAATGGTAATGTGGGCGTGGCGAGCGCGCCACATTTATGATTCGAAAATCATAGCTCGACCGATTAATTCATTCACTGCGTTTAGTGCGCTTCGGACTACTATGGAACACAGAGCTCTGCTTTAAAATGTCGTCTTGTGCAATTATAACCTGTAAAACAAAAAGTCAGACCGCAAGTATAGAACGAGGAGGTATATCTTTCCATCGGTAAGTCGAAAATAACATTTAATTACAATTTTATTTGTAAAAAACAAAAATATTCTGATCACTATGAAATTCCTAACATTAACAACATTATTGCAACAAGTTACAAAAAATATACATTGCCCGATGTTTACTCGCTTAATCAACGCAATGACTAGGTCCACTTACAATGTACTGCATGCACCGCGTCCTCAACACTTTGACCACTGACGTTTCGTCCTTTGCCCTGATTGGCCATGATGTAAGGCACATGTTTATCGACAGTGAGTTACAATCAGTACCAAGCTCTCGATTTAAGTGTGTGTAAATTTTTTGTGTGCGTAATTCGCACACGTAAAGGGGCTCTTGCTTGTAGTGGAGCTAAAGAGTGGGAGACAAGCGGTGACACGTGTTCTCATACAAATTAGGAACTATTTCCATTCTAACCTCTTTTATCTGTTCTGTGATTTTAACATATCAAAATTCCTCTGTGTCTCGGAGAGCATCTTAAGTCTTTGGTCTTGGCCGTCATTTGTACAACTTTGATAGTCATAACGGAAAGCCTCAAACCAGAAAATCTGGCACCAGTCTCTACAAGGGGTTTTTTTTTTTTTTTTTTTTTTTTTCTTTATTTATTAGAGACTTTTGTCGTATATCGACAATGTCAGCCTCATTGTTACAAAATCCTTACGCTATATACAATAATTTCTTAACATTATATACAATATGAAACTTATAACTACGGATAGATATACTTTGATAATTAATGAACTTCACAAAATGCACCACAACAAGCATTGACTTTAATAAGTTATTAATATCAATGCCTGCAATTGCACATCCTATAAAGTTCATGAGCTATTTCAGAGGTAGGTTTCGATAAAATACTTTGAAACACTCCAATGTCACTTCTGTTCAAATTATATTTTTTCATAAATGTGAATCGTGCAGTTTCATTTTTAGTACATATGGACAGAAAGTGATAAACGTCTTCTACTGTACCACACACTGAACAATTGGGAGATTCTGTTTTTTTCATTAAGAAATTAAATTTATTAAGTGGCATGTGACCAGAGCGTAGACGGAGGGCTGTTACAATAAGATTTCTCTGCAATGAAGTGTTAGAAAACCATGGTATATGAAATGGTTTCGCTTGAAACGTTCTGTACCAGATTCCTTTGACTGCTGATGTACTGTCAAAATGCAGAGTCCACTTATCATAAATCTTATCTCTGTATTTAGACAATGTTTCGCTGTATTCTGGGTATATGAAAGTTTCAAAACCAGTATCAACACTTTCCCTGGCACAATTATCAACTACTTCATTACCGCGTATACCCACGTGGGAGGGAATCCATTGCAATCTCAGAACAACACCGTTATTTATCAATAACCTAACTTTTTTTAAAATGGCATAGGCTATCGAACTACCTCTTGTACCAGAGGCGCATCGAGCCAAATGCTGTAAGGCACTTTTGCTGTCACTTAAAATAACCACAAAATTAAAACCCATTGACTCAATATAGGATATTGCTTCTGAGATTGCAAATAGTTCCACAGACATGATCGAGTTCAGTTCAGAAGTGACTTTGAAGCGTTCCGTTACCTCACGTTTACTGTCATAAATAGCCGCACCCAGACCATTGCTAGTCTTGGAGCCATCTGTATATATTTTCTCCCAGTCTTTGTAATTAGCATATAGAAATTCAATTGTTTTGTACTTAAGTTCAGCGGTGGTGTACTGACTTTTAGAATAATTGACATCTTCAATTTCAGTAACAATAAATTTAGTATTAAGATAAGACATCCAAGTATGTAAAGTAAACATAGGCAAAGTGTTACTGGAGTTAACTTTCTGTTGTTTGACATCACTGTATACAGATACCAACAAAGGTTTGGTTTTTCTATGCCAATAACTTCGCTCACACAGATCCTCGAGTTCTGCCAATATATTTATTGTAAGATTGTTAGACCATGAAAGTAACTTTAAACAAAACTTCGTTGCTAAATATTCACGACGTAGGGAAAGTGGACAAATACCCAACTCAGATTCCATCACGTGTATTGGGGTAGACTTGATAAATCCTCCCACCACACGTAATGCGATGTTTTGGACTTTGTCTAATTTCATCAAGTGTGATTTAGCTGCATTGTGATACAAGAAACTGCCAAAGTCCATTCTACTTCTTACAAGGGATATGTACAGCCTACGGAGATGGATAGGATGTATTCCCCACGAAGATCCAGCCAAAATTTTGAGTATATTCATTACTCTAAGCGATTTTTCTCGTACTTCATTTATATGTTTGTTCCATAATAATGACTGGTCAAGCCAAATGCCCAAGTATTTAATACAATTAACAGTAGGTATTATACAATTATTTATCATCAAATTTACAGTATCTCGTTTTCTACCTCTACTAAATATGCAGCAATTCGATTTTGTAGGAGATATTTCCAGCCCAATTTGTTCTAATTGATTTACTATTAGATTTAAAGCCCCTTGGATGTCCTTATTACTATTTGATATTTTTTTATTTTGTGTATATATTACAAAGTCGTCGGCATACTGTAGAATGTGAATGTTACTATTGTTATTTATTTGCCTGCATATTTGAGTAGTAACAATATTAAATAACAGAGGTGAAATAGGATCTCCTTGTGCTATCCCTTTGTTGGTCCACCTAGTTAATTCATTAATGGAATTGTTTTCTTTAATTTGAATATATCTTTTACTTAAAAAGGACCATATGTAACTACACATTTTAGAGCCAACATTTAAGTGATCAAGAATCAAAACTAGTTTATCTATGAGTACATTATTATAAGCACTATCTATATCTATAAAACATGCTACAGTGGGATTATTTTGAGTATAACCAATTTGTATGTAGGACACTAAACGAGTTAGGCATTCGACGCATGATTGACTTTTACGAAAACCGGTAGAATTAGGGGACAAAATCTTCTGACTTTCGACGAACCATTCTAATCTTTTTGCCAACATTGTATGAAAAATTTTACATAAGCACGATATTAGCGATATCGGCCGCAATTTAGGTAATGTATTTGTACTAGTACTTTGTTTTGGAATAGGCACCACTAAAATATTACGCCACTGATCTGGTACAAAGGAAAGTTTATAAATAAGATTATATATTTCAAGTAAATACAATTTAGCTGATAGTGGCAGGTGAAATATCATAGAATAAGTAATGCCATCTACCCCTGTGGCAGTGTCCTTCTTTTTTAAACTCTGGGATAGCTCGTTTAACGTTAATTCCCCCTCCAACTGCGAATTTATAGACTTAAATATTGGTGTAGGTGACGTAACAAAATCGGGGGCTAAGGACTGTAATAATTCCTCCTTTTTTTCTTTAGAGGGTTCGGAGAAAGAATTATGTAACCCTTTCATCCATCGCATCTTACGCCATACGTCCGACGAATTAGTTGATTCGTCTATTTCACTACAAAAGGTTTGCCAACTCTTATATTTAGCTCGTCTTATAACCCTTTGCGCTTCAGCTACCTTAGATTTTAATATTCTTAAATTTTCTGGTGTAGGGTTCCGCCTCACATTTTTTAAAGCTAAGCGTCGTTGAGCCACTATCCTAGATATTTCTGGGTTCCAATATGGCTTTGGTTGGAAGTGTTGTGTGGGGCTATTATTTACTTTGGTCCAAGGGATAGCTTTCTCCGCCGCTAAATTAACTTGATCAATAAAATAGTTATACATAGCCTGTATGTCAGTACTTCGTGGCGCAACTGTGAAACAATCATCTAGTGAACTATAATATAGTTTCCAATTTGACAATTTAAAGTTACGGCGCCTCGAGAATCTGTGAGCACAGCGATATCGCAGGGAATATGTAATAAATAGGTGGTCACTGCCCAGATTTTCATTAGTAACAAGCCAATTAAAGTAAATTGCAATATCTGATGTTACAAATGTTATATCTGGTGACGTCTCTTGTAAATGGCCGCTCACTAGCTTAACCCTGGTTGACTGTCCATTATTTAAAGAGATAAAATTATGTTCTAATGCCGAATCAACTAGTTGATTACCTCTGGTATCATTTTTACAAGACCAATTTGTATTATGACCGTTAAAATCACCTGCTACTATAGACTTTGATTTGAATTGCGAAAATAAACAATCCCAGTCATTTTGTGTTGTTCTTACCGTAGAAGGGCAATACACAGATACAACGTAATCTAAAAAATTGCAATTTAATACTCTGATGCATATTACCTCAATGTCTGAATTAGTCAAGTTTATCGGGTGAATATGAGCTTTAATTGACTTGTGTACTACCAACGCTACACCCCCATAAGAGTCATGTCTATCCTGCCTATGAATATTATAATTACTAAGTCGTAGAGAAATATCAGTATTAAGCCAAGTTTCACTTAAGAGACAGATACCAATTTTTTGTTGTTGTAATAATAATTCAAACTCATGTTTTTTTGGCATTACACTTTGTGCGTTCCATTGAGCGACGTTAATTACATTCATATTCATATTATTATTACTATTAGCCATTACAAAAACTATCAATAATTTTCTTAATTAGATGTCCACCACTTAATGAATTAATGACTACTGAAATCACCTCATCAATTAATAGTTTCAAAATTTTATGAAATTTGTCATCTAAACTATTTTCAGAAAGAAATATATTTTGAATTTTATAAAGGATACTTTTAAAACTTGGTTTTTCTTTTCTTTTAGTTGTTTCTTGTGTCTCCTTTCCAATTACTGTGCACTCTGAGGGCTCATTCTGCTTTACTACACCTTTCTCTTGGCGTTTCTTCTTCTTATTTCTTTTCTTATTTGTCAATTGCTGATCTGTAAAACTCTCGCTCTCCTCTAGAGATGATACAGAAATGTTTTCTTCTTCTTCTAAATTTATTTCTTGTTCTTTAGATAACGATATGGTATTTCCTGTCAAGGCATCTCGGTAAGTTCTATTCTGAGAGTTATTAGTGGAAAACGATATTGATGGGTTCCTTACAGCGGCGGTACTTTCTCCGTTTGAGTAATTTGATGTAGAAGCTTTTTCCTTGAGATATTTTGCCATCGCTATATTATACGGGCAGTTGTCTTTGCTCATAATACTGCGGATTTCTTTTTCTTTAAAGAATATTGGACATGATTTATCCAGTGCCATATGTTTCCCTTTACAATTTATACACATGTATCTATCTGTCTCGCAATTCGCATGCCTTCCTCCACATTTTGGACATACTATGTGTTTACTTGGACAAGATCTAGTTAAATGTCCGTATTTCCAACAATTAGAACACTGTGACACTGGAAATACATATGGCTGTACTGTAAATCGACAGTCATATCCATAGATATGTATAGGAACTTTGGAGCTGTTAAAACAAAAGCGTACAGTCTCACTGTCAACCCAATCTCCCGTGTTTGACATTCGCTTAAGTCTTTTAATTGATACTATCTCGCAGTCCGACTTGAAATTCTTCAACATTTCTTGTTCCTCCACCTCTAACTCAAGGTTTTTCACCACACCATATGAAAAATTAACTTCACTTGTTAAATGACATCTGTACCCTTTATCAATCAAACTTTGGTTTTTTATCATCTTAGTTGCATCTTCTTTTTTTTCAAATTGTAATAAAACTTTGTATGGATTTCTGTATGTAATCTTCACAGTAGGAGGTATATTCGCTGAATTTAACAACTTTGCTAATCCGATTTGCTTAGGTATTGGTTCCTTATTAGTCATGCAAACCTCAAACTTATTTAAATCACGATCTTCACTTCGTCTCATTTCTATTCTCTCATTATTAGAATTGCTTCTTGTTACTCTTTTAGCTTTTTTACTAGTGACCATATTAAACCCTTCTGTATCGACTGTTTCACTCTCGTATCTATTCCTCTTATTAGTACGTACACTCATCTCGGTATCTTCCAAATTATTCGTTTCACATTGTACTTCAACTAGAACATTATGTACTTGTTGCTCGCACGTTTCGCTATCGCTCAATAACTCTTCTTCACTCATCTCATTATTCCCTTTTTCACTCAATATTTGGTTTATTTCGTCCATTGGGTCGCATGTGGGTAGATATAAAAAATATCCGCACGGAAACAGCGAGTCTACTGTGACACAACCGCTCGCGGCGCTGTTCCGCGCGGCACTACTCTACAAGGGGTATCGTGTTATCGCTGGGTAACTGGATCTATCCGACATCTACAACCCAGTAGTCGTACCGGATTTTGGATGTCAGATACTCGTAGGTAGTCACTCCATGTACGACATGTAAAAAATGTTTTGAGACTTTTCCTGAATTTGTACGATAGAATGATGTTACTTGACTTTCACAGTTCTAGGTCAACAGGAAGTATCCTATCAATTTTGATTCCCATGACGTCAAAATATGTGTTTTTTGGCAAAAACGTCCGTATCTTCTGTTTATGTTAATTTAAAAGTTTTCACAGCTTCAAGAGACTAAATCTGAGTATATGGTTTTAATTTCAACTCGGTATCTCCACGCGTTTCTGAAATAAGGAGTCATGATAGACTGACAGACAGACCGACGGGCAACAAAGTGATCCTTTATGAGTTCTGTTTTTTCTTTTCATATATGCATCCCTAAAAACATATTCCAGGGTTGATATCTGCGAGACCTACTTAATTAAGAGAGTCGAGAGTCAGAGAGACTATATAGCCAGCTGATGGATGAAAATGTGGTTTAGTGTTCACCTAGTGAATACGGAGCTTAAGCAAGTTTATTTTCTTTACACATCGTATCCGCGGGCCGCAAGTGCAAGTTTATCGTTAATACTCTAGATTTTATAGCTGATAATAAATCTAGCGAACTGTTGAAGTTAATTAAATTTTATTAAACTTAGCAACCGCCGTGGATTGGCTCGTATAGAATTATGGCTCTAAAGATAAAATGTTAATTAATTACTACAGCTTCTTGAAAGTTATTACGTGACGTAAATATCTAATGGTGTAGTCTTGTCTAATGTACCCAGCGAAGAAAAAAATAGATTCCATTTCATACAGGATGATCCTGTTAACATCCACAGGGAATTATTCCAATTTCGGGCCTACTACAGCAGAGTTTTTTACCACTGAAATATCCCAAGCTTTGTTCTATACGAGAATCTAATACAGGATTGAAATATCAGCAACAATAAGCCCACAAAAAACTAACTCAGTTTTTGGGCCAGATTTTTTTGTATTGGGAAACTTGACGCTTACGATAATTTAATAAGACGGAAGACATAGCTATAAACAATCGCGAGCGACAAACTTTTATCGGGAATATGAGTACATGCATGTATTTAAACAAAAATACGTAACTCATTAATTATAAAAAATATCACACATGACCTCAGCTTTAAATCGGTAGTTTAGTTAACAATTTTTTTAAAAGAGCTATTAATGTGGGTAAAATTCTAAAGAAACTAGCAATTTTGTTAACCTCTCCAACTAAGCTAAGTATGCTTGTATCTGGAGTGGGTTCACGGCAATGGTGTAATGGGTGGTGTCCCAACCCACGGCCAATTCAAGTACAGACGCCAGCACATCAAGCTACAACAATCTGTCAAATTTCATTAATAGATTTTCAACTTTATTGTTAAAGAAATTAGGTTCAAGGTTGATTGGGAAAATTTGACAGTTTCGGGTAGCTTCATGTGCTGGCGTCTGTACAAGTCCGACACTTTAGCCATCTGGCTATTGACGCTTTTAAAAGTAGGTACTGAATGAAAATGTTGATAATTTTAGTATAGCACAATGGCTTATGGCTTCCAGTCTTCTAATCTAATTACTAGTGTTTTACACGGAAGGACAGCCTATCCATACTAATATTTCTTGCCAAGACCACGCCGCAATTGCGGCGGTAAGACCCCTCTTTGAGGAGTGGCTAGATCGGCGTCACGGCGTCCTGACCTACCGCATGACGCAGGTCCTCACCGGACATGGAAGTTTCGGGAGGTACCTGTGTCTGATGGGTAAGGAAGAGACGCCTGGGTGTCACCACTGCGAGGGTCACCCTGAGGACACAGTCGAGCACACGGTGCAGGACTGCCCAGCTTGGGCAGAGCACCGACGTGTCCTCACGGTGACAATAGGCGGAGACCTCTCGCGCCAGGCCTTGGTCGAGGCCATGCTGCGGGGCGGGTGCGAGGGAGTGGGAAGCGGTCGCCTCCTTCTGCGAAGCAGTCATGCTTCCGAAGGAGGAGGCGGGCCGCGTGAGGGAGAGGATGGCGTCCTCCCTCCAGCCCAGCCGCAGTGGTAGACGCCCACGGCGTCGGACGTCGGCCGACGATCTCCGGCCACCGTAGGCGCGGGCATGCGGACAGTGAGTAAAGGGCAACTTGCTGTCCGACCATGGACCATGCCCGGGTCGACGGCGCGTCGTGTTCCACGCGCGCCTCAAAGAGCGTCAGCAACATGACGAGGCCCCCTCTGCAGAGGGCCGAAGCCTGCCGGGGTCGTGGGACTCATCCCGTTACCGTGGCCCCGGTACGTAAAGGGCTATTGAAGGAACACCGTGGATTTTAGTCAGTAAAAGTCTGACAGTCCCTCCCACCCTGCCCGGAGTGGGAGGACTTATTTGATAATTTTACCACGTTAAAAAAAAAAAAACCAGTGTCAGATTTTCTAGCATCTGACTTACCAGTAACGACTGTCAAAGATGTATAAATGATAGCCGGGACCAATGGCTTAACGGTACTCTATATGTTTAGATGGTCACCCATTGGAGGGAAGAGGTACTTACAGGGTGATGTAGATTATGAGCTCCTTCGATATGAGAATCCAGCATGCCGATTTAGCCGATATTTCCTCCAAGTTCACGAGAGGAGAGAGTTTGAGGATTCACTAAAAGTTTATCACTTTTTAGGATTCCGTAGCCGAATGGCAAAAAACGGAACCCTTATAGTTTCGACATGTCTGTCCGTCTGTCTGTCTGTCCGTCCGTTCGTATGTCACAGCCATTTTATTCCGAAACTATTACGGTTATACAAGTAAAACTTGGTATGTAGATGTATTCTGTGAACCGCTTTCCGATTTTAGGAGAAAATTTAAAAAAATATTTTAAATAAAAGGGGCTCCCCATACATGGAACTGAAACTGAAAATATTTTTTTTCATGAAACCTATACGTGTGTGGTATCTATAGACAGGTATTTAAAAATGACATTACGGTTTCCGAAATGACATTTTCATAAAGTTAATCGTTTAAAAGATATACGCTTCCAAAGTGGTAAAATGTGTGTCCCCCTCTAACTTCTATAATAATGAAGTGAAAAATCTAAAAAAAAACCATATGTTGTAGATCTTAATGTAAACTTTCAACCAAAATTGGTTTGAACGAGACCGAATCAGCAGTTTTTGAGATACAGTATATTTTCGAAAACCGCAAATATAACTTTGTAATTCATACAAATACTATGAAAAACAAAGTTATTTGGCGTAGTTGTAAAAATTGTAAATAAGCTGGTTTTATGAAATTTGTAACGTGTTTCGTTTTTTTTTTTTTCAAATAAATATAATAAGTATGTTATATTTATTATAGTTACTACGGAACCCTTCATGGGCGAGTCCGACTCGCACTTGGCCAATTTTTACAGTTTTAGCGAGGGGCGCGAGCGCACGTTGTCCGTGTCGCCAGTTAGCGAGCGGACTTTTGAGTGAGTGGGTAAGGATGGGGAGTGTTCGCAATGAACGAACAGGAAAGGAGTGGGAGTAAGGAATCGATTTTGAATGAAAGATTCTTCTCAAGTGAGTGAATTAATGAAGAATAAAATACTAATAACATTAAGTATACATAAAATAATACGAAGGGCGCATACACCCATCCATAGACTGACCGCCCATTGTACACTAGTTTAATTTTTTTTGTATCTATAGAAATATTGTAAGGTGTACAATAAAGTATATAATAAATAATAATAATAAATAAATAATAAATCATTGCTTAACCTTCAAGATCAACCCGTGCGGCTGTTATTAGCCACGAGCTCCTTACAGATTCCAGTTATAATTACGTTTATTAATTCATAGACGGATGTGTAGCCAGCCTGTTTGTATGTAATCCCTTAGTTGCCGGTGACTTCTTACGACGCCCAGGGGAAGTGGCGAACTAGTCTAATCTGTGACTGGTTACCACTTACAATTAGCATACATTAATATGAGGCTGGTAACAGCAGGCAAGTAAACTCCCGACACCTGTTGTGTTTGCGGCCCATTGAACACTAGTTTTACTTTTCAACCGACGACAAAAAAAGGAGGAGGTTATCAATTCGACGCGTATATATATATTTTTTTTAATGTATGATCACCGATTACTCGAAGACGGCTGAACCGATTTGGAAAATTCTTTTTTGTTTGTTTGTTTTATATTTTGAAATTGGTACCACTTGTCACCAAGTCAGGATCTGATGATGGGATCCTGGAGAAATCGAGGGAACTCTTCAAATATTATAGGCACACCTATGGCGTTTTCGGTATTTCTTATAGTAACTTGGGCAGTTGCTCTCAAAAAGTACCATTTGGGGAAGTGGAACTGATGATGAAGACCACAGATGGCCGCCGAAACTACTCAATAATAAGTATTTCGTGGATTGCGAGTCGATTACTTGAATATGGATGTTAAGCACTTTATGCTCGACACAATGCATATGGTGATGTATAGCAGGACCAGGAGAACTCCTCAACAATTAACGGCCCAGCATTGGGAAAAGCAATATTTTGTAAAATGTTATAAGTAGTAGATATTTAGGCTCTTGTAACTAGGTAAATTAAAAATCAACCAACTAAAAAGAGTGAAATAAAAACTTTTTACAAAAAATTAAACGGACTCCCAAAAAACACTGCAAAGTGAAAAATAACTTTAATTTCGGTAGTCGGTGTCTTTAGTTTTGTATTTTTGTTTTTGACACCGACTTCCGAAATTAAAGTTATTTTTCACTTTGCAGTGTTTTTTGGGAGTCGGTTTAATTTTTTGGTAAAAAGTTTTTATTGTATCCATAAAAATATTGTAAGGTGTAAAATAAAGTATATAATAAATAAGTTCAAAAACTGAAACACGATAGTGATTTTATAACAGCCGTATTTCAGTTTTTGTACTTATTTATTCTCAAAATGCTCAAACAAGTTCGTTACAAGAATACATTCTCATCTTTAATTGTTACCTTCAAACTATACAATATACATATATCGTCTACTAGCTTATGTCCCGCAGTTTCGCCAACGTTAATTGACTTTTTTTTCATTTTCCGGTATTAAAAATAGGCTACGACCCCATAGATTTTTTTATCTATACTAATATTATGAAGAAATAAATTTTGTTCGTAAGTCTGTATGTTGGGGTAATCTTCGGAACTAAAGGTATAATTCTAAAAAATATTTTGTTTAGTATTAAAGTTCTTTAGTGCCAATAAACAATTTTTTTTTTAATTATTTCTTAATACACACGTACGAAGTCGCGGGTGAAGAGCTAGTATTTAATAAAAGAAACAACTAATACATAATGTTTTAATGTACTTGATACATATTCAAAAAACAGCCGTGGTCTTATTATTATGCCACAATGGCCAAACTTTTATGATCGCTTATTAAACTGTTAAAATGTATTATTATGATTGAATACGGTGGCATACCTCGCCTATCTCCTCTCTCTCCTTTTTACTTCTCCGCAGTCGGGTAAACAGTATTGTTACCTTAAGAGGTATACATACCTTAATGTTTTAATTTAAATCTTTCAAATTGATATTTGTTTTTATTTTGTATATAGGTGTTTTACCTGAAACAAAGTAGCACTTTTTTAAATCACCATGCGTTATCTCTGAAGTTCATCACCAGAAATATTTATGTACATCCAATTTTAACGGAACAAGTTTTGAACATGTCGATAAGCAAGCAAGCAAGTCAATAGGCGAAGATATCTCTGTTGAATTGGAAAAACCACTTGCTTGAAGTTGGTATAGCAGGCTAGACCATTGGCTACTCAAAGTGCGACCAAAAATCTACGTGGCCAAAATGACTTTCATGTCGTCTTAGAAACTAACAATAATAATAAAACAAAAGCGTCGTAGGGTACCAAAAAAGAAATACACCTCCAGGACAACATAACGAATTTAGGTAGAAATAAAACTAACGTCCCAACTTTCCGTACATAAGAAATTTAATGAAACAAAGGATTTTCTTTCGTCCGGTGAATTATTATCGAATAAAATACTGGCGACAGGGAAGAAAAGTTACACTCCGTAAAGGGACCGAGGGACACCGTCGCCGACGGCCGTCACACGAGATTTTATTACACGAAATACAAAGGATGCTTGCCGTCACGACATCCTTGCAGCCATATTTATAAAATTATTATTTATTTTTATTATAAATGTAGTTTAATACTAATATAGGGCTAAGTTTTACTACTAATAACATTATATGGATGTTAATCTGACAAAAAATATTTGAATATTATATATTTAAATAGAACGGCCCTAACCACTGTGCGCACGGATATGGCGTGGTATTCTTTGCCGGTTTCTATATTTCTTGATAGCTATAACCTAAATATCGTTCTCAGCGATAAGACCCTCAGTGTAACCATAGCATAAGTAATATTTTTTATTAAGTGTGTTTAAATTTTGGCGTATGATAAAGTATATTCTATCTATCTAGGGTCTTTAGGACAAGAGTGAATAGGTTACTTCTAAGCTAGCGTGATTCGTCTTCGACCACTTCATCGCTTACTGTCAGATAAGGTAATGGTCAAGCGCTAGCCTATTATCAATAAAACAACTATTTCATATAAGAATCATTCATTTTACTCAGTCATGCATTCTTATCCCAAACAATCTGTCAGTAGTATTTATTATAAGCATGAATAGCGTAATGGCTAAGGACTTGTGATCGAGAGTCTATAGCTTCAAACCCCACCCATTTAGCTTACTTGGAGGGATTAATAAGATTGCTAGTAATGTGAATTGTACTCACTTTGCTAGTTCTCTTAAAAAACCAATATGCTCAGAAAATTCGAAACTCGATTCTCTTCATGGACGGACTAAAACTAAATCCGTTCATCAGGAAAAATATAGAAATCTGTGTTTGAGTCCAGGAGACTTAGTGGCGTATAATGTCCGAGGAATGGACGACTTGAAGTGTGCAACAGTACGGCAATTTGGAACAGCCCGTAGGCGGTGTTTTCTATGTGTTATGTTATGTATTTCTATGTATCGTAAGAGCGTACTTCTATTATTTGAAAGGAAATACTGGTCAGTCGTAATTATAATCTGGATTTGAAATATGAAACTTGTTAGGGTATAGGTTGTCCATATTTTTCAACTGGTATCTTTAAGCGAAATAGGTATTTTCTATTTTCACTTTCCGCATCGCTGCTTCACTACGCCTAGGAGCCCCTTGTTGTTTCCCTCATCGCTGTAATTGTGGGGAAGCAGTCAACAGCCTTGGGCACCATGGACTCTCTTGCAGCCGTAGTGCGGGTCGTTTTGCACGACATGCCAATTTAAACGACATTATCCGAGCCCTTGTCACCGTCGGCGTTCCAGCCGTATTGGAACCCAATGGACTGGCGCGTGACGATGGCAAAAGACCAGACAGCATGTCATTGTTTCCTTGGAAGATGGCCTTTAGTGTGGGACGCAACTTGTGTCGATACTGTCGCGCCATCCCATCTTCCCGGTTGTCTGTAAAGGTTGTCTGTAAAAGATCGCTTTTAGCGATAAGACCGCCTATTGTAACACCCTTTGTAGTTTTTTTTAGTCCTTATTTAAGTATGTTATAGTGTACAATAAAGAGTATATCTATCTATCTTCCCAGTTCATCATGTTGTGCTGGCGCTCCCGCTGCGGCTGCGGAGAACCTCAAGCGGCGTAAATATAGTCATCTCAGTGATAACTATATTTTCGAGCCTTTTGGGATCGAAACTCTCGGATCATGGGGCCCGTGTGCTCACAGCCTTTTTAAAGACATATCAAAAAAGCTCGTTGACGCTTCCCGCGACCCAATGGCGGGCTATTTCTTTGGTCAACGGCTAAGCATTGCCATACAACGAGGCAATGCCGCCAATATCTTGGGTACGTTACCAGCCGATAGCGTTGAGGATCAATTTTTTTATGCTTTATTCTAGTTTGTATTTTAATAATAATAATAATAATAGTATGTGCCCGACCCAGTTCTCGAAAATGGCAATATTACACTGTACTGGGATCGATCTATCATCACTGACAGGACTATTGTTGCTAATAAGCCTGACATAGTGGTGATAGACCGATTAGAACGTCGCACAATGATTGTTGATATAGCAGACCCCCATGACGAGAACCTCGTGAAAGCTGAGATAGATAAAAAAAATAAGTATCTTGACCTGGCGCGCGAGGTTGTCGACATGTGGGATGTGGAGACAGCAATCATTGTGCCGATAGTCGTCTCAGCCAATGGCATAATAGCCAAGAGCCTCGACCAACATCTAAGGAGGCTCTCGTTGGGCAGCTGGATCAAGGGCTTGATACAGAAAGCAGTACTCCTGGAAACGGCGCGTATTGTGAGGAGGTTCCTCTCTATGGAGCCCTGACCACCGGTAGCTTGGACCCTGTTCCCGATACCGGTGGGCTACTATTTTTTATATTTTTAAATGTTTTTATTTTATATATTAAGATTTAAAAATTTAATTTATATGTACATAGATTTAATAAATGGAATAATAATAATATTCCACAACTTTCACACAACGCCATCTAGTCTCAAACTAAGCAGAGCTTGTGCTATGCGTACTAGACAACTGATAAACATACATATATATTTCTAAATACATACATATTATACATAAATTACACCCAGACAAAGAACAAATGATCGTGCTCATCACACAAACATTTGTCCTAGGTGGGAATCGAACCCACGACCTTGAGCATAGCAGTCAGGGCCACTGACCACTAGACCACCTAGTATGTTTATTGTTTATTATATTTATTTATTATTTTATTTATTTTATGTTTATTGTTTCAGCAAATATACATAATTATGTACAAATGTTTTAATGCTTATTATATTTTAACAATGAATAAGTTGGTGACATAAAAAGCTCAGACCGGGCTCTCGCTCCCGAATCTAACCTTTTTACAACTATGTCGGAAACAAAATAATCAACTATATTAACATCTACTTTTTTGTTATTTATGAATTTGTAATTTTAATACTGTTATGTAAGTGAATTATTTTTATAAGAGCGCAGCTTGCAAGATCTAATTGAGTAACAGTATTTTGCATGGAGCGACTGCCTTTCCAACTTCTACAATTTTGTTACCCAGAGTTTGGAGTTACCCAGTAACAGAATTGGGTAAAAAGGGTATGGACCCTTTAGCTAGACTGTTGCCAGACTTTCTGGCAACCTGTGCATTACGAAAACGTAGGAATCTTGTTATGTTAACTGGTTATTCATCAACGGATCAACTTCAAAATGCATTACTTTGAAGATCGACACTTCTGCCGGTTTTTCAGCTACAAGCTCTGTCTCCCTTACCAAAATCGATAAAAATAATAAAAATCAAAGATGCGTACGATCTTATAAATTAATCCCTGGAATCCCATTTAGATAAGTTCCTTTTTCACTCAACGGTTTTCTTCGTGTGCCAGTTAAAATGGAAATTACGAGTACACCCATTAAAGCTAGATTTATGGTACAATGATTACCTTTAAAAGCTACTTAACTATGCACTCTGAGAAGGCGTACGACGAACCATTTCAATAGCACATTTATCTATGCCTGGGGGAAATCTGTTTCACATACATACATATGTCAAAGGAATTGATGTTTAGGTATTGTTTCTGAAAATAGAGAAGATTATTACATACGAAACGCATTTTTGTTTACGACTATATAATTAACACTTCTTTTAATAAGTCCGAGTACTATTATTTAAATTAGGCCAACACTTTTATAATAGACTAGCTGATGTGACGAACTTCGTACTGCCATTTTTTTACATATTTTTTCACGTTCTAAGCCTTTCCAAGGCTTCCGCAAATATTTTATAACCTAAATTAGCTAGATCGGTCCAGCCGATTTTAAGTTTTAGCGAGAGCTGTAAAGCTAACAGCATTTGCACGGCAGCAAAAAAACGGAACCCTTATTGGATCACTTTGTTGTCCAATGGTCTCTCTGTCAAGACCTTTTATTTCGGAAACGCGTGGATTAATCGAGTTGAAATTAAAACCATATACTCAAGTCTACAGTCCCTTGAAGCTGTGAAAAATTCTAAATTAACACAAAAAAGATACGGCCATTTATGCCGAAAAAAACGCATACTTCGACACTCTCAGGGGAATCAAAATTGATTGATTGATACTTCCCGTTGACCTCCCTCGGTGGGTGAGTCTGACTCGCACTTGTCCGGTTTTATATACAACGTGTAACGGAAACCCCATATCTACCCAAAAGGACTGAAGACAACATCTGGTATGGAGTCTCTATGCAAAGTTTCAGCTCAAAATAAGTGACTCACAGAATTTACCACAAATTATTGGTTTCATATGTTTCTTGAATACCAGTAATAACAAACGTGTCACAGCACTATGAGGGTCATCACTTTCCACGGCACTTGCCAATAAAATTATAATTATCTTCGTTCTTCTTAATTTGAATAATTCGGTCTCTGGTATCAATGTATTGAAATTTCTAATAAGCTCCACACATGTAGACATAGGATTACAAAACTCTTGCCATATCGTTTGTTATCATCCAAAGAAGCCGTGCACTTGGTATGTATTAAATTACACGTTGTATACATTTATAGATAGATTCAGCATCATTTATCAGCATCATACTGCACTATCTTACTCACATACATTTACCTATATCCCAAGTTTGAGAGCCGTAACCGTTTAAAGTGCACAACGGCTTTTCCTGTAGAATCCCAAAGCTAAGCGGTATCAAGTCAGCAGTAGGTACTCAGGTGGGGCCCGGTGCTCACTGCATTGACATAATCTCTTAATTGCCTCTTACGGGAACTAATGGTCAATTGCTGGTCCACATGATGCAGTAGCACCTCTAATCTAAGCGCATAGGTAACGGGGGAATGTGTTTTTGTAGCCTTCAAGTACTACATACGTTTGTGTAGTTTGGCCATGGCTTTGGAAGCATGATTTTTGATTTAGGAAATTCTTACGATGTTGTCACAACTTAAAATAATGTAAGTAAGTATTAGAACGTTATCTGTAAACGAAGAAAATGCAAGTCAATCTGTCACTGTCAAGTATATGTCAATTGAGTTTGAAGTTTAGAGGTATTGCTATCTGTCACTCTCTTAAAAAACTCTGCTAATGGCCGTTAACGTTAATTACTTTATCTTGATAGTTTTTCGCCCTAAATGTATCGGTAAGTTCCTAAGCTACTTTTTCTCAAAACTAACGTAAAATAAAGAAATAACTTGAACTATGAAGGTCAAAAACTACACCAAGAATTTCCATAACGTAGAAATTCAAAAACTTCTATTTGGAAAAATACCCACAGTTATAAAAGTTTCCCTCATACTTATTCAATATCACACGAAGTAAAGTCTCATAAAGTGAAAAAGGGAACAATTTTGTCTAGTATTTACGTGTGAAAGAATGTCAAACTAGTTGGTACAAATCTTAGAGGCGCCTCGGGTCTTTCAGTACTCAGAGCTTAAAGTCGAGTGTGCGACCGACCGAGCGTTAACACGTTCATGTAACTTGTGCGGACGCTCTTATGTAAACTTACGTACTACAAACTTGCCTTTAGTACGGGGCAAAAATAAACATGACAGAAAGTTTTGTTCATGGAAAAGAAATATTGTTAAATTTGGCAGAGATGAGAGCAGTGGTGACCCAGTGGGAAAGGGCCCTACTTGCGAATTGTAGGTCGGGGGTTCAAACCCAGTCAAGCACATTAATTTGTGTAAATTATATCATCACCATTTAACTCAAATCAGTGATGAAAATTATCGTGAAGAAACCGGCTTGTCCTTTTTTTTTTTTAGCGTGGTAAAATTATCAAATAAGTCCTCCCACCCCGGGCAGGGTGGGAGGGACTGTCAGACTTTTACTGACTAAAATCCACGGTGTTCCTTCAATAACCCTTTACGTACCGGGGTCACGGTAACGGGATGAGTCCCACGACCCCGGCAGGCTTCGGCCCTCTACGGGGGAGCCTCGTCATATTGCTGACGCTCTTTGAGGCGCGCGTGGAACACGACGCGCCGTCGACCCGGGCATGGTCCATGGTCGGACAGCGAGTTGCCCTTTACTCGCTGTCCGCATGCCCGCGCCTACTGTGGCCGGAGATCGTCGGCCGACGTCCGACGCCGTGGGCGTCTACCACTGCGGCTGGGCTGGAGGGAGGACACCATCCTCTCCCTCACGCGGCCCGCCTCCTCCTTCGGAAGCATGACTGCTTCGCAGAAGGAGGCGACCGCTTCCCACTCCCTCTCGCCCCGCAGCATGGCCTCGACCAATGCCGGGCGTGAGAGGTCTCCGCCTATTGCCACCGTGAGGGCACGTCGGTGCTCTGCCCAAGCGGGGCAGTCCTGCACCGTGTGCTCGACTGTGTCCTCAGGGCGACCCTCGCAGTGGTGACACCCAGGCGTTTCCTCCTTTCCCATCAGACACAGGTACCTCCCGAAACTTCCGTGTCCGGTGAGGACCTGCGTCATGCGGTAGGTCAGGACGCCGTGACGCCGATCTAGCCACTCCTCAAAGAGGGGTCTTACCGCCGCAATTGCGGCGTGCCCGAACCGGCTTGTCCTAGAACCAAAAATCCTGCACTGTGCCCGCGTGGTGGATGACGAGAAAACCTGCGTCCCAGCATTGGGTGTAATAGGCTGAATTATGATTAATATTAGGTATATTTATTGTAACTCACTGCATTAATATCCGGGGCGGTCAGGTAAAAAGGCAGCAATATAATTTTCTACAAATACAAATATGCCTGGTTTAGGTACACGCAATTAGTAGTCTAAGCCAACATTGCTATGACTTAAACATGCCATTAACATCATTATCATATATCACGGTTGACTTAATCCCATCAGTAGTTCTGACATCTTAATAATAATTATTATATGTTCATTATTTTGCTTCTCTTTTCAGAGAGTACACACGGGTCGGGGCCAAGAGCGTAAAGGGAAATGATTAAATTGAAAATGTGGATGTCAGAGAGAAACTTGTTCGTGATGTCACAAGTATTGAGTATGGTGGCTTTTTGGAGCTTTGTATTATTATTATAAACCTGTAGTGTTCCACTGCAGGCAAAGGCCTCCGTTTCTCCTTACACTTTTCTCCGTCCACTGCCACGTCCGGCCAATCCTTCAGGTAAAAATCTAATTCGTCAGGCCATCTCCTCCTGGGCCTTCTACGTCACCTGTTCTTATTACAAGGAACCCAATCAGTAGCCACTTTTGCCCAATTCTGCAACATCTTAAACACGCGACTAATTACACCAACATTAATTTGGTCCAGATCTAGCCAAATAACTTCACAATTAAATTCCCGAACACCTGGTGCAAGCTGGCAGCTTGTTACACCCCTCCACTATCTAATAATAATAACAAATAGTTCATCTCGTAGTTTCAATTCTATTAGCAAGTCTACAGAAACCTGACTCCAAGTAACGTCTTACGCAAATTTAATATCAAACTGTCTGTTGAATTAAGGAGTATTCATATTCAAATTATTTGAAGGTATTCTAGTTAGATGTAGGTGTCCGTTACGACGTTTTAAGGCGGGTAAGACCCGAGAGAGAACTGATCTGTTGGGAAATATAGGCAGAATCACCTGAGCGTGCGGTTGGGGAATTATTGAATGTATCAAGGTAGTCAATTCTTGTGGGTACTCCAGTATGGGTAAAGCAGCTTTAACGTAGAAATGTTAAAATAATAGAATAATTTTAATGTTTACAGGCTTCATAATGCAGAGGCCGGCGAACACGCTGCTCACCGTCTGGTAAGGACCAGGCCTGGGATTTTCACACGCCCCTTAAAGAGCACTCAGCAGCATGAGGCCCAATAGAGCCATTGCTTACCGAGAAGCGGGGTGTTCTCTTCTTTATTGGAGATCAGGACGGCTAACAGTCGCTCCATTTAAAAAGAAATTGTTAATCTATTTTCTCAAGAAATAAGCAGAATTTTATTATTTATTTTCAAGTAACTTGATAAATTTCGCGACGTTATCTCTTCGCCACCCTTAGTTGACTGGTAAAAATGCTTACGGCACTAAGTTCGCCTTTGTACATACTTTTAAGTTACTACGTATAAAATAAATAAAATAATGTGCATGAAGTGTAAATAAATAAACGGAACGAGAACGGCAACTGGGTTATTTTGTTAGAACGTTTATTTATTTACACTTAATAAATAAACGTTCTAACAAAATAACCCAGTTGCCGTTCTCGAAACGCAAGGGCGTTTCGAGAACGGTAACTGAAGGAACGGGATGGGTTTTTAGTCGGTAAAAGTCTGACATACCCTTCCGTTCCACCCAGAGTGGGCGGAGTCATTTAATGATTTTTCCTCCCGAAAAAGTCTTAATAATATAGCACGAGGCCAATGACTTAGATTTTAGTTACCTACCACACATTCCAAAAATTTATAAACTTGGCTAGAAATGCTATGAATCTTTAAGTATTTCCAATGTAAAATCACTGGTATGCGTAAGCTAAGACTGAACTATGAAATTATTTTCTAGAGTTAAATCTTTGCAGACATTCCAAACTGGCTATGTCAATTGGAATACTTCTAATATTAGTTCAACCTGATATTAAATGACATCTACTCAACTAGATAACACAATTCGATTTATTGCTTGGGTACCTATTTCTTAAGAATGCCACTGAACGTCTGCTACAAAACCGATTCGAATGTGGGCAGTCTGTGAGTTGCACGCAGAGATACCACATACATTAATTGGTAAGGTAAGGTGGTATAGTATAGTTACTATAATTTACATAATTATTATTATCTACTTATAAATTTATAATATGATGTTTGCGAAAAAGTAAAACAGATCGGTTTAGTCCTACATTGAACGTTTAAAGACAAAAAATATAATTGCAGAGTTATAATAAAAAGTAGACCCAAAATCACAGAAATTAAACCCAAAATATTATTATATAAAGACCATTCCATCATTCTAATCTACTTAGAAAATGTTGGTAACTTGCTTTGGTAACATAAATAACGTTACATGGTTTGACTTAAGCCAAACGGCTTAAGGTACTTTCCGAAGAGAAAAAGGATGTATAAATGTTAACATTTATACATTTTTTTTTCGATGGGAAAATCATCCATTGACTACTTCCACTCTGGGTGGAGTGGCAGGGAATGTCAGACTTGTACTGAATAAAAACCCACCCTGTTTTTCAGTTGCCCTTTTGTTCCGGGTCCGCGGTATCTCGTTAGAACATTCCCGCAACCCCGGGAGGCAATAGCCCTATCAGGTCCCGTCAATGATGCTGACTGCTCTTTGAGGCGCGCGGAACTGCATGCTTTGGATAGCAGATAAATATAATCAGTATAGCAGAGTAGCCCGGGAGACGCTCCGGGCGTCAGCGTGTGGGCTGTGAGCAATAGGTAGCTTGCTGTACGACAGAAACCAGGCCTGTGTAGACAGCGCGTCGTTTTCCACGCGAAAAGAAAGTCCAAAGTGTGTCAGCAAAATTGTCCGGGCCACTAGGGGGCCGTTGCCTGCCGGGGTTGCGGAATTCGAACACGAAGGGCAAATGACGGAACACGGATGGGTACCCTCCCGCTTTGCCCAGATCGGTAGGAAGTCATTGGATGTTTTTCCATCCTTAAAAAAAGAGAAGAGAAGTGTATTGACATGAAACTAGACTTTAGATATAATATCTATAGTCTAGGTTTACAATACGAATGCTAGAAAGATATATTTTTCTTGCCTTATTTTTCTAATAAAAATCTTATTACGTATGCAAGAATACCAATCCGATTTGATCCGAATTGTAATAATCTTTAAAACCCTTCAACACCAAGTGAAAACACACGTATTAATAATAAAATAATATATCCAAATCAAATCTTCTTATCTCGAATTGAAAATCATTGGTTGCGTTGAATCCAAGCCGATCCTATGCAAGGGGAAGCCGGGATCCGATTTTAACTAAATTGAGTTTTATAAGATGTCTACCTTGAGATGGAATGGTCTTTATAATGTTGGGTCTGCATTATGTGATGTTAGGTTTACTTTTTTTTAAAGAGAACTCACAATACTAGCAATCTTGTTAACTCTGGATAAACAAGATTAAGTTAAAATAAATAAGATTGCTAGGCAAGCTAGCAATGGGCACGCCGCAATAGCGGCGATAAGTCCCCTCTTTGAGGAGTGGCTGGAGAGACGCCACGGCGTCCTCACCTTCCGCCTGACGCAGGTACTGACTGGACATGGCTGTTTCGGGAGGTACCGGGATGTAGTCACCTCCTTCTGCGAAGCAGTCATGCTAGCGAAGAAGGAGGCCGAACACGCGAGGGAGAGGCAACTCTTTTCTTCACGCCCCAGCCGCCGCGGTAGACGCCCTGGGCGTCGAGGATCGCGGTCCGATCTCCGGCCTCCGTACCAGGCCACCGGCGCGGGTTTACGGATGGTGAACAGGGGTAGCTCAACGTCCGGTAAAGAATAGGCCCGGGTCGGCGGCGCGTTGTGTTCCACGCGCGCCTCAAGGAGCTGTCAGCATTAGCCGGGGTTGCGGAAATGTACTAACAAGATACCGCGGCCCTGGAACTTACGGGCAGCTGAAGGGACAGGGTGGGTTTTTTACTCAGTAGAAGTCTGACACCTGGGAGAAGTTATTCGATGATTTTCCCACCCAGACATAAAAAGGCAAGCTAGCAAGGTACTAAGATAAATATGCTTGTCTCTGGAGTGGGTTCACGGCAATAGTGTATGGGTCCTGTGACCTCTCATTCACAAGGCCGACACCTTAGCAATTTGGCTATTTCCGCTTAACTTAATTATAAAACTGTAATTATATAATATAAATTTCTATAAAATAAATTGCTGCCTGATGAATGAAATGAACTTGCTGTTTGAAAGCATTAAATTTACTTCCTGAAGTGTGTCACTCCCATTACGCGCGCGAGCAGTCTAAGGAGCACTTAAAACTGTGGTGAGATAGGACATCCCTACTACACCCATTCCTTCCACCAGCTGGAAATCTATCACCTGGATATTAGCTGCCATGGACGACCTGGAAGTCTTTGTATAGAATCCGGACCCAGGTTAATCAAAGTTAAAAAACCGGCTCTGGTGGAGATTTATTGTGGACTCTGCTCCGAACTACAAATGTGGTGTTTCTCCACATAGCATGGCGTACTTTCGATTGCTTTATACAGGAATTGATGGACGCTTCCGACGCCAAATTCGTAGTCCAGTTTTGAGTAAACTTTATTTAGATTGATATCGACACGCTAAGAAGATTCAAATTAGGTGTCATACTAACCTGATCTAAATTAAGTCCTTATTACCGAAGTATGTATGTCAGTCAATCAATAATAGGGTACTGAGTTTCATTATAACCGGTAAAATATAGAACTTAAGTGAAAATTTAAAAGCTTCCACTAAACAAAAAGCTCTTTACTCCGCATATGTAGCGAAATTGCGACTTTTGTATCGTATCTGTAACCAAGTTAATCGTTACTTAATTGTTCAGTCAGTTAAAATATTACATTAAAATTAAATAAATTTCAATATTAAGTTACCTACTCGTACTGATAGTCAATAATCTCGCAGTAGTTCTATAAAGTTGTTCTTACTAACACTGGAATCTGTCATCACGCACGAGATTCAATTAAAGCTTGTGGTATTACACACTGCGTTAATTCCGCGATGCATAATCTACTGTCAAGACTTTGTATTAATTACTTTTAGTTCTCGGGCTTCCATGTTTTATCTTTATTCCCTGTCTCTTTTTATTTGGTTAATGTTATATATTATAAAACAGATATGTTCATTGATTTAAAACTCGCCAAATGTTTACATTTGATGTCGATAGACGCTCTTTAAAATACAATCTAAACCACTTTATGCAACACTTTTATGAATACACAAAGGCGAACTTCATGTTTTATATAACCTTGTAAGTTAAGTTAAGTAAGATTAAGAATGAGTTTTATTAACCAATTGTGTTTCGTGACTTGTCATATTAATGAATTGAATATTAGATGTAAAAAATTGTATATCAATTAATACATAAACCTACTCTTATTGTATATATATATATATATATTGTATCTCTATACATATGTTCTTGGAACAAAATAAGGGCAGCTAGAAAATATAAGCCGACTTTCTTTAATAATTAGTAGGAAGCAGATTCTTGTTTTTTTTTTTTCAAATAAGAAACATACATCTTTGTGCCACTAGATATCACTGCGATGATAGATAGATAGATAGATAGATAGATATACTCTTTATTGTACACCATAACAGAATTAAATAAGGACTTAAAAACTACAAAGGGTGTTACAATGGGCGGTCTTATCGCTAAAAGCGATCTTTTACAGACAACCTTTAGATGGATTTGACACAGCAGGAGAAAATAAATTCGCGGGTAGTCCACGGTGTACTATTTACTTATATACAATAAATAAGTAATAACCTACATACTCAATACACATATACATATATATACATAAAAAATAACAAAGCTGAGATATATAAAAAATAAAATAAAAATAGTAACATATTAAAGAGAGAGATAGAGATCTTTTACCATGTTTTTGAAAGAAGGAAGGGTTTGTGCTTGTCTTACTGACACGGGAAGAGTATTCCACAGTCGTACTGCTTGAGCTACGAACGACTTACCAAAGAAATTGGTGGAGTGACTCGGTACCTCTAGCCTCAAGTTTTCCGATGACCTCAGAAATTTGGCATGTGTGTCACGGAGGAACTTAAAACGTTCTTTAAGATAAAAAGGGGTCTTAGGATTGAACAGAATACTGTAAAGCAGAGACAATATGTGTAAGTTCCGGCGAAGACGTATAGGAAGCCACTTGAGTTTCGTACGAAATTCAGATACGTGATCATATTTGCGCAAACCAAATATAAATCTTATGCAAAAATTTTGAAGTCGCTCAAGTTTATCAAGTTGTGCCTCTGTGAGATCAAGATAACTGACATCAGCGTAGTCTAGGATGGGATGCAAAAGAGACTGTGCTAGCGCAATTTTAGTGGCAGTTGGCAGAAAGTTACGCAACCGTCTTAGGGAACTGGCAGAAGCAAATAATTTGCGACTCACCTCTTGTAATTGGGGACCCCACGAAAGATATTTGTCCAACCAGACCCCAAGGTTCTTAACTTTCTCGCTTAGTGGAATAGCTGTGCCGTTGAAAATAACCTGAGGAAGCTGAGACCAGTTTACCTTAGATGCTAACCTAGAGCTGCCGACTACAATGACCTGAGTCTTTAACGGGTTAACCTGCAAACCATGTGCCTCACTCCATTCGCAAACTGAAGCCAAGTCCTGGTTTATCATATTTATTGTAGCATCTAAATCAGTATGAGGCGCTTGTCTGTAAATTTGCAAGTCATCAGCATAAAGGTGGTAGGAGGATTGAAGTTTTTTGGAAATGGAATTTATGAAAATTGCGAAAAGTAAAGGAGATAACACGCCACCCTGAGGAACACCGGCTACAGTACTACACCAAGAAGAGCAGGACTCATCTATGCAAATACGTTGCCGGCGGCCATACAGGTAACTACGAAACCAGTCAATCGCTGTTGGAGATATGTTAATAGAGTGAAGTATGCTGAGCAGAATATCGAAATCGACGGTATTAAAAGCGTTACTAAAATCAAGCAAGCAGAGAACCGTCATATTTCCTTTATCCATGCCCATCCGTATGTCATCAGTTACATTAACTAACGCGGTAGTAGTACTGTGTCCAGGACGAAATCCGGATTGGAAAGGATTCAGCAGACTATTCTTGCAAAGAAAAGCACTTAGCTGATTGTGGACAAGGCGTTCAAGGACTTTAGAGAGAAAAGGTAGGATGGAAATAGGTCGATATTCTGAAAAAGAGGCAGGGTTTGATTTTTTGGGTAAAGGAGTAATTTTGGCCTCTTTCCATACCGATGGAAAGACACCATTGGAAATAGAATAGTTAAGGATATAGGTCAGGATAGGAAGGATTTCATTGAGGACAGGAAGTATCATCTTCCGACTGACACAGTCGCAGCCAACCGCGTTAGATGTAATTGAAAGTAAGCTCTTCTTAACATCACAATCAGAAAATTGACTAAAATTAAATGCGGAGTGATCCGGAGTTGGAAGGTTAGAAAGATAATTTATAGTAGCTGCCTTCAATGTCCCATTGCAGTAGGACGAGGATGAGAAGTGTTGATTCAACAGATCAATGTCTAGGTCTTTAGGAATCGATTCTTGGCGTGATTTTCCAACTCCCATTGATTTAAGAAATTTCCAGACTTTAGCTGGATCACCGTTTTCAACAGAATCATGAATATGTCGGCGCATTGCATCCCTACACACCCTATTGCTGCGATTGCGTGCATTCACAAACATCTCTCGGTTTAATGGTGAGGGTCGGCTTCTGAATTTTGACTTACATACTACTTTCTTGTGCATGACAGCCCTCACTTCATCTGTCAACCATGGTGCTGGAAGATGCTTTAATTTGACTGCACGAATAGGAGCATGAGTGTCGTAAAGTTTTACAAGATTATCCGTAAGCAGGTTAACTTTGTCATCGACCGATTCAACAGCGACAAGAGAGGTCCAATCAATGTTGTTTGCATCCGCCTGGAGATTATCAACATTCATACCACTAAAACTGCGTAACAGAAGAGTTTTAGGCTTGGCCTTGGGAGGGCGAATCTTGTAGGAAAGGTATATTAAATCGTGATAGGAAAACATGTCAGCCGTGCAATTGCTGCGATGATTCGTTGTGATGAATAAGCCTATCAAGTAAACCTGACGTGCCGCTATTCCACTTAATAGTTACAAGCATATAGCTATCATTCAATTTCCACAAGATAATCCTGGCTTAATAAGCAAGCAAATAACGCAAATTACCTACAGGCCAGTATTGTTCTGCAATAACATTAATTGATTTCCATTCTGTGCACCTGATGCCTTTGCGCTTAATTACTCCCTGTATATTGTTAATAGATCTGCTATTATATAAATGGGGGGTAACTTACGTTTCACTGAACACCTGCTAACAAGAGATTTGATTAGGCAGGACCCCCTTGTAATATATAACATCCAAAGGCCTTTGAGATGTCGAGGGACACGGCAAGGGCTTCGCCGTGTTTCTCAATGGCCTATAGTGTGCATGCTGCATTATACCAAGGTTGAGCCTCATAGCCAAGTGGGATGTCAGAAAATGAGATAAAATATTCCATTCCCTAACGTACGACGTCAACAATAGCGGCAGCACAGACTGATGGGTTGCACAACGAGAAGCAAATTTGCCGCCAAGGGTAAGAAGCAAAGAAGTGCCACATCTCATCCCAGTCCGCCGACCCGTACGTCCATACTCACCTCGTGCCCCTAGGGCTTTTATCCGGTTGAGAGAAGGTAGATACCGTTTTCCCCAGACAGTGGTCAGACGATCCGAGTGGGGCCCAGACCGATACTGAAAGCCTGTCTGGAACGGTTGTGAGCACAAGGTCTAACCAATTGGGTGTGTGGCCGTCGACATCAGGAATGCGGGTAGCTTGGTGAACCAGCTGGTCGAGATCTAGCGATGAAGCAAACCTGCGTGCCTCTCTACCAGCATGGTCTGTTTTCTGGTACGGGAACAACCTTTCTTTATGATGAGCATTAAAATCCCCCAGAAAAACAAGCTCCGCCATCGGGTATTTGTGCTGGGCCAATTCAGCCGCCTCCGTAAGGTGGTCGAAGAGCCTTGTGGTCTCCTGATCACCGCTATGTGACCTGTAAACAACGACGTAGATGGCCGCAACCTCGCAGCAGCGAAGACGTTGACAGCAAAATATGTCATCGTGGACATACACACAGACCCCAACCTGCTTCTTAAACTTGTGTTCAAGTGAGTATCCTGGGTAGTTGAGGTACGCCGCGTCTGCGGGAGTCGCTATCTTGGTCTCCGTCAAAAAGAGTAAGTGAGGCTTATCAGTCTCGAGATGGTGATGGACTGGACCGATATTTGAGTGCAATTCACGGATATTTGTGAATTGCACTTTAAGAGGGAGAAAGTGCATCCGTTGGTTAAATTTACAACTTTTTGATTTACGCTTCATAGGGTTTCACAGTTTAAAAAGGGAATGAAGAGATAAAGGTTTACCGATTCAACCATGTAAAACTTTTAAGTATCTAGTCCCAAAGTTGACGCTAATTATAAATTTAAAGGGCTTCGGTCAATATTTATAATTTAAAAGAGACATTAGCTTCGTCGCTTGTCATTAAAAATTTGACCTATGATTAGACCTAAATTTAGGTCTGCTCAGTTAAAACTTAAAAGCTAAACTATCAGTGGTTCATCAAAAATTCAGTTTTAACTGACGTTAATGACTGTTTTGTGAGCATGTGTAATTAACTAGGCTTAATTAAGTGAGTCTGCGCCCTAACGGCTCATTGTTGTGGCTCATATAGCATCCTCGAATAACTATTTAATGAGATGTATGTATAGCCCTTACGCTGTACACACAGCTGCGTAGGACGGCTGATAAAAATGTACCGCTTCGTGCACGTACTCAGCTTCAGCTCGCAATCCTTAGTCGTAAAGAAATAAGTAATTTTAAGAATTTGGGAGTAAATGCTTGGATAAGTAAGTTGTTTTTAGTGTAAATTATTTAATATACAGTATGTTAACTAACTGTGGGCGTTCCCGTTAACCCGCAATAGTATAACATCCATACATGCTAAAAAATATAACCATTCGAAAACAAAATGTTTTTTTTTTTTAAATATAAAATATTCACTAAAAATTTAAAATTGATACGTAAAGGAAATACTCTGTACACGCGTACTTGAAGGACGGTAACGTCGTAATTTATTTATGAATGCGTACGCGTGTATTATATATTTTGAGTATAATATTTTTCAGGTTCACAACTTGTTTCTACCTAGATTTACATGTTTTTTATTTATAATAGGCTCGCGTTTGACCACTATCTCACCTGATGGTAAGTGATGATGTGGTCGAAGATGGAGCACGCTTACCTAAAAGTAACCTATTTACTCTTGTCTTAAAGACCCCCTAGGTTATAGCTATCGGGAAACACAGACTCCGGCAGGGAATTCCACTCCTTAGCCGTACGCACAATGAAGGTATTCCCAAAACGTTTAGTACGTATGGGTGGGATGTCCACCATGTAACGATAGCGCATCGCCTTGTTGTTTGTCTTATCGTCCGATGATGGAACGGGCTTGGCGGAATTAGATTGTGTAATTCCATCGCACACTCCCCGAAATGTAACCGATACAATAGCAATTCGTCGTCGATGTTATATCAGACATTATTTCATTTACGATCTAAACAAGTTATTTTTTTTTTGTAGCAACCCTGATGAAACAGCATAGAAAATTGCCAATACAATCCCCTAAAATGCCACAACGTATGCAAAATTCTCTCCTAACTTTTATGTATGCAAACGTGTGGCTAAACTTTTGGTAGAGGGGTGAATAAAAATCTAATCGACGAAGCCAATATTAAGTTTAGTTCCAAAATCTAATTGATTTTATTGCCTGTTCCCTCTGAAAATTTGCATGAGGGGAATAATATTATGTTTGCGATCGAATTCTGATAGATGGAATAACGTCATCAAAATTAGGGATGTGTGAATAAAATAAATTGAAAAATGGCCCATAAGATTGTATGAATTTAGTTCTGAGAATAAATAAATTCATAAGCTGACTGATTCCTTATGGATCTTGATTTTATCTATATCTTGAAGGATAAGTTATTCGTTTTCAAGTTATAATGTCTTCTTTTTCTTCTTTCGCGATCTTGTCCTATTTATGTACAAATGACAGCCTAGAACAACGGCTTAACTTACTTTCCGATGCATGGGGTATTACACCGCCAACTTCCAAACTCCGGGCTACTACTGAGAAATTCGCTACAGAAATACCATTAAATAAAATAGAACATTTTGCCCGACCCGGAAATCGAACCCAAGACCTCATGCAACCCGAAGGAGGAGGCGGGCCGTGTGAGGGAGAGGATAGCGTCCTCCCTCCAGCCCAGCCGCAGTGGTAGACGCCCACGGCGTCGGACGTCGGCCGACGATCTCCGGCCAACGTAGGCGCGGGCATGCGGACAGCGAGTAAAGGGCAACTCGCTGTCCGACCATGGACCATGCCCGGGTCGACGGCGCGTTGTGTTCCACGCGCGCCTCAAAGAGCGTCAGCAATATGACGAGGCCCCCTGTAGAGGGCCGAAGCCTGCCGGGCTCGTGGGACTTATCCCATTACCGTGACCCCGGAACGTAAAGGGTTATTGAAGGAACACCGTGGATTTTAGTCAGTAAAAGTCTGACAGTCCCTCCGGCCCTGCCCGGGGTGGGAGGACTTATTTGATAATTTTACCACGATAAAAAAAAAGACCTCATGAAACAAGGCAGTTAGAACGTCCTATGATTCGTGATTAAAGTCTCAAAACGTCACCGGCCGTGTGTACCACACAGTACTTGTTTTACTGTTATTAAATTTCGCGATAACGCTGTCGGCTCACTGGCCTATTTAAGAAGAATTGTTGGCAGTCGGGTGAATTTATTTCCAGGTGTTATAGACTAAGGATCCCTGAAGATTGCTTTTAATTAAATTTAAATGTAGGCCTATTGTTCCGTGGCTTGATAAGGCTGGTTTTTAGGTGAGTTTTGAAGGAAGGCTGAGGTCGTAAGTTATACATAAGTGTTTTTTCGTGTGAGTATTCACTTTGTGAAGGAAGGTAAGTGTGTGTGTTTTGTGGTTTTCTGTTATGTAGTACTTGGTTAGTCAAGTGGTACTAACGGGGAGTTATGGTTGAAGGTGTAAAGTTAATGACTGGTTTATTTATGTTGTTACCTGGGGAATACAGTAGCGAAACATACAAGTAGCTACATTATATTCAAAAATGAAAACAGTGTAGATACACTTTAAGTTTCAGAATAAGGCCACATTTTTATAATACACATCAGGTATTTCTGAGTTGTATTTTGTAAACTATTTTTCGATGTATAAAATTACTATTTAAGCTCTATAATATGTATGTTTTCATAGAAGACACTTCAGTAAAAAGACATCACAAAATTAAGAATTATTGTGACTTTATTCAGTTCAGTATATTATTAAATTTAGCAACACTCCCCTGAGATTTGAAGTGTATTGCAAACTAGGGTGAGGAATAAATTCTAGATAAAATTTGGCTAGACACTGCGACAGGTGAACGCGATTCTAGATTCGACGGGTACCCGAGGGAATTCATGAGATTGTGATATTTATGGTGAATAAATAAAAATAAACAAAAACTTCGTAAGGTCATATCCAACTATACAATGCTTGTAGGTAGAGAATAAGACTTATTTGGAAATAGGTTAAATATACAACGTGTAATTTAAAGGGTATATACATATATATACCAAGTGCACAGCTTCTTTGGATGATAACAATCGATATGGCAAGGGTTTTGTAATCCTATGTCTACATGTGTGGAGCTTATTAGAAATTTCAATACATTGATACCAAAGACCGAATTTTTCAAATTAAGAAGAATGAGGAGAATTATCGTTTTATTGGCAAGTGACGTGGAAAGTGATGACCCTCATAGTGCTGTGACACGTTTGTTATTATTGGTATTCAAGAAACATACGAAATCAACAATTTGGGGTCAATTCTGTGAGTCACTTATTTTGAGCTGAAACTTTGCATAGAGACTCCATACCAGATGTTGTCTTCAGCCCTTTTGGATAGATATGGGGTTTCCGTTACACGTTGTATATTTATAGACATAAGTGAAATTGTTCCAACAATGTGAGTTATGTTACTTGAATAAATAAATGAATTGTTACTATTATTTATACATCCTTAGAAAGTAGATTTTTGAATGCAGAATAACAACAACATGGGTCAATTTTCAAGGTTAAGTAACGCTTACAAGGTAGGTCCAGGGATGGGTCCGTGAATGTTAATGTATCGAAATTTCTAATGTATCCAAATGTTGAGCTCCATAATTTCTAAGTTGAGCTACATGATAACTGACAAATGCTTGCACTGTCTGGACAGGTCCGCTCAAATTTGCGTTGTTATTTCCTCAAAAAAATACCACAGACATGAACCTACATGCTTCTCATATACAAATACAAATTGTCTGGACTTTAAAAGAGACTATGACCTCTGAGTTTGTTTCGGTGTTCCTTCTCAGAGTAGTCAGTTAGGAAATACCGCCCTCATCTAGCTAAACTTAACACGAAAAAAAAAAACATGACGTGTAAAAGTGTTATTTATAACCAATTTACAAAATACATTTCATTTCATTTCATTTCATTCATTCATTTTTCTGTGCCTCGAAAAGCACGTTGGCCCCGGCTGTAATTTGTACACTTTTGAAAGTCATTAGTCAGAAGCCAGAAAATATGACACCAGTCTTACCAAGGTGAATCGTGTTACCCAGCTACTGGGTGGTAGTCAGATAGGCAGACAGACGCTCGCAACTTATACTTAGTAGCAAGTCTGATAGAAGAAAAACCGCTGAAATTTTCACTCGCATGTAAGCCACTAGTACTTAGTAGCAAGTTTGAAAGAAAAAAAAACCGCTAAAATTTTCACCAGACTAATTTAAAATAACCGTGATAGAATACCATCATATAATGTACTAGCTGTGCCCGCGACTTCGTCCGTGCGGAATAGTGACTTTCGGCAGCATTTTTAATTTTTAGGCAAATTATTTTGAAAATAAAACTCATACATTATTTGAATGTCGTATTTATTAATATCTAATCAAAAGTCTAAAAAATAAGTTTCAAGCTTCTAGCTTTAAAAATGACGTAATTTCCATACAAACTTTCATCCCCTATTTCAACCCCTTACAGCCCTTTTTTCGCATTAAAAAGCAGCCTATGTACTTTCTCTGGTTCTAGACTATGTTCGTACCAGATTTCATTAAAATCGGTCAGTAGTTTAGGCGTGATTGCGTAACACACAGACAGACAGAGTTACTTTCGCATTTATAATATTAGTAAGGATAGTAAGGTTTTAAATTTAAATATCAATGATTGAATTCGAAATACATCACGAATTATACAATACAAAGTTATGTATGCCAGTAAACCTAAACCAGAATTGTCAAGTATAAATGGCAGCCAATCAAATTAATGGCCCTCCAAGCGATGTTATTGCATTTAATTTAGCTATGTATGTAGGTATATTTGAAACGTAACATCTGAGTCTGTAATAAGCACTTTACATAAACAACAAAATGTTATATTAATCTCAGTTGTTTTCGTAAGTATTCAAGAATATGAAGGAGTGGTTTGAAAGCATTTGAGTTTGAGTCATGACGGTTTGCTTTAGAGACTTTGAAGAGTCATTCTGTTTATTGTTTCTGAATTTGTGTATCTTTGTTTGTTGAGGTATTTATTGACATATTAATAGTCTTTTTTAATTATTAGCGTTCCGTAGCCGGTGGCAAAAAACGGAACCTTTATAATTTCGTCATGTCTGTCTGTCTGTCTGTCTGTCTGTCCGTCCGTCCGTATGTCACAGCCATTTTATTCCAAAACTATACATGTGAAATTTGGTAGTTAGATGTATTCTGTGAACCACTTTCCGTGTGCAGGACGCCCAGCGATAGTTTAAATATTATATTCTAATTAGAATATCGGTTATTAGATCATAATGTAATAGAATCCAAGTTAGATTAATCGATAGAATATTATCATAAGTAATGTTGAATTTATGAGGAACTTTGTTATGATTGTACTAAAGTCAAGTCTAAAGCAGGAAAGAACCTGTCGAAACCTGCTCCCGTGACCCTCACTTTCTCCTCGTTTCTGATTGGTAGACCTTGAGTTATGCGTATACGCAAACTTTCTAATTTTAGCTAATTGGTGTATAGAACATTAGCACATAGCGCAACCCACACGAGTTACGCCCATGTGCCTGAGTATAAGTATAGGGCATATTGATCGATTCAGTATCAAGCATAAAAATACCCAGCTAGCCCTATTCGCCGACGATACGGCTATCTATTATACCGGTCTTAAACCCGATGCCATCGCTCGCACTCTCCAAACTTCCGCAAACACTCTGGCCAAGTGGTTCCGGAAATGGAGAATCGAAGTCAATCCAGATAAAAGCCAGGCAGTCCTCTTTTCTAAACCGCGGATAAACCCACCCTCCCCCCGTCCGATTACCATGTACGGCAAGCCGATCCCTTGGGAAAAGCAAGCCAAATACTTAGGCGTGGTCCTCGATAGACACCTCTCCTTCGCTGAGCACATAAAGCAGGTACGTTCGCGCGCCGCTTTCGCTCTAGGTAGGCTCCACTTCATTCTTAGCTCTCGCAGCAAGTTATCACTCAGGTGCAAGCTGCGTATTTTCACCGCGGTCATCCGTCCCATCATGACCTACGCCTGCGTTGTTTTCGCACATGCAAAGCCCTACATCCTCCACAAGATGCAGACCCTCCAAAACCGATTCCTCCGTAGAATCACGGGAGCCCCCTTTTATGTTCGAAATGAGCTTCTTCACGTAGATCTCAAGATGCCCACCATCCAGCAGTTCATGAAACGTGTCTCCAAGCGTTTCTTTGAAATTTCAATCCAACATAGGAATCCCCTTATCGTATCGGCCGCCCAATACGAACCCTCGCGTATCTCTAAGATTCGCCGACCAAGGCATACCCTAGTCACTCCCGATGACGCAATCACCCTGCTCCAAGAGAGCCGTAGGGAAACAAGTACAGTGGCACACAAACACAAAAACCGACCGTCCTTCCGTCCTCGCCGCCGAGGCCCACCGCGACGTCCCCGTAATAGTCCACCCCGACCCTTGCCAGAGCCAGCCCGCGACGCTGAGCCAGTAGCTTTAAACTCCCTTATTAATAATAATAATGATATGATCCAGCCTGTCCCTAGCTGCCCTCCCCTGCGACGCCCTAAGCCGAGGTCCGTACCCCACAGGGGGTGCCCTTAGCGTGTAGTCGCCTAGTTTGTAAGTTTTTTAATAAGCCCTGGCTGGAGGCTTTAATTAATTTATTAATTAAGGCAACCACAGGCAAGTCCGGTTAAGCAGCCGACAACCTCAGAGGTTGACCTGCGAGATGCCACACACACAAAAAAAAAAAAAATCGATTCAGCATCAGTTTGTGAATCCAGACCATACAGTGAACAAGTAAATAGTAAACAGTGAACAGTTGTCAGTAGTGAATAGTTTAATCCAGTATTTCAGTATAACCTAGTTTTCAGTCAGTAGTGAAACAGTGCTTAAAAGTGAACAGTAATATTTAGTATCGAACAGTGTATAGTTTTCAGTAATAACTTTATACCAGTAAATAAGTGAACAGTATATCTCAGTCTAAATAGTTATAGTAAGTTTGTGAACTTTAACAAGTTATTCAGAACAGTAACCAGTTGATATTTGTGAACCTTTAACTAGAAATAAGTTTGATCAAGTGTAAATAAATAATCTTCAAGTTTCGAAAGAGTTTTAATAACAAGTATCCTCCAATCCAGTGCAAATTAAATGTGAGATTAGATCCCTCACATTCCGATTTTAAGAAAAAAAAAAATAAAAAAAAATGTTTAAAATAAAGGCTAGCTCTCCATACATGGAACTGAAATTGAAAATATTTTTTTCATGAAACCTATGCGTGTGTGGTATTTATAGACAGGTATTTAAAAATGACATTAAGGTTTCTAAAACCACTTTTTCATAAAGTTATTCGTTTAAAAGACTTCCCTCTAACCTCTACAATAATGGAGTGAAAAATTAAAAAAAATATATATGTTGTAGATCTTAATGTAAATTTTCAACGAACATTAGTTTGAACGAGATCGGGTCAGCAGTTTTTGAGATACAGCATATTTTCTAAAACCGCAAACATAACTTTGTAATTCATACAAACACTATGAAAAACGAACTTATTTGGCGTAGTTACTACGGAACCATTCATGGGCGAGTCTGACTCGCACTTGGCCAATATTTCGGGATGAAACCACTCTTAACTCTCGCCTGATGGTAAGCGATAGATGAGGTCTACGATGGAACGAGCGAGCCCAGAAGATGCATATTCACTCTTGCTTTAAAGGCTGAAAGGTCATAAGTAGCAGGGAACATAGAAGCCTGCAGAGAGTTCAACAGCTTGGCAGTACGTACAATAAATGTGGCTTAGTCGCTTGTTTTTTATTTCAAAAAGAGCAAATAAAACTTGAATTCAAGACTTTTTAAATGTCCTTGTTACATTTAATTTCATTGGTTTAAAAAACAGGGCTGGCATTTTAGATTTTCGGTTTTGTTTGACGTCTACCATCTATCATAAAAATATAATGAAAATATTATTGAACATTTCTTAGTGTAATTTATATCATACAACTGGTCTCTAAGCGGTAATGAAAACATCGCGAGCTAACAGGTATGTCGTATGACGGAAAAACCTAAAGACATACGCCATCCAGCAATTCACTCTGGACCCGCGTGTTGTATTACGACTATTTACGACCCATTCTCTCTCATAGAGATTAGGCCTGTGTCCTAGCAGCTTGGCTTATTATGTTAGTTTCAACAAAAATTCAACAAACAAAACCATATGTAGGTATCTGTACCTACATATGGTTTTGTTTGTTGATTTTTTGTTGAAACTGCCCGAACTACCAGCACATGAAGCTACCCGAAACTGTCAAATTTTCCCAATCAACCTTGAACCTAATTTCTTTAGCAATAAAGTTGAAAATCGATTAAAGAAATTTGACAGATTGTTGTAGCTTGATGTGCTGGCGTCTGTACCAAAGAAAACATTATAGATTTTTTTTTCAACCGACGACCAAAAGAGGAGTTTATCAATTCGACGTGTATATATATATATATATATTTTTTTAATGTATGATCACCGAGTACTCGAAGACGGCTGAACCGATTTGGAATTTTTTTTGATAGGATATACTTCGAAATTGGTACCATTTATCACCAAGTCAGGATCTGATGATGGGATCCTGGAGAAATCGAGGGAACTCTTCAAGTATTATAGGCACACCTATGGCGTTTTGGGTATTTCTTATAGTAACTTGTGCAGTTGCTCTCAAAAAGTACCATTTCGGGAAGTGGAACTGATGATGAAGACGAAGAATGAAGACGAAGATGGTCGCCGAAACTACTCAATAATAAGTATTTCGTGGATTGCGATTCGATTACTTAAATATGGATATTAAGCACTTTATGCTCGTCACAATGCATATGGTGATGTATAGCTGATGGTGAAGTACCTACCAGGAGAACTCCTCAAAAATTAACGGCCCAGCATTGGGAAAAGCAATATTTTGTAAAATTTTATAAGTAGTTGACATTTAGGCTCTGGTAACTAGGTAAATTAAAAATCAACCAACTAAAGAGTTAAATAAAAACTTTTTAATTTAAATTTTTTTTTATAAATGTTATATTATAAATTTTTAAGTTAAATAATATTTTTTTGGTAAAAAGTTTTTTTAAACATAAATAGTGACGGTCTTACAATAACTAAAACTACAATAATATATTCATGGTATTTGCATGAATATAATATTATTGTTTGTCCCAGGTTTTCACGTAATCTCCGGCCACCATTATTTATTTATTTATGAAGTATGGAGGACTAACAGCTTTTAAATACAGGAAATATGTAGTATAGTAAACGGTGAGACAATTAAAAGTCTTCACGCTTAGAGGCAGGGAAATCTTACAGTGAACACTTAATATAATCCATATCGTACAATATTCAACATGACTAAAATTCAATTCAATTAAATTTATTTCAAGTATCTTAGACTCATAACAATTATAAAATACATAAAACAATAAATTAAATAATAAATACATAGCAGTGACTACAGGCATTATTTTTGTTTAAAATCAAGGCTTAGGCGTCTTCTGTTCTTCTTCTTCTAAGCTTAGGCCTTTGAAAAGCAGAGTTGAGTCTCCATCAGATAAGGACCAGACCTAGGTTGACGGAGCAGCAGTTTTGACAGGGTCCGATAGGGGCATTGCCTGTTGGGGTTGTGGGAAAGCTCTAGCAAGATTCCGCGGCCCCGGCTGGCAAGGTAGAAGTCTGACACTCCCTGCCACTCCTCTCCGGGCGGTTGTTTAATGAATTCCGCCCCGAGAAAAAAAGGTATTCACGCCAGAGTAGACGTAAGTACCTTTAAAATGTATGTAATAGTATTTCTATGCATTTTAATGATTTTGATTGTTGCATTTATGTTGAAAAATATTGTCTATTTTAGTAAATATATGTTTTGTTTTCATAACAATAAGTATAGGTACACTTAACGGAGCAATATTTGTGGTGCAATGGCGCACAGTCCGCAGAACATTTAATTTGATTTCACCTTTGAAAAGTAGTAGCTAATTGATAAATATGTTTGTTAATAGAATATACTCAGATGTTTTCTATGATATTTGGTGCTTTAATTAATTATTGCTTGCAGAATTGATAATTTACACTAAAATGGAGGAAAACCGTGGTGCACCTATACCTTGAGGCCGACGGCGTTACCCGTATGGCCAATATGCAGTAATTCAGTATATCAAGCCAGGCACCTTTAAAACACCTTGTGAGGTTCAGTCCAGCACAATGGATCTTTTATCACTTTCCGGTTGCACTCCTCGACTCTAATAACTTATTATTAATTCTTATTAAATTTGCAGAGACTTTCAGCTATGTAGGTACCTAGAACCTTGTAGATGTTGAGTGATGATAGAATTAATATTGATATACTAAACGATTGCACACAAAGGTATCAACCTCATATTTACATTTAGGTATTTGGAAAATCACCGAATGACTTCTCCCGCTCTGGGTAAATCGGAAGGGAATGTCAGACTTCTACTGAATTAAACCTACCCTGTTCTTCCACTACCCTTAAGTTCCAGCTCCACGGTATCTCGTTAGAAAATTCCCGCAACCCTGACGAACCGCACATTTACCTTGGAATTATCTATCTTTTTCGTATAGCTATTTCTAAAACATTCTGACCTGTATATAAGGACATAGATTTGAGTTAAGTATACTGAAGTGGCTAGCTTCACTCCATGGACATGCAGAACTTACACTTCAAGATAAGCGGCTTACTCTGTGATTACAGTTACTAGGTCAACAATATTAACATGTTAATGCTCAACCTACTTTGAACCCTGTTTACCCCCCGGGAGTGAAAATGCGTGAAACACAATGTTGGTTTAAACCAAAGGGAATACTCCCGCAGATTTCTTCGATGTCTGTTTACCTACAGTTTGCGATCAAATCAGTCACGTCATACAACAACAGTTGCGTCGATGGTTGGACTCGATTTCAGGTTTGATTCCTGGGTCAGGGGTTATTTTTTTCTAAGCTTTTTACATCTCACTGATAGGCAAAGGCTTCTCTCAAATCCAGGTTCTCTCTTTTCGAGCGACACTTCCAGAGAGTATAGCCACTTCAGACCAACCAACACAGTGTGCGTCTAGGTCACCTCGCCACCTTTTTCTGGGCCGGCCTCAGTGGTGTCGTCGAGTCTCAGGCACACATTGTGTGGATGTCTCTACCTCTCGTGGCTCTCAAGCATGCAGTTTACGTGACTCGTTGAATTATTTACTGTATTATAATTATCTCTAACATAGCATAAATTTCTATTACTAACAAAATGAGTCCTAGCTACTAGATTAAATAAATGATTAATAGAAGCGAGTTTTGTTGTTCTTTTCTGCCGACAAAATCTAAAAATTGGCCAAGTGCGAGTCGGACTCGCCCATGAAGGGTTCCTTAGTAACTATAATAAATATAACATACTTAATATATTTATTAGAAAAAAAAAAACAAAAACCTTACAAATTTCTTAAAACTAGCTTATTTACAATTTTTAAAACTACGCCAAATAACTTTGTTTTTCATAGTATTTGTATGAATTACAAAGATATATTTGCGGTTTTCGAAAATATACTGTATCTCAAAAACTGCTGACTCGATCTCGTTCAAACCAATTTTGGTTGAAAGTTTACATTAAGATCTACAACATATGGTTTTTTTAGAATTTTCACTTCATTATTATAGAAGTTAGAGGGGGGGACACACATTTTACCACTTTGGAAGCGTATATCTTTTAAACGATTAACTTTATGAAAAAGTTATTTTAGAAACCATAATGTCATTTTTAAAGACCTGTCTATAGATACTACACACGTATAGGTTTCATGAAAAAAAAATATTTTCAGTTTCAGTTCCATGTATGGGGAGCCCCCTTTATTTTAAATATTTTTTAAATTTTCTCGTAAAATCGGAAAGCGGTTCATAGAATACATCTACCTACCAAGTTTTACATGTATAGTCCTAATAGTTTCGGAATAAAATGGCTGTGACATACGGACGGACGGACAGACAGACAGACGGACAGACATGTCGAAACTATAAGGGTTCCGTTTTTTGCCATTCGGCTACGGAACCCTAAAAATTAACTTAAGTTTTGAGTTCGACCCACAGAGATTTAAAAAAATAAAATAAAAGCGAAGTATTGCATTGTAAACTGTAATATGTATGTATGTATGTATTGTAAATATATCTTGTAGTTTGTTTTCTTTTTAAAACAATGGTTTTAATGTAATTATATTTATAAATGTAATTTGGATGAATTCTCTGAACGCTCATTTAAATCATTTCCACAAATCCCAGGATGTCTATAATAAAGCGGTTAGTATAATTAATTGCGTTAAATACGAACCGACTATTTATTAAAACATATTAATGGATGCATGAATGAACACACAATAATTACCTAATTAAAAATGTTATTTTTTAAATAAAATTTTGAATTTCGAAGCGTCATTAAACTAATAGCTCCGGTCGGTGTCATTGTCGGACTTGTGATGGGGGAGGTTGCAGGTTTGAACCAATTACACTATTTCCATGAACCTACTCCAGACACAACCATATTTAGCTTAGTTGAAGGGGTTAACACGATCGGTAGTAATGCGAATTCTACTCACATTGCTAGTATTTTTTGTTTATAAAGAAAGCCTTTATTTGATTTGTTACTTTTGAACAAACTAAAGTGTGGATAAATTCTTGCAAGATTATATTGTACTTTTCACTGTCACTTTCTCTTATCCTACAGAGTTGAAATGTATTTTTTTTTTAATGATAATTATATGGCCATTTTTTTTCTATAACTTGCTCCAAACGATTGAATTTCTTAGCGGTCAACAGGTTCAGTAGAAAGATAAATAATATACTCTTTATTGTACACAATAACAGAATTAAATAAGGACTTAAAAACTACAAAGGGTGTTACAATGGGCGGTAATAATAGCAAATTGTTAAGTCCACTTGGCTGCTGCGTCCAGGATAAGCTCCAAATAAGAGATCTTATTAGCCGTCAACCATGCAGGTAAAAAATATAGTTTATGGCGACTCATCAGTGCACTGGTGTCGTCAAAGTGGGGTGCCTCGCCTCGCGTTTTGCGGACTACTGCGCTGGCGCTATCTGTTTCCGCCGGTGAATTTGCATGCCCCGTGTAGTGTCGTTCAGCGAGTACGAAGTTAATGGATACAGCTCTTAATGAAACGTGTCCGATCATCACTGGTTGTCTTAAACCAACCCCGGTACAGATTCTGTATCCACTGGCGGAAATAGCGCCAAAATGTTTAGAGACACCCGACACCCTATGCACGGGAACACCTTAGTTCCACAAAGGCTGAAAAGTCGAAGAAGTTTCCTGAAGTGTGTCACTCCACTTACTGGCGAGCAGCCTAAGGAGTGCCTAAAGCTGTGGCTAGAAAGTACATCCCTTCCAAGCCCATTTGTCCCACCACCTTGGCTGACCTGGAAGTCTTTAAATAGACTCCGTACCCAGGTTGGTCGCAGCAAAGAAAATCTGTTCAGGTGGAGATAAATCGATGACTCTGCCTTGGAGTGCATATATGGTTCTGCTCTATAAACCATGGCACACTTAATTTCCTGTACTGCGTGCTCTTTCAACTGCTCACTGCAGGACTTGATGGAAGCTACCGACGGTGCCAAACTTGTTGCCCAATTCTGAGCAGACTCCATGTAGCTATTTGCCATCGACACGCTAAGTAGCAAAAGCTCACTTACAAGCAAAATAACAAACATTAGTCATTGTTAGCAGACTTACACAAGTAATTTTGCCATTGATTTCAAATTGAATTAACCTGTAATTGCCCGATATTGATACGGTTATTCATTTACTTGTTCTATAGTTCACATACATTTTACATATAACTTGGTGCCAGCATAAACTCATTAAAGTTTTACCGTGCACCAAAATCATCGACTACATAATGTCAACAGCTTTAGAAGGAATTTGGTTAACAAATAAAATTACAATAAAATAATTATCTACTACTAATAACGAGCACGCATAGGTGCCCTTTCTATTTCTTTTATTTTTATCTTGGTTTTTTTTTCAGGTTTTTCTAGGTAACTAAGCACGGCAATGCAGTTGAAATAAAAGAGGCGCCAAAACAAATGAGTTGTCAATTTCCTGGTTTCCGGATTGCTTAGAAGAATTATGACCTCGTAATGAAAATACAAAATGGCGGTGACGTAGTTTGCAGTTTTTTCAACATGGGTGTAATTTTAATAGTTACACCCATGTTAGTTTTAGTAGTTTTCAGGATTTCTAAGAACCAAGAACAATAATTTATGACTCGAAATTAAAATAAAAGGTAGCGTTAATTAGAATTAAGTCCCTACTTTAAAGTGCATCGGTAATATTTACTTAAAACCTCTTATCTTAGTTCACGATTAAAAACTTCAATCAGCTTCTATACATAATGCGAAAAATGACTAACCACAGAAATAAAAAATCTAACCTAACTTTGACGGTTAAAACCAAGGTGGTCAAAGCTTATTCTGAACTTATTCAAAAACTTATATACTACCTACACTAAAACCCACAAAATTGAACTCTTACCCATAAATCTGAAAACCGATACATGTACAGTAAAACTGTGGCATAACGCCCGATCTAGGCGACACGTAGAAAACTTGCACCCAAGTATGGTAATAAAACAGCCTTGTCTCTAATATTGCCCATTACTTGGCGCCGCTTAATTTATGCCGTTGCTAAGTCATAAGGTAGGACAAGGCAGGGGACGGATGTTGAGTTACTGGATGCGGCATGCGATGACAACTCAATTTATGTTGTCATCAATCATGTTCGGCTCGCAGATGAGCCCACACGTACGTGGAATTGAGGGCTGTCTGAGTTATTCGTGAGTGGTTTATATACACATAGTCAGGCATTTTCTTATGATAGGGCTGTGATTCTACCAGAGATGTGCAAGGATGCCGAGCGAGGGATATGTTTTTTTAAGAGGCATTATATTTATTTCATTTACCTAGCCTCGCTCAGCGCAGTTTTGGTGGAAACAGCTCAGAGGTGCAAGGTTATTGTACAAACAGACCAAGGGAGGGATATCAGCATGTAGAGCTAAGCGCACTCCGTCCTCACTATACATCAGTCCACCCCTAATCTCCTATTCCTCGCATCAATCATCTGTGCACCGTTTCACTGCGTCGTTGCGCATCCTGGTACTGCTCAGCGACCTAGCAAAACTCTAGTGGAAGAGCTCACGCCGTTCTAAAGCCTCGCTACGCATACTCGCACTGCCTTGCTACCTCGCACATGCCTAGTGGAAACACAGCGTAAATATTGGATTAAATGGTCTATGTTCTTGCTGAATGATGAATGAATGAAAATGAAAATGAATGAAAAATTTAAGAGAAAGCTTGTCGAGAAAATTGAATTAACCAAAAAAAGTGATTTTTCTAGCTGCCATATTATAAATGTTCAATAAAAATGTTCTGTCTTTAAGCATGTGAAGAGGTCGTTTTTTGCTTTGGACTCATCATCATCTTTTTCTACTTATATAGTTAATTAGAAGATTGATAGCTTTTTGTTAATGAATCAATCCTACCCTAGATGCCTTAATATAATCGTGTGGGTCTGAATAAATAAAATCTGTCTTGTCCTGCTGCTCCCTGCCGACTTCTGGATTCCCTACTATATAATATTGACCCGTTCGCCTTAAACACAAGTGTTTTTTTCTTATATTCGTACGTTTCATCATAGACTTAGAATCTAGCGTGATCGTAGTCAAAAGTGCGCTCATTCTAAATAAAAAATTCCCGCAGTCTCTTCTAGTGCTTTATTGTCATTGCTTCTTGACTTGCCAACGAGAAGAGCAACTTGACGATTTATTATCATACTGCTTTCGAAAAGTTTTATCTTAAACGCTAGGCGGCGTTAGCTAACGCATCTTGTGTTACACAGTTTAGTTTTAATCTTGCCACCCTCATGCTTGTATTTTTCATTACACATGATCCAGTTTCCAAACTTTCCAGTAGAAATTTATTTAAGTGTTTCTAATGAGTTTTTTGCTATTTTAATTAAAAGTTCTTAGTAGAAAAGTAGGTTTTGAGGAAGTTTTCTGATTTTGCCTTGAGGAAGTTTTTTCTGAACAAGAATTTGTTTTCGTATTAAATGCACACGGCTTCTAGATTACGAAATAAACCCGTCCCCCCACCCGTATTACAAGTCGTATGTAATTAGCTACAACATTACAACTACAACATTAAGAAACACCTGATGAATATCAATAATTATGAATACCTGAATAAGTTATAACATGAGAATTCAATAGGTAAATAACTAAAACATTATTTCTGTAATATAGACTTGGCAACCTTGAACTGCAACACTACATAACAACTGACGAACAGACACTCAAGATATGCTGCCGCTTTTCAAAACTTCGCAAACAGACACCATAGTTACGTGTTATGTGTTCACGCCCAAGGTGAACGCAAACGCAAACTTTGACGTGACAGTTTTGTTCGCTGTGACTACCGCATTACGGTCATGCAAACGTACCTATCTACCACTCAGATAGTACAACTTTACACGGGATATTTTACCATGTGTACAGTAACGAACGAGGAAGAGATTAGACCGATTCGTCTGCTCATACATCCACCGGCAATTACTTCAGTTCATCCGTGATCATGGCACTTGAGACAGTGCCGAAATAATCCTGTTTAAGTTCTAATGACACTGTTAGTTTAAAAACTTATATGTGGGGTACATATAAGTTACTTCACACGATAAGTCACAAACACTAATACTACTTTAAAAAAATATTATACTGGCTTCTGCTCGCGACATCGTTCGCGTGGTACGGTTTTCCTATGTAAATCCCGATCCCTTGGGAATTCCGGGATGAAAAGTAGCCCTTGTGTTATACCAGGATATCAATATCATTCTGATCTGTTCAGTAGTTTTTGCGTGAAAGAGCAATAAATATACATACATCCTCACAAACTTTCGCATTTATAATATTAGTAGGAAATAATATTAGGTATCGAAATAAATCAACGCATCATAATTATTGTATGGTGTTAATTTATTCCTGAGTTGTATTATACAACATTTGATTGAATCATGTTTAATACACGTAGATGGTTTACAATTACCTACCTGCTATCGTTCCGGTAGTATTTTTTGTTGAGAAAGAAACAACATTAAATAGTCCAACAGTCAATAATAATTGTCACAGATAACCGTTCAAATATTCGTATAAAGTAAAGTAAAGTAAAGTCAACGATTATAATGAAATTATCCATACATTTGAAACTGCGAAAAATCATCCATACAGCGCCATCTTACAACCACGTTATAAACTATCAAAATAAGACTGCTTGTAAAAATGTTACAAAGTGACTTTGTATGCTGCTTAGACTCCCAAAATGTATGTATACAGTACTAGCTTCTGCCCGCGACTTCGTCCGCGTAGAAGTCGAAAATATTCCACGGGATCCCGTCCTCGACTTGCTCGAGAGAGAGCTCGGCTAATATGCATGATATAAAGATAATTTATAGCCACTACACTCAGCACTCACTCAGGGATAATACAGCTACATGTAAGCGAAAAAATTTTCAAAATCGGTTCGGTAGTTTCAGAGATTACCCCATACATACAAACTTACAAATTTTACCTCTTTGTAATATTAGTATAGATAAATATAGTCTGATCTAAAAAATGTGCATTTAACAAAATCGCACAACGATCCAAAAGAAGGAATTGTTAGCTTATTCGATTTATATGTTATTTAAAAATTGACCAACTTATTTCCGATGTTTGTTTGTGTAATTGAATACGTATAGTACTCATGTATAATAAGACGAAGGAGACTAGCCTTCACGACACAAGGGATTATAATGTAGAAGCTAGTGATAAAACCCTGTACTGTAATACCCTTAGAAAAATAATAGAATATAATCTTTATTTATTAATAAGGAAGTGGAAGGACTGTGGAGTATTCTTCCCGTGTCAGTAAGACAAGCACAAACCCTTCCTTCTTTCAAAAACATGGTAAAAGTTCTCTATCTCTCTCTTTAATTTGTTACTATTTTTTATATATCTCAGCTATTTTTTATGTATATACAACGTGTAACGAAAACCCCATATCAATCCAAAAGACCTGAAGACAACATCTGGTATGGAGTCTCTATGCCCAGTTTCAGCACAAAATAAGTGACTCAAGAATTGATACGAAATTATCGGTTTCATATGTTTCTTGAATATCAATCATAACAAACTTGTCACAGCACTACGAGGGTCAATAACTTTCCACGTCACTTGCCAATAAAATGATAATTCTTTACGTTCTTCTTAATTTGAAAAATTCGGTCTCTGGTATCAGTGTATTGGAATTTGTTATAAGTTCTACACACGTAGACTTTTGATTACAAAACCCTTGCCATATCGTTTGTTATCATCTAAAGAAGCCATTCACTTGGTATGTATATACCAATTAAATTACACGTTGTATAGGTATATGTGTTTTGAATATGTAGGTTATTACTTATTTATTGTATATATGTGTATAGTACACCATGGACTACCCGCGTATTTATTTTCTCCTGCAGTGTCAAATCCATCCAGAGGTTGTCTGTAAAAGATCGATTTTAGCGATAAGACCGCCCATTGTAACACCTTTTGTAGTTTTTAAGTCCTCATTTAATTCTGTTATGGTAAATAAAGAGTATATCTATCTATCTATCGTTACATAAATTACATCTTTTTATGTAGTATAAAAAAAATCTGCGACTAAGTGGGTGAACTGCTCTTCTCCTAACTAGGCTACAAAATAGCCTGTATTAAGGAGTAAAAGTGCCGAGTCTCTCTTAGATAATGGATTATTTACTATTTATTTATCTACTATATCTAAAGCAAAATCGCAAACGATGGCATGTTTATCTTACTATTTCTTGAAACAGTAAAAGATATTTTTTAATAAACCACCATCTCACCTGATGGTCATGGTAAGCCATGATTTGGTTGAAGATGAAGCAGGGCTACCTAGAAGTAACTTGTTCACTCTTGACTTAAAGACCTGGTTATAGGAAGCGTAAGTTATAGTTATCAGGAAACACAGGTTCTGCCAGGGGATTCACTCCTTAGCTGTACGTACAATGAATTATTGCCAAAACTTTTTGGGCGTATGGGTCGGACTTACCTTTTTCCAATGCTCCTGATGACGAAAAATCATTTCATTCATCATCAAACTTTAGTTTGCATTGAATGACGGAATTTGTATAAAACAAGTTTATTTCTTTGATTTACACTCTATTTTGGTTTCTTTTGACTGTGCAGTGATAGTGTTATTGTAATAATGTACGTAATTATTTTTGGGAAATTGATTTAGTAAATGATTCTGAACCAACTAATTTTAAGATGTGCACTCATTAAGTTAAATTTATATACAACATAAATAAATGGTAGTATCGCTATAACTTGAGAACGGCTGGACTGATTTGACTAATAATTTATAAGTATATAAGTTCAAGAATATTTATAATCTGAGAAAATATGGAAAACAAAATATGGCGGAACGAAGTTCTCAGAGTCAGCTAGTTAGTAATAAGTAAATTGGCTGTCAAATAGGAATTTATTTAAATAATATGAATTACTGACGTTCATTAGAAAATGAGACTTTCATTAGAAAAATGTTAGAAAATGCATTTTTTTACAATGTTCGCGTAATTATTTTAATCTTATACAATTCGTTTTAGGCAGTCACAATTAGCTGATAAAAATAACAATTTGATATGCAGTTACAGTGCGTTGAACAGTTCGTATAGTTTTTATATTACCCATGGCCATGAGCCCGCTCGTGCCCTCAATCACGCTTGACGGTTAACGATAGTCGATAGGTGAGAAACGACGGAACTATCGAATTTAACCTTCCTATACCCGCGCGTTGGTCTGTGAGACCGACGGAATGATTTTTCGAATTTATTTAATATCACAGAAACGCTAGCGAGTCGCATCTTTTGCTAGCTGCCGGATTTGTAGCGAGCTTCATGTAAGTGCTCGCCACGCGCTTGTGGGGAACGCACGTGTGTGCGTATTTGGCGCCAATCGGTCCGTGAGACCGACGCGGGTATAGGTGTAACTTTTTATGTAAGTATAAAGTTATTGTTTATCAGGTTTTTTTACTGTGTATGTAATTGTTTATTATGTATGTAATTGTGTATGTATATTTTGACCAATCTTATTATTTTACTGATTATATTCTGCGCCAGAATGGATGAAGAGCGAATCCGGTCACTGTTGGAAGAAGAAAGTTCTGACACTGATTATGACAGAAATGACAGCGAGGTGGAAGATGCTTGAGGAGGAACTTTGACCGTCTTCCTAGACCGTCAAAGTTCCAGAGATTTTTACGTTGGAAAAGATGGACGGACTAGATGAAACAAAACTCCTGCCTCAAATCATGTAAGACGACGAGCTCGAAATATAGTTACACAACTGCCAGGACCTAGAAAAGAAGCTAAAAATTTAAAGGATTCAGGTGAGATTTGGAGGTCATTTTTTCCGGAGAATGTTATAAAACTTATAGTAAAATGCACTAATGAACAAATTAGTCGGATAAAACCTAATTTTACACGAGAAAGAGTTTTTGAGAGAGAATTTTGTCAGTTAGATGGTCCCGAGTCTTCAGCAACATCTAATAATAATAAAATTGGTCGTTGTGGATATTGTTCATCCAAAAAAAAAAACACAAAACACGATACAATTGTGCAACTTGCAATAAATATTTTTGTTTGGAACATGCTGTTATGGTAAGTCCTGATTGTTATGGTGAGACTTAAAACTAAGTCAACCTGTGATTTTTTATTAGTATATTAAGTGTTTTTTAAAATGTAAAAGTTTATTTTTGTTTTTTTAGAAGAAAAAAATGTTTTAGTTGTGTTTTTGTAGTACCTAAGAAAAAACTCTGTACTTAGAAGGCTGTTTTTATAAGACTGATAGTCTGTTAAATAATTAATAATAAAGTGATTATATGATATATTTCTTTTCACTATATCCTTTACTTTTAAGGCCTAACTTTATTAATATAGGTCTTCTAAGGAAAATCATGTAAAACGGCGTTCCAAACTTTCGGTCTGTGAGACCGTACGCGGGTGTAGGTGTCACAGAAATTGGCGCGGGTATAGGAAGGTTAAAAGATACCTATTCACTCTTGCTTTAAAAGCAAGAGTAATGACGGATAATTTAGAAGATGGACAATTTGATAGTGGCGCCCATCTGTGTTCCTTTATTATTTCAACATATAAGCTGATTAAGTTTATTTATTTAGGTTAACCTACGATTGTTTACACTATAAATTTGTATGAAATAGTCATATTACATTTATAAATGCAACAATTAATTACAGACTAACACCACATGCACTACTTTTTTTTTTTTTTTTAACGTGGTATAATTATCAAATAAGTCCTCCCACCCCGGGCAGGGTGGGAGGGACTGTCAGACTTTTACTGACTAAAATCCACGGTGTTCCTTCAATAACCCTTTACGTACCGGGGTCACGGTAATGGGATAAGTCCCACGACCCCGGCAGGCTTCGGCCCTCTGCAGAGGGGGCCTCGTCATGTTGCTGACGCTCTTTGAAGCGCGCGTGGAACACAACGCGCCGTTGACCCGGGCATGGTCCATGGTCGGACAGCGAGTTGCCCTTTACTCGCTGTCCGCATGCCCGCGCCTATGGTGGCCGGAGATCGTCGGCCGACGTCCAACGGCGTCTACCACTGCGGCTGGGCTGGAGGGAGGACGCCATCTTCTCTATCACGCGGCCCGCCTCCTCCTTCGGAAGCATGACTGCTTCGCAGAAGGAGGCGACCGCTTCCCACTCTTCTCGCCCCGCAGCATGGCCTCGACCAATGCCGGGCGTGAGAGGTCTCCGCCTATTGCCACCGTGAGGACACGTCGGTGCTCTGCCCAAGCGGGGCAGTCCTGCACCGTGTGCTCGACTGTGTCCTCAGGGCGACCCTCGCAGTGGTGACACCCAGGCGTTTCCTCCTTTCCCATCAGACACAGGTACCTCCCGAAACTTCCGTGTCCGGTGAGAAGCTGCGTCATGCGGTAGGTCAGGACGCCGTGACGCCGATCTAGCCACTCCTCAAAGAGGGGTCTTACCGCCGCAATCACATACATTACTTAAGGTTAGAAATCAATATTATTAATATATGTACATAATTCTAAACATAAAGGAGGCAGATCGAATAACAAATAAATTGCACAAAAAAAAAAACTAAAAACAATAATAAGTCAGTCATTTAGATTAAAAGATAAATTAAAAAAAAAACCCAATATAATTATTTGAAACATAACGTTAATCAATATAAATTAATCGGAATAAAATTCAATATCGCATATTCAATTCATTTATACAATTCAGTACGGTACATTTACATTTATTTATACATTTTTACAGTTCATTAATATATTTACATTTATTCAACACAAAGACAGAGAGAGAGAAAAGTGCTCGACAACCATTCTACAAAGGACATTGACAGTCTTTGTATGGGAATTGGACCAAGTGTTGCCCAGAATAAAAATAGAGTACATAATGTTTCTTAGGCTAACACTAGTCAGTAAACCAAAGAGCATCAAAATCTATCCCAGGAGTCGTGAGACAAAAGCGTTTTCTTGAGAACTATTTATTGGTGTGAAATGGACTTATTAATTAACGACAGTACTAATTAAACTAATTAAACACATAATGTGCCATGAAACATGAGGAAAAATAGTTTTTTATGGACACGATCAGAATTGTGTACATCAATTAATATATAGCAATGGAAGAATTTTGGCGATGAGTGTCTACTCTTTACGTGCATTCTTAAGAATTGCATGTTACTAGATGGCATATTGAATGACGACATATCATTATAGTGCCTGTTATATTGTTGGATAGCAAATGACCCACTGCCGCGATGAGAGAGGCGTTGGGTGGGCTTAGAGAGATGCAGTATAGTTCCTTCTTATAATAAATTAGGGTACCGCCATCATCCATCAGCGCTGGCAAGGGTTAAGTAGAGGCCATGTTAGGGAAGGCTTTTTCGTAATTAAGCCTATTCCATGGGGTCCCGGTTGGTTGCCAGTCTTATTGTGCAAACCGGGCCCTATTGGATCCAGTGCGAAGGAGTAGACACACCCAACTGACACTAGGTGAGGAAAAAACTCAGTAACTAGGTTTGACTAGGTAAAGTGCTAAGTTTTGACGCCTATGAACTGTATCACCCACGAGATGATCAGCGCGTGGGTCAACATCACGTTGTCGCGGTAATCAAACCAATACGGTGCAAGCGTGAGATTTTACAACAAGGACCACAAAACTGTGGTTTTGTCTGAATGGGAAAAACGTTTTGAAAACACTCGCAAAGAAATATAATATCTTTCACTGCCTTGAAAAAGGCAGTTCTGGATCGGGTGATGTAGTCAGCGACTACAAATGATGCCACGGTGAGCGGGACAAAGCGATGACATAGACACGGAGCGATCGTGGAACGCAGAGCGGCACGACCGTCACGAGCGAGCGTCGGGCGGAGAATGATGAAAACTAGCAATTTTTTTCTGTGTGGCATCTCGCAGGTCAACCTCTTAGGTTGTCGGCTGCTTAAAAAGACATGCCTGTGGTTGCCTTAATTAATAAATAAATTAAAGCCACCAGCCAGTGCTTATTATAAAAACTTACAAAGAAGGCGACTACATGCTAAGGGGGCCTGTGGGGTACGGACCTCGGCTTAGGGCGTCAGAGGGGGAGGGCAGTTAGGGACAGACTGGATCAGATCATCATTATTAGGGGAATTTAAGACAGCGTCTTGGGCTGGCTCTGGCAAGGATCGAGGTGGGAAAACCAGCGGCACGTGCGCATGTATAGCTATATCGCCAGTGTCTAGCTGTGAGAGAGAGATTAACATACAATACATTAATGCAAACAAACGAGACAGTGAAATGAGAGTTTTGTGCGCCCGGCACGACAAAGTAAGATAGAATAAAGTATAATAGAAATAGGTTTCGACCTTGGTATGCTACGGTTAAGCGATAAGGCATTATTAGATGTGAAACGAAAACAAATAATAAGTACTTGTTCTCAGTACAAAAAATAGTATTTACTGCTTATCCCTGGGACTGATTTTTTTTTTCATATTTAGTGATGCCAGGAACACGCTAGCAGGGGTACTTCAATTTCTGGGCAACATTTGGTCCAAACCCTGTTAATCTCCTTTCCCGATACTATCATGGTGAACATCAATTCACTGCAGCTGTTTAGGGCTTCACAGAGTCGGGGTATGTCATGGTCTGAACCAGAGCAGGGCACGAGAGGTCGCCGTCGCCGACCGCCTCTACGAGGACACGACGGTGCTCCGCCCAAGCAGAGCACACCTTGACCGTATGCTCCACCGTGTCCTCCAGGTGGTCCTCACAATGACGACACCCGGGCGTGTCCTCCCGCTGTATCCGAAACAGGTACCTCCCGAAACAGCCATGTCAGCACCTGCGTCAGGCGGAAGGTGAGGACGCCGTGGCGTCTCTCCAGCCACTCCTCAAAGAGAGGATTTATCGCCGCAATTGTGGCGTGCCCATCGAGTAACACTCCTAGATCCACTTCTTGGATATTTTACTTCTCTATGAAATATTCAGAGCGCATAGAGTGAGCAAACTTTAAATCATCAGCGTATGAAAAGCACTCCGGAAAAGAAAAACAGTGGGGAGGTCATTTATAAATGTGATAAATAAAATGGGAGCTAAATGCCAACCCTGTGGGGCACCAGAATTCATGAAATAGTTATTGGCCGATCGAAAACCGTTCACAACAACATAGAATTCACGCTTATTAATATAAGATTTCAGCCATTTTAGCAAGGGTCCAGAGATACCATACGGTGATAGTTTATAGATAAGTATGGAATGAGACATTTTATCAAAAGCCTTGCTGAAATATGTGTACAACACCCAAATTGTTTGTTAGAGTCAATAATTTCTATCAGAGCTTCCGATAAACAGAGCAAATTTGTGGCTGTAGATCTTGACGGAACAAAACCATGTTGATGATCACTTAGGTATAGGCCAAAACATGGACATATCATGGATTCAAATATCTTGGCAAAGGTGGAGAGAATCATAATAGGCCGGTAGTTGGAAATAATATCTTTATTCCCTGACTTGTACACGGGAACAACTTTGGCTTTTTTACACTCGTGAGAGGAAGTTCCTGTAATTAACGACGTCTATATTTTTAATAGTGGCAAAACCAATGCAAGTGCACAGGCTGAAATAAATATGGGTGAGATTCCATCATGACCAACTCCTTTATTGACTTTTACAGATCGCAGCTTTTTTAATATTATAGGGAGTCACTGTCAAACTCTGGAATTGTTAGGCATATGCTATTAGTTTCTAATGAGCTAAGAAAATTTGAGTCATTCTCAAACTCTGTGTCATGTTCAGGAGTATACACGGATGAAAAATAATCGCCAAAAAGGTCACATATGGTCGGACCATCAGATGTAATAGTCTGCCCATCGCTTAGAAGTTATGTAAGACCAGAATAGCTTAAGGTTTTTCTTAATTTTTGATTCAAGGTTTTTTATGTAGTTGCTGTACAGATTCTTAGATAAATTTAGACAACGTTTTGTTACTAATTTTAACTTATATTTTTAATCGTAATCTTAACTTCTTTTTGCGTAATATCTCATTGATCGGTGTGAATAGTAAGTACATATTCATAATTATGTAGATAAAACATAAAGACAATCAAGTGATATTTCTTTTTCCTTAGAAAAATAATACATTGCATCACACTAGGAATTAGTCCTGTGTGGCAGGTGCATTTCTACAAACAATCAGACCTGGAACTATTTATAGGCTTTTCAGGGCTTTCTATATATTTTTTTCAGATCAGTTTAAATATTGGTAGAAGATTCCTATCTTCTACCTATATTTTAACTACTGCAAAAAGCATGTCGTCAAACATATGATAATTCAATCTGTGGATTAGAATTTAGATACAGTGGCTTTGCGTGCTTTTTCACGTATTGGATTATTTTAACCACTATGTTCACATTAACGATAGTTAGTATAGATCATATACTATCGTTTCTGTTCATAGTAACAGTGAAACATATGTATTTTATAGGGTTTTATTTTATTAATTACCCTAGTCCACACAATTCAAATTTTGTTTTGATGCAGCTAAAATAATGTTTATTTCTTAAAAACTATGCATAGCGCGTATAATCCTCTAAAAAACTCTATGACTATCGGTTTTAGATTTTGTGTAATCTGCAGTCAAAGTCTTAGAATTCCTTCGTTATTGCTTATTTCCAAGTGAACTTACTATGTATACAACATGTATCTTAATTAACGCACACCCTCAAACACCCAAAATTAGAAAATTATGTTCTTATCATAATACATACTCTGAATTTTTAGTTTTACTTGTTTAAACAGTTTTTTTTAATACTTTAACTTCCTTCAAATGAGTTTCATTTTTCTGTAATGTGTACTGGATGACGGAATTTACATAAATCTGTATTTAAAAAGTTACTACTTTAATTTACGATCCATAGTTAGTTTATTTTTACTAACAGCGAAAGTGTAATTTGTAATTTACGTAGGTTTAATTGCTTTGGGAAAAAAAATATCGATATTAATAACGATAAAAATCGATTCAGTAAACGATCGTGAACAAACTAATTTCAGGATGTGCATTAATTATGTTACATGTTGTATATCCTGCTCTCTTCATTACACTTTACACAATCAACCCTCGTATATTTATCATCACTGAAATATAGTTGGTTTGAATGTAGATAGATTTTTTATGAAAAAAGCTATCAAAATGTCAAAATTCTATATTTAAAACTATATTTTGTTTATAGTGACTTGATTAGAATTGAAATGAAGAGAACAGGACTTAAACCATACTTAAAATGTATTTATAGAAACCATGTAATATAAAATGTCTCACTTTGCACAACGTCATGAAATATGTAAATACTATGAAATTTCGTTGGCTTTGTCATCAGATTACTTAAAATATAGAGCTGGTAAGCATAATATTTACATGAAGGATTATAAACGCATTAAGACACGCCAGAAGACACTAAAATTGTGTTGACCTGTGTTATCTATATATACCTAAAATCCTAACAATTTGCAACTTTTTCTGATTATTGCTAAGCAAAATAGCGATTCTATTTATAAATACACATAGCTGTTTACAAAACCTTTGATTCAATTTCTGATATCCACTGAAGCGGTTTTAAAACTCGCTTTGATCCTATTTTATCCATAGATATAAATTCGAAAAATAAATATCGGGATACGCTGAAACATGCTCGCATTACTTAACAACGGACAAACAAACTCACAAAGAATTCAAAAGATAAAGTTACTGCTTTGGTTATAAAAGAGAGCTAAAAATATAACGATGTCTTTGACTTAGTGTTGCCTTTTGACGCTTGTTACAAGTTTTTCCTTGTTAAGCTAACTGGAGAAAAAAGTTTTGTGACAACTAATACGACTGAGGATGGGATTTGATATCCTTTGTGAAGATCCTTACTCGGGGTTGGGTTACAGAGGCTCGCTCCAACTTCTGTACTTAACTATATCATTGTAGCGAGATGCAGCGAGTCTCTACTGGTCAAGATTCTTCAGAAAATGTGACCGTTGCAAGCGCCATTGTTTTTCATATCGTAAAACTCTGTTAAAATGATAGTGACCTAACCAAAAATAGTGTGTAAATTCAAATTGCAAATGGTGCTTTTCGAGAGCAACTACACAAGGTACTATAAGAAATACCCAAAACGCTATAGGTGTGCCTGTAATATTTGAAGAGTTCCCTCGATTTCTCCATGATCCCATCATCATATCCAAACATGACGACAATGGGACCAACTAAAAAGTATACCCTATCAAACATAAAAATAATTTTTGAAATCGGTCTAGCTATCTGCGAGTAATGAGGTAACATACATAAAAAAAAAGTTCAAGACGAATTGAGAACCTCCTCCTTTTTTTTGAAGTCGGTTAAAAAGAAACCAACATTTAAAAACGAAAAAAAGGAGTTTTGACTGTTTCAAGTATGGTTCTCTTTTGTTTGTTTCATTTGGTTTTGTTTTACATAATATAAGAATTGACTTGACGTTTGAGGGGACATGAAATAACAATTGGATAAATCTTGTGCTAAATATTTACCATTTTAGGTAACAAAACTTTTGTCAATTTGATATATTCCATAGAATAAGCTATATTTGTAATATGTGTAGTATACACGCACCCCTTTGATTTGACACCCCAAATAGGATAGTATTTGACAATATTAGATATTTCATTCCCACTTACACCCTATAATATACTAAGTTAATAGCAACACTGATTTTGATAAAAGTTATCTAAAAACTATCTTTAAATCTATCGGAAAACTAGCTTTCTAACAACAGAAAACCACATCCAAATCCGTTCACCCGTTTAGGAGCTACGGTGCCACAGACAGACACATATAGCAATCAAACTTATAACACTTCATTTTTTGCAACGGTGGTTAAAAATACTTATCATTGACTTGATCTTTGTTCTTTTCTTCTTCATGAGTTCTACTTTAACAAATGATACCTTTGAATGCAAATGCTTTTTTGTTTCTGGGTGGGAAAATAATCAAATCATCAAAATTCGACAGGTGAATGAAAATGCCAGACTTATTAATTGTGGACTGCAGTGGTATTTGTACAGCTTGTACAGCCTAATTTTGATCTATCTCTTACAATATAATATCTCTTTACACTCAAATAGTTATTTTTTCAAAACTCTACAATAATGATTGCTGACACATAAAATACGACTATAATGGAATTATATACAACTCTGCTGGCGTTTTGAGATTTGACAAGAAGAGAGAATGTTGTAAAAATAATGACCCAAGTACTTTACTTACTTACTTTACTTTACTTACCCAAGCTTTGAATTATTAATTTCAATAACACCTTTTTTTTTCTAGACTGCAGTTGAAAAGAGTATGCAATTATAATTGTTGTCTCATCATATTTTTTAGTACCTATTACCATGTATAATTTGTAGTGAACAGTTTTTTGTACTTATCAACCGACCCAGGAATTGATGCCCCAATGGTGGCCGGAGATATAATGAGGTAAATAAATAAAATATTTAAAAACCCAGCACGTTAACAGCAAAGTGTCGAGTTTTCATAATCTGATTCCCTTTAATGTGACGAAAAATGTTAATAATATTTACCTTCCATCTCGTTATGTTGGGCTGTTGAAGAATATTTTATGAATTAAATTACTTCGAAAAATTTTACATGGAAAATGTTTTTTCAGTCTGTGTTTAGGGCGTGTCTTTTAACCTCACTGGGATATATAATATATATAAGTTACAACAAGATATAGACCTTAGTGAGAGCTGGAGTCTGTACTGGGTTCGGGATCTGTATTACAGATCTCCAGGCTCACACCCTTTAAAATTGTGAACTTATTACATTGAGGTACAACAACTATATATAAACATAAGAGCTCCAAGTATTGAGAGAAGGTAAATTTAAACAAATACAAAAAGAAATAATAATAGGAAACCATGCTTTTTGTGTTTTGAAGAGTGTATGTGTTTGTGAGTGTAATATAAGTCCTCACGCATTGAGTGTGAGTACCTACAGATGTCTGTGAGTGTGTGTGTGTGTGTGTGTGTGATAAATAAGGTGAAATGACGAAGTCAGGTATATTGAAATTCTGATCAAAAATCATTTCAAAATGTTTAAGATATTTTCAGTCTCTGCATAGTCTAATTCAAGGAGCCAGTTAGTGACCGTTCTTTTACATTAATTTGCACACAAGATAGATGATTAAAATTTTATTAGCTTTATTGTAAACGTAGCTGCTGAGGATAGTGATCAGGGGTCCTCATCATTGATACCTATCTTCTTTTCGAGTCGATGCTCAGATATTCTTAGACCAATAAGCCACTACCTTCACAGCTCTTTCATTGCCCACGTTCAGATCCTACAATTACGAAAATATCTGGCCAGAAATGTCGTATTCTTTCGAATAATCCCGGTTTCTCTAACTTTATAAATGATTCTTATCAAAACGACTTCCTGACTATTCAACCCTGAAAATGTAGGTAAATAAACAAATTGGTTTGTGCCGTAAACAAGGGCGCGTTGATAAATAATCGCGGTGATCCAGAACGGATGTTGTAAATGGTTCCAACGATGGCTGCTTTAGATAAATCAAGTTCCATGTAATCTCAAGGTTGTGGTAATGAAGCTAGCGGGAGACCGTACAAATATTTGCTTGATACTAACTGATTGTATAGGTTTGTATTTTTAGTTTAAGATAATCAATATATTATTATTTTGTTAAATAAAGGTAGGGTTACAGATAGTAGAGTGTTAAAATAATAATAATATGTGCACTATGTTTTGCCAATTGGGGCGTACCCAATCTTAAGGAAATATTAAGGAACTATATCAATTAGTAAAAAAAAATTAATTTAGGGAATAATATGTATGTCGTTCTAATTTTAAATGGTACACATATTACTGAGTCAAAGAATTACGTTACAAGTATCTAATTAATTGAATTGGGAGTGTGCGCAGGAGCTCCATAACCTGATTTCTCCATCTCCCTTTCACTACCGGTCTACCAGGCGCACCCACACATGGTTGATATACCGTCTTGTCGTACCAAGTACATCTACTCATTATGCGCACAGCCAAGATATGGAACTTTCTGCCGACTTCTGTGTTCCCTGCCACTTATGACCTTTCAGTCTATAAAGCAAGAGTGAACAAACATTTTCTGGGCTCGCTAATTCCATCGTAGACCTCATCTATCGCTTACCATCAGGCGAGATAGAGGTCAAAAGTGGGCTCATCCGACTTTATTTCGGACGAGCATATGAGATGCAATAAAATAAAAAAGAAGTCGGATCTTCAAAAGAAATTTTTAAATGACTCCAGACACTCTTCATTTCTAATGGCCACTGGTATGCTATCATATATTTTTGAGGTCATACTGCAACACCTATTTGAAAAGTTAGGACTGAAAAGTGGTAAATACTTCTTTGGAAGATCCACAAGTCGGATCACAGATCTAGTGAAGGCCTCAAAAAGCCTGGATGCTTTATATCGAACGATTATGGGTTCATCTAAATTGAAATTATTTAACCCATCGCAAAATATAATAAGTATTCTGTTGTCCTCATGGCCCCACAGTAAGGATGTGTGCGAATCGATTCTATTGCTCGCTGATCCAGAAGTAAGGGATCAGCTGTATTTTGTTTAACATCCCGTCCCTAAGCTGGGATATACCTCTCCCTTAGTTTGTATACAAAGGATTTATGTAATGTGAGCTTAAGCTATATTATAGTGAAATTAACTGTGTATCTTTTTCTATTTTGAACGTTATATAAGTCCGCCTTTGTACATTTTGTATTGTATAAATTTTTAATAAATAAATAAGTATATAAATCATTCAAATCTTTATTATACAGTACTTTAATTCAATTTTTCAGGTGTTAGGTGAATGTGCAATTATAAAATGACACAAGCTGAAATGAAGTTAAGATTTTTTTTTAAACTTTTTAACAAAAAATAAAACCGACTATTCAAAAAAAAACACTGCAAAATAAAAATTAAATTTAATTTCGGTAGTCGGTGTTATAGTTTTGTAAATATTTTCGTTTTTGATACCGCCTTCCGATATTAAAGCTATTTTTCACTTTACAGTGTTTTTTGGGAAGTTTGTTTTCTTTTTAGTTAAAAATCTTTTTTCTCGCTTTTAAGTGGGTTGGTTTGTATTTTACCTTGTTACAAAACCTTAAATGGCACCTTCTTATTACCTTTTACAAAATATTTCTTTTCCCTATAGCTGTTAATTGTTGAGGAGTTCTAGTACATCAACAACAGCTTCACAGCACTATATGCATTGTGACGAGCATAAAGTGCTTAACAACTATAATCAAGTAATCGAATCGCAACTAATTAAATACTTATTATTGAGTAGTACCAGTAGCCATCTATGATCTTCATCATCAGTTCCACTTCACCAAATGGTGTTTTTCGAGAGCAACTGCACACGTTACTATGAAAAATACCCAAATCGCTATAGGTGTGCCTATAACATTTGAGAAGTTCCTTCGATTTTTCAAGGTTTCCATTATAGGAAGAACTGAAAACCTCCTCCTTTTTTAAGTCGGTTAATGACTAAAAACGAAAAAGAAACTATTTATGAGTTACAAAAATAAATTAAAAAATTCGTTAAATTTGTCACAAAAAAGGTAACATATTAAACAAAACATGAAACAAAAACAAAACGTACGGGTCGATCTTCGAGGTTAAGCGAGGTTCATTCCGCAACTATTGAGACTACAGAGTTGAAATTTCGTAAATACAGCGTGATATTTAAATGGTTGTTTTCCCATGGCACGACGGCTACCCATCAGTAGTAGTATCGAAACATACAGTTTAACTTAAAAAAAAAACGAATATGATTTTTTTCAAATTATTAAAAAAAAAATCATAAACTTGAAAGCGCGAGAATCATTAGTAGTTCAGTAGACGTAACGTAGGTACCTACATAAAACAAACACGCGCCACCGCGCGCGGCCAACAAAAGAAAAAGTGATTAAAAATGCAGAGCAAAATAAGCTCTCACGCATGGTGATTATGCATTAACTACACTGCGCCATTTTTTATTTCTAATCCTTTATTTGTTTATAAAACTGTTGTATTACCAAGAAAAAGCCATTTCGCTCTGGGAATATAACCATTAAAATGTCACGGTATATATTCTGTGAACCGCTTTACGATTTTTACTCAAAAATAAAAAAATAACGGGGCTCCCCATGTATGGAGTTAAACTAAAAAAGAAATATAATTTCATCAAACTTAAACGTGTGGTGGTGTCTAGTGATGTTTAGGTCTTCAAAAAGCACATTGAAGTTCGTAAAATGTTTTTTTTCTCAAAGTTAATCGTTTGAAAGATGTCTAGTTATACCAAACTGGTAAAATGTGTGTTCGATTGTAGATCTAAAAAAATATATGTTGTAGATTTTAATAAACACTTTCAACTAAATTACGACATGCCAAGCTACCTGGACTCCTGTCGATATCACAAATTTAATACCTTGGAAGAAAGACGACAGTTAAATGATATAGTTTTATTATACAACATAATTAATAATAAATTTGACCACCCACAATTGCTCAGCAATGTTCACATTAACATACCATTCAGACGTACTAGACATACAACTCTGTTTACTGTCCCTTCGTTCTCCACAAATTACTTAAAGATTGTTATCGTTGTTGCGACTACCCGCATTATTCAATGACAAGTTCTCAACACTTAACTCCTTCTGTACCACACGAAACCGTCTTAAGAAGGAGATAGTCAGTATCCTTGGTCAAGGATCCGGATGATCTTCTTTTTGGAGACACAGAATGCTCAGTAATACCAGTAGTTCGAATAAGATACACTCCTACATACACACATCACCCAAACATTCACACACATCCACACTATTCAGATACACTTACACATACACTGTAATTTATAATAACAGACATGTCTACTTTGTATTAAATCTACCTCTAATATCTGTGTGCTTCATAATTGGCGTAACTGTTTTGAGATCTGTACCTGCAAGCTGTGAAGCTACCTTTTATAAATAAATGAATAAATTGGTTTGAATGAGATACAGTCAGCAGTTTTTGAGATATAGCACTTTTTCAAAACTGTATGATTCATACAAACACTGTTTTCTTGCCACTACGAAACCCCTTATGGGCAAGTCCAACTCGGCTGGTTTTTGGAAAAACATAGAGGTGATAATATAATGTTTTATTCATTGAAAAATCCGACGCCGCATCGACGATTATAATTCTAAAAATATCAAAACCCTCGGAAAAGTTCTCACACATAACAATTAGTGGGTTCCCCAATGTGCATAACGCAAACAAAAACCATAATATTTTCCCCCAAAAACCTTGCCATTAATAAGAGCTCTATCCCCCAAATCTAAATCATTGGGGCATATATCACACAGTAACGCAAACATCTAACGGGTCGGTTGCCATCACTTATTGGCGTTACGGGTATAATCCAGTAAAATATGCAAGGCGCCTCCGGGGGCGTTGTTAGTGTGAGATTTGCATAATGGCCAATCAGTCGACAGGCGACGATTTGCGCCATGTTGATGGTATTCCCATAAAGTTTGCGTTATAGACGCCATCTTGTGAGAGCAACGCGTGGCCTGCAGGGAATTAGGGGAAAGGTTTGTTTGTACGGTCGGCCAAGAAAGTGGTGTACCAGTTTTGATTTAGTTTCCCGGTCATCGAAAATTACAACAAGGTTCGTTATAAAAAGATAGTTAGTGCGTAGTGAGTCTCGGTAATTCATTGAATTATTTGTGTGGGTATTTATCGGAAGGGAAATAAAAGAAAAAGCACAGAGTTAAATTTGTAATCAGTGTGACTAACATGCAAAACCACTATAATGGTTATTATACACCATTTGTTTTCTCTGGCAGTTATAGATTAGTAATTAAATACTTTCATTGATAAGAAACTAAGGTAGCTTAGTGCTATTGGATACTTGTAATTGAACAATAATGTAAGGTTCTAATGGCCTTGCCTTTACTTGCTACGAAAAAAAAAACAAAAACTTATTAACTAAAAAAGGGTACATACAATGGGCGGTCTTATAGCGAAAAGCGATCTTAAAAGAAAAGGGATATTTTTATTTTTTATTTTTAAGTCATGAACTAAAAAATACATGCTTGGTATGAAATAAAGGAGCTTAATTAATCCTATTAATCTTATTAGATGAAGCAAGCAAAGCTACGAGCAACAGGCTCGTAGCTTTGCTTGCTTCATCTAATAATTGAAAATTGTTTCTTTAATGTAAAACGATTCTGCAGATATTTCATTACGAGATTATGAACCCATTTTTTTTCATTTTCCTGGTTGTTAAAAACTGGGAAACTTCAAGTTGAGAGCCATCCTCAACTATATCATCGCTTTCCATCAGACGAAAAACAGAAAAAATAGATCTAAATACCTACGTTTCTTAAGCTTGTATACAACTTAAATAAACATCAGCCCCCATTCTCAGAACGTCAGCCGCGCTCAAGTTTGAGCTATGAATTGCAGATAGTAAACTCATTTCAATTTCCCAACTTCACGGCTTTTAACTCAGTGTAGGGTGCTGCCAGCAGTTTGCCGGTAAGATCCCCATCGATAAATCTAGCCACTTTTGCCTAACTTTGTTACAGAGGTAGGACAAATTCGTAGCAACTTGGCGACCGTCATTTTTCATTGTTACTTTACAACACGTTGCGTCGCCGTACTTATTTTTTACTTTCTCCAATTTTATTGCGGTGATAACTTGCGCTTTTTCCAAATTTATTGTTTGAAATTTTTCTAATCTTCTGTTTTATATTTGTAGCTCATAAAATATCTGATTGCTTAGCTTCTGAATTTAAATAATAAAGCAATATTCAGTGAGTTATGTACAGTAACCTAATAGCCCTTAAGCTTAAATTGTAAAATTAAGATATTATTTAATTTAATGGCTTAAGGATTCTAAGAACAACAGCCATTACATCCCGTTGAACTAAGTTTAAGGCAGAGCCATAAAATCTGGATAGGTACCCTATTTTATCACTTTTATATGGTAGTGTAAGTAGGTGATATTACATTTTCCTAAGAGAAGATCTCGGGTACATAATTTGTGGTGCAATAAAAGCGAACATTCTGAGGTTGATTGCACTATTATTAAACACGAAGATTAAGTACTAAACTGGGATTAAAGGTTTCGCCCAGCTCTTTGTTTGAACCGAACTTTGTTCTAATCGGATGGAATTAAGTTGCATTTGATTATGTTGATAAGAATTTGGGACAAGACATTTTGTGTGTGTAAATAAATTATGATTTTGGTTTAATGAAATACATAGTCAAATTAATCAAAAAAACCAATTCAATATGGTAATAACCTACCCCATATTACCATTACTATTTTAGTGTATTTACCTACCCTGTATTATTTTAGTAGGTATATTTACCTACACCGTATTACTTATAAACAATGTCAAGAAAATTGGTATATTATTACTAAAAATAATAATAAATAGAGTCCATTATTAAAAATAAATCAATTAAAATACAGATAGTTATGTTAATAAAAAGAAACTTACAAATTTTTGGGACCAGGTAGGAATGTAACGTAAAGATTTAATAATCCGTTCAATTTTGTAACACACCACTATTGTCGTATTTTTCGTACTAAGTATCTACTTCTTTGGGGCCGCCCCTGTGGAACATCGGATACGACTGGGTGCTGCGCGGCGACCTCCCTGACGGCGTCAGCGTAGTATGTTACGCTGACGACACGCTCGTCCTGGCGCAGGGAGAGTCGCACCAGGCGGCGGCCGACCTGGCGACGCAAGCGGTCGCGACAGTCGTTCATAGGATCCTTTCCGTCATTCATAGGGCAGTTGGGACTCGACGTGGCGCTGCACAAGACCGAGGCCATGTGCTTCCATGGCGGTCGGAACGCGCCACGGTCCGAGTCCCACATAACGGTGGAGGGGGTTCGCATCGGCGTCGGGAGGACGATGAAGTACCTGGGACTCGTCCTCGACAGCCGGTGGAACTTCAGGGAGCACTTCCTGAGTTTGGCCCCAAAGCTGAACCGGGCAGCAGCCGCCTTCAGGCGACTCCTGCCTAATCTCAGCGGGCCAAACGCCTCCTGCCGAAGGCTGTACGCCGGCGTCGTGCAGTCCATGGCCCTCTACGGGTCCCCAGTGTGGGCCCTGTGCATCCGGACGCGACCACTAAAGTTGGTCGCATGCCAGAGGGTCATGGCTATCCGAATGATCCGGGGATACCGCACGATCGCCGGCGAATCGGCCAACCTCCTTGCCGGATTGCTGCCCTGGGATCTGAAGGCGACTGCCCTCCAGCGCGTCTATGAATGGCGCGTGGAGGCGCAGCGCCGGGGCGTATCCCCGCTGCCTCGAGAAGTCGAGGCGCGGCGGGAAGAGCTCCAGCGCGATCTCAGGGCAGTATGGAGGGAACGACTGTCGCAACCGACGGCCGAGCACGCTGCAATTGCGGCGGTAAGACCCCTCTTTGAGGAGTGGCTAGATCGGCGTCACGGCGTCCTGACCTACCACATGACGCAGGTCCTCGCCGGACACGGAAGTTTCGGGAGGTACCTGTGTCTGATGGGAAAGGAGGAAACGCCTGGGTGTCACCACTGCGAGGGTCGCCCTGAGGACACCGTAGAGCACACGGTGCAAGACTGCCCCGCCTGGGCAGAGCACCGACGTGTCCTCACGGCGGCGATAGGCGGAGACCTCTCGCGCCCGGCCTTGGTCAAGGCCATGCTGCGGGGCGAGAGGGAGTGGGAAGCGGTCGCCTCCTTCTGCGAAGCAGTCATGCTTTCGAAGGAGGAGGCGGGCCGCGTGAGGGAGAGGATGGCGTCCTCCCTCCAGCCCAGCCGCAGTGGTAGACGCCCACGGCGTCGGACGTCGGCCGACGATCTCCGGCCACCGTAGGCGCGGGCATGCGGACAGCGAGTAAAGGGCAACTCGCTGTCCGACCATGGACCATGCCCGGGTCGACGGCGCGTCGTGTTCCACGCGCGCCTCAAAGAGCGTCAGCAACATGACGAGGCCCCCTCTGCAGAGGGCCGAAGCCCGCCGGGGTCGTGAGACTCATCCCGTTACCGTGGCCCCGGTATGTAAAGGGTTATTGAAGGAACACCGTGGATTTTAGTCAGTAAAAGTCTGACAGTCCCTCCCACCCTGCCCGGAGTGGGAGGACTTATTTGATAATTTTACCACGTTAAAAAAAAAAAAAGTATCTACTTCTTATAACTCATCATCCGGGTTAGTCTGATAATGATAATGATGTCTATTATGCAAATAGGTTTAAATAACACTTTTATTTGTTTTTTTGGTAAATTTAAACTAGATTAAGACAATAGGTTAATGCCTATAAGTTAAGAAACTACAGTTAAATTCCGGTGCAACCGAAAGCCAAGTTTACAGGTAACACGATGTTACAGACACATAGCACTATAAAAGAGAATAATTGGCTCGCTACAGTAATTATGCTTGTTTAATTAACTCTTATAATAATTACGTAGAAGCTGGTGGTTGTTTACCCGGAATACTGGTTTTTCTAAGGTAACCCAAAGACAGTGTTTAATTAAAATATATTCTGTGAATTCTGTAGAATGGAGTAAAAGCGTGGTGTGTAAAGTTAGATTTGATTAAATTCCAGAGCAAATATAATATTTAATTTTTCCTCGACAGGATTCCCTTAATTTTCATTTTCTGGAAAAAATATTGGTCTGACACCAAACGTAAGTTAAGTGATACGATTATTCTGTTTAAGTTTATGTGTAGGTACTTACATAAGTGATAATGTAATAGTTTACTTGTAAGTGTTTTTTAAATTAACAAAATAAAATCAAATCATTCAACAACCAGCTATTAAACGCGCGTTTGAAAAATTGACACGATAATTTTGTGATTATGTATTTTCTATTACGAAACTGGGCCTTGGTTTTTTCATGTTTTAACTGAATTGTGCTTTGTATATTTCCCTATCTCACAAGGAACAACGGAACTCTTATATGATCGTCATGTCTGTCTGTCTATCCCTCCGTCCGTTCGTATGTCACAGCCATTTTATTTCGAAACTAAAAAGACTACACGTGAAAATTGGTAGGTTTTTTTTTACGTGGTAAAATCATCAGATGTGTCCTCCCACCCCGGGCAGGGCCGGAGGGACTGTCAGACTTGTACTGACTAAAATCCACGGTGTTCCTTCAATAGCCCTTTACGTTCCGGGGTCACGGTAATGAGATAAGTCCCACGACCCCGGCAGGTTTCGGCCCTCTACAGGGGGGCCTCGTCATCTTGCTGACGCTCTTTGAGGCACGCGTGGAACACAACGCGCCGTCGATCCGGGCATGGTCCATGGTCGGACAGCGAGTTGCCCTTTACTCGCTGTCCGCATGCCCGGGCCTGCGGTGGCCGGAGATCGTCGGCCGACGTACGATGCCGTGGGCGTCTACCACTGCGGCTGGGCTGGAGGGAGGACGCCATTCTCTCCCTCACGCGGCCCGCCTCCTCCTTCGGAAGCATGACTGCTTCGCAGAAGGAGGCGACCGCTTCCCACTCCGTCTCGCCCCGCAGCATGGCCTCGACCAATGCCGGGCGCGAGAGGTCTCCGCCTATCGCCGCCGTGAGGACACGTCGGTGCTCTGCCCAAGCGGGGCAGTCCTGCACTGTGCTCGACTGTGTCCTCAGGGCGACCCTCGCAGTGGTGACACCCAGGCGTTTCTTCCTTCCCCATCAGACACAGGTATCTCCCGAAACTTCCGTGTCCGGTGAGGACCTGCGTCATGCGGTGGGTCAGGACGCCGTGACGCCGATCTAGCCACTCCTCAAAGAGGGGTCTTACCGCCGCAATTGCGGCGTGCCCGGAAAGATAAAGAGGTAGATGTATTCTGTGAACCGCTTCCCGATTTTAAGAAAAAAAATATAGGGGGCCTCCCCATACACGGAACTAAAACCAAAAATATTTTTTTTCATGGAACCTATGCGTGTGTAGTATCTATAGACAGGTCTTTAAAAATGACGTTGAGTTTTTAACACCAGTTTTTCATAAAGTTAATTGTTTAAAAGATATACGCTTCCAAAGTGGTAAAATGTGTCCACCCCCTCTAACTTCTATAATAACGGAGTGAAAAATCTAAAAAAAATACATGTCTGTAGATCTTAATGTAAACTGTCAACCCAAATTAGTTTAAATGAGATTGGGTCAGCAGTTTTTGAGATACAGCATTTTTTCTAAAATCGCAAATAGAACTTTGTAATTCATAGATACAATTACTATGAAAAACAAAGTTATTAAAGTAAAAAATAAGCTAGTTGTAAGAAATTTGTAAGGTTTTTTTTTGTCAAATAAATATACATATTATATTATATTATTATAGTTACTACGGAACCCTTCATGGGTGAGTCTGACTCGCACTTGGCCAATTTTTTTTAAATAGTATCCTACTTTTTAGGCATTAGTTGAAGTACATATTAGATGGTCATAATTAGAGTGATTGCCGTAATGAGGCTTTTCACTTCTTTGTTATTAGAATTCTGTAGTAGCACAAGGAACCCTTAGAATTTCGCCATGTCCGTCTATCTGGTAGTGGTTTTACTAAGAAACTATTACATTTATTCCAGTGGAGTTATTTATATTTTAGCAGGATTAAAGGTATTAATCTCGTCTACAAAATTGTATAAAGCTGATAAACCAGGGGCCATACCATGACGTGTTAAAGCGAGAGTCGTTCGAGCGAGAAAGAGGGATGTAGCTATGCACGCTATATAGCTCCATCTCTCTTTCTCGCTCGAACGACTCTCGCTTTAACACGTCATGGTATGGCCCCAGGTCTGACTTTTGCATAGAATAGGTTTTTTTAACAGCGTCAAAACCGATTTAAATTTTTTTTTATTGATAATAGGTTCCCGTTTGACTACCATCTCACCTGATGATAAGTGATGATGTGGTTGAAGATGGAGCACGCTTACCTAAAAGTAATCTATTCACTCTTGACTTAACTACTCTTCACATATGTAAGTGTTTGCGAAATATTCAGTTTTTCATGTAATGTTTTGTGTCCTTCTAACCAAATTGTTAGTTTTGGGTATTTACGTGTAAGAATATAAATTAACGAATTTAAAAGAAAACGGTCACTTCTAACTAGGTTTAACAAGGTCTTGGGGAAGTCCGTCATCTCATCATATAGGCCTGAGTAGGTATCGAGTGGAGTTTACACGCACCTCTCTAAAATTAGGACAGGGTGAGGAACTGCTTACTATAGGGTGTCAGGCGACAAATTTATATTTTAAAAAATTAATAAAAAATAACTGTTTGACATATCGTATAATTAAAAGAAAAGGTAGATAGTATAAAAGTGCGGATTTCATTTTTTAAAGATTACATCATCCAGATGTCTTCCATCGAGTTGCACGCAATGTTCAAAACAGAGCCTCATGTTCCGCGCCACATGCTGCAATAAGCTCGGTTCAATTGCGCCGAATTCTCGACTAATTTTTTCTTTTAAATCAGCAATATTTTGCGGATTGTTAGTGTATACTCTCTCTTTGAGGTATGCCCATAAAAATAAATCCATTGGAGTCAAGTCGGGCGATCTCGGTGGCCACGGGATGGCCAAAGGATCCAAAGCGACTAATCAGTTTGTGAGGGAAAACTTCTCGAAGCAAATTCAGTCGCACTATCCTGTTGGAACCACGTGTGTGATGAAAGCGATGGATGAGCTCATGGGTTCGGCAAAAAGAAATCCATAATCATGCGTCTATAATTTTCACTATCGATATAATATGTTGCCTGGCCCCAGCCATTTTCAAAAAATAGGTCCAATTATTCCATTCGTGGATAAAGCGCACCAAACGGTTACTCTGGGGCAGTGCAATGGTTTTTGTTGTTTCAGTCGAGGGCTACGAGTTCTTGGAGACCAGTAACGGCAATTTTGCTTGTTAATGTGCCCGTTTAAATGGAAAAGAGCCTCGTCGCTCCAAAACATGGAATTGACCGTGCGAAAACGCTCCAAAATCGTTTCACAAAAAATTGGCAACTAAGAAAGTCACTTTCTTTTAGTTCTTGAACAATTTGCATTTTAAAAGGATAGAACTACAGGTCCTTTTTCAAAATTTCGTGAATGATGGCTCTTTGAAGTCTCAATGAGGCCGCCTTTTCCGTGTTGAAAGCCGTGGATTTTCATGTAAACTCCGTTCCACCAGTTCAATGTCATCGGGGGTCCTTGAAGATCGACTAGGTCCTGAGCGTGGGGTGTTCAAAGCCGAAGCACTTTCGCGAAGCCTCTGCACCCAGGAACGAATTAAATTCACACTCGGTCCGTCACTTATCCGCCGAATACCGAAGCGTGAGAAAAATTGTCGACGAGCAATCACGTAAGAATTGTTACTCTTGAAAAATGCCTCGATGGCGAATGCGCGATGTTCACCCGACCACTGCGGAATCCGCACGATCTGTGATTCTAATAACGCCACTCTCCCTCCGCACAGTTTATGACTTTTTGAAATAATCCTATTTAAAAACATAAATCTGTCGCCAGACACCCTGTACTTCCCTCATCTGTCACTGCTGGGGTAATTGTGGAGAATGCCTTGTTAAAAAGTGGTGCCGCAAAATAGACTCATCTATGCAACAAAAATTGTTATGTACCATGACGCTGAAAATCTATAACCGTTTACCCGAAGAATTTTGAATTATAATATACTTAGATTTTTATGAAAAGCTACAAAACTTGAGTGAGAGTATAATATAAATGTTGTAAAAGTAAAAATATTTTAGTAATTGAAATAATCAAACTTTTTTAATATTAGTATAGATTTGTACGTTTGCACTGTGATCATTAAGTTTTGTTTTTTTTTTTTGTCACGCAGATCTAATCCATCTTAAATTAAATTCAAAGCTAATCCAGGATTTTTTGTAAATAGAACAGTAAATATTTAAGTGGGTAGGTGATTTGAAATCTTTACCAATAACATTAAACGTCGGCCATAAAAGCAGCGGTAGAAGGTAATCAAAGTTAAAGGTCGGAAGGTAATAAGGTCTTCGTAAATCCTAGAGCATGTAGGAGTTGATATATAGTGTAAAGGTGGATATATGAACCATTATTCATAATTAAATAGTTAAACATATGCATTATGCAGTCAAATCACATAGGATCTCATAAAATATCTAGTCGTAATAAAATAAATAAATGACCAATAGTATTTATTTATTTTATTCGGGAAAACAATCAATTGTTAAAAAATCTTAATTTACAAGTATTTTATAAGTAGATATATTATGATATGACAGATGACATTTTTCTAAGTGTTACGTGCGTACATAAATAATAAATATCATGTGAAACTGCATGTAGGTATTTGTGAAGAAAGATATACCTGTATTTTTTAAACCTATGGTATATTACATTGGGGTAATAGGTCTGGTAAACCCAATCGTAGCCACCTATGTATCTTATAATTATTATATAAGGATGTGCTACTCGTACACAACGTTTTCCCAACGTAAATATACATAATAATAATAATAAATACTTGTAGCAAACAATGACACCTTCACAAGAAATAACTTCAATTTCTTATCAGCTAAAAACTAAAGTTGGAACACTACTCAATACGCACACACAATAAGTTTTGTAGTAATCTTAGTTGTAATATGTATGTCAACTAAGATTTCTAGAAAAATTATAAGTATCAGAGACCAACATTTCGTTCTTGAATCTCAGTTTTCATGGCAAGCATCACTCATAAACTTTATGTGGTCTCTGAGAGGACAACAAACAAATTCGGGTTTCTATGAATATACTAACAATAATATTTAGTGTTCTAATAATGCTAAAATGTTTGCTTTACACGCTTATGTATGTCTACAGTCGTTATGGATGGAGTTGTCCTGGGAGTTTGCCTAGTACTCAAATGTTTGTTTAGTTATCATGTAGATATATTGAGAATAGTCATTTGTATCTTGTTTGCTATACCAAAGACGGGGCGAATTGAAAAAAGTAAATTAAATATAATGTACTCATTAGAAATATTTTGTATTGAATATTTAAGAACCGGATACGAGATTTTATTTTATTTTATTTTACTTATTTATTCTTTATTTCGGTATTACGCATATATGTGTTAGTAATTACTTAAACTATGTTAGTATATACCTATAATAATCGTGACAAAATATAAAACTATTAAAGAAACAAGACCAGGATCTACCATCCTCTGGGAACACCCGGTAGCAGCACATGCATTGCGCACAGGTGTCCCATCAAGTTGCCCTCGGTCTTACTAACAATCACATTCAAACTCAAAGTGTTTTATTTCACGGTTCGAAATTGTTCGTCTTCTATGGAGAAGAACCTGCAAGAAACTCCACAGGAAAACTCATTTTGCAACTTACATTCATTTTAAACTGAGGTAAATCAAATGAGCCCTAACATCAAAAGCGCAAAATTCAAGTTGTCATGATTCATCAAATGATTTTCCGTACTTACGCTGGGGTCGGCTTCCATTATAACTGAATTCAGCGGAGTACTAGTGTTTTACATCAACTGGATGACTACCTGACTTCCACAACCTAGTGGCTGCCTGTACCTGTAACAGGCATCCGTCACTCGCTCAAGGCCACGCGTTATATGCCTACCGCTTCGCGTATCGCCGTCGGTACATCCGACAGTGGGATGCCACCGATTATCGCTGCAAACAGCTGATATTATTATTAAGATTTTGTAGGCTATTATAGCGTAGGTATTTTTGCTTTTGTATGAGAGTGATGTATCTGTTACGAAGTAACTATTTAGTAATCTGTGCCTGTAGCGACTGTCAAATATATGGAAATGACAGCCGAGACCAACGGCTTAACATGCTTCCGAAGCACGGAGGATGTGCGCTACTAAAATTTTTTTTTAATTATAATAATAAATGTTTTATTTTCTTAAAGTATGCGTTACATAATTATGACACTTATTTAAAATTAACAGAGACATGTTATAAATATACAGAGTTGATACGACAGAGGGGCATTAAATTACACTACGTATACTATACGTGTTTAGTGTTAATTTGATACAGTTAAAAAATAAAAAGAGCCAAAAAAAATTTTTTTTTTCAAACAAACTAGATAGCTTACAAATCAGAGTAAAACGCAACCACCCTTTGTAAATAAATGTGACTGACCTTAAATACCTCGGTAACAAAGTGGCAACGTAGCGCGGCGTGTGTTGTTATCTCTTGTCTTGGTCAGATTCGCTAGGTGCATCTCATCAAAATCATTTGCGACTAAACTACTTCTCCTATTTAATTGATTTTTGGTACAAAGCTTGAAAATGGTACCTAGTATACGCAGTTTAGAGGAAAGCCCCTCGGTCGTATCAACTCTGTATGATCAATGATCCCCATGCTAGGAAAACTTGTGTTATAGGGGTCATCCATCCGTTCATTATCAGCAATACATATTATACAAAGATGAGTACAATGCACTTTAAAATAACAAAAGAAAAAAATAACTTAACTAACAATATTACAATGTAAAAAAAAACAAAATGGTAATAAATCAATTATACATAATATATATATAGAGGTGACCGGGAGAGAGGTTGTTTGTTGAGTGTGTTCATTATTATATAGGTTTGTGCGTGTGTGAGTAGTGTCGAGTGTAGATGGTCACTAATCTACGGATCCACCTCGATAAGCATTGTTTAACCTTGAAAATGTCGATCTTCCATGCGGCTGTTATTATTAAGCCACGAGCTACTCAAGGTACCATGATTAATATCTCATAATAATGGGTTACGATGCGCAATGTGCTACCGCAACAAAATTGAATATAAAGTGAAGGAAAATACCGAGAAGAGAGTCATAAATTAATAACAAACTTCAAATGTACATAATGTCTTGAGAACGTTGAAATTAAATGCCGACGGAATGCTTACAACGAGGGAAGAATTTAACATGAGAACTCGTTTAATGTGTCTGCCTTATATTTTATGAAATACCAGTGTTATATTACAATGAATTTTTTCTGTTATTTATAAAGCACAAACAGCAGACTTTTTCTCGTAGCATTATATTTTATAGTTAGTTAATGTTTTTGAAAACTAGTTTCTAAACTAGTTTTTGGACTAACGATGATCTGTATTTAGCTAAAGTGCGGAAAACTGATATTAGTTTTGTACACGTGAGTATTAGTAGTCTCTCGGTTTGCACACGCACATAAATCTATTCTACAACGTGTAATTTAAAGGGTATATACATGCCAAGTGCACGGTTTCTTTGGATGGTAACACACGATATAGCAAGGGTTTTGTAAGCCTATGTCTACATGTGTGGAACTTATAAGAAATTTCAATACATTGATACCAAAGACCGAATTTTTCAAATTAAGAAGAACGAAGGGAATTATCGTGTTATTGGCAAGTGACGTGGAAAGTTATTGACCCTCGTAGTGCCGTGACACGTTTGTTATGATTGGTATTCAAGAAACATACGAAACCGATAATTTGGTATCAATTCTTTGAGTCAGTTATTTTGAGCTGAAACTGTGCATAGAGTCTCCATACCAGATGTTGTCTTCAGCCCTTTTGGATAGATATGGGGTTTCCGTTACACGTTGTATAATGCCTTAAAATAATTAAGTTTTTTTTTTTAAGATTACTAGCAATGTGGGTAGAATTCACATAACTATGAATCCTGTTAACCCCTCCAACTAAGCTAAATATGCTTGTATCTGAAATAGGTTCACGACAATAGTGTAATGGGTGGGGTTCAAACCCGTTTGGGTTCAAAAATGTTTGTACCGACTTGGCCACGACTGTTCTTGAACAACTACGATCATAAAATTCACCAGAAAGTATTACACTAACTTTAAAATAGGAGAAAAGGCAAAACTAAAATAGTTAGATAGATATACTCCTTATTTTACACCATAAGAGAATTAAATAAGGGCTTAAAAATTACAATGGGCGGTCTTATCGCTAAAAGCGATCTTTTACAGACAACCTTTGGATGAATTTGACACAGCAGGAGAAAATAAATACGCGGGTAGTCCATGGTGTACTATTCACTTATATACAATAAATAATAACCTACATACTCAATACACATATACATAATTATATAAAAAGAACAAAGCTAAGTTATATAAAAAATAGTAACAAATTAAAGAGAGAGATAGAGATCTTTTACCATGTTTTTGAAAGAAGGAAGGGTTTGTGCTTGTCTTACTGACACGGGAAGAGTATTCCACAGTCGTACTGATGACTTACCAAAGAAATTGGTGGAGTGACTCGGAATATACCATTAAAAAACCATCACGAACTGCGGTACATCAACCATCCGAAAGAAAGATACCTATTAAAAGTCAGCTCGAGCCTGGATAAAGTTCTACATTTATATAAAGGCTTACACCTTTCCGACGGTGACCAACTTCACGTTATTTGAATTGTAAAATACGCTCATAGTCGATTTAAATTTGAAACGACTTGGATTGATGTCCAGTTGTGGGCTTTGCCAGTAAAAGGTGGGTATTCAGCAATGGGTACCGTTTTTCATTCCATTGTTTGTTTTTGTAACTGGTTGAATGGTATTTTATTTGAGATACATATATGTAGTAGCTGATGTAGAGGGTATAATAACATAGTTATGGCATCATTCTTGTACTTGTTTGTTAATCAACAACCTGGATGCAAATTGAAATCATCCTTTCGTTAGTATTTTATCTACAACTGGCTTCTGCCCGCGACTTCGTACGCGTGGGAAGGTTTTCACGCGCAAATCCCGATCCCGTGGAAATTCCGGGATAAAATGTAGCCTATGTGTTATGCCAGAATGACAACTATCTACTTAGCAAATTTCATCCCACCAAAACATATTGTAAAAAATTAGCCAAATCTCGCCTAAGCTGCTTGTTTCTCTATAAAAAGTAATGAAATCTCGAAGCAAAGCGAAACCAAGTCTAAGGATCTTTACTGCGATTTCCTTATTAATATAGTTAGATTTTATGTAACCGGCCGTAAAACATCCTCTATGCACTTTTACTAGTTAAACATCGAAGTCAACGGCCAAGTCACATAAAATCTAACTATATTAATAAGGAAATCGCAGTAAAGATCCTTGGACTTGGTTTCGCTTTGCTTAGAGATTTCATTACTTTTTATAGAGAAACAAGCAGCTTAGGCGAGATTTGGCTAATTTTTTACAGGATGTTTTGGTGGGATTTCACTTCTTTTTGCAGAAAGCTATTTTTTACTTGATTAGTTTCTTAATTATTCAGATTCCAGTTTCATATTCATTTATAAGAAGGGGCTCGTCACATTGAATAACTTTTGTCAAGGCGCATTTCCATATCTCCCATAGTTCAGCTGAGCTCTAAGGGTTCTTCATCAGAAACTTTAGACCTTCAGTTTTTTATACACATCAGTAGAAGGGACTCGTCACTCTGAATAACTTTTGTCAAGGCGCATTTCCATATCTCTCATAGTTCAGCTGAGCTCTTAGGGACTATATATATCAGATAATTCAGACCTTCAATTTTTTAATTTCAAAAGAAAGGGCTAACCACGCTTAATAAACTTTGTGAACATAGCATGTCGATAATTTCAATAGTTAGGCTGATCTGTTACGGTTTCTACTCAGGGTCGTAAGGTACTCCAGATCTTCCATGATCCTAGTTTTGATAGTTTTTCCTTCATATAGGCACTAAACGCTATCTCTATGCCAAATTTCAGCTCTCTAGGTTTATAGGAAGTACTAGTTCTATTTTGATGATCAGTGAGTCTATATATGTCGAAATAGTACAACTTTGCTTTTGCATAACTTAGGAAATAAACAAGCTACAAACATGAAATTTTGTGGTTTACGTGTGTGCTGGTAGCTTACTAGATAACGATAATTTCAGCGTTCTAAATCTATCCAGAGGTCCTCAAATAGGGGCCTGAAAATACGCCGAAATGGTTCCAGAAAACGATGGTACGGCAGTGTTTGCTTTGCGCTCGACTTGGCGGGGGCACTGCCGTGCCCCCAGATTAAGATCCGTTCAGTGGTTTTTGCGTGAAAGAGTAACAAACATCCATTCATCATCACAAACTTTCACATTTATAATATTGATTAAAAATTAAATGAATATAGGAATAGGATAGGATGTAGGATATATAGGATAGGATAGGATATAGAATAGGATAGGAGGTAAGAAGTAAGATGTCGGGGTCGGCTTCCAGTCTTATCGGATGTAGCTAGTGATTTACATTCATTGACTGCCCATCTGACTTCCAAAACCAATAGCTGGGTAACACGATACCCTTTGGCTAAACCAGTGTCAGATTTACTGGCATCCGACTACCCGTAACGACTGTCAACCCCTTGGCAAGACTAGTCTAAAATTTTCTGGCATCTGACTATCTATAATGAATTAATGACTGACCAGGACTAGCAGTAGTATAGTAGTTAGGACTTACATGGAGGAATCTTGATATTTTATTATAGTTATTAATGTGTTAATTGCATGATTATTTTTATTTTATTTTTTGTTACAATTTTTTTTTGTATTCTATCTTATGTTTTTAATCATTTTAATTAATAATGATTGAATTTTAATGTTATAATAAAATTGATTATTTGAACAGCTTATCCAGCGGCATATACTGCTTATATTTTCAATGTTAATATGCGGACAATGCAGTGGGCTGCAATATTGTTTATAAACTGAATTATTTATTTTTGTGCACTCATCTTATATTGTAGCTTTTTATTGTATCTAAATAAATAAATATGTTAAGATGGACTTCCATTCACGGACCAACCTCAGAAAGTTTTAACCTTGTAGAAATGTAGATCGGCCCGTGCGGTTGTTATCATTTAGCCACGAGGTCCTCCTAGGATTTCTTAGTAAATAAACAACTGAAAATGCCTAAATGCAAGTTAGTTTCAATGCTGACTATTTGAAATCTACATTTTACATTAAGCGTGGGCTAAACAATCAAAGCAATAATGAGGTGTGCAGGCAGACATTGACCCATTTCGAACAAGTGTGTCATCAGCGAAGAGGTGCTTAAGCCTTAATTTTTTTAAGTAATAATTATTTTTAATTATTCATGTAATTTTAAATAATTGTGTTTAGGTTTTTACATATTATAATGTTATTAGTGTTATATTAAGTATAACGTTTTCCTGCTGACGGTACTATGTCGTTCACAGGGTTGCTTAACTTCACATATAACTATGCGTGGAGACCTGTCAAATTTTCACATTGTTTCTAGATTAATTTAAGTAGCTGTGTTTGTCTCCCATGTCAAAAAAAATATATAAATAAAATAAGTCGAAAGGCTAATAACAGCTCTTCATGAATCCCTGCGATCTGTGTCTGTTAATAACAGACACAGATCGCAGGGATTTGATTTGAGTTTGACTAGAAGAGCCCGTGGTCATATAATTATGACCACGGGCTCTTCTAGTCAAACTTACAAAAAGCAATATGAGCTATTTCAATAAAACTAGAAAAGGGCGAGGGCACCCTCAATTTTTAAAAAATTATTACATAGCGATTAAAGTAATGTAAATAAATATCCCAAATATAGGCTAGCTATAGTTTGCCGAATGGGCGTTTTGAGTTTTAAACTGACAGCTTAATTGGCTCCAAACTGCTACCAGAACTCGGTAATAACCGCACAGTTTTGCCCCTGTGTCAGCAATATCGCACTAATAATACAATACTGCAGTAACTCAAAAAATTTCAAATTTCAGTTAACATCATATTCAATCGTAAAATTCAATTCCCTACGCGTCAATAATACCGTTGTTGGAATAGTACAAAAAACAAATAAGATATGGCACCATGAGTCATTGTTCATGATGACCAACCATCATATTCTGCCACCGAATATTGCATCATCTTTAGTTACGATCAAAACTCGGCTAGGAGGGACGCCGCTTTGTGTTTTAGAACGCATTAATTAGAATTTTAACGTTATTGCTGAGTCAGGTATGTAAAAGTTTAACTATTAATTCGAGTTAATACATTATATTTGATTTAAACGTAAAATATACTTGAAGTATTTGTAGTTGTTACACTATTATTGATTCGTAAAATTGCGATTTAAAATAACATTTTTACTTACATCATTCTTGGTGGTTTATTAAGTAATTTTAGACATAACACAGTATTGGTGAAGAATTTGTATTTGCTGTTTTTTTGTGATAATTTTTTAATATTTAAACAAATACTTATTGGTTAATCATAGCATTTAAAATCACGCATTCGAACATGTTAAAGTAAACACTAGTATACTCTACTAACAATGTACTTTTTTTAAATTTCGAGTTACTACATTCTTGGTGACATAGGTTCAATATTAAGGGTGTGTTACTTATTATATTTTTTTTTAGATTAAGTATGCACCGTGGGCGATTGCTTGTTGGTATAGCGACTAATTCAACGTCAAACAATCACCAGGAGAAGGAAAATGAGGAACCTGTTGAAGAAATCTTGCTCCCTTTGAATTCTTCGACTTCATTATTGACTCCAAAAAATTGTTAAACTTTATTATAGGTTAATCGTTGGTTAGGTTATGTTTATTAATATAGGTAGGTTTTAGTATTATTTTTAACTTTTTAGTGCTTTTATGGTTTACTAGTACTCACGCGGGGCTTCGCTCCCGTGGATTCTATCACGGTAAAAACCTAACACTCCTTTTTTGCAGTCGCGTAAAACGTAGCCTATAACCTTCCTCAAGCTTCAAGCTACTTCCATACCAAATTTCATCCAAATCCACCCAGTACTTTCGAAGATTAGCGCGTGCAAACTTTTCCGCTTTATAATATTAGTATAGACTAGCTTCTGCCCGCGACTTCGTACGCGTGTGAAGGTTTTCCCGCGCAAATCCCGATCCCGTGGGAATTTCGGGATAAAAAGTAGCCTATGTGTTATTCCAGAATGTCAACTATATACTTGCCAAATTTCATTCAGATCCGTTCAGTAGTTTTTGCGTGAAAGAGTAACAAACATCCATCCATCCTCACAAACTTTCGCATTTATAATATTAAGTAGGAAGTAGGATTGAAGTCGGTTTCTTTTTTTGCAATTTTTTTTTGTATTGTGTTTTGGATGGTTTAGTTTGTTGTTTTTTTTTCGTTTTAATGAGTACATTATGTTTAAATAACATTTTAAATATGTTTTATAATATTAATAAAAGTTTTCTCGACTGATTTTACTTGATTGTCCAATTTTATTTATTAATTTCCTAAAAAATGTGGAAGTTGAAAGTGATTGTGTTTGAGGTACCTATATAACTTAAAACTGAATAAAAAAATTGTCTTAACTAAAAAAATGTTACTCAAAACCATAAAAAACTCACCTTTAGATTGTAGCAATTCCAAATGATTGAACAATAATTACACAACTAAAAATAATAAATTTTTCTGAAAACTTTTTTAAAGCAATATAGTCTTAACTCAAAAATTGGCTATTAATTAACTATCTGTATTTTTTTTAATTATTGGGAAATAATTAATTGCTTTAATTTTATTAATAAACCTTTTATAGTATTAATTTTTTTATAATCTATAACAGGATGGGAAATATACATTTTTCGTCGATTCTCAAAAAACACACATTTTGTGTTACAACAGTATTGTATTATTAGTGCGATATGTTAGTAGCTCGCGGTTTGGGAACTGTGTTCCTAACATCTTGTTACAGGATTTTGAACAAGCCGTATGACTACGTTACTATTGCTTAAAATTTAGTTCAATGTAGAACGAATACTTTTAAATTGTTAATTTAAGAATAAAGAATAAGAATAAATTTTATTTTCATTGTTACAATAACTTTCTTAATTCTATAATTACATATTTAGTTTGTAACCGTGTGACGTATTCTTATGTTGATCGGTGGTCCCCAAACTAGGTCATACCTGTATCTTGGGAACCTGAATTGCGGTACATAGTACGGTAGATAAAAAATATTTATCAATAGCGTGGACATGTAACTAGTTCTAAAACATTAAAATTTTACAATGAAAAAGAAAATAAAATTATAAGTTAAAAAATAAGAACATTCGAAAATACTATAAAAAGTACACAAATTTTAATGGTAAGTGTGTTTGTGTGTTGTGTCAGTTGTCTGTATGTAGAGTGTAAAGTTGTGTGTAAGTATTCTCTGTGTATGCGCATTTAATGTAAATGTTAAGACGCTGTTTTTGTTTTAAGTTCATTAATATAAAAATACTTCCGTTTCTTCATAAGTAAGTTTGGCAAGCCATTTTATTAAAGTTTTCTTGCACGAAAAATTATTCAAGTCTTTAATGTCGCAAATTTTGCTGATTCTATTATACGTGTGTACATGTGTAAGTAAAGGGCATCGTCTGGCTAAGAGGCTATTTGTTTTGGGAAGGGGAATATTGAGGACACATTTGGAGGCAATTTTTTTATAATCTTATCTATTTTTCAGGGAATTATGTATGTGTAGTGCAGCGTTTAGTAGGAATATCTGCCGTACTCTCAGGACAGAGAACTCTTCATAGATTAGATCTGTTGGGTAACGGAATGGCTTTCTTAGTGCCACTTTTATAACTGCTCTTTGAGCTCTTTCTACTTCTATAAAAGTGGTTTTCCCAGATGCACCCCAAACAGAAATCCCGTATTGAAGAACTGACTGACATAGGCCGAAATAAACTGTACGTAGAATGTCGGTGGGTGTACAGTCACGTATTTTCTTCATCACATGTATCAGTTTCCTAACGCGACCAGACAGCAGGTTTATGTGAGGTTTGAATGAAAGGTTTTCGTCCAGTGTGATGCCAAGGTATTTGATTGAGGGAGTGTGATCTATCGTTGCACAGGTACAGTGTGTAAGGAGTGGTGTATGATATATGCAGCATGTGTGATATTTGAGTATTAAATTTTGTGGAGGTCGGGAAGCTATTGTTTTGAAGAAGGTTATAAACATAGATTTTTTTATGTTAAGAGTCAGGAGATTTGCATCTAAAGCCTCGGAAACAGTTAATAGTCCGATTTCAGCAACTTGAAAAACTTGTTCCCAGGTTTTAGCATGGAAAATTATTACAGTGTCGTCAGCATATGATATTATTTTGGCATTGTTTATTTGCAGGTTTAAAATGTCGTTCATGTAGAAACTGAAGAGTGTCGGACCGAGTGTGCTGCCCTGTGGTATTCCAAAATCGATTGGAAGCACGTCACTTGAGTGTTCACCTACTTTGACTAGCTGCGCTCGATTGGATAGGTAACTCGTGAACCAATCAAGTGCTGGCCCCCGTATTCCTGCATGTTCCAGTTTTTTCAAAAGGAGTTTAATTGATATTGTGTCGAAGGCCTTTGCGAGATCTAAAAAAACTCCCATCGACTGTTCTCCGTTTTGAGTATAAGCTGCTACCGTGTTAGTGAGTAATATTGCCGCATCTTCAGTGGACTTTCCACGCCGAAATCCAAACTGTCTATCTGATATCATTATAAAATGTTAATAAAACATAAGTGTTTCAAAAAAGTTTGTTAGCCGGTTGTTAACTAATTTTTCTAATATTTTCAACAATATGGACAGAAGTGCGATTGGTCGATAGTTTTCAGGTAAGTCTGCAGGGCTATTTTTGTGTATTGGTCTTACAGCGGCAACTTTCCAGCAATCCGGAAATGTTCCAGATTCTAAGCTTAAATTGAAAATATGTGTAATTGGTTTAATAATTGTGTTTTTAATTTTTAATAAAAATTTTGTAGTGAAACCATCAAGTCCTGGTGCGCTGTCGATCTTAAGTTGATAAATATATTTATTTATTTCTGCTTCATCTGTAGGATGAAGAAAATTTGGAATGATAGACTAATGGATTGTGAAAGTAATTGTTAAGTTTGTGCTTATCAGCTGTTATCAAAATGTCACATGATGAATGAGCGGAGTTGAAAAAAATCGGCTTAACGTGGTCCGAGGTAAAGCCGAAGGCGCAGCCCAAGATTAGGGTTGCCATCACCAAATTTGCCGGCCCCAGACAAAGACTTTTATAAACCCCGGACATTTGGGTAAAATCACAGTTTTTCCCCGGACACCGTAGAAAAATACATTTTTGTACTTGAAACTAAAAATAACGATGTTTAATTATGGTTTTTATTGACTGATAAAGTGATAACATTGTAGAGCTTTAAAACTTTTTTTAATAACAGTCTCTTCCTTTTAATTTAATCAACGTAACATAAACAATGAGATGAAATACCATAGGAAAATAATAATAGAGATCGTGCTTTTTGTTACCCGTAAGACCAATGTGTATCCGGGTTTTACCTGGACACTTATTGGGAAAATCCCCCCGGACGCTCTCCAAACAAGGACAAATCCGGGAAATCCCGGACGGATGGCAACCCTACCCAAGATAGAACGTCATGGTGGAGCACTGCAAACGCCCTTTGCCCCCACCCCTAACTTGTTACGTATTTCTCTAACAGTAATGATTTTAATTTAGCATTAAATAAATACACACAGTGTTTGCTTGCTTCTGATATATGATTTAGCATTAAACACACATAGTGTAAGGTTGCGGTAGCACTGGAGGTCGAATTACCTCCTTCCAACAAATATGGCGAAGAGTTAATGGCTATTCTTAGCATTATTCTCGTGAACGGTTGCTGTTCAAATGTGTCAGGTACGATACAGATCGAGAGCTTTTGATGAGGAATTTTAACTTAAGTAGAATTAGTATAGGCGCTTTTCATGAAATACTTTCATCTCCTTCATCGGAAGCTGCTAAAACTATGTAAAGGTTTTTTAAATTGTAATACTTAATTGTAAGTCTACTTTTAGTTTAATTAGGTTATAATGGAATTGGCATATACTTAATGTATAAAAATCCTTGAATAAATAGAAAAAAAAACTGCTATAAGACATTTCTCAGTAGCCAGGAGTTCGGATGTTGGCGGTGTGAACACACTGAGCCTCGGCAAGCACGTGAACTTGTTAGTCTCGGCTGTCATTCAGACATCTTGAAAGTCGTTACGAGTAATCAGAAGCCAGAAAATCTGATACTGGTCATGCAAAGGGGTATAGCAATACTGGTATTACTGGAGGGTATTAAAGGGGTATTACTGGGTTATGGATTTCAGATAGGCAGTCGATCCATGTCAAAACACTAAACTGTGGTAAATCTTTATACAACGTGTAACGGAAACCCCATATTTATCCATAATGACTGAAGACAACATCTGGTCCATACCAGACTTCATAGTTTCTATGCAAAGTTTCAGCTCAAAATAAGTGACTCACAGAATTGACCCCAAATTATTGGTTTCATGTTTCTTTTTTTGTATATGTTCCGTCCAACGTGAAACAGAACGCACCTTTTTGGTTGGCAACATTATTATCTATGGTCTTGTCTTTGAAAATGACTTGTCATTATAACTTTTCTTGCAAAAAGCAACCGCCGAGTTTGTTGAGATTGATTTTATTGATTGTAATTGAAAAAAGAGTTGAATCTACGCGGTTAAGGATAAATTGATTGTAATTAGTGATTAGTTGAACTCTAGAATCCCGAATTGAGTGGAAACCTGGGATATTTTGAACAATAACGCCGTATTGAAGTCAGACGTATGACACGCGAACGTTGTTGAAAGTAATTGTGAATTGGTGCTAAAATACGCCTGTGGGGAAACGTTAATGCTGTCTGGACCACGCCATCTGAAGACCGGCGCCTTGTGACCGTCCATCAACACTTGACATCATTACACGTTTTAATTACTCATTACATACTTGCACACCTACCACACGGACGTGGCCAGAAGAAAAGGTCGAAGCTTGTCGTCCCAGCTCAGAGGGTAAGTGTAAGCTTAATTGTTGTACAGAGGCCTAAGAGCCTATTGTTTGAAAAGCAACGTAGCTAGGGCTCCACGTACCGTGGACAGTTCAGACATACCAGTTACCGTTGGCTGGCTTGGTGCTGAACAGTATATGTTTATTTTTTTGTTTGTTTTGAATACCAGTAATAACAAACGTGTCACAGTACTATGAGGGTCATCATTTTCCACGCCACTTGCCAATAAAACGATAATTCTCTTCGTTCTTATTAATTTGAAAAATTCGGTCTCTGGTATCAATGTATTGAAATTTCTAATAAGTTCCACACATGTAGACATAGGATTACAAAACCCTTGCTATATCATTTATTATCATCCAAAGAAGCTGTGCACTTGGTATGTATATACTCTTTAAATTACACGTTGTATATAAAAGAAAGTCGTGTTAGTTACAATTAATATTTATGACTCAAGAACGGCTGAGCCGATTTGGCTGAAAATTGGTAAAGAGGTAGCTTACAATTAGGAGGCGGACATAGAATTGACTGACTGACTTTGGTACTTCTTATTAATATTACAGGTAAATGCGAAAGTTTCAGAGAAATCCATCAATCCTCACAAACATTCGCATAATTTATAATATTGGATGGATGTGTGGATAATTGTTACTTTTTCACGCAAAAGCTACTGAACGGATCTGAATGAATTTGGCATGTAGGTAGTTAGTTAACATCCCGGAATTCCCACGGGATTGGGATTTACGCGGGAAAAACTTCCCACGTGAACGAAGTCTCGGGCAAAAGCTAGTAACTAATAAAAAAGACTGCAAGCCAACCCCAAAATAGTTCAAAGAAAATTAAACAGATAATGATAATGAGTAAAAATTCAAACTCTTAACATTGAACAGACAGATGTGTTACAGGGGAGTTTGCAGCGCTACTTTCTCATCTCTACTTTTTTATTATTTTTTATTCAGTTTAGGCTCGCGTTTGACTACTGTCTCACGTGATGGTAAGTAATGATGTGGTCGAAGATGGAGCACGCTTACCTAGAAGAAACCTATTCACTCTTCACTTAAATACCCCCAGGTTATAACTATCGGGAAACACAGACTCCGGCAGGGAATTTCACTCCTTAGCCGTACGCACAATGAAAGTATTCCCAAAACATTTTGCTCGTGTGGGTGGGATGTCCACCATGTAGCAATGGCGCATCGCCGTTTGTCTTGTAGTCCGATGATGGAAAGTTCTTAGAATCCTTACTTACTTTACTTTACTTTTATGAAATCCATATCCATATTCAACTTAATATTATAAATGCGAAAGTAACTCTGTCAGTCCGTCTGTCTGTCTATCTGTCTGTGTCTTCTCACGCCTAAATCAATGAATCAATTTGGATGAAATTTGGCATGAGAATAGTTTAGGACCCCAGGAAGGACATAGAATACTTTTTATTCCGAAATTCCCACTGGATCAAGATTTACAAGGGAAAATCTTCCCACGCGAACGAAGTCACGGGCAGAAGCTAGTATTAAATATTAAAAAAATACCCATATGTCAGATTATGTAGGTGCCTATATACAACTAATTAACAATATAATGAGAGTTTTGTAGGTTCAGAATAAACATGTTATTTCTTCATTTCTTTCACCGATGTAAACTTTAACTCTGAACTCGCTCGAGCTTACTCGAGAATCGCGTTTGACCACCATCTCACCTGATGGTAAGTGATGATGTGGTCGAAGATGGAGCACGCTTGCCTAGAAGTAACCTATTCACTCTTGACTTAAAGGCTCCCAGGTAATATTTGGTCTTATTTATGCATATATAATGAGCAGGTAAATGATAAATAATCTTTATTTTGAAAATTGGTTGTTATACAACACTTTTACACGTATGTTTACTACGGTATGTTTGTCCTTTTCATTTCGATGTGATTTTTGATGTGGAGAATATTTTATTTTTATTGAAAGGAACAACAAACAGTCACATTATACGATATTACAACTAGTTTAACAAAAAATTGTTTTGATTATAATGGAACTATTATCTAATCGCTAAGTAGCGTTTCGTCGATTGTCGCAACCGACGGCCGGGCACGCCGCAATTGCGGCGGTAAGACCCCTCTTTGAGGAGTGGCTAGATCGGCGTCACGGCGTCCTGACCTACCGCATGACGCAGGTCCTCACCGGACACGGAAGTTTCGGGAGGTACCTGTGTCTGATGAGGAAGGAAGAAACGCCTGGGTGTCAACACTGCAAGGATCGCCCTGAGGATACAGTAGAGCATACGGTGCAAGACTGCCCCGCTTGGGCAGAGCACCGACGTGTCCTCACGGTGGCGATAGGCGGAGACCTCTCGCGCCCAGCATTGGTCGAGGCCATGCTGCGGGGCGAGACGGAGTGGGAAGCGGTCGCCTCCTTAAGGCTGCGAAGCAGTCATGCTATTGAAAGAGGAGGCGGGCCGCGTGAGGGAGAGGACAGCGTCCTCCCTCCAGCCCAGCCGCAGTGGTAGACGCCCACGGCGTCGGACGTCGGCCGACGATCTCCGGCCACCGTAGGCGCGGGCATGCGGACAGCGAGTAAAGGGCAACTCGCTGTCCGACCATGGACCATGCCCGGGTCGACGGCGCGTTGAGTTCCACGCGCGCCTCAAAGAGCGTCAGCAAGATGACGAGGCCCCCTCTGTAGAGGGCCGAAGCCTGCCGGGGTCGTGGGACTTATCCCATTACCGTGACCCCGGAATGTAAAGGGCTATTGAAGGAATACCGTGGATTTTAGTCAGTACAAGTCTGACAGTCCCTCCTGCCCTGCCCGGGGTGGGAGGACTCATCTGATGATTTTACCACGTTAAGAAAAAAAGTAGCGTTTCGTGAAACGATTACAAAATTAATATCAAATGTAAAATATTACTATAATTATGACTATAATGATATATTATATACATATAACTATAATGATGTAAAATTGGCCACGTGCGAGTCAGACTCGCCCATGAAGAGACTATAATAATATAATATAATATGTATACCTATTTATTTGACAATTTTTTTGTCAAATAAATAGGTACCTTACAAATTTCTTAAAACTAGCTTATTTACATGTTTTACAACTAAGCCAAATAAATTTGTTATACATAGTGTTTGTATGCAAAAACTGCTGACCTCATTCTCTCATCTCATTCTATATCTCAGATCTCATTCAAACCAATTTTGATTGAAAGTTTACATTAAGATCTACAGACATATATTTTTTTTAGATTTTTCACTCCATTATTATAGAAGTTAGAGGGGGAGGACACATTTTACCACTTTGGAAGCGTATATCTTTTAAACGATTAACTTTATGAAAAAGTGGTTCTAGAAACCTCAATGTCATTTTTAAAGACCTGTCTATAAATACCACACACGCATAAGTTTAACGAAAAAAAAATCTGTTTTAGTTCCATATATCGGAAGCGGAAAGCGGCTTACAGAATACATCTACAACCTATCAAGTTTCACATGTATAGTCTTAATAGTTTCGGAATAAAATGGCTGTGACATACGGATGGACGGACAGACAGACAAACAGACAGACAGACATGACGAAACTATAAGGGTTCCGTTTTTTGCCATTCGACTACGGAACCCTAAAAACTAGAGTAAGACTAATAACAAAATGAACAAAATAAAAGTTAAAAGATAATATACATGTTTAAAATTACTTCAGCTATCACTATTTGTATTTAATAGGATACAACGAATGAGAATTGTTGTGCAATCGAAGATGTCGGTTCCAGCAAAGTTAGTGTTTTATGTGTCAACTGTACGGTGAACAGGCCTGAATTAGTAAAAGAATACCTGTACGTTGGTATTTATTTTTTAAAGAGAACTAGTAATGTGGGTGAAAATCACATTACTAGCAAAACTCAAAACTCGGGGTTCGAATCCGCGATCCCTCGATCACAAGTCCAGTACCTTAGCCATTAGGGTATTGAAGCTTTAGTTGAAGAGCTAGAGAGTGACATAGACTCCTTTTCACTGAAAAGAAATTTTCAGGTGAGCAAAGCCGCAGCCAAACGATAATTCTAAGGATAGTTATAACATAAAATGATGACGTATAACCTAGACCCGAGACCTTTCGAGGGTTACTTGCTCAAAGTCCCCGCGGTTTGCTTGTTTCTGTCTTGTGTTCAAGTACTTTAAAATTAATGACTGTCTAAGTAAGTCTGAGTACGAGTATGTTCTCATATGAAGCTTTAATTACAACCATGTTTGAGTAACAAAGTAAGTTGTCTTTAATGAGAATATTGAGCCTACTATTTTTGTGGAATTTCAAACGAGAGTAGTAATTATCCCGTATTTGTATAATACGAAATTCAGAAGGTTATACTTGTTACAAGTAGATACACGCACGAAACACTATGAACAAGTAATGTAATATTGATCATAAAATATCAAATAGATTTTAATGTACTTAAACAACATTTTATTAGTTTATTTTATTTGGTTCTTTAACATTTAGGCACTATTACATACATACTTTTCACTAAGAGTTGCACGGGGTTTTTTGTCTTGAAATAATCAAATGACACCTCCCGCCATGGTTAGAGCGGAAAGGAGTGTCAGACTTCAACTGACTAAAAACTCGCCCTGCTCCTTTAGTTGTCCTTGCGATCCGGGGCCGCGTTATCACGTTAGAACATTACCGCAACCCCGGCAGGCAATGGCCCTGTCTGGCCCCGTCAATGCTGCTGACTGCTCTTTGAGGCACGCGCGGAACACGGTGCGCCACCGCTGGTCTTTACGGGACGCGGTGAGCTACCCCTGCTCGCCGTCCGCAGGCCCGCGTCTACGGTGGCCGGAGATCGGCTTGTGATCCTCGATGCCCGGGGCGTCTCCCGCGGTGGCTAGAGCGTGAGGAACAAAGTTGTCTCTCACTCGCGCATTCAGCCTCCTCCTTCGCTAGCCTGACTGCTTCGCAGAAGGAGGCGACTGCGTCTCATTCCCCCTCACCCCGCACCATAGCCTGAACCAGGGCCAGTTGCGCTGGGCTTGCCTCCCGTGGATTTTGCCACGATAAAAACATAATCTCCTTCTTTTGCAGTCGGGTAAAAAGTGGCTTATAACTTTTATCAAGCTACTTTCTTACCAAATTTCATCCAAATCCACCCAAAACTTTCGAATATTAACGGGCTTAAACAAACAAACTAACTCTTCCGCTCTATAATATTAGTATAGATTTCAATCATAGTTTTAGTGCCGCATCACTTAGAGAAGAGCACTGCGTACACATAAACTGCTATAAAAAATAATAACTTCATTAATTTTTAAAGACTACTTAGTAATTTGAAAGTATTACCTACGTAAGTTTGGAGTTTTTCATAAATATTTTTGTTACTACTAAACGTGGGTATTTCCTTTTTGAATTGTAAAATTTACAAAATTTAAATAAGATAGTACTGTCTTGCAAAATTCATAAGAAATTGGATGCAAGCCAATATTGTAAGGAGCGCATATTGTTTTACAAAAGGAAAATAGCAAATGAAATATAAGATGTTCTTAGTAATATGTTGCAGTTTAGCAAATATTTACCATGACAATATTATTGACAATCGTTATAATGATAAAAGCAAACATATCAGGGGGTTCCCCTGGGATCAAACTAAATTAAAGTATTTTTATTGTATATCAAAAATTACACAATACGTTAAATATGGTTTGCATAAAGTTTTAATAAATAAATACCTACAGTTCTGAAAAACTTTGTCATTAAACGCATGTAAGTGCCGATAGGCAATAGGGTAGTTTCCTGTGTTACAAAATAATTATTTTATTTGGTCCATTAGATAGATATTCAAAAAATATTAGTCACGTATTTTTTGCCTTTTCAAGTCAAGAAAAATTCACAAAGATGGAAAGCTTCAAAGTACAGGAGTGGGGGCTACTGACGTCACACAGTGCTTTTACTGTGAATTTTACTGGAGTGTGACGTCACGCGAAATTTCAACTCACGTATCGTCTTAATTTTTCAATAACATGAAAAAATAAAAAAATACGTGTCCAATGTTTTTTGTTAAACTACATGACGGACTGAATAAAATATTTTAGGAAACTACCCTATTGTCACATTTGGGGAAGAAATGAAATACAAATACCTGCAAACATTAGAGACTCAATGAATAGTAAAAACATAAAGCGTAAGCTGAAAGAACATTACATCAACTCAATTATAACATAGCTGTTAATAGCGCGTTGATCAAATCTCAGTTCATGGCATGCCAAGACAGACCCCAGAGGTCTAATTGTGTACTTTATTTAAGTGTATCTATAAGGAATATGTAATCTATAAATAAATAAATAAAAATAATGAAAGTAGTATCTCTCTCTAAATAAAATACCATTCAACCCGTTACAAAAACAAACAATGGAATGAAAAACGTTTCCCATTGCTGAATACCCGCCTTTTACTGGCAAAGCCCACAACAGGACATCAATCCAAGTCGTTTCAAATTTAAATCGACTATGAGCGTACTTTACAATTCAAATAACGTGAAGTTGGTCACCGTCGGAAAAGTGTAAGCCTTTATATAAATGTAGAACGTGATCCTGGCGCGGGTCGAGTTTTAATAGGTATCTTTCTTTCAGATGGTTGATGTACAGCAGTTGGTGACGGTTTTTAATGGTATATTTTAGTTTTAGCCTTTTCTCCTATTTTAAAGTTAGTATAATACTTTCTGGCAAATTTTATGTTCGTAGTTGTACCAGAACAGTGGTGGCCCAGTGGGTACAGACATGTCTTACGAGTTATATGTCATGAGTTCGAACTAGACAGGCACATAACTTCAAAGGTGATGGAAAACATCATGTTCTAGGACTAAAACATCGAAGATGTGGCATCCACAAACCTGCTCTTAAATCATGTTATCACAAAAATCGTGGATATGTTATTATTTTTGAATGCGTGAAAAATAAATATTAAAAGCATAATATAAACAATTCAAAAATGACCAGACCTGGCTGCGCCCCTTCATGAATATTTTGCTTAAACTCTGGTTAATCAATTTTTTTGCTTATTGAGAAAACATTTCACTTAAAAAATGGCAATAACTTAATGGCTAAGGTGTCAGCCTTGTGTTCGAGAGGTCGCGGGTTCGAACCCCACCCATTACACTATTGTCGTGAACCCACTGCAGACGCAAGCATTTAGCTTAGTTGGAGGGGTTAAAAAGTTTGCTAGTAATGTAAATTCTACACACATTGCTAGTTATCTATTAAAAGCAGAAAAAAATCAACAACTACACATCACACTTAAATATGCGCGTTATTATGTACTTCTGGAAAACTTTGCCAATAAATGTATGTAAGTGCTGCTAGGCAATTTTCACTTTTGGTTAAGAAACGAATAAAGTATCGCACTAGGTTTCACGTGACATACCATAAAGTAGTCAAGTGCGATTCGAAGTCGCCCATGAAGGGTAGCAAGTATAGATTAGCGTCATAAACTTTGTTTTTCATAAACTGAATGTTATATTTGCTTTCTCTGGAGGAGGTTCTCAATTCGTCTTGTTTTTTTTTTATGTATGTTACCTCATTACTCGCAGATGGCTAGACCGATTTCAAGAATTATTTTTTTGTTTGAAGGGGTATACTTTCTAGTTGGTCCCATTGTCGTCATGTTTGGATCTGATGATGGGATCATGGAGAAATCGAGGGAACTCTTCAAATATTATAGGCAAACCTATAGCGTTTTGGGTATTTCTTATAGTACCTTGTGCAGTTGCTCTCGAAAAGCACCATTTGAGAAAGTGGAACTGATGATGAAGACCCCAGATGGCCACCGAAACTACTCAATAATAAGTATTTCGTGGATTGCGATCAGATTACTTGAAAATAGACGTTAAGCACTTTATGCTCGTTACAATGCATATGGTGAAGTAGAGCTGATGGTGACGTATAAGGAGAACTCCTCAAAAATTAACGGCTCTGCACCGGGAAAAGCAATATTTTGGAAACGGTGATAAGTAGTTGACATTTTGGCTTTTGTAACTAGATAAATTGGAAACCGACCCACCAAAAAGCGTGAAAAATTTTTTGTACAAAAATCGTAAGGTGGTTCACAGAATACTAATCTACCCACTAAGTTTCAACCGTGTAGTCCTTATAGTTTCGGTATAAAATAACTGTGACATACGGACAGACGGATATATTTCTTTTTCATTATGTTAAAATTATCAATGTTGAAAATATTCAAGAAAAGCTTAGACGTGAAATGAAAAACATTCAACAACAGACAAATTACATTTTTTACTAATAGATTCCAAGAAAACTCATGCGGAGCATATGAGTTTTAAGTAACATGATAAAACATCGAAATTAGAAAAGGAAATTTAACATTTGGCCGGTTTTTTTCTAAATGCTTTCAGTCCATCAAAATGTCATCCGGTCGATTATTTATTTATTTATTTAAACTTTATGTACAATTGTGTTACATGGGCGGACTTAATGCAGCAAGGCATTATTATTATTATTATTATTGCAAAAAGACCGCCATTAAGATTAAGATTTCTTGTAGAAAGCATATTCTATTCTAATCCACCATGCTATTCTGTAAACGATATACACTTATTTTGCAAATAGGTTATTAAATAACATTTCTACACATATTTTTATCGTAAATTTAAACTAGATTAGGCTGGTGAAACAATCGCAGGGCTCAAAGCATCTAAAATTCATACGCAACGCTGTCGGCTTGTAATCTACCCAAGAGACTGGCGGCATTGCCACGTTGTATGGCAAGCCTTTGGGCATAAATAAATAGCCAGCCCTTGGGTCACGGGAAGCGTCAACAACCAGCCTTATCGATATTTCTTTAAAAAGGCATTGAGCACGCAGGCCCTTTCGGGTGGGAAAATTATCAAACGACTTCTCCCGCTCTGGGTGGAGCGGAAGAGAGTGTCAGACTTCTACTGACTAAAAACCCACCCTGTTCCTTCAACTGCCCTAAAGTTTCAGGGCCCCAAGGTCCTAGAGTTTCGACCCCAAACGGCTCGAAAATTTAGTTTTCACCAAGATTAATATTTGTGGTGATATTTTTAGAGTCAGTGACACTAATATACTTACAAATATACGCTTCCGACACGCAAATCGCACATCATTTCGATATCTAAACCATGCAGTGTAGCGTGAACGTTTTATTGCTTAAAATATTATGCTTTACTAAATTAAGGTAAGGTTGTAATGTCTATGGACTCATTTTTACGACAGGTATTAGTTTTATTAGCTGTTTGTCGGCGATTTGATTTGGGTCATCAGGTTGTACCAGAAAATTACGTTAAATGTAGTGATTGGGGGGTGGTAAATATTTTTATTATTATTCTATACTTTATTGTACCTACACCTTACAATATTTTTATATGGATACAAAATTAAAAACAGTGTTTAGTGGTTTTACAGACAACCTTCGGATGGACAGAATTTGGCATTAGACGCTTTTTAGTGAAGTATTGTTATTATACTGAACAAGTATGTGCGTAGATACACGTGCACTTTCTGTTCATTTACTCTCATAATCCAATGGAACAGCATTCCGACATCACCGAGAGAGTTCAGGCGCAGAACCAGTGGCTTAGCGTGGCACGGGGTATCATACCGCCAACTTCCAAACTCCGGACCATTACTAAGAAATTTCCGAGACATCAGCAGTCGCACTTGTAAGCATTAGACCAACAAGGCACTTACCGAGTTAGTTAACGAGATATACCATGACCACTGAACGCAATGGCATCTGAAGAAACAGGTTGGGTTATTTATTAGTCATTAGAAGTCTGACCTTCCCTTCCCTGCGCAGTGAAGTATATATTTATATACCCACACTTTATCGTACAAGACTAAAAAACTCTATGAAATGCAAAGAAATAAAAACTTAAAATAAAACGTACAGCTTATCGTATTCCTCAATACCTACCTGGCAAACAAAAATGCAAAAAAATTGCCGGGACACAAAATGGTATATTATAGTAGTATCTAAGCATCAAAAGACCACAATCATGACTTTTTTTCCTTCGACACGATATGCTAATAAAAATACATTTCTCGCCTCTCCTGATTCGTATGTCACGTCAGTTGGTATTGACATTTGCCCGGAGCCCTGTTATACCTGATTGGCTTACAAGTTACGGGTAGTGCTGTCAAAATGTTACTAGCTTTTTGATAGAATATTGGATTTTAGTTCAAATAGTCCACTAGTTGAATATTGAGGAGGCTTTTAGTCAAATTTTACTTTGTGGATTTTAGCGTTTCGTCGGAACACGACTTTTTAAAAACAAATAGTGTATAGGCCAGCCATAACAAACGATAGTATCGATATGCACCTATGAGAATTCAAGGAAAAAATATATCCTCATTTTTATTCTAGGTCGTATACCTGCCTGTACCACATAAATCATGGCACAAAGATTGTTGATGCAAAAATAACAACATAACTTGGTTAATCTAACGCACACGTCAACTCTAACTCAACTAAAAACTAAAAAAAAAACTAACAACCAACGGACGCGTCGAACAATTCAAAGTAGAAAACATGTTTACCCATAGTGTTGCGAGCGCAAAAAACAAAATAATTGAATCGGGAAGGGGTCGCCCCGGCGGTGGCGTCGCGCGTTGATTGGCCGATATTCAAATTGAGAACTAACGAGATATCGTGCGGCGTGTGCGCCTGATGACGTTTTACGGTGCGGCTAATATATTTCCTATCGCCTTAGGGAAGGTGTTAGGGGTAATGGACCGAGGAATGGAGGGAGTGACTTAAAAATTGTACGACGATATTGGTTGGCGACGCGGCACAAGATATTTTTTATTTTTATTATATAATCTTAGGTGTATCGTAGCTTGATTTTTTGACGTATTGCAGCATTATGTATTAATACGTGAAGCAAAAGCTTTGTACCTACTCCTTTTTACGAAAATTACGCGGCCGGAGGAAAATTAAATTTGGCAAAGTTAATGTTTATATGGAGAAGGAGTGCAAAATGCAAATATTTTTGTCTTATAATGCTTAAAAAGACATTAAATTAAAAAACATTTCACACGCTACATGTATTTAACACACGCACACATATACATATAGGTACAACAAAAAATAAAACGCATCTTTTATTGATTGCCAGTCTGTGGTCTTGTGGAAAAGAGATTATTATTATATCTATAATGTTTTGTGTCTATTGTCTTATTGAATGTAAAAAAAAACATTATTATTATTATGATAACGTGATAGTCATAGTTTGTCTAATAGGTATTTGTGTACCGTGTCCCCTTTAAAAAAAAACTTTTTACCAAAAAATTAAACCGACTCCCAAAAACACTGCAAAGTGAAAAATAACTTTAATTTCGGTAGTCGGTGTCTTTAGTTTTGTATTTTCGTTTTTGCCTCCGACTTCCGAAATTAAAGTTATTTTTCACTTTGCAGTGTTTTTGGGAGTCGGTTTAATTTTTTGGTAAAAAGTTTCTATTTCACTCTTTTTAGTTGGTCGATTTTTAATTTACCTAGTTAAAAGAGCCTAAATGTCAATTACTTATAACCTTTTACAAAATATTGCTTTTCCCAATGTTGGGCCGTTAATTGTTGAGGAGTTCTCCTGGTACTTCACCATCAGCTCTACATCACCATGTGCATTGTGACGAACATAAAGTGCTTAACATCCATATTCAAGTAATCAAATCGCAATCCACGAAATACTTATTATTGTAGGTTCGGCGGCCATCTGTGGTCTTCATCATCAGTTCCACTTCCACAAATGGTATTTTTTGAGAGCAACTGCACAAGTTACTATAAGAAATACCCAAAACGCCATAGGTGTGCCTATAATATTTGAAGAGTTCCCTCGATTTCTCCAGGATCCCATTATCAGATCCTGACCTGGTGACAATGGGACCAATTTCGAAGTATACCCTTTCAAACAAAAAAGAATTTTCCAAATCGGTTCAGCCGTCTTCGAGTACTCGGTGATCATACATTTAAATAAATAAAAAATATACGCGTCGAATTGATAACCTCCTCTTTTTGTCGTCGGTTGAAAATACACAGTCGGAGGACTATGAAATATTGCTTAGTTATACATAGCTTTTTATAGTTTATATGGAGAAGAGGTGGTAAATCTTAACTGTGACCGAATTTCGACCTCTAATTGTAATAGAATAGGTTAAGTTTAAGAAGTTTAAGTCAGTTAAAAATATAAGAAAACATTCAGTAGTAAAAAATATGAAACATATTTAAAGACCACCTACTTACGTGGATTAAGTGTTTTAGTACAATAAAATTCCATTCTAATAATTGTTTTATTGTCCTCATTATAATAAGCACGTATCCAAAGAAACATACAATACAGATCCACTCGTGTACAAAACATGTGTTATATGAAATGGGTAATTAATTTTTTACACAGAGTGTTTCCATTGTTGCTTCCGTAATTCACATTATACATACGGAACATGATTTGCGTTTTTCCTTGTTAGGTTCGCGTTTTGAGATTCAACATGTTGATGTGGTCGTGAGGAATCGTATTATTAAGCTAATTCTGATATAATGGAGAGTATAATCAGTACTTGTGTATATAGGTACAGTCATCAGCTAAACCGGTTTTGTAGGGAACTGTGTGTGTAGTTTTTGGTTTGTGTATGTAGTAAATTAATCCCGACTTCTCTACTTATATTATAAATGCGAAAGTAACTGTGTGTCTGTCAGCTACGCTTTCGCGCCTGAAGTACTTAACCGATTTTGATGAAATTTGGCACAGAGATAGAGTTGACTTTAGAAATGGAAATAGGCTACTTTTTATCCCAGAAAACCTTTATATTCTATAATAAAGTCGAATAGTCCACGTTGGCGAAGCGCGAATGTGGGCTCGTCTAATATTATCGTCACTGTCTCGATAGTCAAAATTAGCACTTTCCTAAAGCCATAAAAGTTATTTAAGAAAAAAATCGTGGACATCCCACCCATCCGCACAAAACGTTTTAGGAATACTTTCATTATGCGTACAGCTAAGGAGTGGAATTCCCTACCGCAGTCTGTGTTCCCTGATAACTATAATCTAGCGGTATTTAAGTCTTGAGTGAATGGGTTACTTCTAGGCAAGCATGCTTCTCCTTCGACCACATCATAGTCGTAGCTTACCTGGGTGTATTAAAAAAGGTTACTTGAATTCAATACTGACCTTTAGCACCGAAACTATTACGATTAATATTTCATCAAACAGATAATAGTTTATATAAAGATACTATCTTTACAGGAAAACTTTACTTTACGTACAGGAAAACCAACACCAAGTTCCTTTTTTGTGTTTTTTTTTAAGGATAGTAAATCATCCAATGAATGCCTCCCGATCTGGGCAAAGTGGGAGGGTGCGTCAGACTTTTACTCACTAAAACCCATCCGTGTTCCGTCATTTGCCTAACTCTTTCGAACAATTCCGCCACCCCGGCAGACAACGGCCCCCTTATGGGCCCCGACAATTTTGCTGACACTCTTTGAGGCGCGCGTGGAACACGACGCGCCGTAAGTGTACTAAGGTAAGAAGTTTAAAATTACAACTACTAGCAACTAAGCAAAGACTAGCATTCGGCTGTCTTTTTTAATAAGCTTGTATGAAGTATGCAGAAAAAACAGCTATGCGAGGTAACCTTAACTTACCTTGCAGAGCTCATGGTATGCAACCGGCTTAACGCTAAAATGGAAGCTTTATAAGTGCATTATACTTCAAACAAATGTTTCCATAATCATGTTACTGTTATCATTATAAACCATAAGCACTTAGCTGTGTTTAAAAGAAACCTCCACCGCATAAAAGAGCCCATTATCAGCGCTTTACTTATTCTGCGTTAACATAAAAAAGTTCAGAAAATATTACTGTTTATATTTCCTACAAAACCCATGAATTTCATGACACCATAAACCATGGGCTCTCAAGATGGTAACCATTGTAAACACTGCTATGTTTTGATGCAAAGTTTCGGATGGCGTCCATGGTAAAATATTTTGTATGTTAATTCTTGTATCAACACCGTAAAGGTTTAACGTTGTTTAAAAACTTGTTTTATTTTACAACCAGTATTTTTATTTGTTATTTTTATATAATCAAATATAAATAATTATTTTACGAGTGGTGCATGATATAAAATTTATTTGAATTTAATTAATGTTAACTGTTAGTACATACAAGCCTTCAAATATGCAATGCATGAAAAGGGCCGCTAAGTAAAATATTATACGATTAGTATCTATTGTACATTTAGTAAGTTAGAAATAATAATATTTAAAAAAGGCATTAAATTCACAAACAGATAAATCTGAGTGCGATTTTACAAAGAAGAAATCTTACAACTTACTTAAATAAAAAATCAATAAAAATACTTTGGAGCCAATGCAATAATATGATACTATAGAGTTGGTCCAATGAAGAGCTCGTGGCTCAATGGCAGCACGGGTTGATATGGTCGGCCCTTAACATAAAATCGAGAATCTACCATGCCATTATATAATATAAATTGAGTACATTCGCGTTCATTCAAAGTTTGATTGAAAATATTTTTATATACTTTTGCCTATGCAACGACAGTTCCGTATAATTTAGAATGTTTTTTTTTTAAACTTTGCTCTAAAAATAATAATATTTTTAATTGTATTGTGGATGCGTTACATACAAACATTTAAACTCACATGCACAAGCACCCAGACCCAGAACAAGTCTCAATACAATTTGTAAGCCATACCATTTTTTTTAATTTTATTATTGACGATAGGCTCGCATATTACCACTATCTCACCTAATGATAAGCGACGATGTGGTCGAAATTGAAGCTCAGTTACCTAGAAGTACTCTATTTATTCTTGACGTAAAGACCCTTAAGTTATAGCTATCAGGAATTTGCGATCGGGAATGAAACGTGCGACACGCAGAGCAGCAACGTATCGTCCAACAAGCGTCAACAGCCCAATAGTTATGGTGTCGTACTTGTGATCGAGAGATCGCGGGATCTAACCCCATCCATTACACGATTACCGTGAACCCACTCCCGACACAGGCATAATATTTATCTTAGTTGAAGGGCTTAACCCTTAAATTGATTTTGTCCGTTTTAAAGGACGCAGTGTTTACACGCACATGGAGACTGTTTTAACACACCTAAGCACTGCGAAATTGCGGAACGGCATTGAACTAGTCATCTCTTTCGCACGTATGCATGTTCCTTTAACGCAGTGATGAATGGTCGCGAGCAGTAATCATTTGAAAAAGTGCAACGGTCAGATTTGGTGACGCTCCTGATAAATTTCATAATAATTGCGAGTATTTGGGTTGTTTTGTTTATTATGTTATTTTTTTAGTTAGAATATGAATAAAGGTATTGCATTATGATAAGATTTTTATAAATATTAGTGTAATTAGAATAAAAACTAGGTTTAATTATAGTGTCCCATAAAACGGACCTTGCCAACTTGAACTATAACTAGGTTATTTTTTGACTGTCCCATGTAACGGACATTGCCATTTCGGCCTACTTGTAAGTGTTCCCAGCAACGTCGTAGTTACTTAATTAGTTTTTTTTGTTATTATTTTATTTTACAGTAACATGGCTTGGCGATCAAAGAAAATCTTAATATAAGTTTTTAAGCTAACATGGTCACTAACAGTATCAGTAGAACTTAAAACGGGATATTTACCATGTGTATTTATTGTTTTGAGTTTCCGATATTTCGGCACTGTTGCAGGCGTCATGATCACGGATGAACTGAAGTAATCATGGCGCTAAGATACATTGCAAAATTGTAATCTGAAGACTGACAGAGCTATGATAAAAAAGGAAAGAGGAACATTTGAGGTAGGATGCGATAATATCAAAAGAATAGCCGTGGCAAAGTGGATGGACAATAAGTGTATTTATATAGCAAGTTCATTTTGTGCCCAAAACTCAGTATCATAGAACGATATGACAAAAAGCAAAAAAAGAGAGTGCTTGTACCATGTCCATATGTAATAAAAGTGTACAACACACATATGGGTGGCATCGACATTGCTGACATGTTGACTGCTTTGTACAAAATTCGTATGAAAACAAGATGTTGGTACATGTCAATATTTGCTCAACTATTAGACATCGGACTTAACAACAGCTGGCTACTTCATCGTAGAGACTGTGTTCAACTAGGTGAAAATAACTAGAACCTAAAAATGTTTCGTGTGCAGTGTGCTCTTGGGCTCATGAATACTTGTAAGAAATCTAGACTCAATGTAATGAATAATTCATAACTTCCACCCTCAATTTTGGTCTGTTTATCGAGGCTAAAGCTTAGCTGGCAGCACAAAAGTTAGGAATCCTAGCAAAGGTGAGACGGTACTTCACACCGGAACAGATGCTCAATCTCTATCAAGCCCAGGTTCGGTCGTGTATGGAGTACTGCTCACATCTTTGGGATGTATCTGCGAAATACCAATTGAACGCGCTTGAGTCTATCGAGAAACGGGCCAAGAGACTCATTGGCAACGATTCACTGGTCGAATCAAAAGCTCCAGAGCCTTCAACACCGACGAAGAGTTGCAAGTCTATCGGTTTTCTATCGGTTATGTTTCGGGGAGTGTGCGATGGAATTACACAGTCTAATTCCGCCAAGCCAGTTCCATCATCGGACTACAAGACAAACGGCGATGCGCCATCGTTACATGGTGGACATTCCACCCATATGCACGAAACGTTTTGGGAATACTTTCATTGTGCGTACTGCTAAGCAGTGGAATTCCCTGCCGGAGTCTGTGTTTCCTGATCGCTATAACCTGGGAGTCTTTAAGTCAAGAGTGAATAGGTTACTTCTAGGCAAGCGTGCCCCATCTTCGACTACATCATCACTTACCATCAGGTGAGATGGTAGTCAAACGCAAGCCTATTATAAATAATAAATAAAAAACACCCGAACCTGTCACAATTAAGAAAACCGATCCAGCCGAGACCTGTGGAAGATGCACGTCTTGACTGTTACGATCATATTCCAATGGTTACGTCACAGGGCCGGTGTCGTCATTGCAAGAGTGGTAAAACCATGATTATGTGTAAAAATGTCAACAAAGACTATGTTAAACTGCTAAAAGTTCTTGTTTCCTTAGATTCCATATGGAAAAATAATTATTTTAAGTTTGTGGGTAGAATGTTATGTTATTTTTTTTTTAGTTGATTTATTTAAAATTTGAACTATTCTCTTACGACATACTGTTTTAAAAGGCTGATTCTAAAATAATCCTAATTATAATTTGATGTTCATTATTACTTATTATGTTGGCAATGTCGTTTGTATGTACTGTATCTTCAGCTACCGTGACTGCACAAATAACGGGCAATGTCCGTTTTATGTGACATACCTTCACCTACCATAGCTGTTCATATAATGGACAATGTCCTTTATATGTGACATTACAAAAACAATAAAAAATATAAGATATTTGTTTTTTTTTTTAGTTTGACTCCTTTTCTATCCTAATTCCAACCTAAATCCGAAATATGAACATAAAATACCAAAGGAATCTAGGGGTGACAATTTAAGGGTTAACAGGATTGCTAGTAATATGTACTATACCCATATTGCTAGTAATCTTTACAAAAAAGAAAAAAACCGTGTTTGCGATGTCCGTTCATTATGAGAATCGCGTTTATATTTTTTCGAGTGTAGGTACTATATTACCTTTGTACAGCGTATGTATTTACTCTGCCTATTTTAGAGTGTACTATATTACCTTTGTACTGCGTATGTATTTACTCTGACTATAAGTGGAATTAAACGATTACTTGATAAAAAAGTTAACGTTGAACTTCGATATATACGTTTCGGTAGTTTCTAATTGCAATAAAATGAAAATGTGCTGAGACAACAAATTAACAATGTTTATTGTTTTTCCTTTATCTATGCTGTTAGACTGCGTCTTGCCAAATTTTGCGATTCTAGGTCAACGGGTTCCTTGCAAGTTTTGGTTTATTTGCCGGTTATAAAATGTAGTGCATGATGTTTTTTAATTGCAATATTATATATATTTTTTAATTTAATTACTCTATTTATTATCTTATAATTTCATTTATACTCTTCTAAACCTAACTAGGTACCTACATGAAAACAAAAAGTAGAAGTACTCCTCCACATCGCTGACGTCCGGAAACGTGTCCAGAAGACTGGAAGCATTGCCACGTTGTATGGTAATGCGTCTCTTTCGGCATTTATCATTTGATATTAATTTCAAACTGATACTTCAACGCGTTCCCGTGGTAAAGGGTTTTGACAGACAGTCAGACGGTAAAAGAGCAAGGAAGTGATCCTTACGGTTTCGCTTTTTCCCTTTTGAGTTACGAAATCTTAACAACGGCTTAAAGAATCATAATCACTTCCATTCTTGCTTGAATTTCTTCACGTTGCCATTTAGAGCACTGAACAGTGAACATAAATGTCATTGTATTTAGAGCACTGAACATAAATGTCATTGTAGGTACCCAGGCAATGCTTTGTGAAATTAGAATGATAAGTGCATCTTTTTGATGAGAACTAGCAATTTATGTAGAATACACATTAAGGTAAACGCTGGTAATGACGACAGTAACACAGTCACCGTTAAGTTTTACAAAAACTAGTAGGTATTTCTTTTTTTTAAAAACATTAAATAGATAAATATTCATAGCAACATATTTTTGGTAACATTATTGAACAATTGTAATAGCAAAATTGCTTTAATAACGTAATGACGTCGGAGTAAACGTAAGTTGAAAAGTTCGTCCTATAAAATCCAAAATGTTCACTAGTTTAGCTACTAAATTGGTACGTTACTACGTAGTCTTGTGAAGATCTACGGTAAGTTTGATTATTTTATGGATTAGGTAAGTATATTTGCTCCCAATATAACATTAAATTAGAAATACTTTGGTAAGAAAAATATTTATTTATGTATGTGACAGCTACTCGTACGTAAAATGGGGTCTTGTCTTAGTATCCGTCATTTATAACAATTTTGACGGAAACCGGGACAGGCTACGATAACTGCTTCTGAATTCGTCACTTGTAGTTTTTTTTTTTGTGTTTTTACGGTTATGCATCATGTACATTGCAAGTGAGAGTGGTTATTAGCATTATTATTTACTATCTGGTATAAACAAATTATTCATCGTCGTGCGCAAACGCCCTGGCGGATGTTTTGTGACAGGGGATAGAGTACTAAATTTCTTTCTCTGACCTAACTATGTCCAGCAAAGCTCGACCTTGGTTTGACGCCGAATGTGAAAGCACTGAAGCGCTTAAACAAGTGGCGTACCTAGCATGGGTCGATGCACGAAAATGCAAAGCAAATGACGTAGATCAGATGAAGAGAGCCTTCAACAGGGCTGCCACGTCCTGCAAGAAGGTTTTTCGGAGGGCTCAGTCTGACCACGTTAGCCGAATTGGGAACTCATATTGGATGCGAGACGTGTATGTCGGACATTCACATCCATTAGAAGGACGTCCGTAGAGTGCTGCGTAACCTGGACGTGAACAAAGCTATTGGCCCCGATACCAGCAATTGTTCTAAGAACTTGTACGCCTGAACTGTCTCCAATCTTGACACGCTTGTTTCGCCTTTTGTTTGATACTGAGAAGGTGCCTGAAACATGCACGCAGGCTAACCTGCAGCCTGTGCCCAAAAAAGGCTGTCGTGCTTTCTGAGAGATCGGTCTACTCGAGTGGTTATTGATGGCTCGTCTGGACAATTGGCAATTAATGCCGGGGTCCCTCAGGGATCGGTTCTCTCAGCAACTTTATGCTTGCTGCACATTAATGATCTGCTAATGCCCGGTAACTTTGGATATGCAGATGACAGAGCTGCATAAAGATATGTGTTCAGCGCGCGTGCTGATGCGTTGCATTTGAGTCTCTCCGAGAGGACATCGTTGGGCGCTTAAACTTGTCCTTACAATTTTGATCGATGTAAAGCCAAGTCATCTCAATTCTGTGTGGCGCTTACCTAAAACATCATTTGAGACATCTAGAAGTAACCTATCTACTCTTAAATTAAATACCCCCAGGTAATAACTATCAGGAAATATATACCCGACAGGGAATCCCACTCCTTAACACAATTAATGTATTCTCAGATCGATTTGGGCATTTGGCGTATTTTACTAAAATCAATTGTGTGTGTTTCTTTTGAGGGTAGTCAGTTAAGAAACACTAGTCACATCTGTTTTCAAGTGACAAAAATGAACGTCATGTAAAAGTGTTATTTTAAACCTATTGATAAAATAAATATTATCATTCTTGCTATTTAGCTGCAAGTTTTATTAAAATTTTGCTTCATTAGAAATTTCTCAAAACACCAGGAGTTATTCTGACATCAATGAAAGACGTATTAAAAGTTTTCTCACGAACATCAAAGTCGGAATTCAAATACTATAAGCGCATTACCTACCTTTTCTTTTCTGATTACTATCTCCGTAGACTTCCTCAATAAAATCGGATAATAAATAATGTATAACATTGTTGGTTTGCGAATGACGGTGTCAGTTACTTTTCTGGTTAATTTAAAGTCCCCGGCTTTAATGGCGAACTTTATGTACCGGCTTTTATGTGCCAATAAACTTTCATTGAAACGAAGCAAGGCCGTTAATCTAGAGACCTAATAAAAGAAAAAAAGCCGTAACCAATGATGATGCTGCAGCCTTTTTGACAAAGGAAAAATCTCATTCAATCTTCGTTCTGGATGAAACAGCGAAAGAGTACCTACCAACTGCTAGGTCACTGGATATCATTATTCGGAAAACAATATTTGTATTAGTTATAAGTTTATTTCACTTCTACTAAAGTAAAATTACACTAAAGTACCTTCTTAATGTAAACATAAACCCGCGAACATTAATGATAAGCTAACAAGAACACAACATCAAAGATTGACAGCTAGAAATTTACAAAATATTCTTTCAATTATTCCTTAAAAAATATACATAGATCTAAGTGCATTCAAAAAAGCTACCAACAATATTCATTTACTAAAATTTGCGCGGGCTTTCGCTCTCGTGGACTTTATTACGATAAAAAAGGTAACCCATCTTTCTAGCAGTGGGTTAAGCTTATAACCTTCCTCAAGCTTCAAGCAACTTCCATACCATATTTCATCCAAATCCACCGAGTACTTTCGAAGATTACAAAGAAACAAACTTCTCCGCTTGGTAATATTAGTACACTAGCTTCTGCCCGCGACTTCGTTCGCGTTGCAGGGTTTTCCCGCGTAAATCCGGTCCGTGATAATTGCGGGATAAAAATAGCTTATGTCTTATTCCAGGAGTAGCTTATAAATAAATAAAAACCTTTTATTGCAGGCAGGCAGGCCCATATAAAAGTTTAAAAATATTATTAATAATTTGATTCAATATAATTCAATGATATCTATTAATTAATCCTTTAATCTAATTTATATTTGATAAACAGCATAAAAATAGTTAAAACATTATTAATTAACTAAAATACATTATCGACAAAATAAAAAAATCAATAAAAATAAAAAGATAATAATAATTAAATTTTACTAACTAATTAATCAGCAGACATGTCCGGGTGGAATCTCCGATTATACGACTGCGTGTAACCATATCCAGTGAGCCAGCATCGTGGAGCTTATGTGTCCACTATCTTCTTACCAAATTTTATTCAGATCCATTTAGTAGTTTTTCCGTGAAATAGTAACAAACATCCACACGTCTATACTTCCATCCTCAAAACTTTCTCATTTGTAATATTAGTAGGATATAGCATAACCGTGTAATAAATATACATTTTAAAACTGTCATGGTCACTAACATGGTCAATGACATGCTTGCAACAGTGCACATACCCATTCCCCATATTACACCGTGTATTCCGTTCTAACGTGTATGTTCCGTCCGAAGAGAATATCCGAACGCACCTTTTTTGACATAAAGAATTTTCTATTGACTTTGACACTTGACAGATAACCTTTGCTTTGTTGGAATAATGTCCGCCCTTTGGGACCTTTTGATTTTGTTGTAATTGAAAATATCCTGTTGAATCGCCTGTTGTAACCAATAATTTGGTCGCGATTAACGATTAATTGAAATTGTAATCCCGAATTGACGAAAAACCTGGGATATTTTGAACAATAACGCCGAATGACGTCAGACCGAATGGCACGCGAACTTTGGTGAAAGTAATGGTGAATTGTTGAAAATAGCTGCATGAATTTGGTGCGAAGTTGTGCTATACTACGGCCTGGACCACGCTGTGAAGACCTGCGTCTACTTGTCCTTGACCGCCGTGACACCACTTGACACCATTACACACTCAAATACACTGACACATACCACACGTACGCGATCTGAGACCAGTTCGCACGCTGTCGTCAACCAGCCTTGGGTAAGTGTAGTATTCCTCATGAAATCTCTAATTGTGTAATTGTTTGTAAAGCAACGTTAAAGCTCCACGTACCGTGGACAGTTCGGCCATCCAGTACCGTTGCGCTGATTGTAGGACTGAACAGTGTAATAAATGCCCATTCAAATGAATTCTATCAATATTTCTGTTTGCAGTAGGTTTTTTTTTTAATTCTGGATGAGCCCACTCTTGTCCTCGATCTCACCTGATTGTAAACGATAGATGAAGTCTACGATGGAACGAACGAGCCCAAAAGATGCCTATTCACTTTTGCTTTAAAGATTGAAAGGTCATACGTGGCAGGGAACACAGAAGACCGCAGAGAGTAGTGAATATATAACATTGTTTCGGAGATTCGTCATTGATAGAAGTCTTAAATCAGGAGATGTAAGGTAATTTAGATATTGGACATCTATGAATAAATGAATGAATCTAATTACGTGTTCGCGGCTAAATAATAATTTATTTATTGATTGAAACTTTATGCAACACAAAATGTATAAAGGCGAACCTAATACCATAGGCATTCATACCAGTCAACCATGGGTGGTAAAGAGATAACTTGGCAGGTGCATAAAAAAACCTAAGTACATAATATATTCAAAGTAAAAGTCTTATTACAATTATAAACTTACCTACATATTTATCATAATACATACCAACCCTTACTATGACTTATTATTAATATATATATATGCTATATATTAATAAAAAGTCATAGAAAGGGGGTTATGAAAACTCTGCTTCCACTATTTGTTTTGAAAATAATACCGCAACCTTCTCTTAAACAAATTGACTGGTGGCCGTCCTGATATCAAGAGATAGTGCATTCCACAGAAGAATAGATTGTATACAACGTGTAACGGAAACCCCATATCTATCTAAAAGGGCTGAAGACAACATCTGGTATGGAGTCTCTATGCACAGTTTCAGCACAAAATAACTGACTTAAAGAATTGATACCAAATTCATATTTTTCTTGAATACCAATCATAACAAACGTGTCACAGCACTACGAGGGTCAATAACTTTCCACGTCACTTACCAATAACACGATAATTCTTTTTGTTCTTCTTAATTTGAAAAATTCGGTCTCTGGTATCAGTGTATTGGAATTTGTAATAAGTTCTACACACGTAGACTTAGGATTACAAAACCCTTGCCATATCGTTTGTTATCATCCAAAGAAGCCATGCACTTGGTATGTATATACCCTTTAAATTACACGCTGTATAAAAAGAAGAATGAATTAAATCAGAAGTATGAGAAGGACAGAGTAAGAGAAGATTAATGGAAGAGCGCAGACTTTTAGCACCGCATTACAGCCGCATGAGTCGATAAGTAACGCTGCTGACATCGGTTGGTAGATGGGTGAACCTCTAGACACACCGAGATTCCTCCATGCTTCGAAAAACAGGTTAATTCGCTGGTCCCGACTGTGATCAGTACATCTTTTACAGTCATTACAAGAAGACTTCTTGTAATGACTGTAAAAGATTTTCAACTTAGTTGAAAATCTAACACCAGTCTTGCCGAGGAGCAAAATCAATATGTTACTCAACTGGTCAGATGGGCAGTCGCTAAAACATTATACTCAGCTGCATTAAGTTAGACTGGAAGCCGACCATAAAATAGTTGGAAAAAAAAGTTATTTAAAAAATCTAAAAAACCCGACTGCTCAACTGAAATGGAAGAAATAAGCACATTTTTATTTTAAAAAGTGACAAGCAGGCGGGACCCTTGATCATGATACAATTTTAATAATTAAAAAAAAATATTAAAAAAAATGACGGGTCCCGCCTGCTTGTCACTTTTTAAAATAAAAATGTGCTTATTTCTTCCATTTCAGTTGAGCAGTCGGGTTTATTAGATTTTTAAATAAGTTTTTTATTTTCAGTTTTTTAGTATTTAATTCCGTTTTTAACCGACTTCAAAAAAAGGAGGTTTACAATTCGTCTTGAACTTTTTTTTTTATGTATGTTACCTCGTAACTCGGAGACGGCTGGACCGATCTGGAAAATTCTTTTTGCGTTTGAAAGGAAAAAATAGCAAAAAATAACTTTAATTTCGGAAGGTGGTGTGAAAAAAAATAAGAAAATCCAAAACCAATAACACCGACTTCCGAAATTAAAGTTATTTTTCGCTTTCTAGTGTTTTGATATGGAAGTCGGTTCTATTTTTTGCTAAAAATTTTTTTTAAATAAAAATGTGCTTATTTCTTCCATTTCAGTTGAGCAGTCGGGTTTTTTAGATTTTTTACAAAAGGTTTTTATTTTCAGCTTTTTAGTATTTAATACCGTTTTAAAACGTTATATTTCCTAAACGATTGCTCAAAATGAAAAAACCGGTCAAGTGCGTGTCGGGCCACGCGCAGTGTAGGGTTCCGTAGTTCTTATAACAGCCAAGTGCGTGTCGTATTCGCTGACTGATCATTTCGTACCATGCTCTAACTAAAAGCCAAACATGACTACCTAACTAATTTGACTTCCTATACAAATCCTCACCTGATCCGACAATTTTGCACGAAAAGTTTTAATTTTTTTTAGAGATTTGAATAAAACTTGTCATAGCCGGTGTTTTGAATTTAAATACAGGACACAGAGCTACACTACTCAATCGTCACAAAAAAATATTATTGAGGAAGTAGTTTACTGGGGGAGCTTTGTGTTTGATATTATATAGCAAAATAAATAAATTAAATATGAAACTAGCGCGATATAACTGACGCTTATCGGTATCTATCGACATTTCTATAGAGTTGTTCGAAATTTTCGAGTCAAATACAATTGGTCGACTATTACTCGTAAACTTGTAAAGCCCCCTTATGTGTGATAGTTTTCCTTTAAACTTCGTTATATATAGGTCTTACTGCCGTGACATTTGAATTTTTACCTACAACCGTTTAGTTGGTAGAGGGGGAGGGGGATACTTGACTCTAACGAAAATTGGTACTTTAAAGCTTGATAAGTCACAAACGGTTTACTTAATCAAAAAAACGGTCTTACCAAACCCCTAATATTTTTGAAAGACCTATCCAACGATATCCCACACTATGGGAAGAACAAAAAAAAATGATCATCCCACTTTACATGTAGGGGAGGTACCCTAAATAATTGTTTTTTTCAACATTTTATTTTACCACTTTTTCGGCGTCATTAGCGTGTATACTCATGCCAAATTACAACTTTCTAGTACCAAGAGTTTTTGAGCTAAACCGCGGACAGACAGACAGACAGACAGACGGACATGACGAAACTATAAGGGTTCCTTATTGACTACGAAACCCTAAAAATGGTAAAAAAAAACCTCAATAATATCATTTTTAAAGATCTGTTTAATGATACCCCATTTGACATAGTTTGTCGATTTTTAAATTTTTATTTTTGACAATATGGCGCCCGATTGTCGTTGTAGTGATTTGGTTTTATTTTAACCTATCTCATGACACTCGCGCCATCAAGACAAATCTAACGACGTATCATTTATCCAAATCCGTTTACTGGTTTAATAGTTACGAGGGAACAAAGGAACGGACATACATAAATACATACGCGGTAAAAACATAACCCTCTTCCTTGCTTCGCTGCAGTCGGGTAAAAAGGCTAAGTAGATGATGATAACGTAATTGTTGTTTTCGAGACTATTTGTGATTGGCTCACTATTGAAATACCGACACCAACATATCATGTATGTAGATCTTTAAAAGGAATTCTTCGTAAATGTAGGAAGTCTTAGGTTACCCTAACAACCAGGGAATCCGATAGAGCGATTTCTGAACGTTTCAAACCTCTCCCCTGAGTGCCAATCGTCTCGAATAACTTGTCAGGCAAATCTGGTTTACGCATTCGGGATACGATTCAATTGTTTTAGGACGCGAGAAGTACTGTACCGGATTATCTGGCAAGATTGTGGGCTAGATATTAAAGTGTAAAACCCGTTACACAGAGTTTTATTTTTATATATTGCCCCGCATATTAATTTCTCCTGTATCATGAGTATAATATTACTAACACCTACACCTGCCTGCTCCGGAACAAATGTTGGTCACATTTGTTCCGGTGCAGGCACTGAACCCACGACACGCAGTGCAGCAAAAAATTTCTCAACCACTGCGTCAACCTTGTCGTGATTCTTACGAAAAAAGTTGCTGTATTGCACACCATTACAATTTAGTCTACATCATCATCTAGTCAGGAACGAAGCCGCGAAAAAAATGATTAAATACGTAAGTATTTAATCATTTTCTCGCGGCTTCGTTCCAAACGTTAAAAACTAGCCCTTGTTAGCCAAAAATATTTAACTATCTAAGTATAGCATGAAGTCCTTTCAGTTTTTTCGATCTTACAAACAAACAATTTTAGCTCTGTTTCATGTAAAAATTTGTTAAAATAAAGCTTAAAATTATCAATAACTTTTAAGTGTACGTTTCTTTTTTGTGCACCTATCATGTTATCTCTTCATCATCCATGGTTGAATGTTAGAAAATGCCTGAAGTTTTAAGTCCACCATTGCACCTTTTTATGTTGTAAGTTTTTTCACCCATATTTTTTATTTTCCACCGAGTTTAAGGAGAGGTAAAAAAAATTGTGAACATTCTTCATTATCATAAATCGAAAAAAAATATTATTTGAGTTAAGTTTAAAATTGTTTTTTAACTGTGATACTCTTGCAATAAACGAGTGATTTAATAATTTTGAGTACCTATCTATATATATCTGTTTTGCCATGGTACACTCCCCTGAGGAGAAACAAAATATTCAGCAAAATTTTGACGAACATTGTCTGCTATTAAAGGATCTGCATATTCTGATCGTGATAGTGTCTGTAGTTCAAAGCCTGAATCGACAATTAAATTACCTATGCCCTGTTCTTTATGTTTGAAGTTTTGTAATAAACAACAGGTTTTTACCATGTCGACTGTGAGCTCCAAAGATACATTTCGACGCTTGAAAGGCAATCATAACTAAGCGACATTGAGTAAACTTTACAGGAGAGCGATTTAAAGTTCAAATATTTACAAAAAAAATCATAAAAATTTTCCTCATTGTTCGATTAAAATGATGTTAACACTCCTAGAAATCATTTTTTTATAGCTATCCAAATTGTCAAAATAAGACACCTGACACTTTAAAAAACACCGGTTTGTGTCGGTTAGATAAAATTTACCTGATTTGATAAACAGGTAAAATAATCTAAATCATCATTGTAGTGTGTGCAGTAACATGTAAAAATAGGTAAACTTACTTAGTTTAGAATTTTGAAACATAAAGATTGATCTAAAAAGATCTGACAGTTTAAAATAAAATAAGTAAATTTACCTAAGCATTCTTTAATGGTTTTTGTGATTTTGGAAATTGTATCTTGGTTATTCAAATTACCCCAAACCTCCCTTCATAACCGACATTTAACCAAGAACTGTATAGGTAATTATTATCATGCACAAAAATAAATGAAATCAATTATTATTGAATAAAAGTCTTTATTGAAAAGTAAACAAATACGCTATGTAGTGCCGACCAGGAAACTAATTATGACATAACATTCAGTCTGAGATTAATATATTTTTAATTGAACAATTATTATTGCTGTCGCAATTATAAATTACCTAGCATCTTCATCATTCAGTTTCTAAAAAAAATTATATCTCACAATTGCTTTTGATATGGGAAGCTGCGATCGATAACAACGTAAAAGAGATACCTTGGTTTTAGACTGAATTTCAACTTTTTTTTTTTGATAATAGGCTCGCGTTTGGCCAACATCTCACCTGATGGTAAGTGATGATGTGGTCGAAGATGGAGCACGCTTACGTAACAGTAACCTATTCACTCTTGACTTAAAGACCCCTAGGTTATAGCTATCGGGAAACACAGATTCCGTCAGGGAATTCCACTCCTTAGCGTTCACACACAATGAAGGTATTCCCAAAACGTTTAGTGCGTATAGGTGGGATATCCACCATGTAACGAAGGCGCATCGTCGTTTGTCTTGTAGTCCCATGATGGAACGGGCTTGGCGGAATTAGATTGTGTAATTCCATCTTACACTCTCCGAAATGTAACTGATAGAAAACCGATAGACTAGCAACTCGTCGTCGATGTTCAAGGCTCTGCAGCTTTGATTCGACCCGTATATCGTTGCCAATGAGTCTTTTGGCCCGTTTCTCAATAGACTCAAGCGCATCCAGCTGGTACTTGGCAGATCCATCCCAAAGATGAAAGCAGTACTCCATACATGACCGAACCTGGGCTTGATAGAGATTGAGCAGCTGTTCGGGTGTGAAGTACCGTCTCACCTTTGCTAGGATTCCCAACTTTTTTTATGCTAATTGAGCCTTAGCCTCGATATACGGGCCAAAATTGAGGGTAGAAGTTAGTGTTACCCCCAGAAGCTCGACACGATCGGTTATTGGCACGGTTACATCTCGGAAAGTAGGAGCCGGTTTGAATTGACTCCTTTTTGCAGAGAAGAGACACGCCTGGGTCTTAGCTGCATTAAACTTGACCAAGTTGGCATCGCCCCATTCGGAGACAGCCTTCAAGGACAAGTTCAAGCGCCCAACCATGTCCTCACGGAGAGACTGGATCTGTGGATCTGGAAAAACTGTAAACTATTGTGATGGTGCGTAAACAGTTGTATTCTTCAATCTATTTTCAATAATAGCATGCACTGTATCTACAAATAAAATCAATATATTTAATATCTTTTTTGGATTTTCTTTTACCAACTTTACTTTTAATTGGATTTGATACGGTAGATTCTTTACTTTCATGCTGATGTAGACGGTACATCATGATCGGACGTAAGTGATGTATATTGTGAGTTTTCCTCAACCTGGTGATCATTCAAAGTCGGTTTTTCAATGTCTGGTTCAGCAGTTAAAGTCATATTAAATGCGTGATCAATCGATATACGTGGAGCAGTAATCGATGCAGTCGTTTCAGTGTGATCTGTTGTGGTGCATAAACTATCGGCAAGAACCGGAAAAGCTAAATCTTTCGAAGTGTCAATGCTGATAGAAGCTGACTCTAATGTTTTGTTAAACTGTTTGTGTTGCTATTAATTGACGAAGCCGCAGACTGCAAAAAAAATCAATTCGGTGATGTCAGATTTATACCGTGTATTTTTACTAAGTGAAACTACAAGATAAATAACTACTGTTTATTTGTCTTGTAGGTACTCAAACAAATTATAAAAAGCAACTCATTTTTAACTGCAAAGATAATAAAATTGATTTAAAATGAGTACTTTGTTCCATCTAAAACATAATAGGGTTTAAAAATAATCCGAAACAAAATGCAGTTTTAAAATAGGTACTTCCTTTGCATAATTTGATTGAATACTTACCATGTCTTCATAGAATATGCGCCAAAATGTGAAGTACGTACGGCGGGTGCCTGAATTAGAACCTGTATAGACGTGTCACGACGCGTGTCGCGCATACCTACACGACGTTTTTTTAAACTCGTGCGGTTCTTTAGCGACGAGAAAATATAATTTTGCGTACGGGTAAATTTATCTACGCGCCATTGTTAGCCATTTAGCAAATCAAGTAAGACTATCTAACCGACATCATTAGTATAAAGCGTTGTTAAATAAAAATATCTAAGAATAAAAAATAAATATTATGATATACAAGTAAAAATATCTAAGCTCTAATATTCTTCCACTTTATTTCAGGCTAACTTATACAAATGACACTGTCACAAAATATATTATCGAGTTAAAATATATAACCACATAAATTACAATTGCTTTATGTAGGTAAAATCTACTAAGTAATTTCAAAGGAAAAATTCTTAACAAGTAAAAATACGTCAATACAAATAAATGAAAAAGTCAATACATGAAAAACCGACTAAGTTCATATTCCTAATTGTTAGAACGTCATAACTGCTAGATATTCAAAAAATCACTATTTTTTGGTCGTTTAGTAAGCACAAAATGTAGATTTTACCGAAATTACGCAATATCTAAGCGACAATAAAACTCGTCGTAGAACTATGAGACCTAGACCAAACGACGCAGAAAAATCTGCCGGTTCGAATGGTATGTATAACTCATTTTACGGATTTATGTCGGTTAGTTAGGATTGCCTTTCAAGCGTCGATTTGAAGGCCGATGGAGGATCCTCCATTTATTGGCCATTATGCCGAAAGCGCATTCCACATAACGTCTTGCTCTAGTAAAACGATAATTAAATATTGACATTGTTTCATTGAGTTCTCGACCACTAAATGGTCTCAGTACATTTTTGTGCAACGCGAATGCTTCATCCGCGACAAATACGTACGGTAATTGAAAATTAGTCTCTGGAATCAGAGCAGGCTGTGGTAAGTTAAGTGTATTGTTCAGCAGTCTCTTCCAAAAGACAGTTTCTTTAAAAACATTTGAATCGCAGTCCTTGCCATATGCACCAATATCTACAAATATAAAATTATAATTGGTGTCAACGACTGCCATTAATACAATAGAAAAAAAGTGTTTGTAATTTAAGAACATTGATCCAGATTTTGTAGGTTTAATTATTCTGATATGCTTCCCATCCACAGCACCTAGGCAGTGGGGAAAATTTGCAATAACAGCAAAGTCTTCAGCAATATTCAGCCATTCATTTTCTGATGGTATTTTTATATATATGTTTACTAGTTCTGACCATATACAGTTACAAACTTCTTTAATGATAAACGATAATGTTGTTTTTCCAATTCTAAATGCGTATCTTAAATCGGCAAACGTGTGACCTGTTGCCAAGTACCTGTAAATATATAAAATGATATTAAGGAACTTATTGTTAGGTGCACAGCACTATTACATTATTGTCTATGACAGTTGCTCACCCTCTTTGGTCTCACCGCGCCGAGCCGCGTGCATGTATTGTGCCATACCAACAATAAAATATTTATTGCAAGCCTGTGACGGAGTCTTATTTACAGTCAAGACCTGCACACCAGCCCTGGCTGCAACACCTGGACTTACACCCCAACACAATATGGTGTCAGAGTGGTGCTATCATCAAGAATAGATACGAAGCCAAACCACACCACACGACAAGATGGCGGGAGACAAAAAGCCTGAAGACAAGTTCGAATCTGCACATAGATTGCCTGCAAGTCAGTTACAACCCCTAAATATCAATGCTAGTAACATGCCATTAGAGTGGAAAAATTGAATTACTCAATTAAAAATCTACTTCAGAGCTAACTTATTGGAAGAGTGCAATGACGCCAGAAAAGTAGCCATATTACTTCATTTTATCGGCAGAGATGCGCTCAACATATTTTATTCCTTTGGGCTAGACATAGACACAGTGAAGTTCGCAGACTTAGTGAAAAAGTATGAAGAACACTTCCTCCCTCAAATAAACATCACTATGGAGAGACACAAGCTGTTCAACAGGTGCCAAGGAGAGCAGGAACCGATCGACCAATATGTCACGGATTTGAAAAATATAGCAAATCAATGCGAATTTGGAACCTTGTATGATGGAATCCTGAGAGACATCTTCAGCTGGAATTTAAATTCGAAAAATCAGTTCATAAAAGAGAGAATTCTTCAAGAAAAACCTAGTACATTGGATGCAGCTATACAGCTAGCCAAGAGTCAGGAAGCTTCGAAGATACAAGCAAAGTTACTGGAGAACACACCATCAGGACATGTTATCGCAGAAGTCAACTCGAGACGCACAAAAGAAAAGTCTAACTCTAGGCAAGGCAGAGCAAGATCACACTCCACCAACAAGAAGCCAACTTGTGGTAAATGCGGACAAATTCATCGATTCAAGTGCCCAGCGAGAGGCGTGAAGTGCAAAAAATGTGGCAGAATGAATCATTTTGCTTCAGTTTGTAGGACTGTTCCCATCCAACTCATTGCCAGTGATATTCAACAAAACAATGAAGGTGACAATCTCTTTGTAGGGTCTATACATATAAATACAGTAAATTCTAAATCTTGGAAGATAGATTTACTCATAAATAATAAACATGTAAACTGTATTATAGATTCAGGGGCAGACGCTAACATTTTATCATACGACACATTCAAAAAGATAGACATTCCACATGACTTACTTCACAAAAGTACACAAACACTTTCTACTTTCAGTGGTGAAATTATTCCCACAGTGGGTCAGTGTCAATTGACTGTTAGACACAATGGCAGTGACAAAGATGTTCTTTTTCATATTGTTGACTTGAGTTGTCAAAACATTATAGGACGCGACACATGCACGACGCTCAACGTACTTAAGAGGGTCTACAAGGTAGGGTTTACACCTCAACTTCCACAGGAATTGACAACCGGAATAGGTTGCATTAAAGATGTCACAGTGGACCTTAAGCTGAAGGCAGACGTCACTCCAGTCATTGCAGCATGTAGACGCATCCCTTTTCAACTTCGTGAGCCACTAAAAGAGGAACTACAACAGCTGGAACAGCAGGGCATCATACAGAAAGTCGAGGAGCCTACTGAGTGGGTAAGTCCAATTGTTCTTACAAAGAAAAATAATGGCAAAATTAGGTTATGCATCAACCCCCGTAAATTAAATGAAGCCTTAATGAGACCTCACTATCAGTTTCCAACGATAGATGAGATAAAGTCAGAACTGTCAGGAGCCAAATATTTTACAACCCTAGATGCTAACAAAGGCTTCTGGATGCTGAAATTGACAGAAAAATCCTCAAAACTGTGTACATTCATAACCCCTTTTGGGAGATATAGGTTCACACGTTTACCTTTTGGGATCAGCTCAGCTCCAGAAACCTTTCACAGCATCATGGTCAAAAAGTTCAGTGATATCGAGGGTGTAAAAATTATGATGGACGATTTATTAATATATGGCAGCACTTTGGAAGAACATAATGAAAGACTACAGAAAGTCATTGATAGAGCCTGCTTAATTAACTTAAAATTTAATAATGAAAAGTCAGTCATCTGTGCTACAGAGGTCAAATATCTGGGCCATATTTTCAGTCAGGATGGAGTCCGTGCAGATCCAGCAAAGGTAAAAGCTATATGCAACATGCCCAGGCCAACATCCTTGACAGAATTACAAAGATTTCTTGGCATGGTCAATTTTCTTGGTAGTTTCATTAAAAATCTCTCACAAGAAATCTCAAATTTAAGACAATTGTTGTCAAAACAAAATGAATACGTGTGGACTGACCAACATGAGTCAGAATTCAATAATATTAAAAAACTGATCACATCCTCACCTGTTCTCACATACTATGACCCAAATAGAGAAATTACACTGTCAGTAGATGCTTCTAAAGACGCTTTAGGATCTGTCATTTGTCATGAAAAGCAACCAGTCGCTTTTGCATCTGCATCACTGACTAAGTGTCAACAAAACTATTCCCAAATAGAGAAAGAACTATTAGCAATTCTATTCGGCTGTACTAAATTTCATCAGTACATTTATGGCATGAAAGTCACAGTGGAACAGTTTCCACTGTAAAAAAATAAAGCTTTTTTGAAAAGTGTAATCAGTGGTTTGTGGTCAGTACCACAAACCACTGATTACACTTTTCAAAAAAGCTTTATTTGATATACCCCCTAGGCTACAAAGAATCATGCTTAGATTGCAACCCTATGATCTGAAAGTGATATATAAACCAGGACGCTATTTGTATGTCGCAGATACACTGTCAAGAGCAGCATTACCTGAACAAGCACTCTCAGACATAGATGAGGACCTTGATCTACATGTAAACATGGTATTGTCAACTTTAACAGTGAGTAAAGAAAAGTTACAGGAAATACAAGAAAACACTAGTAAAGATTCAGTTCTGTCTCAAATAATTCACTATTGTCAGTCTGGTTGGCCTGAACATAAAAAGTCTGTCAGTCTACAGGTCAAACCTTATTTTTCTTTTAAAGATCAATTACATGCTATCGATAAAATGTTGTTCAAAGGAAATTGCATAGTCATTCCTAACTCAATGAGAGAATACATACTTAAACTTGCACATGAAGGCCACCAAGGCATAAACAGTTGTATACGCCTAGCTAAGTCTACAGTTTACTGGCATATGGATAGTGATATTGAGAAATACATATTACAGTGTCACACATGTCTTACTTACCGTAGAAATCAATCTAAACAACCTATAATGCACCATGAGTACAAAACACTGCCATGGAATAAAATAGGTATAGATATCTTTGAGTTTGATAACCAAAAGTACCTCATTGCAGTGGACTATTATTCTAAATATATTGAAATTGCTTTGCTGAAAACAGATTCAACTGCTAAAACTTTAATAGTACACTTAAAATCTATCTTTGCCCGACATGGTATACCAGAAACCATGAACTCTGACAATGGTCCACCATTCAACAGTAAGGAGTTCAAAGATTTTACCACTGCTTGGGGAATAGTTCACACCACTTCTAGTCCGTACATGAGCAGATCCAATGGAATGGTAGAGAGAGCTATTGGTTCTATTAAAGCTATGCTTAAAAAGTGTCAAGCAGACAACTCAGATCCTTACTTGGCTTTACTCATGTATAGAAATACACCAAAACAGTCTGGTTTTTCACCTTCCCAACTATGTATGTCTAGAAGTCTACGCACTAAATTACCTACCACTGACACTACACTATCACCTACAATGGTTGATTTGAACAAGGTTAAACAATACATAGAAAAACAACAGTTAAAAACAACACTTTATTACAACAAAAACACAAAATCGCTTCCTACACTAGACATTGGTGATAAAGTTTATTTTAAACACAAGCCAAACAGCACTTGGACTCCTGGAGTTGTAACACAGAGAGATTCTCTTCCTCGTAGTTACATAATCTCGTCTCCTCAGGGATCTTTTCGAAGAAACCGCGAACACATCTTGAAACCAGATTCATACGCAACTCCGCCGACTGTAGAAGTACCTGAAACAAAAAACACAATTAGTACCCAAAATAACACACAGAATAATGACCCCAAACCTGTAGAACCGTACAGAACACGTTCAGGACGTGCTATTAACAGACCTAGTAGATATGCTAACCACAGAACACATATACTCCGGAGAAGAATGTCAACTCAGCACAAAAAATTCGTGGACAAAAATTGAGGCGCCATCTCTTGTTATCCCCAAATAAGTTTATGTGGCGGGAATTTCGAATATAAAAAATAATATTCGAAATTCCCGCCACATAAACATTTTATTTTTAGAAATTTTTTTTTGATAAAATTTGGCTTTTGCACCTGCAAGATAACTTTTCAGTTTTCTTGCAAGTGCAGAAGCCAGCTGGAACAAAAGAAAACAGTATGTGTTGATTGTAAATGTAAAAAATATTTATTTCTTTCATTACAATATTGTGATACGTAAAATAAAGTTATAAGTACAGAAAAAATATTGTATGCAATTAGACCATTAATATAATGACTATCGACGACACAATAATAATTATAAAGTCCATAATTCACATTCTGGAAACTCACCTTAGCAAGATGAGAACATCGAGAGAATCAAATCAAATCAAAATAATTTATTTCACATAAACCTACATGGGCACTTATGTATCGTCAGAAGCTAGGTGCACGGTTCTTATTGGTCGTTCTATGGAGAAGACGACGAGAAACTCCACGATTACTCTTATAAAAATACATGGCTTTTACAATGTTTCAAACTCATGGTATGGGAGGACAGTGTAGGCCTGTCAACAAGTACCAGGTACTTATTAAAATAGAAAATGGTCTACAAATCTATACAGTCTACAAGGCCTACAAAGTTCTCACATTCACATAATATCAGAGAATTTGAATAAAAGATAAATAACATTTACAACCACAAATAAAGAGTAGAAATTATAATTGTAGGTATATATTGTCAAATAATGAGAAAATTATGTTAAAGAAGTATGTTATAAAATAAACATCATAATTAGCAGTACACCATGATTACAAAATGGGATTATTCAAATATTCATGTAAATTATAATAACATTTATCAATTATTAACAATAAAATGTCTTCATTTTTACAGATTTAAATTTATAATGCGATAAAGCCTTGTGTGTGACAGATGAACCAACATAATAGGGTTAGTAATAATTCCATTGACACCCTTTCAGTATGGAACCCTATTAAAATATTAATGAAATGAAATGAAATGAAATGAAATGAAATGAAATGAAATGAAATATTTATTTTGTAAATTGGTTATAAATAACACTTTTACACGTCATGTTTTTTTGCGTGTTAAGTTTAGCTAGATGAGGCCGGTATTTCCTAACTGACTACTCTGCGAAGAAACACCGAAACAAACTCAGAGGTCATAGTCTCTTTTAAAGTCCAGACAATTTGTATTTTTATATGAGAAGCATGTAGGTTCATGTCTGTGGTATTCTTTTGAGGAAATAACCACGCAAATTTGAGCGGACCTGTCCAGACAGTGCAAGCATTTGTCAGTTATCGTGTAGCTCAACTTAGAACTTAAGGAGCTCAACAATTTGACAAAAAATACCAACGGACATTTGGGTGGGCCACACAAGTACTCAAACTGCTTGACATCATTAAATAAATTATAGTCAAAGTAAAAACAACGAAGAAACAATAACCTACATTGTCCTCACATTAACAATAATGAAATAATTATGTTAAAAAAAAAACAAAAACAAAATAAATAGGTATATACAATACTTAACAAAACAAATATTTTAATCAATAAAAAATAAATCAACTATCAAAATTTTAAAAATAAAAAAATGCTCACGTATATCACTGGAGCAGCTCATTCCCAAGCCTTCTTGTCCTCAATATAATCTTTAACAGTGTAAAACGCTTTCTGACATAGTTTACGTTTTATAAATAATTTGAATTTATTAATACTTAGTTCTTGAATATGGCTAGGAATTTTATTATAAAAACGTATACATTGGCATCTAAACGAACCACCTATTTTTTTTAACCTTGTTTTAGGAATGACATATGTGTCTTTGTTCCTTGTATTTACACTATGAATATCACTGTATTTTTTAAACAGATTAATATTTTTGTGTGCATACAAGAGATTCTACTTATTATTAATTTACCTTCTCATAGTCTCCTTCATTACTTTTTCTGGTTGATTGTGCCTGGTTAGTTTTATCTGACAGTGCCTATTGATGTGCGAGACCCGCAACAGGTTCATTGCAATGTTGTGGTAGAGCTAGAGTTATCTGAAAAAAAAAAAAAAAATCAGCTGGCTATCTCTTACCATTAATGCGATAAAGCCTTGTGACAGATGAACCAACATAATAGGGTTAGTAATAATTCCATTGACACCCTTTCAGTATGGAACCCTATTAAAATATTAATTTACCTTCTCATAGTCTCCTTCATTACTTTTTCTGGTTGATTGTGCCTGGTTAGTTTTATCTGACAGTGCCCATTGATATGCGAGACCCGCAACAGGTTCATTGCAATGTTGTGGAAGAGTTTGTGTTATCTGAAAATAATTATTTGTTAAAACAGTAACAACTTGAATTAGGTATTGGAATATTCTCTGAATCAAATGAACTATTATTAATTTATCCTTCTTCAATTTATTAACACCATTTGCCACATTATAAAAATAAATATGTTTTGACTCATACACTGAGGGTTCTTTAACTTCCTAGGAAGTACAAAGTTTTTTAAATTAATCAATTTTCCTATACTTCTGTACTAATGATGCTTTATACCTATAGTTTTAGCTGGTGGAACATGATATTCTAACAAAAATTAACATTTAAATTTACACTTTGGATACAGAACCTTAACAATAAAGTTCTAACCTGTACAAAGTTTTCTTCAAGAGCAGCATGCCTATGTAGTTTCTTGGTAGTGAAGTCCACATAAGAAGATTTGATTTGATTTGATTCTTTAAAATATGTGTGGCACAGCATTCGATGCTCATTATAGAGCTTCATTTGGGAATCAGGCGAAGACCACTGTCCATGAGGGAAACAGAATTTCGCCCATAGTTCGCAGCTGTAAGAAATTAAACTGACTGATGAAAAAGTTCGGTCACAGGTTATTTTGATGTAGCAAATTAAAAATCTGAGTTTAGTGTGTAAAATTGTAGATAAATAATTATGTAAGGACTACAGTTTGCCAAATTTATGAAGCTACGTACCGGAGATAGTTCTTACTTCCAATATGGATTCTTTCAATATGGATGTTACGCACTTTATGCTCGTCACAATGCATATGGTGATGTAGAGCTGATGGTGAAGTACCAGGAGAACTCCTCAACATTTAACGGCCCAGCATTGGGAAAAGCAATATTTTGTAAAAGGTTATAAGTAGTTGATAATTAGGCTCTTGTAACTAGGTAAATTAAAAATAGACCAACTAAAAAGAGTGAAATAAAAACTTTTTACCAAAAAATTAAACCGACTCCCAAAAAACACTGCAAAGTGAAAAATAACTTTAATTTCGGAAGTCGGTGCCAAAAACGAAAATACAAAACTAAAGACACCGACTACCGAAATTAAAGTTATTTTTCACTTTGCAGTGTTTTTTGGGAGTCGGTTTAATTTTTTGGTAAAAAGTTTTTTTGATTTTTTTTTTTTTCGTAACCATGGATACAAGTCCTTCAGTCGTAGTCATTAATATTAATTATTTTTTTATGCTGTGTTGCAATGACACGTTTTAACCTTCCTCAAAATCTTTCCATAATTTACTTCAAATCAATACAAAACAATGTATTTTATTTTTAATACCTATACAATGGGAGTTATGAGTTTTTTAAATCATTATGTCAATAAAAAAAAAATATTACTTGAAAGGTATAACTATTGTTACCAACGTTTTTACCAAAGGAGTTAAACTATAGTTTTACCTAGGATTGAGGTAAACGTTGAAATTATAGCAACACTTAAGTTGTACAGATTTTATTTGGATGTTGCCACAAAACATAAAAAATATTTAGTATATTTCTGGCAACATAAAATTGGCCCCAATAGGTATTTCAAATTGGCCCCAATTCGACAGTAGAAAGTCGACCACCCCTGATGCTAACTAGTTTAAATAATTTATTTTATGTAAAAACAAATTTCTTTACAGCCCTTTGTATTGTACAACATAATTAAGTTGTCTGTCACTGTCATTAAATGTCAATGTCAAAATGGTTGTCATAAACGTCAAATAAGTTGCGTTCCGTTTCATGATATTGTAAAGGTTTTGTGGCCTGGCTACTGGTTATTTGAGTAATTTTTTTTTAATAAAGGAAGGGTAAAGGATACTCACGTTTTAATCCAGTTTTCCGGTCATGAAATCTTCGTTGCGATTCTGTAAACTGCATTAATTTGTAAGAGCATTTTAATTTTTTAAAGAAGGGAGATGTTAGGTGCACAGCACTATTACATTATTGTCTATGACAGTTGCTCACCCTCTTTGGTCTCACCTCGCCGAGCCGCGTGCATGTATTGTGCCATACCAACAATAAAATATTTATTGCAAGCCTGTGACGGAGTCTTATTTACAGTCAAGACCTGCACACCAGCCCTGGCTGCAACACCTGGACTTACACCCCAACACAATACTTATTACAAGCAATTAATTATACAAATAGTATTATTATTAATTAACATGTTTCCTGATAATGAAACATTAAGAGGAATCAGGCGAATTAAAAATAACTATATTTTTTAATGTGAATATTATTTTTAAATTCCAGGTAAAAAAGTCATTCAGAAATGGAAAAATATGCGAGATGGATGGATGAAATGTGAAAAGAAGATGAGGCCCGATAAAATAATACCCGAGACTAGTAGGTATTTTGGTACTTTACGGGATTTTGGTACTTTGGTACTTAAAATATATATATATAATATTATATAATATTATATATATATATATATATATATATAATGAGAGACAACCTTTGGATGGATTTGACACAGCAGGAGAAAATAAATGCGCGGGTAGTCCATGGTGTACTATTCACTAAAGAAGTAATAACCTACGTACACAATACACATATACGTATTGTATATACATAAAAAGAACAAAGCTGTGTTATATAAAAAATAGTAACAAATTAAAGAGAGAGATAGAGATCTTTTACCATGTTTTTGAAAGAAGGAAGGGTTTGTGCTTGTCTTCCTGACACGGTAAGAGTATTCCACAGTCGTACTGCTTGAGCTGCGAAAGACTTACCAAAGAAATTGTTGGAGTGACTCGGTATCTTTAGCCTCAAGTTTTCCGATGACCTCAGAATTTTGGCATGTTTGTAATGGAGGAACTTGAAACGTTCTTTAAGATAAGAGGGGGTTTTAGGATTGAACAGAATACTGTAAAGCAGAGACAAGATGTGTAAGTTTCGGCAAAGATGTATAGGAAGCCACTTGAGTTTCGTACGAAATTCTGATACGTGATCATATTTGCGCAAACCAAATATAAATCTTATGCAAAAATTTTGAAGTCATTCAAGTTTATCAAGTTGTGCCTCTGTGAGATCAAGATAACTGACATCAACGTAGTCTAGGATGGGATGTACAACAGACTGTGCTAGCGCAATTTTAGTGGCAGTTAGCAGAAAGTTACGCAGCCGTCTTAGGGAACTGGCAGAAGCAAATAATTTGCGACTCACCTCTTGTAATTGGGGACTCCACGAAATGTATTTGTATTTTGTAGTCCGATGATGGAACGGGCTTGACGGAATAATATATAGTTGCTCTATATTAAACACTAGTACGCAGCTGCATTTGTTTAGACTCTAAGCCTACGACTCTATCATAGTTGGGATACGATGATGATATAGGTATGGAACGTACTTTGTAAAGATTATTAATATGATTCTAATCGTGGATGGATTTCAAACGTGAGTGACATTAGAAAGACTTGAACAGCATCTTATATGAATGTGCTTTAATAAAATCCTACTGACACATTCCACTTGCACGTCAGCTAAATATATTATGAATGTCGCCCAAGAGCTAGTCACTGATTCCTGAGAGGCCTTGCCTAGTTTATCAATCAATAAATTGCAAGCAGCTTGATCCATATAAATAAAACTTCCTATTTCAATATCTATTCATAAATAATACATATACCTTAACCAAAACTAATTATATCTAAACACGAAGTGGCTTTTTCGTGTTACGCAGGCGATGTAGTTTAGTAGGCGATAGGTTAGAAATTACTGAATTAAATTAATAATTGCATTTAATTTAATTTTATTAACAATGCAATGTTCATAAAAATATTGGTTTTGGTTGAAGCACCTACACACAACTAGGTTTTTAAATAAACCCCATTTAAAAAACTAGTGGTGTGTGAGTATTTCATAGAACAATAATTATGTATTGGACCCAATAAAAAACAAATGTTCCGAAGAAAAACTCGTAAGTAACGGTAATAAGAAGCTTATCATACAATACCTAATAAAATAAATAAAAGTGGTAGAAAATATCTCGTTTTTCACATATTACTTATCGGAGCGGATAAACGGATGTTGTCTGACGATTTACGGTCACCCATAAAAAATCCTCAGATTGTGACAGTAAGTCGGCATTTTCTAAGAAATTGAGACGTTATAGTGAAAACTATTACAAAGAAAAAAAAAACCAATAGCGATTTCCCTAAATCAAATACAAAAATCTTTTCAGTGGACTCTTCATTTAAGCTTTTCGCACATCAATCGCAAAAAATACACTCCACATGATTATGTGGAGTGTATTTTTAAATGCTCCACAATTATATTTTTTTTTTTAAATTTGAATTTCTATACACAATTCACAATCCATTTGCTGGAGCGCTTCAACGCTAGACTATATAACACTTCAATCGCCACTTACAGCGATTGAAGCGGAAAAACAGTTGGACAGGCTCTTCCAATTCGCCCGCTAATTGAATATTGCCCAAGGGTGATATAACTCTCGGCAGTGTACGAATCTGTGACGACTATATCCGTACTGGGAGCCAGTTATTTTGCTTAAACAACAATATATGTACGTCAGGGAATAAAAAATGGTACAAAAAGTGTTTTGGGTAGGTTACGTTCGGATGCGGTCACATGGCTTATACTACCAAAGCGAGAATTCGGTGGTGCGTATTTTACCTTTGGAAATAAGAGAAAAGAGGTATGTGAAGTTGATGGTACCTAGAGAGTATCACCAACTTCACATATCTAATTTTTTATTTTGGATTTTTTAAACGCTGCCGAAAAAGCGCTTTTTATATGTTAAGTCACTGTTAACAATATATTTTTGTTCAAGTTTTATCAACCAAATAAATCACATTCTACATACATACTACATGACTAGTACGAATAAACAGATTTAATTAGCCAATAAAAAACAATCTAATAATATTTCGTATTAATCAAATATTTGGAAATATTATACATAGTATTATTATTATTGTAATCCCCGTCAGTTAATGTGTTTCTTATCACATACTGTCAGCTTTTCAGGCAAAAGTAACCAAGCATGTTCCGGGCTCGTTTCAGCGTACATAAAATATTTTAACACTACGAGTAAAATAGCCAAATCGGTCCTGCCAATATCAAATTTTAGCCAGACTACGAACACATAATAGTTAAATCATTAACGAAATCTTCATGCATGAAATATTTTCGAAATTGGTATTTTTAATAAATTGATAATGATAATCGCTAGCCGAGGTCCATTTGGAAAGTCAAAGTCAATAGTCCCGGCTGATATTTGTATACCTTTGGGCGTCGGTACAGATACTGGTATCAGATTTTCTGTATACAATAGCATCTCTGACACCATTCTCACCAATGTAAGTCCCAGTGACTGGATATCATGTTACCCAGTTACCTTCTTGGTTTTGCTGTAAGAATTTAGGCTCTCCATGTAAAATGGTGCTACTAAACTGTATCTAAAAAGCTCATCCGATAATGAAATTTTGTATATCTGAGAAGAAATACAATGTAGGTACCTCGTTCATAAATATAATTTAGAATGTGATTGGTTTCTAGTGTACAATCCCTGCAGCTGCACGCTAACTGCAGGGATTACGCATATAATATGTAATATATAAGTATAGGTACATATATACATCCAACATGTAACAGTATTAATGCACATCCTGAAATAACTTTGTTTAGAATCGTTTACTGTATCGATTTTTACATTTGTATCCCAGAAATAATTAATATTTTAAAAGCAAAATTAGCCGAATCGATGCAACCGTTCTCGAGTTTTAAATACCTAGACTAACGAACAGCGATTGATTTTTATGTTTGTATAGAAGGTGTTTTTTAATATCCTATAACTACGGTACGAGACCAAATCAAGGAATCAAATGGTATAAGAAACACTTTTCAATTTAATATTTTTTTAAATTCATTTTTCATATTTATTTCTTTAATCAATAATGGAATATACACTAAAATAAAAACCCTAAACTATATACATACATACAAACATTATATACTTCTAAAAATAAACTAAAATATGGCGTCCAGAAATTCGTGCGCATCGCTGTCCACTGGTAATGTGCCAAAAAGACTGGCGGCATTGCCACGCTGTATGGCAATGCTTAACCGCTGTCCAAGGTAAAAGCCAGCCTTTGGGTCACGCGAAGTGTCATTCATTTTTCATACAAAATAATCCGACAAAGTCACGATTTTTAATGTAAAATGTTTTTTCATGATTTTATTTTACTATTTTGTCTTCTTAATATTAATATATATATTCATGCCAAGTTTCAGCGTTATAGTATCAATAGATTCTGAGCTAAGCCGCGGACAGACGGACGGGTAGACTGACGGAAAGACGGACATGGCAAAACTATACGGGTCCCTTGTACGGAACCTTAAAAATACATTTTATAGATTTTCTTTCTTTCTGTCTCTTTCTTGATTGTTTTCTACTCTCAAACACGTCAAGCGATCTCAGAAGAAGCATGCACAAAATAGCCCATAACATAAATCAAACGACAAAAGAAACCCCATAATGTCCGTTACTCAGAATTTTATTGCGTCTAAATGACGTACAACGAAATACCAACGTTCGGTTAGCGTATATTCGCTTTAGTTTTATCGCCGCGTTTAAGGGTTAAGTGCGAATAGGAATGTAGATACGTCGCAGGGACGTGGAAATACTTTTGCGAGTTATAAGTACTTAAATGACGTTTATGAGGCGTGTATCGTTGTAGGTTTGTCTGTTGCGTCGTTTATATTGTTAAATTAAATAATAAATTACCTTTTTTGTGGCTGTTAGAGGCATATTTCCGAGTTAACTATATTCTTCTTTTTAATGCAGCTATTATTATTTACTAGTAGACACGCGGGGCTTCGCTCCCGTGGATTTTATCACGATAAAGACGTAACCCTCCTTTTTTTCAGCCTTCCTCAAGCTTCAAGATACTTCTGTTCTAATTTTTATATAATGCCATCCAGTACTTTCGAACTTTTCTACATTATAATATTAGTAAAAATGCATCCCAGACTCCGAAACTAGGAAAAACCTGTATCTAGTCAATGATTCCATAATATTAGTATAGATGCATCCCGAACTCCGTAACTAGGCGAAGCCTGTGTCTCTCTAAAGACACAGGCTTCTGTGATTGCTCTTAAATTATTGTCACCGTTACAGAGTTAATCGGTCGGGTGAGGAAATGTTACAAACTTTTGTAAAAAGAAATGGGTTGTTTAGATTACAAGTAAAATTAATGTTTAAGTTATTTGTGTGTGAAGTATGAAGAAATTGTCACTTTTCTGGATTGATTTGTTAGTAAAATTTTGCTTATAAGCTAAGAGAGGCAATTGGTAATGCTTAAAATAATGACTTCACTATTTATATATTGTTGTGAATATTCGGTTGGATTGTACAGTCGGCCAAGAAAGTGGTGTACCACCCTAAGGTTGAATATCGCTTGCAGATTCATAGGTGATAAAGATTAGTTTCGCTTGCAGATCGATCTGACAACTTCTATTGCTGTCTTTATCTGATTATTGATAACGACTATTACTGTTTGTAACGTGACAGCTGTTCTTAGTTTGAACTTGATGGAACCAATGACGTCGTAAAATCAACGGCGAGGGGCTGTAGATTTTGATGACAAAATTGTATCTACAAATTCAGAATTGTAATCAACAAGTTACATAAAATTGTAAAGGCACAAGGCGAGTCCACAAACCTACAATTTCTGTAAACTTGTAATTACAATATCAATAAAAAACAAGCTAAAAATAGATTTATCCTTTTATTAAATTTCTACAATCAATTTTAAAATACTTATAACAAACAAAAACATAGCATATATAGTAATATTTAGAAGATATAGAAAATTTTTAAAAATTAGAAACGGGTGTAACCGCCGTTGGCCTCTATAACCTCTAAAAGACGAGACCTCATTGAACCAACAAGCCGTGAGCAAATATCGGTTCCCCGCATTTCCTCCCAGATATAATTACAGTGACTAATAAGAGCTTGTTTGGTTCTTTCATTTTGATGCGACCATCGTTGGACCATAAGGCCCCAAAGATTTTCTATCGGGTTGAGGTCCGGCGATCTTGAGGGCCACTGAATTACCCTTACGTCAGTGTGTGAACGAAACCAAGCTCTTACGATCCTCGCATTATGAATTGAACAATTATCTTGAACAAAATCAAATTGTGGCACTTCGTTCTCCGGGTAAACATTACGGACTGTCGGTAGCATTGCATTCTGAAGCACGTCGATATAATTTACAGCCGTCGCTCGAGGAGGTAGAGAACACAATTCTCCTACACCATCCGTACTCATCCAGCCCCAAATATTTACGGAAATTCGACCTGATTCTCTATTTGGGATTACATGATCATCTTTATACCGTGTTGAATTATATCGCCAAAGGTGAAGACGTCCATGCTGACTGGATTTAAACGTTTTTTCATCACAAAACACTGTATTAGACCAATCAAACTCTAAGTGCTCTCTGGCGAAGTTCAGACGAGCAAGTCTGTGAGCATCCGTCAAATATATTTTCTTGGCGTAATGCCTGTGGTGCAACCCCATGTAATGTAGATGATTCCTTATTGTTTGGGCACTCACATCGAACATCTCCGCAAAATGTTTTGTGGGCTTAAAACCATTGATTTCATATTCCCGTCTCATGAATTCTCTATCGTTATTGGAGAGTGCAGGCCGGCGACCACTTCTTCTGTGATCCAACAAACTTCCCTCCTCTCCTTCACGACGAATCCAAAAGCGGACAGAACGCCTCGATATATTCAAATTCCGGGATATCGCACTGATACTGCTTCCCTCATTAAATTGGGCAATTATTTGTGCTCTTTCGGCAATGGTCAAGTTGGCAGGCATTGAGATGATTTTATATGCAGTTGATTGAAAAATAACACGGAAAATATATCGATTTTTTGCATATATTTGACAAAATGTCAATTGTCAGTTTTCTTTTTCAAATGGAATTCGGTTGTCTAAATAGTTTTTATTACTTTTGTTTGGAAACATTTCAATTGCTTTGTAGAAACTAATGTCCTTTTCATTTATACTAAAGGTTAAAATGTCATGTACTTATATGTGACATATGACGTATGAATACTAAATACATAGGTTTACGTCATGATAATGTTGTCTCTTTCAGTAATATCTTTTTATAACGAACCTTGTTGTAATTTTCGATGACCGGGAAACTAAATCAAAACTGGTACACCACTTTCTTGGCCGACCGTACCTATATTAACACTTAATCACTACATAGTATAAAACAAAGTCGCTTCCCTGTCTGTCTGTCCCTATGTATGCTTAGATCTTAAAAAACTCCGCAACGTATTTTAATAGATAGAATGACTCCTGAGGAAGATTTAAGTGTATAATAAGTTAAGGTTTTGTGTAGATTGAATGAAATACGACGATATTACTTCAACATGTCTGAAACGAGAACCGTACCGGCAATCGTGCGGGCTGGTTGTGTTTAGTGTTTCGGACTAATTAGCTATCGCTATTGTGCAAAGTGTTGTTTACGCATAATCCCGTGCAACCGGTGTGCGCCGGACCACCCAACGCGCGTGTCAGAAATGGAAGATATATAGATATAAAGATATGTAGAGAATGTTGTTATTTCTAGAATTAATTAATTATCAATATCAATTTATATGTATTTACCGATTAATTACCTATTAATCGGTATTACCATGATTACTAGGTGTTTTATAGAAATAATTAGTAGTCTGTATAGCAATATCAGTTTATTAATTTACCACCGGTTCGGAAGGTAGTTATCTATGGAGAAGAGCCGGCAAGAAACTCCACAGTTACTCTTTTCAAAACATAATTCATTTTCACATAAACATCGATTCACTATATGTACTTTACAATATTACCACAATGTGATTACTATCGTTATAACTTTTAGCTTTATTTACTTGTGTATCTACTATTTCATTACTCCATTACATATTATATAAGTCAAGTTATTTATAGAATTAATACCAAATGTTCATTAAATTATCACACAATTATCACTGTCACATTAAAGTAACAAATACAAAATAATTAATTTATATTCAAATACAATAGCAATACGACAGGATTTTTATACCAATTCTACACATAAAAATATTAATAAAAGTTAGAAACAACACAAGTTCACTTAACTTAGGTCCGTTCGGTGCGACTGCTCCAGAGCGACTGAGTGACTGACTGTGTCTAGAACGACTGAGCGGCGGCTTTTATACACAGTGGTAAACAAGTGACGTCATATCGTACGATTTTAAAACAGATTTGTTAACCTTTGTATTTTAACATTAAACTATGATTAAATGATATAAAAATACAGTAAATATGTTGAAATTAATTAGTTCAATTACATATTAGTCTTACGATGACAGAATTAGTAAACAAGCAACGTTATTTTTTAAATAACGTTTAAATATTCTGTTATACAAGACAACAATGAAAGAACAGTTTAAACTCTTATCTTATAAATAGGTTTCGTAATAGTGTTTACAATGTTTTGATAATAAATAGTTAAATTTTGTGTATCACATGTTAAAAAGGTTATAATTATTATAGTGATATTTTAATTTGTGTTCAATTAAAGAAATAAACTTGAGCTAATGTAATAAACCAAATGAAATTTGAATAATCCATCACGGCCAAACTGACCTGTACTTCGCTCTCGAAGTACCAACTAATTATAATCAATACAATAGCCTCTGGCCTTGACATACCAGTCCTATCACCTGCGGCGCATGAGTTTCAGAAAGGTATCAGGGCAGGGCTGCCAAGCAGTCTACATATGGCCGCTGGCCTTGACATACCAGTCCTACCACCTGCTGCGCATGGATTTCAGAAAGGCATCAGGGCAGGGCCTCAGCAGTCTACATATGGCCGCCGGCCTTGACATACCAGTCCTACCACCTGCTGCGCATGGATTTCAGAAAGGTATCAGGGCAGGGCCTCAGCAGTCTACAACAGCCTCTGTCCTTGAGATACCAGTCCTATCACCTGCTGTGCATGAATTTCAGAAAGGTATCAGAGCAGGGCCTAAGCAGTCTATAATAACCTCTATAGTTTTTATAAGATTATATTCAATAATTTCAAACAAACATCGTTAATTGAACACAAATTAGAAACGATGTATATAGTTTCAACACTTATTTCATTATACGTCATTAACGATTTTGGTCTTGAAGTACAAAGAATTGTCAAGTGTGATTAATAATATTTTCTTACCTCAACGTCTTTTCATTTCATTCTTATTTTCTATGTTTTAATTATGAGTTTGTTTATGTTTTGCCAATTGCATAGATGTGTCATGCCCCCTCCACCCGCTGCTAGTGGGATAGGCAAGCACCGAACAAAAGAGCGACCAGCGGAAACATATCTAACTATCATTTAACTCATTGTGTTCCAATTATGGTCATTAGAAATATATTATTAATCACATTCAACATTACAAACAAACTATAATGACTTACGATTATAATAAAGATTTAAAAACAAAAATCATGGTTACCTCAACAATACAAACTTTGATCCTCTATTTAAATTAATTTTCACGTAACCTCTGGGGAAATTACGAATTTCAAAAAAAAAAATCCTTCCCTATTCCTTGTTTACAATAAAAAGGGAACCTCTGAGCAAAATCTCAGCTGTTAGGTCCAAGGGTTTGGGCTAGGCGTTGATGAGTCGGTCAGTAAGGACTCCTCTTTTTGTTTATATAGATATTTTTATTTCCCAGGAAACCATAGTAACCATTTATATTTAATTATTTAACTACAATCCAATTATATTTTATATTATTATATTTTTATTTTTTAATATTATGATAGAATTATAAGAAATAATTTAATTAATATTAACACTAATTTTATTGATTTTCTTGTTATTATTGAATTTATTTACTTTTGCCAACTTTACTCATTCGTAAAGCTTATCGTTTCTCCGGTAATAAGTGACAAACAAATAATAATGATAACAAAATAATATGCATTATTAAGTAAGTAATATTGTTTTGTATAATATAGCACACTTTAGTTTTATTTGTTATGATTTTATAAAAATGTGTTACTGTTTGTTATTCCCTAATAAATAAATAAAATTAAATTTATTTAAATTCATTCTAATTCAGCAATATCTAACCAACTTACTCCATACTTTGAGGAATATATTTACTAGTTGATAATCCAGAAAGGCTTTAAAAAAAAAATCTATTGATGTAGCCATATACGATTTCTTGCAAACAGCAGCAGAGTCGACAAAATAACTACCAACTCTAGCGTTTTACATGGATATGTCAAAAGCTTTTGATCGCGTAGATCATAAAATACTAGTAAATAAACTTAACGAATATGGAACAAAAGGAAACGTATTAAATTTAATCGAATCTTATTTTAGTAATAGGCAGCAAATAACTGTAGTAGTCAGGAGTAGTGAAAAGAAAAAACAGATATATTTTTCAAATCTGACCAGAGAACTGTAACGTTTGGTTACACTAATGACTTTTCAACAGCTTCCATTTATCCAATGACTAGTTTGGAGATGATAGTACTTTACTTTTTAATAGTGATGAATTAAGTGCACTAGAGACGGATATTGATTCTAACATAAAATCGGATGTAAATTGGCTACAGAATAATAATTTTGGTAATAAATCTAGACAAGACAGTTATAATGAATTTCCAACAGAGGCTTTTCCGGAATCTGAACTTCAATTAGTTACGATGACAAAACTATTAATGAGACCAAAGTGACGAAATTGCTCGGATTAAATATAGAAAGCACATTAAAATGGCATAAACATATTTACAATGTGTGTACCAAATTAAAGAAAAATTAATATGCCTTGCATATGTTAAGTAAAATAACAAATCAAACAATAGTCTTAACAGCATATCACGGCCTGGTTACCTCAACATTGAGATACGGAATTATATTTTGGGGTAATGCAACAGATAAAGATACGGTATTTAAGTTCCAAAAAAGATGCATTAGAGCGATTTGTAATTTAAAGAGTACAGACAGTTGCAAAATACTCTTTAAAGATACTAAAATATTAACAGTTCCCTCATTATATATATATACGAAATATACATGTTCGTCAAAAATAATTTACATAAATTTTCTAGAGTAAATAGAAAACGTCGTTGTGACCAGTTACAAATAGTTTAATGGCTCCAAAACTATATATTACATTGCCAAAGGGTGAAGAAGAAGAAGAATGAGGGAAACGTCAGCCATTTTAAGCGTAAATTCACTTTTATTTCTAGTTGAAAAGACATAAGTATTAATGAATTTTATGACCGACAGTATTTATTTATTTTATTATATTAATTAATTTATTGAATTTATTTATTGTATTTAGTTTAATTTATTTACAGTATTTTTTTTTAATTTATTGTATTTTTGTAATTTAATTTATTGTATTTCTTTTTAATTTAATTTATTGTATTTATTTTAATGTTTTTTAATTTATTTTTTTGTATTTATTTTAATTTTTTTTTTAATTTAATTTTTTGTATTTATTTTAATTCTTTTAAATTTTTTCGTATTTATTTTAATTCTTTTTTAATTTAATTCATGTTCATTTAATTTATTTAGATTTAATTTAATTCATGTTAATTTAATTTATTTAGATTTAATTTAATTCATGTTAATTCAGTTCAATTTCAAATTCAGTTCAATTTCAAATTCAGTTCAATTACAAATTCAGTTCAATTTCAAATTCAGTTCAATTTCAAATTCAGTTTGTCATAATGAAATGAATTTCATTTTTATTAACGGATCTGGACAGCAGGTATCTGCTTTAATACACAACTGCCTCATCCAAATCAAATTATCGAGAGAAAAAAAAAAGTGACGTTATTAAGTAATTTTTTTTTTAACATGTTTTAGAACAGAAACTTGGTAGTAGCAAAATAAAGGTTACTTATTATTTAACATGATTTGGTATACGCAAAGGAGAGAAAACGGTAAATGTTTGTATCATTGTGATAACCAATCCTTGAATTATACATAGACCGTTCGGCCAATCTGACTATTCAGCAAACATACTACAAAACATACTAAGGCATTTAGTTACAGTGAATACATATCGTTCTAACTGCTAAAATTGGTTCAAACTTATTTAATTGTTTTTTTTTTCTTACTTGACTCCCGTTATCATCGGCTTTTGTAACTGTTTTCATGCTGGTCCATCAAGGTTATTCACAAGGTTCCTTGATGTTATGGCACCATCAGGCTGAATTGCTGTCACTGGCTACTGGATCAAGGTCCGGAAGCACCAAATCATCATCTGAACGGCGGCAATAGCCCGAGACAGCATCACGGATGAACAGGCCTTCCAATATTGCGGGATCCATTCTGAAACTTTTCACACAATGCATTAGAATTAGGGCAATAGTGACATACATGTACCCTCTACTTGAAATAACATCAAGGCCTAAAACAAATGTACAGTTAAACAATCGGACAATCGTGACTTATATTCAAGTACGAGGGTACTTGAATATTTTATTCTTAAAATAAAATCACATGGACTATGAACCAAGACTCAATAAACCGAAACAAAATAAGTGGGCTGTGAACAATCCCACTTCTGATGTCAGAAATGGAAGATATATAGATATAAAGATATGTAGAGAATGTTGTTATTTCTAGAATTAATTAATTATCAATATCAATTTATATGTATTTACCGATTAATTACCTATTAATCGGTATTACCATGATTACTAGGTGTTTTATAGAAATAATTAGTAGTCTGTATAGCAATATCAGTTTATTAATTTACCACCGGTTCGGAAGGTAGTTATCTATGGAGAAGAGCCGGCAAGAAACTCCACAGTTACTCTTTTCAAAACATAATTCATTTTCACATAAACATCGATTCACTATATGTACTTTACAATATTACCACAATGTGATTACTATCGTTATAACTTTTAGCTTTATTTACTTGTGTATCTACTATTTCATTACTCCATTACATATTATATAAGTCAAGTTATTTATAGAATTAATACCAAATGTTCATTAAATTATCACACAATTATCACTGTCACATTAAAGTAACAAATACAAAATAATTAATTTATATTCAAATACAATAGCAATACGACAGGATTTTTATACCAATTCTACACATAAAAATATTAATAAAAGTTAGAAACAACACAAGTTCACTTAACTTAGGTCCGTTCGGTGCGACTGCTCCAGAGCGACTGAGTGACTGACTGTGTCTAGAACTTTTTTTTTTTTTTTTTTTTTTTTTTTTTTTTTTTAGGTAGGGCCACTTGTAGATCAGCACACTAAGGCTGTGAGTCTACTTAACCGGACTTTCCTGTGGTGACCTCTAATAAATTAAAGGCCCCCAGCCAGGGCTTACAAACTAAAAATATACTTAAAAACTAATGACCGCACGCTAAGGGCACTCCCTGTGGAGTACGGGCCTCGGCATAGCGGGGTCATTTTGGGAGGGCAGCAAAGGGACAGGCTGGGTCATATTATTTTCGGGAGTATTTATTGCTACTGGCTCAGCATCGCGGGCTGGCTCGTTTGGCAAAGGTCGGGGAGGATTTTCATTACAAGTACGCGGACGTCGCGATGGGCCTCGTCGGCGAGGCCGGAATAAGGAACGCGTTCTGTATCTGTGTCTTCTAAGAGTGCTGGTTTCCCTACTGCTCTCTTGTCGGATGGTTGTGTCTAGAACGACTGAGCGGCGGCTTTTATACACAGTGGTAAACAAGTGACGTCATATCGTACGATTTTAAAACAGATTTGTTAACCTTTGTATTTTAACATTAAACTATGATTAAATGATATAAAAATACAGTAAATATGTTGAAATTAATTAGTTCAATTACATATTAGTCTTACGATGACAGAATTAGTAAACAAGCAACGTTATTTTTTAAATAACGTTTAAATATTCTGTTATACAAGACAACAATGAAAGAACAGTTTAAACTCTTATCTTATAAATAGGTTTCGTAATAGTGTTTACAATGTTTTGATAATAAATAGTTAAATTTTGTGTATCACATGTTAAAAAGGTTATAATTATTATAGTGATATTTTAATTTGTGTTCAATTAAAGAAATAAACTTGAGCTAATGTAATAAACCAAATGAAATTTGAATAATCCATCACGCGCACGTGTGCCGTCGATGGCTGATAAAGTTAGCGCTTCACCGCGCGGTGAATCACCGGTTTTTAATAATGACATTCAGACCTTGTTAAGTGATTCTTCGGATATGGAAGCTATAGATGAAGATCATAGAAACGAAGAACTACAGGCAAGTCGAGACGAAAAGAGAGGAAGAGATGATAGTACGGAAGAAGAAGAGGGTTGGACACAAGTTAAAGGGAGTAAAAAGAAGATATGTCATAGCAGTAGAAACTTTGTACAAGAAGAAAAGTATGAGGTCTACGCCTCTTCTACGGAACGGCTGCCTAAACAGTTTGCAATGGCACGTATTTTGAAAGAAAATAATATAGATAAGATTAGCCAGGTCAAATATCTAAGTCCCTTTAAAATACGCATTCAATTCGAATGTGAATCGGCAGCTAAAAACTTTTTAACGTGTAGTATTCTTTTGGAGAAGGGGTGGAGGATTCAGAATGCCATGCACTTGTCTGTCTGTTATGGCTTAATCAAGGATGTAGACCTAGACTATACTGATGACGAGATACTGAAGAACATCTCATGTTCTACGCCTTTCAAGTTATTATCTTTGAAGAGGCTAGATCGTCGCAATAGAGATAAAGGCGGATGGCCCACCAACTAGAGAAACAAATTCAGAAGCCTCTTCTCGTCCCACATATGCCGAGATTATACGCACTAAGGCCACCATACACAGAGCACAAGTTTTGGAGGATGTTGGGCCACCTAAACCTCGACTAATACAGTCTCCAAAAACCAGAAGCCATGCCACCAAAGAAAACTGGATGTTTTTTAACTCAGAGACGCCTGCGTCTGATCAAGCACAGGATAATATAAACAGCTACGAGGAATGCCCATCTTTCAATGATTTGTGGAGGGAAATTATCTACCTTAAAAAGACTAACCTAATATTTAAGATAAAGAGTGTCGTCCAAGTGTGTCTGCAATGGTTTAGTGTTGTGTCAGCGAGTTTTATTTCTGAGTGGCCGTGGATAAAAGCTTTGTTTAACTTTTTTATTACTAGCGATGGCCAACAAATTAATTAAATTAAATATTCTGCAGTGGAATGCCCAAAGTATCAGGCCTAAGTTGGCATCCTTCCTTCAACTTTTATGTCAGGAAAAGGTCCATATTGCTGCCCTAAGTGAGACATGGCTTGAACCCAAAAGCAATTTTAAAGTTGGAGATTATGTTGTTTACCGCGCGGACCGTGATGACTCATACGGCGGTGTGGCTATCATCGTTCATAAATCTATTAAAGCGCAGCTACGCTTCGCTAGCGTAAACAATAGCGGTATTGAGGTAGTGTGCGTGCAGTTATTTAATTGTTTGCCGGTTAAGTATATAATGTCTATATATTGTCCATCTAGGATCGTCACCTCGCAACTAGATTGGGAGAATATTTTTGCCCTCCAGCAATCTAATACGCTAATTCTAGGTGATTTTAATGCCCACCACAACAGTTGGTCGTACAAAACGGATCACAGAGGCCGACTCATCCACGACGCTCTTGTCGACAGTAGTTTTATATCATTGAACGATGAGTCACACACCCGTGTTCGTTATGTAGATAATAATCTCCAACAATCGTCACCCGATATTTCTTTTGTGTCATTAGATATTGCACTACAATTCAATTGGAAGGTTTTAAACGAAAATTTAGGAAGTGACCATTTAATAATCAAATTATCTGCTATTTGTAAGTCTGATGTTCCGCCAGTTATCAAAAGAAATTTTTACAAGGCTAACTGGTTGTCCTATACTAATTATTTAGAGCAAAAATTTTGTAGTTTATGTTTACCTAGTGACCTTCAAGAAGCATACGACTTATTTCTAAATATTGTTAACGACGCGGCAAACAAATATATTCCGTTAGTTAAAATAAATCAAAACCCTTCTTCAACGTTCTCCCCTAAGCCGTATTGGAATACTGAACTGTCGCACCTCGTTGCTCGCCGTAGACTAGCGTTAGCTTCATTCAGGCGCAATCCTACTCCGCAAAATCTAGACATTCTAAAGGATAGGATACATGCAGCGCAAAAATTGTTACGGCAGTCTAAAGCTGTGAACTGGCATAGTTTTTGTTCCTCGATTGATGAGTCTACTACCTCTAGCGACATGTGGCGCAAAATGAAATGGCTAAAAGGGTACCGTACTCCCAGATGGTTCGTAGACTCTCAATATGCTAGAAACCTGTTAGATTCTTTAACACCTGATTATGTGTCTCCCTCGTGCCCAATTACGCATCACCATAATCCCACTTTAGAACGCGATATCTCAATACAGGAGCTAGAAAAATGTATTAAATCTAAGGATACATCTCCTGGGTGCGATGATATTTCGTATTCTATGGTTAAAAATCTACCTGCTTCAGGCAAACGTATATTACTACATTTATATAATAGTTTTCTAGCCAACAGCTTCGTTCCCTATCAGTGGCGTGATATTTCTATTATACCTATTCCAAAACCTGGACGTGACCCTAGCGACGTGTCATCTCTCCGCCCGATTTCTTTATTATCATGCGTTTGTAAAATTTTCCATTATATTTTGTATCGGCGACTAGAATGGTTTTTTGAGAAAAATGGTTCTTTTTCAGAAAATACTGTGGGGTTCCGTAGAGGTAGATCATGTATACGAAAATACACATAGGATTCACCGAGGGTGTATCTACCTTAGGTTGTTTTTTAGATTTAAATAATGCTTATAATAATGTAAATATTTCTACTTTAATTAATATTTTAGATAACCTTCAAGTTGGGACTAATATTTGCAAATATTTATGAAACTTCCTTCATGAAAGAAGGCTTACAATTAAAACAGGAAATACTATAATATGCAGGTTTTCGGGCCATGGCTTGGCTCAGGGTGATCCTTTATTACCGTTATTATTTAATATAGTGACTCTTCAAGTTTGTAAACACTTGCAAAATAATGTTTACATATCCCAGTACGCGGATGATTTTGCCATTTATGTACAGTGTTCGTCCATTCAAGAGGGGCAATCTAAGATACAATCAGCACTTATTTTGATGGACTCTTTATTCACTCAGGTAGGCTTAGATATTTCTCCAAGTAAAACCAAAATTTGTTTGTTTAACAGAGGATTTCGCAATTTCAACGTTGACATCCGCTTAAACGGGTCGTCTCTGGAGTTAGTCCACAGCGTTCGCTATTTGGGAAAGGACTTCGCTGGAGTAAACATATCAATGAGATGTGCGATAGAATAGTTAAATTAATTAATATTTTTAAAGTTTTGGTAGGTCCTGGTTGGGGTGTTCATCCTATTCATTTACGACGATTATACGTGGCCCTGGTGCGTAGTCGAATGGATTTTGCGAGTTTTCTTTTTGACAATAGCGCCGATATGCATTTAATCAAGCTTGATAGACTTCAAAACCAGTGTTTACGATTGATTGGTGGCTTTATCAAAACAACTCCGATCCATGTTATGGAAGCCGAGTTACTGATGCCGCCGTTAAGTGTGCGCCGTAGATATCTGGCTGGAAAATTCTATCTGAAATCAAAATCCAATGATTTACCTGTTATGAATGCTATCGTTAAATTGAGTGAATGTTGTCACACCTTTTATTGGAGACGTAAGAAAAAGCCTCTTTTAGTTACCACTCATGATTTTTTGAAACCAGAACCTATTTATTGCAATAAAAAATTAGACATGTTTTCCATGGACACATGGGTTAGCAGTATGGACACTTCCTATATTAAACCTAATTTAGTCACTATTGATAAACCTAAACATTGCTACAATTCTTATAATTTACGAACTCTTTGTAGTAACGCAATAAATGAGCAGTACCCTGACTTCTACCATATTTACACGGATGGTTCCAAGCAAGGAAATAATTCCTCAGGTGCTGCATTCTTAGACCCACAAACAGGCGCTTCTATGAAGTTTCAAATTTCTGCAAATTTATCCATCATGCATGTGGAACTTATTGCTATAGCGGAGGCTTTGGCTTATGTAAAATCTCTAGGTGGGAATCGTTTTGTGATCTTTACTGATTCTAAGACCTCGTTATTACATTTGATTAAATGTTCATCACCATATAGGGGACTTCCACTGGCATATACTATCTTAAGGTTGCTTGCTGAAATTATCTCCACACACAAAATAGTTGTATTACAATGGATTCCCTCTCACGTCGGATTGGAGTTTAATGAAGTAGTCGACCATTTAGCAAATAAAGCTGGGTCGGATGGATTACCTTATGATTGCTTGCCCTTCTACACAGAATTACTTCCCATTGTTAAAAATAACTGTTTTGATTTTTGGTCGGAGTATTTTGATAAAAGATCTTTGACAAAGGGCATTTGGTACAAAACAATCCAAACATCTCTCCCTCGTATGTTATGGTTCGGCGAGAGCGGGATCCATAGACAAGAACTGGTGACAGCTTTTAGGCTTCGGTCCGGTCACATCCCGCTAAACAACTTTGGTTACCTCATGCGTAAGATAGACTCGCCTAACTGCAGTGTGTGTGGGGTTGTGGAAGACGCTCAACATATTTTAACGGAATGTGCCCGGACGAGGCCACAGAGACAGTCAAGTTTTGGAGATCATATTTATAATTTAGGATTTTATAACAGTATCCTGTCCTGCCCATTGTCGGATGAGGCCAGGAAGCTTTTCAAAATTGTGATTTTAGGCTTAAGGTTACGAGTAAGTTAGGTTAAGATTTTTTGTATTCAATAATGGGGGTGACATTTTCGCTATTGAAAAAACCCCCTTTCAATAAAAATAAAGATTAAAAAAAAATGTCTGAAAGAATTAAGCCTATCGGGAGTTTTCACTAACAATTTTTTTCTTTTACAAATTACATTAATATGATGGGTCATATATGAATCTTTTTTTAAAAGTACAGTATTATTTCTTATCCAATTAAATACAGATATGTTGAAGATTTAATGTAGATCAAAATTACTTTTTACACTATGCCAATAAAATGAATATCTCATGAGTTATCGCCGATATGAGTGTTGCAAACTACCGGACGAGAAATTGATTAAGCAAAATCATATATAAGCAAATATAACCTTTATTACCTGAGCGAAGCCGGGCCGGGTCGCTAGTTTTGTATATTAAAATGTTGAGTGAAGTTTTTAATGACATAAATTGCAATTTATACAAGGTCCATTCCACGAATATTAACGAATAAACAAATCCACAAAAAATACATTTAAAATGAGTTCTCTACTTTTACTCAGTAATACTTTATATTTCTGCATAAAATGTGCCTTGATTGATAAATTTAATACGAAGTAGCTTTCTAGCTGGTCATTGCAAGTTAATCCTGAATAAAAGAACAAGGAATTATTATGAAAATATAATTAAACGTTACCAAGATATTATCATCTAAAGTAACCCACTCCCATTTCTCCTTACAACTAAATATCATACAAAATAACCATTACTTCGAAGTGTCGTAGCCCCTCGTAGCACCTCGTAGTACTTCGTAGCATATCGTAGCACATTGTAGCGACCCGTAGAATAATGTTAATGTTTCGTAGACAATGGTTATTGTAACATGTTCACAGTATTGAGGTTATATAATAAAATATACATGTGTAGGTTCACATTAAATGGAATATGTTTGGGTTGGAAGTTGGTATAATATTGAGTGAATATTATTTAAACAAAAGTATAGTGGTTGAGAATAGTAAGAGAAAGAAACTACTGTTATAACAGAGGATACTCCATAATAATACTTGTCCATAATACTTGCACAAAAACAGTTGCAGCAATAGAAGCAACAGGATGGGTTTTTTGTCAGTAGTAGTCTCATAATCCTTTCTGCTGTCGTGCTCAATAGGATTCGAATGAATAACATATTTTACATGTTAATAACTTCCGAATTAAGTATTTTAAATTAATTTAATTCATATACCCATGATATATATATTTGTATAATGATGCGCTATATATAATAACGTCCATCTTAACCAACAATGCGTATATTGTATATGGGCCCATACTTCATAGCTAGCTAAAAATTGGCCAAGTGCAAGTCGGACTCGCTCATGAAGGGTTCCGTATTAACTATAATAAATATAACATACTTAATATATATATTTGAAAAAAAAAAAAAAAAACATTACAAATTTCTTACAACTAGCCTATTTACAATTTTTACAACTACGCCAAATAACTTTGTTTTTCATAGTATTTGTATGAATTACAAAGTTATATTTGCGGTTTTGAAAATATACTGTATCTCAAAAACTGCTGACTCGATCTCGTTCAAACTAATTTTGATTGAAAGTTTACATTAAGATCTACAACATACGGTTTTTTAGATTTTTCACTTCATTATTATAGAAGTTAGAGGGGGGAACACACATTTTACCACTTTGGAACCATATATCTTTTAAACGATTAACTTTATGAAAAAGTCATTTTAGAAACCATAATGTGATTTTTAAAGACCTGTCTATAGATACCACATACGTATAGGTTTCATGAAAAAATTTTTTTTCAGTTTCAGTTCCATGTATGGGGAGCCCCCTTTATTTTAAATATTTTTTAAATTTTCTCTTAAAATCGGAAAGCGGTTTATAGAATACAGGCTCGTTGGTATAGTGGTCAGTGGCCCTGACTGCTGTGCGCAAGGTCGTGGGTTCGATTCCCACCTAGGACAAATGTTTGTGTGATGAGCACGGTCATTTGTTCTTTGAACTGGGTGTAATTTATCTATAATATGTATGTATTTAGAAATATATATGTATGTTTATCAGTTGTCTAGTACCCATACCACAAGCTCTGCTTAGTTTGGGACTAGATGGCGTTGTGTGAAAAGTTGTGGAAAATTATTATACTATTATTATTATTTTACCTACCAAGTTTTACATGTATAGTCCTAATAGTTTCGCAATAAAATGGCTGTGACATACGGACGGACGGACAGCCAGACAGACAGACGGACAGATATGTCGAAACTATAAGGGTTCCGTTTTTTGCCATTCGGCTACGGAACCCTAAAAAGCTGATGACCTTAAAACGTCGGGTAGACTTGCAGTCTAAACGTTTTCTATCGCTTACATTTATGGGGGTTATGCGATGGAATTACACAATCTGATTTCACCAAGCTTGTTCTTACATGTGATTACAAGACGAACGGATGCGCCATCCTTATATAGTGGACTTCCCACCCAAAACGTTTTGGGCGTTTTCGAAGGGGTTTGTACTTTCATTGCACGTCTGTACACACAGTGAAAGTATTCCTTGCAGAAGACTGCATTTTCTGATAGCTATAGCTGGGAGTCTTTAAATCAAGAATGAATAAGTTACTTCTAGTTAAGCGTGCCTCATCTTCGACCATATCGTCGCTTACTATAGGGTTAGATGGTGGTCAAACGCGAGCCTTTAAATAATAACAAAGTAGCCTGAACGCCTTCATATACATGTAGTAGGTAAGAATCATCTCGATCATGTCAGTGTCAAAACGATTTTTTTTTTTTTATTCAAAATAGGTTCGCGTTTGACCACCATCTCACCTGATGGTAAGTGATGATGTGGTCGAAAATGGAGCACGCTTACCTAAAAGTAACCTATTCACTCTTTACTTAAAGACTCCTAGGTTATAGCTATCGGGAAACACAGACTCCGGTAGGGAAATCCACTCCTTAGCCGTACGCACAATGAAGGTATTCCCAAAAAGTTTTGTGCGTATGGGTGGGATGTCCACCATGTAACGATGGCACTTCGCCGTTTGTCTCGTAGTCCGATGATGGAATGGGTTTGGCGGAATTAGACTGCGTAATTCCATCGCACACTCCCCGAAATGTAACCGATAGAAAACCGATAGACTTGCAACTCGTCGTCGATGTTCAAGGCTTTGGAGCTCCGACTCGACCAGTGCATCGTTGCCAATGAATTCGGATCATAATCGGTCTATTCGTTAAGGACATATAGACATATCCCTTGGCTAGATCAGTGTCAGATTTTCTAGCTTCTGTATACCCGTAACGGCTGTCAAATATCTCAAAATGACAGCCGAGACCAAAGGCTTATTTTTGTTTACGTGGTAAAATTATCAAATAAGTCCTCCCACCCCTTACTGTCAGACTTTTACTGACTAAAATCCACGGTGTTCCTTCAATAACCCTTTACGTACCGGGGCCACGGTAATGGGATGAGTCCCACGACCCCGGCAGGCTTCGGCCCTCTGAAGAGGGGCCTCGTCATGTTGCTGACGCTCTTTGAGGCGTGCGTGAAACACGACGCGCCGTCGACCCGGGCATGGTCCATGGTCGGACAGCGAGTTGCCCTTTACTCGCTGTCCGCATACCCGCGCCTACGGTGGCCGGAGATCGTCGGCCGACGTCCGACACCGTGGGCGTCTACCACTGCGGCTGGGCTGGAGGGAGGACGCCATCCTTTCCCTCACGCGGCTCGCCTCCTCCTTCGGAAGCATGACTGCTTCGCAGAAGAAGGCGACCGCTTCCCACTCCCTCTCGCCCCGCAGCATGGCCTCGACCAATGCCGGGCGCGAGAGGTCTCCGCCTATCGCCGCCGTGAGGACACGTCGGTGCTCTGCCCAGGCGGGGCAGTCTTGCACCGTGTGCTCTACGGTGTCCTCAGGGCGACCCTCGCAGTGGTGACACCCAGGCGTTTCCTCCTTTCCCAAGACCAAAGGCTTAACGTGCTTTTCGAAGCACGGAGGTATCTTGATATTTTGGATATTTTCACCCATCCACAGACTAACCCCGGCAAGCGTCGTTTAAACTGAAATATCGACCCGTGTGGCTGTAATTATTAAGTCACAAGCTCCTGCATACCCTAATTTACTGTTTGAAATAAGCTCTCTGAAGAAGAGACAAACTCACTCGGGCAAACGATATTATCGTAATCCCAAGCCACGAAATTAAACTGCAACCCAACAATAGCTTACAAAATGTTATTCAAACACAATTCAACGAGTGGATATCTTTCGATAATGACTGCTATTCATACTAACAATACAGCCAGACCGGATCTATAAAATCTCCCCATTCAAGACGTAGGTGCTTTATTCAACGGGATTTCTTACGAACGAAGCTCTATAACAATTCATTATAAGCCCATTGAGCTATTTCTATTGTTAACTTGGCCCATTATAGTCTCATTTAGCTTAGACCGTATTATAGGGTTAACAATGGCACTTTGTCGGTTCAATTATATCACGGGGATGTTCAAGTAATTCGGGGTTGATGTGTTGATAGGTAACCGTATTTATGATGCATAAACTGCGCCAGTAGTTTGTTGATTACTCAGTGAATAATGTTATGGTACAAACTCGACGATTTCGTATATAAACTCACATCCCCATTTAAGCTGCTTAGTGTCTGATAAAAGGGACTCGTTTTCTAAATCTGACCTCTTGTCTTTAACTATCTCCATAATATCCCAACTTTCATCACTTATGATTCACTGTTGTAAGTTTGTAATTTGTGAGGAGAAATGAATAAATATAGTATATAATTTATTAATAAATAATTAATAAATTATTTATTTTAATTAGTTTAGTCTTCAAAGCAAATCAACTACCACACAAACAAACGTTTACATTTTTGATATTATCTATATAATTACAAAAAAGCAAAAGGTCACTGATTCACTCACTCATCACGAAATCTCAGAAACTACAAGTGCTAGGGGTCTCAAATTTTGCATGAGGGTTCGTTTTAGGACGTAGGTGTTCGTTAAGACGGGATTTGACGAAATCCCTACGAGATCGGGATTTACATGGAAAACTTACCATGAGAGCGAAGACACGGGCAACAGCTAGTATTGCATATAACTTCCACAAACTATACGAAGCCAACAGAACTCTAATAGTGAGCCTGCTGCAGCTGTTCATGCGTTATTCTGTCCATTTGCTTGAATACCAGCGCTAAGTAAGTTGTATCTCCGTAACTGTTATATATAATACAGTTAAGTTATAGATGTGGTTGACGTTTTAAAACACTGCCGTACCATCCTTTTCTGGAACTATTTCGGCGTATTTTCATGCCCCAATATGAGGACCTCTGGATAGGTTTAGAATGCAAAAAATATCCTCATCTAGTAAACTATAAGCACACACTTGAACTACGAATTAGGAATGACTTGAACCACAAAATTTTATGTTTGTAGCTTATTTATTTCTTAAGTTACGCAAAAGCAAAGTTGTGCTAATTCGACACTCACTGATTCACTGATCATTAAAATAGAAATAGAACTTCCCATAAGCCTAGAGAGCTGAAATTTGGCAAAGAGGTAGAATTTAGTGCCCATATGAAGGAAAAACTATAAAACCTAGGATCATAGCAGATAATAATATAATAATAATATTCCACAACTTTCACACAACGTCATCTAGTCCCAAACTAAGCAGAGCTTGTGCTATGAGTACTAGACAACTGATAAACATACATATATATTTCTAAATACATACATATTATAGATAAATTACACCCAGACAAAGAACAAATGATCGTGCTCATCACACAAACATTTGTCCTAGGTGGGAATCGAACCCACGACCTTGCGCATAGCAGTCAGGGCCACTGACCACTATCTATTGATCTATTGTACTTGATGACCCTGAGGAGAAGCCGTAACCGACCAGCTAAACTATTAAAGTTATCGACAATATGCTGTGTTCACAAAATTTGTTTAGCGTGGTTAGCCCTTTCTTTTGAAATTAAAAAAAATTGAAGGTCTAGGGTATCTGACGAAGAACCCTAAGAGCTCAGCTGAACAATGGGTGGTATGGAAATGAGCCTTCACAAAAGTTATTCAGTGTGATGAGCCCCTTCTATTGATGAATATGAAACTGGAGTGTGATCTGGGGCAGGGCAGTGCCCCCGTCAAGTCGAGATAAGAAAAAACAATGTCAAATAAGAAATCCTAATAATGAAAGGTCTGAAGTGCTACTAAGAAACTAATCAAGTGAAAGATAGTTTTCTGCAAAAAGAAGTGAAATCGCTCCAAAAACATCCTGTAAAAACTAGCCAAGTCTCGATGGAGCTGCTTGTTTCTCTATAAAAAGTAATGAAATGTCTAAGCAAAGCCAATCCAAGTCTAAGGTTCTTTACTGCGATTTCTTTATTAATATAGTTAGATTTTATGTGACTTGGCTGTTGACTTGGATGTGTCAACGAATAAATGTGCATAAAGAATGTTCAACGGCCGGTCGCATAAAATCTAACTATATTAATAAAGAAATCGCAGTAAAGAACCTAATCATATCGATATGTAACATCCACCAGCCCGCACTTGTGACTCGCAGAGTCTCTCATAGTGATGGGGCCTGTGTCCCAGTAGTGAGAACGTAATAGGCTGAAGTATTCATTGTTATTTTATCGCATTATGAAGTCGCGTGCGGCTTCGCTCCCATGGACATTATCACGATAAAAACATAACCTCCTTCTTTTGCAGTTGGGTAAAACAACTTCCACAAGCTTCAAACTACTTTCATATCAAAGAACAATGCTCAAAACGTCCCCACTCTTGTAGCACTTTAAAACCTATGTCAATCCAATGACCATAAAGTCGTAAAAATATAATAGGCCCGTTTTGACATTTGTCATCGCGACGTATCTAGTGAAATAACCATACGACGCGGTACTCGATACTCACGATAAATAGATTCAAGTTTGTATGAGTATTTGATCGATTCAATTATGTATTGTAAAGTGCATTGGATTCAAGTTCTGATTAGAAAATTTCAATTAAACTTTAATATTGTAGGTATTTTGAAATGATACAATAGTACGAAAGGTCAATTTGTCTTTATTTTAATATTTTAAGTTACAATAACATTCACTTTATCACAAAAAACCAAGAAAAAGCGAAAGTGATTGAATCTTCATTCAACCATTTTCTTCCGATGATGTGCCAAAATCGTCAGCTATCGTCACCTGTAAATATAATTATTTCATTTTCAATTTTATTATTACGTCGTCTTTGTCAAACTCTTCCTTTATTATTCTTCACTTTAAAGATCACTATACAATATTTAATCACTATTAAAATCGAATGAAGCAGGTAAAATTCAGTAATTAATTGGCTACGACACTAGTATTAAAAAAAATAAAGACTGAGGACGTAACTGTTTTTCAGACGTTTTGTAGTAATTAGAAATTGCATGCTACTATAAAGTAAACGCGAAAAGAATACTCGCAATATGTATATTCCATCATATTATTTAACGCGCCAAAACAATGTGTGTATTTTTTAAAATACTTTCTGTAATTAATTATTTTATTTTTTCTTTTAGTTTCGTTCCAAGTTACATTCTAGGGTCTTTCTTAAATGTCAAAACGAGCTTTTTATTTTTGACAACTTTAAAAGGCAACATAATTGTAAGTATTGTAACTGATTCCGGTATTTTCATGTCACTGTTACTTTTTCCGGACAGACATTTCACTTTCGCTGTTATACAATAAAATGATAAGATAACTATGGCCATTGGATTGACATAGGTTTTAAAGTGGGGACGGTGTCCATACATTTTTGGGCATTGTCCTTTAATCCCAATCCACCCACTGCTTTTGAAGATTACCGCTTTCAAACAAGCAAACAAAATTTTCCGCTTTATAATATTAGTAGGTATAGATTACATTTCATAATTTTGTTTCATTACTGATTATCTTGCTAAACATTGTTTGTGGTGATAGTTTAATTTCCTAATTCGCACTATACTTTCAATTTCTAAAGCGTTAATAGCCTAATCCTAATCCATTACAAGGCTAAGGTGTTGGACTTGTGATGGAGAGGTCGCGGGTTCTAACCCCACCCATTACGCTATTATTGACGTGAACCCACTCCAGACACAAGTATATTTAGCTTAGTTGGAGGGGTTAACAGGATTGCTAGTAATGTGAATTCATGTCCATGTGAATTGATGGTGAGAACTGTATGTGTGGAGGTGTTGATCGTTATACAGCCATTGGTCGCTATTCCCGTGTTGGTTATCAATGAGTTTCTTCGCACGAACGTCAACGACTTGGTCGTGGTCTCGTAAGAAATCGGCTCCTATTATTGGTCGATTGACGTCAACCACAATAAATCTCCAGCACAGTACACGACGTAAACCGATGTTGAGTTCCATTCCTTCTCACCATACTGCGCTTCTTTCATTCCTTTATTGCGTGGGATGACTGACACGTTCGCGCCGGTGTCCACTAAGAATCGCAGGTGGTTTCTATAGTCTCAAATATGTAGACGTTATCTAAATTAATAGTCGACCTCCATCCCCGTCGTGAATCATTCCCACAATGATAGCAATATTAAAAAAAAAAAAACGAAAAAATCGTGCGTTACTTTACGTTACGTAGAAATAACCGTTTGTTTGGTAGATGTTACGTTACAAAAATAAAACTTTAAAACTTCTTCTTCATAAAAATCTTTAAACTGAGACAGTTTTTAGTTAACACCGCCTCACACGACTAATAAATGCCATCCCTGGTTTACGTGTATGGATGATACCTTAAATAGCAATGACTTTTCAAATTTTAATTCATAAACAAATACCTATCTACAACGTGTAATTTAAAGGGTATTTAAATACCAAGTACATGGCTTCTTTGGATGATAACAAATGATATGGCAAGGATTTTGTAATCCTAAGTCTACGTGTGTAGAACTTATTACAAATTCCAATACCAATGACCGAATTTTTAGGGTTCCGTAGCCGAATGGCAAAAAACGGAACCCTTATAGTTTCGACATGTCTGTCCGTCTGTCTGTCTGTCCGTCCGTCCGTATGTCCGTCCGTCCGTATGTCACAGCCATTTTATTTCGAAACCATTAAGACTATACATGTAAAACTTGGTAGGTAGATGTATTCTGTGAATCGCTTTCCGATTTTAAGAGAAAATTTAAAAATATATTTAAAATAAAGGAGGCTCCCCATACATGGAACTGAATCTGAAAATATTTTCTTTCATGAAACCTATACGTGTGTGGTATCTATAGACAGGTCTTTAAAAGTGACATTAAGGTTTCTAAAATGACTTTTTCATAAAGTTAATCGTTTAAAAGATATACGCTTCCAAAGCTCCGTGACAGCAAAAGTGAGAAATCTAAAAAAAACCATATGTTGTAGATCTTAATGTAAACTTTCAACCAAAATTGGTTTCAACGAGATTGAGTTAGCAGTTTTTGAGATACAGTATATTTTGTAAAACCGCAAATATAACTTTGTAATTCATACAAATACTATGAAAAACAAAGTTATTTGCCGTAGTTGTAAAAATTGTAAATAAGCTAGATTTAAGAAATTTATAAGGTTTTTTGTTTTTTTTTTTTTTCAAATAAATATATTAAGTATATTATATTTATTATAGTTACTACGGAACCCTTCATGGGCGAGTCCGACTCGCACTTGGCCAATTTTTTCAAATTAAGAAGAACGAAAATAATTATCGTGTTATTGGCAAGCGACGTGGAAAGTTATTGACCCTCGTAGTGCTGTGACACGTTTGTTACGATTGGTATTCAAGAAATATATGAAACCAATAATTTGGTATCAATTCTTTGAGCCAGTTATTTTGTGCTGAAAATGTGCATAGAGACTTCATACCAGATGTTGTCTTCAGCCCTTTTGGATAGATATGGGGTTTCCGTTACACGTTGTATAGCCACAAAGGTCGATCTTCACGGTTAAGCAACGTTTGCTGAGGTCAGTCCACGGATGGGTGACCATCTTGACATATCTTCCTCCGTGCCTTGAAAAGCACGTTAAGCCGTTGGGCCCGGATGTAATTTGTACATCTTTGACAGTCGTTAAGGGTAGTTAGAAGCCAGAAAACATAACACGAGTACGTGTAAAAGAGTACGTGTTACCCATCTACTGGGTTTTGGGGTCAGATAGGCATTTGTTCCAAGTAAAACACTTGTATTCAGCTGCTGATTTTGATTCGATAATGTTGATGATTCGATAATCTGGAAGCCGAAAAAATGAAGCAAAGGATCACGCCATTTACCGGTCGTAATTATCGACACTGTTATATAGAGCACAACACTGGTCTAAATCCACAGGCTATCGACGGACCGATGTCGAGGTAGCGGACTTCTGGTAATAAATAATATAATAATAATAATAATATTTATTTCATCCAAAATTTACAATTAATATACAATGGTCAATAAATCAAGAAAATTACATAAATGTTAAAACTAATGCTTAGGTATATAATTAATTTACAACTATTATTTATTTACTTTTATATTAAATCACCTGTACTTAAAATACCTCTTAACGGCTTGCCTGAGCTAGGTTAAACCTGTGTTTCAGGCTGTCGCTAATAATGTTTTTTATTGCAGGATCAATTATTATTTGTAAAACTAGTGTAAACAAGAACAATTATACAATAAATGTTTAATAACTACAGAAATATGGATACATTATATAAAATTCAAAATAGAAACTAATCACATAAAACTATTTTTAAATTATTTTAAAATTTGTAACAAATTCTCAGTGTCTGCATAATTAAGCTTAGCTAAATATTCCGATAACATGATACTGCATTTTTTGTAATTTTTGCTATGTATGTCTATTATCTTATTAATTTTATTATATAAAATGAAAAGTCTTTCAAACGTTACTACCAGATTTATTGTTAAATACACAGGTTTAAACTATTACATCTACTGGATTAAGGCAAGCATGGCTTCGGTTTGATATATACGCGGTTAAAATATTACGAGACTAGTTTACACTACTGTCATGGAAGCGAACTTAAGGACTACTGAACTGAGAAATAAAATGTGGGCGGGAAAACTTACATACATTCTAACTTCCGGCTTCCAGAAAGTTCGAGAATATTCTAGGTTGTGCTACAGTGCTTGTTCTAGTGACGAGAGGCGATATCTTCAATATTCATTCATAATTTATACAACCTCCATTCATAAATCCTCCCCCTGGCGTCGCAAGGCGGAATCATTTACTCGATATTTCATTCATAACTAGCAAATGTTTCATTGACGCTGTCGCCATCTTTTAGCCGGTGGCGCAAACAGAAAGATACCATATTCTCGCTTTGCGACAACAGAAGGCGCTACTATGCACAGCAGTCTCAGTTATTTTGAGAATTACCTCCCTACATTATTTTCTTCTATTTTTGGCAAAGGGGTTTATGTGATTTCGACAAAACAACTGCTTTTTAGTTCGTTCGTTTTTTTTCAGTTTGTAGTCATCGGCTGTAAAAATCAAGAGGCACATTTTTTACAGATTATAAATCTAATTGTATTGTTTCGAACCTGCCCTTTAAAAAAAGAATATTGGTAGGTACCTATATTTACTCATAAATTGCTGTAGATCAGATTGTGTGTATATACAAAAAGCTGAAACTTTTTATTTGAACAGTAAATATGATAGGTGTGTACCATTTTTGTATTGAATACAAAGCAGAATCAAGCATAATTATACGTATATTGTTTTTAAACATTTCGTATTTAAACTGATTTTGTCAACTTCTATGATTAAAAATGTGCTAATTAAACTAAAATTAAAAACTTTTTTTATAAATATTTGCATATCTATATGTCCGCACGTAGGGCAATGCAACAATATGAGCATATTCAGTTTCATTTTAAATGCTTCCATAAATACAAAGTGCACTAAAAATACACAAGTTTAGTAGATTTTTTTGCTCAATTAAAACGGCTTATATGGCATAAAAATATATCAATTTGAGACTTTGGAAAATTGACAACTATTACATAGATGTTTCTATTGAAAATTTGTCAATTTGCACATTATCATTGACATTTATCAATGTTCAACTCCAAACTATTAGAATAATTCATCCATTTGAATTATTCTAATAGTTTTAAGATAATATGAAAAACATCCCATCCACCACCATCCGACACCGACAGATGGTAAAACAAAACCAGAAACAATATCCATATATCTTGTCATTGAAGTGCTCTATTAAAACTTTCTGCGCTCTAGATGAACGGCATGAGTTGAGTACAGTTTTCTAATACAAACTCCACACGAACCAGTGGTCCGACAATATTCCCAAAATTCAGCTGATCCCGCGAAAATAATTGAAAAGCAATACAGCGCGGAGAACTGCGAACTGGCAACAACTAAACGTGTTTATTCGTACCCCACTGCCGAGAGTACTTCCACTCTGTAGCAGTTCCTAGAACAACTTCATACCGCGTACTTTAAGTTGGCAAGTTCGTAAAACAAATAAGGCATTTGAATTTCTCTGCCCACTTCCAATTGAATACCCCGACTTGGAGTTTTGAACTCACAAGCGCTTTAAAAGTCATGTTTTAAAAAGACTGCTAAAGTAAACTAGGGGAAACTTTGTTCTACTGTGAACCATAATAGATGTATCTAAGAGTGTTAGGTTTTTAATATAGTGCTTTATCGGCCGGACTTTGGATTCTATGAAGGGAATATAGGTAATTTCGACAGTTTATTTAGAAACTTGTAAAAGAATAGGAGGAACTTGATGCGCATAAAAGTGATAGAAAGTTTTTCTTGTTTATTTATTCAGAAAAACATTTAAATAACATTTTTTTTTAATAGTAGTTCACTGGTATCGGTAATAGAGTCCAAGCTACCAGTGGTCATTGCTCCAGTATAAGGAACCTCTTAACAATAAGAGCCGTATTAAGAAGTGCCCCTTTCTGATTCATACCTTGATCCTGCAACTGCCAATCGAGAGCCTCCTAGGTCCATATCTTACATGTTGCTTTGCTTGTCAGCCAAGATAAGTTACTTATTTTGAGTAATTTTCTCAGCCTAGGTGGTTTTTTTCATGCACTTCCACAATAGAAGTTTATTGGCTGCAATGGTCGATGACAGACCAATCCGATTTCAATATGATATTTCCAGTATTAAAAACTGGTTCGAAATATACCTAAGCCTGCTTTAAGGCTCTTCCGATCGTATTTCTGAGTAAAAAAGTTGTTCCTGATTTATTGGTGCCATACCCATCAATGTAGACATGATATCCAATAAATTATTATATTTGTGGGCATCGTCATTTACCATTCCCACCTCAATTTGTAGTCAGCTTAGTGATGACGGTTCTATTGAAACGTTCAAATATACCTATAAATGATAAATGATCTTTATTTTGCAAATTGGTTATTAAATAACACTTTTACACGTAATTTTTGTTGTAAATTTAAACTATATGAGGCCGGTGTTTCCTAACTGATTACATTGAGAAGAAATACGGAAACAAACTCAGGGGTAAGAAACACCGAAATAAACTCAGGTGTTTCTAAGGGGCTTTATAATTCGAGTTCAACTTTAGATATTATATACTCTTGTGCAACCTCTGCTAATGGCCGTAACACAGGTACTTATGTACAAGTTAAATAAGTATATCTTGTTTGTTTTTCGCCCAAGATCCATCGCATTCATCTATTGCATTGAAAAGCTTACTGGCCATACCAATCAACTAATTGGCGTTGACAAAAAAAAAATGGGTAGAGTTTGAAACATATAATCTTTTATCGCCAGCTACGTTTTACAAAACACAAATACAGTTTCAGCTAAGTTCTGGAGAATTAATGCATAATATTTGCGCGTCGGTTTTAATCAAGCAGATTTCAAACTGATAGATTTCGTGGAAGCACTTGTTTTTATTCAATGAACAAACAATGGCTCTGTTAGGATTAGCCGACTGAAAATAGACTGATGGTATAGTAACTGACGCCCAATTACACTACATAATGACACAAGGTGACATTATCAGCCATAATCAGCATATTATTCTAAGCGTATCGTTGGCAAGTCTATTTTATATTAGATTGGCCCAAAACTCAGAAACGCCAACTCCGCTCGCTGATGCAGACATAAGGTTGACAAGAGTGCAGGGCATGCAGAACAAGATAGAAGATGGGCCATTGTCTGTGGGGTCACGCCACATATACATTTCAGATCTGAGCCATCTGACACTGCCTGGACACAGACCTCCTCTCTGTAAGAGGGAATGGTTCGTAATCCAACACGCGGGCCCAATAGAAGTTAGTGAATAACACATGTCTTGGTATTTTTGGGCCTACGTTATACCAGTTTCCTCACAATGTTTTCCTTCACCGTTTTTAGGGCAATGACTAAATTACACTAAGTATTATGCCTTTAGGGATGGGAAATCGTCCAATGACTGCCTCCCGACCTGGGCGAAGCGGGAGGGTGTGTCAGACTTTCACTGACTAAAACCCATTCGTGTTCCATCATATCAAGTCAGCGTACAGGCAGAATTCTTATTTAATCCGTGCGAGTAGAAGTTTTAATAAACTATCTGGTGAACATGATTTGGATATATTCAATACCAGTGCTTCTCGACTTAAGCAATTGTTGGTGAAAAGCCTTTTTATGGAAAAGTAATGTTTGCGTCTAAATGATTTTCCGTTTGTATGTATTTGTCGATCGTGTTCTATTTACTTCCTAATTTATGTTATAGGTATTTTGTAATTACCTTTCTTTTATTTTTATTTTTTCTCTTCTTGTTTTTGTTTTTAGTGTTTATCAGTGGAAACTTGTAAATGGCCTTCAATTGTATATTGCTTATTAACATTGTACAAGTTAGCTGTAAGTTTCCCGAATAGAATAAAATAAAATAAAATAAAATAAAATAAAAATAAAATATGTCCTTCGTGTTCCGAGGCCACAGTAAATTTTTCGAACAATTCCGCAACCCCGGCAGGCAACAACCCCCTTGTGGGCCCCGACATTTTTGCTGACGCTCTTTGAGGTGCGCGTAGAACATGACGCGCCATCTACACGGGCCTGGTTTCAGTCGCGCGGCAAGCTACCCATTGCTCGCAGCTCACCGGGCCACGCCTACGGTGCTGGGAGTCACCCTGCGACTCCTGACGCCCGGAGCATCTCCTGCGGCGGCTAGGGCGCAAGGGCTGTGAGGGCCTTGAGACCCGCCTTTTCCTCGTGCGTCCCGCCACCTCCTTCGCTTGCATAACTGCTTCGCAGAAAGAGGTGACTGCTTCCTTTCCATGCTCGCTCCGAACCATAGATTGAACCAGGTCGCCGCCTATCGCCCCTGCGAGGACACGGCGGAGCTCTGCCCAAACGGGGCAAACCTCCACTGTATGTTCCACAATGTCTTCAGGGCGATCCTCGCAGTGGTGACACCCAGGTGTTTCTTCCCGCCGAATCTGACACAAGTAGCTCCCGATACAACCGTGTCCGGTGAGCACCTGCGTCAGGCGGAAGGTGGAAGTGTTATGCCTGGCTTTGAACCCATGACCAACATATCGTAAGTCGTACCTGTAGTTACCGGCCCACCATATAACCTAATTACGATCTTTTTCGCATTTCAAATCTTTTTCAAATGTAGAATATTGTACTGTCACATTCAATGTGAAGTAGATTGTTACAGGACTCAAATAATTTGACAGAAATAGAATAGAAGAATAGAATATTCTTTATTGTACACCAAAATTTAAATACACCTTTAAAATAATTGCTTATTACATAGTTGTACATAGTTTGGTTGGAGAAAACAACAGTTTTATTAGTAAGTCAACTTCTTCAAACTTCAAAGACACTCATTCAATGGCCATTAATTCTTAAGATTGTGAGAAAAAGGAGAAAATTCCCTATTTAATGTTTATAGCGACTTTTTGAGTTTTGACTTGGAAATAACAAATGAAATTGAAATTGAATGCTATCTATACTAATAAAACGGAAAAGTTTGTTTGTGTGAACGTGCTAATCTTCGAAAGTACTATATGGCTTTATATGAAATTTAGACTGGAAGTAGCTTAAAGCTTGAGAAAGGTTTATAGCCTATTTTATACCCGACAAAGGATGGATGATAAACATATTTTAACCTGGTAAAGTCCACAACGTGACTAATACTGATATATAATATTATTTATTTATTAATTAAAATTTTATGCAACACAAAATGTACAAAGGCGGACTTAATATTTATACTTATAAGCGAAAACAACCGTAGTTCTTATGTTAGTAACGAGATCATCGAAGGTAATCATCAGCAAAGCTGGCACACTTGCTATATCGTCGTGAAGGCTCTTATTAATGTGTGAGTGGTCACACGTTGGCAAAACTCAAGGGTCATCTTTAAGAGGAATTCTTTAATACAACGCGATACGTAAGTACAATCGACGGTCGACAGACGGTCTAATATTGCATATTTGGTCAAAAACATAAATAATAGCAAAAATATTTTATTAATGCCTAGCTTCTGTCTGTGCTTCTGTGTGTGACTTTTTTCGCGTGGCTTTTAATTTAATTCTATATCTAATTTTATTTATTTATTGATTAAAACTTTATGCAAAATAAAATATACAAAGGTAGATTTAATGCCATAGGCAATTACAAGTATATATATATATATATACATATATAACTCAAATAAACTTATATACATATTTATCAGAATACATACCAAATACAAAGTCACAAATACAGTCACAAAGTATCAATAGATCCCCAATTTTTCCTACATTTTCCATAAAAACATAGAGGTCCAGTACGATTACACTGTCAGAAAAACGAAGCGAAATAAACCAGAATTGCGAACACGTCACGGCCAAAGCCATAGCTTAAAGTTAGTCTTATAATTGTTTCCGAGGTATCCCAACGACATTATTATTCAAAGTGTGTCGCTCACAAATCGTGGGCTTCTTAATTGCCAACGTAATTTAATATTTTTTCAAAGGACCATTAGACCAGCGCCATCTGTTGGGACACTGATGACGTAATAAGTGTTTTGTTATGGTAGAACTATTTACTTGACGCAGTGTATAAAATAGAATACAAGGTAAGTGGAGACTTACGTAAGAGCTCTGCTGACAGCTTATTAGTAGCGTTCACATTGAAGGTAATTCTTTCTTTACCTTGGGTGATTGAAATAGAAATATGTCTATGATTAATTTGTGCGTTTTGTTAATCAGTGCAAACTTTAGGGTCAAAATATTTTTAACTGTATTAGACTTAAAATAAAAAATGCAGCAGTTTATTTACATCGATGAAATTTTCTATTTTTCATTCAATGATAGATTATATTTATTTTGTAAATTGGTAATTAATAACACTTTTATGCGTCATTCTTATCTAGTTAGGTTTAAACTAGATGACAGCAGTTTTCCTAACTGACTACCCTGAGAAAACTCAGAGCTCAATATCTCTTTTAAAGTCCAAACAATTAGTACTGGTCAAATCATATGAGAAACAATGTGGTGCTCTTTTGTGGAAAGAAGCTCACAGATTTGTTATTATTTTTAACTACACAATTTAAAAATGTTAGAACCACCTTTGAAACCGTAAATAGGGCAGAGCAAAAATTTTTTACACTATTTGGTGCTTGTAAATCTGTTGGGGTAGAATAATTCCTTCAAGTAGATCACTCTTCAATACTCTTATTTTTTGTATAGTATAGGTTCGTAAGTTCTTTTGAACTCTACAACGTGTAACGGAAACCCCATATCCATCCAAAAGGGCTGAAGACAACATCTGGTATGGAGTCTCTATGCACAGTTTCAGCACAAAATAACTGACTCAAAGAAATGATACCAAATTATCGGTTTCGTATATTTCTTGAATACCAATAATAACAAACGTGTCACCGCACTACGAGGGTCAATAACTTTCCACGTCACTTGCCAATAACACGATAATTCTTTTCGTTCTTCTTAATTTGAAAATTTCGGTCTCTAAGTTCTACACACGTAGACTTAGGATTACAAAACCCTTGCCATATCGTTTGTTATCATCCAAAGAAGCCATGCACTTGGTATGTATATACCCTTTAAATTACACGTTGTATATGGACGAACTATATTAAAAAATGTCCTTTATTCTACCATAGAATACCGTAGAATAAAATACATTTTTATTTTATTTTATTATATGGAGGAGCTCGTGGCTAAATAATAATAATGGCAAATGTCGATCTTCATGGTTAGTAACGCTTGACGAGGTCGATCCGCGGATGGGTGAGAATCTTAAGACATCGAGATTCGTTCGTTCCGTGCATAGGAAAGCACGTTAGCCCGTTACTTCCGACTGCCTTATTTCATCTTTGGCAATCGATACGTGTAGTCCGAAGCCAATAAACCTGGCAGCAGTCTTGCCAAGTGGTAGATAGATAGAATATACTTTATACTACACCTGCTTGGAAAGTACCTTGATACTTTATCAAATTTACGGTAGAAAGTACGTCATTGCATATCGAACAAATATGCGGGGAGAAAACGCATCTGAGCGGGAGAGAAAAGTGTATGAAAATCCATTTCTTACGTGGTTTTTCTTTTTTAATTTTGGGTAAGACTGCATAGTCTAGCCGGTAACCTAAATATCAAAAGCTAAAAAGTTTTTGCAGTGAGTTTTTATCTCCAAGTTCGCAAAATGACACTGGCCACTAGCTGTGTGTTGGATGGTGTCGGGCTGGCAGTGCGACCCTGCGGCGGCAGGATAAACAATTTGAAAAAAGAACATGTGAAAATTGCAGACGCCATTGGCGCCATTTGTGAAAACAGTGTTACATTAAGCTTCACTAACTGCAACAATTTCAATATAAATTTCAATTAGTAAAGATTTAGTTTTTTATTTTCCTCGTAGGTGTAGTATATAGCACTATGTATCACTCAAGAGAAAGTGCGATTCCTGATCTCGGGTGTTTTAAAGCCCTCGCCTACGGCTCGGGCTTCAAACGACACCCTGGACGGTAATCGGTGACTTTCTCCTCTCGGTGAACAATGTACTATTATTGTACACCAATAATTGAATCACACTTAAATAACAATATCCTTACTAATATTATAAATGCAAAAGTAACTCTGTCTGTCTGTGTGTTACTCAATCAAGCCTAAACTACTGAACCGATTTAAATGAAAATTGGTACGGACTTAGTCTAGAACCTGAGAAAGGACATAGGCTGCTTTTTAATGTGGAAAGGGCTGTAAGGGGTTGAAATAGGGGATGAAAGTTTGTATGGAAATTACGTAATTTTTAAAGCTAGAAGCTCGAAACTTATTTTTTAGACTTTTGATTAGAAAAATGTACTTAAATAAGTTATTAGCAGTAAAATATTGTAAATAGCTTATTCATGTATGAGTTTTATTTTCAAAATAATTAGTCTAAAAAATTAAAAAAATTGCCGAAAGTCACTATTCCGCGCGGACGAAGTCGCGGGCACAGCTAGTTGTTAATAAAATTGGTTACAATGGCGATCTTATCGCTATGTATCGTGTTACTCAGCTACTTTTTTTTTAAGGATGAGAAATCATCCAATGACTGCCTCCCGATCTGGGTGAAGCGGGAGGATGTGTCAAATTTTTACTGACTAAAACCCATCCGTGTTCTATAATATGCCCTTCGTATTCCGTGGTAACTCTTTCGAACAATTCCGCAACCTCGGCAGGCAACGGCCCCCTCATGTGCCCCGACGATTTTGCTGACACTCTTTGAGCCGCGCGTGGAACACTACGCGCCGTCTACACGGGCCTGGTTTCAGTCGGGCGACGAGCTACCCATTGCTCGCAGCCTGCAGGCCCACGCCTACGGTGGCTGGCAGTCGCCTCATGTACCCTACTATCTTTAGGTGACAAAATAAATGTTGGTATTTGTATTGTAACTATGTTGGGTATTTGTATTGTAACTATGTTGGGTATTTGTATTGTAACTATGTTGGGTATTTGTATTGTAACAATGTTGGGTATTTGTATTGTAACAATGTTGGGTATTTGTATTGTAACTAATTTGGGTATTTGTATTGTAACAATGTTGGGTATTTGTATTGTAACTATGTTGGGTTCGGCTTGCAGTCTAACCGGATGCAGCTGAGTGTTAGTGTTTAGCATCGAGCGACTGCCTATCAGCCCTGCATAACCCAGTTGCTGGGTAACATGATACTCATTGGTCAGACCAGTATTAGATTTTCTGGCTTCTAACTACCCGTAACGACTGTAAAAGGTGTCCAACAGCCGGGACCGACCTAATGTGCTTCCAAGGCACGGGATTTGTTACAGCGCCCTTCCACACTCCAGGTTACTATTAAGAAATGTCTTACAGAAAAACCGAATAGTACTTTTTGCCCGACCCGTGAACTGAACACGAGTTCTCACGCTCAGCAGTCGCATTAACAACCTCTAAGCCAACAAGGCAGTTAAATTGAACGGATAAGCAGAACTTCTGAATGAATCAATTTAAAAATAAACCGAAAACTAAATAACGGGTGTCTCAGAATGTTTTTCATAAATAAAAAACAACAATATTAATTAAAATTCGTTTTATTTATTGTTAAATTAAAGAACAGTTCTTGAAGTTTATTTATTAAAAACAACCGTTTCCCAAATCATTAAAAGTGATTATCGATTTGGAGTATTTGTAACAGTGTTTGTTGTTGATTTTATCTATACTAATATTCTAAAGAGGAAAAGTTTGTTTGAACGCCCTTCGAAAGTACTGGGTGGATTTAGAAGAAATTTGATACGGAAGTAGCACGTCATGTTTCACGCGCGCCTCAAAGTGCAGTCAGCAGCATTGACGGGGCCCGACAGGGCATTGCCTGCCGCGGGTACGGGAAAGTTCTAACGAGATATCGCGACCCCGGAACGTATGGACAGTTGAAAGACAGGGTGGGTTTTTAGTCAGTTGAAGACTGACACTCCCCTGACCCCTCCCGCTCTGCGTGGAGCGGGAGGGGTCATTAGATGATTTATACACCAAAAAGGGTGTTTGTAAAATGCACTGGTACAGGAGAAATAACTAGTCGGGGATAATATGAAACAAAAATATATGCTACTTTTTCTATGTGAAAATCTATAACTATATAATCCTACAGTATCACACAATTTATAGTAGGTAGGTATTTATACCTTACTTTCAAAATCCAATATCAGTAACACTATAACTCTCAGCCGATAGGTTGTGAACGTTTCAAAGGCTTATAGAACTTGTTATACGCCCAAAAGGAGATCAGTTATGACGTCACACACAGTTGAACACATTACTTGTATTACTGGCACACTTCACCTATCTTCTATGTCAAATATCGGGAAACTTAGTCGTGGGACAGACAGATGGTGTGAACGAGTGAATGTAGTCTTGGTTTTAGTGTGGATATAAGTATTTGGGTTCACCTTAGATACTCTTATCAGCTTGTGCACTAGTTCATATGTAGGTAAGGTTATTCTTGAAAACATCTACTAGCTTACAGTACATTAAGTTTCAGAAATATTAAAGATATATTGACCGATACTAATGTAGTATTAGTATTACTGACAAAAAATTCCCTACAACCTATTCTCAGAAAATAATTATAGGAATCGGTCAAAATTGATTCCCGCGCCGCTACAAATGTTTGTTTCAACAAATACACTATATAGGAGAAAACCCTAGTGCGGGGCAATATTAAAAAATATATATATAAAATCGAAATGCATTTAGAAAAACAATAGATATATATATATATATAAGGTATATGGTATATAGAATAATATACAGAAGATTTAAAATCTGTCTTAGCAAGAATAATTAAAATTTTGATTGGAAATGTAAATCTTGAAACAATGCACTAAATTTTACAGTGCAGTGTATCTTCGACTTCAAATGAGGCTAATGTTTAACTTCTATTCATATCGTATTCGTGTAAGTTTCACATCCCACACTGGTTTCTCAAAGCTGGACACTTATAGACACCGACAAGTTGCAAGCTGATCCAAGTCTTGCACGCTCGAACACCGTGGATTTTAGTCAGTAAAAGTCTGACAGTCCCTCCCACCCTGCCCGGAGTGGAAGGACTTATTTGATAATTTTACCACGTTAAAAAAAAAAAAAAAAAAAAAATGTCTTGCACGCTCTCGTTACAACTTGCAACAATAATTTTTGGGTACATACATGTCTTGCACAAGGTGCTGTAGTATTTTAGTAGCTTGGTAACAATGTGTTCGTAACAATATGACTATATTTCGCGTTTCAAACATTTTCACTGATAATTACCTACTAGAGCAGTGGTGGATCAGCGGTTACGAGCGGCTGTTTCCCATTACCTCTCGCCCTGCACCATGCACAGTGGTCACGTAGAAGGTCACGGGCCTCCGATGGCAATGATTGAGCTAAGCCATGATATCTGGTTCAGTTACCCACTAGTTGTCATACTACCTGAGGCTATAAAAGGTTTTGCAATCTATTGTTCGCAACATCCCGTCCGATTACCATGTACGGCAAGCCGATCCCTTGGGAAAAGCAAGCCAAATACTTAGGCGTGGTCCTCGATAGACACCTCTCCTTCGCTGAGCACATAAAGCAGGCACGTTCGCGCGCCGCTTTCGCTCTAGGTAGGCTCCACTTCATTCTTAGCTCTCGCAGCAAGTTATCACTCAGGTGCAAGCTGCGTATTTTCACCGCGGTCATCCGTCCCATCATGACCTACGCCTGCGTTGTTTTAGCACACGCAAAGCCTTCCTTTTTCCTTTAGCACACGGGATCCCCCTTTTCTGTTCGAAATGAGCTTCTTCACGTAGACCTCAAGATGCCCACCATCCAGCAAATCATGAAACGCGTCTCCAAGCGCTTCTTTGAAACTTCAATCCAACATAGGAATCCCCTTATCATATCGGCCACCCAATACGAACCCTCGCGTATCTCTAAGATTCGCCGACCAAGGCATACCCTAGTCAGTCCCGATGACGCAATCACCCTGCTCCAAGAGAGCCGTAGGGAAACAAGTACAGTGGCACACAAACACAAAAACCGACCGTCCTTCCGTCCTCGCCGCCGAGGCCCGCCGCGACATCCCCGTAATAGTCCACCCCGACCCTTGCCAGAGCCAGCCCGCGACGCTGAGCCAGTAGCTTTAAATTCCCTTATTAATAATAATAATGATATGATCCAGCCTGTCCCTAGCTGCCCTCCCCTGCGACGCCCTAAGTCGAGGTCCGTACCCCACAGGGGGTGCCCTTAGCGTGTAGTCGCCTAGTTTGTAAGTTTTTAATAAGGTCTGGCTGGAGGCTTTAATTAATTTATTAATTAAGGCAACCACAGGCAATCCCGGTTAAGCAGCCGACAACCTCAGAGGTTGACCTGCGAGATGCCACAAAAAAAAATTGTTCGCAACATTCCTTTTTCGGCATCGGAAGTGAACACATCTAATTAGCCATAACCGTGTTTATCATCAAGCGCTAATTAGCCTAAGACGCGATGCGTATTTTCAAGTTCCAACTTGTGTGTAACCATTTTGCAATGGACATTCAAGTTACAGGTATGTATTAATAATTTACTTTACTATTTTGTATTTTCAATCCACCATTTTTTTTTAAATAGAGTGCTACGCCGCAGCATTACTTACGTATTTATTTCTGTATTTTTTTTTATGTTGAAGCTTTTTCTTATGTACGTATCTACTTGTGCCTTTGAATTAGGTATAAAATGTCGCTTGAAATGAGTAGTAGAGACTACTAGACTTTAAAAAATGTATTTGCGGCATGCTGCAGCTGTAAGGTGCTGCTAGGGTCTACGCCGAGCGCCTGGGCACGTAGCACTTGCTACGAAATATGTATTGTTTTTTATCCACATTTAACTGTTTTTTGTTTTGTTTTAGGTTGAATGTTCTTTCAAAAGAGTGCTTGTACTAGATACTTGGCTGTCTACTAAGGACAGCAAATCCGAACTGAAACGGTGCCATCGAGTTTTGCAAGCCCTGATACAGTTGCTGCCTGATGTTGTGAATTTGATTGCTGATGACTTAGAAAAAAGAGTTTCTAACCTTAGTACAACATTTGTAGCTATCTGGAAGCAAGTCTCTCGCAAGCACTCTTGCGTGGTCTCTAAGTACGGAGACTGGCTGAACGAAATTGAAGTTTGCGTTCTACCAACTTGTGCAGCAGCAAAGAGCCACGACAATCAACGGCCAGCAGCAAAAGCTTCGACGAGCAATCAACAGCATCAGCACAGGAAGGACTTCGAGGAGTGTAGCAAGAGATCACAACGCCGCAGGCTTACAGAGTTAAGTAAAGTAGACAGTTCCGCGATAAATTATTTGTTGGACGATTCAAGTCGATCTAACGTCGCTTCTTTAAATTTCAACAATGACGAAGTCTTGTCTCTCATAAATGAGACTAAACTGACTAAACATCAGTATCTTGTGGAGAAAGACTTCATTAATGCAAAATCACTGAATGCATTACCATCTTATACAAAAGTGTTGGAAGCTAAGAAGCGATGTTATCCATCGCAAGAGTTTATCACGGATTCATCTGCTGAAGTAGAATTACAATCGTTGTTAGATCATACTACATGCCGGATACTAGAATCCCAAAAAAATGTTTTGAATAATATTGACCTTAACAAAGAATTTCTTTTGATTGGAAAATGGGGTTTCGATGGAAGTATGGGGCACATCGAATATAAACAGTGTTTTGGAGATTCTGGTATCGAGGATGATGGCAGTATGTTTCTTACTTCATATTGTCCTCTCCAATTAGTTTGTAAATCAAATACTTTTGACCCAGACCAAATAGTTTGGAAAGACCCGCGCCCTTCCTCCACCAGGTATTGGAGGCCTATTTGATTCCAATTTGCCAAAGAATTGAAAGACCTTTCTGTGCAAGAAGAAGCTTATTTCAAGACTAAAATTAACAGTTTACAGTCATCTTCTTCCACTCACAACGGATGTGAAATAAAGGTGCAGCATTCTTTACAATTAACCATGGTTGATGGTAAAGTGTGCAGTGTTCTGAGTGATACATCTTATAGTAGGTGCTATATTTGTGGTTTAACTCCAAAAAACATGAAAGATATATAAATCACGTAGCAAAACTGTAGACAGTAGTAAATATCAATTTGCACTCGCATATCCGATTCTTTGAATATTTTATTCACGTTTCCTATAGATTAGATTTCAAAAAATGGCAGGCGCGTTCATCAGACGATAAAGCTCTTCTTGCACAGAAAAAACAACATGTCCAGCAACAGTTTAGGCAGGGACTTAGTCTAATAGTCGACAAACCGCGAAGTGGAGGAAGTGGCACATCCAACGATGGAAACACTGGCAGAAGATTTTTTTGTAATTCAGCTATTTCAGCGGAAATTACTGGATTAGACAAAGACCTTATTGACAGATGTCATAATCTGCTGCAGTGTCTTTCGTCGGGATACAAAATTAATGACGCGGCATTTAAAGAGTATGCTCTAGACACAGCACGTAAGCTTGTTGCTACCTATCCATGGTACAACCTGCCCTCGTCTGTACATAAGGTCTTCATTCATGGTTCGGAAGTAATTGGCTATGCATTATTGTTAATAGGTGAGCTTTCAGAAGAGGCCGCCGAATCTTGCAATAAGTTAGTTAAACAGTTTAGGCGTGACAACACGAGGAAAATGTCCCGGGTTGTCACAAACACCGACTTGATACATAGACTTCTTCTTAATTCGGATCCTTATATTTCTGATTTAACAAGGTTACCACGGAAGAAGAAGTCTATTCTGTCTTAAGAGGTGTTGAATTTGTTGTTGGTATAGAATAAAATGTATATAGTTAAATAATAAACACTAGATTTATATTATTTTAGATACAGCTCCTATTATGTAACTAATATTTTTTGTCCATTTCTGTGTTTGTAGTTAGGTAATAATTAGGTATTTACTTTATTTTTACTATAAAAATGTAAATATTTAAGTTTATTAGTTATTAAGTTGCAATTCTTTTCTTGTATTTTAGTATGTATTTCGTCAAGTATAATAACCGCATTATTTTTTCGAACAAAAAGGTTTTATAACAATAATTCGCATATTTTTATTTTATTATAACGTAAAGTATTAAAAAAATCATAATAATCATAATTAGTATTGATAACGACAGTCATTACCTTCGCGAAACCCTATTACCGCCTCTCTTAGGGCGCGGAACCTCTGTGCCATGGTCTGAACCGCCGTCGTGGATCGCCTCCACGAGGACACGGTGGTGCTCCGCCCAAGATATAGAAGAGGCATGTTCCCGGAATTGGGAACGCTATAGAATAATCAAAGATTATGTTATATATTATTATATTATGTCTTCAAATAAAGTTTTCGTTTGCTCGAAATTTCGGTAACGCCCTGCAAATGCACATTAAACTAGGTCCCAAACCAAAACAAATAGCTGGATACAATGCTGTGAAAACAAAGTTAAGTATAGTAAAATTTGAGTAGACTCAGTTAACTATACCACTTCAGTGTTTAATAGTACTTGTATGTTCTCTCCGAATATTGCAACTGTGCTAATACTATGTAATTGAGCAACATTGTTGTCTTATGTCACCATTTCGCAGCGTGTAATTCAGTGAAATATCAAACGAACAGTTGACAGGAGCCAATAATCTCAGAGTACATCGCACTCGTTACTTTCTAATGAAGCTAACACTAAATTGTGATCACTTAATATCAAAGAATGCAAGATACCTAAATCAGATTTCGATTTCTAAAGAATAATCTCAAATATTTAATTAATCTCGGGAGATAAGTTTAATCACTTATCTTGTTAAAGTACGTACATCGATGCAAACCAATTAGTTATTCAAGACAATTGACGCTACACACAATACGTTCGGTTAGAGTGGACTAAGAAAGGGCGCCAACTTTCACGCATGCGCCCAGCAAAAACAGACCGAAAGACCTCCAGTCACGCGGAGCTAGTCTTCGCGGAGACGTCGTACAGAATAGACGTCGCTCGAACTAATAAAAATTACATTTCGCGAGTGCTGAGACTTATAATGATTCGGTTGGTGGTTCGGGATTTAGTTAGGTAGTAGCGTGCGATGCGCGGCTTGCGCGATGTTAGCTTACGTGGTCGTGGTACTGACAGTGTTGGACGTCTGTGTACCGCTGTACCATCACCAGTTTGCAGTATTTGTCCCCGGTGGCCCAGAGAGGGCCCACGAACTGGCGCATAGACATGGCTTCATTAATCACGGGGAGGTAAGTGTGGATGCGATGCTGCGGACAAGTGATCTATCTTACGTTGTTTTTCTTTCATTTTTGCGAGGACCAAGAAAAAGCTTATTGTACGGACGTTATTAATGAACTGTTTGGAGTAGGGATTATGCCTTCATTTCTTATAAGAAGCGTACTTTTAGATACAGTTTAATTACTTCTGGCATTTAGTCAGAATTATTCTGGGAACTTGGAAAGCACCAAGTTTCTTTATTACTTTTTACAGCACTTTAAACAACCTTATCAATAAATAAGTTCCCTTCGTGTTCATAAACGGTTCAGGTAGAATTTCAAGTAGTTAGTTCTAGGTAATACTAGACGCGGTAGTGCCGTATAGATTAAAAGTCTAGATTAAATTGAATAGCTTTAGCGCATTGCCTGGAACACGAAGTATAAGGAAATCTTCTACTGGTTTTAAGTGGCGTGGTATGTCTTTCAAATTACGATACATAATCATTAAGTGCTCTTTTTTCAGTAGTCAAATAGATTTTACTATTGAAAAGAAAAACAACCAGCGCTGTTTAAGGTAGTGAAATATTTTTATGGGTTTATAAAGCTGTTAATTTTATATTACTGAATAACGGACTGTGGCATAGCAACAAATAATGTATATAATCTATCTTACTTTATCCATGCACATCTATTAAGTTCAATGCTTTATGCGTACGGCTAAGGAGTGGTATTCCCTACCGGAGTCTGTGTTTCTCGATAGCAATAATCTAGGAGTCTTTAAGTCAAGAGTGAATAGGTTACTTTTAGGTAAGTGTGCTCCATCTTCGACCACATCATCACTTACCATTAAGTGAGATAGTGGTCAAACGCGAACGTATTTCCAATAAAAAATGTAGTCGTATGTCCAGGCGATGAAAACAGCAATTTAGGGAAACCTATGATAATGCACAATGTTCATGTAATCGTAACAGTTTCAAACATTTCAAATTTGTAATTTTGTGATTGCATACTTCCTTCTTCTATAACGTTAAATGTTGGCACTGAATTCACGAGGAAAAATTTTAATAGAAAAATTTTCTCTTCTCTTTGATTATAATTTGAAGATACAAGAAAAAAGTTTGCGTAAGGTATTCATTAAAATTCTAATTTTTATCAGTAATGTTAGGATGCGAACTTAGAATTAAATTAGACTGGAACGTTTTTATTCCCTTTATTAGTCTTGGCAACCTCACTAAATTATTCGTAACAACACGGAAAATTTTAATGTTTATTTTTAATAATCCATAGGTACTATTAATATTATAAAGCGGAAAAGTTTGTTTGTTTGTTTGTTTGCTTGAACGCGCTAATCTTCGAAAGTACAGGGTGGATTTGGATGAAATTTGGTATGGAAGTAGCTTGAAGCTTGAGAAAGGTTATAGGCTACTTTTTACGCGACTGTAAAAAAGGAGAGTTATGTTTTTACCGTGATAGAATCCACGGGAGCGAAGCCCCTCGTGAGTACTAGTATACAGAATATTTTAGTTTTATTTATAACTAGTAATCACGCGGGGCTTCGCTCCCGTGGATTCTATCACGGTAAAAACATAACTCTCCTTTTTTGCAGTCGCGTAAAAAGTAGCCTGTAATCTTGTTCAAGCATCAAGCTACTTCCATACCAAATTGCATCCAAATCCACCCAGTGATTTCGAAGATTAGCGCGTTCAAGCAAACAAACAAACAAACAAACTCTTCAGCTTTAAAATATTAGTATAGATACAAATGCTTACTTATACAATCCAATAAATGATCACTTTGTAACATTAACTTCCGGGGCACCTAAGCATCCCTTCGTAGGAGACTTAATAAATGTGTTCGATAAAAATAGTGAGATTTCGGCCACATGCGGTTACTTACAGGCTTCAGGCCAAAACATGCCAGAAAAGTATTACTACATTGTTGGAAAAAGTTTACTTAGAAATTCCGTTTATACAGGTATATATTTTACAAGTACATAAGTACTAATATATATTGGAATACCTTTATTTTAATATAAACTATAGGTACTAATATTTGAAAGAGGTAAAGTTTGTAGGAAGTAATCTCTAGATGTACAGAACTGATTATCAAAATTCTGTCACCATTATGAAACTACATTATTCTTGATTGATAAAGGCTACATTTTACGCTGAAAATAACTTTTCCAACGAGTGAAGCCGTGAGCTGAAACTAGTTAATAATAGATCGGACGTGAAGTAGCTACAATATGCGTAGATCAATTGTTTCATAACCATGAATAGAATGATGATTGTATTGTATGGCTCTTGAAGTTAAATTCTCATACGTGTAAAACCAAATGGAAATTATAATATTATGTTCTATTTCATTATTTTGCTGGACAATGAAGAATGAAAGATCCCCTCCTGTATGTGTTTCCTGACCGTTCTAGTTTATTGAGAAAGGTATTTATTGAAGTACCAAATTAATTTATATAAAAACGTAAAATGCTTAAAGGAGCTTAATAAGTTAATACAAATGCTCTCAGACGTAGATATAACAAGCCTGTCAGTGGTGATGATAAAGTGAACAAACATGTAATGATATCTAATGATTGTACCTAAACAGTGAATAATTCAAATATTCGTAGATGGAGTGATCGAAGAGTAAATAATGATATAATCACAGCTATATTGCTTCGTCACGATGAAATAAGCAAAATAAATACCGCGCCTCTGGGAAACGTGGAATGTTCCGTTTAGGCGGCAAAATTATTCCACGGGATGGTCGGATTCAGAAGCGTATTTTAGTGGAGAAACTTACTTCAGTAATGTATTGAGATTTCAGTCCTTTTCCTTGTTCATCTTAAATTTTATGAAGATATAAAACGGTTTTCATAAGTTTAACGCAGTCAATTATTAAAACTACGTTCATGAATAACTCCTAAGAAAAGATTTTTATTTTTATAAAAGATTTATTTTGGTTATTAATGTACTAAATCGTTTTCTTATGTTATATTAAGAAGTTTTATTTATTTAGTTTAAACTTATTCAATTTTTTTTTTTAATCTTTTTTTAGGTTATAGTTTTTCTAATTTTGCATGCCTATGTAAAATATGACTAGAGGTTATATTTAGTGACACCGTTTCCCTACTGTTTCCATTTTTGCAAAATAATTCAAATACTTTTATCTTCCTTCTAGTTATAATCATTATTACGCAAGAACAAAAGTTACGTTCCAGCATTGGATCTTATAATTTAATCGTGCTCATAGATATTTTACTGTTTGTGTAAACATGACAGAGTATTAGTCAAGTTTGCGATGCAATATTATTGCGGGCGTGCTTATATTATTCGATCGATAAAATCGCGTTTTTTCTTTATTTTTGTAGAATATTGTTTGACCACCATCTCACCTGATGTTAAACGATGATGTGGTCGGAAATGAAGCACGCTTACCTAGAAGAAACTTATTCAAACTTGACTTAAAGACCCGTAGGTTATAGTAATCAGAAAATAAATTTCCTACAAGAATTTTCTTACCTCATTTATTTATGAAATGAAATGAAATGAAATGAAATGAAATATTTATTTGTAAATTGGTTATAAATAACACTTTTACACGTCATGTTTTTTGCGTGTTAAGTTTAGCTAGATGAGGCCGGTATTTCCTAACTGACTACTCTGAGAAGAAACACCGAAACAAACTCAGAGGTCATAGTCTCTTTTAAAGTCCAGACAATTTGTATTTGTATATGAGAAGCATGTAGGTTCATGTCTGTGGTATTTTTTTGAGGAATTAACCACGCAAATTTGAGTGGACCTGTCCATACAGTGCAAGCATTTGTCAGTTATCATGTAGCTCAACTTAGAACTTAAGGAGCTCAACAATTTGACAAAAAAAACTAAAGGAGATTTGGGTAGGCCATACTAGTACACAAACTGCTTGACATTGCGTTTGTTAAAACTTTATGCACCACAAGATGTACAAAGGCGGACTTAATACCATAGACATTCTCTACCAGTCAACCATGGGTGATGAAGAGATAACATGGCAGGTGCATAAAAAATAAACTAAGTATTTAATATATATTTTGTTTTAATACGTATATATATATGTAAAGTTCTTCTGTTCAATTTTAAAGAAAACATGAAGAAACTGTTACATAAATAAACGCACAAATTACAAATAACATTATTTTGAACAGCTGAGGCTCTACAGTACAGCCTTGAAAATACAAATTCAGCGCTAAATATTCTAGGCTAATTTTATTTTAAACTTTGTTCTGAAGTTTTCGTGCGATTTGTTAGTTAACGGTCTGTAAACGAAAGTCATAACTCTGATGCTTTTGACTATGAAATGGAATATTTTAGTTACAAACTCATGTTAAGGCTGTACAGTAAAGTTCCTTTGCTTCTGATAATATTAATAGGCAACTTTATTCTCGAGTACAAAGTATTTTTAATTTCGAATAAAGGTTTTTGAAATTCGAGGTTTTTTTATTCTTTATACAAAAAGCACATAGTTAATTTGAGTTTTTATTGAGATTTGTAATCGACACTGGCTCAAAAACCGGGACATTAGCGACGGCTCAGCCATATGGAAAAAATAAAAATTTATGAAATTGATCTGATTGAGCGCAAAAAAGTGGCTCTGATTTACTCGAAACATAAAGAGATCAACGCAGTCAAAATTGCTGATTTTAATGATATGTATAAATTATTTTCAACCTAAGTGGCGGTTCAGTGATATTACATTAATTTTTTTATTGATATTTATGGCTCGCGTTTGGCCACCATATCACCTGATGGTAAGTGATGATGTGGTCAAAGATAGAGCACGCTTACCTAAAAGTAACCTATTCACTCTTGATTTAGGTTATAGCTATCGGGAAACAAAGACACCGGCCGGGAATTTCACTCCTTAGCCGTATGCACAATGAAGGTATTCCCAAAACGTTTAGTGTCTATGGGTGGATGGATGTTCACCATGTAACAATGGCGCATCGCCGTTTGTCTTGTAGTCCGATGATGAAACGGGCTTGGTGGGATTAGATTGTGTAATTCCATCGCACACTCCCCGAAATGTAACCGATAGAAAACCGATAGACTTGCAACTCGTCGTCGAATTCCACTCTCATTATGATGTGTTGGTGTACTTTTTATTGCCAGAAAATTATTGTTGTTGTAATAATTCGAACATAGGTGTAACACTATTAAAGAGCTCAGGGCTAAAAAATTACAATGACATGGGTCAATATTCAAGCATAAGCTATGCATGTCAAGATGTGTATATGGGTGATCACGTCACTATACTGAGATTTTTCCGTATCATAGACAACACGTTTTCCTTAGTCTCAGCTGTCATTTTGTCCACTTTGGACTGTATTTGTTACAGTTAAGTGCCTTGTTGGTATAGCTGTCGCAAGCGCTTCTACTGAGTGAGAAAAGAGTGCTATTGAGTTTTTCTGTTAGAAATTTCTCTTAATTATTTTTCTTTATTCTTTATCCGATTGTAAATATTTTTGTTATATCAATTCATTTAAATTATTCCAATTTTACTTACAAATAATCTGACATGTAAAATAGCTAAGTTTTTAATGTTCTTATTTTTATTTATTATGTGTTCTTTTTCTTATTTTTTTTTTTGTTTTCAATTTATTTGCATAACTGCCAGTTTTTTATTTGTACGGCACTTTAGTTAGGGAATGCACTGGCTCCTGTCATACCGTTTACAACTAGTTCAGGAGCCACGGAGCTTCAATTTTAATTGTGTACCTTATTTGGCAATAAAGAACTATTATTAATAAAGGACTATTATTACAGGTAGTCAGATTTAGAAGCCAGAAAAATCTGACTCAAGTGACCTTTTTTTTTTTTTAGGGATACCAAAGCGCAATATTTGCTGGTACCGCTTAAGAGTTGTAGGTATTATATCCTCCATCACCACTGAACAGTAAAGGAAGACATCGCGAGAAAACTGAAATGTTCTAGGACCGAAACATCCGAAATCATATGACTTTCACCCAGCCGCACTAAGCCCGCTTGGTAGATTATGGGCCATTCCGTCGCACAACATTCACAACATTTAGAAGTTTTACAATAAAATACTGATATTATTTCGTACCATGAAAAAGTACATTTCTACCTTTATATTATAAAATACTGCCTCTACAATTTTTATTTTGAATTAAAAAAAATCATAATAGAACACAATTAAATTTACAATTTCAATTCTTAAATTCATTCAAGAATAAAAAACAAATATACATGTAAATCTTGTGAGAAACTTAGAGGCTGATTATTATTATATATAGATAAATCATGATTTACCGGACTTGCCGTATTTTCGTTGTTTCAGCGAAAAACTATTTCTACAAATTGTAATCAATTCTCACAGATCATTAGGGCAGATAAGGAAACCGGAAGCTTACGTAATACGATGGTCCTAATGAATGGGATAATAACTTGTCAATACTGGGGCCGTACCAGACCCTTGTGTCTTTTAAGTATAGGTATATTATCTACAATTATACGATCTAAATTTATGTAGGTAATTGATACGTTTAAAAAAGACTCTGTATGCGTACGCATTCATAAATAAATTGCGACGTTGCCGTCCTTCAAGTACGCGTGTTTCTTTTACGTATCAATTCAACATTTTTAGTGAATATTATAATATAAAAAAAAAAACATTTTGTTTTCGAATGGTAATATGTTTTTAGCATGTATGGATGCTATACTATTGCGGGTTAACGGGAACGCCCTCTGTTAGTTAACATACTGTATATTCCGATGATAATGTTGGCTTTTAGTTTATTATGAAGAGAAGTTTCCGAAAAATGTTTTTGCTTGCGTTTTAATTTGAACTCGATGTCTCCATGCGTTCCCGAATTAAAGGGTGTTGAGAGACAGATAGACAACAAAATTACCCTATACGGGTTCCGTTTTCTTCTTTTGAGGTACGGAACCCTTAAAATATAAAGAAAGCAACGAAATACTTCGAAATATTGTACCACCTAGGCGCTGAAAACCAGAAGTTTCATCTACAACGAACCCCATAATCCGGTTTAATTCCAAATGCCATTTTAAGCTGCGACTTAAAAAAATATCTGTAAAATCTTAAAGACAAATGACGACATCCGTCCGAAAAGGGAGAGAGATCATCTCTTTCTGACGTAATCAATTGTTACTGCGGCCACAAGATAGAGGATTAATGGGAGGATAAATCCCACGATTTATTTTTTAGGGTCACCATATTTTTTGTTAAAAAAATGGTTCGCGGCTCTATTTATACGTCTCCGGAAATTAATATTTCCGAGAGTCTCAGTTTGATACTATATATTTTTTAAAGAAATTAGATTTCTTTGGAACTGTTTGGGTATTACGTTTTTGTCTTTCGTGGGTAAGTGACGAGAATCTTAAATGAGGTTTATAATATCAATATGGATCTGAAAAGGTACATTTATAATTTACTTGTTCTTAGAGAGTCAGGATGAGAATAGTATTTGCATATTTGATTATTTATTAAACACTAGACTTTGCCTTACTTTACTTTACTAGATTTTGCCTGCGACTTTGATCGCGAGGAAATGTTAATAATTATATCCTACGATAATTTCCCAGGAATAAAAGTAGTTTATATTCCAGATCATAATTTATCTTTGTGCTAAATTTCATCCAAATACGTACAGGCTTTAGCTTATCAAATGCTTGGTCTTTACCGAAAAAAGAAATAGGTAGGTAAAAAAACTTCTTGACAAAAAACCAAAACTAAAAATTTTAAGTAACCCTCGACAACCTTGAAACACCTGAACAGATCTTGATAAGAACCATCTCGATCACGTCAGCTTTCTAGCAAAAAAACCGCACTATAATCGATCCATTCGTTTAAGAGTTACGATGCCACAGACAGACGCACAGACACGTCAAACTTATAACACCCCTCTTTTTGCGTTGGGGGTTAAAAATATCTGGCCTCGCCTCCTCTCTATAAGAGGAAATAGACCTAAATCCACCCCGCAGGCTCAGAGCAGGTTTTGTTATTGGCCTTGAACTTTTCGGTACTAGGAAATATCGTTAAAATAAAAAAAAAACATTTACACTCTTTTGTCGCCAATGCAAAGAAATTACTTTCGGTGTGAAGGTTGCTGACAAAAATACGCGCACATATTGGTTTCATATCTACGTCGCATTTGTAAGTTTTCTTTTGTTTTTATTTTAATCTAGAGGCTCAACTTATTGACAGCACTGTTTTGATTCTAATAATAATGGTATAAATAATGGTCCTTTAAAATAAGTAATTGGTAAACTAACCTACGTTGAATACAGCACACTGTCTTTTAAGCTGCACGTATAAAGCTGAAATTGCATGTGCAGTTGAAGCAAGATAGAGGATTGGCAATTATTATTAAATTTAAAACAGATATTGAAAGTCTCTTTGAATGTTCACAGCTCAATTTCTTTTAACTTAATCAATAGAATGAGAGGTCTAATTTATCGTAACGAACTATCAAAACAGATCTAGATAGCTATGGAGAAATCCATATATCCATAAGGAGGAGGAGTACTATGACGCTTAAGCTTTTTTTTTTTTTTTTTTTTTTTTTTTTTTTTTATGTACATAGTTAGGTTTAGTATATATGTATATATTATACAAGTTTGTTAACAAAAAAAAATGAAACAGGTTACCTTAATGATAAAGTAAATTAATATGAAAATAAAGGGTATTTGCAAAACAAAAAAAATATATCCATAATAATATTATAAATGCGAAAGTAACTCTGTCTGTCTGTCTGTTACCTTTTCACGCCTAAACCGCTGATTGGATTTAGATGGGCATGAGAATAGTTTAGGACCCTGGGACGGACATAGCATAGTTTTTATCCCGGAATTCCCATAAGATCGGGATTTACGCGGGAAAAACTTCCCACGCGAACGAAGTCGCAGGCAAAAGCTAGTTAGAAATATACCGTAGAAACTCGAGTTTGCGTACATTTGTTTTTCGGGGAAAATCATCAAATCCTCGCTCGTCCCACTCTGGGCGAGAGGAAGGAAATAACCTTTAATACTTATAACTTAGTAGGTACTTAAAGTAATACCTACGCTTGCGTTTTCCGTCTTATAATAGTAGTTTCAAGAAATTAGCGTCAAAATTAGGTTTAGGCTTCCCAAATTACTAATTAGGGAAGTTTCCCCCAGGATTTGCTACCAAGGAAAATATATTGTATCCTTATCCTGGATATAGTCTAGCATAGTCACGTGTGCCAAGTTTCGGAATCTGTTTAGCCGTAGAGGCGTGACTGATATATTATCAAACATCCAAAACTTCGATTTCGTACATTTTCACAATAGGATCTGCAGCGGTAGGTAGTTTTTAGTCAGTAAAAGTCTGACACTCCCATCCGTCCCACCTAGAGCATGGGGAGTCATTTGACAATTTTCTCGCCGAAAAATAAAGAAATAGCTACTATTTTCTGTTAGTTGCTAGTTTTGTCTATGTGGAAGGCGAAATTACCCCACGTGAACATGTCCCCGAGGTAATAAGTATTCTAAGAAATGCGAAGTCACACAGTAAGCCAATGTGCTAAGTTCTGTTCAAATCCGTTTAGCCGTTATGAAATGAAAAGGTACAAATCATAGAAAGTAACTTTCGCATTTATAACATTAGTGCCAATAGCGTAATGGATAAGTTGTCGGCCTTGTGATCGAGACGTCGAAGGTTAGAACCCCAAGTCCATCTATATTATTGCCGTGAACCCAATCCAGACACAATCCAGACACTTAAAAAAATTGCATGGTTAAATATATTTAAAAAATTAAACTTACCATCATAAACCCTGTAACTCTTTAATTAATAACTCTCTAACTGTCTAACCTGTAACTCTGTAATTTATTTAATGGATAATCCATTAAATAAATCACATTGGATTTTACCGTAAATAAGTAGTCATAACGACATAACTCAACTTTTTACTGAATGTCAATCTTATTTATATGAAACGATTAGGTAATTACTTGTGTACAGATACTCTATTTATGGATAGGTATTTAACTATCTATAAATAGAGTTTGGATACACTATTTTATCTATGATGACATTATATAAATATGTTATGTATTCTTATACATCCGTTTAACTACAGTATCACACTCACTTCTCGGAGATGTTTAAGTTAAGAAAGATCTATTGTAATCTGCCCTAGGTCGGATAACAATACTATTAGGTCATGAAGGATGTTAACCACCTAACAACTAGGTATAGCTATGTCTACGGTTATCCGTTCTGACTGTAGCACTGTCAATGAATCTGCCTAAACTTTTCTCAAATAATAATAATATTCCACGACTTTCACATAACGCCATCTAGTCCCAAACTAAGCAGAGCTTGTGCTATGAGTACTAAACAACTGATAAACACACATATATATTTCTAAATACATACATATTATAGATAAACTAGTACTCACGCGGGGCTTCGCTCCCGTGGATTCTATCACGGTAAAAACATAACTCTCCTTTTTTGCAGTCGCGTAAAAAGTAGCCTATAACCTTCCTCAAGCTTCAAGCTACTTCCATACTAAATTGCATCCAAATCCACCCAGTACTTTCGAAGATTAGCGCGTTCAAGCAAACAAACTTTTCCGCTTTATAATATTAGTATAGATTACACCCAGACAAAGAACAAATGATCATGCTCATCACACAAACATTTGTCCTGGGTGGCAATCGAACCTACGACCTTGCGCATAGCAGTCAGGGCTGCTGACCACTAGACCAACAGGCCTGTCAAATATGTATGGGTCGGCTTCCAATCTAACCTGTATTTCACATAGAGGAACTATCTATCTGACTTTCACAGCTCAGTTACACGATACTTCTGGGTATCCCTTGGTAAAACTTGTGTATCCACAGTCCACAGTCCAGTAATACGTTACACCACTTGGCAATACTAGTGACGGATTAGTAGCTAATACCTGTTACTGATGTTTACCCGTTACGACTGTAAAATACCTAAAATGTCTATAGGGACTAATTGGTGGCTTTATACTTAGTATAATTAAGGCCGCCACATGCAAGTCTGGTTAAGCAGCCGACAACCTCATAAATGAACCTGAGAGAGGTTTTTTGAGCTAGGACCAACAGCTCTCCGAGACAAGGGGAATTTTGATATGTTAAGATGGACATCCATCCACATATTGACCTCGACAAGCGTTGCTTAACCTCGGATACCGACCTGTGTGTCTACACAGTCCACAGCCCAATCTTTTCCAGGGGCAACACTGATGTCAGATTCTCTAGGTAGGTACTACTAGTAACGACAGTAGATTATTAGAAATGACTACAGCAACTAACAGCCTAACGTACTCTGGCTGGAGGAAATTATTATAATTAAGGCCACCACGGGGAATTCTGGAAAGTAGCCGACAACCTCATATGTGGATCTGAAGGAGACCACTCAGAAAAAAAAAACAGCTTAACGAGCTTTCCTAGGCAAGGAGAAGTCTCATGACGTCACAGATCCACGAACCAACCTCGGCAAGGAATCCAAATTTAAGAATTTGGTTTCAAATTTGGAATCCGTGTTTGTAAATTTAGTAATGAACTCAGTACGATGGCACACTATCTCACTTATAGTTTCTGTTAATAAACTTTATTTAGGTTTGTCACAGTTTATAGACCGCGGAAAGTTCGACTGGATTAATTATCTAGTCGAACTTTCTACTAAGTCTCGTTTTATGACTAACGATCATTATGATGTTTAAACGTTTTTCACATAATATGTTACAAATGTCTAAATAAAGGATATAAGGTTCAGCGTTTTTTTTTTTATTTTTTTTTTATTTTAGTTATTACGGATGAGTGCGCTCTTGACCTCGATCGCGCCTGATGGTAAGCGATAGATGAGGTCTACGATGTGACGAGCGAGCCCAGAAGATGCCTGTTTACTCTTGCTTTAAAGGCTGAAAGGTCATAAGTGGCAGGGAACACAGAAGCCGGCAGAGAATTCCACAACTTGGCTGTGCGCACAATAAATCAATTTGCTAATCTAAAATGCCAACTGAAACACGCGCCTCAATATGCCTATCTCCTCAAGATGTAAAATTCAAGTTTGTGTGTAATGAATATAGGAATGAGTTGTATTTCGTATCTTAATTGCACACTATATATATATATAGGCTAAGTTCGAAGTTTAATTAAAAATAAATAATTTAAGTCAAAAAGTTTAATCGTTTATTTCACCTACAAAATTGTTTATCAACAGCTACAAATCACAGTTACAAAATGAAGGTTCAATCTGATCAAGATCAGTGTCAGTATCCGTTAAGTTTAGCATTTTCGATAATTCTTCTTCAGCTTCTTCATAAGTTTTATAGTTTTTTCGTTTTAGAGTACAACTCATTGTAAGCCGTCAATCTGCGCGAGGTTGGACCCTGCTGTCTTTAGTTAGTAAATCCGCATTATATCTTGGCCATCGAAGTTGTCCTTTGTTCTCCCATAAGGATGGTACAGTACACAATTCTGTGCGACCCTTACCACGCGACGTGTTGAAATTATTTTAAAAGACATTTTCCTGAAACGAAATGAATGTAAATTATCGTTACGATGCAATGATACGTAGGTATTCTAATGTCGGTTCAACATAATAAACTTCCTCGATAAAAAACGGAACACATACTGCAAAGTTTAGCCTATTGCGTCGTTAGTTTTATTGTTTACCGTTTGGTAGGGACTTGCATGACGCGTGAGCGAATGTCACCGAAAGCTCGCAACCAACGCGATCGACTGACTGATTTGGCAGTCGGTCGAGTTGGTGTGACGCACGACTGTGAAGTGGTAGCGAGCGCGCGGGTGCGGGAGTGGGGGCGGGGGCGAGCGCGGAGTTTGACTGGGCGCAAGAGTGAGAGTGAGCGGGCCGTTTATTCCATTTTTCCACTCACACCGCCACCACTCCCGCGCACCGCGCGTCTTTCCGTACCTTACACTGAAAATTTTTACGAACAATTTGATACCTATATCGTATGATTCAGTTACAATCAGTTCATAGATTTTTTTGTTTACAAGCCGAGTTTCGTTCACATGAGTCACATCATCACATGACATGATTATTTTGTTACAGCATTAGTACCTACGTAAGTGGACAACGTAGACCCGACGCGTTCGATTAGAGAACCCTAAAAATCTGAGTAATGTAGAAATGTGGCCAACTATCTAATTGTTATTCAGAAGTTAGTGCAATGAGACTACTCTTTTTCAAGTTATAGCTCAGTAACAAGACATGTGTGCACTTTTATTCAGCATTATAAAGCAAAACTTCGATCGCCATTAAAAATCTTTGTAATTTATACTTACAAGGAATTTAAGAGATCACCAAAATGCTTAATCTTACAACTACAACATTCTCAACTCGATTCATGTTATTTTGTTGGTTTATAATCGCTAGTATTAGCTATTTCGTCGCAAGTACTTTTGTTAGACCTAGTTTGTATGTATAAAAATACTATTTACTATCAGTTATCCTGATTATTCACGCTGCGCGTAATAAATACTAAAAAAAATCACATACTATTCACGACAAAATTACTTGCGCACTAACAATTAACATGTAGCAGACCTCTAACTTGTAAATTAAAATTTACTTACCGCTTTTATAATTTCACCGGCCATGTTAAATCAACACCATTCGACATCGACATTATAATATTTATTCCATATTTTTTTTGGCAATATGTATGAATATTGTTTGCAAAAATGTAAACAATAATTTAAATGCTCTATAAATTCTGAATACAATAACCAATTCGACTAAGCTGAATAACTCAGTTGTAAGAGCTTAATAAAAACAATGTGAACTGTTATTCAAAAGTTATTAAGCTAATTGAAACGTTATTAAGCTTCTATGCAGATGTTGCTCAGCTGTTATTCAGAGTTAAGCATTCAAAATTGGGGCCCTTTTTGCTTGAATAACTGCTGAATAGACGGTACTCAGACGTTATTCAGCTTACTATTCAGCATATGCTCTAGATGATTGCTCTTACTCAATCTTTATTAAGCACGTCTGTGTTAATTGGGAGGTACCTCCCGAAACTTCCGTGTCCAGTGAGGACCTGCGTCATGCGGTAGGTCAGGACGCCGTGACGCCGATCTAGTCACTCCTCAAAGAGGGGTCTTACCGCCGCAATTGCGGCGTGCCCGAAGACCATACCTTGTACTTTTTGTTTTTGTGTACAAAATAAATACTTTTTTTATTATTTTTTTTTTTTTTTTACCACTTTTTCGTTGTGATTAATATGTTAATTTCAGCGTTCTAGTACCAATAGTTTCTGAGCTAATGCGGAAGGACAGGAGGACATGGAACCCTAAACAAGTGACCTGTGGAAATTAGTACAATGACGCAGTGAATCCATAATAATGTCCTAAACAAAATATCTTCCATAGAAATTCTTAAGGACATGCAGCCATATATCGTCATAGATCCATCTTGACTCTTCGCCAATTCGAAAGTGCCAGAAAATGGTGTGAATAAAATAAATGGTTCAAGTATATTCCATCAAAGTCACAATTACTGTCAAAAACTTCTATGTATGAAATTGATATGGGCTGTCGAGATGTTTCGAGGTCAATACCTAACATTTTATAATTCATTGCCACTGATACAAACGTCACTTTATTTTTTCAGTAGCACTTTTCTAAAATGATCTCACCGTAAATTTAAATTCAAAAATATTTATTTCCAGCCGTACCTATAAAATTCACATATGCATCCATCCTACTAATATTATAAATGTGAAAGTAACTCTGTCTGTCTGTGTGTTACCTTTTCACGCCTAAGACGCTGAACCGATTTAGATGAAATTTGGCATGGGGATAGTTTAGGGCCCTGGGAAGGACATAGGATAGTTTTTATCCCGGAATTGTAGTCTTATAAGACTCACATATAATTAACTAGCAGTTACTCGCAACTTCGTTCGCGTGGGAAGTTTTTCCTGTGTAAATCCCGATCCCGTCTTAGCAAGCATCTACGTACTAAAAAGAACCTCCATGCAAAATTTGAGAGCCCTACTACTTGTAGTTCCTGAGATTTAGTGATTAATCAGTGAGTGGTATTTCGCATTGATATATACGTGAGAAAGCAGGGTTGTAGTCACCCTGTGAAAGCATGGAATCCTGGCAAGCTTCTACACATGGATGATGCGCGGATAATGAGCGGGACTTTGATTGTGTCTGGGGGATGTTTGGCCCTTGGGGTTAGTCTGGCTGGAAAATAATCCCCCAAGCATTATATATACCTAAAATAGAAGACGTAGAATATAAAATATAGCCGTAGTTCTTCTATGAGATTTAAAGCGTCTGGGAGAAGTTACCACCCACAGAAAAGGTCTGACAATATAAAATGTATATTTTAAATAATATTCCGTATAACATAATTATATAAAAATAAATTCTACGAATTTAAAAAAAGTAAGTTATATTTCTAACTACATTTTCTACCTAGGAATGGGCCGCTGAGCCAAGCTTGTGAGTACGTACACACTTTTAAGTACATATAAGAGTATCCGTTCCGTAAATTTCGTTACTTCAAAAATAAGGAAGGTCTGGCGGCCCTGGGATCTTACTCTACTAGGAGGAGTTTGTTAAGAACACGATACGATGACATGTAACTGACAACAGTGGACAATAATTACATATTATATGGACAATCTACTCTATCCGCAACCATCTTAAAAACCCTGTTGGGACTAGCCATGACCCTTTTTGGTGGGAAAATAATCAAATGACTCCTCCCGCTGTGGGGTGGGGGGGGGGAGGAAGAGACAGACTTCTACTAACTAAAAACCTGCCCTGTTCTTTCAGTTGCTTTTGCATTCCAAGGCCACGGTCCTACTAAGCCCCGTTAATGTGCCATCACTCGAGCCACTAATAATGTTGTGAGCTCGAAACAGACGCACATAAAACTTAGGTGAAGTAAGATCCACCCCATTACAAATCTACTTGTATCCAGCTACTTCCAATAACACTGGAGACCCACCTTGTTCCACATGCGCTTCATAGTCTGCTAGCAAACCTGGAGCCCGAATCTTTGTCAAGAATACGTGACACGTAATAAAATCGCTGCGCAAAAACATCGTCTTTGCTCAGCAGTGGAACATAATGGGCTAATGAAATAGATAGCTTAGATGAACATCAAAATCGAATATCGTTTCTTTCTCAATAAAAAGCTGTATTTAATGTAAAGAATTGTTCTTAAAGCATCATTATGACGTAACCGATTGGATCAACGAATCTGTCTACCCCTTTGGGAACACGAGTATAATCCCAATTCATATCTAGCGTAATGAGGCACTTTCCAAACTGCTGGTGACGCTAAACGTTGCCTTCCAGACCTAGATTTTTATTATCTTGTGTTTTTTTGTCCTACAACGCAATATAATAACAATGTTTTCGACTTTAGTATGTTTGTTGTAAAAAGTAACGTTGTGTCGTAACCATTTTTTCTTCAATCTTCATGAAATTCTTATTTATAAACCGAATTCCAGATGTGATTTTTAGAGTACGTGCTTGACTTTTCAGCTATTTCATTATTTCCCTAGAGAGCGGTTCGGTAACGGGTGATTAAACTAAATTAGAGATTTAGTCAAATAAACGACGCAGACGTTGGATAGGACGGTGAAATGGAGACGCTCCCAGGTTATCAAATAGTCCAATATCCTGAATCTACGTGGCTGAAAATCAAGCTTAAAGTGTGGGACAAGACTAGGTTCAGCTGTTAGAGGCTAATGATAATGATGAAAAATTTATATGAACGTGTAAAATTCATGTACTTTCAGAAGGACAAAAATATATAAGGCAATAAAGTTTACTTAAAACCAAGTATACCGTCATACGCTGAAGCATCATCGAATTAAAGAAGCAGTGGCTCGTATACATTGTTCGCAGTTGTTTTTATTGGTTGTTAACATGTAGCCGATGGAGCCGAATGTTATTTGATTCTTACTTGGCAACCGCGTTCCAAAAGACACAACGTTGTAACTCCTGCTATAAGGGGAACCGCGAACCGCTGGTTATCTTTGAAAGCATATCATATATTATAATATATTATTTATTTATTTTATCCCATACACATTACACAATAAATTAAAAAAATATTGGCCAAGTGCGAGTCAGACTCGCTCATGAAGGGTTCCGTAGTAACTATGATAATATAATATAATACGCATATTTATTTGACAAAAAAAAACTTACAAATTTCTTAAAACTAGCTTATTTACATTTTTTACAACTACGCCAAATAACTTTGTTTTTCAGTGTTTGTATGAAATGAAATGAAATATTTATTTGGTAAATTGGTTATAAATAACACTTTTACACGTCATGGTTTTTTGCGTGTTAAGTTTAGTGTAGCTAGATGAAGCCGGTATTTCCTAACTGACTACTCTGAGAAGAAACACGGAAACAAACTCAGACGTCAACGTCTCTTTTAAAGTCCATATAATTTGTGTTGGTCCAATGATTGGACCAACACAAATTTTTGATTAAAATGATTGAACTCCAATCATATGAAAAACATGTAGGTTCATGTCTGTGAATACGAATATTAAGGTCTACAGATATATATATATTTTAGATTTTTTACTCCATTATTATAGAAGTTAGAGGGGGGGGTGGGCACACATTTTACTACTTTGGTAGCGTATATCTTTTAAACCATTAACATTATTAAAAAGTGGTTTTAAAAACCTTATGTTTTTTTTTAATACCTGTCTATACAACGTGTAACGGAAACCCCATATCAATCCAATAGGGCTGAAGACAACATCTGGTATGGAGTCTCTATGCTTAGTTTCAGCACAAAATAAGTGACTAAAAGAATTGATACGAAATTATCGGTTTCATATGTTTCTTGAATATCAATCATAACAAACGTGTCACAGCACTACGAGGGTCAATAACTTTCCACGTCACTTGCCTATAACACGACAATTCTCTTCAATCTTACACGTTGTAGATACCACATACGCATAGGTTTCATGAAAAAAAAAATATTTTAAGTTTTATTTCCATGTAACCCCCCTTTATTTTAAATATTATTTTTTCTTCAATTCGAAAAACGGTTTACAAAAAACATCTACCTACCAAGTTTCGTATGTATAGTCCTAATAGTTTCGGAATAAAATGGCTGTGACATACGGACGGATGGACGGACAGACAGACAGACAGACATGATGAAACTATAAGGGTTCCGTTTTTTGCCATTCGGCTACGGAACCCTAAAAAATGTTTTGGCATACACGAAAGCCTCTTAGGGCTTATCTGTGTGCTGGCGAGTCGTAATTAGTTAATTAATTGACTATACAGAGAAAGGGATTTTTTTTATTGTTAATAGGCTAGCGTTTGACCACCATCTCACCTGATGGATGAGGAGGATGATGGAGTACGCTTGCCTAGAAGTAACGTATTCACTCTTGACTTAAAGACTCCCAGGTTATAGCGATCAGGAAACACAGACTCCGACGGGGAATTCCACTTCTTAGCCGTACTCCCTTACACGTATTCCCAAAACGTTATGTGCGTACGGGTGGGATGTCTACCATGTAAAGATGGCGCATCGCCGTTTGTCTTGTAGTCCGATGACGGAACGCTAATTAGGAATACTAAATACAATTAACTATTTTTTATGTAAGAACGTTTGTATTTGTACTTACAACCTATATCTCTTAAAGCGGCAGTAGCCTAAAGACTAAGCTGTGGTAGAGAAGTCTTGTGTCCGAATCCCACCCCACACCCCTACACTATTGCTCACTCCAGACACAAGCATATTTAGTTTAGTTGGCGGAGTAATGTGAATTCTACCCACATTGCTTATTCTCTTTATAAAAAAAAACTCGTCAATCAGAAGTTTATTAAAAATACTAGCTGCTGTCTGCGGCTTCACTCGAGTGTAAAGTTCTGCATTAGATATTCCAGTTTTCGAAATCAATAACCTCATGAAGCCCAGACTTAATAGCTATACAACATGTAACGGAAACCCCATATCTATCCAAAAGGGCTGAAGACAACATCTGGTATGGAGTCTCTATGCACAGTTTGAGCTAAAAATAAGTGACTCAAAGAATTGATACCAAATTATCGGTTTCATATGTTTCTTGAATACCAATCATAACAAATTTGTCACAGCACTACAAGGGTCAATAACTTTCACGCCACTTGCCAATAACATGATAATTCTTTTCGTTCTTCTTAATTTGAAAATTTCGGTCTCTGGTATCAATGTATTGAAATTTTTAATAAGTTCCACACGTGTTGACATGGGATTACAAAAGCCTTGCCATATCGTTTGTTATCATCCAAAGAAGCCGTGCACTTGATATGTACATATATACCCATTAAGTTACACGTTGTATAACAAAAAAGGATTCATTCAAATCCGTGTTTGAGTTCCGGAGAAATAGCGGGTACAAACAGATAAAAACAGACGGACACCTTATTTAAATTCTTATTGTATTACTGTTTCTTAATAAATTTTTTTGTAAGTATATTCAATATACAAAAACTATTTTTAGTGTTTTATTATCTGTATGTAATTATAAAAGCGAAATACCATTCACTGATTAATCACGAAATCTCAGAAACTACAAGTTGTAGGGCTCTCAAATTTTGCATGGGGTTCCTTTTAGTACGTAGATGCTCGCTAAGACTTTAAATTACTTGTGATTTAATTAGTAACTTGAATCTGTCCGTAACCGCATTTGCGTTGAAAAGTATTTTTTTCAGAAAAATATAATATAAAATATAATAAAATATCTTTGACCCGTCGATGTGGTATGAAATTTCAACCCACCATCTCTCCCCACCCGTTATTCCCTTTTATTGCTGGACTATCGTATATTTTACTTGAATCTCTTACTTATAAACACATGAACGATTTCTTATCGGATGGGGTACCTACCCTAGCAATAGATCAAACGTTAAGCCTGCGCCGAGTAAAATAACTCAAAACGGTCTTCACAACTAAAGGAATATAACCTATAATAGTACTTTAATTACCATACAAAAATATGTAATGAACACTTGAATAAATGTGTTAGCAAACATAGTTGGCAAAATTTAAAAATATTTTATAGTTTATTAAACAAAAATACATAAAGTTGGACAAAAATCCTTACAAAACATGCTCGTGCGTCGCTGAATTTTGATAGTAAACTATTGAATTTTTTCATAAACTTCAATTCATATTATTCTCTAATTATCATACTATCATTTACAGCTTTAACATTTCAAAAATGTCGCTTGGTTGTTTTAATTTTAATTTTTTCTTCTAATTTGCGCGCTATTTTGAACCATACGCAACGTACACCGGTCGAAAATTCAGTCGTCCACGGGAGCTCAGAGAGGGGTCACGTCTCATTATGGAGCGTTTCGCCGGTAACGATAATTCGCGATCTATTGTGTACGTATGTATTGCAGCAATCCGTTGAATAACATAAGTCATATTTTTTGTTTTTTTGAGTACGATTTATTATGCATACCCAACAATTACTTTTTATTGTTCAATATACATTTCTTTAACATTTGTTTTTCAATATTTGTTTTATTATGGGAAAATGTAAAAAAAAATATTATTAGAAGAAAGTTGGCACAAATTTTCGAAATAAAAGCCATTCTCATAAAAAGTACGTATTTATATTTTGTGATGTTATTATTGCTTTTTAACCGACTTCAAAAAAAGGAGAAGGTTCTCAGTTCGTCTTAAACTTTTTTTTATGTATGTAACCTCAAACTCGAAGACGGCTGGACCGATTTGGAATTTTTTTTTCGTTTGAAAGGGTATACTTTCTAGTTGGTTCCATTGTTATGAAATCAGGATCTGATGATGGGATCCTGGAGAAAGCGAGGGAACTCTTTAAATATTGTAGGCACACCTATAGCGTTTTGGGTATTTCTAATAGTACCTTGTGCAGTTGCTCCCGAAAAGCACCATTTGAGGAAGTGAAAGTGATGATGAAGACTTTTTTCAAACATTCGATATGGGTATCGTGTAATGGGTTTTTGGGGGTGGTGATTGCAAATCTGGAATTTATTTTTAAATTCAAGATGGCGTATGCAACTTTTTCTCACAAATTCGATATGGGTACCGTGTAATGGGTTTTTGGGGGTGGTGATTGCAAATCTGACATTCATTTTAAAATCCAAGATGGCGGATGCAACTTTTTCTCACAAATTCGATATGGGTACCGTGTAATGGGTTTTTGGGGGTGGTGATTGCAAATCTGACATTCATTTTAAAATCCAAGATGGCGGATGCAACTTTTTCTCAAACATTCGATATGGGTATCATGTAATGGGTTTTTGGGGGTGGTGATTGCAAATCTGGCATTCATTTTAAAATCCAAGATGGCGGATGCAACTTTTTCTCAAACATTCGATATAGGTATGGTGTAATGGGTTTTTGGGGGTGGTGATTGCAAATCTGACATTCATTTTAAAATCCAAGATGGCGGATGCAACTTTTTCTCAAACATTCGATATGGGTATCGTGTAATGGGTTTTTGGGGGTGGTGATTGCAAATCTGGAATTTATTTTTAAATTCAAGATGGCGTATGCAACTTTTTCTCACAAATTCGATATGGGTACCGTGTAATGGGTTTTTGGGGGTGGTGATTGCAAATCTGACATTCATTTTAAAATCCAAGATGGCGGATGCAACTTTTTCTCACAAATTCGATATGGGTACCGTGTAATGGGTTTTTGGGGGTGGTGATTGCAAATCTGACATTCATTTTAAAATCCAAAATGGCGGATGCAACTTTTTCTCAAACATTTGATATGGGTATCGTTTAATGGGTTTTTGGGGGTGGTGATTGCAAATCTGGCATTCATTTTAAAATCCAAGATGGCGGATGCAACTTTTTCTCAAACATTCGATATAGGTATCGTGTAATGGGTTTTTGGGGGTGGTGATTGCAAATCTGGCATTCATTTTAAAATCCAAGATGGCGGATGCAACTTTTTCTCAAACATTCGATATGGGTATCGTGTAATGGGTTTTTGGGGGTGGTGATTGCAAATCTGGAATTTATTTTTAAATTCAAGATGGCGTATGCAACTTTTTCTCACAAATTCGATATGGGTACCGTGTAATGGGTTTTTGGGGGTGGTGATTGCAAATCTGACATTCATTTTAAAATCCAAGATGGCGGATGCAACTTTTTCTCACAAATTCGATATGGGTACCGTGTAATGGGTTTTTGGGGGTGGTGATTGCAAATCTGACATTCATTTTAAAATCCAAGATGGCGGATGCAACTTTTTCTCAAACATTTGATATGGGTATCGTTTAATGGGTTTTTGGGGGTGGTGATTGCAAATCTGGCATTCATTTTAAAATCCAAGATGGCGGATGCAACTTTTTCTCAAACATTCGATATAGGTATCGTGTAATGGGATTTTGGGGGTGGTGATTGCAAATCTGGCATTCATTTTAAAATCCAAGATGGCGGATGCAACTTTTTCTCAAACATTCGATATGGGTATCGTGTAATGGGTTTTTGGAGGTGGTGATTGCAAATCTGGCATTCATTTTAATATCCAAGATGGCGGATGCAACTTTTTCTCAAACATTTGATATGGGTACCGTGTAAAGGGTTTTTGGGGTGCTGATTGCAAATCTGGCATTCATTTTAAAATCCAAGATGGCGGATGCAACTTTTTCTCACACATTCGATATGGGTATCGTGTAATGGGTTTTTGGGGGTGGTGATTGCAAATCTGGCTTTCATTTTGAAATCCAATTTAAAACACATACGATATCCATATTGAATGTTGGAGAAAAAGTTGCATCCTTGGTGGATGCAACTTTTTCTCCAACATTCAATATGGATATCGTGTGTGTCTACTAAGTTAAATACACTGATAACCTTCAAGGGTTTATTGCTAAGTATAATTAACAAAGTAACGTAAGGGCTAAAATTATCGCTAAATGATGAAAATGAGTGCACCCGGTTGCTGTTCGAAATACACTAAGCTCGCGGCGAACTTAGTGCGACCGCATTATATCGCTTGCTCAGCAAACGTGGTCGATTGCAAAATATTGCATCAAACATCGTGTAATAGGTTTTTGGGAATACCGATTGCAATCCTGACATTCATTTTAGAATTTACGACGAAAGTTCATTGGCTACTTTGTTAGCTTACAATTTACACTGGGTTATTGACAATTTAACTGATCCTAGGTTAAGTGACTATTCAGTATTATCTAGGGTATCTAATAATACTGAAATTAATTGTTTAAACCCTTAGATGTGACAAAGGAGAGTTATAATAACACAATTTTAATATATCATCAGAATATAAATCGTTTCTCCGGCAAAATTTTAGATGAGGAAATGTTAATAGATAAATATGATATAGATATCTTATGTTTTTGTGAAACCTGGCTAAAACCAGATAGAATGTTGTTTAAAATTAATATTTTTTTATTACTAGTGCATACAACATGTCCTCAGTAGGAGGTGGTACTTTAATATTACGTAGTAATTCTCTTCGATATAAGGAACAAAAATATATCACCGCTTGCTCTGTTGATTGCTTGTGTGAGGTAGCATGTACAGAAGTTGAAGGCCAAACTTTCTTAAGTGTTTATAGACCACCAGCATCAAACTTGTCATCATTCTTAATGATAATGGGAGAAATTTTAAGTACCTAAGCTTATAAGAGATAATAAATTAGTTGTGGTTTGTGGTCACCTAAATATTGATTTGTTAGTAAATTCACCTGAACACTGCAAGCTTACTTCATTGTTTGGTTCATTTAACTTAAAATGCACATACAAGGAAGCAACAAGAATAACAGCAACATCAGCTCAATGCATAGATAATATTTATACTAATTGTGCCATAAAATACTCGTCTCAAATTAGTGGAGTTAGGTCTGACCATACAGGTCAACTAGTATCCTTTGAGTTGGTTAAAAAGCGGCAATTAAATAAGACTATTAAGTTTAGGCCACTAACTAAAAAGAAATTAATGTTTTTAATGATAACATGTTAAGTAATCTTTCAATGGCCAATTTTGACTCCCATGACCCCAATGAAAATTACAGGATATTATTTTCTTCACTATGCCACGAATTTAGTAAGGCATGTCCAGTTAAAAAATTTCATATGAGTAATAAATCTAAATTTAATGAATGGGCCACTGCTGGAATAAGAATAAGCTGAGACAATTTATACAACTTATACCATGAAAAATCATTGACTTCCGATGAAGCCTTCCATAATTATGTAAGAAACTACTCAAAGATATTTAAAAAAGTATGCGCCCTAAGCTAAATCTAAATCAGAAAGTAATAAAATTAGCATTTCTAACAATAAAATAAAAACTGTGTGATAAACAAAGAAACTGGAAATACAAACCAACAGGGTTAGAATGATTTGACTTTGAACATCGATGATCAGGTCATCTCAGATAAGTCAAAAGTGGCTGAGAAGTTGGAAAATTACTTTACCAATATTCCAGTAGAGGTTACTAAATCTCTACATTCTTCGCCATTATTAGCAGAATCTTTTTTAAAGGAAAACTTCAATAAGGATATACCAACATTTTCATTTAAGCCCATTTCTATTGATGTAATTAAAAAGCATTCCAAAGTCTTAACATAACAAACACTGATGACTTATGGAGTGCATCTGTTAGGGTTCTTGGTAATATTATTGACTCAATTGCTGCTATCCTAACAGGCACATTTAATTAATGTATAGACAGCGGTAATTTTCCCGATTTAATGAAACATAGTAAAGTATTACTAATTTTTAAGTCGGGTTGTAAGAATGATCCCTCTAACTATAGACCGATATATGTGCTTCCAGCATTAAGCAAAATATACGAAAAAATCATGCTGGACGAGATGCTATCATATTTTAACTCAAATGGAATTCTGCATAGTCGGCAGTTTGGTTTCACGAAAGGTAGGTCAACAACAAATGCAGGAGTAGCGCTCATCCGTCACATTCTGGAATCTTGGGAGAAATCTCAGGATGCAATTGGCATATTTTGTGACCTCTCCAAAGCTTTTGATTGCGTTCAAATCACTGATCTGTAAATTACACCATTACGGAGTTCGTGGATTCGTGTTCTGCTGACCTTGTTCTTTCATATTTATCAAACAGGCAACAAAAAGTTATTGTTAATGGAGCGACATCTGCAGGATCCCTAGCCAAGATGAGTGCTCCGCAAGGTTCAATTCTTGGCCCTTTCCTTTTTATAGTGTATATCAATGACATACATGATGACCAACTTATCGGATATTTTTTATTTGTAATTCCATTGTGCTGTATTAATTGGTGTATACGGCAGTATAGACCAAAGTTTTAAATATAATTAAGCATATCTTAGAACTGGAAACATATCTTACAACTATATAATAATATAGGTTATCCATCAGAATTCAGACAGGCTTTAATTTATAATCATATTGTGGGAAGTACTAATTTCACACGGGTTCCCGTTAGTATATGCTTAAACTAGACTTATGGTCTCATGGTGCGTGGTGCGCTGGTTGCACGGTACTGGCATGATTGCACTATGTTATCTCTTTAAAAATAGTAGTAGATACCTACTACTGTTTCTTGTGACTTTTTTTTATTTTTGGCTCGCGTTTGAATTTTAAGAAAAATATTAATTCAAACTCAAAATGTTTTATTTCACATAGGCCTACATGGGCACTTATAAAACGTCAGCAGTTTGGCGCAGGGCACGGTTCGAAATTGGTCGTTTTCTATGGAGAAGATCCGGAAAGTTACTCCACACCACACTTACTCTTTTAAAATATCATTCTTACAATGTATCTATAATACATGTTAATTAGGTATGAGAGGACATTAAAGCCTGTTTGAATTCTGATGGATAACCTATATTATTGTATAGTTGTAAGTGTTGCGTCCCAAATGTAATTTTGAACGCTCTTTTTGGTGTGGCAACATTCTATTGTCTTTGATGTTGACATTTGATATAACCTCTCTTGACTTGACAGATTGACTTTGCTTGTTGGAAAAATGTCCGCACGTTTGGGACTTTGATTTGATTGTAATTGGTAAAATATTGTTGAATTCGCCTGTTGAGACCGATAATTGGGTCGCGAATTATTTGTTGGTTGAAGTGTATTCCCCATTCGTTGAAAACCCCGGGATATTGTTGAATTATACGCCGCCTTGTCGTCGGTTGGTCTGGCACGCGGAATTTGTTGGAAATCGTATTGGATCTCACGAAATATGAACAGATTAATTGTGTTCAGTGATTGATTGAACTTTGTAAGCTCGGATTAACAAGAATCCAGTGATATTTCTTGGAACATATCGCCTTATTGCCTACCACGCGTAGCGCGCGCTTGCTGGAAACGAGTTAGGTGTGATGCTGTTGTGACCGCGCCATCTGGAGATCGGCGCCTTGGGAACGTTCTACAACACTTGACTTACATCACACGTTACAATTACTCACCTCATATCACATACAAACCACACTTAGGGCGTGACCTTTGAAGGTCGAACTTGGCGTCCCCAGCACTCAGGTTAGTGGTACATTTTGTTTTTATTGTTGTAGGCCGAAGCCTAGTAGAGGCAGGCCATTGTGTAACCTTGTTATCATTATTAAGCAACGTTTAGAATCCGCGTATCGCGGACAAGTTTGGGACACCCAGTTACCGTTGCACTGGGCCTATTGCAGTCTTGAACAGTAAGATATGTTTCCAGTTTTAAAATATGCTTAATTATATTGAAAACTTTGGTCATTACAAGATATTTTCTAAATTTAAACCCACGACCTACGTCATTTAAATTTAAAAGTCAATTATCTGAAATTAAGTATTTCAAATGGCGGGAGACTTTGTTAAACATAAAAAACACAGTGATACGACGTCAATGTGGAGCTATTTTTTAGTTGCGAAGGATAGGAATAGTGCCAAATGTAACCGATGCTCAGCCATTCTCAAGACTTTGGATGAATCGACTAAGGGATTACATACACATTTGTCATCAAAACATAACATCAAGCTTATATCAGCTTCAACAAGTCTAGATTCTGATAATCTGAACACACCACCGCCGCCAGCCAAGCGAAAGTTAAATGATTATTTTACTAAAAGTGCCGACGATAGCCTCGATGATGTTTTGGCAAGAATGATTGCATTAGATGGATTTCCATTCAGTATATTCATAACTTCAGATGATTCGAGAAAATTTGTCTTTGCAAAATACACGGATTTACCAAAGTCAGCCGTCACCATTCAAAAACGTGTCATGAATTACAGTGAAAAAATCAGAAAGCAAGTAACTGCAGAATTGAAACATTTTAAAAGTGCAGGTGAAAGATTTAGTCTTTCTTTCGACAAGTGGACTTCAACATCCAATAAACCATACATGGCTGTCAACGTTCATTCATATAAAAAAAAAATGGAATTTAGGACTTGTTCCTATTTATGGAAGTATGAAAGTATGGCTGAAAATTGTCTTCGTATATTGAAAGAGCGTCTAAGTATATTTGATATTTCCCTGGATACTGGCTTTATGAAAAACATAATTATTTGCAAGACAGCTCTACCTCAGATGATACTATAAATGAACCACCTGTGGCTGTTGATCATATGGACGACATCCATGATGATGAACATTTAGAAGACTTAGACATTCCAGAATCAGACTTAATCTTAATGTCACAAAATGACCTTGCGCTATAACACATACCAGAGTTAACACAAGATGAAAACATTAATGAGCTGATAAAGAAAATCCGCAAAGTTGTAGTGTGTATTTCAAAAGATCACCATTGAAAACAGAAACAGTACTTCAAAAATAAATGAAAATTGAACATGGAAAAGAGCTGTCACTTCTTTTGGACTGTAAAACCAGGTGGACTAGTCTTTTAACAATGCTGGAGCGATTTTATCTTTTAAAAACCTTCATTCAAAAAGCTCTTATAGATCTCAATCATCCAATTCGTTTGGAAGAAGTTGATTTTGAATTGGTGAATAAAATTGTTGATGTGCTGACCCCAATTAAATTGACAGTAGAAGCAATCTGTCGGCGAGATGCTAATTTATGCACAGCTGATTCCGCTTTGAAATTTCTTATAAAACAGCTATCTAGCATAATCATTTTTTGGCAAGTGCTGACACTTGCCAAAAAATGAAAACATCCTTAGTGGGACGTATGAAGCAACGACGAAGTGATGATTTGACTGGTGTGTTGAATTAATTACAAAATCCATGAAAAGATGATGAAAATCAGTTATTATCGGATTTGGAATGGCATGACTTATTTCCAGTTTCTACACAGGCTTTAGTTTGGAAGCAAATAAAGTGTATTGAAAAAAAAACTTAAAAGTCGAGATGACACGGAAGAAGAAGAAGGAAGATCAGGATCACAAACAGATGATGAGTTAAGGCCACAAACCTCCCAATCCCAACCCCAATTGACACTAAAGGAAAAGTTATATCTGGAAATTGATAAGAGTATGAAATCCCCAGATCGTGAAGTACAAATACAAAATTAATCGAGGTTGGCAAAATATAGTATTAGACGTGAAATAAGCCTGTTTGAAAATGGAGGAATTAGTGGATATCACTTAGAAACAGCATATAAGTATCTATTGTCTATTCCTCCAACCAGTGTAAAACCTAAACGAGCGTTTTCAGCTGCTGCTTATGTTGGTAATAAACGAAGCAGGCTTGGAAGTCAAACCTTGGATGCATTGATATTTCTACGATTGTATTTTCAAAATTCGTAATAAGTTTTATTGTCTTTTTATTTCTTACAAAGTATAGTATCTTTTTGTCATTTTTTCTTTTCTTACTATACTGTGATATGTGTAGTGTACCAAAATTAAAAATATATATTTTAAGAAATTACTCGTTTTTTAGAGTTCAGTTGCCGAATGGCAAAAAACGGAACCCTTATAGTTTCGTCATGTCTGTCCGTCTGTCTGTCTGTCTGTCTGTCTGTCCGTCCGTCCGTATGTCACAGCTATTTTATTCCAAAACTATTAAGACTATACATGTGAAACTTGGTAAGTAGATGTATTCTATGAAACGAAACTATTTTTTTTTTCATGAAACATATGCGTGTGTGGTATTTATAGACAGGTCTTTAAAAATGACATGGGGGTTTCTGAAACCACTTTTTCATAAAGTCAATCGTTTAAAAGATATAAGCTTCCAAAGTGGTCAAATGTGTATCCCTCCCTCTAACTTCTATAATAGTGGAGTGAAAAATCTAAAAAAATATGTATCTGTAGATCTTAATGTAAACTTTCAACCAAAATTGGTTTGAATGATATCGAGTTAACAGTTTTTGAGATACGGCATATTTTCTAAAACCGCAAATATAACTTCGTAATTCATACAAACACTATGAAAAACAAAGTTATCTAGCGTAGTTGTAAAAAATGTAAAAGAGCTTGTTTTAAGAAATTTGTAAGGTTTTTTTCGTCAAATAAATATACATATTATATTATATTATTATAGTTACACACGGAACCCTTCATGCGCGAGTCTGACTCGCACTTGGCCAATTTTTTACATTTGAGACCAATTAGAAACCACATAGTCTAATCCGGGCATAGCCCCAGGGTCCCAGGATTCAGCATCAAGAATCACGTAATCCCGGGATTGAAAAACATGCTCGGGATTGTATTCTCTAGTTGCAACTAAGAAAGGATTTCTATCGAAATTCTATTTTAGTTGCCAAATGTGTCGAAAAAAATAGAATTAATAAATTGTTAAGAACCAGATAGATAGCCCTACAGACCTCAATCTGAACGATAATTCTGTAAGCAGTTTTATGTCGATAGGAGCCGGGTTTTCTGGTTTAGAACAAGTTTCAGCTTCCTTTGACATTCCCTCTATGTCCGACAAATTATACGCCAAGTGCCATAACAAGGTCTGTCTACTACGGGAATTTGCCAAAGAAAAATTGGCCAAGTGCGAGTCAGACTTGCCCATGAAGGGTTCCGTAGTAACTATAATAATATAATATGTATAACTACTACAACTACTAGTCTGTCTGTCTGTCCATCCGTCCGTCCGTATGTTACAGCCATTTTATTCCGAAACTATTAGGACTATACATATAAAACTTGGTAGATTGATGTATTCTGTGAACCACTTTCCGATTTTAAGAAAAAATTAAAATATATTTAAATTAAATTAAAAAATATTTTCAGTTTTAGTTCCATGTATGGGGGGAACTAAAACTGAAAATATTTTTTTTTTTCATGAAACCTATGCATGTGTGGTATCTATATACAGGTCTTTAAAATGAGATTGAGGTTTCTAAAACCACTTTTTCATAAAATTAATCGTTTAAAATATATACGCTTCCAAAGTGGTAAAATGTGTGCCCCCCTCTAATTTCTATAATAATGGAGTGAAAAATATAAATATATATATACAACGTGTAACGGAAACCTCATATCTAACCAAAAGGGCTGAAGACAACATTTGGTATGGAGTCTCTATGCACAGTTTCAGCACAAAATAACTGACTTAAAGAATTGGTACCAAATTATTGGTTTCACATATTTTTTGAATACCAATCATAACAAACGTGTCACAGCACTACGAGGGTCAATAACTTTCCACGTCACTTGCCAATAACACGATAATTCTTTTCGTTCTTCTTAATTTGACAAATTCGGTCTCTGGTATCAGTGTACTGGAATTTGTAATAAGTTCTACACATGTAGACTTAGGATTACAAAACCCTTGCCATATCGTTTGTTATCATCCAAAGAAGCCATGCACTTGGTATGTATATACCCTTTAAATTACACGTTGTATATATATATATATCTATAGATCTTAATGTAAACTTTCAATCAAAATTGGTTTTAAAGAGATCGAGTCAGCAGTATTTGAGATACAGCATATTTTCTAAAACCGCAAATATAACTTTGTAATTCATACAAATACTATGAAAAACAAAGTTATTTGGCGTAGTTGCAAAAAATGTAAATAAGCTAGTTTTAAGAAATTTGTAAGTTTTAGTTTTTTGTCAAGTAAATATACATATTATATTATATTATTATAGTTACTACGGAACCCTTCATGGGCGAGTCTGACTCGCACTTGGCCAATTTTTGTAAAATGTTATAATAAGCAATATAACATTAGATTTATAGATTTCTTTTATTTATTTTTTTCTTTTAAATTAAGTTATACTTGATACATATATTGTTATGAAATAAATTACGCTTATATTTTCTGCGAAGTAAGTTCGCTAGACAGCATTAATGAAAAAATGTTTTTTTGGTATGGCCCCACGTATATATAATAAAGTGCTAAATGTTATTAAAAACATGACAGTACATCAGAATTTAAACGAACACTAAATGAAATTTTAATAAACAAAACTTATTTCAGTCTGCTTTTATTATGACATTACATAATTATATTTTTTTTATTTCATACTGGTTTTATTATTCAAATAAGTACTGCATACCCATCTACCCTAACTTGCTACTTACCCAGTTTCGACGCATCAATAGCCTAATGGATAAGGTGTCGGACTTGTGATCGAGAGGTCGCAGGTTCGAACCCCACCCATTACACTATTGACGTGAACCCACTCCAGACACAAGCATATTTAGCTTAGTTGGAGGGGTTAACAAGATTGCTAGTAATGTGAAATGTACCCACATTGCTAGTAATCTTTAAAAAAAATCTGAGGAGTTTAATATATAAAATCAAAGTTTTATTGCAATAGGATGAATAGTGAGGGAACGGATAATGTATTACTACAGTAAAAACAAACGTTAATTTTTATATAATAGGTATAATTTATTAAATTTATTTTTGTGATTTATTTACGTACCTACTTGCTTCATTTAGATCCATCCAGCCGTTTGAGCGTGAATAAGTAACAAACATGCAAACAGACACATTCATTCACAAACTTTCACCTTTATAATATTAGTGTGATAAATAATACCATCTAAATAATTAATATTCGTTCTTCAAGTTTATTCAACATAACGACAAAAAATTAAAAAATGCAAAGTTAGGAAACTTCGTCGTGCAACGGCAAGCGGGCCTCGAGCGAACTTGTCATTGTGTGTGTGACAACGCACACGACTAGCCCGCTGCAGTAAATACCTATTTACCGCGCGTCTCGTAGGCTCGACACCCTCTTAAGGGAGAAGAGATTAGAGTAGGCACATGTTTGTTCGCAAGGGAAGTTAAACCTTTTAACATAACTGGCGTGATCTCTAAACCAAGCCACTACTGCCACTACATACAAAATTATAACGTAATATATTATATTGAATCTAAAAAGGCTTTCTTCTACAACAAATATTGCTGTATTTGTATGAAGTGCAAAGTATAAAATGTATAGCACTATTCTAAAGTTCAGTAAAGTTCAACATTTCAGAGTTTTTTATTTTCTTATTTTTATAGAATTAAAATTATGGGATAATGTTAATCTATACATTGATACGTGAAGCAAAAACTTTGCACTCCTTTTTACGAAAATTCCATGTATAAAGGAGTACGAGATTTGGCAGTTAATTATTTTAAAAATGAACAAGGAGTGTAGGTAGAAAGCTAACATTTTTATAATATCGTTTTTAAAACAAGCACCACATACAATCAGACATAAACCTACATATTTCTCATATGATTTTACCAGCAAGAATTGTATTGACTTTAAAAAAGACGTCTGAGTTTGTTTCTGTGTTTCTTCTCAGAGAAAAACTTAAAACGGAAAAAATTACGCGTAAAAGTGTTATTTATAAACATTTTACAAAATGAATAAGCATATCTTTATCAAACTGAGTTTTAGTCGAATTTTCGATACTGGGTGGGGCCTATTATATACCTATTAATACGCGAAGCAAAACTTTATAGCTACTTCAAAGAACAATGAGCATTAACGATTTGACTTGGCTGCCGGGGCTGCGCTAATGGTCTGATACCGCGGACCCGGAACGCATCTAAAACTAAAAGAAAAGGGATTTTTCTTAGCCTGTAGAAGTCTAACACTCCCTCTCGCTCCACCGGAAAAAAAGTCTAAACAATGAAAATTATAAAATTTATCATGTTTTTGCCTACAAAGTAAAATCAAACATTAACTTTAGTACAGTTTCTATACGTTAAAACTGAGAAATATATAGTTAGTAGGTACTGAGTCGACTATGAGCGGAATGAAAGACGTATGGATAGCACAGCATATATTTGCGGACTAGCGCGGTGGTGGTAACAATATCGCAGGAACCAATAGATATAAAACTACCCTCATAATCTTAATATTAATACATACATCACACCTCCCTTCTTAATTATTACAATATATGCATGAAAACAACTAAGTACACTGAAATCGTATGACCGGTTTTCGGGTTCGCTTTGGGTACTCATTTGGCTGCTGCGGTGATAACCCAGGTTCTTGATCAGAAGGCTGATCGTGCTCAACACCACTCACCTCACTGCTTACAGATGGTTTCAACTTATTTTCTTCACACACACTCTCACCACTGCATTCATCCTCATTCTTTCCCAATTTTATCAAGCTGTCCCCAGCATGCACCACGGAGCTCTCACCCTCTATCGCCCCTTCTTCAACCGTGCTCGGACCACCCACCGATACACGGGATCTGCGCCGTATCTGATCCACGTGTCTCTTAACCAATTGACCGTTATCTCTTGCTATCACATATCGGCGAGCACTGTCAACGGCTGAAACCGAATCTTTAATCCATTTGTCTGAAGAACCGTAATTCCTGATCCAAATGGTATCCCCTTCATTAAAAGTTCGTGCTACCCCTCCTGCCGAATCTATTTGTCTCTGCTGCGCATCCTGTACTCTAGCTCCTACTGATCGTTCCGTGCGTAACAAATCCAGTCTGGAGCGTAAAGTTCTTTTCTGCAATAACATAGCAGGCGTCTCGCCCGTAGTGCTATGCACTGTGTTTCTGTATGCTAGCAGGAATGTTTGTAAAGCTGTGTCTACATCCACGCGATCCCTAATAGCTTTTTTTATTGTACGTTTACAAATATTAACTGCATTTTCTGTCGCTCCATTTGAGGCCGGGTGATACGCGGGAGAAAAATCTTGTCTGATTCCATTATTGACTAGGAAATTTTTGAATTCCGTACTGGTAAAAGGTGGTCCTTGATCTGATACCAGCTGTTCCGGCAAACCGAACCTCGCAAAAATCGACCACAATACTTTAATAACGCTAGACGCGTTAGTTCGTGACATTTCAAATATTTCTAACCATTTTGATGACGCATCTATCAATACTAAAAACGTCATGCCTCGGTAAGGGCCCTAAAAATCAATATGAAGTCTAGTCCACGGTTGAGTATAGTATGGCCACGGTTGTATGGTCATCCGCGGGGGCGCTTTCGCTTCCGCCGCACACGTTTCACAACTTTTACCTAATTCCTCAATATCCTTATCAATGTTAGGCCACCACACGTAACTCCTAGCTAAACTTTTCATCTTAACTATACCCATATGGCTGCTATGCAACTGATTTAATATTTGCCCTTGCAATGTTTCAGGGATCACCATGCGATAGCCCCACATTATACACCCGCATTCTACGTATAATTCATTTCGCCTAGCAAAGAACGGCTTAATCTCATCACTATTAGGACAAACTGCCGGCCAACCTGACTGTATATATAACATGACTCTGCCTAATACCTTATCCTTGGATACCATTTTTTTGATATCGTTGCTAGTGATAGGTAAAAAATTTTCTACAAAGTTAACATAATTATGTACCTTCTGTTTTCGACTTATCAGAGTAACTATTCCTACATGGTAAGCGTGATAAAGCGTCTGCGCTGTTCTTGCTAGACGCGATATACTCAATATTATAATTGTAACCCGATAACAGAACCGCCCATCGTTGTAGCCGTGAAGCTGCCATTACTGGGATACCCGTTTTATCACCAAATATATATGTTAAGGGTTTATGATCAGTTCGTAGTATAAAGTGACGACCATACAAATATTGGTGAAACTTGCGAACCCCGAATACAATCTCAAGTGCCTCCCTGTCTATTTGTGCATAAGCTCGTTCGGTCGGAGTGAGCGATCGCGACGCATACGTAGTGTTGGGTAAATAGCCGGATGCTTTGAGTTATTATCGATTATAATCCATAAGTGTCCATTAATAGCCTTGCAATGGATGATAACCCTGCTATTAATGTATTGTTAAAAAAATAAATGCTTTGTTTTGTTTTATGTAAAATCTGTGGGTGTGAACATAAATTAGGTGCGTGTACGCAGTGTGATTCAATGTATTGTTATTCTTTTTATTTATTTTCACTTTTTGTATGTGAAAAAGTGTTAATAATAAAATCCATTAGCTTCCGATCCAATCGAAGTACCAAAGTTAGGAGATTTTGAAGAATCCGCTGACCGGCCAACTACAGGCCTATTTCAGTCACGTCCATACTCTGTAAGAGTATGGAGCGTGTACTTAATAGTGAGCTCCTGGCATACCTAGAAGCCAACGACATCCTCAGTGACCGACAATACGGCTTTCGTAAAAACCGGTCAACTGGGGACCTTCTAGCGTATACCATTCATACCTGGAGTGAGGCCATTGAGTAGCACGGGGAAGCACTTGCTGTTTCCCTTGACATCTCCAAGGCCTTTGACAGGGTGTGGCACGATAGCCTTATTGCTAAGCTTCCTTCCTTCGGTTTACCCACTCAACTTTGCGTTTGGATTGAAGACTTCATGAGAGATCGGTCCATTCGAGTGGTCATTGATGGCTGCTCGTCTGGCCAATTGGCAATTAATACCGGGCTCCCTCAGGGGTCTGTTCTCCCAGCAACTTTATTTTTGCTGCACATTAACGATCTGCTGATTCCCGGTACCTTTGGGTATGCAGACGACAGCACAGTTTCTGAGAGACATGTGTCCAGCGCGCGAGCTGGTGGGTCACAGATCCAGTCTCTCCGTGAGGACATGGTTGGGCGCTTGAACTTGTCCTTGAAGGCTGTCTCCGAACGGCGCGACGCAAACTTGGTCAACTTTAATGCAGCTAAGACCCAGGCGTGTCTCTTCTCCGCAAAAAGGAGTCAATTCGAACCGGCTCCTACTTTCCGGGGTGTAACCGTGCCGATAACCGACCGTATTGAGCTTCTGGGGGTAACACTAACTTCTACCCTCAATTTTGGCCCGTTTATCGAGGCTAAGGCTCAACTAGCATCAAAAAAGTTGGGAATCCTAGCAAAGGTGAGACGGTACTTCACACCCGAACAGTTGTTTAATCTCTATCAAGCCAAGGTTCGGTCGTGTATGGAGTACTGTTTTCATCTTTGGGATGGATCTGCTAAATACTAACTAGACGCGCTTGAGTCAATCGAGAAGCGGGCCAAGAGACTCATTGGCAACGATGCACTGGTCGAGTCAAAGCTCCAGAGCCTTGAACGTCGACGATAAGTTGCAAGTCTATCGGTTTTCTATCGGTTACATTTCGGGGAGTGTGCGATGGAATTACACAGTCTAATTCCGCCAAGCCCATTCCATCATCGAACTACGAGACAAACGGCGAAACGCCATCGATACATGGTGGACATCCCACCCATACGCACGAAACGTTTTGGGAATACCTTCATTGTGCGTACGGCTAAGGAGTGGAATTCCCTGCCGGAGTCTGTGTTTCTCGATAGCTATAACCTAGGAGTCTTTAAGTCAAGAGTGAATAGGTTACTTTTAGGTAAGCGTGCTCCATCTTCGAACCCATCATCACTTACCATCAGGTGAGATGGTGGTCAAACGCGAACCTATTTTTTAATAAACAAAATCCAGTGTTTCTAGCAGTAATTAGGCTGAAAATTATTTTAGAGCAACAAACAAAAAAAAAAAACAACTAAAAACAATTATAAAAAAATCCCAAATAAATGACTGATTAAGAATTAAAAAAAAAAACTAAGTATATAAAAAATCTAATTATCAAAAATCAATGTAAATACCTGATTGAAAATTTTTAAATGGGCTAGATTAGTTTTACATTGCACATTTATTTACAACAAAGAAAGATGATGAAAATGAAGTCTAATCTGACAGTCCTAAGCCTGAAAACTATGCAGGGAAATTTTCAATCACTAAAATAACATTAACAGCAGGGTTATCATCCATAATTGCTATTAATGGCTACTAACTGCTTTTAATCGATTATTAGCCAAATGATATTAACCGGATTATTATCATTGCCCAACACTACGCATACGCCACCGGGCGCTCGCCACCCTCCGTAACTTGCGATATCACCGCGCCAACGCCCACGCTACTCGCATCCGTGGTTATAATCAGTGGCAGCTCCGGATTATAGTGAATTAATACTTCCCCTTCCACCAAAAGACGTTTCACTCTCAAGAAAGCTGTCTGACAATCTTCACTCCAATTGAACTTTGCTCCTGACTTTAGAAGGTTATATAATGGAGCGAGAACGGTACTAGTATTTTTAATAAATTTTGCATAATACATTACTAGACCTATAAACGCTCTTAACTCGGTGATATTAGTAGGTGCCGGCGTCTGCCTCACTGCTTTAACCTTATCTGGGCACGTGTGCACCCCCTCTTTACTTATCACGTGGCCTAAGTAAGAAACAGACTTTGAAAAGAAAACGCATTTCTCCTTTTTTACTCTAAGTCCATAATCTTGCAACCGCTGGAAGACTTTATGTAAATTGTTAATATGGTCTGATTTCGTACTACCTGTCACGATTATGTCATCGAGAAAAACACCTACGCGTGGCATGTCAGCGAATAACTGTTCAATTCGCCTCTGAAAAATGCCCGGACTAGACGATAAACCATACACTAATCTATTGTACATATACAATCCCTTATGTGTATTTATCACCGTGTATTTTTTTGTATAATCGAGCTCAAATTGTGCGTTTGCTTGCGATAAATCGATTTTACTATAGTGATCACCCCCCCGAAGACGAAATAACAATTCTTCTACCCTCGGCAATGGATAACGGTCAATTTCAATAATTTTATTTAAGGTTAATTTATAATCGGCACAGATACGAATGCTACCATCCTTCTTTACGACTGGCACTATCGGTGTAGCCCAGTCGGAACGCTCGACCGGGGTGAGAACTCCGTCGCGCACGAGCTGGCCCAGCGCGCGCTCCACCGGCTCGCGCAGCGCGTACGCCAGCGGGCGCGCGCGCATGAACACCGGCCGCGCGCCCGGTCGCACGTGAATGCTCACAGCACCGCCCCTAAAGCGCCCGAGACCCTCCGCGAACACGTTACAATATTTGGAACTGAAAAAAGATACATCACAATCATCATTTTCCCTTATATTATTAACATCATAATTAAAATCGGGAAGTTGGATTCTTAATGCCGCTATCCAATGTCGCCCTAAAAGAATAGTTTTTCCTTTCTCGATAACCAGTAATTCCAAAAATTCACTTCTATTCTTATAACGAACTTGCGGTCTTATTATACCCAATGGTTTTACAATTTCACCAGTATAATATCTTAAAGTTAATTTACAAGGTTGCAGAGGAAGATCGTTAAACAGCCTATTGTAACACTCGCGACTAATACAAGACACCGCGCTTCCGGTATCACATTCCATCGCTATTTCTTTGTTATGCACATTCAATGTTATATAGATAGGTTTGCAACTGGAAATTTACAGACATCAACAAAAATTACCTCGTCACTGTCCACGTCCTTATCACTGCCCGCGGTTTGCACGTAAATCTGATGTTGCTGCACTAGATTGGGGCACATACATCGCAGGTGCCCTTGCTGGTTGCACACCCTGCACACGTAACGTGCGAACTTGCACATTGATTCATCGTGACTAGCGCCACACACACGACACTGCCGCTGCGACCGAGTTCGCTCCCCAAGCCGATTCCATGCTGGCGGCCAGTTTATAAGCCTTAGCGTAATCCAGGTTTGATTCCGCAAATAACCGTTGCCTAATATTCTCGCTTGCTATTCCGCATACCAATTGATCTCTCAAACTTTCCTCGAGCCAACTGCCAAATTCACAGGTCTTCGACATTCTCTTAAGTACCGCCACGTATTCGGATATGGACTCGCCCTCTTTCTGTTTCCTATGCCTGAACTTGTACCTCTCGGCGAGTTCACATGGTTTAGGTTGTAAATGTTTACCCATTATTTCCGATAACTGCTCAAAAGTTTTTATTTTAGGTTTATTCGGTGTACATAGATTGACAAGCAACTCGTAGCTCTCTGCACCCATAACAGTTATTAACGTCGGCACATGTAACTCTTTCCGTATACCGTTCACCACGAAGTATTGTTCTAAGCGTTCGATATATAGGTTCCAATCGTCTTTATGCAAGTTAAACTCACTAATTTTCCCGACCGACATGGTAAACACTTTATAACACACGCGAATTGTTCAATTCTCGTCGCCACTGAGAAATATATAGTTAGTAGGTACTGAGTCGACTATGAGCGGAATGAAAGACGTATGGATAGCACAGCATATATTTGCGGACTAGCGCGGTGGTGGTAACAATATCGCAGGAACCAATAGATATAAAACTACCCTCATAATCTTAATATTAATACATACATCACAAAAACTACGAATATACCTTCACTAATTCTCTTAACCTACTTTACGATACTTAGTCCGTAATTTCTAAAATAAACCTTGTTACCCGACACGAGAGTTGGATATCAAGTGTAGGAGACAATTATATTTTTACTACTTGAAAGTGGGGAAAGTACTGTATTCTTATCTCTTGTTCTCTGTAAAGTAACGCTGAAGTTAGCAGAAAGCTTTGTTGGTGACTTGGTTTTAGTGTGGAAAACAACTTTTTAGTAGAGTTTTCTGCGTTCGGATACGTTTCTTAAAAGTCGTTAATAGTTACTTAATCTGTCTGCATTTTATTAAATGCAAAGCAGAACTTACATACTACAAATATTATAAATGCGAAAGTCCGTCAGCCTATTAGTGATTTTGATGACCCTCGATATTTCGATAGTTGAAGACCCGGAGTCAAACATCAGCTACTTCTGTTGAAACAATTAATGAATTCTAGGCGACGCTCGATAGTTTTCGCGGAATAAAACGTATTCCATGCGGGTGAAACCGCGAACTAAAGCTTGTGACTATTGCTCCGATATTTTAGATTTTTGCATAGTTTCAAAAAGCGGAACTATTTTGCGTCCTGGATCTTTGTTAGGGATAACGGGACAGTTGACCGAAAAAGGGATGGGCCCGTTCAAAACGGGATATATAGTCACTTGAGTTACGCTTTGCTTTGGCTGAAAATAAATATTGGACCAGTATGAAACTTTAATATTTCCCTTAGAATATGGGCTATTTTCCTGAAGTAATGGTTAAGTATTTTATATTAAAATAATTATTTCTAATGACCCAACGGGATGATAGCTATGCGAGAGGAAATGGGATGTAGTCGCCTCCTTCTACGAAGCAGTCATGCTGGCAAAGAGGACACTGAACGTGTAAGGCTTGCGGACTGCGAGCAGTGGTAGCTCACCGTCCGGTACTATATGATAGCACTAGAGACAGGGCTCCATAGGGCCATTGCCTGCCGGGAAATGTTCTAATGAGATAATAGAAGGAATGATGAAGGAATAGGTTAGGTTTTTAGTCAGTAGAAGTCTGACACTCTTTTTCAAATGATTGATAGAATACACTTTATTGAACACCAATAATTGAAACACACCTTTTTTATTTATAATAGGTTCACGTTTGACCACCATCTCACCTAATGGTAATTGATGATGAGGTCGAAGATGGAGCACGCTTACCTAAAAGTAACCTAATAGAAAAAAAACCTACTTAAATAACAAAATAAAAAATTTGCCCTGGTTCAGGTCATGGTGCGGGGTGAGGGGAATGGGATGCAGTCGCCTCCTTCTACGAAGCAGTCATGCCAGCGAAGGAGGAGGCTGAACGCGTGAGGGAGAGACAACTTTCTTTTTCACGCCCCAGTCGCTGCGGGTGACGCCCTGGGCGTCGGGGATTGCGAGCTGACCTACGGCCACCGTAGACGCGGGCCTGCGGACGGCGAGCAGGGGTAGGTAGCTCACTGTCCGGTTAGGACCAGGCCCGAATCGGTGGCGCGCCACGTTCCGCGCGCGTTTCAAAGACCTGTCAGCAGCACTGACGGGGCCCGATAGGGCTATTACCTTACGGGGTTGCGGGATTGTTCTAACGAGATACCGCGGCCCCGGAACGCAAAGGCAACTGAAGGAGCAGGGTAGGTTTTTAGTCAGTAGAAGTCTGACACTCCCTTCCGTTCTACTCACAGCGGGAGGGGTCATTTGATGATTTTTCCACCCAGAAAAAAAAAAGGGACTACCATACCACTTATCATCACTTTTATATTTCTTCCAATAAAAAAATGAGATGGGTCTACTTTTATTGTTTATGATTTTTTTTTAAATTATTGATAGGCTCGCGTTTGACCACCATCTTACCTGATGGTAAACTATGATGTGGTCGAAGATGCAGCACGCTTGCCTAGAACCTATTCACTCTTGCCTTAAAGTCTCCTAGGTTGAGGCTATTAGGAAACACAGACTCTGGCAAGGAATTCCACTGCTTAGCTAAACGCACAATGAATATATTCCCAAAATGTTTTGTGTTGTATTGAACTTATGAAATTTTCTATTCAAACTATACAACATGTAATTTGAAGAGTATATACATACCAAGTGCACGGCTTCTTTGGATGATAATAAACGATATGGCAACGGTTTTCTAATCCTATGTATACATGTGTGGAGCATATTAGAAATTTCAATACATTGATACCAGAGACTGAATTTTTCAAATTAAGAAGAACGAAGAGAATTATCGTTTTATTGGCAAGTGACGTGGAAAGTGATGACCCTCATAGTGCTGTGACACGTTTGTTATTATTGGTATTCAAGAAACATATGAAACCAATAATTTGGGGTCAATTCTGAGAGTCACTTATTTTGAGCTGAAACTTTGCATAGAGACTCCATACCAGATGTTGTTCTCAGTCCTTTTGAATAGATATGAGGTTTCCGTTACACGTTGTATTATTGAACAACTATTCTATCTTTTCGATCCAACAAACAGTAGATGTTTTTATTCAGTATAGCATCTGCAGGATCTTAAAACAAGATCTTGATTACGGTAGTTACTTAGTGGAGTTTATTTTGCAGGTACCCCAGATGCACTCGTTCGTAGAGCTTTCGATAAAAATCTATAAGCTGAACTACTTTTTCAGCTGACTTCGGAAACTTCGATTCGATTCTAATCTTTAACGTTATTCTATAATTTCTGTTGAGGTTAGATTAAATTTCTCTGTTACGATTTAAAAAAAGAGAACTTGCAATATGGGTAAAAATTCACATTACTAACAATCTCGTTTTTCACTTCCAACTAAGCTAAATATGCTTGTGTCTGTCACTCCAGACACACACTATTGTAATAGGCGAGGTTTGAACCTGCGACCTCTCGATCACAAGTCCGACACCTTAGTCATTAAGCTATTGACGCTTGAAAGATCTAAAATCCTGTTTGAGAAACTCGTGACTTTTGTTTCCTTGGAAAAATCATCTAATAATTACTCCCGCTCTGATTAGAGTGGAGTATAAGAACCACGCACCAGACGCACTAGACGCACAGCTGGGTACCACCCACACTTAGTTGATATACCGTCTTGTCGTACCAAGCGCTTCTCCTCCACATTTATTGTGCGCGCAGCCAAGCTGTGGAATTCTCTGCCGGCTTCTGTGTTCCATGCCACTTATGATCTTTCAGCCTTTAAAGCACGAGTAAATAGGCATCTTCTGGGCTCACTCGTCCCATCTTAGACCTCATCTATCGCTTACCATCAGGCGAGATCGAGGTCAAGAGTGAGTCCGGATTGCTCCGGATTGTCGGCATCTCGTTAAAACATTCCCGAAATCCGATTAGGCAGCAGCCCTGTCGAGCTTATGTCTAACGTATTAACAGCCATACAGGTAAGTCTTCAGTGTTAAGCAAGACATGCTGAGGTGTGTTTGTGGACGGGAAACATAGTTTATTGGTTTTCTGGTATAAAACAATCGGTTTAGCCTTTACAGAGATTAGCACGGACCAACAGAGAGAGAGAGTCAGATTTATCGAGGGACACATAAAAAAAACTGTATTTTATTTATTATCGTTTAAATAAGAACTTGGGAAAACACACTTATTTTAATGTGTATGTATACATGTATAAATAAATGGGTTTTTCGTGTTAGTTTTATAGTTGGTGAGTTTATTCGGCTCCTGTTTACAACACGTCAGTAGGTGCCGGTAAACTTTTGATGCCATCTGGCAATTTTTAAATCTAAAACCAAATAATACCCTGCTTGAACTCGTACATTTGCCTAAATGTACAAATTAAGCACGCAAATATACTCCGACTCTAGACGGCTCTCTACGTAAAAATACGCCAGCTTTCCGATTTAAATTCTGCCATTCACTTCACATAGACCAACTCCCCCGAGTCCTGCTTTCTTAGACCCCACAAAAGAATTTAATTATGTAGGTGAAGCGAGGTAAAGTCTAACATTGCAAATAAAACCAGAATTTCTGTACATATTTATTAGGTAAGTACCTAGGGTGGTTTATCTCTAAAACAACGAGACCTGAATACTAATGCTTTGTGCTCCAAATGTAATCATTTTTTTAAAGTTAACGACGAATCCTAAATTAGGTTTGACTTTGTAAAGATTTAAATTAAATTGAAATAGGAAATTTTGTATGGAAGCTATTCTGAATTGCTTTATTTTTTGGTAGAAATTAGGGTTCTGTTTTATATTCAACTAGTGACCCGCCCCAGCTTCGCACGGGTGCAATGTTTATATTAAATATACTATAGAATGTCTTTATATACATCGTTGACAGACTTTTGTCATTCGACATACATGTTCTCTTTAGTAATTACTCTTGAAAGTGCGACACATAATTTACCATGGGAAAAACATTCAACGCTCAAATCTAAGCAACATACACGCGCACCGTGCCTCCGCCGGCACCGCGCGGCAACCGCTATGTCCTTGCATTTTAAATCTGTAATATCTTCGAAACTATTTATTTAAATTATATTCTGTAAAGTGCAATATTGATTTATATTAAATGCACAATGTATTTAAGGTATTTAATTGGATAAGGATTAATGCTGTATTGCTTAAAATCGCTTCGTAAAATATGCTCGTATTTCTCGTAAAAAGTAAAGGATAAAAAATGGTTGTTGTGGGTTATCTATCAGAGACAGACAGATGCCATCGAGGACATTTTTGTTGACCTTTTTAAGGTGCACAATACTGTAGTACATTATTTTGATCTGCCTCGTAGGGTTCAGCCAGCGTTTGCAAAGCAAGCGCAAAAAAATGTGTTTATTTGCGACATGCGACAAATTATGAGTGTTTCTCTACTATATTATGCATGTTATATACTTAAAAACCTTCCTATTGAATCACTCTTTCTATTGAAAGAAACTGCATCAAAATCCGTCGCGTAGTTTTAAAGATTTAAGCATACATAGGGACAGACACAGGGAAGCGACTTTGCTTTATACTATGTTAAGATTAAGAAGTCGATCTTGCACAACACAAATTTTTTGTGTCACGTCATTTTCTTGTGTCGTGATTGAGTTTTCTCGCAAATTTAAAACGTACTTTAGGAGTTTTTACTCCTAAAGTACGTTTTAATTTTTTTTTCTGAGAAGAAGATGAATTCCAGTACTTAATGTGAGAATTTTGAAACTTTACAATCATCTTTTTCAATACATATACAATAGAAAACTATTGTATATGTATTGAAAAAGAGAGAGATAGATACACTCTTTGTTGTACACCATAACAGAAAACAAAAAAAGTCTAGTGGTACACTCTTGACAAAGTGGTCGTGGCCTTATTCATAGTATTCTGTGTGTGTGTCCATCGATGTTGTCTAAGTTAGTTTCCTTGGCCTGTTTTACTAGTTATATCCGTCCATACAACTGCCTATTATTTATTATGCTATTTACAATACCTCAAGGAATATAACATCCCTAAATCAGCCGTCATAGACGCAAATAACTAAATTATTACTTACCCACCGTGCAGTTTGAGAAGATTGAAAGAGATAAACTTACAAGATCAAATAACACAACCGTTTACTTAATGAAGTCTTATGACACTCCCCTAGTGACACCCCTGTGGAGAACACCACGCGTCGCTTTTCAATAAACACATATATATAATTCATATTCGGTTGATATTTGTTCCACAAAACAAGGCCGTTAGTTGAACAACCCTTGTAGCTATAACAAGGCCTAAGTGAGGTGAAACCTTAAAAACATGGACGTTTTTGTAATGTGTCAAGGTATTACGTTAAGGTAAACATGACTTCTATGCTATTTAACGGTTTAATGTTGGTTGGAGATACGAATCTGTGGTGTTTATTTTTATTTTTATGTAGAAGTAAACAAAAGATTAGGCGGTTATTATAGAACCATAAGGAATTCTTTAGCATATAAATATACCATATAAACTTAGGAATTTGTTGTGTAATTGGTGGTCGCTTAATAATCTTTTTTTTTTTTTTTATTACGAATGAGCCCGCTCCTGACCTCGATCACACCTGATAGTAAGTGTACGATGAGGTCTACGATCGAACGAGCGAGCCCAGAAAATGCCTATTCACTCTTGCTTTAAAGGCTCACGGGTCATATGTGGTAGGGAACACAGAAGCCGGCAGAGAGTTCCACACCTTGGCTGTGCGCACAATGAATGTTGAAGAAAAGCGCTTAGTACGACAAGACGGTATATCGACCAAGTGTGGATGGTATCCTGCGGTACGTCTGGTAGACCGGTAGTAAAAGGGGGATGAAGGGATCAGGTCGTGGAGCTCCTGCGCACACTCTCCGAAGTACAGTCTGTAGAAGATAGACAGGCAAGCAACGTTTCGCCGGTGAGCCAGGCTGTGAAGCTTACCCGCCAGAACCTCGTCACCTATGAGCCTTTTGGCTCTGCGTTCGATCGAGTCAAGTGCAGCTAGCTGGTATTTGGCTGAGCCATCCCACAAGTGACTGCAATACTCCATACAGGAACGGACCTGTGCTTTATATAAATTTAAAAGCTGTCCGGGTGTGAAGTATCGCCTCACTTTCTGTAGGATGCCCAGCTTTTAGGCTGCAGTCTGAGCTTGAGACTCAATGGTTGAGCCGAAGTTGAGGTCAGACGTCAACTCCATGCCCAAGAGCTCCAGGCGGTCGGTAATAGGTACAGATGCACCTCTGAAAGTAGGAGACCATTCAAATTGACTCCTTTTAGCGGAGAAAAGACAAGCCTGTGTTTTTAAAGCGTTGAATTTGACCAGATTGTCATCGCCCCATTGGGAAACGAGATTTAAGGTCAAATTCGTTCGCTCTACCATGGCCTTTCTAAGAGCGGCTATTTCGTCCCTACCAGCTCTAGCACTGGACAAGTATCTCTCTGAGACTGTGCTGTCATCCGCGTACCCAATAGCTCCCAACTGGAGCAGGTCGTTGATATGAAGCAAAAATAGAGTCGCAGAGAGAACAGACCCCTGAGGAACACCGGCATTAATAGCCATTAGATCCGATCTTGATCTTGACGAACTATTACATTTATAAGTTTCCTTATAATTGTAAATAAAAAAAAAAACACTGATAACATAATTATAACATTATTGTAACGGCCTTGACGTCTATTTGCGTTCCTTTTTTCCTTCTTTTGTTAAATGTTGATCTCTAAATCTTTGTCATTACTGACATATCTTAATTACCTCTTACTATTCTTAAGAAATTTTCATAAGTTTTTCATTTATTCAGTCTGTGAAAATAAGTACCTTTTCTTTCTTTTCTTTTTTTCAAATTTCAGGGCTGCGGCAACGTTTAATTCAAAAATAAAACCCTGAATTCCGTTCACCACATCGGTGCTAACAAGGAGGTATATTCTAATAAATGGTTTCAAGAAATCGAATTGATAAGAAAACAGTGTTACTAACTCGAACGTTCAAAATTCCCAAGATAAATTCTGCTCGAAGTAGTAATTACATTTTTCTCTCCCCATTCACGTAACATACAAACTTATGTAGTTACAAAACTTACTCTATTCTAAAAAAGTTAAATGGGACTGTGTATAATTAATCAGAACACTAAGGAATAGCTAAATAACAAGTAAACCAAGATTAAGTCCATACAGAATGCCCAAAATCACGGACTGTCGGGCAAATAAGTTTTTTCTCCATCGCTCCAAACTTAGCGAGTGTCGAAGTACTTTCAGTTAGAAAAGTTTTAGCTAAAGACTTTATCCGGACGACTGCTGACGTATAGCTATAAAAGGAATTATTATTAGGCGGTACAAGGTCTTGAGGGCCACCTGTTTTTCTTGCGGAGTTAGAGTTAAGTAGGAGATCCAAAACTTTACTGGTAGGTAATTTATAGAAACTTAAGAAATTCTGCGGGTTCTAAATGTGATATCATGTTGGATTACCCTTTTTGACGTTAATTCTTTTCTAAAGCATGTCTTTGTAACCTTGATTAATAGTTTGAGAAAAATAAGCAACACTCTCAACTACGAGCGTCACACATTTATCACATCACATGAAGTAAGTATACATTATATGTTTCATTGTGGCGAAACTCCTTTTCCCTTCACGCCTTAGAGGTTTCTGATATACCTACGCATGTTTAGTATAGTAAACTAAACGAGAATCTATCTATCTTTAATTATATACATGTATATATATACATTTATCACAAGACCGAAGCCGCGATCAATAGCTAAGTATATTGGAATTAAACAGGTAATTTTGTAATTGAGTTTCTAAATTCAAATTTAAAATTATATTGCAACCCTAATCCAATATAACCATCATCATCTGCTTAGCCTTTTTAGGATTCCGTAGCCGAATGGCAAAAAATGGAACCCTTATAGTTTCGTCATGTCTGTCTGTCTGTCCGTCCGTCCGTATGTCACAGCCATTTTATTCCGAAACTATTAGGACTATACACATGAAACTTGGTAAGTAGATGTATTCTGTAAACCGCTATCCGATTTTAAGAAAAAAAAGTGAAACATTTAAAATTAAGAGGGGCTCCTCATACATGGTATTTTTTTTTAATGAAACCTATGCGTGTGTGATATTTATAGAAAAGTCTTTATAAATGACATTGAGGTTTCTAAAACCACTTTTTCATAAAGTCAATCGTTTAAAAGATATACGCTTCCAAAGTGGTAAAATGTGTCCCCCTCCTCTAACTTCTATAATAAAGGAGGGAAAAATCTAAAAAAAATATATGTTTTAGATCTTAATGTAAACTTTCAACGAAATGGTTTGAACGTGATCAGGTCAGCAGTTTTTGAGATATAGCATATTTTCTAAAACCGCAAATATAACTTTGTATTTCATACAAATAGTATTAAAAATAAAGTTATTTGGCGTAGTTACTATGGAACCCTTCATCCAAAAAATTTGCCAAAATTTTTTCAATTATTTTCGGATCGGCTTCTAGTCTAACCATGCTGCTGATAATAATCAGCAGCATGGTTAGACTGGAAGCCGATATTTGTGTTTTACATTAAGTGATCGCTTATCTGACCTACACATCCCAGTAGCTGGGTAAAATGGCCAGACCAGTATCAGATTTTTTTACTTCTAACTATTCCAATCCTATACAATATGAATTGTACATTTTATAAATACGGGCACTTACAATACTTTTAAACTGAAACTTGAGTTAATGGCAACAAATTCAGACTACCTCGAATAATTTATATTCAAGTATTAAAAAAATTTTTGGCAAAAAAGTAGAATCGACTTCCATATCAAAACACTACAAAGCCAAAAATAACTTAAATTTCGGAAGTCGGTGTTATTGGTTTTGGATTTTCTTTTTTTTCACACCGCCTTCCGAAATTTAAGTTATTTTTGGCTTTGTAGTGTTTTAATATGGAAGTCGGTTCTACTTTTTTGCTAAAAATTTTTTTTCACGCTTTTTATTGGGTAGGTTTGTAATTTATTTAGTTACAAAAGCCATAATGTCAACAACTTATCACCTTTTACAAAATATTGCTTTTCCCGATGCATAGCCGTTAATTTTTGAGGAGTTCTCCTGGTACTTGACCATCAGCTCTACATCACCATATGTATTGTGACGATCATAAAGTGTTTGACATCCGTACTCAAGTAATCGAATCGCAATCCACGAAATACTTATTATTGAGGAATTTCAGTGGCCATCTGTGGTCTTCATCATCAGTTCAACTTCTCAAAATGGTACTTTTCGGAAGCAACTGCTCAAGGTACTATAAGAAATACCCAAAACGCTATAGGTGTGCCTATAATATTTGAAGAGTTCCCTCGATTTCTCCATGATCCCATCATCAGATCCTGATTTCGTAACAATGGGACCAACTAGAAAGTATACCCATTCAAATGCAAAAAGAATTTTTCAAATCGGTCCAGCCGTCTCCGAGTATTGACAGGCCTGTTGGTCTAGTGGTCAGTGGCCCTGACTGCAATGCACAAGGTCGTGGGTTCGATTCCCACCCAGGACAAATGTTTGTGTGATGAGCACGATCATTTGTTCTTTGTCTGGGTGTAATTTATCTATAATATGTATGTATTTAGTAATATATATGTATGTTTGTCAGTTGTCTAGTAGGATAGCACAAGCTCTGCTTAGTTTGGGACTAGATGGCGTTGTGTGAAAGTTGTGGAATATTATTATTATATTATTATTATTATGAGGGAACATACATAAAAAAAAATAGTTCAAGATGAATTAAGAACCTCCTTTTTTGAAGTCGGTTAAAAATTAGCATAAAACTTCTTAATACACTTGAATTTATCTATCAGTAACACTTCACCCGCGACTTTGTTCGCGTAGATTTCGAATTAAATTTATAGCTTACAGAGTGCGTTCTGCATTATTGGGGAGTGCCCCAATAATGCAGAACGAACGAAACGAAAGAACGAAAGAAAGAAAAGAAGAAAAGAAAACGAAAGAATTGTAGAATTGGATTTTGATTTGAATTTTTCTGGTTTTTTTTTTTAATTTTTCCGATGATTAGCTGCTATATGTATACAAACTTGCAAACATACAAATTTTACCTCTTTATGATATTAGTATAGAAAAGCATCACATGGGCACGTTTCAAACCAACGCAAATCTATATTCCTTCACCGTTAAGCTCTAGACTAGCCTGTATTTATCTGGATGGACAGAAACGTGTTTCCTATGTTACTTTGAGCATTACCATGTTTATCGACCGTCAATCATCAGAGGAACTGACCAGAAAACGCTACCCATGTTTGCGCCACACGTGTTGTTTGCTCTTGTCATATATTTTACGCCCGGAGTATAGGATTACATAATACAACGATTTTTGGCCAGTCTTTTACCAGATTACGCGGGGTCGGTAAACATTTTGAAGGATTATGGATAATGTAGTATCGCTTTATGCGTTCAGTTTCAGGTTTCATGATTCCGTTTTTTTTTTGTAGGGACGCAAAATAGCTCTTTGTATTTAAATGTAAGCTCCGCTTTGTAGGGTTCCACCATGAAAATCAAAGTTATTTTTCGATAATCTAGGCTTGCTACTTCGGGACCCTTCATGGGCTATTGACAAAATTAATTTAAAAGACTCCTTGTTTACAACTTCATTCCACAAAATATTAGGCATTCGCACTCCAAGGTTATGAACAAAACAACATCAAAAATAATATTTTTATATCGAGATGTTTTTTATCGGCAGCAATATCCTTGCTAAAAACTACGATTTATCAATCCCCAATCTTATGTGCCACCGTCAAAAATAGGGAAGCGTGGAGAAATAGAGTTTATCACATAGTAAAGGGAGGAAAACAAAAGCAAAATAAATTATTGTCATGACGCGGGGACCATATCATATCATGTTGGTATCACAATCCATCAATTAACTGCCTATCAAAAGACATTAGCGGCCTTTACACGCTCACTCTATCGCGCGTGATACAATTATCGCGCGCGAAAGAGCGCGCGTATAAAGGATGTGGAAGGGAAAGGGAAAGAACTAGTGTTGCCCAAACGAGAGTCTCGCAAGAGTCTTGCAATTACACACAATTAACAGAGTCTGTTACATTGTTCTGAGATCTCAACTACCGTTTAATAAATAGCAATAGGATAATCGCTAATTGCAAGACTCTTGCGAGACTCTCGTTTGGGCAACACTAGAAAGAACACGCGCCGCGCTCATCAATCATGCGCGCAATCGCGTTTCGTTAGCTTGCCTTTACTTTATAATTATTTCGCACATGATTAAGATGGCGGACATACGCACGTGAAGTAAAGAGTTAATTACACTGTTTAAGTCTTTTACTTGCCTCTGGAAAATTAATTCCGAGGAATATAAAAACAAAAATCTTTAAGACGACGCTCATTCCGCTAAGGAAAACAAACACGAGTAATCGCGCGTGTCAGAAATGGAAGATATATAGATGTAAAGATATATAGAGAATGTTGTTATTTCTAGAATTAATTAATTATCAATATCTATTTATTACGTATTTACCGATTAATTACCTATTAATCGGTATTACCATGATTACTAGGTGTTTTATAGAAATAATTAGTAGTCTGTATAGCAATATCAGTTTATTAATTTACCACCGGTTCGGAAGGTAGTTATCTATGGAGAAGAGCCGGCAAGAAACTCCACAGTTACTCTTTTCAAAACATAATTCATTTTCACATAAACATCAATTCACTATATGTACTTTACAATATTACCACAATGTGATTACTATCGTTATAACTTTAGCTTTATTTACTTGTGTATCTACTATTTCATTACTCCATTACATATTATATAAGTCAAGTTATTTATAGAATTAATACCAAATGTTCATTAAATTGTCACACAATTATCAATTAATAACACTGTCACATTAAAGTAACAAATACAAAATAATTAATTTATATTCAAATACAATAGCAATACGATAGGATTTTTATACCAATTCTACACATAAAAATATTAATAAAAGTTAGAAACAACACAAGTTCACTTAACTTAGGTCCGTTCGGTGTGACTGCTCCAGAGCGACTGAGTGACTGACTGTGTCTAGAACGACTGAGCGGCGGCTTTTATACACAGTGGTAAACAAGTGACGTCATATCGTACGATTTTAAAACAGATTTGTTAACCTTTGTATTTTAACATTAAACTATGATTAAATGATATAAAAATACAGTAAATATGTTGAAATTAATTAGTTCAATTACATATTAGTCTTACGATGACAGAATTAGTAAACAAGCAACGTTATTTTTTAAATAACGTTTAAATATTCTGTTATACAAGACAACAATGAAAGAACAGTTTAAACTCTTATCTTATAAATAGGTTTCGTAATAGTGTTTACAATGTTTTGATAATAAATAGTTAAATTTTGTGTATCACATGTTAAAAAGATTATAATTATTATAGTGATATTTTAATTTGTGTTCAATTAAAGAAATAAACTTGAGTTAATGTAATAAACCAACTGAAATTATTTGAATAATCCATCACGCGCGAAAGAGCGGGTAGCGTAAACAAAACTTACAAAAGTAATCGCGCGTGAATGAGCGTGCAGGCTTTCTCGTGCGCAATCCTGTACGTTCCAAAGAACGCGCGATAGAGTGTGTGTGTAAAGGCAGCTATTAGAAAGCAATGTCCCTTTTTAGGGTTCCGTAGCCGAATAGCAAAAAACTAAGTCCTTATAGATTCGTTATGTCTGTCTGTCTGAAACTATTAAGACTAAAGACTTGATACTCGGTTGGTCGATGTATTCTGTAAACACCTTAATGATTTTTATACATGGAACCGAAATTTCAAAAAAATATTTTTCACAAACATATAGGTACGTAGGGGTGTCGTTAGACAGGTTTTTCCAGCTTTCCTTTAGGCTTGCTAATATCACCCTTCAGCGGCGAGTTTGACTCGCAATTGGCCACTTTTTTATGTGTTTTAGTAGTTTGTTTGTCATTACAAAATCCCGAAAATGGGCCTCCGAAAACGATAAAAATCTGCCGTTATTAATAAGATTTGTAACGTAAAAAGTATTGGTAAAAGAAATCAAATACTATTCAGAAACACGAATCTTTTCAAATGAAAGTGCTGGTACTCCAGAGTACTAAATTATGTGGAATGTTTGCTTTCACTTAGAGTCGTCCTTACAGGCCTAACAGTCGTCTGACCTCAAACCAACAATCTGAGAATAAAATAACACTCAGTATTTCTATTTGGCGCCCACCAAACTATCATAAAGTAATCACAAAATATCGCGCTCAAACATGGCTGGCGGACTTGCGACAAAAATCAAGTCTGTATTAAACGAGGTCCTTATAAAAATTCGTCATAACACCAGATAGTACTTCCCAAATTCATTACTGGATACGCTCATTTGCTCTAAATGTGAAAAGAATGCAAATCGGCAAAAGAAAAATAGGCGACCTCGAAACGCTTGGAAGATTCTCGCATCGAAGTTTAGTTACAAAGAACGCTCAACAGATGGCGTTTGAAGTTGCGAGGTTACTTCTCAAGTACCGTTTGTTTTCGGTTTGTATTTAAATTTTATTTTTATTGGGATCTTGGCCTTGGAACCAGTTTGTGTAAGTGTTTGTGTTGAGCTTAGTTGTAATGAGTTTTATGAAGAATATTGCAAGACCCTTGTAAATTACTTCAAAATGAGACTAAGTTTGTTGGTAGAATTGAGTAACGGTCGTCCTTTTATTCAGATATTCGTATAAATCTGACTTAGAACACTAACTTAAATTTAGTGTCAGTAATTTTAATGGCTTTTCCAGATATAGTTAAAGGACTAAGGTACCGGTTATTTTATTTCGGGGAGTGTGCGATGGAATTGCACAATCAAATTCCACCAAACCCGTTCCATCATCGGACTGCAAGACTAACGGCGATGCGCCATCGTAACATACGCACAAAACGTTCATTGTGTGTACAGCTAAGGAATGGAATGAACTGCAGCGCCGGAGTCTATGTTTCCTGATAGCTATAACCTAGGGGTCTTTATGTCAATAGTGGGTAGGTTACTTCTAGGCAAGTGTGCTTTATCTTGACTATATTGTCGTCTACTATCAGTGACCACTATATGGCCTGAACGCAACCAATATAAAAAAAATGTTGAAAACCAAGCTTACAATATGAGAAGACTATTTTCAGATTTATTTCCTTGGAGAGCAGGCTTATAATTAAATATCAGCCTATCTGGATACAGGGGACTGATGTTTTAGGTCAAATCAAAATTAAGACTTTCCGGATCATAAGCTTTGCGTCTAAAATAATTTGTGATTGTAAAGAATAAATGAATAGCTCCGATAATACGATTTGTTAATTAATTAATTGTGAGTTTAATTTTAAGAGCTTCTAATGACTTTAGTCAGTTTGTTAATGACTGTTCATTCGGGTGAGTGTTTGAAAAAACAAAAACAAAAAACGATTTAGCTAAATAAAAAAGCCGTAAATCGCTCTTCAGATTTCAACGCTTGTCGAAGTCAGTCCCTGGATCAGATCAGCCCTTAACATGTCGTAATTCTTCTGTGCCTTAGAAAGCACGCTGTGTAATTTTTTTTTTGTGTTTTTAAAAAAAAAAAAAAAACGTTGCCTCATACTAGGAATTTCTCCTGTATCTTGGGTGCGTTTACAGACATAAATCTCACATGCACACACACCCAGACCCGGAACAACTATCTGTAGATCACACAAATATTTGTTCCGTACGGGAATCGAACCCGTGACACGCGACGCAGCAGCCGATCGCTCGACCACTGCGCCAACCGCGCCGTCAGTGAATGTTTTTTAAGTCTTTGATAGTTGCAACAAGTAGTCAGAAGCCAGAAAATCTGATATCACAACACCCAGTTACTGGGATGTTGAAGACAAACAGCCAGACGCTCCAAATTGAAAACAATCACTTAGTAGCATCAAATTAGACTGAAAGCCGAGCTCAAAGAAGTTGGGAAAAGGCTGTTGTAAAGCTTGTATCTAAACCAAGATCCCACTGCTAATGTCCAATCCAAACATGTGTACATTTGAAAACCAAATAAAGCTACTGAAAACGCAACCACCCAGTAGTTGGTTGCGTTTTCAGTAGCTTTATTTCCAGCACATTTAAAGTGCATGATTTGCTATGGATATTTAGAAGAAGACTGCTAATGATGGTTTAAAATAACAAATAAACAAACGCAATATAAAGTTATACCCACATTACACGATCAATTCGAACACATAAAAGGCTATTCACACTAAACACGTTCCATTACAGTTTCGGTACAGATAACGCTGAAAATCAATTAAACAACAAAAGCGAACACGTTGGGTACGGAAGGGTACAGTTTCCCATTGAAAATTTCTGAAATAGATATTAATTAAAGCCTCAAATGAATGAAAAATATTCATTGAATATGCGAGTGTGATGACAATAGAGCGTCGGAGGCAAACGGAACAAAAGCTGTGTATAATTGAAATCTCGCTTGAACGCATTATTTTTTTGAGTTTTTGTGAACCACTTCATTGTAGAGATTAGAAATTTCATAATTTAAACAGTTAATTGATCTTAACTAGCTCTGACTGGTTGATAAAAGCGCCCATCGTCTTTTTAGGCTTCCGTAGCCAAATGGCAAAAAACGGAATCCTTATATGTAGATTCGTCATTTCTGTCTATGTGTTGGTCCGTATGTCACAGCCACTTTATTTTACAGCCAAAATTATAATATTACGACAACAGAGTTGAAACTTGATAGGTAGGTATATGTATTCTGTGAACCAACTGATAATTTTTATAAATTAAAAAAAAATTATTAAATTATGAGGGGTAATTTCAAATCACCAATAAGTACGTTCGGGAGGTCTATACGAGATTTAGCAACAACATTGGTTTGAACGAGATACAGTTAGCAGTTTCAGTGATAGAACATTTTCAAAAACCGCAAATAAAACTTTGTCTTTTATAGAAACACTATGAAAATAAAGTTAGTTTTCGCTAATCTAGCATTGCTATTTGGCCACTTTTTTGAGTTTTAAGAACGACTATATTGTGGGGATTAGAAATATCATAATTTAAATAATTAACAGACAAAAGCGGCCATCGTCTTTTTAAAGAAGTAGATGTACTAACTATCATAATTAGTGATCGGAGTAGGTAGATTGAAATGGGGTCATTGATCCGAAACGTATATATTAATATGGACATTCCTCCGGAATTGGTGGATTATTAAAAAAAACCGGAACTTATGTAGGAATTTTATTCTGCCAGAGTGGAAGGAGTCATTTGATGATTTGCCATCCTCAAAAAAAAGGTAGGAATTGTAATAAAATAAGCAATATTATTCTTTATTCTACCCTTAATGCAAATTACCATGACCACTATGAAAATATTTAAATTTAAGTGCAACAATTTATGTCTATCTATAAAAGTTCTAGCCATAAAAGGCTAAAAATAAAAATTAAAGCTTCGATCGGTATTAGATTGTTTTTATTATTCAACAGATAAATAATGAATTAATTTAGTTTTTATACCTTCCTTTAAATTTTGAATTGAGTAGGAATAATATCACTACCAACATTAACAATGTTTAATTGAATCCGGAAATACCGGAGTTACTTTCCGGGAAAATGGCTTATCCATGTTATTCTTTCTGTGTGCATTTATGATACAAGTACCAAAAATCAATCTACCTACTCCGATCACTGATCATAATACATAATATAAAGATAATCTTGAGAATGTTGCTTACATTCTCAAGATTAAAATAATAAAAAATACCTGTTGCGTCACTCACTTGGTCACGGGTGGGATATAAATGCTGGATGCAAGTGGCTCCTTATCGAGCGTTCCCAGCGGCACAATAACTGGCCGCAATTTATGCACCATTGGAATCTTAAAACTACCCAGTTTATGGCCATGTGAACTCAGATAGCACTTAGTAGAATCGCCTGGAGTTTTTTCCACTAAAATCTGGACGGTATTATTCCTTTGTGGGGTCCTTGTGCTAAATCAGCCGTGAGCTTGGTTTAAGTGCTTGAGAAAAATTCTTTAAAGATTTCTTTCGTATTGCTAAGTCATTGCAAATACCCTATTCTATTTCATAAAACCACTTGATTAAGTGTAATTGCGCTGGTCGAGTCAAAGCTCCAGAGCCTTGAACATCGACAACGAGTTGCAAGTCTATCGGTTTTCTATCGGTTACATTTCGGGGAGAGTGCGATGGAAATACACAATCTAATTCCACCAAGCCCGTTCCATCATCAGACTACGAGACAAACGGCGATGTGCCATCATTACATGGTGGACATCCCACCCATACGCACAAAACGTTTTGGGAATACTTTCATTTTACGTACGGCTAAGGAGTGGAATTCCCTGCCAGAGTCTGTGTTTCCCGGTAGCTATAATCTAGGGGTCTTTAAGTCAAGAGTGAATATGTTACTTTTAGGTAATCGTGCTCCATCTTCGACCACATCATCACTTACCATCAGGTGAGATGGTGGTCAAACGCGAACATGTTGTCGAATAAAAAAAATATTATAAATTGGCATTTTATTTAGTTCATCACTTAAATTACCAAAAGATATCTTTTTTGTATATCAAACTAATTTTTTTTTCTTTTTACATGAAATTAGAAAATTAAACCACTTAATAAAGTGTAATTAAGTGGTTTTCTGAAACAGAATAGGGTAGTTTCCTGTGTTTCAATATGATTACTCTATTTGGTAATTAGTTAAATAAATAAAAAATGTAACACGTAATTTTGGTCTTTTCATATCAATAAAAAGGTACAACGATCAAAAGTTTTAAAGTTTAGGAGTAGGGGCTGCTGACGTCACATAGTTGTAAAATGTATGTATGTTATTAAATGTACACGGGCGGCGTGGCGTGTCGTCACGAGAAACTTCATTTCATTGTATCGTCTTAATTTTATAATTAAGTAGGTACATGAAAAAAGTAAAATACGGGTTCAATATCTTGTGGTAATCTAAGTGACGGATTAAATAAAATACCAATTTTACGAAAATATATTATGCTTAGTAAATTTTCCGGGGTTGCGGGAATGTTCTCACGAGATTCTGTGGCTCCAGAAGGTAAGAGCAACTAAAGGTTGGTCTGACACCCCTTCCACTCCGACCGGAGCGAGAGGGGTCATTTAATCATATTCCCACCGAAAAAAGAAGGTTTGCTAAAAATGCTTTACCACATTAGTAAAATATGCACGTGCAGATATGCTGAAAAGTAAAATAATTTAATTTGGGGTTCTGTTTGTAAATCAAAATAATAAGTTCATTAAATAGGGTGTTTTATTTATTAACTAGCTGTGCCCGCGACTTCGTCCGCGCGGAGTAGTGACTTTCGGCAGCATTTTTAATTTTTTAGGCTAATTATTTTGAAAATCTCGAATATCTAATCAAAAGTCTAAAAAATAAGTTTCAAGCTTCTAGCTTTAAAAATGACGTAATTTCCATACAAACTTTCATCCCCTATTTCAACCCGTTACAGCCCTTTTTTCGCATTAAAAAGTAGCCTATGTCCTTTCTCAGGCTCTAGACCAAGGCCGGCCAAACCCAGGCACGCGGGCCACGGAGTGGCCCGCCAAGGCATTTGAATTTGCCCGCCAGCGGCAAGCCGGGGCGCGCGGAGTCGCCGCCTCCACCCGATTGTTCGGTTAAAACGAAAACATCCGTGTCGTTCGGGTGTTGTCGCTACTTCTACGTACCAATTTTACTTGAATGTTGGGGTGCATTGGATTAGGAACTAAAATAATAAATTCAGTTTGGTGACAATTTGTTGAAAAAATTAGAAAAGATTCTATAAAAACTTTGCATCTTTTCTGCATTTTGATTTAGATATCTACCTACCATTTTAGGTTTTTGTTTGTTTATTGTGCGTTATGTTATAACTGTGGGTAAGTAGGTATTTAGTCAAGTTTTATTGATATTGTCGTCTTGTGCCTGTCCAATTCAATTATTTTATTTTACTTACCTTGTTCCATATTGAAATTGTAAACTGTAGTTCACAAGTAAAATCTATTGTTTTAGTGTGGCCCTCAGCAAATCAAAATAAAAAATCATCAAAAATAAAGGATAACTCTCGGAGGTTTCACGATGAATGGGACACAAAATATCTTTTTACTGAGAGGAAAGCCCGCAAACCGTTGTGCCCCATTCGCTCAGCAACAGTAGCTGTTGCTAAAAAATATAATTTAAAATAAAACCAAATGAAATTCGAAAAAGAGTATCCAGTGGGGTCAGCTTTAAGGACAGATTGTATAAAGAAAAAGAAGAAATAGCTGTTTTCACAGCAAAATATTTTTGTAAAACAACATGACAATTTGGAAGCTATGGTCAAAACATCGTATGAAATATCTTTACTCTTGGCTAAAAAGAAAAATCCGTTTTCTGATGGGGACATTTACTTTTTTATGTATCCCTTATGAATATGGGAGTACCGGTGGCCCGGCGCCACCACAGTCTAAGAAATTTTGCTCACCTGGAAAATCTATTGGCCAGCCTTGCTCTAGACTATCTCCGTAACAATTTTCATTAAAATCGGTTCAGGAGTTTAGGCGTGATTACGTAACACACAGACAGACAGAGTTACTTTCGCATTTATAATATTAATAAGGATTAACAAACTCACTGGACTTTAAAAGAGACTATGACCTCTGAGTTTGTTTCGGTGTTTCTTCTCAGAGTAGTCAGTTAGGAAATACCGGCCTCATCTAGCTAAACTTAACACGCAAAAAAACATGACGTGTAAAAGTGTTATTTATAACCAATTTACAAAATAAATATTTCATTTCATTTCATTTCATTGTATCTTATTTTTATTGGGGAGAAAAACAGTTACATGCGCAACACAAACTATATATAATAAACTAGTACTCACGCGGGGCTTCGCTCCCGTGGATTCTATCACGGTAAAACCATAACTCTCCTTTTTTGCAGTCGCGTAAAAAATAGCCTATAACCTTCCTCAAGCTTCAAGCTACTTCCATACCAAATTTCATCCAAATCCACCCAGTACTTTCGAAGATTAGCGCGTTCAAGCAAACAAACAAACAAACTTTTCCGCTTTATAATATTAGTATAGATTAAAACCATGCATTGTAACACCAATTTTCACGTAATAACAAATAACTACACCCATTCCACTTTTGCCGTGAATCCACTCTAGACACAAGCATATTTAGCTTAGATGGAGGGGTTAACAAGATTCCTAGTGATGTGAATTCTACCAACATTGTTAGTCCTCTTCAAAATAAATTACAGTAGTTAATAACTGTGGTAGGAATTTATAAGAGAAGAATATCAGTCGCGCAGGGTTTTGCTCACGTAGACTTTGTCATGATAAAAATATAACCGTTCCCCTTTCGCAATAGGGTAAAAGTAGGCTTCCTCAAGCTACAAAATTTCATAGAAATTCACCTAGTAGTTTCGAAGATCAGCGCGTTTAACGAAACATATTACAAGTTATATTTTATTTTATCACTTTTTAAGGTTCCGTAGCCGAATGGCAAAACACGGAACTCTTATAGTTTCGTCATGTCTGTCTGTTTGTCTGTCTATCTGTCAGTCTGTCTGTCCGTCCTTCCATCCGTATGTTACAGCCATTTTATTCCGAAACTATTAGAATTATACATGTGAAACTTGGTAAGTAGATGTATTCTGTAAACCTCTTTCCGATTTTGAGAAAAAAATTAAAATAAAGGAACAACAATACATGGAATTAAAACTGAAAATATTTTTTTTTCATGAAACCTATGCGTGTGTGATATCTATAGACAGGTCTTTAAAAATGACATTGAGGTTTGTAAAACCACTTTTTCATAAAGTTAATGGTTTAAAAGATATACTATTCCTAAGTGGTCGGGCACGCCGCAATTGCGGCGGTAAGACCCCTCTTTGAGGAGTGGCTAGATCGGCGTCACGGCGTCCTGACCTACCGCATGACGCAGGTCCTCACCGGACACGGAAGTTTCGGGAGGTACCTGTGTCTCATGGGAAAGGAGGAAACGCCTGGGTGTCACCACTGCGAGGGTCGCCCTGAGGACACCGTAGAGCACACGGTGCAAGACTGCCCTGCCTGGGCAGAGCACCGACGTGTCCTCACGGCGGCGATAGGCGGAGACCTCTCGCGCCCGGCATTGGTCGAGGCCATGCTGCGGGGCGAGAGGGAGTGGCAAGCGGTCGCCTCCTTCTGCGAAGCAGTCATGCTTCCGAAGGAGGAGGCGGGCCGCGTGAGGGAGAGGATGGCGTCCTCCCTCCAGCCCAGCCGCAGTGGTAGACGCCCACGGCGTCGGACGTCGGCCGACGATCTCCGGCCACCGTAGGCGCGGGCATGCGGACAGCGAGTAAAGGGCAACTCGCTGTCCGACCATGGACCATGCCCGGGTCGACGGCGCGTCGTGTTCCACGCGCGCCTCAAAGAGCGTCAGCAATATGACGAGGCCCCCCCATAGAGGGCCGAAGCCTGCCGGGGTCGTGGGACTCATCCCGTTACCGTGACCCCGGTACGTAAAGGGTTATTGAAGGAACACCGTGGATTTTAGTCAGTAAAAGTCTGACAGTCCCTCCCACCCTGCCCGGAGTGGGAGGACTTATTTGATAATTTTACCACGATAAAAAAAAAAAAAAAAAAAAAAAATAATTCCTAAGTGGTAAAATGTGTCCCCCCTAACTTCTATAATAATTGAGTAAAACATCTAAAAAAATATACATCTTTAGATCTTAATGTAACCTTTCAAGGAAAATTAGTTTGAACGAGATCATACAGCATATTTTCTAAAACCGCAAATATAACTTTGTAATTCATACAAACACTATGAAAACAAAGTTATTTGGCGTAGTTGTAAAAAATGTAAATAGGTAAACTAGTTTTAAGAAATTCGTAAGGATTTTTTTTTCGTCAAATTAATGTAGGTACCCAACTAGCACAAATGGGCTGCATTAGAGCTTTGGAGCGTATCCGATTATTACTTATGGTAATAGACGTAAGCGCTAGAGCGTCTACTGCAGACTTAAAGCAGCCGCTTTAGCGCTATTTGGGCGCCATTTTATGCAACCTAAAGTTCCATTTAACCTGCACAACGGTTGCATAAAGGTTCCTTAATAGCTATAACGATTTATTAAGTGATAGAAATAATAACAGTTAAATAAAACAGAAACTCAGAATCACGAAAAACCTGTATTTAAACATGAGCACAGAAATATTAAACACATAATTAACTAATATCTACAAATAATGTTGTACAAACATTATTTCTGGTCGTAACCTATTCACAACCTATTTACTCGTTATGGTTTTCTTGGAGAGGTGTGTCTCGATGGCTGCCAATACTAAAAGTGAACTGCGCCGCTGTGTTCAAAACGAAGTGTGCTAGCGCGCCCCTTCCAACGTCCGATGACTTGCCGATTGTTTCTTGACAGTGGGTAGATAGATAAAATAAGTGCGACAACATCCGGCCGTCCTGCTCACGCGTTCGTCCTCGAACAGCGTTTTGGTCCAATGAGGGAGCTGAGAACACATTAAAACATATATAAGTATCAGCTGCAATTATATTATTTCTGCATATGTAAACTGCTTCAACATTAGGCTGTAGATAAGATATTCGGACCAGAGCAATAAAATTGTTAACTTAGTGGCTTGAACTAAATCAATGTTCACAAGTCATCGATCGTTAGTCGTGTATCACCACTAGTACTACAACAGCGTTCACAAAGGATGCCTGTCGTTTCCGTAGCCGAACATCCTATAAACAACCATAATATTTAAAGCGAACGCATTGGACCGCATAAATTGAAGTACAAAACAAGTTATTCAGAATGGATAATTATGCAAAATTAATGTTTAAGTTAGAATAAAAGATAATAAGAGAGGCAAACTGTACCTTATTATCACTTGGTAAGTACTTATGAATCTTTGACAACATCCGGTATGTCAGCTACTCGGATCCAGGGCTTCATATTTTCCACGCAGGCAATACCATCGTACTTTTTAGAAGACCTTTCAGCTCCCCTGAGGTCCGCTACTTGATATCTATCGTGCCCCAAGATGTTCGTTACTTGAAAGGGCCCTTTATACAATGGCAATAGCTTGGTGCTTTGCCCATCATTTGTATGACTCGGAATTTTGAGTACTACTAAGTCTCCAACTTTGTAAATAGGGGGCTCTTTTCTTTTAGAATCGAAAGATTCCTTTTGTCGATCGGCGTTCCTCTTTATATTTGTGTCAACCTTATCCCTCAACGCAGTGACGTCAATAGAATGCTCATTATTATCATCAGTGACTGTATCATTATTCATACGAATTCTGAACCCAAAAAATACCTCACTCGGCACGGCTGACGTGGTTTTATTAATTGTGCTGTTAATACCTTGTTGAATGGATGTAATGTGCTGGTCCCACTTATTGTAATCAGTATCAGCGCTCATAGTACGCAATGCTTCTAGTATTGTCTGATTATAGCGTTCAACTTGACCATTTGAGCGCGGAACAGCAGTGGCAATTATGTGAAGGCGAATATTTTTATCTTTACAATAATCAGTGAATAATTTTGATGTAAAAGCAGTACCAGCATCGCAAACAAGACGTTTTGGATTTCCAAACATTTTAAATATTTTATTTAATTCATTCGTAACAACTTTGCTCTTAGTGCTCTTAACAGCCGAAATAAAAACAAATTTGGTAAATGAGTCAACTATCACTAAAAGATAACTATTTTGACGAGTAGTCTTCACAAATGGACCAAGGTGATCCACGTGGAGTGTGTGGAATGGTCTAGCGAATTTCGGGATTGAGTACAACTTGCCCGGTTTTTTACCGTGAATATTTTTATAGTAGATACACTGCAAGCAATTTTTAATATATTTTGAAACAGTCTTTTTTAAATGGGGAAACCAATACTTCGATTTTATTCTTTCAATAGTTTTGTCTACAGCAAAATGTCCAACATCATCATGATTTGCACGAATTATATACCATATACAATTCTTTGGTACTAGCCAACGTCTGCCAAATTCGGTTCTACGGTAAACTTTGTTTCCTAATAGCTCATATTCATTAAATATTTGTTTATTCATCTCGGCCTCACCTGACTGTAATATTTCTCTAATAGTACATATATTACTGTCTTGCAATTGAACTGCTAGCAACCAATCGCCTTCAGTGATTATGTTTATATTTTGTACCTCATTTGATAAATAGTTAGTAGAACAAATAGGGTTTCTACTTAATGCATCTACGTGTTGCATTTGTGATCCGGCCCTATGGACTACTTCGAATGTAAAATCTTGAGTATATAAGACCCATCTACTTATTCGTGGAATTATTTCCTTCTTACTCAAAGCGAGTCGTACTGAGTTGCAATCTGTTGTGATTTTAAAACTCGTTCCCAATAAATAATGTCTAAATTTTTGTAAAGCAGACACAATAGCTAAAAGCTCCAATTCAAAGGAATGATATTTCTTTTCATCGTCACTTGTTTGTCGACTATAGAAATGTACAGGTTTTTCGCCGCAATTTGTTAGTTGTATCATGATACATCCTATACCATCCCGACTGGCATCTGTATATAAATTTATGGGTAATTTGGGATCAAAGACACTAAGTACCGCATTTGTAATTAACGCATCCTTCAACTGTGACACGGCCTGATCTTGTTGGGAGCCCCATTGCCAGATCGCATCCTTTTTTAATAAATTTGTTAATGGCTTGCAAAGGAGTGCACAGTTCCTAATAAATTTCCTAAAATAGTTAATCAAACCTAAGAATTGTCTTACTTGATGAACTGATTTCGGAATTGGGTACTTGGCAATCGCTTCTATCTTCTGGGGACTAGGGCTTATGCCTTGTTCGGAAATATCATAGCCTAAGAACGTAATTTGATTTTTGAAAAAGGAGCATTTTTCTAAATTTATAGTTAACCTATTTTTCTCGAAAATATCTAAAACCTGTTCTAAGCAAACCGCGTTTTCTTCAATATCCTTCGTAGCAATCAAAATGTCATCCATATAACATATTACCCTCCCAAAGCGTAGTTTGCCCAGAACTGTGTTCATTAGTCTTTGGAAAACCGCTGGCCCATTACATACGCCAAATGGCATTCTCAAAAATTCGAAATGGCCATCATTTGTTATGAACGCAGTTTTGTGCACATCTGCAGCTTTTATACCAATTTGATGGTAACTACTTTTAAGGTCTAAAGAAGTATAGTATTTACATCCTTGAAGTCTGTCTATAAGGTCCTCTATCATGGGCATTGGATATTTTTCTTTGACAGTGATTTTATTTAGCTGCCTATAATCTACGCATAACCTTTTTGCCCCAGATGATTTATTAACTAAAAGGGCTGGGCTAGCATATGGCGAACTACTATTTTGAATAATCCCATTTTTTAAAAGATCATCTACTATTTCGCGCGTGATAGCTCTTTCAGACTCTGACATCCTATATGGGCGCTGGTAAATAGGTTTATCAGATGTTAGTTGTATTTCTAATTCGACACATGAAGTATTTCCTAAGTTCGATAAATCTTGAGCAAAACATTGAGGGTATTTTAATAATAAGTTATTCAGCGTCATCTCGTATTCCGGTGATACATAACTAGTGACTTTAATACTGCACACATTCAATGTTTGTGCACATTGAAAAGTTAAAGTATCTCCAACACGAACATACATTATACTTTTATCCTCAGTAAAATTCCTTCCCACTAAAATGTCACAGCCCGAAAGTGCATCAATTACGTATAGTGTAACAATTAATTCCACAGAATCGACTGTTAGAGTAACGGATACAGCCTTGTCTACCGACGTAGATAAATCATTAATAAATCCCACTAAATTCCTAGCGTTCTTCAATGTGAAAGTTTTCAAATTCAATTGGTTTACTAACGCAGATGTAATTAAAGAGCAGTCGCTACCCATGTCAAAAAACGCACTACATTTTTCTTTGTTTATTAAAACTGGTTTGTAAAATTTTTGTTTCACCTTTGGATCAGAAATTATTTTCACTTCAACATTTTTTTCAACCTTAAGCCTTGCTTTGAGATGGCAGGCTGCCTCTATGTGCCCTAGCTTTTTACAAAAAGTGCACCTCGCATCACTTTTGACAGTACAATTATTTCTTCGGTGGCCTACCTCTCCACATCGGTAGCAGGAGTTATTTGATAAGCTATTATTATTTACAGAAGGGTTAACCGTGACATCAGATATACTTGATGCTTTATGTTGCCCAGGTTGTAACGGTTGAGGAGTACGCTTCAGTGGCAATACGATTCTTTCAGGGTTTTCGTAAACATCAGGTACATTAGTTTTGCCATGTAAAAAGGAAGCTAAATCGTCACAATACCTAAAGTTCCCGGCTTCGGCGGCCGTAGTTATGTTTTTATCACCTATTGAGCCTACTATTATAGATATTATATCTCGTTCTCGAAAACCTAACTGCAAGCGATCAATTTTAGACTTTTGTTTAAAAAAAAATTCATACAAAGACTGATTTGCTGACGGTTTGGAATCAATTAGTTCTTTGAGAGATCTAAACATATCACTTCTTACTTGAAAGGTATCTGACAATGTTTCGCGCCATTGTTTCCACTTCCACGTGGTCCACCTAGTTTCATTTTTTTGCAAAGCATCTAACCATGTTTTTGCGGTATTTTGCAGTTTTTGAAGCGCCTGATACTTAATCATATTAGCTGACCATCCGAACGCACGAGAATTTGCTTCAACTACATTAATCCACATATCCACGTTGTCTACGAGTGGGTCGAATTCGGGTATCACTGATGATAATAAAAGATTCTGACTCACGGTTTGCGATTTCTTACGGCGGCGCCTTTTGCGCCTCTGGTCTTTTGCACTACTGCTGCTGCTGGAACTCGTACTGGAAGTCGACGTACTTGAACTCGTCGATGGCTCTCTTCTCGGTCTTCGTTTGCGGCTACGCGGCATGTTGGTGAACGTAGTAGATACGATATCCCACTTCTGATGATAGAAATAATAACAGTTAAATAAAACAGAAACTCAGAATCACGAAAAACCTGTATTTAAACATGAGCACAGAAATATTAAACACATAATTAACTAATATCTACAAATAATGTTGTACAAACATTATTTCTGGTCGTAACCTATTCACAACCTATTTACTCGTTATGGTTTTCTTGGAGAGGTGTGTCTCGATGGCTGCCAATACTAAAAGTGAACTGCGCCGCTGTGTTCAAAACGAAGTGTGCTAGCGCGCCCCTTCCAACGTCCGATGACTTGCCGATTGTTTCTTGACAGTGGGTAGATAGATAAAATAAGTGCGACAACATAAGGCTATACTAAAGCTCTCGTAGCGCTACTTTTGAATGATTTTGAACTACTTTGAACGAATGAATTGATTATAGTTCTTTATTGTATATCTTCAGTTGACATTGTTTGTAATATTTTGGTAAAGTGTTTTCGTCGCCATCATGAAAATAAAACATAAAGAAGTAAATGTTTGTATTCTGTATTAGCAAGATATATAAAGATACTTAAAACGCTGTCCAGTTTACTGTAGATATATAAGATAATTATCGAGTAATTTTAACGCGCTTTTATGATATTTAAAAAATTAACAAAAGATATGTGATATTTTTTATTTGTTATACAGAATAAATTTTATTTCCGTTATTTTACGTGTCGATAACTTACTATTCGCAAGTGGCCGATTGTTTACCGGTACATTTAATGCACATTTAACTGAAAAACCAATGTATATCAACTCAATTTTGCAAGTGAATTATAAGTTTTCTTAAAAAATCATGGCGTCATACAGTACATGTAGTCATAACCTGCAGTTTGAGCTCTAATAACTCCCTTTTGAGAATCATAGTGCTAATTTTCACCCTTCTAACGCTTCCAGTGATTTTTGTTCCCCTCGTGCAACTCACAGCCACAAAAAGCTCCTATTTTCCTATTTTTGAGGTTATAAGATTAATTATTTGTATCCTTAAGTGTATTGTAAGGTGTACAATAAAGTAAATAATAAATAAAGAAATAAATAAGATCTAGTTACGTACTTATTCGTTTAGCATCCATTTTACTAAATGTTTTATAATAGTTACAAAAGTGGCTGTAAAATGGCGAATGGATTGAGCCTGCAAGGAATGACTATTGCTACTAAAGGCACACTAAACTAAACTACCAAAGGTTACACTGATGATTTTTTTGTAACTATAGTATGCATAAGAGTTTGTATTATTTCTATAATGAAACTTATAGTAGTATAATAGTGGTTACTATAACTATAACCTATACAAGTTACAATGGAAACTACTATGCAGCTGTGAGTGGCAGAATGACCTTCGTAACTCTCATATAAAGGTGTAAGTGGTAAATGAGTTCTACCGTGGACTACTGTGAACGCTAGGGTAGTATTTGATTCAGCTTATAGCACCTTAAGTAACTTTTATAACTATAGACGTTTACGGATGCAGATATGCAACTCTGAACTGCTTTTTGAACCCTTAAAGCGCTATTTTACAGCCCAAAGTAACAAAATAGGCTGCTATTTCCACTAATGTGCTCGTTGGGTACATATCATATTATATTATTGTAGTTACTACGGAACTCTTCATGGGTGAGTCTGACTCGCACTTGGCCAATTTTTTACCTTATTTTATATTTTAATAATTATGTAATAATTTAATTTAATAATTGTCACTTTGTGACTTTTTAGACAAAATGTTGAAAACTTATAATTATTGAGGTAGTTACTTATATCGAGTTACATTAAGGGATTCATATATTACTTGCTTATCTTCAAAGGTTCTCCACTGTCTGGAATGTTTTAATATATTGCAAAACTTTACACCAATAAAGGCAAACTTTAGGCTGAATGCTATATCCTATTCTATATCTCTTATAATGTTGATGTCATTAACCCCGAATTAAACGACTTCAAATAATATAGACCACATAGTGCAAATGGCTGGAAAGACTAGTTGGAGGAAGCCTATGTCTAATCATCGTCTTCTTATGCTTTTCCTTATTATTTTCAATACTCAAAACATTTATTTGCATTGCACTATGAAAAACTGAGGTGGTAGGTACATACAAAATATACATAGTTATACAACGTGTAACAGAAACCCTATATCTATCCACAGGGGCTGAAGACAACATCTGGTATGGAGACTCTATGCACAGTTTCAGCTCAAAATAAGTGACTCAAAAAATGTATACCAAATTATCGGTTTCACATATATTTCAATGCCAATCATAACAGACCTGTCACAGCACTACGAGGGTCAATAACTTTCCACGTGACTTGGCAATAACACGATGATTCTCTTCGTTTTTCTTTATTTGAAAGATTCAGTCTCTGGTATCAATGTATTGAAATTTCCAATAAGTTCCACACATGTAGACATAGGATTACAAAACCCTTGCCATATCATTTGTTATCATCCAAAGAAGCTGTGCACTTGATATGTATATACCCTTTAAGTTACACGTTGTATAGTTGAAACGTCAATAGCCTAATGCAGGGCTTCCCAAACTGTGCGACACCCTCGGGCTCCGCAGTATTATCCTAGGGGCGTCGTGAGGCAATCTAAATAGGTTGGCTGTCTGTGTCGATAAATTGCGCACGCTTTTAATTTTAATATTTACTATGGCGCATAATTCTATTTAAAAAAAAATCAAACGAACTGAAGGAGGGAGTAACGAAACTTTAGAAAAACGGAACAAGTATAGAATTTAATTTCAGATTTACCTCATTACTAAAGGAAATTCAGAACTTCCTCAATGTGTTGATTGTCATAAAGTATTGGTGGCTGAAAGTATGCTTCTTTCTGTTTTTCTGACAAATTGTTATTAGGTTAGAACTACAACTAGTAGGTAAATGTATGGCAAGAAGGCCAAGCCGTCGCAAAAATATGGCAACTTCCCGTGGGCGTCACAGTTAAAATAAGTTTGGAAAGCCCTGGCCTAATGGATTAGGTGTCGGCCTTGTGATCGAGAGGTCACGAGTTCGAACCCTACCACACACTACTGCTGTAAACCCCCTCCAGAAACAAGCATATTTAGCTTAGTTGGCCCCTCCAACTTAACAAGATTACTAGTAATGTGAATTCTACCCATATTAGCAATGTTATCTTTTGAAAAGAAAAAAAAAAAGAGTTATACAACGTGTAATTTAAAGGGTATATACATACCGAGTGCACGGCTTCTGTGGATGATAACAAACGATATAGCAAGGGTTTTGTAATCCTATGTCTACATGTGTGGAGCATATTAGAAATTTCAATACATTGATACCAGAGGCCGAATTTTTCAAATTAAGAAGAACGAAGAGAATTATCGTTTTATTGGCAAGTGACGTGAAAAGTGATGACCCTCATAGTGCTGTGACACGTTTGTTATTACTGGTATTCATTATTTATTCAAGAAACATATGAAACCAATAATTTGGGGTCAATTCTGTGAGTCACTTATTTTGAGCTAAAACTTTGCATAGAGACTCCATACCAGATATTGTCTTCAGTCCTTTTGGATAAATATGGGGTTTCCGTTACACGTTGTATGTCAATGAAATAATATCATTGTGTGTTTGGTACAGCAAACTATGATGGAGGACGAGGGCTATTATAATGATTTTAAATAGAATGTGTATTACTTTAACTACTATTATATTGGTTTTATACATTTACTACCTTTTGCCTTTTGCGACTTTGTTCGCGTGGGAGGTTTTTCCCGCGTAACTCCAGATACCGTGGGAGTTCCGGGATAAAAACTATCCTATGTCCGTCCCAGGGTTCTACACTATTTCCATGCCAAATTTCATCTAAATCGGTTTAGCGGTTTAGGCGTTAAAAGGTAACGTACAGACAGACAGAGTTACTTTCGTATTTATAATATTAGTATGGATTACGATACTATACAGGCAGTCCTCGACTTACGTCGTTTCGATTTACGTCGTTTCAAGTTACGTCGAACAATGTTTTGACACTATTCCTCAAACATACGTCATTTGTTTCGATTTCCGGCATAGGAGAATTCACTTGTCGCGATATCAATGACCGTGGGGCCGGCGGGGTGCGGTGTCTGCGTACGGGGATTACCCCGCACATGCTGCTGATTTTGTTTAGTTACTTCAGGAACAACGGGCAATCAAGATGTAATACGAGTACATTAATTTCGAGTCCGTGTGGATCCTAACCCTTGAGTTTTATATGTAAACATACGAAAAAATATGTCTCGACTTACGTCGTTTCGATTTACGTCGCGTATTTCGAGAACCTAACATGCCGTAAGTACGAGGACTGCCTGTATTTTATTTATTTGACCACTGAAATATTCATTTATATCATAATAACATTTATTGATAAAAAAAGAAATGTTGGGGTTCGTCTCCGGCAATCACAAGTGTATTTTACATGAAGCGACAGCTTACTGACCTCCACTACCCAGTAACACGATGCTCCTTGGTAAGACTGGTGTCACATTTACTGGCTTCTGACTACCCGTAATGACTGTCAAAGATGTACGAATGACAGCCGGGACCAACGGCGTAACGTGCTTTCTGAATCTCGATATTATGTTAAGACGGTCACATATTCACGGTTGGTCCGCGAATATGTGACCTTTGCAAACGTTGCTTAAGGCTCAATTTACACCGCCGCGGAATGGAATGGAAGCGACTTTTTGCAACGAAATTGTACATAGCATAATGAACTTTATGTCAATTGTATAATATACAAACGACAGTAACCAGGGGAATTCTCGAAATGCGCGAGGTTTCCGCGGAAGACGCGCGACCTTTTTTTGGCTCCCATTTTAAGTACAATTGACATAAAGGTCATTATGCTATGTACAATTTCGTTGCAAAAAGTCGCTTCTATTCCATTCCGCAGCGATTTAAATTGAGCCTAAGCGTGAATATTGGCCCGTACTACTGTTATTATTTAGCTACAAGCTGCTGCAGTTTAAGTAACTCTAAAATTGAATTAAACATGAAAACGAAAAAAAGTCTGTGAAGATGGGTGTTTGTAACTTTTTCACGCAAAAACTAATGAACGGATCCGAATGAATTTTGGTAAGTAGATAGTTGACATCCTGAAATAACACATAGGTTACTTTTTATCCCGAAATTCTTACGGAATCAGGATTTATGCGAGAAAACCCGGACGAAGAAAAGACGGGCAGAAACTAGTTACTCATAAAAAACTTGGCTGACATACACCACTCAGGCCTCTCCAGGGATTATAATAAGCCCCGTAGTATGACGCTAAACAGGACACGAAGATTACCTACAATTACCAACCATTAGCTCAATCAATTTAAAATTAATCATCCATTAAGGCCGTATGCATATTATGTTGTATAAACGCTAAAAATGGTAAGGCTCTGCCTAACTATCACGACATATTTTAAATATTTGAAAATTGATGAGGTTTTTTAAAATAAAATTATGATAATATTATGGAAACGAAGTAACTATGTTTGTTTTGCAAGTAGGTTGTAAATTTTTAAAGCAAGAGTAAACAGGAATCTTCTGGGCTCGCTCGTCACATCGTAGACCTCATCTATCGCATACCATCAGGCGAGATCGAGGTTAAGAGTTAGCTCATTCTAAATAAAATAAAAACTCACACGTTTCTTTATTCGTAAATGTAAATTAGGTGAGACTGGTGTTTCTTGACTATTCTGAGAAGACACGTCATTAACCCATTGGCTAACTATCGGTTCCCACCATTAAACTATTGCCGTGAACACACTCCAGATACAAGCATATTTAGCTTAGTTGGAGGGGTTAACCAGATTGCTAGTACTGTGAATTCTTCGCACATTACTGGTCTTAAAAAATACACCGAAATATATTCAGACCGATAAACACCGATACAATCTGTAGTACCTTATCGCCGACAACAGACATCAAAATCTACAAAGTGCCAGTCTATTGATGAATGGAATTGCCGACATATTTTATAAGAGATCGATTACTTGACATTTCAACAGCGTTCGTCAATTCTATATTTTTTTAACCTTCACCACGTTACTGCTGACTAAATCTACAACGTGTAACGGAAACCCCATATCTATCCAAAAGGGCTGAAGACAACATCTGGTATGGAGTCTCTATGCACAGTTTCAGCACAAAATAACTGACTCAAAGAATTGATACCAAATTATTGGTTTCATATATTTCTTGAATACCAATCATAACAAACGTGTCACAGCACTACGAGGGTCAATAACTTTCCACGTCACTTGCCAATAACACGATAGTTCTTTTCGTTCTTCTTAATTTGAAAAATTCTCGTCTCTGGTATCAGTGTATTGGAATTTGTAATAAGTTCTGCACACGTAGACTTAGGATTACAAAACCCTTGCCATATCGTTTCTTATCATCCAAAGAAGCCATGCACTTGGTATGTATATACCCTTTAAATTACACGTGGTATAATAAGATTTCCTAAGATCCATACAGAAATACGTTACTTTGCGGGTTATTTAATCTGTCGTGGTTGCCGGAATCTGCCGGGGTTGCGGAAATGCGCTAACGAGATACCGCGGCCGCGGAATGCAAAGGAAACTGAAGGAGCAGGGTAGATGTTTAGTCAGTAGAAATGTGAAATTCCCTTCCAATCCACGCAGATTATAAGGAATCATTTGATGATTTACACCCCAAGCAGCTTGAACAATTAAGTTTTAGTCAAATTAATACAAAATATTGTTATAATAATAGTCATATAGAAAATTATTTGTAATATCTCTGTAGTACCGAAAAATCTAAGTACAGCGAGAACACTAACTGAGGTATGTAACTAAACAAAGTAAATAAAAAGAATCACGTAAATCGAAACAGAAACATCAGAGGAATGGATTAACACATAGGCTAGTTTTTATCCCGGAATTCCCACGGGATCGGGACTTACGCGGAAAAACCCTCCCACGTCAACGAAGTCACGGGTCGAAGCTAGTACTTATCAAAAGAAAATCTCTGTGAGAGTGCACGAGTAGATCTGACTCGGTGGACCGTCGAAGTCAGAACCTTCGTCAAATGACAACTGGTTTTATTATTTCATATTCACTGACGCGCCATGATTACCCTCGTTTTTCTTCGAAAACTAATAGGTTGGGGAAAAAGTCTTTCGCATTTTTTAAGAAAATTCAAAACATTTTATAATATTTTTTATTTACATTTAGCTAAAGTATGTAGGTACCATTTTGTTCGATAACTTTTTGCCATCTTGTAGGTAGGGACATGATCCCATTGCTATAGAAATTTTGGGACTTCTGATCAAAATACCGCGACAGGTTTGGCAGTCCTCTCGTGATGTTAACCTGACACTGCCTAAAGAATTCTGAAGAGACCGCAACAGGTGGAAATCTGAAGTTGCAAGGTCAGGACTATACGGCGGATGCATTAACATCTCCCAGCCAAACTATCTTAATTTTTGCTGAGTGGCTAAAGATGTGTGAGGTCTAGCGTTATCATGATGAAAAACCACACCCCTTCTGTTGATTAATTCTGGCCGCTTTCTCTCAACTTCTTGCTTTAATCTCATCAGTTGTTCGTAGTAGAGTTCAGAATTGATAGTCCTGCCTGGTGGTAGCAGCTCATAATGAATAATGAGGGCATTATTCATTATGAGCTGATGAACAAGGTGATGCTGTGTGTGTGGTGGGATTGGAAGGGTCCAATCCCACCACACACACAGCATCACCTTGTTGCGAGTTAACCCGGGTTTCGCCATGAAATGAAATGATATGAAATATTTATTTTGTAAATTAGTTATAAATAACACTTTTACACGTCATGTTTTTTGCGTGTTAAGATTAGCTAGATGAGGCCGGTATTTCCTAACTGACTACTCTGAGAAGAAACACCGAAACAAACTCAGAGGTCATAGTCTCTTTTAAAGTCCAGACAATTTGTATTTGTATATGAGAAGCATGTAGGTTCATGTCTGTGGTATTTTTTTGAGGAAATAACCACGCAAATTTGAGCGGACCTGTCCAGACAGTGCAAGCATTTGTTAGTTATCATGTAGCTCAACTTAGAACTTAAGGAGCTCAACAATTTGACAAAAAATACCAAAGGACATTTGGGTAGGCCACACAAGTAATCAAACTGCTTGACATCATTAAATAAATTATAGTGAAAGTAAAAACAACGAAGAAATAATAACCTACATTGTCCTCACATTAACAATAATGAAATATTTATATTAAAAAAAAATTAAAGAAAAATTAGGTATATACAATACTTAACAAAACAAATATTTTAATCAATAAGAATTAAATCAACTATCAAAAAATAAAAATTTAAAAGGCTCACGTATATCACTGGTGCAGCTCATTCCCAAGCCTTCTTGTCCTCAATATAATCTTTCACAGCGTAAAAAGCTTTCTGACATAGCTTACGTTTTATAAATAATTTAAATTTATGAATACTTAGTTCTTGAATATGGCTAGGAATTTTATTATAAAAACGTATACATTGGTATCTAAACGAACCACCTATTTTTTTTAACCTTGTTTTAGGAATGACATATGTGTCTTTGTTCCTTGCCATAGTCTGTGAAGCCTGACCGGCCTTTGACCACGACCTTTTTCGCACGTTCTTGTCGTACATGATCTACTTTTCATCACCAGTTATCAGCTTCTTCAAAAATGGTTCCATTTCATTACGTCGTAATAAAGAATCACAAATGAGTACACGGTTCATTAGGCTTCTTTCAGTGAGCTCGTGAGGTACCCAAATATCGAGCTTTTTGTGTACCCAGTTTTTTTCAAATGCGCCAAAACTGTTTTGTGGTAAATTTCCAGTTTTTCAGCTACGTCGTAACTACTGATATCTTGCTCCACTTTTTAAAAAATGGCATCCATTTTATCCGTAATAGGGCGACTAGAGTGACGTGCATCTTTGACATCTAAATTTCCGGATTGAAAACGCTTAAACCAAATTTGTGCTACTCTCACAGACACTGCACTAGGTTCATAAACATCGCAAATTTTTTTCGCGGCTTGCGTTGCATTTTTACCTTTTTTGTAGTAAAATTTTAAAATGTATCGAATTTCTTCATTAGATTCACTCATCTTGACAGTACGAAAAACAAATGCAAATCACATATTTTCATAATTAGAATTTGGAATTGTGTTCTTTAAAATTTTAACTTTCAATGATACCAAAACCAGCCAGATACAAATAGATTTTATTACAAGTTCATACATTCTATAATGCGAAAAGGCTTTTTCCCCAACCTTATATTATTTATTCACAGTTACAAATTATTCCTATACACGACAACGTAACTATAATATTCAATTATTTATTTATTTTAACGGGTACAAAAGACTTAGCTGTCGAATTCCAGACAAAATATTGGGAAACGTATAACAAAACAAAGGTATTTTAAATTAATTAGAACCGTTTGTAACAATAGGAACAAAATGAGTATGGATAAACAGCCACAAAGTGCTTGACCTTATTTTGAAAACGTTTTAAATGGGCCGCATTTACACTAGATGGACCGTACTAAAGTAGAAATTATCTTTAATTAAACAGGTTTATTCGTAAAAACTCGAACTAATTGATATGTTTAAATACTGGTTCACAAATCTTTTATTAATTATCTTTTGGGGTAATTCGAATTGAACAGCCCTATTTGCATTAAGTATCTATGTATTTGTGTATGGTAAAAGTTAAGTTTAATTATTATTAGGTACATAAATTGGTGTATATTAATTTTGGAAATGTTTTAATTTTTAACCATATGTTCTTTTATCTACGGAAATGTGTTAAATTTTCACACAAAAGTACGAATTAACTGTTTTTGTGTGAGTGAAATGCCTATGTGATTTACTTATTATCGTCTCTTTTCCAAAATATTTAGGGTGCCGAACCTCAAAATGAGAAATGGATCACTTCATTATCTTTCTATTAAGACCATTTTACTCAAAAACACTTAACGATATCAAACTGAAATTTATATCAAATAATAATAATAATTTATATAATAATTTTATTTAATGGTTCCAAAAAGTCTTAGCACTAGGTTACAATTTTTTATTATTTTATATGGCAATTTTATGTGCTAACAAAATAATCTAGAATCTGTAACCGAACTAGGCAGTGCCTGTACTTCGGTTATCAGCGCCAATCCTCACCAAATGTTGTAAACTAATAACCATCATACAATTTAGAACTTAATTTAAGAAATCACAAAATTATATAAAATTAAATTAAGAACAGTTATGTCCTGTTAGTTTGTTGTGATAGGTGAAATGTACGTGGGTGGAAGAATAATCTTATAGCTGAAACAGAAGTATCTGTAAGTCAATGCAACCCAAAGATATGGCCATTTATGTCGTATATTTTTGCTTATTTTGCAATTTCACATATTTAATTATGACCATTTAAAAAAGAAATTATCTTTTCATTATAATAAATCTAAAACCCGTAAATACCTTCATATTTACGGGTTTTACATTTTTTATAATGAAAAGATATTTTTTTTTTGTACTTATTTATATATTAAAATAAGCTTGCTTGCTTGCCCTTGGTGCGCGAATGCCACTCGTACATGGCCGGTTTACGGTAAAATATTACTACTACTTTTCACAAAAATACAGCAATATCACTTACTACGAAGCCTCCCTAAGTCCCCAAAGGCAACAAACCAACGATCAGCTAAACTGCATGGGTGTATACTGTATCAATGACCCATTGTGGGCACAACGGCCTTTTGTTGGGCAAAACGACATTCGATCCAATCCTAGCATAACTATTGGTTGACACATTTTATGATCCATAAAAAATGTTTGAGTAGGAACCCTTTGAGCCCATATGCTGACTTCATTGCTTTAAGGTGATACGTAAAAAATAAGACATAGCTCGAGGGGCGTAGCTTAACGGAAGACGCGGGGAGCACCCCCGCTAGAATACATTGCAAACTCGAGCGCACGCTCGCGGTGAGTTTGCGATGTAGTTTGTGTGTTTTGATGTTTTAGAATAGAGAAGGCACGGAGTCGCCAAAATCAAATACATTTCTTTTTAATCTGAATTAAACTAACTTATTCATTATATTGTTAGGTATTTAGTGTTTTACTTTATTTAAGAATGACAAAAAATAATATAACGTGTGTAAATGAACAGACCGTAACAGTAAATGATCATATTGACCTAAGAAAAAGAACTACTAGTGTAGTAACCAAATTCTTACTATGATTTTATTTAATTAATTTACTTAAAATGAGTAGTAACAAAAAGTTGCTTCAAAACTACGCTTTTTAACACGCTTTTATTAGGTCGACCTGTATGTAACTAACTATGTAATGGAATCTAAGGCAACTACTTTAACCATCTTCCAAGGGTCGTAGCGTAATGAAAATTAGCGACTGTATGTAGTTCTGATGACAATACAATAATATGGTAATGTCGAACTGATCTGATGATGGAGCCGGAAGATATGAACTGGAACTTCATGATGGAAAATCGTATCATAGCTGTTTTGGATTTCTTAGAAAAGTCTTGTAATGAACTTTGACCACGATTAGGTTTCAAGGTCTGATGATGAAGCCGGAAGATAGGCAGTGGCATTCCATGATGGAATATCGTATCATAGTCGTGTTTGTACTTGTGAGAAAAGCCACGTAATGGACTTTGAACACGATCAGGTTTCAAACAGGATCAGGTTTCAGGATAACAAACCTAAAGAAAATCCGTTATCGGTTTTCTTAACCTTTTTGTCAACTTTTTGTGATGTCACTTTCAAATCCTCTGGGGTGATTGACCGTTTAATTGTTCATTACTCGTGGGAATAATATAAAAAAAGAAACAGCAACACAAAGAAAACGGAGGCTACAAAAAAAAAAGGAAAAGCGCGAACAAATTTTTTGTTTTTACGTGCACTTATAAAAGCGTGTTTTTCTAGTGATTTTTAAACTATTAATTTATTATTAATTAATTAAAGATTATTCATCCAATTAAATTTTTTGATGGATATTTTCTTACGAATAAAAGTCAGAGATTTAATTAAAAATTACTAAAAATTAAAAATTACTACACTATTTTCTTGGAATACATGTCTCTCGCCTTCATTTAATATTTCATCAGAGACATTTCCCCCGCGTGTTTTATTTTCTTTGTTTGTATCCTTGCCCCTATTTTTATTAATTACATATTCTGGATCACGGATCTCTCATGTACCGAGGATCTACCAGTCATATCATTATTTTCAATCTCTATTTCATATGGTAGAGGCTCAACATCTTCACTGACCTCTAGTGAATGCACCAAATCATCGTCGCGTATTTCCCTTTCCGTGTCCAACTGGCGACATCGGTCTCGCGAAATACACACGCTTTTGTATTACTACACAATTCAACCAACCCGTGCTCAACTCGCGTCAAATGAGTACGTTTTTGCGGTCAAGCAACGTTAAAAGAGGTTTTACAAAATAGTGTGCAATTGAATTGAACACGGTTTTTTAACTGGTCTGTTCGAAACAAATCCGTACTGATTTAGCGGGGTGCGTCTCATATCATAAAAAGTTATTTGGTATATTTTCATTTCAATAACGTTCACAAGATAGTGAGTTATACCAACTGTTGATGTAATTTCTTTAGACATAACATTTATATACTCTAAAACTTATTTCGTATAACTTTATTGGATATAACGTTTATTTAATCGAAAATCATTAAGCCTATCGTTTAAAATATATAATATTGCGAGTAATTTGATTGAGCGTGCTGCGGAAGCGGCGTGACAGAAACGAATTGCTGCGAAACCGATTCCACGTATGTTCCATGTCTGTCCTACCCCTAGAGTGTTATTTAAAATCGCGTAGGCGCGGAGGGGCGAGGCGGCCCGCGAGGTGAGGCGCAGGTGGTTTTAACACTCGCCGCCGCGGCTGAGGCTGGTCGGCGAAGCCAGCCAGCAAGCCGCAGCCGCGGTGGTGAGCGTGAAACACATCTGCGAGGATAAGCTTGCATGGGACCGCCGGAGCCCTGCAGCACCGGAGCCGTGACAGAAACTATGCCTGCTGCATGTTGCATGCTTGCTTGCATCAGAGGTGGATCTACCTATGGGCTATTTGAGCTGCAGCCCAGGGCCCCATGGATATAAGGGCCCCCCTGCCAGTTTTCATTAATAAAATAGACGATACTTTTAAATCTATATTATATAATAAATCGAAAATATGTAAAATTCAAACACAATTTTGGCAACGCCATAATCGGCCAATCCGTATGTGCGACTATCGAGAACGAAGCAGGGAATTCCCTTGTCTCTTATAATGATCGGGTATTCAGTGTTAAAAAATACTTAATACCCCTAGGAAGGGCGTAGGGTAGTTTCCTAAAATATTTTATTTAGTCCGTCACGTAGTTTAACAAAAAACATTCGATACGTATTTTTTTTTTATTTCACGTAATTGAAAAATTAAGACGATACAGTGAGTTGAAGTTTCGCGTGACGTCACACTCCGGTATAATTCTTGGCACTGTGTGACGTCAGCAGCCCCCACTCCTATACTTTGAAGCTTTCCATTTTGTGAATTTTTCTTGACTTGAAAGGGCAAAAAATACGTGATCAATATTTTTTGAAATTCTACCTGATGAACCAAATAAAATAATTATTTTGTAACACAGGAAACTACCCTATTGCGTTGGGTTGTACCGCCACAATTTTGTTATTGTCATCTAAATACAAACTTAGTGTTTAATTGTCACAACTGTGTGTGAGTATGGGTATTTAGTGTGCTATTAAGTGATAAGTAACATATTCTAATCAAATTCAAATTATTTATAAAACGTAAGCTATTTCAGGAAGCTATTTACACAGTCAAAGATTATATTGAGGATTAAAAGGCTTGGGAATTAGTTTCTCCAATGATATACGTACTTATGTGCTCTTTTTTAATATATTTTGCTGAGTTAATGATTGACTTTCTAAAGTATTGTATATACCTACTTTGTATTTAATTATTTCTTTTTTCGTTTTTTGATCTTTTATATTTTTATTATTATGAATGTGAGGAATATGTAGGTTATTATTTATTTTTATGTTATTTTCATTATAATTTATAGTTGATGTATGGCTGTTTGAGTATTTGTCTTACCTACCCAAATGTCCTTAGTTTGATACTGTTCGTCAGATCGTTGAGCTCCTTAAGTTCAAAGTTGAGCTACACGATAACTGACAAATGTTTGCACTCTGGATGGTCCGCTCAAATTTGTGACTTATCGTACTTATAATAATTGAAAGTAATCTGATTATGATATGATCCTACAATGCTCCTAATTTAAGAAATCTACACTAATATTATAAAGCAGTAAAGTTTGTTTCTTTGAATGCGCTAATCTTTGAAAGTACTGGGTGGATTAAGATAAAATTTGGTATTGAAGTAGGTTGAAGCTTGAGAAGTGTGATAGGCTTCTTTTTACCCAACTGCTAGTTTGTAAAGTCTTTGCATATTTTCCTTCAATATAAGATAAGATAAGATGAAATATATTTGTACATAAGAAAAGACACGTAATACATAAAAGAAAAACAGTAGGTTGTACAGCAAATCTAAAAATTAGTGTCAGATTTCCGGCACCTAAACTAGGTACGCAGACCTGTATCTTAGGAGTCGGAGATATTTCGGCATTGGCAATAAATAACACGACCGTGACATTTCTGTTACAATATTTCTGTTGTCAACAGCAAAAGAAGGTTGTGTGTGTGTTTATGAGTGTCTGGAAGGTTTGTGTGTGAGTAGGTGTGTGTATATGCGTGTGTGGGCGACGGTGTGATTATGTGTGAATGAGAGATAGTATGATTCCATAGGAGTATAAATAAATTTAAGTTTCGATACACAATATTTTTTCTGCTTCGTCATAAGATAAATGAAGTAGCCAGTTCTTAAGTTTTTTTTAATTCGTGAGTGGTGAGTCTATAAATGGAAATAATTTTATTAATTTTGTTATAAATACGTGAACTTTGTGCTAAAAATTGACGACTTGCAAATGCATATCGACAAGGGATTGCTTTGCATACTGGAAAACCTTTGCGCCTTTGAAGTAGGTTTTTGTCTAGAGGAAGAGTACGGTGTCTTCGCTGGATAGAACGGAGGATATATAGCTGTCTGACTGTGAGGATTTGTGCGTCAGAATATAGCTGGTCAGTAGAGAAGTCTCTTGGTTTAAAGAGCATCACTTTCAGTACTGCTCGTTGTCAGTTGTTTAATTTTTAAATAATTTATAAATATTTGATATTTAATAACAGGGCTTTACCTATGAATTCGCTGTTTTGCCGTACTGGCAATTTCAAATTATAATATTAAATCATATACTGTCCTCTTAATCTGTATCATGGATACTGTGGAGTTTTTTTTGCCGGTTTTTCTCCCTAGAAAACGACCAATTTCAAACCATGCACTAACTTCTGACGTATTGTAAGTGCCCATGTGGGCCTATGTGAAATAAATATGTTGAGTTTGAGTTCGATAATCATATTGTTTTGGCTAATAATTATAATTTCAAATTAATTTTATTTTATAATTTGGAATTCTTGTTTCAAAGTTTGGCATAACCGTGCCCCTTGTACCTACGGCCCACAACCTCAACGACGTTTACAAAACGAACTCTAAAAATGAATGCACCACCCGTTATTAGTTTGCTCGTGTCCGATCTGGAAATTTCGACCTGAAAAATGAACCCTTTGGTTGTCGATGACGAATTAAAGGCGATTGTGGGAGCTGATGACACCCAATCTGCGGCTGAATTAGAAGCAGCTTTCAACGCTAGTATCAAAACAATATTGGTTTACTTGCGTCAAATTGGCAAGGTAAAAAAGCTTGACGTCTACCCCACGAATTCAGTGATCATCACCGCGAAGGACGCATCGAGACGTACCTTGCACTGCTTAACAGGCACACAAACGAAATAATTTTGTTGCCTGCGGTGAAAAAAGGATCCTGTTTGACAATCGTAAGCGAAATTGGTTAGATCCTGGATTAGCATCTAAACGTTTTCCTAAACGAAAACTGACCCCTAGAAAAGTGATGGTCCCTGTTTGGTGGTCTAACCCTGGTGTAATGAGTTATCTACCAAACAGGATGAGCATTACTGCAGAACTGAACACAATTATGGAGAAGCTCGCACATCTCCAACCAGCTTTGGTCAATCGCTCGGCTCCGCTGCTCTTGCACGACAACGCGCGTCCTCATACTACACAGCAGACGGTCTACAAGTTACAAGAGCTGGTGTTGGAAGTTCTCCGCCATCTGTCGTACTCACTAGACCTTGCACCTACAGACTTCTACTTTTTCCTGAATTCTAAACTTCTCGGAAAAAAAATCAACATCATAGAGGCAGTAAAAATGCCTTTGCAGAATTTGTTGCCTCCCGTCCAACTGATTTCTTCAAGAAGGGTATCAATAAGCTACCAGTGCGTTGGAAAAGATGCATCGATTGCATGGGTGATTACTTTGATAAATAGAAATAAAATATATAGAAAAAAACACGATGACTGATTTCATGAATAACGGCAATATCATTGGTAATGACTTTCAGTATTAATATACCAGACGTACTACAGGGCACCATCCTCACTTGGTCAATATACCACTTTGTCATACTATGTAATTCTCCTCTACATTTATTGTGCGCACTTTGTCGGTCGGACTTCGGTCGGACTTCGACCGGTCTTCGAATCGGTTTGGAACTCTCTGTCGGCTTCTGTGTTCTTTTCCACATATGACCCGTCTGCCACCTTTAAAGTAAGAGTGAAAAATCTCCGGCAGATGCCTTGCCACCACGAATTTTGGCCCTGGCAACGCACTTTCTTTCTATTTCATTAAGAAAAAAGCAGAAGAAAAATATTAGTTTAGTCCTGTCAAATTAAGATATTCCATAGACAATTTTAGACTCGATTAAAAAATTGGTTACTAAAAATACGTCAATTTACGTCAGGCGCTGACTAATTTGACAGAAATAAACTAATATTTTCTGTCCTTTTATAATGAAATAGTAAGAAAAAGATGCACTGAACTTTAGTTTAGTTTGTGAACAAGACAATCCGCGCCAATGTATTTCTTTCTATCTTAATAGGAAATAAACAGTTTACTGACTAATTTTTTTCCAAGAAGTTAGTAGTTAGACACTGTTGATCATCCAAATTTAAAAATTATATTGGCGACTCTAATCTTCTGTTTTCCGAATCACATGTAATATTCGAGGTCTGCTCCGGCGCTGTGATTTTGTCTCTGTAAAATAAAACTGGTATGTAAATATTAAAAAATAGGGAACCCTCATAGTTCGTCATGTCTGTCCGTGCGTCCGTTCGTATGTCACAGCCATTTTATTCCGAAGCTATTAGGACTATACATGTGAAACTTGGTAGGTAGATGTATTCTGTAAACCGCTTTCAGATTTTATAAAAAAAATATTTAAAATAAAGGGGGCTCACCATACATGGAACTGAAACTGAAAAAATTTTTTTTTTCATGAAACCTATGTGTGTGTGGTATCTATAGACAGGTCTATAAAAATGACATAGGGGTTTCTGAAACTACTTTTTATAAAGTCAATCGTTTAAAAGATATACGCTCCCAAAGTGGTAGAATGTGTACCTCCCCCCCCCCCCTCTAACTTCTGTAATAATGGAATGAAAATCTAAAAAAATATATGTCTGTAGATCTTAATGTATACTTTCAACCAAAATTGGTTTGAACGAGATCGGGTCAGCATTTTTGTGATACAACATATTTTCTAAAACCGCAAATATAACTTTGTAATTCATACAAACACTATGAAAAACAAAGTTATTTGGCGTAGTTGTAAAAAATGTAAATAACTTAGTTTTAAGAAATTTGTAAGGTTTTGTTTTTCGTCAAATAAATATACATATTATGTTATATTATATTATAATAGTTACTACGAAACCCTTCATGGGCGAGTCTGACTCGCACTTGGCCAATTATTTTCCGTCATTTTACGAGCATGATCCCTCAGGCGTTCCAAATGTTGGTTTTTAGGGTTCCGTAGCCGAATGGCAAAAAACGGAACCCTTATAGTTTCGACATGTCTGTCCGTCTGTCTGTCTGTCCGTCCGTCCATATGTCACAGCCATTTTATTCCGAAACTATTAAGACTATACATGTAAAACTTGATAGATAGATGTATTCTATGAACCGCTTTCCGATTTTAAGAGAAAATTTAAAAAATATTTAAAATAAAGGGGGCTCCTCATACATGGAACTGAAACTGAAAATATTATTTTCATGAAACCTATACGTGTGTGGTATCTATAGACAGGTCTTTAAAAATGACATTAAGGTTTCTAAAAGGTTTAAAAGATATACGCTTCCAAAGTGGTAAAATGTGTGTCCCCCCTCTAACTTCTATAATAATGAAGTGAAAAATCTAAAAAAAACCATATGTTGTAGATCTTAATGTAAACTTTCAACCAAAATTAGTTTGAACGAGATCGAGTCAACATTTTTTGAGATACAGTATATTTTCTAAAACCGCAAATATAACTTTGTAATTCATACAAACACTATGAAAAACAAAGTTATTTGGCGTAGTTGTAAAAATTGTAAATAAGCTACTTTTAAGAAATTTGTAAGGTTTTTGGTTTTTTTTTTTTCAAATAAATATATTAAGTATATTATATTTATTATAGTTACTACGGAACCCTTCATGGGCGAGTCCAACTCGCACTTGGCCAATTTTTTCACCTTTCGTTGTCTTTTATACTTATTCCCCATATCGGTAAACTAATGTTATATAAACATTGTTCACTTGTCAAATATAGATAAATAAAATCAGAAAACAAGACTAAACAATAACTATTTCGATAAAAAATTATAATCACGGTTGTGGGAGGAATCGACACAGGTCTATCACTGACAAAGGCCGCAGGCTAACTGGGCGGGCATAAGAAAGTGACAGAGTCTATTACTTCCACGTGCGAAAAAAAGAGAGCGCAACAATACGCTGGAACCAAAATAAAACAACGTAAGCGCCAAACCAAATAAAAATTGTTTAAAAATAAATTAAGCTATGTATCAAAAAATATTTTCAGACAGAGTTTTCAATTACCTATTATGCACATTTTTAATGCAATTTTGAAATGAAATTCCTTAGGATTTTAGAATTATAGTGAATAATAAAAAAGAATAGAGGTCTTTTCGGAATCAAATTCGACGGAGCAAATTTAACCCAATTGCGTTTTCCTTCGGTCAAAGTATTAATGAAATAGTCAATAAACATATTACCAAAAATTAAATCCATACTTGCTGGATTAGTGAAATAAATGTTGACGAAAAAACCCCTAATTTATTTTGGTATCGCCTTAATAATCTGTGACCCGATATCGTAGAAATGGCTTTTATAATCTAAAATGTATTTTATGTTGTTTTTATTTTAATAGCATTAGAAAGAGAGAACCTTATTTATTTTTGACTAGCACAGGACATAAAAAAGCATGTAAAACAACGACCTGTGTGAGACAAAAAAGGCTTATCTCAGCATGATACTACTATATTTGGCAAGGAAAAATACCGCAGCGCTGGTATTCTGACAGGACCGCTATGATTCTACGGATGTTGGACGTAACTACATGTTAAATATCACGTACAATCGTATTTTGTAAACTAATTTTTTCAAACTCAAAATTCAAAATGTGTTTTTTTGCCACATAGCCACTTACAAAATATCAAAAGCAAGTTGTTATTGTCCACAAAAAGTCACATTAACTCATGATTGAAATGAATTAATCATTACATTTCTAATATATTTCTTTTATCTATTACACCGCCTATTTCAGCCCCTTATGAGTACCTAGCTTCCGCCCGTGACTTCGTCCGCGTGGAAAAAAATCCCCCGATTTTGAAACATTCTTCATTAGTGCTCCCCTCCTATTGTTCTTAGCGTGATGATATATAGCCTATAGCCTTCCTCGATAAATGTGCTATCTAACATGGAAAGAATTTTTCAAATCAGAACCGTAGTTCCTGAGATTAGCGCGTTCAAGCAAACAAACAAACAAACTCTTCAGCTTTATAATATTAGTATAGATTTTCGGGTAAAATATATTTTTACTAGCATTTCTGCCCGAAACCTGCTGATTTCTGCGGAAGAGTCTTCCCGCGTAAATCCCAATCCCATGGGAATTCCGGGATAAAAAGTCTATATGTTGTTCCAGGATGTCAACTATCTATTTTTCAAATTTCATTCAGATCCGTTCGGTAGTTTTTGCGTGAAAGAGTATGGGTTGATGAATGGATATTTGTTACTCTTTCACGCAAAAATAGCTGCCGGGGTTTGAATGAAATTTTGTATGTAGATAGCTGAAACCTTGGAATCTAAATATATATAACTCAAAGGTGACTGACTGACTGACTGACATAGTGATCTATCAACGCACAGCCCAAACCACTGGACGGATCGGGCTGAAATTTGGCATGCAGGTAGATGTTATGACGTAGGCATCCGCTAAGAAAGGATTTTGCGAAATTCCCACGGGATCGGGATTTACACGGGAAAAACTTCCCACGTGAACAAAATCGCGGGCAAGAGCTAGAAATATTGTATAAGAAGTAAGATTACGGCTGCCCCATTTCAAAACCTACTTAGGACTTAAATGAAATTTTACAGATAAGCGCATAAACGTTAAATAGGAATTGGATATATTATATGATAAATTTAAATTGGTTTAAGTGACTCGCTAGGTTTTAAGGTAGTGAATGGTGGAATTACTTGTTGTTGATACTTAATTATGATATCTGTTTTTGTTTGAGTTTATAGTGCTGGTGTTTTTTAATTTGGTTAGTTAGCAAGATTACGTAAAAATATTTTTTTATTCCTAAGTTTTAAAATAGGACAGCCTGTTATCTATACTATCTGTACTAATAGTATAAAGGAGCCCATATCAATTATCCCCTACTTTCCGAAGTGCATCTGTGCCAGTTACCAACCACCTGGAGCTTTTGGGCATGGAGTTGAAGTCAGACCTCAACTTTGGCTCAACCATCGAGTCCAGAGCTCAGACTGCAGCACAAAAGCTAGGAATCCTACACAGGGTAAGGCAGTATTTCATGCCTGGACAGCTTCTGAATCTTTATAAAGCACAGGTCCGTTCCTGCATGGAGTACTGCAGCCACTTGTGGGATGGCTCTGCAAAATACCAACTTGATGCACTGGACTCGATCGAGCGCAGGGCTAAAAGGCTTATAGGTGACGAGGGGGTATCGGGCAAGCTTCATAGCCTGGCTCATCAGCGAACCGTCGTTGCTTGCCTGTCGGTTTTCTACAGATTGCGCTTCGAAGAGTGTGCGCAGGAGCTCCATGACCTGATTCCTCCATCTCCTTTTCACTACCGGTCTACCAGACGCACGGCTGATATACCGTCTTGTCGTACCTAGCGCTTCTCCTCCACATTTATTGTGCGCACTTCCAAGCTGTGGAACTCTCTGCCGGCTTCTGTGTTCCCTGCCACTTATGACCTTTCAATCTTTATAGCAAGAGTAAACAGACATCTTCTGGGCTCGCTCGTTTCATCGTAGACCTCATTTATCGCTTACCATCAGGCGAGATCAAGGTCAAGTGTGAGCTCATTCTGAATAAAAAAAAAAAGTTTGTTTGTTTGAACGCAATGTTCTTCGGAAGTATTGGGAGGATTTATATGAAATTTGGTATGGAAGAAGCGTGAAGCTTGAGGAAGGCTACTTACTTGGTTACTTTTTACCCGATTAAAAAGAAGGAAAGCTATGTTTTTATAGTGACAAAGTCCACGGGAGCGAAAACCTGCGCGTCTACTAGTTATTAGTATAATTTTAATCCTATAATATTAGAAACATCCTATTCTCGCTTACGTATTGTACACAGTCGAGGATGTTATAGAATATTATGTAACAAACAAGTCAGTATAGAAATTCTATGTTTATAAAAATATCATTAAGATTTCATAACCGTGTAATTGATGTTGAGGTAAGTAATAAATTTTTGATGTAGTTAGATTATTTTATCTCGCAGCAGATATTCTTTTAGACAAAATATGTTCGTTTTTCTGCTCTCATTTTTAAATACATTATTACCATAGCGTGTTACAGAGAAGAATTAATTTTGAATACAAAAAAGATTGTTCCATTAAAGAGCTTACTTTACAAGTATCACAGAAATATACCAATAACTAAAAGACATAATATAATAATTATTCATCTTCTCAAATTCGTTAAAAAATATGTTGCTATCGCAACCGTACTAGGTAATGCCTGTGTTTTGGTTAATAATGCCAAAATTGTATTATTCCAGAGATACTACTAGTAATTCAAGTTAATGTAATCATTAAATTATCGATAGATTAATTTAATGGTACTTACTGCGGGTCGTGACTACTATAATATTATCAATATTAACACAAAACAATTATAATTTCGTCGAATGCTTATTTATTTTGCAGTGTATTTTATGTAAACTTTGGACGAGAATTACGTGGAAAATTTGTAAAACTTTAACGCGTTTAGTTTATGTGCCTATAGAGGTGTTTCTTTATTATCATTTTACAAGATCTTAGATTTGATTTCTCTTGTATCGAGGGTGCGATAGCGTGTGTGGGCTTTTACAAACATTGAAATTCATTTTCACAAACACACACACATTATTAGCAATCTTGTTAATCCCTCCAACTAAGCTAAATATACTTGTGTCTGGAATCGGTTCACGACAATAGTGTAAAGCGTGGAGTTCAAACGCGCAACCTGTCGATCATAAGGCCGAAACCTTAGCCATTTAGCCTCAGGCTATGGACACTTAACTGTTGGTATTTGTTACAGAAAAGCGTGCTCATGTTCATATTTGGTTGATTTTGTTAGAGAAAAGCGTGCTCATGTTCATATTTGGTTGATTTTCTGTATCTGGTAAACGTGTGCGGAATCCATAGACAAGAACTGATGACAGCTTTAAGGCTTCGGTCAGGATATATGCATCTTTTTTTTTGCGATGGGAAAATCATCAAATTACTACTCGCACTCTGCGTGAATCGGAGGGGACTGTCAGACTTCTACTGACTAATGGTATAGTCATAGGTATGTCCGGACTATGCCACAAAGACGTTCATCCTTTGGAGATAGCATTATTGATTTTAGATTTTATAACAGTATCCTGTCGGCTCAATCGTTGGATGATGCCAGGATGCTGTTCTAAATATTTATTATTGAAAAAGAAAATTGCTAAAAAAGATGGTTTCTATGTATTTTAGCTCAATCTCAAATACAATCTATTTGATAACTGTGAACTTGTTTCATACTGAGCTGGGCTTAACGGCTGGCTAAGGAGAATAACAGTGAGTAATAGTGTTTCTAGCACCAGAAGACTGATTCCTTAATGTATTGTTTCAATCCAATTGTTTTTGTGATATTAAATCTCTTCTACTGTGTTAGGTTTTATAAAAAAAACGTATTATTCTAACGCTCACATCTAACGAAATTAAGGAGAGGAGCTCATTGCTAATTAATAACAGCTGTATGGATCGATCTTTAAAGCTAGGCAACTGTTTTCAGATAGGAAGTCGCTTCATGTGAAACACTCAGCTGCATTCTGTTTGATTCTCTCTGAGAATCTTCCCCAACTGTAGTTGAGAAAAGGTGAAGCAAATATTGATTTTATGAAATTATACATGCGTAGAATAACAGAGCGGCCTACGTGCTACGCCGTAGCGCTACGATAGTTTTAGGGTTTAGCCAACGAATTTGCACAAATTTTCATGTTTCGATGGCGTGAAGTTCTATGGCCGTGAAACAAGTGCTAGCGAAAGAAGAGGCTGAACGCGTGAGGGAGAGACTATTCATCATGCCTCAGACACCGCAGGAGACGCCCTGGGAGTTGTCGGAGATCGCGACCCGATCTCTGGCCAACGGCACCGTAGGCGCGAGCTTGCGGGCGGCGAGCAGGGACCGTCCGGTATTACTTGCTGGGGTTGCAGCAATTGGAATAAGAGGGTGGGTTTTTAATCAGTAGAAGTCTGACATTCCCTTCCGCTCTGGCGGCGATTTTCCCACCGAAAATCTCCATCGATGCGTAACCATCTTAACATATCGACATTTCTTCGTGCCTCAGTCGCGGTTGGTCCCAGCTGTCATTTTTACATCTTTTAAAGTCGTTACGGGTAGTCAGTAGCCAGAATATCTTACACTGATCTTGCCAAGGCTTATCCAGGGACTGGATTGTGAAGGTCAGACAGGCAGTTGCTCGACATTTGTTATGACTGGAAGCCACCCCTAAAATAGATAGAAAAAGACTAAGCAGAAGATGATGTCTTATAGGTCACAGTATCCTCGATAAACCTGGTTCTATTTGTTCAATTTATTACTCACGAATAAATTAACCGTTCGTCCTGAATCTATTGTGTGGCTTTGGTCTTGAACGGAATTAATGTTTATTTTCTTACCAGTTTATTAATGGTAGACTTCTGTTGAAGAAGCCCATATTACCAATACCCATAAAGACGTATTTCAATGTTCGTTGAAATAGAGAACAATGAACTAGTCAGATAAATATAGAATATTTTAACAGGGACTATTTATAATAAGTATCGTTCGTTCACCGAGCTTTTATGGAAAACCGAGATGCCATTTCATATATTACGTCGGAACGTTTTCCTATAAGTAAATCAGTAATTGAGAATATTTTCATTGAGTTTTAAATATTTAAAAGTTTTTATTAAATTAATCCCTCACAGGGTTACCCAACTTGTGGTTCCATGTGCCCGTCTGTTAGTTAATACATTTTCCATATACAGGACGGGTGTTATTCAAATATCGCACACATAATTATTATGTGCATCTGTGATGCAAACATGAACGTGTTTGATAAATAAAATCTAACGATCTAGATTCTTCGATAGAAATCTAGAATGTTCGAGACACTAACGCCATCTGGCGGCGAGTAGCAGTACTGAGTATATCGAGAAAGTTCGACTAACTTCAAATACGTTCGAGACACTAACGCCATTTAGCGGCAAGTAGCAGTACTGAGTATCTCGAGCAACCTTCAGACTTGCTATATCCGGGGCACTCTTGCGAGACTCCAGGATCAAACACACACGCATCATGGAGGACTCAGTCAATCGACAACCCCTGATGACTGCACCATATAATAAGACTGCAAAGACGCACCACTTCCAAAAAAACTACCAAATACAGCTCATGCCGGAGCCAGAGGAAAACTCAGGGCCCAAGGAGCTTAGGATTTACACTGACGGCTCAAAGACAAACACTGCAACTGGAGTTGGAGTTTTCTCAAACGATCTCAACATAAATATATCCAGACCGCTGGAGAAGCTCAACACCGTCTATCAGGCAGAATGTGTGGGCATTATTGAGGCCATCCATGCCATAGAAGCCAGGAGAGTCACGGATAGTCACATCCGCATACTTTCCGACAGTGCTCCAGTACTTCAATCCCTAGAGAAAAATTATATCACATCTAATCTCATACTAGAATGTCACAATGCGCTGTATAGCTCGGTGGTCAAGAACCGCAACACTGTGACACTGCAATGGATAAAAGGCCACAGCGGATTACTCGGCAATGATACGGCGGACGAACTGGACAAGAGGGGGCGGACCCCCTCCTGGCCAGTTCGTCTCGTGCAGATACTGAATGTGGAAACCAGACTACAGAAGAAGAAGTGTATCTGGAGTAGCTTCTGGAATATTCCTGGCAGTATAGGCAGTGAGTCGATTTTACAAGAATGTTCTAGAACTCATAGACCGGGGTATAAATAGATCGTAGAGGAACGCTGAGAGCAATCTTATTACGAGGCGAATACGCGATATAATCGAAGCTTTACAAGTGAATTTCGGTGCGATTTAAGTGTTAAGTGACAAGTATTGTATTGTGAATAACTGTGTTAATTTTTGTTTTGTATTTATTTAATTAAAGTGTTCATTTTAGTCTAATTGGCGTTAATTATTTCTATCCTGAACCGCAGCTCGTAACAATATTTAGTATAATTATCAGTATCGATTTATTATGTATTTACTGATTAATTATCAATTAATCGGTATTACCATGATTGTTAGGTATATTATAGATGTTATTAGCAGTTCGTATAGCAATATCAATTTATTAATTTATGGCACGGTTCGGAAATTGTCGTTCCCTATGGAGAGAGAACCGGCAAAAAACTCCACGGTTACTCTTTTCAAAACATCATTCATTTTCACATAATTAGCAATTCATCGATATTACAACAATGTGGTTACTTCTGTCATAACTTACAGCTTTATTTACTAATCAATATACCATTTATTTTACTTCATTACATTGCATATAAGTAATGCTATACAACGTGTGACGGAGGGAGTATATACATACCAAGAGCACGGCTTCTTTGGGTGATATCAAACGATATTGGAAGGGTTTTTTAATCCTATCTCTACATGTTCGGAAGTAATGAGAATTTTTAATACATTGATACCAGAAACCGAATTTTTCAAATTGAAATAAGCACATTACTAGCACTAAGTCAGCTGATCGGTGTCAGTGAACTATTTGTAAATAAAAATAAATCTCTTACTCCTGGTATTTCTGAATAAAAGGTTCCGCATGTTGTATTTTTTGTTTACAAAATATTATTACTGACTTTTCCTAAACTTTGATTATTTTTGGGAACTAGCTACAATACAATTAATTAGTCTAGGTATCAAATTTATCTTAATAAACCTGCTTGCATTGTCACGTGTATCATTTACACACTTGTTCGTTTTTACCTACGTAGTTGTCCTTTTGTAGAAGATTACTTTGTAGATAATTATTAGGTATCTACATAGTAATCTTCCACCCACCACCCACCTTACCTGACTTTTTATTTATTCAATTCACAGATCGAATCCCGTATTCTTGAATCGATCTTCTAAAAATTCATTAAAAATCGTAATCAAAATTTTAAACAACATTTAACACACCTTTATTTTATGACATATTTCCAGTTGCCAGTCAGGTAGGTACCTACCTACCGTACCGTAACGTCTAAACTTTTAATAAATAATAATTGATAACCTTTCCGGCGTAATTCAATGACTTTCATACAGATGGTACAGCTACAGATGGTACAGCTACAGATGGTACAGCTACAGATGTAGTCGGTTAACATAATAATGCTAACTAAACTAATACGGAATACGACCGACGCCGAGCGATTAATTTATAAAATACAGCTATGTCATTCAAAATAATAACTTCTATCAAACCGTCAAATGTTTCAATCTTTGCTTAGTGCTAACATAAACAATGCGGACAAGTTAAAAAGTGTCGGCATATTATGTAATTGATCTTGTTTGAAATAGATAAACCTACCTATTCGCTGTTTATGATTGTCAGCACAATACTTTGGGCAAATATGAACTTGAACTATTATGAGCCCTTATCATAATAATTTTTACACATACGATCCAGGAGATTCGATTCACCTTACTATTGAATCGAGTTGCTTATTGTTTCGAAAAATCGTCAGCTCGTACCATTGAATTAATAATAAAAATGGAATCCTTACGTGCATCCTACCACGAATTGCTTAAATAAACATTATTATTTGCCATCAGAACTTAGAATAGAAAAAGGATTTAGTAACAATTAATGTTCAACTGAACCCAAAACATCATTTCAATACACCTCTTCGGAATTTATTCTTCTCCTAGTACAAATAAAATTACAGTGGGTTCCGTTCGTAATTTTTAAAATAAAGTTATTTTTTTTTAATAATTATGACGAAAATTATTGTAAACAAGTTAATAGTTTTTTTTTATTACAAAATAATAGCATGCACGCATGATTTTTGTCTGTAGGACTAACCGAAAGAATTATAGGAAGTTCACGTTCCATCGGTGAGTGGTACATGGGTTTCATTGGTACCCTTTATTGGATGATATCAAACTAAATTGGAAGGGTTTCAACTCAAAATAAAATACTCTAAAAATTGATACCAAATTTTCCGTTTCGAAAGTTTCTTAAATTGAAATCATAACAAACGTGTCACCGCAGTACGTAGGTCAATAACTTTCTACGTTACTTGCAAATTTCACGATGAATCTCTTCCGTAATTGTGTGTGTAATAACGTAATCAGGGTTCAGTGAGCAAAGGATTTTCAATTCGGCATTAACAATTCCTGTTATTCATGCGGTCCTAGTACTTTTTATTAATTTCTTTCTTGCGACATTTTTTATTGACTTAATTTTGAATTAAATAAAGACTAAACCAATGCTCAAACCAATGAAACCCATGTACCACTCACCGATGGAACGTGAATTTCCGATAATTCTTTCGGTTAGTCCTACAGACAAAAATCATGCGTGCATGCTATTATTTTGTAATAAAAAAAAACTATTAACTTGTTGTTAATAATTTTCGTCATAATTATTTAAAAAAATAACTTTATTTTAAAAATTACGAACGAAACCCACTGTAATTTTATTTGTACTAGGAGAAGAATAAATTCCGAAGAGGTGTATTGACATGATGTTTTGGGTTCAGTTGAACATTAATTGTTACTAAATCCTTTTTCTATTCTAAGTTCTGATGGCAAATAATAATGTTTATTTAAGTAATTCGTGGTAGGATGCACGTAAGGATTCCATTTTTATTATCAATTCAATGGTTCGAGCTGACGATTTTTCGAAACCATAAGCAACTCGATTCAATAGTAAGGTGAATCGAATCTCCTGGAGCGTATGTGTAAAAATTATTATGATAAGGGCTCATAATAGTTCAAGTTCATATTTGCCCAAAGTATTGTGCTGACAATCATAAACAGCGAATAGGTAGGTTTATCTATTTCAAACAAGATCAATTACATAATATGCCGACACTTTTTAACTTGTCCGCATTGTTTATGTTAGCACCAAGCAAAGATTGAAACATTTGACGGTTTGATAGAAGTTCTTATTTCGAATGACATAGCTGTATTTTCTAAATTAATCGCTCGGCGTCGGTCGTATTCCGTATTAGTTTAGTTAGCATTGTTATGTTAACCGACTACATCTGTAGCTGTACCATCTGTAGCTGTACCATCTGTAGCTGTACCATCTGTATGAAAGTCATTGAATTACGCCGGAAAGGTTATCAATTATTATTTATTAAAAGTTTAGAAGTTACGGTACGGTAGATAGGTACCTATCTGACTGGCAACTGGAAATATGTCATAAAACAAAGGTGTGTTAAATGTTGTTTAAAATTTTGATTACGATTTTTAATGAATTTTTAGAAGATCGATTCAAGAGTACGGGATTCGATCTGTGAATTGAATAAATAAAAAGTCAGGTAAGGTGGGTGGTGGGTGGAAGATTACTATGTAGATACCTAATAATTATCTACAAAGTAATCTTCTACAAAAGGACAACTACGTAGGTAAAAACGAACAAGTGTGTAAATGATACACGTGACAAAGCAAGCAGGTTTATTTAGATAAATTTGATACCTAGACTAATTAATTGTATTGTAGCTAGTTACCAAAAATAATCAAAGTTTAGGAAAAGTCAGTAATAATATTTTGTAAACAAAAAACAAAACATGCGGAACCTTTTATTCAGAAATACCAGGAGTAAGAGGTTTATTTTTATTTACAAATAGTTCACTGACACCGATCAGCTGACTTAATAATAATATAATAATATAAACTTTATTTCAGACCTTGATCCATAGTTACATGTACAAACTTACACATAAGAAAACACTTCACTCATCAAAAACAGACAACAAAACATACATAAGACACCAAAACATACATAAGACACAAAAGGAACATAATACAAATCAAAATATAAAAACTAATAGTCAGTGTGTAGGCGTATCCAGTGGCTCAGCATTGGAGAGTCCCACCTATCTGCAAACACTTTAATAACGCTATTTTTGCTAGACCTAACACGATTCAGCAGCGACGCACATTGCTTCCGTATAAGAGCATGAAACCCATCGATATACTTAGTGCTAGTAATGTGCTTATTTCAATTTAAAAAATTCGGTTTCTGGTATCAATGTATTAAAACTTCTCATTACTTCCGAACATGTACAGATAGGATTAAAAAACCCTTCCAATATCGTTTGAAATCACCCAAAGAAGCCGTGCTCTTGGTATGTATATACACCCTCCGTCACATGTTGTATAGAATTAATTAGCAGTTTATATATCAATATCAAATGTCAATACATTAAATTATCACACAATTATCAATTAGTCAGTATTACCACAATGTGAGTACTTGTGTCATAACATAACATATGGCTACATATTCCCATCTGTACTCAATTTATTATTTATTCCACAATATTATTAGGACAGCAATACAACAACATAATTTTGTAAATATTAATATATCGAACCTTTAGATTACGCCTTGATGGTCTTTGAGCAACTGAACTTAATGCGAAACTTAATGTAAATCTCTTTAACAAAGTGAAATATTAATTAGTTATTTTTATGTAACAAACGCCTGCACTTGAACTGTGCCATCTAATTAAAAGGCATATTATTTTATCTCCGATACTTACCAAAGTTTGAGAATAAAATAGTTAACTAAAAACCCGACTACGGTTAAAATCTGAAGTTCAACTTAAAATTATGTTATAAATTTTCCAAGCATACCGAGATAAAATGCTTAAACATTATAAGAAGAGCAACTGGATTTACTGTACCACTTTAATTTTAGACCCAAGGCACAAAGCTCAGACTTTTGATATGACATTATGGGGGAAGCAAATTAAAACAGAAAGCCTGCGCAAATTTAATGAACTTTATAAAGAATATAAAAGTCTACACGTACAGCAACACTTGGTGTCTAAATCTCCAGAATTACCAAGAAATGAAAACAAAGTAGGTATGTGAGGATGAAGAATATGAAGATGTAATAGACTTTGAGAAACTGTATGCATGTCCCTCTACGTCGTCATCTGGATCTGGATCTTGTCTTCAAGGCTTAGTTATTGACGAGTTGGAGGAGTACCTAAGTAAACCGAGAGCCGCCAGCTCAGAAGACATTTTAGAGTGGTGGAGGACGCATGAGACGGAATATCCGATTTTATCCAAGATGGTTCGTGATTTTCTTTCGATACCTGCAACTTCAGTATCTGCTGAGAGATTATTGTCTGAAGCATCGTTAGTAATTAGAAAACATAGAAATAGATTAAGTGATGAGAAAGCCAGGTGGTTACTTTGTATTAATTCTTGGTCAAAAGAATTAATATAAAGTAACCAATTTTTTTAATTCTAAAACAACCATATTCACATTTAGTTTTAGCCACACAACGAAAACCTCTCGGGGTTTCTGCATGTTGGCGAGCCGTTCACATCTTTTTTTTACCAATTTATAGGTAGATACAATAATACATAGGTACATTAGGAGAATTTTTGTGTAAGGAAACGCTTTGATTTGTACTTAAAACTTTTTTTAATTATGTCAATGCTATTGTGTACTGTACTGCAATTTTTTTATTTGTGTTCAATTTTTTATTTAAATAAATGTTAAATTGCATAAATTGTCTTTATTCTACAACTCTTCCATCCCATTCCATTAAACAAACTAATTATTAACTAAATAAAAATAATCGTCGTGTAGGTACGACGATTATTTTTCTAAGGAATACAATTTTGTTGTAGTAGGTACCTACATTGTTTCTTACTTACACATACTTACGACAGTACCTACGTAGCAAAGCGCGCCAGTCACGAGTACGACAAATTGCCTAAAAAATGTCCCTACGCACACTGTAACACTGTAATGAAATCTGCTAATCTCAACACACACGCACTTCCTTATTTTGGCCGCATAGGTAGGCTTTGCCTGTAGTCTTCTATTATTGGTTGATTAACATTGCACATTGGTGAATGCTCCAGGATAGCCCGCAAAATTCAAATTTTCTTATTTTTTTTTTTTTGCAATTTGCAGGCCAGTGCTAGATTGTTTGTTGATTAAAATATTATTCGCGCTGTAAGACGTATGTAGTTACAGAATCATAATCATCAAAATCATCAATACAACCCTCTAAGTTCAAAGGTCGAGGAATGAGTTTGACCTTGAATAAGTCTTTTTTTTTAAATAATTACTCGACCTTTATGAACTTGGAGGGTTGTATTGATGATTTTGATGATTATAATTCTGCAACTACATACGTCTTACAGCACGAATCATAATCCAAAATCTAAACTAACGTGTTCAATAAATAGCAATACCTAGGCTAATAGGTATTTGCAAGACTTGCAAGACTTGCGAGACTCTTGCTGCAAGACCAAGACCAAGACTGAGAGCGCAATACCAAGACCAGGACCAAGTGTATTGACGCAAGACCAAGACCAAGACTGGCCTAAGTCTCATCTTGGTCTTGCATTTGGGCAACACTACGTTGTATGTATAGTATCCCATAGGCACAATGCTTCGAACTCAGTCAGGTACAGAAGTAATTTTTATAATCACCACTATTCTCAAATCAGTGAAGGAAAACAACTTTAGAAAACCGGTATGCCCTAGGACAAAAATCCGAAGACATGTAATATCCACCAACCCGCGTTGGACCCGTGTGGTGAATTCTCCACATAGGCCTAGCGCGGGTTTGTTTACGAAACCGACCCATTCCTATTCATAGAGAGGAGATCGGGTCCCAGCAGTGGTAACATAAAAGACTGAATTATGGAGCCACGACTCTACGAATTTCCTGTCGTTTCGATCCTCCCCGATATACAATGTGTAACGGAAACTCCATATCTATCCAAAAGGGCTGAAGACAACATCTGGTATGGAGTCTCTATGCACAGTTTCAGCTCAAAATAACTGACTCAAAGAATTGATACCAAATTATCGGTTTCATATATTTCTTGAATACCAATCATAACAAACGTGTCACAGCACTACGAGGGTCAATAACTTTCCACGTCACTTGCCAATAACACGATAATTCTCTTCGATCTTTTTAATTTAATAAAATCGGTCTCTGGTATCAGTGTATTGGTATTTGTAATAAGTTCTACACACGTAGACTTAGGATTACAAAACCCTTGCCATATCGTTTGTTATCATCCAAAGAAGCCATTCACTTGGTATGTATATACCCTTTAAATTACACGTTGTATATTTATTTATCTTACTTCAAAAAAAGCGTAATGTCTGTACATGTACAATTGTACAAAGGATTTTAGCAAATATACACAATTATGAACTAAAATACTTAAACTAGAATAAAGAATCAAAAAATTGATCCTCAACGCTGTCAGCTGGCAACGTACCCAAGATACTGGTGGCATTGCCTCGTTGTATGGCAATGCTTAGCCGTAGACCAAAGAAATAGCCAGCCCTTGGGTCGCGGGAAGCGTCAATAAAAAAAAAAAGGTTATATAAATCAAAATTATGTACTGAACCCCACACTAGGATACACTTTGTTGTGAGGTCCAGCCTTCTAGTATGATTTCCGACCCTCCAACTGGAGAATTTTCTCAAATAGTTTTGACCAAAGCGTGTCGTGTATCGACAATTTCGTGGGAGACTACGTGACATCCCGCAGCGTAACACGACGCTGCCGCCGCCACTTCGTGCATAGTGATAGCACCATATCCTACTTCCTATCCTACTAATATTCCTTTCCTACTAATTAATATTATAAATGCGAAAGTTTGTGAGGATGGATGGATGTTTGTTAGTCTTTCACGCAAAAACTACTGAACGGATCTGAATGAAATTTGGTCAGTAGATAATTGACATTCTGGAATAACACATAGGCTACTTTTTATCCCGAAATTCCCACGGGATCGGGATTTGCGCGGGAAAACCTTCCCACGCGAACGAAGTCGCGGGCAGAAGCTAGTTGTTTATAAAAGTATGTTTTAGTATAGTATAATTTACTGTGTAATAGAATCTATTTTATTCCTAGGTATGGGCTAAGTTTCCTATTGTGTAAAATTAAATATAAGAATATGTAATAATTTATAGTTACTGTTTATTATTACATTTTTCTACGCTCCTAGTTGCTTGAACAAAAAATCTTGGACTTTGCCGCAAACGGATGAAGAAACTCAGATAATGAGTACTATATTTATTAGAATTTAATGTTTATAGAGTGTCATGTGTGGACCTCAAAATTATTTATTTGGAAACTTTTGCTTGTAAGTCCGCCGCACACTTCATTTTGTAATTTTATCTCTTAACAACTTTAATATAACAGTATAATGACGTCACAGTTCGAATAATTAATGTAGCATCTGTATATTATAACTTGCAGTCGGGTAAAATGTAGCTTTTTCTTTTTTTTTAATTGATAATAGGTTCGCGTTTGGCCACCATCTCACCTGATGGTAAGTGACGATGTGGTCGAAGATGGAGCACGCTTGCCTAGAAGTAACCTATTCACTCTTGACTTAAAGCTATTTATTTATTTAAACTTTATGCAACACAAAAATTTACAAAGGCGGACTTAATGCCATAGGCATTCTCTATCAATCAAGCATGGGTGGCGAAGAAATAACATGGCAGGTGCATAAAATAACCTAAGTACATAATATATTCAAAGTAAAAGTCTTATTACAAGTATAAATATACATAAATAACTATTATAAACTTACATACATATTTATCATAATACATACCAAATATATGTATATAATATATTAATAAAAAGTCATAGAAAGGGGGTTATGTAAACTGCTTCCACTATTTGTTAAGAAAATAATCCCGCAACTTTCTCTTAAACGCATATTGACTGGTTGGCCGTCCTGATATCAAGAGGTAGTGCATTCCACAGAAGAATAGATTGTATATAAAATGAAGAATTAATAAAATTAGAAGTATGAGAAAGACAGAGTAAGAGAAGATTATTGGAAGAGCGCAGACTTTTAGCGTGTGAAGAACATAGAAATTGAATATGAGAAGAGTAAGAGGGCGGGGTAGGAAAGTTTAGCAAAGAGAAAAGCGTAGTAGTAGTAAAAGTAGTCAAGGCATGCAAACTTCTTCTCTGGCGAATAACCTTCCTCAAGATTCAAGCCACTTCCTTACCATATTTCAATTCTACCCAATTCTTTCCAAGATTAACGCGTTCAAACAAACTTTACCGCTTTATAATATTCGTATAGATATTCATTATAGCAAAACTGGGTTGTGAGAAATGACGGCCTCTGCTTACGTCATGCAAGCTAGTTTTCAGTAACAGGATGCAAGTAAGGATTTGAATTTGTAAACTAAATTTTCGTTGCAATCTGTTTTACTCCGGGCGCTTATAACTGGCACGTTTTGTTAAATCGTTGTCACAAATAAATATATACATATATATATATACATATATTTAGGAGTGTGTGAATGACTCGGATGGCGCAGTGGTTGACCGATTGGCTGTTTCGCTAGGTGTATCGGTTTCGATTCCTGCTCTGTAACAAATGTTTGTAAGTCTTACAAACAGATGTTCCGGGTCTGGGTGTTTGTAAAAATGCACATACGTTACAGGAGAAATTTCTACTGAAGGGCAATGTTTTAAAAAGGGTGGCTATAGCGTTCTTTGCATGTGCCTCTACATTTAGCTTTGGAATATCCAACTTAGCAAACAGATTATAAGATTAAAGACTACGTTGAAGACTGCGTGGCTATTATACCTTCTGCGCATGTGGCTTCACTGGCTCTTATTATAAATGTATTTATTACTTCGTGCAAATTAATATATTATTATCATTTAAAACTATATTTACAAGTCAATTTTCGCGCGCACATGTGGTTTTTATTTTATTAATTTATTAATTTCAAATTTGGACCTTCCGTGCTTTTGACGTTTTAGTGCAGTATAATATATTAATATATATAAGCGCTATAATTTTGACTAACCGACCTTAACAATTTTAAAGTACCTGATTAAATTTAAGTAAATTATTTTGGTTTATGGGTTTTGCAAATTTTTGTCAGACTTCGTACTATCTATACAACGTGTAACGGAAACCCCATATCTATCCAAAAGGGCTGAAGACAACATCTGGTATGGAGTCTCTATGCACAGTTTCAGCACAAAATAACTGACTCAAAGAATTGATACTAAATTATTGGTGTCATATATTTCTTGAATACCAATCATAACAAACGTGTCACAGCACTACGAGGGTCAATAACTTTCCACGTCACTTGCCAATAACACGATAATTCTTTTCGTTCTACTTAATTTAAAAAATTCTGTCTCTGGTATCAGTGTATTGGAATTTGTAATAAGTTCTACACACGTAGACTTAGGATTACAAAACCCTTGCCATATCGTTTGTTATCATCCAAAGAAGCCATGCACTTGGTATGTATATACCCTTTAAATTACACGTTGTATATATTAAGAATGTAAATTAAAATAACCCGTTGAACTATATGTATGCACAATTGCACATACTTCAGAACGCCAGCACAGCATAATTGTTTTTTCGTTATGGACGTTATTGTTATGACAATGGTTTTATTCAATAAAATGTATAAATAGAAGAATTACAGAATCTAAATACCTACGAACGGAGACGAAGTCGTGGGCAGAATACAGTTTTACATAATTATGTAGCCTTGTCATGGCCCGTGTCCTTCGTCCGTTCTTAAGGTTAATTTTACACGTGTATCATAAGTCTAATCCCATCTACTTTGTTGTGGAACTCGCAACATAATTAGGATTGCCTCTGTTTAGAAGTGTTTCTAATCTAATATACATTTTTCTTTCTTTGCAGATTGGCAACCTGAAGCACTATTTTTTACTATCACATCCACACGTCAGTAAAAGATCACCGAATGCCAGTACTGACCATATTAATCGTCTAAAAAATGACCCACAGGTAAATGTTTATTTTTTAAGTACCTACTGTTAAAGACTAACCTACAAATAGCCAATCATTACGTTCGACTATGCATATAGAAAAAAAAGATAGATATACTCTTTATTGTTCACCATATAACACAATCAAAATAAGGACTTAAAAGCGTGTTACAATGAGCTGTCTTATCGCTAACAGTGACCTTAAAAGTTAATTCTGTGGAAATTCGAATCAAGCTACTAAGAAATCAATGTATTTATATATCTTCAGCATAATGTTACTCCTACTGCATAGCAATCATCATCAACATTAATAATGAATAGGTAGAATAACACAATACTTAGTTCATTACCTGCATGTACACCTTCACCGAACTGTCAATATTTGTTTATTCCATTTATTTAAGCAATATACATATTGACTACATATTTACATTTTATTTTATTATTACATTACTACATAAAAAGTATATACGTTTAAAAATATAAAAAACAGGAGCCCACCGGTATCGGGAACAGGGTCCAAGCTACCGGTGGCCAGGGCTCTTGAGAGAGGAACCTCCTAACGATACGCGCCGTTTCCAAGAGTACTGCTTTCTGGATCAAGCCCTTAATCCAGCTACCCAACTTATTTGTTTATTATCATTAACATGGCTAAATAATACCGAGCACTCACTTATGCCAAGTTTAGTCCGTGAAAATAAATCTTAGATTCTTCCATGCCTAAGAAAGCGCGATAAGCCGTTTGTCCCAACCCTAACATTTTTACATTTCTGTCGTTACATTAGACTGAAGCCAGAAAATCTAACACTAGACTTACCGAGCTCAGCCACGGTTGCAGAATTGTTCGATTGAGTTACCGCACCTCGGAACACGAAGGGCAAATGACGAAACACGGATGGGTTTTAGTCAGTCTGATACACTCTCTAGCTTCACCCAGATCGAGAGGCAGTAATTGGATGATGTCCCATCCTTAAAAAAACTTACCTAGCTAGGAGTGTCCTGATACCCTATTACTGAGGTATGGAGGTTAGATAGGCGACTGCTCCATGTAATATTCAGGTACTATTTAACCGGCCTTACCATACTTGGGAAAATTCTAGGCTAGTAGGCTCTCATTTGTCCTTCATTTCATCCGATGCGATGGTAAGCAATGATGTGGTGATGTGCTCACTTGTCTAGACATCATTTATGATATAAGAAAATAATAACATTTATTGCCAGCACTAACAATATATATAAAAATAACAAAGTAGTGTTACAGGTCTGCTGGAAGATGTTTCTTATTAAATAAGCAGCAACTTTGTACTCTTGTCTGTATTTTTTTCTTTTATCTTTTAACCTTCTACTGATGATTTGAATTTGGGTAACAGTATTGGTGAGGTACCGTAATTTTGACGTACTTCTAAAATGCCGAATTTTAGGACAACTAACTGCATGGGAATAAAACAAATGAGTTTACTTTAGAAGCGCGAATGTCTTGCAGATTTTTCTGCTTCTGTACGGACCTTTAACTTGAACGGTCGTATACCTTCGACCTTTTTACGCAAAAAGTATGGCCTATTGCTTACCAAATTACTAAGAGGCTCTTCATCCGAATCCGAGTAAGGTTCTAGACATCAAACTTGAGTTTCACTTTCAGAAAGCTCATTCTCGGAGTTGTTATCAGATTCCACGCAGTGATTCTGATCCAACTTGAGATCTGTGGCACTGACATCTCTGCTACTTTTTTCTAAAATCTCAGTGACAATACGTTCGTAATCTTCGTAGTTTGGATTCATTTTTAATGAAAAACCACAACTTGAAAATAGCATAAATTACGGACACTGTTAGTGATTTGACGTCAAATTGCCGTCGGGTATCCTATATCTCTTCACCTGTGTAAGTGCGGCGACCAACTCGTGCGAAATCAGACGCCAAATTGAGTGAGAGGCAGCTACTGAAAAGCGCGAGTGAGGGAAACAAATTGTTCGAGAGATATTCAGTTATTTTACTTTAAAGGTGTCAAATTGACGGTACGTCACCAATAGAAGGTGTGTCATATATGAGAATAAATAAATGAAGTAATTTGACAAACTATAGAAATTGGAAAAAAACCAATTTCAATGTGGCAAAAGGAGCCACAACAATGATTATTAACAGCGGCAGGCTGTTAGTAATTTTTCTCTCATTTACATAATTAATATTACTATGGATTTTAACAGTCTTTACATAAAAACCCTAGAACACAGCTAACAGAAAACAGAAACCAGCAAGGTATTCTACTTACTTAGCTGTACGCACAATGAAATTATTTCTAAAACGTTTTCTGACACCGTTGAGTCACCTTTTACAACACTCAGCACGTAAGCCCAACCACACTTCATAAATCTTAGTCGAGAACCACAGTGAGCATACGTACAGCCCTAAGTTTTAGTGTTCTGTTCCCAAAGGCATTACAAGCAAGAATGTGTATTGCAAGGTTCTGTGTTACAAACGGGAGAGAAAGCCAGGTTAAATTTTAATAGTGTTACGAGCTGGGGTTCGGGATAGAAATAATTAACGCCAATTAAACCAAAATTAACACTTTAATTAATTTAACACAAAATAAATAAATGAACACAGTTATTTGCACCACAACACTTGTCACTTAACACTTAAATCGCACTGAAATTCACTTGTAAAGTTCCGATTATTTCGCCTCGTATCTTGTAATCTGCTCTCTGCGTTCCTCTGCGATCTATTTATACCCCGGTCTGAGTTCTAGAACATTCTTGTAAAATCGACTCACCGCCTACACTGCCAAGAATATTCCAGAAGCCACTCGAGATATTCAATACTGCTACTCGCCGCTAGATGGCGGTAGTGTCTTCGACTAGATATACTCAGTACTGCTACTCGCCGCTAGATGGCGTTAGTGTCTCGATTATTCTAGATTTATGTCGAAGTTTCTCGACGTACTTCACTAAGCGACTGGCGTAACAATAGTGTGTTCTGGAAACAAAGTGTAGGTACACTGTCTCTTATTTCTGTCCTTCATCATTATCTGCCAAGCCTGGTCCCAATTTTATTGGGGAGTATTAGTGTTTTACATTGAGCGACTGCCTCTCTGACCTCCACGATACCCTTGACAAGATCAGTACCAGATTTTCTGGCTTCTGACTACCTTTTACGAATGTTATGGAAGTACAACTGACAGCCAAGGGCTTAACGTGCTTTTCAAGGCACGGAGAATCTCTAAATGTTAAGATGGACACCCATTCAAAGACTGATTTCGGCAAGCAATGCTTAACCTCGAAAATCGACCCGTGCGGCTGTTATTATTTTGCTATAAACTCCTCCTTATTCTCTTATTGTAGTCTTTGAAAACAATAAAGCATACAGGTACAATAGGGTAGTTTCCTGTGTTACAAAATAATTATTTTATTTGGTCCATTAGGAAGATTTTCAAAAAATATTGGTCACGTATTTTTGCCTTTTCAAGTCAAGAAAAAATCACAAAGATGGCAAGATTCAAAGTACAGGAGTGGGGGCTGCTGACGTCACACAGTGCTACGAATTTTACTGGAGTGTGACGTCACGCGAAATTTCAGCTCACTGTATCGTCTTAATTTTTAAATTACGTGAAAAAATTAAAAATACGTGTCCAATGTTTTTTGTTAAACTACGTGACGGACTAAATAAAATATTTTAGGAAACTACCCTATTTGTAGTTATATACTTCCAATCTTTGTTTTTTCTCGAGTTGTAAATCGTCATGGATGTCTACCGCCCTGGGACAGGCGTAGAGGTCTATCAAACTCTTAACTGATTAAAATCACACCGTGTGCGAACACTTGCGCCAGGGGCTGAGGAAACACTTAAGTATTCTTCATCGTGGCCCCGACTGGTGCCTGCCCGCCTCTGCAAGCCCCGTCTGGTCAAGTGAGGGGAGTGAGGTGTTTGGCTCCCCCCGTGACTTCATAAAGAGGCGCGCGTGGATCAAAACGCGCCGCTACCACGGGTCTCGGGTTTTAGGACGGTGGACGTCCCCAAGTCCGCCGAATAAACATCCAATTTAAATCAAGTCCTTAACAGAATTAGCTAATTAATATTTAGGTACAAGATTTTCTTAGATCAAAGTAAAATGATTTATTTTATATCTGAAGCCTAAAACTGTAATTAAAAATGTTAATTAATTTTTCAATTTCGTGAAACAGCAAATATTCGGATCAGGTTCATTTATTCTTGTGTGTTGGTAATTTTATTCAGTTCGGTAAATTACATATATTTTAATTACTCTTCAAGTCTAGACAATAATAGTATATCATTTGTTTCAATTAGATGGTTTTTAAATTTTTTAATAAATTGTGATGTGAGAGCGATATAACGATTTTACTCTTTCATTATAATAATATATATATATAATAATATATTTATTTTTTCATCAAAGTAGGTACAATTTTCTTAATATTATGACAAATTAAATCTAAGTTTACAGGTTGTACGCTGTCACATAATTATGGAGTTTCCTAACTCCTAAACTAAGTAAAACTTGTATTATAGGAGTTAGTGAGCTATTGACTCAGACCCAACCTTGAACTTATGTATCTTAATAACATAAACAAAATTATTAAAGCTTAATATAAAAACAAAACATAAACCTACAGTAAAGTCATACAAAATGATATAATTTAACATTTACAACTATTATACTATACAGACAATTCTTGACACCTATTATACCTATTTTATAATTACTTTTTAACTATTAACAGTAATTCTGTCTGATCATAAGTCAAAGTTAACAACCAATTGTTCAACTTATGCTTTACCTCACGTGTGGTTAAATTGTATATTGCCAGTCTTTTATTAATCTCATTATACATTCTTGAGCTAGCGACCTCATATTGGCGGCTTGCAAAAGCTGTTCTGCAGCTAACACCGGGACATACAAGTGCACCGGAGCGCTTTGTACTTGTTTTTTGATTTAGAGGTAGCCGGAGGTGTTTTCGGAGTAAGGTTTTTTGAATGTATAGTTGTCTCACGGTTAGTACGCGGCATTCAGCATATAATTTTGTAGTTGAATACAATCGAGGCTTATGATGAATTACCTTTAAGACTGCTCTCTGTGATCTCTCCAACTTAAGAAATAGGGTTTTATAAGTACCACCCCATATAGGTATGCAGTAGGTTAGTAAAGATTGGCAGAGGGCGGTATATACCATGTAAATCGTAGATTTATCTGCAGTAGATCTGAGCTTCTTAAAAATATACATAAGCCTTCGAATTCGGTTAGTGAGAGTAGTCACCTGTGGACGCCAATCAAGACGCTCGTCTAACATTATACCAAGGTATTTGATGCTGTTCACTCGCATTAGGGACAAACAGTCACAGTCCGTAGGCTCGGCACATGTATGAAGTTTCAATAGGTTAGTTGACTCGGGTGGTATAGGAGTACTTGGTAAATGAAAACGGATGAATTTAGATTTTTCTATATTTAATGTGAGGAGATTATCAGTCAGCCATTTTTTTATTGTACGCAGTCCATTTTCAGCATACTCTTTGGCAGAATTCCAGTCTACTCCATGTGCTAGCAAAACGGTATCATCTGCGTAAGTAGTTATATCACAGTTTGATATTTTGAGACTACACAAGTCATTTATGTAAATTAAAAACAGCGTTGGACCCAGTATACTCCCCTGGGGAACGCCATAATCAATTTGTTCTTCATCACTCACTACAGTGCCGATCCTAACAGACTGCTTACGATTTGTCAGGTAGTCTTTGAAAATGTTCAAGACTTGACCACGTATACCGATACGTTCCATTTTATTAATAAGTGTGGGAATAGAGACCGTGTCAAAAGCTTTCGACAAATCTAAAAAGATGCCAAAGCATTTCTGTTTCTTATCCAGCTTGCTAACTACATTGTTACATAAATTTGCTACAGCGTCCTCCGTTGATAGACCATGTCTAAAGCCGAATTGATTGGCCGAGATGATTTTTGTTTTGTCTAAATAGCTTATTAAGCAAGTGTTTAAAACGCGTTCTAAAATTTTTGACATTGCAGTCAAAACCGAAATGGGCCTATAATTATTTACTTGGTCTCTATTCCCACTCTTATGTACTGGAGTAACAAGACATTACAATAATGTCAAACGAAGTAATTTAAATTACATGTCTGTGTTGTTTTAACAAAAAAAAAAGTCTATTAAACTCATATAGAACCCAAATTTCCTTTGTCCATTCAGTTCCAAACCATTCATTTGTTTGCAAACCCAATCAATACACGCTAATTTGATTGACATCGGTCCACCATCGAATTATTCATTGGCTGGGATTATCCTTAAAGTTATCGACTTCAATATCATGACTTGCTCCGTTTTGAATAATTGATTCTATGCCGTATTGACGTAAGGATTCTGTCTCAAGGGACTGGCCAGTTAGTTAATCTTCCAATTTGAATGGGGTTTAGCCATCCATGAAGTTTTCCTGTCGACTGCTTGTCCGGAATGGAAGTCCGGTGAAAAGATCGATTTGCCTGAGTGGTTTTCGTGGCTATGAAGTTAACTGTATCTCTACAAGTTTAATTTAATAGTAAATTAAATGTGCCTTTGAAGTACTGAACCTTTTGTATATTTGAACTAGCTTCTCACCGCAGCTTCACTCGTTTTTTTCGACCACCATCTCATCTGATGGTAAGCGATGATAAGTTCGGAGATTCAGTCGGAATTCCACTCCTAAACTGTATGCAAAATGAAACTATATCCTAGGTATACTTGATCCAAAATAGTCTCTTTTTAAAAGTCTGATGCTCCTTGCCGAAGTCTGTGTTTCATGAAAGCGATTATTACCTGGGGATCCTTAAGTCAAGAGTGAATAGGTCACTTCTAGGTAAGCGTGCTTTTTCTTCGACCACATCATCACTTACCATCAAGTAAGATGGTGGTAAAACGAGAGCTTATTATCAATAACTAGGACTTCGCCCGCGACTGTCCGCGTGGATTTCGAAACAATTTATAGCCTGTAGTACTTACAAATAGTGCACCTTAAGACTCAATTTACACTGCCGTGGAATGGAATGCAAGAGACTTTTTGCAACGAAATTGTACATAGCATAATGAACTTTATGTCAATTGTATAACATACAAACGACAATAGCTAGGGGAATTCTCGAGAATGCGCGAGGATTCCGCGGTAGACGCGCGATCTGTTTTTGGCTCCTATTTAGTTTGTATGTAAAATGACATAAAGTTCATTATGCTATGTACAATCTCATTGCAAAAAGTCGCTTTCATTCCATTCCGCGGCGGTGTAAATTGAGCCTAATACTAATAAATTTAGAATTGGATCATTAGTTTCGGAAATTACCCACTACATACAAACTTTTACTTCTTGATAATATTAGTATAGAAGAGAAGTAAGAAGAAATATAGGTACTTTCAGTTATTAATACTTTTTTTGTTTTATGTTTTACTGAATAATAGATTCAGAATATCACTTTAAATATGAGCTCGTGCAATTTGTAAGAAAGATTCAAGTTAAAGATTGTTCGAGTTATCAGAATATAATGTTTCCGATAATATGGTGTGAATGTGGGACCATTAATTTTGATTATTGATGCAAAAGCTTGTCGAACCGGCTTATAATAACTTGTGTTTATGTTGATTTGGAAATCATTAAGCTAATTGTATTTATTTTTTTTAAAGAAATAGCAATGGGGGTAGAATTCACATTACTAACAATCTGGTTAACCCGTCCAAATAAGCTAAATGTGCTTGTGTCTGGAGTGGGTTCACGGCAATAGTGTTATGGGTTGGGTTCGAACCCCCGACCTCTTGATCACAAGTCCTATACCTTAGCCATTAGGCTATTGACGCTTATGGATCATTGAATTGGATCATTAGTTTCGGAGATAACACATAAATTTCATCATAATATTAGTATACATAGAATGTAGATAAGAAAATTAGGTACTTTCAATTATTAATTACTAGCTTTTGCCCGCGACTTCGTTCGCATGGGAGGTTTTTCCCGCGTATTTACCGATCCCGTGGGAATTCCGGGATAAAAACTATCCTATGTCCTTCCCAGGGTCCAGGGTCCTAAACTATTCCCATGCTAAATTCATCTAAATCGGTTAAGCGGTTTAGGCGTGAAAAGATAACATACAGACAGACAGAGTTACTTTCGCATTTATAATATTAGTATGGATTTTTTTTTTGGGTTTCCTGTTTTTACTTTAAGAAAGATCAAGTTCAAGTTAATCAGATAAGTTTTCGTATAATCAGGTGACATGGTGGCCAAACGCGAGCCAATTATAAAAAAAAGAAAACAAAAAAAAAATGTATGGTGCGAATGTGGGACCAATAATTTTGATAATTGGTGCAAAAGCGTCTCGAACCGGCTTATAAAACAACTTGTATTAGATGTAGATTTGGAAATCGTTATGTTCAGATAGTTACTTTATTAAAATAATAAATCAATAGACAATTAAACACCATGCTTTGTCCTGCTACACGGAGTCAGTACTCGACCTCGAAAACCCAATTACTTGGGAACACCAATATCCTAAGTTCAAGCTTAATAGGTATTACCATTGTTAGCAAGTTCAGTAGTCTTAGAGTAGTTGCTGTTAATATGCTGTTGTTTATGACCAGAACGTGACGACTCGTATTTTGTTACATTACTAACGATCTAACGTTAATGGGTTTCAATAAAGGTCATGTCAAGTTTGGTAGGTTATCAAGGATTTACATTTTTTTTTAAACCGGCCACGTGCGAGTCGGACTCGCGCACTAAGAGTTCCGTACATTATCTATAAAACACGGCAAAAAAAATCATGTTTGTTTTATATTTTTTGTTATAGCGGCAACAGAAATACATCATCTGTGAAAATTTCAACTGTCTAGCTATCACGGTAGCCTGGTGACACAGACAGACAGACAGCGGTGTCTTACACCCGTATTTAAAGACAAGTAAAAGTGATTACTTCACTAAAAGTAATCACTCAAGTAACGATTTTTATTTTATAGTTTAGTAATTGTTTAAAATTAGAATTGTTAAAAGTTAGAATTCTTAGCCAAGTACGTAATAGTCGTCATTTTCTTTCATTTTAATTATATTTAGGAATAACTCCTTTTCCAGACTCGAGAATGGTTTTTTCCTGTCTACTTCAGAAATAATTATAATTTTGTAAGAAACGAATAGAATTTGTAAGAGATCTTAAACTCGCCGAAATGAAACTAGAATTCAAATAAAATTTCAAATAACAGATAAGTATAGGCTAGGAAATTAAAAATCACATAACAGTAACTAATTCAGGTGTAAAAATTGGCCGAGTGTGAGTCAGACTCGCCCATGAAGGGTTCCGTAGTAACTATAATAATATAATATAATATGTATATTAGTTTGAAGAAAAATAAGACCTTAAAAATTTCTTAAAACTATCTTATTTACATTTTTATAACTACGCTAAATAACTTTGTATTTCATAGTGTTTGTATGAATTACAAAGTTATATTTGTGGTTTTAGAAAAAATTGCTGTACCTCAAAAACTGCTGACCCGATTTCGTTCAAACTAATTTTGGTTGAAAGTTTACATTAAGATCTACAGACATATATTTTTTTCAGATTTTTCACCCCATTATTGTAGAAGTTAGGGGGGGGGGGACATATTTTACCACTTTGAAATGAAATGAAATGAAATATTTATTTTTGTAAATTGGTTATAAATAACACTTTTCACGTCGTTTTTTTTGCGTGTTAAGTTTAGCTAGATGAGGCCGGTATTTCCTAACTGACTACTCTGAGAAGAAACACCGAAACAAACTCAGAGGTTATAGTCTCTTTTAAAGTCCAGACAATTTGTATTTTTATATGAGAAGCATGTAGGTTCATGTCTGTGGTATTCTTTTGAGGAAATAACCACGCAAATTTGAGCGGACCTGTCCAGACAGTGCAAGCATTTGTCAGTTATCGTGTAGCTCAACTTAGAACTTAAGGAGCTCAACAATTTGACAAAAAATACCAACGGACGTTTGGGTAGGCCACACAAATACTCAAACTGCTTGACATCATTAAATAAATTATAGTGAAAGTAAAAACAACGAAGAAAGAATAACCTACATTGTCCTCACATTATCAATAATGAAATAATTATATATAAAAAAAAAACAAAAACTAAATAAATAGGTATATACAATACTTAACAAAAGAAATATTTTAATCAATAAAAAATAAATCAACTATCAAAATTTAAAAAATAAAAAAGTATCACGTATATCACTGGAGCAGCTCATTCCCAAGCCTTCTTGTCCTCAATATAATCTTTAACAGTGTAAAAAGCTTTCTGACATAGCTAATTACGTTTTATAAATAATTTGAATTTATTAATACTTAGTTCTTGAATATGGCTAGGAATTTTATTATAAAAACGTATACATTGGCATCTAAACGAACCACCTATTTTTTTTAACCTTGTTTTAGGAATGACATATGTGTCTTTGTTCCTTGTATTTACACTATGAATATCACTGTATTTTTTAAACAGATTAATATTTTTGTGTGCATACAAGAGATTCTCATAAATATACTGAGATGGCACAGTCATAATATTAATCTCTTTAAATTTGTCTCTTAAGGAGTGCTTGGGACTTAATTTATAAATGGCACGAATGGCCCTTTTTTGTAATACAAATATTGTGTGAATGTCGGCGGCATTTCCCCAAAGTAAAATGCCGTATGACATCACACTGTGAAAGTAACTAAAGTAGACTAAACGTGCTGTTTCGATATCAGTTAATCCACGTATTTTTCTAACGGCATATGCTGCAGAACTTAACTTTTTTGACAATTTAAAGCTTTGGAAGCTTATATCTTTTAAACGATTGACTTTATTACATTATTAATACATTATTACTTATGAAAAAGTAGTTTTAGAAACCCTTATATCATTTTTAAAGACCAGTCTATAGATACTACACACGCATAGGTTTCATGAAAAAAAATATTTTCAGTTCTAGTTCCATGTATGGGGACCCCCCCCCCCCTTTATTTTAAATGTTTTTTAATTTTTTTCTTAAAATCGGAAAGCGGTTCACAACAATACATCTACCTACTAAGTTTCACATGTATAGTCTTAATAGTTTCGGAATAAAATGGCTGTGACATACGGACGGACAGACAGACAGACAGACAGACAGACAGACGGACAGAAATATCGATACTATAAGGGTTCCGTTTTTTTGCCATTCGGCTACGGAACCCTAAAAAGAGACATTCCATTTTTGTTGGGATATGTCGTGTCAAACGTTTTTTTTTCTCCCACCAATCACTTATTTACTTTAGAAATAATTAAATGAAATTATTATTTAAAATTAGTTATTAATTAAAAGCAGAAACACTCTGTACACGCGTACGCATTCATTAATAAATTGCGACGTTGCCGTCCTTCAAGTACGCGTGTACAGTGTTTCTTTTACGTATCAATATAACATTTTTAGTGAATATTTTAATATTAAAAAAAATAAAAACATTTTGTATTAGAATGTATGGATGCTATACTATTGCGGGTTAATGGGAACGCCGTCTGTTAGTTAACAAACTCTATAATTATAAAAAAAAACTTCGCAATACCAGTGAAAGAATTGCTGGCTTCAGATTAATCGTAAAGACAATCAAAGATTTACAAATGACAATGAAGGCTTGACGGGTTTCTTTAAAGATAATAGCAGAGAACATTACATAGGTAACAATAGGCAGATTTAGTGAATAGTCTTCTTAATAGTAAGCTTTTTAAAGTGAACCGGTGAATGAGTTACTGTGGTATTATGGCTATACTAATAGTCGCGCGGGGCTTTGCTTCCGACTTTATCGCGAGTAAAAAATAACCAGCGGGGTTATGTTTTTGAACTCGGGTAAAAAGTAGTAGGGTAGTAGTGTATACTATACTATGATATTTTAAAGCGGAAAAGTTTGTTAGTTTGTACGCGCTAATCTTCGAAAGTACTTTTTGGATTTGGATAAAATTTTGTATGGAAGTAGCTTGAAGCTTTACCCGACCGTAAAAAAGGGAGGGTATGTTTTTATCACGATAAAGGCCCCTACGACTACCCTACCTTTATTTTTTGTTTATCTAAATGACGGACTCTATAAAATATCCAAAAGTTGCGTGAAAAATTTGGACTTTGCAATAAAATCGCCCATTGTACACTAGTTTCTTTATAATTGTCATCCTGCGCATATTATGAGGCGTATAATAAAGTTCTTTTCTTTCTTTAAATGCATCAAAACTAACAGAGTTTTAACAAAATAGAATCAACGCATCAACAGTAAAGCCAATAATAATAATAATAATGCTAACTAATCGCTTCAGCTGAAATATACTCAATATTTCAGTTGAAGCGTCGAAACAACTGAGCAATTCCCTGTGGCATTAAAGTAGTATTTGACAAGTTGATAACTCAATATCTTCAATCTAGACACCCGTCCTTAGACTCTATTTGGGCTATGTTATAAAAATAATAATACTATGTTTAACTTTACTACGTTTAATGAACTGTAACTCAGAAAAAAATATTCTGTTAAACATTTGGTACTCATTACTAATTGATATTTTACAAGCGTAGAAAGTCATTGCCTCTTCTAGTTTATGAATATGTAAAACTTTGGAGGTTTTATTAATAAATTACTAATAAAACTATCACTTCGCCCGCGACTTTGTTGTCGTGGTTTTTGAAACAATTCTTAGCTTATAGCATTTCCCAATAATGCAACTTACTACAAATGAAAAAAAAAAATGGTATTGACTCATTATTTCCGGAGATTACTCCCAAACTTACAAACAAATTTTACTTACTTATAATATTAGTATAGATGAACCAAGGCATCGATTTTTCATACAATTTAGAATATTGTAAGAAAAACCTGTGTTTTGATAAAACAAAAATAGTTTACACGAACATTTTTCGAAAAAGCTAAACCACACGTATTATCCGGCCGGCTATCAAAACCTTTTAAATTCTGAACGCTTACCCGCCAGTCCTTAACTTATCAAAGAGGATTAAAGGCATTTCATTTGACAGGTGAGATGGGTGATGCAGCAGAGGGAACTACGGAGGTCCAAGAGGGACCATCAGTGGAAGCCGAGACACGTTATGCGACAATCCAGTGCGCCAGCTTTTCCTGACCCACTGTTTAAAGAGCAGTGGTATTTGGTAAGAAATATATTAAGTTATTAATATTTTTAATTATAAATTTAATGTTTTAGTAATATTTGTTGAGTATTAAAAAAAAACCGGCCAAGTGCGAGTCGGACTCGCGTACGAAGATTTCTGTACATTATCTATAAAATACGGCAAAAAAATCTTCGTTTCGCCGCCCTTAAGTATTAATTTTATTCTGTTTTTAGTACGTGTTGTTATAGCAGCAACAGAAATACATAATCTATGATATTTTCAACTGTATAGCTGTCACGGTTCATGAAATACAGCCTGGTGACAGACAGACATACAATAGGGTCCCGTTTTTACCTTTTGGGTACGGAACCCTAAAAACCCTGTTAATTATTAGTTGTATTGTTTTGTAATAGGCTCGCGTTTGACCAACTTTTTGATGGTAAGCGATGATGTAGTCGAAGATGAAGCACGGTGAATAGGTTACTTCTAGGTATAGAAGTAACCTATTCACTATTGACTTAAATTCCTCCAGGTTATAGCTATCAGGAAACTGACTCGAGCAGGGAATTCCATTATTTATCTAAGCATGTGTATTTTATTACTAGCGACCCGGCCCGGCTTCGCTCGGGTAATAGAGTTTATATTTGCTTAGATTGTGAGCGACGTCTTCGCTTCGCTTCATCGATATTTTAACTATTTAATTTCCCTTCCGGTAATTTTTATTTTGCGATAACTCATAAGATATTAATTTTATTGGTATAGTGTGAAAAGCTATTTTGATCTTCATTAAATGCTCAACGTATCTAACGTATATAATTGGATAAAACTACTACTTTACTGTACTTACTGTACTTTTAAAAATAGCTTCGTAAATAACTCATAATTTTATTGTAATTGGTAAAAGAAAAAAATGGTTATGTGGGTTATCCTTGGGAGATAGACATACGCCATCGCGGATTTTTTTGTACAACTATAAAACAGCAACAACCTCACCATACATTATTTTGATATAACTTATAATGTTTTGGCAGCGTTTTCAATTTAAGCTCCCGATCAGCTTAATTTTTTCCAACTTGTTGAACTAATATCGTCGTATTTCATCAAATTTACATTTTCAACCGACGACAAAAAAAGGAGGAGGTTATCAAGTCGACGCGCTTTTTTTCATTTCATTTTAAAGATCTAAGCATACATACGGACAGACACAGCGGGAAGCGATTTTGTTTTATACTATGTAGTGATTGTACTAGCTTCGCCCGCGACTAACTTCTCTTTGTTGTCAATATTTATTTATTTAAACTTTATGTACAATAGTGGTACATGTGTGGATTTAATGCAGCAAGGCATTCTCTACCAGTCAACCTATGGGTTAAAAAGAATATTGCCTACGCAGTTTGTCCCACATCAATTACGCTTTCGGGATGAAAAGCATATTTTGTCCTATTGCCACCTCTGTTTTCAGTGGAAGTCTCATTAAAATCGGTTCAGTGATCCCAGAGATAAGCCTGGACAAATAGAACGACAGACAGACAAAAAATAAAAAAATATATATTATTTGTGTTTTAGTATTGAGTACATACATTACCATAATAGAAAAAAATACAGTGCCCCCGTCAAGTCAAGCAAAAAAGCGGCGCGGCCGTACCATCTTTTTCTCGAAGCAGTTCGGGCCATTTTCGACCCCCATAACTTCATTGTGGATAAAACTAGAAGCCTGAATTTTCAGTAACCAAGCAAGCATTGTATAAACACGGTATATTTCAAATTTTATTCAATTTGAATGAGTAGTTTAAGAATTATAACGATTCAAAGTTTCTTAATTTTGTCACTCACTCACTGACTGACTGACCGATCATCAAGTCTAAGGTACTTCTAGCATACATAAAAGCTTCAAATTTAGAATACAATTATTGTTTAGTGTATGAATCAAGGAAAAACTAAAATATTTTTCAATTTCGTTTTTTTTTTTAATAATAATAGGCTCGCGTTTGACCAACATCTCACTTGATGGTAAGTGATGATGTGGTCGAAGATGGAGCACGCTTGCCTAGAAGCAGAACTATCAACTATACCAAAAGAAATGAGATCCCATAAATAACAATACTTGTCAAAAAACCAAGTCTCGCAACTCAATTCTTCTGCCGTAAGAAGTTGTGAGATCCATTTACATGGATCTCACAACTAATTAATTTAAATTAATAATCGACTTGGTATTACTAACAAGTCGGTTATTAATTTATTCAGTCCCTACTTAAGGGACCTTCTGTCTTAAGTTGTCACGTAATTATCTAACCTAACAACATCTTATAGTGACCATATCAATATTAAAAATCTTCAACGTTTTAAATAAATAGATTGACTTGGCAATCGCACTAAACAATCTAATTTATATAATGTATTACTTGTGAGATATATTGTGCTTTCATGCGATGGCCGAGTCAATCTATTTATTTAAAACGTTAAAGATTTTGAATATTGATACGGTCACTATAAGGTACTATTACCTTGAACTGATGATGAAGACCTCAGATGGCCACTGAAACTACTCAATAATAAGTATTTCGTGGATTGCGATTCGATTACTTGAGTACGGATGTTAAGAACTTTATGCTCATCACAATGCATATGGTGATGTAGAGCTGATGGTAAAGTAACAGGCGAACTTCTCAAAAATTAACGGCTATGCATCAGGAAAAGCAATATTTTGTAAAAGGTGATAAGTTGTTGACATTATGGCTTTTGTAACTAGATAAATTACAAACCGACCCACAATAAAAACGTGAAAAAAAAATTTTAGCATAAAATAGAACCGACTTCCATATCAAAACACTACGAAGCCAAAAATAACTTTAATTTCGGAAGACGGTGTGAAAACAAGAAAATACAAAACCAATAACACCGACTACCGACATTACAGTTATTTTTGCCTTTGTAGTGTTTTATATGGAAGTCGGTTCTATATTTTTCTAAAAAGTATTTTCAAAAACATATTGTGTGAAAAAATAATTGCGAATTGCTCAAATACGGCCTCAAGGCTTATGACATTACCAAAAATTCAGCAGATGCTTGAAAGCTTACATAATAGACCCACCCATCCCACGTTGAAAACAAAGAGATTTCATACCTGCCTCCAGGTACCTACTGCTCTTTCAAATTCGGACAGTTCCGATGCTGAGGAATCGGAGAGCTCTGCCCATGGAACTGATAACCCTATCAGTTACCCAATTGCACCTCACCCAACTTGTGATAGCTTAAATTGCGTAGCCGCCGCGCACAGTATTTCTACAATATGATCGTACAGTCTGTCTAGAACAACTCTATGTTCCGCCAAACCGCATGACCCACCACCGCAACTCTGAAACTCATGGTGGAAATCAACGTTTCGCATATAATACAAATATAGATTATATTTGATATCAAGTTTACTGTTACGTGATGTTATGGTAATTTTGAGATTCCAGCTTAGTTCTTTCTCCCTATAAAACTCTCCTATCTCTCTCCCTATAAAAATATAAAACATAAAAAAAAAACATAAAAACGGTAAAATATTGCATTTTATAAAAGTTGTGGGTCATACGACTATAAAATAAATAAAATAAAATAAAAAGCCTTTTATTTCATGCATAAAATAAGATTAACAATTATAAATTGATTCAATTTCATAAATATTATAGTTTAGTTTTCATTTTCATGATTGCAATCAAAAATGTATTATTTAACTTAACAATATCAATATAATGAACAATATTATTAATTACAATATAATATTATATTACAATATAATTAAATGTTATTTTTTTTTTATATTTTATTTATAACAATATTACTAATTAGATTTCAATATCAAATTCGTTCGTTCGTTAAATAACAAATTGGATTATTATTAATGGATAGAGAAATTTAAAAAGAAAATAACATGCATGCATGAACCCCTCAAATATTGAGGGTGAAGGCCTCCTCCAGAGAATTAATTCTAGTAAACGGGCATGTGTTGATAGAGACCTTACGTTGTATGTCGCAATGTAAAATAGGTTATTGTTCTCAGGCTCTAACTGATTTGAAGTATTTGTCTCTGAAGGGTTTCGGTCTTTTACTCCCACGGGGACCAGCCGGATTGGGAGAGCGGGAGGGGCCTTCTGTGGTTGCTATTCTGATTCATATTGTTCTATCATTAGTGTTTTCTCGTGCGGAGTACTGTCCTTGTTGTACACAAGTTTAGGTTTTTGTATGATGTAGTTCTTCATAGTTGATGTCTTGCTTTTCTTTAAAGGTTGTTTTTTGTTTTCTGTGGTTTTCTGGCTATTGAGTGTCACTGTTTTGGGTGATTCCGATAGGATTCTTTTGTTTGTATGGTATTGTGGTGTGTTTTTATTTTTGTTGGGTAATACAATAAGCTTGTCATATTTTAAAAAAGCTTTATTGCCCAACTTCCTTTCTTCTTTCAGTTGGGTTTGTAGGTCTCTACGCTTGTTCAAGACATCAAGGGGGTAGTCCTGTTTTATATAGTATGGTGAGTTTTTCAGGCAATTTTGGTTTTGCAGAATTTTTATTTTCAGTCCCATTGTACTGAAAGTAACAACAACAGGACGTATTTTGTCGCCTTTTTTCCCAAGTCGTCGGACCGCTTCTATACCGTTTTTATATTGTAAATAAAAATAGTTGTTTATTAAGTCTAATATTGTTTTTTCTAAATCGTGATAGGATTTTTCTCGTTCTTCCACTCCAAATATGACCAGGTTTCTACGTCTCGCGTACCTTTCTAAATTGTTGATAGCTGAAGAATGCTCCTCTAGTTTCTTTTCTATATGTTCATTTTTTATTTCCAAGCTCCTAAACTTGTCATTCATATTACTGATAATTGAATTTTTTATGTCTTCTTTCATTTGAAGCATATCAATCTTTTGTTGTTTTATTTCTATTAGCATGTTTTCCAGCATGATTTGTATTTCCTCCATGATTTTAATAATGTTTTTGTAGACTTAGTGTGCTAATATTTTTTTTTTTATCAGATTTGTAAACAGCGCCCTCTGTTTCTAATGTGTTGAAATACAGAGATTGGTTACATTGATCGATTTCTGATGTTGAGATCAATGTAGTTTGTCTTGATGGTTTATTGCGTGGTGTTCAAGGTTATGGATAGATGGCGTGGTTGTCCTGACTTCGTGGTATTCAAATTTTTGGATAGATGGCGTTGTTTGTATCTTTATAAGCGTCTATTGGCCCAAGATGATGACAATGATGATAAGCACTTTTTAGGTTATTTTGCTTTTTGATTTAATTGCACTAATTGTTTGTTATTTTTCACATTTCATGAACACAGTTTTTAGTTCGAGTTATTTTTTTCTTGCACTAAATCGATTTATCTGTTTTCCTTAGTCACCAACTATTGTTTTCATTCATTTGACACAGAACGGTTGACCGTTGTTTTCCTTTTTGAAAAAAGTTATAGTTCACTGGGTTTTCACATAGTTCTCCATACCGTCTAAGCAACACTTGATCTTATTTCACGGATTTATACACTTTTAACTTCTTATTTGTGGATAATATATTTTTTATTTCGTTTTTATTACGGACTCGATGTGAACAGTGGCACTGTGGCGCCCCCTCTTCAGTCATACGACTAATACTACTAAAATGAACGGAATAATTTGTTTTAGCATAGCAGCCGTCTACATTACGTGTTTTACTTTTTGAGCAATGGATTTGATCTTTCTCTCTATTATGAAGGAATATGTCATTTCGTGCATTTCGGAAATCGAAAGAAAAAGGGTAGGCCTTTGCCTGTAGGATAACAAATAAGAAAAAAAACATACTCGAATTCTGTAGGAAAAACGAAAAGGAAAGTTGAAAGCGTTGAATGAATCATAAAAGACAAAGATTTTTAAACGTTTCTGTACTCCTGATGAAGTACCGCCTATTCGCCTTTTACGACCGTCCGGCATGCCCTTCATAACAATTAAAAGACACATTAAAAGCTAAAATTTCTATTACTCTCATTGTAACAATGCAAATAATGAAAAAAGAAAATACTTAACCTTCGTTTTTAGACCCGTTTTATAATGTGGGAAATGGAGTGAAACAAATATTTTACTCTGTCAGTATCGTTAGGTTGGGTACGTCCTTTGAATGATGTAACAAGAATTACGTTAGTAGGGATTGGCGGATTTGGGCTTGCGGGCGGCGAGCAGGGTTAGCTCCACCGTCCGGGGCCCGAATCGACGGCGCGTCGTGTTCCACGTGCGCCGCACGTAGTCAGCAGCATTGTCAGGGACCGATAGAGCCATTGTCTGCTGGGGTTGCGGGAATGTTCTAACGAGATACGACGGCCCCGGAACACAAAGGCAACTGAAGTAACAGAGTCGATTTTTAGTCAATAGCAGTCAGACACTCCCTACCTCTCCACCCAGAGCGGGAGCAGTCATTAGATTTTTTCACCCGAAAAAATGGGATTGGTGAATTATCTTGCAATTATGTGTTGTATTTGGACCGTGTTAGATAAACTGTGTAAACGCACGGACACTGTAGGTGCGTCAAGCGCTTTATCGGGCTGTTCACTAAGGCTGCGTTTCCACCAGAGATGTGCGAGGATGCGTAGCGAGGGATGTGTTTGTAAAGAACCAATAGAATCACTTCATTTATCTCACCTCGGTCAGCACAGCTCTGGTGGAAACGGCTCAGCGGAGCTAGATTTTTGCGCATATAAAACAAGCGAGGGATGTGTGCGAGGGATGTGTGCGAGAGATGTGTTGCGAGGAATATGTGTTGAGAAGGATGTGTTGCGAGGTTTGCGCATACTCGCAACACACATTAATGCGCATTTTCACAGCTCCGCTACACATCCTCGTAGGCACATTTTCATCGCACAGCTTTGGTGGAAACCCCCACACATTTTCACAGCACAGCTAGACATCCTCGCACGACACATTAAAATTTCCATCGCACATCTCTGGTGGAATCGCAGCCTAATTCTGAAAGCAGAGGTTTTAGTCTATAACGATCGCTGCGAAGTATTTTGTTCAACATCGCTTTAAGTTAATAAAAATAGCAGAATTTATGTGATGAATGGTTGGAACTGTTCATCAAAATATTTATGAAACTAATGAATATAATATAACTTTATTCTGAAAATACGTGATAATAGTTACAATTCCAGTAACAGTTTCACGAATAAAAATAATGTTCTACTTAAAATTCAGGCCAAGTACAAAATATTGCAGAACGTTTCGGTGGCAGTTGTTAAGCATAATTTAATAGTACGAATGTACCAAGTCGACGAACTTACGACTACGAGCAGTACAAAGTGAGACGGTATCATTTGTACTAAAATTCTGACAAAGAATAGTGAGGGACTTACTAATTCACTAGTTCAGTCCCAGATGGAGGTATAAAGCGAGTATCTCCTTTTTTGAGGTCCATAACCTGTACCCTTAATGTTCAATTGTTTTATAAGGTCACTCGTAATGTTTTCAGCTTTATTCGGGTACAATTTTATTGTTCAGAGGTTGAATAAAGTGAGAATGAATTTCATTGAATAAAATATATGAAGGTTTGAAACATTTTCGCCGGTGTGATGAATTTGTTCCCGTTTATTTGGTAGTAACCCGTCTGTAACACGTTTGACTGGGATACGACTCGTGAGACGCACTCAACAAAAATGCGAACTTAGTATTTTATGTCTTCTTTTTATTTTATTTTATTCGACAACAACGTTTGACCACCATTTCACCTGATGGTAAGTGATGATGTGGTCGAAGATGGAGCACGCTTACCTATAAGTAACCTATTCACTCTTGACTTAAATACCCCTAGATTATAGCTATCGGGAAACACAGACTCTGGCAGGGAATTCCACTCCTTAGCCGTATGCACATTGAAAGTATTCCCAAAACGTTTAGTGCGTATGTGTGGGATGTCCACCATGTAACGATGGCGCATCGCCGTTTGTCTCGTATTCCGATGATGGAACGGGCTTGGCGGAATTAGAATTTACAGTAATGCTGTTTTAGGTTACCGAACTATATCAAAGGAACGTTTTTTTTAATATCTTTATTTATATCGTTACCAAATCTATTCTATAATCACGAATGTAACACCGCACTCGAGCGAAAAAGTATTATAATAATAGGCCCCCGTATTTATATACTTAATAAGATACCAAATTTGATCAAATGTTTCAATAATAACCAATTTGAAATGAAGGTAAAATTATTAATAATAGAGAAGTTTAGATGATAGAAGAATTTATGAATGGTACGAAAATATAATTTTTTGATAACTGATTGACATATATTTTTCCTTGTTTTTCATATTTGTCTTTGTGACTTATTTAAGAATTATGTTTCTGACATTTTGTTTACTAATTATAATATAAATATACAATTTTTTGACATTAAAATTGGTACGCCTTCGGGTATAACTTCCGCGTGGTGGATAATGGCTTACCCCCTCTTATAGAGAAGAGGCTTGCGTTCCCGAAGTGGGAACGTTATAGCCTAAATTTCAGAAATGATATCCCAACTGTCTTTTCTAATATTTTTTTTTGTTCAACATAAAAATAAATTCACTATGTAATGTCGTATAAGTAATATTTTATATCAAACTACTTTTACTTACGTTTAATGGTGAGTAACATTAATGTTCATTCTATATGGCAGGTAAACCGCCTTCCTGGCACGCACGTATCTATTACTTGCACGCGACAAAGTGTACACTAAAGTACGGGGACAAAGCAGCAAAGAATAGCGTGGAGCGGGACTTAATAAAACATTTTCTTACTCTTAAGGCGTTTATTTATTTATTTAGGTCAGCCTACAATTGTTTACACTATACATTTGTATGGAACAGTCATATTACATGTATAATAATTAATCACAGGCTAACATCACATGCATAATTAAGGTTATGAATCAATATTATTAACATCATAATTCTAAACATAAAATGAGGCAAATCGAGTGAAAATAACAATAATAAAATTATAAATAATAACAAATTCAACGCAATAAAAAATTTAAAACAATATTAAGTCAATAATAACTTAATAATAGTTATAATTGTGTTTTATTTTCATTAAAAATAAAACATAATTATTAATTAAGTTTTATTTTTAATTAATTGTTAATTAATCAGAATAAAATTAAATATCACATATTCATCATTTTTCAATCAATTATTTATTTTCGTTGCGGCTTTATAACCTTATTCTTATACAAAGAGTTGTCTAATCTTAAATTCATACACGGTGATCTCCAAACTAATCTATGTTTGTATCTTAGGGGCCGGAGTTGTGATAAATAAAGCAAAAATGACTTAAATTAAACGAAGCAAAAAATCGACAGAGGAAAGAAATAAAATAAGATCAAATTACGTTAACTTCTACTTTAATTTAGAATTAAACTATATTAGTGTATACACTGTGAAATTTTAATGGTTGTTTTCCCGCAGCGATATGGCTTTGTCTTGGTAATACAATCATTTATAAACAAATAAAATATTAGAAACAAAAAATGGCAGATTAACCATTGTGAAAAACAAAACACGAAAACGACCACGATCCAGTAGTAATCCTCCCCTATACCTACGCTCGGGCAAGCCGGGTGACAACGGCCGCGCGGCCGTTGACCCGCGTACTTTTCAATCAGCTGATAACTTATTCTTGATAATAATAAGTTTTACCCAAAAAGTTATTCAAATTTTTCCTTCTTAATTTTACGGGCCTACGACCGTCATAAATACTTTTTTAGCTGCAATTTACTGATTACAAAATTAAATAAAAACAAGTTTATCATCTAAGAAAATAATTTTCTGAATTAGAGACCTAACAAAATATTTGAGGCGTATTTCATAAATTTGAATCCACTTATTTACAATAATTTAACTAACTTACTTAACTACTTTAAAATGTTCATTATTTACAAAAGTACGAGTAGGTAGTTTACCTACACTTCCCAGTAACGGAGTTATTGTTGGAAGTGCAAGCCACTGAGTTGAATACACAATCGAACACGTTTTAATTGATTATCTTTCAATTTTATTAAGGTGTCTCTGTCACGTCTTACGATATTAGAAAGCGTCCACTATCGCAGTTATTAACTCGTCGCGTGTTTCGTGTTCTTCACCATACACCAGGCGTTTCAGCTCAGACCACACGAAAAAGGCCAACAAAGTCAAGTCCGGGCATGGGAGACGTCATTAGCCCTGGCGCACAGTTGCCCAATAGCGAAATACAATTTTTTATGCCGATTCATTTTTGAAACGATAACGTATTGCACGTACGACGTCCGCGGAAAGACTAAGTGCGGAGCGCCGCGCCGCAATCGGCGCCTTGGTGGCATGTTACGGCGGGGAAGCTTCCCTTGCCGCGTGCGCGCAGGGTAGTTAAAGCATTATCACCATGCGTGAGAGCTTATTTTGCTCTGAACATTTATTAATCACTTTTTCCTTTGTTGGCAGCGCGCACCGGCGCATGCGTTTCGTGTAGGTACCTACATTAAGTCTACTGAACTACTAATGATTCTCGCGCTTTCGAGTTTATGAATATTTTTTTTAATAATTAAAAAAAAAAACGTTCTGTTTTTCTAATTTTAACTTTATATTTCGATACCACTAGTGATGGCTAACCGTCCTGCCGCGGGAAAACAACCCTTAAAATTTCACGCTCTATACAATCTTAAATTGTGCTTAACAAAGCACAGATTTAAAAAAAAAACGTATCATTCACACAGCACACTCAAGCTCAGAACATGCATCACACTTCATACGGTAAAACCCTCATCCTTATACATTGCAGTTCACGTTTTAATGATACAATAATAAATGTAGTGAGAATAAGGGGCTGGCGGACCGTAATACAGGTTACTACTTAACCTTGATAGAATGTGAGATCGACTTAAAATTGTTACTTTGTATTGGATCTTCAAATAATCATCTTACTTCTTACTAGTATTATAAATGCGAAAGTTTGTGGATGTATGAATGTTTGTTAGTCTTTCACGCAAAAACTACTGAACGAATCTGAATGGAATTTGGTAAGTAGATAGTTGACATTCTGGAACAACAAATATACTTTTTATCCAAAAATTCCCACAGGATAGGGATTTATATGGGAAATCCCTACGCGAACGATGTCGCGGGCAGAGGCTTGTAAATACTATTATGTAACAGATTATACAAAACTTTTTTAAATATAGACATTGATTGATTATTATAATGTCAACAGTTTTGACTAACAACTTAAGCTTAAATCTTAATTCCTTGGGATACTAAGTGACGTCAATATTCTCTAGTTGCAAGCGTAAACTTGCCCGCTTCAGTCCCAGTTTGTCTATGGCCACATAATATTTCCCGCTCGCCGCTGTGCGCCCGGTCCACGTCAACACAAACATATTAAGTATTCAATGCGCAAGGCGTAATATCCGTCCAGTTGAGTGTATTTCTAGGTTATTTTTAGACATTAACCTTATTTTTTGTTACAGAACGGAGGTGCAGCGGACGGGTTAGACATGAACGTTGGCTATGCCTGGAGGAAAGGATATACGGGGAAAGGAGTCGTTATAACCATCCTTGACGACGGCATTCAACCAAACCATCCGGACTTATCACAGAATTATGTAAGTGTTTGTACAAGTTGACTTTTTTGTCATCGTTCAAATTTTAACACTATGAAACTTTCTCTATGGAACTCATATTAAAATCTGCAAAAGAAAGTCGATGTCCCTTACTTAGGTAATCGGGTCCGGTAGTTATAGGAGGATACAAGTTTTTTTTATGATTTCGAATTATGAAGATTCCACAGAGAATGTTGTTGAGTCTGAGCAGTATAGTCTCCCGTTAAGACCGTGTCTCTACCACTTATAAGTATGCTGAATCACAACTAACAAGGATAGCTTATTAAAAGTAGCTTATGTAAAATTAACCTATATTTGCAAAATAAACCATCCAATTCAATTTATTTTGACTAGTGTGATTTTTGGATATATGTTTACACGATATCTTATTAATGCATTAATTGGAAACGTCTATTATATTCTTAAATTTATCAAATGAAAACCCATTAAGGGTTTAAGAACAAAAGATTTCCTTTTAACAAACATGCTTAATATTACTGAAGTCTAAAGTGTATTGAACGAGTATCCCGATATTGTAGGATCCTGCAGCATCGACGGACATAAATGGGAACGACACGGACCCAACGCCACAGGACAATGGCGACAATAAACACGGCACCCGATGCGCGGGTGAGGTGGCTGCGGTCGCCTACAATAGATACTGTGGCGTTGGCATTGCATACAACGCCAGCATCGGAGGCGTCCGTATGCTCGACGGCCTAGTTAATGATGCAGTTGAAGCACAAGCGCTTAGCTTCAACACACACCACATAGATATCTATAGCGCGTCGTGGGGACCCGAGGACGACGGGAAAACGGTCGACGGCCCCGGCCCCTTGGCTAGAAGGTATTGTCTAATAGCAAGCAATTTAGAGAAATGGTTACGGACGAGCTCATTAAAAAATGCTTTGTTTCAGGGCGTTTATAAACGGTGTGACGAACGGAAGAGGGGGAAAAGGATCTATTTTTATATGGGCGTCGGGAAACGGCGGCAGGCATACGGACTCCTGCAATTGTGATGGATATGCGAATAGCATATTCACTATTTCTGTTTCTAGTGCCACGCAGGGGGGTTATAAACCGTGGTATTTAGAAGAATGCTCATCAACTATAGCTTCAACTTACAGTTCAGGGACGCCAGGTCGAGATAAAAGCGTTGCTACAGTAGATATGGATGTGCAATTAAGGCCTGACCACATTTGCACAGTAGACCACACGGGCACATCAGCATCGGCGCCATTAGCTGCGGGCATTTGTGCATTAGCTTTAGAAGCAAACTCATTACTAACGTGGCGGGATATGCAACACCTCGTCGTAATGACGTCTCGGTCACAGCCATTGGAAAAGGAAGAAGGATGGATCGTAAATGGCGTAAAAAGAAAAGTAAGCCACAAGTTTGGCTACGGGCTAATGGATGCCGCTCAGATGGTAACATTAGCCGAACAATGGACGAGCGTACCCCCTCAGCATATTTGTAAGTCACAAGAAATAAACGAGGACAAGTCTATTGAAACATCTTTTGGTTATACGATATCAGTGCACATGGATGTGAATGGGTGCAGCGGAACGATGAACGAGGTCAGATTTTTGGAACACGTTCAATGTAAAATTTCACTAAGCTTTTTCCCTAGAGGAAATTTACGGATATTGCTTACGTCGCCGATGGGGACTACTTCCACCCTTTTATTCGAGAGGACGCATGACGCAACGAGTTCTAACTTCGACGATTGGCCGTTTTTAAGTGTCCATTTTTGGGGAGAAAGTGCCGAAGGGCGTTGGACCCTTCAGATATTAAACGCCGGTAATATCCACGTCACTCAACCGGGCATATTGAAAAAGTGGCAGTTAATATTTTATGGCACTGCGACGAGTCCGATACGGTTAAGAAATAAAAGCTATTTTAATTCCAACAATGTTTATCAGGAAGAGAAGGCTTATCATATTAACGATGTTTACGACGCCTCAGAGTATTCACAATTCCTCAACGAAATCGAACTTGGCGTTCCTGATAGACACAATTACCCTAAAAATATTCCCTCTGCACAGCGTAAAAATGTTTTGGCAGATGCCAACGATAAACAAGTGCAAAGGCTATGCGATCCGGAATGTGATTCACAAGGTTGTTATGGGAAGGGGCCAACTCAGTGTGTCGCTTGCAAGCATTATCGTTTGGATAATACATGTGTGTCGCGATGTCCTCCTCGAAGTTTCGTTAACCAAGGTGGAGTGTGTTGGCCGTGCCACGAGTCATGTGAGACGTGCGCGGGAGCCGGCCAAGACTCATGCCTCACATGTGCGCCAGCTCATCTGTTAGTAGTTGATTTAGCTGTTTGTTTGCAACAGTGTCCAGACGGATACTATGAAGACCCCGACGCGAATGCTTGCTTCCCATGTGCAGAACACTGCGACACATGCTCTGAAAAGGCAGATATGTGTTCCTCGTGCGCCCACAATTATGTTCTCTACAACGGTTCTTGTCTAGCGGCTTGCCCTCCGGGAACACATCAAAAAGATGATTTTGGATGCGTTCCGTGTCACGAAACGTGCGAATCTTGCCATGGCCCTAGCGAAAATGCCTGTGTTTCGTGTCGCATTGGTGATTACGCATTCAAGAATCGCTGCGTACCAAAATGCCCCCCAGGATATTACGCCGACGCCCAAAGAAGAGAATGTTTGCCGTAAGTGTTATTGTTATGATAATTTATCTTTGCATTCCATTTCGTGATGAAACAGAGGTCGTCAATCTTACGAGCGCGCGGAATTTCAAAAGCCTCGCTTTGAACATTGTTCGAGAGTTTAACTGTTGCCTTTATATTTAATCTCGTTCAAAGTATAAACTATAACTGTTTTGTTGTTTTAGATGTCCGATTGGCTGTTCCATTTGCACTTGTGCTGTTTGTACTGTTTGCCAAGAAAAATGGATTTTAACTAAGAGCGGAACTTGTCTCCCCGATGGCAATGACAAATGCGACACAAGTAAGTAAAGTCATTAACAACGGCTTCTTTTATTCTTGTTCGTCGCAGACTGAAAATGACTTTTTGCAGGCGAGTACCACGAGGCGGGAAGGTGTAAAAATTGCCATTCAACCTGCGAGAAATGTAGCGGATCGAACGAGTGGGACTGTTTGTCTTGTTCGAGCCCCTTGTTGTTACAAGGTTCGAGGTAATGGCCCCTTATCCATCTAGACCTTTTCCTATACGGTTTCAAGTGTACAGTTAACAGGAAATATTTATTTTAGGTGCGTGGCTGAGTGTGTCCAGGGTTTTTACCAAACGGCAGGAAGATGTTCGCCGTGTCCACACACTTGTAAAAGTTGTGTTTCAAGATTGAACTGCACATTGTGTGGTGGTGCCTTACGCCTGCAGTCGGGGACGTGTAGAGCGACCTGTGCTCCTGGCTACTACCCTGACGAGGGGACCTGTTCGAAGTGTTACTTGTCCTGTGAAACATGTACGGGTCCTAGAAGGGACCAATGTGCATCTTGCCCTCCTGACTGGAGATTAGCAGCGGGAGAGTGTCGTCCCGAATGTCCTCAGAACTTCTTTCCGTGGCAGGACAGTTGTCGTCGCTGCCACCACTATTGCCAGGACTGTCATGGTGCTGGTCCTCAACGATGCACCTCCTGTCCCCCACACTTTTCATTAGAAAACGGTTTATGCGTGGAGTGCCTTAGTTCCCAGTACTACGAGCCTAGAACGAGGACCTGTCTACCATGCCACGACTCCTGTAGGTCATGTTCAGGTCCCGGGCCTACCAGTTGCGTCACGTGCGCCCATCCACTTCGATTAGACAGGTGAGTCATTTAACTACTTCATTTAATAAAATAAGTACACGTTTACGACTGAATGGCTGACCTCCATTGAGTGAAGCACTATAACAAAATGACATTAGATTGTTTAACTAATGGAAATGGGTACAATCAAATTAATTCAGGTTGTAATTACTTTACGAAATTACATTGTTTTTGTGTTTTCATTGTATTAATTGATTTGAACAGGCAGCAAATCGTACGCCGAAGCATATGATTCTGGTATACATACTTAGTTATATTAATACATGCGTTTTAAAAACAGTTACTTTAACTAAAATCTGAGCAAGCCAAATCTTTAAGGCACCAATAACGGAAAATATTTCATTAGTCCTACACCAAAGCGCAATGGTATCCCATTGGTAACGGGCCTGGCTTATAGTCATGGGTTCGAACCCAGTCATGCATTATTTTGTGTTAAAAAGGTAAAACCTCGCAAATCAGTGAAGGAAAACATCATGAATAAACCCGATGTCCTACGACTAAAAATTCGAAGACAGGTGACATCTACCAACCCACACTGCACTGTGGATTACGGCCCAGCAGTGAGAACGTAAAAAATTTAGAATATAATAATTAATTAATTAATTTACATGTATGTATATATTGGAAATAAAGAAAATAATAATAATATAATTAAATAAATACATAAAATAATAATAAGATAATAATAATATATTGTGAGGAGGTTACTCTCTCAAGAGCCCTGACCATCGATAGCTTGGACCCTGTTCCCGATAACGATGGGCTACTATTTTTATATTTTTAAATGTTTATATTTTTTATATTAATAGTTAAAATGTAATTTATATGTACATAGATTAAATAAATGGAATAATAATATTATTATAATTAAGTAATTATAGTAATATAACCCGCGTGGGAAGTTTTTCCCGTGTAAATCCCGATCCCGTGGGAATTTCGCAAAATCCTTTCTTAGCGAATGCCTACGACATAACATCTACCTGCATGCCAAATTTCTGCCCGATCCGTCCAGTGGTTTGGGCTGTGCGTTGATAGATCTCTATTTCAGTCAGTCACCTTTGAGTTATATATATTTAGATTTTGACTGAATTACTATTACAGCTACACTAAACCTGACTGAACCTTAGCCGTATATTGCATATACATTTTACAACTAACCTGCATTAGTCTCCAAGCCATCCAAGTTCTCAAATAAAACGGTTGTATAAACACATTTTTCGTTTGCAGAGTGAACCACAAATGTTTGCCATGCTGCACAGAGAGCATGGTATCGCTCTTCGTAAACAGCAATCAGACGGATTGCTGTCACTGTGACAAGGATATAGGTAAGCTTTTTTTTTGAAATTTCTTTTTGTTGTTATGCTCGTGATTATTTTCCTAGATGGTAAGCGACGATGTGGTCGAAGATGAAGCACGCTTGCCTTGAAGGAAACTATTCACTCTTGACTTTAAAACCTCCAGGTTTAGAGTTATTAAGAAACACAGACTCTGGCAGGGAATTCTAATCCTTAGTTGTATACATAATGAAAGCAATCCCAAAAAGAAAGAACTAATGACTGGAAGCTCAAACCTAAAAGAAAGAACTATTTAATTTGGTGCATTATTCGTTCCGAAGTTGTGCGTACATACATTTTGTCAATTCAATTTTTCTTTCATACATTTTTATTTCGACAAATTTTTGGCTCTTTCTTCCAAAAATAAATATCGTCTATTTTTACCCGACTGCAAAGGAAGGGTTATGTTTTTCGCGCGTATCTTGTATGTATGTATGTAATATTCTTTATTACCTCATATCTCCAGAATCGCTGAACGGATTCACATAATTGAGGTATCGTTAGATTCGTCTTAGCAGCCCAAGTGTTCTTAGATAGGTGACATTTGAAAAATCAAACATGGCGGCTGTGCGAAATCATTATACACTAGCTTTTGCCCGCGACTTCGTCCGCGTGGAATAGTTACTTTGGACTAACGTTAAATTTAACCCCGATTTTGAAGCATTCTTCATTGGCGCTCCGCTCTTATTGGCCTATAGCCTATAGCCTTTCTCTATAAATTGACTATTTAATTACAAAATATTTTTTCAATTCGAACCAGTAGTTCCTGAGATTATCGCGTTCAAACAAACAAACAAACTCTTCAGCCTTATATTATTAGTATAGGTAGCTGTTGCCCGCGACTTCGTCCACGATTCCGTCGTTTTTCGTAAAAAAAAAGTAGCCTATGTCCTTCCTCACGGTTCACACAGATTAACTTTCGTAATTTAGTAGGGAAATATAATATGTCAATCTATAATACTGTTGAAAAATATCGCAATACCGAACCGCACAATATTATTGTTATTAGCTGTGCCCGCGACTCCGTCAGCGTGTAACTCCTTGTGTGTTATTAAGTTAATGTATCAGTAATATTGTTTAGATCACGTTCACATGAGGCTTAAGTACCTATAGAACGAAAATACTTCAGCGCAAAGCTTCCGGGTAAACTATGTTGAAAGTTGACCCGTCCGGCTATTTTAAGGAGAACATTTCCGTCATAAATGATTTCTGTGTAGCTTTAACCATTAAGGTTGCACTCGCGACGGAAGCTTAAAAAATGGAGTAACTTCTCCCGTTTTCCCAACATTTCCCTTCACTGCTCTGCTCCTATTGATTGTAGCGTGATGAAAAGTATACTATAACCAGCTCAGGAGTATGAAAAATAATTGTACCAAGTTTCGTTAAAATCCGTCGAGTAGTTTTTGTTTCTATAACGGTTATACAGACAGACAGACAGACAAAAATTTTACTGATTGCATTTTTGGCATCAGTATCGATCCCTAATCACCCCCTGATAGTTATTTTGTAAATATATTTCATGTACAGAATTGACCTCTCTACAGATTTATTATAAGTATAGATAATGAAAAAAAGAGTTTTCTTTTCGTATACTGCAATATGGGTGTCAAATTAAAGGGCTTAACACAAGAATTTCAAAAGGGTATATCATGTTTATCATTAGTGTAATACTAGCAAAAATAATACAAAGAGAAAGTTTAAAAATATGGACTTAGCTCTTTCACTTTCTGAATCCGATGGGGTGCCATTGTGATACGACCGGGAAAACTATAAAAATGTTAATTAATATTTTAACTAAAAAATTGAAAAAAAAAGTTATTTAAGAAATCTAAAACACCGACTGCTCAACTGAAATACAAGAAACAAGCACATTTTTAAAAAGTGACTATATTAGACGTTAAATAACTTTTTTTAAGCATTTATTTTATGAAAATTGGAATCGTTTTTATGTTATATCGTTTGTCAATTATCAAAGCTTATGATATTGTATGAAGAAAAATAGTTTTGTATTTTTACAGTGATAAAATGAACTATACATATAATAAACTTATGTAAACGGTAACCATGGAGTTTCTTGTCGGTCTTTCTCTATAAGAAACCACCACGAACCGTGCACTGGCTTCTTTCATTTTATAAGGGCTTAAGGGCTCATGTAGGCTTATTATATGAAATAAAATATTGGGCATACCGCGATGATGTAGAATTGTAGACGAGTTATCATAGAAAATAACGGTGCCGGGAAAATATAGGACGAAATAGTATTATTCTAGATTATCTGTTAATTACACGTGAATTTGATACTTATATAGGTAAAGGCTTCAGATTAGTTTTTAAGCGGTGAAGTAAATATACACCTAAACTTTACGGTATAACCAAGATTTAGTAGTACGAACTTTTGTGATTTATAAATCCCTTGAGAACTTTTCATCTTATCAGAGCGAGTGTGTCCTAATAAGTTTAAGACTTTATTATGTACCTAAAAGAAACTGTATTTTTAATAAACTAATTGGAATTTGTCAATTAAACCGAATATTGAGATGGATGCTTTATGCTTTCTGCAGTTGCTTATTGCGATTGTAAGTCAGGACTTAAAAATGGATAGAAATAAGCGTTAAGGGTTCTATAGGGTAAAAGCCGAATAGTTGCGCCACTTTTCGAAAAAGCGCTGTTATTAAAAATTTGTACTTGTTAATGTTGAATTCAAAGTGTATATTGAAACATTGGTTATTAATCTTCTGTATTTGCCCATTTTTTTTTTAAATATAAATGATATTGGTTTTTAATAAATGGTATTTTATTGAACCTCTAAAAAGAGGGATACTTGTCTACGATAGCGGATAGTAGCCTAACGTCAAAAATGCTTCGGGGATTGGTGCGGTAAGTTCTCGAAGTGGCGGGGTGTAACTTGGGGGTGAAATATTGACCACACACAGTAATGAGCTGACCAGGGTATGAAGAAAGGTTATGAGGGACTTACTTGGATATTGTGGGGTGCACGTGGATTGAATCACTTTCTTCTTAGTTGCTGCACTTCACTTTAGTCTTTATTTGTCACACTTGTGTCTGGCCAACACGGATAATTGATAGTTTTAGATATATAGATAGGTATATTAGCCGTAAATTAGTTAATCTCGGCTAGACGCGGGGTGGTAATTTGCTTAGCGGGCAAGGCGCGGGGTGGTAACTTCACGATGATTTCTTCTGGAAGACTCCGAGATGCCATATTGCAGAGGTAATTATACCTTTTTCTTGCCACAGCATCTGTACGGTGATTGGCCGGCGTTGAATCCGCCAATGAGCGGGGCGTGCGGCGAATTCTCCTCTCTCATTTGTGGGAATTGTATAGGAAGGAAGGAATATGATTGGTCAACTCAAAAACCGCGGTAAAAATATGAATCTGTATTCTAATATGCGATGCGTTCGGATATATGTTAGTAGAAAGTTATAAACTAAATAAAACTTGTGCAAGCAGGGATACTTGCCTCATGTGAGGATAGATGCCTCTCTAGGGTTTTTTCAGATAGAAAAAAAAAAATTAATTTAAGCAATCGGTGTTTATAATTTACTACAACCTTTTAAGTACTCTCTCTCTCTCTCTGATCGTTCCTTTACTACTGAGGATCGTGATTGCTGGCCTCTGTTGCTTTGAAAATGGTCTCCACCGGTCCCTGGCCATCGCTGCCCTCACCAACAGATTAAATTTTTGAGGTTGATGCGTCCTTTATTTGCGCAGTCCATTTGGTTGGCGAGCTACCTCGAGCTCTCCTGCCTTCTACAACGCTAACAACGACCAGTTTCTCCAAGCTGCCATCCCGTTTAGCCATCCATGGTATCTTAAGCATTTGCCTCCAGCACCACATCTCGAATGAGTCTATTCTTGGCCTCTCTAGGGCGCGTATGTTCCATGTTTCCACGCCGTACAAGAAAATGGGAAGGGTCATGCTTTCTATTTTCTTGTATGGCGTGGAAACTCTTACCAATCGAGTCTAGGTCGAAAACTGAGGCTATGGTTTAATTATATGCGAAATACACACATCAAAAGTGTCTAGGGATCAAGCATTTTTATGCGGATTTCTTGAGATTGAGATGTGGCTTTGTAATAAATTTATGATTTTATAAATTTGTATGGATCCTTTTTGGTGCATTTCATAATTTGAAACAGGAACTGTTAATCAAATTCGAGTAAAAGATGAAAATCAGCTGTCAATATTTTCCCTATAAAAACATACAACGCATTGAAGACATTATTAGTGCTACTGTTTCCCTACTACTGATTAAAACCAACGTTATATTACCCAAATTATAAAGAGTACATACTTCGCACTTTGTCAGTCTCTTCTAACTTACTGTGTTTGTGCCTGGGGGGGTATTCCTAAGACGATATTGTTGAAACTGGAGCGTGCTCAGAGAGCAGTATTGAAAGTCAGTACCTTCCGCCCCACCCTCTTCCCAACAGAAGAACTATATAAGAACTGTGAAGTGCTCACAGTCAGACAATTATTTGTGCTTAACACAGTCCTACAACAGCACCAAAAAACACCCTACGAGGTAATCACTACCAGACGCATAGACAAAGTAAGCCAACCCTTTCGTTGTCACTTCTCTTTTACAAGAAGGTTTCCTTGTTTCCAAGGCCCCCATCTATATAACAAAATTAATAAAATATTGAAGTTTTACTCACTTCCATATTTATCACTCAAAAAAATACTTTTGACTTGGCTCCAGACTCTTAACTACAACAACACGGAGCTCTTGTTATCATCTCATAACACTTAAGACATCCTCTGACATCACAAAACATTCCCCGACTTACACTCACACACACACATATCCATACACTCACTCTTATACACATACAAACACACACACTCACACACCAACACATCCTTACACTCTACATCTTTCGTTTTTAGCATTTTTATTTTGTTTCCTTATTTTTGTTAAATAATTTATTATGTATAAACTGTATCTACCAAACTTGTGTAAGATTATAAGCGGCTTCACCCATTTCTAAGTTAAATTTTAAACAAAGCATCGCAAAAGGGTCGGGCCTAGCACCTTTAATACAAGTTGTCTCGTCAACTTAGCAAGGGTGCTAGAGTCTCCAAATACATTTACTGTGTATAACAAAACAATGTAACTCCATCCTATTTCAATGTATGTACATATATGTTTTCATTTTACTGTGCAAATAAATAAATACTGTATATATAAATACTGTATATTATGGAGCGGCAGCGTCATTTAAGCAGGGAAGAAATGCTCAGAGCCGTGGGAATGATAGAAGCTGGTTCCCGGCAACGTACTGTGGCTTTAGCACTGAATACAAGGCAGAGTGTTATCAGTCGACTTTGGACACGTTACCGAAGCACTGGTACCGTGGCTGAGCGCCATGGAGGACGGTATCGCTGCACCACACGGAGACAAGACCGATACATTCAAATCTTAACTCGAAGAGCTCCAACAATAACCGCCATGATGTTAGCCGTGAGGCTTCATCACTCTTCAGGGAACTTAATTAGCGACCAAACAGTCAGAAACCGCTTGCATGAAGTGAACCTTCATTCCCGAAGACCGCTACGGGTACCACCTATAGCAATGCACAATCGTAGGATTCGATATCAATGGGCTCTTGAACACAGAAATTGGGCAGAAGAACAATGGCGTTTCGTGTGCTTTTCTGATGAGTCTCGTTTTGGTATGAGACCGGATACAAGACGTATACGACACTGGAGAACCCCTGGACGCCAACAGCGATTAAAATCCTGCCAGGAAGTCCATCCTTATAGTCGTGGAACCATTATGGTATGGGCGGGTATTTGGATCGGCGGAAGAACTGAGTTGATTTGGATCAGAGGCAACCTCAACGCTCAAATTTATGCTGAGACGATTGTATCTGACGTCATCGTTCCTCTACAAGTGCAAATCGGTCCCTTATTTCAGTTAATGCATGATAATGCACGACCGCACACCGCAAGAGTTGTAAGACAGACTCTCGTCGCAGCTAACATCAATGTCCTGCTCTGGCCTGCTCAGTCGCCAGACTTGAACCCGATTGAGCATGCATGGGATATGCTACAGAGAAGAGCTCTGCCGAATATGGAGGGTATCCAGTCGCAAGAAGACCTTTTTTTGTTGTTGCAACGAACATGGGCGGCCATTCCACAGCGTGATTTGGATAAACTCATTTTGAGTATGCCAAACCAATGTTCTTGTGTTGTTAGTGTTCGCGGTAGAAACACGGATTATTAATTGTTTAAGTTACCCAATAAAATTTTAAAGAAAACTGTTATTTCAGTCTTTTTTTCGAACTTTAATGTTAGTGGTTCAAATGTCAAAAATCCCTTTATTAGGAAAATGGCAAATTTCTCTATTAATGCAAAGGTGACTTGGTTTATCGTTACTGTGACAAACGAAAACACTTTATTTTATGAATCCTTAAAGAAAATTTTAATTAATATAAATCAGGAGAAAAGTTATTGCAAAAATATATGTTGATCCCTAGACACTTTTGATGTGTGTAAATAAAAACTCTTTAACAAAAAATCGTAATCAAAGCAACGCTCGTCAAAGCTTAGCCGCGGAAGATATTTGCTTACACGGACAAAATACGTGCACCTACTTCAACGGCTTATGTGGCACTGAGGCCTGCGCGGGGGCACTTTCAATTATGATCAACCGCTAACACTGTCAACAAGCGCATCATAGTGCATTCGAAACAGGCATGTATCCTTTCGAGGAAACTATCCGGCTTTTATTCTACACAAGTGGTTCATTATGATGACTATTTCCAGTGTTTTTATTTTGGTCGTTTATCCGATTTTTATCAAATTACTAATATTATAAATGCGAAAGTTTGTTAGGATGGATGGATGGATGTTTGTTACTCACGCAAAACTTACTGAATGGACCTGAATGCGATTTGGTATACAGAATGGCAGGGACATCGACGCGCAACCGCTTACCATGGATTCAGTACATGATTCTGGACCCCCCTGCGTTGAAATTTTTCGCCGGCTTTTTCTTAATTTAATAAAATTAAGAAACATCCTTCGCAGAAAAAAAAAACAGTAAGTTCACTTATTTCACTTAAAACAGTAATGTAAATAAAACTTGAAGGGCTACCTGATCAGCTGGGTTAACCTCGCAAATTGCCTATAGCAAAACAGCTAATCAGGTAGCCCTTTCGAGTTTTATTTACATTGCTGTTTTAAGTGAAACAAGTGAATTTTATTTTTTTTATTTAAATCTCATTGGGTTAGATAGAAACAATGATTTTATAGTTTTCAGTAAAAAATACAAAAAAACCTGAAAAATTAAGAAATAGCCGACGAAAAATTTCAACGCAGGGGGGTCCAGAATCATATACCGAATCCCTGGTAAGCTCTTTGTGCGTCGATGTCCCTGCCACCCTGTATAGATAGATGAAATACTGGCATAAAATTTTTTTTTTTGCAAAATATAGAACCGACTTCCATATCAAAACACTACAAAGCCAAAAATAACTGTAATTTCGGAAGTCGGTGTTATTGGTTTTGGATTTTCTTTTTTTTTACACCGCTTTCCGAAATTAAAGTTATTTTTGGCTTTGTAGTGTTTTGATATAGAAATTGGTTCTAATTTTTGCAAAAAAAAAATTTCACGCTTTTTAGTGAGTCGGTTTGTAATTTATCTAGTTACAAAAGCCATAATGTCAACAACTTTATCACCTTTTACAAAATATTGCTTTTCCCGATGCATAGCCGTTAATTTTTGAGGAGTTCTCCTGGTACTTGACCATCAGCTCTACATCACCATATGTATTGTGACGAACATAAAGTGTTTAACATTTGTACTCAAGTAATCGAATCGCAATCCACGAAATACTTATTATTGAGGAGTTTTAGTGGCCATCTGTGGTCTTCATCATCAGTTCAACTTCATGTTCGGAGGCAACTGCTCAAGGTACTATAAGAAATACCCAAAACGCTATAGGTGTACCTATAATATTTGAAGAGTTCCCTCGATTTCTCCAGGATCCCATCATCAGATCCTGATTTCGTAACAATGGGACTAACTAGAAAGTATATTCATTCAAACGCAAAAAGAGTTTTTCAAATCGGTCCAGCCGTTTCCGAGTTATGAGGTAACATACATAAAAAAAAAGTTCAAGACGAATTGAGAACCTCCTTTTTTTGAAGTCGGTTAAAAATAGGCTACTGTTTACACCAGAATTCCCATGAGATTGGGGTCTACAAGGAATACCCTCTCACGTGAACAAAGTAACGAGCAGAGCTGGTATCCCATATTAGAAAACTTAATTTTCACCTATCAACCATGCGTGGTTCACTCCAACACTTATCAATTCAAGCCACCTTTCCTACCAAAAACAATATTAAATAGAGCGCGTTGAAAACTATACAAAGGAATCAGACCCGTAGTTGACCTTACTTTCAGTCAATGCCCTGAAGTCCTAGTTCGAATGTATAGGATTTACTGATGGTTTTCTTTAACAAATCCCTTTATCCTATTTTCAAAGCTTTGTATAAGAAAGGAACATCCAATAAATGTGGCCATATTTATTTAGTTTAGGTAGTTTTACCAACCGTAATGACGTGAACGTCCAATTTTCTTTAGCATTTATGTATGTAGGTACATACTATGTATGTGTATGTGTACGAACAATAAAGGGAGGTAAAAATTCTTCTTCATTGAACGAGATTCTCATTAGTAAAATAAGAATCAATTTGTTTGATGCTACTTCGCTTTTTTTACTTATTAAATAACTGTGCAGCGAACATGAAACAAACATAACAACGAAAAGCTTTGCTGGCTTCTAAAACTTAGCTAACGTCCGGGGTTGCGGGAATGTTCTAATGAGACACCGTGACCCCGGAACTTAAGGGCAGTTGAAGGAACAGGGTGGGTTTTTAGTCAGTAGAAGTCTGACACTCCCTTCCGCTCCACCCAGAACGGGAGAAGTCATTCGATGATTTTCCCACCCATAACAAAAATGCTATCGTAATGACAATAATTATGTACACTTATATCCAAAATCTACACGAATGAAAAATGACGCATATTTGAAAGATATTACGAGTATAAAAAAGTCATTAGTACAACTTACAGACAATGATAAAATCCGTGAAAGTAACGCCCTTTTAATGTTATTCTTCAATCTTTATCACGCCGATTTTGTACTGTATGACGTAAATACATAAAATTGTGTCTTGTTGCGAGCCATGTTACAGGCAATTTGTGCTGCCTTTGTTTGTCAAATACATATTTTAAAAATCTTTGATGAACGAAACTCCATTTTCAAACTCTCAACTTCGTCAGTACCTACTTAAGCAACGGTTTTTTACTGTGTCTTATCAGGAAATATAATAAAAAACAGTCAAATTTACTTTTTACTCCATTCTAAACATCTTGTCCTTTTGACAATACACTTACATTTTTAAATCAAATTTTATTTTATTAGGGACCAACAATTGTACATTTTGTCTTACAGCTAAGTAAGCTTTAATAAAGCCTGCCATACATGTTGGCCGAGCGTAGGCCAACGCGAGCGTTGGCAAATAGGTACAAGGGAAGAAATAATGTCCACACGTTCGACAAGTTCGTAGAACGCCAATGCAGACGTTCAATGTAGAAGAGGGTCTGTAGAGCTGCCCACACGTTGGCCGAGCGCAGGCCTTTGATTTGTGACCAAAAACCGACACCGACCCGAATGTGAGGCAAGTGATCACGAGCAACAGCGAGCGAAGACAAGTTGCACCAAATGAGCTCTATACACGTTGACTGGCCAACTAGGCAAGTGACACCGAGCGATAGCAAGACAAGGCAAATATACCGTCTACATGTTGGTTTTGGCCTTCACTCGACAACGCTCGGCCATCATGTATTGCAGGCTCTAGGTAGGTTAACGTGCTATCCATATCGTTTCCACGTTTGGCATTTTTTTTATTATTTATTGTATCATACTTTCAAATTATTCCATATTATTAGTTAAAGCAGATCCTTACATATTACAGCCTTGTATATGTGAGGAGCTTTTTTACTTTTTTTCCGGTGCGAAAATGACTCCTCCCCTACCTAATTTTTCCCTAATTTCTCCCTCCTCCACTACCTAATTTTTTAAGATCTTGTATATAATTATCACCTATGTTTACGAATAAATGATTCTGATTCTGATTCTGATCCCGTTTTGGCTGGAGCGGAAGGGAGTGTCAGGCTTGTACTGACTAAAAACTATAAGTGAGGAGCTGGTATCGGAGTAAGGTTAAGCACTGTATTATATATCACAAGGTCTGGGATGGGGTCAGAATACGATGTGACTTTGTCCACAGCCGTAAAACTTGGTTTATACGTGCGATACCAACAGCTAAACACAACAATCTAAAAATAATGAGAGAATTAGATAGTCAATCACAGGTCTCCATGTACCTTTAGCAACATGATGTTAAATAGAATTAAATCCAAATACAAATATGTAAAATTACAGGATTACTAGATAGCTAATGAATAGGTTACTTCTTGGCAAGCGTGATTCATCTTCGACCACATCATCGCTTACCATCAGGTGAGATGGTGGTTAAACGCGAGCCTATACTTATAATTCAAAATTAATATTCTGTTACTCACTGATTCAATGTAAATTTTAAATTAATTTCAATGTAATTTAAATTGATAAAATGTAATTTAATCTATTCTTTATCCTGGACTATGCAAGTGCTGTGTTGACCTATTAGTGACGAGTTCACCGTAAATTATTTCCGCGCAAACCAAATTGTAATGTACCTAGTGAATAAGTCGTTGGTGTGTCAATAAATAAATAAATATTTTTTTCAGGCTTAATCAATTCCTCGCCGTTGACACAATAATGTTAATCCTGAAACTCTTAATGATGATGTGTTTTTTTTCTAGGAGGCTGTCTCAACGGCTCATCGGCCGGCAAGCGGCGAATAGCCGAGAACATTCGCTCGCATATCACACCATCATTCTTCATAGAGGATTCTAAGGATGCTTCGAACATTCTGGAACTAAATGCGGTTGCCGTATGGAGCGTGGCAGCCGCGCTACTGGCAACAGTCGTCATAGTGATCGCTGTTGTTAAGGTAAAGGCTATATCACTAAACGAGAAAGACGAGCAATAGTGTTTGAATTATGTATTTTTATTTTATATGTCTTACAGATCTAAAACCATTTTTATTAATTTATTTAAATAAATGTATTCTATTAAAAAAGCTGGAAATAATTTAGGTCATTTGCAAAACTATACAGTGAACTCTAGACTATAAAAAGTCCATCTTAGAAAAACATCTGTTGTAATTTTAAAATAAGTTTATTTTATTTATCTTTGTAAGAAAAAGAGTTTATAAATTATATACAGCGAATAACTCACTGAAATGGTACCTAAATAAGTACATAGTTTCTTTCATGTACCTATACCGTTATAATAATTAAAATTATAGCATTACAAAATTGTCTTGAATGCTGTCGGCTGGTAATTTAGTAAAGAATCTGGCTGCATTGTTACGTTTTATGACAATGCTTTGCCCTGAGCGGAAGTAAAACCCAGAGCTAGGATTATGAACATGGTCAATCATGGTCAAAACGAGAGAGTGGAAGACGAAAATGTTTTGCAGCGAATCTAAGTGACATGACCCTAAGGTATTCAGATAAACAACGTTTTCAAACACTAAAATTAATTATTATTTCCCTCCACAGCTTAAATCAAGAAAACATAAATGCCGGACGATATACCCGAAGACGGAGTACTCCCAACTGACCACAATAGACGAAGACTTGATAGCGATGACGTCATCAACGACTTTGAAAGCTCTTGATAGTGTACAAATACAAACAAAAAGTGAACTTGAAGAACCAACATAGCAATATGAGCCTTCGAGTCAATGTAATTAGAGTATATTTTACACTGCAGACTGATATGTAGAAGTTTCAATATACGATCTATGTAAATAGTTGGAGTAAATAATATTACCTAACTATCGTGTGAATATCTATGGTTTTATAATACGATTAATAAGGTTTTTTTTTGTCATAAATACCAAAGTTATTTTAGTACTTTTCTGATTATATCAAATATTTCTATGATAATTATAGTTTATCTTGTTTTTTTTTGTACCAACATTATCTACCTTGCCTACTTATTATTCTATTTATTAAAATAATTGATTAAAACAAGTACTAGTGCAATGATTGCAAATCGACATAGAAGAATTATTATTTATTCGCATAAATTACGAAAAACTTTTGAAAAAACGTTTTCAAGTTAATACTTGATTTTTAAACAAACCACATGTTTTTACATTTCTTGCATAAATGCTAAGTTAAACATTTATATGCAAATGAATGCAATTCATCTCGCATATGTAGTAGGTACTAAATTGTATTTTGAATTAGTTTGTGGTAGCTATTTTGGAAGTCAAAAAGTTTAATTCTACATACATTTATATTGATTAGGGTGAAGCATTAATAGTTGAGACCTTTGGAAATTGATTATATTTCAACAGCCATTTAAAACAACATTTTTTTTTTTGGTTTACATCTAATAAATTATTGTTGTGTATTTTTTCCACAGTTTTCCTTAAGAAGATTTTCTAGTTAATTTTTGTTACTAACGTTGCTCAATGCCACGTTGGCTTATTCCGTTGCAGGCATGCAACTTCAATATACAGAATGGAATCAGGTGTTACTTTGCGGAAATCCGTACCAAACGAATACTTCAGAAAAATATCTAGTGTTAATTTCGCCAAGAACTAGATGGTCAATTTTGCATGCAGTATGCAGCACCGACCTCCCGCCCGCAATGCACATGCAGAAGGGATGCAATAAAAACATACGACATGCAAACACACTGGACACGTGTTTCGCCCCTCCACGGAGCATTATCAGGATATATTGTTTTGTCGTTTAAATTAAGCCTTCTAAACCCATAAGAAAACATGCTTCACCCTTCTTATCTACAGCGCATATTAAATTAGTATAGAAAAAATCAGATATAAATTCTAAATGTTCTAGATGTTTCAGCACTGTGTGTAAGCAAAATTCCATAAGGCCGACATTACTTTCTATTGGAATGCGCATTTAACATAGATTTGTGAGAAAGAAATAAAGAAAAGACGAAAAAAGATAAGTGGTTTGGGTTGAAAGAACATTCAATTAGATCAGTAAGAAGTAATGGCGGAACGAATTCGCCGTACCGGTTTGATTCTTGCAATTGGGGCAAATATTTGGCTTATTTTATTGCTGTGATTGATTTTTATTTGTGTTTTTATTTGCATTGAAGTATAATTTGTTTAAATTTTGTTAAGTAGGACTGACACAAAAGGGAATATGATTATATTAGATCCCTCCTTCTAGCCTTAAGCCTGGTTAACACCGCAAAAGAGTAATGAGCCGGAAATGGCTAAGCGGAGCGAAATTCGTGTCATGAATGACATAGGTTTGCGTTTCTACCAAGAAAGAGTTCAGTCGTCTGATTCCCAGAGCGAGCTCATTTTTAATCATTATGCCCGCTGAGTCATATCCGCTTGACTCTTTGTTTGGATACTTTAGTTTTCTCTTACGAGGCAAAATTAGTAATTAATGGCTCCGCTCCGCTCGCGGTGAACACCGGGCTTCACATGTCATAAAACAAGTCTTCCTCACTCTCTGCCTGAGATTTTCTTGCGGTTTTCACAGACCGGGCTTACGTAATACCTAATAATGTCATGTAAGTAGAAATAGTATATCAACAACCTCATCTAGTTTAAATTTACGGCAAAAATGATGTGTAAGTGTTTTAATAACCAATTTACAAAATAAAGATTATTTGTCATTTAGGTAACTCAGGCACAAAACAACTGCAACAAACAAAAGTAAAAGTTTAAAAAATAAACATAATAATAACCAATTTATCATTTAACTCAGGTACAATACAACTGCAACAAACACAAAAGTAAAAAACCAACAAAACATAATATTTTTGTGATTTTGAGCTTGTTTGAATACAGTTTTTAAATTCACGTTGTTTCTAACCAACTCACTGCATTGTGCATCGATAAACGTGCACCTGAATAGATATTGTGAGTAAATTTGCATTATCAAGCCGTTGAATTCTTTGTAGACTAACGTTGCGTAGGTATATTTTCGCGACAAGTAAAGCAAATATAGGATAGATGCGATTTAGACGGACAAAAAAGCTTTCACAGAAATGAAAAAAAAAAGAAATGGTGACTAACAATTTCAACCCCAAACGTTGGAGTGGACTAACAATATAATGTCATGATAAATGATATTTATTTTGCAAATTGGTTATAAATAATTCTCGGTATAATAGGTATGTTCATAATTTTTTTTTTCGTAATTTGAAATTAAACACACTTTTTGACGACATGGTAGGTGCAGTGGTTTAGCTATTGGCTGCTGTGCTGCGTATCTCGGGTTCGATTCCTGCAGCGGAACAAATGTTAGTATGGCCTACAGATAGTTGATCCGGGATAGATGTTTGTCATCAAAAATTAATGATTGATTAGTTGGGTTTCAGGGCATTTATTTCACATTGTAGTTCACAAAAATAAGATACAAATCATTGCATATATTTGAATAATATATAATTATCAAGTAGCGTTCACTCTCGGGATTCTGGAGGTGTTATGTTACATTGTTCGAACATACTTCTTAAGTTTATTTTTCAAGATATTGATACTATTACTAAATGATTAGTTTGGGTAAATACTATAAATGTTCGGTTGCAATTAATATGTTGTTGGCATCGATATACGAGTACAATCTACTCTGTATAAGGAGTCGAGATAATACCAAATAGTTTATTTTGTATGGAAAGAATCATTCAATGAAAAGTAATGTCGGTCTGAAAACGGACCAGTATATTTTCATGGGACCCAATACACCGCTTCGTGTTATGCATTGTTTCAAAGTAACGTTAACATATCTAACGTTTTATTTATTTAATGTTATCGTTTCACTTTAATGTACTGTGTATATAAGGTTCAATTATTACTGTAATAATATTCGATCATGTAAATATGTACATATTAACAGTTGTAAATAAATCAATGGTTTTTATGATGGATTATTGAGTGGCATGTTTTATTTTTTTCCTATATAATATAGTACTTTTTTCCCGTTGGGAAAATTATCGAATGACTTCTCCCGCTCTGGGTGGAGTGGAAGGGAGTGTCAGACTTCTACTGACTAAAAACCCACCATGATAGATAGATAGATATACTCTTTATTGTACACCATAACAGAATTAAATAAGGACTTAAAAACTACAAAGGGTGTTACAATGGGCGGTCTTATCGCTAAAAGCAATCTTTTACAGACAACCGTTGGATGGATTTCCCTTAGCTGCCCTTAAGATAGCATTCATCCGCAATCCAGGATAAAATATAATCTTACCTTTCTAATTTAACAGTAGGTGAACTAGAAATCAAATGAAAATGATGCACTAATCATTCATTGTCTATCATTCCAAATACTAAATTTTTCATGATAGTTTGTTTCCTTGACAGACAGACAGACACACACAGACTTGAGAGACATAATCTCTATCACAAGTCATCGAGAACATATGGTAGTCGAGTTTTCGAAGCACAAAACTGCATTTGCCGTACATAAGGTTTAGTTGAAAACCGGCGTGTGTTTTTCCAAGCTTTAGTCTGTCTTTATGCAAAATCTCATCCAGATCTTTTTAGACATGTTGAATAAATAAATTGAATAATAAACATCTTATAAATATCTTGAGTTCACTAAGTGCCATTAACATTACTAAGTATTGCAGCCACTTGTGGGATGACTCTGCAAAGTACCAACTTGCTGCATTGGACTCGATCGAGCCCAGAGCTAAAAGGCTTATAGGTGACGAGGTGCTGGTGGATAAGCTTCATAGCCTGCCTCATCGGCGAACCGTTGCTGGCCTGTCGGTTTTCTACAGATTGTATTTTGGGGAGTGTGTGCAGGAGCTCCATGACCTGATTTCTCCATCTCCCTTTCACTACCGGTCTACCAGACGCACAGCTGGGTACTACCCACACTTGGTTGATATACCGTCCAAGCGCTTTTCCTCTACATTTATTATGCGCACAGCCAAGCTGTGGAATTCTCTGCCGGCTTCTGTGTTCCCTGCCACTTATGACCTTTCAGCCTTCAAAGCACGAGTAAATAGGCATCTTCTGGGTTGCTCGTCCCATCTTAGACCTCATCTATCGCTTACCATCAGGCGAGATCGAGGTCAAGTGTGGGCCCACCAGTAAAAACAAAAAAAATCCGTTCTTTAAGTTACCAGAATAAGCCCTTAAAAGTCTTTTTGAAACACAATGAGGTGTAAATAAACCTTCGTGCTATAAACGCTCTCACACACCGTTGTGTTGTGCCCATATTATGTTGCGGAATTGTTCGAAAGACTTATCGCGGTCTCGGAACACGAAGAGCAAATGACGGAACACGGATGGGTTTTAGTCAGTACAAGTCTAACACACCCTCCCGTTTCACCCAGAGGGAGGAGATCAGGCCTAGGATGAATTCCGATCCTTAAATCAAAGTGCCCATAATATATCTCTGCCTAACTCCCGAATCAATAAAGCCGTGAAAGTTATTTCACATAGCCAGTATAAACAGTGTTAATACAAAATTCTTCATGGCAACTCCGTTATCCCAATTAAATATTTGATGGCTTAATTTACACAAATTATTGCTCTTTTGAAAACACGTTTAGCGAAAATCAAAGAGCCATTAACAATTCAATAGAAGAGAAGAGCTTAAAATAGTTTTTTTTTGTATTTATTTATTCAGTTGATCGTCTACAATGTTTATTTTACGTTTAAACTCGAATGATCCGATGGTTCGTTGGTTCTATCGATTGAATGAGTACGGATATAAAATCTTGAATTGTGTTTGTTTGTTTCGCTTTCTGTCAAATAAATGTCTGTTAAGGAATAAAGTTGTAGTGAGATTGTAATTTTATGTTTTGGAATAGGACCTTTAATATGTACCTACTGGCGAATATAAAAAGTTGAAGAGATTTTTTTCATTTAAGAGAAGTAGCAATGTAGGTAGAATTCACATTACTAGCAATCTTGTTAACCCCTTCTACTAAGCTAATATACATTCTTATTCTTAAATCTATCCTACTAATTCATATTATAAAGAGGTAAAATTTCGCTAATTTTATACAATTTTAATTGATATTGAATGTTGCTGCTATACAAGTACAGAAAAGTATAAGTCCAACATCAAAATAAAAGAAAAGAAAAGTAAGATTCTGTGAATTGTGTGAGAACAAAATGTGTGTTGTGAAGGAGTACCTATGTGTATGTGCGTGGTTAATCTATCCATTTGATATCAAAAACGTCGTCTATATTATTTTGTCTAAGAGTAAATTGCCCAGAACAGCAACATTATCACATTAGTATATTTCAAGTTTCGTAAATAACAAATTGTTGAAAAAAAAATCTTCAGACCGGAATACCCATTGACTTATTACTCTAAATATTTATTTCCACATGGTTTTCCTGTTACCCGAGTTGCTTATTTAGCAAGCTTTTGTCCTCAAGCTATTTCACTGGCTGCATACTGTAGCTTGACTTTAAACGCTATCGATTATTATCGGTCGTCTATCTATAGTACCATCTTTTTATTGAACCAAAGCAAAACTGCCTGCTTTAGGTCATGGTAACTGGATTATACCGGCAGCTGTTTAATAATTTGAACATGCTGGATAGTATTTAGGGGCGAATTTCTTGTATAGTGTTATAGTACCTGCATTAAAACCACAAGAACATTTGCTATCGATATCTATTTTATTACTACTTTACTTTTTTGATACCGTTTGATTGCAAATGTTTTTTTATTTTTTCTAAGAGAAATATACGTTCTGGATTTTTTGGAATTCAATCACAGATTATTCCATCAACAACTGCGTGCTATGCTGGACTGCGTGAAAAACGTAGTTAATTATTGACGAGCACTTCGTAAATGTGGAGTGGGAGGAGTTATTTGATGATTTTCCCACTGAAAAAAACAAAGGCCTACTAAAATAGTTGTTTCGAGTCCTTTGACGAGCCGAGATTCGAGATTAGTTTGTAAAAATGCACTCACTACACAGGAGAAAATACTTCTAATTGTTTAGATTAAGGCTTTCAGTATTTACAGCTTTTCTGGTATAGATGATAAAAATTGTTGCAGCCTTATTTCCGTGAGTTCATGCGGGGCAAGACCTAGACCAAGGTGGTTTTTTTTAAAGAGAACTGACAATGTGTTTAGAATTAACATTACTAGCAATCTTTTTAACCCCTCCAAATAAGCTAACTATGCTTGTGCCTGGTGTGAGTTCACGGCAGTAGTATAATGGGTGGGGTTCGAACCCGTGACCTCTGGGTCATAAGTTTGACACGTAGCGATTAGGTTATTGACGCTTAAATTTGAGAGCACTTCCACGCTCCGGCTAAGGGTAGCGGTTAATTACCAAGTGGCTCTTCAGTATGAGATAGAAAACACTCTGGTACTTATAATCTATTAGACTTCCAATTGTTAAGAACTTTATTGATACCCAGTTTGTCCTGTTATTGGAGTCGTCTTGCAAAGATACTATAACTATTAATTTACGAGTAACGGCTATAACTCTATAGGTGTTTATAAAAATGACACCATTAGTGGTGCGACACTAAAACTGGATTACCTCTACTCTTAACGACAATACGTATCTGACACACTGCCGGCGAGATTGAGCAGCAGCAAATATAATTGCATCTGTATACACTCTAAATGTTGGGTGGAATTGATTATAAGCTTAATTGTAACTATATGTAGGCAATGTATTTTTGCAACAGTAAGTAGGTATTATACCTGCCGGGGTTGCGGGAATCTTTTAACGAGATACCGCGGCCCCAGACCGCGAGGACAGCTGAAGGAACAGGATGGGTTTTTAGTCAGTAGAAGTCTGACACTCTCTTCCGTTTCACCCAGAGGGGGATTCAATCGATGATTTTCCCAACAGAAAAAAGTGTATAAAAAAATATGTGAAATATAAAAAAAAATGTAAAAATATTCTAATATTTTTACGTATCCTAACATAAGATAATATTGGAGTATCATGGACCGAGTTGCACATAAATGCATCCATACTCAATGAACTGCACATCTAACAGCGTCTATCAGCTCTTGTACAATCTTGCATCCGAAAGTTCTTCGGAGACGTTTCCAGAACAGTGATTCCATCGAACGCTTTATTATGCATAAGCCAATGCGATGGACATGATAAGATTTCAGTTTTCTAAGACGGCCGCTAACAGAAAAAAAGGCGAATCATCGTGAATATGATCATAACAGCCTGAAAAACTACATGATGACCACGATCGCTTTGACAAGAGCGTAGGCCTATTGACTGAGAAGAAGAACATATTATAAAAAATCCCTGCCATTTTTGTCTGTCTGTCTATTGAAAAATACTAAAAAACAGATTTCCAAGCGGTTTTCTCAATAAATAGAGTGATTTATAAAGAAGGTTTTAGTGTTTTTATTAAGGTTTACTGGTAATTATCAAAATGAGGCTGTGTGAAGCTTAGCTGGGTAACTAACAGGCATCAGATATTGCACAGAATATTTTCACAATAAAATTCGATTGTATTTAAAAATTCAATAAAAATAAAACATTTTCTGCTGGATATACGCCTCCCCAAAGAATCACCACATCAACCAGTTAATCAAAACAAACTCTATAACAAACTCCAGAAAGTTCTCTTTCCTACACACTACTGTGTCACAAAAGCTTACTAACTCCCGAGATAAACTGTTCCGCATCCGAAATACATCTTCTGGAAGGGAACAAATGCTTTGAGAAAATAAGCCTTTATTTCCATAGCAAGCACAATGTGTTAAACGACTGCTCCAACGTGAATGGCCACGGAAATCTAGAATTAGATTTGGTGCTAGCCTTTTGTAGGAACTCTTAAGTAATGTTCATACTTCTGTGAGATCGTTTGATAGAATGGGTTGACGTTTGGATGAATAGATGATAAAAAGTACGTACATTAAGGACTGGAATCTTCATTCTTATACGTGAGGAGCTCATGTTTAAATAATAACAGACAGAACAGATTCGATCTTCAAAGTTAAGCAACGCTTGCCGATCTTGCTCCGAGGATGGGTCTTCTGACCATCTTAACATATTTAGTCTTCTTTATTGATGACCATCTTAAGCGGTCGACCCAGCTGTCGTTTGTGAATCTTTTATAGGTGACTAAAATTGGTCACCAGTCTTGTCTTACCACAGAACAGATAAAAGAGGTTAGAAAAGAAATAGTTCCTAATTTGTATGAGGACGCGTGTCGCCGCTTGTCTCCCCACTCTTTAGCTCTACTACAAGCAAGAGGCCCATTAGGTATGCTAATTACGCACACAAATAAATTACACACACTTAAATCGAGGGCTTTTTTTTTTTTTTTTTTTTTAGCGTGGTAAAATTATCAAATAAGTCCTCCCACTCCGGGCAGGGTGGGAGGGACTGTCAGACTTTTACTGACTAAAATCCACGGTGTTCCTTCAATAACCCTTTACATACCGGGGCCACGGTAACGGGATGAGTCCCACGACCCCGGCGGGCTTCGGCCCTCTGCAGAGGGGGCCTCGTCATGTTGCTGACGCTCTTTGAGGCGCGCGTGGAACACGACGCGCCGTCGACCCGGGCATGGTCCATGGTCGGACAGCGAGTTGCCCTTTACTCGCTGTCCGCATGCCCGCGCCTACGGTGGCCGGAGATCGTCGGCCGACGTCCGACGCCGTGGGCGTCTACCACTGCGGCTGGGCTGGAGGGAGGACGCCATCCTCTCCCTCACGCGGCCCGCCTCCTCCTTCGGAAGCATGACTGCTTCGCAGAAGGAGGCGACCGCTTCCCACTCCCTCTCGCCCCGCAGCATGGCCTCGACCAAGGCCGGGCGCGAGAGGTCTCCGCCTATTGTCGCCGTGAGGACACGTCGGTGCTCTGCCCAAGCTGGGCAGTCCTGCACCGTGTGCTCGACTGTGTCCTCAGGGCGACCCTCGCAGTGGTGACACCCAGGCGTCTCTTCCTTACCCATCAGACACAGGTACCTCCCGAAACTTCCGTGTCCGGTGAGGACCTGCGTCATGCGGTAGGTCAGGACGCCGTGACGCCGATCTAGCCACTCCTCAAAGAGGGGTCTTACCGCCGCAATTGCGGCGTGCCCGGCCGTCGGTTGCGACAGTCGTTCCCTCCATACTGCCCTGAGATCGCGCCGGAGCTCTTCCCGCCGCGCCTCGACTTCTCGAGGCAGCGGGGATACGCCCCGGCGCTGCGCCTCCACGCGCCATTCATAGACGCGCTGGAGGGCAGTCGCCTCCAGATCCCAGGGCAGCAATCCGGCAAGGAGGTTGGCCGATTCGCCGGCGATCGTGCGGTATCCCCGGATCATTCGGATAGCCATGACCCTCTGGCATGCGACCAACTTTAGTGGTCGCGTCCGGATGCACAGGGCCCACACTGGGGACCCGTAGAGGGCCATGGACCGCACGACGCCGGCGTACAGCCTTCGGCAGGAGGCGTTTGGCCCGCTGAGATTAGGCAGGAGTCGCCTGAAGGCGGCTGCTGCCCGGTTCAGCTTTGGGGCCAAACTCAGGAAGTGCTCCCTGAAGTTCCACCGGCTGTCGAGGACGAGTCCCAGGTACTTCATCGTCCTCCCGACGCCGATGCGAACCCCCTCCACCGTTATGTGGGACTCGGACCGTGGCGCGTTCCGACCGCCATGGAAGCACATGGCCTCGGTCTTGTGCAGCGCCACGTCGAGTCCCAACTGCCGGATCCTACGAACGACTGTCGCAACCGCTTGCGTCGCCAGGTCGGCCGCCGCCTGGTGCGACTCTCCCTGCGCCAGGACGAGCGTGTCGTCAGCGTAACATACTACGCTGACGCCGTCAGGGAGGTCGCCGCGCAGCACCCAGTCGTATCCGATGTTCCACAGGGGCGGCCCCAAGACCGAACCCTGTGGGACACCGCACGACATCTCTCGCCGGTTCCACTCTCCCCGGTGACCGGGGTAGATGACGGCTCTGTCCGTCAGGTAGTCCTCGACTATGCGACGGAGGTAGGTCGGCACCCGGTGATACCGGAGTGCCTTCCTGATGCAACTCCAGGGCAGGGTGTTGAAGGCGTTGGTGATGTCCAAAGACACCGCCAAGACGACCCTGCCCCGGGATACCGCGTCCCCCGTCGTGAGGGCTCTCACGCGCATGACAGCATCCACCGTCAAGCGCCCCCTGCGGAAGCCAAACTGGCACTCCGCAAGATCCGGGCCCACCCGATTCAGGTGCCCGAAGAGGCGGTCTGCAATCACTCTTTCCAAGAGCTTGCCCACCTCGTCGAGCAGCACGATGGGCCGGAATGCGGACGGAGAGTCCGCAGGGCGCCCGGCTTTCTGGATCAGGACCAGCTTTCCCGTCTTCCAGCGAAGCGGAAACTGGCCCCTCTCCAGGCATGCGCTAAAGAGCCCCCCTAGTCGAGGCCCGAGAGTCTCCGAGGCCAGGACCCACGCTTTCCCTGGCAAGCCGTCGGGTCCTGGGGCGGTATTTTTGGCCTTGAGCCGTTGTACCGCCACTCTCAAGTCTACCTCGGTCACCTCTGGAGCGTCGTAGACGTCGTCGTCGCTGTGGTCCGCGTTTGCGCCAGCTTCAGGTTCCGTCGGAGACGGAGCCATGGGCGGGGGAGCGTGCTCCCCTCGCGATGGGAACAGGGCGCTCACCACGTCCTCCAAGAACTGAGGCTGGAGACTCTGCGTCAACGGGGGAGCCCAGGGGCGGAGCTTTTCTCGCACCCACTTGTAGGGGCGGCCCCATGGGTCCCCGTCCAGAGTCGCCAGCATCTCCTCCCGGGCCAGTTCCTTGGCCCGCCAGATCTCGTCTCGGAGGACGGCCTTCGCTGCCCTGTAACCCTCGTACAGCTCCGCCTCTACAGTCGCCGCATCCGGAGGTCGGGTGCGGCGCCTGCGGAACCTGGTGTACCGGCGTCGTGCCGCAACGCACGCTTCGCGCAGCGCTGCTAGCTCGCTCGACCACCAGTACAGCTGACGCCGGGCGCGTCCTTGCCGGACCCGGGGCATGGCCACGTCGCAGATCTCCGACATGGCCTCCTGGAACCACTCCGCCTCGTCGTTTATGTCGGCAGGCCTGTCCAGGGGTGACCCCCAGGCCTGCACGATCGAGGCTTCCAGGAATAGCTCCCGGTCCATCTGCTTCAGCGCCCATCGCGGACCACTCAGGTCCCGTCGGACCGGCGCGTCTGGGGTCTGGGCGGAGACGTCGAACCGGATATACCGGTGGTCGGAATAGGTCTCCACCTCCTCCACAACGCGCCAGTCGGTGACGCGCGGTGACAGGCTGGGGGTGGCGAACGTAACGTCCACCACCGACTCGCCCGTAAACCGCACGCACGTGGGGACAGAACCCCGGTTCTCGATCACCAGGCCCTGCGCACGGGCCCAGTGCTCGAGCATCCTGCCCCGCCTATAGTCCGTGGACCGGGAACCCCAAGCCGGACTCTTGGCGTTGAAGTCCCCGAGGACGAGGGCGGGGAGGGAACCGAGGGCGACGACGACGTCTCCCAGCTCCGTTAGGGAGTTCTGGAACTCGGCGAGAGTTCGGTTCGGGGAGAAATAAACGCCTACCACAGCGATCTCTCCGAACCGTGCTGCGACGATCCCACGCCCTCTCTTGACGCGATCGAGGGGCGGGGTACCGGCGGCGGCCGACGAAACGAGGGTCACCGAGCCGTCCAAGTCCGCCACCCAGTCGTTCCTGGGCAGGACAAAATACGGCTCGGCGACCACGGCGACGTTGATCAACCACTGCGCCATGCTCTGGAGCAAAAGTTCCTGAGCAGCGGCGCAGTGGTTGATGTTCGCCTGGAGGAAGCGCAATGGGGCCATTAATCGGGATCCATTGCAGCCTCCTCCAGGGCCCCTCGCGGGGGTTCAGCCACGACGGCGACGGCGGTGGCAGTAGCGACGGCGGCGGCGGCGGTGGCGGTGACGACGGCGGCAGAGGGCCTACCTCTGCGCCTGGCTTTGGTGGGTGGGGCGCAGGACTTGCCCCCAGCCCGGTGATCGGCCGGCTTGCCAACCGCCTCACATGCGAAGCAGTGAGGCGGGGCGGAGCACGAGCCGGCCTTGTGACCGGGCTGACCGCAGCGGAAGCACCTATCGCTGCGGTCTACCTCCGAGGTGCACACGCATGCCGCATGGTTGCCCACTTGGCAGCGGAAGCACCTCAGGGGTCTGGGGTCCAGGACTTTCACCTGCGCAGACACCCAACCAACCAGGAGCCTTCGGCCCTCCTGGATCTTTTTGGCCGCCGGGACGGGGCAGCTAACCGTAATGGTTTGCCCCCCCGTGAAGCCAGGACGCAGGGCGCCCGCCCTCACCTGATCGGGAGGGCACCCCCCAGTCCTGGCTACGGCGGCCACCACTTCCTCGGCCGTCACGGAGTCATCCAGACCCAATATGCGCATGTCTGCGCGCTTGGTGGGTCTGGAGACTCGGGCCTCCTCCGCATTTAAGGACGCTCTGAGCCTTTCGGCCAGAGCGTCAGCGGTAGGGCCACTGTCCGCGCCGGGGATCTCTAACATCCGAGCCCCCGTCGCAGTGACCCGGTGACGGAGGCCACCGGTGATGCCGAGCTCCGTGATGTCAATCACCTGCCGCGCCTTCGCGAGCACGTCGCGGTACGACACGCCCCTCTTCACCGCGTCCGGCTGCAGTGTGATCACCACAGCCGCGGTCTTGGGGGCGCGCAATCGCGCCGCGGCGTCTCGCCACCTCCGTCTTTCCCTACGCCGCGAGGACCTGGCTGCGCCAGCAGCCTTCCTCTTCTCCCCGGCCACTTGCCAGTCGGCGCCGGCCGGAGGAGTCTTTGGAGGAGGCTGCTGGGACGGCTGGTTCCCGGCCTGGGCCTTCTTCTTTCTGGCCGCCTGCTTCGGCCCCGCAGGTGTCGGGGTCGGAGGCGGCTTTGATGGGCCCGATTTCGGCTTGGCCGGGGCCGTTTTTGCCCTCGCAGGGGCCGCCGTCACTGGTGCCGTCCGCACCGTGGCCGTCTTCGCCTGAGGCGGCCTCGTCGTCGTCTGGGGAGGCTTGGACGCGGCCGCAGCCGCGTACGAAGTCGCCGCCAGCGGGGGTCGCAGCACGCGGCTCTCCAATACGGAGAACCGCTGCTGGAAGGCGGCCAGCTCCTGTCGCACCAGGTCGAGAACCGAGTCCTCCGCTGGTGTGGGCCGGCCTTTCTCCTCTTGGCCCCGCGGCGGCGCATTCCGCTGGCCGGCTCCCCGGATTGCGGCCAGGTCCGCCTTGAGGGCGGCGTTCTCCCTCTGAAGAGCGTCTATGGCGGCAGTCAGGCGGGTGACCTCCGGCCGCAGATCGGACATGTCGTCCCTTGCAGCCGGAGCCCCGCCGTAAGTCCGCGCGGCCGCCTTGATGGAGGCCATGGCTTCGCCGATCGCGTCCTCCTTACTCTTCCGGTTGCGCTTCCGCGAGATGGTACGGATGGCAGCCGCCACGGCCTCTTCTAGTTTGGCCTCGCTCGGGGCCAGACCAGTGTTGGGCTCTCCAGAGGGAGGCCCCCTCCCCGAGGTCTTGCCTCGGCCTTTACCCCGCACACTAGTGGGGATCTTACGGGCCGAGACAAGCCCCTCCTCCGACGACGACTCATCGTCGCGGGGGCGCTTGAGGAACTCCTTCCTCCTGTCGGCGCCCCCCTCGTCGCTCCTCACTGCGCTTCCAGAGATCAAACTCTGGAAGCTCTCGGCGTCCGATGCCGAGTCGGTCTCCGACCCGAGCACCAGCGCCCCCTTCCTCCTCGGAGCGGCGCTCTGCGCTCGCTCAATGTTCGGTGCCGGTGAGGTGGACGTGCTGGACAAGTCCAGCGACTCCACCTCACGGGCACGTGAGCCTTCCTGGCTCAATGCGGCGACTGCCGGGAAACTGGGGTAAAAGTGTTTGTTGTCCCCCCCAGAGTACGGTGGGACTGACCGGACGTGTCCGGTGCGGGACTCCCCAGCTGCGGAGCAGCTGGGACCCGCCTGGGTAGCTTTTCCAAAAACTTTGTCTGCCATATTTTTTCCTTTTTTAGAGAGGTGAGTTCCTCTGTTCCTACACCCCTATTCCCCTCCCCTGGTTCACTTCACGGTTACGTCTAAAGATTAGACGCATACCGGAAGTGAACCTTTCCTCCCCCTTGACCCGATCTCTGAGACCGGGCCCCGCGCCGCCTAGAAGCTCGAGCTAGCTGCTCGATCCTCCAGACGGCGCGCATTTCCCCCGGTGTGTCCCTCTTGGTCTGGTTTCTCCCTCTGGGCCCGTCCGGCATGAGTGCCTCTATCGGCATGGCCCCAGAGATCATCGAAACACGCAAGCCCCACCACGACGACAACGTGGGGACACAGTTGGTGGGGAAATCGAGGGCTTGCTACTGATTGTAACTCACTGTTAATAAACATGCGCCGTGCATCACGGCCAATCAGGGCAAAGGACAAAACGCCAATGGTTGAAGTGTGGCGCATGCAATACAATGTATGCGGGCTTGGTAATTGCGTTAATTAAGCGAGTAAACAACGGGCAATGTATACTTTTTGTAACTTGTTGCAATAATGTTCGTTAATGTTCGTATTCTAATTCGTAATTTCATAATTATCAGAATATTTTTATGTTTTTTACAAATAAAATTGTAGTTAAATGTTGTTTTCGACTTACCGATGGAAAGATATACCTCCTCGCTCTATACTTGCGGTCTGACTTTTTGTTTTACAGGTTATAATTGCACAACACGGCATTTTAAAGTAGAGCTTTGTGTTCTGAAGTAATCCAAAGCGCACTAAACGCGGTGAATGAATTAATCTGTCGCGCTATGATTGTCGTATCATAAATGTGGCGCGCTCACCACGCCCACATTACCATTCCAACCTTATTCATCTTTCATCTATTCCGTGAGTCTTACCAAGGAATATCGTGTTCCCTAGATACTGGGATATGGTGATCAAACTGGCAGTTACTTTATGTAAAATATTAATACCTACTCAGCTGCATATGGTTAGACTGAAAGACGACCCTGGGGCCATACCATGACGTGGTAAAGCGAGAAAGAGGGATGAAGCTATGCACGCTATATAGCTCCATCTCTCTTTCTCGCTCGAACGAATCTCGCTTTAACACGTCATGGTATGGCCCCTGGTGTCTTGGGGAAATGGCTAAGCAGATGAAAATGTTTATTCTTACACGTTGGTACTTATTCTATTTTAGGAACGTGGTACCTAGGTACATACGTGTCTAAGGCTATGGTCAAATTCATTATTCCTTTTAGTTTGGCGATTGCCAACACAGTTCAACATAGGTGCCAAGGCAAGGCTTTTAAGCTTCAAAATCATAATAAAATCGTATTACGATTTTAGAGAACCTAGGTTGCATAAGACGACTCTCTTATCATTTTCGAGGTTATTTAGCTTGTATGCTTTTTGTCTGTTTGCGTTTTTCACGCAAAGTTTTGTCTTATTAGATAGAGATGGGACGAAAGATACCCATCCGATTTGAACCAGAGTTCTTAACATTCATAGCCCTTTTAGTAGGTACACAATCTACGAGTGAATTGAGTCAAAAGTAATAATGCTATGTATTGTATATGTATATAATACAACTGGCGTACGACAAGATGCGTATCTATTAGTGCAAATAAGTATTTATAGGTGCGCCATGACACCTCGAAATAACAGTGCAAGCACTATCCTACTTCCTACTTCCTATCCTACTTAATATTATAAATGCGAAAGTTTGTGAGGATGGACGGATGTTTGTTACTCTTTCACGCAAAAACTACTGATCGGATCAGAATGAAATTTGGTAAGTAGATAGTTGACATTTTGGAATAACACATAGGCTACTTTTTATCCCGGAATTCCCACGGGATCGGGATTTACGCGGGAAAATCCTCCCACGCGAACGAAGGGCGGGCAAAAGCTAGTTGGTCATAATCCGAAGCTTACGTATACTGCGGCGGAGAGTCACCTTTCATTTCTTGATGCCATTTCAGAATGTGGGCACTGCATCTTCTATAGATTCTTTTTAACATTTCTAATGTAAGACTGAGTGCTTAAAAATGTACCATATCTAATTCTATACTAGGTACATAATTTGTCTGTTCTTCACCATCTAATACATATTTCATTCAGAGCGTGGGCGTAGTAAGGTACTTAATTTCAGATTAGAGGATTATGATAATCACATTCTGCGTTTATTGTCCAAATTCTTTTAAAAAACAATATTACTTACTTTTCATTGACCACCCCAAAAACACACCCACGCTATAGCTACATCGAAAGCCTTCCAACTGAGAGTGGACCTTTGATTTTCTTTCATGTTTTGTACAATATTACTTCGCTTCCCTCCTTTCCTCACACAGACCAAGGCGATTCGGAAAACAGAGAAATGAAACCTCGCAGGGATTTATTCTAAGCGACTGCTAAATTAACCCCGGAAAATGTTATTCGTTCCCTTTTTATAATTTAACACTCGGACTTTGTTTTTCATGGACAAAGGGCCTGCTATTAATATGAATAGAATTCGCTAACTCTATACACAAAGCCGCAAAAGAATTTTGGCAAGAACAAACAAGGGGAAATTTAATTTTTATCGTGAATCAGTAGTAAGCTGAATTAATCTGTTTGATTCTGTCCTCTAAAAGGCGCCACAGACATTAACCTACATGGCTCTCATATGATTTGATCACTACAGATTGTCTGGAATTTAAAAGAGACGTTGACCTCTGAGTTTGTTTCAGTGTTTCGTCTCAGAGTAGGCAGTTAGGAAACACTGGCCTCATCTGGTTTACATTTACGAAAAAAAAGACGTATGAAAGTGTTATTTATAACCTATTTGCAAAATAAACATCATTATTTCAATATAAATGAAGGTTATTTTTAAGACGTAATATGTGAAATTATTATTTGTAGGATGATACTCTTGCTCTTTAGAATTGTATAGTGCAGTCCCATTTGATTTGAGGTTGTTCGCCCTTCTTGGCAATCTTGTTCAGAAGCACGAAGACAGCTTTCAGTAATTCTTGGCTTGTTTTAAGTTGATCGGTCTGTCACCAGTGTTCTGCTCAGAATCTATATGGAATAGTGATCGGGTAGACGGTCGGGTAGACTTGAACTCTTTTAATCAACAACTTGCAGTCGTGTAGGGCTTTGTTCCCGTATCACGATAAAACATAGTAAATATTTTCGAAAGTGCGGTGTGGATTTGGTGGATTAGCGCGAATCTTTAAAGATTAATTCTCCTATTTTAGCGTAGAACCTTAAGGTTCTACGCTAAAATAAAATAAATAAAATAGATAAATATATATAAATTAAATAGGAGAGTTATGTTTCTAACGTGATAAAGTCTACAGGAGAGAAGCCTCGCAACTGCTATTGTTATAAAACAATTTCACTTTCAACATCTGCATTATCCTTCAATTACTTCTTTAAAACCACGCCACGGGTTTTGTTATGTTTTCCACCATGAAAAAAACATTCAATAATCAAAACGGATTAGTTTGTGTATCTTTGAGCAAAGCCTTAGCGTGTGCCATAGTAAACAAAATTTTGTGCACTAGTACACTGTACTACAGAAATATATCGTTATAAAATAAGCGAAAACACACCAATATCCATTCCATTAAAATGATTATAGTATTCGAAACAACTGACATGTTCTAGCGAAAAAATATAAATCATAGTGGAACTTGAATTCGTAGCATGTTTCTCACACAATTTCGCGATTGCCAAAGTTCACGTTTTTCTCGGCACGGCTACCTGCCGTGAAGCAATAAATATCTGTGCGCAACTTTTAAATAATTCACACGGAACACCTGAAGGTCAGACCGCTCCGTTGAACTGTTACAACTTTACGAGAACTGATAGCTACCTATGTGTAAAGAAGAATAGTTTTAAATAAGAAAAGCCTATTGCTATAGGTCCGTTTTTCCGGGTGGGAAAATCATCGAATGACTTCTTCCGCTCTGAGCAGAGCGGAAGGGAGTGTCAGACTTATAGTGACTAAAACCCCACCCTGTTCCTCCAGCTGCCTTTAAATTCAGGGGCTGCAGTATCTTGTTAGAACATTCCCGCAACCCCGGAACCTATAGGTCCTAAAGTGGGATTTCACAACAAAAGCTATAAGCTAAAAGCTATGCACGCTGGTAGTAGTAAACTTATAAGTAGATGTGAGAGTAAGTTCGATCAATCAATCACGCCAAATAGAGTGAACAGATTTGGTTGACTATAACACAATGTTCCGTTGTGTGGCTCCTGGCTACATAATAACAGCCGCAAGGTGTATTATCAAGGTGAACTAACTTTGTATGGGTCTATCAACATACCTGCGTGTCTCGATAAAAACGAAATTCGTGGATTGCGGCATATACTTTACATAATTGATAGATATTACGGGTAGTCAGATCAGAAGCAAAAAATCTGCCTCCAGACTATTGTAAAATATATTTGTGTGTCATATATGCTTATATGACAGGCTATCCTTTGAGAAGCATTCGAAACCTCGTAGGTTACCCCAAATTGGTACTTATAACTAAATATACCTACTGTAATAGTATGTACGAAGTAGGTAATTTTAATTAATAGGCTATCTTACGATTTCTGAAGATTTACTCATAGTAATCAAATTACAATTAAAATACTTAAAATACAAACTAGAATAAAGCATCAAAAAATTGATTCTCAACGCTGTTGGCTGGCAACGTACCCAAGATACTGGCGGCATTGCCTCGTTGTATGGATGGCAATGCTTAGCCGTTGACCAAAGAAATAGCCAGCCTTTGGGTCGCGGGTAGCGTCAACGAGCCTTTTCGATATGTCTTAAAAAAGGCTGTGAGCACACGGGCCCCATGGTCCAAAAGTTTCGACCCCAAAAGGCTCGAAAATATATCACCGAGATGATTATATTTACGTAACTTGAGGTTTTCCGCAGCCGAAGCGGGAGCGCCAGCACAACATGATGAACTGGGAAGATGGGATGGTTATTCTAGTTTGTATTTTAGTACATAATTATGTATATTTGCTGAAATAAATGTTTTTCCAATTACATTTTTTTTTATTGATAATAGGTTCGCGTTTTACCACCATCTCACCTGATGGTAAGTGATGATGTGGTCGAAGATGAAGCACGCTTACCTAAAAGTAACCAATTCACTCTTGACTTAAAGACCCTTAGGTTATGGCTATCGGGAAATACAGACGCCGGCAGGGAATTCCACTCCTTAGCCGAACGCATAATGAAAGTATTTCCAAAACGTTTTGTGCGTATGTGTGGCATGTAACGATAGCTAAGTTAGTGCTAGTTGAGCCTTAGTCTCGATTAACAGACCAAAATTACCCTCAATTTTGGTCCGTTGGAAGGAAGTTAGTGTTACCCCAAGAAGCTCAATACGATGGGTTATCGGCACGGTTACACAACGGAAAGTAGGGGCCAGTACAATTTGGCTCAAGCCTTCAAGGACAAATTCAAGCGCCTAACCATGTCCTCACGGAGAGACCGGATCTGTGAACCACCAGCACGTGCGCTGGACACATATCTCTAAGGAATTGTAACAGTCGCAAGTATTGATTTTTGAGTTACAATGACGTTAGCTAAGGTCGATCTGTAAACGGATGATTATCCACTACATACCGATATTACCTATGTCTCAGAAAGATGTTTTAGCCGTAGGACACGGCTTGATACCCAGATACTGGGTTATTGAAGCGAGGTAAGCAATTGCGCCATATAACATACTGTGGCATAAAGGAGTGGAATGGTGGGGTCTGTGTCTACTTACAACTTGAATGTCTTCAAGTCAAGAGTGAAGAAGTTACTACAAAGCAAGGGTGATCCATAAATCACACCGTCGCTTTCCATCAGCTGAGATCATGGTCAAACATGAGTCTATTAATAATGCAATAATAATAAAATACTGCCAATAATAAACTTTAGATTTAAATGATCTTTTGCAAATCCGTTTCAGTGTTTTGTCGAACAAAGTTCAGAGACATTTTGATCACGGATGCTTCTATAATTTCGTGATGCGACAGCTTATGCAATAGAAGTCACCGTAAAATCTAGCAAGGAATAAAAATTGATGGGGCTTCAATGAACTTCAAATTAAACTCTCGTATCCAGGTTCGGTTGTTTAGTTCTGAATTTTCTAGGTTTTACAATAAAACTATGAGGAGCATAAAAGTGATGATGATAATGGAGACAAAAAAAAATTATTTGTTTAAGTGAAAGGAAATAGTAATCCATAAAACACCTGGGACTTTAAAATAGCAACATAATACACAGACAATACTGAATTAATTCACAATAAACGTGCAGTCGCAAACAAAAATTAAAAGAAAACAGTAAAAAAAATCACAGAGAGAGACACTCTTAATAAAATTCAGAAATTTACTTTAAGATATTGAATTACGAGGAAAAATCTACCGTCAAGCTAATTAACTTCGTTAGATTAAACCTCCTAGGTAGGTACTCACAAAGTAACTATGTTACAACAAATCGGTTTATACGGATTCTTTTTACCGTAAATACAATGTATTTTTTTAAAGTTTTATCTTAGCTCAGAAGGTGGAAGGAGGGATGGGAAGCCTTTGCCGTGTTGTGGAAGAGCACAGACTCATAATAACAATCTTAGCTTATAACGAGATAGATCACTTACAAGAAGAGGGTGGTTGTTTTGCTTTTTTTTGAGTTCCATACCTCAAACGGAAAAACGGAACTATAAAAAAGTATTAGTACAAACAAGTACATAAACATATAAATAAGTTTGGTACAATAAGTTTTTCAAGCTGCCCTTTAATCGTAATTTATGAGATGTTAACTGTTTGCATGGTATGTAGTTTGTAACTCCCTGTGTGTTGAGTCCAACTTATTCTAGGCAGGTTTTTTATGATAAAACTAGGATTTTTCAATCAGTATTATCAAGTCGTTCTCCAGTGATTGTTGAGGTTCTTCACTGAAGGAACGTGGCATTGAACATTTACTTTGATTTTATGACTTCTTTATGTACTCTTCCATCTTATTTTCTTGGCTAAATTCTACCTGGCCCAAAGTAAGAACGTGACCCAGTACCAACTTATTTCTTCATCACAAAAAGGGATAACACGTACGCTTTTACTTAGCGGCTTATCTCTAAAACCTCAAGTTACTCTATAAAATTTTAAAAGCATCTTTCAGATGAGAAAAATAAAAGGAAATATTTCCAGCGGACCGCCGGGCGTCCCGAATCTTGAATTATTGATTTGCTTTGTTTGAAAAACGTGTAAAGACCGACATAAGTTGACCCTTCAAGTTGTATGACAACCCCCTCTTAAACAATCAATTAAGGACCATTACGAGGGGGTCGGGAGGTCTCGTTAAGTGTTTCTTGGCAACGGTCAATTGTATGAAGGTTTGAAGGATCAAAGGTTGACCAGATGATTACTAAGATTCCTGAGGTTTTCTTTGAGAAATTTTGGGAAACTGAACCATAGCTATATAGTTGGGGTTTGAAATGAAGTTTGGCAATAGTTTGTGAAGAGGGTTTACTGACAATATTCCCGATGCTTTCTTAGCAGTTTAATTAAATCCTATACATTAAGAAGTAAATTGATACCGGCAGCAAATAAATAGGTAACATAACAGAAAAACAAATGAGAAGGGGGGAAATATTAAAAATGGCGGAAACAGACATTGGGCAAATAATTTGTCTTGATGACAAATACCGGGCGAGGGCGTCCAATAAATATGAATTCCTAAGCATTGTTTCCAGATTCTTGTCATTAATCATTTTTATGTCTGTAATTAATATAAAGATCCTGGCGACAATAGGAGCTCGAGTTATTATCTTTTTGAGAAAAACTCCCCGGTGGGCAGAAAAGGTTCTGGTATTGAATTAAAATCTTTATCACAGTTGCGTTAAGGTTGATTTTGTAGTGTAGGTTTTTAGATTTGATCCGATTCATCACCTGATTGCTGATTTTGTTATTTTATTAACCTAAAAGGTGATACCAACCAAGAAATTGTATTTAATGTGTATATTTCTATAAAATAATCAGTTATTATAAATCCCAGTCGTAAGGAAAAAAACTAGATGTGATAAACATTTCCATATTAAGACCAATTGTATTCCCTAATGATTTCTGTTACAATATCCCAAATAATTGAAATAAAGATGGGCATTCAATAACCACACATATAGGAGGGATTAGGACAAAACCCAATTAGCACCCAGCCTAATACCATCAGACAAATAGATACAATCAGAAACACGTGTATTAGGAAACTAACCAATATTTCACAGACAATATGAGTACATTTTCATACAAACTTGAAATGAAGTCTTACAACACTGTTTTGAACATTGGATACTCATGATTTAAGACACTACTTGAATTTTAAATAAAATATTATTATAAAAAATAAAAAAATAAAATCATTTATTTCAGGTCCAAGACCCATATAAAATAAAATAAAAATACACAAATTAAAACAATTGCTCGGCTTCCTAATTTAAAATACAAAGGGAGAAATTTACATACAAAAAGATTCAAAGATATATTAAAAGTCAATTAAGTTAATAATAATAAATAATAAAAAAAAAAATCATGTCAAATTATCAAATTAAATACAAATTAAATGTCAAATTAAATTCCAAATGAAAAGTCACATTAAATTACCAAACTAAAGCTATAATAGAAAATGTCAAATTATTATTATTTTTTATTTACATTAACAATATGCCGGTCACAACAGTGCCTCACATAAAGACAATCAAGCCTCCCCGCAATCATTGCCAGGACAGAGTTGAGCTGTCTCGCACCCTGCGCACCAAGGTGATGTAGGTAATATTAAGTTTAAAATCATTGTTAGATGTGAGACAATGGGAGACTAATGGCTGCTCGATAATATGTACAGGCTGCCTGGTGACTAAAATTATATTGAATAGATTCAGGCTGGCCTTATCTATGCTAAAATTATAAAGCCGAACAGTTTGTTTAAACGTGCATATCTTAGCAAGCATCGGGTCGATTTGGATGAAATGGTATGGAAGTACATAGCTTGAAGTTGGAGGAAGGCTATAGGTTACTTTGACTCATTTTCAAAAGAAGGAGATTATGTTTTTATCATGATAAAGTTTACGAGAGTGAAGCCCGCATGACTGCTATAGAAAAGAAGAAAGAAAAAGATTTCAAAAAAGAAACAAAAATATTCGCGGATTTGTTTGTGATGGAACCAGATTTTATATTAGAAAATGCTTACATAAAAAAGCTGCGAAGTATTCTCTGGTATAAATAATTATTTTATTTTATTTCATTTCACTAGTTTAAAAATAAAGCAATGACCTTCAAAAAGACTTTTTTTAAACATGATCTCTAAAACGTCAATCAGCGGTAATGAAATAGGACTTTTTATTTGTTTAGGTAGTTGTTTCTTTTTATACATACCTAATTGGATTATGATTGGATTTCTTAGATGGATTTAGTGTAAATTATAGGTATAACTGAGGTTTTATCCAGCTTCGATTTTTTATTATTTTTTCATTATTTTTATTGCTTTTATTTTTGACCACCATCTCACCTGATGGTAAGTGACGATGTGGTCGAAGATGGAGCTTGCCTAGAAGTAAATAAATAAATAAATTGTATGTTTCTCGTTCCAAAATCCTTATATAAGTGTATTATGAATTCGGCCTATTCAATAATTAACAATTGGTACTTGTGTGGGGGCGACTCGCTACTTCCCCTCTTTTACCTTATATTTTACATAATGGAGACTAATAAACTAAAATGTAAACCAAAACGAAAATAAGATGTAAATAATACTATCAAAGTAGCAGCTCAATTGTGTGTATGTGTGTGTGTGTGGGTGGGTGGTCGTGTGAGTGTGGAATAGAAAGTAAACCTTTCTAATTTGGATTTTCCTTTTCGTTTAATCACGTAGCTGATAACCAATATTTCACATGGAGCTGGCTTGCTTCCCCTGTAAACCAGTAACCAGGTAACACGGCATCTTCTGACATTGCTGATCTCAGAATTTCCCGGGTTCTGAATATCCGTCATGACTGACGGCTTCACGAAGTTTTGAAAAAATAAGGCATAACAGAAACACGCAAGATTATAATAAGAATGATCTTCCTTCAATAATATTATAACTGTTATGAGAACTGATGATTGTTTAAGAGAAAAGACAAGAGCAGGAAAGAGTGGACACATTTTAATAGAATCATGAACTAATTACATAATAGGATAGTTAGTCTCTGAAACAAGTATGTTTACATTTAATGTTTTAAACCTTTTGTTTCTTCACTTGCAAAAAGTGAACAATGTAATAGGTATAATATTATGACAAGAAGTAATATTACAATTTTATGTAAGATATCTATGTAAAATTATGATGACTAAGTAAAATGAATTACAGAGATTACACATGAGTTACGAGCTGCAGATCGTGGGTTGGTACCCAGTCAGGTACAGACGCCAGCACATCAAGCTACAACAATCTGTCAAATTTATTTAATAGATTTTCAACTTTATTGTTAAAGAAATTGGGTTCAAGGTTGATTGGGAAAATTTGACAGTTTCGGGTAGCTTCATGTGCTGGCGTCTGTACATTACTTTGTCTATTTCATATCATCACCACCACTCTCAAATCGGTGATGGAAAATATCCTAGGAAATGTCCTAGGAGTAATAATCCGAAGACATGTGATATTCACCAACCCGGTTCGCGTGGTGAATTACGGCCATTTTGCTCTTTCATAGAGAGGAGTTCTGTGTTTCAGCAGAAGAAACAAAATGGGCTGATTATATTATAAAGGATTCAGTGGGTGTAAATACGACAAACAGAAATAGACCAAGATTACAGTTTAATTTTATAAGGGACTAGCTGACCCGCCACGTCTTCGTTCGCGTGGTATCCTACGCCTACCCAACTGATACCACTACCCCTATCCTACCGATACTCTACCCATACCTTACACTACCCCTACCCTACCCAAACCCTACACCACCCCTACCCTACCCTACCCTACCAATACCCAACCCCTACCCTACCGTACCGTACCCTACCCCTACCCCTACCCTACCTCTACGCTACCCTACCCTACCCTACCCCTACCCTTGAGACCTTTCCTTCTTTTTTTTTCATAAGAACCTTCTCCTGACAAAACCAAAAACAACAAAAAATAATCAGCCAAATTGGTCCAGCCGTTTTCGTGTTTTGCGCTTAGCAACACATTTAGCGATTCATTTTTATTATACACTTAGTCCCTTATCGAATTTTAAGAAAAAAAAACCTTTATAATTAAAAAACGATTATTAATATAGCTTATTCATCGGAATACGCAGGCTTTAATTTATAGAAGGCAAAAATACTATTTCACAGCGATCGGAGCCGTGAGAAGCAACTATTGGGTAATATTACATAGGTACATCTACCTTAGTGATCCCTGCCAAACATGTGGTAGGCCTACAATCCCAGAATTTAAACAGGTGATACTAAGGATGGGATCGCAGCGGAAGAAAGATAATGCAGGAAGGATGGAACGTTTCTACCCGTAATATAATTATCATTAATTGTAAGAGGAAAACGTTCAAACGTCTAACCAAATTAGAGAAGATCCTAATTTTTAAGAAGATTTTAATTCTTTTATATTATTGTTAAAAATCTTGCCACGATCACGATCTTACCTAATAGTAATCAAAGATATGGTCGAAGATGAAGCAAGTTTACCTAGAAGTAATCTATTCACTCTTTTTCTCTCTCCCTTTCGGTGTGGACATGCACAGCGAAATATTTTATGTTATTGTTTTATGTTTGTAATTTTCCATGGCATGTTGTTGTGTGTGTCTATCTCCGAATAAATGTTTTTAATATCTATTAAGCTACGTGAAAAAGCGCCTTTATTGCTGGAGTAATAAATACTGTCAATATTAAAGTATTATCCTAGGTAGGAAAACAATATGTCACCTGTACTAACGTAGTCCAAACCACAAATGTAGACCTGAACTCCTATGGTAAAGTGGAAGTTTGGTATTTTTACACGAGTTCAGAAAAAGGAGGAGAATCACAACACATCTGTATCTTTTTTTTAACTTAAAATTGGTTCGCGTTTGACTACCATCTCACCTGGTAAGTGATGATGTGGTCGAAGATGGAGCACGCTTAACTAAAAGTAACCTATTCACTCTTGACTTAAAGACTCCTAGGTTATAGCTATCGGGAAACACAGACTCCGGCAGGGAATTCCACTCCTTAGCCGTGCGCACAATGAAGGTATTCCCAAAAAGTTTTGTGCGTATGGGTGGGATGTCCACCATGTAACGATGGCGCTTCGCCGTTTGTCTCGTAGTAATCTATTCATATTTTTGTGGGAGTATATCTTTGGAAGTGTAAATCATAAAAAAAATGTGTAGTTTGATATAATATAAACACGAGTATTGTGTATTTTAAGTTCATTTTAGAATAACTATTTATAAAAAAGCTTTATATATGTTTAAGATTTTATTTTGTGTGTGATGTGATTTGCTATGAAGTTGAAAACTAGTACCAACTGAATATTCTTATTCAGAATGCACATCATCACGATTTTTTACTCTATAAAGAACCACACACAAGAAGAGTTGTGGCCGATAGTCACTGTAATTCTCAAAGACCAGTGAGTTGGAAAATTGAGAAGTGGATTAGGCAAATCACTTTTCATTCCATCCTAGGGCCGCCGAAGTTTGCCCTTTTAAATTTTATTATCCTCAAAGGCACGCCGTCTGTTCGTACCGGTACACTGAAAGCGGGAAGCGAGACATTAAATTTTAATAATTAATTTTAATGTTTTTCTCCGTCTTTTTCTTAGAGAAGTGGATTTTAAATGTTATTTATTTTGCAAACTGGTTATTAACAACACGTTTACACTGGTATTTTTCGTCTGTTTGTCAGAGGTGGCTGATATTTCCTAGTTAATTAGGGTAGTCATCTAGGAAAGGAGTCAGTTAGAAGAAATACCATAACAATCTCGAAAGCTAGTGTCTTTTAAAGTCCATACAAGACTATAATTATATGAGAACCATGAAGGAGTTTTTTCCTGAACGAAATTTTTCAATTGATTATGTATACAACTTGTAATTTAAAGAGTATATACATACTAAGTGCATGGCTTCTTTGGATGATAACAAACGATATGGCAAGGGTTTTGTAATCCTAAGTCTACGTGTGTAGAACTTATTACAAATTCCAATACACTGATACCAGAGACCGAATTTTTCAAATTAAGAAGAACGAAAAGAATTATCGTGTTATTGGCAAGTGACGTGGAAAGTTATTGACCCTCGTAGTGCTGTGACACGTTTGTTATGATTGGTATTCAAGAAATATATGAAACCAATAATTTGGTATCAATTCTTTCAGTCAGCTATTTTGTGCTGAAACTGTGCATAGAGACTCCATACCAGATGTTGTCTTCAGTCCTTTTGGATTGATATGGGGTTTCCGTTACACGTTGTATATATTATCTATGTAGATTTTTATTTTATGATACTGGTTCTTTGTGTTACTTTTTTTTAACTACTTTTTTGTTTCAGTATAATTTTCAAGTAGGCTGCCCCACACTAACTAAAAAGCCGCTAACCCCAAAAAGTATTTTTCGAGTAAACGTAAAAATAAGTGGGAAATGATTTTTTTACAAAACTACGTTAGCTAGAACGATGGTAAATTATTTTTGTGGGCATAGCTTCTGTGTACAATATATGTGAGGTTTTTTAAAGTAAATAAAAGAATCTTTTAGTATTGTATTATATTTTAGTATTGTATATACATACAAGTATTGTGGTTTAGTCACTTTTTAACAAAGGAAGTGAAAAAAATTATTTTGTTTAACTGCTCGGCAAAATTGCTATATCTCGAAAAGTATTAATCGTAGGAAAATGATTCTTAGACTAAAAGATAGAGAATCGAAAGTAGTTTAAGTGTACATTAAAAAGTGAAAAATGACCTTTCGTGGCTTAGCGGCCTTTTAGATAGTGCAGGGCAGTAGGTACATATTGCACCTTCCACACTATCTCTTCACCACTCATGGTTGACTGGTAGAGAATGCTTACGGCATTAAGTCCGCCTTTGTACAGATGCCAGCACATCAAGCTACAACAATCTGTCAAATTTCTTTAATAGATTTTCAACTTTATTGTTAAAGAAATTAGGTTCAAGGTTGATTGGGAAAATTTGACAGTTTCGGGTAGCTTCATGTGTTGGCGTCTGTACCTATGTGCATAAAGTGTAAATAAATAAAATAAATAAATTGACGCCTAACCCACCTTGTTGGTCATACGTTCCGGAGCAGCGGTATCTCGTTAGAACATTCCAGCAACGTAGTTATCCACCCTATCAGGTACCCGTCATTGTTGCTGACTGCTCTTTAAGGCGCGTGGAATACGACGCGTCTTCAAATCGGGCCGAGTGTACTACGCCAGCTCGACAAATGGATGTGCGCTTAACGCTTATGCGATAAAACTGTACTGCGACTCACCATAGTTCGAATGCACGTTTGTGCGACACACTGAAAATCGACATCACGCTAGTACGACATCAAGACACATTTTGAAATAACATGACAGAATGCCTGCTGCAAATATCGTCAAAGAAGAATGCTTCGGTCGGAGTTACTATATTGATATAAAATAAATAATTTATTATTTCTTACAAGATGATGTAAAAAAACTGAATAGCTTAGTGCACATCACCGTTAGTTCAGAGCTATCACGCCTACAATTAAAAGTTCAGTTTAATATGGATTTTTGGTAAATTTGGATAGACTAAGATACACGTTACTAACATAACATACATGGCCAGTAAAGTTATATTTCACCTATTCCCGTGTCGGAATACCAACAAAACTATACGTTGAAACCTACTGTCGAATTACAGTACTGTCGAACTACTGTCGCGAAATCGTTTGTCACACTAGTGTGATGTCGATCTTCAATGTGTCGCACAAGCGTGCATTCGAACTATGGTGAGTCGCAGTACAGTTTTGTCGCATAAACGTTAAGGGCCAGGTCTTTATCAGACGGTGAGCTACCGCTGCTCACACCCGCAAGCCCTTGCTTTCGGGAGCTGGAGATTAGCTCGCGATCCCCGACGCCCGGGGCGTTTCTCGCGGTGCGCGGTAGCTGGGGCGATAGGTATAGAGTTACCATGTAATTTAGAGGTCTGAGTTTTCTTTTGAGGACATTAACACAGATTTGAGTAGAATTATCTAAAAAGTGTAATTAATTTTCTTATGAAACACATTTTTTTTAAGCGAACTACTATTTTGGGTAGAATTCACATTATTAGCAATCTTGTTAACATCTCCCTCTAAGCTAAATATGCTTGTGTCTGGAGTGGGTTCACGGCCATAGTGTAATGGGTGGGGTTCGAACCCGTGTCGTCTCGATCACAAGTCCGACACCTTAGCCATTAGGCTATAGACTTGAATAAGAATTATGTTAACGTTTATAATGTAAAAAATCAATATATATAAAACGCTTCCATTACTGACTGACTGATAGACAAAGCACAGCCGTTACTACTGGGCGCAAGAAGCTGAAATTTGGCATGTATGTTCCTTGGGGTGTGTAGGGGAGCACTAAGAAAGGATTTTTGGAATTTCCCACGGGATCGGAATTTACACGGGAAAATCCTCCGATGCGAACGAAGTCGCGGGCAATAGCTAGTTAAATATATACATTAAAGTTTGTGTATGTAATCATCAACATTTTGTGAAAACAGGAGCTCACTTCCAGGCCTTTTTGCGCACAGGATAGTTTCAGTGTTAAAATGTTTTACAATTTTGGCTTCATAATTGGTTTGTTTTTATTTTTTGAACATATAATACTGTAACCCCTCCAGGGTTACACTATTTTTAGTGGTCGTATATAAAACATTAAAAAGTATAGCCGTTTATTATATTTTTATACTAGGTACGCTATCATTCTATAATACTTATTCTTTCTTTAACGATTGTGTATATTGAAAAAAAAAATGTCTTGAAGGAAGCATCAAAAACATAAAACTGGTGCCAGCAAATAGTAAGACAGAGTATGCCTGACCACAAACAAGGATTCCGTAGTAGAATGGCTAAAACGGAACCCTTATAGATTCGTCATGCCTGTATTTCTATCCCTCCGTATGTCACAGCCACTTTGTTCCAAAGATATTAAAACTGCACAGTTGAAACTTGGTAGGTAGATGTATTCTGTGAACCGCTTTACGATTTTTATACAAAACTAATAACAAAATTAAGGGGACTTTCCATACATGGAACAGGAACAAAAGAAAATGTCATGAAATGGCAAAAAAAAAATGATCTGAATTTTTTTTAGGAATCGGTAAAAAGAGGCATGAAACTGGGAACATTGAAAGGAATGAAGAGTGCTCCGTAGTGAGGCGGTATAAACTTGACAAATAAAAGACAATTATATACAATACGTATGCTTTAAAATAATTCATAAGCTGTAATCATTCTTCTTCTGCACTACTCTTAGAGCCTTTTCACATGGCGGCGAAGTGTATGGCCATGTACATTACCTTTCATACGTACCGGTGTAATTTGCCCGGCAAGCGGTCGCCAGGTGCTCACCGGATCCACCACTGTGCGTCCGGTTGGCGCCTACCGGCTAGCCGGTGGCCGGACGCATAGTACTGTATGAAACACGCAGCACGCTTTCAGACACGCCGGCGGCCAGTCGCACAGATACAACCACAGCAAGAGCACGTTTGTTCATGCATGTTTATTCTCATATTCTCATACTTATCGTCCTATTATAGTATACCTACTAATAATACATAATCGGATCGTGTGAAAGCTGAATGTGTTACCGGACAGTCGGCGCCGGCTACCCGGCAACCGATACATGAGAAAAGGCACTTGCCTAATTGCAGAGTGGTCGTGGTCGTCACGACATTAGTGGACTGCTTCACAATCCGACTTCACTTTTCGCGAGACTTTTCCCAATTACGTTGAAATCGGCTTCCAGTCTGCTTACACAACCCAATACCTAATGTGATAAACCTTGGCAGGACTGGTGTCAGATTTTAAGGCCTTTGAGTACCCGTAAAGGCTGACAAAGTTGTACAACTGACATGGGAGGTATTAAAGACTCTCGGTGAGTAGATGCCCACCAATCTAAGTGCCGACCTTGGAAAATGTTGCTTGAACTTGATAACTGATCTGTGTGGCTGTTATTATTTTAAAATCTAAATACAGTCTTCGAGTCTACCTAGACGCAGTTATCACTTTAAATCGATACAAAACAATATATAATAAACCGGGTAAGTGTGAGTAGGACTCGCGCACGAAGGAATCCGTACCATCCATACTAATCCATACTATCCATACTTCCATACTAATATTATAAATACGAAAGTAACTCTGTCTGTCTGTCTGTCTGTTACCTTTTCACGACTAAACCGCTGAACCGATTGAGCTGAAATTTGGTATCGGAATAGTTTAGGACCCTGGGTAGGACATAGGATAATTTTTATCGCGGAATTCCCATGGAATCAGGAATTACGCGGGAAAAACCTCCCATGCGAACGAAGTCGCGGGAAAAATCTAGTTATCTATAAAGAACAGCAAGAAATCACCCTGAAATCTTTATTTTATTCTGTTTTAAGTAGTTATGTTTTGTTATAACGGCAACAGAAATACATCGTCTGTGAAAATTTCAACTGTCTAGCTATCACCGTTCATGAGATACAGCCTGGTGACAGACAGATGGACAGCGTAGTCTTAGAAATGGGTCCCATTTTTACAGTTTGGATAGGGAACCCTAAAAATCAAAAAAATGCTGTAACGCCTGAAGCACACCCCAACCCAATTTCAAGTGAAATTTATTTCCAAAGCGATCGAGAGGCCTCAGTATCTTAAGGGGCTAAAACAGTTTATTCGTCACCAATTTCACAATTTTGATTTCAATGTTTGTTGTCGTAAATTGCTCGGTTCTCGATTTTGTTAAAGATTTTATATGAATTCAATTGACCTCCTTAGAATTAGCCCTATGATGACGCCATTTTAATTGAATTATTGTAAAGTCACACAGTTTTCTGAACCGCAAGATATTGATTAATTTAATACTTGGTAGTCAAGGAGCAGTTTTTATTGAGTTTATTTCATGTCTGTAGGCATGTGAGATCCTTAAATTTTCTTTGCCATGAATAATTATGTGGTTTTGTACATTCATTTTTGTTGTGCTTCATAGTCATCATTTTCCTTTCATTTTTAATGGCTGAAGGACTTCTGGGGCTCAAAGAAAATGTATTATTTTTGGTTCTTTATTCTTAAACCAATGATGAATTAACATGTTTTTTGGTATAGCATTTATAAGCACTATAATGTGTATCATCTATTGTCAACTCGTTTATATGTTATTCTGTTTTCGACTGATGATTAGAAGTATGAAATATCAAACAACGTTTGTATAATTATGTACATAAATACGAAAAAAAAATCATTTTCAATTTTTTGTGTAAAATGGGTCAGATACGGAATTAATGTTATATTAACCACTTAACCGGACGTAGTATTTTATTACAATTTGTTGAAGTATACCCATCAGTCTTTAATCACGTTAATTTAATTTACTTCGGGTCTTCTGAGGAAACGTTTGACAAATTTCAGGAAGATGTCGGGTGGATTAAATTAATTAATTTATTCGTTGAAAATGGTCGCCCCATTACTATAATGCTAAAATGTTTGAATATTACCGTCGGATACTCTTTGTTTGGATGCCCAACTTTTAAATGATGTGAATGACTTTAGGGACAAGGCGTTGCGTAGATCGTATTTAGACGATGGTAAAGATGAATAGTTTCGCGGGAACCTGGTTGAGGAAGAAGAAGAAAGCATGAGGGAAGCTTGGGACCTGGAAAGGAGGCCTGGGAGTGAAGGATGCTGGGTTGAAGTGACAATGCTATAATAATGTGATATAGGTAACATTTTTATCTGGGTGGGAAAATCTTCAAATTACTCCTCCCGTCGTGGCTAGAGCGGAAGGGAGTGTCAGACTTCTACTGACTAAAAAACCCACCCTGTTCCTTCAGTTACCTTTTCGTTACAGAGCCGTGGTATCTCGTCAGAACATTCAGGTAACCCCGTGTTATAAAAGTACCTACAGTCAGAAAATAACATTTCATTTAAAACTATATTTTCATGGTCACTAATTTATCATCCACTGTAGTTATGTGAAATTCAAAATTGGAATTAAAATAACCCTCGTCCGGTTCGTTCACATTTTTCAACAAATATAATAAAAACTGGCCAAGTGCGAGTCAGACTCGCCCATGAAGGGTTCCGTAGTAACTACGCCAAAAAATTTTGTTTTTCATAGTGTCTGTATGAATTACAAAGTTATATTTGCGCTTTTAGGAAATATACTGTATCTCAAAAACTGCTGACCCGATCTCGTTCAAACTAAGTTTGGTTGAAAGTTTACATTAAGATCTATAGCATATATATATATATTAATTCTTCATTCTATACTTATAGAAGTTAGAGGGGAAACACACATGTTACCACTTTAGAAGCCTATATCTTTTAAACGATTAACTTCATGAAAATGTGGCTTTAGAAAAGTAGATGTTATTTTTAAAGACCTGTCTATAAATACCACAAACGCATAGGTTTCATGAAAAAAAAAATTCAGTATAGTTCCGTGTAATTCAGCTCCCTTTATTTTAAATATTTTAATTTTTTTTTCTTAAAATCGGAAAGCGGTTCACAGAATACATCTACCTACTCAGTTTCACATGTATAGTCTTAATAGTTTCGGAATAAAATGGCTGTGACATGTGTGCTGTGAATGAAAATGTCATGAAATGGCAAAAAAAAATGATCTGAATTTTTTTTAGGAATCGGTAAAAAGAGGCATGAAACTGGGAACATTGAAAGGAATGAAGAGTGCTCCGTAGTGAGGCGGTATAAACTTGACAAATAAAAGACAATTATATACAATACGTATGCTTTAAAATAATTCATAAGCCGTAATCATTCTTCTTCTGCACTACTCTTAGAGCCTTTTCACATGGCGGCGAAGTGTATGGCCATGTACATTACCTTTCATACGTACCGGTGTAATTTGCCCGGCAAGCGGTCGCCAGGTGCTCACCGGATCCACCACTGTGCGTCCGGTTGGCGCCTACCGGCTAGCCGGTGGCCGGACGCATAGTACTGTATGAAACACGCAGCATGCTTTCAGACACGCCGGCGGCCAGTCGCACAGATACAACCACAGCAAGAGCACGTTTGTTCATGCATGTTTATTCTCATATTCTCATACTTATCGTCCTATTATAGTATACCTACTAATAATACATAATCGGATCGTGTGAAAGCTGAATGTGTTACCGGACAGTCCGCGCCGGCTACCCGGCAACCGGTACATGAGAAAAGGCACTTATAATTGCAGAGTGGTCGTGGTCGTCACGACATTAGTGGACTGCTTCACAATCCGACTTCACTTTTCGCGAGACTTTTCCCAATTACGTTGAAATCGGCTTCCAGTCTGCTTACACAACCCAATACCTAATGTGATAAACCTTGGCAGGACTGGTGTCAGATTTTAAGGCCTTTGAGTACCCGTAAAGGCTGACAAAGTTGTACAACTGACATGGGAGGTATTAAAGACTCTCGGTGAGTAGATGCCCACCAATCTAAGTGCCGACCTTGGAAAATGTTGCTTGAACTTGATAACTGATCTGTGTGGCTGTTATTATTTTAAAATCTAAATACAGTCTTCGAGTCTACCTAGACGCAGTTATCACTTTAAATCGATACAAAACAATATATAATAAACCGGGTAAGTGTGAGTAGGACTCGCGCACGAAGGAATCCGTACCATCCATACTAATCCATACTATCCATACTTCCATACTAATATTATAAATACGAAAGTAACTCTGTCTGTCTGTCTGTCTGTCTGTCTGTTACCTTTTCACGCCTAAACCGCTGAACCGATTGAGCTGAAATTTGGTATCGGAATAGTTTAGGACCCTGGGTAGGACATAGGATAATTTTTATCGCGGAATTCCCATGGAATCAGGAATTACGCGGGAAAAACCTCCCATGCGAACGAAGTCGCGGGAAAAATCTAGTTATCTATAAAGAACAGCAAGAAATCACCCTGAAATCTTTATTTTATTCTGTTTTAAGTAGTTATGTTTTGTTATAACGGCAACAGAAATACATCGTCTGTGAAAATTTCAACTGTCTAGCTATCACCGTTCATGAGATACAGCCTGGTGACAGACAGATGGACAGCGTAGTCTTAGAAATGGGTCCCATTTTTACAGTTTGGATAGGGAACCCTAAAAATCAAAAAAATGCTGTAACGCCTGAAGCACACCCCAACCCAATTTCAAGTGAAATTTATTTCCAAAGCGATCGAGAGGCCTCAGTATCTTAAGGGGCTAAAACAGTTTATTCGTCACCAATTTCACAATTTTGATTTCAATGTTTGTTGTCGTAAATTGCTCGGTTCTCGATTTTGTTAAAGATTTTATATGAATTCAATTGACCTCCTTAGAATTAGCCCTATGATGACGCCATTTTAATTGAATTATTGTAAAGTCACACAGTTTTCTGAACCGCAAGATATTGATTAATTTAATACTTGGTAGTCAAGGAGCAGTTTTTATTGAGTTTATTTCATGTCTGTAGGCATGTGAGATCCTTAAATTTTCATTGCTATGAATAATTATGTGGTTTTGTACATTCATTTTTGTTGTGCTTCATAGTCATCATTTTCCTTTCATTTTTAATGGCTGAAGGACTTCTGGGGCGCAAAGAAAATGTATTATTTTTGGTTCTTTATTCTTAAACCAATGATGAATTAACATGTTTATTGGTATAGCATTTATAGGCACTATAATGTGTATAATCTATTGTCAACTCGTTTATATGTTATTCTGTTTTCGACTGATGATTAGAAGTATGAAATATCAAACAACGTTTGTATAATTATGTACATAAATACGAAAAAAAAATCATTTTCAATTTTTTGGGTAAAATGGGTCAGATACGGAATTAATGTTATATTAACCACTTAACCGGACGTAGTATTTTATTACAATTTGTTGAAGTATACCCATCAGTCTTTAATCACGTTAATTTAATTTACTTCGGGTCTTCTGAGGAAACGTTTGACAAATTTCAGGAAGATGTCGGGTGGATTAAATTAATTAATTTATTCGTTGAAAATTGGTCGCCCCATTACTATAATGCTAAAATGTTTGAATATTACCGTCGGATACTCTTTGTTTGGATGCCCAACTTTTAAATGATGTGAATGACTTTAGGGACAAGGCTTTACGTAGATCGTATTTAGACGATGGTAAAGATGAATAGTTTCGCGGGAACCTGGTTGAGGAAGAAGAAGAAAGCATGAGGGAAGCTTGGGACCTGGAAAGGGGGCCTAGGAGTGAAGGATGCTGGGATTAAGTGACAATGCTATAATAATGTGATATAGGTAACATTTTTATCTGGGTGGGAAAATCTTCAAATTACTCCTCCCGTCGTGGCTAGAGCGGAAGGGAGTGTCAGACTTCTACTGACTAAAAAACCCACCCTGTTCCTTCAGTTACCTTTGCGTTACAGAGCCGTGGTATCTCGTCAGAACATTCAGGTAACCCCGTGTTATAAAAGTACCTACAGTCAGAAAATAACATTTAATTTAAAACTATATTTTCATGGTCACTAATTTATCATCCACTGTAGTTATGTGAAATTAAAATTTGAATTAAAATAACCCTCGTCCGGTTCGTTCACATTTTTCAACAAATATAATAAAAACTGGCCAAGTGCGTCAGACTCGCCCATGAAGGGTTCCGTAGTAACTACGCCAAATAACTTTGTTTTTCATAGTGTCTGTATGAATTACAAAGTTATATTTGCGCTTTTAGGAAATATACTGTATCTCAAAAACTGCTGACCCGATCTCGTTCAAACTAAGTTTGGTTGAAAGTTTACATTAAGATCTATAGCATATATATTATATTAATTCTTCATTCTATACTTATAGAAGTTAGAGGGGACACACACATGTTACCACTTTAGAAGCGTATATCTTTTAAACGATTAACTTTATGAAAATGTGGCTTCAGAAAAGTAGATGTTATTTTCAAAGACCTGTCTATAAATACCACAAACGCATAGGTTTCATGAAAAAAAAAAAATCAGTATCAGTTCCGTGTAATTCAGCTCCCTTTATTTTAAATATTTTAATTTTTTTTTTCTTAAAATCGGAAAGCGGTTCACAGAATACATCTACCTACTCAGTTTCACATGTATAGTCTTAATAGATTCGGAATAAAATGGCTGTGACATACGGACGGACGGACAGACAGACATGACGAAACTATAAGGGTTCCGTTTTTTGCCATTCGGCTACGGAACCCTAAAAATGGGTTATGTGAATAATTTCCTAGAATAAAAGGTTACAAAAATAAAAAGACCACCTTGAACACTTAATAAACATCAATTGATGACCCCTAATTGCAAATTTACAAATGTAAATGTTTGTGCAAACAAACAAGAGTTGATGAATTTAAATCGAAACCTTTGACGTAGCACTCACCGTACAGGGGCGAATACATTTATGTTTTATTTTATTTCTATGTACATGTGTATGGATTTCAACACAGATGATATTCAAACCGCGTGTTTAAGTGCTTTTTTAAGCCGACTACGGCGAAACAAAACGAGTCGAAAAAATTATTTGAATTTTTATTTAGCAAATAAAGATTTACATCGAAAAGCGGCTCACCTATACCAATTCGATGGTATCAGGATAATATTACCTATTTTTTTTTATAATGGTCCCAAATATACACATAGATATTGCAGAACAACCCCTCAATGTATGCTAATATCCACTCATATCACTTTCAAAACCACCTAGCGACATTCTCGAGACAAAACTCGTTACGTCTTACCCCTTTACTTTGAACAAAAGCAACATTATGACATTATATTAAACTCAACCCTCCGAGGGTCGAAAGTAACCGATCCCACAAAAACACGCCGGAACTAAAACTGCTGTATACAAAATAAATACAAAAACGTCACTACTGTGCCCTATCTGCTATAACAGAGGGAGATCCCATGCAAATTAGGTGGGTACCTATTTATTTTCAAATAACATCGTTCTGAGTATAACAGTTTGACGTGGGTCGGATATATCATGCGGCTGTTCCATATTTTCACACTTTTTTTTTGTTGAGCTGACAGTCGTGGACGTTGTGTGGGGACCTCCATATATTACTCGAACACATATCGTTTTGTAATGAAGTGCCCGAAATTGGCAAGGGATGATTTATAATGATATACTTAGGACGCTTTGGGTGTGGACTTGGCAGCCACTCAGTGGTAAACCCAAAATTGGCAATTCATATACCTAAGTATTGGAAAATGAAGCTAAATAATAGATAGATATTCTCTTTATTGTACCTACACCATTTCATAAACAAGTAAGGACTTAACAACCAAAAAGGATAATACGATGGGCGGTCTTATCGCTAAAAGCGATCTTTACAGACAACCTTTGGATGGATTTGACATAGAAGTAAAAAATAAATACGAATATATAATAGATAGATTGATATACTCCTTACTGTACTCCATAACAGAATTAAATAAGGACAACAATATGGGCGGCCTTCTCGCAAAAAAATAATAGTAGGTATGAATTTGAAAATTATTTATTAATTTTACTAATAGTTATAGGAGAGTCTTTTTCAGTAAATAAAAAACTTGTGCTAGGAGCGGAGGCTAAGTTCCTCAGGTATGTCAAGTTTTACCAGCCCAGTTCAGGCTTTTAGAAAGCTTTTAATATATCACTTCAACTAACTTTACTAGGAATTATTTTCCTTTCCTATCTCGTACCTCTCGTACAGGACAAGACCTCTGAGTTTGCCTCGGTTCACCGTCCAAATTCGTCTAATTTCAAGCGTCCATTGTGTGGAGACGTTGGCCCAACGGTCACCATGCATGCAGCTGACGTCATCGGCTAAAACCCATTTGAAGCTGTCAGCCTTTTCTTACCCATATCAATTGTTTCTGTTTTGGAACGCTGAGTGGTATTCCGAATTCTGCCGTCTTTTAAAGCTCAGAATACTTCTTAAGAAGTGGGATGCGTTTATGTAACCTTTCAACATACATAAATACTGCAACCAGTAGGACTTTAAAGTTAAGTAAGCGTCAGTAGCTTAATGGCTAAGGTCTCGGACTTGTGATTGAGCATCTGCGGGTTCGAAACCTACCCATTACAATAAAGCCTTGAACCCACTCCATACACAAGCATATTTAGCTTAGTTGGAGGGACTAACAACGTAGCTAGTAATGTGAATACTACTGACATTTGCAAATCTGTACTTAAATAATGGTTACGAAAAAATGCTTCAATCATGCTAAACAAACTAAACAACACATTCAAATATCCTCATACACCCTATAACGTAGAAACCAACATACTCACGCTAGCATACGCGCAACATACACACACACACACACACTCACCCACACATGAAAATCTGTCTATTAATATTTTTTTAATATGTCTAATTTCACTTTACACATATTCAATTATGCACTTTTAGTTTCATAGTATATTTTTTTTTAACATAATGTAAACTTGTCTTCTCCTTATAATTCTACTAGAGCTTTCTGTTTCCGTTGGGTGGGGACCTGGTGTTCTGTAATACAGGCATTTATATGCCTAACACAGACACCAGCTCCTCACAAGTTGTATTGTAAGATATAGATTTGTGATTCATTGTTGTAAGTTTGTAATTTGTAAGGAGAAATGAATAAATATATTATTATTTCTAGTTCTCTTTAAAAAAAAAAAAAAAAACAAAATTTATTATTTCAACTGACTGATGCAATAATATTGTTCGACCCCAAGCCCAGCCAACGGTAACTGGTATGTCGAACCGTCCGCGATTACGCGGAGCCCTACGTTGCTTAATAATGATAACAAAAATGTATCACTAACCTGAACGCTGGGGACGCCAACTTCGACCTTCCAAGGTCACGCTCCAAGTGTGGTTTGTATGTAATATGAGGGTGAGTAATTGTAACGTGTGGTGAAAGACAAGTGTGGATGAACGTTCCCAAGGCGCCGATATCCAGGTAGCGGTCACAACAGCAATCACAGCTTAACTCGTTCCCAACAAACGCGCGCTACGCGTGGTAGACACAATAAGGCGATATGTTTCACGAAATATCAGTGGATTCTTGATAATCCGAGAATACAAAGTTTAATCAAGCACTGAACACAATTAATATGTTAATCTCACGTGAGATCCAAGCTGATTTCCAATTATATTCCGCGTGCCGGCCCGACCGACGACAAGGCGGCGTATGATTCAACGATATTCCGGGGTTTTCAATAACTGGGGAATACACTTCAACAATTAGATTATTCGCGACCCAATTATCGGCTTCAAACCGCGAATCCAAACAATATTTTACCAATTACAATCAAATCAAAGTCCCAAAACGTGCGGACATTTTTCCAACCAAACAAAGACAATCTGTCAAGTCAAAGTAATGTCAAGATCAAAGACAATAGAATGTTGCCACACCAAAAAGAGCGTTCAAAATTACATTTGGGACGCAACATCTACCCCCCCCGGACGGGCCTACCCGTCCGCTAATCAATTGGAAGTCTTGACAAGGTTGCAAATTCAACACAGCTTCAATGCGGCCAAATACCGTAGCTAGTTCATTAAAGGTGAGAACGGTGTCTCCCAACAATCTCCGCCAGCGTCCCTTTGCCGCTTTCACCGCGGCCCCAAAAATACCCCCCCAATGGGGGGCAGGCTGGCGGGTCAAACAACCAAGTGACCCCTCGGCGGGCCAAACTATTACCAATATCAACCTGGCTCTCATTAAGGAAGGCGTATAGCTCCTTCAAATAGTTACTTGTACCCTTGTAATTCGTACCGCAATCAGACCTAATCAACGAAGGTAACCCACGGCGAGACACAAATCTTCCCAAGTCGCCTCAAAGGCCTCTGTCGAGAGGGAGGTTACCAGCTCCAAATGTACTGCCTTGGTTGACAGGCAGACAAACACACAAATAAGCCCCAACAATCTTGCTATTACGAAGGGTGGACGTCTTCAACAAAGGGGGACCAACAAAATCCGTTACGACGCCAGCAAAGGGCCTCGCCTCATTGACGCGATCAGCCGACAAAATCCAAAATTCTCGCTGCAGAATGGCCAACAGCGCATTGCAACCGGCATGCGAGTTCTTAGTGTGACGATCAGTCACCAACAATTGTACCAAGTTCAGTTACAACAAGGGCAGGAGCACCAATTTTAGGGTAAGGACAACTCACAAGGGTGACCTCAAACCAGGTCCTTCCCTCAACAGTGGTGTCAGCCGGTTCGCCAATCCCCCAAATCTTGCCTGAAAGGTCGTTCACCTTCAGGCCAACCTGTCCCGCTAACCAAGAAGACAAAGGCAACCCCGGACTCCCGTCTCCAAAATGGCACAGACCACAATCGAGTCACCCAAGGGTCCCCAGACCGTGACCGAGGCCGTTGGCAACAAAACCGTCTTGATCGGGGGGGTCCTTTAGCGGGCAGGCGTCAATCTCTTAGTGATGCCTGGGCGGCGACCGATCGCCGCTTCCAGGCTGCCTTCGTTCACGACGAGGCCAACAATCAAACCATTCGTCCGCGCGGTGTCCCAAGCCGCTCGCCATCACTGGAGGGGCATATCCCACCGAATGCCCGAATGGCGGAGGGCGCGACTCCAGCCGGGGACGTTCCGCCAACGGAGGGGAAAGGCAGCGGCGCCGACCCGGCCACTGCTGCCTAGCAGCCAATGCGCGTTCTCCCTGACGAGGGAAGACCAAATGGCGCTCGTGGGGCTCCCGTTCAACTTGCGCGGGGGGTGGAGTGCGGCGTACAGAATCGCGGGTCTCAGCCCGGTGCTCGTCTCCGGGGTACCCCCCCCTGCGCGAACCCCCCTCAGAAGCTGGTCTGCTGGAGCGGTTCGCGTTGGCGCACAAAATCTCCAAGTGGGACCCTTCACAAATTCTACACGGGCGGGGGTCGGGGCAGTCCCGATGGAAGTGGGCCCCCAAGCACGAAAAGCACAAACGGCGTGCGTTGACAATACGGCGGCGGGCACTTACGTGCAAATTCAAAAAATCCGGGCAACGCGCCATGACATGCCCCGTTGCCTTACAAAAGTCACAATGATGAGGACTCCGGGCACCATCAAAACGGGGGGCGGGGCGAACATCAACAGGCCCCCTAGCCCGAGGACTCCGGGCGCCAGCCAAACGGGGGGCGGGGCGATCATCAACAGGCCCCCTAGCCCGAGGACTCCGGGCGCCAGCAAAACGGGGGGCGGGGCGATCATCAACAGGCCCTCTAGCCCGAGGACTCCGGGCGCCAGCCAAACGGGGGGCGGGGCGATCATCAACAGGCCCCCTAGCCCGAGGACTCCGGGCGCCAGCAAAACGGGGGGCGGGGCGATCATCAACAGGCCCCCTAGCCCGAGGACTCCGGGCGCCAGCAAAACGGGGGGCGGGGCGATCATCAACAGGCCCCGTAGCCCGAGGACTCCGGGCGCCAGCCAAACGGGGGGCGGGGCGATCAACAACAGGCCCTCTAGCCCGAGGACTCCGGGCGCCAGCCAAACGGGGGGCGGGGCGATCATCAACAGGCCCTCTAGCCCGAGGACTCCGGGCGCCAGCCAAACGGGGGGCGGGGGGAACATCAACAGGCCCCAGGGCCCTAGTCCGTCCCTGGTCTCTGGGCTGAGAAGGTAGTGGGGGTGACCCCGTGGCGCCACGAGTGTTATCCGCAAACCGACACTCGTCTTCCAAAAATTTGAGGAGGTCGTCAAAGGGGGGAAGATGGGTGGCACTATCCCCACCATACTTCTGCTCAAAACGTGACCTCAACTCCGCGGGGAGCAACTGCAGCACTATGTGCACCAACAAGTAGGACCAATGTTCTACCGGTAACTCCAAGCGTCTCAAAGCGTTGGTCGCTGAAACCAACGGGTTCAGCAAGTCAGTGCGCAACGTCGACGTGCTGACAATGGCCGGTAGCCCCAAAATTTGGTCGATGTGCACATCAGCCAGGCAGCGCTTGTTCTGATACCGTCGGGAGAGAAGCTCCAGAGCGGTCGGGTAAGAGGAATCCGTCACCGGCAAGTGCTGCACCAAGGCTCTGGCTTCGCCCTCCAGGACAGAAAACAAATAGGCCAGCTTCTGGGCAGGTCCGAGGTCCAAGCGTGCATCGACAAGACTCTCAAAGAGATCTAGGAAGCCCAGCCAGTGGTCCAAGCGACCGTCAAAATGTGGCAGCTCCAGGGTGGGCAGCCTACTCAATAGTCCAGGGCCTGCAACAACAGGGGTCTGCGGCTTGGCCGCATCAGGCACCCGGCTCTTCAAAATTTCCCGCGCTCGCAGACATATGACATCCCCCAGGTGAATAATCTGGTCATAGTCACCCAAAATCCTATCGCGGGCCGTCTGATCCATCACCCCCAAATCCACGTCCATGATGTACTCGTTGAAGCGCGTGAGCGCAGCATCAGCTGACTTGATCCTCTCAATCACTTGCCCATACCGAGCAAGGGTGAGCTCTTCCAATTCCACACGCTCAACAGTTGCAGCTGCCGATGTGAACCATCTCAACTGTGAGGTCAATCCCGCAGCAGCCTCCCTGACTGCCCTTAATGAGGCCATTGCAACAATCAAATATTAATACAAAACAACAATCAACAACCAACAATCAAATATTAAACAAACAGCAATGACTTGCTAGCCGACCAAATAGTTTCAACAAAATAAAAATTCAAATTCAATTATTTCAGGTCCAAATTCAACCCTGTACTTATTCCAAGTATGAATCTAGCTTGGTACAGATGGCTAGTTACAAAATAAATAACAATTCAATGTATAATACAATGCTGGATCAACCTCAAATTAAACATCAATAAGCACAACAATTGTCTGTATAATATTGAGCCGGAGAATGTCTATCAACAATCCAATAATTACTATAAATGCAATAACCAATACACACAATTCAAGTCCTATTATGTTAGACTATGTGTAATTATTATTTAGATAACCTTTCAAATTCAGATCAATGACATTCAATTATTAATTGCCACCAATACCAAACAACTTTTACAACAATATACCAACTTATGTACCAAATTATGTACCAAATTATACCAAATTATACCAATAATTCCTAATTTCACAAACAAATCTTGTTTGTCAGTTCAATTCTAAGGGGCTAGCACTACAAATTACAGTACAAACCACAAGTACTATTTGAGCCCGGCTGACAAAGCAATATATTCAAACTTATCAAGTTATAAGTTGTGTTAAGTAATTAAACTCAAGTTTTAAGTTTTCAACAATATTCAAAACTTCCAATTAAACCAGTGGATCTTACATTATAAGAGCCACGCCTATACCAGAATGAATCAGTGGATCTTATAAGAGCCACGCCTGCTACCAGAATGAATCAGTGGATCTTATAAGAGCCACGCCTGCTACCAGAATGTTCGACCCCAAGCCCAGCCAACGGTAACTGGTATGTCGAACCGTCCGCGATTACGCGGAGCCCTACGTTGCTTAATAATGATAACAAAAATGTATCACTAACCTGAACGCTGGGGACGCCAACTTCGACCTTCCAAGGTCACGCTCCAAGTGTGGTTTGTATGTAATATGAGGGTGAGTAATTGTAACGTGTGGTGAAAGACAAGTGTGGATGAACGTTCCCAAGGCGCCGATATCCAGGTAGCGGTCACAACAGCAATCACAGCTTAACTCGTTCCCAACAAACGCGCGCTACGCGTGGTAGACACAATAAGGCGATATGTTTCACGAAATATCAGTGGATTCTTGATAATCCGAGAATACAAAGTTTAATCAAGCACTGAACACAATTAATATGTTAATCTCACGTGAGATCCAAGCTGATTTCCAATTATATTCCGCGTGCCGGCCCGACCGACGACAAGGCGGCGTATGATTCAACGATATTCCGGGGTTTTCAATAACTGGGGAATACACTTCAACAATTAGATTATTCGCGACCCAATTATCGGCTTCAAACCGCGAATCCAAACAATATTTTACCAATTACAATCAAATCAAAGTCCCAAAACGTGCGGACATTTTTCCAACCAAACAAAGACAATCTGTCAAGTCAAAGTAATGTCAAGATCAAAGACAATAGAATGTTGCCACACCAAAAAGAGCGTTCAAAATTACATTTGGGACGCAACAAATATTATAATCAATCAAAGTGTTTTGGAAAAGTTAATTGTTATAGGTATACATATAAGGTGTATCTATTCATACACGAAATATTTTAAGAGACATACCTACAGCTGGTAAAGAAACTATAAACACGAAAAAAAAAAATGAATCGCTATGTTTCTTATTTTACGTAATTATTATAATTTTCATATGATAAAAGAGAAAAACTCTCTTCAATCATCACAAAAGCCGCGCACCGTCTCAAATACCGCCGCCACCCGCGTAAACTGGCGTATTGGATGTCAGAAAATAAGAAGGAACCAGTATTTATTACGTGTGTCAAGAAATATAAAATTATTTTTTTTTTTTAATAATATACCTAGGTAATTTTTTTTTGTTGCTATGGTTTCTTTACCTGCTATAGGTACTTATATCCCTTAAAATATTACACCTTATGTACTAGATGGTATTTTTTTTTTAATAAATTAAAAAAAAAAAGTTTTCAATGGGTCAAGAACTCAAGATTAAAACCCTTACTGAGGTCGATCGATAGATAAGTGACCATCTTGACATAATATTACCCAATTACCCAAAATATCGAGATTCCTGTGTACGACAGAAAGCTCATTACGGCCAAACAGTAATGTACATCTTTGCCATGCCATGTATTTAGAAGCCAGAAAATCTAACACCAGTTTACCAAGAGATATCGTGTTACCCAGTTACTGGGTTATGGACGTCGATAACCTGTCGTTGTATATAAAATACAGATGATAAAATGTTAAGTTCATAAGATCCCATAAAATAAGGAATATTCTGACACTTGAATCCTAGTAATTTGCCTAACTCTACGCTTTTAAGTGCTTGTTAAATATATTTAACACCTATGAAATGAAAGTCCAACGGCTAAGTATATAACGGGCACTATAAGCGTGAGTACTTGAATTAATATAATTCAGTTTAAAGTGCATTTAATTTTTACGTCCAGGATTAAAAGATTAGCATCATATTAGCACTATGTTTACAGACTTAAAATTATGCACAAGTTTAATTGTAAAAATACTGATTTTAAAATTGTTTGTGCATAATAGCTGTTCTTTTAAAGTAAAAGTAGCTCAAATGAAAAAGCAAATAAACTATTCAGATCTGTTTAAACAAATCAATTTAAATTTCATTAAACTTTTTTTATGTAAATTAAAACAAATCTCCATCTAAAAGTATTTTGAATAAAGAATTACTTTTACTTCGAACTACAAGTAAATAAAAAAGTTTAGCTTAGTCTACGATTCAGTCCAGTACCATCGATAGTCATAATAAAAATAATAGACAAATGAAGCAGGCTGGCAAATAATAAAGAGGAATCATCAAATAAAGATGGTTGTCAGCTCGCTTCGTCTGCCAATGCTACATTAATAGTTTGCGAAAACTATAACAATAAATAGTGTTATTAAGATAAAAAAAAATAGCAAACGACAAACTAAATCGCCAGTATATTACGAAAAGAGCGGCTTGTTGTGTCGTGTTGGGCCACAATAAGCGTGGGCAGGGCTCGTAAACATTTGGTATAGACGCAATAAAGATATTAGTGGCGGCACTTGGCCCAGCGCGAACGGCCATGTATGCTCAGACATTTTTTATGTGCGTAATGAAAGAAACATTTTTATTCAAATAAAATTCCGTCGAAGGAACGAAACGGAAAGCCTTTAAATATAGAAATTGCGTTCGAAAATGTGCTTGCTTTATTTTTATCACGGGAAATAAATTATGGTATGGGCCAAGGGTTATGTGCGTCTGCAATTAAGTTGAGTACTTTGGTAGCGAGCGTCACGGCAGTTTTTTTTTCTATAATATGCATAAATTCTCTCAATGCGAAAACGGTGAACGAAGTCACCACAAAGACTTGGTAAATCATAAAGTAAGTTACCCAGCAGTATGCTAATGAACAGCTAGTCTAATGGCAAACAAGTACGAATTTATTTCCAGTCATCACATTTAAAGTTACGGAACTTTAAAAGCTGCCTTTTGACAGAATGAAATGAATAATCCTTTCCATTTCGACCCGCATTTTCGCAAAACAATAGACTCCATCAAGTATAATGATGGTTTTAAACAAAACAGGCCATTTCTCAGCGAGGATCCATCTCCCCTTAAGGAATTGTGTGCTGATTTATCTAACATTTCATGTCGAATTAATAACTTTGAGAGTGACTTAGAATAATCTTTTATGATTTGACGAGAATGATACTATTGTTCGAAGCGGATGGAGTTGCGAACTGTATGTAAGATTGTGACGGTAATTAAATGTCTCGTTACAAATTACTTTTGGCACAGAAGATATTGTTAGAAAATTTGGCATCGTTATAATATTTTTAAGTTCCGTTATGTAACATATGTCAGTGGGTTGTGGAGTTTTGAGACTGAAGCAAAAAGTTAAAAGATTTAATGAGACGCGTGTATCATTAGGATTTATTTATTTATTTTCCCTTCACAAAGTTTCACAAAGTTTTAGGATCTGTTAAGAACGTGGCCATTTTTATAAAATTTAATTTTATTAGGGAATAACACATGATTTCTTACTAACCTTTGTATACTTTAATAATAATTACCGATTATTGTCATCTTTCCTCTTAGCACAGGGTGAGATTATACTATAACAATACAATATATGTCTAAATGTTCAATATAATTTACCTTGTGATTACCGTTTTTTATTTATTTAATCATTTATTATCAGGTTACAAAGACCCATAGATATAATATACCTTAACCTAAAGTATACATAATATAATAACAATAGTGTTAGTAAATATAACTTAATACTATGTTAGTATCATTAAATTGCACTAGGTCTTTGTGTGTTCCGGTTGCACTTGTCTGCGAAATCGGTGGAATACCAAATCCTATGGCCAGAAGCTTTCTTCCATCACCTGAGGCAGGAAACATGTTGGTATGTGCACCACAAATGACTTGAAGTTTATCAAATAAAAAAAGTAAATATCGGTTAATGAATATTTGTTTTAAATTAATCATTTTTACGGTTTCACCAACCTAGTTAATAACACTTCATGATTAATTTTACATTTTGAGGAATAATTTGAATGCATTGAAAATATAATATCCGCTGTGACCCTTCGTGTTAGACGCCTGAAGTCTGTCCAATATTCAAGAGAAGCAATTTATAATAAACTTGGTGGAACTTATCAATCACATCATTCTGCCATGGTTTCACCATGACGTGGCACTGAAGGACTGGACAATGCAAGGACGCTGGATTTTTGAGGTCGACCCTCTGACTTCTGACGGAGATTAATGGACCAGACGGCTTCAAAGACCCTACCATACAAAACGATACATAACCCTCCCATTCTTTTCAACAATCCATTGCCTTTTTGTGAATATAAAACTAAAGGAAGGGGGAAAAGAAACCGCAATGAATGCAATAAAAAGTGATGTATCAGCTTTTATATTTTCATCCGGTCTCTAGGACCCTGGGGGAATCTCGCGTGTTACGCAGGAAATGTGTGGTTTATTGATTGAAAATCGCTGTTACCTATGTGATTGAAAAAGAAAGGTTCACCGTTCGATGGTTACGGGGCCTTCGAGTGGAAACACTTGATTTTTCACGCATTCCATCCTATTGAAGCGAACGGAATCGACGATTGTGATGATAAAAGATTATTTTATTATTCTGTGCCGCAAATTTTGAGAAACGGATTTATTTGCGTTGAAAAATCTTATTATTTTCAATGATTTCTTTATCGGTAAAATCAGCTAAGATATTCCAGCTTAAGTGAGACGGATCAGATTTTAATTAGGTTGTTCGAAAGCCCAGAATCACTAGTTAATAAATCTTCAACCTTTAATAATCTTAATTAATGAAAATTCCACGCTAACATTTTTGAAGCTTTCGTTACTAAGGAGACGTAATCCCAAAAATTATGAGCCATAACTTTATTTAATATAAAACGTATTCACTTATTTCACCACATCATAGCTATATTAAAAAAATGTTAATACTTTAAAACCTTCTTAAAAAGCAATTATTTTTTTATTACACCCCGTTGCGTGTTGATGCAGGCATAAAAGTCTGTCAGATTTATTTCCTTTGCCAAATATTCTTGATTTAAAAAGAGCCACCGCTTAACTTTTCATTGCCATTCACTTCACTTGCAGCTATAAGTAAATTTATCAGAGGCAGTGAGGGCCCTCGACGTTGGCATAAAAGGCGAAACCCTTTGCTGGAGTTTGGAACAATAGCTGTTCTAACAATGGTACACAACAGGCTCTTCATTGTACTACGGACATCTTGTGATACAAGGATCTTCTGCAACTAACAAAACCGGTCTTTAATGCGATGGCTTCATTAGGGGCTTAATTGAGTGCATTTCAGCTGCGAGTTAGTGACACAATTCTTTAATGGGTACTTTTTTGTTGACTATATTTAAGACATTGATATGTTTAAAGCTTTACGACGTAGTATGAATTACATGATTTCACAAGTTTTAGATAGAATAATTTAATATAATAAAAAATGCATTTGAAGGTGTTGATTCCTGAAACTGACACTAGGATTCCCTGTATCGTGAGATCCAGGGATTCCTTCAATCAAGGGATTATAATATTATCATTACAATATGATAATATTATAATCTCTTAACCTATACTATTCTAATAAAAATAAAAAGTATTACATAAATGATGTGAAGCAATAATAAGTACTTGTGCTTTTTTGTGCGTGGTTTGTGCAGATGTTACTGAAATCTGTCAGTGGAGTTTCTAATAAACAATGTATTCGTAGGTATAGTAAGAAATAGTATGTCTTGAGGAGTTCGAGCAGGGGTCGCTCACCGTCCGGTAAGGACCAGGCCCGAGTCGGCGGCGTGTCGTGTTCCACGCGCGCCTCAAAGAGCTGTCAACACCAGTGACGGGGCCTCATAGGGCCATTGCCTGCCGGGGTTTGCGGGAAAGTTCTACCGAGTTACCGCGGCCCCGGAAATTTAGGGCAGCCGAAGGAACAGGGTGTGTTTTTAGTCAGTAGAATTCTGACACACCCTTCCGCTTGACCCAGAGCGGAAGAAGTCATTCGAAGATTATCCCACACAAAAAAAAAAGGGTTATGGAGGTCAAATAGGTCGTCGCCTCATGTAAAACACTAGAACTCAGTTGCGTCCAGTTAGACTGGAAATCGGCCCCAGTAAGGTTAGAAAAAGGCTAAGTTATATTATTGATAAATCAGGAATCTATCTTCTTTTAGCACATAGCTTATCTACTTTGTTTGTGAAGATTTTGACGTGACAACGTCTTATAATTCGATGAAGCTGGCTGCACGCACGAAAATACATGACTCATGCGCCGTTACCTCGCTCTGAGGCGTTCCAAAGCAAATCAAATTGGATGTACAAGTTGACATTTATGTATGACTCAACGAGTCAAGTACTAGGCTATCATAAAACGGTAAGAGATGACGTCACTGTATAGGGATTCTTCCATTGTCATGAGAAGTGCAGTAATAGTGATGTAAAATTAAAATTTTCTTTTGAAAAATGCAACCATTCCATCAGTATTTTTCTTATGACGTTGTCACGTTCAACTAACCGAAAATCAAACAACAATCAGACAATCAAAATCGGTTGTCTGTAAAGTCGGTTTACTGACGACAGTAAACCGACTTTACAGACAACCGATTTTGTTTTATTAAGTAACTAGCTGACTCGCCACGACTTCGTTCGCGTGGTATCCTACCCCTACCCAACCGATACCACTACCCCTATCCTACCGATACCCTACCCATACCTTACTCTACCCCTGTTAATACCCTACCCCTTTGAGACCTTTCCTACTTTTTTTTTTCATAAGAACCTTCTCCTAACAAAACCAAATACACCAAAAAAAAAACAGCCAAATCGTTCCAGCCGTTTTCGTGTTTTGCGCTTGGCAACACATTTAGCGATTTATTTTTATTATACAACGTGTAACTTAAAGGGTATATACATACCGAGTGCACGGCTTCTTTGGATGATAACAAACGATATGGCAAGGGTTTTCTAATCCTATGTCTACATGTGTGGAGAATATTAAAAATTTCAATACATTGATACCAGAGGCCGAATTTTTCAAATTAAGAAGAACGAATGGAATTTTTGATTTATTGGCACGTGATGTGGAAATTGATGACCCTCATAGTGATGTGACACGTTTGTTATTACTGGTATTCAAGAAACATATGAAACCAATAATTTGGGGTCAATTCTGTGAGTCACTTATTTTGAGCTGAAACTTTGCATAGAGACTCCATACCAGATGTTGACTTCAGTCCTTTTGGATTGATATGGGGTTTCCGTTACACGTTGTATAGATAATGTTGTACGTGTTTACAAATCTGCAAAAATAAAATTTAAATATTATTTTTTGTTAATTTTGATGATAAAATGTAACTGGCAGTGTCACACTCATATACAATGTCATAAGTAGATATTATTTTTCTTTTGGCAGAATAGATATTTTGGCAGATAATGTCCACATTATCTTTTTTCGTCATAACCAGCAAATAGTACAGACTACATACATGCCATGCTCCTAGACTGTAAATTGTCTATAGTTTCGTTCGAGCTCCTTAAAGTTTTAAGTTGAGCTATAACTGACAAATACTTGCACTGTTTGGACGAGCCTGTTTAAATCTGTGTTATTCTCTCCTCAAAGAGCACCACAGGCAACGGCTTTCCAACTTCCTAACTTCGGGCTACACTAAGTAATTAATTCTATTCAGAAAAACCCAATAGTACATTTGCCTGACCCGGGGTTCGAACCTGCGACCTCTAGATCACAAGTCCGTCACAGCATTTAGGCTATTAAATAAATAAATAAAATAAAATTCATTTATTTCAGGTCTAAGACCCATATAAAATAAAATCAAAATACACAAATTCAAACAATTGCTGGGCTTCCTAATTTAAAATACAAAGGGAGAAATTTACATACAAAAAGATTCAAGATATATTAAAAGTCAATTCGAAATTAACCAAATATTAACGAAAATTATATCAATTATAAATATTTTGTAAAATAAAACCGCTCAATGAGCACCGAACAGCGATACTTATTAAAAAAATCATCGGAAGAATTTTATTCCATTGAAATCGTATTGAAACAATAACCACTAGTTATTCTGTGTCAGTTTAAATGAATTGCATTAAAATCGGCGACCAGCGATATTCGACCGAAATGCTCGACTTATTAATAATGTTTAATGGTAATTTTTGTTCAGCAAATTAATTTTCGGGCGTTAATTTTGTTGATTTTTAGTGCGATTGTGGTGATTGGTTGGATCATTAACATACAAATGTTTGTTCAAGACGTAATCTTTTATGATATTTATTAAAAGTTCTTTAACAGAAGATCTTTTTCGATTCTTTCATGCGTTCTTGATGATTGTATTTTTTACATAATTAAATCAATTTATAAATTAGCTAGGTTTACGCGTTACTGATTTACCCTGCAAGAATCTTCATATTGCCAGGATAGAAGTACCTGATACAATATTGTAGTAAAGTGCAACTTTCAAGGGAAGGGAAGCAAAACTCGTATTTAAATCTCATACAATCCAACAATTAGCTAACCTATTTAGTTTAAGTATTTACAATATTACATCGCAACTTACATGGGAATGCGTTCAGCTCCATTAAACTCCATTAGTAGCACTTAAAATTCATAAATAAATGAAACAAATTTGCAGAAAGCGCAAAACCCGAACCAAAAAGTTTTACAATCAACACAATCACAGAATATCGTGATTCAAAACCATTCGATTGTACCATTTTAAGAATAACGACTAAACTCAGTTTGCGCTTTGGCTCGAGTCAAAGCAGCCATTGCATATTGTTGCGAGTTTTATTCTCTTTGACTAAGTTCCGATTGTACACCGCAATGCGCCGAGACTGCCTTAAAAGTATTAAGAGCAATCACAATAAACCAGGACTTAACTTTGCACAAACTTTCAACTGTGTAACCGATCCTTTTAAGAAGTTTAACATACTGAACGAAATAGCGAACTTTTTTCATAATAGCAGTATGTGGAGCTTTTAATAACGGTAGAAGTTTTTTAATTACATTTGGAGAGCTTGATATATTAACATTGTTGAGACGAGATCATCAAGTGTCATGTGGGAAAAATTTGAAAAGTATTCATGAAATTTTGTTGATATAAAGTTATAAAAGTCTCATGACCTACGGCGATTTTGTAACAACTTATTGTGGAGCACACTTTTGCGTCATTAATTTTGTACCATGTCTAAATTGTATCGTAAATTTCGGTATCACGCAGTGTCTTTTATCCATCGTCCAATGATGTATTTTCACTTGCTTTGGACTTATTGGACGTCGAGAAGATTCAGATCTGGAAAAAAATGTGGTACTGGGAAAAGTTGAGATAAAGGCGCGCGCAGGTGAGGCGAAGTGTTGAGGGTAAAAGACCGAGTCACCAATGTGCTGGACGAACCAAGTGAAGACTGCGTTTAATGGTTCAGTCCACGAGCTCACAACGTCGGAGGAAAAGCGAAAGATTATGAAGCAGGCCTCCACCCTGATGTGGTGACCGCGTCCATTCTGATACCAGATACCAGTCACTCACACAGGCTGAATAAATAAATAATATTATGAATAATATAATATAATTATGATGAGGTATATATTTGTGATGATTGTGATTATGATTCTGCCAAGTTTATGACAACCTTGAATAAGAAAATATTATGAAAATATACAGCCAGGTTCATAAGCATTTTAAGCAAAATTTTCTTTTTTTGAGTAAAAACTCTTGATAAAGAAGTCGCGGTCGTTGAGTCTGTTCAAGTGTGTGGCAAGTTTTTCCTAGTCTTTATCATTCATCCTCTTCTTATAGCTAATTCCATTATGAACCGTTCTGTTTACCTGTTCTAGGTTATTATGCCGAAGTTACCCAATTTACCTAAGATTATATAGGTTTAAGTTCATAATTAGACATACATTATTAATTCTCCTGTTCATATAATAGCACGTGTATATTAGAGTCAGGTACTTTAGTAAAACAATAAACTAGTCCCATTGTTTCAGTAAGATATCTTTGTAGATGATTAATTAAGTAAAGTGAATATGTTTACGTAATCTTGCCTTTACCCTAATCTCATAGAGCGACAGAATTATTTGATGAGCAAACGATGACTTGCTGAAATTATATGTAACTTAAAACTAGCTACGTTGCGTGGCTACGCCTACGTTTTATGATAAAGAACCGAGGGTTTTTTTTTGTGAGACTGTCTCCATTTAAATCGTTTTGAAGTTCCAATGACTGGGTTTTCGTTTTGATTTTGTTCGTAATCGCGAAAACACTTTAATTGACCCATCTGTCAATTAAAGTGTTTTTGGGTTTTAGATGAAACTAATTCAGACTGGCTGATGTTTGGCAGCTGGCGCTGAAAAAATGCCTCAGAAAAAGGGGGTTTCCTTTAATCCTACGTGTATTTCTTTCAAGTTGTGCATCATTGACGTCTGTGACCTATACTAACGCTTAATTTTTTTAAATGGCAAATAGTCCTACTAATATTATACAATTTCGGATGTTTGTATACTTTTATGTTTGTGTTTCAATCACGTAAAAATGCCTTAAAGAATTTCGAATAATATTTTTGAGCTTGGCACGCGTCGCATATAGTTGAGTGCCTGGAATAAATACATAATACGCTACCGTTTATCTCGTAAAAATATGTGGATTTTTCACGCGAATGAGGTTGCGAGCATCTTTTATTGTTTATTTTATTTGGCTCTTAAACGATCAGTACACATGCAATTTTAGATTTCAAACCTATATATATATAATTTAAAATTTATAAAACGTATCCTTTGGCGATTACTAAAAACATCATAAGACTTTAACAAACCTTGACGATACGATTAAATCTCTAGCGGAGAGTGAAAGCTCACCGTGAAAGGGAAAACTTTCGTGAAAGAGACAATCCCTAAACATTAAGTTAGGGATGTTCTTTCCACAAAACTATTTAATGTATCGTCTATTTTATTATATGTTAACTACAAATACTAGTGATAAGTTATAATATAGTTTACTAACACGATGGATCATTCTTGTGTGATAATAAAGAATTAATAATAGGTATAGGTTGTGAGTTCAAACCCGGGCAGGTACATTACTTTGAGCCATCTCCATTGCTATTAAAACGGTGAAGAAAAAACCTTGAGGAAACCAGAATGTTCTAGGACCGAAAATTTCGAAAAAATGTGACATCCCCTAACTGCACACTCTGACATCCCCTAACTGCACACTGGGCCCGCGTAGTGAATTACGACCCATAGAGTGGAGGCTCGAATCCCAGGAGTGGGACCGTTATGGGCTAATAAATTATGTTATCATCCCCATTATCTATACAAGTTGTTTCAGCAGTGTGTTTATATTACATACAACTACTACAAATACACTGCAAACAACAACATAAATAAAAAAAATAACTTTTTATTAAATTAATGGCATCACAAATTCACAATGCAATTGAAGTCTAATAACAAACTTGATAACTTCTGTGATTGATTTCAAATAAATGGCACCACCTGCATGAGACAGTTTCAAAATTGATTAGTGTGGATTTTACTGCTTTTAGAAAATAAGATATTATTTTTCTTTACTAGGTACACAAAATATCGGCGGCGATGACCTTTCGCGCCCAGCCCTAGTTTAAACCATGAAGATTGGGATGCAGACGCCTCCTTCTGCGGCAGTCATGCAAGCGAAGAAAGAGGCTGAAAGACTGAGGAAGAGGGCCATTGCCTGCGGGGTTGCGGGAATGTCCTAACGAGATCCCACGGCCCCGGAAGGAAAGGGCAACTGGAGGAACTGAAGGAACAGGGAGGGTTTTTAGAAGTCTGATACTCCCTTCTGCTTTACACAGAGTGAGAAGAATCATTTGATGATTTTCCCACCGAAAGAAATTGTATACAAAATATACAGAACGACACCTTTAAGGCCAGCCGCAAACATTCCGTTTCCGAATTAGGTTTCCTGATCAGGAATTCAGATTTGGAAACCAAAATGTTCAACAAGGCGAAGGATTCCGAACGGAAAAAATAAGAATAATGAGCGCCTTGTTGAATATTTTGTATGTAAGTAGAGCATTCATGTCACAACGTATTTTTTATACAGCCATATAACTTTGGCAACAATGCATTAATATGGCATCATGGAGCAAGTTCAATCATGCAGCAGACCAATAATGAAATGGAACAAGATAACAACAACTTTTTCCAGGTCATTGGATACGTGTTGCCTAGTGATAATATTACGTTTGGTACTTTTGAGTTCATCAAAGCTTGTTTACAATTAAACCCATCTACATGTAAAAGTTTGTAATGCGTGTATCGCATTGTCATCTCATCTTATCACGAAGAATCAGTCTCCAATCTTACGCCGTTTAATGTGAACGAACGGTGCTTACGATATTTATTTATTTTTATTATTTATTAGTGCCCGCCAATTTTTTTTTTGTGAATATGTTTAATGCACAGACACACTTTTTTTCTGTTTTATTATATGTACCTATCGATTACGTAGTTATGTAGATTTTAGTTTGGTATTTGTAGCACAATAATTTGTTTAAAAAAATTATGCCACAACTTCATTAACGTTAATTACCGTTAATGAAGTTGTGACAAGATTCTTACGATGAAAATTATGGAAGAAAACCCGTGTGTCAGCAATATACGTTGTATACTTTTGCCACACCGAACTTATCTGAAGAGCCCGTGTATGATAATGAGTTATTAATGATGTTTGTAGAAGATGAACATGTAATCTCTTGGCACCTTCTTAGTCTGGTAGTGGGGCTATACATAGTGATGTCATTATACTTACAGGGTGTTTCATAAGCGTTTGGTCTTTGAAAGCGATAGATAGTTATCTATTTGCTTGTAAATGTATCGTTGATGTGCTTTGCATAAATAAATCAATGAATAAATCCCTCCCGTCTTTGTTTTTATGTTCATAATTTTTTGTTGTTTGTTGTCTGGAAGATATCGCTATCGAAACAACCTTATGTTGAGCAATATTGTGAATTAGGTGTGTTTAAATTATCGATGTGCAATAAAGAGTATTCTATTTAGCTATCTATCTATAAATAATTATACTTTATTGTACACCAATAATTAAAACATACTTGTTTAACAATGTTGCTTAACCTCTTTTTTTTGTTATCGGGGGATACCTTCAAAAGGCGCCTGAACTTTTGGAGAAAAAGAACAGGAAGTGTGGGATTCCTACCTCACTGAAACCACTCCGGTGACAACATATAGAACCCCGTTACCTCTTAAAAGACCACTCAAGAGCCCCCTCTGTGTAACGCCTTAGCGGTCTTATCGCTGATAGCAACATCTTCCAGGCAAACATTGGATGGACTTTACGAACTTAAAATGAAGAGGGGAGAAAGTCAGTATACTTCAAATACCATACATGCATAAAATGAAATTAATATAAATACAATACAATACATAAATAAGTATATATAAATACCATATGTTACGTATATGTAGAAGTGTTAAAAATTATTAGCAGCCGAGCTTCTGAGAGCAATACTATGCTAGTCTTGCTGATACCTTGCCGGTATCAGCAAGACGATATTAGATAGCGACAATTCTATTCATGTTAAAGCTATCAGCAAACACGGGTTCCGGCAGTGAATAAGTGGTATTCCTTAGCTGAACTCACAATGAAAGTACTCCCAAAAAGTTTTGTGCCTATGGGTGGGATGTATACAACGTGTAACGGAACCCCATATCTATCCAAAAGGGCTGAAGACAACATCTGGTATGGAGTCTCTATGCACAGTTTCAGCACAAAATAACTGACTCAAAGAATTGATACCAAATTATTGGTTTCATATATTTCTTGAATACCAATCATAACAAACGTGTCCAGCACTACGAGGGTCAATAACTTTCCACGTCACTTGCCAATAACACGATAATTCTTTTCCTTCTTCTTAATTTGAAAAATTCGGTATCTGGTATCAGTGTATTGGAATTTGTAATAAGTTCTACACAGGTAGACTTAAGATTACAAAACCCTTGCCATATCGTTTGTTATCATCCAAAGAAGCCATGCACTTGGTATGTATATACCATTTAAATTACACGTTGTATATGTTCTGTATCTGAGGTAAAGTTAAGAAACAATATTATGTACGCATAGACTGCACTAATTACGTATGACTACGTCACCATGCAATAATTGTCACTAGCAAGAAAAGCGATAGTGACTTTGCTTCATTGAGTTAATGCGATGTATTCCTTATAGGCTGTGGAAGAATAACTTCGAAAGCTTGATGTATAATTATATTAAACAATTTTATTCACGAACTAGCTGTGCCTGTGACTTCGTTTGCGAAGGAGAATTTTGCTGTGTGTTTTGGAATAAGAAGCAGCATGTATAATTTGCCGTATAACCTAGTCTATCTTGGCTCAGACAAACAAAAATAAAAACCACGAATATTTTAATAAAGTTTGTAACACAAACTTTAATAAAATATTCGTTGTTTTTCTATATAATTATCTTCTATGTATCTTGTAAATAACTATAAGTAGGTACATGAGAAAACACCATTATTTTGACATTACACTTCAGTTTTATTTATATGTGTATGTAGGTATACACAATTAATTTAATTTAATATTGTGAATCAAGTGTGTTTTTAGGGTTCCGTAGCCGAATGGCAAAAAACGGATCTCTTATAGTTTCGACATGTCTGTCCGTCTGTCTGTCTGTCCGTCCGTATGTTACAGCCATTTTATTCCGAAACTATTAGGACTATACATGTAAAACTTGGTAGATAGATGTATTCTGTGAACCGCTTTCCATTTTTAAGAGAAAATTTAAAAACATTTAAAATAAAGGGGGCTTCCCATACATGGAACTGAAACTGAAAATATTTTTTTTCATGAAACCTATACGTGTATGGTATCTATAGACAGGTCTTTAAAAATGACATTAAGGTTTCTAAAATGACTTTTTCATCAAGTTAATCGTTTAAAAGATATACGCTTCCAAAGTGGTAAAATGTGTGCCCCCCCCCTCTAACTTCTATAATAATGAAGTGAAAAATCTAAAAAAAAAAACTATATGTTGTAGATCTTAATGTAAACTTACAACCAAAATTGGTTTGAATGAGATCGAGTTGGCGGTTTTTGAGATACTGTATATTTTCTAAAACCGCAAATATAACTTTGTAATTCATACAAATACTATGAAAAACAAAGTTATTTGGCGTAGTTGTAAAAATTGTAAATAAGCTAGTTTTAAGAAATTTTGAAGGTTTTTTGTTTTTTTTTTTCAATTATATATATTAAGTATATTATATTTATTATAGTTACCACGAAACTCTGAATGGGCGAGTCCGACTCGCACTTGGCCAATTTTTATTATTGGTGTGTAATAAAAAGTATTCTATCTAACTATTTAACTTCCAAACGTGTCTTCCGCATACCGTTACAACAATCCTCTTCTCTTCTAGCCAGACGATGTCCCGCTTACCTACACACTCTCGTATACAACAAAGTTTCCAGAAGCTTGCCCTGTGACATAAAAGATCTTTCCCTCACAGCGTGCAAAAAAGTTGTCATACAATGGCTTTTAGGACTTTCATATGATGAATCTGAAAACATCCTAACATCGCTGTAACTCACTCACTCTAACTCGAAATCTCATCAGACACAAACTCCGACACTACACACACGAACAAATACACACAAACCACACACACACACACACACATAAACACACCCATTTTGTATTAGTTAGTATAAAAATTGTTTTCTTCTTGTCATAATTGAAGAAGTTTATTTTGTACTTAATTTTATTTATTTTTTTGTTTTATATAATTTTAAGTTAAGTAGTTTTAAGTCGACCTCATTCCATCTAAAGTTTTTGATGTTCTCACATACTTATGTTCAGATCATCTTTGTTATTGCACCCACAACATTGTCTACCACAACTTAGGTCCCCAAGATACAGGCATAGCCTAGTTTGGGGATCATCGGAAATTTGTAAAGAATCTAATAATGGTCTCACTAAATTCTATTCTATTCTATTCTATTCTATCTATCCTTGCATGTAAGATAGAGATGATGAAGATAAAGATGTATTAATTAATTATTTTTTTCTTCTTTGAAATGTTTATATTTTGTTGCAGATTTTTGATAGCAGTGTTTACCTACAAACAAAAATCACTAAGATTTGCCTGATTGAGACCAAGATATCAGAATCATGAACATTTCATGTTTCAGGTTCTCTTTTTATGGCACCGATTGCAAGAAAGCCAAGTTCTTTGTAAAGTAAAAACTTGTTTTCTCAATGCACCTTTTTGTTCATTAACTTCCTTGCAAGTTACAAGATAGTTTAGCTTTTTTTGAGACACGTCGGGTGTCACAGTTTTTGTTATTTTTATTTAAGTATTTCTGAACTACAAGAAAGTACGCCAAGGCAATGTGGGCAGAATTCACATTACTAGCAATCTTGTTAAACCTAAAGCTAAATATGCTTGTGCCCACACGGTAATAGTGTAATGGGTCGGATTCGAACCCGTAACCTCTCGATCACAAGTCCGACACTTTACCATACCTTGATGCTTACGTTTGCGGGAATGTTCTTATGAGACACCGCGGCCTCAGAACGCAAGAACAACTGAAGAAACGAGGTGGGTTATTACTCGGTAGAAGTCTGAATGGGAGCGGGATTACTAACTGGATTATTTACCCTCCGAAATGATAATTATGATGGAAACTATTGTTACGAGCTGGAGTTCGGGATGGAAATAATTAACGCCAATTAAACCAAAATTAACACTTTAATTAATTAAACACTAAATAGAAATTTAACACAAATATTCGCACCACAACACTTGTCACTTAACACTTAAATCGCACTGAAATTAATTCGTATAGCTTCGATTGTATCACCTCAGATCTTCTAATAAGACTAACTCTCTGCGTTTTTTTTTTTTTTGTGTGTGGCATCTCGCAGGTCAACCTCTGAGGTTGTCGGCTGCTTAACCGGGCTTGCCTGTGGTTGCCTTTTTTTTTTTTTTTTTAACGTGGTAAAATTATCAAATAAGTCCTCCCACTCCGGGCAGGGTGGGAGGGACTGTCAGACTTTTACTGACTAAAATCCACGGTGTTCCTTCAATAACCCTTTACATACCGGGGCCACGGTAACGGGATGAGTCCCACGACCCCGGCGGGCTTCGGCCCTCTGCAGAGGGGGCCTCGTCATGTTGCTGACGCTCTTTGAGGCGCGGTAATGGTCGGACAGCGAGTTGCCCAAAAATTAATTAATAAATTAATTAAAGCCTCCAGCCAGGGCTTATTAAAAAACTTACAAACTAGGCGACTACACGCTAAGGGCACCCCCTGTGGGGTACGGACCTCGGCTTAGGGCGTCGCAGGGGAGGGCAGCTAGGGACAGGCTGTATCATATCATTATTATTATTAATAAGGGAATTTAAAGCTACTGGCTCAGCGTCGCGGGCTGGCTCTGGCAAGGGTCGGGGTGGACTATTACGAGGACGTCGCGGCGGGCCTCGGCGGCGAGGACGGAAGGACGGTCGGTTTTTGCAGCGACTAACTCTCTGCGCCCCTTTGCGATCTATTTATACCTACCCCGGTCTATGAGATCTAGAACATTCTTATAAAATCGACTCACTGTTTATACTGCGTCAGAATATTCCAGGAGGCTACTCGAGATACACAGTACTGCTATTCGACGCTAGATGACGTTAGTGTCTCGACTAGATATACTCATTCCTGCTACTCGCCGCTAGATGGCGTTAGTGTCTTGAACATTCTAGATTTCTGTCGAAGTTTCTCGACGTACTTCGCTAAGCGACTGGCGTAACACTATTATGAATTTTATCTGCACAAATACTTTACCAGTAACATTAGCTCAAGGCCATATAAACGTGACAGTGGACTAGACTTTGGTAAACAATGGTTTACAAAAGCCTAGTATTTTCAAATAAGCATGTATATCTATAACGATACTTATACACGATTATTTGAAAATGCAGTGTTACTTTGTTAAGACCCATCTGTTTGCAGGAGCATTCATCCTGGCTAGATGATTACAAACTTTCATTGTGCGTACGGCTAAGGATTGGAATTCTCTGCCGGAGTCTGTTTCCTGATCGCTATAACCTGGGGGTCTTTAAGTCAAGAGTGAATAGGTTACTTCTAGGCAAGCGTGCTCCATCTTCGACCACATCATCACTTACCATCAGGTGAGATGGTGGTAAACCGCGAGCCTATTATCAATAAAAAAAGAATGAGTGTGGCACTCGGGGACTGCCGCAGTAAAGCTATTGCATAGCATTTTTTATCAACTTATGCAACTATAATTATTTATTTATTTTATTTATGCAGTAATTTTTTCTTTTATTGAATAAATGAGAAGTTAATATTGTTTAAAATATTTTTATTATCTTACAATACATGTAGGTTATTCAGGAATTATTATCATTGAAACTATAGGTTTATTAGCAGCTAGTCTACACGCATACGTCTAGTCGCACGCACACAAACACCGTGCCGAACTCTGCCGAACTGAAACGACTTTAGACGATGCACGGCTTTCAACGCACGGCCGCACCGCTGTGCCGGTCACAGTGGGGGGTGTTAGGTTTATTTTCGTTACGGAATTTTTTGTATCAGTCGCCGCGCTCAAAGCCCGTGATAAAAGCTATGCAATAGTTTAAAAACTGACCCATCATATACTTAGGCTTATCCCGACTATGCTGAGATTGGCTTTCAGTCTAACTACATGCAGCTGAAAATGGATGTTTTACATGAAGCGAGTACATACCTGATCACCATGACCCAGTAGCTGGTTACGATACCCTTTGATAAGACTGGTTGAAGATTTTCTGGCGCCTGACTACCTGGAACAACTGCCAAAGATAAACAAAAGGCAGCCGGGAATAACGGCTTATCGTGCTTTCCAAGGCACGGATGAATATATCCGGACGGCCACCAATCCAGTTCCCAAACCCAAACCCAAACAAACCAAACCCGAACAGTTGCTCAATCTCTATCAAGCCCAGGTTCGGTCGTGTATGGAGTACTGCTCTCATCTTTGGGATGGATCTGCTAAATACCTACTGGACGCGCTTGAGTCTATCGAGAAGCGGGCCAAGAGACTCATTGGCAACGATGCACTGGTCGAGTCAAAGCTCCAGAGCCTTGAACATCGACGACGAGTTGCAAGTCTATCGGTTTTCTATCAGTTACATTTCGGGGAGTGTGCGATGGAATTACACAATCTAATTCCACCAAGCCCGTTCCATCATCGGATTACGAGACAAACGGCGAAGCGCCATAGTTACATGGTGGACATCCCACCCATACGCACAAAACGTTTTGGGAATACCTTCATTGTGCATACGGCTAAGGAGTGGAATTCCCTGCTGGAGTCTGTGTTTCCCGATAGCTATAACCTAGGAGTCTTTAAGTCAAGAGTAAATAGGTTACTTTTAGGTAAGCGTGCTCCATCTTCGACCACATCATCATCATCATCATCAGGTGAGATGGTGGTCAAACGCGAACCTATTTTTTTTATAAAAAGAAAAATCAATATGCGTTTAAGAGACTGTTGCGGGATTATTTTCAAAACATATAGTGGAAGCAGAGTTTTCATAACCCCCTTTCTATGACTTTTTGATTAATATAATATATATTTGGTATGTATTAGGATAAATATATGTGTAAGTTTTTTTTAGTTATTTATGTACATATACTTGTAATAAGACTTTTACTTTGAATATATTATCTACTTAGTTTATTTTTTTATGCACCTGCCATGTTGTCTCTTCACCACCCATAGTTGACTGGTACAGAATGCCTATGGCATTAAGTCCGCCTTTGTACATTTTGTGTTGCATAAAGTTTTAATATATAAATCTCGATATGATAAGATGGTAACCCATCTATCGACCCACCTCGGCAAGCAATGCTTAAGTTTGAAGGCCTCTATGCGGCTATTTGTTTAGCCACAAGCTTCTCAAGATAATTAACTGACTGTAATATTAATATTATTTTCATAATATACGGAGCCATGGGCGGGGGAGCATGCTCCCCTCGCGATGGGAACAGGGCGCTCACCACGTCCTCCAAGAACTGAGGCTGGAGACTCTGCGTCAACGGGGGAGCCCAGGGGCGGAGCCTCTCTCGCACCCACTTGTAGGGGCGGCCCCATGGGTCCCCGTCCAGAGTCGCCAGCATCTCCTCCCGGGCCAGTTCCTTGGCCCGCCAGATCTCGTCTCGGAGGACGGCCTTCGCTGCCCTGTAGCCCTCGTACAGCTCCGCCTCTACAGTCACCGCATCCAAAGGTCGGGTGCGGCGCCTACGGAACCTGGTGTACCGGCGTCGCGCCGCAACGCACGCTTCGCGCATAATTACCAATTAGTGAATTATAAATATTGTGTGTATTATAATATTAATAAAATGTGATTGATGTTTTAATGAAAATATGATAAATAAACTTTTATTTTCATGTTTCACGTTTGAAATATGGGTATTTCAAACGTGAAACATGAAAATAAAAGTGGGCGAAGTAGACTTATATTAAATTCGTGACTGTAAGTAGGTTTTTATCGTTGGAAACTTTCAAAAGGCGCCTGGTCTTTTGGGGAAAAGAAATACTAAGTGTGGGATTTCTACCTCACTAAAATCACCCCGGTGATATCATCAGCACATAGAAAGGGAAACGTCTTAAAAGACCCCTTCTGACCAACGCCTATAGGGCACATTCTTGGGGAGACTGTAAAGAAGTCTCACTTGAGCCTACCAGTAAGTACTTTAACGTTAAATAACGTTAACATTACTATAGCCAAAGACTTCAAAATCTAACAAAAGAATCAAAATGGTTCTTTTATTCTGGTAAGAAAACTGAACAAGATGAATTACCCTACCGTCAATATTTCCCCGCTACAGTCAAAATATGAAGGCACTTCGTTTTCAATTTTTCCTTGTTATTACAATAAAGTCTAGAGTATTCAGAATATGGTTGGCAGTGAAATGAAAACAGCAACGCCCTGGCACTGAGCCAGCTATGTAATGTGGATAAAGTGATTCCATCCCCAAACACTAAGGAACTTTAACTATACTGCAAAAGTGACATTAGCTAGGTTTCCCTACAGCTTTGGTTCCCAACCTGTGGTCCGCCGACCACTGTGTAGTACGCTAAAGGTAAATTAAGTTCCGCGATAGGTAAAATACGGCCCGCGAAAGGTAAAATTTCATCCGCGAAAGATTTAAAATATAAATTTATCAACTGAAAAGTATCATTGATACAAACTAATCTAAGCTTCTGTCATAATATTGTGTTTTTATTAGAGAGAATAATGCGTTTTTATTTATAAAAATAAACCAGCAAGCATTTTTAATTTCTATCCATAGTTACATTTTCTTTAGGACTTTTCCCTGGTCCTTGCCAAAGGTTGGAAGCCACTGCTCTTCAAAGAGATGCAGAAAAAACTGGTGAAAATTGTCAAAAGTTAGATTAAATAAGTTTTCCAGTCGACGGTAATGCGAAATGGTTTCATTTGGTATTCTTGTTGCTGTTACGTGTATTTTGGTTATGAAATTATAGTTTTGCAAGGGTTGTAGGTAAATTACTTTCAACAGAACCGTAATGTTTTTCCATTGTTGCGAGTTGCTTTTCTTCAGTCCGCTGAATTCTTAACAAGCCCAGTTCTTGAGCATTTGCTTATTGAATATTCTATGAACGAGTGCTTACAATTGTGGCGCAGTTCAAGAGGGTCTCGGGTTGAGATTCTTAAAGATAAGATTCCTGTTTATACAATATTTATTTTTCAACCACCCCTAATTAAAGGAATCTTGAAATAACTATCGGAATGTGGGTATACTTTTTGGCATTTGTAGTTAGCGAGTACCTATCACATATTATTGACTGAAATATAATTACTACCTGGTGTCCTAAAATATAATCGTAGGTCTAGTTTAACCACCAATCTCCCACAGTATAATATAATCGATGATGAGTGTTTCTCACTAATATAGTGTCAAATGTACCTTTATATTATATAATATATACCTCCGTGGTTGCGTAAAATAACTAACGATTCTGCGGCAACAGACAGCAAGGGCCATTGAGAGGACAGTATGTCAGTAGAAGTCTGACACTCTTATCCGCTTCACCCAGAACGGAAGGAGTCTCTAGATGATGGGTACTAAAAACCTGTACCTACCTAAATAATGCATAATATATGCGTTTGTAAATTTTTCCCTGGACATGTAAACAGAGATAAAATTCGACACATACTCCAGCCAGGTTAGCATTATCGTATATGCAAAAAAGGTAATAGTTATGTTTATACTAGAAACCAAACATTCAGTAATTTATTTATTATTTATTATATACTTTATTGTACACCTTACAATACACTTAAGGATAAAAATCATAAAACTAGTGTACAATGGGCGGTCTTATCGCACAGGGCAATCTCTTACAGACAACCTTTGGATGGACAGAAATTATAGGAGATAGATTTAGGGCTGTCAGTGTACAACATCATACAAAATACTAACCAAACATCATAATATAAAATACATACCAAAAAATATAATATATAAATATATATTAATACATATCAAATTCATAATAGAGAAAGAAGGTGAAAAAATTATAGTGAGAGGTAATGCTCCTTCACCATTCTTTTGAACGTAGATAATGTTTGAGCACGCCTCACATCTATGGGTAATGCATTCCACAAGCGGGCCGCTTGTATAGTGAAAGATTTATCGAAGAAAGAAGTGGAATGCATACGGATACTTAACTCTAAATTTTCCGATGATCTCAAGGACCTTGAATGTGTGTCACAGAGAAACCGAAAACGATCTTTAAGATCTTCTTCTTCTACTTCTTCTTCTTTCTTCTTCTTGGTTCTAGACTGTTTTAGACTAGTTTTAGTTAGTTTAGACTACCTTTTCTCACCCAGGCAGCCAGATAGTAAAAATAATGTTGTTTGAAATGACATAAACAGAAATAAAGTAGAAAACATAATAAAAAAGTTAGTGATATAGTGTTTATGATAATACGTAATTTAAGTTAAATTATTTACCTTATCTATCACATTGGATGCAACTTGTAATGGTGGCTTTCGGGTTTGGTTGTCTATACTAATATTATAAAACGGAAAAGTTTGTTTGTTTAAACGCGCTAATCTTAATTAATTAATTTTGGTATGGAAGTAGCTTGAGGAAGGCTACTTTTTAACCGACTGCAACAAAAAAGAGGGTTATGTTTTTATCGTGATATGGTAATGGGAGCGAAGCACCATGCGATTGCCTAGTCTATAAAATAAAAAATGTGAATTGTCCATTGACTTGTATTTGTATGTAAATATTTCTCAACATTATTGACCAATTTTTTTATTGAAACTGTCGAAACATTCTTCACTCACATAACGATATGTAATTTAAACCATCACCGCTGCTCTTAGACCAGTCAAGGCAAATATGAGAGAAAACAGGCAAATTTTAAAGTAACATACAGGTTTGCCTTGTTCTGAAACCAGCATATACAACGTGTAACGGAATAAACGCAAGACCTCAGACACCCCAATTAGAATATTAAATTATAGAACTAAAACAACATCTGTAATTTAATTTACTTAAAGAACACCCAGTTTTTTTAATAAAATGGTTGTCCTGACTGAACGTAAAACGTTCGAGCATACTACTCTATCCCTACGCACACACACTCATAGCGCACACTCGTGCGCTTGCCTGCGTTGGAGATAAGAACAGAAAGCTACGCATTAGGTATGTATCTGTACGTTCATTGACCGAACATTACCTACGTAGTTTGATACTAATAATTTGGGATATTACCGTATAACTATTATTGCTAGTTGCCTAACTAGTTTGATTCCATCACAATTACACAGGCTTTGGACTGACAGCTTCGAATGATTTGGTTTAATTACGGATACGGAAGTATTTTTAAATTGAGCAACTTTTCACCCCACTGCGATCTATCAGTACCTACGGCAATACCTAAAAGCGCCCGCGTCTTTTCACCCTCTACTAAGTCGTGTTTACATTTTTATTAAGTACGTATAAAAAAATATTCAAAGTCGGCGTGTTTAAAAGATTTGAATCATAATATTTACAGTACCTACTTAAAATCGTATTATGAAGGTACATACCTCAGGTATTACTAAATACTTCTTCTTCATCCCCTTTTTAAAAGATTTTCAAAATGTCCACCGCCTTGCTCGATACACATTATTGCACGTTTTCTTAAGTTAGTTTTTAGATTGTTAAGCACCTCAGTTTCACATTTCACTTTAACAATCGCGAGTTCAATTTTATGTTTGAGGTCATCGACACTTGTTGCTTCGTTTACATACACGAGCGATTTTATTCGACCCCACAAAAAAAGCCCACTGCACAGGTCCCCCACGACCTATCATCCAACGAGGGCCATATTCCGCATCAAGATGCCGTCAGACGTTCCACGTGAAATGCGCAGGCGCTCCGCCGTGTTGGTAAAACACGTCTTGTCATAACGAGACAGGGACATCCTCCAATAACTGGGGCAACACCTCTTGCAAGAACTGTAGGTAGGTATCTCCAGTCAACCTCGGTAAAAATACAGGGCCAAATACGCGTGTACATAGAACGCCCGCCCACACGTTCACGGAAAACCTGTGCTGGAATGAGTCCATACGGCATGCATGTTTCCGTGCCTCTACAAATGCATGTTGTGCTGGTTGTAAATACCAACTCGTGTGAAGGTGCTCTCGTCCGTCCAGACGATGTTTTGTTGCCAGTTTTCCAACAACCATCTACAAAATTGTAGTCGTGGCAAATAGTCAGTCGGCATCAGCTCCTGACAACGTCGTAGGTGGAAAGGGTGTTCGCCAACAGCACTTAATGTTCTCCATACGTACATGTGGCTACAGTTAAACAACGGCGCTGCTTCCCTCGTGATGCTCCCTGGATTTTCATAGAAATAATCGAGAATGTTTTCCTGCAAACGACTAGAACGCACATTCGTCCCTCTATCCATTGCCGTGTTAGGATGAAACGTTCCGGAGTCCCTCAGGTGCTGAGTTGCACCTAGCATTGTCCTGGCACTCACTCTGGTAGGTACCACGTCGTTCATTGAACACTCGACACGCTAACTCCACATTATCGTCGCAACGAGCCAGTGTCCTCACCATTTCCGTGTACTGGATATTGCTAAACCGAAAAGCCATCAACAACAACAACAAATTTACGAAATCCACTTGTCAATGGCGGCGCGCGGGGGATGACTGATTTCGTTTGATATCGGGCAGGCGGTGGTGGCGCGTGTGCGCGGCGGCATATCAAACGTCAAAGGGCTAAGTCAGTAAATTATTGCGCCTCGCTCTTTCATATTGATTTTGCGTTTGCAAAAAACGTAGGTACCTTAGATTTTCTAATATTTTGTCATTTCTCAAAAAAAGATTGTGAAATGTGGAATTACAAATTCAGTCATGCATTTAAAAAAGCTTTATTGCTTTGAAATAAGGTTGAAATTTCTTTAAATTACGTACAATAGGGGTGTGTGTGTAAGGATAGATATGATTATTATTATGAGTGACCCAACTACAAAGTACAAATTCAGTTGTGCAGTTAAGTAAGACGTACTGCTTGGAATTAAGGATTAATCTTCCTTAAATTAAATATTTTATTTTTTGCACACTAACTGAAATGTAAAATGTATTGATCCCATAAAAAACAATACTTGTCAAAAACCCAAATCTCGCAACTTAGTTGTTCTACCGTAAAAAGTTGTGAGATCCATGTAATACCAAGTCGGTTATTAATTTATTCAGTCCCTACTTAAGGGACCTTCTGTCTTAAGTTGTTACGTAATTATCTAACCTAACGACATCTTATAGTGACCATATCAATATTAAAAATCTTTACCGTTTTAAATAAATAGATTGACTCGGCCATCGCATGAAAACACAAGTAACTCACAAGTAATACATATATAAATTAAATTGTTTATTGCGATTGCCAAGTCAAACTATTTATTTAAAACGGTAAAATTTTTTAATATTGATATGGTCACTATAAGATGTCGTTAGGTTAGATAATTACGTAACAACTTAAGATAGAAGGTCCCTTAAGTAGGGACTGAATAAATTAATAACCGACTTGGTATTACATGGATCTCGCAACTTTTTACGGTAGAACAACTAAGTTGCGAGACTTGGGTTTTTGACAAGTATTGTTTTTTATGGGATCTCATTGCTTTCTGTAGAAAGTCCTACTTTTTTCCTTTACGGTACCTTCTACTTCTTGTATACCAACAACGAGTTTTCTTAAAGCCCTCTCTCTGTCTTATGAGCTTTTCTTATTTTTGTAGGTAGCCTTCCTTTTTAGGGTTCCGTAGCCGAATGGCAAAAAACGGAACCCTTATAGTTTCGATATGTCTGTCCGTCTGTCTGTCTGTCCGTCCGTCCGTATGTCACAGCCATTTTATTCCGAAACTATTAAGACTATACATATGAAACTTAGTAGGTAGATGTATACTGTGAACCGCTTTCCGAATTTAAGAAAAAAATCAAAAAACATTTAAAATAAAGGGGGGTCCCCATACATGGAACTAGAACTGAAAATATTTTTTTTCATGAAACATATGCGTATGTGGTATCTATAGACAGGTCTTTAAAAATGATATAAGGATTTCTAAAACCACTTTTTCATAAAGTCAATCGTTTAAAAGATATAAGCTTCGAAAGTGGTAAAATGTGTGTCCACCCCCCCCTCTAACTTCTATAATAATGGTGTGCAAAATCTAAAAAAAATATTTGTCTGTAGATCTTAATGTAAACTTTCAACCAAAATTGGTTTGAACAAAATCGGGTCAGCAGTTTTTGAGATACAGCATACTTTACAAAACCAGAAATATAACTTTGTAATTCATACAAACACTATGAAAAACAAAGTTATTTGGCGTAGTTGTAAATGAATGTAAATAAGCTAGTTTTACGAAATTTGTAAGGTTTTTTTTTGTCAAATAAATATACATATTATATTATATTATGATAGTTACTTCGGAACCCTTCATGGGCGAGTCTGACTCGCACTTGGCCAATTTTTTTTTTCCGGTACTACTTCTTGAACTTCAGCTAAAGTTTTTTTCAAAGCCCACTCCCTGTCTCTATGGGTTTTTTTCGGAGACTTTGATACGCACATATGGATACGCACGTACGTCTTTTGCATTAGTTAGTAATAATTAATGCAGCACTCGTCAAACGTCTCGGTTAAAGTTAATCCATTAGTAAGTAATTATGCAATTTCGGGCAATTTACTCTACTTAATACTCCCCAATACTCTTAATACTTCTTGCTTTTTTATTCCGTTGACCATTTAACAAGTTACCTTTGAGCATAATTATTATATCTAGGTACCTATCTACACTGGAAGACACGGTGGAGCATATTGTCGAGGTGTGCCCTGCATGGGTGGAGCACCGTCGTATCCTCATAGAGGCGATCGGCGGCGGCGACTTCTCGCGCCCTGCTCTGGTTTAGACCATGGTGCGAAGCGAAAGGGAATGGGATGCAGTCACCTCCTGCTGCGAAGCAGTCATGCTAGCGAAGGAGGAGGCCTAACGTGCGAGGGAGAGGCAACTCTCTTCCTCGCGCCCCAGCCGCCGGGGGAGACGCCCCGGGCGTCGTGGATCGCGAGTCGATTTCGGGCCACCGTAGGCGCGGGCCTGCGGATGGCGAGCAGGGGTCGCTCACCGTCCGGTAAGGACCAGGCCCGGGTCGGCGGCGCGTTGTGTTCCACGCGCGCCTCAAAAAGCTGTTAATACCAGTGACGGGGCCTCATAGGGCCATTGCCTGTCGGGGTTTATGGGAAAGTTCCATCGAGATACCGTGGCCCCGGAACTTTAGGGCTTATGAAGGAACAGGGTGGGTTTTTAGTCAGTAGAATTCTGATACACCCGAGCGGAAGAAGACATTCGATGATATTTTTCACCAAAAAAAAAAGTACCCATCTACATCTATTATTTCATTATATTATACAGGTACACTGATTAATTAACTGCAAATGTTACTTTGTAATCCTATATATTTATATGGGATTACAAAGTTATTTGTGCAGTTGATGTATCTAGAAAACTGGAACGAAATTGAAAAATATTATAGTTTTTCCTTGATTCATATACTAAACACTAATTGTATTCTAAATTTGAAGCTTCTATGTCTGCTAGAAGTGCTTTAGACTTTTGATGATCGGTCAGTCAGTGAGTGACAAAATTTACAAAATTAAGGCACTTTGACTCGTTATAATTCTTAAACTACTGGTTCAAATTCAATGAAATTTGAAATATACCGTGTTTATACAATGCCTGTTTGGTTACTGAAAATTCAGGCTTCTAGTTTTATCCACAACGAAGTTATAGGGGGTCGAAAATGGCCTGAGTTGCTTCGAGAAAAGAATGGTACGGCCGTGCCGCTTTTTTGCTCGACTTGGCGGGGGCACTGCCGTGCCCCCAGATATTATTTACGTGTGTGTATGGATAGGTATTGAGCGATCTACAAATTCAGCCATACATTCATATGGGTTTTTATTGCTTTGAGATAAGGCTTAAATTTCCCTAAATAAAATAATTTATTACGTTGATTTTACGCAGTGATCCTAATTTAGGTCAAATAAAGGTTTTTTCCGAAGAAAATTAACACATATAAATAATGATGGAAATCGATTCAAAAGCCTATTCTGCGCAAACTACTCTCAGGTCTTGCGTTTATTCTGTTACACGTTGAATATTTTCTAAAAATATGTCAGAAATACAGTAATTCTAAAAAAGTTTCTACTAATTAACGAAATTACTCTCACTCCACTAGCTATACGAATGAAAAAGCAAAAACAAAAAAATAGCCTCCGCCATTTTTTCCAATTCTGCTCGGTAAACCAGCGGTCAGTCGCTATACTCCAGGGAAATCTATTTCTGTTGATTCAATAGAATTTTTTTATACCCCCTTTCACATACTTCGGTAAGTTTAAATAACAATATAAACACTACAGTCATAAATACATGGCACAATTTATCGAAAAGTACAAACGGTACAATGATAAATGGGTTCTGTACAAATTTTTTGTTGCAGATAGTGGGATTAAATGAAAGCACGTTGTAATGGGACTGTTGCCTTTCGCTTGAATTGTTTAGTAGTTATCTGAGAAAAATATCCAGGTGGTTTGCGGGCTTGAAGGCTGGTGAATGATTCATCACGTTGGAAATTTATACTTCTATACGTTTTATCTCGTGACAAAAATAAGTACTTTATAATAAACATTAGTGGTGTATAATGGTCCACTAGCACTTTGTACGCGACTTTGTCTGCGTGGATTTCGAAATAATTTATAACCTTATGGCACTCACAAATAATGCACCTTACTACGAATGAGGAAGATTTTAGAATTGGATCATTAGTTTCGTAGATTACCCTCTACAAACAAACAAATTTTACTTTTTTATAATATTACGTATAGATGAAACTTAGTGTATAAATATATTCATCGTTTATTAGACTGATATGATGCTGATGATTTCGCTAAAATCAAACTAACTTCTAAGTAGTTTATTTATTCGTCAATACAGAGAACCCTAAAATAGAGCGCATAAAATATTTATGCAGTGAGAATTATGTTTGATCAGTACGTATTTGTTATATTCACACATACTCAATATTTACTCAAACCATTGGAAATAGAAGAAAATAATAACTTGAATACATACAATTATTGGGAAAACTCTTGAGGCATGTGAGCAGACATGAAGTCGAAATACGTCAGATGCAGTACGTCACGCCTTGCCACGTCACGTCACGCTGTGCCACGTCACGTCAAGCCATTCAGTGTCAACGTGAAGTCACGTCCATCATTCGTGTGTTTAGATATGCGGTTAAGAGAAATATTCGTTTTGTTCAATCCACAACAAACTATTTACAATGGAGACACGGATAGAGTTTATGATAGGAAATTGATTCAAAACGTAATTAAGAGAAAGGGGCGTTATTGGATATGGTTTAAATAAAATGATTCATTTTGTACTAAGCACGAAATACGAGGAAATTCTAGGACTTTGTCAACAGATTACTATAAATTTAGAACTAATAAACATAATTATAGTTACCTTTTTTCCCGGGTGGGAAAATCATCGAATGACTTCTCCCGCTCTGGGTTAAACGGAAGGGTGTGTCAGACTTCTATTGACTAAAACCCACCCTGTTCTGTAACTTTCCCGCAAACCCCGGCAGGCAATGGCCCTATGAGGCCCCGTCACTGGTGTTGACAGCTCTTTGAGGCGCGCGTGGAACACGTCGCGCCGCCGACCCGGGCCTGATCCTTACCGGACGGTGAGCGACCCCTGCTCACTGTCCGCAAGCCAACGCCTACGGTGGCCGGAGATCGGCTCGCGATCTCCGACACCCGGGGCGTCTCCCGCGGCGGCTGGGGCGTGAAGAAGAGAGTTTCGTCTCCCTAACGTGTTCGGCCTCTTCCTTCGCTAGCATGACTGCTTCGTAGAACGAGGCGACTGCATCCTACTCTCTCTCGCTCCGCATCGTGTTCTGAACCAGGGCCGGGCACGAGAGGTCACCACCGCCGATCGCCTCGAGGACACGGCGGTGCGGGCAGGGCTTCGACCGTATGGTCCACCGTGCTGCCCTGCACTATCTAAAAGGCCGCTAAGCCACAAAAGGTATTTTTCACTTTTTAATGTACACTTAAACTACTTTCGATTCTCTATCTTTTGGTCTAAGAATCATTTTCCTACGATTAATACTTTTCGAGATATAGCAATTTTGCTGAGCAGTTAAACAAAATAATTTTTTTCACTTCCTTTGTTAAAAAATGACTAAACCACAATACTTGTATATACAATACTAAAATATAATAACTACAATACTAAAAGATTCTTTTATTTACTTTAAAAAACCTCACATATATTGTACACAGAAGCTATGCCCACAAAAATAATTTACCATCGTTCTAGCTAACGTAGTTTTGTATAAAAATCATTTCCCACTTATTTTTACGTTTACTCGAAAAATACTTTTTGTGGTTAGCGGCCTTTTAGTTAGTGTAGGGCAGCGTGTCCTCCGGGTGAATTATAGTTACCTAGAGGATTATTCAGGCTATGCACAGCGTGAATGTTCATTTCGTAAAGAACTGTGCATGCATAGTATTTTTTTTTTGCAAAAAATATATCTCGCTTTTTAGTGGGACGGTTTGTATTTTATCTAGTTACTAAAGCCAAAATGTCAACTACTTATCACCTTTTACAAAATATTGCTTTTCCCGGTGCAGAGCCGTTAATTTTTGAGGAGTTCTCCTGGTACATCACCATCAGTTCTACTTCACCACATGCATTGTGACGAGCATAAAGTGCTTAACATCCATATTCAAGTAATCTAATCGCAATCCACGAAATACTTATTATTGAGTAGTTTCGGTGGCCATCTGGGGTCTTCATCATCAGTTCCACTTCTTCAAATGGTGCTTATCGAGAGCAACTGCACAAGTTACTATAAGAAATATCCAAAACGCTATAGGTGTGCCTATAATATTTGAAGAGTTCCCTCGATTTCTCAAGTTCAAGACGAATTGAGAACCTCCTCCTTTTTTTGAAGTCGGTTAAAAATGAACATTGTTTTAGCTGCCCCAAAAATTAGGAATTGGCCAGTGCAACTTCTGTTTTTATGGTGAAATGTGTAAAATATTATTAGCTTATGTCATGGTCAAAATATTAAATAACCATCATCTTGGCTTTTTCCCAACTGTGTCGGAGTTTGCTTTCAGTACAACCAGATGCACCTTCGTACTAGTGTTTTACATGGAGCAACTACGTATCTGTCTCTATAAGGAATGTGAGGTATTAACTGTTCACAAACTCTTTGTGCTGGCCTTAATTATGAGACAGCATTCCTTTTTTTCTGGGTAAAAATCCTCGTGGATGTCCTCCGCCCTGGGGCGGGCGAAGGGGTCTGTCAGATTCTTACAGAGTACAACCACCCCGTGTTCCCTCGTACTCATGCACCGGGGGCTGCGGGAACACATATGTATTCTTCAAGCATGCCTGTGTCAAGGTAAATTCCCAAAAAACTAGGAAATTACTAGAAGAAGACGCTGCCCAACTAGCACAAATGGGCTGCATTAGGGCTTTAGAGCGTATCCGATTATTACTTATGGTAATAGACGTAAGCGCTAGAGCGTCTACTACAGACTTAAAGCAGCCGCTGTAGCGCTATTTGGGCGCCATTTTATGCAACCTAAAGTTCCATTTAACCTGCACAACGGTTGCATAAAGGTTCCTTAATAGCTATAACGATTTATTAACGCTATACTAAAGCTCTCATAGCGCTACTTTTGAATGATTTTGAACTACTTTGAACGAATGAATTGTTTATAGTTCTTTATTCTATATCTTCAGTTGACATTATTTGTAATAGTTTGGTAAAGTGTTTTCGTCGCCATCATGAAAATAAAACAAAAAGAAGTAAAAGTTTGTATTCTGTATTAGCAAGATATATAAAGATACTTAAAACGCTGTCCAGTTTACTGTAGATATATAAGATAATTTTTGAGTAATTTTAACGCGCTTTTATGATATTTAAAAAAATAACAAAAGATATGTGATATTTTTTATTTGTTATACAGAATACATTTTATTTCCGTATTTTTACGTGTCGATAACTTACTATTTGCAAGTGGCCGATTGTTTACCGGTACATTTAATGCACATTTAACTAAAAAACCAATGTATATCAACTCAATTTTGCAAGTGAATTATAAGTTTTCTTAAAAAATCATGGCGTCATTGTAATGTAGTCATAACCTGCAGTTTGAGCTCTAATAACTCCCATTTGAGAATCATAGCGCTAATTTTCACCCTTCTAACGCTTCCAGTGATTTTTGTTACCCTAGTGCAACTCACAGCCACAAAAAGCTCCTATTTTCTTGTTTTTGAGGTTATAATATGTAGTTACGTACTTATTCGTTTAGCATCCATTTTTATTGTTTAGTGTTTAGTGTTTTTAAATGTGTTATAATAGTTACAAAAGCGGCTGTAAAATGGCGAATGGATTGAGCCTGCAAGGAATGACTGTTTGAATGAATGTTTCAGGAAAAATACATCTACAAATGACGCAGTTCACGATCTCTCTGATCGTATTGTTAAGGCCTTGGATAGGAGTAATAAATGTTTGGCAATATTCCTAGATTTGGCTAAGGCTTTTGATACGGTCTCCATCCCCAAACTGATATTAAAATTAGAGAAGATTGGTATCAGAGATAAACAGTTGAAACTGTTTCAAAGTTATTTGACTGGTCGAACCCAGTGCGTAAAAATCGGTGAGCATACAAGTAGAGATCTACCCATAGGACACGGTGTCCCTCAAGGGAGCATTCTTGGCCCTACGCTCTTTTTAGTGTACGTAAATGAAATTTGCAAATTAGACATCACAAACGGCAAACTTCTGGCTTTCGCAGATGATACAGTGATTATTTTTACAGGGGCAACTTGGGAGCAAGTTTTTAACGCAGCTCAAGTAGGATTTAATAAAATAACTGATTGGCTATTTTCTAATACCCTGTCACTTAATGTTGATAAAACAAAATACATTATGTTCAGTATAAAAAAACCAATAAAATTCGACAAAAGTAAATTTTACATAATTGCTCATAATCACACAACAAATATTTCAGACATGTGCAAGTGCCCTCAACTACAAAATGCACCTACTATCAAATATTTGGGAGTGATTTTAGACGAAAGATTAAGTTTTGTACCTCATATTAAGCTATTGACAGGGAGAATTCGGAAACTGATATATATTTTCAAACACCTAAGATATGCCGCGGACCCCAAGATTTTAAAGTCGGTTTACTATGCCTTGTGCCAATCTTTGATTAGTTATTGTATTTCCACCTGGGGCGGGGCCTGTAAAACCTATTTGCTAGTTCTTGAACGCGCGCAGAGAGCAGTATTAAAGGTATGTACCTTTAAACCTTTTCGTTACCCAACCAAGGAACTCTATGAATACTGTGAGGTTTTAACAGTCCGTCAATTGTTTATTCTACAGATTATTCTAAGGCAACATTCATTAAACACAAATGGCGAACAAGTTTCTATTAACTCCCAAAATCGGGCTACTCGTAGGCTTAAACTTCCCCTAGGCGATACCCTCAGGACTTCTTTTAGCCAGAGATTCTTCTGTTTCCTCGGACGTTTTTTGTATGCCAAGGCCAACAAATTATTAAGTAATAATGCTCAAAGTAAACATAGCTGTAAAAAAAATGTAATTGATTGGCTTCTAAAACTTACCTATGATGAAACAGAGAATCTCCTTCATCCAGTTAAATAATATAGTATCACTAATTCACAACTCATAGGCAATCATTACAATTTACACACGCACACACATACTTATACACACACATACTTATACACACATAAACTTATAATACTTACACGTAAATAACCACACCCCTACTTAAACATTTATAGTTTACTAGTTCAAGTTTTGATTTTAAGATTTTTTTTCTCGTATTATTAATTAAATGTATTTTTGTTATCTCTGTAACTTCGTCTAACATGTGTGTATAGCTATTTTATGTCATGAATTGCTTTCACTGTGTCACTTGAAGGTTGCTGGTACTTATAGCTCAGGGTTTCCTTTTTTAAGTACCAGCAGTACAATATCTGTTAATTCTTGCACATAAATTTGTACTAAGCATGTATTACCCTATTTAATTTGTGAAACAATAAATGAATTGAATTGAAAAAAAAAAAAAAAAAAAAAAAAAAAAAAAATGACTATTGCTACTAAAGGCCTTAGTTACACTGATGATTTTTTTGTAACTATAGTATGCATAAGAGTTTCTATTATTTCTATAATGGAACTTCTAGTAGTATAATAGTGGTTACTATAACTATAACCTATAAAAGTTACAATGGAAACCTCTGTACAGCTGTGAGTGGCAGAATGACCTTCGTAACTCTCATATAAAGGTGTAAGTGGTAAATGAGTTCTACCGTGGACTACTGTGAAGGCTAGGGTGGTATTTGATTCAGCTTATAGCACCTTAAGTAACTTTTATAACTATAGACGTTTACGGATGCAGATATGCAACTCTGAACTGCTTTTTGAACCCTTAAAGCGCCATTTTACAGCCCAAAGTAACAAAATAGGCTGCTATTTCCACTAATGTGCTCGTTGGGTGTGAATTATTTAAATCTGTAGAACCGGCTTTGCTCAAAAATTCAACAAGTTTCTGGGCCCAAGACTATTTAATATGGCTAATAGACAGCTGCAAATTTACGCCATGGCTAAAAGAGAGTGTAAAAAGATGACTACATGGCTCTTGTCAATTATGACGAAATTGATTGATATACCTGGATAGCGTAGTTAACTGGTGAATTTTATATCTTGTTTTCTTGACATATAAATACATATATTTACATTTGAAAATGTTTTATCCTAAGTTTTTCATTTACCTACTTATGCACCCCCACCTAAACCCATAATATATACTTACTCGAACCCACACACATAAGCCCCAACGTACAAATATACAGGCATACTCTATACCACATCCACTCACTTCAATTCCATACCACACACGCGTACACACACTAACATACACACAGACACAAACATACATACACACACACACCATACATAGTACCGTTCAACTGTTTTTATCTCATTTTTTCTTTGCCATTTTTATTATAGTTTGCACCTAATTAATTAAGTTCACTAACCTTAAAGCTCTAATGTCTAACTAATATAACGAGGGCGGGCACTAGTACCTATAAATACAAGATATTAAGTTATCTTAGTTTAGATATTGGCTGCAAACTCTTACATAAACATATGTATTACCTTAAGGCCTATTTACATTGTAACATTGCCATTTCACTTGAAGGTGCAAATAAACTATTTTAATTATTATTTATTTTTTGGATCTGCCGAATACCAACTGAACGCGCTTGAGTCTATCGAGAAAAGGGTCAAGAGACTCATTGGCAACGATTCACTGGTCGAATCAAAGCTCCAGAGCCTTGAACATCGACGACGAGTTGCAAGTCTATCGGTTTTCTATCGGTTACATTTCGGGAAGTGTGCGATGGAATTACACAATTTAATTCCGCCAAGCCCGTTCCATCTTCGGATTACAAGACAAACAGTGATGCGCCATTGTTACATGGTGGACATCCCACCCATACGCACAAAACGTTTTGGGAATACTTTCATTGTGCGTACGGCTAAGGAGTGGAATTCCCTGCCGGAGTCTGTGTTTCCTGATCGCTATAACCTGGGAGTCTTTAAGTCAAGAGTGAATAGGTTACTTCCAGGCAAGCGTGCTCCATCTTCGACCACATTGTCACTTACCATCAGGTGAGATGGTGGTCAAACGCGAGCCTATTATCAATATAAAAAAAGCATCCACAAGCCAGTTGTTGAACAATACGATACTTCCTGGTAAGATTGGCGTCGAATTTTCTAGATTCTATTTTTTTTTAAAGAGTACTTGGAATTTGGGTAGAATTCACATTACTAGCAATCTTGCTAACCCCTCAATCTAAGCTGAATATGCTAGTGTCTGGAGTGGGTTCACGGCAATAATGTAATGGGTGGGGTGCGAATCCGGGACCTCTCGATCACGAGTCCGATACCTTAGCCATAAGACTATTGAAGCTTAATTATACTAAGTAAGTGAAACTCAACATGGGTGATTCGTTTTATCACTATACAACGTGTAATGGAAACCCTATATCTATCCACAAGGGCTGAAGACAACATCTGGTATGGAAACTCTATGCACAGTTTCAGCTCAAAATAACTGACTCAAAGAATTGATACCAAATTATCGGTTTCATATGTTTCTTGAATGCCAATCATCACAGACCTGTCACAGCACTACGAGGGTCAATAACTTTCCACGTGACTTGGCAATAACACGATAATTCTCTTCGTTCTTCTTAATTTGAAAGATTCGGTCTTTGGTATCAATGTATTGAAATTTCTAATAAGTTCTACACATGTAGACATAGGATTACAAAACCCTTGCCATATCGTTTGTTATCATCCAAAGAAACTGTGCACTTGATATGTATATACCCTTTAAGTTACACGTTGTATGTACAAACCCATTTTCAGATGTTTCAATGAGGAAACATCTGAAAGTAATAATACTTCGTCAGATGTAGTAGATATGTATGAACATCTCGTAAGATATTTAATAGCAGATTTGCTGAGTGGTTCCGAGTTTCATGTAATTACATCTCATGGGTGTCGTAAGTCGCAACTAAGGGATTATGCGAGGTGAAAGGGCTGCATTGAATTGCTTTTACTGTCTATATTTTTAGTTATTTGGTAAACTTTCTTTTTACTTATTTGATTATTAGTTTTTATAACGATGTAAGTTTTACTTTCAGATTGTTTACGATACGAATAATAAAACAAATGGTATTTTTTGGAAAATAAAAAAAATAACACTTTTACACGTCCGTTATTTATTTACATAATTTTAAATTAGATGAGGCCGGTGGCAATTGGTACAGTGTTAACCTGTAAGTCACTATTATAGAAAATTTTATTTTAACATGTTTTTGGGTACTATAAGAAAACAATGCTAGTCATTGTTGGAAATTCTAATTAAATAAAAAAAGTTTCAATGAAATGTTAGTTTGTGTTGTTGCTGAGCCATTAATAAATAAGTAATGAAAATTAAATATTAATTTCAATTTTGAATATTTAATTTAAAAGGTGCTGGCTTTTAAATAGTAATGTAAATGGCAAATTATATATTAATTTGATCTTGTCAGCCAGCGCTGGCTCATTCCTTTGAAAAGACCTGCCTTCACTATTTCTTTCTTTTGTGAGCCTACTTACCTTCAACTACCTATCTAGTTTAACGTCCTTATTATTCGATCAGGTTTTAATATTTAATTCTTCATTAAAATACAATTTCTTCAAGTATCTACGTCTCACAAGAAGGCTCAGCAATGTGAACTAATAAATCCTCGTAATTCACTGAAAGTATCTCCGACCACAAACTATCTTTCTTTCTCTAAAATCAAAGGAGCACACACTAATCTTAATTACACAACACACTTGCGTAAATTAAATAAAGGATACAACACACATGGTCGAGCTTAAGGGGAGGATACTCGCTTTACATTTCAAGAAAAATGTTTATGAAGGTAATCTCACGCTTCTGATGCGTTCTTCTTCTTCGAAAACTTTTATTAGCCTCAGTCATAATTCTTCTCTTCATAGTTCTTCAACGCTGAAAGCCCGTGAGTGTCATGATCTGGTTAGTCCATCAGATGGGAGAGCGGCGCGGCGCCGGGAACGGAGTGGTTTAAGTTAATAATTGGACGTAGTTATGCAAAAAGGATCCAATCCACACTTTTACCGCCCATAAGACCGCCCATTGTAACACCCTTTGTAGTTTTTTAAGTCCTTATTAATTCTGTTATGGTGTACAATAAAGAATATATCTATCTATCTATCTTTTCCGAAATTGAGTTATTTATACCAAACGCATCTTCAGGGTGATATATTAAAGATATCAATATACATTAGTCAATTTCGGAAAAAGTGTGGAATGGATCTTTTTTGCATAACTACGTCCAATTGTATTTAAATGCATTCGGATTCTGAGTCAACGATGCGTCGTGTTAAAAGTAAGTACTAATGTCGAGGCCAATGCTTGCTGTGGTAACCGGAATGTTTTAACGAGATACCGTGGTCCTGGAATGAAAGGAGTAACTTTTTAGGGTTCCGTAGCCGAATGGCAAAAAAACAGAACCCTTATAGTTTCGTCATGTCTGTCCGTCTGTCTGTCTGTCTGTCTGTCTGTCCGTCCATCCGTATGTCACAGCCATTTTATTCCGAAACTATTAAGAATATACATGTGAAACTTGGTAGGTAAATGTATACTGTAAACTGCTTTCTGAATGAAAGAAAAAAAATAAAACATATTTATAATAAAGGGGGGCTTCCCATACATAGAACTAAAACTGAAAATTTATTTTTTCATGGAATCTATACGTGTGTAGTATTTATAGATAGGTCTTTAAAAATGACACTGAAGTTTCTAAAACAACTATTTCATAAAGTCAATAGTTTAAAAGATATACGCTCCCAAAGTGGTAAAATGTGTCTAATTTCTATAATAATGGAGTGAAAAATCTAAAAATATATATATCTATAGATCATAATATAAACTTTCAAGCAAAATTAGTTTGAACGAGATAGAATCAGCAGTTTTTGAGATACAGCATATTTTATAAAACCGCAAATATAACTTTGTAATTCATACAAATACTATGAAAAACAAAGTTATTTGGCGTAGTTGTAAAAATATAAATAAGCTAGTTTTAAGAAATTTAACGTGTGACTACCATCTCACCTAATGGTAAGATCATTCCCCTAAATTTCCAACTCAGTTAGTCCAACTTTGTAATAATTTACCATATGTAGATATCATGAGCACATCTTCTTTTAATATACAACGTGTAATTTAAAGGGTATATACATACCAAGTGCATGGCTTCTTTGGATGATAACAAACGATATGGTAAGGGTTTTATAATCCTAAGTCTACCTGTGTAGAACTTATTACAAATTCCAATACACTGATATCAGAGACCGAATTTTTCAAATTAAGAAGAAGGAAAAGAATTATCCTGTTATTGGCAAGTGACATGGAAAGTTATTGACCCTCGTAGTGCTGGGACACGTTTGTTATAATTGGTATTCAAGAAATATATGAAACCAATAATTTGGTATCAATTCTTTGAGTCAGTTATTTTGTGCTGAAACTGTGCATAGAGACTCCATACCAGATGTTGTCTTCAGCCCTTTTGGATAGATATGGGGTTTCCGTTACACGTTGTATTTAAAACGAAACTCAAGCAGTATATCATTAACCACATTAAACTATCAAGTTAACAAATAACTTAATCTTACGCACAATAATATCTTGACATCATACATACCTACTCTAAGTAAAAAAACTGTTAGCTACTGGACTAAACCTACCTTTGTGTATTTATTCGTTAAGGGAAAAATGTATGTTCTGTAAGAATAAATAAAGAATATAATAAAATGAATTGAATCGAAAATGTATTGAAATAAAGAATCTTTAAACACAAATGCGCCTAATTGATAACTTTAAACCATCATCGGATAACGATTTCTGAAAGTTATACAAGGAGTACCTATTACTTGAAATTTAGTTTAAAGCTATTGCATAGCTTTTATTGCGGGCTTTGAGCACGGCGACCGAATCAAGAAATTCCGTAACGAAAATAAAACCTAATACGTTCAAATACGGTCAGTTATTTCAATTGGGGTTACTAACGTTCTATTAGCGTGGTTAGTAAAGATTCGAATTGGTAACCGTCAGTATTTTGGATCAAACCCAGGGTCTCATCATATCTTTTTATGATTTCTTTTTTATTGAAAGTACTTTTATATTATATTTAGATATTTTTGTAAATATTTTGTTGAATAAAATAAGAAACATTTACATTTTTTTATAGGAGAAAGAAAGTCGAAAATGTCAACGCCGCGAGAAATAGCTTAAAACTAAAAATTTTGTATAATTGACACGGTAACTTGAATTAATATCAAAGAAAAAAAATACTATATGACGGAGAGACAGGGTCGTATGTGTTTTTTAAAAGTGTGACGTCAGCTCAGCTGACGTCACGAATGTTCTCTTGGTGATCACTCATGTTTGATTTTCAAATAAAAGCACCTGTTAATGTTACCGGAGACTCGTTTACAAAGTCGTTACAGCGTAACGACTTTACAGAGAGGTCCGCACTGTCCAGCGGCTCGAACAAGAATGAATCTGAATGCATCTAGCGCTCACAGTGCGGCCTTATATAGAGGGATTGTCACACATGTACCCACATTTTCTAGTTAAATATTAAACTACTTAAATTACAATGCTTTAAGTTGAAACATGTTAAAAATTAATTTTACATCTTAACAATCAATTAATAGTTTGTAAAACAATCAAATTATTAAACTTTAATCATTTCAATTATTTTAATAAACAAATTATTGTATTTGCGCCGATACCAGGGGCGTGCACAGGATTATGACAGGGTATGCGGCGGAGTAATCGGTCACAAAAACTTTGCCTTTTATAGATTTTTAGCATAGCCACAGCCACGCATCGTAGCATGGTGGCGATGCGTGGCTGTGGCTATGCTAAAAATCTATAAAAGAAAAAGTTTTTGTGACCGATTACTCCGCCGCATACCCTGTCATAATCCTGTGCACGCGCATGGCCGATACGGCCATACAGGCGGTGCGCGCTCTGCACCAGCCTCAAAATATTCTATTTGACAAAGGCACTTATTAAAAGTTAATATTATGTAAAGCAATTCATTGACTAACTAAAGAGTCTCGGATAACAATAAAAAATGTGAAGCTCCGCACGGTTCACAAGTGGTTGTTTTCTGTGGAGAAGAACCGGCAAGAAACTCCACAGTTACTCTTTTCAAAACATGATTCATTTACAAAATGTAAGAGAAGCTTTACAAAACATTGAAATTGACTTGACAAATGACAACATTAGATTTCACTAATGAAGGATACAAACTAAAGAATTGTGATACAAAATTTAAACAAAACAGATAATCTGTCATCATCAGCTGTTATACAAACACAAATGTCTTTCTATGTTGTGAAGTAATGTTTTAGGAATATCATAACGAGTTCTCGGAGGTTATCGTAGATTTCTCGGAGGTTCTCGTAGATTTCTCGGAGTATCTCGTAGAGTTTTCGGAGGTTTTACCTGTAACAAAAGATTAGACTTCTTTTGAGTAGAATAGTAAGGAACTTGTGATGCTTTATGTTGTTATACAGACTCAGATATTAAAATTTGAGAATATTATTACTTTATATTCTCATTCTGGAGGTTCTCCTAAAGTAAGGAGGTTTTACATGTAGCAAAAGATTAAACTACATTTGTTTTTGTTTAATATTTGTAAGGTACTTGTGTTGCTTTATGTTAATTGTTACCCAAACTCTCAAATATCTTAGTATGTTTGGAAATATCAATGTTATTAAATTTTGAGGATATCATCCTTTTATGATATTCTCAGACACAAGCATATTAAGCTTAGTTAGAGGGGTTAACAGGATTGCCAGCAATGCGAATTCCACCCACATTGCCAGTATTTTGTTTTTTTTTTAGGAAAAATAAGAAACAAGAAAGAAAAAGGTTCTCGTAGATATCTCGGGGGTTCTCGTAGATATCTCGGGGGTTCTCGTAGATATCTCGGGGGTTCTCGTAGATATCTCGAGGGTTCTCGTAGATTTCTCGGAGGTTCTCGTAGATTTCTCGGAGGTTCTAAAAGTTTTTTTTTCTTTTTTTGTTTCTTTTTTTTTATAAAGATAACTAGCAATGCAATGTAAATAGAATCCACACTACTAGCTTTCCTGTTAACTTAGAGTGGGTTCACGGCAAGTATAATCGGTGGGGTTCGAACCCGCGACCTTACTTTTGTTGTTCGGCCATACTGGCTCGTGGAATAGATCACACCGGCGATACGGTTATCCGGTCTCCAATTGTTTAAGTGGAAAACGAGAAAACCTTAGCTCGCGAAACAACTACATTGAGTGGGCTACGTTATGTATTTCAGCGCACGATACACTTATGTGTTTCGGCGCACTAAACAAGGCTATACAAAACTAATACTTGCACTACTACTGTTGGCATTGAATTTCAAGAAACAGAATATTTTACGGGAAATAGACAAGATCTATGATAACAGATTATTAATTATAACCTCAAATGAAATTTGCAGGTTACTTTGGTTTACACACTTCAAATCAATTTAAAGTAATCAGAAAATAACAATTTTATGTACACGCTTGCGCGTAAACTTTGACGCAAAATAATATTTCAGGGAGTATTCGACCCCTGAATCAAAATATCAAAATAAAATGAACTCGAGTGAGTGAATCCCACTTCTGATGACGGAGAGACAGGGTCGTATGTGTTTTTTAAAAGTGTGACGTCAGCTCAGCTGACGTCACGAATGTTCTCTTGGTGATCACTCATGTTTGATTTTCAAATAAAAGCACTTGTTAATGTTACCGGAGACTTGTTTATTCAACTGACAGCGTAACGACTTTACAGAGAGGTCCGCACTGTCCAGCGGCTCGAACAAGAATGAATCTTAATGCATCTAGCGCTTTTTTTTTTTTAGGTAGGGCCACTCGTAGATCAGCTCACTAAGGCTGTACGTCTACTTAACCGGTCTGTCCTGTGGTGACCTCTAATAAATTAAAGGCCCCCAGCCAGGGCCCATCTAGCGCTCACAGTGCGACCTTATATAGAGGGATTGTCACACATGTACCTACATTTTCTAGTTAAATATTAAACTACTTAAATTACATTGCTTTAAGTTGAAACATGTTAAACATTAATTTTACATCTTAAAAATCAATTAATAGTTTGTAAAACAATGAAATTATTAAACTTTAATCATTTCAATTATTTTAATAAACAAATTATTGTATTTGCGCCGATATATATAAATAAAAATAAATAAAAATTATATTTGCATAAGTTGATAAAAAATGCTATGCAATAGCTTTACCGCGGCAGTCCTCGAGTGCCACACGTGTTTTTTTTTTATTTGTTGTATTTAATATTAAATACTTTAAGTAACCCAGTAGACGCATAATTAACCCAGTTCCAGCGCACATGTTTTTCTCCCAAATATTTGAAGAAAAAGAAGTTGCAGGAGATGGTTCATTTGACGGGGTCCCATAGGGCCATCGCCTGCCGGAGTTACGGGAATGTTCTAACGAGATACCGCGGCCCCGGAACCTAAGGGCAGTTGAAGGAATAGGAGGGAGAAAAAGGAGATGGTTGAAAGAGGGGTGAAACACCTCTCAAGTAGAGATCCACAAATTCAGTCTTTAAGTATGTGGAAATATTTGTTTGCTGTAAATTGCATTTAAACTAGAACGTCTCATTTTATTATTATCAATAAATACTGTCCAAAAGACATTATAATTATGCCATGGATTTGTCTAAATTTAATCTTCATTACAGGGCGTGCCAAAGTAGAATATTTGTAATATTCTTCAGCATAAATTGTTAGCTACGCAACACAAAGACTATGATACTTACATATGTATTATAAAAAGAAGTCCTCCTCTCGCGTCTGTCTGTCTATCTGTCTGTCTGTATAAACGCAATTTTTTTCACCAATAAATAGTGTGATCCCTGAGGAAGGTTTAGGTGTATAATTTATAATTGTTTTATGTAAAATGACTGAAATAATTATAATAATTTTGGTTGAAGAGGTCGCATAAAATCGTGCCTATTGGGAGCTCTACTCGCGTGCTGTTTTCTTCTGTTCATTATTAATCCTTACCTAAATAAATACGTTCATTAGGTTCGGTATTCAATGTTCATTCCACTATATACATCAAATAAATACTTTAAAAGATATCATAGATTCAAGCCAGCGCTCGATCGCACTCCGACATGCTACGCCGTGAATAATATTTTTTTAAATAATATCGACTAAAAAAACTAAAGGTTAAAAACTAAAGGTCTACTAAAGGTTGATGACTACCGAAATCCACCCGAGCGAAGTCGGGACGGGCCGCTAGTAGTATATAAGTTTACCACGCCTTTTAATCCATCATATGAAATATAAATGTTAGACGTGGGAGCTGGGTTAAATTTCTACGAAACACGAAGCACCTCTCTACGCTCCGAAAAAAATATCAGCCAATTTAAAGCTCTTAATGTCGTCTCCCCAACTTAATTTCAAATAATTTTGAACAAATCGTATCCCATCAATTCTGATGATTTTCGTGTCATTCAATAACTGCTTTTGACATGTAATTAAAAGTGACATCATCAAATATTTCATAAATAGCGTGTCTTATATTTATAACTAGTATTTGCGTGGAGCTTCACTCTCGTAAACTTAATCGCGATAAAAATATAGCCCTCATTATTTTGTGGTTGGTTAAAAGGTAAATAAGCTTCCAGCTACTTTCATGCCTAACTTCATCCAGATTCACCAGTACTTTCGAAAATTAACGCATTTAAAAAAAACAAACAAAATTTTTTGCTTCATAATATTAGTAGAATGACAAACATATGAGGTTATACCTAGTTAGTATAAAAATAAAATTAGGCCTCACCTAAACTAGAGCTGCCATCACCAAATTTTGCCGGCCCCAGACAAAGACTTATAAACCCCGGACATTTGGGTAAAATCACAGTTTTTCCCGGACACCGTAGAAAAATACATTTTTGAACTTGAAACTAAAAACATGTTGTTGTTGATGTTTAATTATGGTTTTTATTTACTGATAAAGTGATAACATTGTAGAGCTTTAGAAATTTTTTAATAACAGTCCCATCCTTTTCTTTTAATCAACGTAACATAAACAATGAGATGAAATACCATGAGAAAATAATAATAGATATCGTGCTTTTTGGTAACTGTAAGACCAATGTGTGTCCGGGATTTAACTGCGCTTATTGTGAAAATCCCCCCGGACGCCCCCGGACGCTCTCCAAACTAGGACAAATCCGTCTTTCTGTTTTTTTTTTTTTTAATATTCTGATATAAAAACTTTTTATACACAATGTTACAAGAATTATCCATTTTGTTGTAGCCGTTTGGGACTTTTGCGCGTACATACATTTTGGTGGTTCATTTTTATTTCTAAAATATACAATAAATATTGTAGATTTAGAAAAGTATATCAATAATCTAAAATAAGTGTGTTTACACAAAATCATTACATTGTCCTTAGAATACAAGTGCGACAAAGCATAGCCATCACCTTAATATAAATTATAAAGGGGAGGTCTTAACAGTAAGAATTCTCCAATTAATTATATTAAGGCGGAGTCGCGCTGGAGCTAAATAATGGCGTAAATCTGCGTGTTATCCCCTTGGGGTGCTGACGGAGTGAAACCTTCTGTTTGCCGCGTGTAGATTTTCTAGCTTTGACACACGGGCGGGAAGAGTGGTGAGCTATTACCGAGATTTAAGTTGTAAGGCTTTGTAAAAGAGAATAGGTGCTAATAATCATTTACTGAAAACGTTTCTTAAGCTTTACTTTTGTTCTGTTTGATTCGATTGTAAATATTTTTGTGAGTAAAAATTGTAAATATTATACAAATTTGTAAAATATGTATTTTTGCGTTTTCGCGAAAGACTGCAGTTAAGTAAAAGTTGATTTCCTACTTCTGGTACTTAATTTACTTAAATTATACTGAACTTCTGAAGAGAATACACCATAATTGTTAAATCACAGAAAGATCTACCCCAAAAATCACTTAGATTCAAGTAACTAGCAGAACTGCCCCATATTCTAAAGATGGTATTCTGGAACAGGCGTTCGTATTAAATTTGACTTAGTATTTTCCCAACTATGTCAGGGTCGGCTTCCAGTGTAGATGCAGAACCAATTATTTAAATGGTGCGACTGAGACTTCCACAACCAATTAAATACAACAACGCAACGCAATTAGTACAATAACGCTTTCAGGGCGGTGATGGGGCTGCCCCGATACTGTAGCGCCTCGGGTATGTTCGCAGAAGCGTGCACTGACTGTTTTCACGCAACTATGCGTAAGCGTGCCGCGTCCATTGTACGCAGAGTGCGGGCCAGCTCCAACACCGTTCTAACGACGGGGAAAGGTTGGACTGCCCTTACCTCCGGCATTGTTCGAGCAGACATGTCGCTGTACCAATGCCGGGTAGAAGGTTATAATTTATAATATCTGTAGGGATTTTTATGTTAGTATTGTATTTCTTGTTTTGATTATGAATTTTAATTTGTATTTTATGTTAATTTTGTGTTTATTATGGCTTTATTTCATTTTATATTATGTTATTTTTGTTTTGATTTTAATTGTAATTTGATTAATGGCAATGGGTGTAATTTACCTGAATAAATGAATTTATTATTATTTCCTTTATTCAACACATATCTCAAAACGTACATTTTTAAATATTTTTCTATAAAAACTTACAATAAAAAAACATTTAAAAATATAAAAAATGGCAGTCTATTATTATTATTATTAAAAGGCTAATAAAATGGTAGATAGATAGATAGAATACTCTTTATTGTACACCAATAATTTAAACTTACACTTGATTTACAAAACTGTAAAATATGGTTACAATGGCGCTCTTATCGCTGATAGCGATATCTTCCAGACAACCTTTGGATGGACTTTAAGAACATAAAACAAAGAGGGGAGGGGAAAGTCAGTGTACCTACTTCAAGTATATAACATACACAAAAAGTAACTACTTAAAGTAGTTAATATAAATATATATATATACTATATAATGCAATACAATACATAAATAAGTATAAATAAATATATATGTTTTGTATATATAAATATGTCATAAGGAGAGAAATACGGTATAATCATAGGAGTGTATAAAAATTATTGACAACAGAGCTTTTGAAAGTAGCAAGAGACTGTGCTTGTCTAACTGACACCAGCAATGTATTCCACAACCGAATAGCCTGCACCGGAAACGACTGGTCGTAAAATTTTGTGGAATGTGTAGGCATTGAAAGTGTCAAATTTACCGATGATCTCAAACCTCTAGTATGTGTGTCATGAAGGAACTTAAAACGTTCTTTGAGGTAAAAGAGGATTCTTGGATTGGAAGAAGGTGTCAGAGTTTTTAACAGCTAGGACCAACGGCTTAACATTTTAATTTTTATTTTTTACCACCATCTCATCTGATGGTCAATGATGATGTGGTCGTAGATGCTTATACTTCATTCAAATTACTTCTGATCAACATACGACTTCATACATCCACATATGGATTAACGAGATCCTTAGTAACCTTGAAGATTGAACCATACCACCATACCTTTAAATTGCAGGCACGAGCTTTTTTTGTTTTCTGGGGGAAACCATCAAATGGCGCCTGGACTTTCGGGGAGAAGACCAGGGAGTGTAGTGAGGTAAGGATCCCATTTTTACCTCACTAAAACCACCCCAGTGATTACCATCAGCACATAGAAGGGGCCCCGTTACCTTTAAAAAGACCACTCCGGAGCCCCCTCTGTGCAACGCCTGTTACGGCACATCCCTGGGGAGACTGTAAAGAGGTTTTCCCTGAGTCTCACGTGCCACCGTCTTTCCAGGGATCACTTGAATAGGCGGACAGAGTCCCCACCCTGAACGCTCGCGACCCCAGAGTCCCAGCTGCCTCAAATAAAGCAGGCAGGCTTTCGGCGTTTCACAACGTTTCAGAAGGAGGCGTCGAGGAGGCAACCGTCCAGATGTCTCCTTCTGCGATCTTTTTAGTCACCTAGTATATTAATTTTATAAATATTAAAAAACTGTTTTAAACAACTGGATACCTACATTTTGTTACTAACGTCTTTGCTGGTCCGTGTGTCAAGAACAAGGTTACGAAATCTATTTATTTCGCGTTATAATGAGAACTGGAGCTGAAAATTATCTAAGCAAACAGATAAGTTTAAATTATTAAAGCATAACTAAAACACATTTTGTGGCACATAACTGTTAAATGTTGAGTATCTGTATAGCATTAATGATAAGGATAAGAGATATTTACTTTATAAACAAGTTAAAATTAACACTTACACACTACAATGTTTTTGTTTAGTTTATAGGTAGTAGTGGTAGGTCACCTTCTATCTGACGCCGCATGCCCTGTTATTATGTGTCTTTGTTTCTTTTTTATATTTATATGTATACATACCTATATGTTTTGAGAATGTTATTTATTGTTTTTATATTTCATATTATAGATAAATAGTATACCGTGGACTATCCGCGTATTTATTTTCTCCTATGTTTCAAATCCATCCAAAGGTTGTCTGCAAAAGATCGGTTTTAGCGATAAGACCGCCCATTGTACGAGGCATGCCTTTAAAGTTTTGTCGTTTGAAGAAAAAAAAACACAATTAGAACCTTATAGTACTTTTTATTGTTGTTCAAAGTATTCACCACGTCGCTTAATACACTATTCCATTCGCTCAAACTAGTTATTATAATTTTACAACATTTATTCCACTCTAAAGTGGGGGTGTTCAAAATGGCTGACTTGAAAGCGTCGACTGCTTCTTCACCGGACTGGAACCTTTGACCACGAAGACTTTTCTTAATTTTAGGAAATGTAAAGAAATCGTTAGGGCTTAGGTCAGGACTGTATGGAGGATGATCAAGAATTTCTACTTTTTTCTGCTTTAAATACTCAATCGTTTGACGAGCGCTGTGTCAGCTTGCATTGTCGTGGTGCAGGATGATGCGTCGCTTTGAGTTAGATTTTCGAAGTTCGGCGATGACTTGTGGTAAACAAACTGTGGTATACCACTCTGCGTTAACCGTTCTACGATCTTTAAGTGCAATAGTCGCAACATGGCCGGTTTTTCCAACAAACGTGGCCACCATCTTCTTTGAAGTGCTTCGAAAACGAACAACTTTAGTCGGCTTTGGCTCTTCTTGAAAGACCCAGATTGTAGATTGTTGTTTGGAATCAGGATCGTAGGCATAGATCCAAGATTCGTCACCACTGATGATGTCATAGACGTGATTTGACTCACCTCGGTTGAACCTTTGCAAAATTTTCTTAGACCATCTGACGCGGGCTGTCTTGTGATCGTCGGAAAGCAGATGCGGTATCCAACGGCAAACTAGCTTTCTCACACCAAGCGCTTCATGCAAGATCTTCTGAATGGTTGTCCCTGAGATGCCCAATAGAGCCTCTATCTCTCGATACGTCACATTATGATCTTCGAGAATTAGTTGTCTCACAGCAATGATGGTATCTTCAGTGAAGGCGGATTTTGGGCGTCCTTCGCGTTGTCACTAACACTAATATGTCCACGCTGGAATTCTAAATACCAGCGTTCGACAGTCCGCAGACATGGGGCTTCATCACTGAACACATATGTTAGCTCTTTAAAACACAGAAGCCGTGTCAGGCCTCTTCTAAATATGTAAAAAATTATTACTGTTATTATTATGACTAAACAATAGCATTAATCCTAATACTTTCAACTGTTTTGAGATTCAAAATTTAAACACATTCGAATATAGAACAGTTCCAAATTCAAAATTGCCGGGAAATATGGAAACGACAGAACTTAAAAGGCATGCCTCGTATCACCGTTTTTAGTTGTAAAGTCCTTATTGCTTTACTGTTATGGTGTACAATAAAGAATATATCTATCTTGATGATCTTATGTCTGCATCTATGTCTGCATCAGTGAGCGGAGTTTGTGTAGCTGAGTTTTTGGCCAAACTTATTTAAAATATTTTTGCCATCGACAGGGTAAGAAGAAGCTATATGGTCTTATGATGTAAGCTTTTATGGAAAGCACCTGATTTGCATGGACCTGTATGGATAGTATACACAATGACATACTATTACTTACTTATTATTTGTAGTTCACCCAAATGTTGCTCGCGATTTCTGACGCCTTGGGCGTCTCCCGCGGCGACTGGGGTGTGAGGAAGAGAGTTCCCTCTCCCTCGCGCATTCGACCTCCTCCTTTGCTAGCATGGCTGCTTCGCAGAAGGAGGCGACTGCATCCCTTTCCCTCTCGCTCCGCATCATGGTCTGAACCAGGGCCGGGCCGAACCCATGACCTACTAGTCACAAGTCAAGCCCATTACCATTGGGCCAATACTGCATTCATGATATGTGACACCCACTGGGTTCGTGTGGTGGATTACGACCCATCCCCTCTTATGGAGGAAGCCTGTCTCCCAGCAGTCAGAATGTAATAGGCTAAATTATTATCATTATTTCTTTGGTAGAGCCAATTTTCAGAGAAAATTCCCTTGTAGCATATACTAGACAATTGGCGCAATTTACTTCTAAACAAGCATCAGTTGATGCACCGGTTCATCATTGGTTGTCATCAAGTTGAGTTCTTGACCAAAACATAATAGATTTTTTGGTTGGCACATTAAGTGACCCAAATTAACTTGTTTAATATTTATTTCTACTGTACCTAAGTATTAGGTCATTTCTATAACAATAATTAATTAATTTCAAATGGTTTCTTTAAGTTAGTATCTGAAAGCTATTTGGTTCGCCCGCCATGACGATCGAGCGCTGGGATTTGTTTAAACCTGGTGACACCAGCGCTTTTGGTTATTGCTCACCGAGCGTTGACTAATGTGTGCTGTCAGAACAAAGTTCTAGAAGACTACGAGAAGAAAGAAAATTCTCAGCGGGGCTGCACGCGTGTTTTTTTGTCTGGTGGAATTCATTATTTTTTCTACATGATGGACAGCTAAAAGTTTTAAGGAACTTGTTATAAATACCTAGCAGTGATTTGACAATCTGTTTCGTGAAAATGCAATCACGGTGTGAGCTGCAGAAGGCGTCTCCGAGCTGGTCTCAGGTTAGTGAATAGTATTCGTTGCTGACGTCGAAACCATTTCTCATTCTTGGGTTCACAGGGTGGGTTTCATAGGAATCAAAACACAATCTTGCATAATTGAGCTCCGCGTGTGGTTGGCTATTTACATGCCGCCACATTATTATTTTTTAAACTGCTTCACACATACGTCAAGTTTGAGAATTAAAGCGCATACTTGGGCTATTATAGACAACGTAATTTATATCGGCCATATTGTTAAAGGTTATATGAAATTGGAAATCGCTAGCACTTGTAATGATGGTTTTCAGAAAAAGCTACTCCATGAGTTGGCGCTACCAAGGCGAGAAGAATTCTTCTCTGAAAACAAACCTTTGCACAATAATGACATTGCTGTTAATTTTATTAATGTCAGAAAACATTACCGTTTCGACAGTTGCTTGCACAGTCAGGTCAGTGGTGTTACCTATTAATAACATTTAAGAACACCTTCACTCCACTACATTTTGGACTTTTAGCTTGGTCCTTTGATCTTATAAGTCTGCAACATATTTGTGTCAGGAAAAAAATCTTATACGTTTTTACGTTATAAAGAAGGAAATAAAGAAAAATAGATTCTTTGGCACATGCCACAAAATACACAGTTTTATAATAAAAAAACAAACGAACTCATACACTTCGACTCAAAATTATTATTAGCACAAAATAAAAGAGGACATTTATGCTATCACCACGCTTTCTAAAAAATGTTTATCATAAAAAGGGAACGGTAATAGGGTGCAACGAAATCATAATGCAAGAGTTAATTATCTGTCACAAAATAATCATGCAGTGATGAACAACACATTTCATATGCAAGCTGAAACTGTCATATACATAGCTGTTGACACTGCAGAGACCAATCAAAAATGTAAAATAAACCTCATTGGTTACCAAAATTAAAGTAGAAGTGTCTCGTGTTCCCATAATGATTCATGACTCTGGCAAATGAGGTGTCATTCTCGTCATCTCAATTAAAATTTAAATGAAAAATTATGAAACCAAGCGTTTTATTAGTTCTCACTTAATTATGATTTTGCGCGGGTCTTGTAATAAAGCTTGACATGTATTTTGGTGTTAATGACCCAGTCGTAACGACGCCTTTCGAATTATGGTAGTTTTTTTCATTAAACACACAATATTGACGAAGTATGTGTGACAAAATTTTTAGGACTACAAATAGATTACAGTTTAAACTGGAAAGCGCACATAGACGTTTTGTGTAAAAAATTAAGTTCATCTGCATATGTTTTATACAGGTTATCTTCCATTGTCGATATTAAAACACTTCTTGCGGCTTATTACGGTATAGTTGAGTCTTACATGCGCTACGGCGTCATTTTCTGGGCGAACTCAACTGATAAAGAGACAGCATTTAAGGCTCAAAAAATATGTCTCCGATCAATGTTCAGACTAAAAACTACTGACAGTTGCAAGCCATATTTTAAGCAGTACAATATTTTGACACTCCCCTGTATTTATATTTTCGAAGTAGCTATGTTTGTTAAGCAGAATCCAAGTCGTTTTGAACGTATGGCAGATATATTTCCAAGAAATAGGCGTGACAATACGAAATTATGTCAAGTAAAGTGTCAAACCACCCTGATGCGCAAAAGTGTTTATTGCATGGCACCAAATATATATAATAACCTACCAAGTGCTTGGAAAGAGTTAAACGCGGTGCAGTTTAAGAGTAGACTGCGAAAATTATTAGCAGAAAAAGCATATTACAGTGTAACTGAGTTTCTAACTGACAAATTTTTGAAAAATGCCTAGTACTTCCGTAAAGGAAGTCATAATAATGTGATTAAATTAATATAATGTGATTAAGATATAATGTGATGAAATTAATAATAATGTAATAATAATAATGTGATGAAATTAATAATAATGTGAATAAATTAATAATAGTGAGATTAAATTAATAAAAATGTAATGAAATTTATAATTTAAAATTAATAATAATAATTTAATATTTGCATGCTGAATGGCGAAATATGGCTGAGCTGATGTATAAACACTTTCAACTTGTATATGTACTACCCATATTTGCAAAATAAAATTCTATTCTATTCTATTCTATTCATTGGTACTGTTTTATATTTTATTTTTTAATCCTATCGTTATGATTATAAACTAAAATATATATATATACAGAGTTGATACGACATAGGGCATTAAATTACACTACGTATACTATACGTTTTAGTGTTAATTTGATACAGTTAAAAAATAAAAAAGTGCCAAAAAAAATTTTTTTTTTTCAAACTAACTTAATAGCTTACAAATCAGAGTAAAACGCAACCACCCATAAATGTGACTGACCTTAAATACCTAGGTAACAAAGTGGCAACGTAGCGCGGCATGTGCTATCTCTTGTCTTGGTCAGATTTATCGCTTTAAGGTGCATTTCATCAAAATCATATGCGACTAAACTACTTCTCCTATTTCATTGATTTTTGGTACAAAGCTTGGAAATGGTACCTAGTATATGCAGTTTAAAGGAAAGCCGTATCAACTCTGTATAACTATACTAAAATATAAAATTATAACTTCATTCTGGGTTAAGTGAGCATATCGTAAAGAAACCATAAGTCTTATACACAAAAACTTCGAGGATATCTTTACCTCATTAACGTGAATGCGTTGTGCATTTCGGCTCAGTTCCTCTTAAAGAGAATAGGCCTGTAGCCCAGCACTGGGATTCTTGAGATTATAGACTGATTACAGGTCACATATTTCAGGCGGTACATCACTAAGTGAATCGGCTTGGTCATCAGCCTATTAAACTGAAATACTAGCATCAGCATACTATCTTTGATATTGTTAAATAACTCACATTTTACTTTTAATTCTTAGAAATAGGTTAAATAGAACACTGACCCACATGATGTAACCCTTGCTGTGAAAAATACAAATTGAAGATCTGTAATATTCATTTGTTTTTAGGGTTCCGTAGCCCAATGGCAAAAAACGGAACCCTTATAGTTTCGTCATGTCTGCCTGTCTGTCTATCTGTCTGTCTGTCCGTCTATCCATATGTCAAAGCCATTTATTCCAGAACTATTAGGGCTACATATGTGAAACTTGGTAGGTAAATGAAGCGCTTACCGACTCTTATACAAAACATAAAAAAAATTAAGGGGGGCTCCCCATACGATTTTTTTTTGGAATCATGGAACATGGAACTGAAACTGAAAATATTTTATTTCTTTAAACCTATACTACGTGTCTGGTATTTATAGATAGGTATTTAAAAATAACATTAAGGTTTCTAAGGTAATTTTTTTTTCTAAAATCAATCGTTAAAGAGAACTTTCAAAGTGAAAAATGGGCCCTTTAACTTCTATAATAATAGAGTGAAAAGCCTAAATAAAATATATGCTGTAGTAGACCTTAATGAAAACTTTCAACGAAAATTAGTATGAACGAGATAGAGTCAGTATTTTTTAGGATATAGCACATTTTCTGAAACCGCAATTGTAACTCTGTATTTCATACACACAACACTATGAAAAACAAAGTTATTTTTGTTATTTGTATTTTTTTGCGTAGTTACTACGGAACCCTTTGAAACGCACTTGGCCAATTTTTTTTATTTATGTAACTCGAAAGAGTGTGAGATGGTCTTAGGTGAAAACATTTTTTTTTTATGAGAACTAGAATGTGGGTAGAATTCAAATTACTAGCAATCTTGTTAACCCCTCCAACTAAGCTGAACACGTTTGTGTTTTGAGTGGGTTCACGAAAATAGTATTATGGGTAGAGTTCGAACCCACAACCTCTAAATCTCCACAAAGCCGAGACCCTAACTATTGACATTGGGCTATTGACGCTTAGGTCCACTACTAACATCCACCATGAGCTATCATTACATTTGTCTTGCGGTCGTAAGGACTAAGTACTAAGTTCAAATCCCAGTACGGATAAAATGCTATTCGATGATTTCGTCTGTGAACTTTTTAAAAGCATAGTAGAATCTGGATTTTATTTGATTTATTGGGCGAATAAATAATTGAATACTGTACATGAACTTATAATAAACATGCAACAATATGTAAGTGTGTAACTTACTATTTTCTTCACCCGGTATTACACCCAGATTATGATAGATTTATTTTTTTGTATTGTTGAGATAGGCTTGTGTTTGAACACCATCTCACCTGATTTTGAGCGATGATGTGGTCGAAGATGAAGCACGCTTGCCTATAAGTAACCTATTGTTACGAGCTGGGGTTCGGGATAGAAATAATTAACACCAATTAAACCAAAATTAACACTTTAATTAATGAAACACAAAATAAAAATTTAACAAAATTATTCGCACCACAACACTTGCCACTTAACACTTAAATCGCACTGAAATTCACTAGTAAAGCTTCGATTGTATCGCGTATTCGCCTCGTAATAAGACTGACTCTCTGCGCCCCTTTGCGATCTATTTATACCCCGGTCTATGAGCTCTAGAACATTCTTATAAAATCGACTCACTGTTTATACTACCCAGAATATTCCAAGAAGCTACTCGAGGTACACAGTACCGCTATTCGACGCTAGATGGCGTTAGTATCTCGACTAGATATACTCATTCCTGCTACTCGCCGCTAGATGGCGTTAGTGTTTCGAACATTCTAGATTTATGTCGAAGTTTCTCGACGTACTTCACTAAGCGACTGGCGTAATACTTTTTTTTTTTTTTTTATATAGGTTCGCGTTTGACCACCATCTCACCTGATGGCAAGTGATTATTATTATTACTATTCACTTTTGACTTAAAGTCTCTAGGTCTATGTTCTCCTATTACAACTGCCTCGTTGACCGTGAGCGCGACAGCATGAGGTTTCGATTTCGATTGCTGGGTCGGGCAAAGACTACTATTTGGAATCAGATACTGGTCTGGCCAAGGTTTATCATGTTACCCAGCTACTGGGTTGTGGTAGTCAGATAGGCAGTCACTTCATATAAAACACTAGTAGCCAGCTGCGAAAGGTTAAGCAGGTGATTGTACACACTTCTATTATATCATTATTATACAAGCGTTACTATCGAAATAGTGTCTCAGCCAAAGATACACAGCATGTAACAAAAACCCTGTCCGATCCTTAAGAGTATTATTCGGCATCTTACTGCGCACACATATACGTAGCCATTTAATGGATTTGAGAAACTACTATTTGGAATCAGATACTGGTCTGGCCAAGGTTTATCATGTTACCCAGCTACTGGGTTGTGGTAGTCAGATAGGCAGTCACTTCATATAAAACACTAGTAGCCAGCTGCGAAAGGTTAAGCAGGTGATTGTACACACTTCTATTATATCATTATTATACAAACGTTACTATCGAAATAGTGTCTCAGCCAAAGATACACAGCATGTAACAAAAACCCTGTCCGATCCTTGAGAGTATTATTCGGCATCTTACTGCGCACACATATACGTAGCCATTTAATGGATTTGAGATTATTATTTTTCCCCAGTTAATATAGCGTTTTTGTAGCGCGTCAGGGTTGTTCGCAGAAGCACACACTGACGACTTTTTTGCAATAATGCGTAAAAGGTCTGCATCTTTGCTGCGTCGTTTGCGTGACAGTGCCAACAGTCTCCTGAATGTGATTGTTAGTAAGACCGAGGGCAACTTGTTGGGACACCTGTGCGCAACGCATGTGCTGCTACCGGGTGTTCCCAGAGATGGTAGATCCTGGTCTTGTTTGTTAATAGTTTTATTTTTTGTCGTGATTTATTATAGGTATATGCTAACATACTTTAAGTCATTACTAACACATTTATGGGTTATACCGAAATAAAGAATAAATAAATAAATAAATAAATTTATATGAAAAATTAAGACTGATTAAAGGCAACAAAACCGGAAAAAAAAAACCAGGAAAGATCGGATGGAGTGTTGTCAACTTATGAAAATTTGCCATATTCAGTGTAAAATTTTGCATGGATTATAAAAATAAAAAATCAATAACTTTTGGTTTTTATGAGTTACATTCTTAAAACATTTTTTCTAGTACGTATGTTGAACCAGGAATACGCTTTTATTGGATTGGACAGGGTTTTTGTTACATATTGTTTACATCTTTACCTTATCATTCATTTATTGCAAGCGATGTGATGCCGTATCTTTGAAGCTATGGAAAATAATAAACGATATAAAAGAAGAAACAAATTAACTAGTTAAAGTACCCAATATATTGTATCCGACATCGCTACCATTCATTTAAATACGTTTATATGATAAATTTAATTAATCCGTCATTATCAATTTCCAACGATTTTCAGATAAATAAATGTTTTAACCTTTGTTTAGCATAATCGTGCTTCACATTGAGCCAGAATCAAGTTCATCATATGAAAAATGGCTTTGTATAGCACGTAGAGGTTTACGATGAACAAACACAATCAAATTTGAATAGTTCCACATAAATCAAATTTCATAGAAATGTATTGATACGTTTTATTGCAAACCTATTTCAACACTACAGGACAAAAAACGTTTTTGAAACTGAATATCGATTGTTCTATGGTTTTCATTTGCTAATGATGTGTACCGACACAATTTGTATAAGATTTTGATAAATTGATCGCTGAATGTGAATAATGGTCACAACAGTTCGGTATGAAAAACTTAGCTGTAGTAATTTTCTATTATACTTGGTGGATACCTCTTTCTAAGAAAATGATTTTAATAAATAAACCAGTCCAGTTTTCGCAACGGATTTCTATCGTATTGTTTTAACACTGGTTAAACTTTTACATAAATAGGTTCGGCTTACTTTTATTGAGTATTTTTTGAATGAAAATTTATTATGGTGACATTTATTTATATGTATCATCAACGCTATATTATATGTGTTAAAAAATAAATTAAGTATAAACCTACGTCTTTAACTGAAAAGTGGCCAAGTTCGAGTCTGAATTGCCCATGAAAAACCCTTCATAGGCGAGTCCAGCGTAGTAGCAAGCATAGATAAGCGAAAAATTACTTTGTTTTTCATACTGTTTATCAAAGTTGATTTGCGGTTTTTGAAAATGTGCTATATCTCAGAAATTTTACTACATACATTTTACACATTTCTTTTGAGTGTCTATTTTTCAAATAAATGAGTTCAATTGGTTTTTGAAATCCTAATACGTAAAATGTTTTACAGAATACATCTATCGACTAAGTTTCAATTCTGTAGTCTTTATAAGTAGTTTCAGAATAAAATTGCTATGACAGATGGACGGACAGATAGGGATTTAAGGGTACCATATTCTGCTTTTCGGCTTCAGAACTAAAAACCCACTGCACATTAAAGAATGATCAGTTTTCACCAATCTATTCACAGTTGGAATCGAATTCAGTTTACAAACAGAAAATGACGAGGTTTCCATCTAAAAAATAATTTACATCCAAAGAGGTTTTCATCTACAAAGTTATAAATCCATCTCAAAACAAAACTTAACATAACTTACCTACAAGACATAAAGATAAAAACGTCATACAACTTAATAATTGCTGCTGTACACATAACTCATGCTCGGATTACGAGAATTTAGGGTTGAAATTTGTTTTGTAAACAACGGGATTATATGCCTTAAGTTACAGGTTTATGAGGTATATTTATTTGTTCTGCAGAAATAACAGAATTTCAAAAGAACCTCCGGATTCATAGCACATCGCCATAACTTAAAGATACACATATTATTATTATACACCTTACAATCTTAATCTCACAATATGGTTTTTCAAGTAAGTTTCACTGGGATTTATAATATTTTTTTAAACTTTTAGCCATTAGTTCAAGTGTATATTTTATGACGACTGAAGATATATACATAACTTACATAATTTAGCTCGCATTAACGCTGTCATCTTTTGTAACCTTAGTCACGCACAGAGGATTGGGCGTATGTGACATGGTAAAAAAATGCAATTTATGCTATTATCCGATTCACTATAAACTACATATTTTCTGATTTTTATAGTTTTAGTCAAAATATGATATATTTTCTACTTACATGTATTTGCTTCTTACTGATTGTGAAAAACCCATTTTCTGATATAGTACATATTACTTATATTGTTATGGTGTGGACTGTATTTATGTGTTCATTCGACATACGTCGATAGCTCTTGCAATAAAACTCAATCTTCAAACACTGATTTATTTTATATCTTCATAAATTCACTTAATGTCTACTTATACTAGTCTATATACATTTAATGTTCACTATAAAGTCTTAATTCTTGATTGTTCTTTACACTTTATAACGTTTCAGTACTTATACACTTTAAACTATTTACTTGGACTATTTATTTCACTGTTTACTTTTCACTACTTTTTCACTGTTTACTTTCACTACTTTGAACTACTTATTTCACTGTTTACTACTATACTTGATATTCTTCAGACTTATTTCACTTCAGGTGTTTCTTCTTGTCCGGATGGTTGGATACTACGATTATTCGAAAAATCCTGTCGTCTTATATCCCTTGGCACGAGGGTCGAACTCGTGTGGGGGTCACGATATGTTTTTGGAAATCTACTAATAGCAAACAAGAATCGCTTGTCGTGACCTTGAAGTTGTTTACGCACAAAACTTTCTCTTTTCCGACAGGTTCCGACCTGTCGGCCTTGGTACATTGAAACTTTCTCGAAGTTTCTCTTACAATAGGTATGATGAATTATAACGATTTTAACATGTGTTTCATTTACCTACGTACATATTCCTATTTCCTACTTACATATTGACCTAACCTATACTGATTTTAACTATCCTACTTATGCTAAAACTTATTCTAAGTACATTTAGCTCGGCGTCCATTACAGCTCTCCCCCCGGCGAAGCTCGCGTAGCCTCTTCTTTCTTCAGAATGACGACGAGCTTGCTCACTGGGCGACGAAAAGTTCCCGTCCTGGTCTTCACCTCGACGATTCTGATACCTCCATCTGGTCCTTGGTGCGTTTGTTCTACCACGCTCATCGGCCAAACATTGCGTGGTAGATTGCTGTCCACGATGAGGACCACGTCGCCGACTTGCACGGGTCGCACTGCGTTCTTCGGTTCGCCTCGTGGAACCAACAATGGCAGATACTCCCGGACCCATCGTGCCCAGAACTTGTCTGCGAGAGCTTGACTGGCTCGCCACGTTCTTTTGTCTGCTTCTTCACAAGGCCCTGTCGTTGGTAGGCCTGTCGAGGACCCAAGCAGGAAGTGGTTGGGTGTAAGCGCTTCTGGATCTTGAGGGTCTACGCTGACGTGAGTCAAGGGTCGCGCGTTGATTGAAAACTCTGCTTCCACTAGCAATGTTTTCAGCACTTCTTCTGACGGTGCCTTTTCTTTCAGCGCAACGTTGAGAGCGGTTTTCACGGAGCGTATCATTCTCTCCCACGCTCCTCCCTGGTTCGGTGCACCTGGTGGGATAAATCTCCACTCCATGCGGTGGATCAGCCCTATGTTCTTCAAGGCTGGCAACCATTCTGCGTATGCCGTCTTGAGTTCTTGGTCTGCTCCTCTAAAGTTCGTCCCATTGTCCGAGTACATCACTCGCGGCCATCCTCTTCGCGCAGCCATTCGTCGTAGTGCCATTATCGCTGAATCCGTTGACAGTGATGCAACAAGCTTGATATGGACAGCTCTGCAGGTGAGGCACGTAAAGAGTGCGCCCCATCTCTTCTCTCGCCGCCGACCGATCTTCACCATCATTGGTCCGAAGTAATCCACCCCACAATTGGTGAACGGGCGATGGAATGGATCGAGGCGGGCTCGTGGTAGGTCTCCGGTGGCTGGTACTTGCGGTGTGGCTCGACGTCTCTGGCAGAGGGCACAGCTTCTCTCCGCGGCGCGCATTGTGGGTCGCAAGTGAATGATCCAATATCTTTGTCGCAGATCGTTGGTCACGCGTTCTCGGTTGGCGTGACCTGCAGCATAATGTTCTCGCATCACTATCAACTTCGTTATTTGGTGTCTACCATCCAAAATGATTGGCCGCTTCACTTCCGGGGCTGCGGTAGACGCTTCTATGCGGCCTCTTACTCGCAGGAGGTCGTCTTCTAGCACAGGATCTAACTTGTATAGCTTGCTCGTTCTTGGGAGTGACCGAGCTGACTGCATTCTCTTCAGTTCTTCGCCGAAGCTTTCCTGCTGTGCTCGTTGCAGGAGCTCCTTCTCTGCTCGCTCTATATGGCGGAGTTCTAGCCCTGTCGCGGCGTGTCGACACATATCGATGAAGGCAAGTACTCTGGCCGCGGCTCTCACTAACGTTTCAAACTTTGGGAAACGTGCAGGGTCTGGCAGCCAGCTATCCCGTTGGTTCTCCACGATGTGTAGTACTTCCTTATCATCGTCTTCCTCTTGCGTCTTCTTCTTAGGCCATTGTTCTTCAGGTAGTTTCAGGAAGGTAGGGCCCTGAAACCACCTATCGCTGGCGTCGATCAGTGCATCGGTGAGTCGGGTGGCGTCATCAGCTACATTATGTTCAGTAGGTAGCCAACGCCATTCTTCCTTGGAGGTAAGCTCGGCGATCTCTCCTAGTCGATGCGCGACGAACGGCGTATAGCGTCGCATGTCATGCTGTATCCAATGCACGACTGTGGAGGAGTCTGTCCAGTACACTGTTCTGCTTACTTCGATTCTGTGTTCTTTCCGGACAGTGTCAGCAATCCTCGCTCCTATGACTGCTGCTTGTAGTTCCAGTCTCGGAATTGTTTGTACCCGCCGCGGTGCTACTTTAGCTTTGGCGGCAACCAATACGACATTCACTGTTTCGTCGTAGTTCGTTATTCTCCAGTAGGCTATGGTCGCGTAGGCTTGTTCGCTTGCGTCGCAGAAGATATGCAGTTCGATGTCCAAATACTTCTGTGATATATAACTTCTGGGCAACCGTAGCTGAGCGATGTCGTTAAGTTGAGCGAGCCACGCTGCAAATAGCTCGTTTTCATGTTCTGGAATTGGCTCGTCCCATGGAATCTGCAGTCGCCATAAACTTTGCAGAATTATCTTCGCTCTTATGGTGAAGTGGCTCAGCAATCCGAGCGGGTCGTAAATAGACATCACTGCGCTGAGTGCTTCACGTTTGGTAGGCGCGCGTGTTCGTTCTCGTACTGGGGCGGGAACTCGGTTCATGGCTGTGTTGAACCCTAGTTCATCTCGTCCGGCGCTCCAGTATAAACCTAGTATCTTGTTCTCAGGTTTATCTCCCCCCAGTTGTGTAGGCGTGGTGGCGTGCAGTTCCCGGGGTATGTCGCTAAGCACCATCGTGTTGTTGGCGCTCCAACCTCGCAGTGTGAACCCGGCGACCGCGTGCACTTCTCTTATTTCTTTCACTGCCTCCTGGGCTTCATCTAGGTTCTCATAGCTCGATACTAGGTCATCCATGTAATGACTGTTTTTGATATCTTCTAGTGCTCGAGGATATTCTTGCCCATGTATGTCCGCGTTATAATTGCGGACGTGATGAGCCATGTATGGTGAGCTGGCCGCGCCGAATATCATGCTTGTCATCTTGTAATGACGCGGGGCACTCGTTCTATCGCTGTCTCTCCACAGGAACTGCTGCGCTGGTTGGTCCTCCCTTCTGATTTTAATACGCAGACACATTTCCTGTATGTCTGCTGTGACGGCTATCGCTCTTTCCCGGAATCGGAATATAATACCCGGGAGTGATAGGAGTAAGTCTGGGCCGTCTAGTAATTTGTCATTCAGACATACACCATGACTCTTGGCTGCTGCGTCAAATACCAGTCGTTGTTTGCCGGGCTTGTTTGGGTTCTGCACGGCGAAGTGAGGCAAATACCAGCAGACAGGACTTGCTTCTTCTGTTCCGTCGCATAGCACTGCGTATCCTTTTTCGAATAAATTATTCATCTGTGCGCAGTATTGCTTCGCATATTCAGGATTAGTATCCATCTTCTGTTCGATCTTCACTAGTCGACGAAGCGCTGCGTTGTAACTCGGTGGCATAGTGACGTCATCATGGCGCCATGGTAGTCCGACTTCATATCCACCGTCGATCTTCTTTGTGGTTCTTTCGACGATAGCCATGGCACGCTGGTTCGCGTCGCTTATGCGTGGTTCTCGCGCAACTCCTAGTGCTTCGATTTTAAAGTGAGCTTCGACTAACTCGTGAAGCCGCTGATCTTCATGAAAGTGTTTCTCGTGTTCGTATATGTGAAACACATTGTTCTTCATGGTGAGAGCGTGTCGTGGTGCGGTCCCATGCACTACCCAGCCGAGTTGCGTTCTAGATGCAGCTGGTTCATTAGGGCCGCCGATCCGGAGCTCTCGAGACACGATGTGCTCCCAGTGGTCTGTCCCCACTAGAAGTCCGGGGCGTGTCGGCTCGTAACATACTTCGTTCTTCGGGAGGTCGCGCAGGTGCTCATACTTCAGCAGTGCTTCAGGAATTGACTGCTGATGAAGCTTCAGATCCTTCATGGTTCGTGCCTGGAGCTTGTGAGTCACGCTGTCCTCGCCCAACCCTCTAACTTTCACTGTGACGATCTTGCTTTCATTTTCCTTTGAAGACATGTTGACCCCATGTATATGCAGCGGATGCACTGTCCCTTCAGCACCAATGCTTTCAGCCAGGTCTTCATCAATGAGGGTGATGGTCGCTCTTTCATCTAGCAGAGCGTGCGTCCTAACCTCCCCCCGTGGGCCTGTGATTATTATAGGGCACATCTTCAATAAGACAGTTCTCGTGCCAGCGGTTGTTTTGGTAGCCACTGACATGACTGCTTCCTTAGGCTCTTCTGCCTTCTCAGTCGCTGTTTTAATCTCGGGCGACTCTCTCCTTTCCTGGTGTAATGTCGCATGATGATGCCGGCGACATTGATTTACACCGCATAACTTTGCTCTACACGTAATGCGCCTATGTTTCTTATTAGCACATTTAAAACATATCTTCTTATCTTTCACAAACTCCCATCGCTGGTCCACGGTCATTGACTTATATTTCGGGCACTGAGTTAGCACATGTTTCTGTTTGCAATTAGGGCACTGATCTTCTTCTTCAGTTTGCTCGACCGTGTTGTATATTGTGTTGGGCTTCTTCTTCATAGTTATAGCAGGCCTGGTTTCTCTTCTTGCAGTGGCGTTGCTTGTTGACGGGGCGTATGTATAGCGTAACGCCCTGTCTGCTTCACGCATTAAGAAGCGAGACAACATCACTATTTCTGGCTCCGCTGTTCCCTCGTTGTCGCAGGCAAAGTCACACCATCGTGATCGCAGGTGTGGGCACAACTTTTCCAACACTTCCCTTGTGAGCATGGGATTGTATAAGTAACCACGTTTGTCTATTGTTTTCAACACGTAGATAATGTTCTGAATTTTAATCGCAAAGTTATTTAAATCACTGGCTGAGGTACCCGGTTTTGGCATCTTCTTTAAATCTTCAAGCGCTTTGTCTATTATTACTTCAGGACGCCCGAAACACTGTTCTAACGTTTTCAATATGACGTCAGGATCTGTAGCCGCGTGTAGTAAGGCTGCTACGGCGTCACGTGCTTCGCCCTTGAGACAACTTCGTAGTCGCTGAAGGTTCTCTGCCGGTGATACACTATACATATTCGTAGTGTCGTTATAAGCCGCTTTAAATGGCAACCACTCGCTGACAGCGCCAGAAAAAGTAGGCAAGTCTGTGTGCCTAACTCGCGGCCGGGCCATCTTCTCCAGGGTCGCAGCTAGTTCGTCGATGCTGTTTCTGGCTCTCGTTGGCGTCGGCGATCTTCCTCTAGGCACATCAAATTTAATTTGCTTAGGATCTTCCTTATGTTCAGTATGTTTGCCCCCCTCCCCCCGTGAGCTGAGGGGGTTGGTGCGCAACCATTGATCGACCTTCTGATGCTGACGTTCGTCTTGAAGTGGATCTTCATGGATGCTTTCTTGGTCGTCTTGTATCACAGACACCTCAGCAGCCAGCCTTTTCTTCACTAGGTCCGCTTCAAGCTCCAGCTCTTTCCGTCGAATGCTTGCTAGTTTTTCAGCTGCTTCCAATTCAGCCAACCTTAATCGTGTCGTCACGCTGGTAGTCGACCTTATCGATCGCGGCGGTGATCTGACTTGTTGCCGCTCTGATGAAGGCCCAGCAGTGGCGAGATCTGCAATGGTAGTAGGTCCAACCATACTTTCCACCTGAGGTGACGCTGGCGGATCAAGTGATATACGTCGTAGTCGTTCTTGTTCTATGCGTTCAGCTTCCCGGCGGCGCACTGACGTACGTAACTCTTCGTCCCTCCGTTCTAGGACACGCCTTTGTTCTTCCATCTCTGCTAAATCACTCTGACTACGTGTGACAACCATCGCGTTCAGTTGACGGCGCACAGTAACTTATTAGCAGAATAAAAGCGCTGAGTTACACAATCGTTACCGGTTAGCACTTAGTTTTCACAGGTTTTCAGACTTTTCTTCGTATCTGGCTCTCGAACAACTATCTAGATCCGGCTCGAAGGACCAAACTGTTATGGTGTGGACTGTATTTATGTGTTCATTCGACATACGTCGATAGCTCTTGCAATAAAACTCAATCTTCAAACACTGATTTATTTTATATCTTCATAAATTCACTTAATGTCTACTTATACTAGTCTATATACATTTAATGTTCACTATAAAGTCTTAATTCTTGATTGTTCTTTACACTTTATAACGTTTCAGTACTTATACACTTTAAACTATTTACTTGGACTATTTATTTCACTGTTTACTTTTCACTACTTTTTCACTGTTTACTTTCACTACTTTGAACTACTTATTTCACTGTTTACTACTATACTTGATATTCTTCAGACTTATTTCACTTCAGGTGTTTCTTCTTGTCCGGATGGTTGGATACTACGATTATTCGATTTTTTTTTTTTTTTTGTGTGTGGCATCTCGCAGGTCAACCTCTGAGGTTGTCGGCTGCTTAACCGGGCTTGCCTGTGGTTGCCTTAATTAATAAATTAATTAAAGCCTCCAGCCAGGGCTTATTAGAAAACTTACAAACTAGGCGACTACACGCTAAGGGCACCCCCTGTGTGGTACGGACCTCGGCTTAGGGCGTCGCAGTGGGAGGGCAGCTAGGGACAGGCTAGATCATATCATTTTTATTATTAATAAGGGAATTTAAAGCTACTGGCTCAGCGTCGCGGGCTGGCTCTGGCAAGGATCGGGGCGGACTATTACGGGGACGTCGCGGCGGGCCTCGGCGGCGAGGACGGAAGGACGGTCGGTTTTTGTTTTTGTGCGCCACTGTACTTGTTTCCCTACGGCTCTCTTGGAGCAGGGTGATTGCGTCATCGGGAGTGACAAGGGTATGCCTTGGTCGGCGAATCTTAGAGATACGCGAGGGTTCGTATTGGGCGGCCGATACGATAAGGGGATTCCTATGTTGGATTGCAGTATCAAAGAAACGCTTGGAGACACGTTTCATGAACTGCTGGATGGTGGGCATCTTGAGGTCTACGTGAAGAAGCTCATTTCGAACATAAAAGGGGGCTCCCGTGACTCTACGGAGGAATCGGTTTTGAAGGGTCTGCATTTTGTGGAGGAGGTAGGGCTTTGCGTGTGCGAAAACAACGCAGGCGTAGGTCATGATGGGACGGATGACCGCGGTGAAAATACGCAGCTTGCACCTGAGTGATAACTTGCTGCGGGAGCTAAGAATGAAGTGGAGCCTACCTAGAGCGAAAGCGGCGCGCGAACGTGCCTGCTTTATGTGCTCAGCGAAGGAAAGGTGTTTATCGAGGACCACGCCTAAGTATTTGGCTTGCTTTTCCCAGGGGATCGGCTTGCCGTACATGGTAATCGGACGGGGGGAGGGTGGGTTTATCCGCGGCTTAGAAAAGAGGACTGCCTGGCTTTTGTCTGGATTGACTTCGATTCTCCATTTCCGGAACCACTTGGCCAGAGTGTTTGCGGAAGTTTGGAGAGTGCGAGCGATGGCATCGGGTTTAAGACCGGTATAATAGAAAGCCGTATCGTCGGCAAATAGGGCTAGCTGAGTATTTTTATGCTTGGGGATATCGCTAGTGAATAGCGTGAAAACGAGGGGGGATAGTACGGAGCCTTGAGGAATTCCTGCGCGAATGGGATGGGGGGAGGAAAGCTCCCCCTCAATTCGGTAACGAAAGGTGCGATTCGATAAAAAGTCCCGTAGGATGAGCACGAGACGGTCAGGCACGCCGAGTTGGTATAGCTTATAGATTAAGCCATTGTGCCAGACTTTGTCGAACGCTTTCGCTATGTCGAAGAATAAGGCTCCCGTTATTGCGCCCCGTTGGAAGCCGGCGCTGACGTGTTCTATGATGCGGTGGACTTGTTGGATACATGAGTGTTCGGTTCTAAATCCAAACTGCTCATTGGGTATAAGACTCTTTGCTTCGGCAAAATCTTTGAGCCGCTTATATATAAGCCTTTCATAGATTTTACCAAGGACGTTGAGTAAGCTAATGGGACGGTTGCTAGACGGGTCAGACTTGGGCTTGCCTGGTTTGGGAATACCTATGACGGTGGCCTGTTTCCAGGTTGCGGGGAACATATTATTGCTCAATGCACCATTGAAGATGGCAGTCATTAGCACTGTAAGCTGGGTGGGGAAAAGTTTTAAAACTCTATTGGTGATGCCGTCGGAGCCAGGGGCTTTTCGCGGTTGGAGACTTTTAATGATATCCTGGACCTCATCAGTAGTGATGGGGGCCAGTGGATTAATGGGATCTTCGACGGGCGGAAGGGAAGTTCTACGTTCGACTTCGGCGTTCACCATATCGAGGTGGGCTTGGTCTACTGGTTGAGAGCTGGGAGAACACTGGGACTCTAGGCTGTCGGCTAGGCATTCTGCTTTTTCAGAGTTATCGAAGGCGACACTCTTATCGGGACGAATGAGAGGAGGCATTGTGGCCTCTTCAGTGGATCATAACTTCCTCTGAAGCTGCCAGAAGGCAAGATGGGTGGGCTCAAGTTCGCTCAGCATCTTGTCCCAGCTCGCATTACGCTGCTCGGTAATGCGTTTCCTTACAGCACGCTGTAAGTTGCGCATGTGAGCTTTGTTTGCGGCGCAGGGAAAAGCGCTGTACGCACGGATGGCTGCGTTCTTCTCGGTTATCAGATTCCGTACATCGTCCGGGAGTTTCCAGCGGTGGTCTTCCACTACAGGAACTTCCCTTGAACAATCGTTCAGGACGGATTGTACGTGATTTGTAAGCGAGTCGATCGCCGCCGTCGTGTCAGCGACTGAGACTATGTGGTCAGGAATGGTGTCCAATTGAGGCGACGTGGTGGATTTCAGTTTTTCACTTACTTTCCTCCAGTCGGTGATCAATTGGGTCGGAGGAGGTTGGGTAGGATCATGGTTACCCAAGCGGGAACCTAGGTGTAGGATAACAGGACGGTGATCCGAGTTGAGCTCGTGAAGCGCTTCTATGGAGTGTAAACGGAGGTTTACATTCTTTAGGAGCGCCACATCGAGGACATCGGGGTTATGGTTAGGGTCGTGTGGGTAGTGGGTGGGAGTCATCGGAGCGATGACGTCGTAGTTTAGGGTCGCGCCTAGGTTATACACGATTCTGCCTCTGGCATTTGTCGTGTTGCTGTTCCAAGCGGGGTGTTTGGCGTTGAGATCGCCCGCTAGTAAGACGGAGTCACTCAGGCTGAAGAGAGTCGTGAGATCGCTGGTGAGCGCGATAGGATCGTCTGAAGCAAGAGACGCGACCGATGGTGGGGGATGGTAGGCAGAGATGATGGTTATCGGAGGATGACCAGTCATGCCTAGTCGACAGGCAGAGTACTCTAGGTGAGAGAGAGGCGCGGGTGGGGTCAGAGGGATGCAGTATAACTCCTTTCTATAATAAATAAGGGTACCGCCGCCGTGGCAACGTGTTCTGTCATTGCGAACTAGACGGTAATTCGCAATTTTGGGATCAGCGCGGTGGGGTTTCAAAAGGGTCTCCTGTATAAGGAGGACGTCTAATTGGTGGTCGCGGAGGAATTTAGTTATTTCGGCGCGTTGGTTGAAAATGCCATTGGCGTTGAAAAAACCTAATTTGAGGGATCGAGGCCTAGTGTGGTTTGTGCGTTGGGAATCCATTGGATCAGTCCATCGCATCCATCTGGTCGAGACCTAGCACCACATCACTGTGTGTGCTGAATATTTGGCTGTACATTGCCGTCGTAATTTTGCCGTTATTCTGCTGTTCGGCAGCCAGAAGGGCATCGCGGAGAGATCTGGCTTGGCGGGTCATAAATAACCTGTAATGGCGCAGTATAGTCTGGGCGCAAGCCTCGCCGTGCGCGACGGGTGAGGGATTGGGCGGTTGTTTGACTGTAGGAGCAGCAGTGGTTTGAGGCGCGGGTTTGTGACTGGCTGTGGGCTCTGTAGCCACGGCTATAGGCAGGATCTGCGCTGCGATGGGTATATCCATCAGTGCCTGCAAAGGTTTGGCAGGGGCCAAGGAGGGAAAGGCTTTTTCGTGGTTTAGCCTGTTCCACGGGGACGGTCGCTGAGGAGCGAGACGTTGGGGAATTTGAGAAGAAGGTGCCTCTCTGTGTTGGCGGGCGTTGGCGCGCTTCGCTAATTTAGGAGCGAGTTTGGGGGCTTTGGGACAGCCGCGGTAGTTTGCCGGGTGACCGGTCTGGCCGCAGAGAACGCAGCTGGGTGGTTCCGAACAGAGGGTTCGGTCTTTAGGCCGTCGGCAGTCCGCAGTGCTATGCTCGCGCACTTGACGCATCTGGGAGTCGCATAGCAGTTGCTCTGCGCATGGCCATACAGTTGGCAACGGTGGCATTGTCCCACTGTTGCGGTTTTGTAGGGCTTTTCTATTGAGATACCGGATAGGGAGCAAATAGACTTAATCTTAAATATTGGGTGATGACCTTCGGTTGGTTCACAAATGACAAGAACCATGTCGTACAATTCACCGCCTCTCGCTTTATGTAAGCGATGGACGGCGATCACTGGTATACCTTGATCGGCAAGGTCGTCTTTAATATCCTGTACTAGGATTTCTTTAGGGACACGTTTAATAATAACACGAGTGGGCGTGTCCTCGGGGAAGGAGAAAGTGTGAAAGGAAATATTCCTTTCACGGAGGGCGCGATATAATTCCCTATAGTCGTTCGACGTAGGGACGGTGACTTTAATGCCATTTTGGCAGGCACGGGCGTTTGTGTAGTTGATCTTTCGATCAACACACATCTTAGACACATCAGTCCATTTCCCCTTGTCCTGGATGTAAAAGGGGGGCGGAGGGCGTTGCTTCCTTTGGGTTGAGGAAGTTTGGGCTATTGGGCTGGGGGGACGACTATCCTGCGCGCGAGTGGAGGTCATTGGGACGGGGCTAGCGGGTCGTACGGGCGTTTGAGTTGGGGACGGGGGTGACGCGGTGGTCTTTTTGGCCTTGCTGGCCTGGGAGGTTTTCCCTTTCTTCCTCTTGCCGCCGGTGACGACTTGAAAGTCGTCTTCCGAAGATGAGGGGCATGATGACAAATCATTGTCGGAGTTGTTATTGGACATAGATTCGGTGATGTCCATTTCACGGAATTCAGGTGCAGCGCACACCTGCGCGGCGTCCATTGTTTTATGAACAATGGGATTAGTAGGTGGGCCGGAAACAATGGGTGATTTCGGGAATCGGGCGATCGGCACGAGTTTGTCGGCGGGCGGGGGCAATAGAGGGCTATCTACCTGGAAGTCGTTCGTTGTTTGATGAACAATGGGATCGGAGTTAATAAACACTTCCGTGAATTGACCAACCGGGATGCCTTGATCGGCAAGCGGGGGAGATAATGGGCTGTCAAGCGCGTCACTAAAATCAGCGACGTTGGCTTCGGTAGCCGGAGGACTATTAGCGATTTCACGCTGGATTTTTCCGCCATATTTGGCGGAAATAGCAGGGTTTTCCCTAAGGATCTCTAACAATAGCTCCAAAATATTGGAGTTCGCCATGATTGGCGAATGGATCAAAAATTTAATGAGGAAATTTTGGAGATTTCTCTCACGCGGGGGGCCTATTTAAAGCCTAACTCCCCGGATGGATGGGTCCGGGGATGTGTAACCCTCCCAGTCGGGTAGAGACTGGGAGGTGAGTACCTAATGGTGAGCCCTAAGCTTGTAACCGGTCGCCAGTCTTATTGTGCGAACCGGGCCCTATTGGGTCTAATGCGAAGGGGTAGACATACCCAACCGACACTAGGTGAGTAGCTGAAAAGGAAACTCAGTAACTAGGTTTGACTAGGAGATCCCCCAAGGCCAAAACCTAGCACTCGACTCCAATTGACTGCTTCACCCTGAAGGGGATCAGCGGGTGCGTCGGGTCAGCACCCCCTTGGTTTTGTTGACACCGTGAGGTTTCCACCAAGGACCACGAAACTGTGGTTTTACCCTGGAGGGGCCAAACCAAATTGTTTTTGACGATACTCTGTTAGAGAAACAGGAAATCCTTCACCGCCTCGAAAAAGGCGGATCCGGACCAGGCGTCGTAGTCGGCGACTACGAATGACGTCACGGCGAGCGCGACGAAGCTATGACACAGACACAGAACGATCGAGAGCGCGGAGCGGTATGACCGTCGCGGGCGAGCGTCGGAAGCGGAATCCACGATTATTCGAAAAATCCTGCCGTCTTATATCCCTTGGCACGAGGGTCGAACTCGTGTGGGGGTCACGATATGTTTTTGGAAATCTACTAATAGCAAACAAGAATCGCTTGTCGTGACCTTGAAGTTGTTTACGCACAAAACTTTCTCTTTTCCGACAGGTTCCGACCTGTCGGCCTTGGTACATTGAAACTTTCTCGAAGTTTCTCTTACAATAGGTATGATGAATTATAACGATTTTAACATGTGTTTCATTTACCTACGTACATATTCCTATTTCCTACTTACATATTGACCTAACCTATACTGATTTTAACTATCCTACTTATGCTAAAACTTATTCTAAGTACATTTAGCTCGGCGTCCATTACATATATGTATTTACTAAAAGTAAGACTGAGAACTGATGTCCAGGGAAACATAATTGAAACTAAATCCAAGCTAAAAGGATTACTGTTCCGACCGCGATAAATCACCAATCCATTTATTTAGGACTCCAGTTTGATCCATTACCCAGTCGCTTTCAAATTAAACTAGACTCCACTTCACAATTTATGGTATAGTTAACTTTCATCAAAGTATATTTGACTGAAGTTAGTAACTATTTCCATCGGCGCCATTGGCTTGAGGACATCAAACTGTTTATCCTCCAAGAGTTGACCGGCTCAATATAACTTGCTGAATATATTATCTTAGTTTAAGATAAAGGTTTACAGCTTTACTTAATGATGCTCAAAAAAGGTTTGGGTAACACTTAATGTTCTGTCAATATTTTCGTCAAGGTTTTTTTTACTTCAAACCAAAGCAAAAATATTTTTTTTACTTTTAACATTACTCGTACTCAAACTGAAAATTATTTATAATAATAATAAATAATAAAAATAATAATAAAATACTTTATTTTCAGACCAAAGTCCATATAGAGACACATTTATAACATTACTCTTACTCATACTAAAAAAAACTTCTATTAGTGATGATTATCATTCATTTGTTTATTTTTAGTTTATAATGGAAGACAATGACTGCGATTTTTAAATTATTTTATGTAAAATTTTTCTGTTTTACTCAACGACAGACAAAATATTATAAAAACCTATCAGTTGAAAGAGTATGTTTTTAGTGTAGACATAAAATATTGTGCTTTATTCATAACAACTTTAAATCATAAACTTGGTTTGAATACTCTGCATTCTAAATTCAAAATCTCCATTTTGAATAAAGAATCAGCTTATCAATATTTATACCAAGCATATGGTTAGAATCTTAATTATAAATAAGCCTCATAATCTCTAAAATTATTATTCAAAGACGTTCAACAAAATTTCGAATAAATATGTAAGTCAGGCTTATCAGCCACTTTTGTCTTGCGCCATACAACAAGATAACAAGAGTTTAAAGTCCCACTCTCTCTCTCAAAATGTTTTACGAACATTTTAATCAAGATTTCAGTGAGATATTGCTATCTTGTTTATAACTAAAATTCACCAAAAAATATAAAAGACAGACTCATAATTTTTATCCTAGTTATTACACTCTCGAAAGTTTTAAAATGAACGAACCTCTTTTTGTGCCCTTAATTTATATTTACTTTGAAACTAATATAAGAAACTTTGATATTTTCGAACACTGCTTACTTTTCAACCAACGAAAAAAACGGAGGAGGTTATCAAGTCAACGCGTATATTTTTTTTATGTATGATCACCGATTACTCGAAGACGGCTGAACCGATTTGGAAAATTCTTTTTTTGTTTGAAAGGGTATACTTCGAAGTTGGTTCCATTGTCACCAAGTCAGGTTTTGATGATGGCATCCTTGAGAAATCGAGGGAACTCTTCAAATATTATAGGTACACCTATTGTGATTTGAGTATTTTTATAATAACTTGTGTAGTTGCATTTGAAAAGCTCCATTTGTGAAGTGGACCTGATGATGAAGACAACAGATGGCCACTGGAACTACTCAATATATAAGTAGAAATAATAAGTATTTCATGTATTCCGCTTCGATTACTTGAATGTATTTATTAAGCACAATATGCTCGTCACAATGCATATGGTGAAGTGAAGCTGATGGTGAAGTACCAGGAGAACTCCTCAACAATTAACGGCCCAACATTGGGAAAAGCAATATTTTGTAAATGATTATAAGTAGTTGACTTTTAGGCTTTTGTAACTGGGTAAATTAAAAATCGACCAACTAAAAAGAGTGAAATAAAAACTTTTTACCAAAAAATTAAACCGACTCCCAAAAAACACTGCAAAGTGAAAAATAACTTTAATTTCGGAAGTTGCTGCCAAAAACGAAAATACAAAACTAAGGAAATACACACCCACTAGCACAAATGGGCTGCATTAGGGCTTTGGAGCGTATCCGATTATTACTTATGGTAATAGACGTAAGCGCTAGAGCGTCTACTACTGTAGTAGCGGCTGCTTTAAGTCTGTAACAGACTTAAAGCAGCCGCTTTAGCGCTATTTGGGCGCCATTTTATGCAGCCTAAAGTTCCATTTAACCTGCACAACGGTTGCATAAAGGTTGCTTAATAGCTATAACGATTTATTAACGCTAAACTAAAGCTCTCATAGCACTACTTTTGTATGATTTTGAACTACTTTGAACGAATGAATTGATTATAGTTCTCTATTGTATATCTTCAGTTGACATTATTTGTAATATTTTGGTAAAATGTTTTCGTCGCCATCATGAAAATAAAACAAAAAGAAGTAAAAGTTTGTATTCTGTATTAGCAAGATATATAAAGATTCTTAAAACGCTGTCCAGTTTACTGTAGATATATAAGATAATTTTCGAGTAATTTTAACGCGCTTTTATGATATTTAAAAAATTAACAAAAGACATGTGATATTTTTTATTTGTTATACAGAATAAATTTTATTTCCGTATTTTTACGTGTCGATAACTTACTGTTTGCAAGTGGCCGAATGTTTACCGGTATATTTAATGCACATTTAACTGAAAAACCAATGTATATCAACTCATTTTTGCAAGTGAATTATAAGTTTTCTTAAAAAATCATGGCGTTATTGTAATGTGGTCATAACCTGCAGTTTTAGCTCTAATAACTCCCTTTTGAGAATTATAGCGCTAATTTTCACCCTTCTAACGCTTCCAGTGATTTTTGTTCCCCTAGTGCAACTCACAGCCACAAAAAGCTCCTATTTTCTTGTTTTTGAGGTTATAAGATCTAGTTACGTACTTATTCGTTTAGCATCCATTTTTATTAAATGTTTTATAATAGTTACAAAAGCGGCTGTAAAATGGCGAATGGATTGAGCCTGCAAGGAATGACTATTGTTACTAAAGGCCTTAGTTACACTGATGATTTTTTGTAACTATAGTATGCATAAGAGTATCTATCTTTTATTTGTATAATGAAACTTATAGTAGTATAATAGTGGTTACTATAACTATAACCTATAAAAGTTACAATGGAAACCACTGTACATCTGTGAGTGGCAGAATGACCTTCGTAACTCTCATATAAAGGTGTAAGTGGTAAATGAGTTCTACCGTGGACTACTGTGAAGGCTAGGGTAGTATTTGATTCAGCTTATAGCACCTTAAGTAACTTTTATAGCTATAGACGTTTACGGATGTAGATATGCAACTTTGAACTGCTTTTTGAACCCTTAAACCGCTATTTTACAGCCGAAAGTAACAAAATAGGCTGCAATTTCCACTAATGTGCTCGTTGGGTATGTTTCACATTGCAGTGTTTTTTGGGATTCGGTTTAATTTTTAGGTATAAAGTTTTTTCAAATAAAGTTTAGTTTCTAACCACGTTTTACAGTGTAGATAAAAACACTGGGTAGTAAAACTGTCTATTGATTTTTTGTTTACCCAAGGTCTCATCATATACGATGAACCCGTTTCGGAGATAAGCCGAAATAACCGGAATGACAAAACAAACATATTATATTTTTATTTTAAAACCAAATATAACTATGTACATAAAAGAACAAAAATAGACTTAAGCGTCGAAGTACTCCTCCACTTCATTGTTGTCTAGAAACGTGCCCAGAAGACTGGCAGCATTGCCACGTTGTATGGCAATGGTTATTCTTTAGGCAAAGAATGAGCCAGCCCTCAGGTCACGCAAGGAATCGATCAGCCGGCGAGACAAGAATTCTTCATCTAAACTAAATTGTGTAATATTTGATTAACTTCAAATGATTTGATTTGTAAACTACATGTACTTATGTTTAAAAGACGTAAGTGCTTGTGTAGTTTTTCATGTGGAAAATAGATTTTCCATGTTGGTGCATAATGGGTAAAGAAAATATAGCAAGCATATTATGTTAAGCCACTATGAAAGTTAAACTGTAATCGTTTTATGAAAAAGCATTTGGCAGCTGACTCATAACGTGATTGGGATAAGGATAAGCATATTTTACAATTTATTTCGACTTGTATCTCAGGTTTTATTGAAAAATTTTTAAACAATTTTCGTGATAAAAGCCGTATAGGTTGAATTGTGTGTCCTTATAAGCTGACTCCAAGCAAGGACGGGTTTGTGAGCTTCGATCAATGGGTAGCTCGACGCCCGTCGGAAACCAGGCCCATGTAGACGGCGCGTCGTGTTCCACGCGGGACTGAAATAGTGTCAGCAAAATTTTCATTCTAGAGGGCCGTTGCCTGCCGGGTTTGCGGAATTGCTCGAAAGAGTTACCGCAGCCTTGGAACACGAGGGGCAAATGACGAAACACGGATGAGTTTTCAGTAAAAGCCTGACACACCCTCCCACTTCACCCAGATCAGGAGGCAGTCGTTGAATGAATTCCCTCCCTTAAAAAAATAAACAAGGGCTTCCCGCGACGTGTACGATTTTTCAATGCTATATAAAATTATTTTTAGTTAAAAAATCTTATAAACAAATTTAGAAGAATTCTAAAATAAAAAGCTCTTACTTAAGTAATAACATTGGTGTGGAAAATATATATTGGACAGTTAACATGATACATTAGGTGTCACGTCGTTGCGTAAAATTCAAAATTAAATAAGTAGCATAGGATCAAATATGTTATTTATATGCCTGTCTCATAGTTTAATAAGCTAACTTATCTACTATTTGGACCAGATGTGAAAGCAAATAATTTGCAAATCCAATGAAATTATTCTCATTGTCAAGAAAATATTGTACCCTTAGCACATTAACATCAATAAAGAAGACATCTAAGCAAAGAGTTAAATAAAAATTGATAGGATACTACACGCGCTAGTATTGGTACTAAATAACAGTAACAACCATTCAAATAGAAACTTTATTAACAGTCATTTAGGGTTCGTTATTCAATAAAGTTGAAAACCCAAATATACTTATGTACATAAATAAAATATGTCAGAGCGGGCCGCGTGTTCGCTAGTAAGGTTTAATAACGTCGGTTTAATCTCCCGGACTTCAATATACTGGATAGTATACCCATACACTCTCATACTGGGTGATTTAGTGCTCCGCTGGCTGTTTTTTGAGATGAAAATTAGGGCTGCACGAATACCTGCTGAGAGATGATTAACTTCGTCTTATCTGTTATGAGGTTTTTAATTAAGATTTCAAACTTCGGTATAGTTAAGTATATTTCTCACTAACTGTCATTGAAATATCTACACCATTGTTAATAATTATCTTCTCGCATATATTGAAATTGCCCTACCTGAAAATAACTATTATTGGGTTTGGACATGAAACTTTTTAAAGCCGCAGTCTTGAGTGAATTTAAATGTACATTTATCGCTCCTGTAATTGATGTAAGGTAAGTGATACAAATAAGGCCTACCTAATTTGAAAATCTTGATAAATTATTCGTAAAAGTTGATAAATATAAGCAAGGTAAATTCTTTGGTTTATATATTTTAAGTAATGAAGAAAACATATTGTAATCTTTTATCAAAATTCACTTTAAATTCTTGAATATTAGCCTTAGGCCTGTTTAAAACATAGTAATTGAACAAAGCCTATACATATTTTTAAATTATAGGAATATTGTTATTATTAATTATGATTATTGTGATTATGATTAAAATTTATTAATTATGTCAAAATATATATTTCTGAGCCCTTTATCAAGTATTTTCAAGAGATCCTTGAACAACTTTCTAAGTTATTTTACTTAATATTATGCTTAAATTGCTAGTCAGACTTGAAGTCTCATATTAACAAGAAATAAAGAATAATATTAATAAAAACGTATCCAAACAAACAAAAATTAGAAAATTAACATATTTTCTCAAAAATATTATTAAATCATGAAAAGTAAATTTATTTTGACAGGCCACAATTAAACAAAAGTAGCATAATTTGCTTAGAAACATTAATAAGTCGGTAAATAAACAGAATTAAGTTAAAAGTCAACAGAATTCCTATTAAAGTCATAAATAAGGCCTACTTTAAAAGTAGGCTTTATTTCGTACACAATTCTTCATACATGTTATAAGCAGTATTTAATTCTCATATCCTAAAAATTACAATTTAAAGTCATAGTTACCTTTTTGATGAGTTATATTATGATCTGTATTCATTACTTGAAATAAAACTTCAAAGAATAACGTATTAAAATTCAATAGAAACTAAGACCAATTAATAACACGAAAATGCCAGTCCGTCACAAACAACCGACCACCACTGTCACGGTGAGCGCGAGCGGGCCTCTCACGCACTGTTTGCCGAGTCGTGGGGCTGTCGTCTATGCATGTGTGAAGTATTTTTGATGTAAATATATTTTAAACGACTTTTCCGCACTACGGGCCTTGTTTGAGCATAGGCCTTATTTTTATCAGGTACATTATAAGCTGTCTTTTTATTACTGGCTATTTCGAACACCATTCTCAATCAGACTTTAAAAAGTTCCAAAGTTGAGCTGACTAACCGACAAAGGCTTGTACTGACGGGACAGGTCCACTCTAATCTGTGTTGTTCTTTCCTCTAATGCCCATTGCAGATACTTATCTGCATAATCTTCATAACCTATTGCGAATATGTGAACGATGTAGATTGTTATATTTGAGATAAACATAATTGTCTGGCAGTTTGAGTACTTTTTGTGGCCTACCCAAAAGTCCTTGGTATTGTTCGTCAAATCGTTGAGCTCCTTAAGATTCTAAGTTCAGCTATACGTTATCTGAGAAATTTTTGCTCTATCTGGACAGACTCACTCAAATCAGTGTGCATATTTCCTCAAAAGTTCGCCTCAGATATTAATCTACAAGGTTCTAAAATAATTTGACCAGCACAGTTGTATGGACTTCAAAAGACACTGACCTCGGAGTTTAGTTCGGTGTTTCTTCTCGGGGTAATTAGTTTCGAAACACCAGCCTCAATTAGTGTAAAGGACATAAACCAAAATGTGCCGTAACTGTAAACGGCCATATTGGGAAAAAAAGAATTCTTAAATAATTTAGTAATAATATTTAGTGAACATTGGTAGTGTAAAAATAAATAATATTAAAAATTAATAAAAAGATTTTTAATTGATTATTTTGTTTGTGTATGGTGACAGTTGCGGTGCAGCATGCGGGGTGCGTTGAGTTAGAGTTGCCAAAATAAAAACCCAGAAAATATAATATCGATATTTGATATTTCGATTCTAGAGCTTCAAAACATTATAATGTTTTTCTGGAAGACCGAACTTTACTCTGGCCGTTGGAGTATTTAAAGTGATAAATCATCCATTTACTTCTCTCGCTCTAGGGTGATGTGGGACGGTGTGTCAGACTTTTAATGACTATATACATATCCTTTTCGGAAATTTCCTGCGGCACTAGCGAGCATCGGTCTTTTCGGGTTCCGTTTTATTTTTGTATTGTATTAATCAATTTGATACAAAATTTCTTATCTATATGTTTTCTTTGTACTGTAAGCCACTCAATAAAATCAAACAATAGTGCAATATATATATGTTCATGTTCAAACCCAAACGCCATACAAAGTGGTTGATGTCCTTTACGGAAGAAAATGACGTATAAAAGTATTATTTAATAACCAATTTTTAAAATAATGATCTCTTAACATTAGTCATTTACAACAGTTACGTAATTTTTATTCTATGTGTCGTTATGATGTTCTTGTACGCTACCTGTACGTTGTTGAAAAGTAAGTTATGCTTACTTTTTTAACAAGAACGACATGGTTGGTGCAGTTGTTACTGATCTGTCAAGGGGCAGGTTGAAGAGTAGGTATTTATGTTTAGTTTTTTTAAGGAAGTTATTAATAATTCCATAAAGCCTACCAGTACTCGAACTGAACTACACACTTGAACTTAAATTAATTGTTGTAGTTAACTTGTGTAGTCGAACACAACGCATCCGTCTATTTTATATTTTTCTAGTTTAGTTTCAACAAAGTCTTTATTACATTGTATTTTTACTCAACTGTGTATTTATCTGTGAGGGCTTGTAATAAGCAACTTAGTTTTAATATACTATTTTTATAATGTTATTAGTTTGTAAGCCTTCCGAAAATAAAATAAATAAATAATAAACAAATAATTAACCTATAGGTAGATCCTGAAGACCCGTAATTTAGGCCAATTTAATTCAACGGCATTATTATATAAATAAATCAAATCAAACAATCAATCTCTCTTGCCAACTGTGTTGAGCGGTTTTATAGTCTATCCTGATGCAGCTAAATATGAGTACTTTACATGGCATAACTACTTACCTGACTTCCATTACCCAGTATCAGGGTACGAAGATAACAAAAGACAAGGGCAAAGTTACCAAACTACATTTCTTATATACGGGCAAAGTGACGTAGTTCAACAGTTTAGATGAAAAGTGGGGGTCACGGGATGATAAAGGTTTGGAACCTCTGCTCTAAGCTGTCATGTCCTATGATAGGTAGCCACTAAATTTGAGCTGGTTTGAACATGTTTGTATGATAAATTTGCTAAATAGACGCATTAAAGGTTCATGTTACAGATCAACGCGTGTCTGGATATGACACGCTGGAACGGGAACTGACGGGTGCAATTCAAATGGGTTAATTGTGTTTTGGCTTTAACTGGCTGATTGTTAGCTTTTGTAGATAGATAGAATATACTTTATTGTACACCAATAATTTAAACACACTCACATAACCTAATTGCTAAAAAGATTTAAAGAAGATGATTTTCAGGGTCAACCTTATCTAAATTCTATCAAGATTTCAGCTGACACAGAAATGTACAGTATTTATTTAATCAATAATGGAATATATACTTAAATAAAAACCCTAAACTACTTATATACATATAAAAATAAAATATAATATGGCGTCCAGAAATTCTAGCGCAGCGCGCCAGTCTTTAGGCACATTACCAGTGGAAACTGGTAATGTGCCCAAAAGACTGGCAGCATTGTCACGCTGTATGGCAATACTTAACCGCTGTCCAACGTAAAAGCCATATAGAAATTAGAAAACAAAGACGTTTACTGGGCAATGATTTATTAATATTGATGCATGATGGTTGTGGTGACTTTGAAAGGCACATTAAAGTATTTTTTTGTTCTTAAAAAAGCATTACCCCACACTAGGAATTTCTCCTGTATCATGAGTGCATTTATACAAATACCCAGATCCAATACAAATATAATTTTGTATCGGTGAGGGAAGCAAACCTGTGCAAAGCAGTCGATCGCTCAATCACTGCGCCAAACGGTGTTATTATAACAAGGCAGACATGACATGATTTATAAATATTACAATACTTAGTGATTATAGCGGCAATAAACAGTTCATATCGAATCTTCATATCACTCCCACTCAACCATACCTCGACTGTGTAAACTTTTAAATAGTTGCAGCAATCTTGTGGATGTGATGCAGACTCTTTTACCAAGCTCCTCAAAGTAATGCACAATTGTAGCAAGCTCGTCTTTTGAAGGTTATTTTATTTTATGTTGTACATTTAGATATTTATTGTTTTGCTTAGTTCTAAGTTAGAGAGTTAAGAATAATTGTATTGTATTGTTTTGTACTCAATGACATATCTGGTGATTACCTGTAAAAATTGTGACACTAGGAAATATAGATAGCAATCACAATTGTACAAATTTTGGTGTCAACAATTGCTGGTGAGCCAAATAAATAAATAAACTATGCGTACATATAACGAGAGAAATTCTCTGCCGGAGTCTTTGTTATCTGATAACTATAATCTGGGAGTCTTTAAGTTAGGAAAGAATAGATTACTGTCAGGTAAGCGTGCTTCATCTTCGACTACAATATCATCACTTACCGTCAGGTGAGATGGTGGTGAAACGCCAGCCTATCATCAAGATCTGGAACAAATATCTTTAGGCCATGCTAACTTACTTTACTTTAGGTAATGGTTCCAGGGTGGGAATCGAACCCGTGACGATGAAAAGGCTAGTCATTTATCATCACTTTAGCCAAAGCATTCAATCAATCAAGCAATTGTCGATATTAGCCATCAAAATTTCACGAATACTGGAGTTCTGTTTCCTGAACTAGGCATAGCCTGTATTTCAGGAAATTGTACATGTATCAAAAGCATTGCTCTTAACTAGGCAATGCCATGTCAGTCTCGTGGGTACATTACCAGCTGATAGCATTTAGGATCAATTTTTCAATTCTTACTAGTAAACTATGTAGAATGAATGAAAGTACTACTAAGTGAAATTATTTCAACACTTTAAACACTTAAATAAAAGCCCTGAACTACATATACACATCTAAAAATAAACTAAAATATGGCATCCAGAAATACGTGCGCATCGCTGTCCACTTGTAATGTGCCCAAAAGACTGGCGGCATTTCCACGTTGTATGACAATGCTTAACCTCTATCCAAGGTAAAAGCCAGCCCTTAGGGTCACGCAAAGTGTCAAATAGGCGTCTGGATAGATCTTTAAATAATTTGTGAGCACTCGGACCCCATGACCCCAAATGGCTCGAAAATATAACTACCAACAAGGTTATTATATTTGTTTTCTTTTTTTATTATTGCACTACTAAGTTAGGTGTTAAAGAATGGCACTTCTGCTACCAAAATCTCGTTTTCTCAATATTGTGAGTGTATCAGGTTTTAATTCCGATGACAGGACCTCGCTCTCTCCCACTACCAGACACATGTGACAGTTTCACAATTGGCTTGACCATATTTCTTATACTTTTTTCGGTGGTATTACCATCAACTGACTTCTTCCGCTCAAGGTGGAGCGGAAGGGAGTGTCAGACTTCTACTGACTAAAAACCCACCCTGTTTCTTCAGTTGCCCTTGTGGTCTGGGCCGCGGTACGTCGATCGCACATTCCCGCAACCACAGTAGGTATTGTCCCATCGGGCCCCGTCAATGATGCTGACTGTTCGTTGCGGCGCGTGGTACACGACACGACATCGGTCATGGCCTGGTCCTCGGACAGTGAGCTACCACAATTAGCTCTTCTTGATCCTTGCCACTTCTAGGTTATGGCAGCTCTTAAAGCAAATAAAAAAACGATTATAATTAAGAGTTGAGGGCACTATTGTTATTTTCAATGCGTCTACATCACCGAGCTGGGAATAATTTCAATTAATTTAATTGAAAAATTAAGTTATTAAGTCTTTCTCTGAATTTGAATTGGATCTGTATAATTTTATCAGTATTGTGGTGTCACTTCGTTTAAGGATAACTTTTTAAGGGCATTTGATTATGTTACTGTAAAGTTTTTGAATTTATAATGTTCTGTAATCGCAAACGTCCAAGGTATAATGTTTAACAAATGATACAAATTTAGAACAAATAAATTTGTACCATAAATGTGAAAAGGTGTTTGTTTGTCCTTTTTAGGGTTCCGTAGCCGAATGGCAAAAAATGCCCGTCAGTCCGTATGTGACAGCCATTTTATTCCAAAACTATTAAGACTAAACATATGAAACTTGGTATGTAGGTGTATTCTGTGAACCGCTTTCCGATTTTAAGAAAAAAATATTTAAATTTAAGGGGGGCTCCTCATACATGGAACTGAAACTGAAAATATATTTTTTTCATGAAACCTATGCGAGAGTGGTATCTATCTATAGAAAGGTCTTTAAAAATGACATTGAGTTTTTTAAAATCACTTTTTCATAAACTCAATCGTTTAAAAGATATACGCTTCCAACCTGTGCTGACTGTATTGTGGATCAATAAACTTATATTTATTTGTTTACTTTGTAGTTACTGCATACTTATTTTATATAATATGTATTTTATCTACACTAAACTAAAATTAATAAAACATCTGAGAAAAATAAATGGTTGCCGATCTCCGAGACTATATTGGTTTACGCACACAAACATGACACATTGGCCTGACGTTTTAAATAGTTAAGCTTTGTTTTCCTAGGAAAGCGGTGCCGTCATATAGCGGCCGTAATATTACGGACGCAAAAAGACGGCCGTCTTGTGGAAAGTTCCACGGCCGTTTTATCACACTGCCTGCTTCATCGCTATCTAGTGTATTACATTCTCTTTGGAAACGTTCACGAAACCATCTGACACCGACAAGACGGCCGTCATGCAAATGGCGGCACCGCTTTTTGACGTTACGGTGTCAGTTACCGCTCTCTAGGAAACCGCGCCATTTTGTTTACATAGACAACGTTCTAGTGACGTCATTCACCGCTGTATTACGGCCGCTATTTGACGGCACCGCTATCCTAGGAAACCAAAGCTTTAGAACGTAGTTATGAGGGTACTTGGTTTCTAACTGGCCAGCTTGTGCAGCGTTCAATTTAAATATTTTTATTTTTATATGAAAATCTGGTGAACTAAAATATGACGAATTTTTAAAAGTCATAGAACAAAAGTTGTTGATTATGATGTTAGTAACATAGTCCTGAGCGGTTTTTGGTGTTTTACAATTAATCCTGTATATGCAGTAGATCTTATTGTAAATTTTCAATGAAAATTAGTTTGAACGAGGTCGGATCATCAGTTTTTGAGATAAAAGTAGCATATTTTCTAAAACCGAAAATATAACTTTGTAATTCTCACAAATACTATGAAAAACAAAATGTTATTTGGCGTAGTTCCTACGGAACCCTTCCTTCCAAACTGTCGCCAGAGCTGAATCCCCAGTATGTCGCACTCTAAGGATGCTATGCTATACTACCAACCCTGAATGTGATGTGTTTGCTGACGAATGGAGTAAAATTATACGTGCATGTCTGGTCTTCTGTGAGAGGAAGTATGCAAGAGTGTCTACTGTTCCATGTTAATTTTAATTTTATTTTATCTTATATAATTTCAATTTTCAATCACAATTATTACTATTCTTATCTTAAATGTATTTCTATTTCTATGTTAGTTAATATAATTGGTGTTGTACCGTTTTAATTAACTATAAATAAATAAAATAAAATAAATAAATAAAATAAATGGGCGAGTCTGACTCGCCCGTGGCCAATTTTTTCATATGAAAACAGATCGATGTGATGTTTTAAATCAAATTAGTTGAAGTTTTAGCGTCATCATTATCGGCTTAGCCTTTTCGCAATTATATTGGTGTCGGCTTCAAGTCTAACCATCTGATCTCTACAACCCAGTAACTGGGAAACACGATACCCCTTGGCCAGACCAGTGTCAGAATTTCTGGCTTCTGATTCCCATAACGATTGTCAAAGGTGTCCAAATGAAGTGCTAGAAAGTGAAATGGACTATTATGAATTGTAAAAAAAAAACTTTTCAAGCGAGTGTAACAACGGGCAAAGCTATTTATGAAAAATATGCAGGTGATATGATAGCCGCGGTAATTTTACATGGTCTTAGGCTCAATTTACACCGTCGCGGAATGGAATGGAAGTGACGTTTTGCAACGAAATTGTACATAGCATAATGAACTTTATGTCAATTGTATAACATACAAACTAAATAGGAGCCAAAAATTCTCCAGAATGCGCGAGGATTCCCCGGAAGATGCGCGACCTTTTTTTTGGCTCCTATTTAGTTTGTGTGTTAGACAATTGACATAAAGTTCATTATGCTATGTACAATTAAAGTTGCTTCCATTCCATTCCGCGGCGGTGTAAATTGAGCCTTAAGATACTTTTAATGAACGAAAAAGATAAACAGTTGCGTGTTTTTGTTTCATGAATTCTCCTGAAAATTCTCCTGAATCTGGCTATTAAACCTTTCCTTTTATTATCGGGAAGAAGCGTTCAGTCTTTATGGATAACGCTGAAAAGTGTGGGATTTTTACCTAGCTAAAACCATACCGATATTCCTACATGAAAGGAAGCCCAGAGGAGACCGTTCGGAGCTCTCTCTACGACGCCTCTTAGAGCACCGCCGCCTAAGAAGTAGACTGTAAAAAGGTCTTCCCCGAGCCTCGCTGGATACGGTAACACGTCACCACTGTGCCATCGTCCTCCCTGGGGTGGCTTCAGTACCTACGTTCTATGGAAATAAATGTTTAATTTCAATATTTCCATCCATTTTCATTGAACCGTGTAGAGTAATTGGTATAAAATTTGCCAAAACATCAGTTCAATACACTACACACCAAAATTCATAATCTCACGGGCACATTTTCAAATTAATCTACTGAATTACCCTGTAGTACCGAAAAAGAGCTGTTCTATACAACCGCCACTCGCCAATTATATTTGGCAAATAGCGTTAAATTGGCCATTTGCGGCGCAATACCTTCCGTTTTGTAGTTAAATGAGTTTTTTCGAAGCTGTATATTCTGATAAGAGTTTTAATGAGCTTTAGACAAATACAATTAGCGCGATATTCATTAAGTGATTGAATTTTTTTTCATATGGTACTTAATTATTGTTGAAGCATTTTAGTTTTAATTGTTATCCATACGTATCTACAAACAGAATCCTTACTTAAGTACGTTGTCTAACTACCTACACATATCTCCAAACACGCGCACCCACACACTTCACACAAAGCAAACATCATACATACTTAGGCAGTGCGCGCACTGCGTTGCGTTTTGGAAACGCAAAATCTGTGAAGTATGGAGTGTCATAGAAATGCGCGCACTGCGGTGGAATAAACGCGTGCGGTAGAGTCACCGGTGGCCCCGGTCATTCTACCGGTGCGGTAGAACTACCGCAATTGCGGCCACCGCAAGGCAGTGTGCGCACGGCCTTACACTAAACATTTACAAATACAATACAATAAAACAATAAAACATACATACAAATACACCATCACACACACACACTACCACACACATACACACTCATTTAGGAATGTTAACTTTACTTTTATTAATATTAATTATTTCTATTTAAACTGATCTTTGTTAACATCAATTGTTCAGGTAGATCGGCACAGTCCACTATTGTATACCTATAGCATCACATTTTAAGCTGAATCACTGTCTCTCAAGATACAGGTTCCACCCTAGTTTGAAAGGCACGGTTTCCCTTATTGTATACAGATTACAGTCCCTAGATTGTTTTGTATTGTGTTTCTACCAAAGCTCACTCAAATTGTTTTTATGTAAAACATGTCAAATCTGTATTTTATGAAAAAATCGGTTGTCTGTAAAGTCGGTTTACTGACGATAGTTGAACGTGACAACGTCATAAGAAAATACTGATGGAATGGTTGCATTTTTCAAAAGAAAATTTTAATTATACATCACTATTACTGCACTTCTCATGACAATGGAAGAATCCATACACAGTGACGTCATCTCTTATTGTTTTATGATAGCCTAGTACTTGACTCGTTGAGTCATACATAAATGTCAAAGAATCTCTACACAGTGACGTCATCTCTTACCGTTTTATGATAGCCTAGTACTTGACTCGTTGAGTCATACATAAATGTCAACTTGTAGATAAAATTTGATTTGCTTTGGAAGGCCTCAGAGTGATGGAACGCCTCACAGCGAGGTAACGCCGCATGAGTCATGTATTTTCGTGCGTGCAGCCAGCTTCATCGAATTATAAGACGTTGTCACGTCAATAAAGATATTATTATTTTTAAAATTATTATTATACATGAACATAATTGAAGTGTCTGTCTCTAACATATCGAAATTCCATCATGCCTCTGAAAGCACGTGAAGGTCCTGGTTGTTATTTGAACATCTATTACAGTCATTACCGGTAGTCTTAATGTGGAAGGCAGACAGGCAGCTGCTCCATGTATGACACTAGTACTCAGCTGAATCTAGTTACATTGGAAGTTGACCAAAACACGGTTGGGAAAGGTTAAGGAGATCATGAATATAGCAGAAACTTATTTTGTTGTCTCTTTATTTTTTTTTTTCGGGATGAGCCCACTCTTGACCTCAATATCGCCTGATGGTAAGCGATAGATGAGGTCTACGATGAAACGAGCGAGCCCAGAAGATGCCTATTCACTCTTGCTTTAAAGGCTGAAAGGTTATAAGTGGCGGGAAACACAGAAGCCGGCAGAGAGTTCCACAGCTTGACTGTACGTACATTTGTTTTTTTCGGTTTATCTGGTAATATTTAACCCGGCTGAACTGATTTAATTAAAACAGGAGTTTTACTGCAAAATAGAGGAGGTTATAGAGCAAAAATTAAGCTAAATTTAATTCCGAAATGCCCACAGTTTGGATACGAGGAGATACGATACGAGGGAAAACCCCGTAGGTGAATGAAGTTACGGGCATAGTTTGTATTAAATTAGTGAAGCACAAATACTGACACGTCGGATGTGCAATATTCCATTAAAGGTGTGGGTGCACTAAAAAAAATATTTATTCATCTTTAATGTCGGAATAAAAATTATATTGATTACTTTTTTGAGGTATTTTTTAAGCTTTTAATTATTTATACAAATTTTTGAACTTTTTCTACTAGAATCGCTACAAACAACACGCACCTATTACATATTATATGTAAGATACATAATAAGAAGGAGTCGAATTCCCTGCCGTCGGTAGGGAGAGGTTACTTCCAGGCAACATATGCATCGATGGAAAAAGCTTGTCAGGGTTGGGGGACAGTTTTAGCTAGGTACCACGGTACGAAATAACTCAAAAGGAAGGAACAGAGTGGGTTTTTACACTCTCTCTCTCTCTCACTCTCCGTTTGATGATTTTGCCCCTGAAAAAAAGAATAGACAACGAGTCATTGAAATCATTCCATCATTACAGCGATAAGAAATCACTGTTATAAAGTAGACAATGTGAGGTATTGATATAATCTTTTTAAACACAGTGCTCGTCGCAAATGTTATAGATTTTAATTTTTTTTTTAATCCCGACACGCCTCTGTCAGCTGACTCGAACCGTTAATATGGTAATAGCATTGATTGCAATAACAAAGCCACTAAATACATTTTACAATATTAGTGTATTATTAGTTAGTGTATATTAGTTATAATTATGTTATGTGGAAATTGTATCAGATTCCACAGTATCAATCTATTGATGTAATCAATAGCTGCTACTGCTCTGCTGGGATAAAAGCCGAATCAAGTGCAATTTGGATAAGATCCCCTTTAAGTTTTAATTAAATTTGACTATTTTCTGTGAATATGTAAACAATACCTATTACATTTATTTATTTATTTATGTACACACATGAAACTTACAAGAGAAAAATAAAATACAGACAAAAGAGCTCAAAGGTGCTGCTTATTTCCAAATATATATAAATTTCTTCCAGCAGACCTGCGACAGGAGAGTTGAAGAAGAGATGATAGACACAGTGTGTACAAATACTAATTATGATAAATAAAACAGACTTAACTAATAAACTAAATTATAATGATATAATAAAGAAATATACACATATATAAAGTTAAAATACATATTTATATTAATGCTATAAAAATATATACTTATATAACATTACGGGTCGGTTGATATTTGACCAGCTTTTTGAAACTATTAATGGTTTCAGCTTCGCGGATTTTAGCTGGAAGTGAGTTCCACAGTCATACTGCATGAAAGGAGAAGGAGTGGGAATAGAAATTTGACAACTGAGGCTTAGTTAAATGGAACCCGGTACTCCTTGCTAAGACTGCTGTCAGATTTTCTTGCTTCTATCTACTGTAAAAGATGTATTAAATGACAGCTGGTTATCCTCCTCGGGTCGAGTTCCTCAATGCTGAGGGTCGTGAAGACCCCGTGGAAATAGCTTTTCCCTTATGGTGTTCCGTCAACTATGCCTGTTGTTGGCATTGTGTAGAGTGACGTGTCTTTGGACGTCCAGCGTGGAACGGATCTGATCAACCCACCTTGTTAGGCTACAACCTGTTTGCCATCAACCTTGTCAGTAATTATGAGTTGTTCAAGATTGTGACCTTCTTTCCTGGCTATGTGACCGGAAAAGTCCAGTGTCAACTAGACGCGCTTGAGTCTATCGAGAAGCGGGCCAAGAGACTCATTGGCAACGATGCACTGGTCGAGTCAAAGCTCCAGAGCCTTGAACACCGACGACGAGTTGCAAGTCTATCGGTTTTCTATCGGTTACATTTCGTGGAGTGTGCGATGGAATTACACAATCTAATTCCGCCAAGCCCGTTCCATCATCGGACTACGAGACAAATGGCGAAGCGCCATCGTTACATGGTGGACATCCCACCCATACGCACAAAACGTTTTGGGAATACCTTCATTGTGCGTACGGCTAAGGAGTGAAATTCCCTGCTGGAGTCTGTGTTTCCCGACAGCTACAACCTAGGAGTCTTTAAGTCCAGAGTGAATAGGTTACTTTTAGGTAAGCGTGCTCTATTTTCGATCACATCATCACTTACCATCAGGTGAGATAGTGGTCAAACGCGAACCTATTTTCAATAAAAAAAGACAAGTTGTCAATAGTCTGGTCCTTACGTTGAGTTAGATAGCCATGCTCCCTTTGGCGGCCCCCTAAATGGGTCCAGGAACGGCGGACTTGGGGATGCCTGCCGTCCCCTATAACACGATACACGAGTTGGCGGCGCGATTTGTTCCACGCGCGCCCTTCTCATAAGTCGCAGGGGGAGCCAAACACCTCACTGCCCCCGCTTAAAAAGAAGATGGAGCCCGTAGAGGCGGGCCGGGGGCCGGGGGCCGCCGGCCGAATACTTATGTGTTCCCGCAGCCCCTGGCGAATGTGTACGAGAGAACACGGGGTGGTTTTAGTCAGTAAGAGTCTGACAGACCCCTTCGCCCGCCCCAGGGCGGAGGACATCCATGAGGATTTCCACCTAGGAAAAAAAATAGGCATATTGGTTATTGGAGTCCTGAAGGAATCTAGATACGTGAAGATGGTCACTCAACCACGGACTAACCTCGGCGAGCATTGTTTAACCTTGAAGATTGAGCCATCTGTCTGTTATTTATCCACGAGCTCCTCCGTAACAATACCCTGAAAAGGCCTATTCCTCATTCCAGGTAACGATCTACTCGTGTGGTAAATTTTATTCAAATCCAATCAACTGTGAGATTTGATTCATTATGAATCATTCAACTTTATATTACTATAAATATTCAAATACGGCCTCGTGTTACGTCGTGAATTTGGCTTCAAAGCGGAGTATTTTATGAAGCATATTTACAAACCTGCGCCCGTCACACAAACGTTCAGTAGTTTTAACAAGATGGGTGTTTTGTAGTCCACCTGAAATGGTGCCATTTCGGAGTAACGCAGTATCAATCTGGTAAGTTATTATAATCTAAGACAGAAAACATACAGATTTTGACATGTATCAAAATAGAATAGTTTGAATAATTATGATAATTAATTTACAATACTATCATATATCCTTTTTTCTTTATCCAACTGATTTATTTTTATTAAATTATTCAAAAGAATCTCTTTTACTAACAAAAAGTCTTGCCTGATTGTTGAATAGTCAAAAGTAAAAAGCCAGTTTTAAGCGTGACTATTTTTTATGACACATACATTTTTAGTACAAAAACTTCTGAATTAATAATTGCTCTACGTCGTTACAGCTACGGCTGAAATAAAATAAATATAAACAGTACCTATACATACCGACCCACCGTAATTTTGAATACTTATTTTACCTCTATATTTAATTACGGGTCCCTGTTGCCGAATTTAAATGTGTGTGCCAGATGACCGAAAGGCATCCTTCCTTAATGAAGGCTAAATGGTTATTTTATTTTTGTAAAAATATCATCGCAAATCGGCTCATACTGGTACCATGGCAACTGTAAAATATTTTTTAACAACAAAATGCGTAACAGGGTAGAGAGAAATTTTTCATTAAAATTTAATTAAAATGGAATTGACGACTTAACCGTGATGTAGCCGGTGGAAAATGCGGCTTAATTAAGCCCGACCTCTACTTTGGAATCGGCTTTATAAGTTCTGATACACCTGACAGGAGAACACGTCAGGATATTTTCTCGTTACGATCGGCGATTGGCGTATGCTGCTTTGTTTCTTTGTAATAGCAACTTAAAAAAAAAAAAAAAAAAAGATTTAGCGCGTATTTCCGATTGGAGTTTGGATCATGGTTTGAAGGTTAATCCTGCGAAGACTAAAGTCATTATTGTTGGCAGCCCTAGGCTACGTTCCAAAATTGACTGGACGACCCTTCCCCAAATCATTTTCGATGGAGCTGTTATACCCTACTGTGACTTAGTAAAAGACCTTGGTATTTATATTGATAAAGATTTGTCTTGGGGTCCCCAGTTGCAAGAAGTGAGCCGCAAATTGTTCGCCTCTGCGGGGTCTTTGCGCAGATTGCGCAATTTCCTACCGACTGCTACTAAAACTGCGTTTGCCCAATCTCTTCTTCTCCCTATCCTTGACTATGCTGATGCAAGTTATCCAGATCTAACTGAAGTGCAGCTAGATAAGCTTGAGCGACTCCAAAATTTTTGTATCAGATTCATATTTGGATTGCGCAAATATGATCATGTTTCTGAGTTTCGCACTAAACTCAAGTGGCTGCCTATCCGCCTTCGCCGGAATGCACATATTTTATCATTACTCTACAGTATTCTTTTCAATCCAACGACTCCCTTTTACCTCAAAGAACGTTTTAAGTTCCTTCATGACACACATGTTAGAGATTTGAGATCATCAGAGAATTTGAGACTTTTGATGCCTACGCATTCCACAAAATTTTACGACCAGTCATTTACGGTGCAGGCCATTCGGTTGTGGAATGGATTGCCGGTGTCAGTAAGACAAGCTCAGTCACTTGCTGTTTTTAAAAGCTCGGTTGCCAATCATTTTATTTCAAACTTATGATTATTCCTTTGCTTTCTCCACACGATGTTAATGAACACATAATATATTTATTTATTTTATTTTAATTTGTTTTTCCGTTATTAATGAATATTTGTACAGTAGTACACTAATATAGCCCTCCCCATTTTAATTAAAGCTCATAAATTTCATTGTCAACGTACCGTCATATCGTAAACATCATAGCTGAGCAGTCTGGTATAATATCGTGTTTATAAAAACTTACTGCCGCTTTTTCGCTGCCGTGACCTCATATTGTGGATTCTGTGGTGCTGTGTGTACTGTGGAAGTAATTGTTTCACACAAAACCTGGATATTGAACCTACATTTCTCAAGATAAGTGCTGATTATATTTACAAATTTGCACAAGTCATCTCAAACAAGCATAGCTGACAGTGACAGTGACAGTGAGTGACAGCCACCGTAGTGTTGCAACCAGGAAAAAGTAACTTACTACTGATTACGTTCCATTACTGGGTCGCAGTAATTTTGTGACTGCTGTTTAAAGTTATATCTCAAGAGTGCTTGTAATTTCCTGGAACCGACGACGACTACAACCTGATCGCTTAGACATACCCGTACAAGGACGTGCAACGCGCGGCTTGACGTCATTGCATCTCCAACTACTGTGTTTGATTACTGGTTACTGATTGTCTGTGACCATAGAGCAACTGATCTACTCATCGTTTTGTGTTTTATTTTATATTAATTATTCTGGTTGAAGGTGCAACACGTAAGTAGTACCGTACCATAAAATGCCGAGAACACCTCGAACCCCGCCGCAAACGTCCCCTATTATAGTAGTGCAGTCAGAACCCGACCTTACAGCTATAGGCGAACCCCCTACGTCAAATGTAACTACCCGGAAACGCATGAGGCTGGGCGACACCGATGAGGATGCATGTCATTTCGAACAGTTAAAGTCTACTCTCATTTCATGGAAGGCTGAACAGGATGCTATCCTAAAAAAGATAGTTGCCGATGTAGCTGAGCTAAAGGTGATGAAAGTATTAAGGAGTCTAATTCCGAAATCGTTAAATCAATGCATTTCATGAACAAGAACTATGAAGAAATGAAATCTCGTATAGATAGTTTTGAAAAAGAAAAAAAATACCTTCATGCATGCATTCTTGGGCTTGAAAAGAAATTACAGGATTTTCGGTATATGTCTCGCAGTTCAGCCATTGAGGTACGAAATGTCCCCACTCATGAAAAAGAAACCGTACAGGATTTGACAACCGTGGTAACTGGCTTGTGTGCTGTCTTGAAGGTTGATATTCACCCTCACGACTTGCGGGACGTTTACCGGATTCCTGGTAAAAAAGGCGTGACCAGGAGCATTGTTGCAGAATTCTCCACGGTAAAAAAGAAATCCTGTGTTCTTTCGTCAGTTAAAGAGTTCAACAAAAGCAAAAACACGGCTGACAAACTTAATACCGAGACTATTGGGATAGCAGGAAAGTGTCAGCCAGTCTATGTGGCTGAGTATTTACCACCTTCTACTAGAAAACTATTTTACTTGGCGCGTAATTTCGCAAAGGACAATAAATATAACTTTTGTTGGTCATCAAATGGGAATATCTTCATTCGCAAAGAAGTAGGTGAAAAACAAATTCTTATTCAGTCAGAACAATGCCTACTCAATCTAAAACCACAGGAATGACTATGTGACTGTAACTATAATGCTAATATAAAACATTATTCTTCGTATGATTGTAAACAACTAACTCATGATATTTGCATTGTATTAATTTCTTGTATTTTAAAAATTTATAACTTAGCCATGTGCGTAAAACTGGGTAAAACATATCTGTGCTATGTCTCTCGTTTGATATCACTTTTTAAAACTTGTTCTCTTCTTTACTCACACTCACACTTTCATCACACACAACTCTGTATACACTCACTTATCACTTATAACCACACATATAATTTACATTATTCAATTGCCATCAAGCCGTATAATATTGTTGTTGCGTCAAGTAGATGCCTAGTAATTATTTCCAATGTACTGTATCCCAATTTAGAGACACTTTTTAATATAATCTTAAATGGCTAATTTCGATTCTATACCTTCTGACATAGACTCCCTTAGTGTATCTAAGGTACACAAATGTCTTCCTGAAAATTGTTTACAGTACATTAAAAACCCGAAACTCAATTTTAAGATACTCCATCTAAACATAAGAAGCATTACTAAAAACTTCGATCATATTCCCGTTCTCATGGAGACTTTAGGGTTTCAATGTGACGTACTCGTACTATCAGAATGTTGGTTGGACAAACTGGCACACTTACCCACCTTGGATGGCTATACTTCGTACTGCACAAAAAATAACCATAACCAAAATGATGGATGTGCTTTGTATGTTAAAAGTTCTTTGATTTGCGACGTAACAGAACCATGTTTTATTGCTGATGGAACCTGTCTTGTTTGCCGTATTGGTGATGTTACAATTATAGCAATATACCGCTCACCATCATTTAAGAACGTAAACAATTTTTTAACGAGTTTAGATAGAGTACTCAAGGCATCTACCCGCACTGTAATCCTTATTGGTGACATGAATATCGATATTAAGGACGGTAATAAAGACAGTTATTCCGACGAATACATGTCCTGCGCGGCTGCAAATGGGTTATTTCCTGCGCACCTGTTACCCACTAGAATCTCAAACTGCTTGGACCACATATTCCTAAAAACAAATTTGTCCGCTACAACCTTTGTCATAGAATCAGCAATAACTGATCATGATCCGCTATTGCTGTTATTAGAGATGAAGACAACTACTACCTCTAATTACGATATTAATAAACGCAAAATTGATTGTCCCTCGATTGTAGCGGCTATTAACTGCTTCGATTGGTCACCAATATTGGTTATGCATAATCCCAATGATGCGGCAAGGACATTAGTTGAAAACCTCTCTTCTATCGTGCATGATCATACCAGAGAATATAAAGTGCCCAGAAAAGAACGTAACCTTAAACCATGGATTACACCTGGGCTTCTACGGTGCATTAGACATCGAGATCGTTTACACCTCAAACTTAAAAAGTCAAAAGACAATCCTATCCTAAAAGTCTCGTATACCAGATATCGGAATTATTGTAATTTCCTGTTACGCAAACTTAAAAGTTCGTATGAGATGGAAGAATTTTCAAAGGCAAAAAATAATATTAAGGCAACTTGGAACGTCGTTAAAACAGTAACAGATTTACACTCTCCTCGTCGACCTCCTACTGAACTCCTCAAACTCCGCGATACTTCAAGATCCTCACTTAATATGGTAAACGAATACTTTGCCAACATTGGTAAAAAGCTTGCATCTAAAATAAAAAATGGGCGCCAACCATCAAATAAATCTGCATCACACTCTCGGGGCTCGATGGTTCTCCTTGACGTCACGGATAAAGACATTGAAACCATTATTCTGGGACTTAGAACGAACTGCGCAAACGGCTGGGATGGAATTCCTGCTAACATCATCAGAGCATCCAGGCAAGTACTAGCTCCCATCATCGCACATGTTTGCAATTTGTCTTTTTCCTGTGGTATCTTTCCAAAGGTGTTAAAAAAAGCGGTTGTTCACCCCATCTACAAGGCTGGGAGCAGAGACGATGTAAGCAACTATAGGCCTATTTCCATTCGTTCTGCAATGTCAAAGATTCTGGAGCGAGTGCTTAACAACAGCCTCACGGGCTTTCTCAAAAAGTTTAATTTACTCGCCGATAACCAATATGGTTTCAGAACTGGTATTAGTACAGAGGACGCAGTATTGGCACTAACTGATCACGTGGCTAGGATTCTTGACAAGAAGCGGAAGTGCCTAGGTATTTTTTTGGACCTCTCCAAGGCCTTTGACACCGTTTCTGCCCCAGCCTTATTGGAAAAAATGGAGTCAATCGGAATAAGGGGTAAAGTTTTGGCGATATTCGCAGACTATTTAAGTGGCCGTACACAAACTGTAACTATAGATGGGGAGAAGAGTGAGGAACTTCCTATAGAGTACGGTGTACCACAAGGTAGTATCTTGGGGCCCACTCTTTTTCTTATCTATATCAATGAGTTATGCAGTCTGTCTCTCGGCAACTGTAGAATTTTCACATACGCTGACGATACAGCCCTTATAATCGACGGTGCAGACTGGCCACAGACTCATCGAAACGCAGAGTCTGCGTTGACATGCGTTATGCACTGGCTGGGAAATAATCTCCTCACGCTTAATTTAAGTAAAACCTTATACTTACCTTTTAGCATCAGGTCCAATCAGCGCCCACCAGACTCCCTGTCCCTTGTAGCACATACATGCAATTCTAAACTGCTATGTAACTGCCTTTCCTTGACCAAATCCTCTCACGTCCGGTACCTTGGCATACATATTGACCAGCACTTAAATTGGCATAAGCAGATTGAGGTAGTATCGGCTCGAGTGCGTAAGTTGATTTACGTTTTTAAGAAACTTCGCAAATCGGCTGACAAATCTACGCTCAAACTGGTTTACCTGGCCTTGTGCCAGTCTGTGCTAACCTATTGCTTACCAATCTGGGGAGGAGCCACAGAAAATGTTTTCATTAGACTCGAGCGAGCGCAGAGAGCTGTCTTGAAGGTAATGCTTTCCCTTCCACGCCGGTATCCCACCATACGTCTGTATTCAGACTGTAAAGTTTTAACGGTAAGGCAGCTCTATGTGCTTCTGTTGGTTCTTCGAAGGCATGCTTCTCGACCCACACATCCCCCAAGCGGTAGAGTGAAACATAGGGTCTTTTCCCAGGAATTGCACAGGACTGCGTTTGCGAAACGCCAGTACTATGTAACAAGCACTAAAGTGTATAACTATCTTAATAAAAAAATCAACCTCTTCACAAAAAGCAAAATAGAATGTAAAAATAGTCTTACAGATTACTTGGCATCATTATCATACCGTAATACCGAGGATCTTCTGGCAGGAACTTTGTAGTTTCTGCACATATACTCCATGCACAAACAACACAGAATCAATCTTACATAATTATACACTATCGCAATCCCCTTATAAAAGCACACATTCCCTAGCACACACAGTCTCTTCACACATACACATTCACTCGCATACTCACACTCCCCTCTCCCTCACATACTCACACACGCACTCATTCTAATTTGTTTGTTATCTTTAAAAATAGTTTTTTTTTTTTTGTTTTATACATATAATATTTTTGTAAGTTTTTTCAATCAATCTGTATACTCGTAAAATGGTCTGCTTGTGCTTGATGTTTGAAGAACACTGACTCCTAAGATACAGGGACATACCTAGTTTAGGAGTCAGGGTCTCTACTGACACATGTTTCTTTTTTTTATTGTTCATTTTATGCTTGCATTTTATTTAACCATGTGTTGCTTTGTAACCTTTTTGAGTAATAAAGATTATTTATTATATTTATTATTATTATAAAGTCCTTCCAAAGGTTGTCTGGAAGATATCGCTCTCAGCGATAAGACCGCCATTGTAACCAATTTTTTACAATATTGTTATTTAAGTGTGATTCAATTATTGGTGTACAATAAAATATATTCTATCTATCTATCTATCTATCTATCTTTCCTCTCGTTTTTTGTATGAGCGTGTTTCCTCATAGCTGTACTCGTAGGTAGTTCCCAACGTTGGCTAAACTACGATACATTTAACAATTGTTGCAAATTCAGGACTCACCTCTTTGCTGTCATAAGGACAACTCTAAACCAGATTAATGGATTACAGCCCCGGCACTTACCTGTGCCACGCCAGTGTGACAATGGACCCAGTGCTAAAGTTTGGTGTGTCTAAACCAGTACTGAGCTGTGCTGTACTGAGAATCCACTCTGAAACCAACTTATGCGTTTGAAACTTCGTCGGTTAACCCGAATTGATTATGTATTTACTGTGTGTGAATTACATTTCAGCTAGCTACATGTACTTACATATAATAAGTAAATACATACACAGTTCTGTATACCGGCGTCGCGATACTTAAAAAAATCGGCTTTTTTGCCGTTTTAGTGAGATCTACTCACAATAATTGAATTACTTATTATTAATGTGGTGTCCAACACCACATTAATAATGCAGGCGGATGCACCGTATACCGTGGATAGCCAAACGAACCAACAAAAGCATCTTAGAACAGCTCAACATAAAGACCCGACTATCCTCAATTTGTTACCAAAGAATCCTTAGTTACTTTGGTTATATCGCCCGGCGGGATCTAGACCACCTCGACAAGCTGGTCTTAGTGGAAAAGGTGGAAGGCAAAAGACTGCGTCGTCTATCCCGCGCCCAATGATGTGACGAAATAACCCTCACCGGACTTCCGATTGCGACCGCCCTTAAAGAAACAGAGAACCGGACAAAATGGAGGGTGCTATCGCAGATAGGTAGGTAGATAGATGTTCTCTTTATTGTACACCATAACAGAATTAAATAAGGACTTAAAAAACTACAAAAGGTATTACAATGGGCGGTCTTATCGTAAAAGCGATCTTTTACAGACAATTTTTGGATGGATTTGACACAGCAGGAGAAAATAAATACGCGGGTAGTCCATGGTGTACTATTCACTTGTATACAATAAATAAGTAATAACTTACATACTCAATACACATATACATATACATAAAAAGAACAAAGCTGAGTTATATAAGAAATAGTAACAAATTAAAGAGAGAGATGGAGATCTTTTACCATGTTTTTGAAAGAAGGAAGGGTTTGTACTTGTCTTACTGACACGGGAAGAGTCGTACTGCTTGAGCTGTGAACGATTTACGAAAGAAATTGGTAGAGTGACTCGGTACCTCTAGCCTCAAGTTTTCTGATGAGATGATGATGGAGGAACTTAAAACCTTCTTCAAGATAAGAGAGAGCTACGAAGAACTAGGCATAAGACAAGACCTTCATTAATGAAGATAACGACCGGGAAGATTAGAATTGAATTACTTCATCTTCATCTTCGACCACATCATCGCTTACCATCAGGTGAGATGGTCGTCAAATGCGAGCCTATTATCAATAAAAAAACATATGCATATCTTTATTATTACAGTTGCACGGATTGATCTTTGAGTTAAAATGACGTTTGAAAGGTGGGTTCTGTAAATAGATATATTCATTACATGCCGATACTAGCTGAGCCTCAGAATGATGTTCCGTTGGTGGTTGGATGGAGGGAGATCTTTGTCAAGCACTGGTGCAGGCTAGACTTCCATTCTTATACAACGTGTCATTTAAAGGGTAAATACATACCAAGTGCACGGCTTCTTTGGATGATAACAAACGACATGGCAAGGGTTTTGTAATCCTATGTCTACATTTGTGGAGCTTATTAGAAATTTCAATACATTGATACCAGAGACCGAATTTTTCAATTTAAGAAGAACGAAGAGAATTATCATTTTATTGGCAAGTGACGTGGAAAGTGATGACCCTCATAGTGCTGTAACACGTTTGTTATTACTGGTATTCAAGAAACATATGAAACATATGAAATAATTTGGGATCAATTCTGTGAGTCACTTATTTTGAGCTGAAACTGCATAGAGACTCAATACGAGATGTTGTCTTCAGTCCTTTTGGATAGATATGGGGTTTCCGTTACACGTTGTATAATATATTACATATATAAATTAATTGCAGTTCGTTAGTCTCACTAGAGCTCAAGAACGGCTGGACCGATTTCATTAATTATTATTTTTGTACTAGCTTTTGCCAGCGACGTCGTTTGCGTAGGAGGGTTTTCCCGCGTAAATTCCGATCTAGTGGGATTTTCGGGATAAAAATTAACCTCTGTTTTATTCTCGGATTTCAACCATCTAGATATCAATTTTCATTGAAATCAGTTTAGTAGTTTTTGCGTGAAATTTTAACAAACATCTATCTATCCGCACAAACTATATTGTTTAATTTTTGAATTTATAATAAGTATTAGTAAGAAGATTAGGTTACCTCTACTACAAAAATGGTTTAAAAAGTTTGTAAATTAGAAAAAAATGGCGATGCAAAGTCTTCAGGTTATCCAGTAATAAATAAAGTGACAAATGAAACTCTGTTAAATAAAAAAAAATAGGTTAACCAAAATAGTTCGAATAAAATAAAGCGATATATTTGAATAGTCACATTAAGCGCCTATAAATGTTTGAAATAAAGTTACGAATTTGGGTGCAATGGTGCGTCTACTTCGTTCCACAAAATGTAGGTTGAATATTCCGCTATATTTCGAGAGGAAAATAATGATGTTTCATTTAAAATTTATTCAGAAAACAGATAAGTATTCCAGTCTTTATAATTGGACAGCGAAAACTTTTTTGTTGATTAAAAAAAAGTAATATTTCCTGAATCATACGAGTCCGACTCATAAAGACGGCATTTTCCAACAAAAGTTATCTTTATCCCATAGTAATAGAAAGTATTTTCCTTAAACAGGATGTAGTTATAGCGTTATCGAAAATATCGTCTTACTAACAAACTAGGTGATCGTGAAATTATTAGACACGGCAGACATCCACAGTCCATTAATTAAATTAGGGCGGAATTCCGTGGTAATTAATGAAAGCTTATTTGACTACGGCTTCAATGATGCTTCATTGTGAAAGGTTAGATAGTGATATTCTGAACGATGACGTGAATATAATTTGTACTATAAAGTGGTTACCTAAACAATTGTATCATAGCTAACCTTTTTTTTTTTTTTTTTTTTTTTTTTTTTTTCTCGCTGAGAAATGACAGTTACGCACTTCCGCTCGCTGGGGGGGCGAGACGGGGAGTGTGGGACTCCCTGTCGCATGACGGCGACAGTATACCCACTAAAACTCAGCGGTGTTCCCTCCGGCGCCTTGTTGGGAGGGCTGTGGGAGACATTCTGCGTCCACGGCCCTCTGGCGCGTGCCCGCCTAGATGGCGGGCCCTACGTGCCCCCCGGGCTGGGGGGCGACGGGAATGGCCGGGAACACCTGGCCACTCCCGTCCGGCGCTGGTGAAGGCGCGTGCGATGCAGGCAGGGGTGCCCCCGCACCCGTTGCCTGCTGGCCTCCACCAGGGAGGAGTCGGAGGTGCTCGTCATACTGACGTCTTCTCCGACCCCTCCTCCGCCTGCGGAGCGCCGGCGCGAGAGGGTCGTCCTCGCGCGCGCGCTCCGCCGCCTCCTTCTGCGACATGACCTGTTCACAGAAGGAGGCTACCGCCGCCCAGGACCCCTCGTCCCCCAGCATGGCGTTGATCACGCCGGGGAGCGAGAGGTCCGGCCCGATCGCCGCAACGAGATCGCGGCGCGGCTCCGACCACGACGGGCACTCCTCCAGGGTGTGCTGCGCCGTGTCCACCGCCGCGCCACAATCGCAGCACGACGGTGTCTCCTCCCGACCGATGCGGTGCAGGTAGGCCCCGAAGCATCCGTGGCCGGTCAGCACCTGCGCCAGTCGGAAGGAGACCACCCCGTGCGACCGATCGAGCCACTCTTGCAGGAGCGGCCCGATCGCGTCGAGTGTGCGGCGACCGAATACCGCGGTGGCGAGGTCCGTCGCCCAATGCCGGACGACGGCTTCCTTTGCCTCCCGCCGGACGGCCTCCCTCTCTCGCGGGGCTGGGCGCTCTCCGTTCGCCCGCCGCCCCGCCGTCCACTCGTACACTCTGGCGAGCACCCACGCCTCGAGCTCCCAAGGCGGGGTGCCCGCCAGAGCGCACGCCGCCGCAAAGCCCACCGTGCGGTAGGTCCGCGCCACCCGCTGGGCTATGGCCCTCTGCGGGGCCCGCAAGGCCGCGGCATTCTCCCTCCTCCGGAGGGAGTCCTCCCAGATGGGGGCCCCGTAGGTGGCCATACTCCTCAGGATGCCGGCGTAGAGTCGCCGGCATCGGACGCTGGGCCCCCCCACGTTGGGGAGCAGCCACGAGAGGGCGCCCGCGGTCTTCAGCAGGCGCGCCGACAGCCCGCGGAAGTGCGGGCCGAAGCGCCACCTGCTGTCGAGCACGAGGCCCAGATATTTCATCTGGGCCCCAACCGCGATGCGGACGCCCTCCACGTGGATGTGGGCGTCGGGCGGGGGGCGCTGCCGCTGCCGAAGACCGTGGAAGTACACGGCCTCGGTTTTGTGCAGCGCTACCGTCAGGCCGAGGCGGCGGATCCTCCCCGCGACGAGGGAGCCGCCCGCCGAGGCCAAGTTGGCCGCCTCTCCGAAACTCTCCCCCCGGGCGGTGAGGAGAGTGTCGTCCGCGTAGCAGACGACCCTAACGCCCCGGGGGAGAGTTCCCCGCAGGAGCCAATCGTAGCCGACGTTCCAGAGCAGGGGCCCCACGACCGACCCCTGTGGGACGCCGGCTTCGGCGGGATATCGCCGGACTCGGCCAGACCTGTCCACCAGGAGGACCTCCCTGTCCTCCAGGTAGCTGGCCAGCAGACGCCGCAGGTATGGAGGCACTCCGTGGAAGCGGAGCGCCTCCATGATGGTAGAGTGGGGGATCGAGTTGAAGGCGTTGGCTATGTCGAACGACACTGCCAGCAACCCGTCCCCCGCCTGCATCGCCTCCTCCACCTGCCCCTTGAGGCAGGCCAGTGCGTCCACCGTCGAACGCTCAGCCCGAAAGCCGAACTGAGCGTCCGACAAGTCCGGTCCGACATCCCGCAGGTGCTCCTTTAGGCGGGCGGCGACTATCCCCTCGAACATTTTCCCGACGTCTGCCAGGAGCATGATCGGCCGGTATGCCGAGGGGGAGTCCGCCGGGCGGCCCTCCTTGCGAAGGAGGCACAATAGGCCCTCCTTCCACGGTTTCGGGAACCTCCCCGACGCGAAGCATGCATCGAAGAGGTCCCGAAACCGCGCCTCCATTTGGGTGGCGGCGATCGCCACCACCCTTGCGGGGACCCCGTCGGGGCCCGGAGCCTTCCTTCTGGCGCGGACACGGTCGATGGCCGCGCCGAGCTCCGACTCCGTGACCGGCGGGGCTTCCTCCTCCTCCGCCTCGTGCGGCGGCGGCGGCGGCGGCGGCGGCGGAGCCATCACTGGCGGGGTGAAGTTGCCCCTGCGCGGAAACAGGGACCGCACCACCCCGTCCAGGAAGGAGGGCTCCAGGGTCTCGACAACGGGGGGGCCGAAGGGGCGCAGCTTGCTGCGCGCCACCTTGTATGGCCTCCCGAAGGGGTCGTTGTCGAGACCCTCCAGCATTTCGGCTCTCGCCGAGTCCTTGGCCGTGGCGATGGCCCGATCGAGGACCGTCTTGGCCTCCACGTACGCCTCGTAGAGGCGGTCCTCGTCGGCCAAGTCTCTGCGACGCCGCCGCCGGCTCCGCGTGTAGGCCCTCCTGGCCCGCACGCACGCTGCACGGAGCTCCGCCAGCTCCGCCGACCACCAGTACACGGCCCGTCTGGCTGGCGGCCGGCGAGACCGAGGCATGCTGGAGTTGCACACCTCGGTCAGGGAATCCCCCAGCTGCCGCGCAGCGGTGTCCACGTCCAGACCGGCGGCGGGCGGCGACAGCCAGTCCTGGATGAACGCCGCCTCCGCCGCCGCCTCCCTGTCCAGGTGGGTCAGAGCCCACCGCGGGAACGGCGATTGCCCCGACCCAGCGGACTCCGCGGAGCCCCTGGCGGAGACGATGTCGAACCGCACGTAGCGGTGGTCCGACAAGGTCTCCACCAACTCCACCCGCCAGTCCACGACGCGGGCGGCTATCGCGGGGGTGGCGAACGAAACGTCCACCACCGACCCTCCCCGCTGCCGCACACACGTGTGGACCGCCCCCCTGTTGAGCAGGGAGACGCCGGACGTGGCCGCCCAGAGCTCCACGGCGCGACCTCGGACGTTGCACGAGGCGGCCGGGTTGCCCCAGGCTGTCGACTTGGCGTTCAGGTCGCCCAAGACTACGACCTGACGCGGCGCCGCCCTGCCGACCACGGCGGCCAGGACCCCGAGAAAGTCCTCGAAGTCCTGCAAGGAGCGGTTTGGGGAGAAGTACACGGCCACGAGGGCCGAGTCTCCCCACGCGGCGGCCACGTATCCCGGTCCCCTCTCTAATAGCGAGAGGGGAGGGGAGTCCGTGGAAGACCGCGCCGCTAGTGCCACCAAGCCGTCCTCGTCGCCCAGCCAGCTGCCGGGGATCGAGTACGGCTCGGCGACCGCCGCCACGTTCACCAACCACTCGGCCATGACCTGAACCACCAGGTCCTGGGCCGCTTTGCAGTGGTTGGTGTTCGCCTGGAGGAAGCGATGACGGTCGACCCTATCCATCGATCGTCATTGCTCCCCCCTCTGTTGCCGCCGCTGGAGCTGCGGCGGCGACGACGACGGCGGTGGCGGCGGAGGCGGCAGGTCGGACCTGCGCCTGCACCACTCCCTTTCTGACGGGGGGCTTGCAGCTCCCACCCGCCATCTTGTGGTCGGCAGGGCGGCCACTGGCGGCGCACGTCACGCAATGTGGCGTGGCGGCGCCGCAGGCGGCATTCTTGTGCCCCTGGAGCCCGCAGCGGTAGCACGCGTCCCCCCAGTCGGCCTTGGAGGGACACGTGGCCCGAGTGTGGCCGAGTGCGAAGCATTTAAAACAACGCATCGGCCCGTCCTCAAGCGCCCGCACTACGGCCGTGCTGAGCCCCAGAGGCAGCCGCCCCTTGGTCGCGGCGAGGAGGGCCCTGGCGGCGACAATTGGGCACTCCACGTGCGCGGTGCCCATGCCGCGGCGGCCAGGCCTGATGGGCCCGCACCTCACCGCGCTGGCGTCGCAGCCACCCGCCGCCGCGACGGCCGCCACCACATCCTCCCTGGTGGCCGAGTCGTCGACGTCAGCCACCTCCAGGGGTGCGGTCTTCGCGGGCCTGGCGACCGTCGCCGCGTCCGCAATGACCTCCCGCAATGTTTTTGCGAAGAGGTCGGCGTTGCTCTCGCGCCGCTCCCCCCCGAACTCGAAAATTCGAGCCCCGGTCATTGTCCGCCGGCAGGTGATATTGCTGATCCCTAGTTGCGTGGGATCAGCGTTGGAACGAGCCCGTCTGAGGACGGACTCGTACGTCGCCCCCCGCTCCGCGGCCTCCGGGGTGATTGTTACCACGACGGCCGCGGTTCGGGGAGGAGGAGGCAGTTTCCTGCCGGCGGCTGGAGCCGTTTTGGCTGGAGGAGCGGTCGCTGCGGGCGCTGCGGACGCTGCGGGCGCTGCGGGCTTCTTCTTGCCCTTCTTCACCACCTCCGTCCACGACATGTTGGCCGGGGTGGTGGACGGAAGAAGGGCGTCCTGGGTTTGGGGAGGGGCCGGCTGGGTAGCGGAGGAAGGCCCGGGCACCGGCTCGGGCGCCCCCTCTGGGCTTGTGTTGGTAGGGGCTTGCGGAGGAGGAGGGGCCGCTTTGCTCCTCTTGCCCCCACCTTTGCCCTTCCCTGCGGGCTGGGCGCCCGCTGCCGGGCCCGCCTGGGGCACGGGTTCCGGCTCCACCTGTGGCGAGCTCTTGTCCGCCGCTAGCGGTGGGCGGAGTCGCCTTTCCGGCAGGAGCCGGTCCTCTATGCCCGCTAGGCAGGCCCTGGTAAAATTCCTCTCCTCCGCTATCACCCTCCTGATAATTTCCTCCAGGTTGGAGGAGGAGGAGGGGATGGAGGCCACCACTGCCGGTGCCCGTTCGGCCTGAATGGGCCGGGCCGTGGCCTCAGCCAGCTTTTGGTGCAGCTGGCTGACCTCCAGCTGCAGGCGGTCGACGCGCGCCTGCAGCTGCCGCGGTTCTTCCGTCGCGTTGCGCTGCGCAATTTCTAAAATTATTGCGCGCATGCTCGCGGCCCGACACTTCAGGGCCTTCTGGAAAGTGCCCTTCAGGTGGGAGGATTTGGTGGCGATCTCCATGATCTCCTCCTCATCCTCCTCCGCCATCCGCTCCAGCTCTCCCAAGGAACGGTCCGCGTAGTGCAGGAGGGACGCGCCGTACCCGGACTTGGCCCGGGTAGCGCGCGCCCGCTGCTCCTTGGCAGCGACCCGCTCCTCGAGGTCCTGCTGGACCTGCGCCCGCTTGGCCAAGTTTGGGCGGCGCTCGGCCTCCGATAAGCCTACCTCTAGGGTGCAGGGTGAGGTGGACGTCGAAGCCTTCCTCTGCCTCGGCTTCTTTCTCGCCTCGCTGACCGACTCCGAGCCCCCGGAGCCAGGCCTCAGGAAGGCCCTCTTTCGGTTTTGGCGGTCGGTTTCGGCCGCCGACGTGTCCATGACGGACGTATCCGAATCGGACGTCACGTCCGACTCGGGCACTTGACCCCCCAAATGGGCCCCTACGAGTTTCCTCGACGGGCCCCCAGCTGGGCCCCTAGATGGGCCCCCAGTTGTGCCCCCAGTTAGGCCCCCAGTTGGGCCGCCATTCTGGTCCCCAGGTGGGGCCCCTGATGAGGCCCCAGTTGGGACCCCCAATGGGCCACCCGTTGGGCCCCCAGGTGGGGCCCCCGTTGGTACCCCAGGTGGGGCCCCCGTTGTGCCCCCAGGTGGGGCCCCCGTTGGGCCCCTAGATGGGCCCCCAGATGGGCCCCCAGTTGGGCCCCTAGATGGGCCCCTAGTTGGGCCCCCAGTTGGGCCCCCACATGAGCCCCCAGTTGGGCCCCCCACTGGGCCCCCCGCTGGGCCCCCATATGGGCCCCCACATGGGCCCCCAGTTGAGCCCCTAGATGCGCCCCTAGTTGGGCCCCCAGTTGGGCCCCCAGTTGGGCCCCCAGTTGGGCCCCCATATGGGCCCCCAGTTGGGCCCCTAGCTTGGCCCCCGCATGGGCCCCCAGTTGGGCCCCTAGCTGAGCCCCCAGCTGGGCCCCGAGATGAGCCCCCAGATCGACTCCCGGATCGGCTCCCAGATGTGCCCCGAGATGAGCCCCCCGCTGAGCCCCCAGCAGGAACCCTTGACGCAAGCCGTCCCGAGGCGTCCCGCAGCGGTATGCTGGAGACTCCTTTCTTCTTCCCGGCCATATTAAAATAAAAAAACAAAATTTATAAATTAAGAAAATTTATAAAATTAAAAACCCCTCATTTTAGTAAAACCCCCTCAAAAAACAAACCCTCCTTTTTAAATTAAAATATATTCTACAATAAAAATATCATTTAAAATAAAATATCCCTAAAATAAAACATATATTAATTTAAAATAATCCCTCAAAACAAATTCCCTCAAAGCAAAAACATTCCCAATTTAAAACCCCATAAAACTATTTTTTATTTCAAATTTAAAATGCCTTTGCAGTACAATATTCGGAGCGGAGCGACACGTCCGTCTCGTCCGAGTCGCAGGCACCGAACCCAACTAGTTGAAAATAAGTCTTAGTTATTTATTTTTCCCGACTGCGGTGAAGCTCAAAAGGAGAGTTATGTGTTTGGTCTGTATATATTTTCAGTTTATGCTAAAGTGTCATAGTTTTATCCGCCCAAAACAAATCAATTTTATTACTACTAAAATAAGCGAGGCAGCAAATAAGCAATTTCAACATACCTCCCTGCTTACAATAAAAGGAACCATTAATTTTAGTCCGTTTATCAACCTGTTTCGTCACAACAATAAGAAAAAGGTTGCCACACCACCTCTACAAGGTGTAACAGCTGAAGCTGAAACTGAAATTGAATCTGAAACTGTAATTGAAACTGAAGCTGAAACTGAAACTGAAATTGAAGCTGAAACTAAAGTTGAAACCAAACTAAAGCTGAAACCAAAACTCAAGCTGAAACCAAAACTGAAGCTGAAGCTGAAACTGAAACTAAAGCTGAAATTGAAACTGAAACTGCAACTGAAACTCTAGCTGAAACTAAAGCTGAAACTGAAGCTGAAACTAAAGCTGAAACTGAAGCTGAAACTGAAGCTGAAACTGAAGCTGAAACTAAAACTGAAACTGAATCTAAAACTAAAGCTGAAACTGTAGCTGAAACTAAAGCTAAAACTGAAGCTGAAACTGAAACTGTAGCCGAAACTAAAGCTAAAACTGAAGCTGAAGCTGAAACTAAAGCTGAAGCTGAAACTGAAGCTGAAGCTGAAGCTGAAACTGAAGCTGAAGCTGAAACTGAAGCTGAAACTAAAACTGAAACCAAACTGAAGCTAAAACTAAAACTGAAACCAAACTGAAGCTTAAACTGAAACTGAAGCTGAAATTAAAGCAGAAACTGAAGCTGAAACTAAAGTTGAAACCAAACTAAAGCTAAAGCTGAAACTGAAACAGAAACTAAAGCTGAAATTGAAACTGAAGCTGAAACTGAAACTGAAACTCTAGCTGAAACTGAACCTGAAGCTGAAGCTGAAGCTGAAGCTGAAACTGAAGCTGAAACTGAAATTGAAGTTGAAACTGAAGCTGAAACTGAAGCTGAAATTGAAGCTGAAACTAAAGTTGAAACCAAACTAAAGCTGAAACCAAAACTCAAGCTGAAACCAAAACTGAAGCTGAAGCTGAAACTGAAACTAAAGCTGAAATTGAAACTGAAACTGCAACTGAAACTCTAGCTGAAACTAAAGCTGAAACGAAACTGAAGCTGAAACTGAAATTAAAGCTGAAACCAAAACTGAAGCTGAAGCTGAAACTAAAACTGAAATTGAATCTGAAACTGAAGCTGAAGCTGAAGCTGAAGCTGAAACGGAAGCTGAAACTGAAGCTGAAGCTGAAAATGAAGCTGAAATTGAAGCTGAAGCTGAAACTGAAGCTGAATCTGAAGCTGAAGCTGAAACTAAAACTGAAATTGAATATGAAACTGAAGCTGAAGCTAAAGCTGAAGCTGCAACTAAAGCTGAAACTGAAGCTGAAGCTGAAACTGAAGCTGAAAATGAAGCTGAAACTGAAGCTGAAGCTGAAACTAAAGCTGAACATGAAACTGAAACTGAAGCTGAAACTGAAGCTGAAACTAAAACTAAAACCAAACTGAAGCTGAAACTGAAACTGAAGCTGAAACTGAAGCTGAAACTGAAGCTGAAACTAAAGTTGAAACCAAACTAAAGCTGAAACCAAAACTCAAGCTGAAACCAAAACTGAAGCTGAAGCTGAAACTGAATCTGAAACTAAAGCTGAAATTGAAACTGAAGCTGAAACTAAAACTGAAATTGAATCTGAAACTGAGGCTGAAGCTGAAGCTGAAACTGAAGCAGAAGGTGAAGCTGAAGCTGAAGCTGAAGCTGAAACTGAAGCTGAAATTGAAGCTGAAACTGAAGCTGAAACTAAAGCTGAAACTGAAGCTGAAACTGAAGCTGAAACTGAAGCTGAAACAGAAACTGAAGCTGAAACTGAAGCTGTAACTGAAGCTGAAACTGAAGCTGAAACTGAAGCTGAAACTGAAACTGAAACTGAAGCTAAAGCTGAAGCTGAAACTAAAGCTGAAACCAAACTGAAGCTGAAACCAAAACTGAAGCTGAAACTGAAACTGAAACCGGAACTGAAGCTGAAACTGAAACTAAAGCTGAATCTGAAGCTGAAACTGAAACTGAAGCTGAAGCTGAAGCTGAAACTGAAGTTGAAACTAAAACTGATACTTAGGCTAAAACTGAACCGAAACCAAACTGAAGCTGTAACTGAAACTGAAGCTGAAACTGAAGCTGAAGCTGAAGCTGAAACTGAAACCAAAACTGAAGCTGAAGCTGAAACCGAAACTGAAGCTGAAACTGAAGCTGAAATTGAATCTGAAACTGAAACTGAAGCTGAAACTGAAGCTGAAATTAAAGCTGAAACTGAAAGTGAAACTGAAGCTGAAACTGAATTCGAAACTGAACCTGAAACTGAAGCTGAAACTGAATCTGAAACTGAAGATGAAACTGAAGCTGAATCTGAAATTTGAAGCTGAAATAGAAAGAAAAGAACAAAAATAAAAGCCGCAGTCACACGTTATTGTTTTGTTACGGTTGATTTCCAGTAACCTTGTTTATTTTAGTATCCTGAAAATCTTGTTTCATACTTTTTCAGCGTCGAACTAGGTGTGTTTTTTTGGACTAAGCGTTTGACCACAATCAAACCAAACCACACCAGATGGAAAAAATGATGTAGTCGAAGGTAGAGCTTGCTTACTCTTGACTTGAACACGCACAGATCGTATGTAATTAACATAAAACTTCTGTTCATTAGTGTGCAGTGAAACAGCTGCGGAGACTCTCAAATTAAAAACACCAAGAAAATTTGTTTGTTTCTATCTTTTTGAAAATCTCTAAATGTTTCTGTTATCCAGGTGTTTGGATAAATGCTGTCATAATATAAAATTAAGTGGCACATGACATATATTTTACGCCGTTTTGATCGCGATCATTAGGAGATTTATGTCATTAAGAAGATCTGCAAAGATTTCTTTCCATTTCTGCAAGTGATTGCTTATCGTTAGAATTTTTGAGTAGTTTATTGTAATCTTAAGCACTTATTCTTTCAAATTTGTCGATTCTATTACAAGTATGTGCCCGAACCAATTCTCGAAAATGACCATGTCACGTTGTACTGGGATCCGTCTAATCACTGATAGGACTATTGTTGCCAGTAAGCCTGATATAGTGGTGATAGACCGGTTAGTGCACCGCGCAATGATAATCGATGTTACCATCCCACATGACGAGAATCTCGTGAAAGCTGAGAAAGAGAAACATATAAAGTATCTCAACTTAGCTCATGAGGTTGTTGACATGTGGAATGTGGACTCGGCTGTCATTGTGCCGATTGTCATATCAGTCAATGGGCAATACCTCAGACACCCCAATTAGAATTTTTAATTATAAGTCTAAAACAACATCCGTAACTAAACAAATTGAAACCAAACCTACATATTTTTTTATAAAATACTTATCCTTACTAAACGCAAAACGTATGTGCTTCATACAATATTCTTACTCAGACGCATACACTCATGCAATGTTAGCGGCTGACACGTACAAAAACGCATTTCCTTGAATTAAGGATTGTATTAATTTGTCATGATACTCTGTTTCCATTTTAAGTTAAATGAAATATTTTTCCGTCAAAATTTAACACCCATTTTTTATGACGGAAATCGAATCAGAAGCCGATTCTGAACCAAATACTGTCAGGAATTGCGTTTATTATGTTACACGTTGTATACACGTCGTATAGATTTCATCGTAGACAGGCGCGCGTTGTTCCGCGCTCGCCTCAATGAGCAGTCAGCAGCATTGACAGGGCCCGCCAGGGTTTATTGCCTACCGGCGTTGCAGGAATGTTCTAACGAAATACCGTGGCCTCGGAACGTGAGGGCAGTTGAAGGATTAGAATGGGTTTTTAGTCAGTAGAAGTCTGAGACTCCCGTCAGCGGGAGGAGTCATGAGATGATCGACCATCGGAAAAAAAAATTTCATCGATTTACGATGAAATTTTTTTTATGCAACACCTTTAAACACTTTGATACTTAATCAAAACTGATTAAAGGTGTTGCATAAAATACGCTATGATGCTACATAATGTAATCATGGCTTCCGTTTGCGGCCAAATTTCATGTAAGGTGCATTAGACGGTTTGCGGGGAGAGGCCGCGTGGCACTCCGAACGGGAAGTGGTGGTAGACTATTGGGCGTTTTAACACTATGTATCGTATTACGTAAACCTCCATATAAATTATAAAATTTAAAAACAAAATTGATAATTTTTTTTTTGTTTTTTATGAAAATTTCTAGCATATGGGTAGAATTCAAAATATTAGGAATATTGTTAACCTCTCCATCTAAGCTAAATATCCTTGTGTCAGGAGTGGGTTCAGATCCGCGACCTCTTGATCACTTGTCTGACATCTTCAGTCATTAGGCTATTGACGTGTAGTTTATACCATAACACTTTATTCAGAGGAATTATCATCGCCCACGCTCTGGATGGAGCGGAAGGAAATGTTAGATTTATATCGCAAAAAAACCCAATCTGTTTCTTCAGTTGCCTTTGCGTTCTGGGGTCGTAGTATACCGTTAGAATAATCCCGCAGTCCTCTTATGGTGCCTTACTACCTGTAAGGACCTTTTTTTTTCTCTGCGTGGGAAAATCATCGAGTGACTTTTCCCGCTCTGGGTTAAGCGGAAACCCACCCTGTTCCTTCAGGTGCCCTTAAGTTCCAGGGCCACGGTATCTCGTTAGAACATTACCGCAACCCAGGCAGGCAATGGCCCTATAGGACCCCGTCACTATTTTTTTTTTAGTTGCTGACAGCTCTTTGAGGCGCGTGTGGAATACAACGCGCCGCCGACCCATGCCTGGTCCTTACCGGACTGTGAGCTACCCCTGCTCACTGTCCGCAAGCCCGCGCCTACGGTGGCCGGAGATCTGCACGCGATTCCCGACACCCAGGATATCTCCCGCGGCGGCTGGGGCGTAAAGACGAGAGATGCCTCTCCCTCGCACGTTCGGCCTCCTCCTTTGCTAGCATGACTGCTTCGTAGAAGGAGGCGACTGCATCCCATTCCCTCTCGCTCTGCACCATGGTTTGAACCAGGGCCGGGTGCGAGAGGTCACCGCCGACTTTTAAGGACCTGGATTATAATCTTTTTAGGTAGTACTTTGGCTATTCCCGTTTTTATATTATATAGGATTTGAATATTGTGTAGGTTTCATTGACTGCAAAATAAGATAAGATAAAAATCATAATAAGATAATGATTATTATTATTATATATTGTTCCAAAAAACATGATACATTTTTTCCACTACTTTGGGACATACAAAAAATGCTACATGGTCCTAATTATAAGTGGCAATGATCACCTGTGTCCTGAGATAATTAAAAAAATTGGCCAAGTGCGAGTCAGACTCGCCCATGAAGGGTTCCGTAGTAACTATAATAATATAATATGTATATTTGTTTAACGAATAAAAAAAACCTTAAAAATTTCATTAAACTAGGTTATTTACATTTTTACAACTACGCTAAATAACTTTGTTTTTTATAGTGTTTGTATGAATTACAAAGTTATATTTGCGGTTTTAGAAAATATGCTGTATCTCAAAAACTGCTGGCCCGATTTCATTCACCCCAATTTTGGTTGAAAGTTTACATTACGATCTACAGACATATATATTTTTAGATTTTTCACTCCATTATTATAGAAGTTAGAGGGGGGAGGGGGGACACATTTTACCACTTTGGAAGCTTATATCTTTTAAACAAAACTTTATGAAAAAGTGGTTTTAGAAACCCTTATATCTTTTTTAAAGACCTGTCTATAGATACCACACACGCATAGGTTTCATGAAAAAATATATTTTTAGTTCTAGTTCCATGTATGGAGACCCCCCTTTATTATAAATATTTTTTTTATTTTCTTTTTCTTAAAATCGGAAAGCGGTTCACAGAATACATATACCTACTAAGTTTCACATGTATAGTCTTAATAGTTTCGGAATAAAATGGCTGTGACATACGAATGGACGGACAGACAGACAGACAGACGGACAGACATATCGAAACTATAAGGGTTCCGTTTTTTGCCATTTGGCTACGGAACCCTAAAAAGTAGTACAGAACTGTATCCTGCATAAATATGTGTGACATAGGCGTAAAAAGTACATACTGACTTTAAGGTGTTTTTCGTACATCTAATAACTATAATTTTATTATGACATACTTAATTACCCGTTTTCAGCAATGGGACATTAGTGGTTGATGATGATCGTGATAAATTAATCTGCCTGACTGTACTTTGTCATGAATTTGGGTAAAATGCGAACGTTTGTCCAGTTGGCAAAAACATAAAATTTATTTAATTTAAATTTACTTTGCAGGACTTTGCGCATATCGTTGAATTTTGCCCCCTCACGAAATACAATGAAAGTCCAGCGCCGGCCCTGCCTCAATGGTCCGGGGCGAGGAGGCATGGGAAGCAGTCACCTCCTGCGAAGCAGTAATGTAAGCGAAGGAGGTGGCAGGACGCGCGTGTGAGAGGCGGGCTTCGAAGCCCTCACAGCCCTTGCGTCCCAGCCATCGCAGGAGATGCTTCGGGCGGCCACTCCCGGCCACCGTAGGCGCTGGCCTGCGGGCTGCGAGCTCAGTAACCAGGCCCGTGTAGACGGTGCGTCATGTTCCACGAGCGTCTCAAAGAGTATCAGCTAGATTGTCGGGGGTCCCACTAGGGGGTCATTGCCTGCCGGAGTTGGGGAATTGCTCAACAGAGTTACCGCGGCCTCAGACCACGGAGGTGATTTTAGTCAGTAAAAGTCTGACACACCCTCCCGCTTCGCCCTGATCGGGGGACAGTCAATGGATTCTCAAAAAAAATAAGAGAGTCCAGCAGACCTGGTCTCTCTTGAAAGCGACGCTATCCTCTGGATTCAAAATTTATTACATAACATTATACTTAATTTAATTTAATTTATACATAGAACGTCTGTAAAAACGCTATACGAATAAATAAATGAACTTAAGTTTCACAGTGTGGACCAGATTATAAATCTTAGCACGTCCAAATGACGAAATAATAAGTAGTACTAATTTTGAGTAATTTTCATTAATATCAACATGGACACACGTGTCCAGTCTTATTTGCCGAATCACAAACTAATTTTATTTATTTATCTTGCTCTGATTAACAGTGTATTAGTGATGTTTTCTTTTCTTGTTTCACCAAATAAATGATGTATCCATGTATATAATATCAAGATATCTAAGAAGATAGATAGATAATTATCTACTAATAGCTAGATACTCGTAGGTATATACACTATTTTATGTAAAAAAATACATAACGAATTACGATAAAGATCTATACAATAATAAGGTGTAACAATGGACGATGTTATCGCTTAAGGCGATCTTTAACAGGCAACATTAGCAGGGCTTGTTGAGTATTATATTACACAAATATATTCGTAAATGATAGTAAAAAAATAATATTATTCTCGTAGAAAGGGATGCTGGTGAACAGTGAGTTTCTTTTTTGCGGTGATGATCTAACGGGATACCGCGTCTCTGGAAGGCAAGGGCAATTGAAGGAGAAGAATGTGTTTTTAGACAGTAGAAGTCTGACTGCCCTTCCGCTTCTCCCACAGCGGGAAGTCATTTGATGATTTTCAGACCCAGAAAAAAAGTGTTTTTATGGTTGGCTCGCGTTTGACCACAATCTCACCTGATGGTAAGCGATGATGTGGTCGAAGATGAAGTTTTCTTGCATAAAAGTAAGCTCATCATCTTTTTCCAACTATTTTAGGGTCGGTTTCGAGTCACACCGGATGCCACTGAATACTAGTATTTTACATGGAGCGACTGCCTTTCTGACCTCCACAACCCAGTAACTGGGTAGGTAACACGATACCCCTTGACAAAACCAGTGTCAGATTTTTCACAAATTATAGCTGAGACCAATGGCGTAACGTGCTTGTGTAAATGCTTATTATTATGTAAGGTTGCTTTTTTGGGTCCCGTAGCCGAATGGCAAAAAACGGAACCCTTATAGTTTCGTCATGTCTGTCTGTCCGTCGGTATGTCACAGCCATTTTATTCCGAAACTATTAAGAATAAATTTATGTGAAACTTGGTACGTAGATGTATTCTGTGAACCGCTTTCCGATTTTTAGACAAAAATAAAAAATATGTATATATAAAATAAAGGTGGCTCCCCATACAAGGAACTGAAACTAAAAATATTTTGTTTTCTATCTTATTATTTTGTTAGTTATTTTGTATCTTTAAAAATGATATTGAGGTTTCTTTAACCACTTTTTCTTACGGTCAATAATTTAAAAGATATACGCTTCTGAAGAGGTGTATGTGTACGCTCATACAAACACTATGAAAAACAAAGTTATTTGGCGTAGTTACTTCGGAACCTTTCATGGGCGAGTCTGACTCACAATTGGTAAATTTTTAAATGCTATAATTAGATTATGTAAGTTAATATTGCAAAGTAATTCAGTCAGGCTTTAAGTTTGGATGTCTACAACGTGTATGGAAACCCCATATCTATCCGAAAGGGCTGAAGACAACATCTGATATGGAGTCTCTATGCACAGTTTCAGCTCAAAATAAGTGACTCAAAGAATTGATACCAAATTATCGGTTTCATATTATATAATATTCGACAACTTTTTCGGTCTCTGGTATTAATGTATTGAAATTTGTAATAAGTTCCATACATATAGACTTAGGATTGTAAAACCCTTGCCATATCGTTTGTTATCATCCAAAGAAGCCATGCACTTGGTATGTATGTAGGGACACACTTACCTCTCTCTGTGTGTGTTACCTGTACGAATCCGTGTGCCTACGTTATTCCCGCCCGACGGACCAGTCACGGGGAAAACGGGTTAGTCAACGGTCGTTATGTATAATTGTGTCTGACAATACACGATCTATATTTATCAAGGTCTTATTATTATTATATTTACCCGTACATCGTGCCTCAACATTGGTGACCCCGAAACGTTTGGATATTAAAAACGCGTGAAAATACCATGGCTCACCCCGGTACATCAGTGAAGCTCGAGTTAGGCGATGCTGCCTTAGCACAAATAACCGTGACGTCGAAGATATGCAGTTTTTGGCAAGATTCTCCGCGTTTATGGTTTGCTCAATTTGAGGCAGCCGTAGCCAATCAAAAGCTATCGGATGAAACGAAATTCCTCCTCGCTCTTACCAAATTGAGCAAAGAACATGTGGAGCAAGCAGGCGACATCATCCTGACACCGCCAGACGTGAAGAAGTACGACGCTCTGAAGGTCAGACTTTTATCTGTGTATGAAGAATCTAATGTACGCCGTGTTCAGAAACTTTTGAAAGAACAGGAGTTAGGGGAACAACAACCTTCCCAACTCCTGCGCAAAATGAAAGGGCTGGCGAGGCAGAATTTTCCTGAGGACACCATACAGATGCTGTGGATGGGGCATTTACCAACAGCAGTACGTACCGCGCTGACTGTAACCGAAATCACTGATTTGGAAAAGTTAGCGGCGATGGCCGACAAACTCATGGAGACCACTCGCCTGGCTGAGGTCTCGGAAATTGCGAGTTCCAGTAGAGAATCCGAGGAGTTTTACGTGCACGATCAAATTGCCAAACTAACTAGGCGTTTCGAACAATTGGAAAAGGGGCAAGCTAAAGGAAGCAATCGAATTAGTGGCCAGGGTAAAGATAATGCAGGTCGGCGCAATCCGAATTGGCAGTGCTTCTACCATTACCGCTACAAGGACAGAGCCACTAAATGCATACGCCCTTGTGCCTACAAGGGGCAAACTGGCGTCAACAGTTCAAAAAACTAGGTGTGGTCCAGGCGGCAACGAACGTCTGGGCAGTATCTCCGAGCAACCGTCTACGCATCACTGATGAAAATAGTGGTTTGTGCTTCCTAGTGGATACCGGGGCGAACGTGTCTATCTTACCAGTGTCCAAATTTAGGCAAAGTGCAAATAGTGATAGTGAATATAAATTATACGCGGCTAACGGAACAGAAATTAAGACTTTCGGCATCAAAACATTGAAACTGAACTTTCGGCTACGCAAAACGTATACGTGGACTTTTGTGCTCGCGAATATATCGCAGGCAATTCTTGGAGCTGACTTCTTGGCACATTACGGGCTGATAGTCAACCTAAGGTCACGTAAGTTAATTGACAGTTCGAATAATAATTTTGTTGCTAGTTTAATTAGAGTAACCAGTAACCAACCTTGTGTAAAAACCGTAGATGATAAACACCCTTATCGCGACTTATTATGTAAGTATAATGACATTACCAAACTTGTATCCTACAAGGAAGTACCTAGTCATGGAATTTACCATCACATTGAAACGGTCGGACCACCTGTGTTTGCTCGGGCTAGACCTTTAGCACCAGATAGATACCGGAAGGTCAAGGAGGAATTCGACATGATGATAGAGCTAGGAATATGTAGACCCTCTAAAAGCCCATGGGCGAGTCCCCTCCATGTTGTTCCCAAAAAGAATGGAGAGATACGTCCATGCGGCGATTACAGAAAACTCAACTCTATCACCAAGCCGGATAGGTATCCCATCCCACGAGTTACTGATTTCACATACATACTTGCTAAAAAAAAAATATTTTCCAAAATTGATGTAAATAAAGCCTATTTTTGCGTACCAGTATATTCGGAAGACATCGAAAAGACCGCGATAATCACACCATTCGGTTTGTACGAATTTCCACGCATGACTTTTGGTCTACGCAACGCGGCTCAGACCTTTCAGCGTTTCATGCAGCACACCATCCTGGAAGGCTTAGATGAAGATTGTTGAAACAGCATTTTTAGTTTCATAGATGACGTAATAATTGCCAGTTTAGACGCTACGTCACATCGCAGACACCTAGAGGCGTTATTTAAGCAGTTTTTAAAATTCGGAGTAACTATAAACGTATCTAAATGTTCCTTTGGTAAATCAGAAATAGATTTCTTAGGCTATCATGTAACGTCAGAGGGAATAAGTCCTCTGGATGATAAGGTGCAGGCAATAACGGAATTCCCAAAACCCCAAAATATCGAACAATTGCGACGATTCTTGGGGATGGTGAATTTTTATCGTTCGCATATACCTAATGCAATTCGTTCACAGGCAATTTTACATAATTATTTACACGGTGCAAAGAAAAAAGATAAGACACCAATTAGTTGGAACCTTGAAGGTGAGCAAGCGTTCAATAAATGTAAGTTGAGCTTGCGCAACGCGGTCACGTTGTCGCACCCGGTGGCGGATGCACAGCTTGCAATTATGACCGACGCCTCAGATACATGTGTAGGCGCTGTACTACAGCAACATGTTAATAATATATGGTTCCCATTAGGTTACTTTTCAAAAAAATTATCTAAAACAGAGCGTAAATACAGCACATACGATCGCGAGTTATTAGCGGTTTACTTATCTATTCGTCATTTTCGGTATATGGTCGAGGGGCGACAGTTTACTGTATATACTGACCATAAGCCTCTTACTTTTGCTTTTATTAGCGAGTTCACCACTAGTATCAAGCATATCAGCGGCGAAGACAATATAGTTGCTGACACGCTATCACGTGTAGCAACAATCCAATGTCCCACGCTCATAGATTACCACGAACTCGCTAAGGCACAGGAAAATGATACTTATGTAACACAAACAATAACTTCTAAGGATTCTAAAATAAAAAAGATAAAACTAACAGGGTTATTGAATGACAAAAATAGGCCTTATTTAACAGAAAAATTTCGGCGACTCGTTTTTGACAGCATTCACAATCTTAGCCATCCGGGAATCAGGACTACACGAAAAATGATTCAAGATTGATTCTTTTGGCCAAACATGAACAAAGACATTGGTCGTTGGGCCAAAACATGCATCCAATATCAGCGGGCTAAGGTAAATCGACATACCTTGTCACATTTAGAGACTTTTTCGTCAAGTGAAAGATTTGAACATATTCATGTCGACATTATAGGACCTTTGCCAACATCAGCTGATAACTACAGATACTGTCTTACCATCGTGGACAGGGGAACTCGGTGGCCAGAATGCTTTCCTATTAAGGACATAACCGCGGAAACAGTCGCTCGTTTGGTATACGAAGGTTGGGTATGCCGTTTTGGGTGCCCCAAACGCCTAACTAGCGACCAAGGTCGTCAGTTCGAAAGTAGGTTATTTAGTGAATTAATGAAGTTATTAGGTATAGATAAAATACGAACCACCCCTTACCATCCGCAAAGCAATGGATTAGTTGAACGTTGGCACAGATCGCTAAAAGCTGCGCTAACCGCTCGCTTATGCAATGTGTCGTCATCTTGGGTGGACGAAATACAAACGGTGTTATTAGGCCTTAGGTCAGCAGTCCGTAGCGATAGTGGCGTATGTGCAGCGCAAATGGTGTATGGTACAAACTTAAGACTACCAGCGGATTATTATGATAGTACATGTAAAGTTAGGAGTATAGACAGCGATTACGAGTATATAAATAGATTAAAGCAAATAATTCGACAGTATAAATCAATTCCTATCAGACAAAATAATAACAGCTCTACTTTGTTCGTCCATCCAGATTTATTACAATGCAAATATGTTTTTATACGGAACGATGCGATACATAAACCTTTACAACCTACGTAGGACGGGCCATTTCGTGTACTAAAACGGGGCAAAAAGGTTTACGAGATTCAGTTACCGGGACGAAAAACTAATATTTCGATTGATCGTTTAAAGCCTGCGTATTATATTAGTGATAGCCATATATTAGATGCAAACACTGATGTTCCGAATCGCAATCCACCCGACACTTATACCACACGCAGTGGGCGCATTAGTAAACTTCCAGCGAGATATCGACACTAGGTTCGATTTTCGTGTATGCTTGCAAATTATTTTTTTTATAAACGACATAAGTCGTATAATTACCTACATGTAGGTATTATGTTTATCAACATCAATAATTTGAAATAATACTAAGCCATGTATCTAAAATTTAATATTTCTATATTTACTAAACATAAGATAAATTTAACAATTTATATAAAAAGTAAACATTTTGTTTATATATACATTTTAATGCTTATTATGTTGTAAAATGCAAAGTCAATAATAGCACATTGCATTCTAGGTCATGACAAGTTAACGTATTATAATATTTCATTATTAATATAGACGTTCAATAGTTATTGTCACCTACACAAAAATTATAATTGTCTGTAAAATGGGCAAAAATATCAGTAAAGAGGAATCTCATGAGAACATAATCGTCGCTCAAAGCGGAAGTAATACTGCTCAATTAGAACAAAAGTTAGAGAAATATGGTATATTTGTATTTGTGATATTGGTGCTATTATCGATTATGATTGTGTACTGTATATTTAAAAAGCTTCATGTTGAAGCCAAGAGATGGATACGTAAGCAACTTGTATCATTTGCGAGATCTGCACCACCAGCCCAGGTTGAAAACGCAACAACCCCTCCACAAGTGATATACGCGTAATATTTCGTGCTTCTTCTGTACTTAGTTGATAAGATTTTTATTGTAAAACACAAAAATGTGTCATTGATAGTTGTAAGTATCTATCTTGTAAGTAACCATGTAAACTTTTAATCTTGTAAAAATTATTATGTTCCTATATTTTTCTAGAACAATACATACCTTTTATTTTTTGTAAGAGGGGAATACCGTAGGGACACACTTACCTCTCTCTGTGTGTGTTACCTGTACGAATCCGTGTGCCTACGTTATTCCCGCCCGACGGACCAGTCACGGGGAAAACGGGTTAGTGAACGGTCGTTATGTATAATTGTGTCTGACAATACACGATCTATATTTATCAAGGTCTTATTATTATTTACCCATACATCGTGCCTCAACATGTATATACCCTTTAAATTACACGTTGTATAAGATCACATTACAATATTTTCTTACAAAACCTTTTGCATGAACCTAAATACATATATTTATGTTCATGCAAAAGGATGGAATGCAGTATGCAGCGTCACCCTTCTGGGTGACGCTGCATACTGCATTCAAACTTGAACAGCTTAGTTCTTGGCTAAATTAATACCTACTTAATATTTTTATAAAAATATATTAACATTTTCACGTGTTGCCTTAAAATAACACCTGATTCTTTTCATCATATTCTGCTTAGCGTTTTCGCAACTATGTTTGGGTCAGTTTCCAGTCTACCGGATACAGCCGACTTTCGACTACCAGTAACGACTGTCAAAATGACCAAATAATAGCCAATATTAATGGACTACTTCTGATAAACTTCTTATTGTATATCCCGATAGCCCTTGTTGCCCGACCAGGGAATCGAACCCAAGACCACAAGCTCAGCAGACGCACTTGCTTGAGGCAGTTATAACACCTGGTTCCATTATATACCAAAAATCAACGTGTCTCATTAACAAAATCGTATTGTTGTGTAGGTACCGGTTTTAATAACAAATATTGTTGCCAAAAATTCATGCTTGAAGGCGCACCACATGAAATTTGTTGTCTATGACGTCGGAATAGAATGACAGCAGGAAAAACGCGGGCTGTCATTCTAGCGGAACGTCAAAGCGGTGGGAGCGAGGCCGCCATCTTGGGGCATTGAGCAAGCGAGAACCGCGAACGCACCACACGCTCGACGGATCGCTAATTACCGACGCATTCTTCAGTTACTTATTAGTTGATTTGTTTTAATATCGTTATCAGCGTCGTAATACAATGCGATTGCCTTTTATTTTGTTAATATATTACATTACATAATTCAAATTTTCCAAGTTTAGTTTTGAGACTGTTCGTATTTCTGACGCCAGTGATAAATGGAGGATTCCGACTTTAGTCATACTGAGCTTACATGCTCATTCTTATCGTAACTGAACAACAAAGCATTAGTAACACGATTGATTGACAGAAACTTGCTATAGGTAGGTCGTCAAACAAAAATGGGCGTACTACATTTTAAAATAAAACATCCATTTAGAAGGTATAATTAATCCAACTCAATCACCCTTGTGATTAGGATCAAGGCCGTTTTGTTAGAAGCTTAGCGAGTGGATCAATGTGCCGTTTGTAAGGACATATCAATTATGCGCTTAAAATACTTCGTCCTAAGCTTACTTGCTTTGGAAACCTTTTCTCGTAAAGAATGGGCGATAAGGGCTCATTATTGTCTTCGGTCGGTAAAGGCTTTTTGGTTTGATTCCTTAATGATATAAAAAGGGTGAAGAAATTTACGGTCTCCGTGGGGTAATTCATAGAGGAATGTGTTTCCCCTACAGTACTTCGAAACATTTTTAAAAGCTGATACAAAGATGTAGTACAATACAATTATTAGTTTGGGTGTATTACTAAACTTCGAAGATATCGACGTACCTACTATATTCAGTAAGTTTAAAAGTAAGAATTACGTGAGTTAGAAAATACCTACGCTATGGCAAATTACTTAATTGATTATGTACCTGTATGATTTTGTATTTTATGTTTTAACCAAAATATATCTTATTATACAATGATCTTTGTCTTGTCACTCCTTGATGAAACAATTGATCTTTTCATCACAGTTCATTGACTTGTAGAGAATTCCTACGGCATTAACTTCACATTGGCACGTAAAAAACAACAATTTTATTACTTTATGTAGTGGATTCTATTTTTTTTTCTGTAGAACATTTGAATAAACAATCTGTGTAATATAATGTAGATGGCGCAGCCAACTATCTTAATTAGCCGTTCAGTCAACAGCCTAGCCTCTTTGCTAAACAGCGCCGTTCAACTAGTGACCTGAATGATATTCAGCTATGGTGGCTGGCTAATGCTAGGCCATTCGTACGATGGAGTGGACATATGACAATAAAAAAATTAACATCTGACATCAACTCTTGCCGTAAAAACCAGTTTTTCAATACCAGTAATAATCCATGGCCGTCCTATGCTGTCTGGCCTTATAACAGAACTCATGGCCACCTGAGCTTTTTTTATTTAGTTATAACGTCGAAAATTCTTCCGATTCCGATGTCCAAGCTTTTCTATGAGATTCTGCAATGATAAAATATATTTCACATTAATAATACACCTTTAGTAATGAGCTTATTACACCATTCACAGAACAAAGAATAATTATGAAAGAAACAATACAAACTTAACTAGATGCTGTTCGTCATATTCAACAAGTAATCGATCGAAATTTGCTTTAAAAATTAACTTTCTCGAGTCAGTCCCAGCTTAATATTACATAATTTTTGTCACTACACCATCAATACATCATCATACCATTGTACTATTTTTAATTAAACTTTGATAAAAACCATGAAATTTGTTGTTTACCGACGCCATATTGACAGTTTTGAGAGTTTCGGCGCTAGGAGGCAGAAAGTGGAACTGAATTTAAATGAACAGGCTATGCAAGTAGTTAAACGTCAATCCAAGCCATTTGCCTAGCTGTTTAATCAAAGGGCTGAATATAATTCAGTTATTGTTGTAGTTGAACGGCGCTTTTTAGTAAAGAGGCTAGGCTGTTCATTGAACGGCTAATTAAGCTAGTTGGCTGCGACATAGATATAATAAGTATACTAGTTAGTAAACTCTTTATCAGTCACTCGAAATCTACATTTTAAATATTTTTCTTCGAAAAAATTACATAGTGCGATGACTCGCCTATGAAGGGTTCCGTAGTAACTACGCATGTTTTTCATACTGTTTGTATGAAATATAAAGTTATATTTGCGGTTTTAGAAAATGAGCCATATCTCAGAAACTACTGACTCTATCACTTTTAAACCAATTTTCGTTGAAAGATTTCATTAAGATCTACAAAATATATTTTTATTTACATTTTTCACTTCGTTATTATAATAGTTAGAGAGGGGCCCACACATTTTACCACTTTTTAAGTGTATATTCTTCAAACGATTAAATTTAAGAAAAAAAAAGGATTTTAGAAACCAAAGACACCGTATAGATTTGATGAGAAAAAATATTTTAGTTCTATGCATGGGTAGCCCCCTTAATTATATATATCTAAAAAACCTACTAAGTTTCACAAGTATAGTCCTTATCATTTCGGAATAAATATCTGTGACAACCGTACGGACAGATAGACATGACAAATCTATAAGCGTTCCATTTTTATCCATTTGCCTACGGAATCCTAAACACATTTAAAAATGTAAAAAAATTAAGTCCCGTGGCACTGCCATTTTTTATATTTTAAAATAGAATTATCAGGAGCCGTTTATTAAATTTAACCTATCATTAGTATACGGTTATTTTTACGCCTATATTTTATAAGCTTATTAAATCGCTTTGACTTGTACCTTTATCATTGATAAATTAATATTCTTATTAAAATTGTTATTAGAAGAGCTTAATAATTTGGGAAATGAAATTATGCGGAAATTTTTTTGGGAAGTGATAATTTGGCAATTTCTTTTCGTTGAAACAATGGAGACCCGTCACGAGTCCATATCAAAGGTATAACAACGCTTGCCGATTTCGTTTCTTGGATGGGTCACCGTGTTTTAAGATCGAGACTCCTACGTGCCTCAGGAAGGATGCTAAGCCTGTTCTCAGCTGAAGCAACATGTCAAATACGAGAACCTACTTTAATAAAATCTAGTTAGACTGAAAACCGAGGTATTCCTCGAAGCGCTACCATTTTGAAGCGCACCTAATGAAGCGCTCCTTTTTTATTCCTCGGAGCGCTCCTTTTAGTAGCGCTCCCGATACCATGTTATCGGGAGCGCTACTAAAAGGAGCGCTTCATTCAATTAGGTGCGCTTCAAAATGGTAGCGCTTCGAGGAATACCTCTGAAAACCGACCTGAACATAATTAAGAAAAGGCTAGATTGATGATGATGTTATACATAAATAGCAAACTATTATAATATTAGTTTTTTCAATACCTCTCAATCTTGGTAGCTGTAAATGTGTTCTCAATATTCACCAACAGGCTAGGAGACTTTTATTGTCTTGGAAATTAATGGACATAGACGAAATCTTTTTCTGGCTCGGCTTTTGAATTTCAAAGCTATTCTTATAATTAATTATTTTGGTATTTTCTAATATCGGGAATAAGCTAAAAAGTTTGTAAGAGAGGCTATTGTTTTATCCATTTTCGTAGATTACGGAGACGTAAAAGCCATCATGACGTCGTATACATTGTCCCAAAAAATAAAATGAAAACAAACTTTGCAACACACAACATGTCGGTTCAAAGCCGAATTGTGGGCAACTTTTATTGGTTTTATTCCAACTACCCTCCAACTTTTCTGTTTCACATATCTATTGGACCAACCAACTATTGGCCGAGTTGAATTGTGTACAGTAAATAGCTTGTTTTAGTGGAAAACATCGAATTTCCTTCAGTGTTTTATTGGATTCTCCGTTATAACAAGTTTGTAAAGAAATTTTCTCGGTTTTGGGTAGGTACGGTTATTGTGTGGCGTGCAAGTCTTTTTGAAGAGTAGATCCGAAATTGGTTTTGTTTGCACAGAAAACATGGATTTGGAACAATGGATGAAAAGATTTCTATGAAATTGGACGAAGTTATTTTGTAATAGCATAGTGAGCTATGGAAATACAATAGGTATGAATAATACACTGAATTCCAACGTTGTACTAATTGAGTAACAGGAGAAAAATGGATTCCTTCTATTTGGCAGAATCTTGATACTCCGAAATTTATTTGGGATGTATTTATATTTGGGGTGTGTTACTTGGCATAATCTTCTTTAATCGAATATTTTTAAGGCATAAAAATTATTTAGCATACTATTGTTTGGCAGAATGTTTACGTGTCCAAATTTACAACGGCATACTTTTAACATGGCAGAATTTTAATTGGCATAATTACGGCGCGGAGTGGTATGGCGGCCCGTGAGCTGAGGAGCAGGTGGGGAGCTTTGAAACCATCTGCGACGATAAGCTCGCTTGGGGCCGCCCAAACCCCGCAGCGCCGAAGCCGTGACAGAAACGATGCTTGCTGCATGTTGCATGCCTGCTTCCATGCTGCATGCCTACTTGCATGCTGGGTAGGTATAAAATGCTAATATAGGGCTTGCATAGGTATAAAATGTATGCCAAAAGAAGATTCTGGCTGCGATTTTTCTGTGATACGATGGTTCTGCTTTTCAATTATTATGGATATGAAATTTATGCCTAAAGATGGATTCTGACTAACAAAATTATGAGTTTCGAATTTATGATAAATAAGTGTATGCCAAACAACTTTCTGCGAAATTAAGATTATGCTATCCGTTGTTATGCAAAATAATATTATGACGTAACAAGTTCTGCTATAAAAAGTAGACCCGAGAAAAATATGTATTTGCGTCTGGTGAAAATCCTGATGCCCTTTTTTCAGATGGTAAAATCTTCAAATGATTCCTGCTACTCCGAGTGCTTCTGCTCACCCTCTTCCTTCAATTATCATTGCATTCTGGGGCCGCAAAATCTCGTTAGAACATTCTCGTAACCCCGGATATCCTCCGACCTGAGGTTAACCCCAGATTGAAGGTGTCTTACAGGATCTAACTGACTATAACTACCCCGTATTACCTCGTACACCCCCGTTTGGTCTAGCAGGGGGAATGAGGTTTTCTTCTAACATGAGCCATGCGGTCAAACGATAATTCGTGTCATACAGACAGAGAACAGTCATAAGAACTTAAAATGGGATATTTACCATGTGTATTTTTTGTTTTGAGTTTCCGATAGGTCGGTCGATCGTGTCGACTCGCAAACTTTCTACGGACGGTGAGTTTTGTGTGTCGGGAACAGATTCGAGTATTTAGTGATACATGTGACAGTGGTAGCGGTGTCGCTAACCGAAAACGAACGAGAAAGAGGGTAGACCGATTTGTATGCTCATAAACTTCCACCTGCAATTACTTCAGTTCATCCGGGATCGTGGCGCTTGTAACAGTGCCGAAATATCGGAAACTCAAAACTAAAAATACATATGGTAGGTATCCCGTTTTAAGTTCTAATGATACTGTTAGTGACCATGTTAGCTTAAAAACTTATAACAGTTACTCTTTAGCCAACATCAAGGAATAAAATTTCAAATATTTAAAATTTTACTTTTTAAATCTATATTCTCTCTCACTGAGGGCGTAGCTAAATCTGCTGCACTGGTTGAGCAGAGCTTGCTCAATGCCTAAAAAAGCACGTGAATCCGTTGATCACGACTGTCATGTCTGTCGTGTTTATACGTCATCTTTGGCAGTTGTGACGGGTATTCAGGAGTCACCAATCTTGACACCTATCTTGCCAAGGTGTTGAGGCCAGATAGGCAGTCAGTAACCGTGGAGTTTCTTCGTTTCTTACTGGTTCTTCTCCATAGGGAAGACCAATTTCGAACCATTTACTAACTTCTGACGTTTTATAAGTAGTTATGAAATAAAATATTTTTGATTTTTAGTCCATCCATACAAAACACTAGTTGTCAGCGTAGGGCTGCCATCACCAAAATTGCTGGCCCCAGACAAAGACTTCATAATCCCCGGACATTTGGGTGAAATCGCAATTTTTCCCCGGACACCGTAGAAAAATACATTTTTGTACTTGAAACTAAAAACAATGATGTTTAATTATTGTTTTTATTTACTGGTAACATTGGTGATAGTTAGAAGTTTATTAATAATAGGCTTTCTTTTTAATTAATCAACGTATTAAAAACAATTAGATGAAATACAGATATCATGTATTTTGGTGCCCGTAAGACCAATATGTGTCTGGGTTTCGCCCGGACGCTTATAGGGAAAATCACCCGGACGCCCCCGGACGGTGTCCAAACTAGGACAAATCCGGGGAAACCCGGACGGATGGCAAACCTATGTCAGCGACATCCGGTTAGATTGCTAACTATCCCCTTCATAATTATGTAGTTGGATTAAGGCGTACATGATGATTCTGCTCCCAGTCATTTATTTATTAAACCATCCTTAACACTATCTTTAAAGACTGAAACTTAATACGACAATGAGGCTATCAGTTATATTTACTTAAAAATAAATTATTGCTGAACAATATATATAAGATTAATAACAATAACTACATGTTACTACATTTAAGAGAATCTTTGCATATTCACTCAAATTACACGTAAATATATCAACCCTTTCATGAAGTTCGTTCACTACTCTGATTTTTGTCTGCCTGTTCACCCCACAAAACGCATGAAATTCGATAATGCATTTAAGGATTTGTAAGCAAATAAATAAATAGACGCACAAAAACATTAATGTATTCAGTGATGTTCTCCAGATGGTGGACATCCCACCCATACGCATAAAACGTTTTGGGAATTCTTTCATTGTGCGTACGGCTAAGGAGTGGAATTTCCTGATCACTATAACCTAGGGGTCTTTAAGTCAAGAGTGAAAAGGTTACTTCTAGGCAAGCGTGCTCCACCTTCGACCACATCATCACTTACCATCAGGTGAGATGGTGGTCAAACGCGAGCCTATTATTAATAAAAAAAATTAAAAAAATAAGATAGTGAAACTGTATGGCAGTATGAATGTCGACCCTTTAACAAAAGTTTCATTTTATCAAACCTTTGTAAATACAAAGGTACAAAGAACTTTCCCCATTACGCAGATATTAAATTAATTTGCTATTTACTGAAAAAGGGTACCTACTTCAATATTATTAAAATCTGTGGTTAATTTTTTTTCATATAACTAGCAATGTGGGTAGAATTCACATTACTAGCCATCTTATTAACCCTTCCAATTAATCTAAACTTGATGTGCCTAATTGTTTGATTGGAAAATTGATTTTTTAGTTTAATTTTTTCTTAATAAGTAATTATTAATTGTCATTAATCTACCTTACGATGAAAAAGAAGGTAAAAAGAGAAAGGAAACATATTTGTTATGATTATGAGGGAAAGGAATAATTTAAAAATAGACTAGCACTTCTGCAAGCGAAGGAGGTGGCGAGACGAGCGAGGGAGAGGCGAGTCCCAAGGCCCTTACAGCCCTTGCGCCCCAGCCGCCGCAGGAGACGCTCCGGGCGTCGAGAGTCGCAGGGTGACTCCCAGCCACTGTAGGTGTGGGCCTCCGGGCTGTGAGCAATGGGTAGCTTACTGCCCGACTGAAACCAGGCCTATTTAATAATAATAATAATAATAATATTCCACAACTTTCCACACAACGCCATCTAGTCCCAAACTAAGCATAGCTTGTGGTATGGGTACTAGACAACTGATAAACATACATATATATTTCTAAACACATACATATTATAGATAAATTACACCCAGACAAAGAACAAATGACCGTGCTCATCACACAAACATTTGTCCTAGGTGGGAATCGAACCCACGACCTTGCGCATAGCAGTCAGGGCCACTGACCACTATACCAACGGGCCTGTCAAACGGCGCGTAGTGTTCCACGCGCGTCTCAAAGAGTGTCAGTAAAATTGTCGGGGCCCACAAAGGGGCTGTCGCCTGCCGGGGTTGCGGAATTGTTTGGAATAGTTACCGCGGCCTTGGAACACTAAGGGCATATGATGGAACAAGGATTGGTTTTAGTCAGTATAAATCTGACACACCCTCCCGCTTCGCTCAGTTCGGGAGGCAGTCATTGTATGATTTCCCATCCATAAAAAAAAGACTAGCACTTCATCCGTGACTTCGTCTGCGTAGTTTTCCAAATAATTTATAGCCTTTAGCAGTCGCCAATATAATGCACTACCAATGAAATAGTTTTTAGAGTTGGATCATTAATTCTGGAGATTATCCCCTACATACAAACTTACAACCAAATTTCACTCTACAAATTCCTATGCCTCTGAATTTTTTTAACTGATAAACGCTTGCACTTCTTTTTCTTTGAGTTATTCCGGTCTGATACCCTGATCGGTTTTATTTTATAATTATTTTTTATTCCGGTCTGATCTACCACGCAGGGTATCACAATAAAATATTTAATGCAAAAAGGCGGCCGTCTTTACGGTGACGACATGTGGAAAGTTCCAAGGCGGTTTTAACACAGTCTGCTTCATCGCTATCAATGAAACGTTCACGAAACCATCTGTCACCGACAAGACGGCCGTCATGCAAATGGCGGCACCGCTTTTTGACGTTCAGTCAGTTACCGCTCTCTAGGAAACCGCGCCATTTTGTTTACATAGACAACGTTCTAGTGACGTCATTCACCGCTGTATTACGGCTGCTATATGACGGCACCGCTATCCTAGGAAAACAAAGCTTTACAGAGTTTTTGGAGCATTAGCAAAAATATACATACAGGATTATTAAAATACTGTTTGTAAATAATTCTTATAGTAATGGAAACGTATAGTATACGTGTAGTACCTATTGAGAAACAAACACTCCTAATTTTCCTCTTGGCTAAAAATTAAAAAAAAAAAAATATTATTAGCAATGTGGGTAGAATTCACATGACTAGCATGCTTGTGTCTGGAGTAATAGATATTCACCTTCGAGAGATATTCTTTTAATAATTGGAATAGTTAGAGCAGTAAACCTACCTAATAGGTTTCTTCATTTCTTATATTTTGCATATAATAAAGGCACAATTCGTGACTATTTTTTAGTAATTTCAGGTTAAAATTTTGTTATTGAATTAAGATGTTCAACTATTAAAGACCAAGTGGCTGATTACTAGTGATGGTTTTAAACAAATAAAAACTAATATTTTACTACATGAACTATTTTTATCTTGACTGTACTTAGCATTAAAAAAGAGTAAGGGGATCAGACCGGAATGTCAAAGTTTTTAGGGGATCAGACCGGAAAAAGCAATAAAAATACATGCAGGGGATCAGATCAGGGGAATCCGAACAGAATAACTATTTCCTATGATGTCACTTACGTGAAAGTCAAAAACGATCAAAACAAAAATGTACAAATCTAAACATTCCTTTGGTCTATGAATTGCTCCTGAAATTTCATCTAAACAATTTCATCCGCGTACATACAAGGAAGGAAATAGGACTCTATTTTAATCGAAGTGTACAAAATACGGCAAACAATATCCGATATTTGTGTCCGATTCCACTTTGATCTCTATATAAAGGGAACGGATCTGTTCGCCCAGCCGCTCAGCTTGTAAGAACTACTCTTGGATTGATATGATGTTTGTGGAAGGGCCGGCAACCTGTTGCTGTTTGTGTACATTTGACTTGTTTAAACAGAACAGAAAATCATGATGTTTGTATGTTTATTACTTACTGTTTTGTATAGGTGTTATTGATCTGAAAAGAAAATAGAATGTTCCGCTAGTCTTGGGGTTACGGGAATGTTCTAATGAGATATTGCGGCCTCGAAACGCAAGGGTATCTGAAGAAACAGATTGCGTTTTTACTCAGTAGAATTTTACACCCCGTTCCGTATTAGTGATTTTCACCCACAAAAAATCCGCTAGATAAACTATTACAAGTTCGAGAAAGTTTTTCATAGTTGTATGATCAGAATAAGTGATGTGCAAGTGCTGTACAAGTTATAATCTAAAGAAATCATAGGACAAAATGGGTTGTATCAAAAAGTGACTCACTGAATGAAAGTCAAAGATCTCGTTTTCTATGCTCGAATTTTTGATACATGTATATCCTGTCTTTGATCTTTGCTGAATACCAGATACAGAAAATCATACAGGTTGGATTTTCCAATTGGGAGTGGATGGCAAACTCCGAAATTATGAGGAATATCGAAAAATACTCAAAGAAGTCTCGAATATATAAATATTTAAGTTAAATAACACTGACATTAAAATTCAGCAGAACTGTGTACACCTGAATAATTTATAAAAAAAATAAAATCTGTCAGATCAACTATATTCAGTATTTTAGTGATTTAAGAGTTTAAAGCAAATTTATTTTATTTTACCAAGGCTTACATGGGTACTCATAAAACGTCACAAACAAGTACGCGGTTCGAATTAGTCGTTTCCTATAGAAAAGAACCGGACAGAAACTCCATGGCTACTCTTTTCAAAACTAAAACATAGAAAAAATCCCTTTAAATCTATAACGAATCTATGAGTCATTCAGTGACATTGTCTACCACAATTTCACCATAGTCTGCTATCCTTTTCTCAACTGTGTAAGAATCGGCTTCTAATCTAATCATATGCAGTTGAGCAAACAGTACAACATGAAGTTACTGCTTATCACCTCCACAAGCCAGTAGATAGATAAATTGTACACCAATAATTGAAACACACTTAAATACAATATAAAAATCGGTTGTCTGTAAAGTCGGTTTACTGACGATAGTTGAACGTGACAACGTCATAAGAAAATACTGATGGAATGGTAGCATTTTTCAAAAGAAAATTTTAATTTTACATCACTATTACTGCACTTCTCATGACAATGGAAGAATCCCTACACATTGACGTCATCTCTTACCGTTTTATGATAGCCTAGTACGTGACTCGTTGAGTCATACATAAATGTCAAAGAATCCCTACACAGTGACGTCATCTGTTACCGTTTTATTATAGCCTAGTACTTGACTCGTTGAGTCATACATAAATGTCAACTTGTAGATCCAATTTGATTTGCTTTGGAACGCCTCAGAGCGAGGTAACGCCACATGAGTCATGTATTTTCGTGCGTGCAGCCAGCTTCATCGAATTATAAGACGTTGTCACGTCAAAAATTTGGTTACAAAGGCGGTCTTTTCGCTGAGAGCGATATTTTCCAGACAACCTTTGGAAGGACTTTATGAGCTTTAATTGAAATGGGGAGGACTATATTAGCAGTTATATTATTATTAATAGCAGTAGCTGGGTAACATGATACTCATAAGCCTAGTACAAATGGTGGCTGGGGCCAACGGCTTAGAATGGTTTCCGAGGCACGGAAGAATCTCGTTCATCCACAGAACAAAGTAGGCAAGAAGGTTGACCTACACGGCCGTTATTATTTAGCCAAGACCACGGAGGTCATGGCTAAATAATAACGGCCCCCGTCAACATCGTCTACATCAATTTAATAAATGTGATTTGAGTCATAAAGTTTATCAAAACAACAGACTTCAATGTTGAATATTTATAACTAAAAGAAACAGAAAGTAGCTTACAACGAACATATCAACTAATTCTTCTGAAAATCTGCAAAAGAAGCTAAAGAATTCTCGCTTTTTACTAACTCAATACGAAATAAAAGTAATAACGGGAAATGTCTGTGAAAAGCAACCAATTAGCTACTTTCGTCACTCCGACGCCTTCCTCTAATCCCCGGTAATTGTCTCAAAGCTTATATTTTCCAATTACCTTTTGATACTTTATCCTTAAGGCAGCATTTTTCGGCAGAGTTTGTTCTAAAAAAATAACTAGGCTTTTTTTTCATTATCACGGCTTTTGAAATGCATTTATTTAATTCCATAAATTTAATTTATAAAATTAAATCGACTTTGAATACCTGTCAACTGAAAAGGAAAAAAATATGTTTTTAAGTTCCTTGCTACTTTCCGGGCAAAGGAACAAAGAAATCAAATGTGGGTGTGTCTACCTAATTCAGTTTTCATGCCGAAAATTTTTTTGATCTACTCTCATATATTCGTTTTTTGAAGACGGTTAAAATCAAGAAACAAAATCTTCATCAAATCTGTGTTGCTTTCAAAGAGTTTAATGTTATTTATTTCAAGATACTGTACAGCTATTTCCACAGCGCCATTTAGAATGAAAAATGAAATCTTTCCTTTTGTTCTGACAATATCACAGACCTCAATATTGATGATTTATTGTTCATTGAGAGAAATATAAAACAAGTCTCCACAATCTCTTCGACTTGAAGAGCTGAGATCAATGATTAATGATCCAAGATGTCCGTTAGACACCAGCTTGTCAACCTCGCTTAAGTTTCAAGCAATTTGTCTTATAGGAAAATTATTATAATAATTATTTTTAAATTTTCTTCCTGTATAACAACTCAGCACAAATCTGATCTCAGAATATCTGAGCTTCATTTCATTTCTTCTATTAGAAAGAAAGAGCCTACCCACTTTTCATATTTTTTACGTCATAATCAAGCAATCACTTCGCCTGAAATTCTTGTAACCTCAGGCAAAAAAGAAAAAGAATTTTAAATTCGGAATTTTATCCACGTCTCACCAAATATTTTTTAAACTTTATTATTATTACAGGCACTTCCATTCCTTTCCTGCCAGTCCTTTGTGTTGGTTATTAAATGACCTTCTTTCAACGCAAACTCTTCGCAATCCTCGGCCAATTTCGTTCATTGTTCACGAACCTCCCCATCCCTTCTAACGATGACACGATTAAAATTGTTTAAATGTTACACATTCTTCTGCCTTACCTGTATCACTTACCCGTTACCTGACCTTCCCCTCGTACTTTATTTTTCGGATATTGATGGGATTTAAGGGGTGGGGACGATATTTTATTTTTCGAATATACCCGAGCTCATTTATTTTGTAATTCAAGTCGAGTTTAGAGACAAACTTTTTGTTTATTTATGATGACTGGGATTTGAATGTATCTATTTAAGGTTAAATAAGTAAACAATGAGGTTTTTATTCAGTTCAATTATTAACTCTGATACCTCCTATGATGTATATACTTGATGCTTCTTTCCTGTGGAAAACTCATCAAATGACTCCAGGTAGAGTGAAAGGGAGTGTCAGGCTTCTATTGACTAAAAACCTACCTCGTTCCTTCAGTTGCCCTTGTAGTCCGGGGCCGCGGTATCTTGTTAGAACATTCACGCAACAATTGCTTTCGCCCACGACTTCGTTTGCGTGGGAGTTTTTTCCCTCGTAATTCCATATCCCGTGGGAAATCCGGGATAAAAAGTAACCTATGTGTTATTCCTGGACGTCAACTATTTACAGATGTTTTTGCGTGAAAAAGCAACAAACATACAGTCATACATCCTCACAAACTTTCGCATTTATAATATTAGTAGGACAGACCGCTTTGAGACACTTGGTTCGACACTGTGGCAGTTTCTAAATATAATTATTTTAGCTAACAATTTTTGTGTAAAAGCATAAAATATGAAGATTAATCCGGGATAAAAAGTAACCTATGTGTTATTCCTGGACGTCAACTATTTACAGATGTTTTTGCGTGAAAAAGCAACAAACATACAGTCATACATCCTCACAAACTTTCGCATTTATAATATTAGTAGGACAGACCGCTTTGAGACACTTGGTTTGACACTGTGGCAGTTTCTAAATATAATTATTTTAGCTCACAATTTTTGTGCAAAAGCATAAAATATGAAGATTAACCCGTATGGTTCACAAAATTTGTATATTACATTATATCATGCATACGTACTTTGACATAACCAGTTTTTATTGTTACATACAAGAAAATAAAATAATATAACAAAGAAAACTCACTTGTAACGTATCAAGATATAATATGAGTATTGTTGAACTTTTACTAAGTACCCTTTGCAATATTGAGTAAGTCCCAAGAAAGCGGCATTGTTAAAACTTTTAAATTGGACCCCTTGTATCTTGTTGCTATTATTTTATTTACTTTATGTAAGTTATTGAAAATAATTAGGTTATGTATTCTGCTTTTCTTGCTGTTTGTTTCCTTTTCGTCATAAATTGGTTCTTTTGATAAGTTTAAGGGCATTCTTGAAAAAAGGAAATTCTTGGGGTGCGTAGCGTTGAATATCTAGCCTACTAAATGAGTATTGCGACCCACTGATTTTGTACGAATTCTTTGCAGTTTTTGTGTTTTTTTTTTGTATTTAAGCTTCTTCGGCCTGGTCCAAACACAGGCTTTTATAAACTTAAATAAGGTAGGTCGCTACATTATACTAAGCATTAAATTTTACCTCACTTGTAGTTAAGATTTAGGAAGACAACAGACAGACAAAACTTAAGAATAAGTTAAGCAATAAGCAGAATTTCCACATTTAATTTTCATTTGCTTCTTAAGTATATATGTATTGTATATAAGTATTTATTCATATATATTATTTATGTAGATTTATATTTTATGATACTGGTTTTTTGTGTTATCACTATTATTTTTATTTTCCAATATAATTTTCACGTACATATTGCACAATCCACACTATCTCTTCAACACTCATGGTTGACTGGTAGAGAATTCGTTCGTCATTAAGTCCACCTTTCTACCTATGTGCATAAAGTGTAAATAAAAAAAACGTAGGTATACCTATAAAGTTCAAAATGTTTGGGACAGCTCTCTAATATTTGTTAAATGGAATTGAATTCCTTGATGGAAAAACTCCAACCCCGGATCTCATCCTCTGCATTAACTCTTGCAATTGCCAGACTATCACAGAAGACCAGAAAGATCTCTGAACACAATTGTACATCTAACAAAAACCACCACTAACTCTACTCCAACTAAGATTTACCATCCACGAGTGTGACGTATTGCCGTCAGTCAGTACACTCATTAATTCTGGACGGAACAACTCCATTAATTAAAATATAACGGCCCAGTAAAATCTGTAATGAAATATTGTCTATAAACTGTACAGGGTGAAGAACAATTTTCTAGAGATTAATTTAAATTTATACCCGCATTAAGATTACTATTAATCCTGTTTAATCTAAGTTGAAAGATTAAAACTAATCGTTTTAATTTTGGGGCGATATACGTGCGTTAGGTACGTGTGTAAAATTTTTTTACGGTTTAGTAATGTAAATGTTTTTACGGAGATCAAAAGTTATTTTTTTTTAAAAAAAAGGATGCCTGTAAATTTAATAATTATGCTCAAGGTAAAATTACATTCTATTAGATGAAAGCAAGTTCAACCATACTTGTTAATTGTATTTATTTATTTAAAACTATATGCAATACCAAGTTACAAAAGCAGAGTTTATGCCTTACGCATTCTTTTTTTTTAAATAGTTGATGGTTCGCGTTTGACCGCCATCTCACCTAATAGTAAGCAATGATGTAGTTGAAGAAAAAGCACGTTTGACTAGAAGTAACCTATTACTCTTGACTTGAAGACCCCCAATAGCTATCAGAAAACACTCTTACAGGAAATTCCACTCCTGAGATGTACGCACAACGAAACTATTCGCAAAATTCTTTATTAGTTAAGTCACTTTTAAGTGATTTGAGGTTTTATTGTGATATTGTATTATATGTAATATTTTGACTGGACAAATGGGACGCGCAGGTCAAGCAACTTGAAGGACGGCAACGTCGCAATTTATTTATGAATGCGTACGCGTGTACAGAGTGTTTCTTTTACGTATCAATTTAACATTTTTAGTGAATATTTTAATATAAAAAATAAATTAATGGTTTAAAAAACACTAGAAAAACACGCTTTTAGAAATGGACGTAAAACAAAAAAGAAGTTAAGAAAACCGATAACGGATTTTCTTTTGGTTTGTTATAACTTATAACCTTGAAACCTGATCGTGTTCAAAGTCCATTACGTGGCCTTTCTCACAAGTGCAAACACGACTATGATACGATATTCCATCATGGAATGCCAGTGCCTATCTTCCGGCTTCTTAATCAGACCTTGAAGCCTAATGATGGTCAAAGTTCATTACAAGACTTTTCTAAAAAATCCAAAACAGCTATGATACGATTTTCCATCATGAAGTTCCAGTTCGTATCTTCCGGCTCCATCATCAGATCAGTTCGACAGTACCATATTATTGTATTGTCATCAGAACTACCTACAGTTGCCAATTTTCATTACCCTAAGACCCTTGGAAGATGGTTAAATTAGTTACCTTAGATTCCATTACATAGTTACATACAGGTCGACCTAATAAAAGAGTGTTAATAAAAACATTTTGTTTTCAAATGGTAATATTTTTTAGCATGTATGGATGCTACACTATTGTATTAAGATCATCACCCATCTATGGACCAATCTTGGCAAGCATTACTTAACCCGACCCGTGTGGTTATGTGTTATTATGTAGCCACGAGCTCTTCCAGGCCTATCCTAATATACCAAACGTTAAAAAAACATTGGTCAAATAACAAGATCAACACGCTTGTAAACACACATGCATAGGCATTATTTACATATGCGTTAATTAACATACAAGTTAAAATAATCCATACACGCCTAGGGACTAAAACAGATGTTTCCATAATCAGAAATGGACCCTCAAAGGGTTCCGTCTGACATAACTTTATCACGACGTCCGTCACCCAAACCCAGCTATGATGTATTCAAAAAACTGGCCAAGTGCGAGTAGAGCTCGGGTAAGAGTTCCATATAAAGTAAAAAACCACATGCCCTCCCTTTTAGAGATAAGACCGTCCATGACCATACATTTACTACTTTGAAACTTATGAAGACAGACTGGTAAGGGAAAAAATACCTAGAAAAGATTTAGATAGTAAATTCATTCCAACACTTAACATTGTTAAACACAGTCCACTGTACCAGGCTGTTAAAATATTTAATAGGTTGCCGCCTGAATAAAAAGCACATTATATATATACAAGCTCGTCCAAAGCAAGGTTCAAGGCATTCCTGTTGGGGAAATGCTCCTACTCTGTAAAGGATTTGTAAAATATTAGATTTAAATTATTTATACTGATAATTGATTTATTTTCGTTCGTTTTTTTATATTTTTGACATTGTTATTACTTATTTGTTAATACTATTAATGATAATTTTAATCTTTTGAAATGAATTGACTTTGTTTGTTTTCATGATTTCAGTATTTCTGTTTTAAATTCTTGTTGTATAATTCAATTTTTGACATTAGTATTACCATTATTTTCTATTATTTTTATTGTTATCAGTCCCATTATATGCATTAAATTATTAGTTTTTACTGCATGTGTACTTAGTTGTTAAGCTTTAATATTCGCACACAGTAGATATTGTTTCTGAATAAATGAATAAAAAAAAATATTGTAACAAACACACTTTGTAGTTGTCAAGTCCTTGGTGAATTCTGTTATGACTATATATTATATAGTCCAATGAAATATATAAAACAAAAAAATCATGTTTCCTTGGTACTCACAGACACACAATATGGAAACAACACACAAGGAGACTTAATTTTAAATCAATAACATTGTTTCTCTAGCGCCATACATTTTGCTGATCTGGACCACAGTTCAGCAAAATGTTACACATCTGAAAGTTGCCAGACGCTGGTTTTTAACTGAACCTTACATTCAACGTTCAATGTTTAGTTGGATAAAGCTCTAACTACATCTATTTTATCACTTAACATTAACATTAAGAACTACATACTTAAATAAAGATCGTCAAATTGTCTTCGAAATGGTGAAAGTTATATAACAAAACGTCCCGATGTTTTTGTCTGATCTGATCGATCAACCAGTTCTGTTCTTATTACTTACTTACCTATGAGTCCTTAGAAGAACTTTAAGAGAATTAAAACATTTTGACAGACAGAGACATAGATGGCGTTGGTTAAATTAAAGGGGTCCTTTGGCTGCGGACCTCTAATAGAAAGGCGTTCATTTATCACAGCGCCATTTTATTTGGGTCTTTCTGCATTAACTCGTGTTTTTGGCACCGACAGACTTTGAAGCTTACAGATAAAAAAAGGGAAAAATGAACAAAAAATATCAGTTCGCTGTGAAACAGAGTCATGCGCCAAAACTCTTGTTGACACTTATTTTGAATTCGACGTCGGTATTTTGTACATTTGTTTAAAATTTTATGTAAAATGTATTTCGTAGTTTTTACAATTGTGAACGAATGTTTGGATAATTTTTTTTTGTTCGCTGTATTTTTAATTAATATTTCAGAATAGTATCACAATTGCCACAGCTACTACAACTATACACATCGTAGCTGTTTAAGTGACCAAAAGATTGGTAAAACAACAACGTGATTTAGTAATTCTAAACCTCTGCCTAAGGTTAGGAGCCAGCTCTTGGGTAATGAAGTGTCATATCAAGTGACAAGGCGCCTGGAAAGATCTTTACCTAACTACCATCGTGGATATTATTCGTTGATTTAAATACACACATCAAAAGTGTCTAGGGATCAACATATATTTTTGCAATAACTTTTCTCCTGATTGATATTAATTAAAATTTTCTTTAAGGATTCATCAAATAAAGTGTTTTCGTTTGTCACAGTAACGATAAACCAAGTCACCTTTGCATTAATAAAGAAATTTGCCATTTTCCTAATAAAGGGATTTTTGACATTTTAACCACTAACATTAAAGTTCGAAAAAAAGACTGAAATAACAGTTTTCTTTAAAATTTTATTGGGTAACTTAAACAATTAATAATCCGTGTTTCTACCGCGAACACTAAGAACACAAGAACATCGGTTTGGCATACTCAAAATGAGTTCATCCAAATCACGCTGTGGAATGGCCGCCCATGTTCGTTGCAACAACAAAAAAAGGTCTTCTGGCGACTGGATACCCTCCATATTCGGCAGAGCTCTTCTCTGTAGCATATCCCATGCATGCTCAATCGGGTTCAAGTCTGGCGACTGAGCAGGCCAGAGCAGGACATTGATGTTAGCTGCGGCGAGAGTCTGTCTTACAACTCTTGCGGTGTGCGGTCGTGCATTATCATGCATTAACTGAAATAAGGGACCGATTTGCACTTGTAGAGGAACGATGACGTCAGATACAATCGTCTCAGCATAAATTTGAGCGTTGAGGTTGCCTCTGATCCAAATCAACTCAGTTCTTCCGCCGATCCAAATACCCGCCCATACCATGATGGTTCCACCACTATAAGGATGGACTTCCTGGCAGGATTTTAATCGCTGTTGGCGTCCAGGGGTTCTCCAGTGTCGTATACGTCTTGTATCCGGTCTCATACCAAAACGAGACTCATCAGAAAAGCACATGAAACGCCATTGTTCTTCTGCCCAATTTCTGTGTTCAAGAGCCCATTGATATCGAATCCTACGATTGTGCATTGCTATAGGTGGTACCCGTAGCGGTCTTCGGGAATGAAGGTTCACTTCATGCAAGCGGTTTCTGACTGTTTGGTCGCTAATTAAGTTCCCTGAAGAGTGATGAAGCCTCACGGCTAACATCATGGCGGTTATTGTTGGAGCTCTTCGAGTTAAGATTTGAATGTATCGGTCTTGTCTTCGTGTGGTGCAGCGATACCGTCCTCCATGGCGCTCAGCCACGGTACCAGTGCTTCGGTAACGTGTCCAAAGTCGACTGATAACACTCTGACTTGTATTCAGAGCTAAAGCCACAGTACGTTGCCGGGAACCAGCTTCTATCATTCCCACGGCTCTGAGCATTTCTTCCCTGCTTAAATGACGTCGCCGCTCCATAATAACGTTGGTTTTAATCAGTAGTAGGGAAACAGTAGCACTAATAATGTCTTCAATGCGTTGTATGTTTTTATAGGGAAAATATTGACAGCTGATTTTCATCTTTTACTCGAATTTGATTAACAGTTCCTGTTTCAAATTATGAAATGCACCAAAAAGGATCCATATAAATTTATAAAATCATAAATTTATTACAAAGCCACATCTCAATCTCAAGAAATCCGCATAAAAATGCTTGATCCCTAGACACTGTTGATGTGTGTAGTAAAGATACGGTCGTCAGAACATTTGACGGACGCGGTCGCCCTTCAAAACACACTAACGCCATCTATTATAACTAAGATGTCAATTGGCTTGGTCTGCTCCTAGACGTAACCTTGTAAGAGCGGGGTGTGGTATTTTTCGAAGTACAAAGAAATAAAACAAAACCTTTTATTTTTCAAAATTTATATTTGTTGTACATAAAAAAAACATTTTAATTTGCTTTTGACAAACAATAAAAATTAATTAATAATAATAATAATAATAAATTTGTTTATTGCATTAAAAAGTGATTGTAGTACATAAGGCATATCGTCGTATACAAAGTTGATAACATAATATTATTTGTACCATGCCGTTCACAATCTAGTGGGTGAAGTCCTGCTATCCTAGCTAGGTTAAAACATAACCTGTATTAAGGAATAACAGTTCCTGTCCCTTACAAAAGTTACAATAAACTAGCACAAGAATATATAGATATACTTTTTTTAATTTACCTTAATTTTAATACAACTATTATGTTTATATTTGAATACTTGAGTGTATGTGGATGTGTGTGTGAGAGAGTGTGTATATGTTTGTCTACGTGTGTGAGTGAGTGATAGAGAGAGAGAGTTTGTGTGTTTGTTATGGTTGATATTCGTTCGAGGTATTTATATGATCTGTCACTGTAACTTACCGAGATACTTCTCAGTTTCATCATACGTTTTATTCTGAAGAAATGTTCGTAGAGTCTTTTTACAATTAAAGTTAGATAATCCGTATATCAGACATATTTTGTTAAATTTATTGTACAGAGCGGGGCCTAGATAGTTATAAAATCTGCTTGCGAATGCTGTGCGTACCTGTGGGATAGTGCAAATTAGGTCTTTCCTACGCTTTGTTACTTTTATATGTGGAGTTTTGCGATGCTGAAGAAGAACTGTTTGCATGATGAATTGTTGTCGAACATTAAGAACATTACAACTACTATACAATACATCAGTAGGGAACATGATAGGTCTTGAAGTAGCTACTTTTAGTATCGCTCTGTGTGCAACCTCAAGTGGTTTTAATATAGTTTTCGCAGCACCACCCCAGCATGTGATACAATATGTAATAATAGATAAACACAAAGAAAAATAGACTACACGTATAATATTTGGATTAGCAATATTTCGGAGGGTTTTAAATATATAAATTAATTTGCGTACTCTACTAGTAAGTTGGTTAATTTGGGTTTTAAAATTTAGATATTTATCTATATATACTCCTAGGTATTTAATATGGTCGGCTACATTTAGAGATGGGCAGAGGCAAGAGGAATTTCCTTGTAGACACTTGTATTTGTGGGCTTTAATAGATACAGGAAATCTTGGCTGTGTGGTGGGACTAATTGAATAGGTAATAATGTTAGTTTTGGAGGCGTTAGGAGTTAGTGAGTGAGAATAGAGCCAATTTAGAGTTACGTTGAAACCAGACTGTGCTATGTGTTCGAGTTCCGACCAGGTGTCGGCAACAAAAGTTAAAGCGGTGTCATCTGCAAAAGTTACTATCTTCGTATTTGTAATGTTTAGGTTACATAGGTCGTTTATAAAAACCAGAAAAAGCGTCGGACCCAATATGCTTCCTTGGGGCACTCCGTAATAGACAGGCAGCTCGTTGCTTTTATGGGTTTTTATTGTCACCATTTGAGACCGATCTGAGAGATAGCTTCGGAAAAGTTCTAACTGCAAGCCCCTGACACCAATCCATTCCAGTTTTTGTAAGAGAATAGAAACTGGAACGGTATCAAAGGCTTTCGCTAGATCTATGAATATAGTTAGTACCTTTTTGTTTTTATCTAAATTGTGTACTATATTGTTAAGTAATTCGTGCACTGCATCTGCGGTGGATTTATCTCTACGGACACCGAATTGCTGCGAAGATATCAAGTGATAATGTTCAAGGTAATTTGTGAGTATTTTATTAATAAGACGTTCGAGTACCTTTGACATGGCACTCAGAACAGCTATTGGGCGATAATTACTAGGTGCCTTCTCGTCCCCTCCCTTAAAAACTGGGTGTACTATAGCCTTTTTGAGGGATATAGGAAAAACACCCGTTTCAAAGCACAGATTAATAATATGGCTCAAAATAGGCGCCAAAATAATTGCGTATTTTTTTAGAAAGTAAGGTGAGATGCCATCCCAACCAGAAGCAGCATTAGACCGTAACGATTTAATGACCGTAATAATTTGTTCGGGATCTGTAAGGTCCAGAACGAAAGACGAAGACATTGGAGGATAGTGTGTATCTTGTGGCAGAGCTGATTCTTGATTGCCTCTATCTTTTATTATGTCGTTGGCAAGCTTTTCACCAATATTTACAAAATACGAATTTACTGTATTACATGCTTGTATAGGTGAAGGAGATAACGAAAGTAGTTGTGATGCGGTGGTTTTAGTTTTTGTAGAATTAGTTACACGTTTGATGGTTTCCCATAAGGTTTTTGGGTTATTACCTGCCTTAGTTAGCTCTTGCGTATCATACAATCTTTTCGCTTTCTTCAGAATACTAATACAAAAATTTCTGTATCTTTTATAGGTTATTTTAATTACTTCATTCTCTGGAGATTTTTTTACTTGTTTGTGGAGCGCGTCCCTATTTCTTATACACCGCAATAAGCCCGGAGTAATCCAAGGCTTTAAAATTCTTTTTTTAGCAGGAGCTTTTTTGATTGTCGTATTATCCTTAATGGCTGTACTGATAAGGTTTATGAATTTATTGGTTACAACATTTGCGTCCCTTTCGTCGTAAAGAGGCTTGAAATCTAATTGCCTTATACTTTCATCAAGCCCCTCATAGTCTATCTTCGTAATTGTAGAGCAAGCTGCTGTTCTCAAGCCTTGGTTTTGGATGCATAATAAAGTGGAGAAGTGATCGGTGGAATTTTGTACATAATTTAATATTTTAGTAATATTTATTCATTTATTATTTATTTACATGGGAGACCAACAGCTACTTAAATCAATCAAGAAACAGCGTGAAAATTTGACGGGTCTCCACGTATGAAGTTAAGGAACACTGTGAACGACAGTACTGTCAGCAGGAAAACGGTACACTTAATATGACACTAATAACATTATAATATAATATTATTAAATCTTTTCATTTCATCGGCTATAACGCACGCCGTTGCAAAAGATATGTCACACTTTCATGAAGCTTCGCGTCGTCTTGGCCAAAGGTTGAGACCAATAAGAAAGAAAATAGTTTTAAATAATGTTAGAAGTTGATTTAATGACATATTTTTAACTTTTTATTGTGCTTTTTGTCGTATTTCACGCAACCCTTCACGACACAACACGGCATTTTTGCTTGTAAAACTTACGACCGCTCCCGAAGATAGCCGATCGCGTTCTAGTTCACTACGATAAAGGGAAGACCACTTTGGGACCAAGTTCCAGGCGTCATTTTAACATGCGGTCCGCCCAGTCCTTACGCAGTAATATATAATTATGTCAATGATATTATTATTATATTTTCGCCACTTGATGCAGCTGAAGTGGTAGCGTTAGCCCAGCACGACTAGTAAGAAAGATGGGATGATACAAGAGTATCTATTTACACTATCTTAATGCTAATATTAGTATAAAATTTAATATAGAGACCAAAGAGGCCGTCGATGTTGCTGTTTGACCAGGTATACAACATTATTTGAAGGCTCAGATATAGGTATTATTATAATTCGGTACCTAATAATTTCTATTACATAAATTAGTGTCTGTATCTATCTAATGTTCCTAGTTGCCTAGTTAGAAACCGCAAATTGCTTTGGAGGTAAGGTGAGACATATTCAAAAGCAGATTGTCCATGGTATAAATTTAATTCTACTACATCTTGTCATTGGGTTTAACGAGTTATTCGAATACATTGATGATGTTCCACATTGATGACGGCCCATTCAAATCTGTGAGCATCGTTACTCAAAAGTTTTCCATATATAGAGTATTATAGATTTTATGGACCTTAAAAGAGATAAACTCAGGGGTCCGAGTTTGTTTCGGTGTTTCTTCTCAGGGTAGTCAATTAGGAAACACCGGCTTTATCTAGTTTAAATTTACAAAAACAATGACGTGTAAAACTTTTATTTAATAACCAATTTGCAAAATAATGATCATTTATCAGGAGAGTCACTGTCAGCATAGCGCTTTTAATGTAACCCACATTTAAAGCGCTATGCTGACAGTGACTCTTCTTGAGACACGGGGCAGAAAATTAGGCGATACTTTTTCTTAAAGAGAACTAGCATTGTGGGCAGAATTCACATTACTACCACATTACATAATATATACTAAGCTAAATATGCTTGTTTAAAGTGGGTTCACAACATTAGTGTAATGGGTAGGGTTCGAACCTGCGACCTCTCAGTCACAAGTCCGACACCGTAACCATTAGGCTATTTACGTTTAAATACTTAGAAAGAAAGAAAAACGTTTATTGACACATGCCACAAGTACACACAGTAAAAAAAAACAAACAATATCATATTATTATTAAAAGAAAATATGAAAAAAAAAGAAAATTGAATAGATCCAGGATGATTAATATTACTGTGTGACTCACGGCTGCGCCAAATATGCCCAGTTCAGCAAAAAGCCGGAAAACAAGTGCCCGACGCTGGTTTTAGTCTACATCATCATTATTTCAGCCTTTTGCTGTCCACTGTATCATACGACTTCTCAATTGACTTCCAACGTGACCGGTCTAATGCCATCTGAATCTAACTACTCATAACGACTGCCAAGCAAAGGCAGCCGGGATCAACGTCTTAGGTGTTTTCCAAGGCATGGAGGAATCTTGACATTTTTAGATGGACGAATGGACAGGACGGACGGACCAGCAAGCGTTACATAACTTTGAAGATCCGTGTGGCTGTTAATGTGACCATAAGCTACACATATTTAAGCGAAGGAGGTGGCGGGACGCGCGGGGCAGAGGCGGGTCTCAAGGCCCTCACAGCCCTCGCGCTACAGTCACCGCAGGAGACGCTCCGGGCGTTGGGAGTCGCAGGGTGACTCCCAGCCACCGTAGGCGCGGGCCCGCGGGCTGCGAGCAATGGGTAGTTCGCTGCCCAACAGAAACCAGGCCCGTGTAGACGGCGCGTCGTGTTCCACGCGCGCTTCAAAGAGTGTCAGCAAAATTGCCGGGGCCCATAAGGGGCCGTTGCCTGCCGGGGTTGCGGAATTGTTCGAAAGAGTTACCGCGGCCTCGGAATACGAAGGGCATATTATAGAACACGGATGAGTTTTAGTCAGTAAAAGTCTGACACACCCTCCCGCTTCGCCCAGAACGGGAGGCAGTAATTGGATGATTTCTCATCCTTAAAAAAAAGCTACACATATTTTCCCTTTTCAAATCAACAAAATTAACAAACACCAAAAGCTTCAAAGTTCAGGAGTGGGATCTGCCGACGACATTTTTTGTTAAAATTTATACAAAAGCACGACGTCATGTGAAATTTCATGTCGCTGTTTTATTTTTTTTAATTTATTTAACGTGATGAAAGCAAAATATTTTGATAATTTGAGTGAAGAGCAGTAGCGGCCCTGTGGTTATGGGCCGGACTTGTGAATTGTAGGTCGTGGGTCGAGCCCCGTCAGGCACATTACTTTGTGTAATTTATTTCATCACCACTACTCTCAAATCGGTGAAGAAAAACATCGTGAGGCAACCGGTATGTCCTAGAACCTAAAGTTCGAAGACATGCGTACCCACCAACACGCACTGGACTCGCGTGGTGGGTTATGGTCCATTCGCTCTCATAGAGAGGAGGCCTATGTCCCTGCAGTGGCAACGTAATAGTTTGAATTGTTATTATAATAATCATAATCTAAGTGAAAGATGAAATTGGGTGAGATTTTTATTATTCACTAGCGGTTACTTGCGACTTCATTCGCGTGGGAAGTTTTTCCCATGTAAATTCTATCCCGTGGGAATTTCGCAAAATCACATCTTAGCGAGCATCTACGTACTAAAAGGAACCCCCGTGCAAAATTTGGGCGCCCTACTACTTGTAGTTTCGGAGATTTCGTGATTAATCAGTGAGTGGTATTTCACTTTTATATATATAGATTTCGTGACACCGAGATCCACAGTAATGATAATGTTATAAAAGATATAGAAATAGATAATTTCAGGAAAATATATACCGGATTTTGGCTCCTACTGCATGATGGCCTTGGATATTTGCCAATAATAATGATACATCTTTGAGATTTCTCTCACTTTTTGCATCTTACCTACATTAAAGGTAGATTAATTATGATATAACTTCGAACGACAACTAACCTTCAAAAGCAAGGAAATTAAGATTTACTTTAGAAACATTAAGGCCTTATTCTTGGTAATGAGAGATCCAGATTGAGAGCGATTTTTCACTTTTTATAGAAAACTTAAGCTCTCTTTTTCTTTGAATTTTTTTTCTAAATGTTCTTATCTAACTATTTAGTTCTAGGTATCTAGTGTATGTGTCAATTAGGTAAATTGGCTCTTTAAGACGAATCATCAATTGCTTAGCCTTTTTTCCTAAATATGTCGGATGATTAACCGGATACAGCAGATTTTTTTATTATTTATTATTATTAGTTCCTACTTAATACACTAGTAATTTAGGTAACTGTAAGATTATTTATTTATTTTTTAATCATACTTTGTAATGTATAGTTTATTTAATTTAATTTAATAGTTGAATTTATTATACGTCGTATCTATTCCAATCACTAATTTGAATTAACTATTCCTTTTTAACCGACTTAAAAAAAAGGAGGTTTACAATTCATCTTGAACTTTTTTTTTTTTATGTATGTTACCTCATAACTCGGAGATGGCGGGACCGATATGGAATTTTTTTTTGTTTGAAAGGGTATACTTTCTAGTTGGTCCCATTGTCGCCACGTTTGGATCTGATGGATCATGGAGAGATCGAGGTAAATCTTCAAATATTATAGGCACATCTATAGCGTTTTGGGTATTTCTTATAGTACCTTGTGCAGTTGCTCTCGAAAAGCACCATTTGAGGAAGTGGAACTGATGATGAAGACCCCAGATGGCCACCGAAACTACTCAATAATAAGTATTTCGTTGATTGCGATTAGATTACTTGAATATGGATGTTAAGCACTTTATGCTCGTCACAATGCATATGGTGAAGTAGAGCTGATGGTGATGTACCAGGAGAACTCCTCAAAAATTAACGGCTCTGCACCGGGAAAAGCAATATTTTGTAAAAGGTGATAAGTAGTTGACATTTTGGCTTTTGTATCTAGATAAATTACAAACCGACCCACTAAAAAGCGCGAAAAAAACTTTTTAGCAAAAAATAGAACCGACTTCCATATAAAAACACTACAAAGGCAAAAATAACTTTAATTTCGGAAGATGGTGTTCGGATTCGGAAGTTTTGTATATATTTTCGTTTTTAACACTGCCTTCCGAAATTAAAGTTATTTTTGCCTTTGTAGTGTTTTTATATGGAAGTCGGTTCTATTTTTTGCTAAAAAGTTTTTTTTTTATAACATTTATTATTCAATTTTATATTTAATTTACTAAGCAATTGCATTTTATTATTCTCATAATTTAAATAAATTTTATAATGTATTCTTATTCTCATTTGTAATGTAATATTGTGTGAAATAAATAAAGCATAATTATTAATTATTTTTATTTTATTTTTTACAGTGTTTTTAATGGACGGACAGCCTATTTAATCTCCACAACCAAGAAGCTGGGTTACACCATACCCCAAGGCATAACTTTTTTTTCTTTTTTTTTTAACGTGGTAAAATTATCAAATTAGTCCTCCCACTCCGGGCAGGGTGGGAGGGACTGTCAGACTTTTACTGACTAAAATCCACGGTGTTCCTTCAATAACCCTTTACATACCGGGGCCCGGTAACGGGATGAATCCCACGACCCCGGCAGGCTTCGGCCCTCTGCAGAGGGGGCCTCGTCATGTTGCTGACGCTCTTTGAGGCGCGCGTGGAACGGCACGACGCGCCGTCGACCCGGGCATGGTCCATGGTCGGACAGCGAGTTGCCCTTTACTCGCTGTCCGCATGCCCGCGCCTACGGTGGCCGGAGATCGTCGGCCGACGTCCGACGCCGTGGGCGTCTACCACTGCGGCTGGCATAACTAGTGTAAATTTTTGGCTTCTGACTACCTGACTTGTAACGACTGTCAAAGATTTACAAATGACAGCTGGGATTAATGGGTTAGCGTGCTTTCTGACACACGGATAAATCTTGATATTTTAAGATGACCTTGGCTAGCGTTACAACCGTTGTCAACCTTGAATATTGACCCGGTTGGTTGTCATTATTTAGCCATAAAAACCTTATCTTAACATGAATCACACTGCTAAATCAAATATTACGTGTTCTGAAAAGCTAACAAGATTATTATTTCATAAAAGAAACGTTGTGCTGCAATATACTAACCCCTAATAATGTACCTGACAACTAAAATATCTCCGACCTTTTTCTTCACAAGGTGATTTAATGTGTAATTTTAAGGCAAAGTATCCAACAGTTTGATCATATTACATTTTGAGACAACTTAATTGAGCCCCTGCCAGTAGATGTTTATTATTTATATCTAATACCTTGAAGGTTTCTAGATTTTTTCGGTAAAAATGTAACGAGATAGACACAATAGTTGTAGGTATTTCTTAAATTACAGTTTCTTGAAAAAGGTTCCATATTAATGTTTTAGTTTTATTAAACTAAAACATTAATATGGCGAGCGGGCTCATCGATAGTAAAAAATAAGTTATTACTTATTTTTTACTATCGATGAGCCCGCTCTTGACCTCGACCACGCCTGATGGTAAGTGATAGATGGAGTCTACGATGGAACGAGCAAGCCCAGAAGATATCTGTTTACTCTTGCTACAAACTGCATTTACAAAGATCAGGTACCAAAACTGCTTTGTAATTAATTTATATATATGTTACCGGAAATGTATACATTTCCGAGGCTATTTAGGAAATGTATAAAATATTGTTTGAAGGATTATTTAATACACACATATCCTGGGAAATGTAAACATTTCCTAGGATTTGTATAGAATTCCGATATCGTATTAGGAAATGTATTAAAGGAATGCTTTCTGTGAACAAAATAAATGATACGCTTTACTAAACTGAAAATAGGACTTTTGTTAAGACTCTTGTTGAGACAATCAGGTAACTATTTCGTAAAAAAATATAATATATTCGTGTGGCTTCTTACTAATTAAGCTTAAAAAAATTACTATTCATTAATTTTTAAAGCCCATCTAGCACAAAAACTACTTATATTTTCTTACAAAAGCTCAAACATTCACTTGGCAAGTAACCAGTCTGTCATGTAGGTTCCTTTTTTACCTCACGCGTTCAGCCTCCTCCTTCGCTAGCATGACTGCTTCACAGAAGGCGAGGGAGGCGACTGCTTTCCATTCCCCCTCACCCCGCACGATGGCCTGAACCAGGACTGACGTGAGTGGTCGCTGCCACCGATCACCTCCACGAGGACACGGCGGTGCTCCGCCCAATGACGATACCCAGGTGTCCGATAAATCTGAAACAGTATCTTCCGAAACAGCCATGTCTGGTAAGCATATGCTTCAGGCGGAAGATGAGGCGTCTAGCCATTCCTCAAAGAGGGGACTTACCACTGCGATAATATAAACGTCTTTCTATATTTTTTTATTAAACTATATGTAAAGAAGGCCGTTCAGGTAAGAGTCATCGTTAAATATAAAATATTTTTGGGTTTACTAGTAATTAATCGTCCGCTGTCCCTGCGTACTCATTGTCATAATGAATATGTAATACATTCGTTATGACATTTCCGATTCCTATTTAGGAAATGTATAGATTTCCTAGGAAATCTGTCTAATATAATTTATTTCACACATTTCCTTACAATTTTAGGAATTATATACATTTGCTAGGAATTTTATGCAATGACGGATTACATACATTTCCGTTAACATATATATAAAATTAGGCCTTTGTCTTATCTTTTTAAAAACTTAATTTATTTTATACTAGAGAGCCGACATGTTTAATATTTTCCAGAGGTAAAGGCGAGATTATGGTAGGTATATATTTGTGCCAAATTACACTCAAATCCGTGACATTTTGACGTGATTGAGTAACAAACATGCATACATCCATCGATTCCTGACGATGCGATACCATCTAAATGTTCACATTAATATTCGAACTGATATAAATCCTAACATTTTAAATTTGAATATCAATAAACTAATGACCAATTATATAACATATTGGCTTTAAAAATGCCCTTATCGCACAGGAAAATCTTTTACAGACAATCACTTCATACATTTTCTTAATTCGCATATTTTTGTTTGTTATGCATTTGTTATCAAGTCACCTCCAAGGTGGAAACTTCCCAAAATACGTCTTAAATATTAGAAGCTAAAATAAGCATTTCTGAAATAAGAACCCACTTCCCATTTTATTCTTTATTCAAAGAAGTTATTTCCATTGTGATAAGTAAGCCTGGTTCGAAATGAAGGAATAAATCATTTTTCCACATCTTTTGAATCTCGCTAACATGATAGCAAGGATCTTCTACCTACTAACTGGATTGCTTACGAATGACTCAAAGAATACAGAAAGTCTTTCTTAGCTGTTAAACAATAGAGTATAAACTTGCACGTATAAAACTGAAGGAACTATTCGTTCCGAGCGAGACAGTGCCGTGTGTGGACTGTGTCCCTTTCTTCTGTGTGTCAGATTAAAAATATTTATTTCAATGGTAATTTTTTCGACCTGTCTGTTGTAGTAATAACACCTAGTTTTAAACTTCTTTGGAATTCTATCTTTAAAATGAATTACCATTATTACTGTATGCATATTAATGAAAATTAAAGTTATTTTACCACGCAAACACAAGATGTTTAAACCAAAAAAAAAATGGAATTTGCAAGAATTAGTAGTGATATATTATACTATACCTGGCAATTACTACGTTGCCGACTGACGTTTACTTGACATCTGTATGTTTGTAAATTTGAATTATATTTAATTTTGTGAGTTTTCGTAATATTAAAGTGCAAGTTATTGTAACCATGGTAAGGACGTGTTTTGTGGTTAATTGCAAGAGTGAAAAGGGTACCCCGGGTCTGGAATTTCCTTTTTTAAGTAAGTTTTGTGACTTTGTTTACAAATTGCATTTAGGGTGACTATGTTTTCAATGTAAAAGTGGATGTTCTTCTCTTTATTCTTCTTATTTATTATTTTTCTTTCTTCTCATTATATATTATTTTTTGTTATTTTAAGCTTTCCTAAAAATGATGATCTTCGAGTCCGGTGGCTCAGTGTTCTACACAGAAAAGGGTCAGAAACGGTTCCAAAATTTGTAGCCGCCATTTCAAGCCCGAAGTAATATTGCATTTTGAAACAAGATCAAATGATGCAATTCCGTCCATTTTCCCTAAAGTAAGTTATCAATCTTTACAAATGACATGAAGATCACCGTTTCGAAATATGTAGAATATGAGCATAGCAAGATGAATTTTCATTTTGAATCTATCTTAACCATAAATACTACAATTTTGTTCTCATCAATCTATTATTATTTTAGATTCCTGTCAGTGAAACAAATAAATGTTTTAAGTACTATAATATTAAAACCCACTAAAGAAAAGAATATACAACCTGTACTGGGCACATTCAAAGATCTGGTAAGTGAAAGTTATGAAAGGAGTCAAATTAATGAGCATAAAAGTCGACATTTTAGTTGTTTTATTTACTTTTGCTTAGCAAATTGATGGCAAAAATATTTTATATCATTTTGGCCAAAAACTCAGCTACGCAAACTTGCTTACAAGTGTAGTTTATTATATTAATAATTACTTATAACTTAATTACTTAACTTTTGTCCACTGCAGTTAGTTAATGTCGACAAATAATAATCTATACTAATATTATAAAGAGGTAAAATTTGTAAGTTTGTATGTATGGGGTAATCTCTGAAACTACCGAACCGATTTTGAAAATTCTTTCGCTTGCATGTAGCTGCATTATCCCTGAGTGCTATAGGCTATAAATTATCTTTATATCATGCATGTTAGCCGAGCTAATATAATCTTTGTCAAGCAAGTCGGGGACGGGATCCCGTGGAATATTTTCGACTTCTACGTGGACGAAGTTGCGGGCAGAAGCTAGTAATTCATAATTTAAAGATTATTTCTATACTTTTAACTAATAATAGTGTAATACATTTTTAGGGTTGTGTGTCAAGCCAATCTTGTAACAAACCTGCAGCTGCAACATATGAGGAACTAGAAAATATAGAACCAACCTAATAATAATAACCTTATAATTATCATTCGATCTGCCTCCTTTATGTTTAGAATTATGTATGTTAATAATATTGATTTCTAACCTTAAATAGCACATGTGGTGTTAGCCTGTAATTAATTTTTACACTTATAAATGTAATATGACTGTTTCATACAAATGTATAGTGTAAACAATTGTAGGTTAACCTAAATAAATATATACAGAAATAAATTATATCTCTTCTGTTATTCTTTCTATTTATAATCATCGTCTTTCATGAAGAGTTTTAGTAGTTTTAATTATATATAAACATTGCATCATTTTATTTTAGTCTACTGGCTCTAACCGTACAAGTGTCGAATAAACATAGATTACCAATTAATGCACGTTTGTTTGGACGTCTATACCACTGCCTATCAAGGCCAAGCCTTCGAAGAATTGCCAGCTGGTGATTCTGTTATTAATTCTGTATCTGCAATAATTGTATTTGTATCACGGGTCTTAACCACTTTGAAAGTTTATAATTCAACGCAATAAAGTTTGCAAAACTAATTTTGCATTTAGCCCGCATAAGGAAGGGTTTATTATAGAAATTAGCGCGCTCAATATAAGTTCCTCAGATATATATATTGAGAACTAGCTTTTCGCCCACATAGAATTCTGTTATATCGCGCTATCGAGCAACTGTTCAAAAATCTGAGATAGAAAGAACCCTATATAGTTCCCAGGGTTTTAAACTATCTCCATGCCAAATTTTTTCGAAAGTGGCTCTGTGATTTAATCGTGAAAGCGTAACAGACCGATACAGACCTTTATATTTATAATTGAATTTATTTCTTTCTTTCTATTTAATACGTTGTTAAGAAAAAAACTGGCCAAGTACGAGTCGGACTCGCACATGAAGGGTATTTTTATAGGTAGGTAATGAATGGTACGGAACCATTACCTATAAAAAGCGCCAAAAAAATCACAACTGTTGTATGGGAGTCTCCCTTAAATATTTATTTTAATTAATTTTTAGTATTTTTTGTTATAGCGGTAACAGAAATACATCATTTGTAAGGTTAATAATAAGTGTCTAAAAAAACCTGCAAATATTGCATCAAATAAAATTGTCCTTACGTTTATCGCGAATTGATATCCACACTACTAGAAAGAGATAGCTAGGTCCTTCGAGGGTATACTCTTCGGAACGGATTTGAGCTTCGCGTCCGCATTCCAGTTTAGGTACAAGTTCCTTGCATGATAGTGACGGAAAGACGTCGTCTGCTGTATGCTTCATATCCATTCCATTTACGGTTCCTTTGTTAATAAAAATCTATGCATATTTTTTTGGAACGAATAAATGGTTATTTGAAGATATTCTTGAACTAGAAACATATTAGTGCTCAGGTATTTTTTTCCATCGGAAAATCTTCTGTTTTTTCTAAATATATTTTTTTAATTACCGATGTCTACGTATAACTATGGCACCTACCTCGCTATCTCTTCATCGTCTTTGTTTGACTGGTAGAAAATACCTACAACATTTAGTCCGCCTTTGTAGGTACAGACGCCAGCACATCAAGCTACAACAATCTGTCAAATTTCTTTAATACATTTTCAACTTTACTGTTTGAGAATTGTCTGGCAGTTTGAGTGCTTTTTGCGGCCTACCCAAAGGTCCTTACCTTGGTATTGTTCGTCAAATCGTTAAGCTCCTTGTTCTAAGTTGAGCTATACGTCATTTGACAAATGCTTGCACTGTATGGACAGGCCCACTCAAATCTGTAAGCATCATTCTTCAAAAGACCGCCTCAGACTGAAACCTACAAGGTTCCCATATAATTAAACCAGTGTAGATTGTATGGACTTTAAAAGAGACGGACCCCTGAGTTTGTTTATGTGTTTCTTCTCAGGGTAGTCAGTTAGGAAACACCGGCCTCATCTAGTTAATATTTATGAAAAAAATGACGTGTAAAAGTGTTATTTAATAACCAATTTGCAAAATAAAGATCATGTATCATTGTCATTAAAGAAATTTGGTTCAAGGTAGATTGGGAAAATTTGACAGTTTCGGGTAGCTTCATGTGCTGGCGTCTGTACATATGTGGATGAATTGAAAATAAATAACATTATTAAATGACTCCCCCCGCTCTGTGTGGAGAGAAAGGCGGTGTCAGACTTCTATTGATTGATAGCCCACCATGTTCCTTCAGTTGCCTTTTGCTTTTTGGAGCCGTGGTATATCGTTAGAACATTCTCGCAACCCACTAACTACAGACCTCAGGTGCTTCCTCACCAATGGTTAGTACAACATTTATTTGCAACCTTAATTAATTAGCCTGAAATATATTTTCCATTAGTCTTACAATAGATATAAGAAAAACATACACAAGAATATTTTGGTGTAAAATTTTATTTTGCTCTATGTCAAATTCGATTTTCGTTCGCACCTGTAACCTTATTTTGAAATTTTCCCAGTAATTAAAAATAAAATAATAAAAGATAGTAAAATAATCTTTAATACTCAAAAAAAAGGTTAAACAGCAACACATGGTTAAATAAAATGTAAGCATAACATGAACAATAAAAAAAACAAGTGTCAGTCTCTACTGACACTTGTTTTTTTTAGTTTAGTTAGTTTTTGTTTGTTTTAGTTTAGGAGTCAGGGTCTCTACCCTGACTCCTAAACTAGGTATATGTCCCTGTATCTTAGGAGTCAGTGTTCTTCAAACATCAAGCACAAGCAGACCATTTTACGACCTTCTTCTTCCTTAATCCATACTAATATTATAAATGTGAATGTAACTCTGTCTGTCTGTGTGTTACCTTTTCACTCCTAAACCGCTGAACCGATTTAGATGAAATTTGGAATGGGAATAGTTTAAGACCCTGGAAAGGACATAGGCTAGTTTTTATCTCGAAATTCCTACAGGTTCGGTATTTACGCGGGAACCCCCTCCCACGCGAACGAAGTTGCGGGCAGAAGCTAGTTTATTATATTTCAGAGTAATCCAATAAACAACTTATTAAACTTTAAACAAAACTGCTTATCAACACACCATAAAATTATGACAATTATTAGATATGCTTATTGCCTTGAATCTGTATTTTTGTTATTCGAAAATGGTAAAATTACGTCAAGTTTCGACAAATATGTCGCATTATCAGATATAGAACAGTGGGTCACCTTGTATTATTTGGACAAGTGAGTACTGAGCCAATCCACCTGAATAAAATAAAAAGTACTTTATAAAAAATATAAGTTATATGAGACTGACGAGACGTAAAACAAGCTAAGTTTTCAAATACCTAGTCTTTCGACTTCGTCCCCGTGGAAAAAAAAAATCCCCCGATTTTGAAACATTCTTCATTACTGCTCCGCTCCTATTGGTGTTAGCGTGATGATATATAGCCTATAACCTTCCTCGATAAATGGGCTATCTAACACTGAAAGAATTTTTCAAATCAGAACGGTAGTTCCTGAGATTAGCGCGTTCAAGCAAACAAACAAACAACGTACAAACAAACAAACAAACAAACAAACAAACAAACAAACTCTTCAGCTTTATAATATTAGTATAGATTCTGGAGACCTCATACTCGTGAATGTGGAATTTTATTTCATGTCCCAGATTCGTCTAACAAAATTCGATTGCCGTTACGCACCTGCACCCGAGTAACAGATAACAAACACGGAACTATTGAGATGCTCCTAAGATATAGGGTTACCCGTTTAAGTTCTTAAGATATAGGGTTACCCATTTAAGTTTGTGAAAGAGGGTCGCCGATATCTTGTCGAGTCGTTACAAGGGTGGCTGCTACAAAAGGAGCCGAGCTGTGTAAAAGTCAATCAATGACACTTATCTGTACACCCCTTTTCCGAATAGGTGCGTATAATGGGGATGCAATTTTAAAGTCGCACAAACGTATTTATTCTTCTCAACCTCTACTGCTAATCTGTATCCTTTGAATGAGATCTTATTAAGGCACCTGTAGACAGATGTGGTGCGACAATGGGACAACATCTTGCCGTGCGCAACTGCTTGTCAAATTATATACTTCTGCGACAATGATGAGACAGTAATCCTTAAAACCAGTTATGAATATGTTTTGTCGCAAAAATCGCGTCACGCCTATCTGTGGACGCCTTAAGTGTCAATATATTTGCAAATAAAATTTGATCGAGAACAATATCAATAGTATGAGATGTCATATGCTTCAATTCTGAATAAGTTATACCCCCTTCCCCCATTTTGTGTACAAGCGTGTATATAATATTCAGTTCGTTTTATGTACAGTCACGTTGGGTGACTATATAGATCTTGTTATTCTTTATACTTTCGTATTCTAGTGTTTGAACAATGTGCATTTTGGATGAAGTATTGAAGGAATTGTGATGCATCTGAGACATCGTATGTTTGAATTGAATAATATCTGTTGCTATACATAAATATAAGTAATTTTTGTAGGTACGTAAGATTTCTGTTTACCTACTCAATGCAATATCACTTGTCTTTATAATTATGTCAAATGAGCCTTAATACAAAGCAGCTATATTATTGATACTTTTTTTTTTTAATAAGAAGCATTGCCTAATACTATGAATTTTTATATAAATATTATATGCGGGCATCGAACCCGTGACACCCAGTGCAACAGTCAATTGCTCGTTGTGTTACGTCACCCGTGTCGCCAAATACTAAAAATAGTTTCTTTGGCCACCTTTCGGCTGCATCATCAGACTAATTTAATAGTACCATATTATTGCATTCTCTCCCAAATCAGTTTAATCAGATTCGAGGATGTGCTGTAAAATAATTGTAAGTCGGAATAAAGGGACAGACTCCGCTCACTTGAAGCATCTTGATATCACAAGATCAGGTAAATGTTTTGAAAAATGCAAAGATAGTCGTTTATGTGCAAAACCATCCTAAATTTCATCCAATTATTTGATAAAGAAATAGGGATCGCAATATATGCTTCAAAACAGATGATATAGGGTTCTTGCCACAGTAGATAGCAAATCTGATGGGTCAACTAAAGAGAATGGAACATAAAATTGAATCTCAGCAGTTTAGCGTGGACTCTGCAAACATTAGCTGAGGCCTGATCCAATAAGATTGTATGCTTTGAAGGGACTTGCCACTGCCATAAAGAATGTCTAGAAGTGATATAAAAAATTTTTACCAAAAAATTAAACCGACTCCCAAAAAACACTGTAAAGTGAAAAATAACTTTAATTTCGGTAGTCGGTGTCTTTAGTTTTGTATTTTCGTTTTTGGCACCGACTTCCGAAATTAAAGTTATTTTTCACTTTACAGTGTTTTTTGGGAGTCTATTTTTAATTTACCTAGTTACAAGAGCCTAATTATCAACTACTTATAACCTTTTACAAAATATTGCTTTTCCCAATGCTGGGCCAATAATTGTTGAGGAGTTCTCCTGGTACTTCACCATCAGCTCTACATCACCATATGCATTGTAACGAGCACAAAGTGCGTAACATCCATATTCAAGTAATCGAATCGCAATCCACTCAATACTTATTATTGAGTAGTTTCGGCGGCCATCTGTGGTCTTCATCATCAGTTCCACTTCCTCAAATGGTACTTTTTGAGAGCAACTGCACAAGTTACTATAATAAATACCCAAAACGACATAGATGTGCCTATAATATTTGAAGAGTTCCCTCGATTTCTCCAGGATCCCATCATCAGATCCTGACGTTTATGAAAATGGGACCAATATCGAAGTATACCCTTTCAATCAAAAAAAGAATTTTCCAAATCGGTTGAGCCGTCTTCGAGTAATCGATGATCATACATTAAAAAAAATAAAAAATAAAAATATACGCGTCGAATTGATAACCTCCTCTTTTTGTCGTCGGTTGAAAATATCATTGGGCAAGACCTAACTCCTTCGTAACTTAAAGTTAAACGACCACTTTTGAGTTCGTTTGGATAGCATTGTAACTGTTCTAGATTCTTGATTTGATTGAATTAGGGTGTAGCTTGAGCATTTACTAGCCTTTTTTGTGACGCTTGTTGTGATGTTTTAATATTTTTGATTTTATTGATTCATTTGGTGTGCCAACAATTGTTTAAACTAATGTCTCACATAAAACAACATACGTTATAAACTTTTGCATCGGTTTGCAACAATCACTTAAAGGTAAACACCACACGATCAAAAACTAATTGCTAGTCGTAAGTTTCAGATACAAGTTAATTATAACTAAAAATGTATACTAACAGTACAATATGGGTTATAAAATGAGCATACGACGTTTTTGCTTGTGGTTTCAAAGTGGAAATGAATGAAATCGCTATAACTTACCAGTTTTCACATAAAGATTTAACGAAAAGACTTTTTTTATGATTATCTATCATGAGGTTTTGAGTACCTATACTCGAAACCCCATGATAGAGAATTAGAATATGTTTTGTATTATGACATGTAGTCATCCTCAAAGTGCACCGCTGGCTGTTCCATTCACACTAAGATCTTTTACAACAGCATGTTTGGTTAAAACTAACTCATACGAAATTACCCTTACGGGCTTTGTAATCTTCTCAGATAGCGGTTAATATGAATACCAAACCTGGTTTAAAGTCAGGTTTGTCAAACTCTTAGCCAAGTCTTGGTGTGTTTGTTTTGTGCGTACTCCAACTGTTGGCGCAAAGTTTGTGAATTGAATTTTGATGAAGTTACGCCGAGTTTGGTGACCCCAATCTGTGTGCTGAATTGCGGGGGCATTGTTTTATGCTTGTATATCTTGGTATTGTTTGTATTGATACTTGCGAATATGTATGTGTTTATATTGCTGGAAGAGAAACACAAATATAAGACACAAACACAAAATAATACTAAGAAATACTTGAAAGTGTGCCCATACCGGTATGGGCACACTTTCAAGTATTTCTTACTATTTAAATTTCGGGGAGTGTGCGATGGAATTACACAATCTAATTCCGCCAAGCCCGCATCATCGGACTACAAGACAAACGGCGATGCGCTATCATTACATGGTGGACATCCCATCCATACGCACTAAACGTTTTGGGAATAACTTTATTGTGCGTACGGCTAAGATGTGGAATTCCCTGCCGGAGTCTGTGTTTCCCGATAGCTATAACCTAGGGGTCTTTAAGTCAAGAGTGAATAGTTTACTTCTAAGCAAGCGTGCTCCATCTTCGACCACATCATCACTCACCATCAGGTGAGATGATGGTCAAACGCGAGCCTACTATCAATAAAAAATAAAATAATAAAAGAATACCATCACCGCGTTCGTTGGCGCCAGCGTTTTGTTGAGGTATTCCTCGAAGCGCTACCATTTTGAAGCGCACCTAATGAAGCGCTCCTTTTTTATTCCTCGGAGCGCTCCTTTTAGTAGCGCTCCCGATACCATGTTATCGGAAAAGGAGCGCTCCGAGGAATAAAAAAGGAGCGCTTCATTAGGTGCGCTTCAAAATGGTAGCGCTTCGAGGAATACCTCGTTTTGTTTTGTTGAGTTAGACTGGACGCCGAACCCGACATAGTTGGGAAAAGAGTAAGCAGATCACGATTTTTAACTAAGTAAAGCTTAAAGAATGAAAATGTTTAAAATAAGTATAATCCATCCAAAGGTTGTCTGTAAAAGATCGCTTTTAGCGATAAGACCGCCCATTGTAACACCCTTTTTAGTTCTAAAGTCCTTATTGTTTTACTGTTATGGTGTACAATACAGAATATATCTATCTATCTAAGTTTAGTTTATTTACCTTCACCCTATGTCACAATCAGTGGAGTGCTTATTTGACCTCCAGAACACAGAAGCAGGATTGGAAAGTGTGTCAAATCATGGTTTCTGACTACCTGTAATGACTATGAAAAATGTACAGATGGCAGCCGAGACCAAATGGCTTACCATGCTTTACGAGGCATAGAAGAATCTCATTATGTCATGTTGAACAGTCGTCCACAGCCCGACTTCATCAACTGAAGCTTAACCTTGAATAAATAAAATAAAAATCATTTATTTCGGGATTTACAGCCAAAGATCGACCCGTACAGCTGTTATCATTAGAACTCAAAACGGGATATGTACCATGTGTATTTTTGTTTTGAGTTTCCGATATTTCGGCACTGTTGCAAGTGCCATGATCACGGATGAACTGAAGTAATTGCGGGTGGAAGTTTATCAGCAAACAAATCGTTCTACCCTCTTTCCCGTTCGTTTTCTGTTAGCGACACCACTACCATTATCACATGTATCACTAAACACTCGATTCTGTTCCCGACACACAAAACTCACCGTGTCGACTCGCGAACTTTCTACGGAACTTTTTCGGTTTTTACACATTTGAACCACTGGATTCCAGGCCCTCGACAGTTGAAATCCATCCTCTAATTCTCTAATTCAAGTTCTAATGATACTGTTAGTGACCATGTTAGCTTAAAAAAATATCGTACAGCTGTTATTATTTAGCCTGAAGCTATTCCACTAGGTTAAAAGTAACTGATGAAAAAGACCAAATATTGCCAACGGAACACTTAAAATAGGTAAGTATTTCACGACCGCATTTTTCTATCGCAGTTGTTTTAAATGATCAGTCTTTATTTTTATTTATTTTATTGGGAAAACCAACAATTGTACACTTTGTCTTACAACTAAAATATAAAACTAAATTAAGGTCAATGTACAACCAACAACGTTTCCACAGATAACATTATAGACTAGTTGATACAGTGGTGGAACAACTACTTATATTCTAATAAATAAGTATTAAACATTTAGATTTAAGAGATAGTATTAAAGGCAGTTAATTTATTTTATTAATTTTGTTTAAGGTAGTTAAAAATTTCTGATTTAAATAAATTAGGCGTAAGAGCAAAAATATCAATATTAATAAATGAGTTATTGTATGTCTTAACTAGTCTATGGAGGGGCATCCTTTTACCCGCATTTGTGCGACAAGGAGCCGTAGCAAATAGCGGGTAATCGCGTACCCCTCGCCTCATCACAGTCCTACGCACAATTTAATATAATATATCATCGACTAGTTTGGAGTAGTCGAATTTGTTATGAATTAGTTTATAAATCATCAGAGCTTGCAGTAACAAGAGTCTTGATTTATACGTATTAAGTTAGCATTTTTTTTATATACGGTTGCGTTAAAAGCGGTTCAAAAGTGAAAAAGGTTTCGTAAGGAAATTTATTTATAGGTACAAAGGCAGACTTAATGCCGTAAACATTCTCTACTAGTCAGCCATGAGTGGCGAAGATATAGGTGCAATACCTGCGTGAAAAGCGATCAAAACCAAAAAAAATACTCATAAAAAATAGTGAAACAGTTTAGGAAAGAAAATGTGTTAGAGTTTAACCGAAATCTGTAAAATGCTAAATGTAAAAGTATTATTGCTATAGCAATTAATGATTTCAAAAACGTTCATGGCTGTCATCTTCTAACCCATATAATAAAAAAGTACAACATTGCACGGCACAATAAAACGCATGGCTAAAAGAAAGATCAAAGCAAGACCCAAAATAACATTGTAAGACGTAGCTTCCAGCTGAAGTGATATTGAGATGGACATTTTTGTCAAAGGTCCAAAGGCTAGTAAACCAAGCGAGCAGAATTCATAATGTATTTATTTATTATTCCCTTCGATTAGGTGCTCCCTGTTGTTCTGCTCATCGCTGCCACTGTGGCGAAGTTATCAACAGCCTCGGTCACCACGGCCTTTCATGCGGCCGCAGCGCGGCTCATAGCACGGCATGCGAATATTAACGATATTATCCAACGAACTTTTGTCTCCATCGGTGTTCCGGCTGTATTAGAACCCATTGGCCTGGTACGCGACGATGGCAAAAAACCGGACGGCATGTCTTTATTTCCTTGGAAGATGGGTGGGCCTTTAGTGTGGAACTCAACTTGTGTCGATACTCTTACACCATCCCATCTTCCTAGCTCGTTTTGCTATGCTGGCACTGCCGCTGCAGCTGCTGACAACATCAAGCGCCGGAAATAATATAATAACCTTGTTGGTTATATTTTCAAGTTATATTTTCCGTTTGGGGTGGAGACCTTGGGATCGTGGGGTCCAAGTGTTCACAAATTATTTAAAGATCTATTCAGATGCCTAGTTGACACTTCGCGTGACCCAAAGGCAGAGGTTACGCATTGCCATACAACGTGGCAATGCCACCAGTCTTTTGGGCACATTACCAGTTGACAGCGTTGTAGTTTACTTTTAGATGTTCATATGTAGTTTAGGGTTTTTATTTAAGTGTATATTCCAGTTAATTTAATATATATATCTAAATTAAATCTTATTTATTTATTTAATAAATTATATTGCCTATACTATGTGGTCTCCACTCCCTCCCCTTCCTCTCCTTTCCATTTCACCCGCCTCTCTCTCCTTAAATACGTAGCCAGGATAATACCTAATAATCCTCATGACCAATTATAATAGTGCATAGGTTTGTGGGCACAAAAACGAATGAAGTAAATCAAGCAACGTGCTTTCCGAAGCAAGGAATGTTACACCGTCAACTTTCACACTCTGAGCAATTACAGAGATTCTTAGTGTTGTTTTTATTATTATTTTACCCAATACACTTCACATAATATATTACAAATGTTTTGCCATACATTACAGGGTTTTAGGTCTTATCTGTGTGCTGACGAATCGTAATTTCTTATTTATTCGATTAGACAAAAAAAAAACAGGTCTGCTAAACATAATTAACAAATTTTTGTATAAAAATGTTTATATTTTACTTACAACTTTTCGCATTTGTTATGTTCTGCGTTTGCAATTTCTCTGGCAGTTTGTTTATAAAGTACGATACTGCATACCCTGAAACCCTCGTCCCATATTCGTTTTTGTATTTTGGTACGCTTTATTTATTTTTGAAGACTATTGTTCTTAGGAAATTTGGTCTAGTTTTTCCGTTAAAACCTCGAGCCTATTAACTTCACTAAGGATGGGGAATTGGACCTTGTTTAACACACTCATCAAACGACAATATTTAAATAGTTTGTGTTCACTATTTTCAAATTTCTTTTTAATATGTTTAAACGTGATAGCTTTTAGCATTATTAACTGAAAAAGTAAAAGAAGCGCTTACAATACTTTTTGCCCGTTCTGAATTAAACCCATGCTTAGCTACCGTGCGATGTGAAAACAGAGACTAGAATTTTAGTCACAATTTGGTAGATGCATAGACCTTTCAAAGGTTTAGCAGTACATTGGATTAGGATACGATTTATGAAGGAAAAAACAACATACACAAGTATAAGTGATTAAAATTTCAGTGTTCAGTGTGTTTCAGTATTCCTAGACCCCTAAAAGTCTCACAAAGCGAAAACTAAAACCAACAACAAGAGATCGCGTGCATCAGTGTCTGTAACTCAAGACGCGGCCGTAACAAAGATATCAGAGGAGCCATTGAGGACATAAATCCATCAGACACCATGAATGCGACATATCACGTCCGAGCCGACGCGCATTGCGACTTGTGTCGACTTTACGAGCCTAGGTTCGTAAAACTTATTAGGTCCAAGTTACGAAAAAGGCGATTGTGAAAAAAGACACTTTAAATTCTGGAAATCTTGGCATACAAGACAAAGTTTTCTATACATGTTATTTATTGAATTAACAATCGTGGCTAGAGAACGAATTTATTTTTTTACAATTTCACCGGATACTAAGCGATGATGTGGTCAAGCATGAGGCACTGTAACCTATTCCTGATAATGAAGACCACAGATGGCCACTGGAACTACTCAATATATAAATAAGTAGGTATTTCATGGCTACCGCTTCGATTACTTGAATGTGCTTATTAAACACAATATGCTCGTCACAATGCATATGGTGAAGTGAAGCTGATGGTGAAGTACCAGGAGAACTCCTCAGCAATTAACGGCCCAACATTGGGAAAAGCAATATTTTGTAAATGAATATAAGTAGTTGACATTTAGGCTCTTGTAACTAGGTAAATTAAAAATCGACCAACTAAAAACAGTAAAATAAAAACTTTTTATCAAAAAATGAAACCGACTCCCAAAAAACACTGCAAAGTGAAAAATAACTTTAATTTCGGAAGTCGGTGCCAAAAACGAAAATACAAAACTAAAGACACGGACTACCGAAATTAAAGTTATTTTTCACTTTGCAGTGTTTTTTATTATAGGTATGTATTGATGTGAAACGCTGCCTCTTTTCTATTACACCAACAGCTATAATTCTGTCAACGAGACTTGGCGACGTACCTCGGTTGGCCCGTATGTTTGTATGACTCGAAATATCTTAGTTACGACCCCGTCGGCTCAGCCATTGTGTGAAGGTGAAGACGTAGACATGGCCCAGCTTTGGTAATGTGCGCGAATTATAATTATGACGAATGAGCCACGCTGGTGTCTGTGGAGTTAAATATGGTTCGAGAATGTACTGTTTGTGTTAAGTATATTTACTACCATGGATCGTTTAAAAAAATTATTTAATGGAATACTGATCTATTTTACTGCAGTATTTAAGCGTCAATAGCATAATGGCTAAGTTGTTGGACTTATGATTGAGGGCTTGTGGGTGCAAAACCCACCCATTACAATATTGCCGTGAATCCACTCCAGATATAAATAAGCATATTTAGCTCAGTTGGATGAGATGATAAGATTGCTAGTAATGTGAATTCTACCCACATTGGTAGTTCTCTCTTTAAAAACAAAAAAAAAGAGTATACATACAACCCATGATATTAGTCTCATTACTGAAATTTTACACGAACGTCATTCAAATTTCGCCATGAATGATTCCATTACACAGATTAATACTATACAACGTGTAACGGAAAGGGTATATACATACCAAGGGCACGGCTTCTTTGGATGATATCAACGATATTGGAAGTTTCAACTCAATATAAAATACTCTAAAAATTGATACCAAATTTTCGGTTTCGTAAGTTTCTTATATTGAAATCATAACAATCGTGTCACCGCACTACGTAGGTCAATAACTTTCCACGTTACTTGCAAATATCACGATAAATCTCATCTGTGATGTGCTTATTTCAATTTGAAAAGTTCGGTTTCTGGTATTAATGTATTAAAAATTCTCATTACTTCCGAACATGTAGAGATAGTATTAAAAAAACCCTTCCAATATCGTTTGATATCACCCAAAGAAGCCGTGCCCTTGGTATGTATATACCCTTTCCGTTACATGTTGTATATGTAACCCTCATCCAAATATGATTGAACCAAAAATAAATATACTCTCTAGCAAATAAAATGAAACAGTAACTTCATTATTGGGGACAGCGGGGTAGTACAAACATTTCCTGGGAAATTAACACGGGATTGATCAGATTTCCGAAGCAAACGGGGCGCGAAGTCCATCGCAATGCCAATCAGAGGGGCCGCTCTCTTTACTCCCAACCCACTTTGTAATTTGCTGTTTGGATGCACGCAGCAATATATAGACATGTCTAGTAGGTTTGGTAATTATCAGGCCTCCAAAGCTTGGTAATCACCAAATGATAGGCGGCTTGTTTAATATAGGGAGAAAGAGACTAATTGTCTTTGTTAAGATATGCCTTCGTGCTCGTTGATGCGTATATTGGGGTTTATTTTCAGGTTATGGTTTTTTCATATAGGTAATACATTTTTCACTGTTCAAGCAGCTCGATTGTCAAATGCAGGAATTAATAGAAGTAAGGTGTGCTAAAACTGAAGCAAAAGAATTGCTGTTCTCATGAACAGCAATGCTCTTGCACCAGTTTTTTTGAGAAAGGAGTATTATTATTTTTAACCGTCTTCAAAAAAGAAGGAGGTTCTCAGTTCGACTGACTTTTTTAAATGTTTTTACCTCAGAACTTGAGACTGGGTGAACTGATTTTGATGATTCTTTTTTTTTCATTTGAAAGCTGGTGTTTTCCGTGTGGTGCCATTGTCACCAAATTAGGATCTGATGATGGGATCCTGGAGAAATCGAGGGAACTCTTCAAATATTTCTCACTTACTTTTTACTCAGAAATTTCTATGCGACCAAATTCACGAGCAACTTATGAATAACAAATGTAAGATTGAGTGGAAATAAAAACTTTTAACAAAAAATTTATACGACTTTCAAAAAAACACTACAAAGTGTCAAACACGAAAATACAAAACCAAAGACACAAACTACCGAAATCAAAGTTATTTTTCAACTCGCAGTTTTTTTTGGAAGCCGGCTTAAATTTTTGTTTAAATTTTTTTATTTCCACTCAATTTTACATTTGTTATTCATAAGTTGCTCGTGACTTTGTTCGCATATAAATTTTCAAGATTTTCTCGGGATAAAAAATAGCTCTTCCGGCCTATAATCTATTTCGGTGCCTTTCATTAAAATCCGCATTGAATTTTTTGCGTAACTAAAACACAAACTTCCATACTTACACATAATATTAAGTAGTATTATTTGGTATTGTTAGCACGTATATTATACGATTATATTTAAATTATATTGTACGTATATGATGTGTGTACGGAAATTATATTGTACGTATATGATGTGTGTACGGGGCAGTGGTAGCTCAGTGGTGACAGACATGACTTACGAATTGTAGGTTTAGGGTTCGAACACCGCCTAATTTACATCGTCACTACTGCTCCAAAATCGTTGAAACAAAACATGTGAAAAAATATATATCCTAGAATCAAAAATACAAAGATATATAGATATATTCTTTATTGAAAATCGTAACAGAAAAACAAATAAGGACTTAATAAATAAAAAGGGTGATACAATGGGCGGTGTTATCGCTAAAAGCGATAGTTTACAGGCAACTTTTGGATGGTTTTTTTGGTAGATAATTACGCAATATCTATCAACCCGTACTAGGCTCGCGTGGATTCACTACGTTGAGCCCAATCCCTCTCACAGAGAGATAGCTTGGATCCCAGCAGTACAAACAATATAGATTACATAATGTTATGTTATACAACATGTAACATATTAATGCAAATCCTGTAATTTGTTCGTGAATTGTTTACTGAATCAATTTTTTATAAATTATTTTAATAAATAAATTTTAAATCGAAATGAAAATTAGACTTATTTCAAGGAAGTAAAAGTAACTTATAAAACTGTTTATACTAGTAAAACTATAAATTGATTAGGTATTATTAATTCATAATTTTCTTATGGGGTGTTGTTTGTTTTCTTTTCTTGAGGGTGAGCGTTAATCACACATGTGTGATTGAAAAGATATACTTCTAGATTAAATTAAATTTGACTTAATCTAGAAGTCTATGTCTTCAGTATTTTAAAAGCATTACCCTTGTAAGGAACTTTTAATTAATTCTTTTGGGCGTTGTAATTCACCAACAAAAGCGAGACACCTACTTGACACACAGTCTCAACTTTAAGCATAATGAAAAGGATATAAATTTTTGTTTACAGCATTAACATTAACAACAAGCAAGCAATAAACTTGTGTTCTCACAAGGCACGTTTGCGTCGTCAAATTGTACTTACATAGTTAATTGTACAACATTTCCTTCGCACACAAAAACTTCACCACAACATGAAACTAGAAATAGTACCCTTCAGGGAGACACCAACGTTTTACAACTTCGGCCAACATAAAGTATACACTAGCCTACCCAAGGTGGCAGTAGGGGGCTCGCTAAGCGGTTTTTGATGTCGCTCGCCCGCAGAGGCGTCGTAAACGCGTGTGTTTGGGCCTCAGAATATGCCCTGTCGCGGACGAAAATGTTTTTGTGTCCTCATTCAAGCCCAAAGTTGATGTTTACTCCGAAACAAATGAAGGTGCAACGGTCTCCTAAGTGGAATGTAACGGATATACAGCGCGAACAAGTTACTGTTTTCATGACAAGTTTGGAAGGAGAATTTGTATGCAAAGTGTCCTATTTCCAACTTAAATGGAAAACTAAATTATATTTCTGATGCTCCGCAGTTGGGGACAGACTTCGCAAGTTCCCGGAGTAAGATTAATACATCCATAGATAACCTATATAATTCTGGCACATTAATGTTGGTATTGCGATTTAATTTGTTTTAAAGTTTATTACAGGATATGCTAATTTGTTGGTTTTTCACAATTTTCAATTTACATTCAATAATTGTTTTTGCTAATAAATAGCATGTAACGGTTTAATTATTGGATAAATTTAAATTAATCCTACTATTTTACACTATTTTCATTATGAAATTATCAATTTTATATCTTCCAATTTAAATAAACGTTACATTGTTTTAACAATAAGCTTTTATGCTGAAAATTGTTGAGCATTTGTTGTAGTGATACGGTATGTGAGCTAGCGCAATCAGGGTTGGGCAGTATTTCAATTAATTGTAATTAAAATACATAATTGAAATACAAATACGTATTTGGTATTTGTATTTCAATTACTTCTTTAAAATGTAATTTGTAATTCGTATTTCAAATACCTGACGCCGAGGTATTTTGTAATTATTATTTCAAATACTTGGGGCTTCAAAATACATTTTAGCATTAAAATACATTTAACCTTCATTCATTTAGCGATCGTGAGTGTGAGAGCGAGGCGAGACCGCGAGAGTGTAATGATGGTAAAGCAGCCACAAAACGCAAAAAATGGACTTACGTCAAATTGTCAATGTCAAGCTAAGATGTCAATTTGTCAAGTCATAACGGTTTGTTTTAGTTTTTTCCAAACACGGAATAAATAAAGCTTCTGTTCTGTGTAGAACGAACGAAAATGGTTCAAAAGTTTTAACACAAGTTTGTGCTCAGGACCTGTAGAAAGATTGTTTTTTAGCAGGTTTTATTCATTCTCCAACAGGAGGCTGTTTGTCTGACAGTACATTTAAAAATTTAGTGTTCATGAAAGGATACTCTGGTTTTACTGATTAATTCATGTTGTTTTCCTCTACTTTTCAGCCCGTGCTGGGCCTCAAGTCTGCTATTGCAATAGTGCCACAATGGTCTATCATTGATTTCCTAATTGTCGATCGATGCCATTGTTATTTTGCTAAAAGATCGTAATCTGTTAAATTCATAATGGTCTTCTAGTAGAATAGGGTAGTTTCCTAAAATATTTTATTTAGTCCGTCACGTAGTTTAACAAAAAACATTGGACACGTATTTTTTATTTTTTCACGTAATTGAAAAATTAAGACGATACAGTGAGTTGAAATTTCGCGTGACGTCACCCCTCTGTATAATTCTTAGCAATGTGTGACGTCAGCAGCCCCCTCTCCTGTATTTTGAAGCTTTCCATTTTTTTTAATTTTTCTTGACTTGAAAAAGCAAAAAATATGTTACCAATATTATTTGAAAATCTACCTAATGGACCAAATAAAATAATTATTTTGTAACACAGGAAACTACCCTATTGTGTTATAAATTGACATAGTTGTATTGCCATTATTATAAAACCTGTTAATAGAAATGTAGTAAAACTATACAATTCAATAATATTTTAGCTGTCAAAGTCAAATGTGACATTACTGCTTACTGACGTTTCATCTGTTTTTTATTTTTAGCGGCCGGTGTTTTGATTTATTTTGATTTATGTGTTTTAAATTATCTTAAATAGATAAGCCTATAATTATTACAATACAAAATTGTGCTAATTGACCAAATTTCGGTTGGAACTGTAAAAATTTTAGCAGATTACCGCGTAAGGGTTCCCGCCCATGTCAGACTTTTTGTAGGACAGATAATCGGGCCGATTTTTCCTCCAATTCTCAGGACCGATTTTGTGGTCGACTCAACGCCTACCTCCGTCACTTTGTCTGTGGCTATCGAGGGAGCAGCACGTCATGGACAGAGAGAATCTCATGAATATAAGGAGGAAGGTGGATTTACAGAGGAAATGATAAATGATAATGATAATGATGAACACTCTGATGAATACTTATTAGGCCCCCCTGCCTTACGTAAGTAAGGGTCTGACGTCACCGAGGCTCTTTAACATTTATGTCAACCATCTAATTGAGGAGCTCAGCAGCATGTATGTCGGATGGCCATATTGATGAGGTATGTGTTAATAATCTAAGCTATGCTGATGATATGGTGCTGCTGAGCCCCTCAATTGGTGGCTTGAGGCAATTGTTAAAGGTGTGTGAAAGTTATGCTGCAGAACACGGCCTGAAGTATAATGAAAGTAAAAGTGAGTTCATGATGTTTAAATGCAATAATAAGGATCCCAGCTATATACCACCCTTACTAAATGGTGTGCCATTGGGCCTTGTTTCGAAATTTAAATATCTTGGGACTTATAGTTACTGAGAATTTATGTGATGATTTGGATATAGAAAGGGAGCGCAGGGCATTGTCGGTGCGTGGTAACATGTTGGCACACAGGTTCACTTGGTGTACAGCTGAAGTCAAATTAACATTATTTAAAGCATTTTGTCAGACGTTTTACACCAGTGGCTTGTGGGAGAACTTTACACAAAAGGCCTACTTTTTACATAAGACTGTACGAATAGTATAATTCGCGTGACGAGCGGCTCTAGCCGCTGCCGGTTGTTGTTGCTATGGGCTCTGAAACGTTCGTAGCTAACGAGCTATTGGCTTTCATGAAGCATGCCATCGATTATATGGACGAGGTCAGCATTTTGCAGATCTGCAAGTCCTCCTATAAAGAAGAGGAGATCAGCAGTGCCAAGTTGCTGCTTTTTCAATCGCTTGGGAAAATCGACCAGATGCCGTCTCGCCGAAGAGATGGAACAGCGAGGAGTCTCCAGGACATCATCACCCTGTTGAAGGGGACCGATCCAGATGACGTGCCTATATTCGTGGCGAAGGACCTACATAAGCTACCCCCTGTTACCTTTGATCACGTCGATGTCACCAGGCTGCTGAAGGACATAACGTCCCTTAAGTTAAGCGTGGCTGAGCTGCAGTCCAAGTTGGAGGTGTCAAATAACACCATTGGGGAACTGCGTAACCCGCTGTGTCGCAATAGCATAAAGCGAAAAAGGGTAAAACAGAGTCACAATAAGCCCATCCCTGAGGAGCCCCAGCGTGATTCAAGGAAGGACATGTGTGGCAAAGATGGTTTCGTCAAAGTGGAAAAGAAGAAGAAGAGGAGGCCTCTTTGTCAGAACCAGTGCGGTACCGCGCTGGCAGGAAGACTAACTGGACTTTGAGGGTTGTGAAGTTGGAGCCGCGCCACAATACGAATTTCAAATCGTTCGAGGTACGAGTTCCAACCCTCCAACTGGAGACTTTTCTCAAAGAAGAGTTTTGGCCAAAGGGTGTCGTGTATCGATGATTTCGTGGGAGACTCCGTGACACCCCGCAGCGTAACACGACGCCGCCACTTCGTGCATAGTGATAGTGTTATGAAAATATGTGTTAGTATGTAGTTTATTTTGTAATAGAATGTATTTTTTTTGTATGAATTAGAAAAATATGTATTAGTCTATTGTTACTTATTATGTATGTATATTTTCTATGGGCCTTAGAAGCCTGAAATAAATAAATAAATAAAATAAATAAATAAATGCCTTGCGCGTCCAATATAATATCGTGTTCAGGGCACTGTCTCGTCTTCCTCGATACTGCAGTTCTTTCGGCATGTTTGCGGACGCTCATGTCGAAGACTTTTATGCGATTATGCGCAAGAAGGTTGCGTCGGTAATGGCATGAGTGCGAAGGAGTCGTAACAGTGTGCTCAGGATGGTGGGCGATAGAAGTGACACTGTCCTGCTTAGTAGGTTCACAGAACTCCATGTTAGGGGGGTTCGGCGGGCCTGCTGAGCGGGAGCATGTGTCATTTGTTTTGTTGTATTTGTAACTATAATTTATCTTTTTACCTATTTATTGTGATTTTGTGTGTATAATTTTAATTTTTGTTTTTAATTTTAATGAATCAAATTAATTTATAATAATAATAATAACACGAACAATAATAACATAATTTTAATCTAATCTATGGACTTTGTCTGAAAATAAATGATTTTTATTTTATTATTTTTATTTATTATAAATGATAAATGATCTTTATTTTGCAAATTGGTTATTAAATAACACTTTTACACGTCATTTTTTTTTCGTAAATGTTAACTAGATGAGGCCGGTGTTTCCTAACTGACTACCCTGAGAAGAAACACCGAAACAAACTCAGGGGTCCGTCTCTTTTAAAGTCCATAAAATCTATACTGGTTTAATTATATGGGAACCTTGTAGGTTTTAGTCTGAGGCGGTGTTTTAAAGAAAGATGCTCTCAGATTTGAGTGGGCCTGTCCATACAGTGCAAGCATTTGTCAAATGACGTATAGCTCAATTTAGAACAAGGAGCTTAACAATTTGACGAACAATACCAAGGTAAGGACGTTTGGGGGCCTCGCAAAAGCACTCAAACTGCCAGACAGTCATGTAAAGGAATCATGAAAGGTTTGTCTTTGGCTTTTGAGGAACATTTGTTGATCCAATAATCGCACAGAGATTATTGAATCGCAACACTTGTCCTTCCCTCGCAAGTGCATGCGACCGACTGTCGGTGAGTAGTGTGCGTTTTACGCTACATTTCCGAACGTTCCATTTTTCACCGATAATCGGATAGGTCGGATGCGCCGATTTTATTTCTGACCAACTTTTTGTAGGACGTGTGCGTTGCATTATTGCTATCAGTGTGTTCTATTTTTCTCCTACAAAAAATCGGTCACCAATTATCAGACGTGGGCGGGCAGCCTTAGTCAGTCATTCATTTGTCATTGTGTACGAGATTACCATTCTAAGCCATTTCTTTCAATGGAGTGTCAGTGGTTGAACATTATAATAATAGATTACCAAACTTGTCAAAATCTACAAATAAAAATTGGCCAAGTGCGAGTCAGACTCGCCCATGAAGGGTTCCGTAGTGACTATAATTATATAATATAATTACCTTACAACCTTACAATTTTCTTAAAAGTAGCTTATTTACATTTTTTACAACTACGCCAAATAACTTTATTTTTCACAGTGTTTGTATGAATTACTAAGTTATACAGGGAGTCCGCCGGCAGATTTTACACTTTGAACAGAGCTCACGGCGACTAGCAAAGCGTCAGCGGGGGAAGCGGGGTATCATTCGGCGCGGGAGTGTTGCGGGTTGTTTAGTAGCCATGAGTCTACGCACCGCGCTTTTGCGGTTGAGGCGTATTTCGCGAACAATAATTCGATCAATGTGGCATGGCGTCGGTTTTGTTCTCACTTCGATATCCGACGAGTAAAGGATGGTCCGTCAAACCAATTGATATGGTACAGAAGTTTAGAGGAACTGGATCAGTCAGAAATGAGCCTCGGCCTGGACCTTCAACGTCTGTTACTACTCCTGAAAACGCAGAACTTGTGAGACGGGAAATTATGACAAATCCGCGTAAGTCTGTTCGAAAGATTGCAGTATCAACGGGTTTGAAAAAGACATCAGTTCACAAAATTATGAAAAAAGAATTTAAGTTCCATCCATACAAGCTCCAAATCATCCAACAATTGAAAGAAGATGATTTCATAAAAAGGCAGAATTATGCTAGAGTCGTTCTGGAACGATTTTCTACACCTACGCGGTTATGTAACATATTTTTTAGTGACGAGGTGCATTTTCACATCGGAGGGTACGTTAATAAACAGAATATGCGTTATTGGAGAGCGAGCAATTCAAAAGAAATCCATGAAAAGCCTCTCTACTGCCCAAAGACCACAGTTTGGTGCGCCATTTCTGGAAATGGCTTAATTGGACCTTATTTTTACGACAGAGGTGAAACCGTTAACGCATATACTATATACTGCGCGATGCTGGACAACTTATTTATACAGGAGCTGCACTCTCATGCTAGCTACAATAACAGAACCCACTTTCAGCAGGATGGGGCTACGGCACACACCTCCAGGGACTCAATGACTAAACTCAGACCACTTTTTCCTGGAAAATTGATAAGTCGCTTTGGCGACATAGCCTGGCCCCCTAGATTACCTGATCTGACTCCTTGTGACTTTTTTCCTGTGGGGATACCTCAAATCTCGTGTCTACTGCAATTCGCCATCAACGATAAAGGCCCTGCAAGAAAACATCCGACGCTAGATTGCGGCTATCAGTCCAGAACTTTGCAAGAGAGTTTTCGCCAACGTGAAAGAAAGATTGCAAGAATGTTTGTGGCTAGAAGGACGCTATTTGAGTGGAGTGATTTTTAAAACCTAAAATCCGCATTATTATTTTGTAAGATGATAAATTAATAACTTTGTCTTTCTTTATATTTTTGATTCATTTTGTTTTTTTTTTTAAGTATAAAATCTGCCGGCGAACACCCTGTATTTGCGGTTTTAGAAAATATGCTGTATCTCAAAAATTGTTGACCCGATCTCGTTCAAACCAATTTTAGTTGAAAGTTTACATTAAGATCTACAGACATATATTTTTTTTAGATTTTTCACTCCATTATTATAGAAGTTAAAGGGGGGAGGGACACATTTTACCAATTTGGAAGCTTATATCTTTTAAACGATTGACTTTATGAAAAAATGGTTTTAGAAACCCCTATGTCATTTTTAAAGACCTGTCTACTATATATATACTACACACGCATAGGTTTCATGAAAAAATAATATTTTCAGGGTTCCGTTTTTTGCCATTCGGCTACGGAACCCTAAAAATCAATGATCCACCATTCCGACACCATTGCAATAGCAGACTCAGCCCCTGGTCTAGATTACTTATTTTGTAATTTGTATTTCAATTAAAAATAGCTAAAATACTGTATTTTGTATTTTATATTTCAAATACCTTACTTAAAGATATTTTGTATTTCGTATTTTAATTACTTGCGATATAGTATTTTGTAATTTGTATTTCAATTAAAGCAAAGCATGTATTTTGCCCAGCCCTGAGCGCAATACGCTAGCTGTTAAATAGATCGCGTTCGAAATACCACCCTGCGCTCGAGAACACAAATCATTAATGTGGCTCAAAAACCGGTCAACTGGGGATCTTCTAGCGTATGCCATTCATATCTGGAGTGAGGCCATTGAGAGGCAAGGGGAAGCACTTGCTGTTTCCCTTGACATCTCCAAGGCTTTTGACAGGGTCTGGCACGATAGCCTTATTGCTAAGCTTCCTTCTTTGGGGTTACCCACTCAACTTTGCGTTTGGATTGAAGACTTCCTGAGGGATCGGTCCATTCGAGTGGTCATTGATGGCTGCTCGTCTGGCCAATTGGCAATTAATGCCGGGGTCCCTCAGGGGTCTGTTCTCTCAGCAACTTTATTCTTGCTGCACATTAACGATCTGCTAATGCCCGGTACCTTTGGGTAGGCAGACGACAGCACAGTTTCTCAGAGATATGTGTCCAGCGCGCGAGCTGGTGGGTCACAGATCCAGTCTCTCCGTGAGGACATGGTCGGGCGCTTGAACTTGACCTTGAAGGCTGTCTCCGAATGGGGCGATGCCAACCTGGTCAAGTTTAATGCAGCTAAGACCCAGGCGTGTCTCTTCTCCACAAAAAGGAGCCAATTTGAACCGGCTCCTACTTTCCGAGGTGTAACTGTGCCGATAACCGACCGTATCGAGCTTCTGGTGGTAACATTAACTTCTACCCTCAATTTTGGCCCGTTTATCGAGGCTAAGGCTCAACTAGCATCAAAAAAGTTGGGAATCCCAGCAAAGGTGAGACGAAACTTCACACCCGAACAGTTGGTCAATCTCTATCAAGCCCAGGTTCGGTCGTGTATGGAGTACTGCTCTCGTCTTTGGGATGGATCTGCTAAATACCAACTGGACGCGCTTGAGTCTATCGAGAAACGGGCAAAAAGACTCATTGGCAACGATGCACTGGTCGAATCAAAGCTCCAGAGCCTTGAACATCGACGACGAGTTGCAAGTCTATCGGTTTTCTATCGGTTACATTTCGGGGAGTGTGCGATGGAATTACACAATCTAATTCCACCAAGCCCGTTCCATCATCGGACTACGAGACAAACGGCGAAGCGCCATCGTTACATGGTGGACATCCCACCCATACGCACCAAACATTTTGGGAATACCTTCATTGTGCGTACGGCTAAGGAGTGGAATTCCCTGCCGGAGTCTGTGTTTCCCGATAGCTATAACCTAGGAGTCTTTAAGTCAAGAGTGAATAGGTTACTTTTAGGTAAGCGTGCTCCATCTTCGACCACATCATCACTTACCATCAGGTGAGATGGTGGTCAAACGCGAACCTATTCTAAATAAAAAAAATAAAAAAAAAGCTGCCCAACTAAAATAACACTGGGCAAGATATGTCTGCTGCATGGTTTTCTGAGACAACAAAACGGGGCCGGGCCGCGAAGGAGACGGCAGGACCATCTGCACGTATCCTAAAGAATTGGAACGTTGAGGCTCAGATCCGAGAATACTGAAAGAAACCCCCCTCCTTAAATCTCATCCTCATAAAACTAGCTACTACTCTTATTCCTTCTCTGTCCATGCTGTAAGATTGTGGAACTCACTTCCGCCTAGCATTCGTGATTTAAAAACTATATCTTTATTCAAATGTCGATTAAAAGAGCATTACCTTTCCTCTTAACTGTGTTAATTATTTATGTATATATTTATATGTACGTATATTCTAACATTATGTATGTATGTATATTCTAACATTATGTATTTATTTAAGTATATGTTATTTTTATTGCATTATAAGTATGTGTAGGTATATTTAATATTTTAGTTTTAGACTTCACATATTAATTTTATTGTCTACATTTCTTTTTCACTTCTCCTTTCGCAGGTCTGCTGGAAGAAATTTCTAAAGAAATAAGCAGTACCTTTGTACTCAAATATTATAATTATGTTGTCCTATTTTATTTTACTGTGTGTACATAAATAATAAAATAAATAAATAATAAATAAATAAATAAGAAATGAATGGCAACCATAGCCCAGCAATGAAACAGTACAGGCTAGTAATAATAATTTTAAAAGATTACCCCTACTAAGAATCCTCAAAACCTTCAATACCACATCATGATCTGCGCGTAATTGGCTGAATGATGGCTTTTTTGTGGGGCCTTAGTGATAATTATGTTTATTTTAAATTTTTTTTATTTGTTTTATTTATTTATTTTATTAGTTATATTCTACTTATATTTTTACTTTGTTATGCTTGTTAGTACATATCGGGTCTCGAAATTTCTGTTACATATAGCACAGTAATCAATGTAGATTAGCTGTTGATAAGTAAAATAATGTAAATTATTTTCATAGGGAATTTACTGTTTCAGAAATAATTATCAAATTATCGCAGAATATGATTCTTGCTAAGCATAACCTCTATCCATTTGGGTTTCACGTTTTCATATTAAAATACAAATTTCGTAGTCTTAATGAGTATGATGAGAAATGTTACGTCATTAACTATGGTCGTTAAAATGTGACACAAGTTTGCTTTGGCAAGTATAAAATTCTATCTTTAATCATAAAACCTTAGATAAAATAAATAAGTAGATGTGGTCAACAGAAGAAATTATATCGGAACCGTATGTCTCCAGTTAGGCGCTGGGCGGGGCAACAACTACACATGCAGTTTAATAAAATCAATAGATACGCACTCGCGCACACACCCGCATTTCCTAAATCAGAACGTACTATACAATCAATAATAAACCTTATTCCGTCAAACACAGCGTGTATTTACCATGCACCTTAGAATTTACCCACACAAAAACATCGGTCGCTATTGTTGTGCTGTGCAAAAGCAATTTATTTTACATATACGCTAGTGATTGACTAAATCGGATAGTTATCGATTCTTCCGTTTGTTATTGTACATTTTTTTTGGGCACCTGAAAATGAACCAAATAAAAAATGGCATGTCCAGAAAATATTATAATAACAATAAACATATTATTAAGAACATAACATTACATAATTATTATTAAGTACTACCTACTAAGTATTTAGGGCTACCCTGGCGCTTTCGACTTAAATCTTAATATTTAATTATCATAGTGATAGGTCAAATAGAAATTGATGTTAACTGACATTACGCTCTTGATCGGAACATACCAGCCGTATAGGTTGTATAGAATCCTGAAAAGTTGAATGACTGATTTAATGAATGCCCTAAAACATGAGAATAGCTTTCAGTAATAAAATAAAATTTAACCCACTTCTGCAAAAATCAGTTGTACTCTTAATTTTGGAATTGTCCATTCAGGCTGGAACATTTCTGCGGTGAAGTGAACCGAGCATTTATGGTGCTATTTTTTGTAGGGTACCAGTTAGGTGGCATGCCTGTGGCATCAATCCATTCCTTTTTTATATTACCATCTTTTGGGAAGCTGAAAAGTACGAAAACCACTTATTTGTCATTTACGTACATCCTAAGCTACTTCTAAACGTCACCATATAATAAGCATCGCAATAATTACGTAACACATTATAAATCAAGATCTGAATGATTTTGACGTATATTGCTAATCCATTGCTACATATGTTCGAAATATTGGTCTACTCAACAACGTAAATACCACAGTGAGTGTTGTTGATTTAGCATAATGAAACCGATTCCTACTGTAAGTGTGTTACGCAATTACCCCGCAGGTAATAGTTTAGTAGGTTATAATAGGTTTTTGTTATAAGAAAAATCCTAGTTAGTAGAGAAATCGTTAAATATATGAAAACAAACACACATCCATGCCTAACAAATAAATAGCATGAATACCTATATTGACTTATTTTAAGCTAAATTCACAAATATATTATCTGAACGATGCCGATTATTATAACGCATTCGAAGCTTCAACGGAAGTAAAATACAAAAACCATAAAAAAAAAATAAAGAAACAGCAACATAGGATAAGGCATAACATACGATAATTCTAAACCGAAAAACACCACCGATTATTAACCTAAAATTAAAGTAACTTACTTTACGAATATTGGTTACGCATTTCTCTACTTCTCTATAAAAATCAAAATAAGTAAAAAAACATTATTTACACCGGGCTAAAACGGTTGACAGATTGAAAAATAAACTATTGTATCGACAGCGACGTCGGAACTCCTTACGCATGCTGCGGGCGTAAAATAAATTGTTTATTTTTTTTTTACTCTTTTGTACACTTGACATTTCAACGTATTTTTATTTCTGTCATCTCATGTAAAATAAAAGTTAAACATATTTTCTTAGAGGTTTCCGTATGTTATAAAAAACTTTTTGCCAAAAAATTAAACAGACTCCCAAAAAACACTGCAAAGTGAAAAATAACTTTAATTTCAGTAGTCGGTGTCTTTAGTTTTGTATTTTCGTTTTTGGCACCGACTTCCGAAATTAAAGTTATTTTTCACTTTGCAGTGTTTTTTGGGAGTCGGTTTAATATTTTGGTAAAAAGTTTTTATTTCACTCTTTTTAGTTGGTCGATTTTTAATTTACCTAGTTACAAGAGCCTAAATGTCAACTACTTATATTCATTTACAAAATATTGCTTTTCCCAATGTTGGGCTGTTATTTGTTGAGGAGTTCTCCTGGTAGTTCACCATCAGCTTCACTTCACCATATGCATTATGACGAGCATATTATGCTTAATAACCACATTCAAGTAATCGAAGCGGAACACATTAACTACTTATTATTCCTACTTATATATTGAGTAGTTCCAGTGGCCATCGGTGGTCTTCATCATCAGGTCTACTTCACAAATGGTGCTTTTCGAATGCAACTACACACGTTACTATAAAAATACTCAAATCACTATAGGTGTGCCTATAATATTTGAAGAGTTCCCTCGATTTCTCCAGGATCCCATCATCAGATCCTGACTTGGTGACAATGGGACCAATTTTAAAGTATACCCTTTCAAACAAAAAAAGAATGTTCCAAATCGGTTCAGCCGTCTCCGAGTAATCGGTGATCATACATAAAATAATAATAATAATATACGCGTCGAATTGATAACCTCCTCCTTTTTTTGTCGTCGGTTGAAAAACCCCTAAACTATAATAGCAATATTTCATTCGTCAATCGACATTGCTGTCGATAGCCTACGTTAGTGGATCTGCACAAACACATCACTAATTCGTCGCAAGAAGTGGCGGCCTCACTACGCGATGAATCCGCGTAATACAGTTTCGTATGTTATTTTTACATTGCTTGTCCAGTTACGTAGTGACGAACTCAGGTAGTGGTTAAGGAGCAATGTATTAATAGCAAAAGTAGTACAGTCGTTCTGGTATTTGAAAATAAAAATAACATAGTAAAACCAAGAAATATTTTACGATTTATTGTTTTTCATGATTTTAAAGACAAATATTGTAAAATACTTGTACTTACATATGGTAAGTGATTCCATGATTCACATAGTTTTGATTTTGGCTTTGGTTTTTACAAGATACCACAGAACAACTCGGCATTCATATATGTTATCACGATCGCCGTCGAAAGCGCACTAGTTCGCAGAGACGGCCACTTGCCTGTGACATGAGCCATGTGGCCATGTCGCGCGGACACCGATACGCCCCCTTACCACTTCTCCTATATTTTTGATTTCTGTGCATAAAACAGAAAAAAAAATGTTGTATCAAAAACACTGTGTAATTATGCAACGTGCAACAGAATAAACGCAATTCCTGAAATTAGTCGGTTCGGAATCGGCTTTTGAATCGATTTCCGTCATAAAAAATACGTGTTAAATTTTGACAGAAAAATCTTTCATTTAACTTAAAATGGAAACACAGTATCATGACAAATTAATACAATCCTAAATTCAAGGAAATGCGCTCGTGTGCGTGTCGGCCGTCAGTATTGCATTAGTGTATGCGTCTGCGCAAGGATATTGTATGACGCACATACGTCTTGCGTTTAGTAAGGATAACTAATTTATAAAAAAAAAGTCTAGGTTTGGTTTCAATTTATTTAGTTACGGATGTTGTTTTAGACTTATAATTTAATATTCTTGGTGTGTCTGAGGTATTGCGCTTAATCTGTTACACCTTGTATAATCGCATCATTCGCGGAGAAGCTCTTAGGTAAATAATAACAGAAGCACGATTCGAACTTTAAGGTGAAGCAACGGTTGCTGAGGTTAGTTTGTGGAAGGGTGAGCATCCGAACATATTGAGACTCCTTCGTGCCTCAGCAAGCATGTCAACTTTAGTCCCGGCTCATTTGTATATCTTTGAGAGTCGTTTCGGGTAATCAGAAGCTACAAAATCTGACACTAGCCTTACCAAGGTGTATCCTGTTATCCAGTTAATGATTTGTCAATCTATACCTATGTATCCCTATAGGTAACCCAGTGAAAGTTCAATTAAAATCGGTCCAGCCATTCCAGAGAACAGAAAGACAATGCAATGAAAAAGTTTGTGTTTAAAATATTATAAACTAGATTCAGCCTTCGACTTCGTTCGCGTGGAAGGTGTTTCCCGCTTAAATCCCGATGCCGTAAGAATTGTGGGATAAAAACTATCCTATGTCCGTTCCAGGGTCCTAAGCTATTCCCATGCCAAATTTCATCTAAATCGGTTCAGCAGTTTAGGCGTGATAAGGTAACACACAGACAGAGTTACTTTCACATTTGTAATATTAGTATGGATAACCTATAAGCATTTAAGAAAACATAATTATTTTCAATTTACAGAAAATTTCTCCAATTTTTTTTTGTATATACTTTAGTATATAGAAAGAATAGTAATATAATAGATAGTTCAAAATCATCAAGTAAAAACCACTTCGTATAAATACACATTAAATCCACAAAGTAGGCTAAAAATACAATTCTAAATAAACATTTAAATTCTTAATGACACAAGCATTACATTTATGTTTACCAATATTTATAGCGAAGAAAGTAAACATACGTTCTTCATTCTCCAAATTAAACATGTCGTCTGGATATTGAAAGTAAATGTTAGCTGTATACATTTTTAGGTCGGCTGTGTACGAATATTTACGAGAGCGAAGCTAGACGGGCTCGTAGCAAAGCGTCGAATTGTCATACATAATCAGGCAATAACGTATCTACTGCTTAGACAAAGGCTTCGTATCTGGGAAAATCATTAAATGGCACATGTTTAAATTCTGAGGATTTTAGAATAGCCTTTTTTTATTGAGAATAGGCTCACGTCTAACCACCTGATAGCAAGCGATGATATGGTCGAAGATGAAGCACGGTTATCTAGAAGTAACCTATTTACTCTTGACTTAAAGATCCCCTAGTTATAGCTATCAGGAAACACCGAATCCGGCAGGGATTTCCACTCCTTAGCCGTAAGTACAATGAAAGTGTTCCCAAAATGTATAATATGGGATGTCCACCATTTACGATGTCGCATCGCCGTTTGTCTTGTAGTCCGATGCCCCGCTTGTAGCCGTTTTTGCTTCCGAGGTATTTTTATCGTAATGAGAGCAGAGATGATATAACGACTGCCTCGTTAGTCAAGTAGTCGCAAGCTGGACTACTGAGCATGAGGTTTTACAAGTATGTTGTAAGTTTGAGGAGAATAAAAGTATTGATGTGTATTTACCAATGATTTATAATTTTGACCACTGCTTAAGTCTAGTTTTAACTTTGGCTCTTAGTATCAGGGAGCGCCCATACTCGAGGCGTTTGACCAAACAGCGAGCGGCGCCGGATTGTTCGGTGCGCGCGATTTTGTTCGTCTCGCCACTGTGTGTTATAGAGGAGCGCACACGTAAATACGGCGAGGATCTTCAACGCACCTCAGTGTTGTGGCCGGCACGGTCGGTGCCGCTTGTATGTGTAGCTGCCACAAGGTCTTGGGATCGATTCCCGGCTCAGGCAAAAAGCGCTATAAGAATTTTGGTCAGTAGTAGCCTGGAATTTGGAATTTGACGGTGTACATCGGCAAGCACGTTAAGCTTTTGGCCGCACTGTCATTTGAACATCTTTGACAGTCATTACGGGTAATCAGAAACCAGAAAATCTAACACCAGAAGTCTGGCCAACGGGTCTGTGCTACCCAGCTACTGGTTTGTGGAGATTTGATATGCAGTCACTCCATTTAAAGACTAATACTCGGCTGCATCTGGTTAAACAGAATATGATGAAAGGCAAAATCTGGATTGACTCATGAGTATGGATTATGAGATAATAAAAGCAGTGGCGTAGCTGAAGCGGCGCGGGGGGCCCCCAGCTTTAGGAGACCTCAGTGTCCTAATTTTTTTGTGTATGTGTATTAATGTTTTTTATTTATATAGTTATGAGTATTTAATAAGCTTCTCAAGTCGATGTATGTTGAGTACTAGAAAAATGAGCTAGTTTAGTATGTTCCAGGTTACGTAGGGTTATCTTAGGATTTTATGGGTTATTGAGAGGGCCTTATTGAGATTTTGGCGGGGGGACCTCCGAAGTTTCAGCTACGCCACTGAATAAAAGTGGCTAATGCCCATCAGTGGTCATCAAAGTTAGACTGTATATGATCATGAAAGAGTCTGTCTAGTTTTAAACTCATAATATGGTTTTTGAAGCCACCTGTGTTCGAGCGCAAAGCGATGTGTCGATTAAGCCTTTTCGTCTAGTTGCGTGGCATCGTCATACACGATATGCTAATACCGACTTTTTATAAAAGCATTACGGCAGAAGTAATTTTAATAGGTTTTGTACGCACCAGTTGATCAATAAGCGTGTAATAAATTTGGCTCAGACTGTAAATTGAATTTTTAGTTCGTTCATATTGTGTTTACAATACATTAGCAAGGTTGATGGCTTGTAAAAGTCAATAGAGACAATGTTTGAAAATACGAGAGAGACATTTTAGAGAAAAGATTACATGTGCATCTTGAAAATTGAAAGCTTCTGTACCTACTTGGACTGAAAAGCTTAACTCAGTAGATTTTTTTTATTCGGTAAGGATAAAACACATTCTTAAAGTTCACAAACTTCAAAGTTGATATGGAACCAAACATTTTTCACAATCAATTAAAATACTTTTGAATTATGTAGGGATATGCTTTTAGTCCACCTAGATACATCCATTTTACATAAAGCGTACCAAGCGCTTCTTTCCACATTTATTGTGCGCACAGCCAAGCTGTGGAACTCTCTCTCGGATTCTGGTTTCCCTGCCACCTTTCCGCTTTTAAAGCAAGAGTGAACAGAAATCTTCTGGGCTCAATGGTTCCATCGTAGACCTAATCTATCGCTTACCATCAGGCGAGATGTCAATACCTTTTACACCAAGTTATCATCATGGCTTTCTGCCTTATAACATCACCAAAAAATACGTACGGCGAAGATATAAGAGAATTACCAAAAGATCCTTACGAAACACGAATACTTACTTTTCTTCAAAGAATCTCCTTACTGGTTGTTAGTAACAAACCAGTACCGTGAAACGTATTAGTGATTTATGCTAGCATTTTACAAGGATCGTTACGGCTAATAAATCTTGGTTAACTTGTTGCGAATTAGGCTTCCCTTATAAACGCATGTTACGCGCGATTTTTTTTCTTTCGCACGTAATTTATACTCTGTGGCACGGGATTTGGGATCGTGGAATAGAGTAATATTTACAGCAAGTGACGTATTGAGTGGATTAGGTTGTCTTTTGTTTTAGATTATTGAAATTAAAATCAATTGCTGTTCGTTAGTCTTGCTAAAATTCGAGAACAGCTTCACTGATTTCATTAATTCTTTTTGTACTATGTTCCCTCTAATACAGGGAAGGCTTAAAAGGTGAGAAAATGTCGAAAATAAAAAAAAAATATAGTAGTGCGAAGTTCGCCGGGTCAGCTAGTTTATAATAAACATGATTCCATCCATACTTCCATACTAATATTATAAATGCGAAAGTAACTCTGTCTGTCTGTCTGTCTGTCTGTCTGACTGTTACATTTTCACACCTAAACCGCTGAACTGATTTAGATAAAATTTACCATGAGATTAGTTCAGGATTCTGGGAAGGACATAGGATAGTTTTTATCCCGATATAAGGTTCCCGTGGGACAGTTATCGAATTGCACGCGAAGTCGCGGGCAAAAGCTAGATATGTAATAAACTCTATAAAATCAGGCTTAAGAGAGTTTATAACTTCTTCGAAAAAACTTTTTAACAAAAAACTAAAACGACTTCTTTAGTATCTCTTTTTGTTACCTGAGATACTTAAATACCGTTCTCACTTAATTTTTAAGTCATTTAAAAGAGAGAGTTTGCTGTACAAATCTGTTCGCCACCTATTACCATATTTCCGATGTAATTTTACGTTATAGAAAGGTTCAATCAATACTCAAGGAGCTTGATGGCGTAAGTGCCTTAACGCGTTAGGCATTTGGTGACTTCAGCAGTGTTTGTAGTGGCCGGTCGTCGGATGTGTGATCCAAAACTCTGTTATCTCGAGGGTTTTCTGTGCTTTAGAAGTTATGTTAAGCCATACGCTGGCTGCAGTCATTAGCACCCACTAATCCGTATTGGGCTTGCGTAGTCAATTTTGTCCAGCCGATTCTCGTTAGGTATGGTATCCATAGAGTAGATCAGTGCCTCAGCAGTAGTGAAATTCAAAGGCTGATTAAGCTAAACAATACATAGATATACGAGGGCAGCAATCGAGGGAGATTATCGGTTTATATTTGAAGAGTTCCATCACTTATCTCTGAAGATCTTCATCAGAACCTGATGTATTATATACGAAAACCTTCCTTGTAAACTATGCTTTCAAACGCGATTGAAATCAGATCAGTAGTTTTTGAGAAAATCGCGGATAAACAAACATACATACATACTGGTCGAATACAGACCCCCTTTTTTGAAGTCGATTAAAAAGAAAGTGATCATTTACTTGCTATCTATACCAACATTATAAAGTGGAAAAGTTTGTTTGTTTCAAAGTAATTTGTGTATTCGAATGAAATTTGGTAGGTATGGAACTAACTTGAAGCTTGAGAAAGGTTATTAGGCTTTTTACTCTGCAAAAGAAGGAATTTCACGGTAGGAAAATCACGCGAGACTGGTAGTAGGAAAAAAAATGCGCTCTCAGAATTCTTTAAGAAAAAGTCCTTAACTAACATTTATTGTTAGGTATTTTGTAACCCTACCAAGTCTTATTAAAATCAGTTCTATAATTTCCAAGAAAAAGGCCTTGTAAGTTTGAATGAATCACCGTGAGGTGTAAGCGCGCTTAATTTTAAGATTATTTAAAAACTTGAATATTAACGTTGTGCATTTTTGATATTTTGGAATGGTTAGGGAATAATTTTGCACGAATTGCTTTAATTATCAGTATAAAAGTACTATCATTTATGTGGTAGAATACAATATTTATTTATTGCGCTACATTGCTATCGTACACAAACATGACAATTTATATTAGGTACATTAAAAAGTTTGCGCAGGCATACATTTTCGCCGCGCCGTAGAAAGAGAGGGGGATACTTCCTCTCCTACTCCGCGCCGGCTGTCTACTCTCCGTCCATCTTACGAATTTTCGAATCAGGTCACGTGTCCTGACGCGAGTTTAACATTTTTTACCCATTACAAAAAAAAGTGCACAACGCCGCTAAAGAAGTTTTCACTTCAAAAAATATTTTTTCGGGTTATGTAATTAAACCAAGAGAAAATATTTCACAGTTTCGCCAAGTCCATTACTTCGCAGTTTAACTCGAAGAGTATTAATACTGTGAACCAATAATTTGGCATAGTTATGGTCACTAATCATGCCGAGAAAATTGTATGGTAACTCCCAAACCGATAAAGGGGGGATAACGTTATAATGACGCGTTTATTTCATACTAGCTTTGGACCGCGACTTCGTTCGTGTGGGAGGTTTTTCCCGCGCAAATTTCGATCACGTGGGAATTTAGAGATTAAAACTATTCTATGTCCTTCCCAAGGTCCTAAACTATTTCCATGCCAAATTTCACCTAAATCGGTTCAGCGGTATAGGCGTGAAATGGTAACTGACAGACAGACAGAGTTACTTTCGCATTTATGATATTAGTATGGAAGTATGGATTATGGGGTGGTGAAAGGCCGAAAAACTACCGTACAAAATGACATAAAATAGACTCAGAGTTAAAAAGGCACCAACAAATCGTCATTGTTGTTATCCTTGTGATTATCAGGTTCATAATAGTGATAATGGGCTTTAAATCAAGGTAAAAGTTATGATTTTTTCTTAATATGTAGTGTGATTTTCATGGTTATGGAGGAAATTAAGGAACCCTACGCGTAGCTTGATGCGTACGATTTTTCAAAACTAAGAATGTCATCGACTCAATTTTTTATTAATCTACTCAACAGAAAAAAAATAAACGCAATGATTCTTAACCCTTAGTAATCATTTTATTTCAGATAATCAATACATAATTATAAGTAAAATTAAACCTAATATCTATATAAGTATAACATGTAAATTTGACGAATGGCGGATGAACTGGCAATCAAATTTTCTCGCAATAATATTCAGGAGACTGTTCAGACTACCTCAGACGGTCTGCAGAAGCGAAGCGGCACACTTACGTTGAATTACTGCAAAGCCATCAGCGTGCGCATCAGCGAACATTTCCGCCACACTTCAAAAACCTGGCAGCCCCAATAGCACCCTGAAAGCATTATTATACTGGACAAGAAAAGCATTGAGATCTCATCGTTTGATTAGCCTTTACCTTACTATTTTGGGGTCAGCTTCCTAGAAAGGAACGGGGTATATTCTAGTGGTGGTGTTAGGATGAAAATGCCAGTAAAATTATAGTGGACTGTATTTTAACGTGAACGGTTATAACAAGCACATAAATCAAATACAGAAATTAGATGGCGAAATGACAAGAGTGCGCGTTTAGTAAGGCCGGTAAGGCGGACGATGACGCAGTATAGGCGTGTGTAACTCTTTACGGAACCGACTCACTAATCCGAATCATTGAAATGATTCAAAAGATTAGTTCAGTAACAACGTTTCAAATGCATCATTTGAATCTGAAACATTATTTTGCTCTGGCTCGTTTCGCTTGACGCGTCGCTCGTGTGGCGACTGAGCAGTGAGCGAGCTAGAGAGGGAGACTGAGAGACACTGAGTTACTTTAACTATTGACTCTTGTATCGTATGCACGAAGATCTACTTTATTTATAATCTCACTTATTACAATAAATATGTAGACATAAAACATTCAGTATTGATGCCTCAAAACATTTCTATGTCTCAATAGTAAACGCCCGAGACGCAAAGTAAAAATCTTACGTTTCTGTACATAACATCGCGTCGCGGGCGTTCACTGAGTCCTTAGAATAACAACGCATAGAAGAGGCGTCTAGAACAAAACACGAGCGATTTCGTGTGTCCACTATATTTTCTTTGTGTGCGGGAGCCGAATGTGTCTACGTTCTTCAAACGCACACAAATATAGCTTTCAGTGATACCATTACCAGTACCATTACCACAAAAATGGGAAAACGCACTATTATGTTGCTGGATCAAATCAAGTATTTTATGTTATGAAACTAAATAAGATGATGTTTTTTCATGTAATATGACTTATATGACATATATTTACGGAAGGTAAACGAAATGAGATATCGTTTATTGCGTTTAGAATGTTTGATGTGTAATGTGTAATAATGATATTATAGAAATGTATTAATTGCTTGAAAAATCTCGTTTGATATCAATTAAAAGTATGTGTTGTATTTATGAAATAGAAAAATATTATTGAGAACATTACTGAAATGAAAAAAAATCTTAATCAATAAAATTGTCATCTTTATGATGCCACTCTTCGAACTAACAGTAACTTTTAGTTATAAAACACTGTAGGTAGTAGCTGTAAATAAATATAGTTTAGTTTGACGCATACATAATTGCCGCCAAAACTATATTTTTTTAAACAAAAATAAGCACAAAAGAAATCAATATGGGTATTTTTTTCCTCACGGATAGCAACATTGAGTTGTGATAAGTTAGGTTATTAGAATTTTTGTTTGATGGTCGATTTACTTAAATATAGTGTATAAAATGTAAGTATTTACTTGTGAAATGTAATTTGATTACACGTTTTTTGTTTTCCTGAAGGACTATGATATCCCTTTACGCTACAAACGGTCGTTTTAAATTATTTACTTGCGAGCTCTGTTCGGCAGAATGTGACCTTGAATACTGACGGCTCGTCGAGCAAAGTTAGCCAAAAATGGCTAAGTTTTAGTTGCCTCACTTTTTGCACTCGTACTATCCTTCTATGCGTTGTTATTCTAAGACTGAGTTATTTGAGCCGATGATCCAAATGAAACATATCAGTGTTCCGGATCATTTCAGTGATCGAGATGCAAATGTTCCAATCTCAAAAATGATACACTTTGCCCACTTCTATGACGGAGTGGTTGTGCCGGCCGGCGAGGCGGCGCTCGCTCGTCGTTGCTCCGCCCCGAGCGCCCGCAGCACCGCCGCAGTCGCCGCGACCGTAGTGATGTTCTCAACACTTCCAGTCTAACGAATGCATTAGTGTTTACCATGGAGCGACTGAATATCTGACCTCCACAACTCAGTAACTGGGTAGCACGATACACCTAGGCACGGGGATATCACACCACCAATTTTTATACTCTTTATACTTTTTATACTATTGAGAAATTCCTAACAAAAAAGTTCGATAGGACTTTTTGCGCGACTCTACCAACGGAGACCTATTACTGTGGAAATCAAGTCATTGCCTCAACTACGAAACTGGCTAACAGACCCCTAAACATCCGACCAAAATTACCAACACACTGTACAAATAAGGATCGTAAAAACTTTCACCCTTTATACCGTAGTAATGTCGTGTCAATCCTAAAGTAGGTTCGTCACGATAGTTGCAGAACTTTGATAAGCCCGTTTATGGTGACAGCCAGCGGTTCTCATGTTGTTTCATTTACATTTGATGGGGCAAATAAATCGAAATCGTTTCCGGGATGAGGGAATTATGTGTATTTATGTTCCTGTGTGTGTAACGTATTATTTGGTTTGAAGATTGCAACTATTCTGTAGTCAATGAGAACTGAACAGTACGAACTAAATGTACCGAATGATTGGTTGAAGATTTACCTGAGTGCGATTTATTGTTTTGGTATTATAAGACTTCACATAGATTAATTATTCCCACTTCTCTAGTAATGTTATAGATGTGAAAGTAGGTGTTTGTTACAATTTCACGTCTATACCACTTAACCGATTTTGATGCAAGTTTGCCTAGCATATGGTTACAATGGCGGTCTTATCGCTGATATCGATATCTTCCAGACAACCTTTGGAAAAACTTAACCCGACGTCATTGTGGCTACTTAACAGTACTTGGCCGTTGTAGCCGGGTAAATTTTACCCCTGTACATTATTGTACACTAAATCAAGCTAATGTCAATATTAGTTTTCTATATTGGGGAAATAGGTAATTATGAACATTATTTATAACAAAACAAACATTTATTAATTATAAAATCAGCATATTATAATCGAAAATTTGAAAGTTAAATGTTTTTGTTTTGAGATCAGTTTTACAGAGCATAACTTAAAAAATAAACAAACAAAACAATATTTAGTTACAGAACATACAATTTTATTTAGTACGTTAACATGAAATAAAGAAATATATAAGACAAAGCTTATTTATAACATCAGTACTTACTTATTCGCTATCGAGATCAACGCAACTTTGGGATAATGTATTATACACAAATAGGTTTGTTACATTTATTACAGTTATGCCTAGTTTTTTTGTCTTTACCTTCCGCCTTTGCTTCGGGACAGTCTTGTGTATGTTATCAAATTTTTATTCAAAAGGTAGATGGTCATAATTTGAAATATGGTCGATTTCACACTCTGAACGGTACTGTTCATTGTCACCAGTACTAGCTTGTTCAAACAAGGCTAGGAGTCGACTCTTTTCCTTTTCGTACGACATGGTTCGTAAAACTGTGAAAAACGATATGCAATTTATCAAAAAAAAAAAAAATCAACAAACACAATGTGTTTATAAATGTAACGTGGACACTCAATCAAGGTCACTGACCGCAGCTACTGTGAGTGACAATTAATGCGCGTATTTTATTTTAAAATGATGACAATTTTAAAATCAGTTGGGTATTAGATACCCAGTAACAATGATGCGCGCTGGTTTATTTTTTTTTATTTTTTTTCTAACTGATGGACCCACTCTTGACCTCGATCTCGTCTGATGGTAAGCGATAGATGAGGTCTAAGATGGGACGAGCGAGCCCAGAAGATATAAGTGGCAGGGAACATAGAACCCGGCAGAGAATTCCACAGCTTGGCTGTGCGCACAATACATGTGGAGGAGAAGCGCTTGGTACGACAAGACGGTGTATCAATCAAGTGTGGGTGGTACCCAGCCGTGCGTCTGGTATAGATGACGCCAAATAACTTGGCAAGGTTTTGGCGTAGTAGGGGTAAGTTCGCGCATCGTACACTTAGTGGAAGAAAAAAGTAGTCACTTTTACTGCTTGCCATTATTCTATGGTTATTGCCATCATTTATTTTCAATCATATCTGTTCAGAAGAATGTTAAAGAAAGAAGAGGAATTCATTCGTTAATTCGGTATTAGAAATACAATAGATATAATACATAAATACATATAAAAGTGAAAAAAAAAGTATTTAAAAAAACATGTAAAATAATAATTATGTACTCGTCGTCAAAATTAGTTAATAAAACTGCTACCCCTTTTATTCTTCTTTTTTCCGGGTGTCCTAAAGACAGTGACGAATTAGCTCCTTAACTATAGTGTCTAACTGTTCTTTCTGGCGTTTTAATAGTCTACGTAAAACGGTATTTGGTCCTGGTATTGTAATCAAGGTAACAAAAAATAAATTTAAAACAACAACTCGTAACAAAAACAAAGGGTACAACTTTCGTGTACGCAAGTGTATTCGGGAGCAAATTGAACGAGAACTACTGACGCACCAATCGCGCGCTCGGAGCAACGCTACGTCATACCCCGCGTCCCGCTGACACCTAAAAATCGACTTCTGCGCACTGAACGACTCTTGCCAAGTTATTTGGCGTTACCTATAGACCGGTAGTGATATATATATATATATATATATTTAAAAGTAAGTTACTAACTCACTACATTACTTATTAATTAAAATTTTATTAATTAAAATTAAGCTAACGTTACAATTATATTGTTGGGTAAGGTAAAAAGATAAACATCTTTAACACGTTTAGGTCATATATTTAGGTCATCTAGCTTCTTATTATTCAGTCTATCCCGAGGTGTCAGATTGTTGGATCTTTTCATCAGTTCAGACTTTAATATTAAAATATGACTCCCATCACTTTTGTATTGGGTTTAATATTATTAATGCATTGTGAAAATTTTATTTTTCGCTCGAGTTAGCAACATAATTTATGTGTCAAGTTAAATCGTATCGAAAATATTGCTTTTCCGTTCATTTTTTATAGAAACCTAAAAAGAAGGTGCTACTATTTGTGTGTTTAAATATTTCGCATTGACTTGAAATATTTAAACACACAAATAGTAGCACCTTCTTTTTAGGTTTCTATAAAAAATTGCACTGCTAATAAATTAAGATAAAAAAATAAATTACAAAAAATCGAACCAACTTCCATACCAAAACACTACAAAGCCAAAAATAACTTTGATTTTGGTAGTCGGTGTTATTGGTTTTGGATTTTCTTTTTTTTTCACACCGCCTTCCGAAATTAAAGTTATTTTTGGCTTTGTAGTGTTTTGGTATGGAAGTCGGTTCTATTCTTTGTAAAAAAATTTTTTTCACGCCTTTTAGTGAGTCGGTTTGTAATTTATCTAGTTACAAAAGCCATAATGTCAACAACTTATCACCTTTTACAAAATATTGCTTTTCCCGATGCATAGCCGTTAATTTTTGAGGAGTTCTCCTGGTACTTGACCATCAGCTCTACATCACCATACTCGTATATATTGCGACGAGCATAAAGTGTTTAACATCCGTACTCAAGTAATCGAATCGCAATCCACGAAATACTTATCCCATGAAAAACATAAATGTGAAATGAGAGCCAAGTTCAATATTATCATAAATGCCTTGGTTGTTGACTTCAACGATAAAAGAAGTGAAATCTAAATGGGTGCCAAGTTCAATGGTCAGTCCTGAAATTTATCTATAATAACATAAAATATCATTTATTCTTATAACTTAGGAGAATATATCGTAGCCTAAGGTTTGACCTGCCTAGTTCTTATATACGAATTATTATGTTCGATGGTTAGCTTCTACCAGCAAGACAAATTTTCGGAATAATAAAATAAGAACCGACAAGTAACAGGTTTAGAACTTGCAAAGGCTATAATATAATTCGTATATGAAAACTAGCCAAGTCAGACCTTAGGCTACAATATATTCTCCTAAGTTATAAGAATAAATGATATTTTATGTTGTTATAAATAAATTTCAGGACTGACCATTGAACTTGGCACCCATTTAGATTTCACTTCTTTTATCGTTGAAGTCAACAACCAAGGCATTTATGATAATATTGAACTTGGCTCTCATTTCACATTTATGTTTTTCATGGGATATCATTACTTTTTGTACATAAATTAGTAGTAGGTACTTACTTACTTATAACAAAATTAATAATAAATGGTTTTTTGTTAAACTACTGTATTTTCCTACGTTTACGGGGTATAATTGTCCTTTTTGTGTTATTTTCTATATTTTCTTGTACCTTTGAAATGTTCGAATGAATTGCCCATTCAGTATCCGGAATTCTTTTTACGCGTTTTGCCTCCATGGTGTAGTGACCCTCTAAGATAATAGGTGGCGCTAGTGGTTGTAGAATACGGTTAGTTACGCGTAATTAATACGAAAATTTGCTATATTCTTATTTATAAGTACAAAAACGGAAATATTTGGATTAAAAAAAAAATAATGGTGGTATTTAACTCGTTATATATACACGTAAAGATCTTAAAATCCACATATAGAGATTTACAGGCACTAATTATAAGTTAAGTGAAAATTATAATAAAATGATAAAAAATTACCAGTTTCTGATTTTTTCCTTTGTATTCACCTAATTACCTATCTTCATGCCAAATTTGAACTTTCTAGGTCATCTGGAACTGGGTTATAGTTTTGATCTATAGGTCAGTCATAAAAATGACCATTTTTGGACGTTAATATCTAAATAACCGTTTGAGATATGTTTATAAAATTTAGAACACATATGTATCTTGCCAGTCTCAATATATGAGCCAAATTTGACAAGTTTAGGTGAAATAGTTTTTGAGTTATGAGGGGCTCAAAAGTGGCTCCAAATGGTTCGTGTAATATTACACACGGTGAGCTGCGCGCCTGTTCTTGGCTTGACACGCTCCCGCGTGTCTAGATTATTGAGTAGTTTCAGTGGCCATCTGTGGTCTTCATCATCAGTTCAACTTCCCCAAATAGTACTTTTCGAAAGCAACTGCTCAAGGTACTATAAGAAATACCCAAAACGCTATAGGTGTGCCTATAATATTTGAAGAGTTCCCTCGATTTCTCCAGGATCCCATCATCAGATCCTGATTTTGTAACAATGGGACCAACTAGAAAGTATACCCATTCAAACGCAAAAAGAATTTTCCACATCGGTCCAGCCGTCTCCGAGTTATGAGGTAAAATACATAAAAAAAAAAGTTCAAGACGAATTGTAAACCTCCTTTTTTTCAAGTCGGTTAATAAAATAAATTGAATTCATTTGGAGTTTCCATTCACCATTTACTATGCCTTCGCATAGTTAAGCAAATATTTTGAGGCAAGGTGGCGCAGTTATAGAATGATTGTGCATTGTATCGTGGGTCTCGGGTTCGATTCCTACACCGAAACAACTGGCTTATAAGCCAGGTCTATAGAACAGGATATATGGCTTATGGACCAGGTGAGGTGGTGGTCAAACGCGAGCCTATTATCAATAAAAAAAATATAGATTTCAGATCTGAGGTTTTATCATCATTTGCTAAGTACTTTTCCCAACCATGCTGGAATCGGCTTTCAGTCTAATGGGATGCAGCTGGGTCTCGGAAAACTGTTGGGGTTGACATTGAGTTTTTTTTTTTCAGTACGTCTGGTATAATTGCAGCGGCGCGAGTTGATTGCTGTCACACAATGATGCGCAAACGTGCAGCATCGTTGGTGGCTCGTGTTATGGCTGGTCCCAACAAGGTTCTGACGATGGTCGCGGATAAAGTGGACTGTATATGAACTATGGTCTGATATATAGTTCACTGCTGTCAATTACATAGGTCTCCGTATCCTGTTGTGTAGTAACCCCTAGTTTTTTTAGGTAATTGTTTACTGACCATAATTACACTATATTAGCTGAATTAAATGTTTTTAAGCTATTGCATAGCTTTTATCGCGGGCTTTGAGCGCGGATCAAGAAATTCCGTAACAAAAATAAACCTAACACCCCCCACTCCGACCGGCACAGCGGTGCGGCGTTGAAAGCCGTGCATCGTCTAACGTCGTTTCAGTTCGGCAGACTTCGGCACGGTGTTTGTGTGCGTGCAACACAAAATCGGTACGGTAGTTTCAGAGATTACCCCCTACATACAAACTTACAAATTTTACCTCTTTATAATATTAGTATAGATAATTATTTAAGACGGACCAGATTGCCATACATTGTTTTCAGTTTTATGCAACTGTTTAGACAGCGCATGCAAATAATTCTATTTTAAGAGGTACAATTTTCCGACTTGCTTCACAAAGATTATAATAGCTTGGCTAATATGCATGATATAAAGATAATTTATAGCCTATACCACTCAAGGATAATGCAGCTATATGTAAGCAAAAGAATTTTCAAAATAGGTTCGGTAGTTTCAGAGATTACCCCCTACATACAAACTTACAAATTTTACCCCTTTATAGTATTAGTATAGATGGATAGCTTTTGTCCAAGATTTCGTTCGTGTGGGAGGTTTTTCCCGCGTAAATCCTGATCCTGTAGGAATTCCGGGATAAAAAGTAGCTTATCTGTTTTTCCAGGATGTTACTTGTCTTTTTACCAAATTTCATTGCAATCTGTTCAGTAGATTTTGCGTGAAAAAGCAACAAAGATACAATCTGAAAACTATCCCACGGGAACCTTATATCGGGATAATAACTATCCTATTTCCTTCCCAGGGTCCTAAACTATTCCCATGCTAAATTTCATATAAATCGGTTCAGCGGTTTAGGCGTGAAAAGGTAACTGACAGACAGACAGACAGACAGAGTTACTTTCGCATTTATAATATTAGTGGATAGTGCATGTATTAAAGTATGGATAGCTTTTGCCCGCGACTTCGTTTGCGTGGGATGTTTTTCCCGCGTAAATCCTGATCCTGTGGGAATTCCGGGATAAATAGTAGATTATGTGTTTTTTCAGGATGTCAACTGTCTTTTTACTAAATTTCATTAAGATCCGTTCAGTAGTTTTTGCGTGAAAGAGCAACAAAAATAAAATTCGAAAACTATCCTACGGGAACCTTATATCGGGATAAAAACTATCCTATGTCCTTCCCAGGGTCCTCAACTATTCCCATGCCAAATTTCATGTAAATCGGTTCAGCGGTTAAGACGTGAAAAGGTAACAGACAGACAGACAGACAGACAGACAGACAGAGTTACTTTCGCATTTATAATATTAGTATGGATAGTATGGATATGGAAGTATGGAAGTATGGATAGTATGGATAGTGTATGTATTAAAGTTTGGATAGCTTATGCCCGCGACTTCGTTTGCGTGGGATGTTTTTCCCGCGTAAATTCTGATCCCGTGGGAATTCCGGGATAAAAAGTAGATTATGTGTTTTTTCAGGATGTCAACTGTCTTTTTACTAAATTTCATTGAGATCCGTTCAGCAGTTTTAGCGTGAAAGAGCAACAAAAATACAATTCGAAAACTATCCTACGGGAACCTTATATCGGTGATTCGATGATTTCCAGGATAAAAACTATCCCATGTCCTTCCCAGGGTCTTCAACTATTCCCATGCCAAATTTCATGTAATTTTCAGCGGTGAAGACGTGAAAAGGTAACAGACAGACAGACAGAGTTACTTTCGCATTTATAATATTAAGCATGGATTTAACCTTTTATGTTTACGTATTATGAAATAGGAGTATGTCCCTTGCCACCAATGTAGCCACAAGTCCAGCGATCAGGCTGCTACTGAGAAATTCTTAATTGAAAACTAAATGTCACTTTTCCTGACCAGGAATTTATGGTGCTTACAGCTAAAGAGTATTCCCTGCAGGTTTCCTAAAAGCTATAAGTATCTTTAAGTCAAGAGTGAATAGGTTACTTCTAGGTAAGCATGCTTCATCTTCGACCACATCATCGCTTACCATCAGGTGCAATGGTGGTCAAAAGCAAGACAAAAAAAAAAGGAATCGAACCTAATACGCTATGCTTATTACTGGCGTGAAAAAATAAACCAAGAAAAATATTCAATTGGACTTTTAAGCCACAACAAAGTCTTACACGGGCAACACGAAAGTACACACAAATAATTATGTCCCCGCGAGCATCCATATTTAACATGAACATTACCTTGGGCGCTATTGCGTCATCAAACTCAATTATCTAGTATACGGCAAAGCCCAAAAACAACAAAATAGGGTCATGACGTCACCAAAACAAATGCCCGCTATATATTATAACCCCGCCTACATAGCTGGGTCATCTAACTGTTTTTGTCTCGACTACATAGTGTTAATTTCCCTGGAGCAGTCAATTCTGCTTAGGCATCAATCTGCGTCAGTGTCGCAGAAAGTAAAGCTTTATAGACGTGCGTGTATCTTTGTATATTATGAGTACATGGATTTTATGTAGTTACTTCCGAGGAGAAAATTTTAGATTTTCCCTCGTCATCTCAATGATTGACAGAAAATATAAGTAAGTTTTCCTTATGTGACAATATTTTACTAACAATATGAGCGACAATAAGCTAAGCCAAAGTCTGCAATACATGTTGGCCGAGCGTTGTCGAGTGAAGGCCAATACCAACATGTAGACGGTATATTTGCCTTGTCTTGCTATCGCTCGGTGTCACTTGCCTAGTTGGCCGAGTGTAGGCCAGCGCCAACGTGTATAGAGCTCATTTGGTGCAACTTGTCTTCACTCGCCGTTGCTCGTCACTTGCCTCACTTCGGATCGGTGTCGGTTTTTGGTCACAAATCAAAGGCGCTCGCCTGCGCTCGGCCAATATGTGGACAGCTCTACAGATCCTCTTCTACATTGGTCGTCTGTATTGGCAAAGAAAACACACGTAATTTTCTTTTTTTTAAAAAACAGAAATAAATATGTCAGCAAGTATTTTCGCCATAGGTAAAAATAGGTAAAAAAAACCGGTCAAGTGCGTGTCGGGCCACGCGCAGTGTAGGGTTCCGTAGTTTTTATAACAGCCAAGTGCGTATCGTATTCGCTGACTGCTCGTTTCGTACCATGCTCTAACTAAAAGCCAAACATGACTACCTAACTAATTTGACTTCCTATACAAATCCTCACCTGATCCGACAATTTTGCACGGAAAGTTTTAATTTTTTTTTAGAGATTTGTATAAAACTTGTCATAGCCGGTCCATAGCTGTGGAAAAAAACTAAAATACAGATCCAAAGACACCATCTTCTGAAATTAAAGTTATTTTTTACATTGTACCTACTTAGTGGTTTTTTGGAAGTCGTTTTTTTTTTGTTAAAATGTTTTTTTTTAATATAAAACTTATTTAAATATGAAACTAGCGCGATACAACTGACGCTTAGCGCCATCTATCGACATTTCTATGGAGTTGTTCGAAATTTTCGAGTCAAATACAATTGGTCGACTATTACTCGTAAACTTGTAAAGCCCACTTATGTGTGATAGTTTTCCTTTAAACTTCGTTATATATAAGTACTACTGCTGTAACATTTGAATTTCTAACTACAACCGTTTAGTTAGTAGAGGGAGGGGACACTTGACTCTAACGAAAATTGGTACTTTAAAGCTTGATAAGTCACGAACGGTTTACTTAATCAAAAAACGGTCTTCCATACCCCTAATATTTTTGAGAGACCTATCCAACGATATCCCATACTATGGGAGGAAACGAAAAACAATAATTATCATCCCACTTTACATGTAGGGGAGGTACCCTAAATAATTATTTTTATGAACATTTTATTTCACTACTTTTTCGGCGTCATTAACATGTATACTCATGCCAAATTAAAACTTTCTAGTACCAATAGTTTTTGAGCTAAACAGCGAACAGACGGACAGACAGACGGACATGGCGAAACTATAAGGGTTCCTTGTTGACTACGGAACCCTAAAAATTGGCCAAGTGCGTGTCAAATACGGGCGTATTTGACTCGCACTTTGGCCAATGAAGGGTTCCGTAGTAACTACCCAAAATAACTTTGTTTTTATAGTGTTTGTATGAAATATAAAGTTAAATTTGCTTATATTTTTTGAAAAAATATATCTCAGAACTACTGACTTTATCTCGTTCAAACAAATTTTCGTTGAAAGATTACATGAAGATCTATAGCATATATTTTATTTAGATTTTTCTCTCTATTATTATAGAAGTTAGAGGGGGGGCACCCATTTTACCACTTTGGAAGTGTCTATCTCTTTAACGATTAATTTTAGGAAAAAAATATTTTAGAAACCATGTCATTTTTCAAGACCTATCTTTAGACACCAAACACGTATAGGTTTGATGAAAAAATATATTTTCAGACTCAGTTCCATGTATTTATAGTTTTTTGTTTTGCATTTTTAGCTTTGTGTAAGAATCGGTTCTACCTACCAAGTTTCACATGTGTAGTCCTAATAGTTTCGGAATAAAATGGTTGTGACATACGGACTGACGGACAGACAGACATGAAGAAACTATAAGGGTTCCGTTTTTTGCCATTCGGTTACGAGACCCTAAAATGTTCTATGGAAAATATCATAATAGAATTTCTACAAAGAGAACCTGTCCATTGTACACTATAATATGTCAAGATATCCGATGTCACTTATTTCACCCCTAGAAGGTATCACCTTCTACCCTTAGAGGGGGGACAGCGCATAATATGTCGCATGAAGCCGTTTGAAGTCAAAGTAATACGAATATTGTGAAAGATTTCAATAGAAACCAGGCGAGATTTATTAATAATCCACACCTTACGATATTTATTATTCTGCACACGTGATCGAAAACAAGCTTTTGTTGTTTCTGTACTCCCTCTCATTATCGCACTAGTGATTTTTCATCTTCAACATTTTTGATTCTCAATGATATAACGCTAAATCCTGATAGTTAACTTTTTAATACTCGCCAAATATGTGCAGCTTATTGGAGGATCAATTGTTTTACCAGGGTTACAGAAATATACTCACGAGATACCGCGGTCCCAAGGCGGCAACTGAAGGAACTGTAGGTTCCTAGTTGGTAGAAGTTAGATACTCCTTACCGTTCAGAAAAAGGCTTCATTGTTTTGTATAAATTTTAATAGAGCTAATAAATAAAATATAATAAATAAATATTATATTTTATCAAATTATTTAGTTTAATAATCCCATTAATACTTATTTGAGTTGTTTATTTAAAAATAATAAAGATTTAGATACTAGACTGTTTGACAGCTAACCTCTCCGCGAGAAAACTCGGCGCTTAAAAATCTGCGTGGGCTAACGAGCCATAAATCTAAAGTATTTGTGAAAAATGTCGCAAATATTTTGATACGAAATAGGTATTATGTTTATAAGTTTTTTTTTTCTAGTAAGTTTGATGCGAAATATCGTTTGATGAGTTGCCCACCTCAATAAAAATTTACTAGGTGTGTATTTTTTTATTGTACACTTTATAATATATAAGCACAATTATTTATAAAAATATATGTGATAAATCACTAATTTTATAAGTATTTGCGATTACAATATTAAGAAGTTATTAAAAAATGTTGCACTTTTTAAAATCTTAAAATGGTGCATCAACAAACACTTAAAACAACTATCACAATCGATGCCTGGCAGCTGAGATTAAGGTTATTTCTATTTCCAAGTACCAAAAACTTGCTTAACGCATAATAATAATAGAGTTCATTTTCAAAATACCTAAACATTTGTGTTTTAAATTAAACATAAATCTGTATTGAGTGTGTTTTCTTTACTAATTTCGACCAAAAAAGGTATGCTTAAAATATATGTATTGGATTGCATACAAAACATGTCGAATATTTTAATATACCGACTGTGTAGCGGGTTGGGGAACAGTTCTCTGTATCACGTGACTAGGCCAGTGAATAATATGCGATTAAATAAAATAATTTATCGATAACGATTCTTATAGCGTAAAATTTGTCCTAATTTTATCGATTATAAATTATATGCAAAATTATGTTTGTTTGTTTCTCCTACTTTCGCGTTACAAAGCGGATTAATGTGATTTTTAGTGTGGAGATAGTTAAAGTGTATGGTGAGTATAGTTGTCTGGAGAGTGACATTGGCTATATATTACATCACAGAAAAAAAAAACTCACGCAAGTGACGCTACAGGCAGAAGCTACTACCAAATAATATTCGTAGCCTATTTTCACTGCCCCCAGTCACCGAATTGTTTATAAATTCCAGTTGGAGTTGTTCTTAGGGTAGACTAATTAAATCAATGTTTTAATTTGACGACTCTAACGGGCCAATCTGAATAATTCGATTACTCCGCTCTTTCGTCCATAACTGAGTTAAGAACGGTAAGATTTATTAAAAAAATCAAATATTCATCATTCAAAAGTTAGACTGGAGTTGAAATTCCAATTTTATTTGAGTTTTAAAGTTTACTTATGGGTGATTTAGAAAATAAATTGAAGGCAATTGGTTTGTTTAGATTTTTTGGAAAAAGAACGTCTGGTTGAATTAAAATATCGTTGAGAGAATTCACAATAGATTTTTACTTTTTATTTTACTAAGGGCGCTTGTATTCGATGTTTGCTATTAGAAAATACGAAAGAAAAATATTAAAATCAAATAAGATGATTCTCATTATTTTTGTAATAACGAGCGATGAGTTGCGTCATTAGATCAATTGTGGTTTTTTGCTAAACTTAGAATTCTCAATTCATAATATTATTTTCTAACGATATAAGTTTTTTTTTTATTAATATCATACAATGAGTATAAAGGTTATTAAGGTGACTATTAGAGTATTTATTAACTTCTAATGTTGGTCTTGGAATACGTTTACGTACGTTATTGGTGACCAATTATCATATCATATTGATCCCCCGTGACTCGAATAGCGCGTCAAATCTTTGGTATCGCCTGTCATTTGTACATCTTTAACAGTTATTACGGGTAGTTAGAAGCCAGAAAATTTGACAGTAGTCTTGTAGTAGTTGCAAGTCTATCGGTTTTCTATCGTTTACATTTCGGGAAGTATGCGATGGAATTACACAATCTAATTCCGCCAAGCCCGTTCCATCATCGGACTACAAGACAAACGGCGATGCGCCATCGTTACATGGTGGACATCCAACCCATACGCACAAAACGTTTTGGGAATACTTTCATTGTGCGTACGGCTAAGGAGTGGAATTCCCTGCTGAAGTTTGTGTTTTCCGATAGCTATAATCTAGGGGTCTTTAAGTCAAGAGTGAATAGGTTACTTTTAGGTAAGCGTGCTCCATCTTCGACCACATCATCACTTACCATCAGGTGAGATAGTGGTAAACGCGAACCTATTGTCGATAAAAAAACGTGTTACCCATCTACTGGATTGTGGAAGATAGATAGGCAATCTTTGATTAGACTGGAAGCCGATCCGACATAGCAGAAAAACTACAAACAAACACAACACAAAACAAAACACAACAACAACACTAAATAAACTTCCTTTTTCGAATATCAATAAAATCTATTCGAATGTAAGTATTTAGCATTTGTTGGCAACTATGAGGATTCTTAATTCTAAAAAGAAAAATCCTTAAAGCACTGAAAATCGCAGAAGTTTTACTTGAAAACAAATACAGAAACCCCCTCAAACAAATCAAACTGACCCGAGCCGTCAGTTCCAAACTTAAAAACGTGAAAAACTATTAAATGCGGGTACGTTTTAAAAGGCCTGGATGACGTCATAGCGGTTATAGATAAGCACAGACTGCGCGATCTATCTTCCTCGTCGGGACGTGTGTGATACGGGCACCCACATGATATAATCGAAAATCGCTTACCGCGATCCATCTACATATTCATTCTGACATGACTAAAATTGGCTTGAGGCTTTGTTGGAGTCTCATCAAGCAAGTATCTTATTTTTATAGCAAAATTCTGTAAGATTTTTTGAAGTTTTGAAAGAAGTAAGGACATTGTTATAGATTTTACATAATTTTAAATTATATCTTTATATGAAACAAAAACGTTGTCCCCTTTTTTACGAAAATTATGAAGGCGAAGGCGTGTAAAATTTGGCACAGTTAAAGTTTATATGGAGAAGGAATACAGAAATTTATGTTTTAATGCATTCGAAGTTATTTTAATTAAAGTGGAATTGCGACCACTTGGCGACCCCTACTTTTTATTAGTTCCTTATTGTTATTATAAACGAGTTATATTTTTGTACTTATGGATTAATATTTGCTTAATTTTATGGAAAAGCAATACGGATTATACATCTGAAAATTCCGAGCACTTAGAAAAATACACCGGAACCTGGAAAGAACTTTGATTAAATACATATATTATCAATTGCTAGAACCGCGTAAAAATATTAAATATTAATTTAAAATGTAAATTAAATATTTTTATAAAAACCAACACAATATTTGCGCACATTCATCTGAAGCATGAATTGGGAAATGTATAAAAATCACAGTGTGTATGTGAAAAAATATATGTCAATCAAAGATTTGAATATCGTCGACTGGATAGTGGATACCAATTAGCTGGGTTCCAATTAAACCAATGCACGGCTCTGACGAACTGACAGTCGCTCGTAAAAAAGTACGATTGGATTTTAGCGGGAGATTTAGGAACGAGCGCGAGCGAATTGAGAAATGTCAAGTTGTCCATGGTTCGCGGATGCACGAATTTTGGTGGACGTAATGGCAACTAGGCAATTATGAACATGAAAACGCCTTGTTACTTAGGTATGTTAATAACTAGCAGTTGTGCGGGGCTGTTAGTTATAAATTGTTAGATAGTTAGTAGTCAAAAATAAATATATTGTTACTAACTGACCCGGCAACCGTTGTTTTGCCATATAAATTACCAGCAGTCGCGCAGTACTTCGCTCCTGTCTACTTTATCGCGATAAAACATAACCCACCTTTTTTGCAGTCGGCTAAAAAGTCTGTAGATCAAATTTCATCCAAATCCACGAAGTACTTTCGAAGATGAGTGATTACTCAGTTTGAAGTAATTACTCAGCATTTTTACAATGCAAAAATCAATTTTATCGATATCGACTACTTTTTCTTAATCAAGTAGACCAATCCCTAACCAGACATATCTACGCAACTTGACCTTGAACTGACCAATTGCAGCTAGGCATTTCTCTGTCGTCCCCCGGCACGTAGTAGTGAGTCGTGTTCTTCAAAGAAATCGGCCTATACGCTCTCTAGTGGTTATATACTCTCTGGTTTAAACAAACAAACTTTTTCGCTTTATAAAGTAAGTATAAGATAGGTAAGCTGTACATGCGACTTCATTTGCCTGCGAATCCTTTGTAACCTCCTCTGTCTTCCAGTAAAAGACAAATTAAAATATGTTTAGTTGTTCCTGAGATAAGTCCGGGCAAACAGAAAGACAGACAGACGGCAAAATATAAAAAAAATGCTTGTGTTTTAGTATCGAGTAAATAATGATAAAACTTCATATAAACACTTGACAAAACACACCTATTTTGAAATCACATACTAACTAAATAAAATTATAACTATGCATAGACGAAGATTCAATCAGGTTGACAAGTGTTGATTGTATTGCAGTAATTTGTTTGGCGACATTAGGCACTACGGTTTTTTACAAAATCGTTCTCAGCCGATGGATAAAACTCCGAAATAAACAAGATAGGACACGTTCGCTAGGTTATTTAATAACAAGTTTTCATTTAAGATAAGCGTAAATCCAATACCTAAATCGAACTTCAACTGGATCTGTATTGGATTCTGCATGGAGATCAAAAATGTATGTTCGTATGCAGATAGGCTTTCCAAAAACCTGCACATAGCAGGCGCGTGGTATCTATCTATACGGTCCTGTAAAGGATTCAAAGTAGAAATCTGTGAATAAAGCGGATAGATAGTGTGGTTTGTCCCCTGAATAATGCTCGCGTGGAAGTACTGTGCACTTTAGTTGTACCACAGAGTTTTAAAAGAGGATTTTAAAAGGGGACTAAATCGAGTTATATTTTTAGTTCCAAAAATATACCAAAGACAGGTATGTATGTGGGTTTCTTAATGCTCAATTGGGCGTAGAAATGAAACGGATTCACCGGAGTAACTTGAGTTTATTCTTTTTCAACACTTCCAACCAGTCTCCTCACTCTCGCTCGTCGCTATCAACCTCTAACCCCAGATTCTCTACCATAGATAACACATTCTTTTATTTTTAAAACAACCATAAACTATTTACAATATTCGACTAACTTATTATCGACTCCCACATGTATTTTATGAAACTGAAATGTTTAATCAAGTAGATTGAATATCTATACTGAAAATAAAACTTAGGTGCGCTGAAGACTGCGCCCGCGCTACACCACATTTTCAAATGCTCAATTCCGTGATGTTTGCCGTCATTAGTGTAATATTATGATGTTGTTGCCGGATAGATTCTTATAAGAATACGTACATTAATCTAAGTTTTTTTTAACTTTTTGTTTTACAAGTATAAAGCTTTGAAAACATCGTCATATTTTTCTCGCCTTATGATTTTTTTATTACTGATGAGCCCAGTCTTGACCTCGACCTCGCCTGATGGTAAGCGATAGATGAGGTCTACGATGGGACGAGCGAGCCCAGAAGATGCCTATTTACTCGTGCTTTAAAGGCTGAAAGGTCATAAGTGGCAGGGAAAACAGAAGCTGGCAGAGAATTCCACAGCTTGGCTGTGCGCACAATAATTGTGGAGGAGAAGCGCTTGGTACCTACGACAAGACGCTATATCAACCAAGTGTGGGTGGTACCCAGCCGTGCGTCTAGTAGACCGGTAGTGAAAAGGAGATGGATTTTTGGATACCTGTTTCGACGGCGAGGGACAAGAAAATACGTAGCTCTAACGACCATTATATACGATCTAAAGGTTTAGAATTGCATACTTCTTAAAAAAAAGGAGCAAGCTATTAGTAATCCAGGGCGTATATTTACTACAGTATTTAAAATAATTTAATTACGAAATCCCTATTGAGCCTATCAAAAAAGCCTGTGTATATTTAAATTAACCATATTTTCTGCTGGTAAAAAGAAATCAACTGTAGTTTTTTCACACACAAATTTGAATTACGGCAATTACAAAAATGACATTTCTATTTTTTAAAAACCAGTGTTCCATCCATACGGAACGGCTACTAAAATTAAATCGGACAGAAACAGCCGAGTTGTGCCATCAAAGATATGATATACGAATACATAGCTGTCCACCAGAGCCATGAAATAATTGGATTTTTCACTTCAACGTTCGCAACTTACGAACGTTACTCTAATTTATTATATCTGACGTGTGTGCTTCCATAGTGCTTTATAATTAAATTATAATTTTTCTTTTCATGTTTTAATCAGAATTTGGATGTTACGAGTAACAGGGACATGGAACGCTGAATCAGATTGTAAGCTTACCTTACCTATTTATTGTACGTAAAAATAGTCACATATAAAATAGGACGCGTTGTGATTTTCGATACCACACCGACACCGAAACATTGTGGGTTTTAATTCAAGCGAATTGACAAAGGACTGAAATACCGCAAGCTCAAAACTAATAATGTAGTTCATATCGACGGTTGAAAGGCTAATTGATCTAAGCGACATTTTTTGCGATATTGAGTTATATACATATTCGGAATCAGCAAATTTTTCTCCATCGTTTGAGTCAGGTTTAAAATTTTTTTGAGTACTTTTTTGGCGCTTAGCACCCACTGCAAAACAGGGCTCATTTCTAAGCTCATTGATCTATACGACACAAAATTAGACATATTTGAGGACTCGATGACTTAAGCTATTTTGATTTTTCAAAATTTTATAACGTGTGTCGATTAAGGCATTTGGCTTTTTCGCCATGATTGTGATTTTGTCGTTTGGCCTATTTTGCAATAAACCAAAAAAAAATAAGCAATGTCGTTTGGCCCATTTTGCATTAACTATATTAAAAAACCGTGTTACTTGAACCATTTTGCATTAAGTTATATTAATTAACTATGTCTCTTGATCCATTAAGCGTCTATTAAGGATAATCAGTAATGTCACTTCGGCTATTTTGAGTAACACTAACTAATAACAATTCATTTGTTGTTTTATTTGGAAAGTGGTACTAAAGTACAATGTATTCCGTGGTGATACTACTACCTTTTTTCCGGGTGTGAAAATCATCGAATGACTTCTTCCGCTCTGGGTTAAGCGGAAGGCTGTGTCAGACTTCTACTGACTAAAAACCCACCTGTTCCTTCGGCTGCCCTAAAGTTCCGGGCCCGCGGTATCTCGATAGAACTTTCCCGCAAACCCCGGCAGGCAATGGCCCTATGAGGCCCCGTCACTGGCGTTGACAGCTCTTTGAACACGACGTGCCACCGACCCGAGCCTGGTCCTTACCGGAAGGTGAGCGACTCTGCTCGCCGTCCGCAGGCCCGCGCCTACGGTGGCCGGAAATCGGCTCGCGATCCCCGACGCCCGGGGCGTCTCCCACGGTGGCTGGGGTGAGAAGGAAGAGGGTTGCCTCTCCCTCACGCGTTCGGCCTCCTCCTTCGCTAGCATGACTGCTTCGCAGAAGGAGGCGACTGCATTCCATTCCCTCTCGCTCTGCACTATAGTCTGAACCAGAGCAGGGCGCGAGAGGTCTCCACCGCCGACCGCCTCTACGAGGACACGACAGTGCTCCACCCAAGCAGGGCATACTTCGACCGTATGCTCCACCGTGTCATCCAGGTGGTCCTCACAATGAAGACACCCGGGCGTATCCTCCCGCTGTATCCGAAACAAGTATCTCCCGAAACAGCCATGTCCGGTCAACACCTGCGTCAGGTGGAAGGGGAATTATAGCCGCGTTTGCGGCGTGCCCAGCCTTCGGTTGCGACAGCCGCTCTTTCCATGCTGCCGTGAGATCGCACCGGGGCTCTATCCGCTGAGCCGCGACTTGCCGCGGTAGCGGAGTTTCACCCCGGCTTAGTACATCCACGCGCCAATCATGCACGTGCATGGGGGCTACCGCCTCCAGATCCCACGGCAGCAATCCAGCAAGGAGGTTCGTCGTCTCCCCAGAGATCGTGCGGTATCCCCGGATTATCCGGATAGCCATGACCCTCTGAGACGCGACGAGCTGGTGAGCTGGTCGCCGCAGCAGATTCAGCGAACACAGAGGGGCCCCATAAAGGGCCATAGACCGCACAATCCCCGCATATAGCCTTCGGCAGGAGGCGTTTGGCGTCCCTAGATTGGGTAAGAGCCGCTTGAGTGCAGCCCCCGTCCGGTCCAGTCTTGGAGCCAAACGTTGGAAGTGTTCGACGAAGTTCCACCGGCTGTCGATGGCAAGTCCCAGGTACTTCTTCGTAGTCTCGACGCCGATGCGAACCCCTCCCACCGTTATTTGGGAACCCGAAGGTGGCGCGTTCCGACGGCCATGAAAACACATGGCCTCGGACTTGTGCAGAGCCACCTCGAGTCCCAGTTGTCAGATCCTTTCTACGACCGTCGCAACCCCTCGCATCGCCACTTCGGCCGCCGCCTGGTGCGACCTTCTATGCGCCAAGACCAGCGTGTCGTCAGTGTAGCAGACTACGCTGACTTCTGTAGGAAGGTTGGCGCGCAACACCCAGTCGTAACTGATTTTCCACAAGGGTGGCCCCAGAATCGATCCCTGTGGTACACCGTATGACATCTCTCGTTGGTTCCACTCTCCTTGATGGCCAGAGTAATGACGGCCCTGTCCGTCAGGTAGGCCCCAACCACACGACAGAGGTAGGTTGGCATCCGGTGATACCGGAGTGCCTCCCGTATGCAACTCCAGGGCAGGGTGTTAAAGGCATTGGCGGTGTCTGTCGAGAGAGCCCTCACACGCATGATTGCATCCACCGTCGAGCGCTTTCTTGCGGAAACCAATTCGGCTATCCGCAAGATCCGGCCAACGAGGCGGTTTGCAATAACTGTTTCAAAGATTTTGCCCACTTCGTCGAGCAGCACAATAGGCCGATATGGCACCCCGGGCGCCCCGGTTTCTTGATTAGGACCAGTTTTCCCCTCTTCCAACGAAGCGGGAACTGGTCCCTCTCCAAATATGCGTTAAAAAACCCTAACCGTTGAGGCTCGAGAGGCTCCAAGGCCAGGACCCAGGCTTTGCCAGGGAAGCCGTCGGGTCCCGGGGCGGTATTTTTGGCATTCAGCCCGCGTACCGCCACTCTCAGGTCTACCTCGGTCACTTCTGAAGCGTTGTCGTCACTGTGGCCCGCGTCGGGCACCGCAAGTGGCGGAGCCATGGTCGGGGGAGTATGCCCACCTCGCGAGGGGAACAGAGTGCTCACCACGTCCTCTACTAATTGGGGTCGGAGACTGTGTCAGCGGGGGAGCCCATGTGCGGAGTTAGTCCCGCACCATTTTCTATGGACTTTCCCACGGGTCCCGATTAAGAGTCTTCAACATCTCCTTGCGTGCCAGATCTTTGGCCCGCCGGATTTCTTCTTTGAGGACGGTCTTCGCTGCTCTGTACTCCTTGTACAGCTCCGCCTCTCTGGCTTCCGTAATTGGTGATACTACTACCTAGGCTTAGAATGATAAACCACCTTATCTAATACATTGTTCCAAAACATATTGCATCGACATCTTGAATGATACCTCTACACAAAACTGTTTTGAATTATGATAGCCTAAGTATCAATATCTACTATAATCTAGTAAGGGTTCATTTTGTTTCATCCTACAGTCCCTCTAATGGGCATCTGCATCAAACTACTTCACTCTGGTGCAACACCATCATGTTGCTTATGCTCATTGGGTATATTCAACTGTCAGTTGACTTGGCGCTAAATCCATTTTCTCTCGTTTTATTTTATTCTAGGTTGAAACTTGAGCTAGTTTACTTTCAGCTATTTTATTTACGGTAGACATTTGAACCCATTCGAACCATTTTGCCTTTCGCAAAAAATAACTAAATTTGATGCATTTTGGGCTAAACAACATAAATTTTCTAAAATATTATACACAATTTTCCACAGTAATAACTTAAAAAGCTTCCTTACTTAATTAGAGATATACTGTGTTAAATAAATAAAAGTCTATCAAATGGTTGTTTTTTTATGATTTTTTTTTTTTCAAAATAAATAACTTTGATCCGTCCTCCTGCAAGTTTTACAAAATGTCACTTAGATCAATTAGCCTTTCAACTGTCGATATAAATTCCTTGTTCAAGCTTATTTGTTTCACGGTAGAACATTTAAACGCAAATAATTCAACTGTTGTGAAAATAACCCTTGCATTAAATCATGTGACTCATTGTAATGTATACATGTGTCACCTAATAGCGATTAGCGGCTCCCTGGTTTACACATCGCACGTACGTCCGTTACATTCCGTAGCTGTAAGCGAAGTGCGTGCGGAAGGGGCTGTGTGCAATGTGCAATTGTGCATGCCTTAATCCGCCACTCCCCGCTCTCTATGCGCGCGCGCGTAAGCATGAGACGACCATTCTTCTTTTTTTTATTATTATAATTATATTCACATATACTACACTCGTAATCAGCCCATAACGTGCCCACAGCTAGCTAGGACACAGACCTCCTCTATAATCTCTATGAGAGATAACGGATGGTAATTCACCACGCGGGACCAGTGTGAGATGGCGGATTTCACATTAGTCCTAATCCTAAGACATAGCACCTTTAGCATGGCGTTTTCATTTACTGTTTTAAGAGTAACGGTGATAGTAAGTACACCGTGTAATATGTACTTGTCTGAGTACCCAAGACCTTTTTTTTTAGTTATCGGGAGAAACCTTCAAAAGGCGCCTGGACAAGGCCCTGTTACCTCTAAAAAGACCACACCGGAGCCTTTGTGCAACGCCTGTTACGGCATTTCTCTGGGAAGTCTGTAAAGAGGTCTCCCCGGAGTCTCGCTGTGCACGGTGGCACGTGATCACTGTGGCACCGTCTTTCCAGGAATCATTTGGTAGGTGGACAGAGACCCCACACTGAACGCCCGCAACCCCAGAGTCCCACCTGCCTCAAATAAAGCAGGCAGGGTTTCGGCGTTTTAAGCGTCGAGGTGGTTGCCTCCTCGACGCCTCCTTCTGCGAGCAGGATCGGCCCTCTCACGATCCCACTCAGCGGCCTCCTTCTGGACCATCACTGTCTCGCAGAAGGAGGCTACTTTCCTCCAGTTTTCGGTCTCTGCCAGCATAGCTTTTACTACTGCTGGCAGAGTCTTTCCGTGGCGTGTGTAAAAAATCTTAAGGCGTGTCCAAACATCGAGCGGCAATCGAGCGCGGCTACTGCGCGCGGCCCACCACCCTGTAATTAGACGACTGCCGCGCAAACATTAGTCGGCTTTGTCCTAACTAGAGCGCGGGATTCCGCTTCCGACGCTCGCCCGCGACGGTCGTACCGCTCCGCGCTCTCGATCGTTCTGTGTCTGTGTCATCGCTTCGTCGCGCTCGCCGTGACGTCATTCGTAGTCGCCGACTACGACGCTTGGTCCGGATCCGCCTTTTTCGAGGTGGTGAAGGATTTCCTGTTTCTCTAACAGAGTATCGTCAAAAACAATTTGGTTTGGCCCCTTCAGGGTAAAACCACAATTTCGTGGTCCTTGGTGGAAACCTCACGGTGTCAACAAAACCAAGGGGGTGCTGACCCGACGCACCCGCTGATCCCCTTCAGGGTGAAGCAGTCAATTGGAGTCGAGTGCTAGGTTTTGGCCTTGGGGGATCTCCTAGTCAAACCTAGTTACTGAGTTTCCTTTTCAGCTACTCACCTAGTGTCGGTTGGGTGTGTCTACCCCTTCGCACTAGACCCAATAGGGCCCGGTTCGCACAATAAGACTGGCGACCGGTTACAAGCTTAGGGCTCACCATTAGGTACTCACCTCCCAGTCTCTACCCGACTGGGAGGGTTACACATCCCCGGACCCATCCATCCGGGGAGTTAGGCCAGTTAGGCTTTAAATAGGCCCCCCGCGGGAGAGAAATCTCCAAAATTTCCTCATTAAATTTTTGATCCATTCGCCAATCATGGCGAATTCCAATATTTTGGAGATATTGTTAGAGATCCTTAGGGAAAACCCTGCTATTTCCGCCAAATATGGCGGAAAAATCCAGCGTGAAATCGCTAACAGTCCTCCGGCTACCGAAGCCAACGTCGCTGATTTTAGTGACGCGCTTGACAGCCCATTATCTCCCCCGCTTGCCGATCAAGGCATCCCAGTTGGTCAATTCACGGAAGTGTTTATTAACTCCGATCCCATTGTTCATCAAACAACGAACGACTTCCAGGTAGATAGCCCTCTATTGCCCCCGCCCGCCGACAAAGTCGTGCCGATCGCCCGATTCCCGAAAGCACCCATTGTTTCCGGCCCACCTACTAATCCCATTGTTCATAAAACAATGGACGCCGCGCAGGTGTGCGCTGCACCTGAATTCCGTGAAATGGACATCACCGAACCTATGTCCAGTAACAACTCCGACAATGATTTGTCATCATGCCCCTCATCCTCGGAAGACGACTTTCAAGTCGTCACCGGCGGCAAGAGGAAGAAAGGGAAAACCTTCCAGGCCAGCAAGGCCAAAAAGACCACCGCGTCACCCCCGTCCCCAACTCAAACGCCCGTACGACCCGCTAGCCCCGTCCCAACCACCTCCACTCGCGCGCAGGATAGTCGTCCCCCCAGCCCGATAGCCCAAACTTCCTCAACCCAAAGGAAGCAACGCCCTCCGCCCCCCTTTTACATCCAGGACAAGGGGAAATGGATTGATGTGTCTAAGATGTGTGTTGATCGAAAGATCAACTACACAAACGCCCGTGCCTGCCAAAATGGCATTAAAGTCACCGTCCCTACGTCGAACGACTATAGGGAATTATATCGCGCTCTCCGTGAAAGGAATATTTCCTTTCACACTTTCTCCTTCCCCGAGGACACGCCCACTCGTGTTATTATTAAACGTGTCCCTAAAGAAATCCTAGTACAGGATATTAAAGACGACCTTGCCGATCAAGGTATACCAGTGATCGCCGTCCATCGCTTACATAAAGCGAGAGGCGGTGAATTGTACGACATGGTTCTTGTCATTTGTGAACCAACCGAAGGTCATCACCCGATTTTTAAGATTAAGTCTATTTGCTCCCTATCCGGTATCTCAATAGAAAAGCCCTACAAAACCGCAACAGTGGGACAATGCCACCGTTGCCAACTGTATGGCCATGCGCAGAGCAACTGCTATACGACTCCCAGATGCGTCAAGTGTCTGGGCGAGCATAGCACTGCGGACTGCCCACGGCCTAAAGACCGAACCCTCTGTTCGGAACCACCCAGCTGCGTTCTCTGCGGCCAGACCGGTCACCCGGCAAACTACCGCGGCTGTCCCAAAGCCCCCAAACTCGCTCCTAAATTAGCGAAGCGCGCCAACGCCCGCCAACAGAGAGAGGCACCTTCTTCTCAAATTCCCCAACGTCTCGCTCCTCAGAGACCGTCCCCGTGGAACAGGCTAAACCACGAAAAAGCCTTTCCCTCCTTGGCCCCTGCCAAACCTTTGCAGGCACTGATGGATATACCCATCGCAGCGCAGATCCTGCCTATAGCCGCGGCTACAGAGCCCACAGCCAGTCACAAACCCGCGCCTCAAACCACTGCTGCTCCTGCAGTCAAACAACCGCCCAATCCCTCACCCGTCGCGCACGGCGAGGCTTGCGCCCAGACTATACTGCGCCATTATAGGTTATTTATGACCCGCCAAGCCAGATCTCTCCGCGATGCCCTTCTGGCTGCCGAACAGCAGAATAACGGCAAAATTACGACGGCAATGTACAGCCAAATATTCAGCACACACAGTGATGTGGTGCTAGGTCTCGACCAGATGGATGCGATGGACTGATCCAATGGATTCCCAACGCACAAACCACATTAGGCCTCGATCCCTCAAATTAGGTTTTTTCAACGCCAATGGCATTTTCAACCAACGCGCCGAAATAACTAAATTCCTCCGCGACCACCAATTAGACGTCCTCCTTATACAGGAGACCCTTTTGAAACCCCACCGCGCTGATCCCAAAATTGCGAATTACCATCTAGTTCGCAATGACAGAACACGTTGCCACGGCGGCGGTACCCTTACTTATTATAGAAAGGAGTTATACTGCATCCCTCTGACCCCACCCGCGCCTCTCTCTCACCTAGAGTACTCTGCCTGTCGACTAGGCATGACTGGTCATCCTCCGATAACCATCATCTCTGCCTACCATCCCCCACCATCGGTCGCGTCTCTTGCTTCAGACGATCCTATCGCGCTCACCAGCGATCTCACGACTCTCTTCGGCCTGAGTGACTCCGTCTTACTAGCGGGCGATCTCAACGCCAAACACCCCGCTTGGAACAGCAACACGACAAATGCCAGAGGCAGAATCGTGTATAACCTAGGCGCGACCCTAAACTACGACGTCATCGCTCCGATGACTCCCACCCACTACCCACACGACCCCAACCATAACCCCGATGTCCTCGATGTGGCGCTCCTAAAGAATGTAAACCTCCGTTTACACTCCATAGAAGCGCTTCACGAGCTCAACTCGGATCACCGTCCCGTTATCCTACACCTAGGTTCCCGCTCGGGTAACCATGATCCTACCCAACCTCCTCCGACCCAATTGATCACCGACTGGAGGAAAGTAAGTGAAAAACTGAAATCCACCACGTCGCCTCAATTGGACACCATTCCTGACCACATAGTCTCAGTCGCTGACACGACGGCGACGATCGACTCGCTTACAAATCACGTACAATCCGTCCTGAACGATTGTTCAAGGGAAGTTCCTGTAGTGGAAGACCACCGCTGGAAACTCCCGGACGATGTACGGAATCTGATAACCGAGAAGAACGCAGCCATCCGTGCGTACAGCGCTTTTCCCTGCGCCGCAAACAAAGCTCACATGCGCAACTTACAGCGTGCTGTAAGGAAACGCATTACCGAGCAGCGTAATGCGAGCTGGGACAAGATGCTGAGCGAACTTGAGCCCACCCATCTTGCCTTCTGGCAGCTTCAGAGGAAGTTACGATCCACTGAAGAGGCCACAATGCCTCCTGTCATTCGTCCCGATAAGAGTGTCGCCTTCGATAACTCTGAAAAAGCAGAATGCCTAGCCGACAGCCTAGAGTCCCAGTGTTCTCCCAGCTCTCAACCAGTAGACCAAGCCCACCTCGATATGGTGAACGCTGAAGTCGAACGTAGAACTTCCCTTCCGCCCGTCGAAGATCCCGATAATCCACTGGCCCCCATCACTCCTGATGAGGTCCAGGATATCATTAAAAGTCTCCAACCGCGAAAAGCCCCTGGCTCCGACGGCATCACCAATAAGGTTTTCAAACTTTTCCCCGCCCAGCTTATAGTGCTAATGACTGCCATCTTCAATGGTGCATTGAGCAATAATATGTTCCCCGCAACCTGGAAACAGGCCACCGTCATAGGTATTCCCAAACCAGGCAAGCCCAAGTCTGACCCGTCTAGCTACCGTCCCATTAGCTTAAACTCTCACTCTCAACGTCCTTGGTAAAATCTATGAAAGGCTTATATATAAGCGGCTCAAAGATTTTGCCGAAGCAAAGAGTCTTATACCCAATGAGCAGTTTGGATTTAGAACCGAACACTCATGTATCCAACAAGTCCACCGCATCATAGAACACGTCAGCGCCGGCTTCCAACGGGGCGCAATAACGGGAGCCTTATTCTTCGACATAGCGAAAGCGTTCGACAAAGTCTGGCACAATGGCTTAATCTATAAGCTATACCAACTCGGCGTGCCTGACCGTCTCGTGCTCATCCTACGGGACCTTTTATCGAATCGCACCTTTCGTTACCGAATTGAGGGGGAGCTTTCCTCCCCCCATCCCATTCGCGCAGGAGTTCCTCAAGGCTCCGTACTATCCCCTCTCGTTTTCACGCTATTCACTAGCGATATCCCCAAGCATAAAAATACTCAGCTAGCCCTATTTGCCGACGATACGGCTATCTATTATACCGGTCTTAAACCCGATGCCATCGCTCGCACTCTCCAAACTTCCGCAAACACTCTGGCCAAGTGGTTCCGGAAATGGAGAATCGAAGTCAATCCAGACAAAAGCCAGGCAGTCCTCTTTTCTAAGCCGCGGATAAACCCACCCTCCCCCCGTCCGATTACCATGTACGGCAAGCCGATCCCCTGGGAAAAGCAAGCCAAATACTTAGGCGTGGTCCTCGATAAACACCTTTCCTTCGCTGAGCACATAAAGCAGGCACGTTCGCGCGCCGCTTTCGCTCTAGGTAGGCTCCACTTCATTCTTAGCTCCCGCAGCAAGTTATCACTCAGGTGCAAGCTGCGTATTTTCACCGCGGTCATCCGTCCCATCATGACCTACGCCTGCGTTGTTTTCGCACACGCAAAGCCCTACCTCCTCCACAAGATGCAGACCCTTCAAAACCGATTCCTCCGTAGAGTCACGGGAGCCCCCTTTTATGTTCGAAATGAGCTTCTTCACGTAGACCTCAAGATGCCCACCATCCAGCAGTTCATGAAACGTGTCTCCAAGCGTTTCTTTGATACTGCAATCCAACATAGGAATCCCCTTATCGTATCGGCCGCCCAATACGAACCCTCGCGTATCTCTAAGATTCGCCGACCAAGGCATACCCTTGTCACTCCTGATGACGCAATCACCCTGCTCCAAGAGAGCCGTAGGGAAACAAGTACAGTGGCACACAAAAACAAAAACCGACCGTCCTTCCGTCCTCGCCGCCGAGGCCCGCCGCGACGTCCCCGTAATAGTCCGCCCAGACCCTTGCCAGAGCCAGCCCGCGACGCTGAGCCAGTAGCTTTAAATTCCCTTATTAATAATAAAAATGATATGATCCAGCCTGTCCCTAGCTGCCCTCCCACTGCGACGCCCTAAGCCGAGGTCCGTACCCCACAGGGGGTGCCCTTAGCGTGTAGTCGCCTAGTTTGTAAGTTTTCTAATAAGCCCTGGCTGGAGGCTTTAATTAATTTATTAATTAAGGCAACCACAGGCAAGCCCGGTTAAGCAGCCAACAACCTCAGAGGTTGACCTGCGAGATGCCACACACAAAAAAAAAAAAAAAAAAAAAAAACTAGAGCGCGGCAGAAATGTGTCCTAGAAATGCCGCGTATTGCGGCCGCGCTCTTGCTGCTCAATGTTTGGACACACCTCAAACCTCACTGGCATTTTAATTATTACACCAACTTCACCTAAAAATAATATTTATAAATAATTTACTACAGCAAAATCAGTTAAACGGTTTAGGCGTGAAACATAACGACTTTTGGATTTATAATATAGTAAGAAGTTAGGATTAGTAAGAATTCGGTAAATTTCTCGCATGTCAAACGCTCACTCTCGCTTGGTCTTGACTCCCAACCACGCGTCTACGCTGCCGTCTTCCGCGCGATTTCAGTGATAGGTATTTTAATGTAGACAAGTAAATAAGTAGGTGATAAAGGTTTGTTTGTAAAAGCGGGCCATTTGTGTTCTCATTAGGGATAGCGGGACAGACTGCCTGAAAGCGGGACAATCCCGCCCAAAGCGGGACGTATAGTCACGTTGGCCATAACCCAGCACGCGGATCCAGTACGTGTTGGTGGATGTCGCATGTCTTCGAACTTTTGGTGCTAGGACATACTGGTTGCCTCATGATGTTTACCTTCACTGATTTGAGAACAGTAGCGATGAAATAAATTACACAAAGTAATGTGCCAGACGGGGCTCGAACTCACGACCTGCAATTCACAAGTCGGGCCCGTAACCACTGGGCTACAACTGCTCATACATATTTTAAATAAAACATATAAGTCTCATTTCTTACCATATTAATTATCTTCCATTTCAGGCTATCTAATTAAATAACACACAAGACAGCAATTAACGAGTCGTTTTAATTAGTTCGGTGACGTACATTTTGATACTCATTTATTTATTGCTACTAAATAAATGATAGTGTGTGTCGTAGCTAAATAATAATAGCCGCAAAGGTCGATTTTCAAGGTCAAGCGTCGTTTGCCGAGGTTGTTTTGTAGATGGGATGTGACCATCACCATAACACCTATTCTTCCGTGCCTGGGAAAGCACTTTAAACCGTTGGTAGTAACTGAATGTCAATTTTTCACTATGGTAACTGAATGTCAATTTTTCACTACCTTTGACAGTCCTTACGGGTAGTTAGAAACGAGAATATCTGACAATAGTCTTCCCAAGCGTGTTACCCAGCTACTGGGCTGTGTGTATGTCAAATCAGGCATTCGCTCCAAGTCAACAAAGACTGGAAGCCGATCCAAACATTGCTGGAAAAAGGCTAAGCGGAAAATGATGAATTATGAATGGTACGATTCAAAAAGCAATTCTAATAAATCGGCAAATTTATAAGTACCGCCACTGTTGGGACCACTTCTTACGAGCTATGGGATCCATTCGATTATTTATGTAAAATCTACGTGTTGAGCAATAATTTATGACTTTAGAACGCGACATGAATAATAATATATCGAAATACCGCTAATTGTTATGTTATTGTCAATTTGATAAACTGATGAAATTCGCGGTTAAACGGGCGGGAAATGTTGATTAAGTTTACGTAAATAATGATATTTAATGACAGTTAGGGATGTGGGAAAGGCAATTTGTTGATCGTGGTGATGTGTCTTTAGAGATATGGAATGCATGCACGATTACGTATCTTACGTTAAGACGTAAGATACATAGGCTTGATTATATTTGCCGGGGTTGCGGGAATGTTTATCCCGCAATCCCGCGGCCCCGGCACGCAAGGTTAACTGAAGAAACATGGTGGGTTTTTAGTCAGTAAAAGTCTGCCACTACCTTTCTAACCACCCAGAAAGAGGGGGCATTTGTCGACTTCCGCCGAAATAATAGCTCGATTATTATTATGCCAAAAAAATAACAATGTATCTAACTGTAAGTCTGTGTTAACATAATAAATACGAAAGCTGTTCCGTGCTGTTACTCAATGACGCTAAACCGGCTGAACGAATCTGAATGAAAGGCATAGAGGTACTTAATGAAGTTTGGCACAGAGATAAATAAAAGTCTAAAAAAGCACATCAGCTACTTTTTAATCTAGCAGCCAGTTTTAGTTTAGTTATAGCTTCATTAATTTTATCATTAACTTGATACTTTTATCAAAAATACGAACATGAGTAAATTATGTAAATTCTATTGTATCGAAGATAAATACTAGTAGGACCTATACATATTTTAATAACCTAGCTATAAATTTCTACCTTTCCACTAAATTATGATCGTGGGTGTTCAATTATTTTTCCCAAGACTACCATAATCTCAGAGATTGTCTGCTAAAAGTCCTCAGTACATTATCCAGCTCACAAATCATTCTTTCATTCGGCATAAAATTAAATGCGCATCAAACGCTAACCAACTTAACCTCAATCTCAATTTCCTTTGTGAACTCAAGAGGAAATCTATTCACAGATAACTCGCAGTTTTCTAAGATTTTAAACACAGATAGTCGAATAAAAAATACATCCCAATTACGGGAGTGCGCCCGATAAAGGAGCAAAAAACACGTCCGCTCCGGAGCGCTCATTATGCTAAGCCCAGATATGACTTGACTGATGTCAGCGAGCGCCGCAATTTGTCGACTACCCCCCACTTAATTCGACTTAGGATTAAGCAAATTGCTTAATATTGTAGCACTTGTGATCCACGTTTTCGTTCCGTTTATAGTAAGTGAATTGCATCTGTTCATTCTTTTTCAAGGTTTTCAGTCTGTGTTTTTTTTTTGTTTTATCTCCGTCTCTCCTTTCTTTGTTCGATGTTTAAAAATGTATAGGGACCTTCTAGACGTGTACGCAATCACTTTAAGTAGTGGAGTTAAATATATGTTCTGAATACGAATTAAGCAATACATTATCTGGGGGCACGGCAGTGCCCCCGCCAAGTCGAGCAATAAAGCGGCACGGCCGTACCATTCTTTTCTCGAAGCAATTCAGGCCATTTTCGACCCCCTATAACTTCGTTGTGGATAAAACTAGAAGCCTGAACCAAACAGGCATTGTATAAACACGGTATATTTCAAATTTCATTCAATTTGAACCAGAAGTTTAAGAATTATAATGAGTCAAAGTTTCTTAATTTTGTTAATTTTGTCACTCATTGACTGACCGATCACCAAAAGTCTAAGGCACTTCTAGCAGACATAGAAGCTTCAAATTTAGAATACAATTAGTGTTTAGTATATGAATCAAGGAAAAACTATAATATTTTTCAATTTCGTTCCAGTTTTCTAGATACATCAACTGCATAAATAACTTTGTAATCCCATATAAATATATAGGATTACAAAGTTACATTTGCAGTTAATTAATCAGTGTACCTGTATAATATAATGAAATAATAGATGTAGATGGGTACTTTTTTTTTCTTGGTGAAAAATATCATCGAATGACTTCTTCCGCTCGGGTGTATCAGAATTCTACTGACTAAAAACCCACCCTGTTCCTTCGGAAGCCCTAAAGTTCCGGGGCTGCGGTATCTCGATGAAACTTTCCCGCAAACCCCGACAGGCAATGGCCCTATGAGGCCCCGTCACTGGTATTAACAGCTTTTTGAGGCGCGCGTGGAACACAACGCGCCGCCGACCCGGGCCTAGTCCTTACCGGACGGTGAGCGACCCCTGCTCGCCATCCGCAGGCCCGCGCCTACGGTGGCCCGAAATCAACTCGTGATCCACGACGCCCGGGGCGTCTCCCCCGGCGGCTGGGGCGCGAGGAAGAGAGTTGCCTCTCCCTTGCGCGTTAGGCCTCCTCCTTCGCTAACATGACTGCTTCGCAGCAGGAGGTGACTGCATCCCATTCCCTCTCGCTTCGCACCATGGTCTAAACCAGAGCAGGGCGCGAGAAGTCGCCGCCGCCGATCGCCTCTATGAGGATACGACGGTGCTCCACCCATGCAGGGCACACCTCGACCATATGCTCCACCGTGTCTTCCAGTGTAGATAGGTACCTAGATATAATAATTATGCTCAAAGGTAACTTGTTAAATGGTCAACGGAATAAAAAAGCAAGAAGTATTAAGAGTATTGGGGAGTATTAAGTAGAGTAAATTGCCCGAAATTGCATAATTACTTACTTATGGATTAACTTTAACCGAGACGTTTGACGAGTGCGGCATTAATTATTACTAACTAATGCAAAAGACGTACGTGCGTATTCATATGTGCGTATCAAAGCCTCCGAAAAAAACCCATAGAGACAGGGAGTAGGCTTTGAAAAAAACTTTAGCTAACGACATCTTATAGTGACCATATCAATATTAAAAATCTTTACCGTTTTAAATAAACAGATTGACTTGGCAATCGCAATAAACAATTTAATTTATATATGTATTACTTGTGAGATATATTGTGTTTTCATGCGATGGCCGAGTCAATCTATTTATTTAAAACGGTAAAGATTTTTAATATTGATATGGTCACTATAAGATGTCGTTAGGTTAGATAATTACGTAACAACTTAAGACAGAAGGTCCCTTAAGTAGGGACTGAATAAATTAATAACCGACTTGGTATTACATGGATCTCACAACTTTTTACGGTAGAACAACTGAGTTGCGAGACTTGGTTTTTTGACAAGTATTGTTTTTTATGGGATTTATATTAATTACTAGGGATTGGGATTTATATTAGTAACTATGTGTAGTTGAATTTATGTGTTTTTCAACTTTCAATATTTCTATTTGACGTCAATAAGAGTGACAAATAGGTTACAGAAATCTTATAAAATTTAATTTAAATATAAAAATTTAACTGACAGGCATGATAAAAAGATCGAGTATATTATCATAGCTTGCGAGGATTTGATCTACTTATGGGTTGTGAATATGTTATTTTAACCCCTGACGCAAAAAGAGAGATGTTATAAGTTGTCTGAGTGTCCGTCTGTGGCATCGTAGCTCTTAAGCGAATGGACCGATTTTTTGTTCGAATGCTGACGATATCGAGATGATTTTAAGTTAAAATTTATCAAGATCTATTCAGTTGTTTCTAGGTATTTGGGGATTTCTTAATTTTTTAAATTATTCTTCTCGTATGACTACAATCATACCCGGTTAAGTAGTATATTAGCCTTAGCGAGCTAAACTACGAGTGGCCCTATCGAAAAAAAAAAAAAAAAAAAAAAAAAAAACTACAATCATAAAGCGATGACGTAGTCAACAATGAAGCATGCTTATTTAATTAAATTTTTACTCTTGGTCTAGATACTGTCAAGATATTACAAAACATAATCGTGCCAACCAAAAGTTTAATAGACTTGACCACCGTTGAAAGATTCTTTTTTTTATTTACTAATGAGCCCGTTCTTGACCTCGATCACACCTGATGGTGAGTGTAAGATGAGGTCTACGATCGAACGAGCGAGCCCAGAAAATGCCTATTCACTCTTGCTTTAAAGGCTGACGGGTCATATGTGGCAGGGAACACAGAAACTAGCAAAAAGTTCCACACCTTGGCTGTGCGCACAATGAATGTTGAAGAAAAGCGCTTAGTACGACAAGGCGGTATATCGACCTAGTGTGGATGGTATCCTGCGGTACGTCTGGTAGACCGGTAGTAAAAGGGGGATGAAAAGATTAGGTCGTGGAGCTCCTGCGCACACTCTCCGAAGTAAAACCTGTAAAAAGAAATTTTTTATAATATTAATTATTTTATCAAGGCTTCATTCATAAAACTGTGCTTCTGAATAAAGCTCGTCTCGTAACAGGGTTCCTCGCTCTAAAACTCCGGACCATAGGTATCTTATAGCTTCTGCCCTATATCCGATGTTGAATTGTATTAAAATAGTAAAGCTAATGTTTTTTGGACATTGACATTGCCTCACATACGGAGTTCTCTTGTATCTTTTTTAATAGCATCCAGACCAGGGACAACTATAGATCAACAATAGGACTAGGTCGTCTGTAAAATATCGCTTTTAGTGATAAGACCGCCTATCGTATCACCCTTTTGAGTTATTAAGTCCTTATTTGTTTTCTGTTATGATGTAAAATAAAGAGTATATCTATCTAATTATCTCATTTTGTAGACTGTAAAAACATTTGTTCCGATGCAGAAATCGAACCAGTGAAACGCAGTGCAATAGCCACTAATACTCAAGCACTGCGCTACAAGTGTCGTCATAGTAAAGTTATTTAAACATCCAATCAAGTTTACTTTTGCCGTTTTTTATCTTCATATAGTATAAGTCAGTTTACACAAGAATTATATAAAGGTCCACTAAGTTCATTGACTGCGTCTAACTGTGCGGCATGACTTTTGTACTCAACATGAAAAATTCACTTTATCTTACCAATTTAATCTTGTACATAGACTCATGTTTCTTTTTTATGCTTTAACGAGTTCATTATTTTTGCAAAATAATACCTCATCAAAAGTCTGGTTAGTTTTCTAACATCAATTTAAAATAATGACAAATGCGAAGAATAAACTACAGGCATCAGATACCTTGTGAATCTGTTAAAAAAATGTAGTATAAAAGAAAAAATATAATAATATTGTTATAAAAAGCTGTCGAGTGCGAGTTGAAATATCGTACAATTATTTTAAGTTAAGTATCTAATCCTTTCGGACAACAATATTGGCCTTTTATAAATCAAATTACTTCGTAGCTAAGGTTCTTAAAGAGTTTCAAAGGAGTCATAGTTCCTTAAAATAGGTATATTATTCTAACAATTTAATTTAGAAATAAAGTATTCATTATTTATGAAATACTATGGGCTTAGAATAACAACGCACAGAAGAGGCGTCTAGAACAAAACACGAGCGATTTCGTGTGTCCACTTTATTTTCTTTGTGTGCGTGAGCCGAATGTGTCTACGTTCTTCAAACGCACACAAATATAGCTTTCAGTGATACCATTACCAGTACCATTACCACAAACATGGGAAACCGCACTGTTATGTTGCTGGATCAAATCAAGTATTTTATGTTATGAAACTAAATAAGATGATGTTTTTTCATGTAATATGACTTATATGACATATATTTACGGAAGGTAAACGAAATGAGATATCGTTTATTGCGTTTAGAATGTTTGATGTGTAATGTGTTATAATGATATTATAGAAATATATTAATTGCTTGAAAAATCTCGTTTGATATCAATTAAAAGTATGTTTTGTATTTATGAAATAGAAAAATATTATTGAGAAAATTACTTAAATGAAAAAAATCTTAATCAATAAAATTGTCATCTTTATGATGCCACTTTTCGAACTAACAGTAACTTTTAGTAATAAAACACTGTAGGTAGTAGCTATAAATAAATATAGTTTAGTTTGACGCATACATAATTGCCGCCAAAACTATATTTTTTTAAACAAAAATAAGCACAAAGGAAATCAATATGGGTATTTTTTTCCTCACGGATAGCAACATTGAATTGTGATAAGTTAGGTTATTAGAATTTTTGTTTGATGGTCGATTTACTTAAATATAATGTATAAAATGTAAGTATTTACTTGTGAAATGTAATTTGATTACACGTTTTTTGTTTTCCTGAAGGACTATGACATCCCTTTTCGCTACAAACGGTCGTTTTAAATTATTTACTCGCGAGCTCTGTTCGGCAGAATGTGACCTTGAATACTGACGGCTCGTCGAGCAAAGTTAGCCAAAAATGGCTAAGTTTTAGTTGCCTCACTTTTTGCACTCGTACTATCCTTCTATGCGTTGTTATTCTAAGACTATGGGTATTTCATAAATAATGAATACTTTATTTCTAAATTAACAATTTTGTGGAGGTACTTATTATACAGGTTGGCCCGTTTACAGTGGTCCAAAGATTTTTTTCAGCTTGAGAGCATCTTAAGTGATCATTTAAAACATACTTTATTTAAGCGAAAACTTATGGTTTAGAAATTATGTTTTTCCTATATTACCCGAAATTTCAATATTTTTGACACAAAACCACTCTGTTATGAAAAGTACTAGACCGAATCGAATGAAATTTGGTATAAGCATAGTCCAATAATCTACCTATCGCGCTATAGGCTCATCTAGTGTAAATAACTAGACCAGATTATTAAAAAAAAAAACATAATATCGAAACCATAAGTTTTCGCTTAAGCAAAGTATGTTTTAAATGACCACTTATGATGCTCTCAAGCTGAAAAAAATCTTTGGGCTACTGTAAACGGGCCACCCTGTATTACAGATTACAGAAAAAACTATACGACGGTAATCATGCCAAATTTAAAAACGCTGGACATAGAACGAACACCTCAATTCTAAAACAATCTCATCATCATATATAGGAATAGATGCATAGATCTCTCTTTGCTTACCAAGCTCTACGTTCTTGTGGCACTCACATCCACGATTTATATCTTCAATAGCAACAATATCGTTTACCCATCTTGCTGCACAACGAATAACACAGTAAAATCTAGTTTTTATTTATAATCCTGTCTGACTGAGAAAAATAATACAATTTTACGCGATTTATTATAAACTAACGGTACTTACAATAATCCAATTAACAAGGTTTGTTTTATATTTCATCCAGACAAATTAAATTTACCTCAAAAAATCATATAGACAGCTAAATAGACCGCTGATTTTGTAAAAACATAATTTATATTTATTTGGTAAATATTGGTAGATTGCCCATACGATGTACTGACCAAGTCAGAGCCGCTAAAAGGTAAAAATGACAAGAAATTGTGGAAAATGATCACAACTGTACCGGATAACTGGAACTACATGAATATTACGATCACTCTGGTAATAGATACCGAGTGAGAAGGGAGGTAAATGTCAAGTACGCTAGGTATTCTTTAAAGTAGAATCGAATTCATTTAAATCGCTATGCTTATCTTATTTATTTTTACACTTCATGCACATCCCGAGTGTTGGGAATTGCGAGCCGATCTCCGACCTTCGCATCGTAGGCGCGGGCTTGCGGACGGCAAGCAGGGGTAGCTCACCGTCCGGTAAGGACTAGGCCCGGTCCGGCGGCGCGTTGTGATTCACGCACGCCTCAAAAAGCCGTCAGCATTAGTGACGATTGGGTCATTGCTTGTTCTAACGAGACATCGCGATTCTAGAACGTAAAAGCAAGCTGAAAGAGCAGGGTAGGTTTCAGTAGAATTCTGATACTTTGACCTTCCAATCCAACCAGAGCTGGAGGACACATGTTTGATTGATTGATTTATTTCATAAACAATTTTTACATTGTGTGGAAATACATGATCATAATATAATAGGCAAATTAATTAATTAATTAATTTATTTCTTTATTATATACTTTATTGCACACCTTACAAAATTTGTATGGATACAAAAAAAATTAAATTAGTGTACAATGGGTGGTCTTACCGCACAAGGCGATCTCTTACAGACAACCTTTGGATGGACAAACTTAAAGGAGACAGATTAAGGGCTGTCAGTGTACATCATAATGTTAATTGAACATAATAATATAAAATACATACAATACCAAAATCATATACTAATAAATATTACATATATAATTAATAAAGAAGATCATGTTACTAAAAAAAACAAATGCATGTGTACCAAAACGGGCATAATGCAGTAAGCATTCTCTACCGGTCAACCAAACGTGGTGAAGATATCTTGTCTTTCGCCACAATTCATTCTACCAACAACATTGCTGCGAAGTTATAAAAGGAGACTAACTGAATACACAAACTTATCATATTTTAGTGCTCTCTAAATTATTTTCTATTAGGTTTATGTTCGTTACGGGATTCTGATTTCATTTTGCGAATTAATAGCCTAATGAAAGGGCAAAATGCAGTAATAAAATTATAAAGCTTTTACTAAATGAGATTTCAGTCCGGCTTGCTTCATACTAATTTAATTATCAAGCTTTAACGTTTTTAACAGCTGTGTTATTTGAAAAACGAATGACTATGCTGTACATATTACCATATTTTTAGGGTTCCGTAGCCGAATGGCAAAAAACGGAACCCTTATAGTTTCGACATGTCTGTCCGTCTGTCTGTCTGTCCGTCCGTCCGTATGTCACAGCCATTTTATTCCGAAACTATTAAGACTATACATGTAAAACTTGATAGGTAGATGTATTCTGTAAACCGCTTTCCGATTTTAAGAGAAAATTTGAAACATATTTAAAATAAAGGGGGCTCCCCATACATGGAACTGAAGCTGAAAATATTTTCTTTCATGAAACCTATACATGTGTGGTATCTATATATAGGTCTTTAAAAATGATATAAGGTTTTCTAAAATCACTTTTTCTTAAAGTCAATTGTTTAAAAGATATAAGCTTCCAAATTGGTAAAACGTGTCCCCCCCTCTAACTTCTATAATAATGAAGTGAAAAATCTAAAAAAACCACATGTTGTAGATCTTAATATAAACTTTCAAGCAAAATTGGTTTGAACGAGATCGAGTCAGCAATTTTTGAGATACAGTATATTTTCTAAAACCGCAAATATAACTTTGTAATTCATACAAATACTATGAAAAACAAAGTTATTTAGCGTAGTTTTAAAAATTGTAAATAAGCTAGTTTTAAGAAATTTGTAAGGTTTTTTGTTTTTTTTTTTTAAATAAATATATTAAGTATATTATATTTATTATAGTTACTACGGAACCCTTCATGGACGAGTCCGACTCGCACTTGGCCAATTTTTTTTATAATAAATACGTTCACTTCATTTAGCTGTCCTTCCGTCTATTTGTTACCTCTTTAGGTCTTAATGTCTCAATAGATTTTCATATATCTTGGTACGCGGCGAGCATCACCTGCTTAGTCTATTCCCAACTAGGTACATAATATCTACTGGTCAAGAGTGACTTAGTTACTTCTAGGTAACCGTGTTCCATCTTCAACCATATCATCGCTTACCATCACATGAGATGGTGGCCAAACGCGAACCTATAATCAATTTAAAAGGTACTGTGTACTGGTGTTTTAAATGTAGGAAATGCCTATTTGGCCTCCACTACCCAGTAACTGGGTAATACATAGACAAGACTAGTGGTAGATTTTATAGATTCTGGCTACCCATAAAGACTGACCAAGATGTACAGACGCCAGCACATGAAGCTACCCGAAACTGTCAAATTTTCCCAATCAACCTTGAACCTAATTTCTTTAACAATAAAGTTGAAAATCTATTAAATAAATTTGACAGATTGTTGTAGCTTGATGTGCTGGCGTCTGTACTAACTGAACTGATCGGACTAAACTCGGCAAACGTGAAGATCGACCCGTGCGGCTGTTATTATTAATTAATTAATTATTTATGTAAACTATATACAGTATGTTAACTAACAGAGGGCGTTCCCGTTAACCCGCAATAGTATAGCATCCATACATGCTAAAAAAATATTACCATTCGCAAAGAAAATGTTTTTATTTTTTTATATTAAAATATTCACTAAAATGTTAAATTGATACGTAAAAGAAACACTCTGTACACGCATACGCATTCATAAATAAATTGCGACGTTGCCGTCCTTCACGTACGCGTGTACAGAGTGTTTCTATTACGTGTAAATTAAAAAATCTTGTGAATATTTTAATACTAAAAAAAATTGTTTTCGAATGGTAATATTTTTTAGCATGTATGGATGCTATACTATTGCGAGTTAACGGGAACGCCTTCTGTTAGTTAACATACTGTATAACACTCTGCGGGAATGTTGTAACGATATACCGCGGTTCCGGACCACAAGGGAGACTGAAGGAAAAGGGTGGGTTTTTAGTCAGTAGAAGTCTGACACTACCTTCCGTCTTCAATCAGAGTGGGAGGAGTCATTTGATGGTTTTCCCACCGAAATAAGATATATATCACTTTTTATGACAGGAGTGTGTATCTTTTGGGTAAGTATATTGTTTCTGCTCGCCGGGGTTGCGGGAATGTTATAACGAGATACCGCGGCCCCGTAAGTTTAGGGCAGCTGAAGAAACAGGGTGGGATTTTAGTCAGTAAAAGTCTGACACTTCCTTCCACTCCACCAAGAGTGGGAGAAATCGTTGGCTGATTTTCTCACCCAGACTTTTTTTTATTGATTTTCATGCAAGCGAAATACAATTCTAATTTATTATTTAGTACTTTGTACTATTTATTCGTTAGTGACTTCAGAATAAAAGGTGCAGGTCACCACTGAAATGAAGGGCAAATATCTCAATCAGAGGAATATAAATGGCAGCAAGGCTCAACTTTCCGAAACATAGTTTACTAAGCCGAACTATGAGAAAATACCAATATTTTACCGAGCAAAGCTAGTCCAACCTGACTAATAGACCGTATAATGGTATAAACTGAAACTTTACTCAAAGTTTCTCTCATAATTCAGTATTTCTAGTGACTAAGCGTGTTGATGATCATTAATTACGAATATGTCGCGTTGGGTGGCTAGGTCTCACAGGGTTCTGCGGGACACCGTGTGTTTCTGAAACGCTATTAATTTTGTTATGTCTAGGGTGTGAATAGTTTAAATAAAATGTTTGATAGTGGTGGTAAGTATATCATAGTTTTTGGCTCGTAAATTAATAGGTAAAGCTGGCTAACGTCATCGAAAAAAAAACTATTTTTTTTATTTTTTATCACAGTTTGAAACCATCTCGAGTCGATGGAACATCGTGTTCCACGCGCGCCTCTAAAAGCAGTCAGCACCAACGATGGGGCGCGACAAGGTGCATGCCTGCTGTGGTTATGGCAGTTTTCTAATGAGATACCGTGGACACGAAACGCAAGGGCAACTGAAGAAACAGAGTGCGGTTTCAGTCAGTAGGATTAACACTTCTATTATTGCTGGATTTTCCTGCAAAACAAAAGAAAAAAAAATTGGCCAAGTGCGAGTCAGACTCGCTCATGAAGGGTTCCGTAGTAACTATAATCTATACTTATAATAAATCTGTAGAGAGGTCAATTCTGTACATGAAATATATTTCCAAAATAACTATCAGGGGGTGATTAAGGATCGATACTCATGCCAAAAATGCAATCAGTTAAATTTTTGTGTCTGTCTGTCTGTCTGTCTGTCTGTCTGTATAACCGTTATAGAAACAAAAACTACTCGACGGATTTTAACGAAACTTGGTACAATTATTTTTAATACTCCTGAGCGGGTTATAGTATACTTTTCATCACGCTACAATCAATAGGAGCAGAGCAGTGAAGGGAAATGTTGGGAAAACGGGAGAAGTTACTCTCTATTTTTTAACCTTCCGTCGCGTGTGCAACCTTAATGGTTAAAGCTACACAAATCATTTCATGACGGAAATGTTCTCCTTAAAATTATATAAAAAATATCCCACGACAGCATATGTCTAACTTTTATAGTTGACTCACAATAACACGTGTAACTCCCGATAGCTTAGCAGTTCGAAGCTTTCTGATTATAATATTTGTCTACTCTTACGTTTATAACACTCTCAGTCACCCCTAATTGAAAACGTTAACATTATTAACTATTCCATAAAAAAATTGGCCAAGTGCGAGTCAGACTCGCCCATGAAGGGTTCCGTAGTAACTATAATACAATATGCAAATTTATTTGACGAAAAAAAAACCTTACAAATTTCTTAAAACTGGCTTTTCTACATTTTTTACAACTGCGCCAAATAAATTTGTTTTTCATAGTGTTTGTATGAATTACAAAGTTATATTTGCGGTTTTAGAAAATATGCTGTATCTCAAAAACTGCTGAACTGATTTCGTTCAAACTAATTTTGGTTGAAAGTTTATATTAAGATCTACAGACATATATTTTTTTTTAGATTTTTCACTCCATTATTATAGAAGTTAGAGGTTGTGTCCACCACACACACATTTTACCACTTTGGAAGCTTATATCTTTTAAACGATTGACTTTATGGAAAAGTGGTTTTAGAAACCCCGATGTCGTTTTTAAAGAACTGTCTATAGATACCACACATGCATCGATTTCATGAAAAAAAATATTTTCAGGTTTAGTTCCATGTATGGGGATCCCTTTATTTTAAATATTTTTTAATTTTTTTTCTCAAAATCGGAAAGCGGTTCACAGAATACATCTACCCATCAAGTTTCACATGTATAGTCCTAATAGTTTCGGAATAAAATTGCTGTGACAGACGGACGGACGGACAGACAGACAGACAGACGGACAGACATGTCGAAACTATAATGATTCCATTTTTTGCCATTCGGCTACGAAACCGTAAAAAGAATCATATAAATCGGTATAGAAACACCAAAGTTATACATGAAATACGCTTATAATAATAAGCCATCGCGCGTGAATACTGAATCATGCTATAAGGATTATTTTTGAGAATCGGTCGCCGCGCTCGACGCGTCTCGCGGTCGAAGCGTTCTCTAGGTACTTAAGCCTCATGTGAACGTGATCTAAACAATATTACCAATACATTAACTTACGCTGACGGAGTCGCGGGCACAGCTATATTGTATCATTACGATAAGGCCAATAGGAGCGGAGCGCCAATGAAAAATGCTTCAAAATCGGGGTTAAATTTAACGTTAGCCCAAAGTAACTATTCCACGCGGACGAAGTCGCGGGCAAAAGCTAGTAATATAATATAATATATATATTTATTTGACGAATAAAAAAAACCTTAAAGTTTCTTAAAACTAGCTTATTTACATTATTACAACTACGCTAAATAACTTTGTTTTTCATAGTGTTTGTATGAATTACAAAGTTATATTTGCGGTTTTATAAAATATGCTGTATCTCAAAAACTGCTGACCCGATTTCATTCAAACTAATTTTGGTTGAAAGTTTACATTAGAATCTACAGACATGTATTTTTTTAGATTTTTCACTCCATTATTATAGAAGTTAGTGGGGGGACACACATTTTACCACTTTGGAAGCTTATATCTTTTAAACCATTAACTTTATGTAAAAGTGGTCTTAGAAACCCTCATATCATTTTTAAAGACCTGTCTATAGATACCACACACGCATAGGTTTCATAAAAAAAAAAAGTCAGTTCTAGTTCTATTTATGGGATTCTTAAAATCGGAAAGCGGTTCACAGAATACATCTACCTACTAAGGTTCACATGTATCCATTCCATACTATACTAATATTATAAATGCGAAAGTAACTCTGTCTGTCTGTCTGTCTGTCTGTCTGTCTGTTACCTTTTCACGCCTTAACCGCTGAACCGATTTACATGAAATTTGGCATGGGAATAGTTGAGGACCCTGGGAAGGACATAGGATAGTTTTTATCCCGATGTAAGGTTCCCGCAGGATAGTTTTCGAATTGTATCTTTGTTGCTCTTTCATGCAAAAACTCTTGACCGGATCTCAATGAAATTTGGTAAGGAGACAGTTGACATCCTGTAAAAACACATAAGCTCTTTTTTATCCCGGAATTCCCATGGGTTTGGGATTTACGCGGGGAAAACCTCCCAGTCGAACGAAGTCGCGGACAAAAGCTATCCATACTTTAATACTAATAATATAACTCCATACTTCCATATCCATATCCATACTTCCATATCCATCAATACTTCCAAGCTAATCCATACTAATATTATAAATGCGAAAGTAACTCTGTCTGTCTGTCTGTCTGTCTGTCTGTCTGTCTGTCTGTTACCTTTTCACGCCTTAACCGCTGAACCGATTTACATGAAATTTGGCATGGGAATAGTTGAGGACCCTGGGAAGGACATAGGATAGTTTTTATCCCGATGAAAGGTTCCCGCAGGATAGTTTTCGAATTGTATCTTTGTTGCTCTTTCATGCATAAACTCTTGAACGGATCTCAATGAAATTTGGTAAGGAGACAGTTGACATCCTGTAAAAACACATAAGCTCTTTTTTATCCCGGAATTCCCATGGGTTTGGGATTTACGCGGGGAAAACCTCCCAGTCGAACGAAGTCGCGGACAAAAGCTATCCATACTTTAATACTAATAATATAACTCCATACTTCCATATCCATATCCATACTTCCATATCCATCAATACTTCCAAGCTAATCCATACTAATATTATAAATGCGAAAGTAACTCTGTCTGTCTGTCTGTCTGTCTGTCTGTCTGTCTGTCTGTTACCTTTTCACGCCTTAACCGCTGAACCGATTTACATGAAATTTGGCATGGGAATAGTTGAGGACCCTGGGAAGGACATAGGATAGTTTTTATCCCGATGAAAGGTTCCCGCAGGATAGTTTTCGAATTGTATCTTTGTTGCTCTTTCATGCATAAACTCTTGAACGGATCTCAATGAAATTTGGTAAGGAGACAGTTGACATCCTGTAAAAACACATAAGCTACTTTTTATCCCGGAATTCCCATGGGTTTGGGATTTACGCGGGGATAACCTCCCAGTCGAACGAAGTCGCGGACAAAAGCTATCCATACTTTAATACTAATAATATAACTCCATACTTCCATATCCATATCCATACTTCCATATCCATCAATACTTCCAAGCTAATCCATACTAATATTATAAATGCGAAAATAACTGTCTGTCTGTCTGTCTGTTACCTTTTCACGCCTAAACCGCTGAACCGATTTAGATGAAATTTGGCATGGGAATAGTTTAGGACCCTGGAAAAGACATAGCATTGGTTTCGTCCCGGAAATCATTCCTAAAGGATGTAAAAGGGGTGTTAGAATTTCGTATAGGGAATCAATAATGTCCCCGCCCTACCCACACACATAATACACTTAGACTGCTAAACCGATTTGGATGAAATTTGATATGGAGTCCATACTATACTAATATTATAAATGCGAAAGTAACTCTGTCTGTCTGTCTGTCTGTCTGTCTGTTACCTTTTCACGCCTTAACCGCTGAACCGATTTACATGAAATTTGGCATGGGAATAGTTGAGGACCCTGGGAAGGACATAGGATAGTTTTTATCCCGATGAAAGGTTCCCGCAGGATAGTTTTCGAATTGTATCTTTGTTGCTCTTTCATGCATAAACTCTTGAACGGATCTCAATGAAATTTGGTAAGGAGACAGTTGACATCCTGTAAAAACACATAAGCTACTTTTTATCCCGGAATTCCCATGGGTTTGGGATTTACGCGGGGAAAACCTCCCAGTCGAACGAAGTCGCGGACAAAAGCTATCCATACTTTAATACTAATAATATAACTCCATACTTCCATATCCATATCCATACTTCCATATCCATCAATACTTCCAAGCTAATCCATACTTCCATACTAATATTATAAATGCGAAAATAACTGTCTGTCTGTCTGTCTGTTACCTTTTCACGCCTAAACCGCTGAACCGATTTAGATGAAATTTGGCATGGGAATAGTTTGGGACCCTGGAAAAGACATAGCATTGGTTTCGTCCCGGAAATCATTCCTAAAGGATGTAAAAGGGGTGTTATAATTTCGTATAGGGAATCAATAATGTCCCCGCCCTACCCACACACATAATACACTTAGACTGCTAAACCGATTTGGATGAAATTTGATATGGAGATAGTTTTAGACCCTGGAAAAGACACAGTATAGTTTTATTCCCGGAAATCATTCCTAAAAGATGTAAAAATGGTGTTGGAATTTTGTAAAGGGAATCAATGATGTCCCCGCCCTCCCAACCCACATAATACACTTGACCGCTAAACCGATTTGGATGAAATTTGCTATGGAGATAGTTTTAGGCCCTGAAAAAGACATAGGATAGTTTTTATCCTGGAAATCATCCCTTAAGGATGTAAAGGGGTGTTGGGACTTTGTATTCCCCCTCTCGATTCGTTTAAATTTTAACCAATCAAGTTAATATAAGAATCATTTCTATTTCAAAATCGGGACAATATGCGTTTGCCCTTTTGAAAATAGGAGAAGATCGTGTGGCAACAGATATCAACGGGATGATTTATTTGAGCTGAACTGAATCTTAAATTGAAACTGAAACTCAAACTGTAGCTGAATCTGAAACCAAAACTGAAACTGAAGCAGGAACTAAATCTGAAACTAAAACTGAAACCAAAACTGAAGCTGAAGCTGAAACTGTAGCTGATTCTGACGCTGAAACCAAACTGAAGCTGAAACTGAAACTAAAGCTGAAGCTGAAACGGATGCTGAAACCAAAACTGAAGCTGAAGCTGAAACTGAAAATGAAGCTGAAAATAAAGCTGAAACTGTAGCTGAATCTGAAACTGAAACCAAAACTGAAGCTGAATCTGAAACCAAAACTGAAGCTGAAGCTGAAACTGAAACTGAAGCTGAAAATAAAGCTGAAACTGTAGCTGAATCTGAAACTGAAACCAAAACTGAAGCTGAAGCTGAAACTGACGCTGAAACCAAACTGAAACTGAAGCTGAAACTGAAACCAAACTGAAGCTGAAACTGATGCTGAAACCAAAACTGAAGCTGAAACTGAAGCTGGAACTGGAACTGTAGCTGAAACTGACGCTGAAACCAAACTGAAGCTGAAACTGAAACTAAAGCTGAAACTGATGCTGAAACCAAAACTGAAGCTGAAACTGATGCTGATGCTGAAACCAAACTGAAGCTGAAGCTGAAACTGGAACTGTAGCTGAAACTGACGCTGAAACCAAACTGAAGCTGAAACTGATGCTGAAACCAAAACTGAAACTGAAGCTGAAACTGATGCTGAAACCAAACTGAAGCTGAAGCTGAAACTGAAACTGAAGCTGAAACTGGAACTGTAGCTGAAACTGACGCTGAAACCAAACTGAAGCTGAAACTGAAACTGATGCTGAAACCAAAACTGAAACTGTAGCTGAAACGGACGCTGAAACCAAACTGAAGCTGAAACTGATGCTGAAACCAAAACTGAAACTGAAGCTGAAACTGATGCTGAAACCAAACTGAAGCTGAAGCTGAAACTGGAACTGTAGCTGAAACTGACGCTGAAACCAAACTGAAGCTGAAACTGATGCTGAAACCAAAACTGAAGCTGAAACTGAAGCTGGAACTGGAACTGTAGCTGAAACTGACGCTGAAACCAAACTGAAGCTGAAACTGAAACTAAAGCTGAAACTGATGCTGAAACCAAAACTGAAGCTGAAACTGATGCTGAAACCAAACTGAAGCTGAAGCTGAAACTGGAACTGTAGCTGAAACTGACGCTGAAACCAAACTGAAGCTGAAAATGATGCTGAAACCAAAACTGAAACTGAAGCTGAAACTGATGCTGAAACCAAACTGAAGCTGAAGCTGAAACTGAAACTGAAGCTGAAACTGGAACTGTAGCTGAAACTGACGCTGAAACCAAACTGAAGCTGAAACTGAAACTGATGCTGAAACCAAAACTGAAACTGTAGCTGAAACGGACGCTGAAACCAAACTGAAGCTGAAACTGATGCTGAAACCAAAACTGAAACTGAAGCTGAAACTGATGCTGAAACCAAACTGAAGCTGAAGCTGAAACTGGAACTGTAGCTGTAACTGACGCTGAAACCAAACTGAAGCTGAAACTGATGCTGAAACCAAAACTGAAACTGAAGCTGAAACTAATGCTGAAACCAAACTGAAGCTGAAGCTGAAACTGAAACTGAAACTGAAGCTGAAACTGGAACTGTAGCTGAAACTGACGCTGAAACAAAACTGAAGCTGAAACTGAAACTGATGCTGAAACCAAAACTGAAACTGTAGCTGAAACGGACGCTGAAACCAAACTGAAGCTGAAACTGAAACTGATGCTGAAACCAAACTGAAGCTGAAGCTGAAACTGAAGCTGAAACTGGAACTGTAGCTGAAACTGACGCTGAAACCAAACTGAAGCTGAAACTGATGCTGAAACTAAAACATAAACTGAAGCTGAAACTGTAGTAACATACATAGTGAACGTAGTCCAAGATACAGATAATTTAATAAACCACGTTTATTCTAATTTGAAAACAAATATGAGGGATAAAGAATGGCTGCGTGAAAGAGTAATTTTGGCACCAACTAACGAAATTGTAGGGCAGATCAACGTAAAGATTATGTCCTCAATTCGTTGGTCTCATGTGGATTGTGATGTTGTTGAGTATCTTTCCGTCGACATTGTCATGAATACAAAGTAAGTGACGTTGTACTCTGTAGAGTTTATCAACTCTCTGGAATTGTCAGGGTACCCCATCACATTATTTGAGGCTTTAACTTGGTGTCCCAGTCCTGTTGATGCGTAATCAGGGCGCACCAAGGCTCTGTAATGGCATGCGACTACAAATTACGTACCTTGGATGCAATGTTTTCAAGCAATAATTATGACAGGAACAGCAAGCGGTGAAAACGTATTTATTCCCAACATTCAGTTCGAAAAACTCAAATTTCCCCTAAAAGCGGCATTCGCAATGACCATAAACAAACAAACAAAATCAACACGCCAAGGACGGGAAAACCAGAAACGTAGTTTACAAAAATGTATTGTAAACTACGTTTTTGGTTTTAAAAAGATAAATTTTAAATACTAACTGTCTGTCTGTTTTTGGGGATGGATGGACCCTGGTGATGGTTTTTTAAATACTATATGCGTTTTTTAACCACCCAAAAAGATACGGTAAACCTTTTCGGCAACAAGAATTATTGACAAAGTGTAAATTAACGCGGGCGAAGCCGCGGGCAAAAGCTAGTAGTCTTAATAGTTTCGGAATAAAATGGCTGTGACTCACGGATGGACGGACAGACAGACAGACAGACGGACAGACATATCGAAACTGTAAGGGTTCCGTTTTTTACCATTCGGCTACGGAACCCTAAAAACAACTTGGAATCACCAATTTAATAAAATTAATTTATAAAAACACCTCAAATTTTAACCAACTAAATAATACATAACAAGGAAAACATTCATGAAAAATTCACACCTAACAAGCTCAGTTGTAAATGAAAATGATTTTATTATAAACGTGTATTGAGAAACTCTATTTTCATTCCTTTAAGTCTGAAGACGTAACTACTAACACATGTCAGAACTTAAGGAAGTGTTTCCTTTATACGAGTCTAAGAAATATAAAAAAAAGAAAACAAGAAAAGTTGTTCTTCGTCTTACTTAGTTCCAACTTTCTTAGAATCCATGATACTTATAAAAGTAGCAATGATGAACAGTGCACATTATATTATGTTACAGCATTGTTTGGTCTACATTTTCTTCTACAACAATAATCATGTCTTCGATATCGGAAATCGCGTTATGTATCTCAAGTGGAGTTGGGTTAGACACCGAAAAAGGTGATGGCAGGTAGGGTAAAGCTGTGACCGAGTGGCTTCCAAGGACTGGAAAGAGTAGCGAGTTGGACAGACAACATTGTTGCCGTCGCGTGTATACCCTGGATGAGACTGGCACAAGAACGTGGAACTTAGCACAAGCAAAGAGAGGCCTACACTCAGCAGTGGGTGAAGTGAGGCTGTAGTTGATGACGATGATGAATATCTTCATAAAGCTACACTAACAAGCGACAGTTGTTTTCATTGGTTCAGAAATTGTCTTCTGAATCTTCAGAATACTCAATATTCATTAACACTTCCGAAACGATTCATGGCTAATTATAAGAACATGTAAAACTCAAATCATATATTATTGTCATAGAAGGTACTCTTCGCGCTTGGTTTGCTTATAGGTATCATTTTGTTAAGTAGGTATGTATGTGTTGATTTAGCATGTTGTTCAAACGATAAAACTTAATATAACCTTCTTATTCCATTTCGTACACAAAAATATTTGTTTAATATTATGTTCTTGTTCCAAGAAAGATTATAATTATTATTTACCCAAATCGTCAAACCTAACCTTTACCGTGCTAACTAAACAAGAAAAACTACATTTTCTCAACGATTGTTTTAATAGTACTTCGACTCAAAAGCCCGCTGCCTCAAACATTACATAATAATAATATTATGAAACAACTAGTACGTAATACCAGCTGAATGGGCTGTAAGTGCCTCTCCACACGGTCGCGTCGTGCGCCCGAATACCAATATTCTAAAAGCATGCTCACACATCCCACACACGTTTTGTATGATGCGTTTTATTCAAAAGGCTTTTTTCGTAAAATTCAGGGCAAAGCTCGCTGGCTTGAAATTGAAGAATATTATGAGTTTACTCTCAAAATATTTTACTTAATTCATGTGCGAGTTTGGATTTTCGTATGGAATAATTTCACTTTCTTTATGGTTTTGGCAAAGCTTTTAGGGATTGCTATGAGATGTTGAGACTAAAATGGGACTTAAGATTAATTGTATTATTTAGAGTACATCTATTTTTCTAATGATAAATTTAAGAATGTGGTTTAGCAAATTCTGATTTGAGTTATTATTAAGTTAAAGGAAAAATTTTAAATTTCAAAAAGTTGTCCTTCCATACTAGGTCAGTACGGGTCACAGAAGCTCACACTATCCCCACTAAGTGAAACATCACTCAGCTATCTTTAAACAGTGCTTTATCCTTAATTTAGAACAATGTATAAAATTATACAACGTGTAATTTAAAGGGTATATACATACCGAGTGTACGGCTTCTTTGGAAACGATAAAGATAAACGATAATAAACGATATGGCAAGGGTTTTCTAATCCTATGTCTACATGTGTGGAGCATATTAGAAATTTCAATACATTGATACCAGAGGCCGATTTTTTCAAATTAAGAAGAACGAAGAGAATTATCGTTTTATTGGCAAGTGACGTGGAAAGTAATGACCCTCATAGTGCTGGGACACGTTTGTACTGGTATTTAACAAACATATGAAACCAATAATTTGGGGTCAATTCTGTGAGTCACTTATTTTGAGCTGAAACTTTGCATAGAGACTCCATACCAGATGTTGTCTTCAGTCCTTTTGGATAGATATGGGGTTTCCGTTACACGTTGTATAGAAAATCGAGCGCCACGCATGGAAACAACCCACAAGCCATTTCCTAGAAACAATTATCTGTCATAAAACATGAAATATAAATTTCCATGTAAATTTTCGAGTTAGTGCCGTAAATAATGTAACAAAATATACTACATATATTTAATCTTACTAATATTATAAGTGCGAAAGTTTGTGAGGTTGTGTACTACTGAACGGATCTGACTGCAATATGGTATGCAGATAGCTGAATACTGGAATATCACAAAGGCTACCTATTATCCTAGAATTCTATAGGATCGCAACTTACGTGGGAAAAACTTCAAACGCGAAGGAAGTCACGAGCTCAGGATGTTAGATGTCTGACAAACAAAAGTAAAAGTATATAATAATAAATAAATAAGGGCTCATAGCAACGATGTCTTAGATCGATTAGATTCGGAGGTCTTGGAAATCTTAGTTATTGTATCATGTAATTAGTAATGGAGATATCATGAACGCGTTCATGAGAATTATTTGCTTGTGTATTTTCTACTAGTCTTGTTATCTTCGTTTCTCGGTTTGTTCTTCGTACAGAGGTTGTTTTTACCGTGGCAACAATATTTAGTAGTAAAACTATTAACTAGAATAAAATGTAGGCATTTTAATTTTTAGCGAATTTTTAGGGTTCCATAAGTCTGTATAAAAATGGAACCCTTAGATAGTATCACTCGTGAGTCTGTCTGTCTGTCATGGCCGTTTTGCCTAGAAATTTCTAAAACTATTTCGTTGAAATTTGACAAGGACTCTGATAAGGATGGGTAATGTATGCCATGTAATATGAAATGCAAAAAACTTATAGAGAGTGTTCTTGTTACAGATATTTTCGCTTATCATATTTTTAGGATATTCAATAAATTGATGAAAACCCTTTGTTTTTTCTTTTTATTCTGAGTGGAAAATTCATCAAACTGTGTCCGCTGTGCTATATTACCTAAATTATCTCCAAAAGTACTGAGTCTACATTTTTCAAAAAGTACAACTAATTATTATTTACTGATAGGTTCCATTCGGAACCCTTTTCACGCGAGACATACTTAAAGACCATTGTTAGGATTATTATGAAGCTGAAGTGGCAATGGTCAGGCCGCGTAGCGCAAATATCAAGCGAGCGATGGGGCAAAAAGATACTGGAATGGAGACTACGAACTGGAAAGCGCAGCGTGGGATGGCCACCTACCAGATGGACCGACGAGCTCATCAAGACGGCAGGAGTTGTTGTATACAGGTGGCATTGGATCACGTTGGAAAATGTTTGGAGTAGCCTATGTTCAGCAGGGGATATCAACAAACTGTAATGATGATGACGATGACATTATTTGTAATTAGTGGGTTCATAAACATCTATACCATTATTATAAAACTAGTACTCACGCGGGGCTTCGCTCCCGTGGATTCTATCACGGTAAAAACATAACTCTCCTTTTTTGCAGTCGCGTAAAAAGTAGCCTATAACCTTCCTCAAGCTTCAAGCTACTTCCATACCAAATTGCATCCAAATCCACCCAGTACTTTTGAAGATTAGCGCGTTCAAGCAAACAAACAAACTTTTCCGCTTTATAATATTATATATATATATATATATATATACTAGTATTTGCGTGTTGCGCGAGGTGCAAGCACCTCGCGTGCTTGTGAAAAAAACAAACAAAAAAGTGGGGGGGGGTGATGGGGGAGATGGGGGGGGTTTAGTATTTGCGTGTTGCGCGAGGTGCAAGCACCTCGCGTGCTTGTGAAAAAAAAAAAAAAAAAGGGAAAGGGGGGTGTGATGGGGGGAGTTGGGGGTGTTTAGTTTTTGCGTGTTGCGCGAGGTGCAAGCACCTCGCGTGCTTATGAAAAAAAAAAAAAAATGGGGGGGGGGTTGCAGAAGTATTTTGACTAAAGCATTGCCCCTCTAAATGAATCTGAAAAAAAAAATGTTCCAAGTCTCTTAGATTCCGAGATCCGCCTAAAGGGGGGGAGAAGGGGGGCGGGGGGGGGGACTTTGAAAAATGGTTTTTACTTTACCGAGCCTCCTCTATACGAATCCGTAAAAAGAAAAAAATACGGGTCTCGTAGTTTCCGAGATACGATAGGGGGGGGGGGGAAGAAGGGGGGGAAAAGGGGAGGTTTGGCACTTTTCCCGTAGGTTTCAGAGTTACTTGTTTACGAATCTGTCAAAATATACCCACCTCCCCATCCACCATCTGGGAGAACAATTATGTCAATGAGTGAGTCAGTCAGTCAGTCAGTGGTAATTTAGCTTTATGTAGTATAATATATATATATATATTAGTATAGATTGAAAATTGTTTATTTGTCTAAACGCGCTAATCTTAGAAAGTACTGGGTGGATTTGGATGAATTTGGTATGATAACTTTTAAACTTTTAACCCTAGTGAAGAAGGAAGGTTATATTTTTATCATGATAACGTCCATGGAAGCGAAGCCCTACGCGACTGCTGTTAAATAATAAAGTTTTTCTCCGGTGAGAAAATCATCAAATGACTAAAAATCCATCCTGTTCATCTCACCTTGTGTCCCGCGGCCACGGTATCTCGTTAGAACATTCCCGCAACCCCAGCAAATAATAGTCTTACTCGAGTTTTATGTTGGTGATACTTCGCTATGTTCAGCATAAAGAAATGAAATCATTTCAGGTCCACATTATAAAATGCCAACATCTCAATTATAAAACTACAATTCTTCTTTATATGTACAAACATAGCCATTAACAGTATCAAAACTATTCCCATATATCACGAACAGAACTTACTATCTGGTGACGTCATCGGAGCAATGTCGCCCAGGGGCCATTATAACTCCCATATCGAATGTGCCTATCCATTCTACCATTGCACGGTTTTAGTGAAATTCCGTACGTAAAAAAGTTAGTAATAGCCCATTGAGTATTGAATAAACAATTCTGTGGTAACGCTATTCACCACTGTATTTTTAAAAAGACTGACTGGTCGTTAGATAGAAAATACTAATCTCATTTAGATCATCCATTACTTAAAACGGTTTTTTTTATTCAGAATAGGCTCGCGTTTGAACACTTGATGGCAAGCGATGATGTGGTCGAAGATGGAGCACGCTTACCTAGAAGTAACATATTCACTCTTGATTTAAAGTCCCCTGGGTTCCTCCTGTATATATTTAACGATGACGCAACTCTGGTCCTCGAGATACAGGGTCCGCTTAGTTCGGGGACCACTGTATAATTTAATGCTTAACAACTTGTTAAAGTAATCCACATAATATTAAGTAGTATTAAGAAAAGGTTTGTTATAGTAGTTTAATAAACAAATTATATTTTTTTAGAGGTGCCTGGCGTCTCCATTTCACATGGTGTCTTTGGGACCTACTTTGAGTCATTCATGTACATATGGTTTGGATCCCGTGGATTATCCTGGCACCTACCTACTAGTAGTCTTCTTCTTCTTCTTTGAATCAGTGGTAGTAATCAGTCAGTCAGTGTAATCAGTAGTCTAACAGCCTATAAAAAAACTCAACACACAACTGCTTATTTTACTTTTTACTACAGATATTTTTTCAAACATTTAAATCTTGAATGATTGTGGAATTATATTGTGATTTCATTAGTTAGGTGCAAGTGGTAATTTTTTTTTCTTCGTTTACAAGAAGACACAGGATTGGTGCCCTGAGACTGCAACATATATATCGCAGACTACGAAGAAGATAGCGAGAGGACCTGGAACCCATCCAAGTCCTCTTAAGAATTGGAAGGATGAGGCGCAGAACCGTGACCGCTGGAAGAAATAAAGGGCGAGCTTTGCCCAGCAAGCGGACACTACAGCCTTATATAATAATAATAACATGACGTGTGCGATGTGGATATAACAATCATTGTGCCAATAGTTGTCACAGCCAATGGTATACTAGCCGAGAGCCTAGACCAACATCTAAGGAGGCTCTCGTTGGGCTGCTAGATCAAGGGCTTGATCCAGAAAGCGGTACTCTTAGAAACGACGCGTATTGGAGGTTCCTCTCTCAAGAGGCTTGACCACCGGTAGCTTGGTCCCTGTTCCCAGTACAAACGGGCTACTATTTTTTATATTTTAAATGTTTCCCTTGCCTACGCCTGAAATAAACGATTATTATTATTATAACCAGCCTACAACCCACTATTGACACAAAAGCCCCCTCTCTATGAGAGGGAATCGGCAGTAATCTACCAAGAGGGCCCAGTGCGTTAACCTTTCTTCCTTTGTTATCAAGAAATTATATGTATTTTAACTTTTTATTGATATTAAGAAAAATATTTATATCTTTAACAATCAACAGTAAAATATATCAATATTTTCTTCAAGTTAAAGCAATGTGAAACAAAGTCAATGACACATTTTTCACTTAAAATAAATGTGTAAACGTGGAACGATCCACAAAAATATAGGCCATTTTATTTTCCCTACAAAAAACAAGACGAGCTTCAGTTTTATTAAACTCCACATAAATCTTAAAGACCTAAACGTATTTTAGGAAAATATTCTTCATTTCAGTGTTCCGCGTAGAACTGAAACAAAGTAGAGTAGATATTATTTTAAGAATCCCAGTATTTCTCAAGTATTTGAAGATTCTTGAATAGTTTTATAAATCGTTGGTAAATGTGCCTTTTGTTTGGTTGCTAAAACAAAGAATTGCTTTGTTCAAGGTTCCTATTTGTTGTTTTGGTAAGAATGGGCCGGGATTTAACCTAATTACACAATTAACTTGATTAAGAGTGTGGAATTGTTATAAAAGTACATGGAAATAGCTGCCGTCTTGGGCTGATATATCTATATATGCTGTAATTATATATAGAATATTAACTGAATTAAAATATAATACTATACTATCAAAAATGTTACAATCGTAATTGTTGTTCCGTCAATGACATAATTGATTCACCAAGATACAACGCATGAATGTTCCGGCTTGTAATATCAATTCTTTTTTTTTTGTTCCGAGGTGGATATCCTCCTGGATATCCTCCGCCCTGGGGCAGGCGAAGGGGTCTGTCAGATTCTTACTGACTAAAACCACCCCGTGTTTCTTCGTACACATGCGCCGGGGGTGCGGGAACACATAAGTATTCATCAACGCGTGATATCAATTCTAGGTTAACATCATACCTGTCAATCTCCGGCCACCGTAGGCATTGGCTTGCGGGTGGCGAGCAGGGGTAGTTTACCGTCTGGTAAGGAACACGCCCGGCTCGGCGCGTCGCGTTACACGCTCGCCTCAAAAATCGTCAGCACAAGTGACGGAGTGCCATAGGGCCAATGCCTCCCGAGCTTGCGGGAATGTTCTAATGGGATACCTCGGTCCCGGAACTTAAGGGCAGCTGAAGGAACAGGGTAGGTTTTTAGTCTCCAGTAGAAGTCTGACACTCCCTTCCACTCCCTTCCACTCTACCCAGAGCGGAAGAAGTTATTCGATGATTTTCCCACCCGGAAAAAAGATTAACTTCATACCAAGACGTGTCGTCAAACGAAATTTCAACACACTGGTTTTTATGACAATAGGAAATTACAAGTCAAATATTTTTTGATAATCGATCTTGCAGATCTACTTCATTTTTAAATAACAAGTTTCCTGCAGTATAGGTCATAAAAGTTTAATTCTGAATAAAGCTGGCTGTAAAAAAAAAGATAAAAATTGTTAGTAGTTTCAAGTAATTTTCGGAAATGCCTAGCTATAAGATAAAGATGTTTTGTATGTCCATCTGTGGCACAATATAGTTATACGTTTAGTTCAGTTATACTGTATATTACATTAGAATAACAGTCGCGTGGGGCTTCACTCCCGTGGAATTTATCATGATTAAATCATAATCTCTTGTTCGAGCTTCAAGCCATACCAAATTTCATCCAAATTCGGTACTTTCGAAGCGCCTTTAAACAATAAAACTTTTCCGCTTTATGATAATAATAATTAGATACAATTGCTAACATTTAATACGCCGTTGTTGCATCGAGCATAAAGTCTAAATAAATCAATGTAGCAAGAAATCTTGTTTGTATCGTCAAGTTGTACAAACATGCGTGCGGAGCAGGAGTGAGTCTAGCTTGACTATAAATCGTCTTAGCTCGGGGCGATAACCGAGACATAACCACTAGTAAGTAGTAAGGATCAAGTTACAAGCCATAATATATTTTGAGGTTGGTAACACATTGTCTGATCCCCTAGTATAAGTTATAGGTTTATTCTATCCAACTATTCCTTAGTCGACTTTAGTAGTTGAAAATAATTATGTAGTTTTGGATAAGTACATAATTATTTTCAACTACTATATATAGAAAGTATGAATATTTTATCACTTTTTTTACTGTTTTCTTAACGTAGTTCAAAATTACCATCATAATAACGGAATTCATTCCAATTATAGTTCAGATTGGATTCCCGGTTTTAGCCCGATATGGTTGGGAGACAAAAAATATATCCGCCTTCAATTAAAAATACTTCAATTCCAAAAAAAATCTTTACAATATACCTTTAATTTGGGACGTTGGTTTTGATTGAGTTTTTTTAGTTTGTGACAATTTTATTTTGTACCTAGTTTCTTTTATTTGGAATTCGCTTATATTTTTACAAGCTTTTATTTTACAATTTTATGTACACATGTTCGGATAAAATCTTGCTAAATAATTTAAAGCACGGATTTTCATATGATTAAAATGATATCCTGGACAGATCAAGAAAGCGTACTAACTATTTTTTGTGAACACCCATGATAACATGGATTTCCAATGAACGGGTCCACTGAGATACTTCTGAGCGGACCCGTTCTTCTTCTTCTTCATCGTTTTCTTCATTGCTGAAAGTCGTGTTTCTAAGAGTGGTATGGAGGAATGCCTCCACATGACAGGTTATTTTCGAGCGATATGTCCAAAGTAGCTTAAAATTTGATGGTGACAGATGTTAGACAATCTGGTCTTGATTTTCAGTTGGCCAAGAATGGAATTCCAATGCCAACAACGCCAACAATTGTTGGCGTTGGGCCAGAGGGCGGGATTCCATTATCAGATCCTGCATTGGTAACAATGGAACCACTATAGAAATAAACCCTTTTGAATGGAAAATGAATTTGGAGAATCAGTCTACTACTATCAGAGAACAACTTGGAAGACGTATTCCAGCAAGATAGGTACATCAGGTCCATTCCGCCCTAGAGGTTCAACTACATGTTACACGATACGATACCAAAAACAGGCACAGATGTTGGGACCACATTCAGAGAGAAGCCGTTTCCTTGGAGACTTCATGGCTCTCAGCAATGAGGAACATGACGCGAGAAGGAGGATTATCAGAGAAACCGGTGACCATACAGTAAACATGTATGTAGAAACAGTAGGTTCTATCCCTGCTCCTACATTGAAGGTGGTTTAAATTCACAACACTCCTTTTTATATAATTTATTTCGAAGCCCCCATACCCCTGTGGCATAATCCCGTTTCACGCTAGGCATTATTCGTTTTATTATATATTTCAGCACATAACAGGAGTTGGTCTCTAAAGGGAGTTCGATGTCAGGCCTCATGATGTTTTCCATTAGACCGGTGACGTGTTTTTGTAGTGCGTCTTCTTGAATCCCGAAGGAGCAGTGGCGTGATTTGAGAGAGGGCAGCGTTTCGTGTACCTAGAATAAAGATAGATTGGTTTATAAGGTTAGAGCGGTAGTTGCCCAGTGATTATAGGCGTGACTTACGAGATGTACGTTGTGGTTTCTAACCCACGCAAGCACATGACTTTCATCATCGTCACCATTGTGATGAAAGAAAACGGTGAATAAAATGTCTTGGGGAAATCGGCATGATCTAAGACCAACATTCCGAAGACTTGCGGCATTCACCGAACCTGGACCCGCGCGGTGAATTGCGGTCCATTCCCTCTCATATATAGGATGCCTGTGTCCTAAGAGTGCGAACGTTATAATGTCCATCAAGAGTCAAAGTTTCCCAAGTCTCTTTAAAACATCCACGCGGTGCTAATATAGCTTCAGCGAAGTTTTACATAATCTGAATGAAGAAGGTTTAGGCTTAGGAACTTTGGTGTTCTTGACTTTTGTCTCAGACTTTTCAACTTGTGAAACGTGTATTGAGCTTTACGACTAACCCGTCACCCCCAGGTTTTAGCCGTTATTCTTCACTCACCATTATTATAGTGGACACGGAGATGGAATATTAAGATTTTCACGCACAAACCACATAAAAAAACCATACCACTACAAAAATGTATTCTGAGACGCGGACAATAGTAACACATACATATCTTGTATAAAAAGTAACTATGAAGTAAAAAACAATAATACTCATATTATATGAGAGAGCATATCTCATAATTTAAAAATTACTGAAGTTTCACGTATTAAAAGTTTATGAGACAAATAAAAAGTAATTTAACCAAATTAATTGACTTATCTATGATATAAATGAGTCCTGAGATTTTAAACATGTAAACAAAGATAATTTATGAGCCACCGTACGGTAGTCAGAATTCACATTACTAGCAATCTTGTTAACCCATCCAACTAAGCTAAATATGCTTGTGTCTGGGGTGGCTTCACAACAATAGTGTAATGAACTGGCTTTGACCCCGCGATCTCTCGATCACAAGACCGTCACCTAAGCCATTAGGCCTTTGCTACTACTTAGAGCTTCTCCAGTATCGTGGTTGCGTTTTACAAACACCCAGACTCGGAGCAACTATTTGTAGGGTAAACAAGCATTTGTTCCTGTGCTGGAATCGAACCCGTGACACGCAACGCAGCGGTCTATCGCTCAATCACTAGGCCAACAGTGTCGTCACTTAATTTTTGCTGATTTATTTATTTATTTAATTGGAACGGCCAAAATCAATTGCCAACATTGACATGTTATATATTATTAATGAAGTAATGCTACTTGGAATGTTATTTGTGTAGCGACATCTATCTCGCAACATACAAACTAAACGATAGAAATCCTGTATCGCGCAAGCAAAGTTTACCGCTCTACTAGCCTACATACAATTCACCCGATCACAAACATCTGGCAGTTGCCCACCAGACAAAACACCTGTCTGGTTTGAGGATCCTCCCTTTTCAACGGGATTGCGGGATATTACACCCTGTTCCGCATATCCCCAAAGGAGAAGGGGACTTCTGGGCCCAGCTGGCTAACTAGTTGAAATGTGTATTAAAAAAACCGTTGTATTTTTCAAAAGGAAATCACAAATTATGGTATATGTTTCTACCTAGAAAGCGAGAAAACTTAAATTAAGTTAATGAAACTAAATATTCGATTAAATAATGCCTGAATCGATTATGAATAAATCTGTAAAATCTGAGAATACATATGTATGAAAATCGAGTGACAAGCACATATCAAGCTTTCGTGGAATCAATTGAATCGATTCATAGTGAATTTTTTTCTTCTGACAACACTTGTGTCTGACATCCGTCAGTCACTGACTGACAGACGCACTCAGCTACTGCAACTTCAAGGCGAAAAAAAATGTATGGACTTTGAGCGGTAAATAATGGTAGATTTTGCTGTCTCATCTGTTCCGTGCGCTTTCTCTTTCTTTCATGACAGTCAGCCATATATGTTTACTTGTCGTGTATCTTGTAGTATTTTGTTAGTTTGTGCTTATTATTTTCTGGCAGTTAGTTACGGTTATTTTTTTATCTTAATTTGTAAAAAGTGTGTTCTTATTCAGTAAACATAATTGTACCATAATGCCACCTAATAGCCGATTTATAACTTATGAAGTATCGTACTTGTGAAGTCGTAAATGTTGGAAGGTCGTGATGCTGTCCATGTTTGTCTATGACATCTATTTTAGATTGATTTAAAATAGTCTTCTATCTGATTGATGTACGGTGTCATGTAAAATTTATTCTATTTTTTCTCATTATACAAATAAACACAATGTTTATAATATTCACATTTTTATTTAGTTTCAAGCTGCCAATTCCACCCTATCAGTGGTAGTAGAGCGTGGTTGGATAATTAGTGGCGAATGGAATAAAACCGTGAGTAAATGAGAAAATAAAATTTTAAAAAATGAGCTCAAGTCTAAGAAGCATAGAACCGCTGACAAAATCAAATTACGATACCTGGTGCTTACAAGCACAGGCGATTCTCATAAGATACGATCTATGGGAGTACGCTAGTGGTGAAAAAACGTTAGCGGCAACTGCGACTGCCGAAGAAAAGAAGGCATTCCTAAAGGAAGACATAAAGGCAAGGTCAGAGGTACTTCTACTTATATCTCCACCAGAACTTAAACAAATTAAAGGATGTAACACGTCCAAGGAGGTATGGGATAAACTAAAATCTGTACATCAAAGTTCAGGACCCGCGAGAAAGGCTACGCTATTAAAGCAACTAGTATTGAAGAAAATGACTTCACAAGAAGATGTAAGAGACCATCTCAGTAATTTTATGGACGTAGTGGGTAAATTAGAAGATATGGATATCAAAATTCATCCAGAATTATTAAGCATTATGATGTTATACAGTTTACCTACAAATTTTGATAGCTTCAGAACGGCAATTGAGTCGAGAGATGTTCGACCAAGTCCTGACATTTTAAAAGTTAAAATCATAGAAGAATACGAAGCAAGAAGGCAAAGCGAAGCAAGCGAACCACAGACTTCAGAAGCATTCTATACCAAAACAAAGAAAAGAGTACTATGTTGCAAAAATTGTAAGAAGAAAGGCCATTCCACAGAATCTTGTTGGTCAAAGAAGAGACCAAATAACTCTAAAAAAACTAAAGGTCAGGAAGAGACGCATAATATCTGTTTAACAACAGGAACGTCAAAAACTAAAAGCAATTTATGGTGTCTAGATAGTGGCTGTACGTCACATATGACGGGTGACAAAAGTATACTCTGTAACTTAATCCCTGCATCTGACACTCTAAGACTAGCTTCAGAGAAGCATACGACCGAAGTTAAAGGGAAAGGAAACGCAGAACTCTATATAAAAGATTTGAAACATACTATAATTGACACATTATATGTGCCTGATTTGTCAAACAACTTGATGTCAGTAAGTAAAATTATAGATCATGGCTATAAAGTTTTATTTGAAAAGGGACAAGCTAGTATCATAAAAGACGGAACAGTTAACTTAAAAGCTAGAAGAAGAAATGGACTATACTTCATTGAATTCGATGAGCCGAAAGAGACAGCAAATTTCACGCCCAGTGCTGAAGGCGAAATTATGAAATGGCACAAGAAATTAGGTCATGTCAATGAAAGAGACCTAAAGGAAATGGTTAAAAATAAAATGATGCGAGGACTCGAATTTAAAGAAAAAACTTTGGGTACCTGTGAGACTTGTATCAAGGGTAAATTTACCACTCTACCATTCCAAAGCCATGAACAAATAATCTCTACCAAAGTGCTGCAGATAATTCACAGTGACGTATGTGGCCCTTTTGAGCATAAATCAATGGCTGGATCAAAGTATTTCGTTACATTTATTGACGACTATACAAGATACTGCTGTGTTTACTTCTTAAAAGAAAAGAGTGAATTTATTGAAAAATTCAAGGAGTATAAAAACTATGTTGAACTGTTTCATAAGAAGAAAATTCAAAACCTTCAGTCTGACAATAGAGGCGAATATAGGTCGAAAGCGTTTGATAAATTCCTGAAAGATAATGGCATAAGCCGAAGACTATCTGCACCCTATACACCACAGCAAAATGGCATGAGTGAAAGGAAAAATCGGCCGCTGGTGGATAAAGCAAGATGTCTGATGATAGATTCTAACATTCCTGCAAATCTATGGGCAGAAGCAGTGAACACTGCAAACTATTTGATAAATAGAAGCCCAGCAAAAGCTCTCAAAGGAAACTCCCCATATGAGAAGTGGGTAGGAAGAACCCCATCGGGAAATCACCTACACGTGTTTGGAAACAGAGCCTTTGTAATGAACAAGAACCGAAAAGGAAAATTCTCTGCCAAAGCGACAGAAGGTGTATTTTTGGGATATGCAAATAAAGCCAAAGATTTTAGAATCTACATACCGGAAAAGAATGACGTTGTTATCAGCAGAGACGTAAAAGTAATCGAAAAGATGCATTATGGCGATACTCCTGCTGAGAAAAACGAAGACTTTACTCTAGAACCAGAAACAGAATCAATTGAGATTGAAATACCTGAAATTAAAAACAAAATGAATAATAACTTATTTTTTCAGGAACCTACTAATCTTCCTTCTTCCAGCTCCAGTCGAGATCCAGTTGACCCACCGCCCTCAAGTGAAAGACCACAAAGAGAAGTGAGGCCACCAGCATGGACCAAAGATTACGAGCTAAGTCGTTGCGTGACTATGTTTACATCAGATAGTAATGATGACTATGACTGTTCATTTCTTACATATCAAGATGCAGTGACGGGCACCGACAGACAAAATTGGGAGAAGGCGATACAGTCTGAAATGGATTCACTACAGAAAAATAACACCTGGGTTTTAGTTGGGATTAGTTGACAGGTCAGAAGCCAAAGGACACAAAATTTTGTCGAACAAATGGGTATTTCAGATTAAAGATGACGGTACATACAAGGCCAGATTAGTCGTACGTGGCTGCGAGCAGAAAGCAAACCTGGATTTTGAAGATGTATATAGCCCAGTTGTAAGTCAATCTGCCTTAAAAACTTTATTAGCCGTTGCCGCATCAAAATCTTACTACTTCATGACATTTGACGTCAAGACAGCATTCTTGTACGGAGAGTTGACAGATGAAGTTTATATGAAACTACCTATTGGCTATAAAACTGACTGCAATACTATTGAAGTAGTTTGTTTAGGCTGAAAAAGTCGTTGTATGGCTTAAAGCAAGCTCCATTCACATGGAATAAAACTTTTACCCAAGCGATGTTTGATTTAGGTTTCAAGACGATAAAAACCGATCGATGCGTTTTCATAAACGAAGATAAGTCAATAATAATCGGATTATTTGTCGATGATGGTCTTGTTATAGGAAAAGACAAGAAAAAGATCGAAGTTATTTTGAAGAAACTTGAAACCAAATTTGAAATGAAAAAGAATCAAAATCCAAGTACCTATCTGGGTATGGAAATAAGAAATTCCAAAGAAGGAATAATTCTTACTCAGAGATCTTATATAAATGACGTACTGGAAAAATATAATATGAAAAATGCCAAACCTTGTGACACGCCCGCAAGTAGCGATTCCAAGTCGATACAAGAAACTGCCCAGGAGAAGGAATATCCCTATAGGGAGGCAGTGGGAAGTTTACTGTATCTGTCTACCAGAACTAGACCAAAAACAAAAAAAAAAACAAAATATTAACACAAAACTTAAGAAAATATTCAAATATTTAGTGGGAACCAAAGAAAATGGCATTTTGTTCAAACGAAACACACCGATAGAGAATATCGATGCTTATAGCGACTCGGACTATGCTGGAGATCCATTGACGCGAAGAAGCACTTCTGGCTCCGTGCTTATGATAGCTGATGGACCAATCGCATGGGCGTCTAAGAGACAGCCTATAGTGGCATTATCATCGACTGAAGCCGAGTACATAGCCGCAGCAGACTGTTGCAAACAGGCATTGTATCTGAAATCTCTGTTGATGGAAATAACCGATGTGGATATAAAAATAAATTTGCACGTTGATAACCAAAGTTCGATTCAACTCGTAAAATCGGGATCCTTCAACAAAAGGTCGAAGCACATAGATGTGCGATACCATTTTATACACGAACACTTCGTGAACGGATTGATCAATATCAGCTACTGTCCAACAGAGATACAGTTGGCTGACGTAATGACAAAACCACTGTCAAAAGTAAAGTTCGAAAGACACTGTGCAAGATTAATGCATATATAGAGACGTGTCTCAGCAACATGAACGAACATCAGGAGAAGGTGTTGGAAGGTCGTCATGCTGTCCATGTTTGTCTATGACATATATTTTAGATTGATTTAAAATAGTCTTCTATCTGATTGATGTACGGTGTCATGTAAAATTTATTCTATTTTTTCTCATTATACAAATAAACACAATGTTTATAATATTCACATTTTTATTTAGTTTCAAGCTGCCAATTCCACCCTATCAGTAAAGGTAATGAAAAAGGGAAGTTTATAGCATAATTTCCATTAGATGAGGCTCGGTAAGTATTGAATTAGATATTTGATTCCATATTTTAATTAAAACAATACTAAAAGGCTTAATCGATCTTTTAATTTTCAATTTTATTTTGTGATAGTGATGTGCTGTAACGCAAATGGCTCTTATCAATTATCGATAAATGGTGTGTCTGTAATTGTTTATAAACAATGTTAATTTTTATTAATATTGTTTATAAACAATTTGCCGCATTTGCGTTATGTATAATTTTCAGGCAACACACCAATAATCAGATCACTGGTTTAGTCACAGGAAATTTTTGAAGTTTTTTCTTAGTTAAAACACAAAGTATCTTCCCGAGCACCTGACTATAGAGGGTGCGTCTCATATCATATAAAGTTATTTGGTATATGTTCATTTCAATAACGTTGCAGTTAATGATTATCAAATACAAGAATAAAGAGAACATGGTCACTGACGTTCTGACGACGGAGCTCCATCGAATGAAATATGAAATTTATGACCGCTATGGGTTTGCGTCCAAAAGAAGATCGGGATTAAATTACTGCAATCCGTGACATGATTATATTATTTAGTCTAATAATCTGTAGTAGTTTTATAATTAAGAATATACTGGATTTCTTAAAAACTACAATCCTTGCTTTATTTCAACACAAATCCTTTCTTAAATTTAAAAAAAGTTATAAGAAAGCCCGTTACCGACCTGTATACTTTATCGATATCGATAAAGAAGTTACTACCATTGCTCAGCACTATTTAGTCTGATAGGTTGGTAGTACTGTTGTGTGACGTCTTGTTCCTCGTGTATGTTCGTTAGTTGGTATTGAAGTGAACTGTTACCTGTTTTTATTTTTTTAGTACTAAGTCCCGTCTCTTAAAACATAGTGTATTACATTCTCTTTGGACGCACTTGTTCGTTTTCTTTCGTTCTGAGTGCGCACGTATTTTCCTTGTTTTATTGTTTAACCCCACGACCTAGGCTTTGTATATTATAACGGACTATTTGACGGATCTTGCTACTCTAAATTACTTGGCTCTCTATAACTGTTTACACCTATCGATTGGATATTGAGGATATGAATCGCTGTGTAAATTGTACGATTGCAACTGGTCGTAGTAACTCTATTGGTAGAAGAGTCTTGGAAGATGAGGCAATTTTATCAGTTATTCGTCAGTGGCGTGCATCTCCTGTAAGTTTTTATCCATTTTTTTACCTATTCAAGTCGTGTCTTTAGCCTATCAAGCCATGTTGGCGTCATGTCTGTCGGTTGTCTTGTTATTGGACAGCATAACATATTAAATCAATACTTATTTAATAGCCAATTAGTTTGAAATAGATATAATATTCAATCTATGGAATGTGCCGTTTGACCGTTTCACTCGTAAAAAGGTATAAGGTAACCCACCAGTCCTGATGAGACCATTTTGATCTCGACTGGGACATAGAGATTCGGTTGAACATGCACTAGAATTTGTAATAAAGCTTGTTTATGGACAAGATTTAAATAGTTATCTTATTTCAGGTAACCAGTGAGAACCATGTATGCCAAGTATGTTGGGACTTGGCCCAAGATGTGGTTCTTGGGAGACGTATAAGACGTTCAATATTATCATATTATTGTAATTGTATTATAGATAGAAGGGCTGTAGGCTGCTGTGCCCATGTAATGTGCATTATATGGTATCTCAGTTGGGCAAGATACCAAGAAAATATCGTACCTCCTGCACAATTTTTAGATGATATTCTCATAATTATTGAAGATGAATAATACATGTTTTATACATTCATTGGTGTTTTATTTTACTTCCTCTTCTCCCTTTATTAGTTTTTAAAAGGTTGGTGGCAACTACTTCTAGGTTACAGGATATTAGTTGTAGAAACTTGTCTTCGACTGTAGCGTCTGTCCAGAGCGCGGAAGAGCCAAACCTGTCAGATCTCCGACAAGTCACACGCTGCATGCATAAAACCATTACACAACCGGAACCATTCAAAGTATTTCGTAAATAACATAAAAAACTACAATGTGCACAGACAGAACCTTACTTATACTATAATTCATATAACTTGGTTCCTGGATAGCCAAATTTCATCAAATTTTCAGTGAGGCCTTGTTATTAGTGTTGCCCAAACGAGAGTCTCGCAAGAGTCTTGCAATTAGCGATTATCCTATTGCTATTTATTAAACGGTAGTTGAGATAGCAATAGGATAATCGCTAATTGCAAGACTCTTGCGAGACTCTCGTTTGGGCAACACTACTTGTTATTATATCCTCTTACAAATAAGGCTAGTTTGATTCAGTTAACACCTGGGCCCAGAAACCTATGGAGTCATTCCCTTCTCCTTTGTAACTTGAAATGCTATTTAATTAATATGTTATAATTACTTTGTTTTCAACTATTGTATACCTAATATGGTGGAGCAGTGCGAACGTACATAATAATCTAATAATAACCCTGTTACTAACACTGTCTCACAATAAAGAAATTTTGACTTTGAATTTGAACATTATTTAATATAATTTATTTAAAACATTTATGCATTATTCTTACAAAATTCAACCATTCTGACCGTATCATCTTCCATTCATCCGCAAACATATCCAGATCTGTGTTTGAGTCCAAGAGTGATAATTTCTTGTTTATTGTAGAATCTTTATGTTTTATGTACTCGTATAATCGCTTCCGTACCTCACTTAAGTCCAGACTAAAGCAAACAGCATGTTAAGGAACTTGGCTCTAATAAATTGTATTATTTTCTTTTATAATGGAACTCTGGGTAGGCTGCTCGTGTAATCTTGTCTTCAGATTTTTCAGCTTTGATGGCCATAATTCTTTACACTTAGTAAAAAAGGTATAGAATTTCTACTAATACCAAGGGACAAGGAATTAGTAAAGATTATTAGAGAAAAATATGCAGCTAATATTCTTATTAATATTATAAATGCGAAAGTATATTTATCTCTTTTATTTTCACGTCTAAACTAATTAGCCGATTTTTATGAAATTTGGTACAAAGATAGACCTTGGAGATGGCCATATGCTATTTTTTCCGCGTACTGAAGCTAGTATTTACTCAGAAGTGAGCTATTTGAAATGGCGAAAAGGGTTTCTCGGAATATTCCATTTTTTCCTACAGGAAATTTCAAACGGCTCTTTTAAGAAAAAGTCTCAATTCACTATTTAATATGGTCAATCAGTGTGTTTTCATTAAAATCGGTTAATAAATTGTTTTCCAAGAATAAAAACTTGCCTGTTTCTATGAAAAAAGTTAAGGTGACAAATTTTAGTCCATCCAAAGGTTGTCTGTAAGAGATCGCCCTGTGCGATAAGACCGCCCACTGTACGCTAGTTTAAATTTTTGTATCCATAGAAATATTGTGAGATGTACAATAAAGTACATAATAAATAATTAAATAAATTAGGAGATATGAATACACATATGAAATACTAGTACTCTCGCGGGGCTTCGCTCCCGTGGATTCTATCACGGTAAAAACATAACTCTCCTTTTTTGCAGTCGGGTAAAAAGTAGCCTATAACCTTCCTCAAGCTTCAAGCTACTTCCATACCAAATTTCATCCAAATCCACCCCGTACTTTCGAAGATTAGCGCGTTCAAGCAAACAAACAAACAAACAAACTAACAAACTTTTCCGCTTTATAATATTAGTATAGATAGCAAAATCTTTATACTCAAATGTAACATGTACTCACATGTGCCGAAAATAGCATCGTTAACATTCGCTTAAGGCTCATAGCGGCTTAATGTTGCATATCAAATGATTTAAAAGTAATCTGATAACAGATAGCGACCATCAGGGACTCCAGCCCTCCTTAAGCGATTATCATAATGTCATGCCTCAACTTGAATATCTACGTTCATAAAATATATGTATCATAAATGTTTCTTTTTCTCTAGCCTATCCTACTGCTGGTCACAGGCCTCCGCCAATTCCTTCCATGAACTCTTTACACGCGCCACTTCAAACCAGCTCTCGTCTCACCACCTCTTCCTCAGCTGGCGTCAGTGGCGCCATCCATTCTTCGGCAAACATTGTATAGAGTCCATCACCCAGCGATTCTCTTGCATGCGGCTGACGTGACCCACCCAATCCCATCTCAGCCTTGCAGCTTTCTTGCCAACATCCATAAATGGGTCATCATAAAAAAAACATATTTACGTATTTTCTCGTTAAAAAGATTGTAACAAAAAGGCAGCGGCCCATATTCCCTTTAGTTGTAAGGACCTACTTTCATTTCAGTTGCCATGACAACGTATACAACCCTTGATAAATGTCAATAAATCGGAAGCTATTTCTGATAATTTGGTAATTCTAGGTGGATTGGAATTGGAAAGATTGTCTTGGTTTCTAGCTTCTGACGTTTTAGTGCCCATGAAGACCTATTTGAAATAAAATATTCTCAGTTTGAGTTTCATCTCTTTATATCTCTTGTCGATCCCTCATGTCTGAGGATCGTGGTCATCATTAGGGTTATAGCTAAAGCGGATGGTCTGTCTCCACCGGTTTATGTCCAGTGCGTGTCTTACGACGTTGTAGAAGCTGAAAGACAACGAGCATTTTGCTAGATTGTAAGGGGAAAGTGGTTATGATAACACAGAAATATCTTGCTTAGATAAGTAAAATATGCAAAGATGTTCTTTTTTTAATTACTGAGGGAGGTTTGTGTCCCGGCCATGGGACCGTTACGGACCAGTTGTGTTATAAATATAAAGACTATGAACTTGGTAGTTATTGCATTCAGAAGAGCTACTTATTTGTATGTATATTATTATAGTTCATGGCATCCAAATGAAATGTATATTAAAAGCTGTTTAAAATGAGAAAACAGTTTATACTTAAGAATATGGAATAAGACACTTTATAACCTTTTGAATAAGAAATCCTTACCCGGAACTTTTCTTTCATAAAAGTGATAACCTCCAAATTTTCACTATTACAAAAAGTTCTCTGATAACACCCATTCAAAGTAAAAAGTATTATCGGTATTAATACTATTTTCGCCTTTATCCAGTTTTCTCCGGTCTTCAACACTACGAAACTATTTTAAAGTTAGATTGAGTTAGAAAATGTTGTCTCCGAAGTATTTTGTATGGGTTTTTGTGTAGCTTGTCCCCGCATATTATATGGGCCATATAAAGTTAAGGCAAGTTTGTATAGGCCCAAAACTTCGATTTTATGTAAAAGGTCATTCTTGTTTTATGTAAAATCGTTATTCTGAGGATACAATGACTACGTCAAATATTATGTGTGTTTTTTATGGATCTATTTCTTCAAGATAAGAGCGATCATAAGGACTATGATGATTTAAGATAAATCGTAGGTTATAAAGAGGTTTGATGGTCATGAATGGTTAAGCGAGTCACTTTTGTGTTACGGATTGTTGCTCTTTTTTTTGCTTTTTGTTGTGGTATGATGCCGATAAATAATACTATGTCATAGCACACAATAACTTGCCAGTTTATTTTACTTGCGTTATACAACAAAAAAGAAGGTTCCAGTTTCCAAAATCAATTATAAGTAGCCTACATGTTGCCCAGACATAACACCTATATTATAACAAAAAGTTCCATTCAAATCCGTAGTTCCGAAGATGAGCGTGTACAAACAGATAAATAGAGTAATATTTTATTTTGAATTCTTGCTCTATTACTGTTTTTGAACCCCCCTCAATTATTATTTCGTAAATATATTCAATGCACAGACACACTCAAAATAAAACTAAAGAGTATATAATATGTGATTTCAAAATAACACGATACTAAAACACTTAAGTACATATGAACACTAAAAATTTACAAATATTTGTTCTGTCTGTCAGTCTGTATTTTTAATATCTGTAAGCTAAATCGTTTTGAATGAAATTTCAAACTCACTGGAAGTTAGAGGAAGTTCTACTTATTTTATTACGGGATTTAAGCGGGAAGAACTGCGTAGGTTAATATACTCTCGCGGGAATTAGGTCAGTCACGGGCACAGCTTGTGTTATAATATGAAGACACGGTTGGCGCAGTGATTAAGCGATTGACTGCTGCATTGTGTATCGTGGGTTCAATTCCCGCATGGAACAAAAATTAGTGGGCAACGTTCGTTTTTAATAAAAAGAAATCATAATTTGGAAATGAGTGCGGCTGTAATTCTTACTTTCTATGTCAAGATCCTATACTAGCTTGGGCAAACGGTCGATTTACTAAAGTTCTAAAGTAGTAATTAATTTATTTTTTAAGATAGCATTGTTTAATAAATAATTAGCAATTAAATAATATTTTATCTCCTAACGAAACTCTCTGAACGTCAAGTAGGTATTCCAAATACAAAATTCAAACATGTACTTATAAGTTAACCAAAGAGTATGTTAGATGTTTATGCAAAAATGTCTCTAGTCTAGATAAAGATACGAGTGAATTCCACGTCGTAAATGTCGTTGGCACGATTCCGAATGCGAGATAGTAAGCTAAAACTTTAAGGAGCCACAAAAGGTGGTTTGAAGACGGAGAATTATAGTAGTATACCTACTGAGTACCAATAGGCTCTAAAGTAAGTGATATTTTGTCATCGGTATGGTTGTCAAAAGTACAAAATGTTTACATAGAACAGCTGTTTAGATCATCAATAATAGTCAGATAGATTCCCTTCAAAATGGCACCATCCTTTATCGAACCACTGATTATAATCTGATAAAGGCATACTTATGAAACATGCACCAGACGCTACACTGCAGAGCCATCTTTATAACACTTGACACACCGCAAGGCGGTATCTGGATTTTTATAATATTAAAGACCAAATGATAATATGATTCAGCCTTGTTTGATGGGAGGACTAGCACTGTCAGCTGTGATCACCCCCACCTTTACCTGACAAACTGCAAACATTTTAAATAAAAAACTTTTTTGCAAAAAATAAAACCGACTTCCATATCAGTCTCCCGTCGCACGCGCCGGTGATACGTCGTGTTCATTATCGTAATTTCGGGTCGGGACACCATTGCTTTAAACAATGGCTTCAACGGTTGTAAAATGTTCGAGTTGTAACATAGTTATCAACGAGGTGCTATCCTTTATATGTAACAAGATACAAGTGATGGATGAGCAAAGTATCGCAAGTATCTGTGTCAGTGCTTTTTCAGAAAGTGATATTGTAGAAGCAAAGAACTTGCTCTTCGAATCTGTTTCGACTCCAAAGCGCAAGAAGATAAGAAGGAGAGAGGGAAAGACATTACGAAATATTGACGATATTGTATGGATACTGAAGAACTTAGATCCAGAGGAGATTCCAATTTTCGTTGCCAGAGATTTGCACAAACTACCTCCAGTTTTATTTGACCATGTCGATGTGACCAGAGTTTTGAAAGATATAGTTAAAATGCAGAGTGACATAAACCGTATTGTTAATGAGTATGCAACAGTAAATCAGATGAAGGAGCTTAGTGCTGAGGTGGAATCGCTTAAGAAGGCGTCAATTGTCAACAACTTTCCTCGGAATGTTAATGTGAAAAGAGGCGCCTGCTTATTACCTAGCTTTGAGAATGAAAGTGGACCAATGGGGTTTTCGCCGATTTGTAGTGATAAAAAAACAAAGCAACAATCAACTGAGTCATCATCATCTCTAAAAAAACCGCCTTTGGTTTTTACTAAGGAGGGTAGTCCCATAAAAACTACGCGTAATGTCACAGGTGGTTTTACGTCATCGCCACGGAGAAGCGAGAATTTGACCGTTCACACACCACGATCAGTGATGACTCATGGCCGTGCTATTACATCGGTTGCGGCTGCTGACACGTTACTCACAGCCCGGACGATTGGTCAACACGAAAGTAGAAGTTTTGCGGATGTTGTGCAGAGCGGAGAACCAAAAATCCATGAGCCGACTGAAGAATGGAAGCTCGTTCAAAGGAAGCGATTAAGAAATCGTTTTTTGGGTAAAACGGGCACAGCTATTGTAGACGCCAATATTAACTTCAAGGCAGCGGATATTAAAACTCCGATTTATATCTACAACGTGTCAACCGAAACGTCTGTGTGTGACATCAAGTCATATATAAGCAACAAGTGTAACATAGACGTACATTTAGAGAAAATGAATATGAAGAAAATCATGACTGGACTAGATAGCAAAAAACAAATTACCACGATTTTTATGGATATGTCAAAAGCATTTGATCATGTGGATCATCAGATACTAATAACTAAGCTAGAAAAATATGGAGTAAGAGGAAATGCACTTAATCTTATAAAATCGTACCTAACAAACAGATTTCAAATAACACAAATAACACGAATAACAAGTGATGCAAGGTTTGAACAGACTTATAAATCAGATCCAAAAGTAGTTCATTATGGAGTGCCCCAAGGAAGCATCCTTGGACCTCTTTTGTTCATAGTTTTATAAATGATCTCCCAAATGTCATAAACCAGCAAATGATACTATTTGCAGATGATAGCACTGCCATTTTTACTGACGATGACAAAGACGAATATGAGACGAATATAAATAAATCACTTGAAGCTATTATTAATTGGCTAACACAAAACAATCTTAAAATCAATCTGGACAAAACAAATTACATGACATTTACAAATAAAAACCAAAAACCTAAAAATCTGCAAATAAGCTATAAAGGAGAAATAATAAAAGAAGTTAATAGCACAAAGTTCTTAGGTATGTATATTGACCACGGACTGGACTGGAAAATCCAGGTTGATCAAGTTTGTAACAAATTAAACCAACAGTCCTATGCCCTTTATATGTTAAGAAAAGTTGTAAATGAAACTGCGTTATTAAGCGGTTACCATGCATATGTGGGTTCCACGATAAAATATGGTGTTTTGTTCTGGGGTAATTCCTCTAATAGAGAAAATGCTTTTAGAGCACAAAAAAAATGTGTGAGAAGTATGAGCGGGCTTAAACAGACTGACTCATGCAAAGAAGTGTTTAAGAGACTTAAAATTTTAACTCTGCCTTCATTATACATTTATGAAGCGGCAGCAATGATAAAAGGCGATTTAAGTAAATATGAAACACTAAAAAGTGCACGACATAAAAATGAACTGTCGGGAATTAGGTGCAGAACAGTTAAATTTAAATCTAGTATATTTGGAATAGGAGTGAAAATTTATAATAAACTACCAAATTTTGTTAAAAGTATTTCAGACCTCAATATTTTTAAACTTAAGCTCAAAGAACTCCTGATAGATAAAGCTTATTACTCAATAAACGATTTTTTAAATGACAAAAACTTGGTGTAAGGCGGTGTTTTTAATTGACATTGAATTACAATTTAATTTATATTAATATTCTAAAATAATTTAACCTTTATTACAATGATTATTACTTTTACATTTTTATTTTGACTCATAATTTAATAACATTGAATGTATAATTAGACTACCTAATGTATAAGAGTGACTAAATCAAATAAGTATATTCCTGTAATATTAAATTCTAATCACATTTATGAATATTGTACACCTTATAGGTATGTTACATTGATACAAACATGATAATTATAAGATCTTCTTTTGACATGTAACAAACAATAAATGAATTTGAATTTGAATTTGAAGACTGCGAAGGATTACAATGCATACATTGTTTATGTTCCTAAATATAAAGTTGATATGTTTTTAAATGATGATTTTTGGCCCAATGGGATACTATACCGCCGTTTTGTGGACTTTAGTCGGAACACGGCACAGCGTACCTATCGGGATTTGGCTACAGTAAAACCTACCAATAATGGATCGTAATATAAATATATCTAAGCTAGGAAGCTTTAACTGTAAAAGCGTCAGTCGTTCTGTTGACTGTGTAAGAAATCTATGTCGAGCAGCAGACATTATTGCACTTCAAGAGACCTGGTTGCTTCCGCACGATATACCGTTCCTGGGAACCATCGATGACTCATTTTCATACACCGGCAATTCCGCTGTGGATATGTCTGCTGGAATTGTTAGAGGTAGACCATATGGCGGGGTTGCCCTGCTGTGGAGGAAGTCTGCGTTTCCGTCGGTATCAGTTATTGTGTGTAGAAGTGTTAGACTCGCCGCGATCAAAATAGTGCTTGACGACAGGTCGGTTTTAGTTATAACAGTGTACATGCCGACTGATTCTTTTGAAAATCTGACCGAGTTCACAGAGTGTTTAAGTGAATTACATGCCATAATCGAGAGTAATGAAGTGGAAACTGTATTTATCCTGGGGGACTTCAACGCGCACCCAGGTGAGCTGTTTTCTTGCGAATTATTAACGTTTTGTGCCGAACAGATGTGGTCGTGCGTGGACATGGAAATGTTACCTTCCGACACGTTTACGTTTATTAGTGAGGCACACGGGTGCAGGCGATGGCTCGATCACTGTGTGGTAACGGGTTCAGCGCGACGTACGGTAGTTAATGTGTCTGTTCTGCACGATACCTATTGGTCTGACCATTTCCCTTTATTGGTGGAATGTAACTTAAATGTAATTTTACCCAAAAGTCAGATAACAACATCAACATTAAATCACATAAATTGGGGTATTAGAAACAATGAACAAATAGAAATGTATTTAAATGATTGTAACTCAGAATTGAAACAGTTAGATTTCCCATTAGAGTTTACTTATTGTGCGGATCGACTGTGTGATAATGAGTCCCACAAGGTCATAATAAGTGACATGTACAAAACAATTGTAAATGTTTTAACTAAAGCCGCTAAGCGCACCTGTAACAAACATGTATCTAAGCGTTTAAAGCATAGACATGTACCAGGCTGGAATAAGTTTGTGAGTGACACTCATAGGAGGGCGCGACATTGTTTTCAGACTTGGATAAATAACGGTAAGCCTAGTTCTGGACCTGTGTACCGAGATATGTGTGAATCTAGGAAAATATTTAAATCTAAATTGAAATATTGCCAAAATAATGAACTACAAATTAAAATGAATATTATTGCTGAACATCACGCAAATAACAACTTTAGCGATTTCTGGAAAAACACAAGAAATTTAAATCCTGTGTCGAGCCGCCCTGTGAGTGTCGGGGGAGCGCATGAGCCCCGGGACATAGCCTGTGCCTTTCAGCGCCATTTCAAGGTCGAATCACCGCTCTGGCCCGGGTCGCGGGTGCTCGCTGCTGAGGATCGCCCCGGGGGCGTTGCCGTTAGATTCTCTGCCAAAGATGTGGCCGCTGTCATAAAGAAGATGATTAGAGGTAAGTCTCCGGGCCATGATGGGCTCAGCATCGAGCATCTGAAGTACGCGGGTGTACATCTACCTAGAGTACTCGCTTTGTTTTACAATTTATGTGTAAGTCACAGTTACTTGCCTGATGACTTAATGTACACTATCGTAGTTCCCATTGTTAAAAACAAAACTGGTGATTTATCTGATATTTCAAACTATAGACCTATCTCGCTAGCAACGGTCATTAGTAAGGTGCTGGATAGTTTGCTTGACCAACAGTTGGAGAAGCACATACTTCTGAACGACGCTCAGTTTGGCTTTAGGCCTGGCCTTTCAACTGAAAGTGCTATCCTCTGTCTCAAGCAAACTGTTCAGTACTACACAGATAGAAATACGCCTGTATATGCTTGCTACTTAGATCTTTCAAAAGCATTTGATACTGTTAATTATGACAAGTTATGGCGTAAGTTGCGATGCGAGACGAAGGTGTCACATGACATTGTATCATTATGTGAGTATTGGTATAGTCACCAGCAAAATAGTGTCAGGTGGGCAGGGTCGCATTCAGACATGTACAGGTTGGACTGTGGTGTGAGGCAGGGGGGACTAACCTCGCCGCGCCTTTTCAACCTGTATATGAACAAATTGATTGAAGAGCTCAGCAGCACTAAGGTCGGTTGTTCCGTTGATGGAGTATGTATAAATAACATAAGTTACGCGGATGACATGGTGTTGCTGAGCCCGTCCCTTTCTGCGTTGCGGAGGCTTTTGAGGGTTTGTGAAACCTACGCAGAGACCCATGGACTCAGATACAACCCTAAAAAGAGTGAATACATGATCTTCAAAGCTGGTACTAAAAGCTACGTAACAGCGCCTCCTGTCACTCTTTGCGGTTCTAATTTGAAGAGAGTAGATCGGTTCAAGTATCTGGGTCACTGGGTCTCTGATGATCTATCGGACAATGCGGACATCGAGAGGGAGCGCAGGGCGTTGTCTGTCCGGTGCAACATGTTGGCTCGCAGGTTTGCGCGTTGTTCTTCACAGGTGAAAATAACTCTATTCAAGTCATACTGCCAGACTTTTTACACGTGCAGCCTGTGGACCAACTTTACTCAGCGGACGTACAACGCCCTTCGTGTCCAGTACAACAACGCGTTCAGGATTCTGTTGGGGCGGCCCCGGTTTTGTAGTGCGTCAGCGATGTTCGCTGAGGCCGGTACCGATGACTTCTACGGAATAATCCGGAAAAGAAGTGCTTCGCTGCTGCGTTGCTGTCGGGGCAGCTCGAACGGGGTCCTGAGCGTGTTGTCCGAGCGGTGGGATTCTCCTTTCTTGCGGAGATGGCTGCAGCTGCACGTCAGTGCCTGCACGTATTATTACCTCTGACATGCGTAAATATTTAATAATCTGACATCGTTTGTAATCTGACATTGTTTTTATTTTATAAATTTTTTGACATTTCTCATTTTATTTTATTGAAATTTTTGTATTACTTATTCTAAATTTAATTTAAATTTCACAACTATGATATATTTTTTTATTTTTTGCATGTATTTATGTTTGTATAATAGTGTAAGCCGACCAATGGCACATGTGTAACTTTTGTATTTTATATGGGTCACAGACCTGAATTAAATGATTTTTATTTTATTATTTTATTTTTTATATCAAAACACTACAAAGCCAAAAATAATTTTAATTTCGATAGTCGGTGTTATTGGTTTTGTATTTTCTTTTTTTTTCACACCGCCTTCCGAAATTAAAATTATTTTTGGCTTTGTAGTGTTTTGATACGGAAGTCGGTTTTATTTTTTGCAAAATAGTTTTTATTTTCGTGCTTTTTAGTGGGTCAGTGAATTTTCCAAATCGGTTCGTAAATGTCGGAGTTATGCGCGAACAAAAAACGCAATGCAGCGTAAACGAAAATATCATCAACGTAAACATTTTTTTAGACTTTTGTTGATTTTTCAGAAACAGCTCGTCCGATTTCGATAAAATTTTCATGGGACCATTTGGGAAGTATACCCTTTCCAACAAGATTAGAATTTTTCAAATCGGTTGGCAAACGACGGAGTTATGCGTGGACAAACATATAAAAAAAAAATACAAACATCCGAATTGAGAACCTCCTCCTTTTTTAGAAGTCGGTTAATAAATCAATCTCTTTTAGCATTCCAACAATCGCATATTGAACAGATTTTGTCTCGAACCTACGATTTTTATTGAGTAGTCCACTGTAAAACAACTATCTAAAACGTTCGTAGAAACACCAATACTGGAAAATGGATGCGTCTTCTTAATACGCAGCAATTGGCAAAAAATATAGCGGACTTTGTACCTCGATTGTTTTTTAGAAGAAAAGGCAATTGTCCACATGCATTACCTACGTTTTCCTACAAACTGACTAAAAAGATTTCATGTAGATATTTAGTAAAAAAATGTGTGAAAATTCCATGTGTTGACTGACTACTTGGTGATCAACCTGATATTATAAATAAAAACAATGAAATGATTATGCTGTCTGGCACAGTTTTCCATCCTAGTGCGAAAAATGGTGAATTAGAAGTCAGTTTTTACACATTTTTTTTTGTGAATTAAAACGGGATGAGGCCAGTCAGTCTGATTAAAAACAATAGCATCTTACAGAATTGCATAAAACAGCAACTTTTCAGAAGCAGGCAAGCAAGATTAAACCATCTTTGTGAACTAACAATTTTCTTGAAGTTACTGTTTTAAAACCACAAATATTTAGCGCGCGCTGGTCCGATCGCTCCCTGGGTACCGTCGGTTTCATGCATTATGCAAAGTTTCAATTGTCTAAGACTGTACAGTGGTGCTCATGTTTTAAATTCATTCAGTACGCTACCAAACTGGTCTGATACGCTGAGGGGCTTTATCGTTTCTTATATACTTTTTGCTTGAGTTGATTTTGGCACGGCGGCACAAACATTTGTGGCTGTCATGTTTGTGGATTTCGTCAATTACCTAATGGCTTAGGTGTTGAACTTGTGTCTGACTTGCATGTTCAAACGTTTTAATTACACCATTGCCGTGAACCCACTCAAGCATATTTAGTACGCTAATTAATATGCTTGTGTCTGGAGTGGGTTAACATTACTAGCAATCTGAAAGTTTAGTTATGTGAATTCTACACACATTACTTGTTCTCATTATAAAAAAAAAACAAACATACAACAAAGGGGATAGAACCAATCTGGCCTATCAACCCGCCGCCATTTTGATTTTTGTTTCGTAAAACACTGTACCCAAAAACGTCACATTATCGAGATATTTGGTGGTAAACATCGACAATCATTCTTCTTAGCGTGTCGATGGCAAATAGTTAGATGGAGTCAGCCCAGAACTGGGCAACAAGTTTGGCATTTTCGGTAGCTTCTATCAAGTCCTGCAGTGAGCAGTTGACAGGGCACGCAGGACAGGAAATTAAGTGTGCCATGGTTTGTGGAACAGAACCACATATACACCCCAAGGCAGAGGCATCGATAAATCTCCACCTGAACAGATTTTCTTTGCTGCGACCAACCTGGGTGCGGAGTCTGTTTAAAGACTTCCAGGTCAGCCATGGCAGTTCGTGTCCAGGCGGGAGATGCTCAGCTGGTGGTACAAATGGGCTTGGAAGGGATGTACTTTCTAGCCACAGCTTTAGGCGCTCCTTAGGCTGCTCGCCAGTAAGTGGAGTGACGCACTTCAGGAAACTTCTTCGACTTTTCAGCCTTTGTGGCACTAAAGTGTACCCATGCATTGGATGTCGGGAGTCTCTAACCATTTTGGCTCTTTCATTGGAACTTGCAACCACTCTGCGAACTTCCGGTGGCGCTATTCCTGCCAGTGGATACAACATCTGTACCGGGGTCGGTTTAAGGCAACCAGTAATGATCCGACACGTTTCATTAAGAGCTGTATCCACTAACTCCGTATGGGCTGAACGACAACACACGGGGCATGCGAATTCACCCGCAGAAACAGATAGTGCCAGCGCAGTAGTCCGCAATACGTGAGGCGAAGCATCCCACTTTGACGAGACCAGTCGCCTTAGAAGATTATTTCGAGAGTGCACTTTCTGCCGGATAGTATTGCAGTTTTTGCTAAATGTTAATGATCTGTCCAAGAAAACTCCAAGATATTTTGGGTAGTCACTATGCTCGATAGACACTCCTCCCCAAAATATATTGAGTTTACGCCGCGCCTCTCTGTTGCGAAGATGGAACACACAAGACTGCGTTTTGTTAGGGTTGGGCCTGAGTGAGTTAGCGAGGTAATAAGTGGCTAAATCACCAAGAGCACTAGAAAGGTGAACCTCAACTTCTTCAAAGGTGCTAGCTTGGGAAGTGAGAGCAAGGTCATCTGCATAGAGGAAGCGCGATGTATTCGGGCTGGATGGTTGGTCGTTGGTATATATATTAAAGAGGAGCGGTGCCAGAACACTACCTTGCGGGAGGCCGTTTTTTTGTGCTCTCCAACGACTTTTTTCCGATAAGAGATGGACATGAAAACGGCGATTGTGGAGGAGTTCCCGGAGTATTTGTATAAAGTTGGGATCGTTAATCATGGACTCCACCTTCCACAATAACCGTTTGAGGTTAACTGTATCGTAGGCAGCCGATAAATCCACGAACACAGCACCTGTAACCATCCCAGTCTCGAAACCATCCTCTATGTGTTGGACGAGTTTGAGGGTCTGGTTGCTGCAAGACTTCACGGGTCTAAAACCAGCTTGCTCGGGAATTAATTTTGGGTCAATAACGCACGTAAGACGGTTCAGCAGCAGTCTCTCGAATAGCTTATATGTGTGACATAGCAAAGATATTGGACGGAAGTTTTTCGGATCGTTTGCTGATTTACCTGGCTTAGGTATCGGTATAACAATCATTAAAAATAGGCGTCAGATTGTATCCAAATAATCGTTCCCAGGTTGATTATTAATATTACTGATTACTGGAAGAGAGTAGGTACATTACATACTACTAGAAACACGAGAAAACTGCTACTGTGGGATTAATATTTTATCATTAAATTAATAAATGTTTATAAGGTAACAAGTAGTTTTAAAAATAAGGCTGAGTTCTTTTAAGTGTGAAAACGCCTACGCCAGGAGAGGCTTCGCTACTTTATCTTGATTTCAATTGTGTGTCTTATTAGCAAATACTATTTAAACATAATACATATAAATAAAATCAATGTGACTGTTTGTGATTTCAAAATAACCTTTTTTTTTCAATATTTCCTGGTTGTCTGGGCTAATTGACACTTGATTGACGATATCTTGTTTAGATTAATCAGAATCTTAGTTAAGTTGATCATCACGACATGATTGCAGCAATACTAGTTCAAATGATTGAACGCTCAAATAAGTTTCTCGATTACCCTGAACATGACATCATTGTAGAAAGAGAGAAGTTAAAAAAATGATAACTGTAACAAAGTAAGTTAGATGTGTCAATCAAGCATTTTGTTTCCTTCAATCATTGATACTTTATTAAGTTGATTTGACTTGATAGCATCTATCATTGCAATTAATTGTATTAATCATAAAATTTGATCAAATCTTGCGCTAAATGTTTGCGCTAAATAAGTTCCTTGATTGTGTTTATCAAATACATAATAATCTTGGTTGGAGCAACTATGTTTTGATTTGATTGCTGCAAATAGGTTTTGTGATAACTCCAGTCAAGATCCCTCAATCAAATGAAATTGGTAGCTGTGATCATTGTGATTGATAGGCTCAGATGCAAACAAGTTACATGATCAATCTAAACAAAATCTTGATTGTGGTAACTGTTTTTTTGAAGTGAAAACTTCTTTAGCGGCGTTGTGCACTTTTTTTGTAATGGGTAAAAAATGTTAAACTCGCGTCAGAACACGTGACCTGATCGAAAATTCGTAAGATGGACGGAGAGTAGACAGCCGGCGTGGCGTAGGAGAGGAAGTATCCCCCTCTCTTTCTACGGCGCGGCGAAAATGTATGCCTGCGCAAACTTTTTAATGTAATATAAATTGTCATGTATGTGTACGATAGCGCAATAAATAAATATTGTATTCTACCACATAAATGATAGTACTTTTATACTGATAATTAAAGCAATTCGTGCAAAATTATTCCCTAACCATTTCAAAATATCAAAAATGCACAACGTTAATATTCAAGTTTTCACTTCTGCCGGCACTCCCGGAGTGCAACCCTTTCTTATTCAGTCCAAATATCTCAGGAAGTGTGGGATTTACTAAAAAAAAAGGCTTCATCTCTAACGAAGACGCGGGCACAGTAAGTGAATATAATTAGGTATAAAGTAAATAAGAATGTTCCTTCGTTAATTCCTTTTTGTTAAAGATTCATACGAATTTAAATGCGCATTTTATTCTTTATCCGCGCATTCATGAATCACTGTTGTGAGATGTCGAAAGGGTCTGTGAACATGCGATAGTTTTTTTTATTGATAATAGGTTCGCGTTTGACCACTATTACAGCTGATGGTAAGTTATGATGTGGGTGAATATAAAACAGATGTACCTAGAAGTAACCTATTCACTCTTGACTTAGAAACCACTAGGTTATGGCTATCAGGAAATACAGACTTCAGTAGGGAATTCCACTTCTTAGCTGTTCACAAAATTAAATTATTCCCAAACCGTTTTGTGCGTATGATTGCTAGTTACGTATAAGTCTTTTAGGTCTTTTTTACTTTGTATAAGTTCACTCTTAACCTCAATCATGCCTGATGGTAACCGATAGATGAGGTCAACGGATGAACGAGCGAGCCCAGAAGAAGCCTTTTTACTCTTTCTTTGAAGGCTGATGGGTCATCTATGGTATGAAACACAGAAACTGGCAGGGAGTTCTACACATTAGCTGTGCACACATTAGTTATAAGGTGAAAAGCGAGAAGTAGGTATATCGGCCAAGATAGATAGTTTTTTTTAGATTCATATAATATTCTTTTTTAAACAAAACAGATACAATTCTCCGAAGTGCCGCTAAAGCGTGTCTAACAAACAAAAAAAAATTGCAGTGCGCTTCCAAGCTGGCGAGTTCAAAAGCTATTTGTTTCATAGCTTTAACCGAACTTTTGAGGGTTTCGCAAATAAACCGGGCAATGCGCGCCCTCAGTACTGGAGGTAAACTTGGATTATTAAATGGAAAGATAGGAGAGCAGCACGTTTAAAAGATATTGTTTTATTTTAATAGTGGATTCTCTTTGCCGTTTATAAAACGTGGTTAAAGCTGTTATAACGTTTTTTTAACGGAAAAAAGATTTACGTTATAGTTTGTTCCTTTGTGTGAGTTAACCGCTTGGTTTGAACGACCGGATTATTATTAAACTATCATGTTCGAAACATTTATTTTCGGGGACCAAGAAGGTTGAGCCCTTCTCGATATGTTTAAATGAACATGAATGTTTGTATTTTCGTCCACTATGAATTCTTAAACAACCACAATGAACAAGTTAAGCTGAAGATAGTAATTTTTAAATAAACAAACATACAACTACATGCTACCTTTTAAGTGGTTTAGAAGGGAACTAACCACTAGCTTTTTGCCAGTTTTCACTGGCACCAGTTTTCACCTTAGAACATTTTTATGTCATCCGAATAGATGAACCACGCTACTATTCAAAATATCGGAAACCAATTGCAGTATTTTTTTTAAAACGCGTTCGTGTAAAATCTCACCCCGTGTGAGTTAAATCAGTTTTTCACTTACCTTGATTGCAACGAATACGAGTATTTAATGACATTTTTGTGTGCGGTAAAATATAGTTATTAATTGAACCGCGCTGTTTTCAACAAACTTTGACCAGTTACTGGAAAATGTTTGATATTTTATTCGAAATGTTAAAGGTTTTTTTTAACTTTTTGTACTTGGTGCCAACATAGATCACTATAAACGTTTAAATAGTAAGGCTTGTGTCCCTACGTGCCTGCAATAAACGAATATTACAAGAAAATTTTCTCATCTAAAACTGTTTCGTACAAATTCTTAAATATTTGTCGTTCGTTAAAATTTAAATTCAAATATTTTATTTCAAATAAAATCCATATCATGTTAGTAATTGTAAAACTTAACCTAATGTAAGTATAAAAAACTTTTTAGCAAAAAATAGAATCGACTTCCATATAAAAACACTACAAAGGCAAAAATAACTTTAATGTCAAGGTTCTATTTTTTGCCAAAAAGTTTTTTTCACGCTTTTTAGTGGGTCGGTTTGTAATTTATCTAGTTACAAAAGCCAAAATGTCAACTACTTATCACCTTTTACAAAATATTGCTTTTCCCGGTGCAGAGCCGTTAATTTTTGAGGAGTTCTCCTGGTACATCACCATCAGCTCTACTTCACCATATGCATTGTGACGAGCATAAAGTGCTTAACATCCATATTCAAGTAATCTAATCACAATCAACGAAATACTTATTATTGAGTAGTTTCGGTGGCAATCTGGGGTCTTCATCATCAGTTCCACTTCCTCAAATGGTGCTTTTCAAGAGCAACTGCACAAGGTACTATAAGAAATACCCAAAACGCTACAGGTGTGCCTATAATATTTGAAGAGTTCCCTTGATTTCTCCATGATCCCATCATCAAATCCAAACGTGACGACAATGGGACCAACTAGAAAGTATACCCTTTCAAACAAAAAAAGAATTTTCCAAATCGGTCCAGCCATCTCCGAGTTATGAGTATGAGTTATGAGACGAATTGTAAACCTTCTTTTTTTGAAGTCAGTTAAAAATTTATAATAAATATCAACTAATGAACCTACACATTTATACATAATGTTCATAATGATCTTCCATGATAAGCAATCCTCGCCGAAGTTGGACTGTAAATAGATGACCATTATGCATTAAAAACAAAATCAATGTCCGTAGCTGCCTATGGAAAACATACTCAGAACTTATTTGACCAATGAAATACTCAGTCCTCTAATTAGATGAAGAGTTGGCTTTTTAGGGTTCCGAAGCAGAACGGCTAAAAACGGGACCCTTATAATTTCGTCATGTCTGTCTGTCCGTCCGTATGTCACAGCCATTTTATTCCGAAACTATACTATACTGAAACTTCGTAGGTAGATGTATTCTGTGAACCGCTTTCCGATTTTAAGAAAAAAAAAATATTTGAAATCAATTTGAATAAATCCCCATACATGGAACTGAAACTGAAAATATTTTTTATGAGACCTATATAGGTCTTTAAAATGACATCGAGGTTTCTAAAACCACCTTTTCATAAAGTAAATCGTTTAAAAGACATACGCTTCCAAGGTGGTAAAATGTGTGTCCCACCCCCTCTAATTTCTATAACAATGGAGTGAAAAATCTAAAAAAATATATTTCTGTAGATCTTATTATTAAATTTCAACAAAGATTAGCTTGAACGAGATCGGGTCAGCAGTTTTTGAGATACAGCATATTTTCTAAAACCGCAAATATACCTTTGTAGTTCATACAAACACTATGAAAAACAAAGTTATTTGGCGTAGTTACTACGGAACCCTTCAGAGGCGAGTCTGACTCGCACTTGGCCAATTTTTCATGAAAGCTATGCGTGTGTGGTATTTATAGACAGGTCTTTAAAAATTACATTGAGGTTTCTAAAAACACTTTTTCATAAAGTTAATCGTTTAAAAGATATACGCTTCCAAAGTGGTAAAATGTGTGTCCCCCCCTCAAAGTTCTATAATAATGGAGTGAAAAATCTAAAACAATATATTTCTGTAGATCTTATTATTAAAATTCAACAAAGATTAGCTTGAACGAAATCGGGTCAGCAGTTTTTGAGATACAGCATATTTTATAAAACCGCAAATATACCTTTGTAATTCATACAAACACTATGAAAAACAAAGTTATTTGGCGTAGTTACTACGGAACCCTTCATAGGCGACTCTGACACGCACTTGGCCAATTTTTCATGAAAGCTATGCGTGTGTGGTATTTATAGACAGGTCTTTAAAAATGACATTGGGGTTTCTAAAAACACTATTTCATAAAGTTAATCGTTTAAAAGATATACGCTTCCAAAGTGGTAAAATGTGTGTCCCCCTCTCAAAGTTCTATAATAATGGAGTGAAAAATCTAAAACAATATATTTCTGTAGATCTTATTATTAAAATTCAACAAAGATTAGCTTGAACGAAATCGGGTCAGCAGTTTTTGAGATACAGCATATTTTATAAAACCGCAAATATACCTTTGTAATTCATACAAACACTATGAAAAACAAAGTTATTTGGCGTAGTTACTACGGAACCCTTCATAGGCGAGTCTGACTCGCACTTGGCCAATTTTTTTACCTATATGTTTTTAGAAGGTAATACGGACTTCTCCCGCCCTGGGTGGAGTGGAAAGGGAGTGTCAGAGTTCTACTGACGTAAATACCCCCCTGTCCTTCAGCTGCCCTTAAGTTCCGGGGCGGCGGTATCTCTTTAGAACATTCTCGCAACCCGTAACCCGCAACCAGTGCTAATACCATCATTTGCATTTTAATATTAATACAGATTGTCCAGTTATGTTTTTCATTGAAATAATCAATAGGAGAGTAGATAAGAGAACTTTTTTTTACCAAAATTTATGACATTGTCGTCCTATACAAAATCAAATAAATTACAGTTTTGCTTCGTTTAATTTACTTAAAATGAACCCTTATAAAACAAAATATCAAAAATAAGAATATCGTTATCATAATAACTTGAAAATTTAGGTTTCCAAATGCCACTAGTACTTAATCCTTAAACACAGTTTCTGTTTAGTCCAGTGTTTTGTCTGGCGGTATGCCACAGACAAAGTCTCTTTTACTGGCACTAATAAAATATGTATAGAAAGATACGTGATGAACATAACTAATGTAAGGGTAGACAGAGAACAAGAATATATGGAACGTTTTGCATGTGAATTGTTTTGTGTTCGAGACAGCTTAGTAGCAATGGCTGCGGGAATGTTCGAACGAGATACCGCAGTCCAAGACCACAAGGGCAACGGAAGGAACAGGGTGGTATATTATAAAGGTCTGACCCCACACATCAGTGCCGTGTCAGGGACGGGGCAGGTACGTGGCCGTGGCAAGACCGAGCATTCGTGTCCCGTCAAGAGCTGTCTGTTCACACAAGTCAGTGCCGTGACAGTGCCGTGAACAGACGAAGCCTTCCCTTCCACCTATACCCGCTTCTTACTTCATTCTATTTCATTGTCCGAGTATAGCTTCAGTGTTATATGGTGAAATAGATAACAGGAAAAGTGATACACGTCATGGCTTTATTTAATACAGAGGAGTTAATTGCGATTGCAATTGCTCTAGATGATCTCTTGATCTCGAATTAGACAAGTCTTATAATACGCTATATTCGTGTACAGTCTCTATTAATAACTCATCATTCATACCAACAAAAAATGTCAACAAATTGCAAGGAAAAAATATCAACACGTGCACGCCACGGAATGGAATCGGAACACTTGCACACGTTACAGCGTCGGCCCTGACACTGAAGCTTTGTTGCCGGCACGGGCACGGACATGTGTGATCGAGTTCATAGACAGTGTATGCAATGTTTTTTTAGACTCCTGACGAAACACGTTCTTGCCCCGTCTCTGGCACGGCACTAATGTGTGGGGATAGACCTTAAGTCTGACACTCCCTTTTGCTCCACCAGACTGGGAGGAGTTATTTGATGATTTTCCCACCGAAAAAAAGGTTAGTAACAACGAGTTGCTTGAAAGTGTCTGGTCTACTTTAAAATAATATAACACTTCTGAGGCCTAGTGGTCGCTAACGTGACTGGTCTCGAGTTTCATTTCCGGGTCGGGCGAAAAGTGCTATTGGGTTTTTCTAATAGAAATTTCTCAGTAGTAGCCCGAAGTTTGTAAGTTGGCGGTGTGAAGTCGTGCTTCACAAAGCACGTTAAGCCGTTGGTCTAGCGCACCTGTACCTGCGCACACACTTGTGCAGTATAATATATCCTGCACAGATGGCTATTCAAGGATGAGATTGGCAGCCGTTGCCGACATCTGTTAGGACTATAACGTTTAATTTAAATCCTATGTCTACATGTGTGGAGCTTATTAGAAAGGGAAATGTCCATTTGATAAAGTAGTTTTGGCCAAGTGACGCCCACAAAAGAAACAAATTGGAAGCATAAGGGTTGACATCATAGATAAAGAAACAAATATAATTTTTTACATAGAACTCGGTTGGGCTTTTATAAATCATAATATAAAAATTCAATTTTAATAAAAAACATACTTATAGATTTTAGTAGCTACGCAATATAAGTTGTTGAGTATGTAACTTGTATGCTTTTATAATTAACTTACTTGTTGTGGTGCAATCCATTGCTGAAATATAGACTGAACTTCCACATTGCTCAAGGTAAATCTCTAAAGTCTTCGTATATCCACGCCACAATTGACACAGAGATGACTCCGTGGTAAACTGGTTAGTTTGTGTAAATCAGTTTCCATAATCGTTTCAAGTCCTTCGTGAGAAACAGGTACGGTCTGCATTGGTAGGCCGGTGTCGTCGTGGAAGGCGGTTACAGAACCCAATGTAAAGCCAAGGTCATCATCGGGAACGGTTACAGGGTCCATAATCGTAATCAAAGTCGTCAGAATATCAAATAAAAAAACGCAGTAGAAAAGAAATCACGGTTCACAAAGAAACAGAAGTAAACAAAATGTTAAATGTCAGTCAGTTGTCAATTACGATTTTCTTGACGTAGAGATGACGCTAAGAAATCAATTTATCGAAAAATCTATATTTTTGAGAAACTGGAAACACGGAATGGCTCGTATTCAGAAGCTCGACAATAGACAAACCTTTTTGTCACTAAATAAAATAATAAAAGCGAAACAACTACGTAATAAAAATAGATTTTTCATAAATATCTCCTAGGCTCTTCAACCTATACGTAAATGAACTCATCGCTGGACTTAGCAGTATGCGTGTCGGATGCAGTGTTGATGGGGTTAGAATTAACAACATCAGCTACGCTGATGATATGGTTCTGCTGGGTCCATCGGCGAGGGCTATCAGAGAGTTACTCCAAAGGTGTGAATCGTACGCTGCCGTGCATGGTTTAGTTAAACCTTCCAAAAAACCATGACCCTAAAGACCATGTAATCACACTTCTTCACATTATAAGTTTATAATGTGAAGAAGTGTGAGTACATGGTCTTTAGGGTCGGCGGCAAGCAAAGTAGAGATGACCTTGAATTGAGGTTGAACGGGGCTGCTATAAAGCGAGTGTCCACCTTTAAATACTTAGGGCATTTTCTTGCCGACGACTTTAAAGACAATGTTGATATTGAAAGAGAGCGCAGGGTACTAGCTGTCCGGAGTAACATGTTGGTTCGTAGATTTGCTCGTTGTACAGAACAAGTAAAAATTACATTATTTAAGTCGTACTGTCAGAGTATGTACACGAGTAATCTATGGACCAAGTACTCCAAAGGATCGTTAAATGCCCTGCGTGTACAATATAATAATAGTTTCAGGATGTTGTTGGGACTACCTTGCTATTGCAGCGCATCAGAGATGTTCGCGCAAGCCCGCACCAATGGCTTTCATGCGATTCTGCGCAAAAAGCCAGCATCTTTGCTAAGGCGGGTGAGAGAGAGTCCCAACAGCATGCTGCAAACGGTGGCGGGTAGCTTTAACTCGCCAATTCTGAGCCATTTTATTAATAGATTGATAAGTACTAACACTAGGTTGTAAGTTTTTGTTACTAACACTATATGGAAGCAGTCTGAATTAAACGTCTTAATAATAAAAATAATCTGTGGCCCGGCTGTCAACCAGCACGTCAAAAATTTTCCTTCCAATTTTTATCAATAATTTAGAATATAAAATATTTATTTAAAATGTTCGATAGAACAAAATTAGTAGATGTCTACTAATCCTGAAACTGTGACTGAAAATAGACCAAGCAATATGAATGGAAACTTCGTGCATTGTTAACTATGTTGACCAGAAACCGAGCACGACTGCTCAAGACCACACGCTCAAGATCTTCGGATTCGTCGCTCAGCTCCGCCTCGCAGCCGCCGGGACCTGCTCCAGCCATGAGTGAAGAGACTCCAGCCGCTGCAGTTGCGTCGAGCTCGAGCGACGAATACTTCTCACCGCCGACGACACCACCACCTGCGCGTCGACGGGGAAGAGGCCGACCTCCGGCCTGCTTGGAACCTCGAGGCCCACCGGCCTCTGATAGGGTTCCCGCTGCCGGTGGAAGTGTGCAGCGCATGCGATGGACTCAATCCATTAATGAGAACGTCATGCGCTCATACTTTGGGGCTACAGAGGGGGGAACTAACCTGACTGCGTACCGTGGTCGGATGCTCGCTCTGTTTCAGGTACTTGAACCAGCTGTCAACGTTTCGGCGCAACGACTATCGGATCAGGTGCGGGTCATCCAGCGTAACCGTATGTTGGATGACGCCGTAGTTGAAAGACTACGCCTCGAATCACGGTGCAGCCGTGTCTCATCTGCTTCACCGCAGGCCGCGGTGCAACTACGACCCAGTATCAAACCGCGACCCGACCACGTCAGTGAACATGATGATGACGAGGCTATAACCGTGAGTACCCAATGCAGTGAACGATTGAGGAGTGCTTTGGAAGATGCATTACGGGAGTATCGCTCCACACCGCCTGAGCTTAGACCTCGTCTGCCTCGTTTACCCATGCATAAGAAAAATAGGGCGCTAGTGTGTGCTCTAGATTCATTACTGTCAAATTATTTTGATAATAGTGAAGACCTCACCGATACCCATTCGGTCCTGTACTGTGCAGCTGTAGCAGCATGTCGGGTAGCTCATGTCAAGTCCCCAAAGACTGACAGAACTATTCGACCGGCGGTATCAGCTTGGCAGTGCAGGATCGAACGTCGTATCGCTGGGGCTAGAGCACTCATTGGTAAACTTATCTGCTTCAGGCAGGGCAACACTCGTCCCAGAGTAATGCGCTTTGTGGGGCGGGCATTCGCGGGAACTGATATCAGTCCTCGGGATTACTTGACCCGCGTCACAGAGCGTATCGACTTCCTGAAGCAGAAAGTCTATGCATGGGCAAATAGAATTCGTCGATATAGTTGCTTTAGTTGCTTTATTTTAAGGCAAGGGTAACAAACCAGAAATTATTTTTTTTAATGATAGAGAGACAAGGCTAAGGTGATAATTTAGTTTTGGCTGTTATGCCAGCCATCAAGTTTTATCCATTATACAGGTTATTGGTAAAACAGTAACAAACTCTTAGGACATTTTTTGTTCTATGACTGTGAATAATTCATAATAATATTTTAGTTCATTAGATTTTCATACAAAAATAAAGCTATTTCAATTGAACACTCTAAATGTTACGCAGTCTGCGAAACAAAAGAAAGCGCTAGTAATGTAGGCAAACTGATACCCAACGAGCACATTAGTGGAAATAGCAGCCTATTTTGTTACTTTGGGCTGTAAAATAGCGGTTTAAGGGTTCAAAAAGCAGTTATAAGCAGCGGGTGGAGCGATACACTCAGAATCGCACATTCCAAAGCAATGTAAGGTGGGTTTATAGGGCCTGGGAGCGACCTGACCAAGGTATGACTGATACGTGCCTACCGAATGATGACGCCATTTGTTCGTTCTGGCGCAGCATCTGGTCGGTGCCTGTCAGCCACACCGAGGGTGACTGGATGAGTGAGATCAAGCGCACGTGCGATCTTATACCAGAAATGGGGGCAATTACGATCAGCCCCCAAGATGTAACCCGTGCAGTCCGTCCGTTATCCAACTGGAAATCTCCAGGACCAGACGGACTGCACAATTTTTGGATAAAATGGTTTCAAAGATCGCACGCCCGCTTGGCGTCTCAGTTCCAGTCTGCCTTAGAGTCAGGATCGCTACCTCAATTCCTGACTACAGGAATAACCCACCTACTCCATAAATCAGGTAGTACTGCGAAACCTAAAAATTATAGACCGATCACGTGCTTACCGACGGTCTATAAAGTTCTTACTTCCATTTTGAGAGCCAAAATTAATAATCATATTGATACAAATTCAATGATGTCTGCTTCTCAGAATGGATGTAGGAACGGGTCCCGCGGTACTAAGGAGCTTCTCCTCATTGATATTGCCATTAACCAACAGGTTCGTCGTTCCCGAAAGAATCTGTCGACATGTTGGATAGATTATAAGAAGGCCTATGATTCTGTTCCACATACATGGCTCAAGAAGGTGTTGAAGTTGTACAAAATAGACCCAATACTATGTAATTTTCTTGAGTCATGTCATGACAGATCCAGGAAAACAGCGGACTGATTAGGATTGAGCGTGGCATATTTCAAGGCGACAGTCTGAGCCCACTGTGGTTTTGTCTGGCTCTCAACCCTCTCAGTACATTGCTGGAGGGTTCAGGGCTAGGCCACCAGTTGAGAAGAGGTGGTTAGGTCATATCACACTTGCTTTACATGGATGATTTGAAAATCTTTGCCCCCAGTAAATTGCAACTGATGGAGCTACTGAAGGTAACAGAAACTTTCAGTAACGCCATCGGGATGGAATTTGGGGTGGACAAATATGCGGTCATGCATGTAAAGCGAGGGGAGATTATGGAATCCGTGGGAACTCAACTCTCGGATTCCATACATCTAAGATCCCTCAGCTCAACTGAAACTTACAAGTATTTGGGTATGTCAGAGGCACTAGGCATCAATGCTGCTTATGTGAAACAGTCATTGAAGGAACGCTTCTTTGGCCACCTGAATAAAGTACTGAATAGTCTTCTATCAGGCGGAAACAGGTGCGTGCCTTCAATGGTTGAGTAATGCCAGTATTGATGTATTCTTTTGGCATACTCAAATGGACTCAGACTGAACTTGACGCCTTGGACAGGCGGGTCCGCATAACGCTGCCTGCAAATCGTTTGCATCACCCACGTTCATCGGTGATGAGGCTGTATATCCCGCGGAAGTACGGGGGTCGTGGCTTTTTAAATGCAAAGACCCTGCACAACCGCGAGGTATGCAGCCTTAGGGAATATTTCCTAAAAGCTGACGTGGGTATGCATCGGGATGTGGCAGCGGTGGATAAAGGCCTCACCCCGCTCTCCTTAGGTAACGAGAATTGGCGCAAACCTGTAGTATTAGATACTAATGACCGCAGAGAAGTATGGCAGAGCAAGGAGCTTCACGGACGCTATTACCGAGCCCTTCATGGGTCTGAAGTAGATTTATTAGCGTCCGTAGCCTGGCTACGTTTTGGTGACCTCTTTGGGGAAACCGATGGGTTTGTCTGTGCGATTATGGACGAAGTTATGATGACGAATAACTATCGGAAATATATTGTGAAGGATGGTACGGTAGACATATGTCGGGCATGTCACAAACCGGGAGAATCCATTCGTCACATTATCTCCGGTTGTTCTCGTCTGGCTAACGGAGAATATTTGCATAGACACAACCTCGTAGCCAGGATTATTCACCAGCAACTTGCTCTTAAATACAATCTTGTGGAATCAGAAGTACCATACTATAGGTATGTGCCCGACCCAGTTCTCGATAATGGCAATATTACACTGTACTGGGATCGGTCTATCATCACTGACAGGACTATTGTTGCCAATAAGCCTGACATAGTGGTGATGGACCGATTAGAGCGTCGCACACTGATTGTTGATATAGCAGTCCCCCATGACGAGAACCTCGTGAAAGCTGAGATAGATAAAAAAATAAGTATCTTGACCTGGCACGCGAGGTTGTCGACATGTGGGATGTGGAGAAAGCAATCATTGTGCCGATAGTCGTCACAGCCAATGATATAATAGCCAAGAGCCTCGACCAACATCTAAGGAGGCTCTCGTTGGGCAGCTGGATCAAGGGCTTGATCCAGAAAGCAGTACTCCTGGAAACGGCGCGTATTTTGAGGAGATTCCTCTCTATGGAGCCCTGACCACCGGTAGCTTGGATCCTGTTCCCGATACCGGTGGGCTACTATTTTTTAATATTTTTAAATGTTTTTATTTTTATATTAATATTTAAAAATGTAATTTATGTGTACATATATTAAATAAATGGAATAATAATAATAATAAACCGATTTTTGGAAACCGGTTTTAGTGTATCGATTTTTTTTTTTCATACCATCCCTACTTTTACAGGATTGACCAGCAACCGGAAGCGTAAATAAGGCAATAAACGATTGAGTTTCTTGATTAAATCGGCTTTTAATTCCGGAGTTTTCATTACCAATAAATAATAGCAATATTTTAGTTACTAAATGGGTATTTTTTTTATATTTATCACATTGATGGGAAAAACATGGCCTAGAATAGACGTTTCCCTTTCAATACATTGATACCAGAGACCGAATTTTTCAAATTAAGAAGAACGAAGAGAATTATCGTTTTATTGGCAAGTGACGTGGAAAGTGATGACCCTCATAGTGCTGTAACACGTTTGTTATTATTGGTATTCAAGAAACATGAAACCGATAATTTGGGGTCAATTCTGTGAGTCACTTATTTTGAACTGAAACTTTGCATAGAGACTCCATATCAGATGTTGTCTTCAGTCCTTTTGGATATATATGGGGTTTCCGTTACACGTTGTATTTTGAGAGAAAGTCGTCAAAAGAGTTCTCTCTCTCTCTGGCTGGAGCTGTTAGACTTATGTTCACTAGAAACCTTCCTGTTTCGTCACGAGTAGCTAAGACTTATTCAAAAAGTTAAAACTGCTCAATTACAAAGATTTCTTTAAAAAAGTCAGTTTATAACATCCCACTGCTCGGACACAAACTTCATCTCTATAAGAAAATAAGGGTCGTAATGCCCAAGCAATGATAAAAATTACATTGTTTAAGGCGTACTGCCAGACTTTCTACACGAGCAGTCTCTGGGTCAAGCATACCAAGAAGGCGCTGAATGTCTTGCGCATCCAATACAATAATATCTTCAGAATGCTGTTGAGACTTCCCCGCTTCTGTAGTGCGTCAAAGATGTTTGCGAAGACACATACAGATGGGTTCCACGCCATCATGCGCAAAAAACTCTGTACGCTGGTCAGCAGAGTGCGGGCGAGTAACAACAGCATTCTGTCGACTGTGGCGGAGAGATTAAACTCTCCTTTCTTGGTTCACTTTATGGGAATGACTATCAACCGGGGCACGTTTTCCATAAATTGGTCCTTTCCATAAAGCTAGTTATAACTCATTTTGTGGACATTATGTACTAACCCTAGCCTAAGCATTATACTAACACATCTATGGTTTTTTATATGTATGGGCCCCAGCGAAGGTTCTCTTCTTTCTCTCATCTCATCTTTTCATCATCGGATTTTCGTGTGTCCTGCCAATTTCCTCAAGTTGTTTTTCATTACCGTTTTGAGAGTAGCGCTGTAGACAAAAATTACGCAAAGTAATGTGCCTGTGAGGGTTTGAACTCATAACCTAAAACCCGTAAATCGTGTCTGTAACCACTGGGCTACCACTGTTCTGTTTTGAAATAATCTTGCCAATAGCAACTAAAGTAGTAGTTTAATATACTGAACGTTCGTGTAGACTGATTGTTGCATTTTTACATTTTACTGGCTTCATGAATTACTAGTATTTTTTAGGTGTATGTTAATAAATACATCATAGTTGTAAAGTTATAATAATAATATATTATTATTAAAATAACTAATGACGTGCTGCTCGCGCCTTTTTTCTGTTTTAATAAACGTATTTGACGTTTAAAAGCTAAAAACAGTTTATACAGGAAAAAAAATTCTTTCCATAAAAACCTTCCTCGTACCTTAACGAAAATATTAAAAAACAAATTTGCCAAATTAGTCGAGCCGTTCTCGAGTGTTGCTCTTAGCTATCTACACATTTTAATTTATAAAGATAGTGTAAACATTATTAAAATTTCCATTTCACCGCAAAAATGCTTTCAGTTAGCAAGTTCGATCCAGCCGGAGCCTGAAACAAATACAAAACGAACATGTCAAATCTATTTCTATGTTCACTAAGTAAGCCTCCCGCCCCGCTTGGTTGCGTTCCATTATTCCTCGCACTTTGTATTCGACAACACAACACATTCAGTGTTGATAACATGCTACATTTGATGCCTACAAGTAATGGAAGTATTTTCGGAAATACGCGGTGACGTTAACGTTACAGTTTACGTTTGCGTTAGAGAATAGGTAACAGTTTTAGGTTTGTTTATGTTCTAGTGTTTTTATTTCATTCTAGCTTCTGCCTGCGGCTTCACTCGTGTGTAAAGTTCATCAGAGTGTTCAGTTTTAGAGTTCAATTATAGTTATACGCTAATGTTTGTTGCCCAGACTTAAAAGCTATACAACGTGTAATGAAAACCCCATATCTATCCAAAAGGGCTGAAGACAACATCTGGTATGGAGTCTCTATGCACAGTTTCAGCTCAAAATAACTGACTCAAAGAATTGATACCAAATTATCGGTTTCATATATTTCTTGAATACCAATCATAACAAACGTGTCACATCACTACGAGGGTCAATAACTTTCCACGTCACTTGCCAATAACACGATAATTCTCTTCGTTCTTCTTAATTTGAAAAATTCGGTCTCTGGTATCAATGTATTGAAATTTCTAATAAGTTCCACACATGTAGACATAGGATTACAAAACCCTTGCTATCTCGTTTGTTATCATCCAAAGAAGCCGTGCACTTGGTATATATACCCTTTAAATTACACGTTGTATAACAAAAAAGTTTCATGCAAATCTGTCTAGTAGTACCGAAGATTAGCGTGTACAAACAAAGAAATACATAAACACCCGTGATAAACACACATACTTTATTATTAATTCTTGCTGTATTACTGTTTCTTAACCCCATTCAGTATTTTTTTTTTGTAGTTATATTCAATGTAGACACACTATTCAACTGTTTTGTTATTGTAAAAATTATTTTATTTTTATGAAATAATTATAAATATAATAAATATAGGTACGTACCTAATACAGATACGTATTAAAAGCAGAATAGAATAACTCTTTTTTTTTGGGTGTGATAATCATCGAATGACTTTTCCCGCTCTGGGTGGAACGAAAGGGAGTGTTAGACTTTTACCGACTAAACCCCGTTCTTTCCATCAGGTGATCGCATCACTTATTTGCATTCAATTTAAACAAGTACCACCAATTCTTATAGACAGCTGAATAGTATTTTTTGTAATATTTTAAGTTGTACTTTTGGACCAAATATTTATTATTTTTGCTATCGTTTATTTACTTCACCTTGAATATTTTATTGATAAATTTGAGCGTTGAGGTTGCCTCTGATCCAAATCAACTCAGTTCTTCCGCCGATCCAAATACCCGCCCATACCATGATGGTTCCACCACTATAAGGATGGACTTCCTGGCAGGATTTTAATCGCTGTTGGCGTCCAGGGGTTCTCCAGTGTCGTATACGTCTTGTATCCGGTCTCATACCAAAACGAGACTCATCAGAAAAGCACACGAAACGCCATTGTTTTTCTGCCCAATTTCTGTGTTCAAGAGCCCATTGATATCGAATCCTACGATTGTGCATTGCTATAGGTGGTACCCGTAGCGGTCTTCGGGAATGAAGGTTCACTTCATGCAAGCGGTTTCTGACTGTTTGGTCGCTAATTAAGTTCCCTGAAGAGTGATGAAGCCTCACGGCTAACATCATTGCGGTTATTGTTGGAGCTCTTCGAGTTAAGATTTGAATGTATCGGTCTTGTCTCCGTGTGGTGCAGCGATACCGTCCTCCATGGCGCTCAGCCACGGTACCAGTGCTTCGGTAACGTGTCCAAAGTCGACTGATAACACTCTGACTAGTATTCAGAGCTAAAGCCACAGTACGTTGCCGGGAACCAGCTTCTATCATTCCCACGGCTCTGAGCATTTCTTCCCTGCTTAAATGACGTCGCCGCTCCATAATAACGTTGGTTTTAATCAGTAGTAGGGAAACAGTAGCACTAATAATGTCTTCGATGCGTTGTATGTTTTTATAGGGAAAATATTGACAGCTGATTTTCATCTTTAACTCGAATTTGATTAACAGTTCCTGTTTCAAATTATGAAATGCACCAAAAAGGATCCATATAAATTTATAAAATCATAAATTTATTACAAAGCCACATCTCAATCTCAAGAAATCCGCATAAAAATGCTTGATCCCTAGACACTTTTGATGTGTGTATATTCATTTTTTTATATGTTCCGAAAACCAAATAAATTACCTTAATAAACAATAAAGAATCAATATAGTTCCCACCGCTGGTATACCAGGCCTTATCCAGAGGGTAATTATCCACCACGCGGGATCAATGCAGGTAGGGTTGCCAGGTCATCAAAACTAATAAACGGACAAACCTGCCAGCTTGGCCGGACATTTGAATAAAAAGGCCGGACACGGACACCCTAAATGACTAAGTGCCTGCGAATTCGTTCGCGTGTGAGGGTTTTATCTCGCGTAAATTCTGATTCCGTGGGAATTCCGAGATAAAAAGTAGCCTACGTGGTATTTCAGGATGTCAACTATCTACTTACTAAATTTCATTCAGATCCGTACAGTAGTTTATGGAGTATTTTAAGGAGTGACAAACATCCATACATACATACATCCATCCTCACAAACTATTTTGCATTTATAATATTATTAAGAAAGAAGTAATATTCGGTGTTTTAGGTCAATTATTTTTGTGGCTTACGACAAAAAATTTGTACGTAAACCTAAATTCACCGCAAATTACACATTGTTCGGCACTTTCAATCACGTCTATTTGTAAACACCACGCAACTAGCGACCAGAATGCCATTGTTCATACGCACTCTCCATATCAGATAAGCTGTCAAAACAGCCTTTAAAAACATTCACCCCGAGGCTATGTTGCTAGTTTACTACCACTAGGATACAATATCAACCCAATACCCAATGAAAACGTTTTTTTTTTTTCACATACTCCATAAAATCGCCTTAGGGACGATTTTCCCATCGCTATAAATGCATTAAGCCACTTTCACAAATTGATACGCCTATTTTGTCCTTTAAGTCGTTGTACTAAGACCTGTAACTGGGTGTGTGAAAGTCGAAACTGACACAGTGTAAGACCAAGTAGTAAATCAATACAGTGACGCTTTATGAAAAGTTAGTCGACCTTATTTTATAGGCACTTATTATGCTATATTGATTTGGTTTCTAAAAGGTTTTTAGAGCTGATTTTCGGTAACATTAGACAGTTATTTTATGTTAATTAACTTACAACAAGTAATTCTATTTACCTTAATTTTTGTGGATTAAAAATCTACTCACTCGATTACCACACACATTCATTGATAGTATTGTATCTATACAAAAAGGAAAAAATTGTTTGTATGTAGGTAGGGGGTAATCTCGGGAATTAAAGATCCAATAGCGTGTAGCGTCAATAGCCTAATGGCTATTGTGTCGGATTTGTGATCGACAGGTTGCGGGTTCGAACTCCATTCATTACACTAGTGCCGTGAACCCACTCAAAAGTTTAAAAAGATTGATAGATAGATATATATATATATTCTTTATTGTATACCATAACAGTAAAACAAAATTATGGTCTAAACAAATGAAAAGGGCGATACAATGGGTGGTCTTATCGCTAAAAGCGATCTTTTACAGACAACCTTTGGATGGATTTGACACAGAAGGAGAAAATAAATACCCGGGTAGTCGACGGTGTACTATTTATCTATATAAAATACAAAACAATAAATAACGTTCTAAAAACATATATATACATATAAGTATTAAAAAAAAGAAAGAAACAAAGACATACATAATAACAAGAATTTAAGGAGAGAGATAAAGATCTTTTACTAAGTTTTTGAAAGAAGATAGGGTTTGTGCTTGTCTTACTGACACGGGTTCACGGCATTCCACAGCCGTACTGCTTGAGCTGCGAACGACTTATCATAGAAATTGGTGGCGTGACTCGGTACCGCAAGCCTTAAGTTAAGATTGCCAGTAATGTGAATTATACTCAAACTGCAAATTCTTTTTATAACAAGTTGATGATACAACAAGTAGAAACTAAGTAGATGACGATACTGGCCTATATTAGCTCTAGAATATGCCGCTTCAAGGAATGCACCCAATTACTAGCCACTTCCTGAACTATATTCATCGTCTGTAAAACTCAGTTTCTCTTATTGCGATTCCGTCTCAAGTACTGCATCGGTTAGTATTCCTCATTAAACTACAAGCAGTCTGAAAAGCTGTGGAGCCGTTTAAAAAAGGTGAAGCCAACTGTTGTATTCATGAACAGCTTTACATTTCCGTTTCATTTCGTTTCTTTATAGTCAAGTGGTTTTGAATTGACTGGCTATCTTTTTGTGGCTATCCAAGGCTATTGAGCGATCTTGATAGGTAAATGTGTACCTTTTTGTGTTTAAATTGCAAATCGGCAGTCCACAAACCCTATATAATATAATGCCAGTGTATTATACCGACATTATATTATTATTTATGCTTTTGAATTGTAGAGTCTCTTACAAAATTCTGTAAATGTTTGCAGAATGTAAATTAGCTGGACTTTGTTATTTATTTCTGTGTTATATATACACTATGGCATGGTTCCTTACTTCTATTAAAATGTGACACATGACTTAAGAGTCTTATACAAAATAATGGTGTAATAATGTACGTAAACATGTTTAGCCCCGAATAAATAATGAAAAATATTCCGCCAAGAACTAGATGATCAATCTTGCATGCAGTATGCAGCACCCGCAAATATATTCACATGCAGAGGGGATGCAATGAAAAGCATACGACATGCAAGCAAACCACACTCGACAAGGGTTTCGCCCCTCTACAGAGCATCATCAAAAGATTTTGACTCGTAGACTGCTGCGCCGCGAATCCAAAATTAACTGTGAGCCACAGTAGGCGAAATTTAATTGGGGAGAATTAATAGTCTGATGTGATCAGCCTCTTACAAATGCACGTAATAATAATTTATTAAGTGCGTTTAAAATAAACTGACCTCAGAGTTTGTTTTAGTTAATTTTTTTCAAACGGTCAGAAAAAAAAACAGTTGATTAAAAAGTGTTAAGTGAGCAAAAGAATTGCATGTAAAAAATATTTTTGTCCTATTTACAATAAATCACAGTTCTTTAACAATATGACAGTTGAGTCATAAATATGTGAATTTCTTTATGCATAAACTTTTTTATGGTTTTGGAGCAATTCAGGAACAAAATACTGTGCGTGATACAACAGACAATCTAATTTACGATGTTTTAAGTATTTTTTTGATTTCCCAACTTTCTCGACCTACAAATACCTGTCGTATGTGACTTGACTCTCTGCTCCAACTGTGCCATATTACTTTTTTCTCCTTATATGTAAATTTTAGCCTTACAGAAATATACAGGCAACTCTATATTCTGTTGAATAGCAATTTTTGCGGTAATAACAATCGGGAAACATAAGTGGGACTTGGCCCGACCCTTTTCATATCTTTATTGATATCTGTCACATTCCAAGGCCATGAGGATACTGTTAATGTGATATAAGATGCTTCGATACGTTATGAGTGCGATGTTTCATTGCCTGGATAATGTGATTATGTTGTATTAATGACCCGGTTGTAAATGTCTCGTTTATATTGGTTGTCGGTATTATTGAATTGTTTTTGTTGATATTCGTCTAGTCATATCGTCGGTGGGATATTTATATGTAGGGAGGAGTTCGTTACTAAACAATAAATACTGCTCGGGTTTATCTTTAAGGTTTGCATAGCTTTTATATGTGCCTAGGTTGAGTTGTAGGTGGGGGCCTATTTTAAAGTACCACATTCCTTCTCGGATTCGTCTCAGTAAGCACGACAAGCTAATATATACTGAACCATAATACGGTAACTAGAAGCCAGAAAAGTTGGCAAGAATTTTGCCAAGCTACTTTAGGAGAAAGCCGACTTCAACTTTTATTAAAAAAAATATTTAGGCAGATTGGCTCACTAATAAGTAGGAAAATAAACTAAGTAATCAAAAGAAAAAATATAGTGTAAAAGGATCCTTTTAAGAAACTTTAAGTGCAGATACACGACTTGAAAGGTTTTTCTACTGAACATCACGTCTTCCCAACTAGTCGTAATTTGTTGAAAGAAAAATGTATTATATTCGACTATTTATTAATTTGAGTATACAATAAATAAGAGTAAAATTATTTTAATATGCACAAAATTTTATTGAAATATTCATGGAACTCATTAGCATGACTTGTTACATAATTCTTGCAATGCAAAACGAAAAAGAAGGAATACACAAATGAAGAGAAGATTATCTATTTTTTAAATATTATCATAATCTAATATACATGTATGACTGTTGTGTGCGGCGTACGGGTGTAAATGAAGACTGCCCACGTGATTCCTATTATAAAGCACAATAATTGGAATAGAACTTTTTTTAAAATGTGATACGGCACTTTATTTTTTAGGATCGTTTATCAGTCCATTGTAGTTCAATAGATTGGAATCTTAAACAATTAAAATTATTTTAAAACAGCGTCTTCGTCTATAGAAAGAGTTGCATCGCATACTTACAACGTTAAATGTTGAATTTAGTTGTTACATGATTGAAGGATTTTCACCGCGCCTCCGCCATTATCACTTTGTTGGCACCCAACTGCTGCTTTCATAATTTTATAAAAAAATTAAACCGACTCCCAAAAACACTGCAAAGTGAAAAATAACTTTAATTTCGGTAGTCGGTGTCTTTAGTATTGTATTTTCGATTTTGGCACCGACTTCCGAAATTAATGTTATTTTTCACTTTGCAGTGTTTTTGGGAGTCGGTTTAATTTTTTTTGTAAAAAGTTTTTATTTCACTCTTTTTAGTTGGTTGATTTTTAATTTACCTAGTTAAAAGAGCCTAAATGTCAACTACTTATAAACTTTTACAAAATATTGCTTTTCTCAATGCTGGGCCATTAATTGTTGAGGAGTTCTCCTGGTACTTCACCATCAGCTCTACATCACCATATGCATTGTGACGAACATAAAGTGCTTAACATCCATATTCAAGTAATCGAATCGCAATCCATGAAATACTTATTATTGAGTAGGTTCGGCGGCCATCTGTGGTCTTCGTCATCAGTTCCACTTCCCCAAATGGTATTTTTTGAGAGCAACTGCATAAGTTACTATAAGAAATACCCAAAACGCCATAGGTGTGCCTATAATATTTGAAGAGTTCCCTCGATTTCTCGAGGATCTCATCATCAGATCCTGACCTGGTGACAATGGGATCAATTTCAAAGTATACCCTTTCAAACAAAAAAAGAATTTTCCAAATCGGTTCAGCCGTCTTTGAGTAATCGGTGACCATACATAAAAAAAAAATATACGCGTCGAATTGATAACCTCCTCTTTTTGTCGTCGGTTGATAATAATTCGAATGATTGCCTGCAGTACCATATGAAACTGTAAACTTCTGGTAACTCTTTAGCTAACAAAGTGGCGCCTTTGCCGAATGAAAGGCGCTTTAACAAAACATATAAATCATATTACAAGTCACAACGCATTGAGAATATAATTACCGCCCAGATCCGCTCGAACATAGTAAATAATCTCATCCTTACCTGCATTTACAAAAGTGTAAATAAAAGATAAACTCACAAGTCTGCCGTAGATACCCCTATCTAGAAGCAAAACCTAGCTGTACCTACGGGTTATTTAGTTGTAACCAATAATGTGCTAGCTACTACAATACGAGTAGCAACAGAATAAGCATCTGGTTGAACACTTTTCTTAACAGTTCAGCCCGGCAGGAATTAAAGTAACCTTAACCCCTCAAGTGTCAACGGTACACCGTTTGTATATAACGTCACGGCTCGCGTTGGACGATGTATTTACGTTTATGTTGCAAGTAACACGATGTGGCTGTATCATTCGACTAATCGATTCATACTTGACCGGTTTTAGTAACATTTTAAAGAGAACACCACAAAAATGAACGAAAAAAAAATGTTTACAAAATGCATCTGTGGTTTTGTTGTGACGCCGCAGACTTTTTCGTTGTGTTATAAAATAGTTTTTATTACTTTTTACAGTGTCTAAGTGAAATAATTTGTGTTAACATTGCCTACACATTATTGTGTTATCGTGTGTTTTTTTCGTGCGTATGACTCCGAATGTTAGTGAAAATTATAAAAGTGAAAACATATCACATCACTGCGAGATAAGGTCAGTTTGATTTGCTTATTGAATGATATAAATAGTTAGATAAACTCATAACGAAGCCAGGAAGGTGTAATATATACCATGATAATGGCCATAAATTGCCGATATATAATTTTTTCTGAAGTCCTACCCAAATATCAAAAATTACATTAAACTTGCGACATTCGAGTGGTTAACGGGGTAATTCTTGCCGGGGTTGCAAGAATGTTCTAACGAGATACCGCCGCCTCGGAACAATAGGTTTCTTCAACCTGCGGATAATGTTCCCACTGCAAAGACACAGGTTACATAGGTCTCTATGAGAGGAAATAGGCCGTAGCCAATGCCCACCACGCGGAACTAATTCTGAACCAAAACCACAAACCAGAAAAGTGGATTGGTGTCTGACGCATGTCTTCAGGTTTTCGGTCATAAGACATGTTTTTTCGCATTTTTTTCGGCCACCGCAAAACATTCGAGGATTCGAACCAACGACCTAAAGCCGGTATAAGTCTGCCCCTTAACTGGGTGATTGATACTTGGGGCTCAGTTGTGCATAATAATAAAACGCAGGTTCAAAACCATTTAGTGTAAACCTGTTTTTTGCTTAGTTACGCCTACAACAATATCTCTTTCATAATTATATCCGCGCTAAATTCAGAGCCGCCACTTCAATTACGCATCGCTGTCGAGTGTCTTTTCTGCAAAGTTTGCAATCTTATGTATATTATGCTAAGTAAATTTGCACTGTACGTCGCTCAATGTTTTTCCTCATTTTCTTGTGTGATACGCAAATGCGATGTTTTAGCGTACCCCAAAGATAACCGAGTTACCCCCGTGCAGTTACCGTCGAGATGAATTTACAAGGAACGGATAAACAAGCCGGGTATCCGATACTTTGTGAGTTTCTCATTATAATTTATTCTTTGAAAATCTGGAAGACGTGTTTTTAGCGAAAAATATGAGCAAGAAATGTTAGTGATAAAATAGCTTTTAAAATTAAGGCTTTTAAGTTTGATATTTTGTGTGGCGCGTGTTATTTTTGAGAATGCTAGCATTCTCATCAGTTTTCGCCTTTGAACTCGCTTGTCACTTATATATACCAATAATAAGCAACATTTTTTTACCCCAGACAAACTGGTTCTACCCCGTATTTCAGGTGCGTTAATAAACATTCAATTACTAGTTACATGCGGGAATTGAACCATAGCAGTAAACCGTTGCACTACTGCGCTGCCCATGTGTTTATACCTCAACTTTTCCCAAAAAGATTTTTTGGGCTACGAGAAAATGATCCATTCAACAACGTATGACTGGAGAAAGATTTCGATAACAATTGAACAAGATCTGCAAATGGTAGGCACGGCGACAACAGCTTACCGTGGTATTTGTGGCATTGAAGGTTAATTTTGATGTGTAATGGATGATCACCGCTCCGTAAATTGAACTAAAAAATTATGCTTAACCTTCCAAGTCAAAGCGGCTATATTATTAAGCAACGAGATTCTCCTGCGTGACTCGTACTGCGAATTCGTAAACGACTCTTCTTAAAGTTTTGATACTTTTAAAAGTGTCAGTAAAATGTCGCAATACAATTTATATTTTAGTTTACAAATAGCATTTCTTTAAGAACTCTTAATGTTGACGACCAAATTTTAAATCCACTTAGCTTTTGCAGGAATTTCTATGTCAACTTTAAAAGTCTTGATCACTTTACATTAACCTATGGTATTGTGGGTAAAGAACATAATACCGATATCAAAGAGAAACTTAGATATTTTAGTGTTCTTTTTTATTATCTTAGATGCCAGTATGTATTACTTATTTTTATTAAATATTGCAACTTGAATAATAACCATTTTCTACAGAGCTAATTAATGTATTAGTTCTGTTTCCATATATTTTTTTTTTTTTTTTGTTAAAACACCAACCTGAGCCTCTATAAATACAATATTTTCTCAGGGGTTGCATCATGGATATAATTTTTAAACTCAGAAATGTAAAAGACCTATAAACGCTGTCAAAATATCATGTAATCAACCTTTTTAGGATTCCCAACTAAAACTTATACCAAATTGAAGTCACCGCATAACTGTGATTAGTACGCAATTTTGTTGTTGTATAAAGCAGGGATGTTATGGATATGAAATTTCGGATACGGATTGGATACGGATATAGGAATGATTATTATACCGGATACGGATAAGGATACGGATATGAAATTATTTCGGATTATCCGTTAGTTTCGGATAATTTCGGTTACGAATATTAGATTTTTAAGGAATTCGAAAAGTAAAACACAAATAGATACATCATACCATAACGCGATATCTCATCTCATGTAATGGTGTATTACATTTTATAACGCGAGAATTTATTACAATAACCATCGTGTGGCGCTTCATTACGCGTCATGTTTGGAGTCATGGTGTAATGCAACAATCCCCGGTACTAAATGTAATGTCATTTAACATCACTTTCTAACGCACTGTTTTGCTCATGTATACTTGTGTGTTTCGCCGCCGCCCGGCCGATCAAAACAACTTGTCATAACGTGTCTCAATTAGGCTCCGCCCTTATCCGATACTATCCGAAACTTTTATTTCGGATTCGGCCGGTTACGGATAATTTTTTATATCGGATATCCGAAAGTTTCGGTTACGGTTACGGAGCTCCCTAACATCCCTAGTATAAAGCTATATGATGAGTCACTTTATCCCGATTTTGTATCTGGGATAGGCACGGATGAAGGCACTTCAAACATCAACAATACCAGGCACATTATTTTTCTCAGCCGAAACTGTGTCCCACTTCTGGGCAAAGTTCTCTTCTTTTCATTCCAATCATCTATGTCCTGATATGAGAGAGATGGCCGGACATCGTGAAGCGAGCTACATTCGCCATTCTGGCATTTACTACGTGTTGAACACGACCACTCTGGCATTAGTGATATGACAGAGAATATGTCTTAATTGTCCTACGAATATTATCAGATCATCGCTCTACCTTCACCGCGGTCGACCACGACTAATGACACCGAAAAAATAAATTTGTGAGTAGATAAGTTTTTAAACTTTAAAGAATATGGTCACAAATTTTTATTTCACACAAAACCAACAAGAGATTACATTCAGAATCCGAAAAAAATTCTGGCTTTGTGGGTTGTTAACAAAACCAACGTTAAAACAATCGTTTTGTTTTACATTTCTTTGTTTCTTCACAATAGAATATACTTTTTAGTTTTTCAGCTTCCTGTGTGTTTGGTGATATCTACATGGTACTAAGTCCGTTTGTTAATATTTTGGGCCCTTTACATCTGTGATAATAATTTATTATTTAATTTTAATTCATAATTAAATTTTTGACATGTAATATTTTTTACATTAACTTTATGACATATAATGTTTGACTTTTTTATATTTAATGATTCAGAAATTTGTTTTTTATATATGTAATTATCGTTTAGTTTTTGTTTTAATTTTGAGAATTAGATTTTGACACTTGATTTAATTTATAATTCCTGATTGATTTGATTTGAATTATAATTTTTAATTTGATTTAATTAATAATTTCATAGAATAGAATAGAATATACTTTATTTATACACCAAAATTTAAACACACCTATTTACATTATTTCTTAAATTTCTTTCGTTACAATGGCGGTATCAATATTTCTCCTAATATAATATTTTTCATAATTTCATTTATAATTAAATTAGCTCTGTGAATTTAATTATTTATACATTTGCATGCCTACTGGTAAAATATGGCTGAACCAACATAGTACTTACTACCCATATTTGCAAAACAAACTATCTTATGTTATCTTATCTTATCCGATATACATATTTTAGACAAGCTTTTGCCCGCAACTTCGTTCGTGTGGGAGGTTTTTCCCGCGTAATTCCCGATGCCGTGGGAATTCCGGGATAAAAACTATCCTATGTCTTTCCCAGAGTCCAGTCCGATTTAGGCGTGAAAAGTAACAGACAGGCAGAGTTTCTTTCGCATTTATAATATTAGTATGGATTTCTTATCATAAGCCATATTTTAATGGTTATGGGCAACTCATCATCATAGTCTGCTCAGCTGTTTCCAAACGATTAAAAAAAAAGTCATAATTATTGGAGTCGGCTTCCAATGTAACCAGTTGCAGCTAAGTACTATCTGACCTCCACAGCCTAATAAATGGATAACGCTATGTAGTTTGGCGTGACTGGTGTAATATTTTATGGCTTTTGACTGCGTAAGGACTGTCAAAGACAACCGGGACCACAGGATTAAAGTGCCTTCCGAGGCATGGAGAAATATTGATAATTATGTGTAATAATCAGAGGTCGGGCTTACGTAGAGTTATTTATGTACTTACTCTGATTTCATATAACGAAAGAATAATGTGGATATGCCCCAAATCCCGGGATTAATTTTGAGGAGCAGTAAAATCCCGTGATTCATTAAATAAAAAGTTATTTACTTTTACACAATTTAAACTACTGCACGCGCGATGTTGCCAAAGAACAATGGCGAAAAAATTTTTGATAGAATATTTGAGCGTCTACAAATCTCATGTTTGCAAATGTTACTAAAATAATTTCTTAGTTTTTTTCAAGATATGCTTAAGAACTGACCCACTCTAATAAAAAATATATATATATTTTTAGAAACACAATTGACTATATGATCGAAGGGAAGAGATTATTTTTTTCCTTTACAATTTGACTTCATGTCTTTTAGCCTAATATTGTCTCAGTTGAAAGTTCTCTGCTGGCTTCTCTGCCATATATTAGTAAATCTACTCCAATTTACTTAAAGTGCTTTGCCCTTATCGCAAAAGTATACTTTACAAGCGTATTGATAAGCCATAATAAATATAATTGCAGATTTTTGTTAAGAATTTATTCTGCTGAATAAATAAATACTAAAATAAATACTATAATAAGCAAAGTATGGCAACAATACGACATGACATTGACATCTGCGTAAGGTGTATTGACTTGACAACTGCCGCCAACTGCCGCTATCTTGTGTAATGCCGATTGTGTTTCCGTACTTTGAAATTATTAACTGCTTCTGTGTATAGACTGAGTTTTCCTTGCTACTAGTGCTTGCCTAAGGATTTCGATCAGCTGATATTTACGACGACGACGTTTTGCTTTGACTTTTTTGGACTACGATTCTACCTGATACTTTGGACTTTGTTGTTTGTGCATCCATTTGTATATTACAATGGGATATCGTGTAATGACTACTCACATAATGTGTGTTAACTGCCACATAAGTGGAAGTGGTCAATGGATACTTTAAAATAGATTTTAAATTACTGAGGCAAAAATATTTCCATAGATCACTTCCTCACATGATGCAAAACTTCTAGCTAGCAGCAGCTTTACTAAATAAGATTGGTTTTCACCTGCAAGACAATGAATATGTCAATGATATATTAAACATAATCTATCATATCTTAGATGGGCCAGACATCAGACAACTATTACTCTATAAGAGAAGATGAAAAATAAATACACACATGTGTATATAAAACAAATTGTTTCATTTTTTATAAGTACCTATTACCTATTTTTATATTATTTATTTATTTAATACGATTACGACCCATATTAGAGGATGGCAAACAGATGTTTCGACTGATGGAAAGTGATCTCCGCGGCCTATATGGATTGTATTACATTCTCTTTGTATATGGATCTGCATTACAAATGGCATTGTACAAGCGTTGCCATCCTAGAGACAAAGCCGCAATTAACTTGTAATACTTAATGCCTGAAAGTATAGCTTTCATAACGCATAGTTACTTGTTTAATACAGATTTTTGATATAATCAACTTCTAATACCTTGGATGTGGTGGGGGACCCCTTTTTTTCCTGGGTGGGTAAATCATCTAATGACTTCTCCCGCTCAGGGTAAAGCGGAAGGGAGTGTCAGACTTCTACTAACTAAAAACCCACCCTGTTCCTTCAGCTGCCCTTAAGTTCCAGGGCCGCGGTATCTCGTTAGAACATTACCAGGGTTGTGCCCGGCAGGCAATGGCCTTATGGGGCCCCGCCACTGGTGCTTTGAGGCGCGCGTGGAACATGATGCACCGTTGACCTGGGCCTGGTCCTTACCGGACGGTGAGCTACCCCTGCTCGGCGTCCGCAAGCCCACGCCCACGGCGAAGCTCTGCCCAAGCGGGGCACACGTATGCTCCACCGTGTTCTCCGGGTGGTCCACGCAGTGCCGACACCCGGGCGTGTCCTCCCGCTGAATCCGAAATAGGTACCTTGCGAAACACCCGTGTCCAGTAAGTATCTGCGTTAGGTGGAAGGTGAGGACATCGTGGCGTCTCTCCAGCCTCTTCTCAAAGACGGGAGTTATCGCCGCGATTGCGGCGTGCCCAGCCTTCGGTTGCGACAGCCGCTTTTTCCATTCTGCCGTAAGATCGCGGGCGGGAGACCCTAGGCCAACTGACAATAGCTCACTACTAGGTCTATGTTTTCCACACTAGCGTTGACTATGGATATAATCAAGTCTACAGTACCAGTCTGCTTCCAATAAATCGGTTTACGTAATAATGGCCGGACATAACCTCTAAAACTTCTTTAACGAATATCTTTTTTCAAGAGTTCCTTTAATAGTGGATCTTAAGGCAAAAGTGATCATGAATTGAAACTACAAAATAGACGCTACAAAATTATGCCAACAAAAATGTGTTAGAGGATTCGCCATTGTTCTTTACATCAAAGACATCGGATGTCCGAATTTGCAAAATTCCAATGCGCTGTTGCCACATTTGTAGTTCGCACAACATAGCTTGTGAGAACAAAAAAAAAACCAATAGCTGAAAGGCGGAGCACTCCCCGCTTAACTTAATTTGTAATATTGTTGGTCACACGGGATTGTCAATTAGAAATCCCGGGAAGATCCATATCAATATCAACATTTCGATGCAAGTACATAAATAACTCTACCCAATTCCGACCTCTGGTAATAATACCTATGATAAGATAGATGGTTACCTAGACATGGACCGTTGTCTACAAACGTTGCTTAACCTTCAATTGTTTGAATGATAGACCCTTACAAAGTGGTAACACAAATGGAAATGTGGTCCCCCTCTAACTTTTAAAATACAAAAGTGAAAATCTAAAAAAAAATGTATGCTGTAGATCTTAATTAACACTTTCAACGAAAATTTGTTTGAACGAGATATATTCCTCAGTTTTTAAGATATAGCACATTTAAAAACAAAAATCTGCAAATATAAATTTATACAAATACTATGAAAAATAAAGTTATTTTCCACATTTATGCTTGTTACTACGGAACCTTTAATGAGCGAGTCTGATTCGCACTTTTTTATTCAATGACTTACGTTGGACCATTATAACATTTAACTACGCGTTATAAAATGTTGTAACATGTACGTATATGAAAATCATATAGGGTATCCCATTGATCTAGTATCCATTTTGTTAATAAATTCACAGCAAAATAAAAGGAAAGATCTGTAATTTGTTGATTTGTACCTAATTTTATACAGTTTTAGACTTTTTTGATTTATTTCTCAAAAAGAATAAAATCCACTTATTATGAGAAATACAAGTTAATCTTAATACTAAATACATTAATCTGTTCTAAAAAAATAGGTAGGTAACTCATAAATAATTTGCTTGTCGCATTTACAATCTACGTCATCACTTTACGAGTACAAACATTTAATTTCAGTTGAAAAAATATTTTTTCATCATGATTTCTTAATTAGAAGGGCTCGTAATAGAATTTGTAATCATAGTTTTGGGACATAAAACTTAAAAAGTATATAATGATAAATTAAGAGCAAGAATGTTAATTATTACAACTTACAACTCTTATTTGAACTTTTTAGAGTGCATTGTACTCGACGAGCTGTACCGCACGAGTATAGTATTCAAAGTTAAGCAACGCTTGAAGAGATCAGTCCATAGATGGAAGGACCACCCGAGCACCTAACATAAGGCGATTCCTTTGATACTATGTTAAGCCGTAGGTGTCGTGATCTTTCAAGACGTACCAGGGCTTCTTCTATAAGTTGGTAGTGATCAGCGGCACTGGTTCTTAGTGAGGTAGAAATCCCACAATTCCTGTTCTTTCTTCCCGAAAGGCTTCAGGCACCTTTTGAAGGTTTCCTCCTGATGGCAAAAAAGACTGTCGTTCGTACATCTTTGGTAGTCGTTACGAGTAATCAGAAGCCAGAAAATCTAGCACCAGTCTTGGCAACGGGGTATTGTGTTACTCAGTTACTGGGTTGAGGAGGTCAGATAGGCTTTTCCTCCATGTAACATACTGTTACTCAGCTATATTCGGGTCAGGGGTTGCGGGAATGTTCTGACAAGATATCGCGGCCCCACAATTTAAAGGCATCTGTAGGAACAGGGTGGGTTTTTAGTTCTGATACTCCCTTCCGCTGCACCAAGAGAGTTTCCTACCCAAAACAAAACCAAGCTATATTCGGGTAGAGCTAGTCTAAGCAGCTAATGACGACTCATTGCAATTTAATGTACCTTCAGTAGTTAACGTGATAAGTAACATAGTTGCTTCTAATTACATTGCCATGCAGCACAAAATTTGAGACAGCGCCGTTACGTTATAAAACACTTCTGTACTAAGATTAGTTATACCTGAAAAACCCACGTAGTCGCGTAAACTTTTGAAGAGACATTATTTTCAAATTTCGTCGCAACACGTCACCAAAGTTAACTTTAAATATTTCGCATACAAATTGCTTGTTAGCTAATAGAGAAACGTAAAATAGTGGTTTGTTCACTCAGAATATAATAAAGCATTCGATAAACAATGCAAGACAGTCGCATGAAGCTTGTTGGACGAGTTAGTTGCTCGTGATACTTCCTTTTTCCCGGACACCAAATGGAAGCCAAGATTATTATTTTTCCCGTTAAAAATTACAATGTTTTCGCTAAAAACCAAGTACACTTGCTTTTATTCGTCTCTCGCAAGCGGCTAATTGTCCATTTGCGGGCATTCGGGCGTGCTTTGCGAAAAACAGAGAAATTCCCAGTCGCCATTTTAATTCAATTATTTCGAACAAAGCTGCTGTTGCATTTTTCGCTGTTCACTCCAAGTTTTGTTGTTGAAAAGTGCAAACGTCTATAAAACGAAAATGGGACAAAAAGCGTCTTAATTTCCTATCCTTTTAGCCCGTCAGATGGTTCGCAGATAACTCCACAAGGATTGTGAAAATTTAAAAGAAAAAATTCGGGGAAATGAACCCTTTCCTAAATGGTGAATCCTTTAAAGAAATATTACGGCCTTCAAGTGAGGGAAAGGCTTCTCAAGTGCCAGGAGAAATGTTTGCGAGAAATTAGAATTTTAACAAGATTTTTTGCTGGAAAGGAAGTTTCTAAAAGGTTTAGATTATCTTGGTAAATATATTTGTTTGCTAAAATGTATCGCCTAAGTATCACAATTCCAAGGAAAAATTTTGTTTGAAGATAAGCTCCTTACTTTGGATACAAATGTACTTGCGAAACAATTTAGCAACAGAATTCAGATAAGATGGAATCTCAAAATTCCTCTTGATTTCAAATCAAGGTTTACTCCCTTTAATTAAACCCGTGTAACAATATCACACTGATACTTTGACATCAACAAACTTCTGTCAAAGTCCAAACAAAACTTGTTGAGATTCTTTCGCCAAGTCCATCTGAACTCGCAATCTGGTCGGCTACTGTCGTTTAGAATTCAACCCGAGTCCAATACCATTCCGTTATTAATTAAAGATGGTACAAAGTTCAGGGATTCCTCACACAATTTGGCCCACCCCGGTTTGTGCTCGGCAGGAATGTAATTGGAATTGTTCCGGTCGGAAGGTTATGTGGCCAATTTAAGATTGGGATAAGGACAGCTTTTGGACAGTTGGCTGAACTGTTTGAGTAAGTTCAAACATGTTAGAGTTGAAAAAATAATTTGTTTCGGGTTGACGCGATTTGGGTTCGTTTTGTAATGGACAACATTGTTTGAACTGTGTCTTTGGGTGGGAGAAGATAAATTAAGTTGAGTTTGGGAGAGTGAAATATAGTTCTCTGTGAATCTATTTTCAGATCATTGACGGGTTAAGTCTCGAGAAACTTTATTTATCGTCGATGAATATACCAACAAGTTGAAGGAATTCACATGGGTATATATATTTGAGACAGAAGGTTTAGACAATCTTTTAAATAATCTCTTAATGATGAACCCCAATATTCTATAAATTAGTTTTCAAGACGTACAACAATACATCACCGGGATGTGGGAGGCACCCTATCGATATGATCTAATGCCACCAAGATCATTGGATTAGAAGATGAACGAAAAACCATTGCTACATGATGGGTATCCCAAGATTTCCATCATGTACTCACCATACAGATAAAACATTTTGGCAATACTTTCATTGTATGTACAGCTAATAAGTGAAGCTCCCTACCATAGTATGTGTTCCTGATAGCTATAGCCCGGGGTCTTTCAGTCAAAGGTTAAAAGATTACTTCTGGGTAAGCGTACTTTATCTTTAACCACATCATTGCTTACCATCAAGTGAGATGGTGGTCAAACGCGAGATTACTACCAATTAAAAAAAAATACGCACGAGACTTCCAAGGTTTGTATTTTCTGAAAGTGTGTTTCAAGTAGAAATGAAAGAATAGTTTTCCTAGCAGGCGTGCGCCATTTTCTAACATATCGATTCCCATCTGGTGAGATCGTAGATAAACGCAAGCCAGAGCCAAATATTTAAAGCAAATGATTTCCTACATTTTTTAAATCGTACATCAAAGTAGTTTAAAAATATCAACGACCATTTGACAAAAAATAATCACCGAATAACCTACAAACCACTACATGATAAATAATATTATGCAACTTAAGAAATGTTTAAGTTGATGACACTTAATTCTACCCCCAAATCGAGCAATGCAATTAATAGTTCCGTCATTAGATTATAATGACCGTGCCGGGCCTTGTCGTTAACTCATGCAAGCTAACTGCGCTGGTCACGCAATTCTTGTGTTTTTGGACTTTTATGGTATTCTCTCTGGGGTGCCCTTGAGACATGTTCTCGGACCCCTAGAGGTTCGCTTAACTTATGTAGTGAAACCCTTCTCTAAACTTTTATAAAGTTAGTAGTATCACTCAACGACCCGTCGTGTGTCTACCACAGATTTCTGTAACTTGAAACAAAATCGTTGTTCAACCATAACTTATTCGAATTTTTACCCATACAGACAAAAAGTTTTGGGAATACTTTCACTGTGCGTACAGCTAAGTATTGGAATTCCCTGCTGGTGTTTCCTGATAGCTATAGCCTGGGAGTCTTTAAGTCAAGAGTAAATAGGTTAATTCTAGGTAAAACCTTCGAGCACATCATCGTTTACCATCAGTTGAGATGCCACCATAACACCAAACGCGAGCCTATTAAAAAAAAATCAAAATAATAAAAGATACCGTAACAACACTTATCTCTGGATCAACAACTATCTGAACACGGAATAATGAGAAACCGCGGCCCTGAAATTTAAAGGCAGCTGTAGGAACAGGGTGGGTTTTTAGTCAGTAGAAGTCTGAAATATAATTAAATAAAAATAAAATTGAAACTTGTACCTTATTTATTTATTTAAACTTTATGTACAATGGTGTTACATGGGCGGACTTAATGCAGCAAGGCATTCTCTACCAGTCAACTATTGGATTCAAAAAAACATATTGTGATAGGTGTACGAGAAAATGGAATTAAATAATATATATAAGACTAATAAATATAATACTAATAAAATACATACACATATATGCTAAAATAATAAACTAACAAATACGGTGCTTTATAATAATCTTTCTGATTAAGAGAACTCATAATAATGATGACTTGTTCATTTAATGTAATTTTATTTCACCATTTCCGTTTTCTAGTTTTTATTAATTTATTTATGTACTTTTGTTTTGTGATTTAAGTAATTTCATAGGGATTTGTGAGTTGTATTTTCTGTTTTTTGTAGGTAATATAAATGTTTTATCTATTCAACAAGATGTATTATTTATAAAGTTCCTGATCGATTTCGGTTACGGATCTTAGCGGAAATTAATCAGCAGTGCAGGAGATATTATAGTACACAAGTATGTGCGTAGGTACAGATGCACTCTCGGTTTCTTAACTCTAATAATCAGATGGGACGGCAATCTGACACGACTGGAGGGATCAGATCAAAGGCTTAGCGTAATTTTTAAGGCACGAGGGATTTACACCACTAATTTCTAAACTCCGGACTACTAATGTTAAATTTCTAATGAAAAAAACCTAGTGCACTTTTGGCCTTTTTTTATTGATAATAGGCTCGCGTTTGACCACCATCTCACCTGATGGTAAGAGATGATGTGGTCGAAGATGGAGCCAGCTTACCTAGAAGTAACCTATTCACTCTTGATTTTAAAGACCCCAAGGTTGTAGTTATCTGGAAACACAGACTCCTGCAGGGAATTCCACTCCTTAGCCATACGCACAACGAAGGTATTCCCAAAACATTTTGTGCGTATGTGTGGGATGTCCACCATGTAACGATGGCGCTTCGCCGTTTGTCTTGTAGTCCGATGATGGAACGGGCTTGGCGGAATCAGATAGTGTAATTCCATCGCACACTCCCCGAAATGTAACCGATAGAAAACCGATAGACTTGCAACTCGTCGTCGATGTTCAAGGCTCTGGAGCTTTGATTTGACCAGTGAATCGTTGTCAATGAGTCTCTTAGCCCTTTTCTCGATAAACTCAAGCGCGTCCAATTAGTATTTGGCAGATCGATCCCAAAGATGAGAGCAGTACTCCATATACGACCGAACTCGGGAATCGAAACTGAGAAAATTTGTTCAGCAGTAGCGCTTGCAACCACTAGACCATCGAGGTAGATTGAGGCAGATGTATTACATATGTAGGCAGCATACCTGAACAGATGCAATTTATTAATCACTTGCACTCTATAAAGCATTATCCGCCTAATTGAGCTGTAAACTACTATTTACACTTAATAGTAGATAGCATTAAGATTTATAGTCGGTGAAACTAAGTTAATTAATTTGTGCTCTCAGCCACGTCCGCAAATACATATTAGTTCCTCATTAGGTCAATTTGGTTGGTTGCCTAGCAACGGGTTAGGTTATAAATCTCGGCTTGTGGTTAATGGGGATGCGTTATGGTTGTGATTGGAAGTGAGTCATGTTTGTTTAGTATGCCTACTAATTTTGGGTTGTAATTGATTTTACGCCGGTACTCAAAAGTGAGGTTAGTAAGGCTCGCACTTACACAGTGAGGTGACTGAAAAATTTGTCTAAATCATCCGCCACAGTAACTATAGATTAATCAATATTGTGTACCAGGTGTGTTTAAATTATGGCTGTAGAATGAACAATATTCTATCTATGTATTTGTGCACCGCTCCTATAATTTAAAAAAATGCTGTTTTAATTAACAGCACTACGTATTATTCGAAATTCAATATTTTGGATACTTATGTAACCTAACTATAACTATACGATTGCAACTATCTACTATATAACTGTAACTAACTAACCTAATTTCTTTTAAATAGACAACGTATTTGGTTAAATAACATAAAAGAAATGTATTAAATACGACATATATAAATTGAAATGCAAAATGCAAAGCGCTTCAAGTTGTTTAAGGGTAATTTGTAAATTAAATAACAAGATCCGTTTAAATTATACAGGTGTTTCAGAAGTATGCGGGCAGCAAATAGACCATTGAACTAAAATGAATGCTGAATACACCTGCATTAAAGATGACAATGAAAGATGCTGGATTTTTAAATTTAAAAGCTGATGGATATTTTTATGAAAGAAAGAAAAATATTTATTTCACTATACACCGACCGGCACACATAAAGTAGCCTACTGAAGCCTGTAATGGCATTTCTTAAAAACATGAGAAGTCATGAATAACTTGAGGTGTAACATGGAGGAAACGCCGAGAAAGAGGTGAGTTAATAAATAATTCCCCCAATGCCACTGGCATAAGCTATTTATTTTGGAAATTGAATGAAGTGGGTGTGCCCCCAGAAATAATTTATCAACAAAATACGCGTTACATTACATTGGTTTGGAAAAAAATCGTGTCGTTTGTTCACGCCGCTCTGTTTTCCTTTTTCTAAATTGTGTTGACTGTGTTGATACTTGGCACGTACTGTGTATATATTTACAGCTTAGTAGTGATCAAAAGTGGCCAAAATTACATTATAAATTTTAAGTAACCTTGTGTTGTCTGTTAGAAACCATTGCCAAGCCATTGCTATTTCTTGCAGAAAATGAAAATGAATCATTTTGCTTCTTTATCATGAGTTCGAAGATCCTTTCGCTTACGGTTTGTATAACTTTTAAATATACCTTCACACCATTTGATTTTCAAAAGATAAGCTCTTTACTATCAAATAATATATCATCATCATCTTATATACATCAGTAAAATAAATATCGACATGATCAACACGTTACTAACACGAACAAGATTCAGAATTATTGATATAACTAGTAAAAATCTAGCTGCAAAAAGATGTGACTAACTCCTTCAATATCCACGATCACACGCTAGACTTAATCACAATCCAATACGTACTCTTATAAAACGAATAAATAGCAATACAATAATGCGCAATTTCGCAAGAACTGCGAACAAAATACCAATAAAAACTTGAATTAAATACAAACAGCGCTCCGTGAGACGTCTAGTCGCGCTGACATTCATCCTAGCCGTCACTTGTTTGTTCATCCGGTTCAACTACTATTCATTTAGTTTTTGCCCCGTTTGTTGCACGACAGTGTACTGTCAACGTAACAGTGTGAAATGCACAAATCTTGGAGCGAAATATATTGCTTTCAAGGCGGAACGAATGCGGCCCGCCCAGCCATCGGATGTTTGTGAATGTTTTTGTACACGTCCAGGGGTATGTTTTTCATGCATGTGGTTCTGGGAATCACAAAAAATAGTAAGTAAACTATGTTTCTTACTGAATAAACTTTTCATTCGAACTTATCTATTTCTTTCATCGTTGTCTTCAGCTGATTTTTGGAACTGATTATTCAACACTCTTGAGTCACTGAGCCAATACACTAACTAGTAACATAAATGGCGATTCATTAAATTCGAAAATGTAAGCTAGCCAGTTTTAACATGTACATTAACTAGGACTGATGGTTTTATTTTGAAAGTAGATTCAAAAGCAATTTTTAGGGTTCCAAAGAGAAAGAAAAAGATCTTATGTTTTGACCAAATGCGTTTATCAGTCCGTCCGTAATTCTGTCCAGACACTATTGATGTTGTGGAGCTGTAATTTGGTATTTGTTTGTTTATATAATAGAGTAAAATACATTTACTTCAGACTTAAAAAATGCCCATATAATTTTAGTAAAAAAGGTCTAATATATCATATATATATATATAACGTTTGCAGTATTGTAAAATAAAATCTAGTAATTTCCTTTCGGACAAAGGCTGGATAATTAGTTTGGTTCGTTGCCATCACGTATCGTTGGAGTTTGGACCTTAAAATAATATAAGGGATTGGCTGGAACCATTATAAAAATCCAAGATTCGTGTTAAGTAGATAAGAGTGACATCTTTTGTTTTCAAATCAAATGTTGCGTTCATCTAAAAGTATAAAAAAAGATGAAGATATATGTAATAGACCTAAAGGCATAATATTGTAAGTTTTAAAGCTAAAGAGTCTTCGACCAACCGATAACAGACAACCTTAACAATAAAATTCTACAGAAAATGACTAATAACGCACTCTAATTAAAATCTTAGATAACATCGATAAATAAACTCCAACTTATTGTGTCATTAATTTTCATGTTTTTAAGGTTTTAATTCCAAGTTAACATGGGTTCAGCGACATTTTAAAAAAAATGAGGTTTACTACGGAACCTTATACTAAAATTCAGCAATTTTTCTAATCCTATTCTTAGACTCCCTTATGAATTGGACACATTTCAATCACGAATATTCCTACTCAGCATTCTAAATTACAGTTTCTTACAACTCCATTAAGCTTTAGTCCTTTTCAGACATTGTAATCACGTTAGATCGATAAGTATTGGCAAAAAGTTTTACTCTGGCTTTTTTCATTACGTTCAAAGGCAACCAATTCCTATCACAAAAGTGGAAAAAAATATCCGATTATAAAGATGGTATGTCAGCTTTACTTAGTAGTCCTTTTTTAGCTTACTTTCGCTCTTTTTTCTTGTTCTTTGTCTACAGATTCCACATTTACATGTACTGTAATTCTAGGAAATGATTGTAGTATCTTCTCGTTGCTAAAATTCAATAAACACTGTTAAATGACTGTCTGTGTGAGTCTGTGTTTCCTGATACCTGTAACTTGGAGGTCTTTAAGTCAAGAGTGAATAGCTTACTTCTAGGTAAGCGAGCTTCATCTTCGACCAAATCATCGCTTACCATCAGGTGAGATGGTGGTCAAACTTGGGCCTATTATTGTGAATAAAAAAAAAGCTGGACTTATCTTGCGATGATGCCTACTTAAAGCGAGGCTATTCGGCAAAAGTAAAAAAGAATTCGTTTTTTATTGTATTTTTTTACGAAATAAATTTAGAAAAAGGTAGAAATTATTTCGTGGCCTTTGTGGATTTTTGTATTTATAAACATGCATTTTCCTGAGTGCATTTTCCTGGAACAACTATTTATAGGTCATTCCAATATATTTTTCTCGGTATTCTTCAACTTGAATTTTTCATATCAGTTTAATTATTTTGTTAAAAAAGGGATCTATAAAGTGGAAAAGAGTACGAGGTGTATAGCTAACACGCTGGAAGGAAACATTGTTTTTTTTTTTTTTAAAGAGCAATGGAAACCAGCATAGTCCAGTGCTCCCGAAATACCACAAAACCTCTATATACTATTCATAATTATAGTCACAACCAGCCTGACACCACCACCGTGTCCTTGTGGAAGCGATCGGTGGCAGTGATTTCTCGCAGCCGACTCTGCTTCAGGCCATGGTGTGGGGCGAGGGGCGATGGGATGGTAGCGAAGAAGGAGGCTGAGGGAAGGGAGAGTCCTTTATTTTTCAGGCCCCAGCCACCGCGGGAGACGCCCTGGGCGTCGGGAATCGCGAGCAGATCTCTGGTCACCGTATAGCTCACCGTCCGGTAAGTACCAGGCCCAAGTGGGCAGCGCGTCGTGTCCCACGCACGCCTCAAATTGCATTCCGCAGCCCCCCCCCAAGCCATTACCTAACAGGGTTGTAGGAATATTCTAACGAGACTAGAAGATACCGCGGCCCTGGAACTCAAGGGTAACTAAAGGAGCAGGGTGCGTTTTTAGTCAGTAGAAGTCTGACTCTACCTTCCACAGACAAAAAAGCAACATAATAATACTCGTCAGTGGCACGTGTTAGCAAGTTATTTTACTCAATAAATAGGTTAACATTATCTTTCTTACTAACTAATATTAAAAATGTGAGTTTGTGAGGATGGCTGTATAGATGTATGGAACTTGCTACTCTTTCACGCAAAAACTACTGAACGAATCTGAATATAATTTAGTAAGTAGATAGTTGACATCCTGCATAAAAACAAAGGCTACTCTTTATCACCGAATTTTACCACGATCGGGATTGATGCGGGAAAGCCGTCTTACTCGAAGGATGTCGCGGGCAGAAGCTATTAGTGGTATAAGAATTAATCCAAACAGAATGTGCCTGCAATAATGTGAACGGCGAGTCTCTTTATATGTGTAATAATATCATAAGCAGTCATCCAAATATCAGGCTTAGGTACTGATTATAATAACAAAGAAAACAAAATGCCTCATAATCTAGACTCCAATTTATTTGATCTCTCAAGATTAAGAGGCTTCTTGAATATTTATTTAGACATTACACACAATACAGCCTGTGGCGTTAAATATGCCAGGAATATTGCGTGAGAATTAAGCTACCTGAGGCATAATTTTAACCTGTGTTTTACGCCTTTCACGTGTAGGATAAATACGGAAAGTAAACATATTAAATGTATCCTTTAAAAATATAAACAACGTTTTTTGTAACTAAGTATTTCATTTCCTGATATTACTTCAAAACAAAACTACCCAGTGGTCCTTTTGACCCTATCTTGTTGTTGTTTTTCTGGCGGAAAATCATCAAATTACTGACTAAAAACCCACTCTGTTCTTACAGTGGCACTTGCGTTCCGGCCTGCGGTATCTTTTTGGATCATTCCATATTGACATGACATACAACTTTTCCAACGTCAACGTTCCGAATTCAGAACAGTTCGTTTTAGAATGTTATCAATTCCTACTTTCGCTCGCAAGAGTACACAGAAACTACTAGTTACCCAGTAACGGAGCCCTTTCTATATTATGTGCTCATGGTTATTACCGAGGTGATATTATAGAGGTAAGAATTCCACACACCCTGGTCTTCTCCCCAAAAATCTAGAAGCCTTTTAAAGGTTTTCCTTTCAAAAAAAAAAACTACTGATTGCTGTATATTTAAAAATTACAACATAGTTTCTTAAAAAAAAACATTATAAAAATCTAGGCACTATTTGGAAGTGGAATTGTTACGCAAATACTGAACCTGAACTTTTTAAAAAACTTCAACAAATAAAACAAAAAGTTGAAAAAGACCAAAAAGGTTAGTGACATACAATACACTGACCTTATTTCGGTTTTATTGACCAAGATATTTTGAGAAACACCTACGCAACTTACTGAAAATATTGTGCGACTGAATATTATCAAAGTATTACAAGGTAATGCCTCCTAAGTGCTGTAATCCTGACCTGACTGCTAAATAAATAATTCTATACTTAATCTGTCTCCCTCGCACGGAAATTGCTTTTAGAGACCCTTTTTATGCTCAGACTAATTACTTTAAGGTCGTGGGTGACTAAAGTGTTGTGTGTAAGTTGATTCATACAAGTAGACTCGACAGACAAATGATTTTTTTTAATAAACAGTAGTTAATCGAAAAAATTAGTCAGCCATTCTTAACTCACCAAGGAAAAAAACGTTTTTTATTTCTGAAAATGGAATTGATAAACCTAATTGAAACAGCTCTAGTCGGTGTAGAAGTACTTGTGTTGGTGCTGACTCGCTTCTTCCCTTACAAATCTGAAATAACAACAACGTTGAGACCATTCAACCAGTTAACAAAACAATAAAAAGATAAACACGAATGAACATCACTATTTTATTTTACATGGTTCAGTGAAATCGACGAAAAATATCACAGACTTTGTGTATAGTAGTATCTCTAGAAACTTCTAGCTTCAATAATAACAGTCGTACGCACGGAATAGATGAATAAGGTTGGAATGGTAATGTGGGCATGTCGAGCGTGCCACATTTATGATACGAAAATCACAGCTCGACCGATTAATTCATTCACCGCGTTTAGTGCGCTTCGGATTACTTCGGAACACAGAGCTCTGCTTTAAAATGCCATGTTGTCCAATTATAACCTTTTACAGGTTATAATTGATTGAATTAATAAAAAACAAAAAGTTAGACCGCAAGTATAGAGCGAGGAGCTATATCTTTTCATCGGTAAGTCGAAAATAATATTTAATTTCAATTTTATTTGTAAAAAAACATTAAAACATTCTGATCACTATGAAATTCCAAACATTAACAACATTATTGCAACAAGTTACAAAAAATATACATTGCCCAATGTGGACTCGCTTAATCAACGCAATGACCAAGTCCGCTTATAATGTACTGCGCGTTGCGTCCTCCACACTTCAACCATTGACCTTTCGTCCTTTGCCCTGATTAGCCGTGATGCACGGCGCATGTTTATTGACAGTGAGTTACAATCAGTAGCAAGCTTTCGATTTACGTGTGTGTAATTTATTTGAGTGCGTAATTCGCATACGTAACGGGCCTCTTGCTTGTAGTGGAGCTAAGGAGCGACAAGCGGCGACACGCGTTCTCATACAAATCAGGAACTATTTACTCTCTAACCTCTTTTATCTGTTCTGTGGTCGTACGTATCGATATTAACAATTTTGAGTCGTTCGTGTTACGAGTTCCAACCCACCTGCCTGCCTGAAGGAGGACTTTTGGCCGAAAGTTATCGTAGGTCGTTTATCGACGTTTCCGAGGACGGTTACGCGGCACACCTCGCAGCGAAACATGACGCCGTCAACATTATGTGTAAAGTGATAGTTTTATAAGGTTTTTATATGTATTAGTTTATGTATTAGATTATTTTGTGTATTTTGTTTAACTTTGGTTTTAGTTAACTGATATGTATTAGTTTATTTATAGCTGTTATTGTTAAAGTATGTAAGTATTTTATTTGTATGGGCCAAGTTTGCCTGAAATAAATGAATTGATTGATTGATTGATATACAAGATTATGTAATGCTTGGCAAGGTTGATCCCTGGATATCATAAAATATTGAGATTCCTCTGTCTTTAGCAAAAATATGTTAAGCCATTGGTCCTGGCTATCATTTGAACATCGTTTTCAGTCATTACATGTAGTCATAAGCCAGAAAATCACACCAGTTTTGCCAAAATTTATCGTTATCTCCAGTTATCGGGCCATAGAGGTGAGATGGCAATTCCTCCATTTGAAACATATACCTACATTATTATCTAATAACTTAGAAAACTGACCAGTACTTAGAAAAAGCTGGTCAGATGACGATGTTGCTTATGACCATCACTCACCACTCACTTATCATTCAAATGGAGAATATTAGCTTTGGTCAGCACTAATTGGCGATAGCATACTACCAACCGACCAATAACGTCTTGCCAAGTCAGTATTCCTATTGGCACCAATATTAATTACCCATTAAGCTAAAAGCTTGCCCTAATAACTCCATAATGGCATTAGCCATCCATTCAGCAGATCTAAACTTCGTTAGGCAATCAAACGGGTTTACCTGCTTTGTCAAAGTACTAGATTGTGCCCATGGCAGTGTGTACCAAGCCTTACCCAGAAACGACATTGTCAGTCAATATCTTTACATTAACTGCGTAATCTGGTAAGCTGTGCAAGCCTCTGGGGATTGTTAGTTGTCCAATCAATCGCTATTAATAATAAAATAAGCCTGCCTATTCCCTGTTAGTAACTGTTAATTATTAAACCCTCGTGCGTAGGTATCTTTGTTTAAAGTCCCTCGTCTCATAGATTCTAAATATAGGTAAAGTTTGGGTGAAGTTATGTTGTATTAAATCCAACCACTGAGATTCACATAGCTACGAAACAGTTACGGAATAATTTTTACTTATAAACCACTACATAAATACTGTTAGAGCGAGTTAAAGTCACTTATTGCAGATACCATAGTAGAGTAACATCTTTATTATCTAGGTTTTAATCTAAGGAGTGGAATTTCCTACTAGAGTCTGTGTTTCCCCCTGGGGGCCTTTAAGTCAACAGTGAATTGGTTACTTCTAGGTGCAGGTAAGCGTGCTTCATCTTCGACCATATCATCACATACCATCAGTTTAATTTGTAGTCTAACGCGAGCCTATCATCGATAAAGAAAAATGTTGAGGTATTCCTCGAAGCGCTACCATTTTGAAGCGCTCCTAATGAAGCGCTCCTTTTTTATTCCTCGGAGCGCTCCATTTAGTCCTTCTCGATACCATGTTATCGGGAGCGCTACTAAAAGGAGAGAGAGCGGGAGCGCTCCGAGGAATAAAAAAGGAGCGCTTCATTAGGAGCGCTTCAAAATGGTAGCGCTTCGAGGAATACCTCAAAATGTTGAATGACTACGCGTAATGACTGTCAAATATTTCCATGACAGCTGGGATCCAACTTAGCGAGCTTTCCAAGACACGGGGTATCACACCGTTAACTTCCAAACTCCGGGCTACTTCTGAGAAATGTGTTATAGAAAAACTCAATAGGACTTTTTACCCGACCAGGGAATCGAACTCAAGACCAGCAGCTCAGCGGCTAAACAGTCGCGCTCGCACCCACATGGTTTTCACAGTGCTGTTTTTTTTTTCGTTGTGTGAGGACAGTATAGATTAATTAATAATAAACAAAGTAGTTTCAAATAAAATAAAAAAAAAACATCTAAATTGGCATAAACTGGACCTTTATAATTATAAAAATTAACTTGACAAGCGACAAAATTTGATTTCACTAATGACGGATGGAAAATAAAGCATTGAACGAAGAATAATAAATCTAAGATCTACAACCCCTGTGTAATTAATTAACAGCAAAGTAAAGCCACACACAGTAACTAACCCGTGACGTCACCACCCACTCAAGGTTGCCAGCCAAATCCTAACTATAATCATAGTAATCGTTCCCATCAATTCCAATGACAATTAAACCTAATTTCGTCAAACGTACTGTCGTTTATTACTAAGCATAATTGAATAGAGATTTGACATGTCTTCAGTAAGCCGATCTCTGAAGTAGGTTTTGGGTCAAATAAGTAATTAAATTAAGGGCACACTCAGGGGACTTACGAGTTTAAAATTATGCATCTACAGTCCGCTTTAATCAGTACTGCAGGGTCCATTTTAGCTTTGTTAGGGATGGTTTATAATTAAAGATAAAAGGAGGACTGATTAACTTTATGAAGTAGAGTTGTTTTATTTTGATTATTGTATAAAAAAATGTTTAAGCTTAGATGTAGTGAACCCACACAAAGTATTATGTGCCCACGTTAAGATGTTACTATGCAGGGTTCCAAGTAATGTTAAAAATATAATATGCTGGTGACCCGAGCGCTACATTTGCCTATTTATTATTAATATTTACACTGAATTATACTATAAAACATTCCTCATGAATGAGTCGTGAAAACCGCATAAAAATCTGTTCTGTTATTTTTGAGTTTATTGCAAACAGACAGACACGACAGCTATATTTTATAAATATTTAAAAGTTGGTAACACAAAACCATACGGATACACACGTTGTTTACGTACAGAAGCGAGCTGAAGTCACCATTGTAACTTTTTAGAAAAAACTTGAGTAAGGGATTTGACACAGCAGGAGAACATAATTTAATAAATAAAAAAAAATAAAGAGAAAGAACCCTAACATAATATGAAGCTACATTTTTAACACAGTCATCTCTCGAAACAACAGAATAAAATTCAAATATTAGCCACAATTGCTAGACGTTTACATCAGTACCCACCCTAGGGGCAGTCACGAATTTCAGCGTTCGTTACACAAAAGACAAGAAAAGGTACAATAAGGGTGACACAAAAATAACGCCGTCAGTACTAATTGTTTGGAGACCAGGGGACTGGACTTCAGTGGAGCGGCAAATTGTATTACGCTAGTAATAATGACTACTAGCGAGATGATATTATGTGTGGCTGATGAAAACTGGTATGTAGGTATCCATTTTAGTGGGTTTTGAATAGCTCGTTCACTGCTAACTTGAAACCATCTTCTTTGTTGAGACCAAGCGAACAGAAGATGGTTTCAAGTGTTCTGGAAGACTTGCCGGGGTTGCGGCAATGTTCTAACGAAATACCGCGGCCCCGGAACTTAAGGGCAGCTGATAGAACAGGGTCATGACTTCTCCCGCTCCACCCAAAGCGGGAGAAGTCATTCGATGGTTTCCCACACGAAAAAAGTGTTCTGGAATAGAACGGAAACTAAGAAAAGCCTTATTTATAAAAATCTAATTATAATATTAGTTTGAATACTAATTAACAGATTTTTTATTTGATTTTGTGGTGCAGAAACTAAAACGCTGAATGGCAGAGAATGTCAGGGGGCCTAGACATTATCTGCCTATCAAGTTATGGGTACTAAATTCAGATGTTCTATATTCTAGAATTCCAAAATAACAAAGAAAATGAACAATTTCCATGAAAAATTTTAAGGTAACATTGTATGTATGTATGTCGGGCAGGTATCAAAACTTCACGACCAAACGCGTATGGTAAAGCACATTAAGGCTACTTTTCTTCCCAGACTAGCATTTTCACGCGAAGTAAGTCACGGGCACAGCTAGTATAGGTACAAATAAAGGAATCTAAAGAACTGGCAGAGCGGTACTCATAATATACTTTCTGTATCTGTATTTGAAAAGGTAAATTTTACGTTTAATAATAATTATACAATTATTACCACAGTTCCACGTTTATATTACTGATAATAGATCAAAGTAGCCAACATATATTTAACCCAAATATGGAGGTAGGATTAAAATAAATTAGGGAGAAAAGACCATTTACAAACAAATTCACTCGATTGAGAAAAGGTAAAAAGTGGGTGGATTTAAGGTTAAATATAATCAAGTTTCCTACCACATAAATCAAATAGCATTTCTACTATTTTTCAACCTTTATAGAAGCCCCAAAAAAATCTTTTGTTTTAAAATAACTAATGTATAAAACAATAATGGAAATTATTCAGACGCTTAACAATGTTTTCTGTGTAGGACGTTTTCCTAATGAATTTTCAATAGTTTTATTTTCTAAGTCACATTGTTTTTGTTTGGAAACGTGCCAAATGGGCACGCCATGCCCTTGGGGATTGATGTCTTGATTCTTTACACAAACTTGAGAGAGTTATGTTTATTTTCTTATGATTTTCGAAGTATTATCAAGGACTTAGCCGATCTTAAAATAACGAGATTTATGTCTAAAAGCGGCATCCAGAAGCAGCTATCTCAAAAAAGAGAGAATTATTTTATTAACTAGCTTTTGCCCGCGACTTCGTCCGCGTGGAATAGTTACTTTGGGCTAACGTTAAATTTAACCCCGATTTTGAAGCATTCTTCATTGGCGCTCCGCTCCTATTGGCCTTAGCGTAATGATATATAGCCTTTCTCTATAAATTGACTATTTAATTAAAAAATAATTTTTCAATTCGAACCAGTAGTTCCTGAGATTATCGCGTTCAAACAAACAAACAAAATCTTCAGCCTTATATTATTAGTATAGATAGCTGTTGCCCGCGACTTCGTCCACGTTTCCGTCGTATTTCGTAAAAAGCCAGTAGCCTATGTCCTTCCTCACGGTTCAGTGATTTTGATGTAACTGACAGATTAACCTTCGTAATTTAGTAGGGAAATATAATATGTCAATCTATAATACTGTTGAAAAATATCGCAATACCGAACCGCACAATATTATTGTTAATAGCTGTGCCCGCGACTCCGTCAGCGTGTAACTCCTTGTGTGTTATTAATTTAATGTATTGGTAATATTGTTTAGATCACGTTCACATGAGGCTTAAGTACCTATAGAACGAAAATACTTCAGCGCAAAGCTTCCGGGTAAACTATGTTGAAAGTTGACCCGTCCGGCACGTGAACATAAAGATTTCTAGAACTGCTAACCCGGGAAAAAGCGACGTACAACTGACCATGCGAGAAACAACTGACACCGAGATGTACTCCAGCAACACGAAAAGTCTGCCTTGTCATTGCATAACACACCGATACTGGGAATTGCGTTCTTTTAAATTGGAATGGAAAATTATTTGGTATTATGGGAATTCTGCGAATAAAGACGGTTTCTCCTGCACCGCAACCTGTTAAAATTTGAGCCTCAATTATATTTTGTTGCAACTGGGTTACTTTTAGCCGAGTTCCATTGCAAAGTTGTGGTGGTTTTAAATTTCGGAGCAGAATAATAATCAGAAAGTTTCGAACTGCTAAGCTATCGAGAGTTACACGTGTTATTGTGAGTCAACCATAAAAGATAGATATATGCTGTCGTGGGATATTTTTTATATAATTTTAAGGAGAACATTTCCGTCATAAATGATTTCTGTGTAGCTTTAACCATTAAGGTTGCACTCGCGACGGAAGCTTAAAAAATGGAGCAACTTCTCCCGTTTTCCCAACATTTCCCTTCACTGCTCTGCTCCTATTGATTGTAGCGTGACGAAAAGTATACTATAACCAGCTCAGGAGTATGAAAAATAATTGTACGAAGTTTCGTTAAAATCCGTCGAGTAGTTTTTGTTTCTATAACGGTTATACAGACAGACAGACAGACAGACAGACAGACCGACAGACAGACAGACAGACAATAATTTTACTGATTGCATTTTTGGCATCAGTATCGATCCCTAATCACCCCCTGATAGTTATTTTGTAAATATATTTCATGTACAGAATTAACCTCTCTACAGATTTATTATAAGTATAGATAAGAAAGGTATCTTAACAACCAGATTTCTGTTTTATACATGTGGTGATTACCTACCTGTTTTTATTTTTATAATTAATACGATAGATTTAGTGATTTTTATTTATAAACAGAATTTACAACTTGTTTTTGCGCTGGTAATTAAAATACACTGTTACTCGTGTAAGCGGCAAAACTGTTATTAGCCGCCAATTTTAAACGAACGCCCTTGGTGGTCCAGGCAACGCTTATTCAGACCACGGCGCACATATAGATTCACTCACCCGCTACTACTCACATGGAGGGGGGCGTAAATGCCTTTTTTTTAAGTACCACCATACCATATACAACCATCGTTCTGTCACGCGAAGGCAACTCTCGGACAGGCTTGTATTCACAGACCCCGGCATAGCGTCTGAAGACGAGGTGCATTGTCCCATCCCCGTCAGCCGCGACCCCCTACGGGGTCGTAGTGACTTCTACTGGGGTTTAAAGGCCGTCCGGATGCAGGCCAGATAGAAGCCACATACTTACTATATTGTTTCGTCCAAATCGGCCTCTTCATCGTTAGTTGTTCTTCGCTGGGCATCATCTAGGTAACTGGAGGTCTTACCTAGCGGGGACAGACCACAGAGGTGTCCAGAAGCGCTTGCAAGTATTTAGTAGTATATTATTTTAGCGATGTGTATTTTATTGGTATTATATTATTTGTATTTTATTTCTATAATTTGGATGTTTTTTTTTCGTACACCTACCACAATGAAGTCTGTTTAACCCAAAGGTTTCCTAGTAGAGAATGCTTTGCTGCATTAATTCCGCCCATGTACCACTACACTATTGTACATAAAGTTCAAATAAAGTTCTCACATTGGTGTGTACTTTTGAGTAGGTCCGCGCACCAATAATCACTTAGATGTTAAAAGAGAATCAAAAGACGGACCCGTTTATATGGCCCTAAGTTTACATGAGTGTAGTTGTCTGCATTTTGTTTTTCAGTGTTTTACATATAAATTGGTATTTAAATATTAAGTTACAGATAAATAAATAAAGTGAAGGAAAGCATTGCAAACAACGTGGCAATGCCAACTGTCTCCTTACCATATTTCGAGCCAAAGCGTAGTGAATTCTGACCTTTTTTTATGGAAGATAGTCTTATTTTACTCAGCATATTAACGTAACGATGCCGCATCGCCGTTTATCTTTTTCTTTAAAATAGATATATTTGCGATGAAATATAGCGTATAGGATTATGAGAAAAGAAATTCAAAAATAATTTACCTTATAATTCGGGCACTCAGTATATTAAATAACTGTTACATACAAATCACCAGGCTAGCTCCTACACTATAACACAATAATGTAATATAGTTGTTCTACTGAAAATAGTTAAGAACTAACATTATGATTTTAAGGTGTTGGCTCTTAGACTATCTTGTTCGCGTCGTATATCATTCTGATATGATACGCACTTATCTGCCTTCATAAACACCTAAACAAGATATTTAGTCTCATAAACAATTTAGGTATACACTAAGGTACGCCGTGTGGATAAAAACTAAATAGTTTTCTGTTCTACCTACATACTACCACAGAGTACGTACATAAATAGTATACTATTAAGATCTTGCCCAGGTTTATTCGAAGTATATACCTAATTGGAAGTTAAATATCCGGATTAAATTATTTTTAATTGAAGACAACCCTAACGTCGTCAGAAAAGGTAAACGATACGCGATAGAAAGAGACGTGACTTGTAGGTGAATATAGCAGTAGGTTATTAAGCGCTGTGCGATCTGAACTGCACTAACATCTCTTGCTACGCAAGAATCCCTATTTGTTTGACTGTTTTTGGGGAGTGAATTTCCTGTACTTGTACTATTAAATATTCTGTGGCAGTAGGGATTGTATTGACTTCAAAAGAGAAAAGTCCCTTTTGAATTCCATACTTTTGCCTCTTTCTCTCTCCTCTCTCTGTGTGTCCTCTCAGTGTGTTTCGTTGTATTTTCAAAGGGTATCGACGTCATCTAGATTAAATTTACGAGAAAATAAAAACATTTAGAAGTATTACTTAATAACCAATTTTAAAAATTGATATCTATTATCACAATGCATCATTATCATAAATGACTTCATATAATAATAGATTTGATTAAATATTAAAAAAGAATACCTGAATCCAGCAGCTTATATTTGGGAATAATCCTTTTTAGAGTAAAAGGCGTATATTCTGCCAGAGACTTTAGACAACTATTTCATTTACATATGTATTATACAGCGTGGCGATTAGGTTATTACATTAACTGAAACCACGTACTCTATATTAGGTATTTTATCATATACAATTAAAATAATTTAATACTAAACAATATTATAGACGTGGGACCTTTTTTTTCCAATTTAATATTTCACGACATCATGTATTGCTTAAACGTAATCAGCTGACTAATCACTCGGCACGTGCTCCTCCGACGCGGGCACCGCGCCGCGACGTTGCTGCTTTTACGGTTCAGTAAACTAATATTATAAAGGGTTATTTATTTTTTACCAATAACGCCATTTATTTTGAATGCAAAATGCATTTTTCTTAATGTTAGTAAAATTATTTATTTTATTATTTTAACGGACTGATAACAACTTATAATAATATCTGCTGTACAATTTAATGTGATAACCTAATCGCCACCCTGTATACAGTATTTTCCTTAGTAACGCCAATGTGTAGGAGGTACTTTAAAATAATTTAATCGACTACTATCCTTGTTATCTTCAAAGGACTGGTAAATTACATGGTTTGTAAACCCATTCATGTAATTACAGAGTAGTGTATATTGTAGGTCATACAGCTAAGCGCTTCTCCTCCACATTTATTGTGCGCACAGCGAAGGTGTAGAACTCTCTGCCGACTTCTGTGTTCCCTACCACTTATCAGCCAACCAACCAAGCACGAGTAAACAAGCATGTTCTGGGCTCGCTCGTAGTTAACGACAGCTATTTTATATAGGACAGGATATCTGATTAAGTTCAATACAATATGTTATTCATTCTGTAAAAATGATTCCAGCCATTTTAAGGAATTCGCATTGCATTCCTACATATACTATACTCTGACTGCAAAGTGCTAACTGTACGCCAACTCTTCGTGCTACGGTCCACTCTTAGAAAGCACACTAGTCTTCCACTGCCAAAACCGGAAAAACGTACATACATGCCACCAAACACTCAACATCATACGACCTTCGCGAAACACCAGTTTTATATTCTCAGTACTCATGTTTATGACAAAATTAATAAAGTCTTAAATATAAAAACCCTAAATACACATGCTCTCAAAACAAAGTTAACTGAGTGGCTTCTACAGAAGGACTACACTTACACGGAGTCTTTACTTACTTATCAAACCTAATGCTCAAGCAAACACGCACACGATTACACACACGCACCATTCACACACACATACACACTCTCATACATATACTCATTGTCAATAATTAGTTCTTAAAAACTATTCTCTCTTTAATATTTAATTTATAATTATATTTCAACTATTTTTAATTGGTTTCTGTTAATAGAATTATATTATTTATATCCGGTAATATAATTATGTAATTCGCTGACTGACACAGTCCACTTGAGCCAGGTCATTGCTGTATAAATTTTGTATTATATGTATAATTTGCAACTACCTCTTAAGATACAGGATAACTCCTAGTTTAAGAGGTAGAATTAAAATGTTTTGTTGTAATATGAACTGTGTAAATAAACGTCTATTATTTATTATATTATTATTACATTTTGACTAGTTTTTGATGCTGATTGACTTTGAGATTGGCCTTATTGCGAAGACTGCAACCATTGGTGGGAGGCGTACAAAACGAAACCCGGCGAAACAAATTATTTGTGTCATATTTATATGACAATAAATGGCAAAACATGAATGATCTATATAATTATAATAAGATCTATTATGTACCATATTTTATACAAATTTATTTATTTATTCTTATAATATGGCAACGATCACTCTACGCCAGAATGTATGACTGAAAAGAAGAAAAAAACTGAGATGATTTTGCGCTTTGAATGTTTGTAAGTAAGAAGATTGCCATTACTCGATGGTACAGTAACTGCATAAATTTTAAATGTCAATTACCTGCTAAACATTTTGGAAATATAGTTTTATTTTTTCTGGATGATCCACTCTTGACCACAATCTCGCCTGATAGTAAACGATAGATGAGGTCTACGATGGAACGAGCGAGCCCAGAAGATACCTATTTACTCTTGCTTTAAAGGCTGAAAGGTCATAGGTGGCAGGGAACACAGAAGCCAGCAGAGAGTTCCACATCTTGGCTGTGCGTATAATAAATGTGGAAGAAAAGCGCTTGGTACGACAAGAGAGTATATCAACCAAGTGTTGATGGTACCCAGCAGTGCGTTTGGTAGTCCGGTAGTGAAAGGGAGATGGAGGGATCAGGTCATGGAGCTCCTGCGCACTCTCCCCGTAGTACAGTCTGAATAAACCGACAGGCAAGCGACGTTTCGCCGATGAGCCAAGCTGTGAAGCTTATCCACTAGTGGATCACCTGGTTACCTATAAGCTTTTTGGCTCTGCGCTCAATCGAGTCTAGTGCAGCAAGTTGGTATTTTGCAGAGCCATCCCATAAGTGGCTGCAATACTCCACACAAGAACGGACTTGTTCTTTATACAGATTCAGAAGCTTTTCAGGCGTGAATTACCTCCTCACCTTATGTAGGAAACCCAGCTTTTTTGCTGCAGTCTGGGCTCTGGACTCGATGGTTGAGCCGAAGTTGAGGTCTGACCTCAACTCCATGCCTAAAAGCTCCAGGCGGTAGGTGACTGTTACAGATGTACTTCGGAAAGTAGATGATAATTACGAAAAGAGGGGATAATTAAAAATGGCTCATTAGCGCTGAAAAGACAAGCCTGCGTTTTCAGACCGTTGAATTTGACCAGATTGTCGTCGCTCCATGGAGAAACGAGATTAAGTTCAAATTCATTTTAAGCCCAATGTAAGCTTTACAAAGATATCTGTAGCTACTAGCGAAGAAGCACATGAAGCTACCCGAAGCTAGCCGAAACTTTTAGGCAAGCGTGCTCCATCTTCGACCATATCGTCACTTAGCATCAGGTGAGATGGTGGTCAAACGCGAGCCTATTATCAATAAAAAGAATCGAAGTCGGTTTTATTTTTTGCAAAAATGTTTTTATTTTCGTGCTTTTTAGTGGGTCAGTGAATTTTCCAAATCGGTTCGTAAATGACGGAGTTATGCGCGAACAAAAAACGCAATGCAGAGTAAACGAAAAGATCATCAACGTAAAAATTTTTTTAGACTTTTGTTGATTTTTCAGAAACGGCTTGTCCGATTTCGATAAAATTTTCATGGGACCATTTGGAAAGTATACCCTTTCAAAAAAAATAGGAAGTTTTTAAATCGGTTGGCAAGCGACGGAGTTAAGCGCGGACAAACATAAAAAAAAAAAATACAAACATCCGAATTGAGAACCTCCTCCTTTTTTAGAAGTCGGTTAAAAAACTGTCAAATTTTCCCAATCAACCTTGAACCTAATTTCTTTAACAATAAAGTTGAAAATCTATTCAAGGAATTTGACAGTTTGTTGTAGCTTGATATGCTGGCGTCTGTACAATCATCATTATCATCTTCTTACCCTTTTTCAACTACATAATATGTTGAGGTCAGCTTGCTGTCTAACGGGATGCAGCTGAGTATTAGTCTTTTTTTTTTTTTCGTCTGCCTATCTGACCTCCACAACCCAGTAACTGGGTAACATGATACCTCTTGGCAAAACTAGGGTTAGATTTTCTGGTTTCTGACAACCAGTAACGACGAATAAAAAAAAAAAAAAAAAAAAAAAAAAAAAAAAAAAAAAAAAAAAAAAGTTGTGGAAGTTGTTGTGGACTATCAAAGATGTAATAACGAGCTTTCCAAGGCTCGGAAGATTCTCGATATGTTTACATAGTAACCCATCCACAGACTGACCTTGGCAAGTATTGCTTAACCTCGAACATCGACCCGTGCAAATGTTATTATTTAAGTATGTACAATAAGAAACATTATTTTACAATTGCATGTAAACACTTGAAACAAAAAAATTTTTAGCAAAAAATAGAACCGACTTCCATATCAAAATACTACAAAGGCAAAAATAACTTTAATTTCGGAAGGCGGTGTCAAAAACGAAAATATATACAAAACTAAAGACACCGCCTTCCGAAATTAAAGTTATTTTTGCCTTTGTAGTATTTTGATATGGAAGTCGGTTCTATTTTTTGCTAAAAATTTTTTTTTCACGCTTTTTATTGGGTCGGTTTGTAATTTATCTAGTTACAAAAGCCATAATCGCAATCCACGAAATACTTATTATTGAAGAGTTTCAGTGGCCATCTGTGGTCTTCATCATTAGTTCAACTTCCCCAAATGGTACCTTTCGGAAGCAACTGCTCAAGGTACTATAAGAAATACCCAAAACGCTATAGGTGTGCCTATAATATTTGAAGATTTCCCTCGATTTCTCCAGGATCCCATCATCAGATCCTGATTTCGTAACAATGGGACCAACTAGAAAGTATACCCATTCAAATGCAAAAAGAATTTTTCAAATCGGTCCAGCCGTCTCCGAGTTATGACGTAACATACATAAAAAAAAAGTTCAAGACGAATTGTAAACCTCCTTTTTTTGAAGTCGGTTAAAAATAGTTTAGTTCAAACCAGCGGAGCAGAAATAATGTAGGTCCTTAAATAAATTATTAATATGCTTGTTAAGGCTTTTTGGGTTCCACAAGCAGCTGTGCCGGACCAAAAGTTTTATGAAAGGACCAAGTTTGTTATCCTTGAAAGTTAATTTGTCTGTTGTTGAAAAATACCCGAAATTACTAAAGATTAGTATAAAATAAATTTACAAGTACCTATGTTTTGTGGTTCAGCTGAAATTATTGCATATAAAACCAATATAAAACCGGATTACTTATGAAAATTTTGTTTTCCTGCACAAGTGTATATTTTATCCAATATTTGAAGAGTGGCCTTTTAAGCTAGAATCGCTTAACTTTTTCAAAATAAATGTTATGTTTAGTAGTTTTATTGTTATAGCAAGACCATAATATTTTGTTTCAACACTTATGTAGTTTTTGAGTGGGACTATCCCGTGGATTATGGCAGCCATTATGCCATCAAACTTACCCCTCCAGAAGCAAATCATGTCTCGTGGTCTATTCAGGGTATCTGCAAAAGATTTCAATGTAATAAGTTTCCGTATTTCGGCGCCTATCAGTTACATCTAATTATGTCTTTAGAGCGCAGTGCCCTTCTCTCCAATTGCTGGAGGCTTTTAGTCAATATTGTTTTAGAAACCGACTGCTGCGGTACGTTTAACGAGTTTGATTCCCGTTCATGATGATGCTCCACGTCTGATAAAGCAGAATCTGACCCAAAATTCCTCTTCGTATCTGTACGCACAATAAAAGTATTCTCAAAGCGTTATGTCGTAACGACGTTATAACGATGGCGCATCGCTATTCGTCTTATAGTACGATGATGTAAAGGGCTTGTTGAATTCAGACTTTTCAATGCCAAAAATTCTACGCGAGGTGCGGCAATGTAATAAAGAACGAGATTTTGCGGTAACTTTATAAAATAAACGTTTTAGCAGCAAAAGTATGTGTTTCGTTTTCATCAATTAAATAAATCACTATCTTCCCACTGCATCATGGATGTATATTGTATGTATAGGTTTTAGATATTAGGTAGATATGCCAGTTCACCAATTCATAAAACATACCTATTATTTATTTATACGTTCTCTAGTACTCTCTAAAAAATACAACATTCCTTTTGAATATCACTATACACAATGTTTATTCAATCGTGGGCTGGCATCTCGTAGACATTTCGTAGCACGTCGCTACGTACCTAGCATTCCGCGTAGCAGCGTAGCCATGTCGTCACGTCACCATAGGGTGCAGAGCAAGTAAATATACTGCATAATCAACTGCTTACTTCACTTGAAATGCAATAACCTCGATATATTGAGGAAGTATAGGTACATACATCATGCCAGTATTACCCGACAGGTATGGCTAAGGTTTTGTCGGTTTTGTTAAGTCCAATAAATAGATTAAGAGCCTAGCTTAGACTGAACCTTGAGGGATATGGTCATTCTGGAAAGTCATACATTCTTGTAATCTTGAAAGTTTTATATGTTCAGGTCAATGTCGGGTCAGGTATCAGTGTAAGCGTTTATAACTGAGTACTAGCATTTTACATCTGACCTCCACAACCTGATAAATAGCTGGGTAGCACACGTACTCCTAGGCGAGACTGTTGTTGGTTTGTTTTTTTTTTTTTTTTTCTTCTGACTACGCATAACGACAGAAGAGGTGGGACCGGTAAGGACCAGGCTCGGGTCGGCAGCGCGTCGTGTTCCACGCGCGCCTCAAAGAGCTGTCAACACCAGTGACGGGGCCTCATAGGGCCATTGCCTGCCGGGGTTTGCGGAAAAGTTCTACCGAGTTACCGCGGCCCCGAAAATTTAGGGCAGCCAAAGGAACAGGGTGGGTTTTTAGTCAGTAGAAATCTGACACACCCTTCCGCTTGACCCAAAGCGGAAGAAGTCATTCGATGATTTTACCACCACAAAAAAAAGGGCAGCTGATAGAATGACATTTTTACTACTAAAACTTCATGATTACCCTACTCACCCATTATTTAAATAATTTGTAGCCTTTAAAGGGGACCATTACTTGGTGGGTACAGTTTATACGTGGCTATTATATTTTATATACACATAAAACCTTTGAAAGCAAAATTGAGAAGTTTTTAACATCGTGTTTACGACAAAAATAAACAAGGTACACCGAGCAACACGTTCCGAGAATATCATTGTAATTTACAAAGAATAACAAAACTAACCTAGTTTTATTTCACCTTTATTTCTTCGTAAAAACCACCGTCTCTAATTACACAAATGCTCAGTAAAAAGTCCACACTAATGACAATTTATTATAAGGAAACAAAAATCTCAAGGCGACCATCCGCACTGTTGGTTTACTAAAATTAAGTAGGACCTAAGCAACCAGCAAAAACTGGTTTAATCTGCTCCTAGGCAAACAATACTGGAATGGAGGGAAATGGCCGTTTGTGGAATTATAAAGCGAACACACAGCTCGGAACCAAATAGACCCAAAAAGATACCAATAAATGTTGCCTTAATAAAACTTTGGTTCTTTTCATGTGCTGTAACGTGTAACTGTAAACGTTTGTCTCTTTTACTTATTCTTGGTTTGTTTTTGTGTTTCAATTTGCTAATAATGTTTACTTATTGCTGCAGTGTTTATCAGTTAGTTTATTTTTTACTAGCTTTTGCCCACGTTTATCCCGATCCCGTGGGAGTTCCGGGATAAAAAGTAGCCTAGGATACCAGAATGTCAACTATCTATAAATAGATACAAAAAGTGAACATAAAAAAATATTTTTAATAAAACTCTGATTTTTTTGAAACTTTATATTTATTTTAAGTTAGATATTAATATTCTTACAAAAATATCAGAAGTGATCAGTCTTGGATATTTTAGGCATAAACTACACTAGTACTACTACTACTAGTCTACAGAAGATATTGTGTTGTCTACAGAAGAGAACAAAAATTGGCCTAAATAATCATACCAATATGAACAAGAATAGATGGAGAAAAATCTTAAAATGGGGTTCTCTTGAACCCTTAAGAAAATCATGATAAAAAATCTTTACCGTTTCAGTACAAAAAAAATAATTCAAAATTGGTCCACAGAACAGACATTATACTTCTATCGACATATAAAGGATCAGAATATTAAAACATATCTTCGTCAGAACCATCCCCCATGAAATTCTTCGGCAGTTTTTTCTGTGGTGAATCTTCAGAAGCTTTAGAGTCATCTGAATAGACTCTTTTCTTCAGAGTTCTATGTCTCTGGTTCAATATTTTGATAGAAAGATCAGGTGTCGTTCTATCTGAGAGTCCTGGTGAATTTGGCTTAGTCGGAGCCTCAGGAGTAGCTGGAGCCACATGAGAATCAAGGATAAGCATATGCTTATCCGCAATTCTCCTATCAAGATGACCGACTCTTCATCTCGTATATACTCAAATGAGGAGTCTGGTGATCTTATTCTTCCTCGGGTAATCAGAAAATAAATTGTACAAGGATGAATTAGGAGTAGCTATGGTTCTAGATGTCATAGGAAATAGGAATACTAGTCATAATTATGCAAATTTAAAAGTGTGTTATTTAAAAAGAAAATTTATTTCTTGATCTTTCTTGTTGTGACTGTGTTTTTTTTTTTTCAAATGCCAATCTACCATGTTCATCTTGAAGTAAAAAGTCATGGATTGCTTTTCCTATTTTTTGAGTCTTCATCGTTTTTATCGTTCTTTAAGCACGTTCTTCTTTCTTTTATAGTTTACTACGTGTTCTTATCGTCATTCGACTTTTGGCAATTTTGTTTTTTTTTTTTTTTATCGCTCCCTATCCTTTCTTCTTTCTTCGAGGGTTGCGTCGTCCATTTTAATCCGAGCACGACGTTTACTTAGTTTTTTCTGCTTGCGCATGCGTGGCATAGTAACTGAAATAAAATACCCCAACCATCATGTGCTGCAAGCGACACAATGAAAATTAATGGCAAGCAGCTTGTCAAGCTCTGCATCCCAAAAAATAATAAAGAACTGAAAGTGAACAAAATAAATTATGAAATAATTATATAAGTTAAAATATATAATCTAATTATGAACCTGGATAGTTTAAAAAGCGAGTAACACAACTGTTTTTTTTTTTCATATGTAGTAAACATCCATTGCTTATACAAGTTTACAGTAAATATGTCCACAGGAAAGACAAATTTTCATAAATCAAAGATGGCATCCTACAATTACGAGTTAAGAAATTAAGCAATGTGATATTAGCGTACCAAGCCTATACGCACATGCGATCATAAAGTTTTTATTTATTTGTAAAGGCTACTTACTCAGGTATCTTTTGCACAGGAAAGAAGCACTGATCTCGACCGAAAACTTCTGCAATGCAATAAAATCGAAGATATTCACTTCACACGCACTTTACATAAAATTACAACGGATACCACCGCAACATATCGAGCTTCCACCGTGCCTCAGAAATAACGCTAAGCCTTTGGTCCTGTCTGTCGTAGATTTGTATATCTTTGACAGTAATTACTAGTGGTCAGATACCAGAAAATCTGATACTGGTATTGTCAAAGCGTAGTAGAGTAGCTGGGTGACACGGTGATGATGACGATGATGACACCTTTTGTTAGCTACTGGGTGGTGAATGTCAGATGAGCAGTTGCTTCATGTAAAACACTAGTACAAAGTTAGAGCTGCATCCAGTAAAGCTTTGTTTTCCTAGGAAAACGGTGCCGTCATATAGCGGCCGTAATATTACGGACGCAAAAAGGCGGCCGTCTTTACGGTGACGACATGTGGAAAGTTCCACGGCCGTTTTAACACACTGTCTGCTTCATCGCTATCTAGTATATTACATTCTCTTTGGAAACGTTCACGAAACCATCTGACACCGACAAGACGGCCGTCATGCAAATGGCGGCACCGCTTTTTGACGTTACGGTATCAGTTACCGCTCTCTAGGAAATCGCGCCATTTTGTTTACATAGACAACGTTCTAGTGACGTCATTCACCGCTGTATTACGGCCGCTATTCGACGGCACCGCTATCCTAGGAAACCAAAGCTTTAGACTAGGAGCTAAGCAGATAATATTATATTGTTCGGTGGTGCTGCAAGGACAACTGATGAAACAGGACGGGTTTTTAGTCAGTAGAAGTCTGACAATCCCTTCCGCTTCACTCGGAGTGGGAGGACACACATTTGATGATTCACCTACCGATTAAAAGAAACAGTAATTGAGATCGCATTACAGTATAATTGAGAAGGTTTTCAGTTGTACATAAGTGCTACATTCTTTCTCTTTCTCTTCATACAGTGCTCATACTAATTTCTCTAGCCTTTTTTCAAGTATGTGCGCTAATGTTTCTTTACTGTAATCGGATGCAGACGAATAATATTCTATTTTGCAACTGCCTATGTGAACTTAAAATATTATTTTATCAGGTTTATTGGTCTTGCAATTCCTAAATTTTAGGGTTAATTAGAAAAATAAGGAAACTTTCTAAATCTGCTCCGATTCATCTAAATATCGTTTCAACAATATACGAACTACACAATATGTACTATCGGCCAAAGATAAGCATGCTCACTTAAGAAAATATTTCTGCGAAAGCGCAGCTAGTGACAAACCATATCCCTTCCTGGTTTCGCCCAATTAGAGACAATATACATTTTGTGAATACAGGGCGTGTAACGTTATATTAATACTTACTATTACAAACACTACTAAAATACGCTTCGTGCATCCTATTGGTCAAAATACATGCATTAGGCGATCGAGTTGTGAGCCGTGCTATGCGATTATAGCCTTAAAGGTGAGCATGCGGAAGATTGGTCGATAGTACCTATAAGCAATATAACTTTACATACATACCAAGTAAAGGGGCTATTTTCATGGATTTCAGGTTCGCAATAATGAAATAATCTGCTTACACTTTTCCCAAGTATGGCTGGCTTCTAAGCTAACCAGACACAGCTGAGTACTAGAATTTTATATGGAACGAGCTAACTCACTGCTACAACCCAGTAGCTGCAAACTCGATAACCCTCCGCAAGACTAGTGACAAATTAGTACTCATAACGACTTTCAAAGATGTAGAAATGGAACTATTACGCAGTTGGCAGCTTAAAATTATTTCCGAGTCAAGGAGGAATCTCGATTTATGTTAAGATGATAGATAGATATACAGGGTTAATTGTAAAACACCGAAAACCTCTCAGGACTATGTTACTAACATTATAATCAACAACTTTTGTTCTATGACTTTTAAAAATTCGTCATATTTTAGTTCACCAGATTTTCATACAAAAATAAAAGTATTTAAATTGAACGCCCTAAATGTTACGGAGTCTATGCGAAACAAAAGAAAGTGATAGTATAAATCGTTTTCTTTTGCTTCGCTTAGACTTCGTAACATTTAGGGCGTTCAATTTAAATATTTTTATTTTTGTATGAAAATCTGGTGAACTAAAATATGACGAACTTTTAAAAATCATAGAACAAAAGTTGTTGATTATGATGTTAGTAACATAGTCCTGAGAGGTTTTCGGTGTTTTACAATTAACCCTGTATAGAGATAGATAGATGATGAAGCAAGTGTTGTTTAACCTTGAAGATTGTCTCATGTGGCTATTATTATTTAGCAATTAGCTCTTTTAACTCGCAAAAATGAAAGGGGGCTGAAAATAAAATTTTCTACTGCACGTGGCTAGATATTCACCAAGCTGGCTTTTTTATAAATCCATGCAAGCTTTTTGTATTCCAGCCAAGCAGAGAGCTTACAGTAAATACTTCCCTTAATGTAATAAGAATAAGAGTTAGGCTGCGTTTCCACCAGAGATGTGCGAGGATGCGTAGCGAGGGATGTGTTTGTAAAGAACCAATAGAATAGCTTCATTTATCTCGCCTCGGTCCGCACAGCTCTGGTGGAAACGGCTCAGCGGAGCTAGATTTTTGCGCATACAAAACAAGCGAGGGATGTGTGCGAGGGATGTGTGCGAGAGATGTGCTGCGAGGGATGTGTTGCGAGGAATATGTGTTGAGAAGGATGTGTTGCGAGGTTTGCGCATACTCGCAGCACACATTAATGCGCATTTTCACAGCTCCGCTACACATCCTCGTAGGCACATTTTCATAGCACAGCTTTGGTGGAAACCCCCACAAATTTTCACAGCACAGCTAGAAATCCTCGCACGACACATTTCCATCGCACATCTCTGGTGGAAACGCAGCCTTATAATGAATAGAATGAGTTTCTTCCAAACACATTACGATCTCACGCGGACGGTGCAGGTGGAGCGATACACGAGCACATTACACAGTTTTGTTTTAAAAGCGTGGTATTAAAAAAAAATTGTGTTGAAATTGGACTTCAAAATACTACGACTACGATCAACCCACAGGTTACGGCTACTTAGCAATGAACTACCGGCTACTGAGCAAGCTTCCCGTTTTAGGTGTTCCTGCTGGCTTATGTAACTGGATTTCCGACTTCTTGAGTGAGCGGTTGGTCCGAGTGGTTATCGATAGCTGTTCATCGGATCTTATGACAATATATATCGGTGTTCCTCAAGGGTCTGTTCTTTTTGCGACTCTTTTTCTGCTGCATATTAATGACCTACTTCAGCTGCGAGCAGTTGGGTACGCGGATGACAGTACAGTCTCAGAGAGATAATTATCCAGTTCTAGAGCTGACAGGGACGAAATTGCCACTCTCAGAAAGGCCATGGTAGAGCGCATAAATTCGACCTTAAATCTCGCTTCCAAATGGGGTGACAACAATCTGGTCAAATTCAATATTCTGAAAACACAGGCTTGCCTTTTCAGCGCTAAAAGGAGCCCATTTCAACTATTTTCTACTTTCCGAAGTACATCTGTGCCCATTACCGACAGCCTGGAGCTAATGGGCATGAAGTTGACATCAGACCTCAACTTCGGCTCAACCATCGAGTCCAGAGCTCAAACTGCAGCAAAAAAGCTGGGATTCCTACACAAGGTGAGGCAGTACTTCACGCCTGAACAGGTTCTGAATCTATATAAAGCACAGGTCCGTTCCTGCGTGGAGTATTGCAGCCACTTGTGGGATGGCTCTGAAAAATACCAACTTGCTACACTGGACTCGATCGAGAGCAGGGCTAAAAGGCTTATAGGCGACGAGGTGCTATCGGGCAAGCTTCATAGTCTGGCTCATCGGCGAACCGTTGCTTGCCTGTCGGTTTTCTATAGATTGTACTTCGGGGAGTGTGCGCAGGAGCTCCATGACCTGATTCCTCCATTTCTATTTTACTACCGGGCTACCAGACGCACGGCTGGCTACCATCCACTCTTGGTTGATATACCGTCTTGTCGTACCAAGCGCTTCTCCTCCACATTTATTGTGCGCACAGCCAAGTTGTGGAATTCTCTGCCGGCTTCTGTGTTCCCTGCCACTTATGACCTTTCAGCCTTTAAAGCAAGAGTAAATAGGCATCTTCTGGACTCGCTCGTCACATCGTAGACCTCATCTTTCGCTTACTATCAGGCGAGATCGAGGTCAAGAGCGGGCTCATCCATAATAATAAAAAAAATTACAGTAGTGCCTTTAAGTCAAGGAAGAAAAACTTATTTCTAGATAAGCATGCTTCATCTTCGCCCACATCATTGCTTACCATCAGGTGACATCTCAAACTCGAGACAATCATAAATAAAAATGTAACAGCCTCATGAAACAATTTTAGAGGTTAACACTAAAACCGCCACCGACGTGAGAAATGTGACCCATTATAAATATTTATGCAGTGTTAGGCATGTCATTTTTTATTAAAACTACTTTTATCAACCGACGACCAAAAGAGGAGGTTATCAATTCGACGCGTATATTTTTTTTTGTTTTTTTTTTTTTTTTTTTTAATGTATGATCACCGATTACTCGAAGACGGCTGCACCGATTTGGAAAATTCTTTTTTTATTTGATAGGGTACACTTTGAAATTGGTACCATTAGTCACCAAGTCAGAATCTGATGATGGGATCCTGGAGAAATCGAGGGAACTCTTCGAATATTATAGGTACACCTATGGCGTTTTGGGTATTTCTTATAGTAACTTGTGCAGTTGATCTCAAAAAGTACCATTTGGGGAAGTGGAACTGATGATGAAGACCACAGATGGCCGCGCAACTACTCAATAATAAGTATTTCGTGGATTGCGATTCGATTACTTGAATATGGATATTAAGCACTTGGTGCTCGTCACAATGCATATGGTGATGTATAGCTGATGGTGAAGTACCAGGAGAACTCCTCAAAAATTAACGGCCCAGCATTGGGAAAAGCAATATTTTGTAAAATGTTATAAGTAGTTGACATTTAGGCTCTTGTAACTAGGTAAATTAAAAATCAACCAACTAAAAAGAGTGAAATAAAAACTTTTTACCAAAAAATTAAACCGACTCCCAAAAACACTGCAAAGTGAAAAATAACTTTAATTTCGGAAGTCGGTGCCAAAAACGAAAATACAAAACTAAAGACACCTACTACCGAAATTAAAGTTATTTTTCACTTTGCAGTGTTTTTGGGAGTCGGTTTAATTTTTTGGTAAAAAGTTTTTATTTATTTGTACACTGTTTATTTATTTATTCTCCTTACAAAATAAAAACTAAACAAATTATTATGTATAAATAAGCTACGATTTTTGAAGTCGATTCGTGAATATTTAACCACATATTACATACCGAGACTCTTCTGAAAAGCTGGTTAAGTCGTCACTTCTGACTGTTAGTTGCAGATTTTTATTGTTTTATCCAGTTGTTGTCTTCTAGAGACCTACGTGACTACCTGTAGTCATGTTGTAGTAGTAATGAAAAACAATACTGGAATCCTGCATCCGGTAAATCTGAAACGGAATGAAGATATCACTCGTATATTTTTCCACAAAGACGGACGTAGATTAAAATGTTATTTTAAATATTCCCAATGGTCATTCTCGTTTAGGTGTGTGAATGTAAACGAAGCAAAAAGAGAACGTAAGAATGTAATCTTTGCCTTTTTTTTTTTTTTTTTTTAGCGTGGTAAAATTATCAAATAAGTCCTCCCACTCCGGGCAGGGTGGGAGGGACTGTCAGACTTTTACTGACTAAAATCCACGGTGTTCCTTCAATAACCCTTTACATACCGGGGCCACGGTAACGGGATGAGTCCCACGACCCCGGCGGGCTTCGGCCCTCTGCAGAGGGGGCCTCGTCATGTTGCTGACGCTCTTTGAGGCGCGCGTGGAACACGACGCGCCGTCGACCCGGGCATGGTCCATGGTCGGACAGCGAGTTGCCCTTTACTCGCTGTCCGCATGCCCGCGCCTACGGTGGCCGGAGATCGTCGGCCGACGTCCGACGCCGTGGGCGTCTACCACTGCGGCTGGGCTGGAGGGAGGACGCCATCCTCTCCCTCACGCGGCCCGCCTCCTCCTTCGGAAGCATGACTGCTTCGCAGAAGGAGGCGACCGCTTCCCACTCCCTCTCGCCCCGCAGCATGGCCTCGACCAAGGCCGGGCGCGAGAGGTCTCCGCCTATTGTCGCCGTGAGGACACGTCGGTGCTCTGCCCAAGCTAGGCAGTCCTGCACCGTGTGCTCGACTGTGTCCTCAGGGCGACCCTCGCAGTGGTGACACCCAGGCGTCTCTTCCTTACCCATCAGACACAGGTACCTCCCGAAACTTCCGTGTCCGGTGAGGACCTGCGTCATGCGGTAGGTCAGGACGCCGTGACGCCGATCTAGCCACTCCTCAAAGAGGGGTCTTACCGCCGCAATTGCGGCGTGCCCGGCCGTCGGTTGCGACAGTCGTTCCCTCCATACTGCTCTGAGATCGCGCCGGAGCTCTTCCCGCCGAGCCTCGACTTCTCGAGGCAGCGGGGATGCGCCCCGGCGCTGCGCCTCCACGCGCCATTCATAGACGCGCTGGAGGGCAGTCGCCTCCAGATCCCAGGGCAGCAATCCGGCAAGGAGGTTGGCCGATTCGCCGGCGATCGTGCGGTATCCCCGGATCATTCGGATAGCCATGACCCTCTGGCATGCGACCAACTTTAGTGGTCGCGTCCGGATGCACAGGGCCCACACTGGGGACCCGTAGAGGGCCATGGACCGCACGACGCCGGCGTACAGCCTTCGGCAGGAGGCGTTTGGCCCGCTGAGATTAGGCAGGAGTCGCCTGAAGGCGGCTGCTGCCCGGTTCAGCTTTGGGGCCAAACTCAGGAAGTGCTCCCTGAAGTTCCACCGGCTGTCGAGGACGAGTCCCAGGTACTTCATCGTCCTCCCGACGCCGATGCGAACCCCCTCCACCGTTATGTGGGACTCGGACCGTGGCGCGTTCCGACCGCCATGGAAGCACATGGCCTCGGTCTTGTGCAGCGCCACGTCGAGTCCCAACTGCCGGATCCTACGAACGACTGTCGCAACCGCTTGCGTCGCCAGGTCGGCCGCCGCCTGGTGCGACTCTCCCTGCGCCAGGACGAGCGTGTCGTCAGCGTAACATACTACGCTGACGCCGTCAGGGAGGTCGCCGCGCAGCACCCAGTCGTATCCGATGTTCCACAGGGGCGGCCCCAAGACCGAACCCTGTGGGACACCGCACGACATCTCTCGCCGGTTCCACTCTCCCCGGTGACCGGGGTAGATGACGGCTCTGTCCGTCAGGTAGTCCTCGACTATGCGACGGAGGTAGGTCGGCACCCGGTGATACCGGAGTGCCTTCCTGATGCAACTCCAGGGCAGGGTGTTGAAGGCGTTGGTGATGTCTAAAGACACCGCCAAGACGACCCTGCCCCGGGATACCGCGTCCCCCGTCGTGAGGGCTCTCACGCGCATGACAGCATCCACCGTCGAGCGCCCCCTGCGGAAGCCAAACTGGCACTCCGCAAGATCCGGGCCCACCCGATTCAGGTGCCCGAAGAGGCGGTCTGCAATCACTCTTTCCAAGAGCTTGCCCACCTCGTCGAGCAGCACGATGGGCCGGAATGCGGACGGAGAGTCCGCAGGGCGCCCGGCTTTCTGGATCAGGACCAGCTTTCCCGTCTTCCAGCGAAGCGGAAACTGGCCCCTCTCCAGGCATGCGCTAAAGAGCCCCCCTAGTCGAGGCCCGAGAGTCTCCGAGGCCAGGACCCACGCTTTCCCTGGCAAGCCGTCGGGTCCTGGGGCGGTATTTTTGGCCTTGAGCCGTTGTACCGCCACTCTCAAGTCTACCTCGGTCACCTCTGGAGCGTCGTAGACGTCGTCGTCGCTGTGGTCCGCGTTTGCGCCAGCTTCAGGTTCCGTCGGAGACGGAGCCATGGGCGGGGGAGCGTGCTCCCCTCGCGATGGGAACAGGGCGCTCACCACGTCCTCCAAGAACTGAGGCTGGAGACTCTGCGTCAACGGGGGAGCCCAGGGGCGGAGCTTTTCTCGCACCCACTTGTAGGGGCGGCCCCATGGGTCCCCGTCCAGAGTCGCCAGCATCTCCTCCCGGGCCAGTTCCTTGGCCCGCCAGATCTCGTCTCGGAGGACGGCCTTCGCTGCCCTGTAACCCTCGTACAGCTCCGCCTCTACAGTCGCCGCATCCGGAGGTCGGGTGCGGCGCCTGCGGAACCTGGTGTACCGGCGTCGTGCCGCAACGCACGCTTCGCGCAGCGCTGCTAGCTCGCTCGACCACCAGTACAGCTGACGCCGGGCGCGTCCTTGCCGGACCCGGGGCATGGCCACGTCGCAGATCTCCGACATGGCCTCCTGGAACCACTCCGCCTCGTCGTTTATGTCGGCAGGCCTGTCCGGGGGTGACCCCCAGGCCTGCACGATCGAGGCTTCCAGGAATAGCTCCCGGTCCATCTGCTTCAGCGCCCATCGCGGACCACTCAGGTCCCGTCGGACCGGCGCGTCTGGGGTCTGGGCGGAGACGTCGAACCGGATATACCGGTGGTCGGAATAGGTCTCCACCTCCTCCATAACGCGCCAGTCGGTGACGCGCGGTGACAGGCTGGGGGTGGCGAACGTAACGTCCACCACCGACTCGCCCGTAAACCGCACGCACGTGGGGACAGAACCCCGGTTCTCGATCACCAGGCCCTGCGCACGGGCCCAGTGCTCGAGCATCCTGCCCCGCCTATAGTCCGTGGACCGGGAACCCCAAGCCGGACTCTTGGCGTTGAAGTCCCCGAGGACGAGGGCGGGGAGGGAACCGAGGGCGACGACGACGTCTCCCAGCTCCGTTAGGGAGTTCTGGAACTCGGTGAGAGTTCGGTTCGGGGAGAAATAAATGCCTACCACAGCGATCTCTCCGAACCGTGCTGCGACGATCCCACGCCCTCTCTTGACGCGATCGAGGGGCGGGGTACCGGCGGCGGCCGACGAAACGAGGGTCACCGAGCCGTCCAAGTCCGCCACCCAGTCGTTCCTGGGCAGGACAAAATACGGCTCGGCGACCACGGCGACGTTGATCAACCACTGCGCCATGCTCTGGAGCAAAAGTTCCTGAGCAGCGGCGCAGTGGTTGATGTTCGCCTGGAGGAAGCGCAATGGGGCCATTAATCGGGATCCATTGCAGCCTCCTCCAGGGCCCCTCGCGGGGGTTCAGCCACGACGGCGACGGCGGTGGCAGTAGCGACGGCGGCGGCGGCGGTGGCGGTGACGACGGCGGCAGAGGGCCTACCTCTGCGCCTGGCTTTGGTGGGTGGGGCGCAGGACTTGCCCCCAGCCCGGTGATCGGCCGGCTTGCCAACCGCCTCACATGCGAAGCAGTGAGGCGGGGCGGAGCACGAGCCGGCCTTGTGACCGGGCTGACCGCAGCGGAAGCACCTATCGCTGCGGTCTACCTCCGAGGTGCACACGCATGCCGCATGGTTGCCCACTTGGCAGCGGAAGCACCTCAGGGGTCTGGGGTCCAGGACTTTCACCTGCGCAGACACCCAACCAACCAGGAGCCTTCGGCCCTCCTGGATCTTTTTGGCCGCCGGGACGGGGCAGCTAACCGTAATGGTTTGGCCCCCGTGAAGCCAGGACGCAGGGCGCCCGCCCTCACCTGATCGGGAGGGCACCCCCCAGTCCTGGCTACGGCGGCCACCACTTCCTCGGCCGTCACGGAGTCATCCAGGCCCAATATGCGCATGTCTGCGCGCTTGGTGGGTCTGGAGACTCGGGCCTCCTCCGCATTTAAGGACGCTCTGAGCCGTTCGGCCAGAGCGTCAGCGGTAGGGCCACTGTCCGCGCCGGGGATCTCTAACATCCGAGCCCCCGTCGCAGTGACCCGGTGACGGAGGCCACCGGTGATGCCGAGCTCCGTGATGTCAATCACCTGCCGCGCCTTCGCGAGCACGTCGCGGTACGACACGCCCCTCTTCACCGCGTCCGGCTGCAGTGTGATCACCACAGCCGCGGTCTTGGGGGCGCGCAATCGCGCCGCGGCGTCTCGCCGCCTCCGTCTTTCCCTACGCCGCGAGGACCTGGCTGCGCCAGCAGCCTTCCTCTTCTCCCCGGCCACTTGCCAGTCGGCGCCGGCCGGAGGAGTCTTTGGAGGAGGCTGCTGGGACGGCTGGTTCCCGGCCTGGGCCTTCTTCTTTCTGGCCGCCTGCTTCGGCCCCGCAGGTGTCGGGGTCGGAGGCGGCTTTGATGGGCCCGATTTCGGCTTGGCCGGGGCCGTTTTTGCCCTCGCAGGGGCCGCCGTCACTGGTGCCGTCCGCACCGTGGCCGTCTTCGCCTGAGGCGGCCTCGTCGTCGTCTGGGGAGGCTTGGACGCGGCCGCAGCCGCGTACGAAGTCGCCGCCAGCGGGGGTCGCAGCACGCGGCTCTCCAATACGGAGAACCGCTGCTGGAAGGCGGCCAGCTCCTGTCGCACCAGGTCGAGAACCGAGTCCTCCGCTGGTGTGGGCCGGCCTTTCTCCTCTTGGCCCCGCGGCGGCGCATTCCGCTGGCCGGCTCCCCGGATTGCGGCCAGGTCCGCCTTGAGGGCGGCGTTCTCCCTCTGAAGAGCGTCTATGGCGGCAGTCAGGCGGGTGACCTCCGGCCGCAGATCGGACATGTCGTCCCTTGCAGCCGGAGCCCCGCCGTAAGTCCGCGCGGCCGCCTTGATGGAGGCCATGGCTTCGCCGATCGCGTCCTCCTTACTCTTCCGGTTGCGCTTCCGCGAGATGGTACGGATGGCAGCCGCCACGGCCTCTTCTAGTTTGGCCTCGCTCGGGGCCAGACCAGTGTTGGGCTCTCCAGAGGGAGGCCCCCTCCCCAAGGTCTTGCCTCGGCCTTTACCCCGCACACTAGTGGGGATCTTACGGGCCGAGACAAGCCCCTCCTCCGACGACGACTCATCGTCGCGGGGGCGCTTGAGGAACTCCTTCCTCCTGTCGGCGCCCCCCTCGTCGCTCCTCACTGCGCTTCCAGAGATCAAACTCTGGAAGCTCTCGGCGTCCGATGCCGAGTCGGTCTCCGACCCGAGCACCAGCGCCCCCTTCCTCCTCGGAGCGGCGCTCTGCGCTCGCTCAATGTTCGGTGCCGGTGAGGTGGACGTGCTGGACAAGTCCAGCGACTCCACCTCACGGGCACGTGAGCCTCCCTGGCTCAATGCGGCGACTGCCGGGAAACTGGGGTAAAAGTGTTTGTTGTCCCCCCCAGAGTACGGTGGGACTGACCGGACGTGTCCGGTGCGGGACTCCCCAGCTGCGGAGCAGCTGGGACCCGCCTGGGTAGCTTTTCCAAAAACTTTGTCTGCCATATTTTTTCCTTTTTTAGAGAGGTGAGTTCCTCTGTTCCTACACCCCTATTCCCCTCCCCTGGTTCACTTCACGGTTACGTCTAAAGATTAGACGCATACCGGAAGTGAACCTTTCCTCCCCCTTGACCCGATCTCTGAGACCGGGCCCCGCGCCGCCTAGAAGCTCGAGCTAGCTGCTCGATCCTCCAGACGGCGCGCATTTCCCCCGGTGTGTCCCTCTTGGTCTGGTTTCTCCCTCTGGGCCCGTCCGGCATGAGTGCCTCTACCGGCATGGCCCCAGAGATCATCGAAACACGCAAGCCCCACCACGACGACAACGTGGGGACACAGTTGGTGGGGGTAATCTTTGCCTAGGGTAGGCACTGATTATGGGAAAATGATGTTTACTGTTTAGGCAGTTATCCCATCGCCGATGATGAACGAGTAGCGAGTAGAGCTACCATATGAAAACGAATTGGTGAGCAGCGAGCAGCGAGTGTGTTGTTCCGATAGTTTAGTCGCTGAGCTATCATCTGGTTGGTCTCTCAGCGTGAGTTCTGACCGCCAAGTGATCGCTGAGCGAGTATTATCTTTGACAGCTCTTGTTGCTCAGCGACAAAACTAGTGAAGCGATTAGTCGCCAGCAGTGTGAACAGTCAGATAGTAACTATTATATGATATGCATCTCTTTCGTTTACACGGAATGTGTATTTCATTGTGCGTTTCTTGAGTGAGTAAATCGATGATAGTTAGTCGTTTACTCGGACAACCGCCATATACATATTATTTACCCATTACGTGTATGTTATATATTTTTTGTAGAACAGGACTACCAATGTAGATAGATTTTACATTACTAGCAATCTTGTGAACACATCCAGCTAAGCTAAATATGCTTGAGTCTGCAGTGGGTTCACGGTAATAATGTTATTGGTGGGGTTCGAGCCCGTGACCTCTCGATCGCAAGTCCGATAACTTAGCCATTAGACTATTGATAAACGCTTATAAATAAACTAATAGAAACTCAGCTGCATATCATAGCTCCCGATCAATTCAAAACCAAAACCTGTCCTAATTTCAATTACCAAAATACCCGTTAAACAGATAGTGCCCATATTTCACTCCAAGTGACGCTTAGTCAAAAAGCTGAATCTAATACGCGATTAACCCTTCAACTAGTCGTGTGGGTCGCAATGATTTCACATGAATGGTGAAGGGTTAGGCTGGGATAGTGGTCTGACGTTAATCGTAACGTTGTCGGCGAAGACCTACAAAAGACGGGATGACTTTATTTTCTAATAAATTTAGCGCACATTTTGTATATTTTGCGGTGTGATTGGTATTGTGTTGTTGTGTGTGTGGAAGGGTTATTGACTTCTTTATAGAGGTGTCAATGGATAAGTCAATATTTGTAATTAGAAAAAAGGAATAGGACAATCAGTTTGTTAGAAGAAATACATTGTTTTATTGTCTATATTTTTTATTGCATTTGCAATTGAAAAACATGCATGCATGCAATATTTTGTGCATTAGTTAACAAAAAAAACTTTTTACCAAAAAATTAAACCGACTCCCAAAAAACACTGTAAAGTGAAAAATAACTTTAATTTCGGTAGTCGGTGTCTTTAGTTTTGTATTTTCGTTTTTGGCACCGACTTCCGAAATTAAAGTTATTTTTCACTTTACAGTGTTTTTTGGGAGTCGGTTTAATTTTTTGGTAAAAAGTTTTTATTTCAGTCTTTTTAGTTGGATGATTTTTAATTTACCTAGTTACAAGAGCCTAAATGTCAACTACTTATAAGTTTTTACAAAATATTGCTTTTCCCAATGCTGGGCCGTTAATTGTTAAGGAGTTCTCCTGGTACTTCACCATCAGCTCTACATCACCATATGCATTGTGACGAGCATAAAGTGCTTAACATCCATATTCAAGTAATCGAATCGCAATCCACTCAATACTTATTATTGAGTAGTTTCGGCGGCCATCTGTGGTCTTCATCATCAGTTCCACTTCCCCAAATGGTTCTTTTTGAGAGCAACTGCACAAGTTGCTATAAGAAATACCCAAAACGCCATAGGTGTGCCTATAATATTTGAAGAGTTCCCTCGATTTCTCCAAGATCCCATCATCAGATCCTGACTTTGGTGATAATGGTACCAATTTCGAAGTATACCCATTCGAACAAAAAAAGAATTTTCCAAATCGGTTCAGCCGTCTTCGAGTACTCGATGATCATACATAAAAAAAAAAAAAAAAAAAAATATACGCGTCGAATTGATAACCTCCTCTTTTGGTCGTCGGTTGAAAATTACTTCCTACTTACATCTACTAAACCTAACTACGTAGGTACATAAATAAAAAAAAATACACTACATTGTTAACGTTCGACAACGTGTTCAGAAGACTGGAGTCTCCGTTGGAGTCGCATGTATTGACACGATGAATGGCAAATGCCTACTTCGTCTGTAGAAATAGCAAATATTGTGATTTAAAGTCACCCCACCAGCCATTACCAGCCACTTACTGTGTGGATACGTTCAACTTTTAAATTACATTCACAGGAAGGTTATCTGTAGAAAAATTATATGAAGAAAAAGCAACTACATATTATGACCTAAACCTACCTAGTACTAACAGATTTTTGATTATTGTAAATTACAATAAACACAGGCTTAAAATTAATTCAAGCAGTCTGATGAATTTATTTAAAATACATATATTATTAAGAGAGAGAGATTTACTATCATCAACCATGGAACCCTGTATAATAATAACCTCTGTAAATGTTGCCACGACATACATTGCGAATGGCAGAGATATCGAAAGGTATCACCCGCACTAGTACACGATAGGTTATTTTTATAGACAGACACCTTCTCCCAATACAGTTTTTGTGACATGCACAAACAATATTCTTTCAGCCAAAAGACGCCCACTTTTAGACTCAGAGCTCGCCCCCTCACATCAATCTGCCCTTTGAATCTGGAATCCAGCGCTATAAGGCTACGTTTATAATACAAAAGTCCATTTATAATTCTCCTTGAGTCATTCAAGAAAATTCCTATATCCTTAAAAATTTACAGCATTTTCACTGCTGAAACGATCAAGAGTTTAAATCGTACGTCGTTTATCTGCTGTGGTGAAAACACTTTTAACACAAACATGTTTATGGGGGATTTAGTACTGAAATTGGCACAAACACCTTCAACAGAAAGGTTGAAATTGAAAAGTGTATGGACCGTATGTGATTTCCAATTGTAAAAGTTCTCCTGCATTTACTGTTGAGTACAAGGGTACTTAAATATAAGCGATATACCTATGACGTTTCATTTTAATTGATTCCAACACCAAAAATAAACTTAAAAATTTAACAAATTACCTTTCAATTTTATATGCGGCAATTGATAAATTATGTCGTTATGTTTTTTTGTTACCACTGAAATAAAATTAAAGATCTAAGTCTTATTTACAGCCGATACAATCCGTACTGGCTAAATCATTGAAGTTGAAGATGCTCTATTATGGAAAGATCACACAGATTTGAATGACAAACACCGACATGTCTCGCCAGTACAAGGATTTTTTATAACCCATCCTCAGACCAATCACAGAGGGCGTTGCTTTACCTTAAACATCGACTCTTGCAGCCTTTGTTATTCTAACGGATACAATTGAATACATTCGAAAAACAAAAGAGTTGTTGTCTTTTGCATGTATTTTAATTTAAATTCAGAACCCTAGATAAATAATAATAACCTCTTCCTCATAATGTCTTGCCCACCATCCTGCATTTAGTAGATAGAGAGATTCAATTATTCTCCCACAAAGAAAGAGGTACGAGGTAATTTAGTACCTGCACACGAGTACCTGTGTTGCCCACCATCTTGCATTTAGTAGATAGAGAGATTCAATTATTCTCCCACAAAGAAAGAGGTACGAGGTAATTTAGTACCTGCACACGAGTACCTGTGTTCCAGTCAGAATCTTAGACAGGGCGAGTTCGTGTTGTCTCCAGCAATTAGTGTAAACACCGTCGACCTACAACCGTGAGGGCACTTCACTTTAGCCCGCTCCGTCGCGGTGTAGAACTTGGTGATGAGCGAAAGCGGGATTAACTGCCTTAAAGAAAATGTGTTTCTGCCAGAGCATATTCTACGACTTTTTCAAATTTTATTATTTACTAGCTGTCGCATAGTTTCCTCCCGTGGACTTTATTACGATAAAAATATAATCCTCCTTTTTTCAGTAGGTTAACAAGTAGCATTTAACCTTCTTCAATCCACCCAGTATTAAAAACAAAAATTTGGCAATGTGGGTACAATTCACATTACTAGCAATCTTGTTAACCCCTCCAACTAAGCTAAATATGCTTGTGTCTGGAGTGGGTTCACAGCAATAGTGTAATGGGTAGGTATAGAACTTTCAAAGATAAGAGCGTTTAAACAAACAAATTTTTCAGCTATGTAATATTAAGTACACAACGTGTAATTTAATAGTAGATTATTAACCAAGGGCTGTATGACATCAATTGCATACGAGGTTTTTGGCGCCTGAGCGAAGCGAAGGCGCTAATTAACCCGAGTATGCAATTGATGCTTACGCCCGAGATAAATACTCTGCTTTACATATCGATTGTGAGGTAAGTAAACAACAAGACAGCAGGTTTCAATGAACATTTATTAAGAAGAAAAAAATGTGTATTTAATTAAAATTAATAGTAAAATTATTACAATTTGTAAGAGATATGGTCACGTTCTTTTTAGGTATATTTATAGTTTGAATATGAGTTTGTGATGATAAGACTTGAGTTTGAGTGACTTGAGGTTCTTGCATCGTAAATGGCGGCAGTTGACTGGTACTATTTTCTTCATTAAAAAATGGCTCAGATGATGTGCTTTGACGTGGTGATTTTAAGTTTATATTTTCTGTTATTTTAGAAGTAATTTTGCTTTTGTTTGCCATCGAATCTTCGATATAACCTTCGGCCACTTTGCTGGACTTCCAGCCGCCGTGCCTTTTTAACAGAGTGAGGTTGGCTCCCGAATCAGCCAATAGAGTCGCTGATGTTCTGCGAAAGCAATGCCCGGTGTATAACTCTACGTTACTCAGTTTTAAATATGTGGCTATTTGCTTTGGCATGCCTGTAAATTTGTTTTTTCCTATTACTTGTCTGTGGCATTTTCCTTTACTGTAATTAAGAAAAAAACGATTTGTATCCACGTTTTCAGGCCGAAGAGCTTGATATTTTTCAACATAATTTGCAAATTCTTCATGCACAACAAATGACCGGTCAATTTTAGTTTTCGTGTTAGGCAGTTTTATGAGTAGTAATTTGTTATGTTTTTCTACGTTTTCTATTGTCAAGTTTGTCAATTCCACGGTTCTGCAGGCTCCCGATATCCCAAAAATTAGAACAACCTGTAAAAAAGACATAAGTTGTATTAAAGGCACCAAATTCGCATAGTATTTCTGTGAAATATTTTGGTAACTTATTAAAAAGGGCAAGCAAATACGTAGGTACCTTTATTGCTAAATAAATTTCATCCGGAGCTTCATTTAAGAATTTCTGTACTTCTTCTGCAGTAAATACCTTCGATTTCTTGCTTTTAAAGCCGTCAGACTGCCTTTTCAAGAAAGCAGTAAGTTTAGAAAAATCTTTCAAATTCACGTCATGTTTTGTCATCATTGTAGATTTTAGCATGGAATAAAAGCACCATAAACTGGAAGGTTGTAGCCTCTTAGATAATTCATCAAAATATGATATAAAAACACTTTCAGAAAGAGATTTCACTTTTTTTTCTGACCGCCATTTCATAAATTCGTCGTATGCCTTTACATATCTTTCTTTCGAGTTCGGCGGTAATATATTTTCGACAACTGTTTTTGCCCTTTCTTTAATAAAATCGGGCGTTAGATCTATGTCTTCGTCACTAGACATGTTTAAAACTTTTGAAAAAGAACTCAAACAAGAAAATTAATTATTTTCGCGATGCTTTCGCGCCTACTAATAGACTGCCTTTTTTTTCACGCACGCAAGCGCGTCAAATCTTGCTGGCCAGTTTGATTTTTAAATCGATTCCATCTAACATACGATGTGGAAACAAATAGTTCCATATTTAAAATAAAATCTTTATAAAATAAATTGTCTAGATTCCGATTCGAGTAATTAATCGATACCGAGAAAAAAAAAATTAACTTTTTAAAAATATTCTTCGTGCAGTATGAGTATGACAGTTCTTTTTTCAAATTCCAAAACCTAGGCTGTAATGATAGTCATACACCCCGGCATTCAGGGGTGTAAGGGTGTACTTACAGAGCAAGAGATATGTAAAGGATATATACATACCGAGTGCACGACTTCTTTGGATGATAACAAACGATATAGCAAGGGTTTTCTAATCCTATGTCTACATGTGTGGCGCATATTAGAAATTTCAATACATTGATACCAGAGGCCGAATTTTTCAAATTAAGAAGAACGAAAAGAATTATCGTTTTATTGGCAAGTGACGTGGAAAGTGATGACCCTCATAGTGCTATGACACGTTTGTTATTACTGGAATTCAAGAAACATATGAAACTAATAATTAGGCGTCAATTCTGTGAGTCACTTATTTTGAGCTGAAACTTTGCATAGAGACTCCATACCAGATGTTGTCTTCAGTCATTTTGGATAGATATGGGGTTTCCGTTACACGTTGTAGATTGGGCTACAAAGCTACGGGACTGCAGTCGGATATGGCGACACATATAATAATATCAAGGACCAATGAGTACAGATTACCCCATCTGGGTCGTTACGCAGGGCGTGCCCCTTTTTTTCGGAGTTAATCCATTGAATAACTTCGCCTGCTCTAGATGGAGTGGAAAGGAGTGTCAGACTTCTACTAACTAAAACCTCACTCTGTTGCTTCAGACACCCATTAACTACGTCACGTTGATGGCGCGTCGTGTTCCACGCACCTCAAAGTGCAGTCGGCAGCAATGAGGGGGCCCGATAGTACCATGGCCTGCCAGGGTTCATGGAATATTCTAACTAGATAGCTCAACCCAGGAATGCAATGTCAACTGCCTTCCGTTGTATTCTTCAATAGGATGGGTTTTTAGTCAGTAAAATACTGACACTCCCTTCCACTCTACTCAAACCTGGAGGACGCAGGTGATGACTTTCTTACAAAAAAATTAGGTGTCATTTTAATAATTTGACGTGGGGGCGAGTTAAAGGGCAAGACTTCAAATTAATAAAGAGAAAGTTGCGGGATTATTTTCAAAACAAATAGTGGAAGCAGAGTTTTCATAACCCCCTTTCTATGACTTTTTATTTATATATAGTATATATTATATATATTTGGTATGTATATATAAATATGTATGTAAGTTTTGTAATAGTTATTTATGTATATGTGTAATTGTAATAAGACTTTTACGTTGAATATATTATGTACTTAGGTCTTTTTTAAGTACCTGCCATGTTATCTCTTCACCACCCATGGTTGGCTGGTAGAGAATGCCTATGGCATTAAGTCCGCCTTTGTACATTTTGTGTTGCATAAAGTTTTAATAAATAAATAAATAATTATTAGATTCAGGAACATAACCCTTAATTCTTTGATTTTTAACTTATAAGCTTAGTTTAAATACTGTTTGGTAGATTATAAATCTCTACATAAAAGAGCAATGCTGAGTGTCCATAGTAACTTTGGCTCAATATAAAATTCTCACAGCCAGTGATGAAAATAATTTTATTGTTGTTGTTCAATACTAAGAACTGTTTCTTAGCATTGAATATTGTATAGAAGTTCTAACAAAAAATACTACCATAAATACAAATATGGAATTTTGAGGTTATTACAATTTGACGATCTCTATACATGTTTGTACACGCTAACATTTAGCACTAAAGTAATTACTTCTGTCTTATTAAATAAATGTACTTTACTTCGAGAATACAGGTCCACTGCTGTAACAATGAACGAACTTTTTCGCATTCTACTAAATACCTCCGCATTCGGAAAACATTCAATCCACAATTAGTGCAACGTTGTTGGTTAGGTTAGGTTGGTCACAATAATGGATGTACTTCAATACTTCGAAAAGTAAAAAAGTCTCAAAAAACAGAGAAGGAAACGTAAACGCATGCACTTCGCAATATCACCGACAACAACAACTCAAAGAGAATGTTTTGTTGAATGTTGTCACTATGTTTTACAACAACTGTTTGTGTTTGTAATGACAATCAATTCCCTTTGTGTCACTTTTGACACTTGTTCGAGTTTTTATTTGGCAGAATAGTCAACATCGCCTTTGCTTGCCATGTATAAAAATAGAATAGAGTTTTTATTCTCAATAATTAAAATATTACTTCAGATTTTTATGTAATAAAATGAGATTATTGTTCACCACATGTTGTTACTATTTTTAGTATAGAAAAGAATACATAAAACAATAAAGAATTTGAAATAAAAACTGATTAATAAGTTTAATTGCAGCATATTGACAACTCAACCTTTTTTTGACAATTTCCGGTCAGCTATTTGTTTATTAATAAATCAATTCTAATGAAGAAGTTCTCGAAAGAAATTAAATACAAACTTATAGTTTAGATTTTATTGTATAGATTCTTATACATTAAAGATAAATGGCCGAGCCATTTTAAATTTAAAAGTTGTGTAGGCCAGGATCCGTCTTTGTTCTTTGAGTAAAGAATCTGCTAATCAATATTATTGTCAGAATTATTTCGTAAGCAATCCTGGTTCAAGTCGACAATTAATAATTGACAGATGGTCACGCCAACAATAATTCAGTCCTGAAAGGTATCAGAACCAACCTTCGATACGGTGGACGTGTTAATTAAAGTGAAGCGGCAGTGGCAAAAGTCGAGGCGGAGAAGAGAGGAAGAGAAGGGACATGCAGCACTTACCAGGGGCAGGCCAGCGCGATCCAATCTCCTTCGACCAGCACACAACAGAGTATCACTACGCGGGTCGCGCGACCAATATTTGAATATACTTTTTCTTCTTATTACACTGGGTAATCAAACACAAGGATGCGTTTGGCGGAGCGGGAATGTATTGAAAACTGCAGAGAAAGGCTCGAGAAGATCCTCGTCTCTTCGCGGGGTCAGACGAAAGGGCTCGTCATGCGGTGCGGGGGTGATTCGAGAGATCCGTTACACACGTGATTTCATGTGCAATTTCTTCGTCGAAATGACAGCTGTCAGTCCTCGTTCTCTCGTTCTCATGTTCACCTTTTGAATGATGCTAAAGCGCTGCATGTACAGGTGGGAAAAGGAGCGGGAAATACAAACTGCCTCATAGTATAAGAGTGAATCTATATAATCAGTGTTGGCGTTACCAACAGATATGAACAATAATAAATTAAACCTGTAAAACTTTAGATCATTCTCTATGAAGGACACTATACATTTGAATCGTTTTAATGTGAGGCCCAAAATAATTCACGAGTAATATAACTATGTAACATTTTTAATTTTTGATCGATTTCAGTAGTTTCCTACGTTTCATATGAAAAGTTTGTTCCAGAGAACTTGAAAGAAAGTCATAAATTGCCTCACAACTACTTGAAAAACTTTCACACTAACATAACAAAGTCGAGTTCAGATGGAATAAAGAATTCTATTATGTTTTTGTATTCAATTTTCATCTCATGTTTGGCAGAAAAAAATTTGGTGAATACTAGTACAAGCTGTGTTTTTTAAATATTACAATATTGCGTTTGACCACAATTTCACCTGATGGTAAGTGATGATGTGGTCGAAGATGAAGGACGCTTACCAAGAAGTAACCTATAGATATTAATTATAGTTTTCCTTAAGATGAATGTTTGGTAGTCTTTTTATCTTAATTCGACGGAATAAACCGTTTGCGCTTACGACATTGATGAAAGATGCAGTAGAAATAAGTTATTGTAGCCAAAATAACATTGAGGACTCAAAAATTGTAATTTTAAGACAGTTAAATATCTCACCCACTGCCTAAGATTCCTTTGCTACTCAGAATCCGGGATCTTTTTTCCGGGTTTTTGTTTTTTTTTTTTTACGACAAGGTCAGATTGTGGGTTGGAGGACGTCGCATGTCTTCGGATTTTCCATTCTACGATATACTAGTTTCCTCACTATGTTCTCCTTACCGTTTTGAGAGCTGTAACTAGTGGTGATGATGAAAATTACACTAGGTACGGTTGTATGCCTATCTAGATTCTAAGTCGCGATCTACAAGTCATGCCTGCCAGGAAATCACTACTGTTTTTTTTTTATGAAACAGTAAATATCAGAAGTCGCAATTTTGGTTGTTTTACAGCCCGTTACCTTATCCGACTACAAGAGCAGCTGCGCACCGTTGTTCCATGTTGGACATCCCACCCATACGACAAACACAAAGCTTCAAAAATACTTTCATTGTGCGTACGGCTAAAGAATGAAATTCAGAGTCTGTGTTTCCTGATAGCTATAACCTTCAACCACATCATCGCTTACCATCAGGTGAAATGTTGATCAAACGTGAGCATATCAATAAAAGTATCTATCAAACTAATGTGTGATAGTAAAATTTGTTGGAAAGGATATATAATATTCGTAGCTTTAACTTGGCCCCCGTTCATGGCGATTTATTATTTCTTCTTAAGTGGTTCAAATCGCTGCAATTACTACTCCGACCTCTCCTTAAACCCTCCTCAGTAAATGCAGGGAACTTGCACCGTACGCTTGTTTGCTTCCACGGATATGTCTGTGAAAATAAGGGTATATTTCAAATAAAAATAATCATATTACGCTTAGATTTCTTCAAAGAGTATGCAGGAATGCTGCAAATACTTATTTTTATAAATAAAAATAAATCCGCATTTCCCTTTGTCACGCCATAACTTAAGATCAAATCTACTAATTTAATTATTATTTTTTTAAATCTTCTAATACTTTCAAGGAGGTTCTTGCGAAATGAAAAAATCACAAAGTTGCGCATAGTTTTTGTAAATAATGTTATAAGAAAATTTATATTGTTTCTTATGTAAATATTGGCTGGGGAAGAAGTTGTGGTCATATTTAATGTTTATCGGTTGAAAATGAGATCTTATTCGAGTCAAAAATTTCTTTAAAGTTATGTTATCATCAAAATGTTTACATATTTGAAATTAAACGATAAGAAACCAAATATTCTTGAATGCGCCTACTCACTTTTGAAATTATTAGTCTATACCTAAGTGCTGATAAAATAAAATAAGAATGCTCTGAGACTTCATCATTCGTATTATTATTTTTATGTGAAACCTTAACAAAATACGAGCCTACTGCTGCAGGGCGATGGTAGTAAATTATTATACAGTTGTGTAGTGGATTTCAAATCTAAAACGAGCTCGTACTTCGGCATTCCGCGGGTCTTCGCTCTTATGTAAGTGTATGTATAATAATTATCATTTATTCAATGTCATATAATTAGCTTTCTTACCATTAGTTTATTTAATGTTCAAGTTATATATAGTGAGATTATATTATTAATGAATTAACAATGTAACTAAGAAAAATAGATCCTAAAGTAAATCTCTTCGGCCATGTGAGACCTGAAGGGCTTTAGCAAAAATAACACTATAATAATGATTGATAATATGGGTTTTAAGGAACAGGGGTTACGGGAATATTCTAACAAGATAACGCGGCCCCAGAACGTAAGGGGAATAGAAGGAACTAGGTATGTTTTAGCTAGTAGAAGTCTGACACTCCACTCCACTGCACCCACAGCAGAAGGAGTCATTACATGATTTTCTCACCGAAAACGTAAAAAAGGGTTTTAGACATGGTTACTGGTTTATCCAGCTCTTGATATTTTATAAAATGTAAATTTCTCGTTACAATAAAATAAATCTTTCAAAATATCAGTAGGTACTTTTAAAGAAATGTTTAAGTATATGTTTATGTACTGTAAACTTTAGGAAAAGCTTTGATTTCTGTAGGGAGTAAAAACAAATATTAAACACACTGAAGCTTTTCCCAAAAAAATAAATAAACTGAAACTGTACGGATGCAAAAGCTCAATAATACAGTGCCTAAACCCAACATAAAATAAATGAAATTTGTAGATAACACAAATTGACCTCTCGCGCCCGGCCTTGGTTCAGACCATGGTGCGGAGCGAGATTGAATGGGATGTATTCCCCTCCTTCGCCGAAGCAGTTATGCTAGCAAAGGAGGAAGCTGAACGCGTGAGGAAAAGACAACTTTCTTCACGCCCCAGCCGCCACGGGAGACGCCCCGGGCGTCGGAGATCGCGTGTCGATCTCCAGCCACCGTAGACGCGGGCCTTCGCACTGTGAGCAGGGGTAGTTCACCATCCGGTAAGGACCAGGCCCGAGTCGGCGGCGCGCCGTATTCCACGCACGCCTCTAAGCGCTGTCAGCAGCATTGATTGGGCCTTACGGCCTTACGTGGTTGCGGGAATGTTCTAACGAGATACCGCAGCCCCGGAACGCAAGGGCAACTGAAGGAGCAGGGTGGGTTTTTAGTCAGTAGAAGTCTGACACTCCTTGCCACTCCATCCACAGCACCACAGTTATTTGATGATTGTCCCACCTAGAAAAAAAAATAACACGAATTAAATTAATATTTCAATTCATTAGATTATTTAAAAAAAAATTTTAGCAAAACATAGAACCGACTGCCATATCAAAACACTACAAAGGCAAAAATAACTTTAATTTCGGAAGGCGGTGTCAAAAACGAAAATAACAAAACAAAATATACAAAACTAAAGACACCGCCTTCCGAAATTAAAGTTATTTTTGCCTTTGTAGTGTTTTGATATGGAAGTCGGTTCTATTTTATGCAAAAAAAAATTCACGTTTTTACTGGGACGGTTTGTAATTTATCTAGTTACAAAAGCCATAATGTCAACAACTTATTACCTTTTACAAAATATTGCTTTTCCCGATGCATAGCCGTTAATTTTTGAGGAGTTCTCCTAGTACTCGACCATCAGCTCTGCATCATCATATGTATTGTGACGAGCATAAAGTGTTTAACATCCGTACTCAAGTAATCGAATCGCAATCCACGAAATACTTATTATTGAGGAGTTTCAGTGGCCATCTGTGGTCTTCATCATCAGCTCAACTTCCCCAAATGGTACTTTTCGGAAGCAACTACTCAAGGTACTATAAGAAATACTCAAAACGCTATAGGTGTGCCTATAATATTTGAAGAGTTTCCTCGATTTCTCCAGGATTCCATTATCAGATCCTGATTTCGTAACAATGGGACCAACTAGAAAGTATACCCATTCAAACGCAAAAAGAATTTTTCAAATTTTTTGACAGGCCCGTTGGTATAGTGGTCAGTGGCCCTGACTGCTATGCGCAAGGTCGTGGGTTCGATTCCCACCTAGGACAAATGTTTGTGTGATGAGCACGGTCATTTGTTCTTTGTCTGGGTGTAATTTATCTATAATATGTATGTATTTAGAAATATATATGTATGTTTATCAGTTGCCTAGTACCCATACCACAAGCTCTGCTTAGACTAGATGGCGTTGTGTGAAAAGTTGTGGAATATTATTATTATTCCATTTATTTAATATATATACATATAGATTACATTTTTAAATATTAATATAAAAAATAAAAACTATATATTAAATCGGTTTAGCCTTCTCCGAGTTATGAGGTAACATACATAAAAAAAAAAAAAAAAAGTTCAAGACGAATTGAGAACCTCCTTTTTTGAAGTCGGTTAAAAACAATCATCATTATCATCTGCCTAACCTTTTTCCAAATGTGTTGGGGTCAGTTTCAAGTCCAGTCCGATGCAGCTGAGTTTCTTAATATTTTACACGGAGCTCCTACCTATCTGACCTCCACAAAATACTGGGTAGCACGATACTCCTTCGCAAGACCAGTATCAGATTTACTGGCTCCTGACTACCCGTAACGACGGTTAAAGACGTCCAAATGATAGCCGGAATCAACGGTTTATTTGAAACACAATAATGAATAGTAGTAATACTACTGAATTATAAACAAACTAACTTTTACCCGCGACTTCGTTCGCTTGGGAGGTTTTTCCCGCGTAATTCCCGATTCCGTGGGAATTCCGGGATAAAAACTATCCTATGTTCTTCCTAAACTATTGCCATGTCAAAATTTATCTAAATCGGTTTAGCGGTTTAGTCGTGAAATGGTAACTACAGACAGACAGAGTTACTTTCACATTTATAATATTAGTATGGATATAAGCAGCAGCATTTAATTCTCACGTTGTTATTTATTACTATCATAATCATATAGCAGTAGAATACATACAACTCTTCTTTCCATCACTTTTTTTCCATGTATTTAGTAAAAATGTGATAAAAAGATTGTCATCTTGTATCAGCCTATATTTCTCCAAAATGTTTTCGTTTCAACGTTTTCTAAGATGTCTTGACGAGTAATACACAAAGTAATGTACCCAACTGGATTCGAACCCCGACTTAGCTGGTAAGGCCACCACTGGTCTTTAAAAATATCAACAGAAAATTATATCTGATTTTTAAAGCATATTTCCTTTGATAACCATATTAAACACCTTTAAATTTCATCACTATGAACTACGATTGAACAAAAGAGAAAACCTTATTGCATATTATTTTATTTCATGAAGTATATATTTCGATATTTTAGGAAACCCAATTTCCAAAATGAAGGAACAAAGACTAAAACTGAAAAATATTCGAATTCCAAATCTTTAATTCAGTTAAAAATAAAGTGTTAAATAAGTTGTCAAACAAGAAATATAACCATTTCTAATAATGAAGACGGCCTTAATGCTGCTTTTAATTCTACAAATAGATAAAAGATAATATCTAAGCAGCAGCTGCGATAAAAAGAAAATGAAGATTATGAAAGACAAGCTTAAGAGAAGTTGTCAGGTGCCAGCCGCAAGCTTAGAGCTTGTTCTCAGTAGAATAAAGGTTGTATGAAATTATGTGCGTCACCGTGGCTTGTCTTTATTTGATATTTCATAAGATTTATAACATAAACAAAAATGGCAGTTTGAAGATGATTTAATTTATTTTTGTACTTACTAGCCAAATTGGACCTATTAGTATTTTTAGTGGTTTTAAGTACTCTTACTTATATGAATATAGTATAATAATGCACATTTCTACAAAACATTTAAGGAAATGATACAAATTTAAATATACCTATGTAATATCTCTAACGCTTTGCCAGTTGTTTTATTTTCCTTCGGTTTACCAGTCGACTCGCAAATCAATATATACAGAGTAATAATAATATTGTTATTTAATTGTAATTTTAATAACTTATTTCAATTAGAATCATAACGAATTCTTTTAACGATTTGTTATATATACAGAGTGTTTGGTGCATCGTGTGCCAAATTGAAATATATATGTATGTAAAATTTGGGTATTTTTTAGTAAAACAATAAAAAGTCGATAAAAAAAATTCCACAGGGTTGAAATGAGAGTTGTCAAGGAGTCTGAAAGGCTAGCAGATTACCCCTTCATTCGACCATTTCAATTTGGCAAACGATGCACAAAACACCCTGTATACTCGCCTTAAGCTTATCTACCACTACACCTACGATTCTACCGGCCAGATTCACTGCGCGCGATGTGTTCGGACTTTTAAATCCAAGTTTGGATTTGCGAGTCACATTCGGGCGCACGAACGGAACTAGCAAGGGTCGCTGTCGTCGGTCACGACGAGGAAGACTATATATACAATTATACATATAATATGTAATTATGAACATAAATGTTTGCATGTCACAGTAATATGACTAATAATATACCATAATAATAATATTATAATATAATTATGTTAAGACAGATGTTGTACCAACACATAGCAAATAAATAAATTGAAATTGTAAGAATATTATCCCATAAAAAACAATACTTGTCAAAAACCCAAGTCTCGCAGCTTAGTTGTTCTACCGTAACAAGTTGTGAGATCCATGTAATACCAAGTCGGTTATTAATTTATTCAGTCCCTACTTAAGGGACCTTCTGTCTTAAGTTGTTACGTAATTATCTAACCTAACGACATCTTATAGTGACCATATCAATATTAAAAATCTTTACCGTTTTAAATAAATAGATTGACTCGGCCATTTCGGCGAAATGGCCGAGATGGCGAAAACAATTTAATTTATATATGTATTACTTGTGAGATATATTGTGTTTTCATGCGATGGCCAAGTCAGTTAAAGTTAATCCATAAGTAAGTAATTATGCAATTTCAGGCAATTTACTCTACTTAATACTCCCCAATACTCTTAATACTTCTTGCTTTTTTATTCCGTTGACCATTTAACAAGTTAACTTTGAGCATAATTATTATATCTAGGTACCTATCTACACTGGAAGACACGGTAGAGCATATGGTCGAAGTGTGCTCTGCATGGGTGGAGCACCGTCGTATCCTCATAGAGGCGATCGGCGGCGGCGAATTCTCGCGCCCTGCTCTGGTTTAGACCATGGTGCAAAGCGAGAGGGAATGGGATGCAGTCACCTCCTGCTGCGAAGCAGTCATGCTAGTGAAGGAGGAGGCCTAACGTGCGAGGGAGAGGCAACTCTCTTCCGCGCGCCCCAGCCGCCGGGGGAGACGCCCCGGGCGTCATGGATCGCGAGTCGATTTCGGGCCACCGTAGGCGCGGGCCTGCGGATGGCGAGCAGTGGTCGATCACCGTCCGGTAAGGACCAGGCTCGGGTCGGCGGCTCGTTGTGTTCCACGCGCGCCTCAAAAAGCTGTTAATACCAGTGACGGAGCCTCATAGGGCCATTTCCTGTCGGGGTTTGCGGGAAAGTTCCATCAAGATACCGTGGCCCCGGAACTTTAGGGCTTCCGAAGGAACAGGGTGGGTTTTTAGTCATTAGAATTCTGATACACCCGAGCGGAAGAAGTCATTCGATGATATTTTTCACCAAGAAAAAAAAAAGTACCCATCTACATCTATTATTTCATTATATTATACAGGTACACTGATTAATTAACTGTAAATGTAACTTTGTAATCCTATATATTTATACGGGATTACAAAGTTATTTATGCAGTTGATGTATCTAGAAAACTGGAACGAAATTGAAAAATATTATAGTTTTTCCTTGATTCATATACTAAACACTAATTGTATTCTAAATTTGAAGCTTCTATGTCTGCTAGAAGTGCCTTAGACTTTTGATGATCGGTCAGTCAGTGAGTGACAAAATTTACAAAATTAAGGAACTTTGACTGGTTATAATTCTTAAACTACTGGTTCAAATTGAATGACATTTGAAATATACCGTGTTTATACAATGCCTGTTTGGTTACTGAAAATTCAGGCTTCTAGTTTTATCCACAACGAAGTTGTAGGGGGTCGAAAATGGCCTGAATTGCTTCGAGAAAAGAATGGTACGGCCGTGCCGCTTTTTTGCTCGACTTGGCGGGGGCACTGCCATGCCCCCAGATAATGTTGTAGCTCAACTTCAAAATCTGTCGTTTTTCTAATTGATTTGGGACCATCACAGCTTGCTTTTTTTCATATCATCTTAACTGTCACCTTTTTTGCAATCCAATAATTTTTACACAGTTTTTTCATCGTTACTTTGACCTTCTTTTACCCTTATAACAATCCAAATTTATACTCATAGCATTTCTCGTGAAATTTTCCTTATCCCTCCGCATAATTAAAATGGAATGAAATATCAAATGGATGAGTGTCCCTGCTACCTTATCGGACATGCCGACTTCCTCCAGGCTTATGAAGTGACAGTTCGCCTGCATATTGCACATTAAACAAGATACTAAGTATTCGCTAATTCTGCAGGTAAAGCTTGCATTAAAAATACAGTCACTCTACTGTCTGTTTATTTAATTCAATATAGAATGTAATGAATATAATCTAGATAAAACTCTGTCTGGTAAAACTGTTTTATTAATGCTTTATTCCAAGACGTCTCTGTTACAGTTTTATTACGCTGTCTGTTCGTGTTGCAATGTTACAATGAAATAGTCCACTGGTATATGGTGCTTCGGGGAAAACGAATAAAATTATGGACGACTGATTGGCATGTGGAGCAATAAAGTTGTACAATGAACCGAATTTAGTTAATTTAATTTATCAATACAGTCTTGCCTCATTTTGGGTATTTTCTTATGTAAATTCTGATTTGACTCATAATTTATTTTTATTTCTTTTTATCAGATTGTTAAAAAGCCTAATAAGCCTAAGCCTAAGCCTTTTTAATCCTGGCCTAATGGTTACACGTATGATTTACAAGTTGTAAGCAGTGAGTTTGAACCTAATAGGCAGATTATTTTGTGTAATTCTCACCATTACCACTGCTCTCAAAACAATAAAGGGATACATCGTGAAATCGCCATGTTCTACTACCAAAAAATTCGATGAAATGCAACACCTACCAACCTGCACTGGGCCCGCGAATCACGGCTCTTTTCCCTATCGTAGCTTTCAGGAATAATGTACTCCGGCAGAGAGTTACATTCCATAACTGGACGCATAATTTTATTACTTATTAATCAAAGTATTCGTTGAATCGAATGCACAAGTAAATATAAAATACATTCAAGTGTTTGTTAATGCCTATGACTATTCTATATGACTTATATTATGATTATTCAGACTACTTGTAACGACAATCAATATATACGAGTATAAAATTCTTCCGTTACTGACTGACAGACAACGCATAGCCGAAACTGCTGGGCACGAGAAGCTGAAATTTGGCATGTATGTTCCTTGGGGTGTGTAGGGGAGCACTAAAAAAGGATTTTTGGAATTTCCGACGAACGGGATTTACACGGGAAAAACCTCCCACGCAAACGAAGTCGAGGGCAACAGCTTTTTTTTTTTTAGCGTGTTAAAATTATCAAATAAGTCCTCCCGCCCCGGGCAGGGTGGGAGAGACTGTCAGACTTTTACTGACTAAAATCCACGGTGTTCCTTCAATAACCCTTTAAGTACCGGGGTCACGGTAATGGGATAAGTCCCACGACCCCGGCAGGCTTCGGCCCTCTACGGGGGGGCCTCGTCATATTGCTGACGCTCTTTGAGGCGCACGTGGAACACAACGCCCCGTCGACCCGGGCATGGTCCATGGTCGGACAGCGAGTTGCCCTTTACTCGCTGTCCGCATGCCCGCGCCTACGGTGGCCGGAGATCGTCGGCCGACGTCCGACGCCGTGGGCGTCTACCACTGCGGCTGGGCTGGAGGGAGGACGCCATCCTCTCCCTCACGCGGCCCGCCTCCTCCTTTGGAAGCATGACTGCTTCGCAGAAGGAGGCGACCGCTTCCCACTCCCTCTCGCCCCGCAGCATGGCCTCGACCAATGCCGGGCGCGAGAGGTCTCCGCCTATCGCCGCCGTGAGGACACGTCGGTGCTCTGCCCAGGCGGGGCAGTCTTGCACCGTATGCTCTACTGTGTCCTCAGGGCGACCCTCGCAGTGGTGAGGGCAACAGCTTTTTTTTTTTAGCGTGGTAAAATTATCAAATAAGTCCTCCCACCCCGGGCAGGGTGGGAGGGACTGTCAGACTTTTACTGACTAAAATCCACGGTGTTCCTTCAATAGCCCTTTACGTACCGGGGTCACGGTAACGGGATGAGTCCCACGACCCCGGCAGGCTTCGGCCCTCTACGGGGGGCCTCGTCATATTGCTGACGCTCTTTGAGGCGCGCGTGGAACACGACGCGCCGTCGGCCCGGGCATGGTCCATGGTCGGACAGCGAGTTGCCCTTTACTCGCTGTCCGCATGCCCGCGCCTACGGTGGCCGGAGATCGTCGGCCGACGTCCGACGCCGTGGGCGTCTACCACTGCGGCTGGGCTGGAGGGAGGACGCCATCCTCTCCCTCACACGGCCCGCCTCCTCCTTCGGAAGCATGACTGCTTCGCAGAAGGAGGCGACCGCTTCCCACTCCCTCTCGCCTCGCAGCATGGCCTCGACCAATGCCGGGCGCGAGAGGTCTCCACCTATAGCCGCCGTGAGGACACGTCGGTGCTCTGCCCAGGCGGGGCAGTCTTGCACCGTATGCTCTACTGTGTCCTCAGGGCGGTCCTCGCAGTGGTGAGGGCAACAGCTAGTCCAAGATATAAAAATGGCCGCCGGGACCAACGACTAAACGTGCTTTCCAAGGCACGGAGGAATCTCAATATGTAAAGAACGTCACCCATCAACGGACCGACCTCGCCAAGCGTTGTTTAACGTTGAAGATAGACCCATGCGCATGTTATTATTTAGCCACGAACTCCTCAACATATAGGCTTCTTTTAATCACAGAAATTCTATGGGATCGGGATTTAATAATAATAATAATATTCCACAACTTTCACACAACGCCATCTAGTCTCAAACTAAGCAGAGCTTGTGGTATGAGTACTAGACAACTCAGTTGTCTAGTACTCATACCACAAGCTCTGCAAACATACATATATATTTTTAAATACATACATGTTATAGATAAATTACACCCAGACAAAGAACAAATGATCGTGCTCATCACACAAACATTTGTCCTGGGTGGGAATCGAACCCACGACCTTGAGCATAGCAGTCAGGGCCACTGACCACTATACCAACAGGCCCGTCAATCTCGCATTTCGGGGAGTGTGGCATGGAATTACACAATCTAATTCCACCAAGCCCGTTCCATCATCGGACTACGAGACAAACGGCGAAGCGCCATCGTTACATGGTGGACATCCCACCCATACGCACAAAACTTTTTGGGAATACCTTTATTGTGCGTACGGCTAAGGAGTGGAATTCCCTGCCGCAGTCTGTGTTTCCCGATAGCTATAACCTGGGAGTCTTTAAGTCAAGAGTGAATAGGTTACTTTTAGGTAAGCGTGCTCCATCTTCGACCACATCATCATTTACCATCAGGTGAGATGGTGGTCAAACGCGAACCTATTTTTAATAAAAAAAAAAACCACCCATGCGAACAAAGTCGTGGATTATTTAAAAAATAATATATAAAAGCGTCAATAGCTCAATGGTTAAGGTATCGGATGTGATCACGGGTTCGAACCCCACGCATTACACTATTGCTGTGAATCCAGTCCAGACAAGCATATTTAGCTTATTTCGAGAGGTTAACAAGATTGCTAGTAATGTGATTTAATACTCACAATGCTTGTCCTCTTTAAAAAAATGTTAAATGGTCGCTGACTCGCTGTCAAAGGAAAACCTTCACCTCAGAAAGGACAACAAACCTCACAATTAACTAATAAATCAAAATCTCGAACATGAACTTGTAAAACCCATTCTTAAATACACTATTGTTCCACTATATAAACTCTAACGCACCTTTATTTGGTTAGGCGGGGACCAACATTTGTAGTATTCTTTATACAATGGCGAAGAACCCAGGTGCGTTTGGGTTCTTGCACAAATACTTGGAACAAAACCGGACCCACGCTCACAAAGGAGTGTAAGTGTTTCCATCGCAAATATAGATGCTTATGAACGTCCTAATAAGTTTTCGTTCCGTACGATATTTATTTAGGCTCTTAAGTAAGATATTTTATTTGGGAAATAAGTGGGTAATAAGTTCAACTGCTTATGTTGTTTTGAGGGGTCTGGTTTAAAGGTTTTAGTTAAAATTACAAGCCGGTTGGACCCCACGGTGATGGAGCAGGAGAAGGATTTTATCTTTGTAAATTACTTGAGCAGGACTACAGCCAACGAATTAGGAATTAATTCGTTGACTACAGCATTTATAAATGTATATACTTATACAATACATATAAATAAATTGTCTGTCTATGATTTCAAAAGAACTGCTCATAGTTATTTACGTGATACTAAAACACAATCAAAATTAAAATTAAACATTATAGAGCAACATATAGGTTTTTACCCCGAAATTCATGCGGGATTTGTATTTACGCGGGAGAAACATGACTGATGGATGGGTCAAAACATTGTAAATAATAGGTTTCCGTTTTGTATGACGCCTCTTTTAGGGATCTAGATCCTAAAAATTCGTATCAAATCTCCAAATATTATTTCTCCCTTTATCTACAGAAATATGTATGTTGGTAGGTAGATATTTTGGATATGCTAGACTAGTTCCGCAGTAAACTTCCGTTATTCATGAGCTCCTCACGCGAATCGCGAACTGAATCTAGCCAACCATAACTGAATCATACATAAATCATTCATAATTATTGTCATAGATGCGAATTAGGTCTCTGCTTATTATAGCCAAACTAGCTTGTGCCTGCGAATGCACACGAGTAATAAATATATTTTTGTGAAAAAAAGTAAATTAGCCTTGTCTTTTATTTTCTAAAGCTGTGTACCAAATTTCAGCAAAACCAAGATTTTGACATTAAAATCTATCAGAGAAATAGAGTTACTTTTTAACCGACTTCAAAAACAGGAGGTTCTCAATTCGTCTTGAACTTTTTTTTTATGTATGTTACCTCATAACTCGGAGACGGCTGGACCGATTTGAAAAATTCTTTTTGCGTTTGAATGGGATACTTTCTAGTTGGTCCCATTGTTACGAAATCAGGATCTGATGATGGGATCTTGGAGAAATCGAGGGAACTCTTCAAATATTATAGGCACACCTACAGCGTTTTGGGTATTTCTTATAGTACCTTGAGTAGTTGCTTCCGAAAAGTACCATTTGGGGAAGTTGAACTGATGATGAAGACCACAGATGGCTACTGAAACTCCTCAATAATAAGTATTTCGTGGATTGCGATTCGATTACTTGAGTACGGATGTTAAACACTTTATGCTCGTCACAATACATTATGGTGATGTAGAGCTGATGGTCAAGTACCAGGAGAACTCCTCAAAAATTAACGGCTATGCATCGGGAAAAGCAATATTTTGTAAAAGGTGATAAGTTGTTGACATTATGGCTTTTGTAACTAGATAAATTACAAACCGACCCACTAAAAAGCGTAATTTTTTTTTTTTGCAAAAAATAGAACCGTCTTTCATATCAAAACACTACACAGCCAAAAATAACTTTAATATCGGAAGGCGGTGTGAAAAAAAAAGAAAATCCAAAACCAATAACACTGACTTCCGAAATTAAAGTTATTTTTGGCTTTGTAGTGTTTTGATATGGAAGTCGGTTCTATTTTTTGCAAAAATTTTTTTTATAATTATAATATTAAGAAGGGATAGCTGTTTCAGTCGGTCTTAGGCAAGTTTTGAGAATAAACCAGAATTAAAAGACAGATTCAATGTTTTTGCTTTTTAACCCTTTTTAAGTGTAAAGGTTAAAATCTATAAAAAAGCATTACCCAAGGGTAATGCTCTTTTATAGATCAATATTAGGGTAAAATAAAAAACTCAATTCCTTTAAACCTGTTCCGGTGAGCTACTAAAACTATACCAGCAAAATTAACTTAAGCCTTTCAGAAATGATAATGATTCCTTCATACTTGCAGGAATCGATGTAATGCATTTATAATAATAAAACTTTTATTTAATCCATAATTACATGTGATTAAAACAAAAAAAAAAACAGTTATGTTTAAAAGTTACAACAAAAATTAATGTTACAACTGTGACAATAGGCTTTTTTTGGTTGGGAAAATCGAATGACTTTTTCCGCTCTGGGTTAAGCGGAAGGGGCTAAAAACCCACCCTGTTCCTTCAGCTACCCTTAATTTCTGGGGCCGCGGTATCTCGTTAGAACATGCCCACAACTCCGGCAGGAAATGGCCCTATGGAGCCCTGTCACTGGTGCTGACAGCTCTTTGAGGCGCGCGTGGAACACGACGCGCTGCCCACCCGGGCCTGGTCCATACCGGACGGTGGGCTACCCCTGCTCGCCGTCCGTCTAGTGACCTTTTTGACACATCTGCTACTTCTGTAGAGCGTGCGCGCCTGCTGGCTGTGGGTGAATGCGAATCGGGTCTTTGGGTTCATACACTACCGTTGTCGAACATAGGCACCTTGTTCGATGACACTACTTTCCGCCTCGCTGCTTCCCTTCGATTAGGTGCTCCCTGCTGTTCTGCTCATCGCTGCCACTATGGTGAAGTTGTTAACAGCCTCGGTCATCACGACCTTTTATGTAGCTGCAGAATAAGCCGCATAGCACGGCACGCGTATATTAACGAATTCATCCGACGAGCTCATGTCACCGTCGGCGTTCCGGCTGTATTAGAACCAAATGGCCTGGCACATGACGATGGAAAAAGACCGGACTGCTTGTATTTATTTCCGTGGAAGATCGGTAGGCCCTTAATGTAGGACGCAACTTGTATCGATACTCTTACACCATGCCATATTCCTAGCTCATCTCGCTGTGCTGGCACTGCCGCTGCGGCTGCAGAGTACCTCGAGTGGCGGAAATATAATAACCTCGTTTGTAGGTGTATTTTCGAGCCGTTTGGGGTTGAAACCCTGGGATCGTGGGGTCCGAGTGCTCACAAATTATTTATTCACACGCGTAGTCGACACTTCGCGTGACCCAAGTGCTGGCTTTTACCTTGGACAGCGGTTAAGTATTGCCATACAACGTGGCAATGCAGCAAGGCACACGAATTTCTGGACGCCATATTTTAGATAACTTTTAGATATATGTATATAGTTTAGGGTTTTTATTTAAGTGTATATTTACACATAATATATTATGTTTCAAATCTATATACATAAAAGCGATATACTACTCACTGATTAATCACTAAATCTCAGAAACTACAAGTAGTAGGGCTCTAAAATTTTTTCATGGGGTTTCCTTTTAGTACGTAAATGCTCGCTAAGACGGGATTTCGCAAAATTCCCATGGGATCGGGATTTACACTAGAAAAACTTCCCACGCGAACAAAGTCGCGAGCAACTGCTAGTCTATATATGTATATATATATATCTAATAGCGAAATACCACTCACTGATGAATCACGAAATCTCGGAAACTACAAGTAGTAGGGCTCTCAAATTTTGCATGGGAGTTCCTTTTAGTACAAAGATGCTAAAAATATATATAGTTTTGTGTGCAAATGTAAATATGTGATGCTTTCCTATAAACATTTTAACACTAGAAAAAGATATATAAGATAATTTAGGTGTCAAAAATTGTTGATGAGCTTAACAATTGAATAATGAAGGCATAATTATGATTTCATAGCTATGAAACTATGAAATTAACAAACTATGTAACCCTTAGATTTTTTCTGAACAGTCCCTAAATAATGTCAATAACGACGCGTGTTCTACAATCAAACACAAAAAGGCTTTATTTTATAACAGTGATTTTATTCGTGGTCTTAACTGTTCCTTTTTTTAAATCCTTCCATTTTTCACAACAGTTCATAAACACGTTTATTAAGAAGCATACACTCGTAGTCATCTTCAATGTCTGCTTAGCATTTTCTTGACTACGTTGGAGTCAGTTTTTAGTCTAATCGGATCCAGCTGTCTCTACAACCCAGTAGTAGCTGGGTAACACAATACCCCTAAGCAAGATCAGTGTAAAATTTGCTGGCTTCTGACTACCCGTAATGACTGTCAAAGATGTACAAGTGACTGCCAGTATTAACGGCTTAACGTGATTTTCAGGTGGGAAAATCTTCGAATGACTTCTCCCGCTCAGAATTAAGCGGAAGGATGTGTCAGACTACTGACTAAAAACCCACCCTGTTACTTCAGCTGCCCTTAAGTTCCGGGGCCGCGGTATCTCGTTAAATATTCCCGCAACCCCGGCAGAGAAATATATGTTAAGATGGACTCCATAGACTTACCTCAGCAAGTGTTGCTTTATCTCAAGTTTGATCTGAGCGGCTGTTAATTTGTAGTCACGAGCTCCTCTCATAGGCATATACTCGTTGTAAAATATTGAAAATGGCGCCCAATGTCGACTACAAATATTCGTTGTTCCAGCTCTCGACGTTTCTACTCAACAATAGGGCTGACAGCTTTACTGGTCACCTTTTTTATAAATAAAAGTTTTACACGCCCAAAACATATCATACACATTTATTACTCAGATTTTATTTTGATATACTGTATGGTTTTTGTGTAGATAGTACATAAAAGGTTTGTGAAATATGAAGTAAAAAGTCCGGTTATGAAATGCGTGGCCTGTCAATCTTGAAAAATGTAAAATTTGTGAAATGTGTGTTCAACCATTATCGAATCCAAAAAACTACCTATTCAATTTTAAAACTTTGCAATACCAGAAGTTCAAAGACTTTTTCAACTTATAACCTTGTTAACCACAGAACCATGAAACCATCAAGCAAAACCCTAGAATCAGTGAATCTGGACCTTGTAACTCCTTTTTTTTCGGTGGGAAAATCATCAAATAAATTCTCCCGCTACTTTCGTCTAAAAACTGAATTTGCCCCAATTTAATAAAAAAAAATTAAAGTTCCAAAGGTTGTCTGTAAGATATCGCTTTCAGCGATAAGACCGCCATTGTAACCATAGAATAAGCAATATTGTTAAATAGGTGTGTTTAAATTTTGGTGTACAATAAAGTATATTCTATCTATCTATCTACTACTGACTAAAAACCCATCCCGTTTCTTCGGTTGCCCTTGCGTTCTGTGGCCACGGTATCGTCAGAACATTTCCGCAACCCCTACAGGCAATGACCCTATCAGGCCCCGTCATTGCTGCTGAATGTCATTGAGGCACGCGTAGAACGTGGCTTCTACCGCAGCGGTTGGGGCGTAAGGAAGAGAGTTCTCTCCCTCACGCGTTCAGTCTCCTGCTTCACTAGCATGAATACTTTTCACTTCCAGGGCCTTTTTTCCCGTTCTGGGTTCAACGGAAGGGTGTCAATCTGCTACTAACTACTAACCATCGATTCTAGAGCTCAGACTGCAGCAAAAAGGCTGAGAATCCTACAAAAGGTGAGGCGGTACTTCACGCTTGGATAGCTTCTAAATCCTTTATAAAGCACAGGTCCGTTCCTGCGTGAATCCATCGGCGAACCGTTGCTTGCCTGTCGGTTTTCTACAGATTTTACTTCGAGAAGTGTGCATCCATGACCTGATTCCTCCTTTTCCCTTTCACTACCGGTCTACCAAACGCACGGCTGGGTACCACCCATACTTAGTGGATATACCGTCTTGTCGTACCAAGCGCTTCTCCTCCACATTTATTGTGCGCACAGCCAAGCTGTGGAATTCTCTGCCGGCTTCTGTGTTTAGATCGAGGTCAAGAGTGGGCTCATTAGTAATAAAAAAAAACTGACTGAAAACCCACTCTGTTCTTTCAGTTGCCTTTGCGTTCCGTGGCTCCGGTATTTCATAATTCCTGCAACTCAGCCGAACCCAAGCCTTACAAACACAATTTCTAGCATTGTTACCTCGGCAGGTTAAAATGCTTAAAGTGACTCGCACGAAGCAGCCCGAGCCTTAAGAGGTCATGACACAGTCGGGAAATAAAAAGTGAGGGCAAAATTATAACTGGAACGAGCTTTTTGCTTAAGTGGAACGAAACTCTGCATTACGAACGGATTCAAAGTATAGTGTACTAAACAGAGAAAAAAGGCATTGTGCTTTTGTTGTGTTGACTGTAATATATTATCTGTTGAAGAAGTACTTACCTTACTTGTAACAAAGGTTGTATTGTACTCGGATAGATGATTGTGTGGTACGTGATAAGCAGAATGATGTATGCATAGTAATGTCTCAATCTAGGTTTAATTACATGTTGCTTGGAGCTCAAGGGGTGCGGTTTCATGCATACGTAGTCCGTGGTGACTTTTACGTCGATGGCTATCTTACTATGGGTTCGCTTGAGTACAAATTTATATTCTTATGACTTTGTCTGTGTGGTATTTAGTGTTATCTTGCCCCTTTTTAAAAACCTAAAATATAAAAAAAAAATCAAAAACAATTTTTGCTTACGATATTTGTTTTAAATTAGGGGAAAAAAAGAAGTAAAACATTAATATTTTTGCACCGGCATCAGTTTGTCAGGCACACACATGCAAAAATACATATAAATAAAAATGTAAATTAAACAAATAGCACATTATTATATAATATTTTACACACAGCTGTACGCAGTTATGTGCTATTTCGATGTATACAGTATACTTCTGTAGTTTCTTCAAATCTATATTCACAAGCTTTTGCATTTATAATATTAAGTATATATGTATACAGTATGTTAACTAACAGAGGGCGTTCCCACTAACCCGCAATAAAATATTCACTAAAAATGTTAAATTGATACGTAGAATAAAAACTTTTTACCAAAAAATTAAAGCGACTCCCAAAAAACACTGCATAGTGAAAAATAACTTTAATTTCGGTAGTCGGTGTCTTTAGTTTTGTATTTACGTTTTTGGCACCGACTTCCGAAATTAAAGTTATTTTTCACTTGGCAGTGTTTTTTGGGAGTCGGTTTAATTTTTTGGTAAAATGTTTTTATTTCACTCTTTTTAGTTGGTCTATTTTTAATTTACCTAGTTACAAGAGCCTATATGTCAACTACTTATAACCTTTTACAAAATATTGCTTTTCCCAATGCTGGGCCGTTAATTGTTGAGGAGTTCTCCTGGTACTTCACCATCAGCTCTACATCACCATATGCATTGTGACGAGCATAAAGTGCTTAACATCCATATTCAAGTAATCTAATTGCAATCCACTCAATACTTATTATTGAGTAGTTTCGACGGCCATCTGTGGTCTTCATCATCAGTTCCACTTCCTCAAATGGTACTTTTTGAGAGCAACTGCACAAGTTACTATAATAAATAACCAAAACGTCATAGGTGTGCCTATAATATTTAAAGAGTTCCCTCAATTTCTCCAGGATCCCATCATCAGATCCTGACGTTTTTGAAAATGGGACCAATTTGGAAGTATACCTTTTCAATCAAAAAAAGAATTTTCCAAATCGGTTCAGCCGTCTCCGAGTAATCGATGATCATACAACAAAAAAATTATACGCGTCGAATTGATAACCTCCTCTTTTTGTCGTTGGTTGAAAATTGGTTTGAACGAGATCGGTTTCGCAGTTTTTAAGATACAGCATATTTTATAAAACTGCAAATAAAACTAATTCATACAAACACTATGAAAATAAAGTTATTTGGCGTAGTTACTACGGAACGCTTCATGGGCGAGTCTGACTCGCACTTGGCCAATTTTTTAGTTTTTGTACGAACTGAACATTTTGGCATATTGAACCGTATGAAGTAAACCCAACAAAAGGTAACTGTTGTATATCGTTGAGGAATTCTCTCGACTGTCTATGGTCTCCATCATCAGACCTGTAATGGCACTTATAACCCATATGGGTGCAAAGTTCTCATCAATATAAATGAATTAAGTCCAAACACAAGGTAGCTACTGTAAACCGTTGAGGAGTTCCCTTAACTGTCCTTCGTCTTCATCATCAGACCCCTAATGACAGTCACAAACTATCTAGGTGTAAAGTTCTGGTCAATTCAAATTAATTAAGCCCAAACAAAAGGTTACTGCTGTAAGTCATTGAGGAGTTCCCTCGACTGTCAGGAGTCAATCTGATGAAAGGCTCCATCAAGGATCTTCTACCTAAGTTCCTTGGGCTCCATCATCAGATCAACTCTAGACCTTCCTTAATTTGTAGTACTTTAAGATACTTAATGAAAAAAAAAACATTTATACGGTCGAATTGCGAAACCTCCTTATTTGAAGTCGGTTAAAAAAAAATTGTTGTTTCATGCTAGGTTCAGTAACCAATATCCATCCAGTTCTAAAAATATGTATGAAATGAAATGAAATGAAATGAAATATTTATTTTGTAAATTGGTTATAAATAACACTTTTACACGTCATGTTTTTTTTGCGTGTTAAGTTTAGCTAGATGAGGCCGGTATTTCCTAACTGACTACTCTGAGAAGAAACACCGAAACAAACTCAGAGGTCATAGTCTCTTTTAAAGTCCAGACAATTTGTATTTGTATATGAGAAGCATGTAGGTTAATGTCTGTGGTATTTTTTTGAGGAAATAACCACGCAAATTTGAGCGGACCTGTCCAGACAGTGCAAGCATTTGTCAGTTATCATGTAGCTCAACTTAGAATTTAAGGAGCTCAACAATTTGACAAAAAAAGAACCAAAGGAGATTCGCGTAGGCCACACAAGTACTCAAACTGCTTGACATCATTAAATAAATTATAGTGGAAGTAAAAACAACGAAAAAAGAATAACCTACATTTTCCTCACATTAACAATAATGAAATAATTATATAAAAAAAAAAAAACAAAATAAATAGGTATATACAATACTTAACAAAACAAATATTTTAATCAATAAAAAATAAATCAACTATCAAAAATTAGAAAATAAAAAGGGCTCACGTATATCACTGGAGCATCTCATTCCCAAGCCTTCTTGTCCTCAATATAATCTTTAACACTGTAAAAAGCTTTCTGACATAGCTTACGTTTTATAAACAATTTGAATTTATGAATACTTAGTTCTTGAATATGGCTAGGAATTTTATTATAAAAACGTATACATTGGCATCTAAACGAACCACCTATTTTTTTCAACCTTGTTTTAGGAATGACATATTTGTCTTTGTTCCTTGTATTTACACTATGAATATCACTGTATTTTTTAAACAGATTAATATTTTTGTATGCATACAAGAGATTCTCATAAATATACTGAGATGGCACAGTCATAATATTAATCTCTTTAAATTTGTCTCTTAAGGAGTGCTTAGGACTTAATTTATAAATTATAAATTGCAATTTGCTTAATTTATGATTCTCGTTCTTACTTTTGTTTCGGTACGAAAAAGTATCAACGTATTCTAGTCACAGTATACAAGACGCCACTGTCTTTATTATAGGTTTTGACGTATTTATTTTTTCGAGGAAAGCAATACGCCCCTGTGTTCGTACGTATTCAGACCCCATTTTTTGTAATTTTCTACGATTATTGTGGCGATAAAAACGTATTTGTGTGAAAAATATGTATAGAACTGTGTAATTATAATGCATTCAATGTGGAGATGAATAAATTATCTTGAAATTAATACCATAACATTGTCAAAATTTTAACTCCTTATGTATCAAAATGGTACCAGAAAAACATTGATATTTGCGAGAAAACGTAAATGCGTCCTTAAGAAAATATTTCTGCGGAAGCGCAGCTAGTGACAAACCACATCCCTTCCTGGTTTCGCCAAATTAGAGACAATATGCATTTTGTGAGTACGGGGCATGTAACATTATATTAATACTTACTATTATGAACACTGCTAAATACGCTTCGTGCATCCTATTGGTCAAAATACATGCATTAGGCGATCGAGTTCTGAGTCGTGCTATGCGATTATAGCCTTAAAGGTGAGCATGCGGAACATTGGTCGATAGTACATATGACAGCCAGGAGCAAAGGCTTAACGTGTTCTTCAATGTACGATTGCTTGTTGCAGGTACGCTGTTTTGAATTTATTTAAGATTCTGAATAAATAACACATTTGTAAGATAAACGAGGGTTGTGACAATAGTCGTCTCGCATCAGCGCACTTGAAGTTATAAAACCAGATGTCGTTTGACGAAGGTTCTGACTTCGTGACGGTCTACCGAGTCTTGTCTACTCGGGCTATCACCACTGATTAGAAAACCACTTGATCGCGCATACGTTGCCCCGACGCACGAAAACTATGCGAGTTTTTGCTCTTATATATTGGCTACGATACACTAACCATTTTAGTTGTGACCAAGTATTAGGCCTGTGTGCATGCTAAACAATTACAAATTTTAAATTTTTGTATCCAATTTATAACGCATAATAATGCTTTCATGCGCGTTGAAGTGGTGTGGAAAATATTCCCAGACATCTAGATACCAAATGGATGACATGACTATTCATCAGTAATGAAATAATATGAAAATTATTTATCATTTAATCAGATTATAAGCTACCACAGAGGTCCATTGAAAATGGTGGTTTGGGTGGTCAAGGACAAAATTTTGTCGCGCTTTGATGTATTTTGGAAATGTCTCTTTCTTACATAAAAAAATTCTAATTCTTTTATCCCTGTCTTTTCCTTTGTATTTTTATCGTAAAAATCTGTGCTGTTACCTATAACGGCTGAATACGATATCGATAATTATAAAATTAAACTTATTTTTAACCGACTTCAAAAAAAGGAGGTTCTCCATTAGTCTTGAACTTTTTTTTTATGTATGTTACCTCATAACTCGGAGATGGCTGGACCTATTTGAAACATACTTTTTGCGTTTGAAAGGGTATACTTTCTTGTTGGTCCCATTGTTACGAAATCAGGATTTGATGATGGGATCCTGGAGAAATCGAGGAAACTCTTCAAATATTATAGGCACACCTATAGCGTTTTGGGTATTTCTTATAGTACCTTGAGCAGTTGCTTTCAAAAAGTACCATTTGAGGAAGTTGAACTGATGATGAAGACCACAGATGGCCATTGAAACTACTCAATAATAAGTATTTCGTGGATTGTGATTTGATTACTTGAGGACGAATGTTAAGCACTTTATGCTCATTACAATGCATATGGTGATGTAGAGCTGATGGTCAAGTACCAGAAGAACTCCTCAAAAATTAACGGCTATGCATTGGGAAAAGCAATATTTTGTAAAAGGTGTTAAGTTGTTGACATTATGGCTTTTGTAACTAGGTAAATTATAAACCGACCCACTAAAAAGCGTGAAAAAAAATTTTTTGCAAAAAATAGAACCGACTTCCATATCAAAACACTACAAACCCAAAAATAACTTTAATTTCGGAAGGCGGTGTGAAAATAAAAATACAAAACCAATAACACCGACTACCGAAATTAAAGTTATTTTTGGCTTTGTAGTGTTTTGATATGGAAGTCGGTTCTACTTTTTGCAATTTTTTTTTTTTAATTCAATTCAGTTGTCATAAAATATCTATCTACATTAACCGACTTTAAAAAAGGAGAAAGTTCTGATATTTTTTCTTCTGTGTGACATGCATGTTTTCATTTTAGATTTCCCAAGATTCCAGATTAAAAAGAAAAGTGGATGGATAAGGTTACTAGGGAATATTGGTTTCCAGTTTGGTTTTTATTCATATAATGTTGAGAAAAGTCAAAATAATATAAGATACCTATATCCAATCTTTCTAGGCTTCAAATAGTATGACGGAGTCTAATATTAATTAACTTGGACCTTTGCATTACAATATCGCCCTCGTAAGTTACTTTGTTTCCGGGGTTGCGGTAATGTTCTAATGAGATACCGTGGCCCCGGAAATTAAGGGCAACTCTTCAGTTGCCCTTAATTTCCCCACCCACCCTGACCTGTTCCTTCGAACAGGGTGGGTTTTTAGTCAGTAGAAGTCTGACACTCCCTTCCACTTTACCTAGAGCGGGAGAAGTCATTCGATGATTTTCCCACCCAGGAAAAAAAAAACTGGTTACTTTGTTTCGATGTCGAGTCCACGGGTTAAGTGTATGTAGGAGGGAGGAGTCATTAGATAAATCATCTAATGACTCACCACAAAAAAAAAATTATTACCGAGTGCCTGCTGAAGCTACAGTTGTTGACAAAACTGATTTTAATGAAAATATTATGGAATATAGAATAAATATAAAAAATAAAATATAAAAATAATATAATTATGGCCGGCTACATTGTCCATGCTCTGATAAAGCAAATAAAATGCCTAACTTATATTGGAGCGTTGATTGATGTTACAAAATATGAAAACGCCTTACAAATTCAAAAAGACACTAAAAACAATTTATTGTACGGATCCACCACAGTAATAGAAATTTGTCGTCGTTGTGAAATTTATATTAAAAGGGCGATCAACGAAAGTGGTTCGAAAGTGCTGTCTCAGAAATATAATTCCAATTATTTTATGAGATCGGTTTTAAAATCACTGATTGGGTATAATTTATTCCCGGATATTAATTTTCATCAATATGAAATAGAAACTACTAATCCTTTGATTGAATTAGCAAGATGCATAATTCAGAAATATATAGACAGACGCTCGGTTATCATTTTTTAGCAAAAACAATCAGGACCCTAAAACTTTAATTCGAAAAACATTTACCAAACTAATTCATTTTAAAAATCAATAATAACAGCATACTTGTTTTTCTTTTTGTAATTGGAACTGATAATTATTAAATATTATTATGTGATTTTGTTGAGTATTTTTTTTAATGTTAAACTTCATTTTATCGATGTCGATAACTTTCCCTCAATCAAGTAGAGCAATCCCTAACTCGGCATATCTACCTTGAACTGACCAATTGCAGTAGCGCATTTTTTCTTCGCCTCCCAACCCGTATTGGTGAGTTGTGTTCTTCAAGGAAATCGGTCTATAAGCTCTCTAGGTTAAATACTCTCTGGCTATCACTATGATTTTTTTCACACTTTTTGATATTTCTAATGCTCTAATCAAGTGACTTTCTGTCTTTGCGCAGCTAAGGCAATCAACCTGGATCAACGGGACCAACGGCTTAACGCGCTTACCAAAGCACGGGCGATATACCGTCTTGTCGTACCAAGCGCTTCTCCTCCACATTTATTGTGCGCACAGCCAAGTTGTGGAATTCTCTGCCGGCTTCTGTGTTCCCTGCCACTTATGACCTTTCAGCCTTTAAAGCAAGAGTAAATAGGCATCTTCTGGGCTCGCTCGTCACATCGTAGACCTCATCTATCGCTTACCATCAGGCGAGATCGAGGTCAAAAGCGGGCTCATTCGTAATAAAAAAAATACCAAACTCCGAGCTACTACTGCGAAATTCCTTCCAGAAAAACCTAATAACCAAAAAGAAAAGCCCAATAACCCAAAAGTATGTACTAGCGATTCGGCCCGGCTTCGCTCGGGTAATAGAGTTTATACACACATCAAAAGTGTCTAGGGATCAACATATATTTTTGCAATAACTTTTCTCCTGATTGATATTAATTAAAATTTTCTTTAAGGATTCATCAAATAAAGTGTTTTCGTTTGTCACAGTAACGATAAACCAAGTCACCTTTGCATTAATAAAGAAATTTGCCATTTTCCTAATAAAGGGACATTAAAGTTCGAAAAAAAGACTGAAATAACAGTTTTCTTTAAAATTTTATTGGGTAACTTAAACAATTAATAATCCGTGTTTCTACCGCGAACACTAACAATACAAGAACATCGGTTTGGCATACTCAAAATGAGTTCATCCAAATCACGCTGTGGAATGGCCGCCCATGTTCGTTGCAACAACAAAAACAGGTCTTCTTGCGACTGGATACCCTCCATATTCGGCAGAGCTCTTCTCTGTAGCATATCCCATGCATGCTCAATCGGGTTCAAGTCTGGCGACTGAGCAGGCCAGAGCAGGACATTGATGTTAGCTGCGGCGAGAGTCTGTCTTACAACTCTCGCGGTGTGCGGTCGTGCATTATCATGCATTAACTGAAATAAGGGACCGATTTGCACTTGTAGAGGAACGATGACGTCAGATACAATCGTCTCAGCATAAATTTGAGCGTTGAGGTTGCCTCTGATCCAAATCAACTCAGTTCTTCCGCCGATCCAAATACCCGCCCATACCATGATGGTTCCACCACTATAAGGATGGACTTCCTGGCAGGATTTTAATCGCTGTTGGCGTCCAGGGGTTCTCCAGTGTCGTATACGTCTTGTATCCGGTCTCATACCAAAACGAGACTCATCAGAAAAGCACACGAAACGCCATTGTTCTTCTGCCCAATTTCTGTGTTCAAGAGCCCATTGATATCGAATCCTACGATTGTGCATTGCTATAGTGGTACCCGTAGCGGTCTTCGGGAATGAAGGTTCACTTCATGCAAGCGGTTTCTGACTGTTTGGTCGCTAATTAAGTTGCCTGAAGAGTGATGAAGCCTCACGGCTAACATCATGGCGGTTATTGTTGGAGCTCTTCGAGTTAAGATTTCAATGTATCGGTCTTGTCTCCGTGTGGTGCAGCGATACCGTCCTCCATGGCGCTCAGCCACGGTACCAGTGCTTCGGTAACGTGTCCAAAGTCGACTGATAACACTCTGACTTGTTTTCAGAGCTAAAGCCACAGTCCGTTGCCGGGAACCAGCTTCTATCATTCCCACGGCTCTGAGCATTTCTTCCCTGCTTAAATGACGTCGCCGCTCCATAATAACGTTGGTTTTAATCAGTAGTAGGGAAACAGTAGCACTAATAATGTCTTCAATGCGTTGTATGTTTTTATAGGGAAAATATTGACAGCTGATTTTCATCTTTTACTCGAATTTGATTAACAGTTCCTGTTTCAAATTATGAAATGCACCAAAAAGGATCCATATAAATTTACAAAATCATAAATTTATTACAAAGCCACATCTCAATCTCAAGAAATCCGCATAAAAATGCTTGATCCCTAGACACTTTTGATGTGTGTATTTGCTTATATTATTTCACGTAATTAATTTCACGTCTGGTAATTTTTATTTTGCGATAACTCATAAGATATTAATTTTATTGACATAGTGTAAAAAGGAATTTTAATCATCATTAAATGCTCAACGTATCTAACGTATTTAATTGGATAAGGAATAATACTGTACTGTTAATAAAAGATTCGTAAAGAATCCATAATTTTATTGTACTTTGTAAAAGAATAAAATGATTTTTGTGGGTTATTCTTGGGAGATAGACATATGCCATCGCGGATTTTTTTAACCGACTTCAAAAAAAGGAGGTTTACAATACGTCTTGAACTTTTTTTTTTTTTTTTTATGTATGTTACCTCATAACTCGGAGATGGCTAGACCGATTTGAAAAATTATTTTTTTTGTTTGAAAAGGTATACTTTCTAGTTGGTCCCATTATCGTCACGTTGGATCTGATGATGGGATCATGGAGAAATCGAGGGAACTCTTCAAATACTATAGGCACACCTATAGCGTTTTGGGTATTTCTTATAGTACCTTGTGCAGTTGCTCTCGAAAAGCACCATTTGAGGAAGTGGAACTGATGATGAAGACCCCAGATGGCCACCGAAACTACTCAATAATAAGTATTTCGTTGATTGCGATGAGATTACTTGAATATGGATGTTAAGCACTTTATGCTCGTCACAATGCATATGGTGAAGTAGAGCTGATGGTAATGTACCAGGAGAACTCCTCAAAAATTAACGGCTCTGCACCGGGAAAAGCAATATTTTGTAAAAGGTGATAAGTAGGTGACATTTTGGCTTTTGTTACTAGATAAATTACAAACCGACCCACTAAAAAGCGTGAAAAAAAACTTTTTAGCAAAAAATAGAACCGACTTCCATATAAAAACACTACAAAGGCAAAAATAATTTTAATTTCGGAAGGCGGTGTCTTTAGTTTTGTATATATTTTCGTTTTTGACACCGCCTTCCGAAATTAAAATTATTTTTGCCTTTGTAGTGTTTTTATATGGAAGTCGGTTCTATTTTTTGCTAAAAAGTTTTTTTAGATCTATAAAAGAGGAACAATCCCGCCACACATTATTTGTATATAACTCAAAAGGGTTTGGCAGCGTTTTCGATTAAGGCTTAATTTTTCCCGACATGTTGAAGTAATTTCGTCATCCAATTTACACAACAACTTCCTCAGGACTTTGTGCAACGACAATTTTAATTATTGTTTATATTTAGCAGATATAATTATTGAGGCTTCATACATATCCACCTACATAATTATAATCAAAATGAGTGTTCAGTTTCAGCTAGAACAATTTTCTGCCTACCTAAATACTGTAAGGTTTCGGCGGACAACCGAGTACCAATATATTATTATACAGCTTATTATACCATCACTTCTCATACAGTATTATTAAATGAATATTATCGTGTAATGGGAGCAATTAATTATTCTACACATCGTAATGTGCACCTGGTATTATTTGTAACACCTTATAATTATATCTGTATGAGTGCTCGTCCGGTGGGCAAAATTCGACCATAGTTTATATATTTGGCGCATTATAATACAAATTTGTTTGCTTTCTGCACAAAGTGTAACTGTGCCAAATTTTATACTCCTCCGTCACTGTTATTTTTGTACAATACAATAGAATGTTGTTATGTTATACAATACAATAACATTTAACTCCCTAAAAAGGTTTACAGACTCTTAGTGTAACACTAGATCCCGCACTAGGATACCCAATGTCGCAGGATCCAGTCTCTCTCGACATAAATAGTTTATAGCTATATAAGTGTGCTATGTAAGTGTGCGTGGTGTGAGGGTGAGTTCATGTGAGTAATTGTGTGTATGTTAGGACTTGATAGTTAAAACTCAATTTATTACATATTCCTTACAGCTAAACTTGGTCATAGAGAGAATTTTTAGTTAATTATTAGCTTTACGTATATAGAATGTAATTATTTATATAGCTATTGGATTGGATTTTTCTAGGTATTGGCTCCAAGTATTGACAAAAAAAAACACAATACTATTTACGAGGCACGTTCCCATGCAAAGTCCAGTTGGAAATATTCTAACAAATATACGAACAGTGGCAATAGCCAAAATAAATGTAATCGTGTGGTCGGCACAATAATCATTTGAATACGAATGTACTGATTTTCTAGGGGAAAACGTTTACATTACGAACCAAGTTGTTGGAAACAGTCGACGGAAACGAAATACTTTACATTTGGGGTGTCTTTTTTTTTTTCAAGATAAACTTTGGAGTGTTGTGCCTAAATTGTTATACGACAGCTTTTGGTATTCATTTTAGTTTATATATTAAAATATCAAGTTCTTGAATTTGTGTCTTTGATCTTATATTTATATTTCGTGAGATTGTTGTTTGGTTGTATTTAATTGCAGATTGTTATTTTCTTAATAGCTACTGTGGTTTTCAAACACAAAGACATTAGATAAATATTCTTGTTAACTACGGTAATATACATCGTATACCATAAAATTAAAAAAACAAGGAAAACAAGCTGGTTGTCGAAGCATGTATTCATGATATTATACAGACAACTCTATCTGCCATTCATTACAATAATGAAAATAATAATCTGGCTTGCTCCTAAAAAAAATATTGTAATGAATGGCAGACAGAGTTGTCTGTATAATATCATGAATACATGCTTCGACTTTATAATTATAAGTAGACTATTTATTAGAAAAAAAAAATACAGATAATAAGTCTCCTCTTTATTGAAGGGCCGTAGTCCAACGCGTGCCCAGTGCGATTTGATGGAGGACGTATGGCTTCTGATTTTCGGTCTTAAGACATGCTGGTATCCTTACAGTGTCTCCTTTCACTGGATTAGGAGAAGTGGTGACGATGAAAATTGCACAAAATAATGTGCCTGCACGAACCCACTCGTAAGTCGTGCCCGTAACAACCATTGGGCGTACAAATTAGACCCTTTTTAGGGTTCCGTAGCCAAATAGCAAAAAAACGGAACCCTTTTAGTTTCGACATGTCTGTCTGTCTGTCCGTCCGTCCGTATGTCACAGCCATTTTATTCCGAAACATTAGGACTATACATGTGAAATTTGGTAGGTAGATGTATTATGTGAACCGCTTTCCGATTTTAAGAAAAAAATTTAAAAAAATATTAAAAGTAAAGGGGGGCTCTCCATACATGGTAATGAAACTGAAAATATTTTTTTCCGTGAAACCTATGCGTGTGTAGTAGAGAGGTCTTTAAAAATAACATTGAGGTTTCTAAAACCACTTTTTCATAAAGTTAATCGTTTAACAAATATATGCTTCCAAAGTGGCAAAATGCCCCCCCCCCCCCTCCCTCTAACTTCTATAATAATGGATTGAAAAATTTAAAAATATATATAAATATATACTGTAGATCTTAATGTAAACTTTCAAGCAAAATTTGTTTGAACGACATCGGGTCAGTAGTTTTTGAGATATAGCATAATTTCTAAAACCGAAAATATAACTTTGCAATTCATACAAACACTATGAAAAACCATGTTATTTGGCGTAGTTACTGCGGAACCCTTCATGGGCGAGTCTGAATATATAAATATATAAAAATAAGACTTTTCACAACGCAATTAAGATTTTTGTAACCTACTTAGATAAAAAGAGATTCGGTACAAAAATTTAGCAAGGGACAAATCTAAATGCAAATAGCACTGGCCCATTTCCCTGTCCGCCAGTGTAATGTCACCTACCTCTCAATACCGTTTGTATCGGTTTTCCACGCTTCTCCAATAATAACCGACTTTTACGACTATCTCACCTATTTCCACTTCACGTTCGCTTTTTTCTTTGTTTACAAATGGCTATGAGTTACAATGAGTGTGCCATAACATATAATTTTATTATTTTTATTCAGCTATGCTTATTGTTGCTTTTCGACGTTAGCTTTACTGCCGAGTACTATCTGTAAGTGTAGTTTCGTGTATGAAGTCTTTCTTATGGATATGCTCATAAGAGCTAAGCAATTTTCTAAAAATCGTTTTACAATATAGCGGACACGTCTTACCTTTTCACAGATTTTTACCATTCATATTAGCAATGTATACCTACTGTACTGTATTTTTTAAGATGCCATAGGGCATGCTAGCTTAAAAGATAGTAATTATACCCGAAATTCCGATGTCATATGACATCCATCAAAACGCACTGTATCCCAGCCGGAAGGACGTTGTAACTTAAATTATTTCACGTCGCTCTACACGATGCCAAGAACAGGAATAGATGGTGGAACCATCATTAAGCTACTTCCATGGGCGCTTCACGACCTGTAGCATTGAGGAACTCGACGCGAGGAGGAGGAGTAATATTATTTCTGAAACATTCAAAATCGAAAATCAATTTTACCAGTAGTAAATTTCTTGTAAAAAATACTCACCAGTACGTGAATAATACTCGTATATTGTTATTAGCTGTAACATTTTCTTTTTCTTTTAGTTAAGTTTTATAGCTACCATTTTTGCGACAGTATTTAAGCTACATTTCCCTCCACTTTCTGGTTTGACATAATGCATGCTGTGAAACTCTGTAATAGGCTTCAAAACCCTACATATATGACTTTTTACCATACCATGAACATTGTAAAAAAAATGTTAGGTTTTCTTTCAATAAATAAATACTTAATGACCCCATATACATAGTTCAAGCCTAACTCACGGTACATACATATTATTATCATCGTAGTACATAGGAAACCATCAGTCGTTTTCACGGCATAACACGTTTCTTATATATTATTAAAAGCTCGACTCCATACTTGATGTTTTCCATATAATCTTACTCGAGGGGAATAGAAAATCAACTACATTTCTCGCCTTGCCACATTTGTACCAGTACACGTGAAAACCTACCACTTCCCTACAATTAAATATGAATATGAGTGTTTAATACAACATTGATGTTATTGAAATTTTACGGTAGTGGAACCTTACTTGGCGTATCGTATGTTTAACTATTTTAAGGCGGCTTTTCCCTAATTATAGACTAGAATTTTTTTTTAAGGAATATATTTGGCATTGAGTTAAACTAATGCAATAATTTAAACTATGTTTTTTCGGTGTTTTAAATATAATATTTATATGTGCAAAATTTCACATTATTACTTGGATAAAAGGGAAATAGAATAGTAGTAATTATTATTAAAACCGGTAATTGCTCTGCAGAGTGCGGGCCAGCTCCAAGACCATGACTACAGACAAAAAGATTGGAGATTCTATTCGTCTACATAAGGCCCGTCGAAATTGCATATCCATCCGCTACCTACTGTGACTAAGTACTAAATATATATTATAATTCAGTTTAACTAATATAGATATTATAACGTGTACTATTTTGTTACTTACCTACTATGAATTTGACTTATCTGAAATGCAGGGTATTTTTTAAATAATTCTTTTGTATATAAAAATAATTATTAATAATATACATAATGCATTAAAAGGGTACCAACATATTGTAATATGTACATGCAAATTTGTATTGGTGCAACAGGCCAACATTTATTTTCATATTATGTTTAAATAAACATTAAATTCGGTTTAACTGTCATTAATAGAAATAAATCCAGTCTATAGGTTAAAACTGATAATTTCCTATACTGAAAATTAATAATTGAATTTACTATTAAATTTAAATATACATATATGTTTGTAACATCTGTAACTGGTTTGTCGGCTCTTCACGTGGCTACAGGCAATGGTTGGCCTTTATAACGAAAAAACAACTACCACTGTTTTTCCACGTGGTAGTGCCTACATAACAGTGTTCTTGGCACTTTTACACACAATGATAGCGACGATTTTTCCCGGTCCCGTTTAAACGCTTGTATATAATTTCTTATTATAAAAAGTAGGGCTTGCCGTGGCTTCGCTCGTGTGGAATCGCACATTTTCTCTGGATAAAAAGGAGCTTATGTATGATTAAAGGCGAGTACGAGTACGTGTGGTGTATTGAGTGTAACTAATGCGCCAAATTTCGCTTAAATCCCTTTAGAAATTATTGTGTGATTGAAATACAAATGAACAAACATCTAAACTATAAAATTTATAATATTAAAGTAGGCTTAAGATGTGTTTCATTATTTACACACTTCTCCGATCTTTCCGATCCTTCTTATATAATCTTATAGAAATATTGCTTTGTGAATGATGAATTTTTACATCATACCTAAAACTATATTGTTTGAGGGAATGTAGCAGTTTAACGACCTAATGTCATAAGAGATTGCAGTAATATTAACACAATCAATCGAACAAACGACAAAAAATCTAAGGATAACAAGATCTGTGTTGCGGGAATGTTCTGACGAGATACCTCAGCCCCAGAGGGCAACTGAAGGAACAGGGTAGATTTATAAGTCAGTAGAAGTCTGATACTCCCTTTGGATCCACCTAGAGGGGAGGTAATTTAATCATTTTCTCACCGAAAAAAAGTATAACAAGAATTAGCAACCACATAACATTATTTATTTGTATAATGGAGGGACTGTGAAGGTAGTGTCAAATTTCTACAAAAATTACCTTAAAACCCACCCTGTTCTTTGAGATGCCCTTGCGGTCCAAGGCGGAGCGGCTTTATCTCGTAAAAACATTCTTGAAACGCCCTTATAGGTATCCCAATCGTCCAACCTTACATTCTTTAATCTTAGTTCCTATCAGTACAGTTAGTATCGCGTGTAGTGTAATACCTAAAATTACATTTAATTGTATAAAGCAATGGAAAATGCAACCTTCCCAAACCTTACCTAATTTTGTGTACCACATACTTTGTCACAATCTACTTTTGCAACAGACATGCAACTTAGCTAACAATTTAACCTAGATTCTTTGTCCTCAATGATAAAGTTTTGACTTATTATTGTAGAAACCTTCAGACAAGTCTCCACTTCTTACCTTAGCGCATAATGAGGTCAATATTTCTTTCTAAAATTAACTTACCTACCAACCAATCTAAGTACAAGCGAATTTCATTCTTCTTAACTACAGATTTTATTAACCTTAAGAACGAATTTGGCAAGCACATAAATCGGTGAACTTTTCCCTCGCAATATGTTTTTCGTAAACTAGTATAAAATTATACGTTGCATTTGAAGCGTGCCCGTGAGGTTGTAATATAATTTTCAGTCTCACAGATATTTTAGCTCATATTTTTTCTTGTTTTATGATTGTATCGTGTTTAGAATAAATGAAGTTTTTCAAAGATATAGCTGTCAGCATAAATGCTAGTATTTTTCTTTAACACTCCAATTTATTTCTGTTGCAATGTACAGGGATCAAAGGCCTTCGTGTAGAGAATGTTTCGTTGAGTGTAAAATTTGAGATTTGTAAAATACGTTACTACAAAATAAGACTTATAAGAAAGAATACAAATGCGATTTGTAAACTAACGTGATTTAAAGATGCGACATTTCACAACACGTTAGCTTTACTTCAAGGAGCCTTCAGTACCTACTGATAATTATTTATTTATTTTATACTTAATTGTACACCTTACAATATTTACAAGGATAATAATTATAAAAAGAGTGTAGAATGGGCGGTCTTATTGTACAAAACTTGAATTAATTAGATTGTAATTTAAAATAAATGTCAAGACGGAGACACATTATGCAATTGTTCAGAGACGCCCGTAAAATTACACTTTATTTGCTGTATATGTGGCTAGTCCACATACTCTTTGTACATCAATGGCATGTGGGCCGGCTAGAATTCATGAGACACAGGTAACCCCAGTTTTTAAAGTTAAGTAGTTTTCGTTTTGGCTCTATTCCAATGCTGTAATAACCGCATTACAAATAAGTGTCTCTCTGGATCGCGTCGCATACATTGTAATTCTAGAGAATTCGGTTTTGGCAACGAGAATGAATAATGTCCCGAAGATCTATGCCGCTAATGTTGGCCGTATTATGTGCAAGGTTGCCATAGGTTGCAATAAGTACGTGGCTTTTCTATTCGTGATAAATAACAAAATATTCTTCTCTCAAATATTCTATATGTTGATAACTATGTGCCGGTATTAAGTGCCTGGCGGCACTATTTATGACCATCTTTTGTTTTTATAGATCGAGAAGAGTCCACCATTTGTATGAACATTTGAACGTAAAATACGTCGTCTTTTTTATGGCAATGCCTTTGGCTGACAACCGTTCTGAGAACTGAAATATCACTAACGTTTTATAAGAAAGTATTTTAAAGTTCTGTAAAGATCCTCGCTTCTTTTACCAAAAATGGTAGACGGTAAATTCTTCCATCTATCCACCTTAAGCTAAGATACTTAGAATCTTAAATCAAATGCGACGTAAATAACTTTTTGCTTCCAAGACTGATTGCTAGGCTATTTAAAGCAGCTGACAAAAGCACCGTTCTTCATCATTAAAGCGCTTTACTGGCCTACTGCCAGTCCGGGGCTGCTTAACGGGCGCTCATTAGCACCGATTCCTTAATCCATTATTGGAAGGTAACGATATATCATGGACGATGTATACATACAAGATTTACACTTTGTAACTCTCACAGAGCCACTCTTAATGAAATCAACCTTATTGGAATGCCAGTATACGAATAAGGTTGTACTTCATAAACGCTATTAAAACTAGAGTAATAGTAATAACTTTATTTGCCATTAAAAAAATTACAGTAAATTAAAAGATACAATCAGAGCTCTTAAAAAAATCATTTATTAAAAAGATGAATGACCCCATGCTAGGAAAATCCTGTGTTATTGGGACATTGAATCTGTCCATGTGAACTTGTGGTTTTGCAAGTAGGTGACACATTTTCTTTGTTTATAACAATTTCATTTAATTTAGATTTAAGTCCTGAAAACAGACAAAGATGAATTTAAAAAGTGTAATGTAGGTGAAATTAGGTAAGTATGTATGCATATGATGAGTTATGTATGCGGTGGGTGTGGGTGTGAAGGTGAGGTGAGTAAAGGAGCTATGTATGATGATGGCGTATGTGTGTAGAATGGTATAGTATTGGGTCTGATGTTTAAGAAGTCACACAAGACAACAGAAAATTTACAGAATGTGTATTGTTATGAGCAGCTTGTAGCTTAATAATAATATCCTTATAGGTCCTTATCTTCAAGGTAGAAATAGAATCCCGAAGTCAGTCTATACGAGGATGACACTGAAAGTTTTTGTATATAATAAAAAAATAAGTTCAAATTTTTTAAATGGAACTCTTTGCCAATATTGTTGTGTATGTATTTTATTCATTAGTCAATTGTTTACGATTTGGCGGCAATTTTAAAATGGTCTGTGTCACGTCAGCATGAATTTAACGCGTTGTTTGCCACTTGTCATGGAAAAAGTTCGGGGGAAACGACCTCGCAGTAGGATCCTTATTCACCACGACAATGCCTAGTCGCACGCCTCGCACCTTGCGATTTTTCTTTATTTCCGAAAATAAAAGAAAAACTTCTAGGAAGCAGTGGCTGCGTTTCAAAATGCTGTCGAAGAGACCACAAATACATATAATAAAACAATAAGGAGGAGTGGGTAAAGTACTTTTCTCAGTGGCTCCATCAGATGCAGCGATGTTTTGATGTAAATGGATACTATTTTGAAAAGATGTAATAAAACTAATAACTTGCTAGTTTGTTCAGTTTTTGATTTTCTAAGAACTTTCTCACCCTCGTATATGGGTGACTATACAACGTGTAATTTAAAGGGTATATACATACAAAGAAACCGTTTCTTTGGATGATAACAAACGATATGGCAAGGGCTTTGTAACCCTATATCTACATGTGTGGAACTTATTAGAAATTTCAATACATTAATACCAGAGATCGAATATTTCAAATCAAGAAGAACGAAGAGAATTATCGTGTTATTGGCAAGTGACGTAGACACTTATTGACTCTAATAGTGCTGTGACACATTTAATATGATTAATATTCAAGAAACATAATATGAAACCGATAATTTGGTGTCAATTCTTTGAGTCATTTATTTTGAGCTGAAACTGTGCATAGAGACTCTATATCAGATTTTGCCTTCAGCCCTTTTGGATAGATATGAGGTTTTCGTTACAGGCAGTATATCTATTAGGTAGGTACATATTTGTACCGAGATTACTCCGTAACTTCGAAAACTAATAGCGGCAATTAATGGTTAACCTTTTAGATCGTTTATTATTTAGCTACGAGCTCCTCGGTACTTTACAGTACAGTGCAATTAAACTTAGAATAGAATCGACTTTGTGCCATATTGTGACGTCATAGCTGTCAATAAAACCAGTTGGGTAGAGTGAGCAAAACAAGAATTTATTAAAATATTTATTTACAAATATTGAGCGAAAAAAATTAGTCCCCTTTTCTTATTTTGGTGGTCAAACACAAGCCTATCATCGATGAAAAATAAAAATAAATCTTTAATAATTTTGACATGGCTTTTGGGCTTTTGCGTCATGCATTCTCTTTACTTTCAGGCGAATTGGAGTAAACCAACAAAAAACTAAATATGACTTCAAATAATTTAATACTATATTTAAACACAGACTAACTGACAAAGGCTTGTACTGACGGGACGGGTCTACTCAAATCTGTGTGATTCTTTCCTCAAAAGGCCATTTTTAGGGTTCCGTAGCCAAATGGCAAAAAACGGAACCCTTATAGTTTCGACATGTCTGTCCATCTGTCTGTCTGTCTGTCCGTCCGTCCGTCCGTATGTCACAGCCATTTTATTCCGAAACTGTTAGAACTGTACGTGTGAAACTTGGTAAGTAGATGTATTCTGTGAACCGCTTTCTGATTTTACTAAAAAAACGTACTTTTCAAGTGACATTTGACAGCTAGAGGTAATTATCGTTCCGATGCTTATTGGAAACGCATAGTACTTTATAATAAACTGTCTGAAACCATTTTCTGGGTTAATCACATTTCCATGCTTACTTCGTACTACGTAATACACGTTTCGTAACTAAACAAACGATTGTATCATGAATATCGTATGTAGAGTTGAATCGATTCTTGGCTTAGTGTGCGATAATTGTAGGTTTCGTACACGCTTGAACCAGGCGTACCCAAGTTATGTAGTTAGGTATAGCGTTGCTCTGTAATTACCACTCGGTCGTATGGGTGCTAATTACTCTTTCTGTTATGACTACTTATGGAGTTTCTTGTCGTTTCCCTGTTGGAGTGGTGTTTCGAAATGCCATTTTTGCTCCATTTCATCTGTATATACCTGCTGGTTCCTTGTGTTTGTGTCTTTGGTTCAGTAAGAGCCTGAGGATTCACACAAGAAAAGGATGGTGCGCAAAAGTAGATACACGGTAAATAACAATTTCTCCTGTATCGAGGGTTACAAACATTAAAATTCACATACTCCAATACCCAAACCCGGATTAGGTAACTATCTACAGATCATATAAATATGTATTTCATGCGGCAATCAAACCCGTGATACGCAGCACAGCTGCCAATCCCTCACCAACTAAAACAAACACAAAATACGAAAACCGTCGAGCAACGTTCACACGATGATTAAAAAGAAAACAAATGACGATCGTGGAATTGATTGCAGTGCTTTGCTCTCACAAAATTCTGAAATAAAAATAGACTCTTATCAAAGTGGTCTGCTGTGTCCCGACGCGTATTTCAGGTGACATTAACCTATTTCAGCCGTCCTTGTGGACAGCCGGTCAAACAATAGGTCACCCCGCCTCCCGTGAGTGTCATAAAAGATGACATTAACGTTTAGTTGGCCCTTCGCCATGTGACATCATATTTGGTATTGATTTAAAAATAGTTTACGAAGAATAAAAGGCCTACGCAACCTAGAAAGCTACGTTGCGGGTATGTTCTAATGAGATACCGGAGCCCCGGACCACAAGGGCATTTGAAGAAACAAGGTGAGTTTTTAGTCAGTAGAAGTCTGATACTCCCTTCCACTTCACTCAGAGTGGGGAGTAATTTGATGATTTTTCCATCGAAAAAATGCCTAGAAAGATGAATGTGAAAACTTGAAGCACTATTCGTTGCAGTAAACGTTCTCAGTACTCTCTGTTCATAATTTATTGATCACATGGCAATAATAATATAATATGAATGCAATCCTCCGCATGTGCTTTCATTTTGACATATCTCCTGCTGCCCGCTGGGCTTCCTCCAAGTACTCGTAACTGGAGATTTCACCTCGCGGGGACAGACTATCAATTTTTGAGTAGGCGCGCAGCCATAATCGCTCCGCCGCAAAAATACATTCAAAAGTCGGGCTCATTCTTGCAGGTCACGATACAGCTCATATAGATATGTGAAGGCGTAGCCATATCATGAAACTTGGTAGGTAGATGTATTCTGTGAACTGCTTTCCTATTTTAAGAAAAAAAAATAAAAACTATTTTAAATAAAGGGGGGCTCCCCATGCATGGAACTGAAACTGAAAATATTTTTTTTTTCATGAAACCTATACGTCTGTGATATCTATAGACAATCTTTAGTTTGAACGAGATCGGGTCAGCAGTTTTTGAGATACAGCATATTTTCTAAAACCGCAAATATAAATTTGTAATTCAAACAAACACAATGAAAAACAAAGTTATTTAGCATAGTTGTAAAAATTGTAAAAAAGCTAGTTTTAAAAAAATTGGGTTTTTGTTGTCAAATAAATATATTAGATATATTATTATTATAGTCACTACGGAACCCTTCATGGGCGAGTCTGACTCGCACTTGGCCAATATTTATAGTTATAGGGACGTCATCATCATGTACATAGGTAGATAGGATGGTTGATCGTTCGGTAAGCAATATCAGATAGGTAGCTAGGTAGGTTGGTGAGTTTTGTTACTTGTAATAAATGAATTGAATTGAATTATAGCCGATTACAGTAGGACGTGTGTAATCGGGCGAAAGAATTAAACAATGTACTTAACACGAAATATAATCAGGATCTTATTACAAAATAATCAGGAACACCAAATCAATAGAAATGCTTATATTATTTATTTATTTTTATTAGTTTCAAAATTTTATTTAATATTTATTGTGTTAATGTTTATGTAAAATTGATTTAAGTAGGACATAAATTTACTTCCATTTATTTTTATAAGTTTTTATTTTTTTTTCCAATATAATTGTAAACTTATTTGTAAACTTAAAATGTAATCTATTCCTTTAGGGGGGAGACCCTGGTGTCCTGATATACAAGTCACGGCTTAGTTTAGGCACCAGTCTCCCACAAATAAACATTGTAAATAAGTAGTTATTTTATCTTTACCATTTTTCTTGTATTAGTGCATAAGTTTTATTTTAAAGTAGTCCACCAAAAACACGTAGCGCAACTTGGAAATGTGAACGGATTGCTCCTGAGGTCTCCACTCACTGACCGCTGTGCTGCCGTCCATTCCCTCACACGCTAAGTTGTGGTGCTGCGGCAGAATGAATTACAAACCAATGACCGCAGATACATGACATTGGCACAACAGGGAACATCTACATCTATGCTGAAAAAAAATTAGTTTAAAAACACATAAATGCGATATAATTCAGAGCATAGAATCAGGCGTTACTTTACGGAAAAAGTATTAATGCATGTGGTATGTTTTTTAATGCACCCCTTCTGCATGATCATATATATTTGCGGGCGGGAGGGCGGTGCTGCATACTGCATGCAAGATTGATTATCTAGTTTTTGGCGGAATTAACACGAGATATTTTCTGAAGTATTAATTCAAATATAATTCACTTATTTCAGGTCAGTGAGCCGTGTAAAATACAAAATTCAAATAACATTGCTCGATTTTAAAAATTTTAAGATAAGACGTTTCTATCACCATGTCATTCAAAAACATACAACCCATCTCACTCAAAAAGTCTAACTAAAATAAGGCGGTATATCATAAAATCATCCCCATAATTCTTCAAGCGTCTATCAAATATAGCGTAAGTCGCAGGTATGTTGTCACAAAGGAAACTAAATGAACGAACATGTCAAGGCAATCCATCAAAGGATTTTAGAGAACCACGGATTAATTTGTGAAAAATTGGATTGAGGCATGAAAAAGTTATAGGCAAGATAGGTAAAGCCATGAAATGAGAGGGTTTACTTTACGACGTAGAAAAATTTTATTTATTTTTTCTCGCTATGATTACTTTGAGTCATTATACTATTGCGTAAAACTTAAGTCTTTTTAGGGTTCCGTAGCCGAATGGCAAAAAACAGAACGATTATAGTTTCGTCATGTCTGTCTGTCTGTCTGTCCGTCCGTCCGTCCGTATGTCACAGCCATTTTATTCCGAAATCATTAGAACTATACATGTAAAACTTGGTAAGTAGATGTGTTCCGTGAACCGCTTTCCGTTGTTAAGAAAAAAAAATTAAAAATATTTTAAATAAAGGAAGGCTCCCCATACATGGAATTGAAACTGAAACCTATGCGTATGTGGTATCTATAGATAGGTCTTTAAAAATGACATTGAGGTTTCTTAAACCACTTTATCATAAAGTAAATCGTTTAAAAGATATACGCTTCCAAAGTGGTAAAACATGTCCCTCCCCTCTAACTTCTATAATAATGGAGTGTAAAATATATGCTGTAGAGTGTAGACCTTAATGTAAATTTCAACCAAAATTGGTTTGAACGAGATCGGATTAGCAGTTTTTGAAATACAGCATATTTTCTAAAACCGCAAATATAACTTTGTACTTCATACAAACGCTACGAAAAACAAAGTTATTTGGCCTAGTTACTACGGAACCCTTCATGGGCGAGTCTGACTTGCACTTGGCCAATTATTTTATAAGTAGTAGTAGTAGCTTATAGCTGTGAATGTAAAGGATGTTCCTATATATATGTATTTAAATAAAATGTGTGTGTCTGTGATTTATATATAACTGTGTTATCTCAAGTGCTTAAAGTTATTTATACGATACTACTACAGACTTTTTTAAATTTGTATATCTGTCTGTGGCTCTTTTTGTTCAAGCTAAGATCTGGGACAGCTGAACCGAGAAGTTAGGCCAATATAAACGCTACTTTTATCCATATATATTAAACTTCATATATACAGAGTTGATACGACAGAGGGGCATTATATTACACCACGTATACTATACGTATTTAGTGTCAATTCTATACAGTTAAATAATAAAAAGCGCCAAAAATTTTTTTTTTCAAACAAACTAAATAGCTTACGAGTCAGAGTAAAACGCAACCACCCTTTGTAAATAAATGTGACTGACCTTAAATACCTAGGTAACAAAGTGGCAACGTCGCGTGGCGTGTGTTATCTCTTGTCTTGGACAGATTTATCGCTTTAAGGTGCATCTCATCAAAATAATTTGCGACTAATCTACATCTCCTTATCTCTTATATGAGTTTGCTTACATATATCTACTTTGACTCAAGGCGTTTCTTTAAGAATTCTAAAGCAGTTTTATCGGTATAACTGGCTGTGACCGTGACTTTGTTCGCAATCTTTTATACAGAGTTGATACGACCGAGGGGCTTTCCTTTAATCTGCGTATACTAGGTACTATTTTCAAGCTCTGTACCAAAAATATAATAATTTAAAGAGAGGTAAAAAAATGACTGGGCAATAATTCTGCTTACAATTATCATGACTGTGTGGTTGAAATGGGTAAAAAAGTAATAATAATCATCTTTCTAACCCTTTCGCTACCAGGTATGTTAGTATCGGCTTCCCCTCAAAATATCTTAGATACATCTAAATGGCAGTATTGCACATCACATGGAGCGTCCACAAAAGAAGCGACACATTAAATTTTATCTCAATCGGTCGATGTAGAAGTGTGTACATATTGTATATTAATATTTTGTCACCAAACCCCACTCTAAGCCTTACAAAATAAATTGGAACCGACGAAACCATATCATATTTCTCTATTCCGCTAATTTTGAGGCTCCATTTTCAAAGTAGGATAATCTGATCAAGTACCAGGAAAGGTGGCTTCGTTCATCAGTGTTACCACATCACTTGATTACTGAGCATAAAAATATATACGGAATTCTGTATCTATCTGAATTTTTATACGGCCAAGAGCATTGCAAAGAAAATTACACGTTTTTGTTGAAATATTACATACAACGCGACAATATTCCTTCTTTCAGCCAAGCTTATTTTTAAACAAATTGGATTTCTGTAATTAAGATGTTTCTAAATATAAGTCGGAAATGTATTTATGTGGCGTTGGATGTATTTATAATCAGGTCGCTTCAGGCGGCGGCTTTGCCCTGGATAAAAAATCAGTAACAAAATAACTTAATTATTGCCAGTAAAAAATCACGTGACAGGACATACAAACATACTTTCTTTTTATTCTTTTTAGTAGTAGCCAAATGGCAAAAAACGGAACCCTTATAGTTTCAACACGTCTGTCCGTCTGTCTGTCTGTCTGTCTGTCTGTCCGTCCGTCCGTATGTCACAGCCATTTTATTCCGAAACTGTTAGAACTGTACATGTGAAACTTGGTAGGTAGATGTACTCTGTGAACCGCTTTCCGATTTTATGAAAAAAATAAAAAATATTTAAAATAAAGGGGGGCTCCCCATACATGGAACTGAAACTGAAAATATATTTGTTCATGAAACCTATGCGTGTGTGATATTTATAGAAAGGTCTTTAAAAATGACGTCGAGGTTTCTGAAACCACTTTTTCATAAAGTTAATCGTTTAAAAGATATACGCTTCTAAAGTGGTAAAATGTGTGTCTCCTCTCTAACTTCTATAATTATGGAGTGAAAAATCTGAAAAAAATATATGCTATAGATCTTAATGTAAACTTTCAACCAAAATTAGTTTTAACGAGATCGGGTTTGCAGTTTTTGAGATACAGCATATTTTTGAAAACCGCAAATATAACTTTGTAATTCATACAAACACAAAGTTATTTGGCATAGTCTTAAAAATTTAAAATAAACTGGTTTTAAGAAATTTCTAAGTTTTTTTTTTTTTTCAAATAAATACTTATATTGAATTATAATTATTATAGTTACTACGGAACCCTTCATGGGCGAGTCTCACGCGCAGTTGGCCAAATTTTTTTACAATGGATCAGCCCAATCTTGACGACAACCTCGCTTGATAGTAAGCAATACTTTCCCAATATTAGTATGGATTTGTTATAATATGATAAACAACTTATTTAAAAAAAAAAATAAGTAACCCCCGACAACCTTGAAACATCTGAACAGATATTGATAAATAACAGCTAAGAACCATCTCAATCACGTCAGCTTTCTAACAAAAAACCCGCATCATAGTCGGTCCATTCATTCAGTAGTTACGATGCCACAGACAGACACACAGACACGTCAAATTTATAAACAACTAGTACTCACGCGGGGCTTCGCTCCCGTGGATTCTATCACGGTAAAAACATAACTCTCCTTTTTTGTAGTCGGGTAAAAAGTAGCCTATAACCTTCCTCAAGCTTCAAGCTACTTCCATACCAAATTTCATCCAAATCCACCCAGTACTTTCGAAGATTAGCGCGTTCAAGCAAACAAACAAACAAACAAACAAACAAACAAACTTTTCCGCTTTATAATATTAGTATAGATATAGCGTCGGGGTTAAAAAGTAACTCATATTGTTAGGAAAAGATTAGTATTCAACAATACCTACCTACATAACATAGTATACTCTCTAATAGAATTATGTTCATGATATTTTTAAGTAATTCAGGAAATAGATCTATTATATCAAACTGCCCTAACTTACAACCAACCAAATTGCTTCCTTATTCAAAACGCTTGAAACCAACTGTACCACTATGGTCAATGCACATTGTTGCCATTTCGTATTCAATTTTATCCCAGGACACCGGACAGTGGGTCCTCGCCTAATTAATTTACCTACCGAGTCACCGTAGGAACACTGAGTTGATGAGATTCTGCAGGGTTGCTACTGCGCTCAATTGGTTTATGATAACCAAAATTGTTGATGAAATTTCATAAAGACGTTCAAACATTTTTATATGGGGCGTAACATGGCCAACCGCCGCCATTTTCTTTTTACAAAGTCTCGACATACGACCAAATAATTATTTGTGTAAGAAGAGGACTCATAAATTAACTCATAAGAAAAAATCAAATGAGTCATAACTTGTCCCTCATGTTAATTTATTTTTGTGTGGAACTTTATCAATAATTAGCGCAGTTATTAAGACAATATTCTCGCATTTCAGAAGAATTGACTAAGGTGGCTATGTAACAAAGTTATAGGTAGCTTCAGAGATGGTTCTTTTTCTAATATATTGAAGTATAAGAGTCTGCAACAAGAATAAACCGTGTGATGTGTAACAGTCAACTGTTACGAGATTATGTTCAAAACTAAACGCAGCCGCACATGCATAAACTATACTCATTTTCTGTTTGATTTCCACATGAGATAATTATTTGTATAGCCTATAGACATTTTCGATTTAGAAGACATACCTTTGAGGTGTGAATGGCAACGTTTTCTTAAGAAAAAGAAAACTATCATATAGGCTTTTTCACTGCTCTGAGACAATATAGGCATAGAAATAATAATTATTATTTAATAAAACACAAAATTATTTAGTTAAAATATGTTTGATTTATATTAGACATTTCCATCAACTATGAGTTTGTGTCCACATGAATTACAAAGAGGCTTATCTTCAAAGCAAACTGTTATATGTTTGTGAACGCACCCACAATATAGGCGTAATTCCGGAGTCCGTCCTGGGTAACGTTAAATCATTACAAACTAGATATAAATAACGAAGAAAGAAAAACCTGAATTTGTTCAGTATATATTAACATTTTTAAAATAACAAGATCAAAATCGGAATACGAAATTATTTAAATTGTTGTATATATGTTAAAACTTTAAAATTGTATCCAATTTCATTCGGTTTAAATTTATTATTAGATAAAACACAAAACAATTCGTGTGCAATATGTGCGAACTAAAAACTTTTTTCATTAAAACTTATCAATTGAAAACTGAATATAAATTCGAACTAATAAATTGAAAAACATGCATCGAGGGATAAATACTAGTTTACACAGAAAAAAAAGATGCGGGTTTAAACAATTCGCAAATTGAATATTTGCGGATTGTATAAAACAAATTGATAGCCGATCAATTTGTGAAAAACTTGAATGTGTCAAAAGATTTTTATATTCCATCTTTTTTCTATCACCTTTCCACTTTTCTTTTTTTTTTCTATGCCGTATAATATATTAACATTCATATTTGTTTAATTTCTAGGTAGGTACAGATTGCTTAATAATACGTAGATAATGAGTGGAGAGACGGGAGTTTCAGACTTCTATTGACTAAACACCCTGTAAGACAAGCACAAACCCTATCCTCTTTTAAAAACTTGGTACAGGATCTTTATATCTCTTCTTAAATGTTTGTTATTGTGTATGTCTTTGTTTCTTTTTTTATATTTATATGTATACCTATGTTTTGAGAATGTTTTTATATATTATAAAGATAAATAGTACATCGTGGACTACCTGCGTATTTATTTTCTCCTGTGTCAAATCCATCCAAAGCTTGTCTGTAAAAGATCGCTTTTAGCGATAAGACCGCCCATTGTATCACCCTTTTTAGTTTTAAAGTCCTTATTGTTTTACTGTTATGGTGTACAATAAATAATATATCTATCTATCTATCTTTCAACTGCTCTTACGTTCCGGGGTCGCGGTATCTCGTCAGAACATTCCCGCAACCCCGACAGGCATGAAAACAATACTAAAACTCAATTATCGTTGGGAACACCAAGGAGAACCACACAGAGGCCGCTGACCAATCAGATGGTCTAACCAGTTAACTAATCTAGGCTTATCAATTTTTACACGGTCATTAAAATTGCATCTGCCAGGAGTTGCTGGAGACAGTTCTTCCATTCCAGACGTGTATACATCGTAACCATGATCTTCAGGCATTAAAAAATCACCACAGAGAAAGACAGATTGCTAAGACATAGTTTGTATTTCAACTTTCATTCCATATTCTTGACTAAACCCAGCCCGAGAGTTTATTACACATGCTGGCAAAATAAAGAAATGCACACGTTATCCCCTTTAAAAATAAAAATAAACTATCTTGCATCCCAGCATACATCATCCTACATTTTTAAAATCTACTGAGATGTCCTACGTAATTCAAACATATCCAGCAAATGTATTAAAATTTCAGCAAATATTTTGATAAGACGGAAAAAAGGGTTTTTTCCTGAACATTTATCCCCAAGACGTTAAGACTGACCCACAAACCAAGTTGTAACTTAACTATGAGGAGGGTAATAACTTATGTAGGGTGAGTGAGCGGCAGGGTATTGTGTGGCCGGAGTTTTGGTGCAAGTTATGGGGTAATAGCTTTCTCACTTCGGCTTTTCTCCCGTGACCTTTCTTAACCTTTGGCGTAAGTGTAATATTGTAACAGTAAAAAAAAAAGAGAAAAATAAATTTCTATGAATAAAAATCAATTATCGGTGGAAGTAGAAGAAGATAAATTATGTATATAACTTAATATTAAGATGAATGTTTAATTGGAAACCTTCGTATCTGTGGCAGCAGGGCATAACACATCGCTAATTTTACTATAAAACAAATTTCAAACTTTTAACAGCTCTAAATCTCCGTATTTATTATTGGGTACTAAAATACAACAAAAAAAACAAATACATTATATGTTCTGCATCACACCTCATTTTTCAGATAAAAAGTCTATGTAAATCACATTTGTTCTACAAATTATTCATATTAAATGATGAAAAGCTACATTAAAAAAAAAAAACAAACAGAGCTTTTTGGAGTCGTCTTTTAGGTTTAAGTAAGATGGTGTCACAGAATCAGCGGGCATGATATCACACATAATTATTACATCAGCACATAATTACCTGGTGTGTTATTAAATGTGGCAAACGTGTAATTCAGGTAGAATTACTATGTCGTGATCTTGTATGAAGTACTGCTCATATTTGTGAATTTGTAGATCTGTATACTTGAGTCGAATGAGAAACGAGCTAAGAAAAAACGCACTGGTCTGGTGACCCGACTAATCTCGGGAAAAAGCTTCTAAGCCTTAATAATCAAAATTAAAAAGGCAGAAGTCATTATTTCAATACATGCTGAAAATCAGCACTTAAAAAAATTAAAACCATTGGTTCATGAACCCTAAAAATTACAAATGAAATAAACGCATATTAGACTCTATTGCTTAAAAAATCACAATTAAGTTGTTTCTTCTATAGAACGAAAAAATCTACGCGTTGGAATGTGCTAATAATTTTAATTTTCTAAATAATTAACTTCTTGATATTTCAAAAAAGCTGTATATAAATGCCAATCCGATGTCAAGATCATAAGTTAATTCGAGGTATCACCAAAAAGAACAGGTTAATTTACATGTTTTCTGGTGTCGCCAGCCCGCTTCCTCTCATGTTTTGCGCCGTCAATCGCCCGCGTCCCAACAGACAGCTCCGCGAGGCAGGCTAGAACTGCACAGCGGTTAATTAAATTCTATCCACTGCCCGCCCACTGTATAAAACCATGCCGAATACACAGCCTTAATAATATTAACGTAATTTGTAATAACTTGCTGTTTCTAGCAGTTTATTACTGGCTTCTGTTTTTAAATGCAGATTTTTGTTTTAATGAAATGTTGCTGGTACTTTATTAGTTTTTAATCACATATTTTTTTAATTTAGCTTAGCTTTAATATAGCTTAATCACGTTTGATTCTTTACAATCTAATTCCACCAAGCCCGTTCCATCATCGGACTACGAGACAAACGGCGAAGCGCCATCGTTACATGGTGGACATCCCACCCATACGCACAAAGCGTTTTGGGAATACCTTCATTATGCGTACGGCTAAGGAGTGGAATTCCCTGCCGGAGTCTGTGTTTCCCGATAGCTATAACCTAGGAGTCTTTAAGTCAAGAGTGAATAGGTTACTTTTAGGTAAGCGTGCTCCATCTACGACCACATCATCACTTACCATCAGGTGAGATGGTGGTCAAACGCGAACCTATTTTAAATAAAAAGAAAAATAAAAAAATAAAACTTTTTATTCTGAAATTTATTCTGACACGCATTAGTACGTTTTTGGGAACTGAAAATTATAGCTTATTAAAACTTGTTCTCAGTGCAGTGCATAGATTTCAGGCGACAGAGAAATTCCCTGCCGGAGTCTGTGTTTCCTGATCGCTATAACCTGGGAGTCTTAAGTCAAGAGTGAATAGGTTACTTCTAGGCAAGCGTGCTCCATCTTCGACCACATCATTACTTACCATCAGATAGATAGATAGTATATACTTTATTGTAGACCAAAATTTAAACACACCTATTTAACATTATTTCTTAATTCTATGGTTACAATGGTGGTCTTATCGCTAAAAGCAATATGTTCCAGACAACCTATTATCAATAAAAAAAGAGTAATTATTACCGGTTTGATCTTGAAGATAAAGTGGATGATGACCATATTTGATGATGTGGATGTGTGACCATATTTTGATAACGAGACTCCTCCGTGCCTTGGTTGGTACTTTCTATGGATTTTGAAAACAAAACTCATACATAATTTGAATGTCGTATTTATTAATATCTAATCAAAAGTCTAAAAAATAAGTTTCAAGCTTCTAGCTTTAAAAATGACGCAATTTCCAGACAAATTTTCATCCCCTATTTCAACCCCGTACAGCCCTTTTTTGCATTAAAAAGTAGCCTATGTCCTTTCTCAAGATCTGGACTATGTCCGTACCAAATTTTATTAAAATCGGTTACGTAGTTTAGGCGTGATTGCGTAACACACAGACAGACAGAGTTACTTTCGTTTGTGGCTGTTATTATTTACTCCCGAGCTCCTCCACAACTATTATACTCGTACGTATGCCAACCAGAGTTTTAAGGATTTTTTCAGGCGTTTGCCAAAGTGTGTAAAATCAAAACTAAGCCAGTATAGATCAACTTAATTAAGCATACCTAATAAACTAAAGTCTAAAACTCACTGGATATCCGGCCGCCAAACTATTGATCGACATAACGGTACTGGAATATTCGTACCCAAATTCTATGTTGAATTAATTTTATAGACGAAAATTAGGCTCATAACATGCAATAACGTATGCTATAGGCTGCTTTGTAATGAAGTCGAATATTTTGAGCCATAAAATCTAAAAGTCATAGCCATAAAAGAAAATTAGCCAAAAGTTCAGGCTAGCTAGGGCAAAAATGTAATGGCTATAAAAATCAAGGATTTTAGGCAACATCTAGAGCTTTATCTTTTACCTTGGGCTTAATATACAAAACTGGCCAAGTGTGAGTCAGTCAAGCTACGCGCAATGCAGGTAACTTTAGTCTTAAGATGTATTTAATAATTATTTTGCTTTATTTATTTCTTATATACATTTTTACTACATATATCCTTCCTACTTCTTATCTTACTTACTAATACTAATATTATAATTGCGAAAGTTTGTGAGGATGGATGGATGTTTGTTACTCTTTCACGCAAAAACTACTGAACGGATCTGAATAAAATTTGGTAAATATATAGTTGACATTCTGGAATAACACATAGGCTACTTTTCATCCCGAAATTCCCACGGGACCGGGATTTGCGCGGGAAAACCTTCCCACGCGTACGAAGTCACGGGCAGAAGCTAGTAATATTATAAATGCAAAAGTTTGTGAGGATAAATGGATGTTTGTTACTCTTTCACGCAAAAACTACTGAACGGATCTAAATTAAATTTGGGTAAGTAGATAGTTGAGATTCTGGAATAACACATAGGCTAATTTTTATACCGAAATTCCCACGGGATGGGGATTTGCGCGGAAAAACCTTCCCACGCGTACGAAGTCGCGGACAGAAGCTTTTAAGATTTTATTTGTTAGCAATTTGCTTTATTTACTGTTTCAGTATAACTTATTTATTAATTATGTATAAATAAATAGATACCTACCTAGTACCTAAATGATATTTATTTTGCAAATAGACACATTTTTGTCGTAATGCTATAAAAATTCTCTGCACTTGTGCGGTGAAAACTTGCTTTTTGCGAAATTTCATGGTACTAGGAAATCAGGTAAATTAGCGAAGATTTAAAATAAGTCATATAAATATCCTTATTTCTTTATTGCCTTGAAAAATAAGCTTGATTTGGGCTCTAAGAGACCATAGAACTACGTGTTTGATAATTTCCTCGTTCCTGAGAAAAAGGTGCTTAACAGACCGACAAATAGACAGACAGCTGGCCCACGGTGTGAACCTATAAGGTTTCCATATTTGTAAATAGAATATCTTTCTACTCTAAAATAGATATTTGAAACTGATAAATCTATGATATAAATCACCTTATGCAATTTTTTCAGTAAAGTCATGTGCAATACCAATAAGCAACTAACCATTTTCACTATTGTAAATAACAACAGAGCTCAAATCACCTGTATCTGTTTCAAATATCAATATCAAACTGAATATTAATTATTCAATTCATGATATTCAGTTATTGAAGCGTGTTCGCTGTCATGTCAAAAACCTTACAATTCAAATCCAACAATATGTACCCAACATATCGTTGGTATGTCTAACGTTAACAAAAGCTTGCTTAATTGGATCCAACTGCGTTGAGTGTTGAAATCAAATCAACGTGTGTACGTAAAGCGAGGTGTTATGTAATTTTTAGACGAGAAAAAACAGAAGTTATTGTTATGATCATAAAGTTGAATTTTGATTACGGTGGAAACGATCCTGTTTAGTTTTAGTCGCCTTGGATTCGAATTCAATTTCTTTTCAGAAATTATTGGTTTTTTGGCTTCGTCAGTTTGGTTGTAATTAGGGCAGTAGATCATATGGGTACACGTTACTTACCTGTTTTATTATTTAAACTGATTGGTAGGTAATGCACGGGGTACGTATTAAAATACCGAAATTTCATAATAACTATGACTGAAATACCGACGTCCAAAATAATGAAATTCAACATACCGAAAGTTTTAAATGCCGATAGTCGTTGTATCGAAACATAAAATACCGATGTTCAAATGCCCGAAAAGATGAAACCCCGAATGGACGAAATACCTAAAAAATGATATCAAAAGACCTAAATATCGAAGTACAGAGTATCGAATGTCCTAGGGTAGGTTAGGATAGAACAGTGTAAATTAACGCGCTACATCCCCTCTATTGTTGGTGAATCATTTGGTTTAGATGAGGTCAAACTCCACGATTTCAAGAGTTTAAACCTAACCTAACCTAACCAAACCGAACCTCGGGGTGCCCCTGACGTCAGCCGTGTAGGGTTAGGATTTAGGGTACTGAAGCTATTTAGAACTGTCATTTTGGGTACTAATGTTACTATTTCAGGTGGTTATCTTAATTAAGAAATTAACTTTGATTATGATTATTAATTTCGGGATTTTGAACTTTGGGATATGGATCTTCGGCATATGGATCTTCGGCATATGGATCTTCGGGATTTTAACCTTTCGTACAAATGAACTTTTGGGATTTTAAACGTTCGGCCAAACAATCATTCGGCGTTTAAATTGTCGGGAATTTTCCATAGGTATTTTAAAATACAGTCTTTTAAATTTCGGTATTGTAATACGTACCCAATGCACGATATTGGTGGCATCTATTAGAGATAAATTGAAGACAGTCGTGTACCTTGGTAGGGGCATGTGAAGAGGAGAGATGACATGCATCTAATGGGTTTGAATACTGATGGACGGAGAGTTAGACGATGGCTAAAGAAAAATGGAATAGCTTGTGAGGAATGTTATAAAAGAAAAAGAAGCGATACTGTGACAGCTGTCAGGTGAGAATAAAAAAAGTAAACATGTTGTGCCAACCGCAAATGGAATAAGGGCAAGAAGATAATGGACGATATTGGAAAGGACTTTTCTCTTGAAGTCTTTCACGGAGTAATTAACACCTTGCCTAAAGACACAATCTACTGCTATTAGATAAGGGTCGTAGCTAAAGGCTGGGTTGTAGAAGGGTCAAATTCCTAATTACTTAACTAGACACTTTCTAATTGGAAAACTAAGCCTGTGAGCTCACGAGTAATTCAGCGCACATTACGTCCAGTACAATAACATTCATCTGCTCGGTCATGTAGAAGCAATGCCTCCTTGGCTTATAGAGAGCGGGCTAGCACGAGTTTAGTTCGTATATGAGTGACCCTGACCATCTTAAAATCTTCATACCGAAAGTACGTGATGTATCAATGACAGCCGAAACCCTCGGTCCCGGCTATGCGAAAGTTATTTCAGATATTCTTAAATATTCAATATAAAAAGCGACTGGAAAGTCACCAAAACGAACTAGCTACCGTATTAGCAACTATTAGCTATACTAAACGACTGAAGCGCCATGACATACAAAATCTTGGTGACAGATGGTGAAGGCAGAGGGTTATCCTGCTGAGGAGCTCCTTGAACATGATATGACGACCAGGAACAAATCTGCTTATAGTTTTAGACTGATTGCAGATAATAACGGAAACAAAAAACTTGGCCAGGTGCGAGTTGGACTCGCCCATGAAGGGTTCCGTTAGTAACTATCTTCTATACTTATAATAAATCTGTAGAGAGGTTAATTCTGTACATGAAATATATTTACAAAATAACTATCAGGGGGTGATTAGGGATCGATACTGATGCCAAAAATGCAATCAGTAAAATTATTGTCTGTCTGTCTGTCTGTCTGTCGGTCTGTCTGTCTGTCTGTCTGTCTGTCTGTATAACCGTTATAGAAACAAAAACTACTCGACGGATTTTAACAAAACTTGGTACAATTATTTTTCATACTCCTGAGCTGGTTATAGTATACTTTTCATCACGCTACAATCAATAGGAGCAGAGCAGTGAAGGGAAATGTTGGGAAAACGGGAGAAGTAGCTCCATTTTTTAAGCTTCCGTCGCGAGTGTAACCTTAATGGTTAAAGCTACACAGAAATCATTTATGACGGAAATGTTCTCCTTAAAATTATATAAAAAATATCCCACGACAGCATATATCTATCTTTTATGGTTGACTCACAATAACACGTGTAACTCCCGATAGCTTAGCAGTTCAAAGCTTTCTGATTATTATTCTGCTCCGAAATTTAAAACCACCACAACTTTGCAATGGAACACGGCTAAAAGTAACCCAGTTGCAACAAAATATAATCGAGGCTCAAATTTTAACAGGTTGCGGTGCAGGAGAAACCGTCTTTATTCCCAGAATTCCCATAATACCAAATAATTTTCCATTCCAATTTAAAAGAACGCAATTCCCAGTATCGGTGTGTTATGCAATGACAATTAATAAGGCTCAAGGGCAGACTTTTCGTGTTGCTGGAGTAGATCTCGGTGTCAGTTGTTTCTCGCATGGTCAGTTGTACGTCGCTCTTTCACGGGTTAGCAGTTCTAGAAATCTTTATGTTCACGTGCCGGACGGGTCAACTTTTAACATAGTTTACCCGGAAGCTTTGCGCTGAAGTATTTTCGTTCTATAGGTACTTAAGCCTCATGTGAACGTGATCTAAACGATATTACCGATACATTAACTTAATAACACACAAGGAGTTACACGCTGACGGAGTCGCGGGCACAGCTATTAACAATAATATTGTGCGGTTCGGTGTTGCGATATTTTTCAACAGTATTATAGATTGACATATTATATTTCCCTACTAAATTACGAAGGTTAATCTGTCTGTTACATCAAAATCACTGAACCGTGAGGAAGGACATAGGCTACTGGCTTTTTACGAAATACGACGGAAACGTGGACGAAGTCGCGGGCAACAGCTATATATACTAATAATATAAGGCTGAAGAGTTTGTTTGTTTGTTTGAACGCGATAATCTCAGGAACTACTGGTTCGAATTGAAAAATTATTTTTTAATTAAATAGTCAATTTATAGAGAAAGGCTATAGGCTATATATCATTACGCTAAGGCCAATAGGAGCGGAGCGCCAATGAAGAATGCTTCAAAATCGGGGTTAAATTTAACGTTAGCCCAAAGTAACTATTCCATGCGGACGAAGTCGCGGGCAAAAGCTAGTAATAAATATAATATACTTAATATATTAATTTGAAAAAAAAAAAAACTTACAAATTTCTTAAAACTAGCTTATTTACAATTTTTACAACTTCCCCAAATAACTTTGTTTTTCATAGTATTTGTATAAATTACAAAGTTATATTTGCGGTTTTAGAATATATACTGTATCTCAAAAACTGCTGACTCAATCTCGTTCAAACCAATTTTGGTTGAAAGTTTACATTAAGATCTACAACATACGGTTTTTTTTAGATTTTTCACTTCATTATTATAGAAGTTAGAGGGGGGGATACACATTTTACCACTTTGGAAGCGTATATCTTTTAAACGATTAACTTTATGAAAAAGTCATTTTAAAAACCGTAATGTCATTTTTAAAGACCTGTCTATAGATACCACACACGTATAGGTTTCATGAAAAAATATAATTTCAGTTTCAGTTCCATGTATGGAGAGCCCCCTTTATTTTAAATATTTTTTTTAAATTTTCTCTTAAAATCGGAAAGCGGTTCACAGAATACATCTACCTACCAAGTTTTACATGTATAGTCCTAATAGTTTCGGAATAAAATGGCTGTGACATACGGACGGACGGACAGACATGTCGAAACTATAAGGGTTCCGTTTTTTGCCGTTCGGCTACGGAACCCTAAAAATTCAGATATTTAGAAGGCAGGAAATCTGGCATCAGTCTGCCAAGGGGTTGCCAGTTACTGGGTTATCCAGGTAAGATAGGCTGTTGCTCCATATAAAACACTGTTACTCAGCTTCATCGGGTTATACTGGAAGCCGATCTCAGGATAGTTGGTAAAAGGCAAGGAAATAGATTTGAAGCCATCCACTGCATTGAACGACTTGGTTGGTGATTTCATTGCAATTTGAAAGTATTTTTTAGTGCTTGGCCACACTGAACACGCAGGTGCGGTGACGCGCGCGTCGTCGGCCGTGTGGTGTCGTGTCCGGTATTTGTCAAATACAATATGGATGAAGAGGACTTAAAAATAAGTCCTCTTACTTATTTTTAATAGAAAATTCTTAATTAAAATGGCAAGTGCTAGAAGTGAAAAATTTAATTAATCATATTAATTTTATTAGTTATTTCTCTGAAATAACCTTTTTGTTTTTATATTGCTTATGTTTTGACATCCAAAGTGCAGGTTGTGCTTGAATTGCGCTTATAAATTCTTCAATATTCAAATCAGAAGACGCCATGTTGCCAACGCGCGCGGTTAGCTCGTTATAGTTATGTTTACAATTGTTTCTTAACTTTTTATCAAAGTGCTTGTTCATACACACACTTCTGAAAAAACGGTGTAGACATTAAATCCTAATATAATATTTTAAATGCGAAAATGTGTTTGTTTGTTTGTCTTTCTCTCCCGTTAAAACGGAGCAACCGATCTATCTCCACACCAATAATCAAGTCGATCGGTTGCTCCGAGGGCTGGAGAGTGAAATAATCAAATATTTTTATTCCCAAAAAAAAATCGCGCGTGTGAAGCCGCGGGCAGGAGCCAGTTGTTAATAATGTAGGCAATACACGATCCAAGCACTTAATTAATAAAACAACAAATTTAAAAACAAATCAAAATCTCGATACTAACTTCAAAGTATCACAAAGCCATCCAAAGAACAAATTGTTATTAAGTAAGTGCTGTTTGACTAATTAGAATTTCATGTTTTGGGTAAGTAGGCGCCTACTTAAAGTTTTGAGCAACGCTTTGAGGGAAACAAGGTATTGATTCTCTGTGTGGAATTACATCCCATAAGTACCTATGTATCTGAGTTACCCCGGTACCTTCATCAATTTAGATGATACATTTGGCGCAGTGATTGAGTGATAGGCTTTTGAGCTCGATTTCGGCAACAAAACAAATGGTAGTGTAGCCAGCAAATGGTTGGTTTGTATGTGTGTAAAAAAAACTCACGATACAGGAATTCCTAGTGTGGGACAATGTTAAAATAATATTTGCTTAGCCTTTTTCCAACTACAACATGTAACATAATTAATGCACATCCTGAAATTAATTTGTTCAGAATCGTTTACTGAATAGATTTTTAAAGTTTTTAATTTTAAAAAAATATCGAAATTTTTATCCCAAAGCAATTAAATCAAATTACACTTTTTTCTTTTTTAAATTACAAATTACACTTTCGCTGTAGAGTAAAAACAAACTAACTATGGACCGTAAATTAAATTTGTAACTTTTTAAATGCAGATTTATATAAATTCCGTCATTCAGTACACATTACAGAAAAATGAAACTCATTAAAAGGAAGTTAAATTCTTAAAAAAAAACTGAACTAAAAAATCAGAGTATGTATAATAACATAATTTTCTAATGTGGGTGTTTGAGGGTGTGCGTTAATTACGATACATGTTGTATATTGCAGTCAGCTTCCAGTCTATGTGACTGCAGCCTGTATTTGAGATAACCTGTCTACCTAAACTTCCTAGGAGTCTTTAAGTCCAGAGTGAATAGGTTACTTTTAGGTAAGCGTGCTCCATCTTCGATCACATCATCACTTACCATCAGGTGAGATAGTGGTCAAACGCGAACCTATTTTAATAAAAAAAAACGTTACCAAATAACACAATACCCCTTGATCAAACTTGAGCTAGATTTCTTGAACTTTCCTTCCTTGTACCTATAATACTGTCAATAATCTACAGATGATAAAAAAGACATTGATCCTGATACGGATAAATCTTAGTATTAAGACAAGTATTTGTTAAGACGCTCGCCCATCAACAAATCATCCTTGGCGTCTGTTGCTTGTACTTAAAAACATGTGAATGTTATAGGTGCATCATTATCTTAATCCACAACCTAACTCACCCACAGATGGATATAGACCTTTTTTTATTTTATTGATAATAGGCCCGCGTATGACCACTATCTCACCTGATGGTAAGTGATGATGTGGTCGAAGATGGAGCACGCTAACCTAAAAGTAATCTATTCACTCTTGACTTAAAGACTCCTAGGTTATAGCTATCGGGAAACACAGACTCCGGCAGGGAATTGCACTCCTTAGCCGTACGCATAATGAAGGTATTCCCAAAACGTTTAGTGCGTATAGGTGGGATGTCCACCATGTAACGATGGCGCATCGCCGTTTGTCTTGTAGTTTGATGATGGAACGAGCTTGACAGAATTAGATTGTGTAATTCCATCGCACACTCCCCGAAATGTAACCGATAGACTAGCAACTCGTCGCCGATGTTCAAGGCTCTGGAGCTTTGATTCGACAAGTGTATCGTTGCCAATGATTATTTTGGCCCGTTTCTCAATATTTGCTTGTGTCAAGGTCTACGTTTCTATGCAAGTCCATTCCAGGATATATCCGCGATGCCAACATTGTCGTCTGCCCATCTCGCTGGCGAACGACGAACACGCCTCTGGACGCTATAAGTACCTATGTTATAATTTAACAATTGTAAACCTAACTAATAACAATATTATAATCTTTAAAATGTAAGAAGCTCGCGGCTAAATAATTACAGCCGCACGGCTCGCGATTCCAGGTTAAGCAACACTTACCGAGGTCGGTTTTTAGATGGGTTTAGATGACCATCTTAACATCTCGAGACATTTCCTGTGCTTTGGAAAGCGCGTTAAGCCTTTAGTCCCGGCTGTCATTGAGACATCTTTGACAGTCATTTCGCGTAGTCAAAAGTCACTGAAAATTTGTCACTGGTCTGGCCAAAAGTTATAGTGTTACCCAGGTATTTGGTACTGAAGGTCAGAAAGGCAGTCTCTCTATGTAACGCACTACCGCGTGGCAACTGCTTAGCTTGCAAGTCGACCCCAACTAGGGTTGCCAGATCAAAAAATCGAAAATCCGGAGTAAATTCCAGACATTTGATGAAAATTCCTGACTTTCTTTAATTTGAAATAAAAACATACCATTTTTTTATGTTTCACTCTTTCATTCAATTGTAGAAATTCCGGACGGTTTAGGATTCCCTCCGCATTCCGGACAAAGACCTGTATTTCCGGACATGTCCGGAAAATTCCGGTCGTATGGCAACCCCAACATAGTTGCGGAAATGCTAAGCAGATGATAATGATAACCGTAAAGTCTGTATGTTTGTTTCGATATCTGGACGTTTCTTCATTGATCACACCTCAATAACTTAACGGATTTTGGTTGGTTATGGTTAGGGTCGGAATATAGGATACCCGTAATCCTGTCAGCATTATCTATCTCATATAAGTAATTAAATAAATCGTATTTAACTATTCCACGAGCTGTAGTATTAGTAACAAGAATTATTCTTTTGGTTTGATGTTGTGGAACACTTTTTATGCAACGTGTAATTTAAAGGGTATATACATACCAAGTGCATGGCTTCTTTGGATGATAACAAACGATATGGCAAGGGTTTTGTAATCCTAAGTCTACGTGTGTAGAACTTATTACAAATTCCAATACACAATACCAGAGACCGAATTTTTCAAATTAAGAACAACGAAAAGAATTATCGTGTTATTGGCAAGTGACGTGGAAAATTATTGACCCTCGTAGTGCTGTGACATGTTTGTTATGATTGGTATTCAAGAAATATATGAAACCAATAATTTGGTATCAAGTCTTTGAGTCAGTTATTTTGTGCTGAATCTGTGCATAGAGACTCCATACCAGATGTTATCTTCAGCCCTTTTGGATAGATATGTGGTTTCCGTTACACGTTGTATATACGCAAAGCCGGTGGTAAAAAGCTAGTTTAAATAAAAGAAAACCCTTTTAGAATGAAAAGACTACAGATACAAAAAACCTAGATGTACCTGTATAAAATCACCGTTTTAAATCTGAAGCTGGAAGCAGGAGTAATTAATTCGTGCAATGAAGGGTGACCATGAATCTGCAGTTTTTAGGATACCGATAATTTTGATTAATTTATCGGGATCATTTACAGTCGTATAGATTGAATCATTTATTTAAAAAACAATACCCAGAGTCTGTTTACAATTACATTAGTTTTAATCCGTGTCTCACGGCACTATAGTCACCATAAAAAAGGCAATCGCTTCACATTTTTTTAAACGACTTCAAAATAAAGGAGGAGGTTTTCAGTTCGTCTTGAACTTTTTTTATGTATGTTACTGCTGACTGCTCTTTGAGGCGCGCGTGGAATACGATACTGGGTCGACTCGGGAATATCACCTACTTGACGTGAGTTTCCAAAACTAAGAACCGACTTTAACAATATCACCATATTTTATATATAGTGACTCAATTGCAAATTCACGCATACATTCTTCAAACATTAATTGTTTTCACTTCTGTTCATAAAAACACATTTTCTTTGTCCATTATGATGAAAGAAAAATGTACCTAAACATGTATGTGCCCTGTATATTCAAGGACGTTAGAAGGTTAAATTGTTAAATGGCTTAAGCTGGTAATGGTGCGCCATATTGACACATGTTCAATGCCTTTCAAGTCCTTAATGACTTAATGGATGGAGAAAACCAGTTAGCTTTGGTATACTCTATTAGAAATTGAAAGTTAGTGACAGTTTAAAAGAAAATATTACTTTTCTTCGGATAGCTAAGGAAATAAATTGAGAGACACAGAAACAGATAGATATGAAATAAAAAACAATGAAATTCATTGTCTTACGTTTGTTTAACCCATTAGTGCATAACGTCCGATATATCGGACTTCAATAAAATATTTATTTTAAGAGTTAAAACTTTTATTTTCAAAGTTTTCCATTAAAAGATCGTAGTTTATTATATTTACTCTTATGGCAAGACTGCCATTATGAAATCAAACAATGCGACTGCGCGTTAGCTGTCAGTTTCAAAAATTTTCCAAAAATTCTCTTACCTTCGCCGCGAAGAATGTTGCCAACATTCTTCGCGGCGAAGGTAAGAGAATATTTTATTTCTTTTTGTATTTTGTTTGGTAATTGGTGTAAAAAAACTGATATTTTTATTGCTACAGTGTCAGAATATTTATCTACAATATTATTTTACGTAACCACTGTTATTTTGAATGCTTCGCTGGCCAATTTTTGTACTGTCCGATATATCGCACGCTATGCACAGCGGGTACTGCATGTGGTGTTTGTTGCATTGTTACAGTTTGCAAGTGCATGAAATATTATCTGCTTTGGAATGTGAAGATGATGATATTTATACCGAGAATATAATTTGTGTTGAGTTGAGGATAGATAGATAGATAGATAGATAGATATACTCTTTATTGTACACCATAACAGAATTAAATAAGGACTTAAAAACTACAAAGGGTGTTACAATGGGCGGTCTTATCGCTAAAAGCGATCTTTTACAGACAACCTTTTTTGGATGCGAATCAAGTTACTGACGAAGACAGTGACAGCTTCGATGAGGAGCATAATGCGAATCTAAACCATTTAGGACGAAGATTGCTGCAAGCTGGCTGCGAATTGCAACGTCTTCGAGGTGATGGCACTGTTTCTACTCCATCGACTTCCACAGCCATCGGTTCAAATACGCAAACCATGTTGAATAATAATTATTTGTCAAGCGATAGTGAAGACGAGGTGGCCGCCCCTTTCTTCTTGTAACAAGTCGACAATTTCTGCACTCCCGGCTAAAAAGAAAAAACTACACACCGGCGAAAAGAGAAACCCGGTTATATTTGTACTGAATTTCGTCCACAGCTACCATCAGATGAAAGTACAAAGTGTCATAATCCTTTGGAATACTTCAAACTATTTTTGTGATAACGTCTTCGTATGGCGATGGAACGATAACAATGTTGTCACAGTGGCCACAAACTTCCAAAATCTTGAAATAACGACGCTTTATAGCATGCAGCTTACTTGCTACACACGGGAGACCGCCACATCAAGGACGCAAAATTGGCTAGTTCCAATAAATACAGAACGGCGATGTGCAAACCACTGTGGAGGGAAAAATTAATTTCAGTGTCAGAAATGTGACGTCGGCCTTCATCCGAAATGCCATATGGCATACCATGTCATAAATTAAATAAAATTTCTTTTCTTTTGTTTTTACAATAAATTTGTCATTCAATTCGTATTCTTATTTCAATCTATTTTTTAACCGACTTCTAAAAAAGGAGGAGGTTCTCAATTCAGATGTTTGTATTTTTTTTTTTTTTTTTTTTATGTTTTTCCACGCATAACTCCGTCGCTTGCCAACCGATTTGAAAAATTCTTTTTTTGTTGGAAAGGGTATACTTCCCAAATGGTCCCATGAAAATTTTATCGAAATCGGACGAGCCGTTTCTGAAAAATCAAAAAAAGTCGAAAAAAATAATTTACCTTGATGATCTTTTCGTTTACTCTGCATTGCGTTTTTTGTTCGCGCATAACATTTACGAATCGATTTGGAAAATTCACTGACCCACTAAAAAGCGCGAAAATAAAAACTTTTTTTGCAAAAAACAAAACCGATTTCCATATCAAAACACTCCAAAGCCAAAAATAATTTTAATTTCGGAAGGCGGTGTGAAAAAAAAAGAAAATACAAAACCAATAACACCGACTACCGAAATTAAAATTATTTTTGGCTTTGGAGTGTTTTGATATGGAAGTCGGTTTTGTTTTTTGCAAAAAAAGTTTTTATAACGTCACTTGTGTCCGCCATGCATAGCGTCTGATTTATCGGACAGGCTGTAAAATCTAAACTAACATATAAACATAGTATTTTATATCATATAATCGTTAAAGATACTCTAAATGACAGTATCTAATAGTTATTATAACGAAAAATACGGAAATAAACTTTATGCACTAATGGGTTAATGAATAACATAATAATGTTGCGCAACATTGGTCTAGGTTTGTTAGGTCTATTGTAATTCAATATAATTAATTAATAATGAAATAATGATGTTTATTTTGAGAATAGGTTATAAATAACACTTTTACACGTTATTTTTTTCGTAAATGTAAACTGGATGGGGCCAGTGTTTCCTTGCTGCCTACTCTCAGAAGAAACACAGTAACAAACTCAGAGGTAAATGTTTCTTTTGAAGTCCATACAATATTTAGTGATCCAAACATATGAGAACCATTGAGGTTTATGTCTATGGTACTCTTTAGAGGACAGAATTACACAGATTTCAGCAGGCTCGTCCAAACAGTTTAATCATTTGTCAGTTATCGCGAAGCTCAACTTAGAAATTTAAGGAGCTCGAACGATTTGTTGTTTCTTAATATAATTAGCATTTAATTTAAACAGTGTGCGAACACCAAAGTGAACTTGGCATCTAAGGATATTCCAATACAGACAAGTTAGGTTTGAAGTTAGGTTTCTTTAAATCCCCCAGCCAGAAATAATAGCACACACAGCGCTTCGTCAACTTAATTAATTAATGGTCGTAATTTTACCAGACTTTACAATTATTTACATAATTATTCTAACACATTATACAATGAGTCGCCCACCGCGTATGTCTGACTATTCTTGATAAAATCAAAATTAATTAACTGATTCTCATGCGTTGTTAGCAATGGATAGACTGATTTGTGACGATGGTTTAAGTATATAATTTATTAAGGATTTATGTGAATTAGCAACATAAAACCATGCCAGGGTCGGTACAGTTATATAATAAGTTTGAAATTAGAAACAAACAGAACATTAACTGTTATCATGAGTGAAAGTTATATCTTAATACTTTATGATCTTCTATATATTTTTTTTTTTTGCAATAAACAGAACCGACTTCCATATCAAAACACTACAAAGCCAAAAATAATTTTAATTTCGGAAGTCGGTGTTATTGGTTTTGGATTTTCTTTTTTTTTTTACACGGCCTTCCGAAATTAATTTATTTTTGGCTTTGTAGTGTTTTGATATGGAAGTCGGTTCTGTTTTTTGCAAAAAAAAAATTTTTCACGCTTATTAGTGGGTCGGTTTGTAATTTATCTAGTTACGAAAGCCATAAGTCAACAACTTATCACCTTTTACAAAATATTGCTTTTCCCGATGCATAGCCGTTAATTTTTGAGGAGTTCTCCTGGTACTTGACCATCAGCTCTACATCACCATATGTATTGTGACGAGCATAAAGTGTTTAACATCCGTACTCAAGTAATCGAAACGCAATCTACGAAATACTTATTATTGAGGAGTTTCAGTGGCCACCTGTGGTCTTCATCATCAGTTCAACTTCCCCAAATGGTACTTTTCGGAAGCAACTGCTCAAGGTACTATAAAAAATACCCAAAACGCTATAGGTGTGCCTATAATATTTGAAGAGTTCCCTCGATTTCTCCAAGATCCCATCATCAGATCCTGATTTCGTAACAATGGGACCAACAAGAAAGTATACCCATTCAAACTCAAAAAGAATTTTTCAAATCGGTGCAGCCGTCTTTGAGATATGAGGTAACATACATTAAAAAAAAAAGTTCAAGACGAATTGAGAACCTCCTTTTTTTGAAGTCGGTTTTAAAGAATAACAAACGGATCGCGCATCAGCACCATAGTTGAATTCCCTGCAGGCTGGAGTCGGTGTTTCCTGATAGCTAAAACCTGGAAGACTTTAAGTCAAGAATGAATAGGTCAGTTCTAGGCAAGCGTGTCAAAATCGAGCCGATTGACAAAAAAACCACAATATTATCTAAATCATTAATTGAGTTTACAAGTCGTGCCGTGGGCGAGATACACAGTATGACAAGAGTGCAGTGCTGTATCAATATACTTTATCGTAAATACAGCAACAACATTACTACTCCACGAGGTTTTGGGGCCCAATCATCTGTTGAAGTACCGTTATTTCATGCGAAATCAATGTTGGTTGAAGTCTTGACTTGATGCACTTGAGTCTATCAAGAAACGGGCCTTAAGGCTCATTGGCAATTAATTGGTTTGAACATCGGTGACGTGTTGCAAGCCTATAGGTTTTCTATCGATTACACTTCGGAGAGTGTGCGATGGCATTGCACAATCTCACTCCACCAATCTCTACTTCCAGGTAAGCATGCTTTGTCTCCGACCACATCAACGCCGACCGTCAGTAGAGATGGCAGTCAAACGCAAGCCCATCATTATTAAAAAAAGTTAACTGTCAATTTTCATTTTAAGGTATAATGTTTTAATAATGAACGTAGCACTAATCAGTTGGGTATTTTTTTTTTTTTAAGTTAAAACTTTTCGTTTTTGAAACTGTATGGCCGAGGGGTATTATAATAAAGAATTATTTTATTACACAATTTTCTTACAAAAGGTGTTTTATGAAATAAGTTTTTAGTTTTATTACAGTTGTCTGAGGATCAGCTCAAACTTTTGATTTCAAAATTGGAACTTTAACTGAGAGCAGATAAAAAATAAATATGTATAGGTAACAAATTTTTACCAAGTAACAGTATTTTTTTTTAATTATACAAAACAGTATTTCGCCCGCGACTTCGACTACGTGGATTTCAAAATTATTTCTAAACTATAACACCCACCAATAGATTTTCTGTTCTTATATCTACGTAATTTTTGTTTAAACCCCCATGTCCCTATAGATAAGAAGTTTTCATTTAACTCCATAAATGGCACTTGTAGTCATATATTGGGTTCACAGTTTCACCGTATTATAAAATACGTAGTTTTCATACGATTTTTCGAAAAGTAGGTAAACATAATTTTTGACATACGAGGTATTCATTCTACAGCGACGATTAGTACTACTAATAGGTAATTGTACACTACTTTCAATATTATATAATATAAAGCACCTACATAAAAAATATATAACAATAAAATACCTTTTCTAATTTCCTCTTTTTTGATGACAATAAAGCTTTTTCTGGCGTAACCTTTAGATCTATATTCTGTAATACGAGTACAAGTAAAATTCAACATTTTATAAAAAAAACTCGAAAAGTTACAGAATCTTATCAATGAACTAACTTCATTAGTTGTGATCTTCAGTACATCAATAGTCAGACATGCTGCTTTTATCAATGTTCGATGCTTTTTCCCTTCTACAAGGCTTTCTTCATCAAAATGTATCGAACAAATAGTGCAATATAGTTTGTTGGGAACCAATCTTTATTTCCGTCGCCTCAATTCATTGTTCTTTTAAACTCGGATCATGTGGAAAATTAAAAAATCACGAAACATTTAGATTGTTTATTAAAATTGTCTACATAATAAATATAAAATACAAAATAATTCCTCTCTATCCGAAATCGATTCTCGAGAATCGATTTGTGTTGCGTAGGATGAACAACACTAATCGCTAAAATTGTCAGAAAAATTATAAAAGTGCCTATATCCCGAAATCGAAGCGATATACGATGATATCGCTTGTTGTGATATTCATCATTTATTAACATAAAACGTCGCATCAATCGATCCAAGTAAAAGTGGCAATGTATGACGAATATACAACATGCTTGCGATGACAGACGTTTTTCTCAAATTTGGTATTACTGTGGTATTAGATTTAAAAATGAATTACGCATAATCTTAGAACAACAACGCATAGAAGAGGCGTCTAGAACAAAACACGAGCGATTTCGTGTGTCCACTTTATTTTCTTTGTGTGCGTGAGCCGAATGTGTCTACGTTCTTCAAACGCACACAAATATAGCTTTCAGTGATACCATTACCAGTACCACAAAAATGGGAAAAGGCACTATTATGTTGCTGGATCAAATCAAGTATTTTATGTTATGAAACTAAATAAGATGATGTTTTTTCATGTAATATGACATATATTTACGGAAGGTAAACGAAATGAGATATCGTTTATTGCGTTTAGAATGTTTGATGTGTAATGTGTTATAATGATATTATAGAAATGTGAAATTGCTTGAAAAATCTCGTTTGATATCAATTAAAAGTATGTGTTGTATTTATGAAATAGAAAAATATTATTGAGAACATTACTTAAATGAAAAAATCTTAATAAATAAAATTGTCATATTTATGATGCCACTCTTCGAACTAACAGTAACTTTTAGTTATAAAACACTGTAGGTAGTAGCTGTAAATAAATATAGTTTAGTTTGACGCATACATAATTGCCGCCAAAACTATATATTTTTTAAACAAAAATAAGCACAAAAGAAATCAATATGGGTATTTTTTTCCTCACGGATAGCAACATTGAATTGTGATAAGTTAGGTTATTAGAATTTTTGTTTAATGGTCGATTTACTTAAATATAATGTATAAAATGTAAGTATTTACTTGTGAAATGTAATTTGATTACACGTTTTTTGTTTTCCTGAAGGACTATGACATCCCTTTACGCTACAAACGGTCGTTTTAAATTATTTACTCGCGAGCTCTGTTCGGCAGAATGTGACCTTGAGTACTGACGGCTCGTCGAGAAAAGTTAGCCAAAAATGGCCAAGTTTTAGTTGCCTCACTTTTTGCACTCGTACTATCCTTCTATGCGTTGTTGTTCTAAGCGCATAATATTAATAATATTTTTTTCTGCTCACCTTTGTGCAGTTTTTACAATTTATCACAGCGCATTTGGGCATTTTTGATTTTTTGACAGATGTCCAACTAGCACGGCGCGGGCGTGGCGCATCGATGCAGACGGCGTTGCCACATTAAGTATTTTATACTTAAGCCCGAAAGAAAGCGAAAGGGTGTTGTTGCGTTTATTAGGTCTATCTTAATCTATGGTTTGTGCAGTGTTTGATCGATAACTCAGGAGGAGTTGCTTGACCAGCCACATACATAATACCAGAGAGTATTAACCAATCAGTGCATAATACCCACACAATTAAAGGACAAAATAAAAATCTTTTTTTTTAATATTCTTTTTATCTTGAGCGTAATGAAGTAACCTGTATTTATTTGCCTAGGTATATTGGTTTTGAAAATACCATTGGTTTTCGTAACAAAGGAAAAAATTGCGTAGTTTTTTTAAAACTTCTGCGGTTCTGCGACGGCAGGAATTATTTTATATTCAGTTAAATGAATATTTGGCCCTCTGTAAAAATATTCCATACACCAATATTCGAGTATATACCTAATGGTCACATTGCATGAGAATTCCGTAAATGTTGAAGGGAAAGCTCAACATAAAGAGAAATTAAATCGTAGATTAATCTACGATTAAGTAAGTACATCAACTCCTTTTTTAAATCGAAGCGTTTAAAATTGCGTTTTTATTTTTATTTTTCGGAGGTTTACGTTTATTCGCTATCGATTCAGTTTTTTAAAGCTCTGTTGTAAAACACACCTTAAAGTTTTACTATATCCGTGATTTTTAAATGGAAATGGGTAATCCACCACACATACAAACTGTTTGTATATGGATCTTTGGACATCTGAATTAATTGATTTTTATAAGCTTTTATTTTAGCTATTTATTCATATATATTTATTTATATTTGTTTCATTTTTGTATCACTCACCCGCTGCGCCAATCAGATCGTCAAAAGTAATTTGGCTTAGTTCTCAGATGTACGAGTAATAAATAATATTAATTCAGCCTATAATGTTCCCACTCCACGAGTAGGAACGCAAATGAGCCATAATCCAAGAACAATCAAGAACTGTAATGAGACGCGAGGACCGCGCACGTTCACTTTTCGCTAGTTCTTCATGCCGCAAAATTTCAAAACAACTTTCTCAGATATAGACATATTTACATTGTCGTCTAATAGATTTAAACATTCCATGACCAACAAAAATCATAGTTTAGTTAAATAGAAATGTTTTATCTTATTTTCTTAATTTGTAAATAATATTTTCTTCCTTAAAAAGTATGTAGACTCACTCGCTTTCGCTTATTTAGTTCAAATATAAAATTGATGTAAACAATTTATGTGGATAATGTGGTGAGCTACACATATACCAATACTTTTGTAATCATTTATAATTTTAATCACATTTGTGTAACTGTTTGTTTTCCCAAATGAATAATTAAAAAAAAACCAACATGCTAGTGATTGGTGGATGGTACATTTCATCTGATTTTTGGCTCTAGAACAAGCTAGTTTCTTCACAATGTTTTTCTTCGCCAATTTGAGAACGGTGGCGATGATAAAAATTACAAAAAGTACTTACTATACCTGACTAGGTTTAAACCCAGGACTCTCAAATATTAAATTTAAATGAAACGTTTTCTTTATAAGTAGCTTTAACCAGTAAAATAAAGTCTTGAAATGTACTCAAATCTCATTCATTCCCTAGAGAAAAATTATATCACGTCCAAGCTCATACTAGAATGTCACAATGCGCTGCAACGCTCAGCGGTCGAGAACCACAACACTGTGACACTGCAATGGATAAAGGGGCACAGCGGATCACTCGGTAATGATGCGGCGGACGAACTGGCCAGGAGGGCCAGGTCCGGCGCGATGGTTTTCGGACCCGAGCCCATCGTGCCGCTCCCCTTCACCCAGCTGCGCACATGGCTTAAAGAACACACACACGACCAAGCCCGAAAATGGTGGTCCTCGGCACCAGGCTGCAGGCAGTCCAAAGAGGCGATGCCAAACTTAGATAATAAACTAACCAGGCACCTCCTACACCTGGACAGAAGAAGCCTGCGAATGGTGGCGGGGACCATCACCGGGCACTGCTCACTGAACAAACACTATCACACAATAGGTATAACGGACAGTCCCCTGTGCAGGGCATGTATGGGGACGGAGGAAACGGTAGGACACGTGCTCCTAGAGTGCACGGAAATCACCGAAATACGGAAACGAACCCTCGGGTCATTAAATTCCCTTACAGATATCCTGAATAGACCGAAAGACCTGATCTGCTTCTGGAGGGAGGTTGGCTGGATGGAGTGACGGCCGACATGGCTCACGCACAATGGTCTCGTGCAGAGACTACAGAAGAAGAAGAAGAAGAATGTACTCAAATCGTGGTTCTCCCAGCCTCGATCTGCAGACAGTAGGTAAGCAAATTACCTTCATTTGTATAATTGAACATCTAATGTTTTTCATCATTAAGTACTGCTGACACTACTCAAATTAAATCACGAACTATACTATGCAAAACAGTTGGTTAAAAATGTGCTTAATGAAGTAACTCTCAGAAAATTTCGTACCGAGCCTCCGTGAGTGTTGTATAAGCGATGTCTAAGGTATGTTCTGAGTCGCACTCGCGCAAGAAGGGTTCCGTACCATTATCTTAAAAAAAAAAAACAACAAAAAATTACGTTTGTTGTATATAGGAACTTCGATATTGATTTTATTCTGTTTATGTATTTGTTGTTATAGCGGCAACAGAAATACATATCTGTGAACATTTCAACTATCTAGCTATCACGGTTCATGAGATACAGCCTGGTTACAGACAGACAGCGGAGCTTTAGTAATAGGGTCCCGTTTTTACTCTTTGGTTACAAAACCCTAAAAAGCACCCCTTATTACGCACTACTTTGGTGTCAGCAAAAGTATCGGTAAGTTGCGATAACTATTTTTATTTCTGATAATCAATACCAAAGCACTTAACACCTGGGAAAAGCTGTGATGGTTTCGTTCGCATTGAATGTGGCTTGTGTCTATCAAGCCATTGGATGACACGACTGTTGGTCTGGGCATTTTTTTTTTTTTCAGTATAGGCTCGCGTTTGACCACCATCTCACCTGATGGTAAGAGATGATGTGGTCGAAGATGGAGCCAGCTTACCTAGAAGTAACCTATTCACTCTTGATTTTAAAGACCCCAAGGTTGTAGTTATCTGGAAACACAGACTCCTGCAGGGAATTCCACTCCTTAGCCATACGCACAACGAAGGTATTCCCAAAACATTTTGTGCGTATGTGTGGGATGTCCACCATGTAACGATGGCGCTTCGCCATTTGTCTTGTAGTCCGATGATGGAACGGGCTTGGCGGAATTAGATTGTGTAATTCCATCGCACACTCACCGAAATGTAACCGATTGAAAACCGATAAACTAGCAACTCGTCGTCGATGTTCAAGGCTCTGAAGCTTTGACTTGACCAGTGCATCGTTACCAATGAGTGTTTCGGCCCGTTTCTCGATAGACTCAAGCGCTTTCAGTTGGTACTTGGCAGATCCATCCCAAAGATGAGAGCAGTACACCGTACACGACCGAACCTGGGTTTGATACAGATTGAGCAGCTGTTCCGGTGTGAAGTACCACCTCACCTTTGCTAGGATTCCCAATTATTTTGCTGCTATATTTATTGCTGGATCCACAGCTTAGTTATCTTACACTATATTTTGTTATATTTATTTAAGTAATTCAAAACTCTCCTCATTCTTTTTTGAATTCAGTGTAAAATAAAACACATTGTTCACTCAGTTATGAGCAAGTTAACTTTAAAGTATCATATGCTCGGTACTGTTTTTTTTTTATTGATAATAAGTTCGTGTTTGACCACTGTCTCACCTGATAGTAAATGATGATGTGGTTGAAGATGGAACACGCTTACCTAGAAGTAACCTATTCACTCTTGACTTAAAGAGTCCCAGGTTATAGCTACCATCAGGAACACAGAATCCTGCAGGAAACAGATTCCCAAAAGGTTTAGTGCGTATGGGTGGGATATCCACCAAATTACAGTTTCTTGACCAAATACAGCTTTAACCTATTTTCTTTCTGTAACTTACTATAAAGCTGCGCTACCTATATATGGAACTAACAAACTATAACATCCATGTAATTAAGTGCCTGCATTAGTACTAACATTCACGTCCACTGCTCGCATTGCATTCACGTTTCAATTATAATTTGATTTACACAGTTGAGATAACACGACATAGTTTGTCATTAGTATGATTGCTTTTACCATTGGTCGCCGAATTAAGTCAATTGAACGTGTCATGTGATCGATGTGGTGGCTGATTAATGTTGCTATTATTTTTTGGACTTTAGTTTCTATACAGTTATTTAGAGGTGACTTCTGACGGCATCAAATTGGGTTGAGAAGGGTATATCAATCGAAACTATGATGAACACAGGGCAACCGGCAAACAAGCCCGCGCATTATGTCTCTGTTTTAAAATTCAGAATTGGAGCTAAAAGTTCTACTACGTATAATTTAAAGGGTATTATATTTTAAAGGTAATATAAATACCTGTTTTTTCTGTTCTGTGATACTGCATACCAAGTGCACGGCTTCTTTAGATGATAACAAACAATATAGCAAGGGTTTTGTAATTCTTTGTCTACATGTGTCGAACTTAGTAGAAATTTCAATACATTAATTGATACTTGAGGCCTAATTTTTAAAATTAAGAAGAATGAAAAGAATTATCGTTTTACTGGTAAGTGACATGAAAAGTTATTGAGCCTCGTAGTGTTGTGACTTGTTGCTGTTATAATTGATATTCAAGAACCAACGGATAATTTGGTATCAATTCTTAAGTTTTTAGCTGAAACTGTGCACGAAGACTCCATACCAGATGTTGTCTTCAGCCCTTTTGTACAGTTATGGGTTGCCGTTACATGTTGTATAGTATTTGGATAATGAAAGACTTTTTACCAATTGAGACTAGTTTAAAAGTAAGTTATTAGTTAGTTAGTTAAGTGGGAAGGTCAGACTTGTGGCGGCTATATGCTATCTAGAAAGGCGAGTTTCTGTTAGCAGATGCGAAGCAAAGACGATAATTATTTAAATGTCTAAATGAATGGAATTGTCATCGAAATGTGATCGTTCACTTATGTATTGGCATAAATGCGTAAGTTTGGATGTTTGTAGTACAAAAACATAGCATTACGGATGTGAATGAAATTTGGTACAAACATAGATTATAGTTTGGAATAACACATATCTATTCATCTATAATTCCCGTGGGATATATTTATTAAAATTTCATCGTAAACGAAGTCACAGGAAACAACAGCTAGTTTATAAAAATAAACGTCTCTAATAACACTTTTCCTTCAAACTGATAAAAAGTTTGAAATGATTTGCCGACAAAAAAAATACTTATCTGTCGCAAAAGTTTCAAATGCTTATTATGGAAGAAGGAAAAGAAGAAGTATTAATTATCACAGAAGTGATGTAAGTATTCAAAACTCAGACACATATTTTTTTTCTTAACGCCAAACATTTTAGACGATGTTACTTTTCGTGATTAAAATTAAGTTTGTTATGTGAAATATTAAGATTAACATCCAATTTGTAATAGGCTGAATTAATATTATTATCAAGCCGGGTCCGCTGCGACGTGTTTTCGTATTTGCAAACAGTATAACATTGTTTGCTAACAGAATATAGGCGTGGCCTAACAGTTTTGTTAGCAAAAACACAATAACATGTTTGCCGAGACGAATGGATAACATCCCCCGCGTTCGCCTGCGGGGACGCATTTTGTTTTCGCGCTCACTATCCCTATTTTTAGGGTTCCGTAGCCGAATGGCAAAAAACGGAACCCTTATAGTTTCGATATGTCTGTCCGTCTGTCTGTCTGTCTGTCTGTCTTTCTGTCTGTCTGTCTGTCTGTCTGTCCGTCCGTCCGTATGTCACAGCCATTTTATTCCGAAACTATTAAGTCTATACATGTGAAACTTAGTAAGTAAATGTATTCTGTGAACCGCTTTCCGATAAAAAAAAAATTATAAAATATTTAAAATAAAGGGGGGTCCCCATACATGGAACGAGAACTAAAAATATTTTTTTTCATGAAACCTATGCATGTTTGGTATTTATAGACAGGTCTTTAAAAATGATATAAGGGTTTCTAAAACCACTATTTCATAAAGTCAATCGTTTAAATATATTAGCTTCCAAAGTGGTAAAATGTGTCCCCCCCCCTCTAACTTCTATAATAATGGAGTGAAAAATCGAATAAAAATATATGTCTGTAGATCTTCATGTAAACTTTCAACCAAAATTGGTTTGAACGAAATCGGGTCAGCACTTTTTGGGATACAGCATATTTTCTAAAACCGCAAATATTACTTTGTAATTCATACAAACACTATGAAAAACAAAGTTATTTAGCGTAGTTGTAAAAATGTAAATAATCTAGTTTTAAGAAATTTTTAAGGTTTTTTTTTATTCGTCAAATAAATATACATATTATATTATATTATTATAGTTACTACGGAACCCTTCATGGGCGAGTCTGACTCGCACTTGGCCATTTTTTTTTAATCTCAGAGACAGAATTACCACACCTAATCTCATGTCAGGAGGAATCACTTCGTTCCTCCACGTTGTTTTCTTCTCTATATCTGGTAAAATTAATGATAACAGCTCTTGATAATCACTTTCTGAACATCTAAAACTAAACAAAAACATTACAACAATAGGCGCAGTGGATGGGCGGTTTTACTAACATGTTTTGCTAACATGTTTTGCTAACACGTTTCGATAACATGTTTTGTTAGAAAATTGGCGCAACGGACCCGGCTATAGGCTGCGTTTCCACCAGAGATGTGCGAGGATGCGTAGCGAGGGATGTGTTTGTAAAGAACCAATAGAATCGCTTCATTTACCTCGCCTCGGTCAGCACAGCTCTGGTGGAAACGGCTCAGCGGAGCTAGATTTTTGCGCATACAAAACAAGCGAGGGATGTGTGCGAGGGATGTGTGCGAGGGATGTGTGCGAGAGATGTGTTGCGAGGGATGTGTTGCGAGGAATGTGTGTTGAGAAAGATGTGTTGCGAGGTTTGCGCATCCTCGCACCACACATTAATGCACATTTTCACAGCTCTGCTACACATCCTCGTAGGCACATTTTCATCGCACAGCTTTGGTGGAAACACCCACACATTTTCACAGCACAGCTAGACATCCTCGCAAGACACAATTCCATCGCACATCTCTGGTGGAAACGCACCCTTAGACTACCTCAAAATACTAGATGGAAAACAAAAAACTAATCGTGTCAGGATCGAACCTGTACTACACAGGACCTCACAGTAGGACTTTTTTTTTCGGGTGGGAAAATCATCGACCCCCCCCTTTGGGTGGAGCGGTATAGAGTGTCAGATTTCTAATGACTAAAAACTCACCCTGTTCCTTCAGCTGCCTTAAGTTCCGGGGCCGCGGTATCTCGTTAGTACATTCCTGCACCACCGGATCTCACAGTAGGACTTAAGATCAATATTATGCACGGATTCATTTTTAGCACTAAATATACATTAATTTATTCACCAGCTCACATAAAAACTGACTTAGACAGACATACGTTGAGCTACACGTACCTAAATTTAAAAAAAAAACCTTTGAAAAAATATGTTGCTGTTCAAAAAGTTTTCACCCTGTGGAAAATTAAAAAGAAAGTTATTTCATCCACACACTGGCCGCAAAAAGAAAGATTCCGTTTGTAGCTCAACTAAAAAACCTAAAACCTTTGAGCACCTGTTGGGTTTGCTTTTTACTTTTAGTGTGTGGCGTGCCTAAGCCTCTGTGCAGGTTTCTTTGTAGACTACCATTTAAAAATATAGTTTTATTTCGATGTTACTTCATTTTACCTTTTTCAAGAACGATTTGTAAGGATTGAGCTCAGTTGAAATTACTGGCTTTTGTTTAAAAATACGTTGGCATGAGTACTGGGCTTTAAAGTCCTAATAGTTTCGGAATAAAATGGCTGTGACATACGGACGGACGGACGGACAGACAGACAGACATGACGAAATTATAAGGGTTCCGTTTTTAGCCATTCGGCTACGGAACCCTAAAAACGATCAAATCATGTCAGGGATGGTCATACGTCATAGTCAAAATATATGATCGCGTCGTCAATGGCAAGTCTTAGTTGGAAAACAATATAGGAACCTATATGAAAATGGGCTGATGGATGTCGCACACCTGAAAATGTTCCAGCAATATTTAAAAAAATAGTTTTTCTTTTCAAATCCACAACCATACATTCTTAAATCGTCCTTATCGTTAAACCAATGTAGCCCCAGGTAAGCCACTTCTCAACCGCACTTACTCACGTTCACAGATACACGTGTACTTGATAGTGGTCTATTGTTTAGCGTAAACTTAGACGTCTGGTGGCCACTTAGACCGGGTCCAACACATTAAGAGAGCTCGTAAAGTCGTTAAGAGATGTTTATTGGTCGAACGTGCTTGTCTTTGTCCCAGTTTTACGAATAATGTGCTGGGGATACGTGAGAGGTTGAGTTGTGCTGTAAGGTTATAGTATGGTTGTATCAGAAAAATTTAAGACGGTCTTGGGGATGACATGAAAAGTCCCATAGCAAGACACAAAGATCTACCAGAAACTCGCACTTTTTTATATTCCAAGTTGGCTACCAGTCTACGCATAACAACTTCCATGTGAAGGAAGTTGCGGGTACCAAGTACAAGTTTGCGAATAGATATAATTTAAAGTACCAAAACTCATAGTTCAGAATCTATACTAATATTATAAAGCGGAAAAGTTTGTTTGCTTGTGTGTTTGCTTGAACGCGCTAATCTTCGAAAGTACTGGGTGGATTTGGATGCAAATTGGTATGGAAGTAGCTTGAAGCTTGAGGAAGGTTATAGGCTACTTTTTACGCGACTGCAAAAAAGGAGAGTTATGTTTTTACCGTGATAGAATTCACGGAAGCGAAGCCCCGCGTGAGTACTAGTAGATAATATAATTTAAGGTACCAAAACCCACAGTTCAGAATTTAATAATACAGCGAGTACCAAGAATACACAAAAATTTTATCAAGAAATTAGGGGAAAGGCTGGGCTATCATCATCTGCTAAGCTTTTTCGAAACTATTTTTTTTTTTTTTTTTTTTTCGAAGCTTCCAGTCTAACGACATGCAGCTAAGTATTAGTGTTTTACATGGAGCGACTAGCTATCTAATCTCCATAACCTAGAAGCTGGTTAACACAATACTTGGAAAGACCAGTGTCCGACATCCTGGCTTCTGACTACCCGAGCTTTGACGGTAGTCGTACTACCGTCAAAGCTGTACAAATGACAGCCGGGACTTACGTGCTTCGAAGGAATCTCGATATTTTGAGATAGTCATCCATTCTCAGACCGATCATCGTAAGGCTCAATTTACACCGCCGCGGAATGGGATGGAAGCGACTTTTTGCAACGAAATTGTACATAGCATAATGAACTTTATGTCAATTGTATAACATACAAACGACAGTAGCTAGGGGAATTCTCGAGAATGCGCGAGGATTCCGCGGAAGACGCGCGACCTTTTTTGTCTCCCATTTAGTTTATATGTTATACAATTGACATAAAGTTCATTATGCTATGTACAATTTACTTCGCTTCCATTCCATTCCGCGTGTAAATTGAGCCTTAGTGCTACTTAGCTTAGCAATTGATCCATGTGGTTGTTATTATTTAGCCACAAGGTCCTCTACGCACACATTTTTGTTTGTACTTTAAATTCGGTATTTCTCTATGTACAATTTACGAACATTTCTTTTCTTTTTCTTAAAGATTGCACAATACTACGAATTTCTACTGGGTCGTGACTCATGAGTGCATTCTTACAAACACCCAGACCCGGAACAATGATCAGTTGACTATACAAAAATATGATTCGATGCGGGAATCGATGCGGGGATTGAATATTTTTAAGTACATTTTGAACGGTTCAGACGGAATTCAAGATTGCTTTTAGCTTAGAACGGGCAGGAGATCATATATAAGAGCAACTCTTTATTTGAACTCCACGATCTTGTATAGGGTGACGTTAAACGAATCATCTTTTGTGTCCTATGTGTACATTAAACCACAATATTTAGCTCATTTTGCGCCGCCGCGCCGTGTTGGACAAACAGCACTTCGGTATGAATGTATTTTGTAATAATTTAATAGTAAATAAGTAATTTTTTACCCGACTGCGCCAGAAGGAGGGTTATGTTTTTCGAGAGTATGTATGTATTTATAATTGTTTGGCACGCTCTGTGGCCTGAACGGCTCGACGGATTTTAGCTTGAGAGGTATCGTTAAATTCGTATTGACTGTGAAAGTGACACTGGGTATATCAAAATAATAAAAAAACCAAAATGGCGGATTTTTGGCGCCATATTATGCCTTCATAATTTTTTTTTTTCTCAAAACCTATCGAGTGGGGTATCAAAATAAAGGGTTTTAGAAGGTGATTACAAACATATACACAACTTATATGGTTAAAAGTAATTCAAAGTGACAAATCGTAAAAAACACGTATCAAGAACTAAATAGTCTGCGAAATCTTTCACATTTGTAAACTAAAAAGCTGGAAATAAAAAAAAATAATTAAAAAAATAAAAAAACCCGACTGCAACCTTATACAAAAACTAACTGAAAAGCTAATAAAAACAAGCCCATTTTAAATTAAATAAAAGTTGGAAGCAGGCGGGACCCATTTGAGTTTGAAACTATAATAATGGTTTGGGCCCCGCCTGCTTCCAACTTTTATTTAATTTAAAACGGGCTTGTTTTTATTAGCTTTTCAGTTAGTTTTTGTATAAGGTTGCAGTCAGGTTTTTTAATTTTTTAATTACTTTTTTTATTAATATAAAGGACCAGTTGTAAATTCTTATAATATAATTCTACACTAATATTAAAAAGTGGCAACATTTTGTATGTTTTTATCGAATAAACTCAAAAACTACCTATTGGACCGATTTAAAAAAAATCACATTTAGAATGTTACGTTATCACTGCGAGCAAAGCCGTAGGTAGAAGCTTTACTAGCTTAAATGAATTTGTATACGTCATCAGCGTAAATATGTGACTCAATATACGCCAGAATAACGTTAATTTGGCCTCACCCTAATACATGGGCACACGATATTCATCGATACAACTGGCTGTCAGAACTCCTGGTATTAGAAATCAAATCATGTCAAACAATCCTGACAAAAGCAGAGCAAGAAGCTTAATTTAATTTAAACACAAATCCTTAGCAATCCGGTGTTTTCACGTCCTCGGAGCGTGAGAACGTTTGCTGTATATAAAATTATACTTAAAGTGCTCAAGAAATGGAGAATCAAAACAAACTTCTATGAAACTTCAAATTCAAATAAGACCGCCCATTGTACCTACACTAGTTTAATTTTTTTATTCATAGAAATATTGTGAGGTGTACAATAAATAATTTCAAAGAAGTGTCTTACACATCAATACGCTATTCCAACAATAACGCTAAAATAATTAGCTATCCTACAAATATATTCAAGCTACTCAGTGTATTCCCAGTACATATCAATGATACATTTGACGCGAATTACAAAACAAACAACTGTTAAGTGAACGGGAAATTTGATCAATTGTAGGTACTAGTAGTAGTAGCGTAATGCGGATCCCTGATGAGCGTGACGTCATCGCTGACAATCATCAATCAATGTCCCCAATTAATTACCTATCTAATGTGGAACGATCGGTTTTGTTTTGATAGATGTGCTGATGGATTTCAAAGGCTCAGGATGCGAATACAAACCAATTTTGTGACAAGAAACTGTCCTTATCAATGTTTTATTTAAATATTATTTTTTTGTAAAACCTTTAGTACAAGAATTAGATACTTTTGGAGCTGTTTTTGACTTATTTATTCGTCTGTTTGTAATATGTTACCGTGTATGTTTTTTTTACCCGACTGTATGGAAATGTTTATCTTTTTTTCCTATTGCTACGCTGTCGCATTGGGTTAATACTTGTAATAAAAGAAACTTTTTACCAAAAAATTAAACCGACTCCCAAAAACACTGCAAAGTGAAAAATAACTTTAATTTCGGAAGTCGGTGTCTTTAGTTTTGTATTTTCGTTTTTGGCACCGACTTCCGAAATTAAAGTTATTTTTCACTTTGCAGTGTTTTTGGGAGTCGGTTTAATTTTTTGGTAAAAAGTTTTTATTTCACTCTTTTTAGTTGGTCGATTTTTAATTTACCTAGTTAAAAGAGCCTAAATGTCAACTACTTATAACCTTTTACAAAACATTGCTTTTCCCAATGCTGGGCCGTTAATTTTTGAGGAGTTCTCCTGGTACTTCACCATCAGCTCTACATCACCATATGCATTATAACGAACATAAAGTGCTTAACATCCATATTCAAGTATTCGAATCGCAATCTACTAAATACTTATTATGGAGTAGGTTCGGCGGCCATCTGTGGTCTTCATCATCAGTTCCACTTCCCCAAATGGTATTTTTTGAGAACAACTGCACAAGTTACTATAAGAAATACCCAAAACGCCATAGGTGTGCCTATAATATTTGAAGAGTTCCCTCGATTTCTCCAGGATCCCATCATCAGATCCTGACCTGGTGACAATGGGACCAATTTCGAAGTATACCCTTTCAAACAAAAAAAGAATTTTCCAAATCGGTTCAGCCGTCTTCGAGTAATCGATGATCATACATAAAAAAAAAAAAAAAAAAAAAATATACGCGTCGAATTGATAACCTCCTCTTTTGGTCGTCGGTTGATAAATTACTAAACTTTAAAGAAATGAGGCTCCAGATAAGTGATATTCACTCAACAGTGTCGACTACAAGTTGGTGTCGACCCCTCGGGCGCCTTCTAAAATTCTGGTACCCAGGGTACCAAGAAATCTGAATCTGGGCTTTCGGGTCAAGCACGCTCGGGTCGATGGCGCGTCCTGTTCCATGCCTGGCAGCATTGACGAGGCACTACAGAGCCATTGCTTGCCGGGTTGGTGGGAATCTACTAACGAGATACCGTAGACTCGGAATGTAAGGGCAAAAGGCAAAGTACCTAGGTGGATTTTTTCAGGACTTCTACTCAAAATATAGATATCAGGAAATAAAAAAGTATTTTGCGCCAATAATGGTGTAAGCTCTGAACAAGAACTACATAGAATTAGCGATATATACAGTAAAAATATACGTCCCAGACCTATCTTCGTGTCTCTATTGACTGTAATTTTAAGCAAAATTAGGACAGATGTCGTTCAGTGCCCACTAGTTTAAAAACGATCACGCTTTTTAAACCCTAGTTTTACATATATCTCGATTTTGAATGTTCACGAAGATAACGTATCCCGAATTTAGTGGGAAATTTTACTTGATAGGTCCAATGTTCTTTTTAAGAATATATTCAGATAAGAGAATTCTCGTTTCAGGAAGCCGCATATCTTTGAGCTGTCTTTCCACTCAGCCATTTTTCGATTCCAGATTCCTTTATCATTCGACGGATTTGAAAAGAATATCACCGTATTTTCAATAAATTTAAAACGACAAACGACGCTCGCAGCAAAATAATTATAATTAAATAAAAATCCCATAAAAAACAATACTTGTCAAAAACCCAAGTCTCGCAACTTAGTTGTTCTACCGTAAAAAGTTGTGAGATCCATGTAATACCAAATCGGTTATTAATTTATTCAGTCCCTACTTAAGGGACCTTCTGTCTTAAGTTGTTACGTAATTATCTAACCTAACGACATCTTATAGTGACCATATCAATATTAAAAATCTTTACTGTTTTAAATAAATAGATTGACTCGGCCATCGCATGAAAACACAATATATCTCACAAGTAATACATATATAAATTAAATTGTTTATTGCGATTGCCAAGTCAATCTATTTATTTAAAACGGTAAAGATTTTTAATATTGATATGGTCACTATAAGATGTCGTTAGGTTAGATAATTACGTAACAACTTAAGACAGAAGGTCCCTTAAGTAGGGACTGAATAAATTAATAACCGACTTGGTATTACATGGATCTCACAACTTTTTACGGTAGAACAACTAAGTTGCGAGACTTGGGTTTTTGACAAGTATTGTTTTTTATGGGATCTCATTGCTTTTTGTAGAAAGTCCTACTTTTTTCCTTTCCAGTACCTTCTACTTCTTGTATACCAACAACGAGTTTTCTTAAAGCCCTCTCTCTGTCTTATGAGCTTTTCTTATTTTTGTAGGTAGTCTTCCTTTTTTTTATTTTCCGGTACTACTTCTTGAACTTCAGCTAAAGTTTTTTTCAAAGCCCACTCCCTGTCTCTATGGGTTTTTTTCGGAGGCTTTGATACGCACATATGAATACGCACGTACGTCTTTTGCATTAGTTAGTAATAATTAATGCCGCACTCGTCAAACGTCTCGGTTAAAGTTAATCCATAAGTAAGTAATTATGCAATTTCGGGCAATTTACTCTACTTAATACTTCCCAATACTCTTAATACTTCTTGCTTTTTTATTCCGTTGACCATTTAACAAGTTACCTTTGAGCATAATTATTATATCTAGGTACCTATCTACACTGGAAGACACGGTGGAGCATATGGTCGAGGTGTACCCTGCATGGGTGGAGTACCGTCGTATCCTCATAGAGGCGATCGGCGGCGGCGACTTCTCGCGCCCTGCTCTGGTTTAGACCATGGTGCGAAGCGAGAGGGAATGGGATGCAGTCACCTTCTGCTGCGAAGCAGTCATGCTAGCGAAGGAGGAGGCCTAACGTGCGAGGGAGAGGCAACTCTCTTCCTCGCGCCCCAGCTGCCGGGGGAGACGCCCCGGGCGTCGTGGATCGCGAGTCGATTTCGGGCCACCGTAGGCGCGGGCCTGCGGATGGCGAGCAGGGATCGCTCACCGTCCGGTAAGGACCAGCCCCGGGTCGGCGGCGCGTTATGTTCCACGCGCGCCTCAAAAAGCTGTTAATACCAGTGACGGGGCCTCATAGGGCCATTGCCTGTCGGGGTTTACGGGAAAGTTCCATCGAGATACCGCGGCCCCGGAACTTTAGGGCTTACGAAGGAACAGGGTGGGTTTTTAGTCAGTAGAATTCTGTACACCCGAGAATACACCCGAGCGGAAGAAGTCATTCGATGATATTTTTCACCAAAAAAAAAAAAGTACCCATCTACATCTATTATTTCATTATATTATACAGGTACACTGATTAATTAACTGCAAATGTAACTTTGTAATCCTATATATTTATATGGGATTACAAAGTTATTTATGCAGTTGATGTATCTAGAAAACTGGAACGAAATTGAAAAATATTATAGTTTTTCCTTGATTCATATACTAAACACTAATTGTATTCTAAATTCAGAAAAACTGACATCAGTCTTGCCGACGGGTAACTTGTTACCCAGTTACTGGGTTGTATAGGTCAGTTACGCAGTTATGTTATTCTGTGAAAAACATTAGTGTTTGGTAAAACAGAAAACTACACATCACAGTTTGGGCAGATTTAATAAAAATAAAAAGAAAACTGCTAACGTATTTAGAAAAAGTCTAGATGGATTAAATTAAAAATATTATATGATGCTATATGGACTTCAAAGGAAACATGTTATACTATAGATTTGATACGTGAAAATTTTTACCTTTTTCAAAAGGTTTGCAAATGGAACGTGAAAAATGTGGCAGTATACAACGTAAAGGGGTTTTTGTATCGAATTAACTTTGACGTAAATGGAACTCAATCAATCGTGGACCCGCTTTGGATTGCTAGTTTATATTCGTTATTAGACACATAAATAAAAAACGTGGAAATGATTTAAAATATTTCCGTTTGGCTTGTGAAAGAGATTCAGTAAAGGCAAGCAGGGACAGTATGTCAAGCTTATACAATGATATTTTTTTAAAATTGAAAATAGAATCGCGTTTGACCACTATCTCACCTGATGGTAAGTGATGATGTGATCGAAGATGGAGCACGCTTACCTAAAAGTAACCTATTCACTCTGGACTTAAAGACTCCTAGGTTGTAGCTGTCGGGAAACACAGACTCCGGCAGGGAATTCCACTCCTTAGCTGTACGCACAATGAAGGTATTCCCAAAACGTTTTGTGCGTATGAGTGGGATGTCCACCATGTAACGATGGCGCTTCGCCGTTTGTCTCGTAGTGCGATGATGGAACGGGCTCGGCGGAATTAGATTGTGTAATTCCATCGCACACTCCCCGAAATGTAACCGATAGAAAACCGATGTCGTAAAAAAAAATGTCGTAAAAAACTCGTCGACAACGCGAGCTTTGATTCGACCAGTGCACCGTTGCCAATGAGTCTCTTGGCCCGCTTCTCGAAAGACTCAAGCGGGTCCAGTTGATATGAAATAAAATGAAATGAAATGAAATGAAATATTTATTTTGTAAATTGGTTATAAATAACGCTTTTACACGTCATGTTTTTTTTTGCGTGTTAAGTTTAGTTTAGTTTAGCTAGATGAGGCCGGTGTTTCCTAACTGACTACTCTGAGAAGAAACACCGAAACAAACTCAGAGGTCAACGTCTCTTTTAAAGTCCATACAATTTGTGTTGGTCCAATCATATGACAAACATGTAGGTTCATGTCTTTATATTTCGCATATCCATCCCAAAGATGAGAGCAGTCTTCCATACACGACCGAACCAAATAAACCATAGCTTTTGGTACGTTGCTCTAACGCAACCCGATAATCGATATAAAAATCTATTCATATAAATAAAATTAAATCATTCTGCTCCGACGCTCGCCCGCGACAGTCGTGCCGCTCCGCGCTCTCGATCGTTCCGTGCCTGAGTCATCGCTCCGTTCGTCACGCCCGCCGTGACGTCACTTGTAGTCGCCGACTACGACGCCTGGTCCGGATCCGCCTTTTTCGAGGCGGTGAAGGATATCGTGTTTCTCTAACAGAGATTGTCAAAACAATTTGGTTTGGCCCCTTCAGGGTAAAACCACAGTTTCGTGGTCCTTGGTTGGAAACCTCACGGTGTCAACAATACCAAGGGGGTGCTGACCCGACGCACCCGCTGATCCCCTTCAGGGTGAAGCAGTCAATTGGAGTCGAGTGCTAGGTTTTGGCCTTGGGGGATCTCCTAGTCAAACCTAGTCACTGAGTTCTCTTCACAGCATACACACCTAGTGTCGGTTGGGTGTATCTACCCCTTCGCACTAGACCCAATAGGGCCCGGTACGCACATTAAGATTGGCGACCAGATTACAAGCTTAGGGCACACCATTAGGCACACACCTCCCTGCTATCCCCGCAGGGAGCGAACTCACCTCCGGGTCATTCCCGCCCGGAGGGTTAGGCAAATAGGGCCCTTCAGGCCACATCAGACGGCAACACAGCTACCGAGTTTGTCTGGGTTTCTCTTCTCGGTAGCGAAGTGTTAGGAGAAACTCCGGGGCAGGGCTCTTTGGGGACCGTCTGCTCGGGGAGCTCACGTTTGACGTGTCTCCTCGAGGCTCACATGTTAGGGTTAGGAGATTAGGATGCCCACCATTGTCGCCTCCAATATGGAGGACATAGTAGAGGATCTCATGACCAAAGTAGAATCCCTAACGACTCGGTTAAATCGAACAACCGAGATATTAGGAAAGATCCTATTTAAAAACCCCGCCCTACAAAGGGAGTATGAGGAGGAGATTGACTCAATACCCCCCGCGGTGTTTCCCACCCCGCAGCCAGATTTAGGTCCCACCCCCGCGCCCATCGCAGATAGGTCCCCCTCCCCCCCAGACGTCGAAATGGACTCTGAGGAGGAGGAACAAGAAAAAGAGAGCTCGGAAGGCGAGCGCTCGGAGCGCGCAGAGAGCATACACTCTGAGCGCTCAGAGCGAGCGGAGTCCGAGCACTCCTCCGATCAAACCTCTTCCTCCGACGAGTTTATCCTCGTCGAGGGAAAGAGGAAGAAGAGGTCGCAGGCCTCGTCCTCCACCCAGGCCCCTAAGGCCAAGAAACCCTCCCCTCCCGAGCCAGCACGCTTAGTGCAGAGCCAGCCCTCCACTTCCTCGGCCACTAGGCCCAGCCCTACCCAAACCCCAGTCGTCAGCGCCTCAGTGCGCAAGACCATCCCTCCCCCACCCATCTTCATCCATGACAAGGGGGCTTGGACAAACGTGTCCAAAGCGTGTGGCGAGCAACGCATCGCCTACACGAATGCCCGCGCCGTTCAGAACGGCATAAAAGTAGGGTTAGCGACAGCTAACGACCACCGCGCGCTTTCGAAGCTACTCAAGGCTCGAAATATCCCTCACCATACTTATACGCTCCATGAGAGCAAGCCCGTTCGGGTGGTCCTCTGCCGGATCCCCAGTGAGATCCCCACCACCGAGATCGTCTGCGACTTAGAGTCACAGAACATCCCGGTGATTGAGGTGCACCGTATGCACGGCAGAAGTGGCAGGGCGTCTAACAACGTCCTCGTCATCTGCCACCCCGTCTCCGAAGGTCCCCACCCCATCTTTGCGCTGAAGACTGTATGCAGTCTTTCAGGAATTCTCATAGAGAAGCCACACAAGAGTGGCACGGTAGGCCAATGCCACCGTTGCCAGTTATACGGCCACGCGCAACGGAATTGCTTCGGCAAACCCCGGTGCGTAAAGTGCCTGGGCGATCACGGCACCGCCGAGTGCAGTCGCCCAAAAGATAGGTCCCAATGCCCAGACCCGCCCAGCTGCGTGCTGTGCGGGCAATCTGGCCACCCCGCCAATTACCGAGGCTGTCCGAAAGCCCCGAAAACCTCCGCCCCTAAACTGGCAACGCGCGCTAGCGCACGCCAGGGACGAGAGTGTCCTACACTCTCGTCTGAGCTCCCCCAGACCCTCAGTCCCCAGCGTCCAACTCCTTGGACGGCGGCGAATCACGCCCAAAACTTCCCGGCACTAAGGCCGAAAGTCCCTGGGCTGATGGATCAACCCATCATGCCCTCCGCTCCGGTTGTTGTGGCTTCTCAGCCTCCACCTCCTCCCCAGTCACTCCCTCGCTCGGAAGAGCCGGAACTCGATGCGTTCCTCATCCTTGGGAATACTTTCAGTTTCTTCCAGTCCCCCCGCGCCATCCAAATGGCAAAGGAGGTCGTGGCCTGCACTAACATTAACTCCCTGATTCGGGTATACTCTAAGTATCCCGATGTCAAAAGTCATTTTGATAACCTTTTTAAACAGCCATAATGTATAACACGGCTAGTAAGAGATTAAAGCCCCGATCCCTAAAGCTAGGTTACTTCAATGCCAATGGCATCACCAATCAACGGGACGAGATCGCGACTTTCCTTCGCGATCATAGTCTCGACATCCTTCTGGTCCAAGAGACCTTCCTCAAACCCCACCTTAGGGATCCCAAGGTAGCCAACTACCGGCTAGTTAGGAACGATAGGACTAGATGCCACAGAGGTGGCACTCTAATATATTATAGGAACTCCCTGCACTGCATCCCTATGGATCCGCCGCCCCTTGCCCACTTAGAGGTATCCGTTTGCCGGCTAGGCATGACGGGCCATCCCTCTATCACAATAGTATCCGCGTATCTCCCACCGTACAACGACGTAGATTCAAATTCTTCGATAAACGCCTCACTACGAAGCGACCTTACAGCCCTTCTTGACATGAGTGACTCCGTCCTTATAGCGGGGGATCTCAATGCCAAACATCCCGCATGGTGTAGTCGTATTACCAACCCCCGTGGGAAGGTACTATACGACCTTTGCACACCTCTCCACATAGATATCATAGGTCCTATGCGGCCAACTCATTATCCGTTCGAGCCATCCCACTTGCCCGACGTACTCGACATTGCCCTCCTGAAGAATGTGAACTTACGTTTGCACTCTTTAGAGACGGTAGACGAACTTGACTCTGACCATAGACCGGTGATCATGGAGTTAACTCCGAGATCGGGTCCCTATGACCCTAACCGCCCCCCTCCCACACAGGTGATCACTGACTGGAGGAAAGTAGGCGAACTGCTGAAATCCAACACGTCTCCTCACCTGGACAAGATCCCCGACCACATCCAGTCCGCCGCCGACACGACGGCTGCGATCGACTCACTCACAGAGCACGTGCAATCTGTCTTGAACGACTGTTCAAAGGAGATTCCGGTGTCAGAGCACTGGCGCCGGAAACTCCCGGACGATGTACGGGCCCTGCTGACTGAGAAGAACGCAGCAGTCCGTGCCTACAGAGCTTTCCCCTGCCAGAATAACAAAACTTTCATGCGGTACTTACAGCGCAAAGTAAGTAACAGCATCAGAGAGTGGCGTGAAGCCGGCTGGGACAAGACCCTGAGCGAACTAGAACCCACCCACCATGCCTTCTGGCAACTTCAGCGGAATATGCGCGCCACTGAGGTTGCCTCAATGCCTCCCCTTATCCGCCCGGACAAAAGCATTGCCTTCGACGACGAAGACAAAGCCGAATGCCTAGCCGACAGCCTGGAGGCACAGTGCTCTCCCAGCTCCCAACCAGTCGACCCAGCCCACCTTGCCCACGTGGATGCTGAGGTCGAACGTAGATCTGCCCTACCCCATGTCGAGGACCCTGATGCTCCCCTCCCCCCCGTCACGGAAGACGAGGTGGAGGAGATCATCAAGAAACTCAAACCTAGGAAAGCTCCCGGGACTGACAGATTGACCACTAGGGCACTTAAACTCCTCCCACGTACGATCATAGTCCTACTGGCTGCCATCTTCAATGGCGCCTTGTCCAACAACTTGTTTCCACAAGCTTGGAAAGAGGCTATAGTGATAGGTATCCCAAAACCCAAAAAGCCCAAGAACCTCCCGACTAGCTATAGACCCATTAGTCTGCTCAGCGCCCTCGGCAAGGTTTACGAGCGGATTATTCTTAATCGGCTCAAGGACTTTGTCGAGGCCAAGAGCCTAATCCCTAACGAACAGTTTGGCTTTAGAGCCCATCATTCCAGTGTCCACCAAGCCCACCGCATCGTAGAGCACATTAGCGGCCGTTTTCAACGCGGTCTGGTGACGGGGGCCCTATTCTTTGATATAGCGAAGGCTTTCGACAAAGTCTGGCACAATGGCTTAATTTATAAGCTTTACCAACTAGGTGTGCCGGACCGTCTCGTGCTCATCATTCGAGACTTCCTGTCGAACCGCTCCTTCAGATATCGTATCGAAGGAGCGCTTTCCACTCCCCGCCCTATCAGAGCCGGCGTCCCTCAGGGCGCCGTGCTCTCCCCCCCACTCTTCACGCTATTCACTAGCGATATCCCCAAAAAGCCCCCAGTAGAGTTATCCCTATTTGCCGACGACACGGCCATCTACTACTCGGGACATAATCCCGTTAGCATCGCTCATACCCTCCAGACCTCAGCCAACGCACTAGGCGATTGGTTTAGGAAATGGAGGATTGAGGTAAATCCCGACAAAAGTCAAGCAGTCCTGTTTCGCAGGGCTCGCCAGCATAAACAATTCACCCCCCTCGCCCGATCACTATGTTCGGCAAGCCAATCCCTTGGGAGAAGCGAGCCAAATACTTAGGTGTGATCCTCGACCAGTTCCTAAACTTCAGTGAGCACATAAAGTCGGTTCGCTCGCGAGCCGCTTTCGCTCTCGGTAGGCTCCACGCCCTGCTGAATAAACACAGCAAGCTCTCCCTTAAATGTAAAATCCGAATATACACGACATGCATACGTCCTATCATGACGTATGCCTGTCCGGTGTTTGCTCATGCCAGTCCCAATCAGATCCATAGGATGCAAGTCATTCAGAACCGTTTTCTCCGAAAGGCCACGGGCGCGCCCTGGTTCTGTAGGAATGAGGATCTCCACGTAGACCTCAAACTCCCGACCATAAAGCAAGTGTTGAAACGCATGTCAGTGCGTTACTTCACCTCTGCTGATACCCACACTAACCCCCTGATCGTATCGGCCGCCCGATACAGACCCTCCAAGATTTCTCGGGTTCGTCGCCCGCGTAACATCCTAGACGAGCCTGACGACCCCACCACCATCCGACAAGAGAGCAGTAGGGAAACCAGCACTCTTAGAAAACACAAATACAGAACGCGTTCCTTATTCCGGCCTCGCCGACGAGGCCCATCGCGACGTCCGCGTACTTGTAATGAAAATCCTCCCCGACCTTTGCCAAACGAGCCAGCCCGCGATGCTGAGCCAGTAGCAATAAATACTCCCGTAAATAATATGACCCAGCCTGTCCCTTTGCTGCCCTCCCAAAATGACCCCGCTATGCCGAGGCCCGTACTCCACAGGGAGTGCCCTTAGCGTGCGGTCATTAGCTTTAAGTAAACTTTAGTTTGTAAGCCCTGGCTGGGGGCCTTTAATTTATTAGAGGTCACCACAGGAAAGTCCGGTTAAGTAGACTCACAGCCTTAGTGTGCTGATCTACAAGTGGCCCTACCTAAAAAAAAAATAAAAAAAAAAAAATAAAATTAAAGTGTCTGTAGTAATTTAAATCAACATGCGATGATTTTACACGATACTAAAAATATATACAAATAAACTTTTTTTAAATATTTTGTTTGTTCGGGCAAATCTCAGAAACTGCTGAACTGATTTTAATGGGGCTCTCACAAAATTCGCAGGGGATCGCGATTAACACAGCAATAATGCTCTTGCCATACAAACGAGGTTGCGGGAACTACTAATTTACGAAAGAGTATAATTTAAGGTACCAAAAACCACATTTCAGTATTAAAAAGTACACGGTTTCCTATAAAATATGCTCAAAAATTGTAAATAAACTGTATTACGGCTAAAAGCGTTCACTTGTTCAACACTGATTGACTGAGATTGAGCTACGTACGACTATCCAGGATAGCTTCAATTTCAAACGGCTGAACACTTTTATAAAATCTCCTTGAATTTTATTCATGATGTTTGACATTTTTCTAGTGTTCCCAATAAAAGACACAACTATTGTGAAATAGAACTGGTTTCTGTAGGATGGTATGTAATGTATTTAGGTACTTTTTCATCAAATAATTCGAACCGTTTGCTTAGTTTTGTTTAGATATTATAATTAGCAGGTTTTTTATTCACATTCTTATTTTGTAAAATCTGCTTATCTATCGTAGAGCCGTGGCCTGTGTCCCAACAGTGGACATAATGGGCTGAATTCTTTATTTTTTTAAATAATAGTCACGAAGCATTTACACGAACTAAACATTTTTTTACATAATATATAGGACGGCAACGTCGCAATTTATTTATGAATGCGTACGCGTGTTTTTTTTACGTATCAATTTTACATGTTTAGTGAATATTTTAATATTAAAAAAATAAAAACATTTTGTTTTTGAATGGTAATATTTTTTTAGCATGTATGGATGCTATACTATTGCGGGTTAACGGAAACGCCCTCTGTTAGTTAACATAATGTATATTATGTGTAGAATATATTAAAAAAGTAACACAATGAGATTATAAAGTTCCTACTGCTGGGGTCCAGAAATATAAAACAACCAATAAAATAATATTAAATCTTTGACCTTTGTGACCTTTTATGCGGGAGTAAAAAAACAAAATACGTTACTATTGTCTCATGAAAAATGGCTGAAAATATTGTAAATAAGGATAATTGTATCTATATGACGTCTAAATCTATTTATGATATCTACTAATATTACAAAGCGGAAAAGTTTGTTTGCTTATACGCGCAATCTATGAAAGTGCTGGGTGGATTTGGATGAGGTTTGGTTTGGAAGAAGCTTGAAGCTTGAAAGGTTATAGGTCGGGTAGTTATAGTCGGGTACATCTGCAAAACACAACCGTCCTTCGGTTGAGTTTTTATCGCGGTAACGTCCACGGAAGCGAAGCCCCGCGTAACTGTTATTCTAATAATAAAGATTATTGTGAAGGATGGCATGGTTGACATGATTACGTCAGGTATGTTCCCGTCCGGGTGAATCAATCCGCCACATTATCTCTGGTTGTTCTCGTCTTGCTAATGGAGAGTACTTGCATAAGCACAACCTTGCAGCCGAGATAATTAATCAGCAACTTGCTCTGAAATATTGTCTTGTGGAATCGGAAGCGCCGTAGGTAGGGTAGGGCGGGGCTAGTTGAGCATAGGGGTAAGTTGGGCAATCAAAATATCTCCGAAACTATACACCGGACGCTAGCACGTCAAATGAGGGAAACGAGGGGGCGCGGGAGGGGAACTGATCACGCGATCGCTAGTGGCGATTTGTCGATCGAGTAAGACACGCGCGCGCTTAGTTTATTTTGCGACCAAAAAGTAAAAAAAATCGTGTCTGTGTATATTTCTTCTGTACGAGTCAAATATTATCCATTTTAAATCAAGTAAGTGTTAAAGGTTCATAAATTTGATGTATTTTTGATATCTAATAAGGATTTTGTTTGACCTAATACAGTTTTTTCATAACCTCACTTTTAATTCAAACATTCGGGTTGGGGTATCTTGAGCAACTGTTACTCAACTTACCCTGCGATTTAAAATGATAGTGACATATGTTTTTCTTTCGTTTTAGAATGTGGACTTTAGTTTTCCTTTTATAAAGGAAAACTTCGAGCTTCCTACTCTACTCAACAGTTAAATGATGCTGCAAATGTTGTCAATGAAGGAAAAAGTGTGAATGCCGCCGCCAAAGAATTCGATATCAAGCGAATGACTGAATAAAGAAAGAAGAGTATCAGCAAAAAAATACTTCAGTCAAGTGATGAAAATGATAAAGATGAATGTATCTGCCTGGTTTGTAGCGAAGTCTGGTCTGACAGGATACCAGGAGAGAAGTGGATGCAATGCGAAGATTGTAAAGAGTAGGCACATAAAAAATGTGTCCAAGTTACTGGCCTTCATTTTATTTGCATAATGGCAATTCCGAGGACGATGATGATTAGTTTTAGTCATTATTAAACTCTTAATTTAACCTTTATTGATATTTAGTAATTGTTAAAGTCTAATTTTAAGTGAAAAGACTGAATCTATTCCAAAAATTAATCTTAAAATATGTTGCGTTTTTGTTGATTCTATTTTTATATTTATTATCTAGAAGAACTTATGTTTTGTTTCACTTTTTTCACTAAGAGATTAATAAATGAACAGTTGATTATCAAATACAATTTTTATTTCATGTCTAGAAACCTTGGTTAGACTAGAATTTTTAACTGCTCAATGTACCCCATACCCTTGCTCTACTTACCCCGCCCATGGGGCACGTTGAGCATATCTGACTTTTTGCACTTAAACTGCAGTAACTTTTAAATGCTATATCTTAATAATAAATTACAAGGTAGACTTTTAGAAGGAATAAATTACTTACCCATTAGTACGAATTACCAGCAATTTGGACTTATCGTTAAGGAGCTATGACCGATCAAGAGAAAAATTGCCCAACTAGCCCCGCCCTACCCTACTATAGGTATGTGCCCGACTCAGTTCTCGATAACGGCCATGTCACATTATACTGGGATCGGTCCATCATCACTGACAGGACTATTGTAGCCAATAAGCCTGATATAGTGGTGGTGGACCGAATCGAGAGGCGTGCCAGGATTGTCGACATAACCATCCCGCATGACGAGAACCTTGTGAAAGCTGAGAAAGATAAGCAAATCAAGTATCTTGACTTGGCGTATGAGATTGTCGACATGTGGGATGTGAACTCGGCATTCATTGTACTGATAGTTGTCTCAGCCAATGGCTTAGTAGCCAAGAGCCTCAACCAACACCTTAGGAGGCTCTCGTTAGGCAGCTGGATCTGCTGGTTTGCTTCAGAAAGCGGTACTCCAAGACACAGCTCGTATTGTTAGGTTTCTATCTCTGGAGACCTGACCTGCTTGGACCCTATTCCCGATACCGGTGGCCGACTATTTTTTATATTTTTTTATGTTTTTTTAGAGGAATATTTAAAAATACAAGTTATATGTATGTAGTAAGGAATAAAGGAAATAATAAAATGATTAAATATTATTATTATTCGTTCTAGCAGTACAATACAATTTGTATACACATTAATTCCTAAAATGCACCTGTAAAAAGCCGGGGCATGTCGTTAGTATATGACAAACAGAGACAACGCTGATTATGTGTGGCATCACTCACAAGTCACGACACAGTAAATTTACGCTATTCAGAACAAACGATGTTTTGGCGTGGCAGAGACATGAGAATAACTTGAAAAGTGTGTGACCTCTTTATTTTTACACGATTTTTTTACAAATTCTACTATTATTATTTATCTTTTTTTTTTTGTAATACAATTATATTGAAGTATTTAAATTAAGTTTTCATTTAGGTATGTAGATTTTATTTTAATTCGATATTTTCTGGGAAGCAGTGGTCCGACTTTCGAGGAGGAGCCTGACTTGCGAGTTGTAGCCCATAAGTTCGATGCTAGTTAGGCACATTTCTTTGTGTATTTTATTATTTACAACTGCTCTTACATAGGTAAAGAAAAACATCGTAAGGAAACAAAGAAGACATCTTCCAAACCGCATTGGGGCCGCGTGGTAGATTATGGGCTAACCCTTCTCATGGAGAGGAGGCTTATATCCCGGTAAAGGGAACGTTATATATATGGCTCAGTTACAATTATTTCTTCTTCGTTTCTATGTAAGCGATAATGATGCGATCTGTATTCGACCATAAGACGATGCACGCTTACCTAGAAACAACCTATTCACTCTTGACTTAAAGACCCTCACACAAACAGCTCTTTCATTGGCAGTGGGCGTCGGCTGGCGACACATTATCGTTTCCACAAATATTTTTTGTTGTTTTCCATGTAATATTGTGCAACGATGTATGTTTGATATCTTAGTGACTAGGTATAAACACATTGTATAGTTATGTACAAAGAAATAAACATAAATCCATTTTTCCTTATAAATTCTAATTCCACCAAGCCCGTTCCATCATCGAACTGGCTCGTCGAACTACGAGACAAACGGCGAAGCGCCATCGTTACATGGTGGACATCCCACCCATACGCACAAAACGTTTTGGGAATACCTTAATTGTGCGTACGGCTAAGGAGTGGAATTCCCTGCCGGAGTCTGTGTTTCCCGATAGCTATAACCTAGGAGTATTTAAGTCAAGAGTGAATAGGTTACTTTTAGGTAAGCGTGCTCCATCTTCGACCACATCATCACTTACCATCAGGTGAGATGGTGGTCAAACGCGAACCTATTTTTAATAATAAAAAAATTACGACACTTTTGCAAGTTTCTCTTTCTCTTGCAGCCGGGTTATAGCATCGAGAAACACAGAAGTAGGGAATTCCACTCATTACCCGTATGCACAACGAAAGCATTACCAAAACGTTTTATGCGTATGGGTGGGATGTTCACCATGTAACGATGGTGCATCGCGGTTTGTCTTGTAGTCCGATGATAAAACGGGCTTGGTGGAACCACATTCATTCTTCTTATAATAATAACTAGCCGTAGCCCGCGACTTCGTTTGCCTGGGGATTTGAGAAATTCATTCAACTCACTTTCTTTTTCTGGTGGGAAAATCATCAAATTACTCCTCCCGTTCTGAGTAGAGCGGAGATTACTTGTTTTATTGTTTTTTTAGTTTCTGAGTTTTGTAGGTATTTGGAAGGCGGTTTTTTTAATTAAAATACTTGTTTATTTTATTATTAGTTGCCAGTATAAACAGGTTAGAGAGGAGTTGACTCGCGAGGAAATCGATGGACCCCCTTTTTGTCAATTTCCAAATAGCCTATGTACTCACTTACATCATTGAATGAAACTTTTTTTCGGTGCGAAAATTATCTAATGCCTTTTCCCGCTCTAGGTAGGGCGAAACGGAGTGTCGCACTTCTTCTGACTAAAAACCCACATTGTTCCTTCAATTGCCCTTAAGTTCAGGGGCCACGGTATCTCGTTAGAAAATTCAAGCAATCCCGGTAGGCAATATCACTTGAGGAACCTTAGTAGAAAGTTTCAAGTGAATCCATTGCAGAAATAAAAAGATTCACATAATCTCGTACCCCCTTTTTTACTTACTTAGGGGGGTAATTTTCATAAATCCTTTCTTGATGCACATTCACATCACTTTAGGAACTTACGTACCAAGTTTCAAATGAATCTGTTGAAAGCACAGAAAGAATGAAAAGTTTAATATAAACTCGTACCCTTTTATTACCCTTTCTTAGTGCACCCCTACACTTAAAAATATTTACTTAGTGCTCGTTTACATCACTTGAGGAACCTAAATACAAAAATGAATCTGTTAAACAAATGAAAAGTTTCGTACAGACTCGGGCGTCCTTTTTTATCCCTTTAAAGGAGGGAATTTCTAAAAGACCTTTATTAGTGCTCACTTATGTCATTTGAGGAACCTTTGTAAAAAGTGAATCCATCGAAGAAAAAAACCGGTCAAATGCGTGTCGGGCCACGCGCAGTGTAGGGTTCCGTAGTTTTTATAACAGCCAAGTGCGTGTCGTATTCGCTGACCGATCGTTTCGTACCATGCTCTAACTAAAAGCCAAACATAACTACCTAACTAATTTGACTTCCTATACAAATCCTCACCTGATCCGACAATTTTGCTCGGAAAGTTTTAATTTTTTTTAGAGATTTGTATAAAACTTGTCATAGCCGGTGTTTTGAATTTAAATACGGTCACAGAGCTACACTACTCAATCGTCACAAGAAGCTAGCACGATACAACTGGCGCTTAGCGCCATCTATCGACATTTCTATAGAGTTGTTCGAAATTTTCGAGTCAAATACAATTGGTCGACTATTACTCATAAACTTGTAAAGCCCACTTATGTGTGATAGTTTTCCTTTAAATTTCGTTATATATAGGTACTACTGCCGTGACATTTGAATTTCTAACTACAACCGTTTAGTTGATAGAGGGGGGTGACACTTGACTCTAACGAAAATTGGTACTTTAAAGCTTGATAAGTCACGAACGGTTAACTTAATCAAAAAGCGATCTTCCCAAACCCCTAATATTTTTAAAAGACCTATCTAACGATATCCCACACTATGGGAAGAACGAAAAAAAAAAAATGATCATCCCACTTTACATGTATGGGAGGTACCCTAAATAATTGTTTTTTTTTTCAAAATTTTATTTTACCACTTTTTTGGCGTCATTAACGTGTATACTCATGCCAAAGTACAACTTTCTAGTACCAATAGTTTTTGAGCTAAACCGCGGACAGACGGACAGACAGACGGACATGGCGAAACTATAGGGTTCCTTGTTGACTACGGAACCCTAAAAAGTATCATATAAGCGTTGACCTCATTTTTAACCCACTTAGGGGGAAAATTTTCAAAAATCCTCTCTTAGTGCACCCCTACACTTCCCAAGGAACATACATGCCGAATTTCAGCTTCTTGACCAGTAATTTCGGCTGTGCGTTGTCTGTCAGTCAGTCAGTAACGGAAGCGTTTTATGTAAATTGATTAATGATTGATAGTCCTCCTAACCGATAATATACCCTGGGCTACTACTAACAGAAAAACCCATTAGTACTTTTTGCTCGACCTGGGAATCAAACTTGAGACCTCTTGCTCAACAGTGGAGCTTGCAACCTCTTGGCCACCGAGGCAGTTAATCATTTTTACAAAGTAAACAAAGGCAGAAGTTCCAACGTCTCCAGTAACTCACGAACGAACCACTGAATGAATTAAACAAAAGAGCAACAGCTCAAGTGAAGCACCTGACAAACAAATATTAATATCACTCCTTCTGGAAGTTTCCCAAGCATCTGTCGCCCCGGGATGGTTTCATGCATAATGCAAACGGCTGATTGTGCCACATAGGACCCTAGAGTTCTTTGCGAAAACATTCATCCTGTATTTGCTCAATGGCATTGCGTCGCGTTTATTTTCTTGAGCGCATGCTGCATAATACCGCTGTTGTCTATAATTTTTTTTGTTTTATTTTTCTATCCTTCAATTTGCATTGCCAATATGTACATTCAATGCTCAAATATATATATATGCAGCTTTTTTACTTGTAACAAATTTAAAAATTGTTTTGCTTGTTGTGTTTACTGCGGCCTAATAATGTAAGCTTGGTCTAAGCTACAGCTGCATATATTTAAAACTCTATATTAGTGTAACAATTGTAGGTAAGTCAAATAAGTAAGTTGAGAAATAACATCAAATATTGCGTCAAAAAATTTATACGCTATGTTGCACTATTGCACTATACCAGTGAAAGTTCCATTAAAATCAATTCAACCATTCCAGAGATTCTAGACAAACAGAAAGACAGATAAAAATTCAAATGACTAAAGTTTGGTTGTGTTTAAGTATCGTGTAAATAAGCTCTCAAGAAATCACCGTTACCTTCTTATAATCACAGACTGACACTTCAACTTTTTATATAAATGTATAAAATAGATATTCTTAAAAGATTGCACCACAGGCAAATGAAAAATAAATCAGCGCGGCTCGCCATTGAAACGCCACATAACCAGACAATATCTCATTTTGTTCTTGCAAACTGTTCCCACAGCTGGGATAAATAACGGTATAAGGCAAAAATTGCGACCAACGATACGTGACTAATTCCCTAACATGGAAAAGCTTTCACTAAACAACTATTGATTGTGCATAAGTGTATCGAATGTGGTTTATGTTCCCGTTGGGGGGTTAACACACCCTGTAGTGTATTTTTCATACTTCTAAATAATGTTCGGCTCAAAGGTCAAGGAAAAAATACGATGTTCAACGTATTTCGGGTTTGAGCATCAGCGTTTATGTTTACTCTTATTTATAAATAAGTGTAGGTAGTATGAAATACTATGTAATGAGCGGAAAAGAATTTTTAGCGGTTGGATTTATAGGTTTTCGTATTGTATATACAACGTGTAACGGAAATCCCAAATCTACCCAAAAGGGCTGAAGACATCATCTGGTATGGAGTCTCTATGCACAGTTTCAGTACAAAATAACTGACTCAAAGAATTGATACAAAATTATTGGTTTCATATATTTCTTGAATACCAATCATAACAAACGTGTCACAGCACTACGAGGGTCAATAACTTTCCACGTCATTTGCCAATAACACGATAATTCTTTTCATTCTTCTTAATTTGAAAAATTCGGTCTCTGGTATCAGTGTATTGGAATTTGTAATAAGTTCTACACACGTAGACTTAGGATTACAAAACCCTTGCCATATCGTTTGTTATCATCCAAAGAAGCCAAGCACTTGGTATGTATATACCCTTTAATTACACGTTGTATATGTGCATCTTTGTGATATTTATTTTTCTAGAGACATGAGCTTCATATTTGGAATGATAACTGCCAAACTTAATAGAAAAAAAGAAAGACAATAAATTTTATTTGAACCAGATGTAAAAGCACACAATAATTCCGAAAGTAAAACTCATACAAAAAACAAAATGAATAAAGTAGCATTGCGTGTGTTTCACGGCTGTGCCAAATAAGTCCAGTTCAGCAAAATGCCAGACAACTGTAAATTACCTGATGCTGGTTTTCAACTTGACTATGTAGTGAGGACGTGCTACAGATGTAATCAGCTTGATCACTATCAAGCAGATTACATCTGTATCTGATTACTTAGTGTGTGTGTGTGTGTGTGTTTGTGTGTAAGCGTGTCTATGTGAGTGAAATACGAAGAATAAAATTAAACAAATACGGAGAGCAAATAAAAATACAATAGAAATAATAGTAGTTATTTGTCAGTAGATAAACAGTGGGAAATAACATCTGTTAGAATGGAAAGGTCCTAAGACGGAATAGTTGCCCGAGACATCTCATACAAGTGAAACGTTCTGCGGGCCTAGACAAAATCCATTTTCTGTAAGCGTTAACGCCAACGGAAAAATTAAATGTATGGAGTTGACATTTACTAACACGTGACAATCACGTGACATGTGGTTAGCAAATGTCAACTCCATACAATTTAATTTTTCCGTTGGCGTTAACGCTTACAGAAAATGGATTTTGTCTAGGCCCGCTGGTCTGCCATGTCTAGCTTTCGTTGTGCGTCTATGAGATATGATCGTGGGCGTCTTCTAAAAGTGTCGATAGTCTTAATCGCTCAAATGGGAGGTGCAATGTTATTCCATACTTTAGAAGCCAACTTAATACAACAGATAATGCGACAAAATTGTCAGATTGTCGGCAAAGTTTTGCTTCAGTTACTATTATTGAAACAGAAAATGTATAAAAGAAACCTTTTTCAGGGGAAATCAAATGACTTCTCCCGCTCTGGATGGAGCGGATGGGAGTAACAGACTTCTACTGACTAAAACCCATCCTGTTCCTTCGCGTTTGTATTCCGGGGTCGCGGTGAAAGAAACAAGTGGTCGGATAAGTAACGTACTTGGACGTAGAATTGACAGATTGCAACATGTAGTTTATTGTTTTATTAAAAAAGTTCGTACCATTCAATCTATAGATGGCAGTTATGACTCCCGAATATGGGACCCGCTTAATATTTTATATCCGATACCCAAAATTCACTAACCACAGAATTGAATAGAAACATAGCATAGAAGAATAATAACAATAATTTGCTCTAAGCATGACCTTTCAAAAGGGTTACCAACTCAGCATTTTCTGGGCGAAAGACACCTAACGCTGGTTTTCAGTTGGCACCCCGCAGTGACACATAGACGACGGTAAATAAAAAGACTAGGGTGTTTTAATAAATAAATAATAAATGGTGTAAATAAACCATAAAAGAAGAGAAATTGTGTACGCTAAACGAATATTTTTGACGCGGATTTTCATAGGATTATTTTGTACACTTAAGTCCTAAAAAGATATTAACTAAACAAAAACTTAGTGTCTAACCGCGGTCAGAATATTGAATATCGTGGTCATACTACTGATTGAATAACCTGTGGTCAATTCTGGCCATTTTATTATTCAACCAATTTTAGTACCAATCTCTCTATGTAATATTCCTGGTCAATGAAACCACAGCCTATCAAATTCATTGCTCGAATTACGGGCAGCTTATTGTAAAACAGGACGGTTTGTTAAAATTTTTAATTTCACATAGGTACGTATGATCTCCCGATGCAATAATGTCAGTAATCGTTAGAGAAGTCTTTATGCATTTTGCAAATTCTCATCTAATCATTCAAGTGAACTTTTTCCGGACATTTGCTTAAGGTCAACATATTAACGAACAAAAAAAATTTGGTACATAAGACGGCATTTATATGAAAGTTTTTAAGACATTGAAATAAAAATAATATCAAAATATGTAAAAACTAGATGACATTTGTTAATTAAATTGCATTTGTTAAAAACTAATTATTTAAAATAATCTATAAAAAAATAGTATTTTATGAATAAGATGCTTATTTTGTTAATAGGTTTTTACAAGAACAATCGCAATTGGTTTTATGCCCTTCTAAAGACATAAAGCCTAATGCCCGTTGCATTGGGAAGGCTTCTTACATTAATTGACGATAATGAAAATAAATAATGTTTTATTTAATCCAGTTAAGGTTACTTTTGACTGAGGCAGAAAAAAATGTAGATATTTATTTAAAAACTCTTATTCTGTAAGAAAAAGTTCCCCAAAAGACTAATCTACTCGTATCACCTTTCTTAGAAGCACCAGTCAAAGAATACTCGAGTGAATTCAATATTTCTTTAGACGTTTTTTATGGTAAGTAAAAAAACTGTATATGCAATTTTAACTTAACATCTACGGTGTTTCACGCGCCACGTCTCCGAGACCAGTCAGCAGCAGTGGCGGAGTTTGATAGGGTCAATCTCTGCCGGGGTAGGCGGAATATTTTACGATCCCGTGGCCCCGGACCTCCACTGAAGAAACAGGGTCAGTTTTTAGTTAGACATAAGTCTGACATTCTCCGCAGATCCACTCAGAATGGGAAAAATCATTTTACTCCCTGAAAAACTAAAAGAAAGGGTCCATATATACATAAAACATTAATAGTGAAGGTTCATTAGGTGATTTGCCATTGCAAACGAATACTTCAGTGCATATAATTTGTTTTTAAATGCTGAAAGTGAACGATTTGTTGTTTAGCTACTTAGTAATTCTAGCCATGCCATTTGAAGTAACGGTTAACAACATTCCAAGATTTTGCAGCATCCGAAAAAACTTTTGCGTTAATCGACAACACGGTTAGCGCAGTGGTTTAACTACTGTTCCACTATGAATGTATGGTCTACATTCTTCTACTATGGTTCCACCATGTGTTTGTATGGTCTACATAAGTAGTTGTTCCATGTCTAGATGTTTGACAAAAATTCACTCACGCAGCACGCTACAATGAAATAATAGGAATTAGTTGTGTGGGGCGGTGTTAAAAATATAATTATGCGCATTTTACTAAAAAGGCAGCCCGAGACATGCCGTCTACATTATCACGGATGTGATAGTATAAATATCTATCTATAAATATTATAAAACAGTCCCCAAAATTGTCTGTCTGTATGTAATTGATTTTCTCAAAATTCACTGTTTTATGGTTTCAGAATTTTAACCGTTCAGTACTTTTTGAGAAAATCAATGATATACGGACAGACAATTTTGAGCTGACAGCTTTTGGGGACTTTGTTTAATAATAATTATGTATAGTTGGTTTTTTTTTCAGTAATAGTGTTACGCGGGTCGATAGGTAAAGAATTTATTAACCGATGTATTAGACAGTGCTGTAAAAATTCTTACGCCTTGAGCCGGTATAGTAACCAGGTTCGAGCTGGACTGAGTTATTGAAAAATTGTTCTTTTGAAATGTTAAACTTGACCTTATCATATACAGGTAATATTCTGCAATGCTTAAAATATTCAGAGTCGTTAGTAAAGGTTGATTTGACTATATATTATGTTCACACAAGCAATGCGTAAAATCACATTGCTTGTGTGGGTAATTTGAGATGTGAATAGTTATTGAAAAAGCCTTGTATAAATTATTTTCCTAATATATTGGAAATGACCGGAAGGGGGGATGTCGGCCTGTAGGAGTGGATATAATCACTACCCTCACTCTGGTAAACTGAGGTAAAATGAGATTGAAAATGCTTCTTGGGTCTGAAAAAATACCATCTTAAAGTGTGCATTAACAAGATTGGTTTATAAAGGGTACCTTACACATTAATTCATGATGAAATTTGAAATGCTGTATTTTTCCCGCCAACCTGCCAATGTTGTCTAGGCCTACGCATTGGTTAACTGCTTATTTCCCTATGTCCCAGTAGTACGAACATTGTAGGCTGGTAATATTGTTTTTCTGCTAGCCCTGTCTGACTTCAAACTCATCATTGATCTTCCTACCTCATTGAGTTCAGTGTCTAAATGTCTAAATAAATTGAATTGTGTTGTTAGTAGGTGAGAAACTCAACACGATACATATAATATTAGTAATACTTGGTTGAATTTGTTGGGCGGGTTGTTTGCAGATATTTACAAAGTAATTATTATCAAAGTTTCGTGATGTATGAGAGGAAGTTTATTATTTAATAGTTTGATGTTTTTGCCGTTTGATTTGGTAGAGTAGCACAGTAGTAATAGTTATATTATTTTTTGTAGTGTAGTAGTTTCACTTTTACGATTGATTTTCATAGCAGATCACTGACAAATATTTTCTGTACCAATTGAATGTTGTTTTTAGAACTTCAATATGAATAAAACTAAGAAAAAGTATCAATTTGACTACCAACAAATAAAATGAAAAATAAATAGAAATAGTTAAGGTAAAAACGAGACAATTAATAGTGTGTGCCAAATGCCTGCTCCCGCTTAGTCTTTTTTGTACTGCTTTTGGGGTAGGCTTCTAGCCTACCGGTATGCAGCTGAGTACTAGTATTTTACTGGCTTCTGACTATCCGTCACAACTGTCAAAGACGACAGCCAGAACCTTAAAAAAAAGAAAAGAAAGAAAGGAGGCTTAACCTGCTTTCTGTGATGATGTGGTCGAACATGGAGCACGCTTACCTAGAAGTAACCTATTCACTCTTGACTTAAAGACCCCCAGGTTATAGCGATCGGGAAACACAGACTCCGGCGGGGAATTCCACTCCTTAACCGTACGCACAATGAAAGAATTCCCAAAACGTTTTGTGCGTTTTGTGCCTTTTCTGTACTGCTTTTGGGGTAGACTTCTAGCCTATCCGGATGCAGCTGAGTACCAGTATTTTACATAGAATGACTGTCCATCTGAACTCCAGTACCCAGTATCTGGGTAACACGATACGTGTTGGTCTATACCAGTGTCATATTTTCTGGCTATCCATAACAACAGTCAAAGATACTGCTATCGCGCTTTCTATTAAAGGTTACACCTAGGATTTCGCGCTTGCCCATAACCACAATTCTTCAGCGCCCTACTACCTCTACAAACACAGGTCTGAACTCACCACTCGTTAAGATATATGACAACCTTAATTCATTTAATAAGTCCGTACCCGAAGCAGATATATTTCATGACCGTAAGTTGAAGTTTAAATCAAGAATCTTGGCCTCCCTCCACAGGCCTGTTGGTCTAGTGGTCAGTGGCCCTGACTGCTATGCACAAGGTCGTGGGTTCGATTCCCACCCAGGACAAATGTTTGTGTAATGAGCACGATCATTTGTTCTTTGTCTGGTTGTAATTTATCTATAATATGGATGTATTTAGAAATATATATGTACGTTTATCAGTTTTCTAGTACTCATAGCACAAGCTCTGCTTAGTTTGAGACTAGATGGCGTTGTGTGAAAGTTGTGGAATATTATTACATATATTATTACATTATTTTATTATTACACCAATTAAACGTAGTCAAAATTTCTCTGTACAGTTTATGAATGAGTTGCTCGTTTTCATTTCTTTCCTTCGTAAAAAAAACATATTCCATTATCTTAATCAATTGTACACCCAGATTTAAGTTAGTGACTAAGCGGTAATCTGGCGTCTTTGCTGTCAATGTTGTGTTTACCTGTAATTGACATATACAACGTGTAATTTAAAGGGTATATTCATACCAAGTACTCGGCTTCTTTGGATGATAACAAACGATATAGCAAGGGTTTTGTTATCCTACCTCTACATATGTGGAACTTATTAGAAATTTCAATACATTGATACCAGAGACCGAATTTTTCAAATTAAGAAGATCGAAGAGAATTATCGTGTTATTGGCAAGTGACGTGGAAAGTTATTGACCCTCGTAGTGCTGTGACACGTTTGTTATGATTAGTCTTCGAGAAACATATGAAACCGATAATTTGGTATCAATTCTTTAAGTCACTTATTTTGAGCCGAAACTGTGCATAGAGACTCCATACCAAATGTTCTCTTCAGCACTTTTGGATAGAAATGGGGTTTCCGTTACACGTTGTATATTAGAATATTACCGTATGATTAAGTATATGTATGTGTATGTATGTGCTGTGGGTGAACCTTAAGTAAATAAATAAATAAAAGACGACAGATAGGACCAATGGCTTAACCTGTTTACACATCACGGACCACCTTCAGCAAGCATTGCTTACCTTTGATGATTGAACCGTGCAGCCGTTATCATTTAGCTACGAGTCAATGCACGTGGCATTATGACCTTTTTTTCGCATCCTTGTGGTCATGAAAGCGCCAAAAAAGGTTTATTTCAGCAATGTTGCTAGACCATTGTTATCTACGCTGTCTTTCAATGATTGCGAGGTACTCTAAGTGTCTTTCTGTAGTTTTTGATAAGATTCGAAATTAACATAAACAAAAGCACTGATTTTTCATGAGAATTTCAAATCTTAAAACGTGGCCTAGGAAAGTATGCTTCATCTTTCTCATCATTGCACCATCAGGTGAGGTGGCGATCAAACGCGAGCATAATTAAAAAAGTAAGGAAGTACCGCATACAGTTACTTTGTGTAGGTACATAAGGCTGACTGGTAGAGAATAATTTGTTGCAGTAAGTCCATGTACAACTATTGAACATAAAGTTGAGATAAATGAATAGACAAACATTTACCTGATTGTACATTGAACACGGAAAAGCATGAATTGGTGAATGGAAAACAAAAATTCACTTCTTTGACTCGAGATATCTACTCACCCCCATAATTGCCGACAAAGCTTGAGAATAAAATTTGTCTTGCTATGAATACGTCGTATTTGATCGTGATAGGTTAATCTTGGTTCGCCCCGGGCCGTCACGTCGATAGTACCTACGGCTTGGCGTTTTATATCTGTTTCATCATTTTTCTCGCTTTTTTATATACAAGAATGAAGAACGCTGATTGGTCGATGGTTTGTATCAAAGTACCCCCGATAAAAAGTAGATAATGTGCCGTTCCTTGTTATTAATAATATTATTTATTAATTGAATTATTTATATTTACATGGAATAACAAACAGTAAGACATTCTCATTTTTTTTTTCATTAATGTGTAAGTTTAGTTGTATGAATTGATGTATTTTACTCAAAGACGTCAAGTCAAGTGAACGAATCTGGATAAAATATTGCCTAGACATAACACAGCCTACTTTTATCCGCGGCCAATGATCAAATGTATGGAGTACTGCTCTCATCTTTGGGATGGATCTGCTAAATACCAACTGGACGCGCTTGAGTCTATCGAGAAGCGGGCCAAGAGACTCATTGGCAACGATGCACTGGTCGAGTCAAAGCTCCAGAGCCTTGAACATCGACGACGAGTTGCAAGTCTATCGGTTTTCTATCGGTTACATTTCGGGGAGTGTGCGATGGAATTACACAATCTAATTCCACCAAGCCCGTTCCATCATCGGACTACGAGACAAACGGCGAAGCGCCATCGTCATATGGTGGACGTCCCACCCATACGCACAAAACGTTTTGGGAATACCTTCATTGTGCGTACGGCTAAGGAGTGGAATTCCCTGCCGGAGTCTGTGTTTCCCGATAGCTATAACCTAGGAGTCTTTAAGTCAAGAGTGAATAGGTTACTTTTAGGTAAGCGTGCTCCATCTTCGACCACATCATCACTTACCATCAGGTGAGATGGTGGTCAAACGCGAACCTGTTTTAAATAAAAAAAAATAAAAAAAAATTTACTCGCGAAGTCTTAAGCACATTCATATGTTATTCTCATGTGTGTATACATAATAAATTTCAACTATATCAGTCCAGTATATTCGGAGAGAATTGGATTGGCTTCGACAGACAGACGAAGAGACATACCTACATATGAAGTAGGCTTACGGAAACATAGAACTCTGTACAGTTGTAGCAAAAATATTTTTACGAAAAATGTAACTGACGACTCACCCAGCTTATATCGCGGTATAAAACTACACTAGGTAATAGCACTTTAACAAATGAACACATACGAGTACAACAGCCCTACAATAATCAGGCAGTTGTCTACTAGACACAGATAAATAAAATACTCTTTATTGTACACCAATAAACTAAACACACCTGATTCACAATATTGGTTCTTATTGATTCAGAATTTTTTTTTCATGAATTTTTTAATATCTTTGTTTTCCGGGGTAAGTCATTAAATGACCCCTCCTGCTCGGTGTATTTCGGTGTAAAAGTTATTTCTACTACCTACTTAAGGTTGAGAGGTAAGTAATATAGTAGGTGGTGGTGATAATGACAGTGAGGGCAGACTGTATGTACCATAACGAGTTTACTTCTGCCCGCGGCTTCAGCCGCATGATAAGTTTCAATCAGCGATTAAAATATTACTCACTAGCCCTTCAATTCCCTTCACAAAAACACATCGGTCCATTACTAAGTTTTGACTAGGAAAAGTACAAACTAGCAAATAAACATATTTCACTCTAAATTATTTGATTTAATTTTTATACGAGTGGTCGATCAGAGGCCGAATTTCGAACACCTTTTAAATTATTTCGAATGTATTAATTATATACTCGTAAAAACATAAGCTTTCTGCACTTCTTCTCCATGTAAAAGTTCTTTAGATACGGAGAAGGGAGATCCGGTATCACAAGAGTCAGATTTCTCAAAATGCATGAAATTATAAATGATGTAAACTCGATAGAATGATCTAGAATTAAATACTAAAGTTTTTTCAAAGAGTAAATAAGAAAAAGTCCTCTTGACCTACAAACCCCAACAGCCTAAAATTTGATCAAACTATTTAATCAAAAGGCTTACATATTTCAATCAAGCCACAATATAAAACTATTTTTGTACCATCCAACTTACAGTACTGCAGACAAATAACTTAGAAAATAGTCTTTGTTCGAAGCTAAGGCAGGGATCGATACGAAATAGTGATTGATGAAATACGAATTATCAATGAGTATTGAGCCGGCCTGTAAGTGGTTCTTGAAATTGCTTTCTAAATAACCACCATTATATCTGAAAACTATTATTAAAATCAGAACAAAAACTGGCTTGCGGTTGAGTTTGTGAAATGAAATGGATATTTAAGATACTTTTCGACGTTTTCTTTTATTGAAAATTGGTTCGCGTTTGGCCACCGTCTCACCTGATGGTAAGTGATGATGTAGTCGAAGATGAAGCATGCTTACCTAAAAGTTACCTATTCACTCTTGAATTAAAGACTCCTAGGTTATAGCTATCGGGAAACTGACTCCGGCAGGGAATTCCACTCCTTAACCGTACGCACAATGAAGGTACCTATTCCCAAAACGTTTTGTGCGTATGAGTGGGATGTCCACCATGTAACGATGGCGCTTCGTTTTCAAATTAGACTTTAATATTTATTTAGGATGCCTAGTATAATAAACAATATAATATAAAAATGGTTCCCATATAATTTTATGCATGGTCATATTTACGGCTTGATCATCTCAATAAAGATCACATAATTATGAATGTGCAAATATGTTCATTTCTTTGAATAACCGACTATCACGATCAAGAAGTTGCCTATGAAAAGTTAGTCCCTACCATATTATTATTAATTTATAATAATAAAGAAAGTAATTCTGTCTGTATGTCTTAACGGGTGCGGCTCATATGATATAAAGTTATTTGGTGTATTTTCATTTCAATAATGTTCACAAGATAAAATAAACGTGAGTTATACCAAGTGTTGATATAATTTCTTTAGATATAACATTTATACATTCTTAAACTTATTTCATATAACGTTATTGGATATACCTAACATTTATTAAATCGAAAATCATTAGGCCTATCGTTTAAAATATGTAATATTGCGATTAATTTGATTGAACGTGTTGCGGGAGTGGAGTGTCGGAAACAGATCGTTGCAAAACCGACTCCACGTGGTCTTGTGTGCCCTACCTCTAGAGAGAGTGTTATTTTAATCCACGTAGGCGTGGAGGGGCGAGGCGGCCCGCGAGCTGAGGAGCAGGTGGTTTTAACACCGGTGCACGGTGGTGGTGAATGTGAAACTCATCTGCGACGATAAGCTCGCATGGGACCGCCGGAGCCCTGCAGCGCCGGAGCCGTGACATAAACCATGCCTGCTACATGTGGCGTCGGAGATCGCGGGCCGATCTCCGGCCACCATAGACGCGGGCCTGCCGATGGCAAGCAGAGGTGGTTCATCGTCCGATAAGGACCAGGCCCGGGTCGGTGAAGCACCGTGTTTGCGCGCACCTCAAAGAGCAGTCAACGGCATTGACTGGGCCCAATAGGGTTATTGACTGCCAGAGTTGCGAGAATATTCTAACCAGATACCGAGGCCCTGGACCGCAAGGGCAACGGAAGGAGCAGGGTAGGTTTTTAGTCAGTAGAAGTCTGACACTCGCTTCCACTCCACCCACAACGAGAGAAGTCATTTCATAATGTTCTCACCTAGAAAAAAGGTCTGAATAGAGAATCCCCTCAGCATCATATTGATTTTTATCTGTTACATAAAAGTAACTTATTAATATTCAAGAAGTAATAAAACCTTCCTTGAATCATCTGGGATATAAGCGAAACATCGTACGATATTTCTATTTATATTATTCCGAAAAATCCCGGATACCGGTAAATCCTAAGATTTACCGTCGTATCTCGTGATTTACTGATAGCTAACGGTAAACATTATTTAAGTAGTTACTAGATACGCAGAATAATGTAATATTAAGATATATTTTTATTTGACCCGCTAGGCTCTGGTTTGTTTACTGCGAACGAAGTTAAATATTTTGTGGGGCTCTGCAACATATTCCTTGTAAAAGACGTCTTGATCATTATTTGCTTATCCGTTTCTCAACTATGTCGGGGTCAACTTCTAGTTTAACCGGACGCAGCTGAGTACTAGGCAACAAGAGAAGTCAGAAAATCTGACACCAGGTCGGATTTTATATACAGCGGGAGGACACGCCCGGGTGTCATCATTATGAGGACCATAGGGTCGAGGTGTGCCCTGCTTGGGCGGGGCACCGTCGTGTCCTCTTAGAGGTGGTCGGCGGCGGCGACTTCTCGCGCCCTGCTCTGGTACAGACCATGGTCCGGAGCGAGAGGGAATGGGATGCGGTCGCCTCCTTCTGTGAAGCAGTCATGCTAAGGAAGGAGGAGGCCGAACGCGCGAGAGAGAGGCAACTTTCTTCCTCGCCCAGCCGCCACGGGAGGCACCCCGGGCGTCGGGGATCGCGAGCCGATTTCCGGGCACCACAGGCGCGGACCTGCGGATGGCGAGCAGGGGTCGCTCACCGTCCAGTAAGGACCAGGCCTGGGTCGGCGGTGCGTCGTGTTCCACGCGCACCTCAAAGAGGTGTCGACACCAGTGACGGGGCCTCATAGGGCCATTGCCTGCCGAGGTTTGCGGGAAATTTATCGAGATACCGCGGCCCCGGAACTTTAGGGCAGCCGAAGGAACAAGGTGGGGTTTTAGTCACTAGAAGTCTGACACACCCTTCCGCTTAACCCAGAGCGGAAGAAGTCATTCGGTGATTTTCCCAACCAAAAAAAAAAGAGGTCGGATTTTCTGGCCTAAGTCTAGGTCTACTTCTAAGGACTGTTAAAGATATAAAAATGACAGCGACCAACGTATAAACGTGTTTTCCGAGGCACGGAGGAATTTATATAATAATATGTTACTCCAGTGACCATCTTGGTCACTGGAGTAACAGGCGTGTAAATAGCCGTGTATCTCTGCGGTTTGAGGACTTGTTACAATCTAACACTTGGATTGCGTGCTGAATCAAAATGCCTATTCATTCATTCATTTCATTTATTTCCAAGTAACAAAACTCAATTGGTTAGTAACAAAATTCCTTAATTCTATGTTAGTACTTAACTTAAATTACAAGGTTGGTTCGCGAATCGAAACTACAAGCTCAACACCGACGTGGAGAGCTTGCAGCAGCGATTCACGAACACACAGTCGAGCCTGCTCGCCACACACGAAGGATTATGTTGGGGCTGGCCCGCACCCGGCGCACCAGGGAAGCGCATCGTTTTCGCATCGTCGCATAGAAACAGTCAACGCGAGCTTCAGCAAACATCCCTGATGCGCTACAGAAGTGGGGCAGCCCCATCAACACCCGGAACGCATTATTATACTGAACGCGAAGGGCACTGTACGATTTACGAGTATATGCAGCCCACAGGCTGCACGTGCAGAAAGAACAGCAGAATGCACGGAATATGGTTATTTTTACACCGAGTGAGCAACGTACAAACCTGCGAGCTATCATATTAGCTCTAACCGACAATGCCCTTCGCTCCCTCTCAATGTCGTCATTGTCTTTGAGGTCAGCGGTCAAGAGATGTCCCAGGTATTTAAACTTTAACACTCTCCTGAGAGCTACTCCATACAACCTGACTGGTGGTACAGTTTCAGGGCTCCGACCACCGGCCTCAAACACCATGATCTCACTTTTTCCTATGTTGTATACCAATCCATGACGCTTAGCATAAGCTTCACAGATGGCAACCAACTTCCGAAGACCGCAGACCGAGGCGCTCAGCAGCGCCATGTCATCAGCGTAACTTATATTATTAAAGCACACCCCGTCAATATAGCAGCCCACTCGCTCTCTGCTGAGCGCCTCGATTAGCTCATTGACGTATAGATTGAAGAGCAAAGGTGAGGCCAACCCACCTTGCCTCACCCCACACTCCAACCTATAGGTTGGAGTGTGGGGTGAGGCAAGGTGGTTGAATTGTCGGAGCCGTATACGGCTCCGACAATTCTCCAGCCCATCGAACCTGATTGACCTGGTCTCCATACCAGTACCTATATTTGTCTGTATAATTTTCAAGTTGGGGGTGGCAGCAGTAGACGTCGTATGGTGGCGTAACTCTAGCATGTAAATAAAAGCGATACCTGTTTCTTCCTTATTCAGCCTCGAAGGTCTTCGCAGGTCTCTGCCAGGTCTTGCGTGTCGATCACCTTCGTTGCTTGATCACAAATTACACAGACGCGGTAAAATGGGATTATTATTAAATCTCGGTAAATCCCCAATGCTTACGGGATAATACTGAGGATTTTAAAGTCTTGCGGATGGATAATGTCTCAAGATTTAAGACGTGGTGAGACGTGCGTACGGTGCGAGCACACTATGACATCTAGTTCAACATGGCCACCGATTCTTTCAGAAATGGCGGTCTCATACGCTATATCAATACATGCCTATAGCCAGGCACACGCACACTCCGTGCTACGTACTACCCGCCAACCAACTTAAAATTGAGGGGGCGATAATCGCCACACCAGTCACTCAATCCACAAATCGACCTCATCAAGCTATGCTTAACCTTAAAGTTCGACCCATGCGGCTGTTATTATTCAGCCAAAACCTCCTAACATCACTTTTATATCACTGCAGCTGACGCAGACATATTTCTGTATCAGCGAGAGGAGTTCGTTTACCTGATTTTTGGACGTATTAAAAGATTTTGCTATCAGCACGCTAAGGAGAAGATTATTATAGATATGAGTAAAGATAATAAATATTGCGTAAGCCAACTTGTAATTAGAATTTCAACAATCTAAGTCTGTGTTTCCTGATAGTTATAACCTGGGAGTGCTTCATCTTTGACCACATCATCGCTTAACTTCAGGTAAGATTATGGTCAAACGCAAGCCTATCAACTATATAAAAAAAAAAATTGGCCAAGTGCGAGTCAGACTCGCCCATGAAGGGTTCCGTAGTAACTTTAATAATATAATATAATATAATATGTATATTAATTTGACTAATAAAAAAAAATCTTAAAAATTTCTTAAAACTAGCTTATTTACATTTTTACAACTACGCTAAATAACTTTGTTTTTCATAGTGTTTACAAAATTACAAAGTTGCAAATATAAATTACAAAGTTATATTTGCGGTTTTATCTCTTTGTTGTTTGTGTTTGTTGTTTTTTTGGTTGTATCTCAAAAACTACTAACCCGATTTCGTTCAAACCAATTTTGGTTAAAAGTTTACATTAAGATCTATAGACCTATATTTTTTTTAGATTTTTCACTCCATTATTATAGAAGTTAGAGGGGGGACACACATTTTACCACTTTGGAAGCTTATATCTTTTAAACGATTGACTTTATGAAAAAGTGGTTTTTGAAACCCTTATATCATTTTTACCACACACGCATAGGATTCATGAAAAAAAAAAATTCAGTTGCAGACAAATTTAATTTTTCGGTAGGTTTCGTTTCGTTTCGTTTCGATTTCGTTTCGTTTTCGTTTCGTTTCGTTTTCGGTATGTTTTGTTTCGTTTCATTTTCGGTAGGTTTCGTTTCTTTTCGTTTTTTGTAAGTTTCGTTTCGTTTATGTTTCGTTTTCGGTACGTTTCGTTTCGTTTTCGGTAGGTTTGATTTCGTTGCGTTCCTTTTCTGTAGGTATCGTTTCGTTTCGTTTTCGGTACGTTACGTTTTAGGTACGTTATGTTTTCGGTACGTTACTTTTCCGGTACGTTACGTTTCCGGTACGTTACGTTTTCGGTACGTTACGTTTTCGGTACGTTACGTTTTCGGTAGAACGTTACGTTTTCGGTACGTTACGTTTCCGGTACGTTACGTTTTAATAATAAGTTACAAAATAAGTTATAATGCCAGATGTTGTCTTCAGTCATATGACCCAAATATTTGGGTCATATGACTGAACTTCATTTACTCACTAAAACTGTTGAACTTCCCTACTACACACTGTAACTGTTCGAAGCAAACCGCCTTTGTTTGCATTCGACCAGACGAATGGGCCCATCTATCAAAGTAGGTGAGCAGAATACCAGTCCCTGTCATTAATAACCGTAGCAAGTAATGGAGCGAGAACTTTCTACGCACGTTTTTCATTAAATTCTCAGTGGGGAGAACGAATTTATAAAATCAATGGGGGCCAGCGATAGAAATTAAACATTGAAATATGTTGTGTTGTGTGTGTGTTGTGTTGTGTTGTATGTGATTTGTTGTGATAACGTTTACTCGGAATTTAGTATTGGAACACTTTTCGAATTTTCATTGCTTCAATTTTTTGGAGAGCAGATGCTCTTTTGTTTTTGGTTTTATGACCCTTTTGGTTTTTTTTTCGAGATTCTTAATTTAAATATTTAAGACGCTCTTTATGAAAAGCGTTATCACGATTTTCTATACAAGCGGCTATTGAAGTTTAATAAATACATGCATACGTACATAGAGGCAAAAAGCAATTAAATAAAAATTTACGAATACTTTTTAAACCCAAAAGTGCCTACTCTCTCAAAATCACGATAAATTTTCATGTAATCCCTTGTCACAAAGACGCAAAACCAACCAAAATTATTCGACAACTATTCTCAAGCGAGGCGACAAGCGGTTCCAATTCCCGACAGCCGAACTAGTGCACCCCGGCTCAGTGTTGAAGTGTCGAACATTGCTCAGATAACTGCCTACTTGATATCTCTGCTGGCCTAGTAACTTTCAAGATACAAGTACTTTTGTAGTTTACCGGAGAAGGTGTTGTCTTCGATGAAAATGTGATTCCGAAGCAGTTTACAATTTCTCTTAGGCAGTCACAAAAACTCTCATCATATTGTTTAGGCTAAATAATAATAGCCGGGTCATACACGGATTGGTCTTTTAGGTTAAGCAAGGTTGCTATGGTCGGTTCGTGGGTGAATGACCATCATAATAATAATATATCGAGATTACCCGGACCTCGGATATGACGTTATGCCATTGATTCCGGTTGATGGCTGTCATTTGCACATCTTTGACTGACATTACGGGTAGTCAGAAGCTGGAAAATCGTTTTATACAGCTACTGGATTATGAAGGTCAGATACTCAGATACTCAGCTGCATCCGATTAGATTGAAAGCCGACCCAAACAAACTTGATACTTTTACCAACACTTGAATGGGTTATCCATTCCTGTATCCCACTAAATTTCTGTTGGGTTGCTTGTTTTTCAATTCGTTGGAAGTGAGAAGGTCGCGTGTTCAGGTAATTGTGATATTTAAGATTATCAGGGGAATGATTGATGCATCTGACCTGCATAATGATATCTGCAATCTGTTTGTCCCGGACAACTACTGTGCTCATAGAAAATACCGCCTACTGGCTGTTCCCACTCGCCGTACAGTTGCACACTCCAAGTAATTGCTCGAACTCTAGCCGCTATTAACGCTCTCTTGGACTCAAACACAGATTTAGATATGTTTGTGGATGAATTTTTGTGAGAAGAATGCATGAAAGTGCTAAATAAATAATAAATCATAGTAAATGGTGTAATTGGTTTCGGCCGTTCTATTTAATTAATTAAATAAATAAATTAGAAAGAAATAATAATATATAATATAATATTATATATATATATATATATAATATATATTTTTTTGTTTTGCATTGTGCATTTTAAATCTAGTTTAATTTAAGACAGCAAAAAAATTACGGGTAAAAGTGTTTTATTTATAACCAAATTTACAAAATATAATATCATTACACTATGCCAAATTTTACCGACATCCGTCCAGCCATTTTAGCATCATTAAGTCATCACACGTCCAGACATCCTCCATACATCTAAACTTTCTCATTCATAATTAATACATCCACAATTTAGAATAGATCTAAGAAAAAAAGGTGTTGCAACATTATTTCTTCTTTTATGCAAAATTTTCCCAACTATATTGGGGTGGCTTCCAGCCTTACTGGATGTAGCTAAGCACTAGTGTTTTACATGTAGCGACTGCCTATCTGATCTCCACTAGGGATGAAAATGGCGAAAGATACTCATTTGTTTTTTTCGCAACTTTGAATCTTTCCAGTGAAATGAATACATGTAACTTTGGAATAATACAAATTTAGGGCTATTTGAAAAATACAAATTTACATGTATAGTACGTGTATTAATTAATGTATTTTGCATAACTTACAACGAATGAAAAAGAAAACAAACAATGATAATGGCTCTGTTTATTATAATTATTTACTTTATTTATTATTAGGTATACTAGGAGAAAAGTGTTTTTATTGACCAAAAAGGTTTCTACAATTCAATATCACTATTGCAATCGTCAACCTGAACGTCGTCTGGTTCGTCAATTGTAACATCATTGTTGATACCATCTTTAGCATTGACAAATTTCAGATTCCAGTTAACAAAAATTAATTTATTCAATCGATCAGCTGTCAAACGGTTGCGATCTTTGGTGTGTGTCCGCCCAAACAAAGACCAATTTCTCTCACTAGCGGCTGATGATGGTGGATTGAAAAATCGACTTCGTGCCCTATATTCCGCTAAATTCTGAAATACTAAAGTATTGTCAATAGCAATACATCCGCAACCTTTGATATAAAATGTGTAGCACAGTAATATTCGTCGTCATACAATGTAAAAATATAATGTAAAATACATGTACAAAACGGAAACTTGCGAAAGATACATCGTAAGAACTCATTGAAAGTTTCTGTATTTTATTGAAAAATACAAAGTCCGATTGAAAAATACATGTATTTTACTTGTGATTTTCAACCCTAATCTCCACAACTCAGTAACTGGGTAATACGATACCCCTTGGCAAGACCCGTGTCAGATTTTTTGGAATCTGACTACCCTTAAAGATTGTCAAAGATGCATAAATTACAAATTCAAATTTAATTTATTTTCTATAATGGTTTTTGGGTATAAAGTTGTTAAAAGTAATGGAGCACAGTTCAACCATATTACGCCTTGCGGCATGCAAATCTCAAGCAATTACAACATAGGTACATTAATACAAAAAGTATTAATTGTAAAACATTAGAAATTAATAAAAAAGCAATTATAATTATAATGTGACTTAAAGAATTAAAATGTCATAAAGTATTAAACGAGAATGTCAAGATAAATGTATTATTTGTTGATAAATATTAAAGTAATATATAACAATGTCAATATTTAAATTTATGTAATATTATCATATCACGCCAACAGCATTATTTATGGGATTAACATATGTCCTTACATCCTCTCTTAAGTAGTCCTGAACAATATAATAACATTTATAAAGCAAGAATCTTTTTCTTTTTGAACACATCGATGGATGGAGTTTCTACTATAGACTTCGGTAAGTACAGCCGGTGTGATATAAATTTGATTATGAGGAAGTTATGAGGACTGATGGAGGTTTCCCTACCTTCAGTAGGAACGAGAACTTGACCTTGACCGAGGTCAGTAAGCAACTACAACTTGCCGCGTGCTCGCATACGTTAGGGCGGGGGCACACGATGCGTTGCGGCGCCGCACCGCAACGATTTCACCGTGTCAGTGGGCACACGAGCGGTGCGGCGCCGTAACGTTGTTATGTCGTAGTGGCGCCGTAGCAGCGTTGGACAGTCTGTTGACAGACAATCGAAACGAGCGAGCGTGTGTCCTTCCTTGTGACGCAAAACAACTGAGCGGTGCCGCTCCGACGTCGCAACGCATTCACCCCTCCCCGCCTCGTCTTGGTGGTTGCAAGTCCGGTGTGGCGCCGGAGCGCATCGTGTGCATGCCACAGATATTTCTATGTAAGACGACGAGCGACACCGCTCCGGCGCCGCACCGCCGCCGCAACGCATCGTGTGCCCCGGCTCTAACAGCCGGGATCAACGGCTTGGCGTGCTTTTCAAAGCACGGAGAAATCTCGATATGTAAAAATGGTCACCCATCCACATACTAACCTTGGCAAGCGTTGCTTAACCTTGGTTATTAACCCATGCAGCTGTTATTACTAAGCCACGAGCTTCGCAATACCAATAAATGAAAAAATCGGCGCACTAGACCCAGAACCTTTCATTTTCTCTGTTAGGCGTAGTGTATGCCTGTATCTTGCCATGTACCTACACATCTTGTCGGGGTTATAGGAATATTCTAACAAGATACCGCAGTTCCGGAACGCAAGATCGATTGAAGAAATATGATGACCACTTATGACCTTTCAGCCTTTAAAGCACGAGTAAATAGGCATCTTCTGGGCTCGCTCGTCCCATCTTAGACCTCATCTATCGCTTACCATCAGGCATACCGGCAGCCAAGAGTGGGCCCATCAGTAATAAATAAATAAAAATAAAAATAGGGTAGACTAGTGGTACAATTCTGACACTCCCTTCTGTCCCACCAAGAGCTTCAAATGAGTCATTTGATAGTTCACCGCTAAAAAAGGACGTAAATATTGTGGATGTTGATTAGAACATTATCTAAACAATGATTACTAATAGACACCAACACACATACAAGAAATAAATTGCTTACGAAAAAAATAAAGACTATTTCGTACCAACCTAAGAAATGTAGGGCAAATAAATGAGACTGTTAATATCTTAGAGCTGCTTATAGGGTTCCGCACGTCTCAATAAAACACAGAACGCCTTATTAGATTTGACAAGTATCTTTTAGATAAACATACAGATTTAGTGGAAATTGCTAGTGACGGGCGGATCTATCCATCTCCTTCCGGGGTTGCGGAATTGTTCTAATGAGATACAGCGGCTTTGGAACGCAGAGTAATTTCAGGAACAAGGTTGGTCTTTAGTTTAGTTAGTAAAAGTCTAATACTCCCTAAATCATTTGATTTGAAGGTTCGCGACCCTAAAAAGAATATACCTTACATAATTATGAATATTGATTAGAACAATTTATAAAGAATGATTACTTATCCTACGTAAATACAAGAAATAAATGCTGACGAAAAAAAAAACTATTTCGTACCAAATTCTTGTAACCTAAAGTAGGTCTAATAAATGAGACTGTTTATATCTTAGAGCTGCTTAAAATTGAACATCTGAATTAAAAAAATTGAACACCTTATAACCCTTTAATTCGTAACGTTAGCTATACTTAACATTCACAATTCGAAAAATCCACTGACAATATTATCGGTTTATCTTACGATTTTTTCTAATTAGTAAGTAAAGGACATCACTATGCGTCCCTAGCAAAATAAAATACGTCATTTTAATGTCAATTTTGACAGTATTGTACAAAATGTCGTTTCGATCACGAGCTGCTCCCGCGCAAAAGGTAAGAAATATTGTTTTTTTTTTTATTAAACTTCGTATTTCATGTAAAAATAATACATTATTTATGTTTATAAGATTGCAGTCTACGACCTTACAATAGCCTTGTTACAAATAATGCAAATGAGTATGCGCAATAACTTGTTCAAGTTGAATGTTAGCTATGGTTAACATTGCAAAGATACCGGTGATTGTCATAGATTTAAGAGTGTAAAAAATAGCTAACATTGCGAAATGGTGGAGGATGTACATAATTGCTTTTATTGGTGTTTGAGGGTGTTCGCATGCATAAATTTGCTTTATTTATTTTTAGCGTAACCCGCGATTAGAACGTGTGAGGAAAATACTAGCACTTGTCCCAACTCAAGATGCTTCTTCCAGCGATAGTAGCAAATTAGAAGATGAGAATGAGGTTGATATACTAGCTGACGATACCGAATACAGTTCCGAACCCCGCTCATTAGATTCCTCGTTTGAGCGACTTAATATATTAGAAAATGATGAATTTTTGCCGGAAGATGTGATACCATCCACACCCGCTATAAGTGAAGTACTCGCCACACACGACCCACCACAACATTTGCCTGCACTGCAATCCATTTCTTCATTTTTATCCATGTCGCCTAGCCCTGTTGCTTCAACAATAGTCAAACAAACTCGTTCAAAAAAAAATACTAATTTACCTCATCTACTGACAAAAAAAAGAAAGCATTTGTAAGAAAGCCACTTGAATTTAAATGGGAAGGCGGTTAATTCAAACATGGTGCAACGTTGGAGGAAATAACCTTCACTGAATTTGGTTCGGAATCGAAGTCTCCATCAGATTATTTTGCCGATTTTTTTAGTGAAGATGTTATTGAAATAATTATTCAAAATACAAATTTATACGCAGTGCAACGAAATCTCAAATCTGTAAATGTTACCCATGACGAGTTGTTGGATTTTATTGCTATCAATCTGTTAATAGGTGTTGTTAAGATGCCGTCCTATCGCGACTACTGGAAGAAGGACCTTAGATATAATCTTATTGCCGATATTATGAGCTTAAAGCGTTACGAACAAATACGCCAGTTTTTGCATTTCGTTGATAATTCTCAACAAAATAGTGATCGTTACTTCAAAGTCCGGCCGATTTTAGAAGCAGTACGTAGAAATTGCCTTAAAATAGAAGAGGAACATCGCTACAGTATCGACGAAATGATGGTGCCCTATAAGGGTACAAGAGCTGGCAACAGGCGCCAATATTTGGCAAAGAAACCAAAGAAGTGGGGTTTTAAAATGTTTGTTAGGGCTGGGGTATCTGGCTGTGTCTACGATTTTGTTCCTTATGCTGGAGAAGATACATTTAGATACCATTCCTTCACGGAATATGAAAACTCATTAGGAGTTGGCGCCAAAGTTGTAATAGCTCTCTGCCAGAGTATTAAACACAAACCGGCGATTGTATACTTCGATAACTTCTTTTCATCTCTAGAATTGATGCATGTGTTACGTAATGAGTATGGTATCTTTTCCTTGGGCACGATCAGAGCTAATCGTTTAAGAGGGTGTCAGGAAAAACTGCCTAGCGATTAAAGACTTGTTAAAAAAAGGGAGAGGTTCCAGTAAACAAGTAGTTTGCAATGAAAATAAACTAAGTGTTGTAAAATGGCATGATAACAAATCTGTTATATTAGCAAGCTCTTATGTAGATTCGTTTCCTATGGAGAAAATAAAGCGATTTTCTAAAGAAACCAAGTCCAAGATTGATGTTTCATGTCCTCAAATAGTGAAACATTATAACTCTCATATGGGAGGTGTGGATTTATGTGACATGCTGATCTCCCTTTACCGTACTAATTATAAAACGAAGAGATGGTATATGGCATTATTCTCTCAAATATTAGATATTTGCGTAAATAATGCATGGATTATGTATAGAAAAGATTGTGCTCATTATAATAAAGTTCCTAACTCACTAAAAATATTTAGAATTACGATTTACTATGAACTTCTCTCGAAACAACGAACGTCTGCTGGTATGAGTACATCTTTAGAAAAAGCTCAACAGGCTAAATTTGAAAAAAATCAAAAGCCCTCTGGGCCACGGCCTACAGACGCTATCCGCCGTGATAATATAGGTCATATGCCTGACTACACAACAGCGCCGGGTAGATGTAAGTTTTGTAAGAAAGGGATGACTAACGTAATTTGTTGCAAGTGTAATTTAAGATTATGTTTTGTGAAAAAACGTAATTGTTTTAAACAATTTCATGATCATTGAACGTTGTAATATCTTGTCTGTAATTTCCTTAAACATTTGCTTTTATTTTAATAAATTAATATTATAATTAAACAACATTAAGTTTTATTTTTAATTCCCTGTACATTTCGTAACGTTAAAAATACATAACATGTCTTTTGTACACTTGAACACTGTCTACTTCGCAATGTTACGTATTTTTAACATACAATTCCCAAAAATCTGTTTGTTACAGATTTTTCTTTCTATTTTTTTTAGGTAAATAGCAATATTACTAATACGAATTTCTAAAAAAAGAAAACATTTTTGATTATAACTTTTCTACGAACTAAAGGGATAAGATTACACAAGTGTCTTTGAGTTGAACATACAGATTCAGTGGAAATTGCTTGTTACAGATATCTATCCGTCTTCTGCCCGGAAAACAAGGGCAATAACTGAAGGAACAGGGTGGGATTTTAGTCAGTAGAAGTCTGACACTCCCTTCCGCTCCACCCAGAGTGAAAGAAGTCATTTGAAGATATTACCACCGGTAAAAAAAACGTATTTTCACAGGAGGTAGAAATCATCATGGATGTCCTCTGCCCTGGAGCAGACGAAGGGGCATACCAGACTCTAACTCTTCGTGTTACTGCGCACACTTGCGCCGGGTAATTATAAATTATCTTTATTTTGCTAATTGGTTATTATATAACACTTACATGTAATTTTTTCCGTAAAAAAAACTAGATGAGACCGGTGTTTCCTAAGTGACTACCCTGAGAAGAAACACCGAAACAAACTCAGAGGTCCAAGTCTCTTTTGAAATCTATACTGCGGAAGCACTAAAATAGTGGTGTTAGGCCGCCTCTGTGAGCCCCCTCTAAATCTATCCGTATGTCAAAACAATTTTCTCTGAAACTTCTTGACGAATATAGTTGAAATTATGTACTCATATATTTGACCCTAAAAATAGTTGAATACGGGATAATTTTTATAACAAAAGGATGTATACTGGTGCTCACAACGTATATTTTTTCATATTTTACAGGTATTTTACTGCTTGTCTAGTACTTCTCTCTAGATATTTTTTTCTTCACTTTTGCTCGGAACCCTTGGTGGTTGGTGGTTTTTACAGACAAATTACTGTATACATTTATACTAAAACAGATTGTACAAAAGGAGAAAAAATCTCTAAATGTGTTACAAGGTTCTTTACTATCATCTTTAAAAAAGTAACCCAAACCACTATCTAGTTATAAACTGCATTTAACCAGTATTTTACATATGTTAATAATGATACGAGCATGTCCGACCTTTCCCGATAATTTGTTTTTGTACTTAATTACTCGCTTGCTGATCCAGATAAAACTGCTTTCAAGTAATTTGTGACAAACGACTAGGCTATCTCGAACCAGTAAATACTGCAGCTGTTTAAGTATAATAATATTATGATATAGACAAGTAAAATATTATGAAACTTTTTCCAAGTAACACATGTACTAATAATAAGAAAAGAAATGCACAACTTTAAATAACAAAGGGAATTTTAACAGAAGTTTAATGGTGTAGAAGTATATCAACTTAAATCGCACATTTGGTGCCACAGCTCATTAAAAACACTGCCTTAGTTATAATGATGTAATAATTTACTATTTAGAAAAGTGTTTTTTTTTTGTATAATAAGTAAATAAAATATTCTTTTTATCATTTAAATTCCTGTAAATGATAAAAAGAAGCAAAATTATTGGTTCAAATAAGTACTTTCAGTGTTTATTTAAAAAAAATAACAATAAATATTTCTATTAAATAGAAAGACTAGAGTCTTACCCAGTCTAGACTCAAACGTCACATTACCACAAAAAACTCATTTGACATAAGTATCCGCTAAATGGACATACGCCATTTGTAGCCGCATTTGAATTTAGAATTCCCAGTTATATGACTTGTGTCAGTGGCCAGTATGGAATATATATTTTAAAGCCAGGGATGTGGAGAATGGTTTGAGCGTTTCCTTACAAGGTATGAAGTGAATATCAACATCATAATTTGATTACCTTTTCTCAATTGTGTTGGTTGCTGAGTTTTACATGTAGTGACTGCCTATCTGACCTCCACAACCCAGTAGCTGGGTAACACAATACCTCTTGGCTAGATCAGTGTCAGATTTACTAATTCTGACTACCCGTAACAACTATCAGTTGTTCAAATACCCAAGGGCTTAACGAGCTTTCCAAGGCACAGGGGGATTACACCACCAACTTCCAAACTCCGGACTACAACTGAGGAATTCCTTAAGCTTGGTTTTCCTAGGATAGCGGTGCCGTCATATAACGGCCATAATACAGCGGTGAATGATGTCACTAGAACGTTGTCTATGTAAACAAAATGGCGCGGTTTCATAGAGAGCGGTAACTGACACCGTAACGTCAAAAAGCGGTGCCGCCATTTGCATGACGGCCGTCTTGTCGGTGACAGATGGTTTCGTGAACGTTTCATTGATAGAGATGAAGCAGACTGTGTCAAAACGGCCGTGGAACTTTCCACATGTCGTCACCGTAAAGACGGCCGCCTTTTTGCGTCCGTAATATTACGGCCGCTATATGACGGCACCGCTTTCCTAGGAAACCAAAGCTTTACAGAAAACCCAATAGCACTTTTTGCCCGACCTGGGAATCAAACCCGAGACAACGAGCTGAGCAGTCGCACGACCACTCGACCAATGAGGCAGTTAAATGAATATCAGCATAAAAGTACGAAAAAACTAATACGATATTTCGGCTTTAAATGTTTGAACGTTCAGTTTTGCATATAGCCATACATAATTGGAAAAGTTGTAAGTACCTATTTAACTATTAACGCCTATTAGTTAGTATTTAGTTTGGTCGATTCTCAAAGAAAAGAATATGGTTATAATAAAAACAAACAGACGAGTTTATATTTTTCTACTTACTTTTAGCAGTAAATTCAATGATTCAAAAAAAAAAAAAGAAAGAAGAAGAAAAAGATTCAAAGATATATTAAAATTCAATTAATTTAATAATAATAAATAAATAAAAAATCATGTCAAATTATCAAATTAAATACAAATTAAATGTCAAATTAAATTCCATTTTTTTATATTTACTTTATTCTCTTTATTAATTTTATACTGACAATTTCGCGTCTAAGCTACTCGTCATCCGTATGTCACTGCAGGGACCCAGCAGAATATCAGCGCCAGGTATTTACAGCCTGGCACATGCTGAGCTGGGGACCCATTTGGTGCAATCGCGAGACACACACCGCTATTTTTACGTCTTTTTTTTTTAATGTATGTAAGTGTTACGTTATGTATTTTCATAATGTTACTCAAACTGCATGTTATATTTTTTCTTTTGTTATTTTTTTTTTTTTTTGTTGTGAATCATTATTATTTTTCTTTTTATTATGTGAATTTTGTGTCTTGTGTTGTACCAAATAAACGTTTTATCTATCTATCTATCTATCTATCTATTGTATAAGTGGAACAAGCAACTTGTTGACCCTTTTCGGCTAAATTTAAGTTTAAAAATGTGATATTTAAAATTATGCTAACTAAATTTATGAAAAACATTAAGTATGTAACAAATTTGTGTTACATACGCAATAGGCAGGCGTAAATGTAAGGAAAGGTGCCTGCAAAACTTTTTTTAAGGGCTACTACTTTTTAACCGACTTCAAAAAGGAGGTTCTGTATTCGATCAGTATGTATGTATGTACCGGGTGCGGCGATTGAACTATCCGTATGTGAAAATGAAATATTTCTGTTAATTTTCAATATTTATTTACAATCTTTTACCATGTGAAAATAAAAAGTTCAAAGTTTTATTATGACTTATTCCGAAGGAATAAAACCACCTTCAGCCTTTACTACAAGCTGAAGTCTCTTTCTGAATGAAGCGCAGGCTGCTCGAACGACGTCGTCACTCAAACAATTCCTGTAAAACACCCCAAATACAAAAGTCCAGCGGATTCAAGTCGGGCGTTAACGACGGTCACATACATATCTCGGTCGATCAGCACTGGAACGTTTACTTTCAACCAATTTTGCGTTCCAATTGCTCTGTGCGATGGTGCCGAGTCTTGCTGGAAAGTCCAACGCTCAGAACCGTATGTGTTGCGTGCCCACGGTATCAGCCCTGGTCGCAAGACTTTGTCTCGATAGATTTGTTGGTTTATTTTGACTTGGTTGCGACCCATTGGAAGAAAAACGAGCGGAAAACTACCTTTTTCAGACACCGCCGCCCAGTCCATGATTTGGTTGGCTCCATGGTGTCGAATGACTTGCAATTCGTCTGAATGGTCGGTGACATGTCCTTTCAACCAAACACGGTCATTTTGTTTGTTTAAAAACTGTTCAACACAAAAACTTTTCTCATCTGAAAACACCAAATTGGGAAGCTCGCCAGAGTTGAGCAAGCAAATCAGCTCTTTCGATCGATACAACCGTTCGCTACGCTGTAAAGCAGTGAGTTCCTAAGAAAGGCTTTTTTAATGGTTTGACTTTAAACTTTTCCTTCAATATGCGACGAACGCTGCGATGGCTCAGCAGCAAACCAGCTCGCGCAGGATCTCAATCCTGCGCGAGCTGGTTTGCTGATTGCGCTGGATTTCTGTGCAATCGATGACGCACATTTTCGACAACTGCTGGCGCCGTTGCAGTACAGCGTCACCCGCAACCGTAACGTTTCTTAACGCTACCAGTCTCAGTATCACGTTGATTAGTGCGATGCACAAATTTCTCGTTCAATTGAAGATTTGGCAGCGCTCGACGTATTTCGATATTCGATTCCCCATCCAAATGAAGAGCAATCACTGAATTTCATTTTAAATCCATTGTTCTAAATCCGAATGTGTTTCTCTCACAACAGAATTACTTCAAATGATGATAAACAAAGAGTATGTAATACACTATGTTTTAATGATAAAGAACATGTCAAAGACTAACATTTGGAATTTTGGCGGCGTTCGATTCAGTGGTTCGAATTTTAAAACAATTAGATAGGCACGAACAGTTCAATCGCCTCACCCGGTATAGGTATATGTATGTATGTTTGTGTATCCGAGATTTTCTCAGAAACTACTAATCTGATTTCAATCATGTTTTCGTTGATAAAAGAATATGTTACAAGGAAGGTTTTAATATATAACACATCAGGTTCTGGTGAAAACCTTTGGAGATAAGTGATGGAACTCTTCAATTTAAAACAGCAAATCTCCCGCGATTGCTGCCCTCGTACATCTATGTACTATTTAGCATAATCAGCCTATTAATATCAAAATCGGAAAAACACTGTAAGTACGTAAAGAGAATGGGCTAGACCACAGGCTACACAGAACCCACTAAGCAAGCTCAATGCGAATTAGTGGGTGCTAATGCCTAATGTGCAGCCAAGACTAATAGCTTAGCGTGCCTTACAAAGCACAAAAAACTCTTCATAATAAGTTTTTGAACACCTCTCCCAAGACCGGCCACTGCGAACACTTCTCAACTCATCAAATCATGGCCGAACGCGCTAAGCCGTTTATGCCATCAAGCCCCTCGAGTATTGTTTACACCTTTGCATAACATTAAATTTAGAGGGTAAAAAAGACGTGTACAGTAGACTTAATAAAAGTAAGTGCGAATGGTATGTAGGTATCTCAAGTAACACAAACTAAAAAAAAAAAACACACACACTAAAAACCATAAAATAAAACCTTTTTTTTTTTTTTTCAAAAAATTGAAACGGTTTCAAAACTTACAAAACAGACTTGCACTACAAAAGGGAGAAATAACCTAAATATTGCTTTATTGGATGTCTAATTCCGTTTAAAATAATGGCTAGGTATCTACTCATATGGCTGAAGTCGGTGCTAAGATAAATTAATAGGTTTCATCACCTCGAACGTGCCCCAAAAGGTGGCGTACTTTGCCAATCAAAACTTTTTTTTCAAAAAATTGAACCGGCTTCAAAACTTACAAAAGAGACTTGCGTAGTGCATTCAAGTTTTTTTACAATTCTTTTTACCCCATAAGTTTAAACCAAATATGCCCGATGTAGCTGACGACTCTGAAAAGAAACACCGAATTAAACTTAAAAGTGAATAAATATTCCGTTCTGTCAAGTCATTTGTAAATTATGAACTATGTAGGTTATAGTCTAAGGTGCACTTTGAGGCAACAAACACACTCTCAAACATACACACTAAATCAGTGTAAGCATTTGTCAGTTCAAGTTAAAACTTTAAAGAGCTCAGGCGATTCTGCCTTGACTAGACGGTTTGACAGTTCGCTGATTCGACTCGTTTTCACGGCGAGTTTTTTATAGAATGGAAAAAGATAATTTTAATTTTTTTATGTTAGCTCCAGCATTACTTTTTTATCATGATATATCCATCAGGATGACGACAAAAAATACTAACTTAATCTTATTTTTCTTCACGTCGTTGCCTTCACAACACTCATCATCAGCTTAGCCCTTTTTTTGTTTTTTTTTTTACTTGCCGGTCTATATTCTACAGATATACTTCGGAGAGTGTACGCAGGAGCTCCACGACCTCCTTCATCCCCCTTTTACTACCGGTCTATCAGACCCCATCCACACTTGGCCGATATGCAGCCAAGGTGGTAGAACTCTCTGCCGGCTTCTGTGTTCCCTGCCACATATAACCCGTCAGCCTTTAAAGCAAGAGTGAATAGGCATTTTTTGGGCTCGCACGTTCGATCGTAGACCTCATTTTACACTTACCATCAGAGCGTTTCCATATTATCCGATCCGATATCAGTATCGGACGACGATAGCCGACATCCGATAGCCGACACCATGTGCTATTTTCACATCATTCCGATAAAATCGTTCCGATACGGCCATTTGCTCGATAGCTTAGTGCGGGCAGGTCATCATGGCAGACTATAATAGAAAACTTTATTTGCTGTATCTATTATATTTGAGACGCAAAAAAAGATCTGTCCACAGACAGTATTGGATACATCCCATTGTGGAAGCTAGATATGCAGAGGGTGTGAATGTAATTATATCGTATTTAAATGATGACGACGCCATGATGACAACCAAACTATTAAACAAGCTCAAAATGGCCGCCGCGCATCGGGCTCTATGCACACAGAGACAATTAAGATACACGTATAGCACACATAAAAACATTATCGTCCGACGGCTCACGGGCGTCCGATGGTACCGCCAGCATATTGGTGTCGGCTCCGATATCCGATATCGGAACGGAAAATGTGAAAGGCAGGTTCATGTTTCATACGTTTTACTTGCCCCGATATCGTATCGGCGTCCGATACCGATATCGGATCGGATAATGTGGAAACGCTCTCAGGTGTGATCGAGGTCAAGAGCGGGCACATTAGTCATTAAAAAAAAAAAAACAAAAAAAGACTAGGTCAACGTCGGTTTCTAATCTAGTCGGATACAGCTGAGATATAGTATTTTACATGGAGTGACTATCTGACCTTTACAACCCAGTAGCTGAGTAGCTGGGTTGCACGAAACCGTCGGCAAGACCAGTATCAGATTTTGTGGCTTCTATCAACCCGCAACGCCTGTCAAAGGTGCTCAAATAAGAGCCGGGAACAACGGCTTTACGTGCTTACTGATGCACGGCGGAATCTCGGTGTGGTCACCCATCTACAGACCAACGTCAGCAAGCACTGTATAAACTTGAAGATTGCTAAATAAAAACATTTTAACAAAAAATTAAACCGACTCCCAAAAAACACTGCAAAATGAAAAATAACTTTAATTTCATCGGTCGGTGTCTTTAGTTTTGTTTTTTTCGTTTTTGCCACCGACTTCCGAAATTAAAGTTATTTCACTTTGCAGTGTTTTTTGGGAGTCAATTTAATTTTTTGTTAAAAAGTTTTTCTTTCACCCTTTTTGGTTGATCGATTTTTAATTTATCTAGTTACAAGAGCCTAAATGTCAACTACTTATAACCTTTTACAAAATATTGCTTTTCCCAGTGCTGGCCCGTTAATTGTTGAGGAGTTCTCCTGGTACCTCACCATCAGCTCTACATCACCATATGCATTGTGACGAGCATAAAGTGCTTAACATCCATATTCAAGTAATCGAATCGCAATCCACTCAATACTTATTATTGAGTAGTTTCGGCGGCCATCTGTGGTCTTCATCATCAGTTCCACTTCCCCAAATGGTACTTTTTGAGAGCAACTGCACAAGTTACTATAAGAAATACCCAAAACGCCATAGGTGTGCCTATAATATTTGAAGAGTTCCCTCGATTTCTCCAGGATCCCATCATCAGATCCTGACTTAATGACAATGGGGCCAATTCCGAAGTATACCCGTTCTAACAAAAAAATAATTTTCCAAATCGGTTCAGCCGTCTTCGAGTAATCGGTGATCATACATAAAAAAATATATATATACGCGTCGAATTGATAACCTCCTCCTTTCTTTGTCGTCGGTTGAAAAACAGCTGCACGGGCATTGATGTATTAAAAGGAGGAAGATACGGTACTAGACACAGCGTTTGGTCCTACTAAACTAAGTGATTGCCTGTAGTTGGCGGTCAGTCGCGCACGGAACGTTGTTGATCACACAGCTCAAGAAATTCTCGTCTCTTCGTGTTTTTAAGGATTTTTTTTTTTAATAAATTCTCATGAAAATGACTTCTTGTGTAGCTAAACAGTGTTTTAATTACACCAGGAAAAATAATAAGAGACATGGGTTATGGGATCACTTACTACTTACTTACCTACTACATGCAATGTCATTCCATTCATAATCTCAAAAATTCGGCAGCTAAGGCGATTTTGCTTGTACTACAGCGCCATCTCCTATCTCTGTCCTTGTCTATGGATACTGTAGGTTTGGGACTGATGATGACACTGAACACAGATGTGTGAGTTTCCGTGCATGTATTAGTGCGCCGAGCCCAAGTTTACTGATTGCGATCTTCCTCCTTTTCATACATTAATGTGCACGGGTGTGGTTTCTATTTACCCACGAGGTCCTCAGCTCGGGTGTCGGGACACAGGTTCACATAAGTTTAACAGTTGTTTGTCCACGATGGAACGCATGTTTTCCTAATACCTTCGCTGTTCTTTTCTCTTTATTTTCTTTGTGGTATCAAAGAGAGTTGAATCAAGTTCCCGGAATTCACCGAGTATTAGTGACTCGCCACTTTTCCACTGGTTGATTCTGGCTCTAAGGAATTGCAAACGTAATCCAAACCACGCCGTCAGAATGACAACAATGTTTCGCTAATAACAACATTTACCGAAATTTAACCCAATTGTGCTAATATAGGGAATAAATCAAAAGTGTATTAAAAGGCAGTTGGCGTAAAGCTGTAACCAAGTGACGTCTAAGGATTGAAAAGAGAAGTGTTTTTCGTTCGGTGGTAAAATGGACAGACGACATTGTTGCAATCGTGTGTATCCTGGATGAGATGGACACGGGAACGTGGATCTTGATGCAAGTGAAGAGAGGACTGTAACTTGCAGTGAGTGAAGTCAGGCTGTAGATAATGATGATATATTCTTCTTTTTTGCAGTCGATGGTAAATCGTTGATTTAAATATTGTTTGGCCCAGTAGGTAGCCTCGCTAGTCGCGAGCCCAGTGGCGTTTATCGGATCTTTCAAAGGGCACTTAGTGCATTATGGACAAAACAAATTGGCCAAGTGCGAGACAGACTCGCCCATGAAGGGTTCCGTAGTAACTACGCCAAATAACTTTGTTTTTCATAGTATTTGTATGAATTACAAAATAATATTTTCGGTTTTAGAAAATATGCTATATCTCAAAGACTGTTAACCCAATCTCGTTCAAACTAATTTTCGTTGAAATTTAATATTAAGGTCTACAGTATATATTTTTTTGAGATATTTGACTCCATTGTTATAGAAGTTAGAGGGGGGCGGGGACACACACATTTTACCACTTTGGAAGCGTATATCTTTTAAACGATTGACTTTATGAAAAAGTAGTTCTAAAAACCTCGATGTCATTTTTAAATACCTGTCTATAAATAACACATACGAATAGGTTTCATGAAAAAATTTATTTTTTGATTCAGTTCTATGTATGGAGCCCCTCTGAATTTTAATATTTTTTTTTTAATCGGAGTGCAGTTTACAGAATACCTTCCAAGTTTCACATGTATAGTCCCAATAGTTTCGGAATAAAATGGCTGTGACATACGGATGAACGGACACACAGACATGACGAAACTATAAGGGTTCCATTTTTTGCCATTCGGCTACGGAACCCTAAAAACTTAAAAACTTATATTATGGAATTGGACATTTCTCCCCCTCGCCTCCCAAATGAAAATATTAAAAGGACACTTCATGAAGATATATAGTAATAACTTTAAAAGACATCTTGGCGCAATTCTCAAACATTGTACGAGTAATTAGATGTCAGTCACGAGGTTTTAAACTTGAATGTATTTAATTTTCATACCAGTAGCAGGCTCAACCTCTTAAGGGTATTTTCACACATACTCCCCACACGCTCAATAATTTATTATTAATGTAGGGGTTTCCTTACGATGTTTTCCTTGCCTTAAAGGTGGTTTTCCACGAGACATGTGCGATGTAGCTTAGCGTTGCGAGAGTAAAGTACCAACCAATGGAATCATTTTAGTTTGTAACTTAAAAGAGAGTCAGCGATACTATTCATAATATTTACTATAGTTCGTGATAAAACATAAGGAGATGATACAAAACAGTCACTTTAGTTAAAGTGATATTTTTGGATGCCAATAATTCTAATAAAATATGTGAATATTCAAATTTGATATATTTCCCAGATATAAATTATCACTTTACTATTTTGATACAGCAAATCTATACATATAATAAAACAGTAAAAAAAGTGTGTCTGTGCATTTAAATTTTATACAAAAATAATAATTGAGGTGGATTATGAAACGGTAACACGGCAAAACAAATAAAAAAGTCTGTTTGTTTGTCAGTTTGTACACGCTAATCTCCGGGCCTACTGGATAGATTTTAATGAAATTTGGTAAGTAGATAGTTGACATCCTGGAATAACACATATGCATTTTATCCCGGAATTCCCACGGGATCGGGATTTACGTGGGAAATTCTCCCACGCGAACGAAGTTGCGGGCAGCAGCTAGTTACTAAATAAGTCACGAAAAACTATGACTTTACTGTTAAGTATGTTTCGGGAAAGAGGTCAAACCATCAAGTTAAACATTCTTTAATTCCGATGTTTCGGATGACGACGCAGTTTGCACGCACGGATACATACACATATGTTCTTAAGCAATGAATATAATCACTGTACCTCCATGGCTCCAAGATAAACCGGTGGGTCATTAAGATTTATTCTTTATTTTTATTGCCTATGTATGTCACTTTTGCGATTAATTCAAATCTTATATCTCTGAGTTTGTTTCAGTGTTTCTTCTCAGAGTAGTCAGTTAGGAAACACCGGCCTCATCTAACAAAACTAAACTTAACACGCAAAAAACATGACGTGTAAAAGTGTTATTTATAATCAATTTACAAAATAAATATTTCATTCTTTTCATATAGTACATCTCATTTAAAACTAATTGTCAGCCGTTCAAGCAACGGGGTATGGTAATGTATTTACAAAAAAAAGTTATTTAAAAAATCGAAAAAACCCGACTGCTCAACTGAAATACAAGAAACAAGCACATTTTTATTTTAAAAAGTGACAAGCAGGCGAGACCCAATTGATTTTTTTTTAATGGGAGGGGTCCGCCTGCTTGTCACTTTTTAAAATAAAAATGTGCTTGTTTCTTGTATTTCAGTTGAGCAGTCGGGTTTTTTAGATTTTATAAATAACTTTTTTTTTTCAACTTTTTAGTTAAAATATTAATTAACATTTGTAAAGTTTTCCCGGTCGTGTCACAATGGCACCCCACCGGTTTCAGAAAGTGAAAGAGCTAAGTCCATATTTTTAAACTTTCTCTTTTTTTTGCTAGTATTACACTAAACATGATATACCTTTTTAAAATCCTTGTATTATTAAGCCCATTAATTTGATACCCATATAGAAGTATAAGAAAAAAAAATTTTTTTCATTATGTATAATGACTTCGCACAGCCGCCATGTTTGATTTTTTCAAATGTCACCACCTATCTAAGAACACTTGGGCTGCTAAGACGATTCTAACGATACCACAATTATGTGAATCCGTTCAGCGATTCTGGAGATATGAGGTAATAAAGAATATTACATACATACATACATACAAGATACGCGCGAAAAACACAACCCTTGCTTTGCAGTCGGTTAAAAAACGTGCGAGAGAGAATCAGAGAAAAATGACAGCTGAAAAAGTTTGCTACGCACCCTTGCACTACTCATCTACATACTGTTACATAGCTTCATCACGTATCCTCACACCTCGCACGGTGGAAACGCAACCTTAAATAAATCGTTCCAAGGTTGGTAATAAATTTAAATGCATTTAACGCGATGTCACGATAGAAGGACGTGCACGACCTATTTAAGTGAATTGGTATCGTTTATTTATAACTTGGATATGAACAAATCAACACAAATAAATGTGAAAGTGATTCTGTTTGTCTTTATGGCAACTTTTACACTTAAACCACTGAAATGATGGAGATGGGTATGGAGATACGAGTTATTTATGAACCTGGGAACGACATAGGATATTTTTACCACGGACTGTAATAATAATATTCCACAATATTCTACAACTTTCACACAACGCCATCTAGTCCCAAACTAAGCAGAGCTTGTGGTATGAGTACTAGACATCTGATAAACATACATATATATTTCTAAATACATACATATTATAGATAAATTACACCCAGACAAAGAACAAATGATCGTGCTCATCACACAAACATTTGTCCTGGGTGGGAATCGAACCCACGACCTTGCGCATAGCAGTCAGGGCCACTGACCACTATACTGACAGGCCTGTCAAAAATATATGTCTATTAACCGAATTCCATGAAGGTGAAGTCGAGGGTGGAAAGCCAGTGTCTACATATCGCACCTTTAAAGTAAAACCGTTACTAAACGAAAATTTTCACGAATTGAGTTATTTATACCATCAATCTAAAATATACGTAAACTGCAGGTTAAACTTGGAATTATTCCAAAATATCGTCTTTTTCGCCATCTAGCGTTAAATCATATCGTTACCAAACAAAATAAAAATCTAAAAAATATTTTTGTAAGTAAATAAAGAAAAACTATTCTAAAGCACATGTATACAGTAAACAGATATCTATCATATAAACTCATAAGAAATCATAAAGTACTTGTACTTTATTGTATTATTGTACCTAGACTAAATTAAGATACTCAACTGTTACATATATTGGCTCTCCTGTAAAATTTGATAATTTCGTGTAGTAACGGTTTTACTTTAAAGGTGCGATATATCAAAACATAATTAGCCTATGATGTCCCACTGCTCAGACACAGGCCTCCTCTCTTAGGACTTGGACCGTTGGGCACGCCACAATAGCGGCGGTAAGTCCCTTTTTGAGGAGTGGCTAACGAGGCGTCATGGCGTCCTCACCTTCCACCTGACGCAGGTGCTCACCGGACACCGTTGTTTTGGGAGTTACTTATGTCTGATTCAGCGGGAGAAAACGTCCGTGTGTCACCACTACGAGGAGCGCCCTGAGGAGACGGTGGAACACACGGTGAAGGCTTGCCCCGCTTGGGCAGAACACCGCTGTGTCCTCGTATGGGCGATAGGCGGCTATCTCTCGCTCTCGGCCCTGTTTCAATCCATGATCTAAAGCGAGAAGGCATGGGAAGCAGTCATCTCTTTCTGCGAAGCAGTTATGCAAGCGAAGGAGGTGGAAAAACGCGCGAGGGAGAGGCGGGTCTCAAGTACCTGAATGAAAACTGATTTGGTTTTTAGCCAGCAAAAATCCACGTAAAAAGGAGACAAAAGTTATGACCAAAACCTGTAGAATATTTTCTCTGGTTTCTTATAATCAGGTTTTAAAGTGACGGTTCTGTAACTTCAAGTCAGATCACAATGGCAAAATCAACCGAAATAATGATACTTAGAAGCTATGCGGGTGACACAGAAACGCATAGTAATATTTTAGTGTCATATCCTGTATCTAGCAAATAGTAAAGTAAATATAGCAAAATTATAATAAAAAATCGAAGCCAAAACCACGACAAAAATATTCTAAGTTAACCACATTTTCAAGCTGTTAATGATGATCGTACATAAAATGTATCATTGAATTATTAACATAAATGCAATATGGTACATACATCAGAAACAAAACATCACCATTAAATCCTTGACGAAATTGTCCACGTTCTTCAGAAACAACCTGTATACTGGCTTAATCACCTTACAACACCAAAAACTCCTATACTATTTTCGAGCAAAACAGAGCCCAATTTTCCTCCAAATATAACAGTAAATTAAAGTGTATTTGCAAAGCAATATTTCACACAAAACAATTGCCAAGGTAATATTTAGCTTGCAAATATAATGCCGGTTTGCTACTTAAAATTAATATTACAGTCCACGGGTAGTCGACACCAGACTTGTCATTGTAATTATTGTGGAGAACAAACCGGCGGTTGGTCTTTGCGATTTATTATCAAATACCAGCTGTTGTTCTATTTATAGGATTTTCTTTTGTTTCTCAATACTGATCCTGCCGGCGTTATGGGAATTTTCTCCACCGTGGCTCCAAACGCAATGGGAACTAAAGGAATACGGTGAGTTTTAAGTCAGTAAAGTTCTGACACTCTCTTCCACTCCTCACAGAGTGGGAGGAGTTGTTTGATGAATACCTACAAGAAAAAAAGCTTTGGAATAAAATTTAAAAATAACGATGTGTTGCGTGACGTAACACGCTAGTAATTTTTTTATGTGACATCAGGGAGTGACGTCACCAGCCTTCACTCCTGAAATTTGATGCTTTTTATCTTTGAAATTTTTTATCGAATCGAAATGGCATAAAATTGTTGAAATTCTAACTGACCGACCAAACATAATAACAATTGTTCAACACAGGAAAATACTCTATTGCACTGAACACATTCCAGATGTGCCATTCTGACGACCCTGCCAAGCATGATTGGCAAATCCTTGTGTGGCCCAGGCCAGACGAGATGAGGTAAGCTGGACATCTTTAACCATACGTGACCAGAAGGTCTGAATGGAAAAAGAAGAAGGAGAATACCTATGCCCTAATGTGGGATTTCACAGATTTACAATAGTAATAGTTGAAGATCGCCTGTGGATGTAAACTGTTACTTCATCATCCACAGCCTGACTTCACCCACTGCTGGATATAAGCCTCTTCGCATGTGCCAAGCTTTACGTTCTTGTGCCAGTCTCAACCATGGCATACCCACGATGGCAACAATGTCGTCTGCTCATCTCGCTTGGGGACGGCTAACACTCTTCCTTTCAGTCCTTGGACGCAACTCGATCACCGTTTTACTCTATCTGTCATCACCGCACCTTCCTGGGTGCTACTTAGACTGATTCCGTCAGCTGATTTATTTGCCGCGAACTTCATAAACAACGAACGTGCGCAGGCGCTTCATAAGTCAATCGCAGGATTCACCTCAGTTCGGCCTTTATTTTTCTCTCTCTCTAAAATATCTACATATATCACAGCATAAATATATTATTATCGTATCTATATCATTAGCCTTAATTGTTACACTATATAATATAGGCAAATTATAAGTAGGTTTTAGATGTCTTGTGCATCCAATTCTGTAATATATCATGGTGTTGAGACTTCCCCGCTTCTGCAGTGCGTCAGAGATGTTTGCACATACAGATCCATGCCATAATGCAAAAAGAGCTCTGTTTGGTTTGGTTTGGTCAGCAGAGTGCGGACTAAAGTCTTCTTTTATGGGAATGGCGATCAAACGGGGCACGTTTCCCACAAATTGATCGTCCTTCCCATAAAATTAGTTATAACTTGTTGTATTTTATTATGTTATGTTGTACTCACTAACCCTTTTTTTTTTTTTTTATCGTGGTAAAATTATCAAATAAGTCCTCCCACTCCGGGAAGGGTGGGAGGGACTGTCAGACTTTTACTGACTAAAATCCACGGTGTTCCTTCAATAACCCTTTACGTACCGGGGTCACGGTAACGGGATGAGTCCCACGACCCCGGCAGGCTTCGGCCCTCTCTCTCTCTCTCGTCATATTGCTGACGCTCTTTGAGGCGCGCGTGGAACACGACGCGCCGTCGACCCGGGCATGGTCCATGGTCGGACAGCGAGTTGCCCTTTACTCGCTGTCCGCATGCCCGCGCCTACGGTGGCCGGAGATCGTCGGCCGACGTCCGACGCCGTGGGCGTCTACCACTGCGGCTGGGCTGGAGGGAGGACGCCATCCTCTCCCTCACGCGGCCCGCCTCCTCCTTCGGAAGCATGACTGCTTCGCAGAAGGAGGCGACCGCTTCGCACTCCCTCTCGCCCCGCAGCATGGCCTCGACCAATGCCGGGCGCGAGAGGTCTCCGCCTATCGCCGCCGTGAGGACACGTCGGTGCTCTGCCCAGGCGGGGCAGTCTTGCACCGTGTGCTCTACGGTGTCCTCAGGGCGACCCTCGCAGTGGTGACACCCAGGCGTTTCCTCCTTTCCCATCAGACATACTCACTAACCCTAGCATAAGTATTCTACTGACATAGCTATGGATTTTATATTAATATTATCTGAAATAAAAAAATTGAATTATAATTCAGTCGGAATAGGCGAAACTTGTATAAATAGGGAGTATACATTTTTTTTAAATGTAATTTTTATTCGCCAGATTAATATTACGTGACTATTAAATCAGCCTTAAGACTACTTGAATAATAATTTAATACTTAATTACCAGAATATGTCATTAATAAATTAATTCATAATTAACAGTCTTAAGTCCAATCTATCATTAAGTCTTAATCATTCAGATTCACTTGACATCAAAGGTCTTGTCTAGCTGCTTCGAGATTTTTCTATCTAATAAAGCTTTTAAAAAATGATCTAGATATCAAGTATATTTCAATCCAACAACTCCGTTTTATCTCAAAGAACGTTTTAAGTTCCTTCATGACACACATGTTAGAAATTTGAGATCATCGGAAAATTTGAGACTTTCAATGCCTGCACATTCCACTAAATTCTATGGCTCATCGTTTATGGTGCAAGCTGTTCGTTTGTGGAATGCATTGCCGGTGTCAGTAAGACAAGCTCAGTCAATCTGTACTTTTAAGTAGTTTTAAGAGCTCGGTCGCTAATCAATTTCTTTCAAATTTATGATTATTCTTTTGTTTCCCTCCACATGATGTTAACGAACACAATATATTTATATATAATTACTTATGGTTTGTATATATATATATATTACTTACTGTTTTATGAGTACACTAATTTAGCCCTCCCCACTTTAATTTTGAAAGTCCTTCCAAAGGTTGTTTGGAAGATATCGCTTTTAGCGATAAGACCGCCATTGTAACCATAGAATTAAGAAATAATGTTAACTAGGTGTGTTTAAGTTTTGGTGTACAATACAGTATATTCTATCTATCTATCTCAACTTCCTCCTTAGTAACCGATTTTCCCCTCCATCTTTTCGGATATCTATGGTACCAGTTCGTTAATGTTTTAGTCATTTTCATTTATTGCCGTGTATCCTAGCTTTTAACCATGGTTTTCGTCGAGTTAGCCAATAAACGTCATTAAATTAAGGCTAATGGCTAAGGTGACGGACTTGTGATCGAGAGTTCACGGGTTCGAACCCCACTCATTACACTTTTGCCGTAAACCCACTCCAGACAAGCATATTTAGCTTAGTGGGCGGCGTTAACAAGATTGCTAGTAGTGTGCATTCTACCCACAATGCTAATTTCATTGGCTTTCATTCAATAGAATTCTGAGTGTCAGAATTCTATTGACTAAAAACCCTTTCGAGTGGAAGGAGTCATTAGATGTTTTTACACAAAAAAAAACGGTTATAGCATAACAAATAAACCTGCTTTAGAATTAATTCGAATTTAGAATATTAATTATTACTACAACGGGTCCTATAAGTAGCCATCAAGGAAGTACTTAAATTTTATTTTTATCAAATTTTATGTGAGCGATGTCGAAACTAATAAAAAACCTTTTAATCAAATTAGAGGAAATAAGAAAAATGTTACCGAGCAATAAAGGTTAACGAATCTAATTTTGAGAATACTAAAGAGGTTTCTAAGTAAAACCTTTTAGACTTTATTGGATAATTGTAATTTGTTCTGATTTTTACGAGTACTCCATACTGACGGCAACCCCTTTCCAATCTAATTCTCATACTAAACCTCAAGACCAATAAAATTTACATAAAAAAATCGAGGGGTGAAAGAAAGTATAGATTCACTTGAGTTCATGGTTCTGTAGGTACTATTAATGATGAAATTATTTAAATACTGTTGGGCAATCTTTTACTTTTATTAGTTTTACAAATATAGTTTAACACCATTCATTTAAACGATTAATTAACGCATCTTCGGTTATCTATAGACAATCAGCACATTTATATATTTGTTTGTAGGTATATTTTTAGGGTTCTGTAGCCAAATGGCAAAAACAGAATGCTTTTAAATGAAATGTAATATTTATTTTGTAAATTGGTTATAAATAACACTTTTACATGTCATGTTTTTTGCGTGTTTAGTTTAGCTAGATGAGGCCGGTGTTTCCTAACTGACTACTCTGAGAAGAAACACCGAAACAAACTCAGAGGTCAGGCTCTTTTAGGCCGTGCGCGCACTGCGTTGCGTTTTGGAAACGCAAAATTTGTGAAGTATGGAGTGTCATAGAAGTGCGCGCACTGCGGTCAGTCTACCGGTGCGGTAGAACTACCGGAATTGCGGCCACCGCAAGGCAGTGCGCGCACGGCCTTAAAGTCCAGACAATTTGTATTTGTATATGAGAAGCATGTGGTTTATGTCTGTGGTATTCTCTTGAGGAAATAACTACGCATTTAGATTCGTCATGTCTGTCTATCCAGCCATATTATCCACAGAAAATTCCGAAGCAATTGAACTATTTTGCTAAAAATATTTTTTACCAAATATTGAACCGACTTCAAAACTTACAAAAAAGACTTGCACAAAGAGAGAAATAACCTTAAATATTGTTTTATTGGAAGTCTCATTCCGTTAAAAATAAGGGCTAGGTCTACTCACATGGGATATTTTTTTTAGATTTTTCCCTCCATTATTATAGAACTTAGAGGGGGGGAGGGACACATATTTTACTACTTTGGAAGCGTATATCTTTTAAACGAATGACTTTATGAAACACTGGTTTTAAAAACCTCAATGCCATTTTTAAAGACCTTTCTATAAATACCACACGCGCATAGGTTTCATGAAACAAAATTTCCGTTTCAGTTCCATATATGAGGAGCCCCCCTTAAGTTAAAATATTTTTTTTTTTAAATCGGAAAGCGGTTCACAGAATACATCTACCTACCAAGTTTCAGGTGTATTATAGTCCTAATAGTTACGGAATAAAATGGCTGTGACATACGGACGGACCGACGGACAGACAGACATGACAAAACCATAAGGGTTCCGTTTTCTGCCATTCAGCTACGGAACCCTAAAAAGGAATGACATAAAACGGGCCAGTACTACTTGACTTCATTTCGTCTCATCGATATAATATGTGGGTACTACACAATTATTATCATCGTCTGTAGTGAAAATCTAAACAGACTTCTGACAAAAGAACGTTCAATTTTAAACTTCAGACCACGATAAACTAAACACAAACGCCGGTCTACAACACCCAACAAATACAAGCACGGCTAATAAACATACCACTTCAGAGCACTTGGTTGATTAGACCCAGGGAAATCATGCGAATTAGCAATAATGTCGGACCAGCATCCGTCTTACATACACTGATTTAATCAAGGAAATAGGTCAGGGATGAAACCGAGCGTGTTTGTAATTATGTTCAATCTAAGTAGTGCATTTTAAGATCGTGAAAAGCGTCTTTAATTAGTATTAAGGATATTGCTTTTAAAAAAGTAGGATGGAGCGACTTTGAAAAGAGGTTGTAACGCATAGAAAGTGAGGGACAGACGTAATAAGGAAATGTAAATACCTGTATATAGGCGCAGAGCTTGTGGCTAAAAAATAAACCATCTTCAAAGTTAAGCAATGCTTGCCATTTTTCAGTCACTACAATCCCTGACAGTCGCTACAGTTAGTCAGAAGCAAAAAGACTACCTACCTAATTTAATTAATGTTTCCTAAAAAAACAACACAAATTAACAATAAACAATATTGTTAATTTGTGTTGTTTTTTTTATTATTATTAAATAATATCTCCTATAATTATTGTTTGTTAATTAGTTTTTTTTTTCTCTATTGTCTATAAAATGATTATAGGATAAATTATTTATTGAAAATTATTTAATTTATAGTAAATGAATATTGTGATATAACTTTGGAATAAAATCAAGTAATAATATAATATAATTTTAAGTAATTTGCTGTGCCCGACCGGGTCCATGATGATCATATTTTGTAAACCTACCATCTAAGTTCACATTGTGGAATGCAATAAATAATTGAGTATTGACTTTTCATATCTTGATGAAAACTCAGACACAGACCCGCTAAATTAGTTTAATAAATTAATTTTTAGAACACTCAGCGTTACGGACTTCAAAACCTGCGCCTATTCTAACTTTATTGGGGTCGGCTTCCTGCTTATCAATTGCAGCTGAGTTTTACACTGCTAGTGTTTTACATGGAGGCGTCTACCTATCTGACCTCGACGGTATTGTCGGCAATCAAAAAGCAAATCGGCAAGACCAATGTGACCGACTGACTGTCAAAGATGATCCGTGTCACAGATGTATAAAATACAGCCGGGTCCAACGACTTCCGAGGCACGGAGGAATCACAATATGGATAGTAAACGTTTCTTAACCTCAAAGACCTTACATGTCTACGTCTGGGTGCTCCCAGCGGTGCTCCACATCGCTGTCAATGCGGTGCGGCAGTCGACCGCCTCGGACATAATGGCCTTTCCTGCAGCAGAAGCTCTGGTCGGATAGCACGGCATGCCAGCATAAATGACATCACCTGTCGGGCTCTTGTCACCTGTTTTAGAACCCAACGGCTTGGCACGCGACGATGGGAAGAGACCAGATGGGATGACCATAATGCCTTGGAAGTTGGGTAGGCCTTTGGTGTGGGATGCTACTTGTGTTGACACCCATGCACCATCTCATCTTCTCAGCACGGCGGGCTGTGCTGGGGCGGCAGCTGCAGGTGCAGAAAATCTCAAACAGCGCAAATACAACAACCTAATTGGGTGCTATATATTTGAGCCGTTTGGGGTTGAAACTTTGGGACTATGGGGTCCGAGTGTGCATCGACTCTTTCGTAACATCAGCAAACGTTTAGTCGACTCCACAAGTGACCAGAGGGCTGGCCTTTTCTTTGGACAGAGAATCAGCATTGCCATTCAACAAATGCGGCCAGTGTTCTGGACACTTTTCCCATTGATAGCAATGTTGATGAATTTTTCGATGCCCTATAATTTCCCTTTTATTTTCGCCTGTATTATATTTTGTTATTACCTCGAAGACGAGCCATAACAAACGTGTTCTACTTTCGTCATTCAATAATTATTTTTGAACAATTTCGGTGACTGTTGCTAAGTTACAAAATCCTCTTTTTGTAGTTATGTAGGCGATATGTTTTCTTTACATTCTATTTATAAATATTATTTCTTAGTACAAAACTTTTTCTTTCGTGGGCTGCAGAATTGTTAGATAAAGTTAGATAAATAGCGAAAATTTTATTGAGCAAATTTCAAGACGTTCAATTGCTAATATTACCGCTAAATTATTATTTTTAAAGAGAATTAGGAATGTGGGTAGAATTCACACTACTAGCAATCTTTTTAACCACTGCAACTAAGCTTGATTCACGGCAAAAGTGTAACGGGTGGGCTTCGACCCCACGACCTCTCGATCACAAGGCCTAACTAGGCTAGCTTGGCTATTGAAATCTAAATATATATAACTCAAAGGTGACTGACTGACTGACATAGTGATCTATCAACGCACAGCCCAACTCACTGGACGGATCGGGCTGAAATTTGGCATGAAGGTAGATGTTATGACGTAGGCATCCGCTAAGAAAGGATTTTGCGAAATTTCCACGGGATCGGGATCTACACGGGAAAAACTTCACACGCGGGCGAAGCCACTGGCACAAGCTAGTTTTAGTATAAACTGCTTGCATATTGCTTCAAGCTATATTACGCAAGCAATAATTAAATAACTCGGTCTTTCAGCAAACGAAAGAGCCTTCATTTACTAGAATATTCTGTTTTGTTGGTTCCAAGAATGAAGTTCTCAATAACAGGCAACATTTCAAATTAATTGACACGAAAGTGAATTCTGAACATACAGGGTCTTTCATTAAGCGTGTCCTATCTTTAAATTTAAATAAAACAAAGTGTGTGTGAGATATTATCGAAATTATTTATTTATTTGAAAGATGTAGTGATGCCATTATGTGTGGAATATGACATCATTCAAGTGTCCGCCACGGCTTCTCTGGGTAGAGCGCATGCGAGATATCCAATTTTCCATGACTTTTGCGCATAAATCAGGCTGAATTCGACCTATGGCATAGGTTATGTTGACTTTGAGGGACGCTGTGGTTTGTGGTTTATTCGCTTAGATCTGCGACTTAAGAAAACCCCACAAGAAAAAGTCTAACGAGGTTAAGTCACAAGATGTCGGTGGCCAGTTCACATCAGTTCCACGTGAGATTTTCTATGAAAATTACGGTTAGTTGCTAACTGCTCCAGTGCCCATTCAGCGAACACACGTCGTTGTCTATGGTCGTTTACTTTCAATTCCTGGGTGAGTTGAATTTTATACGGGTGCAGGCCCAAGTCACGACGCAAAATTCGCCAAGTTGTGGTCTGTGAAAGGCCGAGTTCTTGTGAGCGACGCGAAATCGACTGCCTCGGATTCTCCTGCTCACTCTCATGGACAGCGGCGATGTTTTCGGCAGACCTTGCGTTTCGTTGACGTACGGGTGTTGGTCGATCATTTACCGAACCAGTGGACTCAAATTTATCCACCATACAACGAATAGTTCTCTCGGTAGGACGATTATGGCGACCGTAAAATGGGCGAAGTGCGCGGTACGTTGCCCGAACAGAACACTCATTTTGATAAAACAATTTTATCATTTGTACGTGTTGTTGAATGCTATAGCTCTCCATGATGATTTGGCAAAACAGAATGAATAAATGACAACCAATTTGACAGATGTAGCTTCAACAAGATGGCCGCTACTAACTGTCAAAGTTCGGACGTGCCTATTGGAAGACCCGTTACATTCAAGAATTCTCTGAAAGAGATAATGTTATTTTACACTAGCTCCAGCTAGCGTCTTCACCTGTATGCATGTAGGAAATTATCCTAAGAAAGCAAACAATCTCGGGGTAACAAAATATTTTTATGATTATCCAAGAGCAGCTGGTCTACTTAATCCATACTGACATAATAATGATACTCATTAGCATCCACAGCCTGACTTCATCATCTTCTGTATATATAAGGCCTCCCTTCGCTTGTGCCAAGCTCCTCGTTCATATGCTAGTCTATAGGAACCCACGATGGATGACCAACACTCTTCTTACCAGTCCTTAATGATATCAATATGATATATTAACATTTCATCAAAATAAGGCTAGATAAAATAAATAAACCTTTAAAAAATTGATCAGGAAACATACAGGGTTAATATTTTTCAATTTTTTAATTAATGTAAATATTCAGTGTCTGAAATAAAGGCTTATAATTATACTAGTAGTTGCTCGCGACTTTGTTCACGTGAGTAGTTTTTCATAGTCATAAGTGAGTGGTATTTCGCTTTTATATATATCTGGGGGCACGGCAGTGCCCCCGCCAAGTCGAGCGCAAAGCAAACACTGCCGTACCATCCTTTTCTGGAACCATTTCGGCGTATTTTCAGGCCCCTATTTGGGGACCTCTGGATAGATATAGAACACTGAAATTATCGTTATCTAGTAAGTTACTAGCACACCCTTAAACCACAAAATTTCGTTTGTAGCTTGTTTATTTCCTGAGTTATGCAAAAGCAAAGTTGTACTATTTCGACATATATAAACTCACTGACACACTGGTCATAAAAATAGAACTAGTACTTCCCATAAACCTAGAGAGCTGAAATTTAGCATAGAGGTAGGATTTAGTGCCTATATGAAGGAAAAACTATCAAAACTAGGATCATGAAAGATCTGGAGCAGGGATGTTGCGAATATTCGCATCCGCATCCGCAAATGCGGAGCTTCCGTATGGATTTGGACATCTGCATCCGCATCCGCATCCGCAATAATCAATGTGGATTTTCATGCGGATGCGGATGTAAGACAAGTTGCAACCAGAAAGAACTTGGGCGCGGCCGGCGAATGGCACGTGCCGTTCGCACGTGTCATTAACCAATGGGAGCGAAAAAAATTTGTGACAAGATCCGATGCGTTTGTGGTGGTGCATCATTTGTTTCTTGTAAATAAATCATTACGTGTTTGTTTGCACTGTGGAATACTTATCGTATTACCTTTCGCTTTTGAGAAGCTGCCGATCATAAACAACGTCTGAGACACGCGCACTTAGAACCGTACATACAATGCACAAAGGAATATTATTATAAATACTATAAATTAAATATAATGTAAACAGACATACGATACCCTGAGAGCGCGCTCACATAATGACCACTGTTAAACTTTTGTAAACACTACTATTATAGTGAACTTACAAAAGTGACATTTTCGATTCTCTTAATGCCAATTCCGAAGGGGCTAAAAGAATTCCACGGAAAAGGATATGGGACAACTAGGACCAGGGACGTCAGGTTCCCTGAGAAAGCCATGCTTAAAAAACGATCTTGCCATGATGTTAGATTCGTCAAGTGAAGATGAGAGTCAAGAAATACCAGAAAATGGTAGCACTGAAGCTGTACTCAAAAAGGAATTACTTTCTTATCGCACTAAAAAAAGAGTCAATGTGGATAAGAATCCTCTTAAATGGTGGAGTGTTCATCAAAAAGAAAAGAAAGATTACTAATAAAAAAAAACTACACCAAAAAAAGAAAAAAAAAACAATTCTAATAAGAAAACCTAAAATAATGAAAGGTATAATTAAGAAACTAATCAAGTAAAAATAGCTTTCTGCAAAAAGAAGTGAAATCCCACCAAAAACATCCTGTAAAAAATTAGCCAAGTCTCGCCTAAGCTGCTTGTTTCTCTATAAAAAGTAATGAAATCTCTAAGCAAAGCGAAGTCAAGTCTAAGGATCTTTACTGCGATTTCTTTATTAATATAGTTAGATTTTATGTGACTTGGCCGTTGACTTCGATGTATTAACTAGTAAAAGTGCATAGAGTATGTTCAACGGCCGGTTACATAAAATCTAACTATATCAATAAATAAATCGCAGTAAAGATCCTTAGACTTGACTTCGCTTTGCTTAGAGATTTCATTACTTTTTATAGAGAAACAAGCAGATTAGGCGAGACATGGCTAATTTTTTACAGGATGTTTTTGGTGGGTAGAAGATTACTAGATGCTGCCTGCAGCTTCGTTAATGTTGATTTTTGCACATTTTCCCAAATATAGGTAGCGTAGCGGCTAGATGCACGACTCCGTCGACGCTTTCCACCGAATAACTTCTCCCGCTCTGGGTTAAGCGGAAGAGAGTGCCGCCGACCCGGGCCTGGTCCTTACCGCAAGCCACGGTGGCCGGAGATCGTCGAGCGATATATCTAAAGTAACTGGAAACACGCTGGTAACAAACGGTAGACTTTCATATCAGTATAGATTATATCCGATCATGAGCTAGTTTTCGTTCAGCCCCAGGAGCATCTGTCTCCTGGACGTGACTTGCAGTGGCCAATTTAGAAAGCTATCAATCGGCTGCGAACCCAAGTAGGTCGTTGTAATCACAACTACAAAAAGAGGCATTATACGCCAAACTGACACCCAGTGCGATTGCGGCGTTCGTGATATAAAAATGTCCCATCTGCTGAATTGTCCTAATAGTCCAAGAACTTGTACATTAGAAGACCTAATAAATACCACTAAAAACGTGACCAGAGTGGCAACCTACTAGACCCAATAAATACAAAATAACGCGATTTACCATCGATACGAAGAAGAAGAAGAAGAATGAGCTAGTTAATGCATAAAATACATGCATTAAAAAAATACCTAGTACTGGAACAATCCAATTCAATATCGAACAACGAAAACAACAACTCTTCTCGGAAATCAGAAACGCAAATTTGGAACTTAAAATAACAAGCTCCTTTATAATATTAGCCAAGATATTCCTGTATGGACTCGGCATTCGTAATACTGATCCAACAAACTTGTCCACCAGTGCTGAAGTGTACCGAACTAGTTTTAATTAGTACGATGGCATTAGTAGCTTTTCGGGCGATTGAATTACACTGGATGCCCATTTAATGATCCATGCAATTGTGGACCTAGTATTGACTCAATTGTGTGGTTACTGTGCAGTGAACCGTATCACGTGTTGGACTGTTGGTTGTCCTGTTATATTCATAACCAAGTCAGCAACCATATACGAGTATATAGGAAGTAGAAAAACTTCATCATTACCATACTCTGCTTAGCAAACTTCATCATTACCATACTCTGCTTAGCCTATTTCCACCTATGTCAGGGTTAGGTTCCAGTATGACTGGATGGAGCTGAGTACTGGCTTTATAAATGGAGCGACTAATCTGTCCTCCACATCCCAGTAGCTGGATAAATTATCATTTATCTGTGACTAGATCTAGTTGCTAATTAAATTCCCAGAAAACCTAGCCGATAGGTCGCTAGATGGCGCTTTGGCAAGAAGCATCTGAATTGCTGTGCTCTGTCTTTAAAAATCAATAAAAATAAAAAACAAAGTGTAATTTCAATAAGTGTGCAACAAAAACATTAACCTAGTTATAAATATTAAGTGTGAGCGTTATCCTTGAAAAAACTACACTAATTAAGAAAATCATTAAAAATTTGTGATTCGTTTTAAAAAGCCCTCTTACAAAAATAATGACATTTAACGCGTGTGAAACAATAGTGCAAAAACAAGTGATGGCCAGTGCACAAAAAGTGAACAAAATTTATAAAATAATCCACAATATAAATCTGGATTACTTATGTTGTCAAGAAAAAATTCCATTCTCATGTCTCATTTCTAACGACTTAGTGTAATTTAAAAACTTTTTTGCTTAAATGAATCACTAATTTCAACCACTACATAAATTGAACGGTTGGCGGAATCTAACACATAGTCGCCTGCTGTAAAACGAGTAGCGTGTTCGAACCTGGGCACCTGAGTCATTTTTTGTAAGAGATAAAATTGTTAATTTATTATCTTACTATGAAATGAACTCCTTCGGAAATATCACTCAGAGACGTCAGCGCCTGCGCAGACATTCGGATACAAATGAAGAATTAAACTTAACTATAACTAACCCGTTCAACTGTACTAGTACTAGTTTGCCGGATATGTCAGACGATGAACATTGTGATGAAATTACCCAACTACAAAATAAAATAAAGGAGTTAACATTGGGATTAGAAGCAGGACATGCAGAAGTAGAAAGTCTAAACTTGGAGAATACACAACTTAAAAATACTATCAAGGAATTAACTAACAAGAAAAATATCTATAAAAAGGTAACAACAGATATAGTAAGCGATAACTATACTTCTCCAATACCTAATAAGAAAAAGAGGAACAAAACGAGCGTCATAAATAACAGCCCCCAGGTAACTCCCAAGAACGCAAAAACAAACTCAACTATTTGCCTGGACAGACTGCTGACAAGTCAACACAATACGAAACACATTTAATGACCAAGCTACGAGGCAATAAGCACAGTTTCTTAAAAAGAGACAACACAATGAAAAAAAGTGTATAATAAGCAATAATAAAAGGAATAGATTAAGTCACTTAATTGAGGACACTTTTGGTACATATGATTACTGTCACTATCTATATCCAGGTGGTGATATTCAACAAATGTTACAAGGTATTGACACTAAAGTAAAAAGTTTCAATAAAAATGACTATTGTGTTATTATGATGGGAGAGATAGACTTCGTGCGGACCGAAAATTATCACAACCTAATATTTCTTATTAGAGAAAAAACATCGGAAAAATCAACAACACCAATATAATAATTTGTCTTCCGACATACAGATATGGCAATTATACTACAATCTATTATAGATTGTAGTATAATTGTTATTAAAGGTTTCTATTCTAGTATTATAATAATACTAGAATAGAAACCTTTAATAATTTACTATATCTAGACAACTTAACCTACGAATATGCCTATTTACTAGACTCGAATGCAGACTTAACTTGTATGTATGAAATGTTTCCTGCCTTTCAAGGATCTATACCTAAATAGAACAGGAATGAAGAATATTTTCAATAATCTCCAAAGGACCATAACTGAAATCGATGCTGACAATAATGCGACAATATTGGATTCTTCTCCCTTAGAAATGAAGCATTCAGACACGCTTTTTCTATAATTATCTGACTATTATGCATCAAAATATTGCGGGACTAATTAACAAAGTGGATCAACTGCCATTACACCTGCAAGAACTAACCAAGCAAAGAAACAGTATAGACATAATTTGCGTCACGGAACACTTTATGAAGCAAGGACACGAGGAGCTTTTGTCAATACCGAACTATAAATTAGTCGCTTGTTATTCAAGAAGTACCAAAAGAGGCGGCACCTGTATTTTAATGAAATTTGGTCTTCAGTACAAAGAACTTAAGGATATCAGTAAAATGTCAGTTGAAGGTGTTGTCGAAGTTTGTGCAATTGAACTAATACCACATAACACAATAATTATTTACATGTATAGGGTGCCAAAATTAAATAATTTAGAGGTTTTCTACTCAAAATTAAACATCATATTATCAAAATACTGTTACAATTCTAACAAAAATGTAATTCTATGTGGTGACTTCAACATTAATATTTTAAAACAGGATAAATTATCAGTTGAATTGACTAGTTTCCTATTAAAATACAATCTCAGTTTACAAATTAATCAACCGACTAGATTACAAAGTAATACATGTATTGACAATTTTGCACATAATATGTCACGAAAATGTGCTCATAATGTCCTTGATCTACATATGTCGGATCACACCGCTCAAACTTTAAAGATTCCAGTGAAAAAGACATGTTTAATTAAAAGTTGGAATATAAAAGTGCGTGACTTCAGTAATGAAAATTTGACGAAATTCAAAGATTGTTTGAAATCTAAACTCACTCAAGACCCTAACGTAGCATATAATAACTTTATAGAAATTTTCCAATTATTTTATAATTTATGTTTTCCTACCGCGTTTAAAAAAATAAAGTTACTAAAGAAATCGAGTTGGTTAACCCCTGGAATTAGGCGCTGTAGCCAGAAAAAAAGACAGTTGTTATGGGAACATATACTAAATCCATCCAATATAAATGTGACGAAACTTAATAATTATTCAAAGAGACTAAGGAAAATTATAAAACTGACGCAATTGGCAAAGAATAATTATAAAATAGAAACGGCATACAATAAATCCAAAACGACATGGAAAATAATAAATGAAAACAAAAGCAACTCTCCGCCAGAGTTTATAACAGAAATAAATCATGACGGAGTTAGATTCACTTCACCCAAAGACATAGCAAATACTTTTAACGACTATTTCATAAGCCAAGCAGAAAAACTTTCTACTAAATCAACACGATTAACTACTGACAACAAAATACAGTTCTCTTCACAGTCAATGTTTTTAGCCCCAATCATACCAGGTGAAGTGAATAGAATTATAAAAGACTTAAAAAATAAAAATAGTGTAGGATACGACGATATTTCAACATAGGTTTTAAAGCATGTTTCAGAAATAATTTCTACTCCTCTCAGCTACATAATTAATTTAAGTATTGAGGCTGGGATCTATCCTGATAAGCTTAAACCTACCGTCATAAACCCTTTATTTAAAAAAGACGATGCGGAAGACATAAAATATTACAGGCCAATAGCTCTTATTCCGATAATATCCAAGATATTCGAAAAATACATCTATAAATCCATAGACGGATACCTAAACAAACACAACATACTGGTTAAAGAACAAAAAGGATTTAGGAAAGACCACTCAATAAATATGGCAATATACGACTTTATTAATATTATAGTTGCAAACATGAATGACAGAGTCCCAATATCAGCAATATACATGGATATGACCAAGGCATTTGACTTGGTCAACCATGCAAATTAAATGCCTACGGAATAAGAGGAAATGTTTTGTCACTTATAAAGTCTTACTTGAAAAATAGAACACAATACACAGAAATAAGTCGTATTTCAAAATTAAATAAAACCATTATAAAATACATATCGAAAGAACGCAAAATATGTTATGGAGTGCCCCAAGGCAGCGTGCTTGGGCCTTTATTATTTATTATATATATAAATGACTTTCCACAGAATATACCCTATCCTATGACATTGTTTGCCGACGACAGTACTATCATTGTTCAACATAACAAAAATAATGAAGTCTTGGAAACTAACATAACAAATGCATTACAACAAGCTATTAAATGGTTCGAACATAACAACTTAATTATTAATTTAAGTAAAACAAAAATCATGAATTTTCGTCAAAGAATAGCAAATTTGGAATTAAATGTAAGCTTTAATAATAAAAAAAATTGAAGAAGTGCAAAATATAAAATTCTTAGGCTTAACAATCGACAATCAACTTAATTGGAAACAACACACGTTAATATTAGTTTAAAAAAATGTAAGTTTGTTTTTGCTTTATATAAATTAAAAAAAATAGTCAATCAACCAGCAGCCGTTACTGCATATTATGGATATTTCGATTCTATACTACGCTATGGAATTATATTTTGGGGTAACTCCTGCAATAAAGAAATAGTATTCAAATCGCAAAAAAGATGCATTAGGGCTATTACCGGTATAGGAACAACTGATAGCTGTAAACCTTATTTTGTATTATTAAAAATAATGACTTTACCTTGCCTGTACATATTTGAAACTGCGTTATTTGTAAAAAAGAATATGCATCTGTTTAGAAAAGCTTCTGAACATCGTTATAAAATGGTAAGAAAAGAATACAGACATGAATTATGTATACGACCAGCAAAGACCGCCTTCATGCACAAAAGCATTCTTTGCATGGCCCCAAAAATATTCAACAAATTACCAAATGAAATTAAAGACCTAAATATGATTCAATTTAAAAACAAATTAAGACATCTATTAATGGAGAAATGTTATTATACCATCGATGAATTCCTTAATGACAAATTGTAAATTATTTGACATTCCTATTTATTGAATTAAATTTGACCATGTATGTACCTATTAATATATTATTTATTGATTAATTTACAGTTGTTTATGTTTTAACTGTTGTTTTTCTGTTTTAAGTAATATTGTAATTTATTGATTTATTCAGAGTTGTTCATGTTTTCATTGCTTTTCTGTTTTAAGTTACCTAAATTGTAAGTTTTATTTCTTTTCTGGACATAATAAGCATACAAATTTTTACTATTAATTTTTTGTTTGTAAAATATAAATCTGAGAAATAGTGTACACCTATAAGGTAGATTTTTGAGGAACCAATTAATGTAATAAGATCTCATGTAAATATGTATCCAAAAATCACACTAATAAAATTAATTGAATTGAATTGATAAGTGCGAAATATTTGGTAAGTGTGAATATTGCTTTGTTTTTTGCCGATCAACCTGTTTACGAAACAAGTTGGTATGAAAAATTATGATCTATCAGTGCAGATTTATTTGATTTTTGCGTCTAATTGATGAGGAATGTATTACGGGTGAACTTACAGTTATTTTGTGATACATGATATCATAGGATATCATCAAAATTTCACAGACATACAGAATAACACTGCCCCATTCTAGGAATTTCTCCTGCATCATGAGTGCATTTTTACGTACACCTAGACCCATAACAACTATTCGTACGCCATGAAAACATTTGTTTGAAGCGCATCAGCCAATCAGTCAATCACTGCGCCAACAGTGTCGTCAACTGACTACAACATTTGTAATACGAGTGTAATACGATTGATAATTTGTGCACTCGAACATAGACATACCTACATACATAAGTACGTAGCTCCGTCTTAAATATGTCTCCGTAGTACATCTGTCTCCAGACTACCCGTAAATACTGTCAAAGATGTACAAGTGACAGCTGATAATATTAGTCACGAACTCTTAAGAAAATAGTAAAACATAGAAAATAGAAAAACTGATGGAATATACACTAACACAATCACCCCCTCACACTCTACCTTAAATACTCTCTGGCGCGGAAACCTTTTTAACCGACTTCAAAAAATGAGGTTCTCAATTCGTCTTGAACTTTTTTTTTTATGTGTGTTACCTCATAACTCGGAGACGGCTAAACCGATTTGAAAAATTCTTTTTGCATTTGAATGGGTATAGTTTCTAGTTGGTTTCATTGTTACGAAATCAGGATCTAATGATGGAATCCTGGAGAAATCGAGGGAACTCTTCAAATATTATAGGCACACCTATAGCGTTTTGGGTATTTTTTATAGAACCTTGAGCAGCTGCTTCTGAAAAGTACCATTTGGGGAAGTTGAACTGATGATGAAGACCACAGATGGCCATTGAAACTTTTCAATAAAAAGGGTTTCGTGGATTGCGTTTCAATTACTTGAGTACGGATGTTAAACACTTTATGCTCGACTGATGACTTAACTGATGGTCAAGTACCAGGAGAACTCCTCAAAAATTAACGGCTATGCATCGGGAAAAGCAACATTTTGTAAAAGGTGATAAGTTGTTGACATTATGGTTTTTGTAACTAGATAAATTACAAACCGACCCACTAAAAAGCGTGAAAAAAAAAATTATTAAAAATAGAACCGACTTCCATATCAAAATACTACAAAGCCAAAAATAACTTTAATTTCGGAAGGCGGTGTGAAAAAAAAAAGAAAATCCAAAACCACTAACACCGACTTCCGAAATTAAAGTTATTTTTGGCTTTGTAGTATTTACTTAGATATGGAAGTCGGTTCTATTTTTTGTAAAAAAAAATTTACGGTCTCTTCTCAAGGAGTTGACCTAACAAGCGTTGCACAAGGAGCTCCAAAACAGTCTCCTAAGAGGACCCGTGTCTTCTTATCATGAGCTGATGGTGACAACGGAGCTGGTTTAAGTGAGATAAACATCCCACACACATCGGTCTCATCCCCAGAACCGAACGCTTTTCAAAGGTCTTCCCTCTACTTCAAAAGGTACTCACTGGTACTGGTATTATTTTAAATTCTAATTATTATTTTAATTCGAGTCTGAAATTATAATGCCGTTCACGAGGAAACTGGTGTTAGAAGTTACGCCTACGCTGTTCTAACTTTTGCAGCTATCATTGTTTTTTTTTGTTGTTCTTTATTCCATAAATAAAAACGTTTTTACTGTTTATATTATTAGATTCGAATGTATTTTAATAGCTTATTCAAATATAATAGAGACCGCGTGAAATAATTCGATTATTTCGATTAATTATTTCGTGTCGAAATAATTCATAGCACTCACAAATAATGCACCTTACTACCAATTATTTCCTTTTCTAGTATTGGATCATGGCTTCCAGAGATTACCCACTACATACAAACTCAAAAATAAACAACCTTACAAACAATTTTTTTACCATTTATAATACAAACATATTAATATAAATATATATATACCTACTATTTCGAAGAAATTAAAATGTGGCATCAAATATCGGTTCTCAACGCTGTCGGCTAGAAATATGGCCAGGAGAAACTAAGTTAGTTTTAGTAACTAAGTTTTATTCATTCGTTCACGGTGGAGTACTAAATATAATACGTTTAGAAATAATTTATATCGAAACTTAAATCTCTTCTAATGATGCTGATTCCATTCGATGAAAATTTCAAGCAGTCGCGGTAACGTGAGAAAAAATCTCTCCTAAGTATTATACAGACAAACGAGAGACAAACAAAAAAACTATGTTTAAATAAAAATTAATAGTTTAAAAAAACACTAGAAAAACACGCTTTTATAAATGCACGTAAAACAAATGTTGCTGTTTCTTTTTTGTAGTTTTTGTCATTCCCACGAGTAGTGAGGATTTGGTATTGGCATCTATAAAAAATGAATCTATGAATTACGCGGTAATTCAAAAAGGTTAAGAAAACCGATAACGGATTTTCTTTAGGTTTGTTATAACCTTGAAACCTGATCGTGTTCAAAGTCCATTACGTGGCCTTTCTCACAAGTGCAAACACGACTATGATACGATATTCCGTCATGGAATGCTAGTGCCTATCTTCCGGCTTCATCATCAGACCTTGAAACCTAATCGTGGTCAAAGTTCATTACAAGAATTTTCTAAGAAATCCAAGACAGTTATGATACGATTTTCCATTATGAAGTTCCAGTTCATATCTTCCGGCTCCATCATCAGATCAGTTCGACAGTACCATATTATTATATTGTCATCAGAACTACATACAGCTGCCAATTTTCATTATGCTACGACCCTTGGAAGATGGTTAAATTAGTTACCTTAGATTCCATTACAGAGTTAGTTACATACAGGTCGACCTAATAAAAACGTGTTAAAATATGTTTTATCGATTTATTAAAACACTCATACATCTATTTATCGTTACAGTTCTCCAATGTCGTAGTGATGATAATGTAAAAAAAGTACAATTCACACTACATAACAATATGTTATGTCTTTGGTAACTCAAGTCCACAAGCATGCTTCATAAAAAATAAAACAGATATTCACTTTAACCCAATATACGTTCTAATCAAAAACCGTGGCTGAAAACATTTTTCATATTTTATTTAGCAAAAACCTTTTTACAAAACTGCGTCCAATTTGTCTCTCGGGTAGCAAATTGATGGATCAAAGGCTAAATTTGATCCAGTTAAAGATTTTGTCATCAATCAAAAAACGTTGAATCAATTTCTAATTCAAGATTTCATTTTATTGTTATCACTTTCATTGTGATATTATCTAAAGTTAAATCGTTTATATCCTAATTTGATCGTAATAAAGCTTACTTATACAGGACTTATATCGATGAGCCCATAAAAACGCTTTTAAGATAAGAAGAAATCCTTACATAATTATAGTCTTATATAGTCTCCGACCGAGTCTGTCCATCTGTTAGCGATGAACTCGAAAATTCCTGAACAAGTTTTCATGCGATTTTCACCAATGAGTAGATTCATGCATGATGAAGGTTTTAGACATTGATTTAAATAGTAAAGATACGGTCGTCAGAACATTTGATGGACGCGGTCGCCCGACAAAACACACTAACGCCATCTATAATAACTAAGATGTCAATCGGCGTGGTCTGCTATTTTTAACTTACCGGTGATATGAAATGTTATATTTTTTTTATTGTGCTTTATGTCGTAGTTCACGCAAACCTTCACGACACAATTTGGCATTTTTGCTTGTAAACCTGACGACCCCTCGCGAAGATAGGCGATCGCGTTCTAGTTCACTTTGATAAAGGTAAGACCACTTTGGGACCAAGTTCGAGGCGTCATTATAACATGCGGTCCGCCCAGTCCTTACGCAGTAATATATATGTCAATGGTTTTAGATCAATTATACCTACCTACAACATCGATATCATTATTTCAGCTGAAAAAACTCCATTGCTCGATGCATGCCCTGCCATGAGCACCACATCATTGCTCCAACTTGTAGGCAACCTTTCATGTAGCAATTCCGGCACGCGGTCGTCTCTCCGAGACATTTTGGAATTATTTATCAACTTAAACAGTTAATTTATTTGTGGAATTAATATATTTGTGGAAAATATAGCTTGCAAGCTGTTGCAAAATGTCCCACTGCTACTTAAGTTTAACGTTTCTTAGGAACGGATGTGTTGGTGCCCTTGGTCCTCAGTAATTTTTGTTTATAATCCAATCACGAAATATATCCCTAAACTGTAACAAGTTTCGGTCAAGTAATTTTTCGCCCAGTTATCTAACTGGGCGAAAAATACTTACGAATTTGATATAGAACAACGAATACTTTAGGTATTATTTATAAAGCAATGAATCCATGTTTCACATAATTATAGAGTTCACCTGTTCATTAAAAAAAATTTTTTGCAAAAAATAGAACCGACTTCCATATCAAAACACTACAAGGGCAAAAATAACTTTAATTTCGGAAGGCGGTGTCAAAAACGAAAATATATACAAAACTAAAGACACCGCCTTCCGAAATTAAAGTTATTTTTGCCCTTGTAGTGTTTTGATATGGAAGTCGGTTCTATTTTTTGCAAAAAAAATTTTTTTTCACGCTTTTTAGTGGGTCGGTTTGTAATTTATCTAGTTACAAAAGCCATAATGTCGACAACTTATCACTTTTTACAAAATTTTGCTTTTCCCCATGCATAGCCGTTAATTTTTGAGGAGTTCTCCTGGTACTTGACCATCAACTCTACATCACCATATGTATTGTGACGAGCATACAGTGTTTAACATCCGTACTCAAGTAATCGAATCGCAATCCACGAAATACTTATAATTGAGGAGAATACTTATTATTGAGGAGTTTCAGTGGCCATCTGTCGTCTTCATCATCAGTTCAACTTCCCCAAATGGTACTTTTTGGAAGCAACTGCTCAAGGTACTACAAGAAATACCCAAAACGCTATAGGTGTGTCTATAATATTTGAAGAGTTCCCTCGATTTCTCCAGGATCCCATCATCAGATCCTGATTTCGTAACAATGGGACCAACTAGAAACTATACCCATTCAAACGCAAAAAGAATTTTTCAAATCGGTCCAGCCGTCTCCGAGTTACGAGGTAACATACATAAAAAAAAAAAAAAAGTTCAAGACGAATTGTAAACCTCCTTTTTTTGAAGTCGGTTAAAAATAATATGACTGCTGAATAAAACGAAAATATACGTCGAATTAAAATACATGCAATTCTCTGTTATATACGATAGTTAAATCTTGTTACAGACTCTTTTATATTTAAAAAGCTTTCCATTCCAATTCGATTTTCAATTCAAAAAAGCAAATGGACTGTTTCGAAAACATTCCACGAAAGTTCTTTATTTAAATGTGACTGTTCTTTTTTATTTTAATTGTTGGCTGTAAACATAAGGTAATGAACCGTAACAGAAAAAATATTTCGGTTCGTAGGTACAAACCAGCCGTAACATTTTTTCTCTTGTATTTACATTGACGTAACCGTGTTTACTGAAGTCTTTTACGGTTTTTCAAATATTGATTTTATGGAATACCAAAAATTCTAAAAATATTCAATGGCTGCTCATTTCGTGTAGCTATTGTATGAATAAAAAGTTTAGGAGCCGTTTTTCGGCTATCATGTTTTTGTTAGATTTGTTTTGGGTACATTATAAATTTAATAAAACCGTAGTGTGGATATTGTACAACATTTTTATCGTCAATGGTCAGATTATTGCCAAGTGGTTTAAATTTTTTATTGTTAAATAAAACAAGCCCTTGATGGGGACGGATTTAATTATACGAAAAATATTGACACGTGAATGTGGTTATTTTGAACGTAAAAAACGTACTAACAAATGTTAAACTAAGCAATAATTAATTTTTTTTGAACTAATTATGAACTTAGTAGTCTATTATTTATAGTTAATTTCAGGCTCAACTCAGGTAAGCTCAGTGCTTTTTTCGTGTAATTTTCATATTGCCACTGCTCTCAGGTTCGTCAGTTAGGAAACACCAATCTCATCTAGATAAAATTTACGAATAAAATTACGTGTAAAAGTATTATTTAATAATGAATTTGCAAAATAAAGATTATTTATCTCAAAACTATGATGAACCAAAAATCCTAAGACAAGTCCCATCTACCAACGCACGCTAAGCCCGCGTGGTAAATTATGGTCTATTCTCTCTCATAGCACACTTTCTACACGAGCAGTCTCTGGGTCAAGCATACCAAGAAGGCGCTGGATGTCTTGCTCGTCCAATACAAAAATATCCTCAGATTACCACCATACCTTCGACCACATCATCACTTACCATCAGGTGAGATGGTGGTCAAACGCGAGCCTATTATATTTTTTTTTAAATACTGTTAAGACTTCCCCGCTTCTGTAGTACATCAGACATGTCTGCGAAGGCACACTTCCATGCCATCATGAGCTAAAACTCTGTTCATTGGTCAGCAGAGCTCGGGCTAGTAGCAACAGCATTCTCTCGACTGTGGCGGAGAGAATAAACTCTCTTTCCATGACTCACTTTGGGGACATGACGATCAATCGGGGTACGTTCTTTTTTATCAATCTGGGTAGGATTCGCGTTACTGACTTTCTTATTAACCCCTCCAACTAATCTCAATATGCTAGTGCCTGGAGTGGCTTGACGGCTATAGTGTAATGGGTGGAGTTCGAACCCGCGACCTTAGGTTTTGACGTTTCCCATAAATTGATTGTCTTTTGTCTTTCCCATTTCAAAAGAGTTAACCTCTATAGCCCCGCTGGCACAAAAACGTGCCAGTAAACCAGTATTAGTTGAGCCCCGCTGGCAACAAATTTGTGTGCCAGCGGGCAGCTAAGTTTTCACTTACCTTAGCCTAAGCCTCTACTAACACGCCACCTGCCGAAGGCTGTACGCCGGCGTCCTGCGGTCTACGGGTCCCCAGTGTGGGCCCTGTGCATCCGGACGCGACCACTAAAGTTGGTCGCATGCCAGAGGGTCATGGCTATCCGAATGATCCGGGGATACCGCACGATCGCCGGCGAATCGGCCAACCTCCTTGCTGGATTGCTGCCCTGGGATCTGGAGGCGACTGCCCTCCAGCGCGTCTATGAATGGCGCGTGGAGGCGCAGCGCCGGGGCGTATCCCCGCTGCCTCGAGAAGTCGAGGCGCGGCGGGAAGAGCTCCGGCGCGATCTCAGGGCAGTATGGAGGGAACGACTGTCGCAACCGACGGCCGGGCACGCCGCAATTGCGGCGGTAAGACCCCTCTTTGAGGAGTGGCTAGATCGGTGTCACGGCGTCCTGACCTACCGCATGACGCAGGTCCTCACCGGACACGGAAATTCGGGAGGTACCTGTGTCTGATGGGAAAGGAGGAAACGCCTGGGTGTCACCACTGCGAGGATCGCCCTGAGGACACCGTAGAGCACACGGTGCAAGATTGCCCCGCCTGGGCAGAGCACCGACGTGTCCTCACGGCGGCAATAGGCGGAGACCTCTCGCGCCCGGCCTTGGTCGAGGCCATGCTGCGGGGCGAGAGGGAGTGGGAAGCGGTCGCCTCCTTCTGCGAAGCAGTCATGCTTTCGAAGGAGGAGGCGGGCCGCGTGAGGGAGAGGATGGCGTCCTCCCTCCAGCCCAGCCGCAGTGGTAGACGCCCACGGCGTCGGACGTCGGCCGACGATCTCCGGCTACCGTAGGCGCGGGCATGCGGACAGCGAGTAAAGGGCAACTCGCTGTCCGACCATGGACCATGCCCGGGTCGACGGCGCGTCGTGTTCCACGCGCGCCTCAAAGAGCGTCAGCAACATGACGAGGCCCCCTCTGCAGAGGGCCGAAGCCCGCCGGGGTCGTGGGACTCATCCCGTTACCGTGGCCCCGGTATGTAAAGGGTTATTGAAGGAACACCGTGGATTTTAGTCAGTAAAAGTCTGACAGTCCCTCCCACCCTGCCCGGAGTGGGAGGACTTATTTGATAATTTTACCACGTTAAAAAAAAAAAAAAAAAGCCTCTACTAACACAATTACTTATGTATTATCATTTCGAAACTAAAGAATTTGTGTTGTATACAATACAAATTCTTTATTTGTATTGTATAAAGAGGAGGTCTGTATCTAGCAGTGGGAACATTATAAACAGATTATCTTATGTAAATAATTATCTTATTCTTAAGTGCCTGACTAACGTTTTCCTATATTGCGATCGACTTCCAGTGCAAACGGATATAGCTGTTGAGTAGGCACTAATATTTTACATGGAAAACTGTATCTGACCTCCAAACCAGTTAATTAAGATTGATGTCAGATTTCCTGGCTTCTGACTTCCTGTAAAGACTATCAAATTTGTTCAAATGACAGCCGAGACTAATGCCTTTATGTACAGACGCCAGCACATGAAGCTACCCGAAACTGTCAAATTTTCGCAATCAACCTTGAACCTAATTTCTTTAACAATAAAGTTGAAAATCTTTTAAAGAAATTTGACAGATTGTTGTAGCTTGATGTGCTGGCTTCTGCACTAAGGAATTTTGGTATGCTAAGATGCTCACCCAACCACGGACAAAAGAAAATAGTTGCTTATCCTTGAAGATCAGAACATGACTGTTATTATTTTAGTAACAAATTTAGATATTGTAGTAAACATAAAACAATGTTTCCATTCCATTTCCATTACTGACCATAACACACTGTCAGTTTAACTCACTAAAACAAAAGTGAGTCCGCACTATAAATAGAGGCACTGCGAAGTCACACAATTTAGGGTAATCGTTTGAATAATAAATACACTGCACACCACTGGGGTGCCGTATCAAGGGTTCCGCAGCACACACAAATCATATTATGCAACGCAGTCGGAACGAATGCGCAAAATGGACGAGAATTAACTTGCCTTGCCAGAACTAACGGGGTCTGGGGGTTTTTGATTCTACTGTTATGGTTTTAGAGACGAATTGGTTACGTATGCCATCTCAAAACTATCATGGATATCGGACTAAGTGGTAACGAGGAGGCTGACCGTATATCCAAATCAGCGGTAGTGGATGGATTTATGATTTATTATGTACCGGATTATTGGGAATATACAAATAAAATTAAATCTACATGCTTTAATTCCTGGAAACAACATTTTTTTCAAAATTTCTCTGGATAAAGGCATTTGGTACAGAAGCATTCAAAGTCAGCCATCTCGTGATCCCTGGTTCGAGGACACAACATTACATAGAAGTTATGTCAAATTAATATTAAGACTCCGTTCTGGGCACTATCCATCGGCAAACTTTGCATTTCTTATGAAAAAGGCTGATTCTCCCAATTGCACAGTTTGCAATCAAATAGAAGACGTGCAACATTTGCTGATGGAGTATGCTCGGAACGCAACTCCGTTCGCGACGCGAGTTAATTTTTAAGGACTATAAAATAAATAAAATTGATGTGGGAATAATCCAATCAATCTTATCTCTGCCATCTTCGGAGATTATTAAGAAGTCATGCCATTTAATTATGGTCCTACACAAATAACTCAAATTCTTTAGCTATTATACAGGGTGGCCCAAAAGTCGTGGATCAAACGACCATAAATAGCATGTCTAAAGCAAGGACTGATCAGTACCAATTTAGTAAAAATTATAAAAAAGATACAGGATGTAGATTTTTTTGAATTTTATTTATTTATTTATTTTATTTTCGGAAGGCTTACAGACTAATAACATTATAACAATAATATATAAAAACTAAGTTGCTAATTACAAGCCCTCACAGATAAATAAAGTTATGTAAAAAAAAAGACTATGTTCAAACTGAACTAGCCTAATACAAAATAGACTGATGTGTTCTATTCGACTACACAAGTTAACTAAAACAATTAATTTATGTTCAGGTGTGCAGTTCAATTCAAATGCAAGTAGGTGCAACAGGTTCAAAAAATGGCTTTGCTAAGAGCTTTTAATAAGAATTAGTTAAAAAAAAGTCAATTTTCTCATAAAAACACAAAATAAATTATAACTCTGCAGGGGTTGACCTTAAGGACGTCCCGTAGAACAACTTTTTGCAGCTGATGACCCCATCTAACCCCTAGTTGCGTTTGATCCACGACTTTTGGGCCACCCTGTATAAATCTAAGTAATATTATATATAATATAACTAATACTGTGTTAGTAAGTCAGTCAATGTAAAAGGGTACGATGGGGCTGACATGTCTTTGATAAAAGCCCCTAAATAAAATTAGATTAAAAAAAAAAACTATCATGGATGTGGTTAAAGAGAGAGATGGAGCTATTTAAAACGAATAGCAATATCCCTTTTCCACAACGAAATAATGATGGCATTTTTTATTTTATTAATGAAATTAAAATAAAGTTTTTAATTCTAAACACGCCAAACTCCACTTCTGATAGCGAGAGACACGTTATAGTTATGTTCCAGTTCTACAATACAGTATATAAGAAATATACATGGATTACAGTTTACACCTTAGAAAAAAAAATCGTTTTCATTGGTTTTGTCAACATTTAGAATAACTTATCTTAATTTTCAGGGTAGGTAAATATCATAAAAAATATGACCACAAATATGAAATATGGATTTCAAATTCTCTGCGGTTGAATAAAGAATTTGCCAATCAGTAAAATTCTTAGATTAAAAAAAGTTATTTAAAAATCTAACAAATCGACTGCTCAACTGAAATAATATAATATAATATAATATAATATAATATAATATAATATAATATAATATAATATAATATAATATAATATAATATAATATAATATTCCACAACTTTTTTTTTTCACACAACGCCATCTAGTCCCAAACTAAGCAGAGCTTGTGATATGGATACTAGACAACTGATAAACATACATATATATTTCTAAATACATACATATTATAGATAAATTACACCCAGACAAAGAACAAATGACCGTGCTCATCACACAAACATTTGTCCTAGGTGGGAATCGAACCCACGACCTTACGCATAGCAGTCAGGACCACTGACCACTATACCAACGGTAAATGTAAGAAACAAGCACATTTTAATTTTAAACAGTGAGAAGCAGTCGGGACTCAATTGAACATATTTTTTTTAAATGGGATAGATCCGCCTGCCTGACACTTTTTTTAAATAATTTTTTTTTTTTTCACTGTGTATAATGGCTTCACACAGCCGCCCTGTTTGATTTTTTCATATGTCACGTACATAAGAACACTTGGGCTGCTAAGACGAATCTAATGATACCTCAATTATGAGAATTCGTTTGGTTCTGGAGATATGAGGTAATAAAGAATATTACATACATACATACAAGATACGCGCGAAAAACATAACCCTTCTTTTGCAGTCGGGTAATAATATTGATTAGCTAATTCTTTCCCGCCAATTACTATTTCAATTAATCATAATTATGCTTAGAATAATTCTATGTATTATCCTATTAGCGTCTTAGAGCTCTTTAGGACTAATTTTACTAGCCGTACCACCTTTTGTGCCTACCAAATTCCAAATTCCAAATTCGGCAAAGCAAAATCTCAAGCCGATTTTTTTTTTTAATTACGGTTGGGCCGACTTTTGACCTCAATCTCGCATGATGGTAAGCGATAGATAAGGTCTACGATGGGACGAGCGAGCCCATCCCAATACTCTTGCTTTAAAGGCTGAAAGATCATAAGTGAGTCAATTTATCGATAAAAAAAATGGCAGCGAACACAGAAGCCGGCAGAGGATTCCACAGATTTTAAAACATTAAAATCTTAGACATTGATGTAAATACCTCTGAACCAAACCTCAAAAGAAAACTTCTGACTGTCTCCATCAGAACATTTGATTTAAAATTCGAAGTCCCAACTAAAACTGTCTGAGTGTCGTTGAACGAGTACCTGAGACCAAGTTTTCAACGCCAACCCAACTTTTGATACATGGGAATCCTTTCACACCGTCCCTGCTTATCTACTCAATAATATAACAATTAATGGGTAGAACTCCTCAACTCTTGTAGAAGAGTGCAAACCAAAGTTGTAACTTATAAATAGTTGGGAAAAGATTTCCAAGTCGCGTGTTGCTAAGTTTGTAAGATGCTCTCTCTAGTTGGAAGTTGGAGGAGTCTTAGGAAGTAAGTTAGGATGTAAGTGGTCGATGACCGGTTATGTACGTGGTTTTAGCCTGGGTTTTAGAGTCTTGTTGGATTTGTGTGATGGTTTATCTTACATAATATAGAAGCTGCTTTACATTACATGTGCAAGATAATTGAAGACGTCAGTACAATAATAAGAACTCTAAAATGGAAATGGACTGGCAATATAATAAGAGGCATTGAAAAGTGGAACAAAATCATAATAATTTGGTACCCAACAGACAGGAAAAGGAAACAGAATTGATAATTTCGAAGGTCAGACGAAGCAAGAATGACATCAGAAAGAGTATGGACAAGTTAGGTGCTAAACAGAACGGAGTGGAAAGAAATGGAGGAGGCCTTTGACATACTTGAGCAAACAGACCGGGTTTTTGGTGTCACAGCCTCTCGAGTAAAATTAATGTTGCTGACTGAAATAAAGACGTAGGTATATTATTATTAATATTACATGTATTAATTACTAGCTCTTTCATTTAATTTTCTGTAGGAAAATCATCAAATGACTCCTGGAATGGAGTGGAAAGGAGTGTCAGACCTCTACTGACTAAAAATCTACCCTATTTCTTCAGTTGCCCTTGGAGTGGTATCACGTTAAAACATTCCCGCAAACCCCGCAGAGTATTAATCACCATCTGACTTCGTTCACGTGGGACACGATATTACATTCGCAGTTTTTCCGCTTGAATCCCTATCTCGTGGAAATAACAGAATAAGTCTGTCGATAGATATCTTCCATTGAAAGCCCCATTAATGTCGGTTCAGCAGTATCAGAGATAAGCCCGAAAAAACAGACTGACAAAATAAATAAAATAATTGTTTTGTTTTATGTTGTGTAAATAACTAGATAAGCAATAGGACTAAACTTTTATTTTGAAGTCATAGACTTCTTTTTTATTTTCATCCAGGTATGTCATAGATGAATTTTATTGCTGGAATTTAAATGTTTATTTTTATTGTTAACATAATCTCAGCCCGCGCCTTTGCTTTCGTGACTTAGGTTAATATAAAGACAAATATTAATTAGTAAATGGTTTAGGACAAGGTTAATAATACTTTGTTGGTGTTATTTCGTATCAACTCAGACATCATTTTAATTTGTGAGTAATGTAAATATTTTGATGAACTATTGATAAGATATATTTATCAGAAAAGTTGTAAAAATTTTGTTGAATTTTTCTACGAATAAAAGTATTATTATTATACGTCCTTAAAAGTTTGATCGTGTAATGTTTTTTTAAACAAAATTTGGCATTTTTTGGCTTGTGACTACCCGTAATGGCTGTCAAAGATAAAGAAATGACAGCGGGGACCAACTGCTTGGCGTGCTTTTTGAAGTACGGAGAAATCTCGTTATGATAAGATGGAAATCCATCCGCAGAACTGACCTCGGCTAGTAGTGCTGTCACGTGCAGCCGTTATTATTTAGCCACGACCTCCTCCAGAATGTTGACAATACAGATATTGTTACTACTCTCATCTCTGGGACGGATCTGCCAAATACCAGCCTGATGCACTTGAGTCTATAGAGAAACGGGCCAAAAGGCTCATCGGCAACGAAAAACTGGTCGAGACAAGGCTCCAGAGCCTAGAACATCGGCGACGTGTTGCAAGGCTCTCAGTTTTCTATCGGTTACATTTCGGGGACTGTGCGATAGAATTGCACAGTCTTATTCCACCAAGCTCGTTCCATCATCGGACTACAAGACAAACGGCGATGAGCCATCGTTACATAGTGGACATCCCATCCATATGCACGAAACGTTTTGGGAATACTTTCATTGTGCGTACGGCTAAGGAGTGGAATTCCCTGCCGGAGTCTGTCTTTCCTGATAGTTATAACCTGGGAGTCTTTAAGTCAAGAGTGAATAGGTTACTTCTAGGCAAGCGTGCTTCATCTTCGATCACATCATCGCTTAACATCAGGTGAGATTATGGTCAAACGCAAGCCTATCAACTGTTAAAAAAAAATTAGGTCGTGGAGTCGAAGCAAACATTGCTTTGTGTAATTTTCATCATCATCACTGCTTCAAAACTGTGAAGGAAAACTTTGAGAGTAAATAGGCATGTCCTAGGTTTGAAAGTCCCAGTAAATGCGACATTCTATTCTTCTATTTTATTCACTAGCCCGTCGTGGGCCCCCACCAACTGTGTCCCCACGTTGTCGTCGTGGTGGGGCTTGCGTGTTTCGATGATCTCTGGGGCCATGCCGGTAGAGGCACTCATGCCGGACGGGCCCAGAGGGAGAAACCAGACCAAGAGGGACACACCGGGGGAAATGCGCGCCGCCTGGAGGATCGAGCAGCTAGCTCGAGCTTCTAGGCGGCGCGGGGCCCGGTCTCAGAGATCGGGTCAAGGGGGAGGAAAGGTTCACTTCCGGTATGCGTCTAATCTTTAGACGTAACCGTGAAGTGAACCAGGGGAGGGGAAATGGGGTGTAGGGATAGAGGAACTCACCTCTTTAAAAAAGTTTAAACGTAATGGCAGAAAAAGTTTTTGAAAAAGCTACCCAGGCGGGTCCCAGCTGTTCATCAGCTGGGGAGTCCCGCACCGGACACGTCCGGTCAGTCCCACCGTACTCTGGGGGGGCCAACAAAACCTTTTACCCCAAGTTTGCCCCGGCAGTCGCCGCATCGAGCCAGGGAGGCTCACGTGCCCGTGAGGTGGAGTCGCTGGACTTGTCCAGCACGTCCACCTCACCAGCACCGAACATTGAGCGAGCGCAGAGTGCCGCTCCGCGGAGGAAGGGGGCGCTGGTGCTCGGGTCGGAGACCGACTCGGCATCGGACGCCGAGAGCTTCCAGAGCTTAGTCTCTGGGAGCGCAGTGAGGAGCGGCGAGGGGGGCGCCGACAGGAGGAAGGAGTTCCTCAAGCGCCCCCGCGACGTTGAGTCGTCGTCGGAGGAGGGGCTTGTCTCGGCCCGCAAGATCCCCACTAGCGTGCGGGGTAAAGGCCGAGGCAAGACCTCGGGGAGGGGGCCTCCCTCTGGAGAGCCCAACACTGGTCTGGCCTCGAGCGAGGCCAAACTAGAAGAGGCCGTGGCGGCTGCCATCCGCACCATCTCGCGGAAGCGGAACCGCAAGAGTAAGGAGGACGCGATCGGCGAAGCCACGGCCTCCATCGTGGCGGCCGCGCGGACTTACGGCGGGGCTCCGGCTGCAAGGGACGATATGTCCGATCTGCGGCCGGAGGTCACCCGCCTGACTGCCGCCATTGAGGCTCTCCAGAGGGAGAACGCCGCCCTCAAGGCGGACCTGGCCGCAATCCGGGGAGACGGCCAGCGGGATGCGCCGCCGCGGGGCCAAAAGGAGAAAGGCCAGCCCACACCAGCGGAGAACTCGGTTCTCGACCTGGTGCGACAGGAGCTGGCCGCCTTCCAGCAGCGGTTCTCCGTATTGGAGAGCCGTGTGCTGCGACCCCCGCTGGCGGCGCCTTCGTACGCGGCTGCGGCCGCGCCCAAGCCTCCCCGGACGGCGACGAGGCCGCCTCAGGCGAAGACGGCCACTGGGCAGACGGCCCCAGCGACGGCGGCTCCTGCGAGGGCGAAGACGGCCCCGGCCAAGCCGAAACAGGGCCCACCAAAGCCGCCTCCGACCCCGACACCTGCGGGAACGAAACAGGCGGCCAAAGGGAAGAAGGCCCAGGCCGGGAACCAGCGGTCCCAGCAGCCTCCTCCAAAGACTCCTCCGGCCGGCGCCGACTGGCAAGTGGCCGGGGAGAAGAGGAAGGCTGCTGGCGCAGCCAGGTCCTCGAGGAGAAGGGAGAGACGGCGGCGGCGAGACGCCGCGGCGCGATTGCGCGCCCCCAAGACCGCGGCTGTAGTGATCACACTGCAGCCGGACGCGGTGAAGAGGGGCGTGTCGTACCGCGACGTGCTCGCGAAGGCGCGGCAGGTGATAGACATCACGGAGCTCGGCATCGTCGGCGGCCTCCGTCACCGGGTCACTGCGACGGGGGCTCGGATGCTGGAGATCCCCGGCGCGGCCAGTGGCCCTGCCGCTGACGCTCTGGCCGAACGGCTCAGAGCGTCCTTAAACGCGGAGGAGGCCCGAGTCTCCAGACCCACCAAGCGCGCAGACATGCGCATATTGGGTCTGGATGACTCCGTGACGGCCGAGGAAGTGGTGGCCGCCGTAGCCAGGACTGGGGGGTGCCCTCCCGATCAGGTTAGGGCGGGCGCCCTGCGTCCTGGCTTCACGGGGGGGCAAACCATTACGGTTAGCTGCCCCGTCCCGGCGGCCAAAAAGATCCAGGAGGGCCGAAGGCTCCTGGTTGGTTGGGTGTCTGCGCAGGTGAAAGTCCTGGACCCCAGACCCCTGAGGTGCTTCCGCTGCCAAGTGGGCAACCATGCGGCATGCGTGTGCACCTCGGAGGTAGACCGCAGCGATAGGTGCTTCCGCTGCGGTCAGCCCGGTCACAAGGCCGGCTCGTGCTCCGCCCCGCCTCACTGCTTCGCATGTGAGGCGGTTGGCAAGCCGGCCGATCACCGGGCTGGGGGCAAGTCCTGCGCCCCACCCACCAAAGCCAGGCGCAGAGGTAGGCCCTCTGCCGCCGTCGTCACCGCCACCGCCGCCGCCGCCGCCGCCGTCGCTACTGCCGCCGCCGTCGCCGTCGTGGCTGAACCCCCGCGAGGGGCCCTGGAGGAGGCTGCAATGGATCCCGATTAATGGCCCCATTGCGCTTCCTCCAGGCGAACATCAACCACTGCGCCGCTGCTCAGGAACTTTTGCTCCAGAGCATGGCGCAGTGGTTGATCAACGTCGCCGTGGTCGCCGAGCCGTATTTTGTCCTGCCCAGGAACGACTGGGTGGCGGACTTGGACGGCTCGGTGACCCTCGTTTCGTCGGCCGCCGCCGGTACCCCGCCCCTCGATCGCGTCAAGAGAGGGCGTGGGATCGTCGCAGCACGGTTCGGAGAGATCGCTGTGGTAGGCGTTTATTTCTCCCCGAACCGAACTCTCGCCGAGTTCCAGAACTCCCTAACGGAGCTGGGAGACGTCGTCGTCGCCCTCGGTTCCCTCCCCGCCCTCGTCCTCGGGGACTTCAATGCCAAGAGTCCGGCTTGGGGTTCCCGGTCCACGGACTATAGGCGGGGCAGGATGCTCGAGCACTGGGCCCGTGCGCAGGGCCTGGTGATCGAGAACCGGGGTTCTGTCCCCACGTGCGTGCGGTTTACGGGCGAGTCGGTGGTGGACGTTACGTTCGCCACCCCCAGCCTGTCACCGCGCGTCACCGACTGGCGCGTTGTGGAGGAGGTGGAGACCTATTCCGACCACCGGTATATCCGGTTCGACGTCTCCGCCCAGACCCCAGACGCGCCGGTCCGACGGGACCTGAGTGGTCCACGATGGGCGCTGAAGCAGATGGACCGGGAGCTATTCCTGGAAGCCTCGATCGTGCAGGCCTGGGGGTCACCCCCGGACAGGCCTGCCGACATAAACGACGAGGCGGAGTGGTTCCGGGAGGCCATGTCGGAGATCTGCGACGTGGCCATGCCCCGGGTCCGGCAAGGACGCGCCCGGCGTCAGCTGTACTGGTGGTCGAGCGAGCTAGCAGCGCTGCGCGAAGCGTGCGTTGCGGCGCGACGCCGGTACACCAGGTTCCGCAGGCGCCGCACCCGACCTCCGGATGCGGCGACTGTAGAGGCGGAGCTGTACGAGGGTTACAGGGCAGCGAAGGCCGTCCTCCGAGACGAGATCTGGCGGGCCAAGGAACTGGCCCGGGAGGAGATGCTGGCGACTCTGGACGGGGACCCATGGGGCCGCCCCTACAAGTGGGTGCGAGAAAAGCTCCGCCCCTGGGCTCCCCCGTTGACGCAGAGTCTCCAGCCTCAGTTCTTGGAGGACGTGGTGAGCGCCCTGTTCCCATCGCGAGGGGAGCACGCTCCCCCGCCCATGGCTCCGTCTCCGACGGAACCTGAAGCTGGCGCAAACGCGGACCACAGCGACGACGACGTCTACGACGCTCCAGAGGTGACCGAGGTAGACTTGAGAGTGGCGGTACAACGGCTCAAGGCCAAAAATACCGCCCCAGGACCCGACGGCTTGCCAGGTAAAGCGTGGGTCCTGGCCTCGGAGACTCTCGGGCCTCGACTAGGGGGGCTCTTTAGCGCATGCCTGGAGAGGGGCCAGTTTCCGCTTCGCTGGAAGACGGGAAAGCTGGTCCTGATTCAGAAAGCCGGGCGCCCTGCGGACTCTCCATCCGCATTCCGGCCCATCGTGCTGCTCGACGAGGTGGGCAAGCTCTTGGAAAGAGTGATTGCAGACCGCCTCTTCGGGCACCTGAATCGGGTGGGCCCGGATCTTGCGGAGTGCCAGTTTGGCTTCCGCAAGGGGCGCTCGACAGTGGATGCCGTCATGCGCGTGAGAGCCCTCACGACGGGGGACGCGGTATCCCGGGGCAGGGTCGTCTTGGCGGTGTCTTTGGACATCACCAATGCCTTCAACACCCTGCCCTGGAGTTGCATCAGGGAGGCACTCCGGTATCACCGGGTGCCGACCTACCTCCGTCGCATAGTCGAGGACTACCTGACGGACAGAGCCGTCATCTACCCCGGTCACCGGGGAGAGTGGAACCGGCGAGAGATGTCGTGCGGTGTCCCACAGGGTTCGGTCTTGGGGCCGCCCCTGTGGAACATCGGATACGACTGGGTGCTGCGCGGCGACCTCCCTGACGGCGTCAGCGTAGTATGTTACGCTGACGACACGCTCGTCCTGGCGCAGGGAGAGTCGCACCAGGCGGCGGCCGACCTGGCGACGCAAGCGGTTGCGACAGTCGTTCGTAGGATCCGGCAGTTGGGACTCGACGTGGCGCTGCACAAGACCGAGGCCATGTGCTTCCATGGCGGTCGGAACGCGCCACGGTCCGAGTCCCACATAACGGTGGAGGGGGTTCGCATCGGCGTCGGGAGGACGATGAAGTACCTGGGACTCGTCCTCGACAGCCGGTGGAACTTCAGGGAGCACTTCCTGAGTTTGGCCCCAAAGCTGAACCGGGCAGCAGCCGCCTTCAGGCGACTCCTGCCTAATCTCAGCGGGCCAAACGCCTCCTGCCGAAGGCTGTACGCCGGCGTCGTGCGGTCCATGGCCCTCTACGGGTCCCCAGTGTGGGCCCTGTGCATCCGGACGCGACCACTAAAGTTGGTCGCATGCCAGAGGGTCATGGCTATCCGAATGATCCGGGGATACCGCACGATCGCCGGCGAATCGGCCAACCTCCTTGCCGGATTGCTGCCCTGGGATCTGGAGGCGACTGCCCTCCAGCGCGTCTATGAATGGCGCGTGGAGGCGCAGCGCCGGGGCGTATCCCCGCTGCCTCGAGAAATCGAGGCGCGGCGGGAAGAGCTCCGGCGCGATCTCAGGGCAGTATGGAGGGAGCGACTGTCGCAACCGACGGCCGGGCACGCCGCAATTGCGGCGGTAAGACCCCTCTTTGAGGAGTGGCTAGATCGGCGTCACGGCGTCCTGACCTACCGCATGACGCAGGTCCTCACCGGACACGGAAGTTTCGGGAGGTACCTGTGTCTGATGGGAAAGGAGGAAACGCCTGGGTGTCACCACTGCGAGGGTCGCCCTGAGGACACCGTAGAGCACACGGTGCAAGACTGCCCCGCCTGGGCAGAGCACCGACGTGTCCTCACGGCGGCGATAGGCGGAGACCTCTCGCGCCCGGCATTGGTCGAGGCCATGCTGCGGGGCGAGAGGGAGTGGGAAGCGGTCGCCTCCTTCTGCGAAGCAGTCATGCTTCCGAAGGAGGAGGCGGGCCGCGTGAGGGAGAGGATGGCGTCCTCCCTCCAGCCCAGCCGCAGTGGTAGACGCCCACGGCGTCGGACGTCGGCCGACGATCTCCGGCCACCGTAGGCGCGGGCATGCGGACAGCGAGTAAAGGGCAACTCGCTGTCCGACCATGGACCATGCCCGGGTCGACGGCGCGTCGTGTTCCACGCGCGCCTCAAAGAGCGTCAGCAATATGACGAGGCCCCCCCATAGAGGGCCGAAGCCTGCCGGGGTCGTGGGACTCATCCCGTTACCGTGACCCCGGTACGTAAAGGGTTATTGAAGGAACACCGTGGATTTTAGTCAGTAAAAGTCTGACAGTCCCTCCCACCCTGCCCGGAGTGGGAGGACTTATTTGATAATTTTACCACGATAAAAAAAAAAAAAAAAAAAGCCCGTCGTGGGCCCTTCCCTCTTTTTTTCACATAGAGAGGTGCCCCAGCAGTCATATACTACGTACGCCTCAAAGCAGTAAATGTTGGAATAATATTCCCCCACCTATAAAATACTGTGGGAGTAGGCTAACATTTAAGCTTAAGCTGAAAGAGTTTTTACTCGAACACCAAAAACAGTATGAGACCATTCAAATCAATTCATCCGCGATTTGAATATCTACTGCTGTCTCCGTGTTGTGGAACATGCAATTCATTTATTTAATTATTCCATTTTATTTATTTTAATTATTCCATTTTATTTATTTTTTCAATTCTTTAATGAGACATATTCCAAATTATTATGTATATTATTACGGCATAATTCAGTTATATCTCTTTAACTTTTGACTAGAACGTTTACGCGTGTGTATTGCACATTCGAGCGTGTGGCACCCGTGGGCTGCAGCTGAAAACCAGCGTTAGGTGGTAATACTTAGGGTTGCCACCTGACATTATGCTGAGCTGAGGCCCTTTTGGCACAATATTGTTTTTTTTTATTTTTAATGACTTTATATAATGTGTATTTCTTAATTTTATGTGCCAATAAACGCAATTTTCTTTCTTTCTTTCTTTCATTACCTGTCGGGATTGTGGGAATATTCTAGCGAGATACCATGGCATCGCTCGGAACGCAAGAGCAATGGAAGAAAAATGTAGGATTGTAGTCAGTAGAAGTCTGACACTCCCTTCCACTCCACCCAGAACGGAAGGAGCCATATTATGCTTTTCCACCTGTAAAAAAGGGTTAAACGGTTAGTATCATGCTGAATGAGAGCCTTGTTGACACAGGCGCGAAATTTATTTGCCTAGTTTCTGCAATTCCTTATTTTTTTTTGTATTCAAACGTTGTTTAACCTTTTTTTTAGGGTTCCGTAGTCAACAAGGGACCCTTATAGTTTCGCCATGTCCGTCTGTCTGTCCGTCTGTCCGCGGTTTAGCTCAAAAACTATTGGTACTAGAAAGTTGTACTTTGGCATGAGTATACACGTTAATGACGCCGAAAAAGTGGTAAAATATAATTTTGAAAAAACAATTATTTAGGGTACCTCCCATACATGTAAAGTGGGATGATAATAATTTTTTTTCGTTCTTCCCATAGTGTGGGATATCGTTGGATAGGTCTTTCAAAAATATTAGGGGTTTGGTAAGACCCTTTTTTGATTAAGTAAACCGTTCGTGACTTATCAAGCTTTAAAACACCAATTTTCGTTAGAGACAAGTGTCCCCCCTCTATCAACTAAACGGTTGTAGTTATAAATTCAAATGTCACGGCAGTAGTACCTATATATAACGAAATTTAAAGGAAAACTATCACACATAAGTGGGCTTCACAAGTTTACGAGTAATAGTCGACCAATAGTATTTGTCTCGAAAATTTCGAACAACTCTACAGAAATGTCGATAGATGGCACTAAGCGCCAGTTGTATCGTGCTAGCTTCTTGTGACGATTGAGTAGGGTAGCTCTGTGTCCGTATTTAAATTCAAAACACCGGCTATGACAAGTGTTGCGTCCCAAATGTATTTTTGAACGATCTTTTTGGTGTGGCAACATTCTATTGTCTTTTTGATGTTTACACTTGACATAACTTTTTCACTTGACAGATAGACTTGGGTTCCTTGTTGAAAAACATCCGCGTCGGACCTGTTGATTTAATTATTTCTCGGAAAATATCGTTTGGAATCGCGTGTTGAAACCGATAATTGGGTCGCGAGTTAACTATTGTTTGAAGTTGTAATCCCCATTTGACGAAAACCCCGGGATATTTTTGGATTTATCGCCGGGTTGTTGCCACCTCGTGGCACGCGCATTTGTTGGAAATAAGTAGTGATAAATAGCTTCAATCCGGTGTGAGTTTGGGCTGTGATGCTGTTTGGACCGCGCCATCTGGAGACTGGCGCCTTGTGAACGTTCTACAACACTTGACTTACATCACACTTTCAATTACTCACCTCATATTTACATACATACCACACTTGGGCGTGGCCTAGGAAGGTCGAATTTGGTGTACCCAGTGCAGAAGGTAAGTGGTCAGAACTGTTATTTGTATATATGGTTGTAGGCCGAAGAGCCTGTAGTTTTGTTTATTATTGTTGTAAGCAACGTTAGAGCTCCACGAACCGTGGACAGTTTCGGACACACCAGTATCGTTGCGCTGGCCTATTGTAGTCCTGATCAACAAGTTTTATACAAATCTCTAAAAAAAATTAAAACTTTTCGTGCAAAATTGTCGGATCAGGTGAGAATTTGTATAGGAAGTCAAATTAGTTAGGTAGTCATGTTTGGCTTTTAGTTAGAGCATGGTACGAAACGATCAGTCAGCGAATACGACACGCACTTGGCTGTTGTAAAAACTACGGAACCCTACACTGCGCGTGGCCCAACACGCACTTAACCGGTTTTATTATATTAGTCTACTTTGTGTCCTACTGCTGAGTAAAGGCCTCCCTTTTTTCTTTAAAACCTCTGTATCTTGAGCGTTCTGTTTTCTTTTTACTTGTTTTTAATTTTCCAGCCCACTTTATACATTCAAGTAGACGATACATTACTTGAGTCACACAATAGCTATGAAACACTGGTCTCATCTAATTCAAACTCACCAAAAAGTTTTACGCCTAAAAGTTTTATTTTTAACCTGCTTTCAAAGGAGTATTATTGTGCTTAGATAATTTTAGTAAGTGCTTATTTCGGTCTGAGGGCATGTCGGTTTCCTCACAATGTTTTTCACCGTTTTTAGACCAGTGGTTATGATATAAATTACCAGCATAGCCAGCTCTCGAGTGTTTTGTTACTTCCTTATTTTTGATCATGAATACCAAAAACGATCTTAACCTAATATATTTAATATAACTCTGGGTACATTGCTTAGTGACATGGCTAATTTGTATTCCAGAAATTGTTGGTGGCATAGACCAAAGAAAACACCATGCATAGTGAATGAGATATATAATATTTTTCTGATAATTACCATATTTAGATGACTAAATCTAGTAATTACCTGAAAAATATTAATTTAAAACACAAGTGAAGCAACTGTACAGGTTGTTTCTAAAACGGGTAGCAATGTTTAGCCTTGTTTATCTAAAATAATTGAATGAAAAAAGACGACTACAAACTTAGTAACAATTCACTTTTCAAAGCCTATCCTGTTGGTGATATGAAATCTGTGGTTGACTTCGGTCAACAGTTAATTAATGCCACCAAATTCATCACACTGCTTCAAAAGTGATTTGTTTGGAACTATTTAGGCGTTACTTGCGTTCAATATTTGAAAAAGTCATTTTCTTTTTTCAATTTTTATCTTATATGTAATATCAGATACAGAATGTCAATGAAATTATGACGAGGCCCTTCTGAAACACTGCGTAGAAAAACAAAAATTGGCCAAGTGCGAGTCAGACTCGCCCATGAAGAGTAGTGTTTGTATGAATTACAAAGTTATATTTGCGGTTTTAGAAAATATGCTGTAACTCAAAAACTGCTGACTCGATCTCTTTAAAACCTTTTTGGTTGAAAGTTTACATTAAGATCTGCAGCATATTTTCTTTCTTTTTAATTTTTCTCTCCATTATTATAGAAGTTAGGGGGGACACATTTTATCACTTTGGAAGCATATATCTTTTAAACGATTAACTTTATGAAAACGTAGTTTTAGAAACCTCAATGTCATTTTTAAAGACCTGTCTATCGATACACGCATAGGTTTCATGGAAAAACAAATATTTTCCGTTCCAGTTTCATGTATTGGGAGCCCCCCTTTATTTTAAATATATTTCTTAAAATCGGGATGCGGTTTACAGAATACATCTACTTACCAAGTTTCACATGTATAGTCCTAATAGTTTCGGAATAAAATGGCTGTGACATACGGACGGACGGACAGACAGACAGACAGACATGACGAAACTATAAGTGTTCCGTTTTTTGGCCATTCGGCTACGGAACCCTAAAAAGTTGTTTCAATCACAATAACTTTTCTTGTAAGTCTAGTAACATAATAACAGTTTAAGCTAATAATAAAACCGTTCTCAGAAAATAAATGTTTATTCATAATTAGTTGAGTGCCGTGCGACTACTTACTGTTTGTTTGCGTTTTATTACTGGCCAATATCTTTGTATTTTTTTTTTATTAACATAACTTTGAAATTACAGTACACGAGACGTCTGGCGATGGATTTGCTGATAGGTAATACGGCGCTCCAAGGACGGCCGCGGTGCGAAACTGCCCATTCTTAAGAGCTCTTCTGCGTTTCACACCGCGTTCCGAACCGCTCGTGGTCCGAAACGACAAAAAACCCATAATATTATGTACGTGTAGTATGGCGTAGTCCCAGAGGATGGGCTGATCAGGTGTCCAAAATGCTGCAGATACCGATGTCCCAGGTTCTCCATCAAACTGAAGACCTAGAGACCCAATTTACTAAGATAGAGGAGCCTGTTGCAACGATATCGTCATAGCCACGATCCTCAACACTGAGGGACCAATTTGAGGAAAAGGAGGAGGAAGAATATATTATGTTCTTGATCACGCAGAAACAAAAATGTTCATTGGATTGACGTTCATATAAAATATTAAACAAAAATTAGAATGAATAAGCACTTACTAAAATGATCGAAGCACAAATCGAATAACAGTAAAAATAAAACTTTTAAACGTAAAGCCTTTTAGTGAGTTTGAATTTGATGATACCGGTGTTTGCTAGATACCATGAGAAGATAGGTCTTTTTTAACGATCAAATAATCTGTGCTAGTCAAAACATGTGTGAACAAAGCAAACAAATAAAGCCTATTTGAAAGTCTAAAGTGGGCTGGAAAATTAAAACCAAGTATTAAGCAAAACTCACGAATACACCCGCAGAGGTGGGTAAAGATCGCCACCCATTGGCAGCAGTCTCCTGACAGTGAGAACATAATAGGCTGAATTTATAACAATTCAATGCAGCCCATTTACCTCTCATAAACCCTTAGTTTCGACTTATGACATCCATGAGATGTAATTACATGAATCTCGGAACCACTCAGCAAATCTGCTATTAAACATCTTACGAGATGTTCATACATATCTACTACATCTGATGAGGTATTTTGTTCATCATTATAAAATAAAAATCGATTTGTATAGTGATAGAGACGAATCGCCCATGTTGAGTTTCACTTAGTACGATTAAGCTTTAACAGCCTAATGGGTGTCGGAATTGTGATCGAGAGGTCACGGTTTCGAACCCCACCCAGAAGCCCGTGAACCCACTCCAGAAGCATATTTAGCTTAGTTGGAAGGGTAAAGAAGATTGCTAGTTATGTGAATTCTACCCATATGGCTAGTTCTCTTTTTAATGAAAAAAATAATAATTTTAGTTGAGATTAAACAGTTTACAGAGTGAGGCGGTACTTCACGCCTGGACAGCTTCTGAATCTATATAAAGCACAGGTCCGTTCCTGCATGGGATGGCTCTGTATAATACCAACTTGCTGCACTGGACTCGATCGAGCGCAGGGCTAAAAGGCTTATAGGCGACGAGGCGCTATCGGGCAAGCTTCATAGCCTGGCTCATCGACGAACCGTTGCTTGCCTGTCGGTTTTCTTCAGATTGTACTTCGGGGAGTGTGCGCAGGAGCTCCTTGATCCCTCCATCTCCCTTTCAGTACCGGTCTACCAGACGCACGGCTGGGTACCATCCACACTTGGTTGATATACCGTCTTGTCGTACCAAGCGTTTCTCCTCCACATTTATTGTGCGCACTTCCAAGCTGTGGAATTCTCTGCCGGTTTCTTTGTTCCCTGCCTCTTATGACCTTTCAAACTTTAAAACAAGAGTAAACAAGCATCTTCTGAGATCGCTCGTTCGTCTCTCATCGTAGACCTCATCTATCGCTTACCATCAGGCGAGATCGAGATCAAGAGTGAGCTCTTTCTGAATAAAAAAAAATGTTTAAAAAACGCTTGTTACAGTAAAAATAATAAAGAAATAAAACTTGTTGAAATCATATCTACTAAGTTTATGTAACAAGAACAGCCAATAGAGAATCCAGACTATCAATAGTGATAACGTGTTGGAACTTCCTGTAACGACGTGCAAGAAGATTAACAATTGCTATCAAAGTAAGTCAGTCTACAAACTACGACGGAAAAAACTGCTCAAAACTTTGTATTTTATTTTAAATATATTGCAAAACTTATGATATAAATTACAGCGTTTCCTTGCACAATTCTCCAGTCCGGCGTTGGTGACCGTGGGTGAATTTATGCAGGACACCTTACAGCAAGCTATGTGCGCATAAAATTGTTAGGTTTACTGTTTACTAAATGCTGCGTGTACTTGAATATTTTTGATACTTAATATATGTATGTGGTAGATCTATGTAATATGTATGTGGCTCATTTATTTATGTTATTTTTTGGTGAAGGGGTCTGTCGCACTTACACTTGTTAATGGCAAATAAACTTATTACAATACACTTGCGCCAGGAACTGCGGGAATACTTAAGTATTCTTCAACGCGGCCACCTTCTATTAAGTTCCCGATAATTTACTCAGCACATAGTTTTGTAAAAGCGGTGTTTTATTTTAAATTTTTCTTCAATAATTACTGGCTATTAGGATATGGCACTTTGTAAAGCTGGTCATAGTGATACTCAATTGTGATACATTGAATTTCGAACCGGTTTGTAAAGACATACCTACATATTTGGACAATTTTGTACAATATAGTAATGTTTAATACCCTGTGAAAGCATGGCAAAGCAGCCTATATATTATTATATTATATATACATATATAGACTCAAATCATTTTTTGTATTGCTTTCAGATTACTTCTTAGCCTCAGTTCAGCCTAAATTATCAAAATAGAACTATATTAAATATGGCTTGTTTTTCGGATGTCAATATGTTTTAATTTTGCTGTTGATCAAGTTTTGTACATAATGCATTCACAGGCACCAACATTCACGAACCACGCCTTGTTACTCAAAATTCAAAATTATTACGTTAGACACTCGTTTTTTCCACGGGCAAGCAAATTCCTCAAATTTAAAAAATGTCACCCTTCGTTGTCTAGACTGCAAGCAATTCGTTTGTAAATAAGTGATAGTAAATTTAAATCTGTTCAACATACAAATGCGAATTTGTAAAAAAGGTTTTTTGCAGAAAAAAATCTTTTTAGAATATTTATAGACTATTGAAGTTCATCAAATAGTGATGTGTGCTTACGCACAGACCACTAAACCAGAGATAATAGTGAATTTTTGAAACAAAACTTTTTTGATACTCGACGATCAAAAAGATCTTTTTTAAATATCGTGAGCAAACAAGAAGAAGCAAAGAGTCTATATATATATTGGTAAAAGGTTAAATTAAGTTTATCTGCTTTTAATACCAAATGGAAGTAGTGTTGCCCAAACGAGAGTCTCGCAAGAGTCTTGCAATTAGCGATTATCCTATTGCTATTTATTAAACGGTAGTTGAGTTAATAAATAGCAATAGGATAATCGCTAATTGCAAGACTCTTGCGAGACTCTCGTTTGGGCAACACTAAATGGAAGACGACTTACGTGAATAAAAGGAGGAGCAGTCACACTTTTTATAACTAGAAACGGCTGGACCGGCTTACATAATCTTAGACTTGTTGGATTCTTCTCCGCCACGAATAACAGAATTAAAACTTCAGGAAAAATCGTGAAAAAAGTCATGAAGATTTGTTTTCCCATACATTTTGTATGGAACGGCTATCTAAACCCCATGTCAGTTACATTTCGGGGAGTGTGCGATGAAATTACACAATCTAATTCCGTCAAGCCCGTTCCATCATTGGACTACAAAACAAACGGCGATGCGCCATTGTTATATGGTCGACATCCCACCTATACGCACTAAACGTTTTGGGAATACCTTTATTGTGCGTACAGCTAAGGAGTGGAATTTCCTGCCGGAGTCTTTGTTTCCCGATAGCTATAACCTATGGGTTTTTAAGTTAAGAGTGGATAGGTTACTTTTAGGTAAGCGTGCTCCATCTTCGACCACATCATCACTTACCATCAGTTGAGATGGTGGTCAAACGCGAGCCTATTATCAATAAAAAAAAGATAGATAGATGGATTTTTACTTATTTATTTCAGGCTTCTAAGGCCCATAGAAATTATAGAGATTTTTGCTTCTCAATCACGGATAGACGGGTCTGGTGGAAATTTCGCACATATACAACGTGTAACGGAAACCCCATATCCATCCAAAAGGACTGAAGACAACATCTGGTATGGAGTCTCTATGCAAAGTATCAGCTCAAAATAAGTGACTCACAGAATTGACCCCAAATTATTGGTTTCATATATGTTTCTTGAATACCAGTAATAACAAACGTGTCACAGCACTATGAGGGTCATCACTTTCCACGTCACTTGCCAATAAAATGATAATTCGCTTCGTTCTTCTTAATTTGAAAAATTCGTTCTCTGGTATCAATGTATTGAAATTTCTAATAAGCTCCACACATGTAGACATAGGATTGGAAAACCCTTGCCATATCGTTTGTTATCATCCAAAGAAGCCGTGCACTTGGTATGTATATACCCTTTAAATTACACGTCGTATAGATTATAGTGTCTCTAAAATTCATTCAAGTTTATCATATGGAAGCTGACATACTTGGAAAAAGACCAGGCAGATAATTTCCAGTCTGACCAGGTGTAGCTGAGAACTGATGTTTTACATGGAGCGATTTCCAATGTGAGTTCCATAATCTAGTAGCTTGGTAACATGTCACCCCGTCGCAAAAATGGTTTCATTTCTTGCTTTTAGCTAGCAGTAACGACTGTCAAAGATATACAGTATGTTAACAAACAGAGGGCGTTCCCGTTAACCCACAATAGTATAGCATCCATACATGCTAAAAAATATTACCATTCAAAAACAAAATGTTTTTATATTTTTAATATTAAAATATTCACTAAAAATATTAAATTGTTGTTAAATTCATAAATAAATTGCGACGTTGCCGTCCTTCAAGTACTCGTGTACAGAGTGTTTCTTTTACGTATCAATTTAACATTTTTAGTGAATATTTTAATATTAAAAAAAAAGAACATTTTGTTTTCGAATGGTAATATTGTTTTTAGCATGTATGGATGCTATACTATTGCGGGTTAACGGGAACGTCCTCTGTTAGTTAACATACTGTATAAACGATAGCTGCGACCAACGGTTTAAAATGCTTTCAGGAGGTATCTGGATTTAATAAGATTTTCACCCATCCATAAATCGACCTCGGTAAGCATTGCTTAACCTTAGTCGACCCGTGCGACTGGTATTATTAAGCCACGACCTCCTTTATGCAACATAATATGCCCACCGAAAAAGTAAAACACACTTGAAATTTATAAAACATCTTTTAAAAGCACACTACACACATATCCAAACATCCGAACTCCGTTGTTTGCATGAACAAAACATAAAACTATGATACAAAACTATAAAATCAAAGTTCGTGGATCTTTCGATCGGATATCGGCGATGAGTGTTCAAATAAAATCGGAGTGTAAGTAGGGACGTCGCATCGGTAGCCCGGGGCTGCACTCTTGTCTGAGGCACGTAGGGTTTGTATAGGGATAAACAAAGTGCATTAGATCGGGTATGCGATGAATATGACGCTTCGTTGCGGGGCATGTTCGAAATTTGAAATACAAATAAATTTAAAGTTGATACTTTATAACTGTCAGGCACGTACCTAGTGTTCCTAGTGTCCCCACCAACTGTGTCCCCACGTTGTCGTCGTGGTGGGGCTTGCGTGTTTCGATGATCTCTGGGGCCATGCCGGTAGAGGCACTCATGCCGGACGGGCCCAGAGGGAGAAACCAGACCAAGAGGGACACACCGGGGGAAAGGCGCGCCGCCTGGAGGATCGAGCAGCTAGCTCGAGCTTCTAGACGGCGCGGGGCCCGGTCTCAGAGATCGGGTCAAGGGGGAGGAAAGGTTCACTTCCGGTATGCGTCTAATCTTTAGACGTAACCGTGAAGTGAACCAGGGGAGGGGAAATGGGAGTAGGGACGGAGGAACTCACCTCGCTAAAAAAGTATAGAAATGGCAGACAAAGTTTTTGAGAAAGCTACCCAGGCGGGTCCCAGCTGCTCTTCAGCTGGGGAGTCCCGCACCGGACACGTCCGGTCAGTCCCGTCGTACTCTGGGGGGGACAACAAAGGCTTTTACCCCAATTTTGCCCCGGCAGTCGCCGCATTGAGCCAGGGAGGCTCACGTGCCCGTGAGGTGGAGTCGCTGGACTTGTCCAGCACGTCCACTTCACCGGCACCGAATTCTGAGCGAGCGCAGAGCGCCGCTCCGCGGAGGAAGGGGGCGCTGGTGCTCGGGTCGGAGACCGACTCGGCATCGGACGCCGAGAGCTTCCAGAGCATGGTCTCTGGGAGCGCAGTGAGGAGCGACGAGGGGGGCGCCGATAGGAGGAAGGAGTTCCTCAAGCGCCCCCGCGAGGACGTGACGTCGTCGGAGGAAGGGCTTGTCTCGGCCCGTAAGATCCCCACAAGCGTGCGGGGTAAAGGCCGAGGCAAGACTTCGGGGAGAGGGCCTTCCTCTGGAGAGCCCAACACTGGTCTGGCCTCGAGCGAGGCCAAACTAGAAGAGGCCGTGGCAGCTGCCATCCGCACCATCTCGCGGAAGCGCAACAGAAAGAGCAAGGAGGACGCGATCGGCGAAGCCACGGCCTCCATCTTAGCGGCCACGCGGACTTACGGCGGGGCTCCGGCTGCAAGGGACGATATGTCCGATCTGCGGCCGGAGGTCACCCGCCTGACTGCCGCCATTGAGGCTCTCCAGAGGGAGAACGCCGCCCTCAAGGCGGACCTGGCCGCAATCCGGGGAGGCGGCCAGCGGAATGCGCCGCCGCGGGGCCAAAAGGAGAAAGGCCAGCCCACACCAGCGGAGGACTCGGTTCTCGACCTGGTGCGACAGGAGCTGGCCGCCTTCCAGCAGCGGTTCTCCGTATTGGAGAGCCGCGTGCTGCGACCCCCGCTGGCGGCGACTTCGTACGCGGCTGCGGCCGCGTCCAAGCCTCCCCAGACGACGACGAGGCCGCCTCAGGCGAAGACGGCCACGGTGCGGACGGCACCAGTGACGGCGGCCCCTGCGAGGGCAAAGACGGCCCCGGCCAAGCCGAAATCGGGCCCATCAAAGCCGCCTCCGACCCCGACACCTGCGGGGCCGAAGCAGGCGGCCAAAAAGAAGAAGGCCCAGGCCGGGAACCAGCCGTCCCAGCAGCCTCCTCCAAAGACTCCTCCGGCCGGCGCCGACTGGCAAGTGGCCGGGGAGAAGAGGAAGGCTGCTGGCGCAGCCAGGTCCTCGCGGCGTAGGGAGAGACGGCGGCGGCGAGACGCCGCGGCGCGATTGCGCGCCCCCAAGACCGCGGCTGTAGTGATCACACTGCAGCCGGACGCGGTGAAGAGGGGCGTGTCGTACCGCGACGTGCTGGCGAAGGCGCGGATGGCGATCGACATCACGGAGCTCGGCATCGTCGGCGGCCTCCGTCACCGGGTCACTGCAACGGGGGCTCGGATGCTGGAGATCCCCGGCGCGGCCAGTGACCCTGCCACTGACGCTCTCGCCGAACGGCTCAGAGCGTCCTTAAATGCGGAGGAGGCCCGAGTCTCCAGACCCACCAAGCGCGCAGACATGCGCATATTGGGTCTGGATGACTCCGTGACGGCCGAGGAAGTGGTGGCCGCCGTCGCCAGGACTGGGGGGTGCCCTCCCGATCAGGTGAGGGCGGGCGCCCTGCGTCCTGGCTTCACGGGGGGGCAAACCATTACGGTTAGTTGCCCCGTCCCGGCGGTCAAAAAGATCCAGGAGGGCCGAAGGCTCCTGGTTGGTTGGGTGTCTGCGCAGGTGAAAGTCCTGGATCCCAGACCCCTGAGGTGCTTCCGCTGCCAAGTGGGCAACCATGCGGCATGCGTGTGCACCTCGGAGGTAGACCGCAGCGATAGGTGCTTCCGCTGCGGTCAGCCCGGTCACAAGGCCGGCTCGTGCTCTGCCCCGCCTCACTGCTTCGCATGTGAGGCGGTTGGCAAGCCGGCCGATCACCGGGCGGGGGGCAAGTCCTGCGCCCCACCCACCAAAGCCAGGCGCAGAGGTAGGCCCTCTGCCGCCGTCGACACCGCCACCGCCGCCGCCGCCGCCGCCGTCGCTACTGCCGCCGCTGTCGCCGTCGTGGCTGAACCCCCGCGAGGGGCCCTGGAGGAGGCTGCAATGGATCCCGATTAATGGCCCCATTGCGCTTCCTCCAGGCGAACATCAACCACTGCGCCGCTGTTCAGGAACTTTTGCTCCAGAGCATGGCGCAGTGGTTGATCAACGTCGCCGTGGTCGCCGAGCCGTATTTTGTCCTGCCCAGGAATGACTGGGTGGCGGACTTGGACGGCTCGGTGACCCTCGTTTCGTCGGCCGCCGCCGGTACCCCGCCCCTCGATCGCGTCAAGAGAGGGCGTGGGATCGTCGCAGCACGGTTCGGGGAGATCGCTGTGGTAGGCGTTTATTTCTCCCCGAACCGAACTTGCGCCGAGTTCCAGAACTCCCTAACGGAGCTGGGAGACGTCGTCGTCGCCCTCGGTTCCCTCCCGCCCTCGTCCTCGGGGACTTCAACGCCAAAAATCCGGCTTGGGGTTCCCGGTCCATGGACCATGGGCGGGGCAGGATGCTCGAGCACTGGGCCCGTGCGCAGGGCCTGGTAATCGAGAACCGGGGTTCTGTCCCCACGTGCGTGCGGTTTACGGGTGAGTCCCCAGCCTGTCACCGCGCGTCACCGACTGGCGCGTTGTGGAGGAGGTGGAGACCTATTCCGACCACCGGTATATCCGGTTCGACGTCTCCGCCCAGACCCCAGACGCGCCGGTCCGACGGGACCTGAGTGGTCCGCGATGGGCGCTGAAGCAGATGGACCGGGAGCTATTCCTGGAAGCCTCGATCGTGCAGGCCTGGGGGTCACCCCCGGACAGGCCTGCCGACATAAACGACGAGGCGGAGTGGTTCCGGGAGGCCATGTCGGAGATCTGCGACGTGGCCATGCCCCGGGTCCGGCAAGGACGCGCCCGGCGTCAGCTGTACTGGTGGTCGAGCGAGCTAGCAGCGCTGCGCGAAGCGTGCGTTGTGGCGCGACGCTGGTACACCAGGTTCCGCAGGCGCCGCACCCGACCTTCGGATGCGGCGACTGTAGAGGCGGAGCTGTACGAGGGCTACAGGGCAGCGAAGGCCGTCCTCCGAGACGAGATCTGGCGGGCCAAGGAACTGGCCCGGGAGGAGATGCTGGCGACTCTGGACGGGGACCCATGGGGCCGCCCCTACAAGTGGGTGCGAGAGAAGCTCAGCCCCTGGGCTCCCCCGTTGACGCAGAGTCTCCAGCCTCAGTTCTTGGAGGACGTGGTGAGCGCCCTGTTTCCATCGCGAGGGGAGCACGCTCCCCCGCCCATGGCTCCGTCTCCGACGGAACCTGAAGCTGGCGCAAACGCGGACCACAGCGACGACGACGTCTACGACGCTCCAGAGGTGACCGAGGTAGACTTGAGAGTGGCTGTACAACGGCTCAAGGCCAAAAATACCGCCCCAGGACCCGACGGCTTGCCAGGGAAAGCGTGGGTCCTGGCCTCGGAGACTCTCGGGCCTCGACTAGGGGGGCTCTTTAGCGCATGCCTGGAGAGGGGCCAGTTTCCGCTTCGCTGGAAGACGGGAAAGCTGGTCCTGATCCAGAAAGCCGGGCGCCCTGCGGACTCTCCGTCCGCATTCCGGCCCATCGTGCTGCTCGACGAGGCGGGCAAGCTCTTGGAAAGAGTAATTGCAGACCGCCTCTTCGGGCACCTGAATCAGGTGGGCCCGGATCTTGCGGAGAGCCAGTTTGGCTTCCGCAGGGGGCGCTCGACGGTGGATGCCATCATGCGCGTGAGAGCCCTCACGACGGGGGACGCGGTATCCCGGGGCAGGGTCGTCTTGGCGGTGTCTTTGGACATCACCAACGCCTTTAACACCCTGCCCTGGAGTTGCATCAGGGAGGCACTACGGTATCACCGGGTGCCGACCTACCTCCGTCGCATAGTCGAGGACTACCTGACGGACAGAGCCGTCATCTACCCCGGTCACCGGGGAGAGTGGAACCGGCGAGAGATGTCGTGCGGTGTCCCACAGGGATCGGTCTTGGGGCCGCCCCTGTGGAACATCGGATACGACTGGGTGCTGCGCGGTGACCTCCCTGACGGCGTCAGCGTAGTATGTTACGCTGACGACACGCTCGTCCTGGCGCAGGGAGAGTCGCACCAGGCGGCGGCCGACCTGGCGACACAAGCGGTTGCTACAGTCGTTCATAGGATCCGGCAGTTGGGACTCGACGTGGCGCTGCACAAGACCGAGGCCATGTGCTTTCATGGCGGTCGGAACGCGCCACGGTCCGAGTCCCACATAACGGTGGAGGGGGTTCGCATCGGCGTTGGGAGGACGATGAAGTACCTGGGACTCGTCCTCGACAGCCGGTGGAACTTCAGGGAGCACTTCCTGAGTTTGGCCCCAAAGCTGAACCGGGCAGCAGCCGCCTTCAGGCGACTCCTGCCTAATCTCAGCGGGCCAAACGCCTCCTGCCGAAGGCTGTACGCCGGCGTCGTGCGGTCCATGGCCCTCTACGGGTCCCCAGTGTGGGCCCTGTGCATCCGGACGCGACCACTAAAGTTGGTCGCATGCCAGAGGGTCATGGCTATCCGAATGATCCGGGGATACCGCACGATCGCCGGCGAATCGGCCAACCTCCTTGCCGGATTGCTGCCCTGGGATCTGGAGGCGACTGCCCTCCAGCGCGTCTATGAATGGCGCATGGAGGCGCAGCGCCGGGGCGTATCCCCGCTGCCTCGAGAAGTCGAGACGCGGCGGGAAGAGCTCCGGCGCGATCTCAGGGCAGTATGGAGGGAGCGACTGTCGCAACCGACGGCCGGGCACGCCGCAATTGCGGCGGTAAGACCCCTCTTTGAGGAGTGGCTAGATCGGCGTCACGGCGTCCTGACCTACCGCATGACGCAGGTCCTCACCGGACACGGAAGTTTCGGGAGGTACCTGTGTCTGATGGGTAAGGAAGAGACGCCTGGGTGTCACCACTGCGAGGGTCGCCCTGAGGACACAGTCGAGCACACGGTGCAGGACTGCCCAGCTTGGGCAGAGCACCGACGTGTCCTCACGGCGACAATAGGCGGAGACCTCTCGCGCCCGGCCTTGGTCGAGGCCATGCTGCGGGGCGAAAGGGAGTGGGAAGCGGTCGCCTCCTTCTGCGAAGCAGTCATGCTTCCGAAGGAGGAGGCGGGCCGCGTGAGGGAGAGGATGGCGTCCTCCCTCCAGCCCAGCCGCAGTGGTAGACGCCCACGGCGTCGGACGTCGGCCGACGATCTCCGGCCACCGTAGGCGCGGGCATGCGGACAGCGAGTAAAGGGCAACTCGCTGTCCGACCATGGACCATGCCCGGGTCGACGGCGCGTCGTGTTCCACGCGCGCCTCAAAGAGCGTCAGCAACATGACGAGGCCCCCTCTGCAGAGGGCCGAAGCCTGCCGGGGTCGTGGGACTAATCCCGTTACCGTGGCCCTGGTATGTAAAGGGTTATTGAAGGAACACCGTGGATTTTAGTCAGTAAAAGTCTGACAGTCCCTCCCACCCTGCCCGGGGTGGGAGGACTTATTTGATAATTTTACCACGTTAAAAAAAAAAAAAAAAAAAGTGTTCCTAGTGTACCTAGTGTTCTTACTAAAACATAATGCGAAAGTTTGTGAGGATGAATGTATAGATGGATATGTTTGTTACTCTTTCATATAAAAGCTACAGAACGTATCTGAGTGGAATTTGGTAAGTAGACTAGTTTTTATCCCGGAATTCCCACGGGATCAGGGTTTACGCCGCTCACACGTACGTAGTCTTGGGTAGAAGCTAGTATTTAATAATTATAGCTCAAAGCATAAGATATAATCAGTCTATAACGTTCCGACCGCTGAGATCCACAGAGGAAAAGACCGAAATCCACCACGACTTGACTGCACTGATCATCGCTAGTCTTAAAATACTTTTTAGTTAAAATAATGATCTAACTTTCAATAACAGTGTTATAACTAGGGTTGCCAGATTTTTTACAGCCTGTAAGGGACACATGCTTAAATACGCAAAAAAATACGGGATTTAATTATTTTTTCCGGGATAAATAAACACCCAAGTTATTTACTAAGATGTTTTATTTTTTGAATATTTTTCAGAGGAACGCGCATGTTTTACCATATTTTTTTTTGTATTGAACAAATTTAAAAAGCCATGCACATCGGTATAAACAGACTCGGCTCAGACCTCAGTCGCTCGCGCGCAGTTGAGCTAAGTGGATGTACGCAGTATAGAGCTTCATGAGCGGATGATACATGTGAAATGGAATTAATACACGGGACAGAGTCGGTCCTGGCGGGACATTTGAATTTACATTTTTCTTTGACATTTTATAAAATAATAATAATGACTTGTTTAAATTGTGATCTGAAATGGTATTTTTGACTATGTTTCAAGTGTTGACATTGATATTTATAATTGTAATTTTAGTAATTTAATATTCTATTCAATAATCTTATTTTGACTATTATGACTTGAGTAATTATTTATTGTTAATTTAAAACTGTAAATTATCTATGTAAGCCCTATGGGTAGACTTATGAGCACTTTTTATTATAACTGAGATTCTGTAAACTACCAAGAGTCACATGAATAAATGATTATGATTATGATTATTATGATTAAGTGAAATTATAAATAATTATTATGCCTGAAATACGGGACGTCCCGTGAAATACGGGACGTCTGGCAACACTAGTACACAGTACACACACACTACACTCTTATTAACAGAAATTCAAGAAAGAGAGTTTGTCATATAAAAAGATATTATTTAGTAATTCTTTTATAACTGCTGAGCAAGAGGCCTCAGTCCCGGTCGAACAAAAAGTGCTATTGGGTTTTTGTAATACCCCAGAGTTTGGAAACTTGGCGGTGTGATACCCCTATGCCTCGGGAAGCACATTAACCCCTCAAGTGTCACCGGTACACCGTTTGTACATAACGTCATGGCTCGCATTGGATGATGGTATTTTACGTTTATGTTGCAAGTAACACGATATGGCTGTATCATTCGACTAATGGATTCATACTTGACCGGTTTTAGTAACATTTTAAAGGAACACCGCTAAAATGAATGAAAAAACAATGTTTATATAATGCATCTGTGGTTCTTGTTGTGACGCCGCAGACTTTTTCGTTGTGTTATCAAATAGTTTTTATTACTTTTTACAGTGTCTAAGTGGAATAATTTGTGTTAACATTGCCTACACATTATTGTGTTATCGTGTGTCTTTTTTCGTGTGTATGACTTCGAATGTGGGTGAAAATTATAAAAGTGAAAACATATCACATCACTGCGAGATAAGCTCAGTTTGATTTGCTTATTGAATGATATAAATAGATAGATAAACTCATAAGGAAGCCAGGAAGGTATAATATATATCATGATAATGGCCATAAATTGCCGATTTATAATTTTTTCTGAAGTCCTACCCAAAAATCAAAAAGTACATTCAACATGCGACACTTGAGGGGTTAAGCCGTTGGTCCTACGCCTGTGTGCTTAGTATGAGTTTCGAAAACTATCGCTTTGTCTCTTTCACACGTACCATATTAGTGAGGAAGAGACAAAGCTATAGATTTCGAACACGATAATAGTATCGCAAACTCATACTAAGCCCCCTGATCTCTCTCCAGTCTTGTCGGGCTTTCGTCGCATTGGACTATGAGAGTTAAGGAACAGAGAGTACACCTGTATCTGCGCACATACATGTGCTCTATAATACCTCCTGCGTAGATGGCTAATCAATGATGAAATTGGCCGCCATGACCAAAGAACTTTTATTAATTCCCAGTAAATCTAGAAAAGACTCAATTTACCCCGTTGCCCAATATTCCATACAACATCTATCTGCATAAGATCGAAGAAATGCTAATCCGCGCTCGTGAAGGCAATGAACTGCAGTGGGAAATATTATACCTGGGCGAGTTCCACCCCCTTTGATGTTATGTGAATTATGTAGATACGGCCTTTACACTGAAGAGATGAAGCTAAACTCCGTGAAATATGTTACATGAGAATCATGTTACGTTTTCTGGCTCCATGCCGAGATAGTTTTTTTTTAATACTACCAAGATTATTGTATCTTTTTGAAAAAGAAAACTTTTCCATCTCTATGAAGTCGCCTCTTTCTGCGAAGCAGTCAACCTAGCGACCAGGCCTGGAGTTGGCGGCGCTACGTGTTTCACGTGTGCCTCAAAAAGTCAGCAGTAGTTACGAGGCCCCATAGGGCTATTGCCTGCCGGGGTTACGGTAATGTTTTCACGAGACACCGTGGCCACGGAATGCAAGGGCAGCTGGATGAACAGAGTGGGTTTTTAGTCAGTAGAAGTCTGACACTCCATTCCGCTTCACCCAGAGCGGAAGCAGTCAACGATTTTCACGAAAAAGACAGGGTCTCTCTTTTCGCAAACATAGGGTAAAATTTTTCGGTCGTTAATATACTTAGTCGAAAATTTATAAACTCTATGACCAAGCAAAATTCTTCTCATTATTAATTTAAACGAGTATTTTAAAAACTACAGCAAAAAATAACTATAAACGAATAAACCTTAGCAGCTTTTTGTAAAAAAAAATAAAAGTATATAATGAACTTGCATATCTATATTTTAAAAAAAGTAATTAAATAAATTAAAAAACCCGACTGCAACCTTATACTATAACTAACTGAAAAGCTACTAAAAACAAGCCCATTTTAAATTAAATAAAAGTTGGAAGCAGGCGGGGCCCATACCATTATTATAGTTTCAAACTCAAATGGGTCCCGCCTGCTTCCAACTTGTATTATAATTATAACGTTTAAGGTTGCAGTCGGGTTTTTTTAATTTCTTTAATTACTTTTTTTTTATTTCCAGCTTTTTAGTTTACAGATGTGAAAGATTTCGCAGAACATTTAATTCTTTATCCGTGTTTTTACGATTTGTCACTTTGAATTACTTTTAACCATATAAGTTGTATATATATTTTTGTAATCACCTTTTAAAACCCTTTATGTTGATACCCCACTCGATAGGTTTTGAGAAAAAAAAACTTTTTTGAAGGTATAATATGGCGCCAAAAATCCGACATTTTGTTTTTTTTTTATTTTGATATACCCAGTGTCACTCTCACAGTCAATACGAATCTAACGATACGTCTCAAGCTAAAATCCGTCGAGCCGTTCAGGCCACAGAGCGTGCCAAACAATTATACAAACATACATACTCTCGAAAAACATAACCCTCCTTCTGGCGCAGTCGGTTAAAAAGAACCAATTACGCCGAGAACCAGTCTTTTTTCAGTATCGCTTTTACAATCCATAAAAAACTAAGCTTACAAACATATTTAACAACAACATTATACAAATTGAATCAGCATAAGATTTGTAATTTAATTTGGATTTTTCTGCATTCGAACTAGCCGGTGCCTCTGTCTGGGATTGCATTGATCCCTTTATAGTATATAATCTATTCAACTTTTATTTGTGATAAGTTTTAATTAAATTGATTGCCATTTTATGTATATGTGTGGTGTTTAATTAAATGTTATTTAGTGAGAGCAGTGGTGGCCAACTTACCAGTCGCGAGTTCGAACATAGGCACATTACTTTGCGTATTATAAACCATATCTGGTCCCTGTTCTCAAGAAAAACCAATTCAACTTTCTAAAATATAGATTTCTTTACATTGTCATTAAACTAAGAATTATTGTTTTGATCAGAAATATCCTGATCAAAACAATTCTTAGTTCAATGAGCTAAAAATTACTGTATTTATTCCTCTTAATTTCTGACAAATGTTTCCTTTTTATTTTACTAAAAGTAGATTCACTCGCTTTCTCTGTATTAGTTCAATTAATATGACATTTATTTAAATAATATGTGGTATTATATTAATATGACATTTATTTATTTAAATAATATCGTGAGCTAAACATATACAAATACTTTTAATATCTTACTAACATTATAAATGAGAAAATTTGTGAGTATGAAAGAATGGATTGATATTGGTTACTCTTTCACGCAAAACAACTAAAAACGGATCTGAATGAAATTTGGTATATAGATATAGTTGAAATCCTGAAATAACACGTAGACTAAATTTACGCGTGAATACCTACCAAATCACATATAATTTTAATAACATCTGTGTAGCTGTTTGATTTGCCAAATGAATAAATAAACTCTTTGAATCGGGCCCAAAGTAGAGTAGGTCCATTACCAGAAAATTATTAATAAATCAAACTCATTCAACTTCCTTTTTGTCTCAACTGGAAACCGGCATCCGGTAATAAATTAATTGCCACAGTCCAAGTTGAAACCTTATTTAATTGAAAAACGATCTTGAGGTTTCCTGACCCGAAACGATGGTTTTGATTGCCGCGAACTTCTCAATGTACAGGCATTTATAAACTTTGTTATTCATGGGGCCTACTTATATAATATTAGCTGGATTCCAAACTTTCTTTTTATAATTACTCAAAGATCTTCATTCCTATGATCTCATTTTTGTTGTTTCCGTAATGAATGCAACTCTCAAGGTGGGCCCGTAATTTTTAGGCCACTTTTGCTCAAGTACATAGTTAACGAAAAGTACATGTATCTTACTAATATTACAAATGTATTTGTGCATTTAATTTAAATGTTTGTATTTAACACATTTTCGGCTATGGCGACCGTTTCTTCTTCTACCTACTGGCGACTCTCATGGCCGCCTTTGTTTGCAAAAAGCAGAGTGAACAAGTGAGAGCACCATTGATGTAATTGTAATTAATCGCTGCTGGTTATCGGGCTTTTAGTTCGCTTAGAGTCCAGCAAAAATTTATTCATTTATATTTTTCTGCTGTAGTATAGTTATTAAAATATCCGATGAAAGTTATAATGAGAAGAATTTTCTACGGACATTGAAAAAGTTTTACGCCCGATATTTGAAATAAGAAGCCGATTTTTACAGTTCCGTAACCGAATGGCAAAAAAACGGAACTCTTATAGTTTCGTCATGTCTGTCTATCTGTCCGTCCGTCCGTATGTCAGAGCCATTTTATTCCGAAACTATTAGGACTATACATGTGAAACTTGGTATGTAGATGTATTCTGCGAACGGCCTTCTGATTTTTATACAAAAATTAAAAAAAAATAAGGGGGGCTCCCCCATACATGAAATTTAAACTAAAAATGTATTTTTTCATCAAACCTATGCGTGTGTGGTATTTATAGACAGCTATTTAAAAATTATATTAAGGTTTCCGAAACCATTTTTTTTAAAGTCAATCGGTTAAAAGATATACGCCTACAAAGTGGTAAAATGTCCCCCCCTCTAACTTCCATAATAATCGAGTGAAAATCTAAAAAAAAATATATGCTATAGGTCTTAATAAAAACTTTCAATTAAATTAGTTTGAACGAGATCAGGTCAGCAGTTTTTGAGATATAACACATTTTCTAAAACCGCAAGTATAACTTTGTACTTCATACAATTACTATGAAAAAAAAGTTATTTGGCGTAGTTACTACGAAACCCTACATGAGCGATTCTGACTCGCACTTGGCCAGTTATTTTTTTAAGAATAAGAATATTTTGGAAGGCAAAAAAACGGAACTCTTATAGTTTCGTCATGTCTGTCTGTCTGTCCGTCCGTCCGTATGTCACAGCCATTTTATTCCGAAACGATTAGGACTATACATATGAAACTTGGTAGGTAGATGTATTCTGTGAACCGCTTTTCGATTTGAAGAAAAACATTAAAAAATATTTAAAATAAAGGGTTATTTTAAATCTATATATCTATAAAAGAAAGTCGTGTTAGTTACACTATTTATAACTCAAGAACGGCTGAACCGATTTAGCTGAAAATTGGTAGGGAGGTAGCTTAAAACCAGAAGACGGATATAGAATATTTTTTATCCCAGAATTCCCACGGAATCGGTATTTACGCGGGAAAAACCTCCCACGCGAACGAAGTCGCGGGCAAAAGCTAGTATTTTATACATGGAACTGAAACTGAAATATTTTTTTTTCATGAAACCTCTGCGTGTGTGGTATCTATAGACAGGTCTTTAAAAATGACATTGAAGTTTCTAAAACCACTTTTTCATCAAGTTAATCGTTTAAAAGATATAAGCTTCCAAGTGGTAAAATGTGTGCCCCCCCCCCCCCCATCCCTCTAACTTCTATAATAATGGAATGAAAAACTTTAAAGAAATATGTGCTGTAGATCTTAATGTAAACCAAATAAAATTGGTTTGAATGAGATCGGGTTTGCATTTTTTGAGATACAGCATATTTTCTAATACCGCAAATATAACTTTGTAATTCATACAAACACTATCAAAAACAAAGTTATTTGGCGTAGTTACTACAGAACCCTTTATGGGGGAGTCTGACTCGCACTTGGCCAATTTTTTAGTATCTGTTGAAGTCAGAGAGTATATAACCACTAGAGAGCGTATAGGCCGATTTCTTTGAAGAACACGACTCACTGTTACGGGTCGGGCGGGAGAGAGAAATACAGAGCTGTAATTAGTCAGTTCAAGGTCAAGTTGCGTAGATATGCCTGGTTAGTGATTGATCTACTTGATTAAAGGAAAGTAGTCGATATCGATAAAATTGATGTAAACATTGTAAAAATTCCGAGTAAAAATTCCATAGTAAAAATATTTTAATTAAGACCCAAGTTATATGAAGCCTTAAAAGATTGAATATAATTATGTATCTTATTTTCACGATTTAACTCTTCTAAACATTATATCAATAAAAACAAAACTAGAAACCAATATTCCCTAGTAACCTTATCTATCCACTGTTATTTTTATTCTGGAATCTTCGGAAATCTTAAATGAAAACATGCATGTCACACAGAAGAAAAACCTTTAAAACTTCCTCCTTTTTTAAAGTGGGTTAAAAGTAGATAGGTAGATAGTAACTGGACTCAATTAATAAAAAATAAGTTTAATTTTGTAATTATCGATATCGTATTCAGACGTTAAAGTTAACAGCACTGATTTTTACGATAAAAATACAAAGGGAAAGAAAGGGATAAAAGAATTAGAAATTGTTAATGAAAGAAAGAGACTTTTCCAAAAGACATCAACGCGCGACTCAACCGTGGGCTTACTCACATGAACCACCATTTTAAAAATAATTGTAGTATTTCATTACTGATGAATAGTTATGGCATCCATTTAGTATCTAGATGTCTGGGAATGTTTTCCACACCACTTCAACGTGCATGAAGGCATTTTTATGCGTTATAAATTGGATAAGAAAAATTAAAATTTGTAATTGTACACAGGTCTTGGTCACAACGGTTCGTGTACCGTAGCCAATATATAGGTGCAAAATAATAGTTTTCGTGCGTCGGGGTCCCGACCCCGACGCACGAAAACTATTACGCATTATTATACTACGACCACGCACACAGTGCCCCGGCACTGTGTGCGTGGTCAAGTGGTTTTATAGTCTTTGGTTGAAGTATACTTTAGCCTGTCTTTAATCTGCCTAAGTGGCCATCAATAAAAAGTTCGTTTAGTAATTATAACATATTTAATATTAGGTACATCGTGCAGAAGTTGAAACTAAAACACATATTATGGGCGGCCTTATCTTTATTCGAGATATCTTGAAATATCGTCCTAAACTACAATTGTTCAATATTCAGGAACACATTCATATACATATATGTATGTATCAATGATATATGTATATAGATACATGAATCCATAATACTAACCTCTAAGCTAACATTTGTTAGTTGATATTAAAAAAACAGTGCCACTCTTTATTAAATAGATAGGTACCATTACATACCACCCTAGTTAATAAAATTTTCGAATAAAACATTTATGAACTTAAACATTGAAAATTATTTCTTTCTTTCTTATTTAAATAAAATTATTTTCAATAGAAGTTCGTAGTTTATACAAACAAACTTCTTTAATTTTACCTAAACTATAATTACAAAATCTTCTAAAACTAGTTCGTAGTTTTTTTTAATGCATAGAAGTTCCGCAACAAACTCCCAGCAAAGGTAGTAGGTATAACATTGAATACAATAACAATGCGAGTAATAATACCTCATATGTCTAACTACAAGAAATCATGCTGCAGAACTTTGATTTTAAATAAAAAGGTCTATAAACAAGCATTCTTATCACAACTGCATATTTATTCTTAACTAAACTACTAAAAAAGCATCAAAAATTCGTGTTGAGCACTGTCAGATTTTTTATCCTTTCTATCACACCTGATGGGTAGCGATAATTTGGTCGAAGATGCAGCACTCTAACCTAGAAGCCTATTCACATCCGGATTCAGGATCCCTAGGTTATAGCTATCAGGAAATAGACTCCGGAAGGCTGCGGTTCCACTCCTAAGATATACACACAAAGAAAGTATTCCCAAAACTTTTTGTGCGTATGGATGAGATGTCCACCATATAACGATAGCGCAACGCCATTCGTCTTGTAGTCCGATGATGCAGCGAGCTTGGTGGAATTAGATTGTGCAATTTCATCGCACACTCCTCGAGAGCTGGTAATGTTGGGTACATTAGCAGGCTGGTGGCATTAGCACGTGGTGTGGCACTTAAGAATGAACAAAACTAAAGCCTCGTCTTCCATTACAAACTTCTCAATACCACAGAGTGGACAATAAAAACAGTTTATATGAGTAAAGTGTAATTAGTACATAGTTTAATTACAAACGGCACGATCGGTGATTCGGGAGAAAACTTGGCCGGCTCCCTGCAATTAATGCTGGCTTTAACTGTGGCCGGTGGCACGATCCAATTACTAGGAGTTTGGCTTAAATAATGAGATGCAGTGTGGCTTGAATGATGTCTACTAATTGGACGTAGATGACAGGGCTAAGGGTTTAGTAGGATATCTTAAGAATTTATGATCAAATTAATGTAAATGTTAGACACTTCGCTTTTGTTTGTCGAGGTTTTTAGCCAACCGAACCAATTTTTCCAGCGCCATATGAATGATTTGGTATTAACTCAAAGAATAAACATTATAATACAATGTGGCAATGCTGCCAATCTTTTGGGCACGTTTATGGATGACTTCTATACCTAGAGAACTGTAAGAACAAAATTTCTTTGTTGTATTAATATATTTTGTTACATATTATGTTTAGGACGAATTACATACTTTTCAAATTGTGGAATTTGGATTTTCTTCCTGGATGTCGTGTTTTACGATGACTGTCTCTAATGACCAGTACAGACTGTCGTATTTACTTCAAGCTAGTTTCGATGTTTCATCTCAGGGCAGTCTATTAGGAAGCGTCGAAGTCGTTGTCTAGTTTAAATTTAAAAAAAAGGTAAAATGGTATTATTTAATATTTTGTTTGCAAAATATGTAACATTTATTGTTAAATTGGGAATACAATGTCATAGAGTGACTTTGTATTCCCAATTTAACAATAAATGTCCAACCAATAAATTCCAACCACGGCCACGCATCAATGTTGAAATCACTAGAGAGTGCCCTGGGTTTGCTAATTAATACATCGCATATTACAATCCATGATCCTTGAACAAAACTGTTATTCTGATTTAATACTTTCCAAAGGTGTCCACTTCAATCACCGCTTCAGCTTATAAATTGTACCTCAACAAAAACCGGTGCCTCGTGCTATTTGTGCAGGTTCATTGTGCAGGTACGTATACTGATAGCATTCAAAAATGGAATCTAATTATTTCTGGCCGCACTTTTCTATTCGACCTTTATTTCCCTACGGGGAACGGGACGTCACGACTGACCTCTGGAATGATCGGATGAGTTTGCTGTGTGAACTGGTTTTTCGAATTTGAAGGCTAAGGATTATACAGCTTCAACTTTCTACCCTTTACCGATGTTTATCCAATAAATGAAATGAAATATTTATTTTGTAAATTCGTTATAAATAACACTTTTACACGTCATTTTAATGGCATTTAACACAAAGTCAGTCAGTAAAATGATCTAATGATCACGTTCATTTTAACCGAGTAACCTTTATTTTAATTACATGACCATTGCACAGTGCAAGCAATGCAAATATAGGTAATTAGCAATTCTGTCTGCAGCTTATTTGCATAAAAAGCTTTTTACCCACGAAAAAAAAAGTATTCCATATCCTTCCCCAAGGTCTAATTAAACGTGAAAGTGTAATAAATAACACTTTTACACGTCATTTTAATGGCATTTAACACAAAGTCAGTCAGTAAAATGATCTAATGATCACGTTCATTTTAACCGAGTAACCTTTATTTTAATTACATGACCATTGCACAGTGCAAGCAATGCAAATATAGGTAATTAGCAATTCTGTCTGCAGCTTATTTGCATAAAAAGCTTTTTACCCACGAAAAAAAAAGTATTCCATATCCTTCCCCAAGGTCTAATTAAACGTGAAAGTGTAACAGATAGACAGAGTTACTTTCGCATTTATATTATTTTAGTAGAGTGTACATTTATGTAAATGGTGTCTTCAATACACTTTGGCGCCTGATTCAGAAATAAAGATTGTTTTGAGTTTCATTTTCATTGGTTTAAAAAATGCAAATGCTTTTTCTTCAATTTTTCATTATCTGAAACTTAAATTACACTTGGTTATACGATTTTTGCTCTAGAAAATCTATTAATGTTTCCGGAAGGTTTTCGATGCGTTAAAATTACATCTAACGTCAATTTGTTCCCGCCAGGTTTCCCAAATATCTAGACTCTGAGTCGCGAGATATCGAGTTTTAATCTAAAGATCTGCTATCTGTAAGAATACGTAGCACTTGCTTTCCTCATAAAAATGCAGTTTGGTTCTTTCTGATATCTCCGAAAAATCGAATATAAAATTTGATAACGAGTTCAATAAAAAGAATAATGTTTATGCATTATTACTTTTCATTGACATCGTTAAGATACCTATATTTTTTATCCGGTATTTTTATTGCATAGTAGATCTAGTATCCTACATGATACCATGTTCTTATTTTCTTACAGTTTATTATTTCATGATGCTATGATATCTCAAAAATCGATTGATACTTTTCATATAACATTTCTCAAAATCTTAACGTGTTAGAAAAGTTGAATTCGGCTTACTTAAAGAAAACATTTAAAAATTGGATATAGTTCTGAAAGCAACCAAAAACTAAGATAATGGTGTATCGACCAGCTGTCAAATCACTCCCGAACAAGATTGACAGCTCAGAAGTCAGTCTAGTGGAGCGTCGAGTCAATGGTCAGTGCGGCCATGTTGGAATGATCCTGTCAACGTCAACCGCACACCGCAAATACGACGAAATACTATTATTTGATTATTTGGTGTAATCCATTGATTTAAATAGTAAAGATCAAGGAACTTGTACCTAAACTGGAATGCGGACGCGAAGCTCAAATCCGTTCCGAAGAGTATACCCTCGAAGGACCTAGCTATCTCTTTCTAGTAGTGTGGATATCAATTCGCGATAAACGTAAGGACAATTTTATTTGATGCAATATTTGCAGGTTTTTTTAAGACACTTATTATTAACCTTACAAATGATGTATTTCTGTTACCGCTATAACAAAAAATACTATAAATTAATTAAAATAAATATTTAAGGGTTTTCCCATACAACAGTTGTGATATTTTTGGCGCTTTTTATAGGTAATGGTTCCGTACCATTCATTACCTACCTATAAAAATACCCATCATGCGCGAGTCCGACTCGTACTTGGCCAGTTTTTTTCTTAATAACGTATTAAATAGAAAGAAAGAAATAAATTCAATTATAAATACAAAGGTCTGTATCGGTCTGTTACGCTTTCACGGTTAAATCACAGAGCCGCTTTCGAAAAATTTGGCATGGAGATAGTTTAAAACCCTGGGAACTATATAGGGTTCTTTCTATCTCAGATTTTTGAATAGTTGCTCGGTAGCACGATATAACAGAATTCCATGTGGGTGAAAAGCTAGTTCTCAATATATATCTGGGGAACTTATATTGAGCGCGCTAATTTCTATAATAAACCCTTCCTTATACGGGCTAAACGCAAAATTGGTTTTGTTAAGCAGACTTTATTGCGTGGAATTATAAACTTTCAAAGTGGTTAAGACCCGTGATACAAATACAATTATTGCAGATACAGAATTAATAACAGAATCACCAGCTGACAATTCTTCGAAGGCTTGGCCTTGATAGGCAGTGGTATAGACGTCCAAACAAACGTGCATTAATTGGTAATCTACGTTTATTCGACACTTGTACGGTCAGAACCAGTAGACTAAAAATAAAATGATGCAATGTTTATACATAATTAAAACTACTAAAACCCTTCATGATAAACGATGATTATAAATAGAAAGAATAACAGAAGAGATATAATTTATTTATGTTTATATTTATTTAGGTTAACCTACAATTGTTTACACTATACATTTGTATGAAACAGTCATATTACATTTATAAGTGTAACAATTAATTACAGGCTAACACCACATGTGCTATTTAAGGTTAGAAATCAATATTATTAACATACATAATTCTAAACATGAAGGAGGCAGATCGAATGACAATTATAAGGTTATTATTATTAGGTTGGTTCTATATTTTCTAGTTCCTCATATGTTGCAGCTGCAGGTTTGTTACAAGATTGGCTTGACACACAACCCTAAAAAATGTATTACACTATTATTAGTTAAAAGTATGGAAATAATCTTTAAATTATGAATTATTATTATTATTTGTCGACATTAACTAACTGCAGTGGACAAAAATTAAGTAATTAAGTTATAAGTAATTATTAATATAATAAACTACACTTGTAAGCAAGTTTGCTTAGCTGAGTTTTTGGCCAAAATGATATAAAATATTTTTGCCATCAATTTGCTAAGCAAAAGTAAATAAATCAACAAAAATGTCGACTTTTATGCTTATTAATTTGACTCCTTTCATAACTTTCACTTACTGATCTTTGAATGTGCCCAGTACAGGTTGTATATTCTTTTTTAGTGGGTTTCAATATTATAGTACTTAAAACATTTATTTGTTTCGCTTTAACAGGAATCTAAAATAATAATAGATTGATGAGAACAAAATTTTAGTATTTATGTTTAAGATAGATTCAAAATGAAAATTCATCTTGCTATGCTCATATTCTATTTCAAAACGGTGATCTTCATGTCATTTGTAAAGATTGATAACTTACTTTAGGGAAAATGGATGGAATTGCATCATATGATCTTGTTTCGAAATGCAATATTTCTTCGGGCTTGAAATGGCGGCTACAAATTTTAGAACCGTTTCTGACCCTTTTCTGTGTAGAACACTGAGCCACCGGTCTCGAAGATCATCATTTTTAGGAAAGCTTAAAATAACAAAAAATAATATATAATGAGAAGAAAGAAAAATAATACATAAGAAGAATAAAGAGAAGAACATCCACTTTTACATTGAAAACATAGTCACCCTAAATGCAATTTGTAAAAAAAGTCACAAAACTTACTTAAAAAGGGAAATTCCAGACCCGGGGTACACTTTTCACTCTTGCAATTAACCACAAAACACGTTCTTACCATGGTTACAATAACTTGCACTTTAATATTACGAAAACTCACAAAATTAAATATAATTCAAATTTATAAACATACAGATGTCAAGTAAACGTCAGACGGCAATGTAGTAATTGCCAGGTATAGTATAATGTATCACTACTAATTCTTACAAATTCCATTTTTTTTTGGTTTAAACACAAGAGTGTTTGCATGGTAAAATAACTTTAATTTTCATTAATATGCATACAGTAATAATGGTAATTCATTTTAAAGATAGAATTCCAAAGAAGTTTAAAACTAGGTGTTATTACTACAACAGACAGGTCGAAAAAATTACCATTGAAATAAATATTTTTAATCTGCCACACAGAAGAAAGAGACACAGTCCACACACGGCACTGTCTCGCTCGGAACGAATAGTTCCTTCAGTTTTATGCGTGCAAGTTTATACTCTATTGTTTAACAGTTAAGAAAGACTTTCTGTATTCTTTGAATCATTCGTAAGCAATCCAGTTAGTAGGTAGAAGATCCTTGGTAAAGATACGGTCGTCAGAACATTTGACGGACGCGGTCGCCCTACAAAACACACTAGCGCCATCTACTATAACTAAGATGTCAATCGGCGTGGTCTGCTCCTAGACGTAGCCTTGTAAGAGCGGGGTGTGGTATTTTTCGAGGTACAAAGAAATACAAAAATCCTTTTATTTTCTGAATTTTATATTTGTTGTACATAAAAATACATTTTAATTTGCTTTTAATAAAGAATAAAAAATAATTTTGTACATAATTTAATCTTATAGTAATATTATTAAATATTTTTATTTCATCGGCTGCAACGCGCGCCGCTGCAAAGTTATGTCGCACTTTTACGCGGCTTCGCGTTGTCTATGCTAAAGGTTGAGACAAACAGGAAAGAAAATTGTTTTAAATAATGTTAGAAGTTGATTTAATGACATATTTTTAACTTATCAGTGATATGAAATGTTATATTTTGTTTTATTGTGCCTTATGTCGTAGTTCACGCAACCCTTCACGACACAATTTGGTATTTTTGCTTGTAAAACTGACGACTCCTCCCGAAGATAGCCGATCGCGTTCTAGTTCACTTTGATAAAGGTAAGACCACTTTGGGACCAAGTTCGAGGCGTCATTATAACATGCGGTCCGCCCAGTCCTTATAATATATATGTCAATGGTGTAATCTTATAGATTAATAATTATTTTGGTTAACTATTACTCCTAAATTTTATGAGATATTAATATTTATATAAACTTTAATTAGCTCACCTAACTCCGAACACTATTTATGGCTTGCAATCTTTTTTTGATTGCCTATTTCGTTTTGTGAAACCATACAAAGAACCTTAGAACAACAACGCATAGAAGGATAGTACGAGTGCAAAAAGTGAGGCAACTAAAACTTAGCCATTTTGGCTAACTTTGCTCGACGAGCCGTCAGTACTTAAGCAAGTAAATAATTTAAAACGACCGTTTTTAGCGTAAAGGGATGTCATAGTCCTTCAGGAAAACAAAAAACGTGTAATCAAATTTCATTTCACAAGTAAATACTTACATCTTATACATTATATTTAAGTAAATCGACCATCAAACAAAAATTCTAATAACCTAACTTATCACAATTCAATGTTGCTATCCATGAGGAAAAAAATACCCATATTGATTTCTTTTGTGCTTATTTTTGTTTAAAAAATATATAGTTTTGCCGGTAATTATGTATGCGTCAAACTAAACTATTTATTTATTTATTTATTACACACATGACACTTACAAAAAAAAATTAAATACAGACAAGAGAGCACAAAGGTGCTGCTTATTTCCTAAGAAATTTCTTCCAGCAGACCTGCGACAGGAGAGTTCAAGAGGAGATGATAGACACAGTGTGTATAAATACTAGTTACGATAAATAAGACATACTTAGCTATACAATTAAACCATAATGATATAATAAACAAATATATACCTACATAGATTTATTAAAATTATAATACATATTTATATTAATGCTATAAAAATATATACCTATAATAAATATATAAAATTACGGGATGTTAGATAGGTAATGAACTTTGACCAACTTTTTGATAATATTAACTATATTTATTTACAGCTACTACCTAACTAAAAGTTACTGTTAGTTCGAAGAGTGGCATCATAAAGATGACAATTTTATTGATTAATATTTTTTTCATTTAAGTAATGTTCTCAATAATATTTTTCTATTTCATAAATACAACACATACTTTTAATTGATATGAAACGAGATTTTTTAAGCAATTAATACATTTCTATAATATCATTATAACACATTACACATCAAACATTCTAAACGCAATAAACGATATCTCATTTCGTTTACCTTCCGTAAATATATGTCTTATAAGTCATATTACATGAAAAAACATCATCTTATAACATAAAATACTTGATTTGATCCAGCAACATAATAGTGCGTTTTCCCATTTTTGTAGGTAATGGTCTGGTAATGATATCACTGAAAGCTATATTTGTGTGCGTTTGAAGAACGTAGACACATTCGGCTCACGCACACAAAGAAAATAAAGTGGACACACGAAATCGCTCGTGTTTTGTTCTAGACGCCTCTTCTATGCGTTGTTGTTCTAAGCAAAGAACGTAAATGAATTGTAAAAAATTATGTATTTATTCGCTGGACTAATTATATCAAAATGATTATACGACAATTTACACTAGTTTCATTGTAAGCTGCGGCCATATATATACTAATATTATTAAACGAAAATCCTCCAATATTGTTAGTCGACATCTATACTTATAATAAATCTGTAGAGAGGTCAATTCTGTACATGAAATATATTTAAAAAATAACTATCAGGGGGTGATTAGGGATCGATACTGATGCCAAAAATGCAATCAGTAAAATTATTGTCTGTCTGTCTGTCTGTCTGTCTGTCTGTCTGTCTGTATAACCGTTATAGAAACAAAAACTACTCGACGGATTTTAACGAAACTTGGTACAATTAATATTCATACTCCTGAGCAGGTTATAGTATACTTTTCATCACGCTACAATCAATAGGAGCAGAGCAGTGAAGGGAAATGTTGGAAAAACGGGAGAAGTTACTCCATTTTTTAAGCTTCCGTCGCGTGTGCAACCTTAATGGTTAAAGCTACACAGAAATCATTTATGACGGAAATGTTCTCCTTAAAATTATATAAAAAATATCCCACGACAGCATATGTCTATCTTTTATGGTTGACTCACAATAACACGTGTAACTCCCGATAGCTTAGCAGTTCGAAGCTTTCTGATTATAATATTTGTCTACTCTTACGTTTATAACACTCTCAGTCACCCCTAATTGAAAAAGTTAACATTATTAACTATTCCATAAAACAGAATCATATAAATCGGTATAGAAACACCAAAGTTATGCATGAAATACGCTAATAATAAGCCATCGCGCGTGAATACTGAATCATGCTATAAGGATTATTTTTGAGAATCGGTCACCGCGCTCGACGCGTCTCGATTGGCCAAGTGCGAGCCAGACTCGCCCATGAAGGGTTCCTAAAAACCTTTAAAATTTCTAGAAACCAGCTTATTTGCATTTTTACAACTACGCTAAATAACTTTGTTTTTCATAGTGTTTGTATGAATTACAAAGTTATATTTGCGGTTTTAGAAAATATGCTGTATCTCAAAACTGCTTACCCGATTTCGTTCAAACCAATTTTGGTTGAAAGTTTACATTCGGATCTACAGACATATATATATTTTTTAGATTTTTCACTACATTATTATAGAAGTTAGAGGGAGGGGGGGACATTTTACCACTTTGGAAGCTTATATCTTTTAAACGATTGACTTTATGAAAAAGTGGCTTTAGAAACCCTTATATCATTTTTAAAGACCTGTCTATAAGTACCACACACGCATAGGTTTCATGAAAAAAAATATTTTCAGTTTTAGTTACATGTATGGGGATCCCCCTTTATTTTAAATATTTTTTAATTTTTGTCTTAAAATCGGAAAGCTGTTCATAGAATACATCTACCTACTAAGTTTCACATTTATAGTCTTAGTAGTTTCGGAATAAAATGGCTGTGACATACGGACGGACGGACAGACAGACAGACAGACGGACGGACAGACATATCGAAACTATAAGGGTTCCGTGTTTTGCCATTCGGCTACGGAACCCTAAAAAGGCGGGGTGTCCGAGCGCGAGGTTCGCGGTTGAGTAGTGACCAGCCTTAGTGTGCTGAACTACGAGAGGCCCTATCTAAAAAAAAAATGCGGGCTTCATACAATTTTTTAAAATAAGATTTGACCTAAAGGTCCAGTTACCAGGTCATAAAATCCCAAAAAAAAAACATACAATTTTTGCCTGTTGATCCCATTGAGATAGGAAAAGTATGGTTGATCCGAATAGACATTCAGAGCGTTCGACCTTATTGACAGACAATACCACAGAGTACTTTCATATATTGGACAATACTTATAAGACAGATATTAACAAACCGTGCTTATCAGCGCGACTTTTAGTCGTTGATAATTTATTTTTAGATTCCTTTTGTTGTTATTTTATAAAATAGGTATTAGTTATTTTAGTATAACGATAGGTAAGTTTTGGCTAATTTGCGTTCACTTTTTTTATATTAGTTTTATTTTCACCCAGTTGCAACAAAATATAATCGAGGCTCAAATTTTAACAGGTTGCGGTGCAGGAGAAACCGTCTTTATTCCCAGAATTCCCATAATACCAAATAATTTTCCATTCGAATTTAAAAGAACGCAATTCCCAGTATCGGTGTGTTATGCAATGACAATTAATAAGGTTCAAGGGCAGACTTTTCGTGTTGCTGGAGTAGATCTCGGTGTCAGTTGTTTCTCGCATGGTCAGTTGTACGTCGCTCTTTCCCGGGTTAGCAGTTCTAGAAATCTTTATGTTCACGCGACGGACGGGTCAACTTTCAACATAGTTTACCCGGAAGCTTTGCGCTGAAGTATTTTCGTTCTATAGGTACTTAAGCCTCATGTGAACGTGATTTAAACAATATTACCAATACATTAACTTAATAACACATAAGGAGTTACACGCTGACGGAGTCGCGGGCACATCTATTAACAATAATATTGTGCGGTTCCACATTGCGATATTTTTCAACAGTATTATAGACTGACATATTATATTTCCCTACTAAATTACGAAAGTTAATCTGTCTGTTACATCAAAATCACTGAACCGTGAGGAAGGACATAGGCTACTTTTTACGAAAAACGACGGAAACGCGGACGAAGTCGCGGGCAACAGCTATCTATACTAATAATATAAGGCTGAACAGTTTGTTTGTTTGGTTGAACGCGATAATCTCAGGAACTACTGGTTCGAATTGAAATAAATATTTAATTTTTAATTAAATAGTCAATTTATAGAGAAAGGCTATAGGCTATATATCATTACGCTAAGGACAATAGGAGCGGAGCGCCAATGAAGAATGCTTCAAAATCGGGGTTAAATTTAACGTTAGCCCAAAGTAACTATTCCACGCGGACGAAGTCGCGGGCAAAAGCTAGTGTTAAAATATATAGGTATAGCGGTATAACTTACACAAGCAACTTTCCCCTGAAATCTATATAGCAACTCGACCTCGAAACATCTACTTATCCAGAAAGCTGCAGTCTCGTATGATAGTAGATAGGTACCGATGCAATGCTGGCGTTACGATGTGGTGCATACTGGCTGCCAACGAGATAACGTTTCGTCATAACACATTGTCGGGAAACGGCTGTCACAGGCGCCCGCTACAGTGGCGGCAGATATTTTAAGTTATATTTTCAGAGTTACAGACGTACTTATTACAGAAGGTCGTTTATTTATTATTAACAACTGTAATCAAGTAATCTAATTTGGGGAGAGCAGCACTAGCCCAGTTGTTACTGGCACGACTTTCGAGCCTAGGTCATGGGTTAGAACCCAGACAAGTACTTCGTGTAATTTCATACGTCTGAAACATCCAAAGACATGCAATATTCAACAAAATGCATTGTTATGATTTTTTTATTTGATTGATTATGGCCTTATTATAGACATAAGGACTCTATCTAGTAGTGGGATTGTTAAAGGGGTGAATTATGTTATGTTATTTGGTAAACTAATTCAGGCAATCACATATTTTTTTTTATGTATAACCAAAAAAAGGGAATTCATTGGGCATTAAAAAAGTCATCAGCATAGCTGTGTCCGCCACCAACGCGGACGCCTCGATGTGACCACGACAGCCCTGTCAAGAGTAGAGATGTAAGTGCTGTATTATACCATTTGTATTGAAATGTATAAAACGAAAAATACCGTATAATACGGTATTATACCATTTGCTACGGTATTTTATGTATAAATCGATTGTTTCTATATTTTTATGTAAATTATCTGAGTAATCATTAAAATACCTAATTACTGAATACGGTGGAAAAGCACAGAAAAAATGAAAATATTAAAGGAAAAAGAACAAGCCAATTAGAATATCACGTCAATGCGACGACACTAACACGGCGCGAACGCAGCGCGGTGGTGTCGACGGCGACGAATGCATCGTTGAGCCGCGGACAGGCCGATCACGCGGTAAATCGTACCTACTGTGTAACCTTTATTTTAATTACATGACCATTGCACAGTGCAAGCAATGCAAATATAGGTAATTAGCAATTCTGTCTGCAGCTTATTTGCATAAAAAGCTTTTTACCCACGAAAAAAAAAGTATTCCATATCCTTCCCCAAGGTCTAATTAAACGTGAAAGTGTAACAGATAGACAGAGTTACTTTCGCATTTATATTATTTTAGTAGAGTGTACATTTATGTAAATGGTGTCTTCAATACACTTTGGCGCCTGATTCAGAAATAAAGATTGTTTTGAGTTTCATTTTCATTGGTTTAAAAAATTCAAATGCTTTTTCTTCAATTTTTCATTATCTGAAACTTAAATTACACTTGGTTATACGATTTTTGCTCTAGAAAATCTATTAATGTTTCCGGAAGGTTTTCGATGCGTTAAAATTACATCTAACGTCAATTTGTTCCCGCCAGGTTTCCCAAATATCTAGACTCTGAGTCGCGAGATATCGAGTTTTAATCTAAAGATCTGCTATCTGTAAGAATACGTAGCACTTGCTTTCCTCATAAAAATGCAGTTTGGTTCTTTCTGATATCTCCGAAAAATCGAATATAAAATTTGATAACGAGTTCAATAAAAGGAATAATGTTTATGCATTATTACTTTTCATTGACATCGTTAAGATACCTATATTTTTTATCCGGTATTTTTATTGCATAGTAGATCTAGTATCCTACATGATACCATGTTCTTATTTTCTTACAGTTTATTATTTCATGATGCTATGATATCTCAAAAATCGATTGATACTTTTCATATAACATTTCTCAAAATCTTAACGTGTTAGAAAAGTTGAATTCGGCTTACTTAAAGAAAACATTTAAAAATTGGATATAGTTCTGAAAGCAACCAAAAACTAAGATAATGGTGTATCGACCAGCTGTCAAATCACTCCCGAACAAGATTGACAGCTCAGAAGTCAGTCTAGTGGAGCGTCGAGTCAATGGTCAGTGCGGCCATGTTGGAATGATCCTGTCAACGTCAACCGCACACCGCAAATACGACGAAATACTATTATTTGATTATTTGGTGTAATCCATTGATTTAAATAGTAAAGATCAAGGAACTTGTACCTAAACTGGAATGCGGACGCGAAGCTCAAATCCGTTCCGAAGAGTATACCCTCGAAGGACCTAGCTATCTCTTTCTAGTAGTGTGGATATCAATTCGCGATAAACGTAAGGACAATTTTATTTGATGCAATATTTGCAGGTTTTTTTAAGACACTTATTATTAACCTTACAAATGATGTATTTCTGTTACCGCTATAACAAAAAATACTATAAATTAATTAAAATAAATATTTAAGGGAGACTCCCATACAACAGTTGTGATATTTTTGGCGCTTTTTATAGGTAATGGTTCCGTACCATTCATTACCTACCTATAAAAATACCCATCATGCGCGAGTCCGACACGACACGACACGACACGAGTCTTTCTATTTAATACGTTATTAAGAAAAAAACTGGCCAAGTACGAACTTGGCCAGTTTTTTTCTTAATAACGTATTAAATAGAAAGAAAGAAATAAATTCAATTATAAATACAAAGGTCTGTATCGGTCTGTTACGCTTTCACGGTTAAATCACAGAGCCGCTTTCGAAAAATTTGGCATGGAGATAGTTTAAAACCCTGGGAACTATATAGGGTTCTTTCTATCTCAGATTTTTGAATAGTTGCTCGGTAGCACGATATAACAGAATTCCATGTGGGTGAAAAGCTAGTTCTCAATATATATCTGGGGAACTTATATTGAGCGCGCTAATTTCTATAATAAACCCTTCCTTATACGGGCTAAACGCAAAATTGGTTTTGTTAAGCAGACTTTATTGCGTGGAATTATAAACTTTCAAAGTGGTTAAGACCCGTGATACAAATACAATTATTGCAGATACAGAATTAATAACAGAATCACCAGCTGACAATTCTTCGAAGGCTTGGCCTTGATAGGCAGTGGTATAGACGTCCAAACAAACGTGCATTAATTGGTAATCTACGTTTATTCGACACTTGTACGGTCAGAACCAGTAGACTAAAAATAAAATGATGCAATGTTTATACATAATTAAAACTACTAAAACCCTTCATGATAAACGATGATTATAAATAGAAAGAATAACAGAAGAGATATAATTTATTTATGTTTATATTTATTTAGGTTAACCTACAATTGTTTACACTATACATTTGTATGAAACAGTCATATTACATTTATAAGTGTAACAATTAATTACAGGCTAACACCACATGTGCTATTTAAGGTTAGAAATCAATATTATTAACATACATAATTCTAAACATGAAGGAGGCAGATCGAATGACAATTATAAGGTTATTATTATTAGGTTGGTTCTATATTTTCTAGTTCCTCATATGTTGCAGCTGCAGGTTTGTTACAAGATTGGCTTGACACACAACCCTAAAAAATGTATTACACTATTATTAGTTAAAAGTATGGAAATAATCTTTAAATTATGAATTATTATTATTATTTGTCGACATTAACTAACTGCAGTGGACAAAAATTAAGTAATTAAGTTATAAGTAATTATTAATATAATAAACTACACTTGTAAGCAAGTTTGCTTAGCTGAGTTTTTGGCCAAAATGATATAAAATATTTTTGCCATCAATTTGCTAAGCAAAAGTAAATAAATCAACAAAAATGTCGACTTTTATGCTTATTAATTTGACTCCTTTCATAACTTTCACTTACTGATCTTTGAATGTGCCCAGTACAGGTTGTATATTCTTTTTTAGTGGGTTTCAATATTATAGTACTTAAAACATTTATTTGTTTCGCTTTAACAGGAATCTAAAATAATAATAGATTGATGAGAACAAAATTTTAGTATTTATGTTTAAGATAGATTCAAAATGAAAATTCATCTTGCTATGCTCATATTCTATTTCAAAACGGTGATCTTCATGTCATTTGTAAAGATTGATAACTTACTTTAGGGAAAATGGATGGAATTGCATCATATGATCTTGTTTCGAAATGCAATATTTCTTCGGGCTTGAAATGGCGGCTACAAATTTTAGAACCGTTTCTGACCCTTTTCTGTGTAGAACACTGAGCCACCGGTCTCGAAGATCATCATTTTTAGGAAAGCTTAAAATAACAAAAAATAATATATAATGAGAAGAAAGAAAAATAATACATAAGAAGAATAAAGAGAAGAACATCCACTTTTACATTGAAAACATAGTCACCCTAAATGCAATTTGTAAACAAAGTCACAAAACTTACTTAAAAAGGGAAATTCCAGACCCGGGGTACACTTTTCACTCTTGCAATTAACCACAAAACACGTTCTTACCATGGTTACAATAACTTGCACTTTAATATTACGAAAACTCACAAAATTAAATATAATTCAAATTTATAAACATACAGATGTCAAGTAAACGTCAGACGGCAATGTAGTAATTGCCAGGTATAGTATAATGTATCACTACTAATTCTTACAAATTCCATTTTTTTTTGGTTTAAACACAAGAGTGTTTGCATGGTAAAATAACTTTAATTTTCATTAATATGCATACAGTAATAATGGTAATTCATTTTAAAGATAGAATTCCAAAGAAGTTTAAAACTAGGTGTTATTACTACAACAGACAGGTCGAAAAAATTACCATTGAAATAAATATTTTTAATCTGCCACACAGAAGAAAGAGACACAGTCCACACACGGCACTGTCTCGCTCGGAACGAATAGTTCCTTCAGTTTTATGCGTGCAAGTTTATACTCTATTGTTTAACAGTTAAGAAAGACTTTCTGTATTCTTTGAATCATTCGTAAGCAATCCAGTTAGTAGGTAGAAGATCCTTGGTAAAGATACGGTCGTCAGAACATTTGACGGACGCGGTCGCCCTACAAAACACACTAGCGCCATCTACTATAACTAAGATGTCAATCGGCGTGGTCTGCTCCTAGACGTAGCCTTGTAAGAGCGGGGTGTGGTATTTTTCGAGGTACAAAGAAATACAAAAATCCTTTTATTTTCTGAATTTTATATTTGTTGTACATAAAAATACATTTTAATTTGCTTTTAATAAAGAATAAAAAATAATTTTGTACATAATTTAATCTTATAGTAATATTATTAAATGTTTTTATTTCATCGGCTGCAACGCGCGCCGCTGCAAAGTTATGTCGCACTTTTACGCGGCTTCGCGTTGTCTATGCTAAAGGTTGAGACAAACAGGAAAGAAAATTGTTTTAAATAATGTTAGAAGTTGATTTAATGACATATTTTTAACTTATCAGTGATATGAAATGTTATATTTTGTTTTATTGTGCCTTATGTCGTAGTTCACGCAACCCTTCACGACACAATTTGGTATTTTTGCTTGTAAAACTGACGACTCCTCCCGAAGATAGCCGATCGCGTTCTAGTTCACTTTGATAAAGGTAAGACCACTTTGGGACCAAGTTCGAGGCGTCATTATAACATGCGGTCCGCCCAGTCCTTATAATATATATGTCAATGGTGTAATCTTATAGATTAATAATTATTTTGGTTAACTATTACTCCTAAATTTTATGAGATATTAATATTTATATAAACTTTAATTAGCTCACCTAACTCCGAACACTATTTATGGCTTGCAATCTTTTTTTGATTGCCTATTTCGTTTTGTGAAACCATACAAAGAACCTTAGAACAACAACGCATAGAAGGATAGTACGAGTGCAAAAAGTGAGGCAACTAAAACTTAGCCATTTTGGCTAACTTTGCTCGACGAGCCGTCAGTACTTAAGCAAGTAAATAATTTAAAACGACCGTTTTTAGCGTAAAGGGATGTCATAGTCCTTCAGGAAAACAAAAAACGTGTAATCAAATTTCATTTCACAAGTAAATACTTACATCTTATACATTATATTTAAGTAAATCGACCATCAAACAAAAATTCTAATAACCTAACTTATCACAATTCAATGTTGCTATCCATGAGGAAAAAAATACCCATATTGATTTCTTTTGTGCTTATTTTTGTTTAAAAAATATATAGTTTTGCCGGTAATTATGTATGCGTCAAACTAAACTATTTATTTATTTATTTATTACACACATGACACTTACAAAAAAAAATTAAATACAGACAAGAGAGCACAAAGGTGCTGCTTATTTCCTAAGAAATTTCTTCCAGCAGACCTGCGACAGGAGAGTTCAAGAGGAGATGATAGACACAGTGTGTATAAATACTAGTTACGATAAATAAGACATACTTAGCTATACAATTAAACCATAATGATATAATAAACAAATATATACCTACATAGATTTATTAAAATTATAATACATATTTATATTAATGCTATAAAAATATATACCTATAATAAATATATAAAATTACGGGATGTTAGATAGGTAATGAACTTTGACCAACTTTTTGATAATATTAACTATATTTATTTACAGCTACTACCTAACTAAAAGTTACTGTTAGTTCGAAGAGTGGCATCATAAAGATGACAATTTTATTGATTAATATTTTTTTCATTTAAGTAATGTTCTCAATAATATTTTTCTATTTCATAAATACAACACATACTTTTAATTGATATGAAACGAGATTTTTTAAGCAATTAATACATTTCTATAATATCATTATAACACATTACACATCAAACATTCTAAACGCAATAAACGATATCTCATTTCGTTTACCTTCCGTAAATATATGTCTTATAAGTCATATTACATGAAAAAACATCATCTTATAACATAAAATACTTGATTTGATCCAGCAACATAATAGTGCGTTTTCCCATTTTTGTAGGTAATGGTCTGGTAATGATATCACTGAAAGCTATATTTGTGTGCGTTTGAAGAACGTAGACACATTCGGCTCACGCACACAAAGAAAATAAAGTGGACACACGAAATCGCTCGTGTTTTGTTCTAGACGCCTCTTCTATGCGTTGTTGTTCTAAGCAAAGAACGTAAATGAATTGTAAAAAATTATGTAGTTATTCGCTGGACTAATTATATCAAAATGATTATACGACAATTTACACTAGTTTCATTGTAAGCTGCGGCCATATATATACTAATATTATTAAACGAAAATCCTCCAATATTGTTAGTCGACATGTTAAAATATATAGGTATAGCGGTATAACTTACACAAGCAACTTTCCCCTGAAATCTATATAGCAACTCGACCTCGAAACATCTACTTATCCAGAAAGCTGCAGTCTCGTATGATAGTAGATAGGTACCGATGCAATGCTGGCGTTACGATGTGGTGCATACTGGCTGCCAACGAGATAACGTTTCGTCATAACACATTGTCGGGAAACGGCTGTCACAGGCGCCCGCTACAGTGGCGGCAGATATTTTAAGTTATATTTTCAGAGTTACAGACGTACTTATTACAGAAGGTCGTTTATTTATTATTAACAACTGTAATCAAGTAATCTAATTTGGGGAGAGCAGCACTAGCCCAGTTGTTACTGGCACGACTTTCGAGCCTAGGTCATGGGTTAGAACCCAGACAAGTACTTCGTGTAATTTCATACGTCTGAAACATCCAAAGACATGCAATATTCAACAAAATGCATTGTTATGATTTTTTTATTTGATTGATTATGGCCTTATTATAGACATAAGGACTCTATCTAGTAGTGGGATTGTTAAAGGGGTGAATTATGTTATGTTATTTGGTAAACTAATTCAGGCAATCACATATTTTTTTTTATGTATAACCAAAAAAAGGGAATTCATTGGGCATTAAAAAAGTCATCAGCATAGCTGTGTCCGCCACCAACGCGGACGCCTCGATGTGACCACGACAGCCCTGTCAAGAGTAGAGATGTAAGTGCTGTATTATACCATTTGTATTGAAATGTATAAAACGAAAAATACCGTATAATACGGTATTATACCATTTGCTACGGTATTTTATGTATAAATCGATTGTTTCTATATTTTTATGTAAATTATCTGAGTAATCATTAAAATACCTAATTACTGAATACGGTGGAAAAGCACAGAAAAAATGAAAATATTAAAGGAAAAAGAACAAGCCAATTAGAATATCACGTCAATGCGACGACACTAACACGGCGCGAACGCAGCGCGGTGGTGTCGACGGCGACGAATGCATCGTTGAGCCGCGGACAGGCCGATCACGCGGTAAATCGTACCTACTGTGGTACCTATTTAAATATTTAACAAACACAGTAATGAAAAATAGACGGAAATATAATATTGTAATAATATCTGTGAAGTTTAATTACTAAGTAATCATTAAATTAGAATTAGTCATTCTAAAATATAGAATACAATCGAAAATTAAAATATATTTAATTTATTAAACTAAAACTCTTCGTAATTTTGCAAGATCTTAAAAAGTGAATCAAAATATAAAATACATAAAATACCAATAATACCGTAAGTTATAATAAAATACCTGTTTAATACATAGCCTTTTGGTATTATACGGTATTTTTACAACACTAGTCAAGAGCGAAGCGACAAAGATAGCTGTCGACGGGAAAAGTACCCAGAACACTGGCCACATTGCCACGTTACGTTTACTGATTCTTTGACCGAAAAAAGGCCAACCTTCCGGTCACGTGACAAGTTTATTAGTCATGTACTGATTTTGGGAAAATCCTACATATTACATAGAAATACACAAGCCCAATTCAACTGAGAGTGCTTTATTTTCATAATAGATAATACTTGCATAATAATAATCAGCTAGGCTTAATTAAATACAGCTCTTCATTTCGAACTTCAGAAATGTACAAGACAGTCCCCACAAGTGCCCCACGATCCGAGAATAATTAAATGAAATATTTGTTTTGTAAATGGGGTTAAATAACACATTTACACATAATTTTTTGCCGTTTTAAGTTTACCTAGATGAGGGCGGTGTTTCCTAACCGACTACTCTACAAATGGTTCAAAAATATCGTTACTAGTACCCCCACTAGTAACTATATCTGTGAACCGTACTATATTTACGCTGCTTAAGTTTAAACTAAACAATTTACTTATTTAAATAAAATTTAGATTTAATATTTTTTACAAATGCATACAGTTAGAATTATGTACCTATGTTAAAAAACTTTTTAGCAAAAAATAAAACCGACTTCCATATAAAAACAACTTAAATTACTTAAAGGCAAAAATAACTTAAATTTCGGTGGTAGTTGTCATTTGTTTTGTATTTTCTTTTTTTTTAACACCGCCTTCCGAAATTTAAGTTATTTTTGCCTTTGTAGTGTTTTTATATAGAAGTCGGTTTTATTTTTAGCTAAAAAGATTTTTTTTCACAGTTTTTAGTGGGTCGGTTTGTTATTTATTTAGTTACAAAAGCCAAAATGTCAACTACTTATCACCTTTTACAAAATATTGCTTTTCCCGGTGCAGAGCCGTTAATTTTTGAGGAGTTCTCCTGGTACATCACCATCAGCTCTACTTCACCATATGCATTGTGACTAGCATAAAGTGCTTAACATCTATATTCAAGTAATCTAATCGCAATCCACGAAAGACTTATTATTGAGTAGTTTCGGTGGCCATCTGTGGTCTTCATCATCAGTTCCACATTTCAAATGGTGCTTTTCGAGTGTAACTGCACAAGGTACTATCAGAAATACCCAAAACGCTATAGGTGTGCCTATAATATTTGAAGAGTTCCCTCGATTTCTCCATGATTCCATCATCAGATCCAAACGTGACGACAATAGGACCAACTAAAAAGTATACCCTTTCAACAAAAAAATAATTTTTCAAATCGGTCCAGCCATCTGCGAGTTATGAGGTAACATACATTAAAAAAAAATGTTCAAGAAGAATTGAGGTCCTCCTCCTTTTTTTTTTGAGGTCGGTTAAAAATAATATTCTTTTGTTTCTGCATAAAACTCCAACAATGTAATAGGTACTTTGTCTTTCAATCATTTTTACCTACTCTGTTAAACAACAAAAATTAAACGCGGCAGCGTATGAAAACCATTTATTTCCTGCAAGTTTCTGGTCATCTAAATAAAAATTGCTGACTCCGTCCGTATTTACATAGTCAATTTAATTTCGTGCATAACAGAGTTCGCACAAACTCGTCCTTTATAGATTTAGATAGTTTTTATTGGTGGTTAAAACATACCAGTTCTCTTGTAAACGAGACTTTCAAATCCGATGACCCAAACCCAAATATATTTTTTTAAATAAAAAATATATTTGGGTTTTAACAATTTTCAAGATCGGTCAGTCAAAATTAGGTTAATGGCACGCATTCTCCATTGAGGTGAATGTGAAAGGACTTTGACGGAAGCTATCTTAAATCATTTTATGAAGGTATTACAAAAATCCGGGTAGTATTATTATTGTAGCTTTTGTGCATTTATGAGAGAAAAGAAAAAAAACTGTTTCTATATTTTTTAATAAGCCTGTATTGATAATTATATCCCGGTTATACTATAGGTCCATAGAATGAGCGTCCATAAAATTTACGGTCTTATCAAATACAATAAGACCGTAAACCAATCTCAAAATTGTTGGAGAATGGATAAGCAGACTTTGACTCAAACTAGATCTATTGGAATTGGATTTTAATTACTAATATTATTACAAAATTCAATAAAACATCTCAATCAAATGGGAAAAACCTATTTTTTTAAGGCAAAGTATGTTTGACAACTAGAAAGACAAAGGTAAGTATGTTTTGTGAGTAAACATTTTAAAACAGTGGGTCAGGCAAAACCTACTAAAAAACCACACCATTTTTAATTTGAACTTTCTACTAGCTAACCAATACAACAATGTACGTTTTTCAGTCTGTTCTGATTTTGTTTCATTGACTAAGCTTTTTACCAAATAAAAGTAAATTGTAATGCAACGCATGTCTACTTCCATTAATCAGTTAATTAAAGACTTCAAACTTAATTTTCTAGATGTTGGGTTAATTCCAACAATTTTAACAAGTCTAAAATCGCAGTTAGCGATAAGATTAACTAGACTAGCAAAGCTAACTAATTAATGGGTCTCTCTCATTCAAATTAGTTATTTATTCGTGTTTTTTTAGAAATAAACGTGTATATAATTAAATTAAAAGGGTACGATGGGGTTGACATGTCCATGTGGATTTTTAAAAACCCCGTTAAATTCATAGAATAAAATAACTGAGTCATTTTATAATACATCATATTAATTGTTCTTATTACTAATTGTCAATTTGTGCATAAGTTACTTCTAGGTAAGCGCGCTTCATTTTCGACCACATCATCGCTTACCATCAGGTGAGATGGTGGTCAAACGTGAGTCTATCTATACTTATAATAAATCTGTAGAGAAGTCAATTCTGTACATGAAATATATTTACAAAATAACTATCAGGGGGTGATTAGGGATCGATACTGATGCCAAAAATGCAATCAGTAAAATTTTTGTCTGTCTGTCTGTCTGTCTGTCTGTCTGTCTGTCTGTATAACCGTTATAGAAACAAAAACTACTCGACGGATTTTAACGAAACTTGGTACAATTATTGTTCATACTCCTGAGCTGGTTATAGTATACTTTTCATCACGCTACAATTAATAGGAGCAGAGCAGTGAAGGGAAATGTTGGGAAAATGGGAGAAGTTACTCCATTTTTTAAGCTTCCGTCGCGAGTGCAACCTTAATGGTTAAAGCTACACAGAAATCATTTATTACGGAAATGTTCTCCTTAAAATTGTATAAAAAATATCCCACGACAGCATAATCTATCTTTTATGGTTGACTCACAATAACACGTGTAACTCCCGATAGCTTAGCAGTTCGAAGCTTTCTGATTATTATTCTGCTCCGAAATTTAAAACCACCACAACTTTGCAATGGAACTCGGCTAAAAGTAACCCAGTTACAACAAAATATAATCGAGGCTTAAATTTTAACAGGTTGCGGTGCAGGAGAAACCGTCTTTATTCCCAGAATTCCCATAATACCAAATAATTTTCCATTCCAATTTAAAAGAACGCAATTCCCAGTATCGGTGTGTTATGCAATGTCCTCGGTGAGATCTCGGTGTCAGTTGTTTCTCGCATGGTCAGTTGTACGTCGCTCTTTCCCGGGTTAGCAGTTCTACAAATCTTTATGTTCACGTGCCGGACGGGTCAACTTTCAACATAGTTTACCCGGAAGCTTTGCGCTGAAGTATTTTCGTTCTATAGGTACTTAAGCCTCATGTGAACGTGATCTTAACAATATTACCGATACATTAACTTAATAACACACAAGGAGTTACACGCTGACGGAGTCGCGGGCACAGCTATTAACAATAATATTGTGCGGTTCGGTATTGCGATATTTTTCAACAGTGTTATAGATTGACATATTATATTTCCCTACTAAATTACGATGGTTAATCTGTCTGTTACATCAAAATCACTGAACCGTGAGGAAGGACATAGGCTACTTTTTTTCACGAAAAACGACGGAAACGTAGACGAAGTCGCGGGCAACAGCTACCTATACTAATAATATAAGGGTGAAGAGTTTGTTTGTTTGTTTGAACGCGATAATCTCAGGAACTACTGGTTCGAATTGAACAAATATTTTTTAATTAAATAGTAAATTTATAGAGAAAGGCTATAGGCTATATATCATTACGCTAAGGCCAATAGGAGCGGAGCGCCAATGAAGAATGCTTCAAAATCGGGGTTAAATTTAACGTTAGCACAAAGTAACTATTCCACGCGGACAAAGTTGCGGGCAAAAGCTAGTTATCAATAAAAAAAAATAGGAAAAGATTTTAGATAGATTGATTTTTTTTTAACACGCTTTTATTAGGTCGACCTGTATCTAACTAACTATGTATTGAAATCTAAGGTAACTAATTTAACCATCTTCCAAGGGTCGTAGCGTAATGAAAATTGGCAGCTGTATGTAGTTCTGATGACAATACAATAATATGGTACTGTCAAACTAATCTGATGATGGAGCCGGAAGATATGAACTGGAACTTCATGATGGAAAATCGTATCATAACTGTTTTGGATTTCTTAGAAAAGTCTTGTAATGAACTTTGACCACGATTAGGCTTCAAGGTCTGACGATGAAGCTGGAAGATAGGCACTGGCATTCCATGATGGAATATCGTATCATAGTCGTGTTTGCACTTGTTAGAAAGGCCACATAATGGACTTTGAACACGATCAGGTTTCAAGGTTATAACAAACCTTAAAAAAACCTAGAAAATCTCTTATCGGTTTTCTTAATCTTTTTGAATTACCGCGTAATCACGCATACATGTCACTTTCAAATCCTCTGGGGGATCGACCGTTTAATTGTTCACTACTCGTTTTGTTTTTAGGTGCATTTATAAAAGCGTGTTTTTCTAGTGTTTTTTAATCTATTATTTTTTTTATTTTAACTTAATCGTTTATAAACAGTATTTAAAACATACATAAGTGGCCATGAGGTTTGATAACAAATCGATCTGAATAATGCTAATAAAATCCGGTATTTAGGTTCTGAACGACTAATAATTAATTTTGTGGTATTCCAACCAAATTGGATCCAGTACGACCACAAAAACCGTAAAATCGTATCGATACAATTATAATTATTATTATTTATTACAGAATTAATGGTGCTTATATAATCACGTTACAAATAAAGCAGAAGTTTCTTATAATTAAAAAGCGGCCAAGTGCGAGTCAGAATCGCTCATGAAGGAGTTTCGCAAGCACAGATTAGCGAAAAATAACTTTGTTTTTCATGCGATGTACCTCGTTCAAGCCAATTTCGTTGAAGGTTTTCATTTAAATCTACAGCATATGTTTTTTTAGTTTTTTCACACTCTTATTTTAAAAGAAGGTAGAGAAGGGCTTCCTCTTCTCTAACTTTTAAAATACGAGTGTAATAATATGTCCTCCATATTTTACCACTTTGGAAGTGTCTATTTTTCAAACGATTTCGATGACAAATAAACACCGGCCAAGTGCTTAAGTATTTGATCCTAAATAACAAAAGTTAGATAACTAATACCTGCCTCATCTAAGATAATATATAAATAATATTCATATTTTAGTAAACAAATGAGAGGACACTGTAGACGCCACGTGATCGCTCGCAGCGACCCGGTCGAGTGTCATCTAGTGTATCTCGCTTTTATCAAAAGTTTCGAGTTTCACCCCCAAAGGCCATGGCTGTTTATATACTTTTATGTTATGGTGGCAATGAGAGAAAGTGTATGACGCGTTTAGAACGTGAGGATAGGAGCGAAAGGAAATAAAAGGACGGGTAGAATAGAATATAATGTTTATTTATTCGAGTAACTTTGACTCACAAAAAGGCTTAGTAGATCATACTTAAAAAACTTAGTAACATTTGCTTACAAGTATTAGTTACACGATATACACAATAGAATGGGTCACCGCTGCTTCATCCCATGCGAGATGGCACAACAACGACCCATATACCTAAGCGCAATCCGCTATCATGTTTAGGATGCTGTTAGAGCTGTCCCGCACCCTGCGCATCTACTGGAAATAATAAAGTAGAATGGCTACTGTTTTTTTTTTGTGAACTCAAAAACGAATTGAAGCTCCGACTCCGATAAACTCTATAACGCTAAAACAGGAAGTGCGACGAAGCTCGAAGTTCAAACATAAATTTTTATGTTACCCGCCATATATTCGAAAGATATAAATAAAACTTTTGAAGTAGTATTTTTTTTTTTAATTTGGAGTCTAAATCTACTAGTTTTTTTTTCTCTACGCAATTGTGTATTTTTTTCCGGGTGGGAAAATCATCGAATGACTTCTCCTGCTCTGGGTGGAGCGGAAGGGAGTGTCAGACTTCTACTGACTAAAAACTCACCCTATTCTTTCGGCTGCCCTTTTGTTCCGGGGCCGCGGTATTTCGTTAGAGCATTCCCACAACCCCGACAAGCAATTGCCCTATGGGGCTCCGTCACAATTGTGTACACATAAGATGACGCTTTTACTATTAGTTCGATACAATCCTGACCCAGTCCCGCATTAAAGCTGCTTGCTAACGCATTCTATCGTATTTCAGCCACACAGTGCGCAGGGGCGACGAAAGTTTGGAATACCTTATTCTGGTTGAGAATACCGAAGGCAAAAGATCGCGCTGTCATTTACAAACAAGGTGCACTCATCGCGAAAAGCAACATCGCCGTCGTCTCCTAAATTCTACACGTTCGGAAAAGCACTGAACAAGAACCGGTGGAGATAAATCATACTTGATAACGATGATAACCTACTCTGATGCAGACCACGATCCTCGGACATGAGGGACAAACCAGAGAGAGAAAGTATTATTATTTTTGTTTAGTTTGAATGTATTTCTATGTACGGAGCTTCGCTCTCGTGGAATTTATCACGATAAAATCATAACCCTCTTCTTTTGCAATCCGGTAAAATCCTAAAACTTTGCTCAAGCTTCAAGCTACTGCTATACCAAGTTTAATCCAAATCCACTTAGCACTTTCGTAGATTAGCGCGTTTAAACAAACTTTATGATATTATTATAAATTGTTTTTTTTTTTTTAATATATAAAATGGGAACTAACATTGTGGATAGTATTCACATTACTAGCATTCTTGTTGACCTCTCCAACTTAGCTAAATATGCTTGCGTCTGGAGTGAGTTCTCGGCAGCAGTGTAATAGATGGGGTTCGAACCCGCGACCACTCAAATATACTGAAAGAAAGAAAAAGTATTTATTGCCAACTGACAAATGACATGGTAATAATATTAAAAACTTATTTAGTTCCTTAAGACTAGAGTTAGTATTTGGTACTTATAATTATGTTAGTAGGTAAGGACAAAGACTTAGATATTGACAATTTACGAAAAAAAAGGAAACAACAAAAAACAAGCTCCCACTCAGCATAATGCTATGCCATGGGCAGGCTCACAGCATGGCGCTGGTTTTCAGTTGTTGCCTTATAAATACTTACTGCTTAGGTTCACGTCATCGTGTCAACATTACATAGCTATCGCTGAAAATGAGCGCTATCGTCTTATTTCGTATTCTACTCTCAGCATTTTCCAAAGCAATGACTGTTATGTGCAGATACGTTGCATATATTCGGAACAGGCATCATATGTCACTGATTTTTGTTACTTACTTAGCGATTGTACGATTTCTTATAAGGGTTAAAACTAAGTCCAAGCGACAGTAGAACACTGCCTCCTAAAGCACAGGCTATCCTAGTTTAGGAGACAGGGTTGAAATATTTATGTATGCCTTCCACAAATTGTAAATAAGCTAATTTAAAAAAGAAAATTAAGGTTTTTGTCAAATAAATATATTATAATTATTTTTTTTATGATAGTAATATTTTTTAACTCCTAAAATATACCGATTTACTGATACCGATGTACTTTCGACGCTCACTTCGTGGTACATGACGTGAAATTTGGAAGTCAGAGAAAGATCAGTCATAGATTCTGGTGTTGTCGCTGATTTGTTCGAGATAACTAATAACTTTAAACTTTCGGTTCGGTTCACTACACCCCGGGTGGTCGTAGGCTCTATGTATTATAGACGTCGCTTTTTCTCGCACATAATGATGATAAAAAACTTGGTAAAAAATGCCTCAATCAACACTAAATTGATGAAGACTGTGGCGGCTCTAATTATTGTAATTAAAAACGCCAGCTGGAGCTTATATGATACTTACAAACTACGCGATTACATGATAAAGAGCGCCCTTAGCATGTAAGCCAGTGGGGTAAGGACCTCGAGTTTAGGTGTTGCTGGGGAAGGGCAGGGTTAGGTACACTTATAAAGAAGAAAACTTACTCTTCAAAAGAAGGCAGCCTCATTAACTTAACGAGGTCACCTATGGACTATATAGATGGATTATATAGATACATGTATCGTGAATACTATGAATAAAAGGAAGCGGGCTGTAAATCAGCGTGACTAGTTTTGTGGCCATGCTATATTGCACAACATTTTCTGAGCCCGTTCCTTTTGCTACACTGAAATACTATATTCTATAATCATACTTTTATTGTCAACTAGTTTGCCTACTAATTCAACAGTATGGATAAATAGATAGAATTACACCAAAATTTAAACACACCTATTTAACAATATTGCTTAATCTTTTGGAAGGACTTTAAAAACTTTAATTAAAGTGGGGAGGGCTAAATCAGTTTACTTACTACATTACTCATAAAAACAAAGAAAAAAATATTATAAAAATAAATATAAATATACTTATATGCAGATATATACAGAGTGTTAGGTTAAACGCGGGACTTATTGAGAGAGGGTATTCAGTATTCGATTCTCGTCCCAAATATGTGAAAAACCTATAACTTAAATTTTTGACGTAATTGTCCAATATAATACATTTATCATGTACACTGAGGCGCAAGAGGTGAATGAACTTGTAAACAGTACCTAAAGTAATCACGTGGCAAAACATGGCCCGATCCTGCCAAAAAAAAAGGAAGCTCGCGTGTAAACTCCGCCCCCGCGGGAGTCCCCCCAGGACTTTTGGTATGGTTCTGTCTGTTATTTATCAGTGTTTTTTTTTATTCATATTTTTATTAGTATCATGTTTAAACTAACATACTGTATATATACATAAATACAATAGAATTTATTTATTTAGGGACAATAAACAGCTACGATATAAGATGAGTGCACAACAATAAATCATTCAGTTTATAAACAACATTGCATCCCACCGCATTATCCGCATATTAACATTGAAAATATAAGCAGTATATGCCAGTGGATAAGCTATTCAAGTAATCAATTTTATCGTAAGATTAAAATTCAATGATTATTAATTAAAATGATTAAAAACAGAAGATAGAAGACAAAAAAAAGGTAATTTGAAACAAAAAATAGAATAAAAAATAATCATAAAATTAATACATTAATAAGTGTAAAAAAGGGACTCAAATTAATATTATAAGGCATCAGTAAGGATATTTAGGATGTATACAATGTTAAAATTTACAATAATAAGTACCAAAAATCATTATAATATTAACTGTTACATTGCGCAGCTAGAACAGTTAGTACATGGGATTTAAATTTAGATTTAGAGCACATAAGAATATCAATATCAATAAAATAATTATTGCAGGTCTCGACCATACGACGATTAGGACAACGCAAACCAGAGTTAGTGCGACAAGAGTTTACAGCAAACAGTGTCCCTGCTCGAACGCTACGTTTGTTTACTACGAAGGACACTGTAACATAATTTACTCGTTAGTTCAATTGAGTCAAAGTTATTATGAACGATACTGTACAGAGTATTAGCCTCTAGTAGCTTACGTCTTGATTCTAGTGTAGCCATGTTATATTTCTTTAACAGTTGAGGGTATGAATACTACGTTTTATGGCATCTATAGTGCATGGCACGAAGGAACTTCCGCTGGACCTTCTCGATCTCATACACATATTTCTGGTAGAAAGGATTCCAGATTGGCATTGCATATTTAACTTGTGAACGTATTAACGTTTTATATATCTATATAAAACGTTAATACGTTCACAAGTTCCACTAACAAGTTCACTAACAAGTTCCAAATTCCACTTATCTGTATCTACAGATAAGTGGAATTTGGTTAAAACTCGATGGATGCTCTCATTACAAAACCATACATTTTGAAAGAATTATTGACAATTTTTTCAACATGTTGATTAAAAGAAATTTTATTATCAAACATCACACCAAGATCCCTTAAAATTGAGATATTACCCAATACTGTACCATCCAACCTGTACCCAGAACCGATGATAACTTTATTTCTTGTAAAATTTATACAATGACATTTAGAAATGCTAAGATGTAGTTTTTTGTCATAACAGAATGTTGACAGTCTAATTAGGTCCTCTTCAAATTTTAGAGAATCCTCACAATATATAGGTAATTAAATAACACAATACATATAATGTATTTTTTAACATCATGTGGAGAGAAAACAAAAGAATAATCATAAATTGGAAAGAAAATAATTAGCAACCGAGCTTTTACAAGGACGCGAGTAACAGAGCTTGTCTTACTGACACCGACAATGAATCCACAAACGAATAGCTTGCACGGAAAACGATGGGCCATAGAATTTAGTGGAATGTGCAGGCATTGAAAGTCTCAAATTCTCCGATGATCTCAAATCTCTAACATGTGTGTCATGAAGGAACTTAAAACGTTCTTTGAGATAAAACGGAGTTGTAGGATTGAAGAGAATACTGTAGAGTAATGATAAAATAAATGCATTCCGGCAAAGGCGGATCGGCAGCCACTTGAGTTTAATGCGAAACTCCCCGTAAGAATACATACCGGGATAAAAAATAACCTATATGTTGCCCTCAATCTTCCAGTGTCAAATTTCGATCAAAATCAGTTAACTAACCTTTGAACCACTCTGTCTATTGATAGACAGAGTATGTCGATAATCTAAGCATACAGAGGCGATAAGCGACTTTGTTGAATCTGGGGGCACGGCAGTGCCCCCGCCAAGTTGAGCAAAAAGCGGCACGGCCGTACCATACTTTTCTCGATGCAGTTCAGGCCATTTTCGACCACGTATAACTTCGTTGTGGATAAAACTAGAAGCCTGAATTTTCAGTAATCAAGCAGACATTGTATAAACACGGTATATTTCAAATTTAATTCAATTTGAACCAGTAGTTTAAGAATTATAAGGAGTCAAAGTTTCTTAATTTTGTCACTCACTGATCACCGATCATCAAAAGTCTAAGGCACTTCTAGCAGACATAGAAGCTTCAAATTTATAATACAATTAGTGTTTAGTGCATGAATCAAGGAAATCTAATTTTTTTTTCAATTTCGGTCCAGTTTTCTAGATACATCAACTGCATAAATAACTTTGTAATCCCATATATTTATATGGGATTACAAAGTTACATTTACAGTTAATTAATCAGTGTACCAGTATATAATTATGTGTAGATAGGTATCTAGGTCCAGGCTAAGGTGTCGGACTTCTGATCAAGAGGTCGCAGGTTCGAACCCTACCCATTACACTATTGTCGTGAACCCACTCCAGACACAAGCATGTCTAGCTTAGTTGGAGGGGTTAACAAGATTGCTAGTAATGTGAATTCTACTCACATTGCTAGTAATCTATACAATGTGTAACGGGAACCCCATATCTATCCAAAAGGGCTGAAGACAACATCTGGTATGGAGTCTCTATGCACAGTTTCAGCACAAAATAACTGACTCAAAGAATTGATACCAAATTATTGGTTTCATATATTTCTTGAATACCAATCATAAAAAACGTGTCACAGCACTACGAGGGTCAATAACTTTCCACATTACTTGCCAATAACATGATAATTCTTTTCGTTCTTCTTAATTTGAAAAAGTCGGTCTCTGGTATCAGTGTATTGGAATTTGTAATAAGTTCTACACACGTAGACTTAGGATTACAAAACCCTTGCCATATCATTTGTTATCATCCAAAGAAGCCATGCACTCGGTATGTATATACCCTTTAAATTACACGTTGTAGTTTGTGTTAATGCAACGGTAATTAGAAAATATGACCAAGTCTATGTAAAATATGATAAAGTGAAATGATAATAACACACATTAATAATTTATACACATATAATTATAACTAAAGCGATAGAATTAACTATATCCCTCACACCCATAACCAATATTTAAAAAAAAAACACTTTATCATTGCTATAATTTATTAAAAATTAGACACTTTTAATGAAAATCAGGTAAGAACAAACTAAATAAAACAAATATTGTCTTAATTGGTATTTTTTTTAGTTTGTTAAAACGATATTTATTAAAAAGGTAAGTAGGATGGAACTTAAAAGAATATTATTTTAAATCTTCTTAGATATAAGGATAGATCTAGTTTAAAGCTACTCAAAGCTCTTTTAATTTAAAGATTTGTTTATATTAATATCACTGAGTACTTATACTCTATAAAGAATCATCATGTCATACATTTGAATCAGTCTTGTTTTATAGTAATTTTCTATTAAAAATAACAAGCAATCAAAAAAACAATATAAAAAACAGGATATGAAAATCAATATTTAAAAAAATTATTCATCAGAATTAGATAAATCGAAAAATAGACCCGTAGTCTCCTTATCCTTAATACTATTAATCGGAACATTTTTCATTGTTTTGAAGGAAGGTATTGTAAGACTAAAATCAACAGGAGATACAGGAGCCCAAAAACTGTCTGTGTGTGATAAATTACTTTCCACTTCTTTGAACTTCTTAAGGGTCTTAACCATATCATGTTTGGAAATAAGAGACTTCGAAGACCCAGGAAATACATAAGCGGGCTTCACTAGCCGATTAGATAAAATTTTAGGTTTGTCTGAAGATTTCTTAGCACTAATAGACCGTGATGTATCGCAATTATATTTGTTTTCGGAAGGTGCAGATAAAATGAATCTGGAAGGCGGGGAAAGTTCAGCCTCTTCTGTCTTTTCTAGATTCAAGGAGTAAAATCCATGATATCTACCATGTTCACATTCAATAGATTGATACATACACTGTTGCGCATTACAATTTTTGCATTGCAAGTAGGTTCCGTTTTAATGAACTCCAAATGACATGATTGACTTTCATTGTTCCCTTATACTCCCGTATCTCTTTAGGGATCAGCAGATCTTTTTGAAGAATATCTACTTCTTGTACTATATCTGTAATGACTCCCATGACATTGGCATTGGCGAGCCTTCTCTTTTCTTTAACTTCCTCTTTGGTCTGTTTAGGTTTTCCCATCCTATAAATTAAATAAATTGATGAATGGTCAGCATATTATAATATAGGCATATTTACGGATAATGATAATAATAATCTACGAAAACCGCAGGAAAACTTTCCATTGGTATGACAGCGTGGCTACAGTTAGTAAACAAGTATTAATTTTTCATACAACGGTAATTATAAACATATGGTAATTAGTATACGGTAATTAGAAAACTTTAGATTTTCTTAAACATTACAAAAACCGATACAGTATGCAAATACTAGCTTATTACAACGTACGGAGGCCAAAGTACTGTCTCCATTTACATGATCAATTTTGGTCTAACTTAAAAAATCAAGTATTAAAGTAAGTACAATGGTAATAAGATTTTTTTTTAACCAAGGCTACGGTACTACGGTAATTATATACTCACGTGCTTCATTGGTGGTACACTAACGTTAGAGACGTGCAACTGCTGATGGGCCGCGGCACACACTGAGGAGACTTGACGCGTACTGTACTGATGTGCCAAATACTGTTATTTAGGGATGTGCAATTGTGCACCCAAGAACAGAAAATGTCACGGCAATTATAACTTTCGATTGGACATGCGGTTACTTAATGATAACTATTTATAGACTGGTTCTATTGAGTAGATATTTTGGTATGCGATACACGTTGCTTAATACCGTTTAAAACGTTGAATGGATCAAAGTAAATCTATACGATATAAAAATTACAAGCAAGTTTTAACCTTAAGTTGGTGTGCGGACACGCCACGGTAATTAGAGAACAGAGGTTATTTGAACATAGATTAAAGTCATTTAGTCTTAACTACTTAAAACAGAAGCCTATGTTTTTGTTTACAGCTAGATACGGATGCTATCTAACATTTAAAAAAATTGGATGGTTAAATATGATAATATTACGGATTATGCAAGCCCGGACACGTAAAACTTGCTAATCGGAGAATGGCCGTTAAAACGTTAAAGATTTTTAATATTGATATGGTCACTGTAAGATGTTGTTAGGTTAGATAATTACGTAACAACTTATTTATTTATTTATGTACACACATGACACAAAAAAACATTAAATACAGACAAAAGAGCACAAAGGTGCTGCTTATTTCCTAAGAAATTTCTTCCAGCAGACCTGCGACAGGAGAGTTCAAGTGGAGATGATAGACACAGTGTGTATAAGTACTAATTATGATAAATAAAACATACTTAGCTGTACAACTTAAGTCAGAAGGTCCCTTAAGTAGGGACTGAATAATCGAATAACCGACTTGGACATGGATCTCACAACCTTTTACAGGAGAAGAACTGAGTTGCGAGATTTGGTTTTTTTGACAAGTATTGTTTTTCATGGGATCTTATTTTGTTACTAATATAATATTATAAGTAAATTCGAAAGTCTGTGAGAATGGATGTACAGTTGTATGGATGTTTGTTACTCTTTCACAAAAAAACTACTCAACAGATCTGAATGAAATTTGGTAACTAGATAGTTGACATCCTTTTTAACCTGTAATTAAAAAATTAAAAAAAAACACTCCCACGCGAACGAACTCGCGGATTGAAGCTTGTAGTACTATGTAAAGATGCATTGATGAAAATATTGTTGTCCCTTGTAAATAACATTTTCTTTGTAAAACATTTCGAATAAGTTATAGGACAATTCACAATTTCTTAAACAAAACAAAAGCCCGCTCACACAACAGCCTAATCTTTTAACCATGACAAATATAAGTAAGTTAGCTAATAAAACGCATGCTTAGCAACGAAGTTTGGAACTAATACGGAGTTGCGCACTTATTCGGGTATTAGCCGTATTCAGGTCACGGTATTAGGGATATTAAACATTCACTTAATGGCCACCTTTTTGTCTGACTTGATTACATCGTGTTAGTTGAAACTTAAATTATTGTTTGTTATTACTTTTTTGGTTATATTGTGATGATGTTGTGATGAACCGAAGATTACGGCGCTCGTTTCTTGAATACGTAGGAAGTAATGTGAACGTTTAATATACAAAAGTGTTTCCGAAGCACGTGGCCACATTCATGGATATGTACTGAGTCCGATAAACGGACACATAGTATAGAGCGAGGAGGTATATCTTTCCATCAGTAAGTCGAAAATAACATTTAATTACAATTTCATTTGTAAAAATCATAAAAATATTCTGATCACTATGAAATTCCGAACATTAACAACATTACTGCAACAAATTACAAAAAATATACATTGCCCGATGTGTACTCGCTTAATCAACGCTATGACCAAGTCAGCTTACAATGTACTGAATGTGTTGCGTCCTCCACACTTCAACCATTGACGTTTCGTCCTTTGCCCTGATTGGCCGTGATGCACGGTGCATGTTTATCAACAGTGAGTTAAAATCAGTAGCAAGCTCTCGATCTACGGGGCAGGGTCGTCTTGGCGGTGTCTTTGGACATCACCAACGCCTTTAACATCCTGCCCTGGAGTTGCATCAGGGAGGCACTCCGGTATCACCGGGCGATCGGAACGCGCCACGGTCCGAGTCCCACATAACGGTGGAGGGGGTTCGCATCGGCGTCGGGAGGACGATGAAGTACCTGGGACTCGTCCTCGACAGCCGGTGGAACTTCAGGGAGCACTTCCTGAGTTTGGCCCCAAAGCTGAACCGGGCAGCAGCCGCCTTCAGGCGACTCCTGCCTAATCTCAGCGAGCCAAACGCCTCCTGCCGAAGGCTGTACGCCGGCGTCGTGCGGTCTATGGCCCTCTATGGGTCCCCAGTGTGGGCCCTGTGCATCCGGACGCGACCACGAAAGTTGGTCGCATGCCAGAGGGTCATGGCTATCCGAATGATCCGAGGATACCGCACGATCGCCGGCGAATCGGTCAACCTCCTTGCCGGATTGCTGCCCTGGGATCTGGAGGCGACTGCCCTCCAGCGCCTCTATGAATGGCGCGTGGAGGCGCAGCGCCGGGGCGTATCCCCGCTGCCTCGAGAAGTCGAGGCGCGGCGGGAAGAGCTCCGGCGCGATCTCAGGGCAGTATGGAGGGAACGACTGTCGCAACCGACGGCCGGGCACGCCGCAATTGCGGCGGTAAGACCCCTCTTTGAGGAGTGGCTAGATCGGCGTCACGGCGTCCTGACCTACCGCATGACGCAGGTCCTCACCGGACACGGAAGTTTCGGGAGGTACCTGTGTCTGATGGGTAAGGAAGAGACGCCTGGGTGTCACCACTGCGAGGATCGTCCTGAGGACACAGTCGAGCACACGGTGCAGGACTGCCCAGCTTGGGCAGAGCACCGACGTGTCCTCACGGCGACAATAGGCGGAGACCTCTCGCGCCCGGCCTTGGTCGAGGCCATGCTGCGGGGCGAGAGGGAGTGGGAAGCGGTCGCCTCCTTCTGCGAAGCAGTCATGCTTCCGAAGGAGGAGGTGGGCCGCGTGAGGGAGAGGATGGCGTCCTCCCTCCAGCCCAGCCGCAGTGGTAGACGCCCACGGCGTCGGACGTCGGCCGACGATCTCCGGCCACCGTAGGCGCGGGCATGCGGACAGCGAGTAAAGGGCAACTCGCTGTCCGACCATGGACCATGCCCGGGTCGACGGCGCGTCGTGTTCCACGCGCGCCTCAAAGAGCGTCAGCAACATGACGAGGCCCCCTCTGCAGAGGGCCGAAGCCCGCCGGGGTCGTGGGACTCATCCCGTTACCGTGGCCCCGGTATGTAAAGGGTTATTGAAGGAACACCGTGGATTTTAGTCAGTAAAAGTCTGACAGTCCCTCCCACCCTGCCTGGAGTGGGAGGACTTATTTGATAATTTTACCACGTTAAAAAAAAAAAAAAAGCTCTCGATCTAAGTGTGTGAAATTTATTTGTGTGCGTAATTCGCATACGTAACGGGCCTCTTGCTTGTAGTTGAGCTGTGGGAGTGGGAGACAAGCGGCGACACGCGTTCTCATACAAATCAGGAACTATTTCCTTTCTAACCTCTTTTATCTGTTCTGTGGTAAAAACAACTATACTTAAAGTACAATGAGGCAGACATGAAGGAGGTAGAGTGTTGATGTGTCGGTATTGACCAACAAAAAAGACTGTATCATGCTCATCGTCTATTTTAGTTGATTGCAAACACCAAGGCTGGTTCCTTCTCAGCTTGCCTTCTATCCTACTAATATTATAAAAGCGAAAGTTTGTGAGGGATGTATGTATGTTTTTTGCTGTGTCACGCAAAAACTACTGAACGGGTCTTAATGAAAGGAGGTCAGCAAAATTAGGCCCACTAGCAGTGTAATAGCGGACACAAATGAAATATATATTTAAAAAAAAACTTTTATTTAATAATTATTTATCGTAATTTTTATACGACTTTTAATCATGGGGTAATGAAAAACACGATAAAAAGAAGATATAGCGGAAGTCATTGTGAATAAATTATCTGTCAGCCATGACATCTGCATTTCCTAATTCGAGGGTTGCCAGGGGGTTAAATAGTATAATATTGTATGTAGAGGGGTCATGATTTCTCATTATTTTGTATATTATTATTAAAAATAGATCCATTTTGAAAGTCTAAATATATCAGTTAACGCATTACGTAAATATTTTATTTTAATTACAACGTTTTGGGTCCATAATAACTGTGGCTTTGTGTTGATTTCGATAGTGGATAAAAATTCTAGAAGCCAAATTATAAAAACTCAAGAAACTGTCATTCACTCCGCGAAGGCGCGAACTCGTATAGACCACAGAGTACATTTTTGTTTATAATAAAAATAAATAAAATAAAAATTATTTATTTTCAGACACAGTCCATAGATTACATTAAAATTGTTATATTATTATTATAAATTAATTCGATTCATTAAAATTAAAACAAAATACAAAAATTAAAATTATACTCATACGCCGCTATGAATACTCTTACTTTTTAGATGATTTATAAATTACTCATTTTCGGTATTACTTCTCAATGACCATAAATGTTTTTACTTTTCATAACCTAAAAAACGTTTTTGTTATCTCTCTGTTATCTCGGTATTCCCATGGTAAATAGTGATATTGATGTTTTTATAGTAAATAGTGTTGGTTACCAGTCAATTTAGTATTCATATTAATATTGTCTGTTGAGTTGAAAAAGTGGGCCGGACGAAGTATGGGCCGTTGCCAGAGTCCTTTGGTAAAATAACACATAGGCTACTTTTTATTTTTGGAATTCCTATGAAATCGGGATTTACGCGGGAAAAACCAGCCACGCGAACGAAGTCGCGGGCAAAAACTAGTATCCTATAACGATGTACTTGTATAATGGGAGTATAATGGTGTACAATAAAGAGCATCTGTAAATCATCTCCATCAAAATCGATTTGCTTGAATATTGCTACAGATTCCAAGTCAGGAAATATTTCTGCTTGATGAGACATTTTTGTTAAGTAGTCCAAACTACATTTTAAAGACGTAAGGAAGCTTAAACTTTAATACGGAACAAAAGACTTAGGATAAATATCCATTAGTTTATGCCTGACAACTATTCCTTTTAAAAAAATATGATTTAAAAACAGTGGAAACTAAACCTGAAAGTAGGGGGTTAAGACGTTATGTTAAATATGGCATTATGCGTATATTTATGTATATGTACCTCTCATTCTGCGACACATGAGGCTGCATGGAATACGAACCTCTTTACATATTGGCCAAAAATACGTCTCATGTTTTTGTACTATAATCTACAAATGGAACTTATAGAATATTGAAAATATTCGTTAATACTTTTTGTGTATAAGAAAAAAAAAGTTTTTTATTGTTACAATGTATTTAATTTTATTCATTTAATAAAGTCGTTCATCGTTTTTTATTTAAATTACTTTACAAATATATACGCAGCCATACATTATTATTTGAAAACGCTATGGTTGCGCTGAATTTAATAAACAAAGTTCATTGTTCGGCAAAGTGTCTTATAAAAAACGTTTTAACTTTATTATAGTTGTTTGTGATAAGATCGCAAATGGACCCCTCTTGGTAACTGTTTAGCGCTAACTTTATATTATAAAAAACACAGGTGTTTATTTTTATTAAAAGGTTTCTAGAAAAAAGCCCACAGAAACTATAGTGTGAGTAAAAATTTGGCATACACTAAAACCCTTTATTTAAAAACAAAAAATAACTTACTACATAAATAAAAACACGGGCAACTACACTGATCACTAATAGATTCAGTGAAGTGAACGTGATTCCAGAGTTTCATTCACGAACGAATGAATATCCATTCAAACGTTTATTAAATCAGTTTCATATCAAGCGATTCTACTTTATCTGCAGTGAAAAGCGTTGGATTCAAGGCGAAAAGGCGGGATGTGGTCTGTTTTAAATATGGCTGACGTAATTATAACTGTGTGGTGGAAATAAATTGGTGTGAAAGATGACATTTTTGATTTATTATCTTACATCCTTTTTTATTATTTACATAAATGATTATGATTTGAATTTTTTGACGCCACGCTTTCGTATGCTGAACATCAAAGCTTTTGATATTTTTATAAATGTAATAATAATTCTCTACCCAGGAAACTACCCAATTATACTTATTATACATACTTATTAAGTGAATAAATTGTAAATCCGTAATTGGCTGTAAGATTAGATATAAGTTACTATAAAACATTGTTTTAAGAGCTGTGGATTTTGTTATAAATAAATAAATAAATTTATGTAGTTATATTTGACATCGATATTTTATTGATCAATGCTGAATATAAATCAAAAAGACCTATAAAAATAGTTGATTTAATTGATCGAAGTTGAAAAATAGTTGAACGAAAATAGACAGCCTCGTTAGATAGTTGACATCCCTTTTATCCTGCTATTCCTACGGGATCAGGATTTACGCGGGAAAATACTCCCACACGAATGAATTCGCAGAAGGAAGCTAGTACTATGTAAAGATGCATCGATGATAATTTTGTAGCAAGTTGTAACATTTGAATACGTTATAGGACAATTCACAATTTCTTAAACAAAACAAAAACAACAGCCCGCTCCCACAACAACCTGTTACGCAAGCATAGCCAAGGGAAATCTTTATAGAAAGCTTCAACCCAAGTTACCACGATAACAACGATGCAAAGTACCAAGTGCTGACGCTGCGACTCAATTACATTCAACTGTAGACCACACCGGCTGAGTCGCTCGATCGGTGGGAAAAGAATCGAACAGAATGGAGTCAATCGCTGACACATAAACACTTCTTAGTATTAATTTAAAAAAAAAAAAAAAAAAAAAAAAAAAAAATTAGCTGTTAGTTTTAAATTGTAATCTATACTTAATATTATAAAGCGGAAAAGTTTGTTTGTTTGTTTGCTTGAACGCGCTAATCTTCGAAAGTACTGGATGGATTTGGATGCAATTTGGTATGGAAGTAGCTTGAAGCTTGAGGAAGGTTATAGGCTACTTTTTACGCGACTGCAAAACAGGAGAGTTATGTTTTTACCGTGATAGAATCCACGGGAGCGAAGCCCCGCGTGAGTACTAGTAATATTATAAAGCGGAAAAGTTTGTTTGTTTGTTTGTTTGCTTGAACGCGCTAATCTTCGAAACTACTGGGTGGATTTGGATGCAATTTGGTATGGAAGTAGCTTGAAGCTTGAGGAAGGTTATAAGCTTCTTTTTACGCGACTGCAAAAAAGGAGAGTTATGTTTTACCATAATAGAATCCACGGGAGCGAAGCCCCGCGTGAGTACTAGTTCATAAATATAATTTGTACCCAAGTAAATTGGTTTCTCTTGCATCCTTCGCTGCCATCAAACATGATTAAGCTAATCTTTTAACCATGAAAAATATAAGTAAGGTAAAATGCGCTAATGGGTTTGTCTATTAGAAATCTCTCAGTAGTAGACCGGAGTTTGGAAGTTAACGGTATGATACCTCCGAGCCCCGGAAACCAAGCTACACCGTTGGTCTCGGCAGTCATATAGACTTCATTGACTGTTATTACTGGTAGTCAGTAGCCAGATATCGTATTACTAACGTGACCATACGTCCCGCTTTGGGCGGGATTGTCACGCTATCAGGCTGTCTGTCCCCAACGAGAACGAAAATGTCCCGCTTTTACAAACAAACCTTTATATACCTACTTTTAAAAGTCTTCTTACTTGTCTACATTAAAATATCACTATAATCGCGCGGAAGACGTTAGTAGAGTAGTATTGCTTTACAGTTGTTTACGTAGACGGCAATGTATATCGGCTTCATTCAACTCATCAACTCACAACTACATATTTTATTTTTACGGTAAGTTGGAGTAAGAATTAAGATGCCAGAAGTGAGGGTAAGATATCTTTTTTTTTCTGTGTGGGAAAATCATCGAATGACTTCTCCCGCTCTGGGTTAAGCGGAAGGGTGTATCAGACTTGTACTGACTAAAAACCCACCCTGTTCCTTCAGCTGCCCTTAAGTTCCGGAGCTTCAGCATCCTGTTAGAACATTTCCGCAACCCAGGCGGGCAATGGCCTGATGAAGCCCCGTCACTGTTGCTGACAGCTCTTTGAGGCGCGCATAGAACAAGCCCGTGCCTACAGTGGCCGGAGATCGGCTTGCGATCCCCGACGCTAGGGGCGTCTCCATCACGCGTTCGGCCTCCTCCTTAGCTAGCATAACTACTTCGCAAAAGGAGGCGATTGCACCCCATTCCCTCTCGCTCCGCACCATGGTCCGAACCAATGACGGGCGCGAGATGTCGCCGCGGTCGATCGCCTCTCATACATACACAGAGCATACACCTCCACTGTATGCTCCACCGTGTTCTCCGGATGGTCCTCACAATGACGACACCCGGGCGTATCCTCCCGCTGTATCCGAAACAGCCATGTCCGGTCAGCACCTGCGTCAGGCGGAAGGCGAGGACGCCGTGGCGTCTCTCTAGCCACTCCTCAAAGAGGAGACTTATCGCCGTGATTACGGCGTGCCCAGAGGGTAAGATATCTACCACAATTATTTTGAGTCACATTTAAAACCATTTTCTGTTTTGCTCTTAAATATGGCATCCTACACTGACTTAGCCTACATACACCATGCTATTTTATTCGCCTTACAACAGCAGCTCACTTCATATATCCAATTACTAGTAAAAATTCATTAAAAAAAAACATATTTATGAACACGAATAATTTAAAATTGAAAATAATATTTATTATTATGACGTTGTTGTGCGCTAGGGTGAGCAACCTCTGATAAAGATGTCACCGCTCTTCCATGCCAGCCTTGGAAATCAAGGCTCGGTCCCCGCCCGCAACAGGATGTTTCAGACTACATCATAATAATAAATAAAATTTTAAATTATTCAAATGTTCATAAATATGTTTTTTTTTTTTTAATGAACGTTTATTAGTCATTGGATACATGAAGTGGGCTCCCGTTGTAAGATGACTAAAATAACACGGTGTATATATTTATTTTATACAAAATTCAGTACGCATCCCGCTTTAACACGAAAAAAAAAATGGTCATGGTATTACCCAGCTACTGGGTTGTGGAGGCCGACACTAATATAGATAGGAAAAGGCTAAGCAGATGATGAATGCTGAAAATCATTGCTAGCCTTTACAAAACAACTCATAAACCTTTTACAGAAAGATCTTTATCTCTCCTCAAATTGTTGTTATTATGTATGTCTTTATTTTTTCTTTTTTATATATATTTATATGTATATATATATGTTTTGAGAACGTTATTTATTGTTTTGTATTTTATATAGATAAATAGTACACCGTGGACTACCCGCGTATTTATTTTCTCATTCTGTGTCAAATCCATCCAAAGGTTGGCTGTAAAAAATCGCTTTTAGCGATAAGACCACCCATTGTATTACCCTTTTTAATTTTTAAGTACATAATTTTGTGTTACTGTTATGGTGTACAATAAAGAATATATCTATCTAAAACTGAAAGATAATAATCTCTAAAAATATCAAATTGTAGAATATTAAACGTCACGGTAGTTGTGACATGGGCTAAAGCGCTGCGTGTAAAGGGTTCAATTCCCGTATGAAAATTAGAAAGGCCTGTCCAGGTTCTGGCTGTGTATCTATGGAAGATTATATTATGTTTGTTAACGAACCCATGCCATACCATTACTATTGTGTGTAAATCCTGGTGTGGGGGCAAAGTCTTTTATTTTATTTAAAGTCATCCAACAAAAATAATAACCGTTTCACTGGAACTATCACGACGCTACAAAATCTTATACTGTCATTTCCAATTTTCCCAAACTTGGCTTGTCTATGAAACAGAGAGGAAATTAAAGTCAGTAAGACTTGCGCGTCACGAGCTCAGAATTTCAATATTTTACGCGATAAAAAACTATCAAGAAACTCGCCGTATCGAAGACCCGACTTTCAGTTTTTAATTAATAGTTGTGTTACCCTTTGCAAGGTTTTCAGATCTGATAATATTTTTAGAAAGTTATGAACTATGTCAACTAAAAACACACGTTGCTCAAGAGCATTTCTTTTACATAGGTACATATAAAATTGTATTGATGCGCCATTATTTTAATGGAAATAAAATTGTTAGTACATTGAAATTTTTCAGTTTAAATAAATAAATAAAACATAATTAAGCACATACAACGTGTAATGGAAACCCCATATCTATATAAAAGGGCTGAAGACAACATCTGGTATGGAGTCTCTATGCACAGTTTCAGCACAAAATAACTGACTCAAAGAATTGATACCAAATTATTGGTTTCATATATTTCTTGAATACCAATCATAACAAACATGTCACAGCACTACGAGGGTCAATAACTTTCCACGTCACTTGCCAATAACACGATAATTCTTTTCGTTCTTCTTAATTTGAAAAATTCGGTCTCTGATATCAGTGTATTGGAATTTGTAATAAGTTCTACACACTGTAGCGTAAAACCGCTACGGTTAAAACTTCCTCCAAATTCTAATCCAAACTTTTCAATAAAATTTTTTCTTCATAGCTGTTATTCACATTTGAACAAGGAATCGTGAAAAATATCCTCGGATGTTTTGCCTTTTGACGGCGTCATTACATTTTTGGGACCCGATATGTGATGGTCGACCTTATTTTTTGATTAATATCGAAATTATGAAGTGAAAGTTTTTTTTCTGTTGGTGTTAAGCCAATAAAAAATATAAAGTGTCCTAGCAAAAGGATAGTCTGTGGGTGATTTTCTGGTTAATTTGGTATGTATTGTCGCCTTTTTTCTTTTCGATCCATTTCGCACTAGTTTCATAATTAATCAAAGATTCAGCTTGCATCGGTGGTCTGAAGTTTCTTTTTTGTTTAGATCCCGTTACAAGCCAATTTTTGGCTCCACCCTACGGGCAAGCGACGTCGGTTATCGACGACGGAGGTCGGGGCGCTCTCGCCCGATATCCGAGCACATCCTGTGCTTGAGACGTCCATCTCAAAGGCCTGAAGCGAGTACGATGTAGATGCGGACTCCGCAACGCAGTGGCTCCGTGATTTCTACGTTACTTCCTACAGTCGTGTTCAGCCGTCCAGGAATTACCAAGTTTTCGCAGCAGGAGTTCTATTTTATACACCTAATTTGTATATTTCTAATCTATAAATTCTCACGTCAAAAACTCTTTCTAACCTAAGGCCTATCAAGACGCGTTGGATGCTCTTAGTGTTTTTGTAATTAAAATTACTAATAATGCGTATTCGCCTAGCTATAACCGATTGCAATCGATTTTTTTGTTAGGTAAGTTAAAAATATTTGCATAATACTTTCGATAACATTATTTTTCTTTCCGCTAAGTTAACCCACGCCATCACTGAAGGGTTTCCAATAATAACCAATATTTAACTTTTTTATATTTTTTAATTAAGTACTTGTTTTCTATCTTTTTCCTTTTAATCAAAATTAAACGTGTTAAGTAGCGGTTTGTGTTTTACTGTGCACTTAATTTTATTTACGCTACAATATGGCGCCCGAATTAAAGTAAGTTTGCATATTAATTATTACTAAAATACCTTTTTTTTTGTTATCTCGTGTGTGGTTGCTCTTGAGAGCAATCTTTAATTTTCATCTTTCTTGTTGTGAGTTTCAGGTTTTAGAATTGGTCAGATACCCGTATGGAAGTTAAAAGGATTACCTGTCTTGAATGTTTTCCCGATTCATAAGACTGGACTACGGAATTGCTAACTGAATTTATGTTCTTTGCTAAATTGTGTGATGTTTGTGAAATTCAATTTTAAAGATTAACTTTGTAACTATACCCAATTTCCAATTCTTTTATTTTCTCCCAAAATATACGTATCTATTCCGAGTTTTATTTTATCCCAGTAGATAGCGGTAGTTAGTTTCCCGTAGAGTGTGTTTGATGTGTGGATGGTTAGGCATCGTGACCAAAGGTAAGCTTTTTGAATGGTCGTGTGCTAGTGTCTACCTTTCTTATTTTTTTTAGCCCGACTGTTTGCTTTTCTGCTATTTGCTAGTATCTGTTTTTGTTGGATTCTTAGCCCAGCCGATTCCTTTGACGTTCATGTTGTTGTCTTCTTCCCGCATCGATATTACGGCACGATATCTAACGATTTCCTGCTAAGTCCCGCTCTTTCATTTAGCCTATTTCTATTTTGTGTTTAAAAATGTCCGAAGAAGGTTCTATCGTTGAGACTCCTTTACACGGAAGTATTATTATTTCTAGACCTCCTCCCATTCCGCCTAGGCCCACTCCGGGTACTAGTCGTTCTAACTTACCTTCTCCGATGAAATCCGAGGACTGTCCCGGTTACTTTCTAAAACGATTTTCGCTAAGAAAATGGAACATAAATTATACTGGAGATACCAGTGTTCGAAATTTTTTTACCAGTATCGAAGAAGAGAAGGATGCAGACGACATAACTGACAGTTATCTGCTTAAACGCTTCCACGAAGTGTTATCCGGTCGCGCCTTGAATTATTATAGGTCAATCCGTCGACCTGATATGACTTACCCCGAATTAAAAGAAAAATTCTTCAAAACATTCGGGGAAATTGATTTCGAATTTAAAACCGGTCAACAAGTTAGGAATACAAAACAGAAATCAGATCAACCTGTTTTACATTTTGTGCATCAGATTTCTCAATTGAATGATACATTACGTAAACCGGTCGATAAATCTGAACTATTAGAAATTATCACTCACAACATGCATCCTAGATATTTTCCATGCTTATCGATACATAAATTTACTGACTTAGATGCGCTCATTGACACTGCATCGCATTTTGAAAGTTTTTTGCCCAAATCTACGAAATTAGTTTCAAGCGCAACAAATCAATCACAAATCTGTCCAAAATGCAATAAAACAGGACACCCCTATCGTACTTGCCCTGATTTCCCTGGTATGCTATGTTTTAAATGCCGCACACCTGGTTTTATAACTCGTGATTGCCCAAAATGCAATCCAAAAAATGTTTAGCCCACCGGCGACACGCATTACTCCGTACAGTGTCACCGGTGATAGCGTCCGATTCATCTGATAACCGTCCTTTCATCGAGATCATATTGTGTAACCGGGTCGTTAAAGCCCTTCTTGACTCTGGTGCACAAATGTCCCTTATTAGTGATTGTTTAACCCAACAACTGGGTATTTCTTTAAAATCAAACGTCCAGTGCCCACGTGTTATTTCCGCTAATAACTCTCCTATTGATATTTTAGGAACTATCTTTCTCCCAGTTAAGTTTAATGGTACGACTTTTATCCACGAATTTTTAGTAGCACGTTCTATGTCTTCTTCAGTTATTTTAGGTATCGAATTTTGGAATAAGTTCGGTTTGACTTCAGTTTTTAGTCAAGCTTTTAACAAAAATATCAAAGGTAATATGTACCTTCCTCCCGACTCTAATTCCCTACCTCCTGACCCACATACCCTTCCTTCTGACTCTCAATCCCTTCCTCAGATTAATTGCATTAGCGAGGTTCGATACATTCACCCTCGTAACGTTTTATTACCAGACCAAGAGGTAAAGTTGCAACGGGTCATTGAGGAATTCGATGTCATTTCATCCGATAAAGTTGGCCTTGGCAAGACTACTTGGCTATCACACAAAATAAACACTACTGGACCACCAATTAGACAACGGTTTTACCCTCTTTCGCCTGTTAAGTTAAAGTTGCTCAATGAGGAAATCGATAAGATGCTGGAGATGGGTGTCATTCGTCCCTCACGTTCTCCATGGGCCAGTCCTGTTGTGATGGTTACCAAAAAGGACGGTTCTGTACGTTTTTGCGTTGATAGTAGGAAATTGAATAGCGTTACTACTAGAGATTCTTATCCGCTCCCCCGTATTCACGATATTCTTGACAACCTTCGAGGTGCAAGGTATATAAGTTCTCTTGATTTTAGGAGTGCATTTTGGCAGATTCCTCTCGCTGATGATGAGAGTTGTGAAAGAACCGCGTTCATAGTTCCACAACGAGGTTTATTTGAGTTCGTCAGAATGCCATTTGGTCTCACGAATGCAGCTTCCGAGATGCAGCGCCTTACTGATATGATCGTTAATTTTGAATTCACTTCGACCAGTGATAATTGCGTTTTCGGTTACGTCGATGATCTAATCATAATATCAAAAGACTTTGATAGTCACCTCTCGCTCCTTAGAAAAGTACTAGACCGTCTCAAGGAGGCCGGTTTAACTATTAACCTAAAAAAATGCGAGTTCTGTAAAAGCGAATTGAAATATTTGGGTTATATCATCAACGAAAAGGGTTTACAAACTGATCCCAGCAAGCTCGATGCTATTAGGGATTATCCCGTTCCTACTACAGCTAAGTCACTACGTGGTTTTATTGGGTTATGCTCATATTATAGGCGTTTTGTTGATGGTTTTTCTTCTATAATAGCTCCACTCACTGCCCTTATAGGAAAAAAGAAGGGTCGTGACCCTATAAGTTGGGATGATGCCGCCGATCAAGCATTCCTAAAATTAAAGGATGCGCTCATCAATACTCCCGTTATGGCTTGTCCAGATTTCTCGAAGCCCTTCATTTTGCAATGTGATGCGTCAGCTGTCGGTCTTGGTTCGGTTCTTTCTCAAAAGTTCGATGGTGTTGAACATCCAATCGCTTATTATTCACGCTTATTCTCAAAAGCAGAACGCAATTATAGTACAACCGAACGTGAACTTTTATCCGTTCTTGATTCCATTAAGCATTTTCGCTGTTATTTAGATGGAATGAAGTTTTCTGTTATAACTGATCATATGGCCTTGAAATGGCTCCTCACACTAAGTAATCCCTCAGGGCGTTTGGCGCGATGGGCTACTGTGATTTCCCAATACACGTTTGATATCATTCATCGCAAAGGGTCGCAACACGTCGTTCCAGACGCTTTATCTAGAATGTACGCGAGTCCGGTTACATTCGATCAAGGACCTGACCATACCAATGATAGATGGTATAAAAAGGTGTATTTAGGGGCTCGTGACTCCCCTCAAACGTTTCCAGCTTACGCCATTCGGAACGGTGTTCTGTTAAGACGCATGCCAATCACTAACCCATTGTGCTCTGATCCTTGGCGCATAGTTTTACCCGTTGAAAAGGTTAAATCCGCTATATGGGAAGCTCATAATAATCCTCTCTCTATACATCCTGGAGTTTCAAAGACTTATTTTAAGCTCAAGGATAACTTTTACTGGCCAAATATGTTTCGAGATGTTTCTGAGACTTTAAGGCAATGTGAGGTTTGTAAAGCTTATAAGATCGCGAATTCCCAACCACGTGGTCATATGTGTTATCCAAAGGAAGTCTCTTTACCTTTACAAATGATTTCTATCGACGTTATTGGACCGCTTCCAATCGCTTATTATGGGTTCAAATACATTTTATCTATGGTCGATGTTTTTTCTAAATATGTTTGGTTAGTCCCCCTTAAAAGGATTGACGCCAATTCAGTTATAAAAGCTTTGGAATCTGAAATATTTTTTAACTTCGGAGTTCCACGGTCTATTCTCTGTGATAATGCTACCGTTTTTCGTAGTAATCAGTTTTTAAACTTTCTTAGATCGTTTCGCATTGAATCCCCTACGTATACCCCTTATTACACTCCACAAGCAAACACGGTAGAACGTTATAACCAAAGTGTCGTTACTTGTTTGAGCATATTGGTTGGCGAGAACCAAAGGAATTGGGCTAAATTGTTACCCAAGGTCAAACTTTACCTCAATTCATGTATTAATTTAGCCACAGGGTTTACGCCAAACTTTCTCATATTCGGTAGAGAAGTCTGTATGGATTCATCGCGTGCGAATATCCAGACTCTAAGCACTAATTTAGCTGAAAGTCGGGAACAACACGCGAGTAATCTGACTTCGCTCGCCGAGATTTACGCAAAAGTAGCGGACAATCTTTCTTCTGCTTTTCTCCGTAATTCACGAAATTACAATACGAACCGCACGGCTATTACACTCAATGCCGGCGACATTGTATGGAGGCGTAATTTTTCAAAATCGTCAGCTGCTGAATACTTTACAGGAAAGCTTGCTCCTCGTTTCATTAAATGTCGTGTGATCAGAGTCATCTCCATGACTACATATGTCCTACAAGACTGTGATTCTCATCATATTGGACAATATCATATAAAAGACATACTTAAATGAATTAATTTGTTCCATATTCTTAACTTAATCAGCATTACTTATGTTAGGCCATTAGTTTTCAATTAACGACACCTCTTTTATTATTTCGACCCTCATTCCTCCCTGGAGTTAATATTTATTCATAACCATTTCCTCTCATTAAGCGTCGTATTTTTGATTTTGATTTAAGGTCCACCCTCTTCAACTTAACCCTCTCTCTTTAACTTAACCTTCTAACTTATCCCTCTATAACTTAAGCTCTTGACTTTGAGTCGTGTTAGACTTTGAGTCGTGTTTCACTTTGAGTCGTGTTTGACTTTGAGTCGTGTTTGACTTTGAGTCGTGTTGGACTTTGTGTCGTGTCTCACTTCGAGTTATTATCTGACTTCGAGCTTTTGTGTTCGACTTCGAGTTTTTGTTTGACTTCCTTTGAAGTTATTTTTAGGTTATTTCTTAATCTCAACTCTTATTTGTTTCGTCTTGAATATTGTTCTTTGTTCCTATTTATTTAAGAATATTATTCTAGTTCTATCGTTTGTTTTTCTATTCTAATGTAGGTTTAGGAGACGCATCTGAAGCTCGCACTGTTAACGTCTAAACTGGAGGCCGGCTTTCAATTTTATTCAGTATCAGCTGCACTTCGATGTCGTTGATTTGATGTATTTAGTTTAAAGTTAGTTAGGCTAGTTTATTTAATTTGTATATATTATGGTTTTCACTCTTGGTTGATGCTATCCCTTTTGTGTTGTCAATCCGTTATTGTGTTTTCAATCTGTTATTGTGTTTTCAATCTGTTGTTGTGTTTTCAATCTGTTGTTGTGATGTCAATCTGTTATAGCGTTGTCACCCTCTCACTGGGTTGATACATTCACTTGGGTTGATCTCTCACCTTTCTTTTAGGGTTGTCAACCACTTTTCTTTTAGGGTTGTCAACCACCTTTCTTTTAGGGTTGTCAACCACCTTTCTTTTAGGGTTGTCACTCACCTTTCCTTTAGGGATGCCACTCACCTTTAGGGTTGCTACTCTCATTTTTTTTTTTACTGGAAATGGGGTACTGTAGCGTAAAACCGCTACGGTTAAAACTTCCTCCAAATTCTAATCCAAACTTTTCAATAAAATTTTTTCTTCATAGCTGTTATTCACATTTGAACAAGGAATCGTGAAAAATATCCTCGGATGTTTTGCCTTTTGACGGCGTCATTACATTTTTGGGACCCGATATGTGATGGTCGACCTTATTTTTTGATTAATATCGAAATTATGAAGTGAAAGTTTTTTTTCTGTTGGTGTTAAGCCAATAAAAAATATAAAGTGTCCTAGCAAAAGGATAGTCTGTGGGTGATTTTCTGGTTAATTTGGTATGTATTGTCGCCTTTTTTCTTTTCGATCCATTTCGCACTAGTTTCATAATTAATCAAAGATTCAGCTTGCATCGGTGGTCTGAAGTTTCTTTTTTGTTTAGATCCCGTTACAAGCCAATTTTTGGCTCCACCCTACGGGCAAGCGACGTCGGTTATCGACGACGGAGGTCGGGGCGCTCTCGCCCGATATCCGAGCACATCCTGTGCTTGAGACGTCCATCTCAAAGGCCTGAAGCGAGTACGATGTAGATGCGGACTCCGCAACGCAGTGGCTCCGTGATTTCTACGTTACTTCCTACAGTCGTGTTCAGCCGTCCAGGAATTACCGAGTTTTCGCAGCAGGAGTTCTATTTTATACACCTAATTTGTATATTTCTAATCTATAAATTCTCACGTCAAAAACTCTTTCTAACCTAAGGCCTATCAAGACGCGTTGGATGCTCTTAGTGTTTTTGTAATTAAAATTACTAATAATGCGTATTCGCCTAGCTATAACCGATTGCAATCGATTTTTTTGTTAGGTAAGTTAAAAATATTTGCATAATACTTTCGATAACATTATTTTTCTTTCCGCTAAGTTAACCCACGCCATCACTGAAGGGTTTCCAATAATAACCAATATTTAACTTTTTTATATTTTTTAATTAAGTACTTGTTTTCTATCTTTTTCCTTTTAATCAAAATTAAACGTGTTAAGTAGCGGTTTGTGTTTTACTGTGCACTTAATTTTATTTACGCTACAACACGTAGACTTAGGATTACAAAACCCTTGCCATATCGTTTGTTATCATCCAAAGAAGTCATGCACTTTGTTTCGTCCAACGTGAAACAGAACGCACCTTTTTGGTTGGCAACATTATATTCTATTGTCTTTGAAAATGACTTTGACATATCCGTTCCTTGTAAAAACTAACTGCCTTGCTTGTTGAGATCGATTCATTGATTGAAATTAAAAATCCTGTGGAATCTACGCGGTTAAAAGATAATTTGGTCGCGACTAACGATAAGTTGAAATTGTAATCCCGAATTGACGAAAAACCTGGGATATTTTGGAACAATACCGCCGTATTGACGCCTAGACCGAATGGCACGCGAATTGTTGAAAGTGATAGTGAATTGATGATAAATAGCTCTCCAATAAGGTGCTAAAGTGGAGCAGAGTGGTGCTGTGAATGCTATCTGGACCACGCCATCTGAAGACCGGCGCCTTGTGAACGTCCATGAACACTTGACTATCATTACACGTTTCACTTACTCATTTCATACTTACACACACACACACGGACGTGGCCTCAGGAAGGGTCGTAACTTGTCGTCTCTACAGCTCAGGTAAGTCAAATTGTGTAAAGTTAACTATTTATTAGTAAGGCCGGAGAGCCTGTTGTTTGTTTGCAAGCAACAGTAGGGCTCCACGAACCGTGGACAGTTCGGACCATCCAGTTACCTGGCGTCTTGTAGTCCTGAACACACTTGGTATGTATATACGCTTTAAATTACACGTTGTATATGCTATTGTATAACAGATTAGATAAAATCAGGTACGAGTATATACGCGGGTCCTTCAAAGTCGCAAAGATTGATCACAAAATGCGAGAGAGCCGCCTACGCTGGTATGAACATGTAATACGCAGAAGCGAGGAGGATATGATGAGGCGAGTGATGAATATAGAAGGAGTACACAGCAGAGGCCGCCCCTCAACCACCTGGATGAGGACCATACTCAACGAACATAAAACTCTAGATTTAACTGCAGATATAACACAAAATCGCCAGAAATAGCGTGAAACATCAAAAGCCGACCCCGAATAGGGAATGAGCCAGGAGATTGACCGACTGTATAAAATCAAGTTCTACAAAAATAGTGCAAGCCTCTCTAGTAATTATAGTTTTGTGCCATTTGGGGTCGAAAACCTTGGATAATGGGGCTTGAGTGCGCGTATTCTTTTAAAGGAATTGTCTCGCCGGCTGATTAATTCCTTAAGTGACCAGAGAACTGGCTCATTCTTTGCCCAAAGAATAAGCATTGCCATACAACGTGGCAATGCTGCCAGTCTTCTAGGCTTGTTTCCGGAAGACAGCGATGTGGAGGAGTAGTTCGACGCCTGAGTTTTTTTTTCTCTATGAACGTTTTACAGTATTAATAAATAAGTATCCAAATTTATATTTTTTTATTAATTAAAAATATATTTGGTTTGAGCTACTTATTCGTGTTTAATTAAGCTGGAATTCTGAAATTGAATTTTCTAATATGCGAGAATCGATTAGATAATTGTATTATTTATTCACAAAGATACATATGAACAGTAATAAAAGCATTTTTCTATGTGATGTATGATGATCAAATAAAAACATGTCTTGTTTTCCTGCAAAATATATTTATCTATCACTGGATTATTCGCTGGATTTAACGTAACAAGTAACATAGCTATAAAAACTGATAAAAAATATATATATATATTAAAGTCCTTCGTACAGTAAGACTTGTCTAACAACATGTCAACGAACCCCGGCTACCAAAGGAATAGAGATGGTTTATGGTTTAAGAACTTCATTTATTATTCATAAAGAATTACGATAATTCACTTACTGGGACCTTTTTTATAATATTTAAAGTGAAGGTAAGCATACAGAGATAATGGTTAAAACTACTTTGACACAAATGACAGATGCGTAAAATAAAGAAATAAGTGGGTAAGCGGTTATAATAATAATAATAATATAATGTTTATTTCTTCTCACATAAGATCACACATAATGTTGCATAAATGTTGTGGTTACAGATGTGATGTTAGAGACTTAATTAAGCAAGACCTCTGTTCTTCAAACTAGGAACATCCTGTGTCTTGAAGAACAGTTACATGAATTAGGTAAATTAGGGCAGGTTGACACAATTTAGTAGCAATAATAGTTAGACTTAGGTACATTTACAACAAGTAATAAACATTTATCTTTATTAGGGTGAATTTTTACATTTATACATATCCTACGATTCTTGTGTAGTTTCCTTGTGTGAGTGAGTTGGTGAGGAGTACGTGTAGAGAATATATATATATTAAAGTCCTTCGTACAGTAAGACTTGTCTAACAACATGTCAACGAACCCCGGCTACAAAAGGAAAAGAGATGGTTTATGGTTTAAGAACTTCATTTATTTTTCATAAAGAATTACGATAATTCACTTACTGGGACCTTTTTTATAATACACACATCAAAAGTGTCTAGGGATCAAGCATTTTTATGCGGATTTCTTGAGATTGAGATGTGGCTTTGTAATAAATTTATGATTTTATAAATTTATATGGATCCTTTTTGGTGCATTTCATAATTTGAAACAGCAACTGTTAATCAAATTCGAGTAAAAGATGAAAATCAGCTGTCAATATTTTCCCTATAAAAACATACAACGCATTGAAGACATTATTAGTGCTACTGTTTCCCTACTACTGATTAAAACCAACGTTATTATGGAGCGGCGACGTCATTTAAGCAGGGAAGAAATGCTCAGAGCCGTGGGAATGATAGAAGCTGGTTCCCGGCAACGTACTGTGGCTTTAGCTCTGAATACAAGTCAGAGTGTTATCAGTCGACTTTGGACACGTTACCGAAGCACTGGTACCGTGGCTGAGCGCCATGGAGGACGGTATCGCTGCACCACACGGAGACAAGACCGATACATTCAAATCTTAACTCGAAGAGCTCCAACAATAACCGCCATGATGTTAGCCGTGAGGCTTCATCACTCTTCAGGGAACTTAATTAGCGACCAAACAGTCAGAAACCGCTTGCATGAAGTGAACCTTCATTCCCGAAGACCGCTACGGGTACCACCTATAGCAATGCACAATCGTAGGATTCGATATCAATGGGCTCTTGAACACAGAAATTGGGCAGAAGAACAATGGCGTTTCGTGTGCTTTTCTGATGAGTCTCGCTTTGGTATGAGACCGGATACAAGACGTATACGACACTGGAGAACCCCTGGACGCCAACAGCGATTAAAATCCTGCCAGGAAGTCCATCCTTACAGTGGTGGAACCATCATGGTATGGGCGGGTATTTGGATCGGCGGAAGAACTGAGTTGATTCGGATCAGAGGCAACCTCAACGCTCAAATTTATGCTGAGACGATTGTATCTGACGTCATCGTTCCTATACAAGTGCAAATCGGTCCCTTATTTCAGTAAATGCATGATAATGCACGACCGCACACCGCAAGAGTTGTAAGACAGACTCTCGCCGCAGCTAACATCAATGTCCTGCTCTGGCCTGCTCAATCGCCAGACTTGAACCCGATTGAGCATGCATGGGATATGCTACAGAGAAGAGCTTTGCCGAATATGGAGGGTATCCAGTCGCAAGAAGACCTTTTTTTGTTGTTGCAACGAACATGGGCGGCCATTCCACAGCGTGATTTGGATGAACTCATTTTGAGTATGCCAAACCGATGTTCTTGTGTTGTTAGTGTTCGCGGTAGAAACACGGATTATTAATTGTTTAAGTTACCCAATAAAATTTTAAAGAAAACTGTTATTTCAGTCTTTTTTTCGAACTTTAATGTTAGTGGTTCAAATGTCAAAAATCCCTTTATTAGGAAAATGGCAAATTTCTTTATTAATGCAAAGGTGACTTGGTTTATCGTTACTGTGACAAACGAAAACACTTTACTTGATTTGACAGGCCCGTTGGTATAGTGGTCAGTGGCCCTGACTGCTGTGCGCAAGGTCGTGGGTTCGATTCCCACCTAGGACAAATGTTTGTGTGATGAGCATGGTCATTTGTTCTTTGTCTGGGTGTAATTTATCTATAATATGTATGTATTTAGAAATATATATGTATGTTTATCAGTTGTCTAGTACCCATACCACAAGCTCTGCTTAGTTTGGGACTAGATGGCGTTGTGTGAAAAAGTTGTGGAATATATATATATATATATATATATATATATATGTATATAATCCTTAAAGAAAATTTTAATTAATATCAATCAGGAGAAAAGTTATTGCAAAAATATATGTTGATCCCTAGACACTTTTGATGTGTGTATTTAAAGTGAAGGTAAGCATACAGAGATAATGGTTAAAACTACTTTGACACAAATGACAGATGCGTAAAATAAAGAAATAAGTGGGTAAGCGGTTATTTGAACAAAGATCTAAAAAGTGATTCTTACCAGATGTGGCAAATATGGCAATGTACGTTTATTGTGTTACATTTGTATTTTATTTATATTAATCTGACTTTTTAACGTGACTTTTTTTTTAAAGTTGACATACTTTTTGTTTCTCTTATTTCTACCGGAATGTTATTAGGTATACCTATTGACGCCTTCATATTCAATATTTCTTTTCCCGTAATTTACTGTCCTGGGTGAAACATTCGAACAGATATGAGGGAAAATCCTTCCAAAATCCAGGTTCAAACCGCAAAGCAAAATTGAAAGCCGTCCCGACCCCGACTAATCATTCCTTCGCTTTCCCTGCAAACATTATTTAGTTCCGACTAATAAACTCTATGAATATCCGGGCAAAATACTCGTATTTCATCAAGAGGTCTCGATGCTCGCATATGAAAGGATCCCAAGATATCTCTACTAAGATGCAGCTCATTACTATGGAAATATATACCGAAGTCTGCTTGAATACTGCTGGTGCCGCAGATAACGTTATACTTAATATGGAGCCTAAAGATTTAGTAATGAGACTGGTGTGTCATTTTAATGAGAGCCCTTATTCAGCTAATATAAGTTTTAGTTTCATTAGCTTAGATTTTTTGTAAACATGAGAGCCTATGAGGGACGCCATTAGGTAGATGGAGAAACGAACACCGTAGCCGATGGATTATTACGATTGTTTTAGCAACCGTTGGTCACGGTAATATATACATAATATTACCGTGCGTTGGTTTTACAGTAAACCTGGAGTAATCAATTGTTGATTTTCTGTAATGGTAGGGTTAGAACTGTTTTGACGATTGATGAAATATACAAGGATATTTTCTTGCCAATTTTTTTTGTGAATGCAAGAACACTATGGACTCTTCGGTTCATGTTTGATCTGTAATTACATTGTGTTATATTATTTGTTGTATATCAAACCGTATTCTCTAATACTTATAAAACGATATTATGGATACATTGACAAATAACATTAATTTTTTAAAAGACCTTGGAGTTTCTTGCCTGTTTTTCTTCCCAGGAAATGACTAATTGGAATCTTGCACTAGCGAGCATCGGACGTTTTCGAAGTGCCCATAGAGGCCTATGTGATACATATTTTTGATTTGATGCTAATCTAGCATCTTGACTCAATATTCCTTCCTTTTACAAAACTATCTTGAAGATATAAATGCTCTATCGCTTTCCACTTCTGGTTGAGCCTCCGGTAAACGATAGCTGTTCATTCGGAATGGTCAATAAACAAACTCAATTCATCTACCACACAGACGAATTCACGAAGCTGGTGAAGTACTAACTTGTCTAACAAACTAACAAATCTATCACTTGGCTCACATATCAGTCCACATGCATAGGGTGCGATGTGGACGTGTCGATATGCACCAATTTCGATTCCAAAAACAAATGAAAAACGGTGCCTGGCCGGCAAAACGTCACTACATAGACGGAAAAGTCAACGAAATGATTCACCCAACGAAATGGATGTCGAGACACTGTTTTGATTGATCTTTTTTGAATGACACCCTATGTATGACAGATTCGAAGGCTAGGTGTTAGCAAATATGTTGAAAGGTGCTCATCGGGATAAATGTAGCTATGTGTTAACAAGAAAAGAGAATCGCCCTAACACAACCGTGTTGCGTCGCTAGTAAATTGATTTATTTAAGAATGCTGGTAGTCACTAAGTGGTTGAACTTCGACCGTAATTTAAATTAATATTTTTTTTTAATATTCTGCAATTAAACTATGCCAAATTTTATATTCCTCTGACGGCGTCATTTTTGTTACACAAAAGGGTACACAGTTTTTCTCCACGTATTAATATACCTATAGATAATATTGTCAACAAACTTATGTTTTGTCTAAAACAATGTTAATTTCATAAAGTATGTATTATGCATAGCGTGAAAACCTCTGAGTAACTCTTGTAGAAAATATTAGTTGTAATTTTTCTATGGCAATACAGATTTATATTAGTCCCTAGTAGTTTGAATTTCAAATATTAAATTTCTCTGCGGCCATTTTCCAATTACTCATCATGTCCATAGTAGACTTATGTATAGTGTGTTAAAAGTAATGTGAAAATTTAACAAATTTGAAAAACTCAATTTTAATTCTACAGTAAACTTCTACAGTATTAGTAATATCCAGAAATACGAAAGGTTGCAGTCGTTACGTTGTTTGTCCTACTTACCCACGTATAAAATACCAAGTCACAATAATGTGTATGGTGCAAGGACGTGGGAATGCATGCTACCATCATTCTTAAATGACATGCCTGTAAATGTTATTAAAAAATTAACTCCAAAAAACTGCTGTAAAGTGCTAAAAAAACACTTTCTAGAAAGTACTACGATCTAGAAGGTGTTTCGATGCATAGTTAAAGTATTACTTTTAATAATGTATGTATGTGTGGTGGGTGTGGCATCCAGTTGCCGCGGCTAGCATACCACAGACAAACCCTCGATGGTTTAGGTGGTATGTTTATATTTCTTAAAAATGTACTCGCATGTTTTAAATAATAAACGATAAAAAAAAAATTAAGCTGATATAATTTTCAATGTAGATACCGTTTATCAATCTAAATTTAGTTTAATTTTTAATTATCTTTTTGTAACTCATGCTAAAAGAAATATAAGCGTATTTACCAACTGACAAACTCGTAAACCCTTCACCCCTAATTTTATCAAACAGCAGCCAAACTAAATTTGAATTATGTCATCCGAAAAGGACCAAGTCTTCAAGTTGGATGTTGCCTCAGTTATCAACGTCAATCAAAGGGAGCCAACCACGATAATTATATTGGAATTCCTTTTAATTAAATCCAATTTAACTGATAATCTGACCTCGTAGATCTAGGCAAGCAAACAATCTAAATTAGTAAAAAACAATTGTCTCAGAGGATTTGAACAGACGTTTCTGAGTAATTTGAAGGCAGTTTTATTTAAATACTTTTATTTACTTTATTTATGTCGTAGGTAACGTATTTAATCTGTGGTCTTTTTTTTTCTTTTTTCTGTGTGGGAAAATCATCATATGACTCCTCCAGCTGCGGGTGGGGCGGTGTGTCAGACTTCTACTGACTAAAAACCCACCCTGTTCCTTCCGTTGCCCTTTATTTACGTCGTAGGTAACTCATTTATTCTGTGGACTGGTGGCGGTTTAATGAGAATCGGTACTTACATAATATCGTTAAGTTTTTGTTCCATTAAACTGCTTTTATTTTAAGTTTCTTTCGTATGTTTTTTTAATTAGCCGGATAGATTAATTTGAGTCTGTCGTGACAGTCTTTTAATTAGTCTTTTAATATACAACGTGTAATTTAAAGGGTATATACATACCAAGTGCAGGGCTTCTTTGGACGAAAATAAACGATATGGCAAGGGTTTTCTAATCCTATGTGTACATGTGTGGAACATATTAGAAATTTCAATACATTGATACCAGAGACCGAATTTTTCAAATTAAGAAGCACGAAGAGAATTATCGTTTTATTCGCAAGTGACGTGGAAATTGATGACCCTCATAGTGATGCGACACGTTTATTATTATTGGTATTCAAGAAACATAAAATATGAAACCGATAATTTGGGGTCAATTCTGTGAGTCACTTATTTTGAGGTGAAACTTTGCATAGAGACTCCATACCAGATGTTGTCTTCAGTCCTTTTGGATAGATATGGGGTTTCCGTTACACGTTGTATATTGCACTTACTAAACATACAGGTAAAAATAAAACAGGACTGCTTTCGTCTAAATGTTAATTTAATCTAGAATTAGGTTTCCTAACAGCCTGCCGGAGTTGCGGGAACCTTTTAAAGAGATATTGCGGCCCTGGAACGTAAGAGTAAGTGAAGAAATAAATCTGACACTCCCTTCCGCTCTACCCACAACGAGAAGAGTCATTTAATGATTTTCCCACTGCAAAAGAAAAACGTTTACTAACAGCAAACTTTTCACACTTATATTTTTAATTTCAGGCTCGCTTTAAACCACTTTCTCTGCTGGTGTTGGATTCTATTAAAATTATTAGAAAATAAAACTATCGATTGTTTGAGATGACTAGATCGAAGAGGACGCTTTCCAAGGAATATCTTAATATTTATATGAAATTATAAATGCGAATGTTTGTGAGAATGGACGTATGTGTGGATGTTTGTTAATTCTTCTCGCAAAAACTACTAAAGGTATCTGAATGAAATTTAGTAAGTAGCTAGTTGACATCTTCGATTGTAATTTACGCGGGAAAAGTCCTCCCACGCGAACGAAGTCACGGGCATAAGCTAGTTCGTTTATATGGAACAAATGTTTTTACAGCATTCAGGTAGTATGAATATGTAAGTTTCAATGTTTGTGTACGTACCCACGTTAACATGATAATTTTCTAGAGTAGGACCAAAATATCAATAAAAAATGTATTTATAGAAACCTCGTTAGAATTCCTACGTTAAATTACCCAAACTTTACAAAAACTTTAATAAAATTACTTCCAGTTACTGTAATAAAGGCAATTAAATGTTACTTTTCCTTATCAAAGCAATAGAAGTAACGAACGTGTTAAATGTACAAAAATAACTTTCCTACTTTCATATAAGTTTTATGGATTTCTAAGAACTATTTACCACTTCAAGGCTCGTTTGATACGTCGAGTTGCTGTCCTATTCTAGTAGATTTTTCAAAATTATGTTTTGTAAGAACATAGTTATTTTGGCTTGGAACAAAACTACTACTTCCCTACTAATATAGTATAATTGCTAAAAAAAACATATTAAATTAATAAATTTTAGTTCAAAAATAGATTAGACATTAGGGAAGGAATTACGCAACGTTTTATTGCTAAAAAAAATCTACATATAAGCGGAGCCACGGGCAGAAGCTAATATTGCATATTTGACGCAAATGAGGAGATTTAAAAAATGTTACTATTCGTGATGAGGGTGACTGACTGGCCTAATACTACCAAAAAGAATAAGCGTGGCAAAGACACCATTTTCACTTGTTGATTTCAGATTTTCCGACAAGTCTAAACTCAAGCGTACGTGACAATCACGCTTAAATATGTCGTAAAAGTAAACAGTTAAATCTTCGCCGCTTTAATCGGGTCTCGGACTGTTTAAAATAATGTTTAGCACTAATTGTATCCAAATAACTGTCGTGCCAGCGAGTTTTAATCTTTTTCAGACTTACGTTTGGCTTATTGCCAGTGTACGTTTGCTAGTTCAACGTCCATTAGTATCTACATACAAAGAAAGAACATTTTAATTCTTGTTCAACAATTTAATCTATCTGTTACTTTCCGATGCTTCCTTTTTTGCTCGACTACAGCGAAGTAAAACGGAGGGTTATGATTTAGCCCGTTATTTATTTATTTAAATAGAATATTAACTATTTAATATAATTTATTCATGCATTCGGTATGTATGTAGGTATGTATGAAATAAGGAGTACTACTGACTAGAAATGTGTATAATATGAATGAAAATGTACCGAGTGCGGTCAACTCGATACGGCGCGGTATCGCTCGATATCGACTCTGCTTTTTTAACCGACTTCCAAAAAGGAGGTGGTTTTTTATTCGTCGCGTATATTTTTTTTATGTATGTATGTATGTTCAGCATATTATAGGCACACCTATAGCGATTTAGGAATTTTTAATAGTAACTTGTGCAGTTGCTCTCGAAAAGCACCATTTGGTGAAGTGGAACTGATGATGAAGACCACTGGTAGTCACCGGAATGCATATGGTGAAGTGAATCTAGTGTTAAAGTACTAGGAGAACTCTCCTTAACAATTAACGGCCCTGCATCGGGAAAAACAATATTTTGTAAAAGGTTATGATGAGTAGTTGGCATTTAGGCTTTTGTAACTAGGTAAATTACAAACTAGTCAACTAAAAAGAGAGTAATAAAAACTTTTTAACAAAAAATTAAACGGACTTATTTTTCACTTGCAGTGTTTTTTGAAGTCGGTATAATTTTTTGTTAAAAAAAAATTATTTACGATAACAAAATCATCTAATGACTCATCCCGGTCTGGATGAAGGACTCCAGGCCCTCGGAAGGGAGTGTCAGACTTGTTCCTTTTTTATTCCGGATGAGCCCACACTTGACCTCGATCTCGCCTGAAGGTAAGCGAAAAGATGAGGTCTACTATGAAACGGGCGAACCCAGAAGATGCCTATTCACTCTTGCTTCTATCTATATCTTCTTCTTTCTTTCTACTGACTAAAACCCACCCTGATCCTGAAATTGCACTTACTTTGCGGGGCGGCTAAATATATATACAAACTAGCTTTAGCCCGCGACTTCGTTCGTGTGGGAGGTTTTCCCCGCGTAGATCCCAATCCCGTGAGAATTCGAGGATAAAAACTATCCTATATCCTTTCCAGGGTCCTAAACTATTCCCATGCCAAATTTCATCTAAATCGGTTTAGCGGTTTAGGCGTGAAAAGTTAACTTAACACACAGATAGACAGACAGACAGAGTTAATTTCGCTTTTATAATATTAGTATGGATTCCCGACATCATTATTGCATATCATTGGAGGATTGTTGATTTAAAATGGAGATTTGCGTGCCTTCACACCCTTGTTCTCTATAGAGTAACATTTGCTACCAGTTTCAGTACAATGAAGCTAGTGTTTAATGCCGTAAATAAAACCATTAAACCACTAGAAAATTGCATAGAAGTGGGAGAACCTGCTAAACTGTAAAATATCTGACAAATTATCTGGGGATCTTTAAGTCCTCTCGCGCCCTGCTCTGGTTCAGACTATGGTGCGGAGCGAGAGGGAATGGGATGCGGTCGCCTCCTTCTGCGAAGCAGTCATGCTAGCGAAGGAGGAGGCCGAACGCGCGAGGGAGAGGCAACTCTCTTCCTCGCGCCCCAGCCGCCGTGGGAGACGCCCCGGGCGTCGGGGATCACGAGCCGTTTTCCGGCCACCGTAGGCGCGGGCCTGCGGACGGCGAGCAGGGGTGGCTCACCGTCCGGTAAGGATCAGGCCCGGGTCAGCGGCGCGTCGTGTTCCACGCGCGCCTCAAGGAGCTGTCAACACCAGTGACGGGGCCTCATAGGCCCATTGCCTGCCGGTGTTTGCGGGAAAGTTCTACCGAGTTACCGCGGCCCCGGAAATTTAGGGCAGCCGAAGGAACAGGGTGGGTTTTTAGTCAGTAGAAATCTGATACACCCTTCCGCTTGACCCAGATCGGAAGAAGTCATTCGATGACTTTCCCACCCAAGAAAAAAAAAAAGGGATCTTTAAGTCAAGATTAAATAGATTTCTTCTAGGTAAGCGTGCTTCATCTTCAACCACATAATCGCTTACCATCAGGTGAGATGAAGGTCAAGCGCGAGCCTGTTATCAGTAAAAAAGAAAACAAACAAGTATCTAAATGTAAAACAAAATATTTCACGGTGGCAATAAAAATAAGTAGGTACCTACAGAGCCCCACTAAATGTACCTTTTAGAATTAAAGTGCTCGCTGTTCCCTTTATTTTATTTAGGTTTAGGTACTCGAAATGCGTTACGTTTACAGAATAATAACGACCTATAAAACCAATCCTGTTTCAACATTGGACGTACTACATAGTTATGTCTTCAAACCTTCAAATACTTTCAATTAGGATATAAACTGATAAAGTGTTTTAATAGTTTATTTGGGATACAGACTGGAATCAGTCGTTACTTTGCGGAAATTTTACTTCAGAAAAATATGTTCTACACATAAGTGGTCTCAACATGTCCTGATCGTGTTCCGTTGATGGGCGAAACATGTGTCGAGTGTGGTTTGCTTGCATGCGGCATGCTTTTTATTGCATCCCTTCTGCATGTGCATAAATTTGCGAGTGCGCGGTGCTGCATACAGCATGCAAGATTGATCATATAGTTCTTGGCGGAATTAATAGTAGATATTTATATGACGTATTAGTTTATTTGAACTCAGTAGGACTGTTATAAACATGTGGGTTCTCCAATCTATACATGTTCTATACATATAAATAAAACGTAAGTGTGCATGGCGGGAGGAGTCATTTGCTGATTTTCCCACCAGGAAATAATAGGTGTGCGTTTTCAAAATAAGTGTTTTATTAAGTACTAGTTTTTGCCCGCGACTTCGTTCGCTTGGGAGGTTTTTCCCGCGTAAATCCCGATTCCATGGGAATTTCGGGATAAAAACTATCCTATGTCCGTCTCCTGGTAGAACCAGCTATCTCCCTAAAAATTTTCAGCCAAATCGGTTCAGCTGTTCTTGAATTATAAATGGTGTAACTAACACGACTTTCTTTTATATACATAGATTTTTTACACGATACTTACTAATCTTTCTTTTCTCTGGTGTTACAGAGGAAAAAAAGACATATAAGACAGATTTAAATGGGTTACTTTGGTATAGTCTTGTGCCTACTCGGTCACTTTGGAGATCGCTCCGTACTAGTTCATTTCAGACAGTGAACTAGTTCACTCTATTATTTCTAACAGCTCTATTCGTTCTTCGCTCTCGGCGGTTCTTAACTCAGACTCGGACCGCCGAGAGCGAAGAACGAATAGTGCTATTAGAACTAATAGAGTGAACTGTGGTCCACGCTGTGCTCTGAGACAGCGCGGACCACAGAGCAAAGTACTATCAAAGACATCGTATTTATTTATCTCTGTATTACCACAGCGTAAACAGCTGACATAATATTAGGATTATGTATAATTTAAACAGAGATATTTTTTACTATTGAAATGTGAATCTGAAACGGTTCTCATTCATACAGGCACAGAATGAATTCGTATGATGTTTCTGTCAACCAATCAGTGACTGTATTTCATTTCTCGTTCGCACATTACGATCGCACGGTTTAGAATGTACGAGTACGAAAAGAGCTATTAAATCTATTAGACCGATTACAATCCAGCATTCGGAAACGGTTCTTTTAGTACAGTGCAAAGATTCGGCTCCTATTCGTTCATCGTTCACGTACTACACAAGACTACTTTGGTAGGTATTCCAAATATTTGTGTACGTGGGATCAAGATCCCAGAACACTGGCGGCATTGCTACGAGTACGTAGAATGGCAATGCTGATTCTGTGACCGAAGAAAAGGCAAGCCCTCTGGTCACTTGAGGAGTCCATTAATCGTTTACTGATGTTACGAAAAACTCGATGCGTACTTTGTCCCCACCGTCCTAACGTTTCGTCGACGGCTCAAACGTATAACTTTCTATAAGGTTGTTATATTTTCGCCGTTTAAGATTGTGATGCACGTGCTTATTTAATTATTCGGACTTTATTATTATTATTATTTATTCTTTATTTCGGTATTACCCATAAATTTGTTAGTATTGACTTAAACTATGTTAGTATATACTTATAATAAATCTCGACAAAATTAAAACTATTAAACAAACAAGACCAGGATCTACCATCCTCTGGGAACACCCGGTTGCAGCACATGCATTGCGCACAGGTGTCCCATCAAGTTGCCCTCGGTCTTACTAACAATCACATTCAGGAGACTGTTGGCACTGTCACGCAAACGACGCAGCAATGATGCAGACCTTTTACGCATTATTGCAAAAAAGTCGTCAGTGCGTGCTTCTGCGAACATCCCTGACGCGCTACAAAAACGTGGTAGTGACAACAGTATCCTAAATGCATTGTTATATTGCACGCGCAAGGCATTGTACGTTTTTAGCGTGTATCTGGTCCATAGGCTGCAGGTGTAAAAAGATTGGCAATATGCCCTAAACAGAGTAATCTTGACATTACTGTCGCATCTCGCAAACCTATGGGCCAGCATGTTGCATCTTACGGCCAATGCCCTGCGCTCTCTCTCCATGTCACAGGTATCCGAGCCATCTTCTGTAACCCAGTGACCGAGGTATTTAAACTGCTTAACTCTATTAAGCACCGTACCACACAACGAGACTTGTGGTACTATTTCATAGGTCTTATTATGTGCTTTGAAAACGAGCAGCTCACTTTTCTTAGCATTATACCTCAGTCCATGAGCACCAGCGTAAGACTCACAAATGTTCAGCAGTTTCCTAAGCGCACTGATTGATGGACTCAGCAACACCATGTCATCAGCGTAGCTAATGTTATTAAAGGAAACTCCGTCCATCATGCATCCAACTCCAGAGCTGCTGAGTTCCTCAATCAGCTTATTCACATACAAATTGAATAGCTTGGGCGAGGTTAAACCTCCTTGCCTTACTCCACATTCTAGCCTGTATACATCAGAGTAGGAATCTGCCCACCGCACAGTGTTATGTTGGTTACTATACCAGAACTTAAATACATTAATTATTTCTGGCGGCAGGCTAGTTTCACTCGACAATTTGTTCCACAGGATGTCGTAGGAAACAAGGTCGAATGCCCTGGATAAGTCCAGAAAGCATGCATAGACAGGCGTCCTTCTCCCAGTATAGTATTGTACTGTGCTCTTTAGTGTCATAATCGCAGTCTCAGTTGATAACCCATTCCTAAAACCAAACTGCCTGTCATCAATATTTAAATGCTTAGCCAGATATTTGTCCAGCAAACTATCTAACACTTTGGCAGTAATTGTTGCTAAGGATATAGGTCGGTAATTGGTGGTATCCGACATGTCACCGGTCTTATTTTTAGGAACGGGCACCACAACAGTCCTTACTAGATCCACCGGTAAATAAGAGTGACTGATACACAAATTAAACAGTAAAGAAAGAATCCTTGGGAGATGGACCCCTGCGTTTTGCAAATGCTCTATACTTAGGCTATCATGACCGGGTGACTTACCCCTAGACATATTTTTAATAACAGAAGACACATCACGGGCCGAGAAACGCACACTCAAGTTTTTACAGCTCATATTAGCCGTTTGATTTACTCGACCTAGGGGTGATTCAACTTTAAATTGTTGCTGAAATAAGTTAGCAATATCAACTGGCTCTGTTCTTCCCGCTACACTCAAGGGAAGACTCGACTTGGGATTCAACTTCTTTGCTTCTCTCCAGAAGCTTCCAAAATATTAAAAAAATTTTTTCTTTTTCACATATTTACCCTTACAGGCGTTGTCTTTCTGAACATTTAAACATTCTCTTTGTAGAGAGGAAGGGAAGAAAATAATGAATGATATGGGTCCAGCCGTTCTTTCTTTTTCAAATTATTTATTTTTAGATACTAGTAAATTATTGATACGTGCATTATTATAATTATTTTATTTATTTTTTTCCTTTTCTTGTATCTGCAGTCAGTTGCCAGACTATAATCAGATTTGTTTTGTGATTTTTGGATTGTGTAGAATCAGGAAGCCAGCGCCTTACTGTCCATTCAGAGCACGTGATTTCTTTTAAGTCTCTTAACCACGATTTCGTTAATTAATCCGGATGCGAGCGGATTGGGATGTTGTGTCAGACGTTCGGTGTGCTGAATCTTGAAGCGCTCTATTTCCGAGGCTACTGTTGCAATTTTTAGGTAATTGTGGACTTCATCATTTTTCGTAAACCATGGAGCATTAGTGATGTTCTTTAGTATGTTGTTTTGAACCCTTTGCAAGCACGCGATGTTACTTTTGCTGGCAACTCCCCATAACTGGATACCATATGTCCATATAGGTTTCAGAATGGAATTGTATATTAGGAGTTTATTGTCGAGGGAGAGCACTGAATTTCTGCCCATTAGCCAGTATAGACTTCTAAATTTGTAGTTGATTTGGTCTCTCTTAGCCTTTATGTGGTTTTTCCAGGTTAGCCTCCTATCCAATTGGAAACCAAGATATTTCACACAATCAGATTTCGGTAAAATATTATTTCCCAAGCTTACTGGGGGACAATCTTCTTTTCTTAGGGTGAAAGTTATGTGGTTGGATTTCTGCGCGCTGACTTGAATGCGCCATTGTTTGAGTCAATCAGATGTGGAATCCAGAAGTCGTTGTAACTTTCCACTTGCAGTCTTAGGATTGTCGTCCACTGCCAGGAAGGCAATGTCTTCAGCGTAAGTAGCCACCATAACATCGTTTGAAGTAGGTAAATCTGATGTGTAGATGTTATATAGGACCGGTCCAAGCACCGAACCCTGGGGCACACCAGCTTCGATGAGCATTAAGAAAGACCGAGCATCCCCATGCTTGACTTGAAATAATCGGTCCGAAAGGTAAGACTTCAATATGTAAAACATAGAGTGTGGTAATTTTTCTTTGATTTTACATAGCAACCCCTTATGCCAGACTCTATCAAAAGCCTGCTGTACATCCAAAAATGCCGCAGAACAGTATTTTTTATTCTCAAAGCATTGTCTTACACAGTGGTACACACGATGTATTATGTATTATAATTATGAATGTATTAACTTTCAGCATTCCTTCTCCATATCTCCTTGCTTCTCGGTCTGCGTAATTTGAAAAAGGAGTGGATTCGCGGCTGGCTAATTTAGTTTATTTTAGTGGACTGTATTTGCGATGTGGAATGAAACAATTGACGAAAGCTTGGAGTGGGAACACGAGTTACAAGGGTGTTGGAGAGTATATTACAACCCGTGAATGTAGTGAAGGAAATGCACAAAAGTAACAACAATTTGTGTTTGTGTTTAGTGTGTGATTTTGTGAAAATCAGCAAAATTGAGGCCCAACTAATTCTGCACCGGCACAAACACAAATTGTTGTTACTTATTCCGTGAAAATACGATGAATCTAAGACTGTCAATTGTTCGTGATAAGCGCACGACCAGAGCCGGGTGCGCTCACGATGCGGTGGTTCAGATGGAAGTGGGGTTTGCACCCACAAAATGCCGTAGTCAATCTATGTCATCTTCGCGAGATAGGGACAGGAATTGAGGAAGGTGAATATCAATCGTATTCTGAACGTTGGCGCAACCAATACAAAGCTATTTCTTCACTTATTAATGTGTAGCTATTTAAGAAGAAGAAGACAACTAAGCTCTTTATCAACACATACCACATCATCATCCGCTTAATCTTTTCCTAACTATGTACATATTTTGAGGTCGGTTTTCAGTCTAACCAGAAGCAACTGAGTATTAGTGTTTTACATGAGTGACTGCATCTCTGTATGTGTGCTGACATCCACAACCAAGTACCTAGCTTAGGGCTGCCATTCGTCCGGGTTTCCCCGGATTTGTCCTACTTTGGACAGCGTCCGGCGGCGTCCGGGGGATTTCCCGGGCACCAAAAAGCACGATCTCTGTATTTCATTTTATTATTTTTGTTACGTTGATTAATTAAAAAGAAATCCTATTATTAATAAACTTCTAACTGTCTACAATGTTACCAGTAAATAAAATCCATTATTAAACATTACTGTTTTTAGTTTCAAGTACAATAATATATTTTTCTACGGTGTCCGGGGAAAAATTGCGATTTTACCTAATTGTCCGGGGTTTATGAAGTCTTTGTCTGGGGCAATTTTGGTGATGGCAGCCCTAACCTAGTTGGGTAACGCAATTCTCTGTGGCCAAACTAGTGTCAGGTTTTCTGGCTTCTGACTACACGTAACGACTGTCAAACATGTCCGAATGATAGTCGGAACCAACGGCCTAACGTGTTTTCCGAGGCATGGGAGTCGGGGGTATCACAACGGCAACTCCAAACTCCGGACTACTTCTGCGAAATATCAAGAATCAATAAATCAATCAATAAATAGAATCAAGCTCGAGACCTCATGCACTGCAGTTACGCTTGCGACCAATAGACATAATGTTACGCCAGTCACTTAGCTAAGTACGTCGAGAAACTTAGATCGATTTCTAGAACGTTCGAGACACTACCGCCACCTGGCGGCGACTAGCAGTACTGAGTATGTCGAGAAGCTTCTGGAACATTCTTGCCAGTATTGGCAGTGAGTCGATTGTACATGAATTTTCTGGAACACATACAACGCGGTATAAATAGCTCGCAAAGGAACGCAGAGAGTCAGGCAGTCAGTCTTATTATGACGCGATATAATCGAAGCTCAAAAAACGAATTTCAGTGCGATTTAAATGTTAAGTGACAAGTATTGTAGTGTGAATAAGTGTGTTAATTTTTGTTTTGTGTTTATTTAATTAAAGTGTTAATTTTGGTTTAATTGGCGTAAATTGTTTATATTCCGTACCCCAGCTGGTAACAATAATAATGAAATAAAACGAAATATTTTTTTTGTAAATTGGTTGTAAAGAACACTTTTACACGCAATTATTTTTGTGTTTAAAGTTAAGCTAGATGAGGCCGGTGTTTCCTCTGAGAAGAAATACCGAAACAAACTCAGAGGTCAACGTCTCTTTAAATACCAAACATGTTACCTACTTCATACATTATACCAACACTTCATATAACATAAATATACAAGTACATACGCTTGTAAACGAGGCTGCAAGTAGTAACAAGTAACCTTTGCGTGTTCCATCGAAGGAGTATCTGCCGTTCAATAATTCATTGCTTCACAGAACAATCGCGACCTTTACGACGATTCGCTTTTCCGACAGACAGTGAAATCGGTTGGGTAAAGTTTTCGAGGTATCTTAGTTTTATTTTAATAGCAAAAAGAGTTGAAGAAGAATGGACTTACCTATACCAAAACCGGTGCTATAATGATTGCCAGAGCTTGCATTTTGATGTTTTGGATATCCGGATATTTGTATCCGTCTGTAGGTACATGTGTGATGTACTATATTTTTATACAATTAAATAATAATCATTGCCATCTGCTTGCTTAGGCGTGGGCCTGCGGGCTGCGAGCAATGTGTAGCTCGCCGCCCGACTGAAACCAGGCCCGTGTAGACGCGCGGCGGCGCGTTGTATTCCACGGGCCTCAAAGAGTGTCAGCAAAATTGTCGGGGCCCACAAGGTGCCGTTGCCTGCCAGGGTTGCGGAATTGTTCGAAAGAGTTACCGTGGCCTCGGAACACGAAGGGCATAAAAGCAGGCTACTATTGAGAATTTCCTTGTAGAAAAACCCAATAGCACTATTGACCAACCCGGGAATCGAACCCAAGACTTAGAGACAATTGTACCTTAAACACTTGTAAAAAAGAAAGATACACATTTTTCGTTCTATGGACACTAGAATAAGAGATAAATGGGGATAAAATAGTAAAATTAATTTAAAACATATATGGGTACAGTACCGGGTGACATAAACGTTCCAAAAAATCCCAAATAATTTAGGAAAATATTTAGGTAGAGTCTGGCTAACGAAAGCGTGACCTGGAGTTTTCTTAAAAGTTTAATATGGCAACATTATTAAGCTGTCAAAATCTGTGATTACAATGGGGCGTGCAACTGTCAAAGTGGCGCTAGTAGCACACTTACCAATATCATAGCAGTTTCTCTATGGAACAGTAATGAATTCCTAAATAGAGACAGTTATTGAGAATTTTTCAATTAAAGAACATGTATTATGTTCTTTAATCGGAAAATTGTACAGAAATCAATTGAAATCAATGAAATGAAAATAAATAATATTACCACAGATAACCATAGATGATACAGATAACTATATAATATCTCACAATCTAACTAACACTGACAGTGACAAAGGTTCTTACGGTGGTGGCGCCATCTGCTATTAGCTTTCACTTGCACGCCCCATTGTCAGTAATTTGTAAACACAATTAATATTCAACAATAATCGCTTTAATATGGGTAAAACAATAAAAAGTAACGTGCGAAGCTGCTACATACTATGATCAGTAAGTTTAAACAAAAACAAGAAGAGAAAGAAATTGTTTTTCAAGAAAAACAACAATGTTTACATGCGGTCTCGGATTTTTTAGGTTAGTAAGACTTTTAATGTTGATCCTTGGTGGCTGATTATTAGATATACCTATTTACGATATTATGATACTTTTTCTTATCTTTATAGATAATATTGGAGATATTCAAAGAATCTGCGACTTGTTGAAACGTTAAAAAATTTGGAGAAATATCTTTAATAGCAACTCAGACTAAGTTCTTAGAAGAAATATCTTCATTAACTGGTACGTATGTTACGGATAAGCATGTTTTGTTGATGAGTTGTGTTATTTGACATTATCAAATTGTTTGGGTAACTACCTTAATTTTTTAATATACATTTTATACTTCGTTTTGCAGAAGTTGGTGTCACAACACTAAAAAAAGGAATGATCTGTGAATGAATGGATGTGGAGCACTCCAGGAAAAAAAACGCCCACACAAAAGCTCAGTGTTGGATTTAGACAGTTTTGATATTGATTCAACAAGAAATAAAATCAATGAATTTTATATTGTGAGAAAGGAGGTCCCAACATTGCGAACATTGCTAGAAAAATTACATTCTAGCATTGGCTTTAGTGGATGTAGAGAAACTCTGCGTGAAATATTAATTGCTAATGGGTATGAGTTCAAGAAAAATAAAAATGAACGAACGGTTCTTGTCGAACGTTTTGATATTGCTGCTTGGAGGCATCTTTACCAAGAAATTGCTGCTAAACGAATGGAAGGAAAACGAATCATCTATTTAGATGAAACATAGGTACACAAAAATTATAAGCTTAAAATGTCATGGCAAGATCTAACAAAACGAGTGCTGCCCCTAAATCAAAATAAAACACTGATAAAAACCTCATTTGGCTGAATAGCTGCAGAAGATTGAAAGAAAAATGACAAATCATGTAATAAATGTGGAAAATAAAATAATACAAACAAAGATATCACATAACAGAAAAAGTATTGGAAAAAATCATAATAAGTGTAGGTAATGACGACTCCACTGATACAGAAGAATCCTTAGAGGTTGAATTTTTGGACTCGGATTTTGAGTACGATGATTAAATAATTATCATACTAAAAACGCCTCTAGTTGATTTAAAAAATTGTTGAAGAAATTTAATAAACTACTTACATGTTAAGTAGGTTAATATTACGTATATACTAATAAATAAATCTTCACATTCGTTTTTTTAATCAATCCATGACAGTCAAGGCTCCTAGACACCAAACCGAGTCTTTAAAAACATTATCCCTAAATTAGAAATTAGTTCGTAAACAACTATTATATAAATTGATTGTCGTAAATACATAAAATTTCCAAGTATCAAAACATTTTTCTCCTACTATAGTCAGTAATACCACAAAAAGATTTTTTGAATTTGCCGCGCTTTCTCAGATCACGCTTTCGTTAGCCAGACTCTAGTTATTTATTTTATACAGAAACACAACAGTCAACTTCATCAAACGTTCCATCTGCAAATACAAATAGCACGGTCGGCTCGCTTAGACAAACACCTAAACTAATTTGTAAAACTACTAAAAATAGTCAACGCGAAAAATGTCGTTTAAAACTACAAAGTTCTAAACGCAAACGGTCACGCGCCTAGCAAAATAAAAAATAGTATCGTAACAGAATTGTCGAAGCGCCCTGATTGGCTGAAAATTGACCGTGTTGCTACATCGAATAATATAATTTTGTGTTGCCTGGCTGTTCTATAGGACCTTGGCTAGGTTGGGCTGACTAATTCGATCACGTGGTAGATGAAAAAAATATTGTAGGTATTAAACAAGGAGTAATTTTGAACATTTTTATGCTGAAATTACTGTGTACTATTTTAGTAATCTATACAGTGTGAAATCATCATCAACACTAAAAACGGATACAAGATATAAAAGATATATTATAAACTATGTATTCACTGTTGACTTAAAGACCCCTAGGTTATAGCTATCGGGAAACACAGACTCCGGCAGGGAAGTCCACTCCGTAAACGTACGCACTTATACTTGTACTAATACTATTTAGATAAATATCTAGTGTCAAGTCCGCCAAGAACTATATGATCAATCTTGCATACATTCTATTCTCTCTTTATTTAAAGACCAAGGTTATTTTTTTTATTAATCAGATTATTTTCAATCAGTAATTTTTTTATAGAAATATCTAACAAATATCCGTAAATCAGATAGAAACACATCACTCTTACATTTTATATTTCTTCAAACCTCACTATTAGCGTCATCCTTTCTAAATAAAACTCGAGTAAAAAACATCAGACAATATCAGGATGTCGTCCTAACACTGATTGATGGAAGATAAATTTCGTATCTATAAAAAACACAAGGCCTGTATCAAAGCGAATCGGGTGCAGTGAGACGTACACTGGTATTGAGCTATCGGCTCGAAAGATATATGAGTAAGACTGATTTTACAATGTACAGGAACACGCAGTAGGTTAAGTGGAAATTGTCTAATTAACAATCGTCACACCAACAACCAAAAGTAGTGGTTCAGCAGTTACAAGAGTAGTCATTACATGGTCGTACTCAGGCAGGTATATTACTTTGGATAATTAAACATTTAACAATAATATAATTTTCATCTTAACTACCGCTCTCAAGACGATGATGGAAATTAATGTGACGAAAGTGGCATATCCTAGAACATGCAATATCCACCAACCTAAGCTGAGGCCGAGTGGTGGATTTCAGTCCTTTCCCCCTCATAGAGAGGACCAACCAACGCAAAGATATACTATTGGTTAGTGAATTAATACTTAGTTTTTGTTGTACAACTAATTTGTCATGATTTTTTTTAACTAATGCTTTCTTGTTCCGTGAAAAGTACAATTTTAAAATAAGCCTTTCTCTAGAATAAAACCTTATTGCGATAGTGCACAAACAAATAACTCATCGTTTATGCGACAAAGTTATTCACTTCACGGAGTTAAGTTTTACGATTTATGCGACGAAAAGATACTGCAACTTTTTATAGTCTTTGAGCTTTGAAACTGGAATATTTTAGTTGCCTATTTTTTCCATTACATAGGTACAATAATAGTAAACCTGTCCATTTTTAAAGGAGTTCAGAAAGGAACCACTGTTCTTTTAACAATATTTTGAAGAAGAAACGGAAAAAATCTAAGCAAAATTTAAAACGAATCAAGCTTGTATCTTGGTTATTAATTTTAAAGATTACCATTCAAGATTTGTTCTAGTAACGCGAAAAATGAATAAAAACTTAGTACCGTATAAAATTAAAGTAGTAGTCGGTAACTTTTCGTGATGAAATTAAAGAGTCGGTGTCGGCGCGGGCGGCGGCGCGTCGTGATCCACGCGCGCTTCAAACAGTCGTCAGCACTTGTGACAGGGCCCGATAGGGCTATTGCCCGCCGGGGTTGCGGGAATTTTCTAACGAGATACCGTGGCCCCGGAACGCAACGGTAGCTGCAGAAACAGGATGAGTTTTTAGCCAGTAGAATTCTAACACTCCCTTCCACTCCACCCAGAGCGGGAGAAGTCATTCAATGAATTTCAAGCCGAAAAAAGGCCATACCAGTTTGAACCAAATTAAACTTCTGACTCCACTAGTCTTCCAGTAGCGGATCTCTCCTCAAAGATACCCGTAAGTATGTCAGTTACATAGGCCGGTTCATTGGACTGTACCTCGACCGGCAGGCTAATCTTTCAGTAATCGCGCTCATACGAGACGCCCACGTCACATTCATCTTGTTCTACGTAGTTTCCATCCTCATCTCCTATTCGTTATTATGATGTCGAAGGAAAATGTTGCTAAAATGAGCACGTTTTTTAAAGATATCTTTCTATTTTTGTTTTTGAAGTGATGAGGAAATTCTTCGCTTTGTACGGGTATTTGTTGTTGTCAAAGTTAATTTAGAATGTACATAAAAAAAAATTGCAAAAATTAAAAGTGACTGAAAAATTTTTTTTTTTACTCTTTTTAGTGGGTCGGTTTGTAATCTAGGTACAAAAGCCAAAATGTCAACTACTTATCACCTTTTACAAAATATTGCTTTTCACGATGCAGAGCCGTTAATTTTTGTGGAGTGCTCCTCATTTGACCCGTCAGCCTTTAAAGTAAGTGTGAACAGGCATTTTCTGGGCTCGCTCGTTCGATCGTAGACCTCATCTTACACTTACCATCAGGTGTGAAAGAGGTCAAGGGCGGGCTTATTCGTAATAAAAAGAACAAAAATCAGCTCTACTTCACCATATGCATTGTAAAGAGCATAAAGTACTTAAAACATCCATATTCAAGTAATCGAATCGCAATCCACTCAATACTTATTATTGAGTAGTTTCGGTGACCATCTGTGGTCTTAATCATCAGTTTCACTTCCCAAAATGGGCCTTTTCGAGAGCAACTGCACAAGTTACTATAAGAAATACCCAAAACATTTTTCAACTATTCACAACAGCCTATAATATTTGAAGTGTTCCCTCGATATTTCCATGATTCCATCATCAGATCCTAACGTGATGACAATGGGATCAACTAGAAAGTATACCCTTTCAAACTAAAAAAGAATTATAAAAATCGGTCCAGCTGTGTTCGAGATATGAGGTAAAATACATAAAAAAAAAACAAGTTCAAGACGAATCGAGAATCCTTTTTTTGAAGTCGGTTAAAAAGGTTTATGCATAGAAGAATTTCGAATAGTATATTAAATGTGCTCGTTTATTGTAATATTTGATTTTTATTTTCCTCTGTATTTTTTGAACCTTTTAATTTAATGCGAAGATTTTCATTCACAGGACTTTCAACTTTCTAAAAAAACACGTCACCGTCTACGTCGACCGCAAGGGTGGTCAATGGACAATGTGATCTTTTTTTGTGTGGCATGTCGCAGGTCAACCTCTGAGGTTATCGGCTGTTTAACCGGGCTTGCCTGTGGTTGCCGTTATTAACAAATTAATTGAAGCTTCCAGCCAGGACAAATATTTGGTCAAAAAGCCAACGTCACGTGGTGTTCCCAGGCGGTGATTGCCCGTCCAAGTACTGACCACGCCCGATTTTGCTTAACTTGATGATCGGATGAGAATCGGTGTATTCAACGTAGTATGGACGTTGGCAACAATGTGATCGCTGTTGAACCTTATTTATTTATCTTTACATAGTATAAACAAAGTCGCTACCGTAACGGTTTTTAATGCAGTTTCAGCAATAGATAGAGTGATTTAAGGTTTATATGTATAACTAGTATTTGCGTGTTGCGCGAGGTGCAAGCACCTCGCGTGCTTGTGAAAAAAGAAAAAAAAAAAGTGGGGGGGGGTAATGGGGGGGCGGGGTTGCAGAAGTATTTTGACTAAAGCATTGCCCCTCTAAATGAATCTGAAAAAAAAAATGATCCAAGTCTCTTAGATTCCGAGATCCGCCTAAAGGGGGGGAGAAGGGGGGCGGGGGGGGACTTGTTTACGAATCTGTCAAAATATACCCACCTCCCCATCCACCATCTGGGAGAACAATTATGTCAATGAGTGAGTGAGTGAGTCAGTCAGTCAGTGGTAATCTAGCTTTATATAGTATAACTAGTATTTGCGTGTTGCGCGAGGTGCAAGCACCTCGCGTGCTTGTGAAAAAAACTAAAGCATTGCCCCTCTAAATCAAGTATTTGCGTGTTGCGCGAGGTGCAAGCACCTCGCGTGCTTGTGAAAAAAAAGTGGGGGGGGGTGATGGTGCGGGTTTAGTATTTGCGTGTTGCGCGAGGTGCAAGCACCTCGCGTGCTTGTGAAAAAAAAAAAAAAAGGTGGGGGGGGGATGGGGGGGTTTAGTATTTGCGTGTTGCGCGAGGTGCAAGCACCTCGCGTGCTTGTGAAAAAAAAAAAAAAAAAAAAGGGGGGGGGGTTGCAGAAGTATTTCGACTAAAGCATTGCCCCTCTAAACGAATCTGAAAAAAAAAATTTTCCAAGTCTCTTAATTTCTGAGATCCGCCTAAAGGGGGGGAGAAGGGGGGTGGGGGGGGGGGGGACTTTGAAAAATGGTTTTTACTTTACCGAGCCTCCTCTATACGAATCCGTAAAAAACAAAAAATACGGGTCTCGTAGTTTCCGAGATACGATAGGGAGGGGGGAGAAGGGGGGTGAAAAGGGGAGGTTTGGCACTTTTCCCGTAGGTTTGAGAGTTACTTGTTTACGAATCTGTCAAAATATACCCACCTCCCCATCCACCATCTGGGAGAACAATTATGTCAATGAGTGAGTCAGTCAGTCAGTCAGTCAGTCAGTGGTAATCTAGCTTTATATAGTATAATACATGCATATTATAGTAGAGAAAAGCCAAGAAATTCAAATATTTTTGATGTAGTAACAAACACTTTTTTATATCCTGGAATAACACAGATACGTTTTTTTTTTTTGAATGAAACTTAATAGACTTGATATCTTTCTACCGTGAAAGGGTTTTTTATTTTATTATTTTCAAACAGATATACAAAATTATGTACTAAAATACAAACTACAATAAAGCATAAAAAAATTGATCCTCAACGCTGTCGGCTGGTAACGTACCCAAGATACTGGCGGCATTGCCTCGTTGTATGGCAATGCTTAGCCGTTGACCAAAGAAATAGCCAGCCCTTGGGTCGCGGGAAGCGTCAACGAGCCTTTTCGATATTTCTTTAAAAAGGCTGTGAGCACACGGGCCCCATGGTCCGAGAGTTTCGACCCCAAACGGCTCGAAAATATAGTTATCACCGAGATGACTATATTTACGCCGCTTGAGATTTTCCGCAGCCGCAGCGGGAGCGCCAGCACAACATGATGAACTGGGAAGATGGGATGGCGCGACAGTATCGACACAAGTTGCGTTGTAGACCTTGAATTGCTCAATCAACATTTTTCCACCTCTTGTAGCTTCAATGGGGCTGTTAAAAGCAAAACTCTAGATAATCTTTCGTCTCTTCCCACTCTCGATTATTCTCCTTTTATTTTTAATCAATTTGATAGTTGTGATGTTAAGAAGAGTATTTTATCAATCACGTCGAATGCTGTTGGTAGTGACTGTGTGAGTCGCAAGATGATACTACCTATTTTAGACGAAATCCTTCCTGTCATTTGTCATATCCTTAATTATTCTGTATCCTCTGGCGTCTTTCCATCTTTGTGGAAAGAAGCTCAAACAACCCCTCTTCCCAAAAAAATGTAATCCTGTTTCTTTTTCTGATTTCCGTCCTATCTCCATTTTACCGTTCCTATCCAAAGTCCTAGAACGCCTTACCCATAGTCAGCTTAGTGCTTTCCTCTGTAGAAACAGGCTCCTTAATTTTTACCAATCCGGATTTCGTCCAGGCCATAGCACTACCACAGCTCTTGTAAACGTTACGGACGATATAAGATCAGGTATGGACAGTGGGAAACTGACGGTCCTTTCCTTACTTGATTTCACTAATTCTTTTAACACTGTCGATTTTGATGTACTGCTCGGATTACTCTGCTCTCTTAACATATCTCCAACAGCAATTGATTGGTTTCGTAGTTACCTGTGTGGCCGCCGGCAACGTATCTGCATTGAAGGTTCATCATCTTCATGGTGTAATACTACTGCTGGCGTACCACAGGGGGGAGTTTTCTCTCCTCTTCTTTTCACTATTTTTATAAATTCCATTTCTAATGAACTTCTCTCATCCTACCACATTTATGCTGACGATCTGCAAATTTATTCACAAGCTCCCGTTGAGGAATTGTCTGAGGCGGTGAAGATAGTGAATAAAGACTTAGCGCGTATTTCTGATTGGAGTTTGAATCATGGTGCGAAGACGCAGGTCATTATTGTTGGCAGCCCACGGCTACGTTCCAAAATTGACTGGACGACTCTTCCCCAAATTCTTTTTGATGGAGTTGCTATACCTTACTGTGACTCAGTAAAGGATCTTGGTATTTACATTGATAAGGATTTGTCTTGGGGTCCCCAGTTGCAGGAGGTGAGCCGCAAACTGTTTGCCTCTGCGGGGTCTTTACGCAGATTGCGCAATTTCCTGCCGACTGCCACTAAAACAGCGCTTGCCCAATCCCTTCTTCTCTCTATTCTCGACTATGCTGATGCAAGTTATTCAGATCTTACTGAAGTGCAGCTAGATAAGCTTGAACGACTCCAAAATGTTTGTATCAGATTCATATTTGGTTTGCGCAAATATGATCATGTTTCTGAGTTTCGCATTAAACTCAAGTGGCTGCCTATCCGCCTTCGCCGGAATGCTCATATTTTATCATTACTCTACAGTATTCTCTTCAATCCAACAACTCCGTTTTATCTCAAAGAACGTTTTAAGTTCCTTCATGACACACATGTTAGAAATTTGAGATCATCGGAGAATTTGAGTCTTTCAATGCCTGCACATTCCTCTAAATTCTATGGCTCATCGTTTACGGTGCAAGCTGTTCGTTTGTGGAATGCATTGCCGGTGTCAGTAAGACAAGCTCAGTCACTAGCTTCTTTTAAGAGCTCAGTTGCTGATCATTTTCTTTCAAATTTATAATTATTCTTTTGTTTCCTCTCCACATGATGTTAAAGAACACATTATATTCATATATAATTAATTATGTATTGTATTGTATATATTATTTTCTGTTTTATGAGTACCTACACTATTTTAGCCCTCCCTACTTTAATTAAAGTTTTGATAGTCCTTCCAAAGATTGTCTGGAAGATATCGCTTTTAGCGATAAGACCGCCATTGTAACCATAGATTTAAGAAATAATGTTAAATAGGTGTATGTGTGTAAAATGTACTCGCATGTTTTAAATAATAAACGATAAAAAAAATCAGTGTACAATAAAGTATATTCTATTCTATTCTATTCCACACTAAAGGCCTACCCATCTTCCAAGGAAACAATGACATGCCGTCCGGTCTCTTGCCATCGTCACGCGCCAGTCCAATGGGTTCCAATACGGCTGGAACGCCGACGGTGACAAGGGCTCGTAGGATAATGTCGTTTAAATTGGCATGTCGTGCAAAACGACCCGCACTACGGCTGCAAGAGAGTCCATGGTGCCCGAGGCTGTTGACCACTTCCCCACAATTACAGCGATGAGGGGAACAACAAGGGGCTCCTAGGCGTAGTGAAGCAGCGATGCGGAAAGTGGTGTCGTCGAACAAAGTGCCTAGGTTTGAGGACGGTAGAGCATGCAACCAAAGATCTGATTCCCACTTTCCCACAGCCAGCAGACGTGCACACTCAGCAGCAGTAGCGGACGTGGTTAGTAAATTATTCAGAACTACTCTGCAGAGCGGCTCGTCCCACCGCCTCTGGGAAGATGGTATAACAGGTAGGTCAGAAATCGGACAAGCGAGATTCCAGGCATCAATAGCCTCAGTGAAGTACGGCACATTAAAATCGATCAGTGTGGAAGCCAAGATATTCCTGATTAATTTCTCAGTGCTGTGTGGACCGAGGAAATGAAAGCCGGTAAACTAATACTAGAAATTTTGCGGATTCCGAGCCCTCCCATGCGGATGGGAAGAGAGGCTTGGGCCCAAGCTCGGTCATCCAAAGTCACATTCAAAATTAAAGACACTGTTCGTCTGATAATTTGATCCATGTGATCTAAAAGTTAATGGTGCTTCCACAAATGGGAAGCACGAAGAGAGTATGTTAATTTAGGGCCGAAACAGCAGAAACGAATTATGGTGATGGCCGAGTGTATATTGATTTGGAGCAATGTTTCCGAAACGTCATTGAATTTATTAATTTGTTCTGCAATAAAGTCGGGAAAGGAAGTATCAAAGATTGGAGAACCAAGGAGATGGAGAGAACTTTTCTCAATAATTTGAACTCCAGGTGCTATTTCGTTAAATTTAGAGAGAGTCAGTACTCTGTCAGTGTTATCTGTTAAAAATAATTCACATGTTGAAAGGTTGAGGTCAAGGACAATAGAATGTAGTTAATTTTTTAAGAAATTTAGGTCTGATAAAATATATTCTACATCACCTCCCAAGGTTCCGTCGTCAAGATACCAAACATTGAATTTAGAATTTAGCTTTCGAATTATTGGGTGAATAGCTAAACTGAAAATCACTGACGCGAGAGGGTCATCTTGTTGACAGCCAACAGCTGATTCTAAAGATTGTCTCGAAACAATAATTTGGATGGATTTCTATAGCATTGCCACAGGAAACTATAAATTTGAGGTAATTCTATTTTAGTCTCAGCCAACAAAGTGTCCCTGTTAACTGAATTGAAGGCGTTCTTTATGTCAACCTTCAGAATGGCCTCACTTTTCCCAGAATTTAGGTATGTCGACAAAGCGTGTACGGCAGCCTCACAGCCCCCTTTTGAACCGTAACCAAGTTGCAGGGGCTGAAATTTTTCCAAAACAGCCTCACCATAAAATTTACAGCAAATCTTGGCTGCCATACGGCGGTAGGTATTCGTCCGCGGCATTCGTCCCATTGCCGTAGGAACCATCCCACGGCAATAGGACGAATGCCGCCACCTTTCTTGCGTAGCGCACATAAAGGCGCCATACAGAATATCGATGACAGATTCGTTTACCTTGCCTGAGAGCATAAGGTTAACTAGAGCCGTCAGCTCCCTCAAGAGCGACTCACCAGCTATCCCAGCGCCTGAACAAATGAGGTCCTTCAGGTGCTGCGGACTCAGGCCGTCGAGACCGCCAGCGGAGCCGCTCCGGAACGAGCTAACGGCTGTGATTACCTCTCGACCTGAAATGGTGAGGGAGTGAATATCAGGATCAGGAGGATCGGGAAAAGCAAGATCATACGCTGGGGCAGGGTGTTTGGTCTTCAGAGCTTCGAGAGTCTTTGGAGAACATGGTGCCACCACATCGCTGCTGAAGAGAATCCTGGCAGCTCCGCTGATATCACCGTCCCCTAACTTCGTTTCTACCATATGGTTTCTACCATATACCTCGTGAAGAGGTAATTCTAAGAGAGGGAGAATCGAAATCAAAACTTGGAGCTGAAACATTACAATTTTCTTTAATTTGAGCTGTTAAAGTCTTTTTTGTGGCCGGATTCTTTTTCACGTGAAGAACTTTGTAGGGGAAGGTAAGTAGTTGTTCCCAGGCGCTTTGTGAGTTCTCCCGGACAGCTTCGCGAACGCAACTAGCCAGGTGTTGAGCAACTAGAGGTTTGGCGCCGCGGGGAACTCGCTTCAGAACCGGAATGGATTTTTTTTAATTTGAAAGTATTTTCCAAAAAGGGTCGGAAGTGGTATTAGAAGGTGTGGAAATAGATAGATAGATATATTCTTTATTGTACACCATAACAGTAAAATAAATTATGGACTTAACAATTAAAAAGGGTGATACAAGGGGCGGTCTTATCGCTAAAAGCGATCTTTTACAGACAACATTTGGATGGATTTGACTCAGAAGGAGAAAATAAATACGCGGGTAGTCCACGGTGTACTATTTATCTATATAAAATACAAAACAATAAATAACGTTCTCAAAACATATATATACATATAAATATTTAAAAAAAAGAAAGAAACGAAGACATACATAATAACACCAATTTAATAAGAGAGATAAAGATCTTTTACTAAGTTTTTGAAAGAAGATAGGGTTTGTGCTTGTCTTACTGACACGGGTAGAGCATTCCACAGCCGTACTGCTTGAGCTGCGAACGACTTAGCATAGAAATTGGTGGCGTGACTCGGTACCGCAAGCCTTAAGTTTTCTGATGACCTCAGAGATTTTGCATGTGTGTCATGAAGGAACTTAAATCGTTCTTTAAGATAAGTGGGGGTTTTAGGATTAAACAGCACACTGTAAAGCAGAGACAAAATGTGTAAGTTCCGGCGAAGACGTATTGGAAGCCACTTGAGTTTCGTACGAAATTCGGATACGTGATCATATTTGCGCAAGCCAAATATAAATCTAATGCAAACATTTTGGAGTCGCTCAAGTTTATCAAATTGTGCCTCAGTAAGATCAAGATAACTGACATCAGCGTAGTCTAGGATGGGAAGTAAAAGAGACTGTGCTAGCGCAATTTTAGTAGCAGTTGGCAGAAAGTTACGCAATCGTCTTAGGGAATGGACAGAAGCAAATAATTTGCGACTGACTTCTTGTAATTGAGGACCCCAAGAAAGATGTTTGTCAACCCAAACCCCAAGGTTCTTAACTTTCTCGCTTAATGGAATAGCTGTGCCGTTGAAAATAACCTGAGGAAGCTGCGTCCATTTTACCTTAGGCGCCAACCTGGAACTACCAACCACAATGACCTGGGTCTTTGACGGGTTAACCTGCAAACCATGTGCTTCACTCCATTCGCAAACAGAAGCCAAGTCCTGGTTCATGATATCAATAGCAGTATGCAAATCTGTATAGGGAGTTTGTCTGTAAATTTGCAAATCATCAGCATAAAGATGGTAGGAGGACTGAAGTGTTTTAGAAATAGAATTTATGAATATTGCGAAGAGTAAAGGAGATAAAACGCCACCCTGAGGAAGGTGTATTTTGCGACTTATGTATTTTCCCAATATGCTCATTCAGACCCCGCTTACCTTTGAAAAAACGTGCCTGGGTATAGAGCGGGCATCTCTCCAGGGTGTTCAGCGATGTTGAAGGTTGACTAGCACCACCAACAACCACATCGCTGTTGCTACTGAACATCAAGAACTAAAATAATTAAATTTAAGAAACTATATTAAAACTATAATACATTAAAAACAACTTAAAAATTAAATAAACGAAGAAAACTATAGTATATAAAACAGAAAAGTTCATGTAAAATTGCACTATGTTGCACTAGTTTTGCTTGAAATAGGTTTTTTGGATATCCTGATAGATTTTAAACGTAGGTACTTTCCTTAGTATTTTCAGAAGTCTTTGAATGTTTTTGTCTCTTGTTCTTATGCTTGGGTGATAGTGAATGGTCGCTACTTTCCTTTACACATATACTAACTTTTATCCCAGAATTCCCACGGGATCGGAATTTATGAGGGACTCCTCCCACGCGAATGAAGTCGCGGGCAGAAGCTAGTTTCTTTATATAAGTTGAATAAGACCATAGAGAAAAAACACAAACGAAGTCGCGGGCATAATTATTTAAAAATGTGTATATAAAAATTGTTTTCTTTGATAGCTGCATAGCTTATTCCTTCCTCAAATCAATTATAAGGCTCGGTCGCCCGCTATAAAGCAAAAGAAAGTGCTATTTTCAGAAGAAAATTACTAAAGAACAAGAACAAAGCATTAGTAATTTATTAAACGAACAATGACGCTCTTAAATATCAATTAGTGTCTGGAAATGGTTCTATATTTACCAGCCTATAATTAATATTTACTGTCGTTTGATTGTGCGCGTAATAATTGTGGTCTATATTTATAGGACTCAAAGTTTCAAAATCAACTAATTATTCTCGGTAAATCGATAATTATATTGTAGAAGTAGTTTATTTCCTCCCTTCTTTTTCATTCCGGGGGGAAATTATCAAATGACTCGCCAAATTGAGTGTTGGATTTGAACTCCTTAAGTTTGCCCATCACGCATAAATGTTGATCGAAATTCAAAATGCAACCATGTTTTTAGGAAGAGCAACTGCTAACCCAACCTTCCAAACCAACCAACGACCCAGTAACATAGTCACATAGTATCCCTGACAAGACTAGTGTTAGGTTTTCTCGCCGAATTGACAGCCGAGACCAAAAACTATGATGAAATTGAACTTAATTGAATGGAATTTTATAGTTGAATTGCTTTGTAAGTGTATTTCTTTTTGTATTTCTTTGTGTTTATTTTTTTTTAACGAAATAAACTTATAGATACTATATAGTAATAGATATTGCAGCCAAGTTTTGGAACTCTCTGCCGGCTTCTGTGATCCCTGCAACTTTTTCAGCCTTTAAAGCAAGAGTGAAAGTGGAAAGCGATAGACGAAGTCTACGATGGGACGAGCGAGCCCAGAAGAAGACCTCATCTATCGCTTTCCATCAGGCGAGATTGAGTTCAAGGGGCTCATCCGGAGTAATAAAATATTGCTCATAATTTTCCTTAAAAATAATTAACAAGCAATATTTTATTAACAAGATCTTCAACAATTAACGCATCAATTAAAAGTTTCTTAAGTCATTTCTAAAAAAAATTCGAAGAAAAACAGTCACTGACAAGAAAAAGGTTAAATTTTAAACTAAATTAATTCATGGAGTTCGACAACTCGCTGTTTTCAGCTTTTTAATAACTTTTTTTTAATTAGTTGATGCTCAAAGAGTTCCCTTTATGGAGTAGGACGAAGAGTCCGTTTTAAATTGTTCTTGTATTCATTATACGCCTTTGAAAGTGTTGTTGACCTTTAATTTGGTCTTTAGTCTCCTCTTGAATAAGTTGCCTGTATTTTTAATATGCTCTGGCATATTCTTGGCAATTATTACTTTTTCATTTTAAAAGAATAAAATTTCAATATAAATTTGAGTTTAGGGATATTTGATGTTCTTTTTTCTGATAATGGAAAAGAACAGAATGAAAAAAATGAGTGGAGACAATTTATAATTATTATTATATATATATCGTATGGCGTATATATATATAATTATGTAACTCTATATTAGAGATTAACAGTGTTCATGTACGGTGCCGCGTCTTTATAATAATAACATAATTTATAATAAAATCATATTAAGAAACAAATTATTTACTAACACGTGTTAACAGGCGTATGTTCAAACACATCTAATAGCAATAAGTTTATTTATTTATCGTCACTAAATTAACTTATATTCAACACAACTACCTTAAGAGCAGTTTGAGTATTTTGAAGAAACTTTCGGATTCGCATTGTAGTCCCTAGATTTTCACTACATTTTGACAAGCCTTTGTCATATTTTTCGATGTATGAGAATTAGCCTTCTTGCTTATAACTACATGTTTGACGTATGTACATACATAGTTTCATCAGACTGTGGTCCCCAAAACTAAGAAGAACCTAGATAAAGTTTGTAAAGGTGGTTGTTAGAAACATTTATTTTAACACACATTTTGCACATAGCTGTAAGTACTCGTGAAAACACACTTGTAATCCCAAAGGTAAAAATTAACAATGTTCATTAAAATAATGATACAAATCTAAAATGTACAATGCCTACGATAATTAAATTGAACTCGCAGACGATATAATCGGATCTAGAAGACTCAGCAGTTTCTTACTTCTACAATAAATTAGCGGTTCAAAGTATTAGACTAACTTATTGCATTTTTATCCACGCTTTCTCCGCCTCGCCTTAGGAGTAAACTTACAAAGAACTAACGGTAGCACTTCAAACTCACATTAATGAATTATTTATTGTAAGTATTGTACTTATTCAGGACTGCTTTTGTTGTTAGAGGTTTCTTTTTTCAAATCTATGGATAAAACCAAAAACTTAAACATTTATTAACACCACTCTTTTTAGGGTTCCGTAGCTGAATGGCAAAAAACGGAACCCTTATAGTTTCGATATGTCTGTCCGTCTGTCTGTCCGTCCGTCCGTCCGTATGTCACAGCCATTTTATTCCGAAACTATTAAGACTATACATGTGAAACTTAGTAGGTAGATGTATTCTGTGAACCGCTTACCGATTTTAAGAAAAAATATAAAAAATATTTAAAATAAAGGGGGGTCCCCATATATATACATGGAACTAGAATTAAATTATTTTTTTCATGAAACCTATGCGTCTGTGGTATATATAGACAGGTCTTTAAAAATGATATAAGGGTTTCTAAAACCACTTTTTCATAAAGTCAATCGTTTAAAAGATATAAGCTTCCAAAGTGCTAAAATGAGTGTCCCTCCCCCTCTAACTTCTATAATAATGGAGTGAAAAATAAAAAATATATATATATGTCTGTAGATCTTAATGTAAACTTTCAAGCAAAATTGGTTTGAACGAAATCGGGTCAGCAGTTTTTGAGATACATCATGTTTTCTAAAGCCGCAAATATAACTTTGTAATTCATACAAACACTATGAAAAACAAAGTTATTTAGCGTAGTTGTAAAAATGTAAATAATGTAATTCGTCAAATAAATATACATAAGTATTATATTATTATAGTTACTACGGAACCCTTCATGGGCGAGTCTGACTCGCACTTGGCCAATTTTTTATTTAAATAGACTTCATAAGTACATCATTAAGGTATACGTTACGGGATTTTAAGTCTGAAAGCCAAGGGTGTTGAAAATATAACGTGATATCTATAATCATTCTAAGTATTTTTTTCTTAATTACTGATGGGCCCACTCTTGACCTAGATCTCGCCTGATGGTAAGCGATATATGAGGTCTAAGATGGGACGAGCGAGCCCAGAAGATGCCTATTTACTCGTGCTTTAAAGGCTGAAAGGTCATAAGTGGCAGGGAACACAGAAGCCGGCAGAGAATTCCACAGCTTGGCTGTGCGCACAATAAATGTGGAGGACCTGCTTAGCCTTTCATCTCAATTAAATCGGGGTCGGCTTTCAATCTAATTGGATGCAGCTGAGTACCAGTGATCTACACGAAGCTACGACCATGAGACTGTTTATTCTGAAATATGAAACCATAATCCGCAATTTACAATTAAATGCGTTGCGGATAGTTCGGATAGTTCTGATGAGTCGGTGTCTTTAGTTTTGTATTTTCGTTTTTGGCACCGACTTCGGAAATTAAAGTTATTTTTCACTTTGCAGTGTTTTTTGGGAGTCGGTTTAATTTTTTGATAAAAGTTTTTATTTCACTCTTTTTAGTTGGTCGATTATTAATTTACCTAGTTACAAGAGCCTAAATGTCAACTACTTATATTCATTTGCAAAATATTGCTTTTCCCAATGTTGGGCCGTTAATTGCTGAGGAGTTCTCCTGGTACTTCACCATCAGCTTCACTTCACCATATGCATTGTGACGAGCATATTGTGCTTAATAACCACATTCAAGTAATCGAAGAAGAGCCATGAAATACCTACTTATTTATATATTGAGTAGTTCCAGTGGCCATCTGTGGTCTTCATAATCAGGTCCACTTCACAAATGGTGCTTTTCGAATGCAGCTACACAAGTTACTATAAAATATACTCAAATCACTATAGGTGTGCCTATAATATTTAAAGAGTTCCCTCGATTTCTCCAGGATCCCATCATCAGATCCTGACTTGGTGACAATGGGACCAATTTCGAAGTATAACCATTCAAACAAACAAAAAATCCAAATCGGTTCAGCCGTCTTCGAGTAATCGGTGACCATACATAAAAAAAAATATACGCGTCGAATTGATAACCTCCTCTTTTTGTCGCCGGTTAAAAAATCGACAAAATCTGAAATGAACAACAACAAAAAATCTCATAAAATCTATGACCGAAGTTGACAGCCACTACAACTCCTTGAAGGTCTTTAAAACAATTATATCAAAGAAAGAAACCCGAAAGTGATAGGTATGTAAAATAAGATATATAATTGTAGAATAAGAAATGTAGGAATTTAAAAAATAAGAATTTCTAATGCGTTAGAATTTAATGTTTATTCAAATCTTTATAATTTAATTTTAATAATAATTTAGTCTTCTAATGTTATTAATTATGTTAAATTCTGCTTTTCCTGTAATTGGCGACTGTATAAGACTAAGGCTGTTTGTTACTTATACCCACGAAATGCTATATGCAGATAAATAAATAAAAGAAAAACAGTGCCAGGGGAAGATTTTTAACAGAACGCAGAATCCTAGCATGTGAAGAACAAAGACATCGAAAGTGAGACAGATAACTTTTTCCTACCAAGGTATTGATGCTCCCACTTCTGGGACTGTGGGCCATCAATATCCCTATTCTCAGAAACTGGTCCCTTCCTTTATTTCCAAATAAGGGTGTCCTAAAATTTCCACCACATGTGCCCAAAACGGACTAGTGAATTTCACATTCCAAATTTTTCATTTGCTTCCATTTGGAACCACGCCAGAAAAACTCTACATACAAATAACGCAACATTCTGTCCTAATGTCCTGAAAAAATACAAATAACAATTTCATTTATTTTCTACCGATATTTCGAAACACCAACCAATAATTATGGCGACACACGTCTTAATGATCACGTTAAAGTGTTCGTGAACACATTTTAACACTATTATTAAGTGTTATTTGGACTAGTTATCAAGCCACGCAGGCGGTACCGAGGGCTATTGCTAGCTCATAAAGGGGCAGCGTGGTTCTTGTGTATTATTTTTGTTTTCCGCAGTTAATAACACGTCCATGATAAGTGTCCGGAAAGAATTGTGGCTACTCGTATTCTGGAAACACTCGTTAAGTGCTATATTTTGAGTTGGTGTTTTCTAGGTGTAGGTACACGTAAAATGAATCTATACGTATTGTTACGCCAGTCGCTTAGCTAAGTACGTCGAGAAACTTCAACCGATATCTAGAATGTTCGAGACACTAACGTCACCTGGTGGCGAGTAGCAGTACTGAGTATATCGAGAAACTTCGACCGACTTCTAATACGTTCGAGACACTAACGCCATCTGTCAGCAAGTAGCAGTACTGAGTATCTCAAGTAGCTTCTGGAACATTCTTGGCAATATAAGGCAGAAAGTCGATTTTACAAGAATGTTCTAGAACTCATAGACCGAGGTATAAATAGATCGCAGAGGAACGCAGACGGAGTCTTATCTCAAGATACGAGGCGATATAATCAAAGCTTTACAAGTGAATTTCGGTGCGATTTAAGTGACAAGTATTTTGTATGTATGTACTGTGAATAACTGTGTTAATTTTTGTTTTGTGTTTATTTAATTAAAGTATTAATTTTGGTCTAATTGGCGTTAATTATTTCTATCCCGAACCCCAGCTCGTAACAGTATTAAAAACTCTGACAAAAGACGTTACGGAAATATACTACTTAGGTATAATTCAGAGTTAGAACAATAAATCAGTATCATTATCTGTTTTGCTTTTCCCAACTAGTCGGGGTCAGTTTCGAGTCTAAATTGAATTGAATTGATGCTGAGTAACAGTATTTTACATGAAGCAACCGCTAATCTGACTTCCACAACCCAGTAGCTGGGTAACACAATACCCCTTGTCAAGACTGGTATCAGATTTTCAGGCTTTGACTACCCGTATCGACTGTCAAAGATATACAAAAGATAATCGGGAGGGACGCAGCAATGCCAATTATATGAAGATAATTATGTTAAGATGACCCGTGCACGCTGTTATTATCCAAGAGCTCATGTACGAGTTGTGTAGAGCAATGTTTAAACAAACGAAAATACCAAATAGAGCAATGGCTCTAGAAAAGCTGTTGAACAAAGAAAACTGCAAGCCCTAGCAAATGAGGCAACCATTTATTGTTTGTTTTTTCTTATAAACAATTAAGAGAGGAGCCATGTCACACTACCAAAACTAGAGTGCTAGACTCGAGCGCGCGATTACTTTTTTTTTTCTTAGTGAAAAAACCATTGAATGACTTCTTCCGCTCTGGATGGAGCAGAAGGGGGTAGACTTCTACTGACTAACCCACCCTATTCCTTCAGCTGTCCTTAAGTTCCGGGGCCGCGGTATCTTGTTAGAAAATTCCCGCAACCCCGGCAGGAAATAGCCCTATGGAACCCAGTCACTAGTGCTGACGTCTTTTTGAGGTGCGCGTGGAACATGACGCGCCGCCATCCCGGGCCTGATCCTTACCGGATGGTGAGCTACCCTTGCTCACCATCCGCAAACCCGCGCCTACGGTGGCCGGAGATCGGCACGCGATTCCCGATGCCCGCGTCTGTTGTGGCGGCTGGGGCCTGAGGAAGAATGTTGCCTCTTCCTCGCGCGTTCAGCCTCCTCCTTCGCTAGCATGACTGCTTCGCAGAAAGAGGGGACTGCATCCCATTCTCTCTCACTTCGCACCATGGTCTGAACCAGGGCCGGGCGCCCGCCGATCACATCTACGAGGACACGGCGAAGCTCCGCCCAAGCGGAGCGTACCTCCACCGTATGAGTACAGTATAAAAATATGGACAGACAGTACGGAAACTACCTACAAACGCTTAAAAAGGCACACTCACACAAACATGTGCACCGACGAGACTCCTAAACGGGGGTCTGAGTCGCGTTGGTGCGCATATTTGTGTGAGTGTGTCGTTTCGAGCGTTTGTAGGTAGTTTCCGTACTGTTTGTCCATATTTTTATACTGTGGTATGAGCGCGCAATTACTAAGGTGTCAGCTAAGCGAGGTGTACTGGGTATAGGCTTAGAAAGTGGCGTTCACTAAGTACATTGTGTAAGAGTGCTCGCTTTGCTTGCTCATCGCCAAAGAATGCTTGTTGAGCTCGCTCTTCTTGCAGTGGCATTGCTTGGTACCGGAGAATGCTACCGATTATGGTATAACTCCTACCATTTTGATCTTTTCATTGTTATCCAATATTGGACCGTTTCAGCAATTCTTGTGAGCGAGGGTATGATAGGGTTACATACTAGATATAGAGTAGTTATATAACTAAAGTTCGGCCGTTCAGAGAATGCGTTTCTGACACCTATCAGTTAGTCACGACTAGTGATGGGCACAACATAACACTGAGTTCGTTACCGTTCCTCCAAAATGAACCGCCGCATTATTTTAAGATTATTTTCGTTTTAAATTGGCGGAATCATTTAAAATTTATATTTTAGTTATTTAAGAGTCCCTAACAATTTTACTGCCAAAAAAGAGAAATTACCTACCTACTTTTGTAGAACAAATCTCAATAACGGCATAAAATATAATTTTTCTTTTAAAACAGCGTTAAATATTGTATATTTATCTAATATGTGGTCAAATTAGAATTTAAATATCTACTCAAAATAAATTTAAAAAAAATAAATACAAACACGTGTTTTTACGAAATCACGTAATACCAGGTTTTACAACTGCTTTTTTAGCTTAATGGGAGTGAATAACGATTTAAAAAAAAAAATCTGACCATTGGACATATAGTGCACTAGTAAGTTAACAAATTATTTTTGGAAAAAAAAATGGGGAGATGTACTTAAAAAAATAGTAAACTCAAAGAAAACTCAATAAAATCCTTTGCAAAACCGTCACTTTTGAGTAAGAATTCGTTATTGAAAAGAAAATTAAAAACTAATTCTGAATAATACAGGTATTTGTCTACCAAATTATTATTTTTTATTTTAATTCGGAGCTCATATTTTATTGTAATAACATTTTCAAAGTATGCCTAATAAATCGATGCGCTTGCTCGATTTATTTTGAGTAGATATTTAAATTCCAATTTGACCACATATTAGAAAAAAAAGGTTATTTAAAAAATCTAAAAACCCGACTGCTCAACTGAAATGCCAGGAACAAGCACATTTTTATTTTAAAAAGTGACATGCAGGCGGGACCCAATTGAACGTGTTTTTTTTTTAATTTGATGGGTCCGCCTGCTTGTCACTTTTTAAAATAAAAATGTGCTTGTTCCTGGCATTTTAGTTGAGCAGTCGGGTTTTTTAGATTTTTTAAATAACTTTTTTTTCCAACTTTTCAGTTAAAATATAAATTAACAATTTTTTAATTTTCCCGGTCGTGTCACATTGGCACCCCTCCTGATTCAGAAAGTGAAAGAGCTCAAGTCCATATTTTTAAACTTTCTCTTTGTATTATTTTTGCTAGTATTACACTAATGATAAATATGATATACCTTTTTGAAATCCTTGTGATAAGCCCTTTAATTTGATACCCATATTGTGGTATTCTAAAAAAAAAATTTTTTTTTCACTATTTATAATGACTTCGCACAGCCGCCATGTTTGATTTTTTCAAATATCATCTATCTAAGAACACTTGGGCTGCTAAGACAAATCTAATGATACCTCAATTATGTGAATCCGTTCAGTGGTTCTGGAGATATGAGGGAATAAAGAATATTACAAACATACATACATACATACAAGATACGCGCGAAAAACATAACCCTTCCTTTGCAGTCGGGTAATAAATATACAATGTTTAACGTTGTTTTAAAAGAAAAATGATATTTTATGCCGTTATTGAGATATTTGTTCTACAAAAGTAGGTAATTTCTCTTTATTGGCAGTAAAATTGTTAGGGACTCTTAAGTGGAAACCAAAAAAAAAGGTAATATCCATATAATAAAATTGTTTTATTTATTCTTTGTTACAAAGTTACAATCTGTATTTCTATGCAATAAAGTAAGTACATTGAATTGAATTTGCGTACAGAATATTAATCAGACTCCGATTCGCTTGAGGAGGTGGTGTCTTCATCATCTTCGCCTACATGTATAATTATATTATTATCAATAACAGAATCAATCCTCATATCTCGGTCAAAATGTTCCAAAATCAGGTTTTTAGTCTTCTCAACAACCTTTGACTTCCCCGCAGGCTTCTTTTAATAGGGTCATCATCTTTTTCGTGCTGAATGGCGGGGAAGTATTATGGCGGGTGGCGTAACCTTTTATTTGAGCCCAGATTAGCTCGATCGCGTTATATTGGCAATGATACGGTGGTATTCTTAGAACGCGATGACCGTACTCCAGAGCCAGTTCATCGATTTCGTATCGCACATTTGCCGCTTTATTTTCTTTAACTAATTTAATTAGCTCTGCTTTTAGCATCTGCATATTTGCGTCAATGCCTTTTGCTTGTAACCAAGCCACCATTTCTTCTTTTTTATTAGCTTGGGTAGGTGGTTTCTGTATTTGAACCGAGTGATAGGAGGCATTATCCATGAATATTACAGAAGGCTCTGGTAGGCTGGGCAAAAGCACGTTCTGGAACCACTCTTTAAATGTAGTGGCATTCATTTCCTCGTGGTAGTCATTTGTGGTTTTTGATTGAAATGCCAGTAACGCGTTCTCCACAAAGCCGTATTTTGCAGAACCTGCGTGGCATATTATCAGACGGGCCCCCTTACCCATTGGTACTTTTGACGTCGACGCTTGTGTATCATCCGTCCAAGAACGGGAAACCGTGTGATTGGCGTTTAGCCATGTCTCGTCAATGAACACGACATTATCCCAGTTATCATTTTTTTTTTGCTTCTCTCAAAAAACTTATCCGTTTTAAAATTATGTCGTATCGTTCTAATAAAATTTTTCTTTTGTCTGTTTTTTTTATACGAAAAACCAATATCTTTTAAGATTTTGGTTAAAGCAGTTTTACCCCCGCTAAACAGTCCAGCTTCTCTTAACGATGCCAAAAGCTTCTTCCTGTTGAGATATTCATTTCTGGAATAGTAACCATATATATGATTTTTGATTGCATCGGCGTCAAAGGTGTCAATATCTGTCACGGGTTTAGTTCTACGTTTCTTCTTCGGAGTACGTAAAATATTATCTTCCATGCCAGTAGAGCCGAACTTTTCTTTATTAATATTTGTTATCATTCGTTTGCTAACTCCAAGCGCCTGAGAGACGCGTTCTTGTACTTGTTCGACAGATACCAGGGGTCCGCAATTTTGCCGCTCCCGCTCAAAGTAATCTTGCAGCTTGATGATTAACTCACGGGCTCCACTTTTCAATGTTTGTCCACCTTTAGGCATTATTATGCACCAAAAGTAAAAAGAACGCAACACAAATCACAATCGAAGTCCGATTTAGCGCCGATGTCAGTTTGAAAAGCAGAAACAGTCCATTAAACGAAAACCGGGTAATCAAATAAAAACAGATCGAAAACACTTGAAGAACGTGGTCTATGCGCACGAAACGACAACAGACGACTGTTTTAGCGTCAAAAATGGCGGCCCACCGCCATTTGGGGTTACCATTTTCAACTTAAATATAAAAATGCTACTTTCTTTCGCGCGTTCGGTTTGGTCATAGTTTTATTTTTATATTTCATAAAAGTTATCTTATAGTCCATTATTTTCAAATTCTTAAAAAGAAAAACAAAGTGTATTATTTTATATTATAAGTATAACTGTATAAGAACAGATTACGATACTTGCCTGTTATTTTTAGCACAGCACTACAAATATAAAGCGCTGACATAACCTTGTAATAGCGCAGTATAGATTTAGAAAAATATTGTTTACCAAGTTATTTGACACTCAGTTTGGCACAAAATTATAACATTCATTGATTATTGATATAATAATGTTGTTTTAATGCTCATCAATTGTTAAAACGGTAAACAACCAGCAAAAATATTTTTATCGTAACTGCAACGCCATTACAAAGTTACGTCGTCAGTTCAATCGCGACGTGTCAGGAACGCATTCTCTGAACGGCCGTAGTCCTACTAATAATATAAATGCGAAAGTTTGTGAGGATGGATGGATGTTTGTTACTCTTTCACGCAAAAACTACTGAACGGATTTGAATGAAATTAGTAAGTAATAAGTAATGAATTTGGTAAATAGATAGTTGGCAGCCTGGAATAACACATAGGCTACTTTTTATCCCGAAATTCCCACGGGATCGGGATTTGCGCGAGAAAACCTTCCCACGCGTACGAAGTCGCGGGTAGAAGCTAGTATAATATAGATTTATAACTACTCTAAGCCCACTTCATTAATTAACCTTCCTTGTTTATAAATAATCTAATCCCATTTTATAAATTGTCCCTGCTTCATCAAAACTGAATTCAGAAACATTTAAACTATAAACAGTCTCTTAACAGAATCTGCAAATATAATTGAAAATTATTGTTCAATAAACGCTCAGAAAAAAAAAACACGTATATGTCGAAAAAAGATAACCTTATTACATGATTTGTTTTTATTACATGATGATGTTAATTAAAAAAAAGTAAATGTTGTCAGATGTCTACTATTTCCTTTGATCACTTTTTCTTTGAAGAAAATTTTCAAAGGAACTAAGATATAATCTGATGTTCGATAAAATATATAAAGCTTTGAGATGTTTGTTTTTTCAAGATCTACTAGCAAAGTTTTGCTCTAGTAACTTTCTATAGTTATAATAAAAAATAAAATTTAATTTGCGACATATTAAGGCATGCTATAAAGCCTTTAAAGCAAGAGTGAATAGGCATTTTCTGGGCTCGCTCGTTCGATCGTAGACCTCTTACACTTACCATAAGGTGTGACCGAGTTCAAGAGCGAGCTCATACGTAACAAACAAAAAAATATTTTCAGCCTAATATGTTCCCACTGCTGAGTCACAGGCCTCTCTATAAGAGTGTATGGGCCGTAATGGGGCGTGCAAGTGAAAGCTAATCGCAGATGGCGCCACCACCGCAAGAACCTTTGTCACTGTCAGTGTTAGTTAGATTGTGAGATATTATGTAGTTATCTGTATCATCTATGGTTATCTGTGGTAATATTTTTTATTTTCATTTCATTGATTTCAATTGATTTCTGTACAATTTTCCGATTAAAGAACATAATACATGTTCTTTAATCGAAAAATTCTCAATAACTGTCTCTAATTTAGGAATTCATTACTGTTCCATAGAGAAACTGCTTTGATATTGGTAAGTGTGCTACTAGCGCCACTTTGACAGTTGCACGCCCCATTCATCACGTATGCCTAGTGCGTGTTGGAAAATGTCACATATCTTCGATTTTTGGTACTAGGACATCTCGGTTTCCTCAAGATATTTTCCTTTACCAATTTGAGAGCAGAGGTGATGATATGTTACGCAAGTACGTCGAGAAACTTCGACCGAAATCTAGAATGTTTGAGACACTAACGCCACCTGGCGGCGAGTAGCAGTACTGAGTATATCGAAAACTTCGACCGACTTCTAGTACGTTCGAGACACTTACGCTACCTGGCGGCAAGTAGCAGTACTGAGTATCTCGAATAGCTTCTGGAACATTCTTATCAGTATAGGCAGTGTGTCAATTGTACAAGAATGTTCCAAAACATATAGATCGGGGTATAAATAGATTGCAAAGGAATGCAGACGGCAGTCTTATTAGAAGATATATCGAAACTCTACAAGAGAATTTCAGCGCGATTTAAGTGTTAAATGACAAGTATTGTAGTGCGAATAACTGTGTTAATTTTTATTTTGTGTTTATTTAATTAAAGTGTTCATTTTGGTTTAATTGGCGTTAATTATTTCTATCCCGAATCCCAGCTCGTAACAATATAAATTACACAAAGTAATGTGCCTGACTGGGTTTGATCCTACACAACCTGCAACTCGCAAGTCGGCCCCGAAATCACTGGACCACCACTGCACATAAATAAAAAGTATAATAATGCACTATATACTGGATACACTATAATATAATAACTGCCGTAAGTGTCAATATTTATTCCAAGGTCAATCTTTTAATCGGTTGAGATTCCTCTGTACTCCATACACGCCCACTAAGACAATCGTTATGAGTTGTCTGGAGCCGGAAAAACTAACACCAGTACAGGGTATTATGTTACCCAGTGACTAGGTTTTGGAGGTCAGATATGCAGTTGCTTCACATAAAATACTGTTAACTAGCTACATTCAATAATACAGGAATAATTTGATGTTAGATGGACTTAAAATTTTGTAGTTTGGAAAAGGTAAGCCTTTGTATGTATGTATGTATGTATGTCGGGCAGGTGTCCGCAACTCCACGACCATGCGCGTATTTTGCGTAAGGGGTAAGATTTCTCTTCACTCAATCCATGCCAGTTCCTCCAGGAAGGCGAGCAACGCCCTTGTTTTGCTTACCATTTCTCGGAGGGTACCTGGGTTGCCGAAGTATTTAGTCCTGTAATCCGCGACTACAGGGCAGCTTAGTAGCAGGTGTGCTGCTGTTTCGTCCTCCTCCATGCAGGCTCTGCAGAGTGAGCTGTCTGTGACTCCTATTAGATAGAGGTGTTTATTAAATGATCCATGACCGGTAAGGGCGGCTGTCACCAGCCGCATTTGCGGTTTAGATAGTCTAAGGACCTGTTTCGACAAGCGGCCATCAAGGGTCGGGAGAGCCTCTTTGGCCTGCCTGCACTCACCATGGTCCTCCCATGTTTGTGGTGTAGGTCTCTGGTGCGTTTCCTTACCAGGTGACGCAGATAACCGAAGGGGAGTGGTGCAATGGGTTCGGGTCCCATAATCGCCATACTCGACGCCCTTCTAGCGAGTTCGTCCGCTGCATCGTTGCCTCGGGAGTCGCTGTGTCCTTTGATCCATTGAATGGTTATATTGTTGTGTCTACCAACCTGGTTAAGGAGATTGTGACACTCCAAGATCAGCCCGGAGTTAACTATGTGGCTGTTCAGTGCTTGCAGGATCGCCATGCTGTCCGAAAGTATACGTATTGAGTGGTCCTTAACTTCCCTGTTTATGATGGCCGAAGCTGCCAGTGAGATGCCCAGGCATTCGGCCTGGAACACTGTGTTGTAGACCCCCAAAGGTCAGGCTATACGAATGTTGAGATCCTCCGAAAAGACTCCTGCACCCGTACCAGTACCTGTTTAGGAACCATCAGTGAAGACACGCATCTCAGAAGGACACAGCCCCTCACAGCGGTGATCCTCGTACAGTTGGATTCTGTATTTTTTGTCAAAGACGATTTGTTTGAGCACCCTGTCATTAACTGCCTTCGTTATGGGGAGCTCGTTATTGAGTTCCTCAAGCAGAGCAATGTGCTGTGTTTCTTTCTTACCCCAGAGGTCCAGTGTTTTAAGACGCACTGCTGCCATCGCCGCTTCCTGTTGTATGAACAGATGGAGCGGCGGGAGCCCCAGCATAGCCTCCACAGCTGCTGTCGGGGTAGTTCTCATGCAGCCCGTTATCGCCACGCAGGCCAGCCTTTGCATGCGTTGCAGTTTGTTTACGGCTGTGACAAGCTTGGTGCGGGGCCACCACACCACGGCCCCGTAGGTAATCATCGGCCGAATTACAGCATTGTACAGCCACATTGTGTTTTTTGGGGATAAGCCCCACTTCTTACCTATAATTTTCTTGCATTGGCAGAAGGTGATGCATGCCCTGTTTAATTTGTAGTCTAGATGGTTGCCAGTTTATTTTACAGTCCAGAATGACCCCCAGGTATTTAACCTCACTAGACAACTGGAGTTCTGTATTGAACAGCTTAGGTAGGCGATGAAGGCCTAGAGTTCGTTTATGGGTGAATAAGATTAATTCGGTTTTAGTGGGGTTTACCGACAAATCATACTCCCTGCACCATCGCTCCACGATGCGTAGCGCTTGCTGGGTGAGGTTACAGATAGTTCCTGTTACCTTCCCAGGCACGAGGATTGCGAGGTCGTCTGCATAGCCTATTGTGTAATAACGGTGAGCGTTGAGTTGTGTGATGAGGTCATTGATCACTAAATTCCAGAGGAGAGGTGATAGCACCCCGCCCTGTGGACAGCCTCTGGCTATTAAGGCTACCTGCTGGTCTTCCTCAAGGCGAACCACACGTTTGCTTAGCATATTTGTAATCCAATCAATAAGTACCTGCTGTACCCCATGTCTGGAGAGTGCGGCGCTTATGCTGGAGAAGTTTGTTTTGTCGAAGGCTCCTTCGATGTCTCTGAACGTACCCAGGCAGGAACCCTTTTGGTTAATCGATTCTTCAATCATGGTGACTACCTGGTGAAGAGCGGATTCGGTCGATTTACCAGCGCTGTACGCGTGTTGGTTGCCATGCAGTGGTACTGTTTTTAGAGCGCCGTCTCGTAGCTCCCACACTCTCAGTTTCACACACTCTCTCCATTGTTTTCAACAAAAAGGAGGTCAAGCTGATTGGGCGGTATGATCTTGCGTTCGTGTAGTCACTCTTACCTGGCTTTGGGATGAATATGACTTTCACTTCCCTCCATACCTTTGGAACGTATCTAAATGCCAGTCACACTCTCATTAGGGGCACCAGTCTCGTCACAACAGAGTTGCCCCCCCATTGAAGTAAGGCCGGGAAGACTCCGTCGGGACCTGGCGCCTTAAAAGGTTGGAAGCTTCGGATGGCCCACTGGAGTTTCTCCAGCGTGATCATCTTGCGAGCGTATTGCCAATCTTCGTCCGATGGCGTTTGGGTTACGTCCGTCCATTCGGGTACCTGTGCGAGGACGCTACCTGGGAAGTGTGTTTCGATTAGGATGCGCCTCGTTTCTTCCGGTGATGTGGACAGTGGGTTGTCCGGTTTACGAAGTGAATCTGGCCCAGAAGTGGTCTGCTGTGCCAGTATTTTCCTTACCCTGTTTGCTTGTTGGCATGATTCAATGTCGCCACAGAATTTTCGCCACCCAGTGGTTCTTCTGAATCTGATGCTTTTTTTGTAGGCGGATTTGGCGGCATAGTAAACCTTTCAGTCATCCTCCCTACATGTATTCATGGCTCTATTTAATGCCTTTCTTACCTTCTTGCGTTTGCGCTCCAGATCCGCGCCCCACCAGGGCTGTTTACCCGGTGTGTCGCGCGGTATGGTTTCTGGGCATGCAGAGTGGTAGCTGCTGATCAGTGATTCGGTGAGCTGGCCTACATACGCGTCTATTTGATTCGCGTCAACCAGTGTCACCAGGTCGCTTGTGTGTACAAGCCTTGTATCAAGGCTGCGTGTGTATGCCACTCTATCCGTATTTCGCGGGTTACGTCGTAGAAGTTTAGGAGTAACACAGACCTGGATGTCGAAACGGATCCACCTATGGTCAGAGCAAGAAGCCTCGTCAGATACCTGCCACCCATTGATGAGTTCCGCTGCACCCTCCGTTGCCAGTGTTAGGTCAATGATTGTTCGACTGCGTTTGGTTACGAAAGTTGGTTCGGAGCCTTTATTCAGAAGGGATAGGTTAGTTGTGAACAAAAATTCTACTAAAGCCTTACCCCGTTCGTTTTGTGTATCCATGCCCCATAAGGGGTGATGTGCATTAGCGTCAGTCCCGATGACGACCTCATCCCCCCTGCATTCACAGTGGGTCACGAGGCGGGCCAGTTCCCGAGGGGGCGGTTCCTCCGCCTCAGGCATGTAAGCCGAGACAAAGACGATCGCTTTCTCCGCTTGCCCCTGTTGTATGGTCATCTTTGCTGCAGAGACATCTCTGCAACAAAAGTCGTATAAGAACTGTGTTTTAACATTACCTGTGACGTAGATGCACGCCCTCGGTTTGTCATGGTTCGTGTTAACAAGAAGCTTACCTCCGAGATTGGAGAGTCCTTGTACGTGGCCTCCTCTGACCCACGGCTCCTGGATCAGGGCAATGGCCGTATGTTGAACCTCCAGCCACTTGCGAAGTTGAGCCGTCGCAGTCTGGCTGTGGTGGAGGTTCGCCTGCACGACTTTACAGTTGGACGAATTGAGAGCCATCTTTGACGGAGTCGTCGAAGTCACCCCCACCCGGGAGAGAGGCTGGCGACAGTGTGATGTCATCCAACTCCCCTCCCGATGCAAGGACGGCGTCCACATTGGCTGGTTCTGCTTTAGTAGCTGGGTCCGCCGTGGTTGTAGCCGGGTTGTCTTGCGCACCTAGTGGTGGTGCGGTTTGGTCCCATCCTGGAGGGATGTCGGTATACCTACCGTTTGCGCCCTGATACTTGATGTATACCGACCCTAGACTAATTGAGAGTCGGCGATCATGCACCATGAGGATCGGTACCTGCTCCTCCGGAATGGCCAGCACCACGAAACAGCATGCTGCTTGTTTTTCGGCATGCAGAAGAACCCACCTCCTGACGTCGACCCACTGGTTCTGGAACCAGAGGGCTCGCCCGATGTAGGTCGGGTCCTTGTACAGATCCATGTCGTCAGGGATTGCAATACCGCAACGCACGCGTTTCTCGATCTCCGATTGACTCTTGACGACTAGCGAGGTGCTAGCCGGGAGAGTCAGCCCCGAGACTGTCTTCCTCAGCCATTCCAAGGTATGGTCGTTGCCGCACCACAGTTTGAGGACACCTCCGGCGAAGACGGGCTTAGCGTGAAAGGTAAGCCCTGGAGCGCCCTGTGAAGAGGCGAAGGCCGCAAGCATTATCTGCTCGTGAATCGCCGCTAAAACCTGTTTGGATACATCCTGGCTGATGAATCCCGTCCGTCCACAGGTAATCGCGACGTTAAGAGACTCACTAGCAGCCTGGGCGTAGCTTTTGGTGTCAATCCGTTTGGACTGATCAAGACACGGCCGCTTATGCTCACCCCGAGGTGTTAAACTCTCGTTGAGAGCTCGCTTAACCGCTACCTGATCGTTCCCTGCGGATTGGTGTTTTTTGGTAGCTACCTCGCCTGAACCTCCTGCGGAATTAAGTTGCGGTTGGGTGGGCTTGGGTCGGCTATTGCCGGCTTCATCCTGAGACCGCTTCCCCGCAGAGAAGCTGAGCTTACCTGGCTTGGTCGTATTGGCCGAGCTAGTAGATGCTACCTGTTTATTGGGAGGGGTGATTTTACTCTTGTGTGCCCTCCTGCGTTCCTGACGCCGCTCCTTACGCGTCAGCCTTTCCCTCCTCTTGCCCTCGTCGATGGGAGCTTTCTGGCCTGAAGGGCCTATGCCTGGGCGAAGGGTTTGTTGAGTAGATTTACCCTTGCCCTTGCCTTTGCGCGTAGCTATCCGCCAGTTGCAGCTGAAGTCGTCACTAGCGCTGGCGGCCGTCCCCGTTTGACCGGATGTGGCCGCCTCGGAGGCTGTGGCTTGAGGAGCCACATTGGGAGGTGAAGGTTGTTTGGCAAGGCTAGTTCCGGCTGTGACGTTAGTCGACACCGTTTTCGCCTTGGCGTAAAAAGGTTCGGTACTGGTCCCTTGCAGCTCCGAGGTCCTTTGTTTACGTTGGGACTTAGATTTGGTCCTTGCTGCGGTTTTTGGCCACGGCTGGACCGACACCCGCGCTGGGGCCTGCAGCAGATGCCGCAGGATTACCAGGGGCGAGCGAAGTGCCAAAGGCACCTCGCTTCGGAGTATTGTCAGCTTTCGCCGACTCCACTCCTGCAGTATTTTCTGGCCTTAAATCCATGAAAATTTGAAGAAAAGTTTCGTCTATCTGGCTCCCACCCTCCATGGAGCCCGCACCTGGGAACGTCGCACTAAAAGAGTTTGACGTTAGGACTATCATCATAGATAGATATAGGTGCGCAAGGCTGGTTTACAGTGCGACATCGGGTGCTTGATCAGCTCGGCGTAGGGGGTTGAAAAGGCCTCCCCCCACGAACTGATCAACCCCACGCACCTCGCCTGTGGCCCTCTGACGGGACACAATGGCCATTTCCCTACCCTTGGCTAGGGGGTAGGGCCACCGTTTTACCTGAAATCCAGACCAAAGAGGGCGTGTTGCCTCACGGACACATTACTGCCAGCGCCGATCGGCTCAACCCCCCAGGACTCCTTTATCCCTGCTCACGGCGATCAACTGCGCAGGTCCTAGCGCAGGTGACTAACTTCTCATCAGCATGTTGTGACAGCTGAGCCCGCAACCACCTCGTCACAGAGGGGTCACAGTAAGGGAGGTAGAGTAGAAAACCCGCCACTCTACGGGTCGCCCGGTGGTTTTGGTTACGTCAATTTCTTAAGGAATTAGACCAAAAACGGGGTGGCAACCTCGTGAAGGTAAATCCGCCGGACTTGCCTTGAGGATCTACACGACTGATGCGCTCTCCCTCAGGACCACGCCACCCTCCCCTCTCTGAAGGAGGGGGGAGGGTAGGCCTGCATCTATACTACCAAGCAAAGCAAAGCAAAGCGTGTCGTTGTGCAACCGCAAAAGCATATATACAGACCCTCCCCAAGGTAAGCCTTTTCCTTTATTCACATTACCAGCAATTAACCCCTCCAACTAAGCAAAATATTCTTGTGTTTGGTTCACGGCAATAGTGTAATGGGATGAGACTCGAACAAGGCAAGGCACAAGGCCGACGTCAAGGTATCGTTATACTATTACCGTGAACCAAACACAAGTATATTTAGCTTAGTTGGTAGCCTATAGGCTATCGCCGCTTAATCAATAAGAATAATTTGACTTCGCAATGAAGAATGTTAACTAACTTTGAATATTAGCTCTCCATATTCTCTGTCAAAAATAAAAAAATACCAGTGAAAGAATTACTTTGATATGTCAATTAGTTTCCGATTTATAGAAGTAAACGTGCGAAGCGGACTCGTGATGGAGTGACGTCATTTTACAACACTCGCTCAGTCCGATCGCGCTCTCAGCACGGTGTCGTTTCATTAGAAATTATAAATACTTTCAAAAATGTCCAATCCAAATACTAGAAAATCATATGTTGCGCCGAAATGTACAAATACACCCACCAATTTCAACTTGCTACTAAGCGGAGCGTTGTAAAATGACGTCACATGCGGTCACGTGACTTTTAGCGGGACCCGATATTTATCGTAAGTCTCCTGTAAAATCAAAACTAATAGGTATTTTTGAATACAACAAAAACTTATGTATTTCTATACATACAAGCTTTACTGTAATAAACTTTCAACCGATTTGGCATACCTAGGTATGCCAAATCGGTTGAAAGTATATCTTAGCTACAATAGCTACAACAATCTGTCAAATTTCTTTAATAGATTTTCAACTTTATTGACAAAGAAATTAGGTTCAAAGTTGATTGGGAAAATTTGACAGTTTCGGGTAGTTTCATGTGCTGGCGTCTGTACCTCAGTAGAAATTACTATACAAGGCATCCAACCAGAGCTTCTAAAAATATCGAACAACACCAAAGATTACTGGTTTCCCCATTTACAAAATAAATACCCTAACATGTTTTCCATTCTGGTAACCGTTCCGTATAGTGATATATATGAACCGTTTCTTGCAACGTGAGCGGATGACATTAAAAAGCGCTTAGTGGCGCGCACTACGAAATACCGGCAATTTTGGTGGCCACTTAAAAATATAGAACGCATCCGTAGGTAGCTTGCCGGGGCAATTTAGTAACGAACCGTTTGTTAATAGTATTTCTTTTAGTTTAGCTTTTATTTTGTTACCATTTTTTCTTTCCCTTAACAGCCGACGCATTGGAATCCTCAAGGAAAAAAGTCGCACCCTGGTGGCAGAAGCAGCGAGCATCAGGATGGCATGGATTGAAGTGATGCGGGAAGCTCAAGATCGTTCGCGGTGGAGGACTACTGTGGACGCCCTCTGCCCCAAGTAGGGGGCATAGTGAAATAAGACAATTTATTAATAAGTTACTTAGGATCCTTACATATTAAATAAAACCAGCCAAGTGCGAGTCAGACTCGCGCACGAAGGGTTTCGTACCATTATCTATAATAAAACTTTAAAAAAAATCACGTTTGTTGTATGGAAACCCTACTTAAATATTTATTATATTCTAGTTTTAGTATTTGTTGTTATATCGGCAACAGAAATACATCATCAGAGATATGTCAACTATCATTTCAACTGTGTAGCTATCACGGTTCATGAGATACAGCGTGGTGACTTAGTAATAGGATCCAGTTTTTACCCTGTTGTTACGGAACCGTAAAAACAACTATTCATGACAACTCAAAAAATATGTATGATTTGTTTTCATCACACGAATAACCACGTAAATACACACATCAAAAGTGTCTAGGGATCAACATATATTTTTGCAATAACTTTTCTCCTGATTGATATTTATTAAAATTTTCTTAAAGGATTCATCAAATAAAGTGTTTTCGTTTGTAACAGTAACGATAAACCAAGTCACCTTTGCATTAATAAAGAAATTTGCCATTTTCCTTATAAAGGGATTTTTGACATTTGAACCACTAACATTAAAGTTCGAAAAAAAGACTGAAATAACAGTTTTCTTTAAAATTTTATTGGGTAACTTAAACAATTAATAATCCGTGTTTCTACCGCGAACACTAACAACACAAGAACATCGGTTTGGCATACTCAAAATGAGTTCATCCATATCACGCTGTGGAATGGCCGCCCATGTTCGTTGCAACAACAAAAAAAGGTCTTCTTGCGACTGGATACCCTCCATATTCGGCAGAGCTCTTCTCTGTAGCATATCCCATGCATGCTCAATCGGGTTCAAGTCTGGCGACTGAGCAGGCCAGAGCAGGACATTGATGTTAGCTGCGGCGAGAGTCTGTCTTACAACTCTTGCGGTGGGCGGTCGTGCATTAGATAGATAGATAGAATATACTTTATTGTACACCAATAATTGAATCACACTTAAATAACAATATTGTAAAAAAAAAATTGGTTACAATGGCGGTCTTATCGCTGAGAGCGATATCTTCCAGACAACCTTTGGAAGGACTTTATGAGCTTTATTTAAAATGGGGAGGGCTATATTAGTGTACTACTGTACAAATACTCATTAATAACGGAAAAACTAATAAAAATACAACAAAAAAAAATATATATACAAGTACATAAAATAAATAAATATATAATGTGTTCTTTAACATCGTGTGGAGAAAGCAAAGGAATAATCATAAGTTTGAAATAAAATGATTGGCAACCGAGCTTTTAAAAACAGCAAGTGACTGAGCTTGTCTTACTGACACCGGCAATCCATTCCACAACCGAATGGCCTGCACCGTAAACGACTGGTCGTAAAATTTTGTGGAATGGGTAGGCATCAAAAGTCTCAAATTCTCTGATGATCTCAAATCTCTAACATGTGTGTCATGAAGGAACTTAAAACGTTCTTTGAGGTAAAAGGGAGTCGTTGGATTGAAAAGAATACTGTAGAGTAATGATAAAATATGTGCATTCCGGCGAAGGCGGATAGGCAGCCACTTGAGTTTAGTGCGAAACTCAGAAACATGATCATATTTGCGCAAACCAAATATGAATCTGATACAAAAATTTTGGAGTCGCTCAAGCTTATCTAGCTGCACTTCAGTTAGATCTGGATAACTTGCATCAGCATAGTCAAGGATAGGGAGTAGAAGAGATTGGGCAAGCGCAGTTTTAGTAGCAGTCGGTAGGAAATTGCGCAATCTGCGTAAAGACCCCGCAGAGGCAAACAGTTTGCGGCTCACTTCCTGCAACTGGGGACCCCAAGACAAATCCTTATCAATATAAATGCCAAGGTCTTTTACCGAGTCACAGTAGGGTATAACAGTTCCATCAAAAATTATTTGGGGAAGGGTCGTCCAGTCAATTTTGGAACGTAGCCTAGGGCTGCCAACAATAATGACTTTAGTCTTCGCAGGATTAACCTTCAAACCATGATACAAACTCCAATCGGAAATACGCGCTAAATCTTTATTCACCGCCTTCACCGCCTCAGATAAATCTTCAACGGGAGCTTGCGAATAAATTTGCAGATCGTCAGCATAAAGGTGGTAGGATGAGAGAAGTTCATTTGAAATAGAATTTATAAATATGGCGAAAAGAAGAGGAGAATTATCATGCATTAACTGAAATAAGGGACCAATTTGCACTTGTAGAGGAACAATGACGTCAGATACAATCGTCTCAGCATAAATTTGAGCGTTGAGGTTGCCTCTGATCCAAATCAACTCAGTTCTTCCGCCGATCAAAATACCCGCCCATACCATGATGGTTCCACCACTATAAGGATGGACTTCCTGGCAGGATTTTAATCGCTGTTGGCGTCCAGGGGTTCTCCAGTGTCGTATACGTCTTGTATCCGGTCTCATACCAAAACGAGACTCATTAGAAAAGCACACGAAACGCCATTGTTCTTCTGCCCAATTTCTGTGTTCAAGAGCCCATTGATATCGAATCCCACGATTGTGCATTTCTATAGGTGGTACCCGTAGCGGTCTTCGGGAATGAAGGTTCACTTCATGCAAGCGGTTTCTGACTGTTTGGTCGCTAATTAAGTTCCCTGAAGAGTGATGAAGCCTCACGGCTAACATCATGGCGGTTATTGTTGGAGCTCTTCGAGTTAAGATTTGAATGTATCGGTCTTGTCTCCGTGTGGTGCAGTGATACCGTCCTCCATGGCGCTCAGCCACGGTACCAGTGCTTCGGTAACGTGTCCAAAGTCGACTGATAACACTCTGACTTGTATTCAGAGCTAAAGCCACAGTACGTTGCCGGGAACCAGCTTCTATCATTCCCACGGCTCTGAGCATTTCTTCCCTGCTTAAATGACGTCGCCGCTCCATAATAACGTTGGTTTTAATCAGTAGTAGGGAAACAGTAGCACTAATAATGTCTTCAATGCGTTGTATGTTTTTATAGGGAAAATATTGACAGCTGATTTTCATCTTTTACTCGAATTTGATTAACAGTTCCTGTTTCAAATTATGAAATACACCAAAAAGGATCCATATAAATTTATAAAATCATAAATTTATTACAAAGCCACATCCCAATCTCAAGAAATCCGCATAAAAATGCTTGATCCCTAGACACTTTTGATGTGTATATATATATATATATATATGTAGGACCAGGAGGAGTGCCGAGCGGTACAGCATGAAGGGTTTGGAGTCCCCATTTTATTGGGATAAACAAGCTGGTACAAGCAAACACAGATGTTTATTTACTGTGTTTACTAATAATGAAATAATGATGTTTAGACTATCCCAGTGGGTGTGAAAGACTATCCCAGTGGATGTGAAAGACTATCTTGCTCGTTAGAGAAAATCTTTGAAGTTTATGCCTGGTTTGTAACTTCGGTAGTAAATGCTAGTCGATGAGCACGGGAATCAAATTTGGACCCACGCTATCCCACTTCTGATGTAGGATCAGGAGGAGTGCCGAGCGGTACAGCATGAAGGGTTTGGAGTCCCCATTTTATTGGCATAAACAAGCTGGTACAAGCAAACACAGATGTTTATTTACTGAGTTTACTAATAATGAAATAATGATGTTTATTTTGCAAACTAGATGAGGCCAGTGTTTCCTAACTGACTACTCTGAGAAGAAACACTGAAACAAACTCAGAGGTCAACGTCTGTCCAAACAATCTAGGTAAAAGATAAAAAGCAAATTACAAAGAAAGAATACAGTTAGGCGAACAGACCCTTTTAAGGTCACAGTTCATATAGTGGCCAAGCCACCCAATTACAAAGAATACAGTTAGGCGAACAGACCCTCTCAAGGTCACAGTTCGTATAGTGGTCAAACCACCCAATTACAAAGTGTATCCGCTTGCTAATAGCAGGGTTATACAGCTATTGTAAATATACAGCAGCGCTGTACCAAATAAACCGACAGTTTTGTCGGGAGCAGGGAAGCTCTTTATTGAGTCAGATCCGAAGACAGACTGCTGAGCTTATCAAGTGCACGGTCTTTTATAAGACGATACCTGCACATTGAATTCCCTCCAACTCTGTCCATTGGCGCGAGGAAGTGCGTCACGTGTTTACTTGATACAAGACGTACTAAATCTTATGAGACTTATGTTATAAAATAATCAAATAATACAAGAGTAATTATCGTTAATAAACAATGGTGATTTCACAAAGTTTAAATTAAAGAAACATGTCATCCATTGTTTTGATCAAAACTATCAGTCACACTTATCGAAATGAGTTGCCAAAAATCAATTAGTGCGTACACTAAGTACTTAATAAATTACGTTTTGATTTATCAGACAGTAATTGATACTAAAAGATCACTTTAATTCATAACAAGAAAATCAACTCATTACAAAATATGATGTATACCCACAATAACTAATTGTAATTGACAACCAACTTCGACATATAATATATGTTATTAAAATGTGAACTAGCAATGTGGGTAGAATCCACATTACTAGCAATCTTGTTAACCCCTCCAACTAAGCTAAATATGCTTGTATCTGGACTGGGTTCACGGCAATAGAGTAAAGAGTGAGTTTCGAACCTGCGACCTCTCGATCACAAGTCCGACACTAGCGATTAAACTATTTACTATTTAAATTAATTATATTACCGCTAGAGCATACGTGCAGCTTAGAAACTATTAAGTAATTGAATTAATAATGGTGCGTTATGCTCGGTTAGGTCAAACGACGCCACGCTTGAGCATAAGACCACAATCCATATAATATACGTCACTAGAATCATTAATTTTGTAGTCACTTAATGATGGAATTCCAAACTGTTTTCGCTGGTTGATTACTTTACAATAATATCCTAATTCAGTTTTGTTGAATATGATATCATCAACATCATTAAATTTCTCCAACAATTCACATACAAGCGAAGAACGAAACAACGAAACAAAGTAGATGCATTTCATTGAAAAACAACCGAGTCCTAAACATACAGACATGTCCGCTTTCCACTGCTCTTTCACTTTTAATTTCACTCCCGTTTAATATATTTCACGTATAATAAAACAGGGTAATAACCGTACATCATTTTCTCCCCTTTTTTACACGCTCCAAGAAAATGCACGCGATATCACTTGTTTACTGTCGGTAAAGACTAGTTTACATTGTGCGAGCTAGACGGATGGCGAGTAGGTAATAATTTACAAAAGTGGTCATGCTATGGAGTGCTGTGTGACTGTGACAGAAAAATATTTAAATGCACGCAATGTAAAGTTTGATTTTATAATAACAAAACTGAAATTAGTTCAGCATGCTAGCGAATGAAGAGGCTGGACGCTTGAGGGAGAGGCAACTCTGTTCCTCATGCCCCAGCCGCCGTGGGAGACGCCCCAGGCGTCGGAGATCTCAAAGAGTGTCAGCAAAATTGTCGGGGCCTATAAGGGGGCCGTTGCCTGCCGGGGTTGCGGAATTGTTCGAAAGAGTTACCGCGGCCTCGGAACACGAAGGGCATATGATGGAATACGGATAGGTTTTAGTCAGTAAAAGTGTGACACACCCTCCGGCTTCGCCCAGGTCGGGAGGCAGTCATTGGATGATTAACCATCCTTAAAAAAAAGGCTCCCACTTTGATGATTGATAGCAAAACATTAAACGTTTATTTTAAAACTAGTACTCACGCGGGTTTCGCTCCCGTGGATTCTATCACGGTAAAAACATAACTCTCCTTTTTTGCAGTTGCGTAAAAAGTAGCCTATAACCTTCCTCAAACTTCAAGCTACGTCCATACCAAATTGCATCCAAATCCACCCAGTACTTTCGGAGATTAGCGCGTTCAAGCAAACAAACAAATAAACTATTCCGCTTTATAATATTAGTATAGATGAGATTTCGTCACCTCATCATCGTCATATGCTCAGCCTTTTCACAGTGTCAAATTTTCTGACTTCTGACTACTTGTAACAACTGTCAAAGGTGTTTGTACCCAGACTTTTAATTCGATGCAATAAGCTGACATAAACTAGTGTCACTTTTGATACCCTATTTAACCTAATAGTGATGGATTCAATCAATCGAATAATAAATGAGCGATTTTTATTCGTGAGAAATATAAATAAATGATAAAATTGAATTGTTACTATTATCTTTTATTTTGAAGTAGTTACTAGATTTTATTATAAATAATTCTATTTTTATTAAAAATATTTATATCATTTATATTCATATAGACATGATAAAAGCCACACTTTTGGAAGTTGTTTCATGTGATGAATATTTTAATAAATTGCGCGAGATTACTATTAAAAAGACTGACCCTGCACCACTGCGACCTAAACCCCATTGGAATGAATTCAGGTACATGGGCTTATTGCAAAAAAAAAAATATTGTCAAGGTCTATTCGTTTTATTTTACCCCCCTTTATAATCACAATCGCCACTTTATAATTACTTTTAGTTATTTTGCCACAATATTATTAAAAAAAATGTTCACATCATTATTCAGTTTTATTCCTGAATCGATCGATTTAGTTACATCACAATTTCGAAGTCGTCTTTATCTGACAACTCAGAAACTGTCAGTCTACTGCATCGAATTAAAAGTCCGGGTATAAATGCCTTTGTTTCTATAGAGCTTTCCGAGGCATGGACAAATCTCGATATGAAGTTCCCCTATCGACAGACCAAACTCGGCAAGTGTTGCTTAATCTAGACGATCAACCCTATCTATACAACGTGTAATTTAAAGGGTATATACTTACATACCAAGTGCATGGCTACTTTGGATGATAACAAACGATATGGCAAGAGTTTTGTAATCCTAAGTCTACGTGTGTAGAACTTATTACAAATTCCAATACACTGATACCAGAGACCGAATTATTCAAATTAAGAAGAACGAAGAGAATTATCGTGTTATTGGCAAGTGACGTGGAATGTTATTGACCCTCGTAGTGCTGTGACACGTTTGTTATGATTAGTATTCAAGAAATATATGAAACCAATAATTTGGCATAAATTCCTTGAGTCAGTTATTTTGTGCTGAAACTGTGCATAGAGACTCCATACCAGATGTTGTCTTCAGCCCTTTTGGATAGATATGGGGTTTCCGTTACACGTTGTATAATTTTATACTAATATTATAAAGCGGAAAAGTTTGTGTATTTGAACGCGCTAATCTTCGAAACTACTGATTGGATTTCGATGAAATTCGGTATGGAAGTAACTTGAAGCTTGAGGAAGGTTATGGGCTAGGATTTTTTACCCGAATGCAAAAAAAGGAGAGTTATGCTTTTACCGTGATAAAATTCACAGGAGCGAAGCCCCGCACGACTGCTAGTGTTATTATAAAGCTCTTAAAAGTCTAAACGTAGTCACAGTCTAAACGTAGCTTTATGGAAAATTATAGGAGACTGCTAACATCTGTGAGGCGCCTTCGTTCTTATGTAACAATAATGCTATGCAACAGCCAAACTAAAATGAAGAAAAAAATCGTGTTTCCATGAAATGAAATGAAATATTTATTTTGTAAATTGGTTATATGCTTACACATGTGCTTACATAGTCAGTTAGGTCTCGGATACGATTCCTGGGTGGGGCAAAAAGAGATATTAGGTTTTTCTGTTTGATATTTCTCAGTAAGTAGCCCGGAGTTTGGAAGTTGGTGGTATGATAACCCCCATGCTTCGGGAAGCACGTTAAGCGTACTGTGCCTGATCTCTCTCCAGTCGTATTGGATTGCCTCATCAGAAAATGAGAGTAAAGGAACAGAGAGTTCACCTATACCAGCGCACATACTTGTGCACTATAATATCTCCTGCGCAGATGGCTAGTATACAACGTGTAATTTAAAGGGTATATACATACCAAGTGCACGGCTGCTTTGGATGATAACAATCGATATGGCAAGGGTTTTGTAAACTTAAGTCTACGTGTTTAGAACTTATTACAAATTCCAATTCACAATACCAGAGACCGAATTTTTCAAATTAAGAAGAACGAAACGAATAATTGTCGTGTTATTGGTAAGTGACGTGGAAAGTTATTGACCCTCGTAGTGCTGTGACACGTTTGTTATGAATGGTATTCAAGAAATATATGAAACCAATAATTTGGTATCAATTCTTTGAGTCACTCATTTTGACCTGAAACTGTGCATAGAGACTCTATACCAGATGTTGTCTTCAGCCCTTTTGGACAGATATGGGGTTTCCGTTACACGTTGTAGATAATAGATACAGCTAATATTAAACAAACTATAAGTTTCGTGTTTCTCCTCCTATTCCGAATTTCAACATAACCTGTATTGTTACTCTTATTTCAACTCTTTTTTGCTGACATATAACTGTAAATCGGCATTTTAAAATATTGTTTCTAAAAGGAAACAAACATCCATCCACTTCTTTACTAGTTCTGATTTTGGCACCCTGTTCTGGCTCTTCAATCTCATAAATCTCGAAGTTGGCAATATATTTTTAGGTTTGACACCAAAACCATATCGATATTAAAATCGAGTCCGCCAATGGTTTTATGAAATTAAAATTTTACAGCTTTTGCGACTGAAATCTGAGGGTAATGTAATCTAATGGTACTGTTTTTCGGGTGATGTATGAACACATTTCTTTATCTTTTTGCTGGAATAAATTGGTCTTCAGTAGTAATTAGAATCGAATGATATACCTTTATGGTAGGTTTTCTGTCCGTTTGTCTCGTGGTCGCAATTTGGAAGGTTTTTTACCATAAGGAATGTCTCAACGGTAGCATCTGCGAACCCAAGCCGTAGCAAAGAGTCTCTACAGGCGGGTATTAACAGATAGCTTAGATCTCAAATATATTTGCAGCGTGACCCCACAGATAATGATACTCTTGAAGATCGTATGTCAGCATCAGCGAGCGGATTTCGCAAGGCTGAGTTTTGAGCTAATCTTACATGAAATATCCCACCATCAACACGCTTAGAAAAAGAACGGTAGCATGCAGTTTGAAACTTTATTGAATAAATGTGTAAGAGCACCGTGACGCTTCGTATTCCACGCGCGCCTCAAAGAGCAACAATGATGGGAGCCGATAGGACCAATTCCTGCCGGGACTGCGGAAATGTTCTAAGTAGATACCCCAGCCCTGGAACGCAAGGCCAACAGAAGTAACAGGGGGAGTTTTGCTTAGTAGAAGTCTGAATCTCCCTTCGCTCTACCCACAGCAAAAAGAGGAGTCATTTCATAGAGGAGATATTTTGCCGATGGTTTTTCTCCTGAAATAAAAACACATAAAGCCATTGGTCTTGCACGTAATCTCTCCCCAATCGTGTAGAATTTGCCTTCCATCAGATAAAAGTATTTAGTATAATATTTCCTGCAATCCTAGCGTCACCAAAATGTAATCGCCAAAATTATTAGTATCATTCAGGCAAGGAATATGGAGTCGAATGTGTTCGAATATGCACGGACCACGCACTATCTTTTGTAGACAGTAAGAGGAACAAAGCTACTAGTAGCCTAGTGCCTGGCTGGGCCTGCAGTGGCTGAAACACCAGGTCTAGTCCGAAGACCTTTGGCAACTGGTATAGCAATACCGTTGCTCAACAACCGTTCACTGATAGTATCAATACTATGTATAAGTACATACAGATATATATCTGAGAATCAATAAACTGTAGAAGAGCTTACGTTGTAAACAATAAAGCCACCGGTTGGTGCTATCTTAGGTAGGTCGGTAGGTACAATCAGTGGTAGCCAGCCTGGCCTTTAGGCGGTGGTTTTAGGATAACGTGAGCTATGACTACTTGATACCCTGTAGGGCTATGAAATAAACGTGTAGGAACAATCGGCACAACATCCACACTGCTAGATCTAAATTAAACTAACTATAGATTTGCAATTTTTAGTTCTCTTTCGAATGTTTTATAACTATACGCACTTAATTATCAAAATTTTAGATTACAGGACAGTCGTCCTGTAATCTGTTAGCAATTTACTATTTTCTGTATTTAATTTAAGCAGCTGTTTTGTAGATACAAGGAAGTACGTAAGTAAGTATAATAGATCAGTGTTTACCTATTTTCATGTATTTTTTTCGTAGTGATCGCCTGAGCATGTTCTACAAACCAAATTGAGGATTCTTAATTCAATTAATTATATCCTGTTTGTCACTATTTAAACTATTCATATCATCGCCCGGTTAAGTAGTATATTAGCCTTATCGAGCTAAACTACGAGTGGCCCTATCGAAAAAAAAAAAAAAAAAAAAAAAAAAAATCATATCACAAAATGTTTTTATAAGAAGCTCTATACATATTATAAAATGTTAAAAAAATATACTGAAATATGACAAAAGCTTACAGAAAACGTGAAACCGCAAACCGCAAAAGAATTCGTTTAAAAGTAAACACACCACATGTTTCAGCGCATATCCTGTCCCAACAACTTCATGGCCACAACGTTGTGGTTTTCACCCAACGCAGTCGAACGATCCCATGACAGAGGTCTCAAAATTACTACGCACTTAGCGTAAATTACACTAAATCGAGTTTAGGGCACAACTTAGGGACCGCCTTCACCCGGTTATGGAACGACGCCAAGCTAATAAATAAACATGTTTTATTGCGAGACCACTGAAATTATTTAAGGTTATTGAATCTTCTGTTATTGTGTCTGTGAAATTTAGTTGTTGGTTTAAGTTTTGGGAGAGAAAATGTATTTAAAGTTTTGAACAGTAAGATATTGTAATGGATTTCCGTAAAGAAATGCCTGATTGATTAAATTCTGTGTTGTGGTGAACGTTTTAGATTTTCAGACTGGACTGAAATTCCAAAAAAAAAAAATTTGCGTTGAATTCATCACATGTTTCTTCTCGCTCTGGATCTAGAAGAAACGTATTACAGACCTCTACTGACTTTAATGTCCATCCTGTTCCTTCAATAGCCCTAGTGTTGTGGGTTCACGGTATCTCGTTAAAACATTCTCACTACACTAGCAGACGATGGCCTTGTTGGGTCGTTACTAGTGCTGCAGCTACTACTGTTGACTCTGGCCTGGTCTTCGCCTGGACGGTGAGTTACCTTTGCTCGCGGTCCAAGTTTTCAAATCACCTGACGATATGATTCAAGAACCACTCGTAATGACGAGTGGTTCCTATATCTAAGGTGTAATACATAATATATTGATATTATATATACAAACCTAATACTCTCTTTAGAGTTAATTTAAATTGATTTAAGAATTTACTTACAACTCACTTTAAAGTCTGTCCCTAACCCTGGTGTGGTTTGCAATGGATCCCTTTTCTCGATCATTTTTAATTCTTCGATGTCAATAAAAGCTTCCAGCCGCCTACGCGACGCTCATTTTGTAACTGTTACTACAGCGCTGCTGTCACGATAAAACTCGTAATCTTTTTAGCCTACAAATTCTATGCTTTTAATTAAATTTGAATTTAGGATTCTTATACAAAAATGTTTACAAACGAGCTAAGCCGAGAACTAGTTATCACGAAATTGTCAATAATATTAGGCTCTATATAAGAAACTCTAATTTGTCAAACTTGCCACTTTAATCTCAAATATCTGGCATATTTAAGTCTAGTCTAGTCAAAAACTAAAATGCGTCGCTTAGCAGTCAATAGTGTCAATACCCTGTCTTACCAGCTTTACTTGATCACTATAGAACTTAGGAAGAGGTTAATTGATGGTAATATTGTATCACCACTACCATTTAAAATAAAGAATTCATTGCAAACGTTTGAAACAAAAATGAAAATTATTGGGAATAAGGAAATCCTGGGAATGTTAACTACATCACGAGAGCGCAAAGTCAGTCAGAATTCTTTGCAAACTTAAGTGGTCCTTTCACAAATAACTTAACTACTTACAAAAATTACTTTTCAACAGATTTATTATATGTATAGATATGACATAGTTTCAGCAAACAAATTATGCCAATGTTGTTCTCCAGCCCTTCAACTGTCTCCATCCAAAATTGATCAGTTGCTCCGAATTGACGTGAAAAATGACAATGTACCTACGAACAAACATACTTTCACAATTACAAATTCAATAATATTAACCATAGTTGGTTCACGTTAAGAAAATAGTGACGTCATCAGTACAACTGCAGGGTAAAGGTGTTTTCAAAATGGAATAAAAATTCAAAATTAAAATTTATATTTCGCGTTCTCTATGACGTCATCCAAATTACATATAAGATTTCCTTCTTGTATCGCGTGGTCGCAGCATTTCTTCCATAGATTGGCATTTATTGAAGTTATTGCGTCACAAAATATTTGTTTTACATCACTCATCTTGAATGTTGAGTTATTGGCAACATATATTTTTTATTTGGGCCGACACCAATTCAATAGGATTGAATAATTAAATTAAATTATTTTTGTAGGTAACGCACAAAAGACACAACCGTTCCACCAAAAGATCTGCAGTCAACTGGTCACTGTGAACTTAACTTTCTAATTTGTTGCGACCTTATTGGTCGAAAGGCGCGGACAACGATGACGTCACTGTTTTCTTAACGTGAACCGACTATAGCTGTGCCCGCGTCTTCGTTCGTGGTGTGTGTTGCTTTGTCCCTTGTAAATTCCAAGCCTGTGGGTATTCCGGGATGAAAAGTAGCCTATAGGTTGTCCTGTCCTGAGATGAGGCCTCCCAGCAGTGAGAACGTAATAGATTATGATGATGTTCTCATTCATCATCATGGGACTCACTTTCCACTTCACATTCCTTCTTATTTTTCACTGGACGATAGTAGAAGCCAGAGACCGTTAAAATCACTTCAGCCATTCGATTTATACGTATTCGTTCGTATTCATATTACTGATGAACAGCGATTTTTTTTGTATTTTTTTTAAATTCCCCTGTACATATTTTTTTATTATAAGTTATAATCAACAAATAAATAATGTCTCCTAATTTAAAAAGCATTGCCTGGATAATCTTTAATGGTAAATCGAATACTAAAGAAGTTACCATCTTCTTAAGTCATCACCATCATCAACATTTAAGTCCCTTTCCAAAGCTGAACAACATTCGACAAAATGGAAGTCAGAAAACAGTCCGACGCAAATAAAACCTTTGCGAAAGTTACAACAACATTTTATTTTAAATTGTTTATTTGTCACCGACGGTAACAGCGTAAACAGAAAATATTGCCAAAGGTTCAGAGGGAAATTAAAAAGTTTTAATTGAATATTAGCCAGCTGAGCGGTTATGGAAAGTAACTTTCTTCATTGGAGCTGTTCGCTCCCTGCGTTAAAACTTACCCAGATTGAAGTTACACCGAAAATATACAGTTGGTAAAAAAGTAATTAAATCTGCAAGATCACAAGTCCTTGCGTTGGGACTTAGTCTGCTGAGATGTTGTGCAAAATTAATATTGAAAATACATGAATACTCAACATAGGATTGAAACTAAACTTGTTCCATTTAATTTTCGTACGTACAGGTAAGAAGTGGAATTCTCTGCCGGAGTCTGTGTTTCCTGGTCGCTATAACCTAGGAGTCTTTAAGTCAAGAGTGAATAGGTTACGTCCAGGCAAGCGTGCTTCATTTTCGACCACATCATCGCTTAACATGAGGTGAGATGGTGGTAAACCGTAAGCCTATCAACCATAAAAAATAATCTTCCTTTACTATTAATATAGTTACTATTAACATATTTAACTTAGTTGGAGGGGTTAACTAGATTGCTAGGTAAATTCTAACCCACATTGTTAGTTCTCTTTTAAACAAAAAATAAATAAAACTGAAGGGTTTGATCATTGGGTTGTAGAACGCTAATCTACTGGTTTGAATTGAAAAAATCTTTTTTTTCTTTTTTTTTTGTTTATTACGAATGAGCCCACTCTTGACCTCGATCACACCTGATGGTAAGTGTAAGATGAGGTCTACGATCGAACGAGCGAGCCGAGAAAATGCCTATTCACTCTTGCTTTAAAGGCTTATGTGATGGATAGTCCATTTATTGATGGTGCCTATATAACATCACGATATGACTAAAAGGAGCGAAGCATCAGTAAAAATTTAATATTCGGGAATGTCTATCTTTTAAGGTAAACCCATTATAAACTTTTTCATGGTAATAAAATCTGTTCTAACATAATGTTTTATTTGCGGTACTTTTTATAAAAATAACATCATAATCAACAAATTTTGTTCTATGACTTTTAGAAATTCATCATATTTTAGTTCACCAGATTTTCATACAAAAATAAAAATATTTAAATTGAACGCCCTAAATGTTACGAAGTCTATGCGAAGCAAAAGAAAGCGATAGCTATCGCTTTCTTTTGTTTTACAATTAACCCTGTATAGATTGATCTTGTGATTCGTATGTTCATCATCATTATCATCTGCTAGCCTTTTCGTAACTATGTCAGCGTCGGCTTCCAGTTCAACCGGATTTTACCCGTAACTGACTTATGTTAAGACGGTCACCCATCCACAGGCTGACCTTGGGAAGCATTGCTTAACCTCTTAGATCTACCCGTACGGCTGTTATTATTTACCTACAAAATCCTCGTGATTTATGAGTTCAATAACCCATCATTTCTTCTTCGATCTGACTCATACGCGTAAATAATTATTATCATTTTTGACGTCATGGTTAGTATCTAAAAAGAACCTTATCATGTACGTGGTAAACCGCGATGCAGTTTTCATGTGCTCTTATCAACTTGATGCATTTCCTATAAGTACGAGGCAACCAAGTTTACACAAACATTTCACAATAAATTGTGGCGCGCTTATCATTTCCAGGGAATATCGAAATATTAAGTCAGGTCAGTTATTTCTTTTGTCTTTTGGTACATAGTATTTCATGGTAGGGACATTATCTGCCTAGTCTCTTTCCAATTGTGTTCCCTTTACCAAGCACAAGTTCAGTCATTCATGGAATACAGCTCCCATCTCTGGAAAGAATCTGTGATCCAAAACGGGAAGTCATTGCATGATTTTCCCCAAAAAAAGTGTTTCAAAAGTATGCCTCTGGTTAAAATATATTACGTAAAAAATACGGCTATTGACAAAAGAAGAACTCATCTATAACATCTATTACAATTTCAAATTATATTTATTTCTAACAAAGTGACATGATTGAAGAAGTTCGATACTGGGAAAAGCAGAAAAGTTTATCAAAACAGATGGTATATTTATTGCTATGTGAATTTTGTGTTACCCCAAGTTTCATGGTTGAATGAATGATGGGAAAATTGTCTTAAAACTTAAAGTACAGACGCCAGCACATGAAGCTACCCGAAACTGTCAAATTTTCCCAATCAACCTTGAACCTAATTTCTTTAACAATAAAGTTGAAAATCTATTAAACAAATTTGACAGATTGTTGTAACTTGATGTGCTGGCGTCTGTACATATTTCCATTTCTATAAATATACTAGCTCTTGCCCACGACTTTGCGTTCGTGTAAAATGTAGCACATTTTCCCCGGATAAAAAGTATCCATATGCTATCTATAAACCTTAATTTATCTGTGTGCCACATTAGACCCAGATCTATACAGCCATTTTTGCATAATTGAAATACAAACATAGAGACTTATACATACAGATATTTAAAGTCTGTTTAATAAAGCGCTAAATCAATGTTCATGAATTTTGGCTTCGAGATATTAGGGTTCAATATAGGCAAAAGTAAATTTAATGGTTTTTGTGAAAATTGTGCGAATGAAATCTTGGTACATTATTAGTATTTACATATAAAAAGTATTGCACCTCTTTTTCGTTTGACCACCATCTCATCTGATGTTAAGCGATGATATGGTCGTAGATGAAGCACGCTTGCCTCATGACTTAAAGACTCCAAGGGTATAGCTATCCCCGGTCACCGGGGAGAGTGGAACCGGCGAGAGATGTCGTGCGGTGTCCCACAGGGATCGGTCTTGGGGCCGCCCCTGTGGAACATCGGATACGACTGGGTGCTGCGCGGCGACCTCCCTGACGGCGTCAGCGTAATATGTTACGCTGACGACACGCTCGTCCTGGCGCAGGGAGAGTCGCACCAGGCGGCGGCCGACCTGGTGACGCAAGCGGTTGCGACAGTCGTTCGTAGGATCCGGCAGTTGGGACTCGACGTGGCGCTGCACAAGACAGAGGCCATGTGCTTCCATGGCGGTCGGAACGCGCCACGGTCCGAGTCCCACATAACGGTGGAGGGGGTTCGCATCGGCGTCGGGAGGACGATGAAGTACCTGGGACTCGTCCTCGACAGCCGGTGGAACTTCAGGGAGCATTTCCTGAGTTTGGCCCCAAAGCTGAACCGGGCAGCAGCCGCCTTCAGGCGACTCCTGCCTAATCTCAGCGGGCCAAACGCCTCCAGCCGAAGGCTGTACGCCGGCGTCGTGCGGTCCATGGCCCTCTCGGGTCCCCAGTGTGGGCCCTGTGCATCCGGACGCGACCACTAAAGTTGGTCGCATGCCAGAGGGTCATGGCTATCCGAATGATCCGGGGATACCGCACGATCGCCGGCGAATTGGCCAACCTCCTTGCCGGATTGCTGCCCTGGGATCTGGAGGCGACTGCCCTCCAGCGCGTCTATGAATGGTGCGTGGAGACGCAGCGCCGGGGCGTATCCCCGCTGCCTCGAGAAGTCGAGGCGCGGCGGGAAGAGCTCCGGCGTGATCTCAGGGCAGTATGGAGGGAACGACTGTCGCAACCGAAGGCCGGGCACGCCGCAATTGCGGCGGTAAGACCCCTCTTTGAGGAGTGGCTAGATCGGCGTCACGGCGTCCTGACCTACCGTATGACGCAGGTCCTCAACGGACACGGAAGTTTCGGGAGGTACCTGTGTCTGATGGGAAAGGAGGAAACGCCTGGGTGTCACCACTGCGAGGGTCGCCCTGAGGACACAGTCGAGCACACGGTGCAGGACTGCCCTGCTTGGGCAGAGCACCGACGTGTCCTCACGGCGGCAATAGGCGGAGACCTCTCGCGCCCGGCATTGGTCGAGGCCATGCTGTGGGGCGAGAGGGAGTGGGAAGCGGTAGCCTCCTTCTGCGAAGCAGTCATGCTTCCGAAGGAGGAGGCGGGCCGCGAGAGGGAGAGGATGGCGTCCTCCCTCCAGCCCAGCCGCAGTGGTAGACGCCCACGGCGTCGGACGTCGGCCGACGATCTCCGGCCACCGTAGGCGCGGGCATGCGGACAGCGAGTAAAGGGCAACTCGCTGTCCGACCATGGACCATGCCCGGGTCGACGGCGCGTCGTGTTCCACGCGCGCCTCAAAGAGCGTCAGCAATATGACGAGGCCCCCCCGTAGAGGGCCGAAGCCTGCTGGGGTCGTGGGACTCATCCCGTTACCGTGACCCCGGTACGTAAAGGGTTATTGAAGGAACACCGTGGATTTTAGTCAGTAAAAGTCTGCAGTCCCTCCCACCCTGCCCGGGGTGGGAGGACTTATTTGATAATATTACCACGATAAAAAAAAAAAAGGGTATAGCTATAGTTATACTTTTTCTTTCGTGTGGGAAAATTATCGAATGATTTCTTCTGCTCTGGGTGGAGTGGAAGGGAGTGTCAGACTTCTACTGACAAAGCTATAGTTATAATTATTCTGAGGGATTAGAATTTGATTTTATGTCAAAAACTCATGAAAAATATTATTTTTTTAGGCTAAATAAAGACTGATACGAAATATACAATGATTTTATTTTATTATGTTATTTACACCAAAAATAGCCGGTTTTTATAATTGGCCAGTTTACAGGCCACTGATTACAGGGATAGTAACTGATGCAGAACGGTCAGTGGTCAGTATACAGGCCACTAGTTATTTTGGATTTTCTCGGAAAATAACAACTTTCTGAAAATTTCATTAATACATGTTATTATAATAACACTATAGAATATAGATTCATGAGCAAATATTGTGAATTCAAAAAAAGTTAAGGTGTCCGTTAAAGGGTTAAATGATATTGCCACCTGACCGAGTTTCTTCACCTTCAATAATATCTACAAATTGAAGTTTATTGGTTACATACATTAACGTTCCATTTGCATTGCATTACCTGTTGGGGCCGAATTTCTAAAACCACCCTGAAACCTTTGGAACTAGCTCACAGAGCAATTCTAACGATAGCAACTTTTCGATCAATATGTTTCCCAACAACTAAACTATATCAAGATTGTAACGAACTAAATATAAGACAACTATTTATAATGAAAGCTTTAAAACAGTTATTCGTTCATGTCTCCAAGGCAAATCCTATGACGAGAGGAAAGAAACTATGTCAAATTTGTATCTACATAAAATGAAAATTTCAGCGTTATCTAAAATCTTTAATTATAAGTATTGTTTCTGTAATTCACAAAAATTCCTACAGCACAACTACACAATACATATTATATAATTTGACAGACCCGTTGGTATAGTGGTCAGTGGCCCTGACTGCTATGCGCAAGGTCGTGGGTTCGATTCCCACCTAGGACAAATGTTTGTGTGATGAGCACGATCATTTGTTCTTTGTCTGGGTGTAATTTATGTATGATATGTATGTATTTAGATTTTTTTTTTTTTTTTTTTTAGGTAGGGCCACTTGTAGATCAGCACACTAAGGCTGTGAGTCTACTTAACCGGACTTTCCTGTGGTGACCTCTAATAAATAAATTAAAGGCCCCCAGCCAGGGCTTACAAACTAAAATATACTTAAAAACTAATGACCGCACGCTAAGGGCACTCCCTGTGGAGTACGGGCCTCGGCATAGCGGGGTCATTTTGGGAGGGCAGCAAAGGGACAGGCTGGGTCATATTATTTACGGGAGTATTTATTGCTACTGGCTCAGCATCGCGGGCTGGCTCGTTTGGCAAAGGTCGGGGAGGATTTTCATTACAGGTACGCGGACGTCGCGATGGGCCTCGTCGGCGAGGCCGGAATAAGGAACGCGTTCTGTATCTGTGTCTTCTAAGAGTGCTGGTTTCCCTACTGCTCTCTTGTCGGATGGTGGTGGGGTCGTCAGGCTCGTCTAGGATGTTACGCGGGCGACGAACCCGAGAAATCTTGGAGGGTCTGTATCGGGCGGCCGATACGATCAGGGGGTTAGTGTGGGTCTCAGCAGAGGTGAAGTAACGCACTGACATGCGTTTCAACACTTGCTTTATGGTCGGGAGTTTGAGGTCTACGTGGAGATCCTCGTTCCTACAGAACCAGGGCGCGCCCGTGGCCTTTCGGAGAAAACGGTTCTGAACGACTTGCATCCTATGGATCTGATTGGGACTGGCATGAGCAAACACCGGACAGGCATACGTCATGATAGGACGTATGCATGTCGTGTATATTCGGATTTTACATTTAAGGGAGAGCTTGCTGTGTTTATTCAGCAGGGCGTGGAGCCTACCGAGAGCGAAAGCGGCTCGCGAGCGAACCGACTTTATGTGCTCACTGAAATTCAGGAACTGGTCGAGGATCACACCTAAGTATTTGGCTCGCTTCTCCCAGGGGATTGGCTTGCCGAACATAGTGATCGGGCGTGGGGGGGTGAACTTTTTATGCTGGCGAGCCCTGCGAAACAGGACTGCTTGACTTTTGTCGGGATTTACCTCAATCCTCCATTTCCTAAACCAATCGCCTAGTGCGTTGGCTGAGGTCTGGAGGGTATGAGCGATGCTAACGGGATTATGTCCCGAGTAGTAGATGGCCGTGTCGTCGGCAAACAGGGATAACTCTACTGGGGGCTTTTTGGGGATATCGCTAGTGAATAGCGTGAAGAGTGGGGGGGAGAGCACGGCGCCCTGAGGGACGCCGGCTCTGATAGGGCGGGGAGTGGAAAGCGCTCCTTCGATACGATATCTGAAGGAGCGGTTTGACAGGAAGTCTCGAATGATGAGCACGAGACGGTCCGGCACACCTAGTTGGTAAAGCTTATAAATTAAGCCATTGTGCCAGACTTTGTCGAAAGCCTTTGCTATATCAAAGAATAGGGCCCCCGTCACCAGACCGCGTTGAAAACGGCCGCTAATGTGCTCTACGATGCGGTGGGCTTGGTGGACACTGGAATGATGGGCTCTAAAGCCAAACTGTTCGTTAGGGATTAGGCTCTTGGCCTCGACAAAGTCCTTGAGCCGATTAAGAATAATCCGCTCGTAGACCTTGCCGAGGGCGCTGAGCAGACTAATGGGTCTATAGCTAGTCGGGAGGTTCTTGGGCTTTTTGGGTTTTGGGATACCTATCACTATAGCCTCTTTCCAAGCTTGTGGAAACAAGTTGTTGGACAAGGCGCCATTGAAGATGGCAGTCAGTAGGACTAAGATCGTACGTGGGAGGAGTTTAAGTGCCCTAGTGGTCAGTCTGTCAGTCCCGGGAGCTTTCCTAGGTTTGAGTTTCTTGATGATCTCCTCCACCTCGTCCTCCGTGACGGGGGGGAGGGGAGCATCAGGGTCCTCGACAGGGGGTAGGGCAGATCTACGTTCGACCTCAGCATCCACGTGGGCAAGGTGGGCTGGGTCGACTGGTTGGGAGCTGGGAGAGCACTGTGCCTCCAGGCTGTCGGCTAGGCATTCGGCTTTGTCTTCGTCGTCGAAGGCAATGCTTTTGTCCGGGCGGATAAGGGGAGGCATTGAGGCAACCTCAGTGGCGCGCATATTCCGCTGAAGTTGCCAGAAGGCATGGTGGGTGGGTTCCAGTTCGCTCAGGGTCTTGTCCCAGCCGGCTTCACGCCACTCTCTGATGCTGTTACTTACTTTGCGCTGTAAGTACCGCATGAAAGTTTTGTTATTCTGGCAGGGGAAAGATCTGTAGGCACGGACTGCTGCGTTCTTCTCAGTCAGCAGGGCCCGTACATCGTCCGGGAGTTTCCGGCGCCAGTGCTCTGACACCGGAATCTCCTTTGAACAGTCGTTCAAGACAGATTGCACGTGCTCCGTGAGTGAGTCGATCGCAGCCGTCGTGTCGGCGGCGGACTGGATGTGGTCGGGGATCTTGTGTATGTATTTAGAAATATATATATATATATGTATGTTTATCAGTTTGTCTAGTACTCATACCACAAGCTCTGCTTAGTTTGGGACTAGATGGCGTTGTGTGAAAGTTGTGGAATATTATTATTATAATACGTGCATTACATACCACATACATAAACATGCACTACACCAATAAACAATCTTTAATTATTAGTATTGTCACTGCACTTCACAAAAATTCCTACGGCACAACTTTACACAATACATGCATTACATAGATACCACATAAATAAACATGCACTACACAGATAAACAACATACAAGAATACACAAACACACACACATTTATGATACATATACAAATTAAGATTAAGACTTATTTGTTAAAAAAAAATCTGGTCTTAATTTAATTGCTAGAAACTCACTTACATTCAATGATCGAGCGGGCACTGCTTCTCCTAAACAAAGGTTGTATCGAAACTTACGTAGGCGAGTAGAACCACACCCACAGATTTTTAAAACATTTCAGATTAAGTACCCATTAACGTATTAGAAATATTTCTTTGAAATAAATGATACTATTATTATGAAAGCATATCTACAATCATAAAAAACATATATAGCAAGTCTCTAGGACCTGAAAGATTATTTCAATACTAAAGAGTGAATTGAGAATTTTACCTACATATTATATATAGGTAGGCAATTAACACGACTACATAGAAACCAAAATCCCCAACCATAAATAAACTAATGTCATCCAATTACATGGCAATTATAACTCTGAACGGCATAATCACGACCATAATAACTGGTGTCCTATTATACTTTCTAGATAACTTTTACAGTATAATTATCTTAAATTATGCTAACCAAATTACCTACATACATAAACCCATACTACAACAACAAATTCAAAAGTGTGTTTGTTTGTTTGTTCATATTTCACGACAAACGGAGCAATGGATCAAATTTGACTGTCTGTAGTTACATTTTCTCAACAGTAACAAATTTACTTTTAACAAATTAAGTTGAAACTAGGCGAGTTAGACAATGTCTTGGAATTAAACATGGGATACTTTTTATCCGAGATAAACCTTGCCTACCTCTTATTACCGCATTTCATGTTTAATAATTCACGCCAAAATTGCTTAATTTTTTAAATATGATTTGTTATTAATTGTATCAGATTGTACAGATATATTGTAAATTCTTAACCTGTTGTTAGTAAATACAATAACCAAAAGCAATAGCCAGTAATGGCGTACTTACTAGCATAAGTAGAAATAATTTGCCAATAATGTGGTACATATTAAATAATGCAATCATAGCCCAGTGTTGGAAATCCAACCATAAATCATCGTAATATTAGGTTTGAAAATTTTTATATAAAAATTACTTTCTGCAATTCTTCTCATTAACTTTAATTGTGCGCAATTTCATATTTATCTGCCTCTGGTATAGATACCATTATTAATTAATTATCTCAATTGACGGATTAAAAACTATATGAAATTAATATCTCAGTTGATAAGGTTTAAAGAAGCATATTTGAGGCACCAGTCTCACAAAATCAAATCCTTAGTTTACTTGAATTAGCTTTGAGATAATTTTTGTGAAGAAAATCAAGCATCTTATATTACATTATTTTCTTATATTTATTATTAAACTAAAATTGGAATATTTTGAAACAGCGTCATGGCCAAGATCCTCGACGGCAAAGCTTTAGCTGCGACAATTAAGGATGAATTAAAAAACAAAATTGAAAGCTGGGTAAGCCTTGGTAACAAAGCACCATCTCTTCGATGCATCGTAGTAGGTAACGATCCAGGCAGCGAGACTTACGTAAACAACAATATAAAAGCAGCAAGAAATATAGGCATCGATGCGCAAGTGATCAGATATGAAAGCACAATTAATGAGGAACAGCTTATCCAGGAGATAAAAACTCTCAATGGAGATAGCAATGTTAACGCTATCCTGATTCAGTTACCAGTACCAGAGACAGTGAATGAGAGAAATGTGTGTAATGCAGTCGCCCCTGAAAAGGATGTGGATGGACTCCATATTTTGAATATTGGACAGCTTTGTGTTGATATGCCATCGTTTGTGCCTGCTACTGCTCTCGGTGTTAGAGAAATACTTAAAAGGCAAGCTAAGTTTTTCTACATGTTTGTCAAGAAAATTAGATAAAAAGCTACATGATATTTCCTATTTTTATTTATATGGTACATCAGTTGCTGACTAGTTAATTATATGTACATAAATCTAGTTAACCTATAATTATTTACTAAAATTTCAGGTTCGAGATAGAAACTTTTGGACGCAACGCTGTTGTGGTTAACCGCTCAAAGAATATCGGTCTGCCAATTGCTATGATATTGCATAGCGACAAGAGACATGAAAATGGTTTGGGAATGGACGCCACAGTTACTATTTGCCATCGTTACACACCACCAGAACAGTTAAAATTCTTCTGTCAGAATGCGGATATTATTATAACAGCTACAGGTAACACTGCTTGGTCGTATGACGATCTGAAGGAAACGGTTATATTGTAACTGAAAAGAGCTAGACATGAGTGTTGTAATAGGAGACGAATTCCTGCCCAGATATCGAATTGCATACACGGTATTACTGTAGAAGTCTTAATGTTAAACAACGTTTGCAGAGGTCCGTCCGAGAATAGTTGACTATCTTAACACACCAAGATCCCTCCGTGCCTCGGAGAACACCTTAAGGAGTTGGTCCCAGCTGTCATTTGTACATTTTTGACATTCATTACGGGTAGTTAGAAGCTATAAAATCGAACACTAGGGGTATTTGGTACCCAGCTATTGAGTTATGGAAAGTCGGATAGGCTGTCCCTTCATGTAAAATACCATGTGTAGACAGGAAGCCGACCTCGATATATGTAGTTGGGAAAACATTAAGCAGGTGATGAAGATTGGTATTTCTCCACAACAATTTTTCTTTCCACAACGTCCGATGCCAGACAATTAAAGTATAATTATATTTTAATTCACTAAAGAAAAAAAAGACATAATATACTAGGTTTTTACATGATATGAAATAGATTTGTTGAACTAGCCACTTTTTAATAAGCATCTTGATTCTTTTTGAATATAAATGACTTTATGATAATAATAAAATAATTGTTGTGGCGAATATGATAACATGGACAGGAAACGATTGATGAGAAATCAAATCCAATGGAAAAGTACCCAGAACACAAGCAGAATTGTCACTTTTACTGGCAATACTAATTCGTTGATCGTAGGACCACCCACGTCGGGCACGCCGCAATTGCGGCGGTAAGGCCCCTCTTTGAGGAGTGGCTAGATCGGCGTCACGGCGTCCTGACCTACCGCATGACGCAGGTCCTCACCGGACACGGAAGTTTCGGGAGGTACCTGTGTCTGATGGGTAAGGAAGAGACGCCTGGGTGTCACCACTGCGAGGGTCGCCCTGAGGACACAGTCGAGCACACGGTGCAGGACTGCCCAGCTTGGGCAGAGCACCGACGTGTCCTCACGGCGACAATAGGCGGAGACCTCTCGCGCCCGGCCTTGGTCGAGGCCATGCTGCGGGGCGAGAGGGAGTGGGAAGCGGTCGCCTCCTTCTGCGAAGCAGTCATGCTTCCGAAGGAGGAGGCGGGCCGCGTGAGGGAGAGGATGGCGTCCTCCCTCCAGCCCAGCCGCAGTGGTAGACGAGGTAGGCGCGGGCATGCGGACAGCGAGTAAAGGGCAACTCGCTGTCCGACCATGGACCATGCCCGGGTCGACGGTGCGTCGTGTTCCACGCGCGCCTCAAAGAGCGTCAGCAACATGACGAGGCCCCCTCTGCAGAGGGCCGAAGCCTGCCGGGGTCGTGGGACTCATCCCGTTACCGTGGCCCCGGTACGTAAAGGGCTATTGAAGGAACACCGTGGATTTTAGTCAGTAAAAGTCTGACAGTCCCTCCCACCCTGCCCGGAGTGGGAGGACTTATTTGATAATTTTACCACGTTAAAAAAAAATAAACAAAAGGACCACCCACGTGACGAAAAGGATCACGTAAAGAATCGGTTAATTAGGCTCATGACGCTAATTTAAAAGAAATTGTGGAGCATGTGGTACATCAAAATGTATTTTATACATAAATTTAGTGGCGTTACTGGTAATTACAATTAATGATGACTTTTTGTTTCTTTCAGGTATACCAAAATTGATCAAAGCAGACATGGTCAAGCCTGGTGCTACTGTCATTGATGTGGGTTTGACCAGAATTGTTGATGAGAACGGGAAGTTCAAATTTGTAGGAGATGTCGATTATGATGGTATGTTTTCATCTGTACACCGAAGTATTCTTTACTACACTCTTTCATTTTATCATCCTCGATTCCTATTTCAATTTATTCGGAATTGATACTATAATATGTCTTCTTATTTTCATGCAATTCTAATTTTCTGTCGTCTTTCTTACATTCCACTTACAGTTTCTTTTATGTTACCCATATTTTATAAATACAATTCATAAGAAAATAGGGAAAAAGGCAAAAAAAGAAACTATTAAAACAAAAAGGTTGAAAGTTTCGAGTATGAATTTGAATATATGTGTACGTACATGGAGGGTTGCAAATTCATGTTAAATACAGTGAAAGTTGCCTCACGGGAATATTCTAACAAGATACCGTGGCCCCGGAAAATAAGAACAACTGAAGAAACAATGGAAGGAAGATTGAAAGTCTGACACTCCCTTCTAGTCAGAAGTCATCTATCTAGTCGCCTAGATAGCCATTTGATGTTTACCCTCAAATAAAAAACGGCTTAAAACTCGATAAATTACTAAAATTTCAGTAGATCCTACATTCTTAGTAGGCACACTTATAGCATTTTCACTTTTAATTAGAAACAACTTATTTGGCAAAACCACGATTGCCTGGTCTGCTAGTAGATCATTTTTTAATTGTTTTTGTCCGAGATATGTTTTGTTAATTACAGTACTAAGATAAACCTTATTTGTCTTTCAGAAGTCGTCCAGGTGGCCGGAGCCGTGACTCCAGTTCCCGGTGGCGTGGGGCCGATGACCGTCGCTATGTTGTTACACAACACATTCAAGGCAGCTAAGCAGTTCCAAGAGAAGGCATAACCAAAGTATTTGAAGATTTCTTGACTAATTTAGTTTCCAGTTTGCCTTCGTATATCTCTCTCTGCAAATATATTTATAAGTGTATACCTACTTTTGTTTTGCCTGTTGGTGAAATTGACTAAATTGTTTTACCTTTGTTCGTTTCTCATTGGTATTAAAATCTTAATTTTTATCAACCGAAGAATACAATTTTGGAAATCTATTATTTTCTTATTCCGAAACAATCTCTATGTTCAATTATATCAAAATTGAATAATATTTTCTTTATTTGCTTTAAGGTTAGGTATCTAATGTTGTTAACCTACAGCTAGTCGTGCGAGTCGAACGGTATTTTTTTGATAATTTTCATTATAAATAAGAATATTGGCGTCGTAAAAAATAAATAAAACATGATATGGAGTTTGGACATCCAGCTCTTTCATATGGTACCTAATTTGACCTAGTATCTTCAATTTTAATAAGACATTTTTTATGATTTAATTACAAATGTATGTGTCAGAAGCCAAAAAATCTGACACTGGTTTAGCTGAGGGATATCGTCAGCTGCTGGGTTAGACTGGAAAAAGGCTAAACAGATATTGATGGAATTACAAATTCCAGATTTCAGATTTATTTATTTCAAGAATAAATCTGAAATCTACACATTTGCTGAACTATAAATTTAGGAAGTAACATCGTTTTATGGTACAAACGATGTTACTTGCCAAATACCCCGATTATTTCAATTCTCTTTGAATTTGTCGAAATATGCATTTTCTGCGGCATATGCGGCAGTATCTATTTTTTTAAGTTGACTTAGAAGCTTCAGGAGGGTTATTTGAGTATATGGTATTAATTTCAACTCCATATCCTAAACAAAAAAAAATGGTCTTGACTGACAAACGGACAACAAAGTGATCCATTTTTAGGGTTCCGTAGTCAACAAGGAACCCTTATAGTTTCGCCATGTCCGTCTGTCTGTCCGTCTGTCCGCGATTTAGCTCAAAAACTACTGGTACTAGAAAGTTGTACTTTGGCATGAGTATACATGTTAATGACGCCGAAAAAGTGGTTAAAATAAAATTTTGAAAAAAACAATTATATAGGGTACCTCCCATACATGTAAAGTGGGATGATAATTTTTTTTTTTCGTTGGTCCCATAGTGTGGGATATCGTTGGATAGGTCTTTCAAAAATATTAGGGGTTTGCTAAGACCGTTTTTTGATTTAGTAAACCGTTCGTGACTTATCAAGCTTTAAAGTACCAATTTTCATTAGAGTCAAGTGTCCCCCCCCCTCTATGAACTAAACGGTTATAGTTAGAAATTCAAATGTCACGGCAGTAGTACCTATATATAACGAAATTTAAAGGAAAACTATCACACATAAGTGGGCTTTACAAGTTTACGAGTAATAGTCGACCAATTGTATTTGACTCGAAAATTTCGAACAACTCTATAGAAATGTCGACAGATGGCGCTAAGCGCCAGTTGTATCGTGCTAGCTTCTTGTGACGATTGAGTAGTGTAGCTCTGTGTCCGTATTTAAATTCTAAACACCGGCTATGACAAGTTTTATACAAATCTCTAAAAAAAATTGAAACTTTCCGTGCAAAATTGTCGGATCAGGTGAGGATTTGTATAGGAAGTCAAATTAGTTAGGTAGTCATGTTTGGCTTTTAGTTAGAGCATGGTACGAAACGATCAGTCAGCGAATACGACACGCACTTGGCTGTTATAAAAACTACGGAACCCTACACTGCGCGTGGCCCGACACGCACTTGACCGGTTTTTCCTTTCTAGATACGGAACCCTAAAAAGAATAGGTTCAGTTTGAGGTCACCTCTAAACTTCTCCATAGAAAATTTTAAGAATAAGTTTAGATTGTACCAACATTTAAACGCACATAGAGACTCAAACCCGAATCTACTGTCCGTAAGCCATTTGTAAACATTTTTTCAATGCGAAAATTGAACCCACGTCACGAAGCACAGCATCCAATCGACTACTGCAACGACAGTATTGTGCAATCATCAAAACGAAGGCTCAATTATTTGATTGAGCATGTTATTGCCATGAGCCAATCACAAACATGAATAAAAGTTTAGCGATCGACCGTCTCCTAGACATTTGTGAGAAGTCCTCAGTTATCAATTGGTGATCGCGTCTCGCGTTTGGTATCAGCGTTGATATTACTGTCCCTAAACTTATCTAAAGTTTACAGTTTAGTTTTTTTGAATACTTATAGGTATTCAAGTAATCATTTGCCTTGAGATTTTGTGAGTGATTTTGAGCTGGATTAATCCTATCATTGTTTACCTATATCTTAGTGGAATTGACATACTAAAATTGTGCAACTAACACAACGGTGGCAATCTTTTTAAGTTCTTATATCAGTGAAAAGTAAGTTTTAGTTTTTTTTTTCTTCTTTTCTTCTTATTCTTATGTCCTTGGCTAATAAATGACCCCATATCAGTAGGCTATCAATAGATAAGCTTCACTGCACTTTAAAAATATTACTAAATGCAGCATAAAAGTGTTTTGCAAACACGCGATGAATAAAAATGTCCATATAATAGTATTCAGCATTACGTCCGGCTTTGTGTGTGTGTGTGTATGAAGTCTAAATAGATAATAAAACGTACCTACCTATTGCATTTAATTTCGAAGGACAACCAACTATAACATACGTTTTTGTGTCATGATTCTGGTGTACCTATTTTGTTTATAGATACCTACTAAAGGGACAGCCTAATATCATAAAATAATAGGCTTATTATAATTAAAACTAGCTGTAGGTAGGTACCCGGCCAAGCATTTCAAATCTCTTCACCACCCATGGTAGAGACTGACAGAGAATGCCTATGGCATTAAGTCCGCCTTTGTACATTTTGTGTTGCATAAAATTTGAATAAATAAATAAGTGCTTTTGTCACTAAATTTTTTGGACCCAGAAATCCTCTCACGCGTCTTTAGAACTCCGAACAAAGTTTTACCACAATCTGATCGATGGTTTAAGAACGCTTATTTAACAAATACACCAATATTTTTTTTATTTATAGAGAAAAGTTAAAAAATAAGATATATTCCTATTAATACTTACTTATTTAATCTCTACAAAACTCTACAAATATTAAAAATTTAATCCATCTAAGTTATTGACGGCCACCTTTTACTGTCTTGTTTTATGAGTCGAATTCATATCTTTTTTTTTTCATACTGAATAATTAATGTTTCAAACTTCTAAAGAGATCGTGATTAAAGAGATCAGTTATCATTACTTATTTCAATCATCATTACAGCCAGTCAGCCTGTGTCACAGTATTGTCATTACTTCCTATTGGATCCCATCCATTCATCATTGCTTTTCGTGACGCGAAGTGTGACCTGACGATGGTGCCGACTGGGACTTATTCACTGGTCGACTGTAGAGATTCCTAGGTTGCGATGTACCTTGTATGAACATGTCTTCTTGCAGAAGGACTAAAAACTTGACTAAACAATATTGGACGAGTACTGTTATATCCAAGAGAATTGCCACCCAAAATAATAGGAAGGCGAGACTACGAGTCGAAAGGTCTACAGATTTGCAACAAATAAAACCTTCTCCAATACGATAACTCAAGGTCATCAATATGAGCCACAATGTCAGATTATGGTATGATAAGTTATCTAAAAATAGATTATTTCGTTAGAACTCCAATAATGGTTTGAGCTTATGATATAGCAAATAACTAGATAACATAATATCGCAATGATAAAATCATCGATTGGTTTGATAATGCACTTTGTTTGTTTTGTTTCAAGTCTGTGGGTTTATCTTATGTTATACTACTTAGCTGTTTTCGCCAACTTCATTTTCCCAACGATGTTGGAGTCGGCTTTCGGTATAACTGGATCTGACTACCTATCTGACCATAATATTAAAGTATGAATATAAATCCTTACTAATATTATAATGCGAAAGTAACTCTGTCTCTCTGTGTGTTACGCAATCACGCCTAAACTACTGAAACGATTTAAATGAAATTTGGTACGGACATAGTGTAGGCCTGAGAAAGGACATACGCTGCTTTTTAATGCCAAAAAAGGGCTCCAAGGGGTTGAAATAGGGGGTGAAATTTTGTATGGAAATTACGTCATTTTTAAAGCTAGAAGCTTGAAACTTATTGTTTAGACTTTTGATTTAAAAAATGTACTTAAATAAGCTGTTAGCAGTAAAATATTGTAAATAGCTTATTTATGTATGAGTTTTATTTTCAAAATAATTAGTCTAAAAAATTAAAAATGCTGCTGAAAGTCACTATTCCGCACGGACAAAGTCTCGGGGACAGCTAGTATTTAATAAATATCTACTTCTATTTTTTTCTATTTAAAAGTATTCTTCGATAAAAGTTCTTATATTGCTCAAATACAGTCTGCGCTTCTGAAATACCTTCAACATTGATATTGACATTCCCACCATGGTCAACACAATTGATCTTTCAGATCAGATCTTTTCTTGTCACGTATGCTTTTCTTGTCATTTTGTTGGCGTAGTAGGTTTGACTTAATCATCTCGCTGTCTTATGAAAACTTTGTGTCTGCTGAAATCCTCGTCAACTTATTTAAACTTGCAAGCCGACTTCTCTGTCGCTGAGTAATGAAATCTAAAAATAAGAAAAAAACGAATAAGATAAGCATAGTAATAATAAGTGACTTACGTTACATTATGAAATATGTATAAACAGAGCATTTTTGTATCGTTATTTTTAAATGAAGACAGTGAAGTAATACATCGCGATCTTTAAAACGCGTGATACAGACACAGATAACATAAATGCGACGTATAGTAACAGGCACGATAACGTAAGGGTTCAGCCACAGAGAAGTATAATAAATTAAATATCCCAAAAAATATCTCTTGAAAATGGTGTACCTACACAGATATTACGCTGAAACAACACGCACAATATACAACGTGTAACGGAAACCCCATATCTATCCAAAAGGACTGAAGACAACATCTGGTATGGAGTCTCTATGCAAAGTTTCAGCTCAAAATAAGTGACTCACAGAATTGACCACAAATTATTGGTTTCATATGTTTCTTGAATACCAGTAATAACAAACGTGTCACAGCACTATGAGGGTCATCACTTTCCACGTCTCTTGCCAATAAAACGATAATTCTCTTCGAACTTCTTAATTTGAAAAATTCGGTCTCTGGTATCAATGTATTGAAATTTCTAATAAGCTCCACACATGTAGACATAGGATTACAAAACCCTTGCCATATCGTTTGTTATCATCCAAAGAAGCCGTGCACTTGGTATGTATATACCCTTTAAATTACACGTTGTAGATTTCAATTTACAGTAATTCTCCTGTTACGCCTTGTTGCATTAAGTCCGCCCATGTACCACTATTTCACATAAAGTTTAAATAAATAAACATCGAACACTACGCCATTGCGCCTGATCTCTCCGATCGTGTGTTATTGCCGTCTCATCAGATTGTGAGACTAAAAGAACAGAGAGTGCACCGTACGTGCCTATAAACCTACTTCGCACTCTAAGAATGAAAGTGACCTAACTCTAAATTCGTATAATTTCAGATTTTGATGTAAACTGGCCTGAAACATTACTCTGAATTGCCGCGGATACAGGAATCTGAATTACGAGTTATAAAGAGACAGCTTACACATTTGCCACTTGAGATATATGAATATAATTTATTCAATGTTGCTTTATTACTGCTCAAATCCAAACAAATACTATTTTAGTTAGTTAGAGTTAAGTCCCTTTCATTCTGAGAGTGCGACTTGTGCACTATTATATCTCCTGCACCACTGGCTTATCTCCACTGAGATTGGTCGTCACGTCTGAAATCAGTCAGAAGGACGAGGACAAGCCACCCATATACTAGGTTAGCAAAAGTGGCAAACGAGTTGCTGAATCTGAAGAGTGCAAGTTATGTTATGACTCCATGACTAAAAACCCATTCAGTTTCTTCCTATTGCTGTTGTTTCGGGCCGCAGAATGTGAAAGAAAAGGAAGACAAAGAAAGTATTTAGGCCGCTATCCCACTGGCGTTTTACGAGCGTTGGCGTCTCTCGAACGTCTGCGCAGACGCGACGTTGACGTCGCGTTCAGCGGATGTTAATGCTTGCAACGCGACGTCAACGTCGCGTCTGCGCAGCGTTGACGCTGCGCAGACGTTCGAGAGACGCCAACGCTTGTAAAACGCCAGTGGGATAGCGGCCTTACTGCAAAGATATACAAAGTGTAACAGATTAAGCGCAATATCTCAGACACCCCAAGAAGAATATTAAATTGTAAGTCTAAAACAACATCTGTAACTAAATAAATTTAAACCAAACCGAGACATTTTTTATAAAATAGTTATCCTTACTAAACGCAAAACGTATGTGCGTCATACAATATCCTTACGCAGACGCATACACTCATGCAATGTTAGCGGCCGACACATACACGAGCGCATTTCCTTGAATTAAGGATTGTATTAATTGACAGGCCCGTTGGTATAGTGGTCAGTGGCCCTGACTGCTATACGCAAGGTCGTGGGTTCGATTCCCACCTAGGACAAATGTTTGTGTGATGAGCACGGTCATTTGTTCTTTGTCTGGGTGTAATTTAACTATAATATGTATGTATTTAGAAATTTATATGTATGTTTATCAGTTGTCTAGTACCCATACCACAAGCTCTGCTTAGTTTGGGACTAGATGGCGTTGTGTGAAAAAGTTGTGGAATATTATATTAGTTGTGGAATATTAATTTGTCAGGATACTGTGTTTCAATTTTAAGTTAAATGAAAGATTTTTCCGTCAAAATTTAACACCTATTTTTTATGACGGAAATCGATTCAGAAGCCGATTCTGAACCAACTACTTTCAGGAATTATGTTTATTCTGTTACACGTTGTATAATAAACTAAAAAAAACGTATGGTTACTTCAGTATAGTTACGTCGCGATGACAAATGTCAAAACGGGCCTTTTATTTTTTGACAACTATAACTGATTTACTGCCACAGAAAACGACATGCACATAAAATTCAAAACGTGTCATAGTTCCTTAAGAATGGTATTAGTAAAGGTACTTAGATTATGTTAGTAACGACAAAGATAAAGAAAAAACAAAAATCAAGGCAAATGAATAGAATTCCCTATCAATGTATTTGATACGTCTAAATGAACACTTTATGACTAAGTGCGGCTACCACGAATGAATCTTCTTTTTGAGAAGATAATTATCTGAAAACTTTTTAATGATTAAAGATATTAGTTTCTCGTGCCGTCCCAATACATTCAAAGCCTAAAGACATTCGAAACAAGATCTTTGTATTGCGTATAAGTAATTATAGTGATTTAATTATCAGCACAGTGAGACATTGACATGGCGATATCTTATGACCCCTGCGTCACGGAACACACCCACGCACGTCATTTTATAAATTAAATTTATTTCACGGTTTAGGTATGCGAAGTTTTACAAAATGTCGCGTTTTTCTTGCATAGTAACAGTGATTGGAGTTTTTTTTTTTTAATATGATGCGCCATCTTTACCTGGTGGACATCCCATCCACACTCACAAAACGTTTTGGGAATACTTTCACTGTGCGTACAGCCAAAGAGTGGTTTCCTGCCGAGTCTGTATTTTTTGGTAGCTATAACCTGGGGGTATCTAAGTCAAGAGTGAATAGGTTACTTATAGTTAAGCGTGCTTCTTCGACCACATCATCGCTTACCATGAGGGGAGAAACGCAAGCTTATAGGAAAGCCTTTGACAGTAAAAAAAATATGGTTACAGTCATAGATGAACCTTCAATTAATATTTGAAGACAAAATCGTGGTAATACAATGTTATGTTGATTTTTCCGTCACATCCCTTCCTTATTAATGCAAGGATTTTTTTCCTGAGTGTTCCTATGTTTCTGAGGTCCCGTTGTTTTATTGCTTGCAATAATAATATCCACCCATTATATTTTACAAACATTTACATATTTAACTATTGGGTGGATTTTTACTACATCTTTACATTACTGTGTGACTCCTTAATGACCCTCTGTCATTATCTCACTCTTACAACAACAGTTAACCATTCCCAAATGTGACGTAGGTAAATACGAGGAGATAATTTTATCATTCTGGTATTTTGCAGTAATTAAAAACATGTTTGTGATATTGTTTTAAAAAAATTTCGTCATATAAGTTTCTTTTAAACAGTTTCCCCAAAAAAACATCTCGCCACATCATAGGAAACTGCCTCCGAGGTTGAGTGGTTTAGGCCGTTAGGCGCGTTTGCCTTGTGACCCGGTAGTCGTGGGTTCGATTCTCGCTGGAAGCATACTTTGTAAAGTTGTTTCCAGTTTGGCTAGGGCATTGCAGGCCTGAATCACCTGATTGTCTAATAAAAAAATGGTTCCGTGATTCGGAAGGCACGTATAAGCCGGTGGACCCAGTCGCCAAATGGCGGTCGTCAAAAATAGACCACGTCAGAGGATGTCTAGAAACTCTGACACTAGGGTGTATGGGGCAGTTAGACCTTACTACCCACACGATAAGAAGAAGATATGAAAGTAGGTAAACTTCAACATTAATAAAGATTACTCCTACAGAGTAGGCCCTATGATTGACCTCTGTCGCATGCCGTGATGACAAGACTCATTCGGACGCTGATTTGAAAAGCTACTTCGCTGACGGACATTTACTTTACCTACCGAAAATCTGTATTTTAGGTAAAGTCTACAGTAAAATATGTATTAAGTATATTTTGTATAGGTATATTATGTCGGCTCTATGTTATTATATAGGTAACGTATCAATGTTATTCTGTCGAAAGTTTGAATCAATTCATAGCTGCGATTTATAAAATTAAAATAATATCAATGAAAACTATATTTTTTTGATTAATTCCTGTTCTTCTTCTACTCCACTTTAATGAAGCCATATTTGCCACACGAGGCCTGCCTTAAATCACGCTTGCGGCTTCTCATGGATGGGCTTACTGCGGCTCTGCTTAGCCCTTTTCGCTTTATGCGATTGTGATGCAACAGGTTGACTGGTCGCTACAACAGTTGCGTAGGCATACACGCTTATACACGGGCACATGTAAGGCCTGCCACTGCAGCAAAAATGGCCCATCCAACCTGTCGGCAACGAGGGTAAAGAGACCGTAGCTGCACTCTACCAACTATCGAGGACTTTAACAGAAATCAACTACATAGGTATCTTTTATGCGCTCCTTTTTTCCGATGGGAAAATCATCATACGACTGCTGCTCTGGTTAGAAAGGAACGGAGTGACAGATTTCTTCTGACTTGAGGCGCTTCTACAAGAATAATACTTGCCGCGTTCATTGACGTTTAGGTATATGACGTAAGATAAATAACAAAAAATAAAGATAAAATATAAGTTAAACGGAGCGCAATGCAAGACGCGACAAATTGTCGGCATTGGCATGATTATATACCTTCACGCCTGAGTTTGACTCAAACTTATTTTTTTTTTATGGGATTATTTATTCTCACCTAAAATCTATTTCTCTTCTTCGTATCTTACCTAAAATGCATTAAGCTAAAATATAAATAAAAAACTTATTTAAACAATCTAAACAAACCCGACTGCTCAACTGAAATGGAAGAAACAAGCACATTTTTATTTTAAAAAGTGACAAGCAGTCGGGATTATTAGATTAGATTTTTTAAATAAGTTTTTTATTTTTAGCTTTTTAGTATTCAATTCCGTTTTAAAACGTTATATTTCCTAAACGGTTGCTCAAAATGAAAAATGGTAAAAGAAACATCAATATCATTTTCAGATCTGTTTAATGATACTCCGTTTGACATAAGTACCTATGTAGTTTGTCGATTTTTTAATTTTTATATTTGACAATATGGCGCCTGTTGTCATTGTGGTGATTTGGTTTTATTTTAATCTATCCTATGATACTCGCGCCATCTACACATCCACAAATCTAACGACGTATCATTTATCCAAATCCGTTCACTGGTTTAATAGTTACGAGGGAACAAAAGAACAGACATACATACATACGCGGTAAAAACTTCCTACTTCGCACCAACTAAATTAATTGCTTCTCGGTTCTCACTAGAGATAACCTTCGAGTCTACTTTACGCAGAAGTAACATGATATTAATAGGATGTTATAAAATTAATAACTCCCTACTAAGATAAGCTTAATATTAAGTACGATTTTAAATATACTATTTATTATAACAATGAAGCAGTAGGTAGGTACCTAAGTAACTGTAATCTGCGGTTTTTTTTGCCAAATGGAATATTTTTTAAATTCTTTACGTAAATACATACCGTTATTAATTTAAAACAGTAACTGATAACACTGAAGGCAGTCTAGTGTCGTCAGAAGTCACACCCACACACATATATTAGGTACCTACAGTTAGAGTATATCATTACAGTAGTAGGTATCTACGTATCAGAAATCTGCAGAAAAGGGCAATTGTACACATCCCTACTACATAGATAATGTCAACTAATTACCCTTGTTTTATCATATGAAGCATATTCTACTTGAACACATTTTTTTTTAATTGAAAAAATGATCGTTTTTCAGAAGACGTTAGGCAGGATAAACGGAAAGATAGACAGCTGCCTGTTTAACGTCTGGAATGTCTGAGCCGTTTTATGGCACTTTCATTCGAAGATCATAGAGTAAATTATAGGGCAACATAATAGGCTACTTTTTATCCCGGAATTCCCACGCGATCGAGATTCACTTGGGAATAACTTCCCACGCATACAAAGTCGCACGCACGGCAAGCACAATTTATAATATTAGTAGAGTGGACGTCCCGTTTTGAGTATAATAAAATATGACCAATTTAGGCGTAGGTACGGCATACCTACTTAGGTAATACCTAGATCTTGAAGCGAATCGAAATCGAAAAGCGAAGAAAAAAGAAGCTAACGTCAATTTTGGATTCGTAAAAAAAAGGGATAGAGAAATTCTCAGTAGCCAAAGAGAGCTGCCTCAGAACTCTCCTTTATTGTATTTATTTATTTACACTTTATGCACATAGGTACATAGGCGGACTTAATGCCACAGGCATTCTCTACCAGTCAACCATGAGTGGTGAAGAAATAGTGTGGGAGGTGCAATCAGTGTTGAAACAACGCGGGGGGGCCAATGTCACCCGTTTTTCACAGCTTAAGTAGCCTAATATATCCGAATTTTAGTCAGTGGTAGCCTAAGTATGTAGCCTAAAATATCAGTAAAAATTTAGTCTAAATCAATTTATTTTTACCTACTTTACTTGCTTTAAAGGCTGATATTTTTATCCACTTATCGCGCATAATGTATGCGCCAATAATTTTTCGTGAAACAAATATTTTTACACAAATGCTGTACGAACCGAAATGAAAAGGACAAATAATAACTGGAATTGACCCGAACTGTTCACTCAGTTTAATAAGATGATTGCGTTTGCACCAAAATAAAACAAACAATAAAAAGACACACTCAAAGTGGAGTTGTTAATAGACTAGTCGATAACGCAATCACAATAAGCCCGAGAAGCCATATGAGCAGAAGGAAGGAATCATCGCCAAGCAATCATGACTTCAACGTAGTCAATCATATTTTTAGCTTTTTTGATAAGGGTTTTAAAATTTCCTTCACTAAGTTCTGTAACAGACTTTGTAAACTTGTTATAAAATCGTATCCATGCTGTTTATGAGGAATGACTTACTAGTCATGGCTAATCTGCATTTGGGTATAACAATTTCACGCTTATTGCGTATACCTATTTATTGTGTGAAGATCGCTTCTAATCTTAAAAGTCCTAAGTTTTTGCGTAGGTACATACTTATATAACATGCTTTCTAATAAATAAATTGAGGGCCATCCATTCTTTCCAAGTATCGCAAACCTTTTACATTAATAATTTGCCTGGGAGATGTTTTTTTTTTGTTTATGTACGTTTATGATTCAGTTAATTTAAATAGGTAGTTGTCCCTGAACTGAAGTAGCCTAAAAGGTGACCGGTCGCCTTTCATCTTTTCGTCGCCGATTCTCTTCGTGACTAGCCTAAATGGCGAAAAATCGCCTACGTTGGCAACACTGGTGCAATATGTACGTGAAACACTTTTCATTTCAAATTAGAACAAACATATAGGTATTAATAGTAATGACACAAAGAAAAACTAGTATCATAAAATAGAAATCTACATAAATAATATATACTTATGAATAAATTCTTATATAAATACATACATACCCCGTATAGTTTCCTACATACTCTGATATCTGCTGATATCTCATATCGTAAGAAAGGAATGGCAAATAATTCATTATCGTAACTATTGAGGTATAAACATGCGCTTTATCATAAACATATCCTAGCACAGAGCTGCCAGGAGAAAAAAGGTGTAATCGTACGCCAACTACAATAAAATCGTATGCCAAAGAAAATTTGAAATGAAAAGATCTAGAAGTACATTTTTTTTTTATTAGAACAACTGAATCAGACCAAAAACATGAGACATATTGTTTATCACTCTTGTTGTTGGTCTGTCTATGACTTTGATGTCCTTATAAATTCGTTATGTCTGTCTGTCTGTCCGTATGTCACATCCATTTTATTTCCCAACTTTTAGGAATACGAAATAAATAAAATTCCTTTAGTTTTAGAAAAAAAATGCAATAAAACTATTTATTAGATTTATAAAAATTCCTGTGGTCATTGCTTAACATTTCTGTTGTTGGCATAAACTTCGTGCAATTTTCGTTTCTTCAAACAACAAACACAAAAAAGCACTCAAGACAGTACCTATACAGATTCAAATAGGATATTTATACTACGTACAGATCGAGACTGACGAGGAAAACAGGTTTTTGTTTTTTGACAAATAACAATTATTACCGAAAGTAAAAATGCAAACAAATACAGCCTTTAAATGACTAAACAAGGAGTCTTCATTCAAGTACAAGATCTTACGCGATAAGATAAGATACGCGTTAGGTTGTCGGTGAATCCCCCGAAACTCTGTTGCCAGTGAAGTGGATCACGTTCGTTTCATTATGAAATGTTGTCAGGTATGTAAAAATCGTACATTTTCCGTACGATCCTGGTCTAGCGATCGTACATGAGTAAAAATGCCAAAAAATCGTAGGAGTACAATTAAAATCGTACATATGGCAGCCCTTTTTTTTTTTCCTTCTTCTTTGGCAACTGCGCCGGTGCCGACTATTCTGCCAGCGTCAAGTGTTGACGGCTATTAGGTGAGGTGAGCCGTCGAACTGTGCACTTTGTGGTATATCTATACTGTTAGTAGCTGAAAGGCCTAGCAATAACGAAACGAAAATGACGTCCAGTGTCATGTCATTGTGAATGTCAAATCCTTTCAACAGTTTTGTACGTTCTAAAACTTAGCATGCCTATTTATTAATAATTTAAAGTACGACCCTTGTTCGTTTTAATAACTAAAAACTTTGTGAGTTATATATAGACGCCTAAAATACATAAGTATTTGAAGTTATTGATAGCCCTTAATACAATTTTCCTTTTATTCATGTTTGGGTTCGTTTAGAAACTGACTATCTATAACCTTATCTTCTGACACAACTGCCACCCACGTTTATCGCACCTGGGGAAGAAAACATAGGTAGGTAAAAGTTTAACAATAGTTTGATTTAGTTTCGGTTCAAAAAAGAACAATATTCTGTGACAAAACAGTGTCAATTCAGCGAGGCTAGACACTTTCTCCAGCAGCACGGCGTTGTATACGTGGTCAATTTTAGGATAAATTAACAAAGTATTTTTAAAAAGGAACATACCTTTCGGTAAGTAGGCTTTTTATATTATTTTAGTGAATGTTATACTATTTAAATTAATTTTCCTTTGTATTAAAGTGACGTAGCCTTCTTATAATCAATAAATCCCAGTAAGTAAACTACGAAGTAATGTTTGATCTTCAAAGACTAAACATCGGGAAGTTTATAACCATTCTTCAAGAATATAGTGTATTCAACATGTTTCATACTTAGAATATGCATTACTTATTGTATGCCATTATCAATGTTACTATCGCTGAAGTCTGTCGAATAAAACTTCAAGGTAACCCAATTCTTTATACTTATCATCTTATATGCATTTAAATTGTCTTTATAATGTGGCTCATAGTTGTTTATTACCAGTATTATTGATATGAATGTAAATTGAGTGGTTAAAAGCAGTTTACACCTGACCTGACAATAATATTGACTGAACTCTGCAACCCATCAATGTTCTCATTTTAAAACTAAAATTATCTCGTTTTATTCGGATTCCCAACAATACTGGGAATATTTTAGTTATCTGTGTTGTAAATTGTTTGGTCGTATTGACCTAATGACCTGTGTACGTTGGCAGTAAGCGATGAGGCAAATCCTTCGCCTCCGAGTATTCAGTTCACTACTGACATCCACAATGAGAAGTCACACGTACATTGATTCTCTGGGCTCGGCCAGGTAAAATATATTAGTGATTTGTGTTGTGGCTTACAAACTGATAAGTTTTGATCTTTTATTGCAAATTCTGTTTATCTTGCACTTTTATTTTTATTTTATCTTTCTTTGGGTTTATTGTGTGTTCTGTTTTGTAGTTGTTTCACTTTTAATTTTCAAATTGTATTTAACTTTCAACTTAGTAGTGCTATTAACCATGATCAAAAATATTTTCCCAAAACTACTTAAACAATGATCTATATGATTAATTAATTATTATGTGCTGTGATGTTCAAAATTAAACAATAATATTGATTGCATACCAATTCTTAAAAAATAAATTCATTGATTATTTCATATTGAAAGTCTTTTACATAAAGCAACTTAATTAATTTTCACAACAATTTTGTCACTGAGATTTGAGGCCAAACCCAACATTTATATTATTTCTTTACTTTTAATAAGAAACTAAAATGTGGTAGTCCCATCAACCACTTTCGGTCAATACATATTGCACTCCATACCTATAGTTTTTCTTTGTTATCTTTTAACATTACACAATTTATCAGTTGGTAATTTAATAAATAAAGTTTAAGGCAATAGACCCAAACAATATATTTAAAGAGTGCTATTTTTTGCAGTGTGCTAAATTCATTGTAGAAAAGTATAGCTATATAATAGAAGAAAAAATTAATTTACTTCAGTATCTAATTTTATTATTATCTTTTGTCCTAACAGCATAATGGCCCGAATCCTTGATGGCAAAGCACTTGCAGGGACAGTGAAGGAAGAATTAAAAGAACAAATTGCTAACTGGATCAAACTAGGTCATAGAGCGCCTTCCATTCGGTGTATATTAGTAGGAGAAGACCCAGCCAGCCACACTTATGTCAACAACAAAATTATTGCAGCAAGATATGTAGGCATTAATGCAGAAGTTATCAAACGTGAAAGTACAATAACTGAGGATCAGCTTATCCAGGAGATTGAAACCCTTAATGCTGATAGCACTGTTGATGGTATTCTAGTTCAGTTGCCTATACCTGAAACCATGAGTGAGAGGAAAGTGTGCAATGCAGTCACTCCTGAAAAAGATGTGGATGGATTCCATATTGTGAACATCGGACAGCTGTGTGTTGATATGCCAACCTTAGTGCCTGCTACTGCCTTAGCTGTTATAGAAATGCTGAAACGGTGAGTTCTTTACAATATCTATATTTTTGTTGTTGTGCTCTCACACAATTACACGAGACTAGACTAGTAGATTAACTATATTGTTTTATTTTACCAACTATGTATAATGTGGTTAACTTGTTATGTAATACTAAAAACTTGCTGTTGCCAACAACTTAATTCACATGGACATCTATGCTTCTATTATAAAGCAGGAAAGTTTGTTTATATGCGCTGATCTTTGAAAGTACTGAGTGGATTAGGATGAAATTTGGTATGGAAGTAGCTAGTGGTATGAAGCATGCAAAAGATGGAGGGTTATGTTGAGACGGGGACGACGCCCCGCGTGACTGCCAGTTACTAGTATTTGGAATTAGCCTTTTTTGTTTTTCTGGGTGGGAAAATCATCGAATAACTTCTCCCGCTCTGGGTTAAGCGGAAGGAAGTGTCAGACTTCTACTAACTAAAAACCCACCCTGTCCCTTCAGCTGCCCGTAAGTTCCGGGGCCGCGGTATTTTGTTACTACATTTCCGCAACCCCGGCAGGCAATGGCTTTATGAGGCCCCGTCACTAATGCTCCGACCCGGTCCTGGTCCTTACCGGATGGTGAGCTACCCCTGCTCGCCGTCCGCAAGCCCATTTGGAATTAGCCTGTGTTGTTTAATTCAGCAGTTTTTGCATAAAAGTGAAAAAATATCCATACATAATATAACATACAGTAGGATGAGTAGTAGTCAACAAAATTGTACCAAAGATCAAGTATTAGGACACCAGAAGTGACAATTTCCTACATTTTAGGTTCAACATTGAAACTTTTGGACGCAATGCAGTTGTGGTTGGCCGATCGAAGAATGTTGGACTACCAATTGCTATGATGTTACATAGTGATAATAAACACGACAATGGACTTGGAATGGACGCTACTGTTACTATCTGCCATCGCTATACACCTAAAGAGCAATTAGAAATCTTCTGTCAGAATGCCGATATTATTATCACTGCAACAGGTAATTTGCAGTATTTTTTAAATTAAGTAACTAGTAGGGGAAAGTGGGGTAGATTCATACAAGGGGCACCGTCATACACCAAACATATCTGATGTTAGGCGCACATCAACAGAATGACTTATGCGTGTATGCGTAGCTTACTTTTATGTATGGTTGCTCACGGAGTTTGAAAGCAGTCGGTGTGAAACGCGCGTCGGTGTGACACAGAACGTGATTCGGCCAGGCATAAGTATTTTTATAAGCTCACTTTAACGTCTTTTTTTTAATAAATGCTGCCCTCTAGATTATTCAGTTCTATTTTATTTAAAAGATAATAAGGTCAAGTGTGTGAATTAATCTGTGAATAATTTTATATATGCTTGCTTTTTTTCTAGAAATATTTTGATTTCATTTTCTTGTGATGGGGTAGATTCATACAGGAGTGTACGGGGCACATTCATACTGTATGAATGTGCCCCATTTTTTGTTTGTTTATAAAATTATACCATAATTTTGTTTTGCAGAACGGTTATGTTCAGAAATTACAAGAAAAAGGGAACTAGGAGTGGAGTGGTGGACGAAGAGGCAATTTTTAAAGCTATCGATAAAGTTTTGGAAAACAAACTCTCATTTCGGAAATCAGCAGCCAAATATGGAGTATTAATAAATAAGAATTAAGCAATAGGATGTAGATATTTAAAAAGTGATCTGACTGATCAGAAAGACTGTTTTTTTATAACTGGTGGGCCCACTTCTTGATCTCGATCTCGCCTGATGGTAAGCGATAGATGAGGTCTAAGATGGGACGAGCGAGCCCAGAAGATGCCTATTTACTCGTGCTTTAAAGGCTGAAAGGTCATAAGTGGCAGGGAACACATAAGCCGGCAGAGAATTCCACAGCTTGGCTGTGCGCACAATAAATGTGGAGGAGAAGCGCTTTGTACGACAAGACGGTATATCAACCAAGTGTGGGTGGTACCCAGCCATGTGTCTGGTAGTCCGGTAGTGAAAGGGATATGGAGGAATCAGGTCATGGAGCTCCTGCGCACACTCCCCGAAGTACAATCTGTAGAAAACCGACAGGCAAGCAATGGTTCGCCGATGAGCCAGGCTATGAAGCTTGTCCACCAGCACCTCGTCGCCTATAAGCCTTTTAGCTCTGCGCTCGATCGAGTCCAATGCAGCAAGTTGGTACTTTGCAGAGCCATCCCACAAGTGGCTGCAATACTCCACGCAGGAACGGACCTGTGCTTTATACAGAATTAGAAGCTGTCCAGGCGTGAAGTACTGCCTCACCTTGTGTAGGATTCCCAGTTTTTTTCTTGCAGTCTGAGCTCTGAACTCGATGGTTGAGCCGAAGTTGAGGTCTGACATCAACTCCATGCCCAAAAGCTCCAGGCGATTGGTAACTGGCACAGATGTACCTCGGAAAGTAGGGGTCAATTCAAAAGGGCTCCTTTTAGCGCTGAAAAAACAAGCCTGTAATTTCAGAGCATTGAATTTGACCAGATTGTCGTCACCCCATTGGGAAACGAAATTTAAGGTCAAATTCATGCGCTCTACCATGGCCTTTCTGAGTGGCAATTTGTCGCTGTCAGCTCTAGAACTGGATAAGTATCTCTCTGTGTGCTGTGTGTGTTAGGTTAAGTTAGTTGCCTCGGTGCCATAAAAATAAAAACTAACTATATTTGTCTTTTTTATAATATGATTATGTAAGTATTATTTGATAATAGAGACTAATATTGCTTTTGTTTTCATGAACGTTGTGTTTTGATACTTTGATTTTGATAAATAAATAAACATTTCACGCAAAATTTGTGTATTTTGTCACATGTATGAATCTGCCCCATAGGCTGTATGTAAGTGCCCCGCATGTGGGGTACATTCATACATTTTTAATTTTTTCTTTCAAGTGTTACAAAAAGTCGTACAAATGTATTTACACAAATTTCATGTTTTTTATATAAAGTCAGATAGTAAGACTATTGATTTTTGATGAATCAATAAAGATATCGATACCTGAGAGCATTCTATAAGATGAAATATAAAAACTGTATGAAGCTGCCCCACCTTCCCCTATTGACTCAAAAAATAATTCTTAGTTTTTTGTTTTTTTTATTTTCTTGTTGTCTGTTGTTCTCGTTTATTTTGCTTTACCACTAACCTTAACATTTTATATTTTCATTGCCTTAGGTGTACCAAAACTGATTAAAGCAAACATGATCAAGCCTGGTGCCACCATCATTGACGTTGGCATCACCAAAATTACTGATGAAAATGGAAAATCAAGATTAGTTGGAGATGTTGATTATGATGGTAAGTGGTTTTTAATTAAGTCTTTTTTATTGATTTTTCCCAAGGGTTTTATGGTTAACTTTACAACTAGCCAATGATTAATGTTTCCTATAAAGTTTTCGAGTTTGACCAGCCACTAGCTACGTGGTAGGAAGGGACATAGACACCTGAAATAGGTACAGGTGTGTTCTAGTTCGGGTGCTGGAAGTTTCACCTTTTAAAAGGAAGCTCCCTAAATTGTATGTAACTGCATTAATAATCTGAAACAATCACGCGTACAATAAAAATGGAACTTTAGCATATGATTTATTGGATCTTTTTCTCTTCATGTCTAGACCAATTTCATAATTGGAACATTTTCGCTCTATTCATTTCTTAATCGAAAATCATGTCTTTTTTAAAGATTATTCAAAATTTAATCAAGATTACTCGGCTTTTATGTCTAAAATTAGTAATGACAGTAAGAAAATATAGTTTATTGTCCAAATATAGGACATTTTTCTCTAAATCAATTATTACTTTAGTTATAAACGAAATAAGAATTGAGACTTACGACATTTAGTTTCGAACCCGAATATGGTAAAAGAGCGCACGCGATATTTATTTATTTATAAATAAATAAATTCAACTTTTATTATTGCTTATTACTGCTGTGTTAGCGTTTAGCACACAACGGTAGTTTCGAAACCGAACATGGTGAAAGAGCGCACGCGATATTCAACTTTATTACTGCTGCGTTAGCGTTTAGTATACCATGGCCTAACCGGGCCGCGTAGGGGCGGAGCTTGCGTAAAAATTATTTAAGACTGCCTGGTCTTAATTTCTTATATTTAGCTATTTTTTTTATTTTGTTAATAAAAGTCTTCCATTTTTTCTTTTCTTTTTTAGCTATCTTATGTATGTTTACTAGTCACATACTTTTAATATATAATAAATTATTTACTTTTCTCAATCTGTAAATAACCTGTAATCTTCTCTATCTTAAATATCTAATGTTTCATTTAAATATGGCTGTCCAAGCTCAATATTTATTGTGATTTTCGAATTCAGAACTTTAAATTGCTTTTTATTTTGCTTTTCATTTTTTTTAATCTTTCCTCACAGAGGCCATCAAAGTCGCCGGTGCTATCACTCCAGTTCCGGGTGGTGTAGGTCCGATGACCGTCGCTATGTTGATGCACAACACATTCCAGGCCGCTAAGCAACTGCGTGAAAAGGACTTATTACAGTGACCTATTGAAAAAATTTTCATCTTCAAAAATTTTCATTTCTCTCTACAAAACAGGAAAACTTAAATTCTTAAGTTTTCCTGTTTTGTAAATAAATACTTCATGTCACTGTCAATATTCATTGACAGTGACATGAAGTATTTATTTATTGACTATGTAAAGGCAGTGAAGTTTCAGCCTTATAGAAGCTATAAGGGTGAAGCATAATTTAATTTTAACATCATAATCAGTTGATTTCCCTGACTGTATAAAATGATTTGAAACAGAATTTTAACTTACTCCCTTTTATAAGATTTGTTTGGGTTTTCTGCCTATAAGGCATATCTATAATCCTTAGTCTATGGTCATTTCTTGTCCGTATTAACAGCAACACTTAAAAAACTGTAATCGTTATTAAAAATTGGAACTTCTAACGTAAAAGAATCTCTAAATCGAAATATTTTGACATTTTACTTCAAAATTTATAATTAATTCCAGTCATTGAGGTAATATGTACGCAGTACGCACGTACGCAGTACATATTACCTCGAATGATTCCAGTGTGCCTTTATATGGGTCGGGTATTTATCTTTAAGATAAAATAATTGTTAGTTTATAAGGATAATTGAGTATTATAAAGATAATTTATATTGTGCGTGGGTATGATAGCAACTGTAAGATTTATTTTAAATGTAAACATTGAAACACTTGTATACATAGATGGTATAGTATTTTTATCAAAACATTCCTTAAGAAAAGGAATAGCTGTGAATAATTGTACTGTTTTATGAATTTCTCAAGACTTAAAAAAACCGTCAAAATGATGTGCAATATTGAACTTTATTGTTAGCTTGCTACAGAGTAATTTATTTTTAAGAAGAGTCTTCCAGAAATAAAGTGAGTGATAAAGTTCAATATTGCATAGCATGCTTTTATTAATTACCTAAGCCACATTGATGCACAAAAACATAGATAAATTCTGATTCGCATATTCTAGTTTAATTTATTCCACTTTAGAAGTAAGTATAAAAGACATGCATTTTAATGTATTTCAATGTTTAGCTAAATGTGTATTACCTTGTTTGTTTTGGTGTTGTTGAATGCAACTATTTAATTATACATTATATAAATCCTATTGAAATCTTTTGTTTCATTTGTAAACTAAAACATATCACACGCGTGAAGTATATAGTTTGGGTAACATGTTGCAATACCTCAATTTTTGAATGTGCATGTTTTCGAGTGGAAGGGTGGTGTTGCATACTGCATTCAAGCAAGTACTAAATATAATTTTTTGACGACTGAACATTATGAGTGATCTTTAAATATTCATTTAAACATCACCGTCCTAATAGTAAGGAAACACTCTGCTAGATACAAAAGGGGTAATATGGCCCTGTCTTCTTTAATCGACTTCAAAAAAGGAGGAGGTTCTCAATAATTCGACTGTATTTTTTTTTTTCAAAAAAATTGGCCAATTGCGAGTCAGACTCGCCCATGAAAGGTTCCGTAGTAACTATAATAATCTATACTAATATAATAAAGCTGAAGAGTTTGTTTGTTTGTTTGTTTGCTTGAACGCGCTAATCTCAGGAACTACCGTTCTGATTTGAAAAATTCTTTCAGTGTTAGATAGCCCATTTATCGAGGAAGGCTATAGGCTATATATCATCACGCTAACACCAATAGGAGCGGAGCAGTAATGAAGAATGTTTCAAAATCGGGGGAATTTTTTTTTCCACGGGGACGAAGTCGCGGGCGGAATATAATATAATTATGTATATTTATTTGACGAAAAAAAAAACCTTACAAAGTTCTTAAAACTAGCTTCTATTACATTTATTTACAACTACGCCCAATAACTTTGTTTTGTTTGTTTTTTTAGAAAATATGCTGTATCACAAAAACTCCTTACCCGATCTCATTCAAACCAATTTTGTTTGAAAGTTTACATTAAGATCTACAGACATATTTTTTTTAGATTTTTCACTCCATTATTATAGAAGTTAGAGGGGGGACACATTTTACCACTTCGGAAGTGTATATCTTTTAGACAATTGACTTTATGAAGTGATGTTAACCCCTATGTCATTTTTAAAGACCTGTCTATAGATACCACACACGCATAGGTTTCACGAAAAAAAATGTTTTCAGTTTTAGTTCCATGTATGGGGAGCCCCCCTCTATTTTAATTTTTTTTTTCTTAATATCGGAAAGCGGTTCACAGAATACATGTACTTACCAAGTTTCACATGTATAGTCTTAATAGTTTCGGAATAAAATGGCTGTGACATACGGAAGGACGAACAGACAGACGGACAGACATGACGAAACTATAAGGGTTCCGTTTTTTGCCATTCGGCTACGGAACCCTAAAAATACAGTGGGTACATGTTGGTACCCACCGATTTGCAAATTTTTGTTTTTTGTTTGAAAGTGTATACAAGGTGGTCTCATTGGACAAATCTTCAAAATAGCTCGCATTTAACTAGGTCAATAGGGCACTTTATGTGACTACAGAATTTGACATTATTTGACTGTTTAGCCGTCACATAAAGTAAAATAACCTAACCTAACCTTAGTAACCTAGTAAAATGCGAGCTATTTTGAAGATTTGTCCAGCCAGCCTGAGTCACATGTCCCATTGTCATCAAGTCAGGATCTGATAATGGAATCGTGGAGAAATCGAGGAAACTTCTAATATTATAGGCACACCTGTCGCGATGAAGACCTCAAATGGCCGCCAGAACTACTCAATAATAAGTACTTATTTCATGGGTTGCGATTCGATTACTTGAATATGGTAGTAAAGCGCTTTATGCTCATCACACTCACAATGCATATGTTGAAGTGGAGCTGATGGTGAAGTACCAGGAGAATTCTTCAACATTTAACTACATCGGGAAAGAAATATTTTACAAAAGGCAATAAGACGTTGACATTTAGGCTTTTGTTACTAAGTACATTGCAACCCACTAAAAAGCGAGAAGTAATTAATTTTTCTCTACTTACCGCGTAGCAAATAGGGAGACAGATAATCATAACAGTTTTCTGCGTCCCCACGACTTCGTGATCTCTACTTACGTTAAACGTAAATAATTTAATTTTTAAAGGTAAGAAGACCTTTTGTTTGATATATGTATGTGGTATCTCTAGTTAGTTTTAATACATGAATTGTATTCTTGTTCTTTGTTCTGTTTACTGTATAGCTAGTAGGTACTTATTTGTAATCACAACCTAAAAATCCTTGGCAATACTGGAAATCGCGACCACATACGACCGGGTACGGTCGCAGCCTGGAATTTGGGGGGGGGGGGGGGGGGGTCACTAACAATAAAATATAGGTATCGAGTAAATGAGTTGGTTTTCTTTATTGCACACATGCACAATACAAATTTTATCGCACACATTATAAAACAAATGGAAGTCTTCTATTTTTATTGACAAATATGGTAATAATATTTGGAACGTCTTATTTTGCAAAATTTTTAGAAGATTTTCGATTTTGGAGGGGTCATGACTCATGTCCCCTGTGAGCCCTGTGACCCCCCCCCCCCCTTCATACCGCGCCTGCATACGACGCGTCTCCTAATGAATATAATCCGTACATAGGTACCTACCTAAAAAAAATAATTCAAACAACATTATTAGTAGATATTAAAATAAAGTTGTTATTCGTTTAAGTGGGATCAACAACAATAAAACACGTTTTATTACTAGGCTTTAGTATAATTTTCCATTGATGACACGCTTCATCGATCTATGCCAACAGCAAGCCGGTAACAGCAGTAAATTATCCTATTTGTCCTCTTTATAAAGAGCCTTACTAACTGAATTATAGGCCTAATTTAACACCTCTACAAAATCACTCAATTTTCCGAACTGTCACTGTAAATACACCACACTTGAACACGAGACGTGTGTTAATAATTAATTAGCAGAATTAACCGACTCTGTAGCGTATTGTCTATGGTACTCGTACGTCACTCGGTTTTGTGGCGCCTTGTACGAAACCACACCTTTATGTTGGTATCCACTGCTGGGAATATTTAGACCAGGCCAGGTTAGGCTCTGATTAAATTTTGATTAAATGATACGTAAATTATTTTTAATGTAAGGAGAGGTGTAATGTGTAAGATAAGATAATATACAGGGTATGGCGTAAATAATGGATAACCCTGAAACTGTCGATTGGCCAGATTATCATCTATCATTTACCCCACTTATATCGCCATATGCCCATGGATGACCAAATTATTGATATTTTTAATATTTTAAATAAAAATCGTAGGTACTTACCCTTACAAAATCAGCTGCCATTTCTACAATTTGTGATTTTTTTATGTCACTCCTGAATAATTGTATTATCAGATCAGTATCAAGATTTTTTATTACATTCTAAGATAACATTGCAAAAAATACTTATTCTTAAATTTTAACATTTTTTTCTACGGATTTACGCAATTTTGGGCCCAAGTATCGAAAAAGAAATGAACTACATTGCGGTGGCCCATTATTTTAGATAATTGCCTATTTAATGCAGATTTTTTTTTTATTACGAATGAATTTTATTATTCTAAAATGGTAAATGATAGATGATAATCTGGCCAATCGACAGTTTCAAGGTTATCCATTATTTACCCTTTGGTATGTTTTGGAGCGAATCTGCTCCTTAGTTTTACACAATTAACGTGGGATATTTTCTAAATAAAGTTTTTTCGAAACTTTATCTAAAATACACCCACACATATGCAAATCAAAATGGCGGCACGGTGTGTGTGAACACGGAGGTCGCCATACTGTTACATAGGGTGTTCTATTATTTATTCTCGTTGTACGCGGTTGTATCTATCGAAATTGAAGTGTCTTTTTTTGAGTTTTGAATATATATATCTTTTATCGTAAAACCTAATTAGTCTTTTATATTTTCTGAAGACAGTAAATGATGATGATTAAAGAATATTAAATACTTTAATTTTATTTACAGACAGAATGAGTTCACCGCCCGCGTGCTCGGCCTCTGAAAATCTGATTAGGGCTTTGCAAGTCGACAAAACGCCCCAAAGTAGTCTGTTGGTGCGTACAGAAGAGCGAATTCTGGAGAGGAGTGGATCTGGAAGACTTAGAGTAAGCTCAGCCAGAATATCATAGGATCCAATCAGTGGCCTCCTTATTAATTTTAAATTATTATACAAAATTTTAATATTATTTTTACAGCCATGGTGCCCGGATAATTTGGAAGTAGGAGAGGGTATCGAAGTAGTAGGGGAGAGCGAGAGTCTTAGGCCGCGTCGCCTTTTTGACGATAACGAGGTTAGCATACCGAAACCACTAGGTATTTTTTTTTTCACTATATTTATTCATGTGAAATTAGAGGCCTATGACCAGCAGTGGACTAATACGGGCTTATTGATTGATTCATTCATAGGTGTTAAAGCAGTAGCAGAAAAATATGGGCAAAGTCTAAGCACTTGTCATTTCTGTTGGAGTTGAGATATATGTATATGTTGGATTTGTTGAAAAAAATTGCACGAATTTATTTTGAACAATAAAACTATCACGCTCCTCTTTTCATCTAATAATCATGATATTTGATTGCTTATATTTTTCATGCGAGTGTGATCCTGCTTAGAGCTGAGATGCTGCAGTTTTCATCCATTTATTGCTATTTTATTTTTCTATTGGTGAACAAATTCAAATTAATGGTTTTTGAATGGCATTTTCATGCGTATACAATGCTGCTGGGATTTGTTTCTTTGCTATGGATCTTTGAGCTTCTGACATTTTTGACGCTGCATATTTGGTGAAGGTTTTTACTAAGACTGTATTTCCTAATAGGAAGAAGAGGGCGTATTTCCCTCTTCACTAGCCGAAGCTCTCGAAATAGATTCTGGCAGTGAGAAGGAAGATGAGGAGGAGCCAACCGTTGAGGAGCTTCGTGCGCTTCTGGAAGATGATGTGGGGATGGGGGAGAGCAGCTAGATGATGGTGAACCCGAGCCCACCTGGACGGAAGATATCACTACGTTCATAGGGGCTCGGGAACACTTTAATGAAGGAGTCTGGTCCTAAAATTGAGGTAGCACGCCCGGTGAACGTGTTCACTCAATTGTGGGATCAAACTCTGATGGAAAATATTGTCCAACAGACAAATGCCTACACGTGGGAGAATATTGCTAAGGCTAGCGAGCATAGGGTTTTTGAATAAGGGATATACTTTATTTATGGACAACTGGTATAACTCAATTCCACTTACAAAATTCCTCAAATCACAACAAACCGATGTTGTCGGTACGTTAAATATACGAAGAGTAGGAACTCCAGCTGAAATTAAAAGTTTAGTAGACAATAGAGTAGAAAGAGGATCGGTGATGTCTAGACACTGTGGTGATGTTGCTGTTTTAGCTTGGAAAGATGTAAAATTGGTCACCACAGTGTCTAGTTATCACAACGATGAGATGACGACAGGCAGACGGGCAGGTCAAACCGTACAGAAACCTGTAGTCGTAGCCGACTACAATAAATTTATGGGTGGAGTGGATCTTAAAGATCAGAAACTAGCTATGTACCTCCTAGAGAGGAAACGGGGATCAAATGGTACATTAAAGTTTTTAAAAGATTGTTAAACATAAGCATTTTAAATTCATACATCATTTTTAATTCGATCAACACTGACCAACGCAAAAAGATGACACATCGTCAATTTCGTAATATACTGGCCTCAGAACTGGCAGAAAAGTATTCTATTAATGTGTGCACTCGGGAACGCCAACCGACGTCTGAATCTTGTTGCCGTTTAGATAGAAACCTTGACCACTTCCCTGTACACTGCGAAGTTGCAGAGGAGCGGTCAAGTAAACAGCCAAGGTACAAGAGAGGACGTTTCGTCAGGTGTGTGGCGCGACAAGTGCGCACCTGTTTCACTAATATTAGCTGTAAACAGTGCAAAGTATTTTTATGCGTTGGATAAATAAAATTTACAGTTTTTGGTTTTATTTCATAATTTTTTATTTGTTATACAATCTATACTTATAATAAATCTGTAGAGAGGTCAATTCTGTACATGAAATATATTTCCAAAATAACTATCAGGGGGTGATTAAGGATCGATACTCATGCCAAAAATGCAATCAGTTAAATTTTTGTCTGTCTGTCTGTCTGTCTGTCTGTCTGTGTGTCTGTCTGTATAACCGTTATAGAAACAAAAACTACTCGACGGATTTTAACGAAACTTGGTACAATTATTTTTCATACTCCTGAGCGGGTTATAGTATACTTTTCATCACGCTACAATCAATAGGAGCAGAGCAGTGAAGGGAAATGTTGGGAAAACGGGAGAAGTTACTCCATTTTTTAAGCTTCCGTCGCGTGTGCAACCTTAATGGTTAAAGCTACACAAATCATTTCATGACGGAAATGTTCTCCTTAAAATTATATAAAAAATATCACACGACAGCATATGTCTAACTTTTATGGTTGACTCACAATAACACGTGTAACTCCCGATAGCTTAGCAGTTCGAAGCTTTCTGATTATAATATTTGTCTACTCTTACGTTTATAACACTCTCAGTCACCCCTAATTGAAAAAGTTAACATTATTAACTATTCCATAAAAAAATTGGCCAAGTGCGAGTCAGACTCGCCCATGAAGGGTTCCGTAGTAACTATAATATAATATGCAAATTTATTTGACGAAAAAAAAACCTTACAAATTTCTTAAAACTAGCTTATTTACATTTTTTACAACTGCGCCAAATGTATTTGTTTTGAAAAAAAAAACCTTACAAATTTCTTAAAACTGGCTTTTTTACATTTTTTACAACTGCGCCGAATAAATTTGTTTTTCATAGTGTTTGTATGAATTACAAAGTTATATTTGCGGTTTTAGAAAATATGCTGTATCTCAAAAACTGCTGAACTGATTTCGTTCAAACTAATTTTGGTTGAAAGTTTATATTAAGATCTACAGACATATATTTTTTTTAGATTTTTCACTCCATTATTATAGAAGTTAGAGGTTGTGTCCGCCACACACACATTTTACCACTTTGGAAGCTTATATCTTTTAAACGATTGACTTTATGGAAAAGTGGTTTTAGAAACCCCGATGTCGTTTTTAAAGAACTGTCTATAGATACCACACATGCATCGATTTCATGAAAAAAAATATTATCATGTTTAGTTCCATGTATGGGGAGCCCCCCTTTATTTTAAATATTTTTTAATTTTTTTCTCAAAATCGGAAAGCGGTTCACAGAATACATCTACCTATCGAGTTTCACATGTATAGTCCTAATAGTATCGGAATAAAATTGCTGTGACAGACGGACGGACGGACAGACAGACAGACAGACAGACGGACAGACATGTCGAAACTATAAAGATTCCGTTTTTTGCCATTCGGCTACGAAACCGTAAAAAGAATCATATAAATCGGTATAGAAACACCAAAGTTATACATGAAATACGCTTATAATAATAAGTCATCGCGCGTGAATACTGAATTATGCTATAAGGATTATTTTTGAGAATCGGTCGCCGCGCTCGACGCGTCTCGCGGTCGAAGCGTTCTCTAGGTACTTAAGCCTCATGTGAACGTGATCTAAACAATATTACCAAAACATTATCTTACGCTGACGGAGTCGCGGGCGCAGCTATATTGTATCATTACGCTAAGGCCAATAGGAGCGGAGCGCCAATGAAGAATGCTTCAAAATCGGGGTTAAATTTAACGTTAGCCCAAAGTAACTAATCCACGCGGACGAAGTCGCGGGCAAAAGCTAGTTTAACATAATTCTGTAACATTGGCCGACCCGTTTCTTCTCTATGGCGCTATGCTATGGCTTTGAACTAATTACCCTCTTTTGAAGTAACATCATTCATTAGGTACACTAAATTTGGCTTTATTTTGACGTTTATAAGTATCATGTATATGATCTAAGTGAATAAAATATTTTTTTTATCCAAAACAGGGCTATATGATTTATCTACCTATAATCTAGGCGTTAAAATTTCATTGAGAGAACTATTCAAAGAAATAGGTCTATTGGCAGTAGCATCTCAATAATAGCAAAAGCAAACCCACTGTATAGTAGAGCAGATCCACACCTAAGCAGACAAGAGTCTTTTCTATGTAGCAGATCTGCTCCTAAGCAGCCAAAACACAGTGCAGTTCGCGCACACATGTAAACACGAATAGGACAACTGAATCTTGAGATTACCTTTTTCTGTAACGTTTTTGTGAATATTTTCCATGACGAGCGACTCTTTTTGTTCTGGCATTGAACATAATTTATTTCTAATGGCAACACTACTAATTTCATTCACCGTGAACGAATGTAAGTTCATACAAATATAGTGACAAAAAAGAGTAGGCAAAATGGTAGTTGTACGATTTATTTGTCAAAATTCTGTATTTTTCTTGTAGTTACATGTTTCTAAATTATATTAACGTAAAGAGGGATAATATGTTTAGTAAATAACACAATTTCACCATTATAATACATATTAGTTACGTGTTAAAACTGATAATAATTTCGCTTGTCGCAAAGTCAAAATGACTAATTTCTATTGAAAAATATCAATTTTCAAAAGGAAATATCTATATTTGTATGTGCTAGAAGTATCTATCTGTGTTTTTTATAGGTTCGTAGTATTATTAATATATTCTGGGAAATGAATAAAACTAAATATAGTAGAAAAAATTTACTAAAAAAGTTCAATTGTTTCACGGCATACCCAATTTACGATAATTGTCAAGTTCAAGGCTCAGTAAAATATTAAAATCTACTTATTTTACGGTTGAAATATATTGTATCTTATTCAATAGATATCTAACTATAAAAAATAATTACCAATTATATAATGATTCATTCAATTCATGCTAAATAAAGAGAAATTCAAAAATGCGGCGTGCGCTTTCTTTACGGTTCAAATCTGCCGCACACCACGTACTCGACACGGGTACGCTCCCGCATGCCAAAGGTTACGCCACACCCTGTATATTTATTTGTCAAAAACATGTGTAAGTTTCACAATCAGTTGGAACGATAACAATAAAATAAAAAAGTATCAACATGTTTTGCCAAGAAAGGTGTACAAATACCTAAAATATCGAAAAATTATTATTCAAATTACAAAACAATGAAAGTTGCGTCAAAATAATAATATTTACTTAAGAAACCTTATAATTAATAATTTATTAATGTTCATTAGAAACAATATTGTGTAAAAAAAATCAACAATTATATAAAAATACATCGCATGTCAATTGAGTACAATCGTTTAAAGTATGTCATTTAAATAGTCGGAGACATTTTAATAGCACTTATTTATCAAAGTTTTCTCATGATTTTATTAAAAGTATTTATATTTAAATCTTTATTTATGCCTTTGGTACCTTGTATAATCTTGGTGCCATACAGAATATACCTACTCTTACTTGGATAAACATTTAGGGTGCTTTTCCACCAGAGATGTGCTATGAAGATATACTCCGAGAATGTAAAAGTTAAGCTACAAAACTACGTGATTCGTAGCATACGTGAACTATGTAGCGGAGTGAGTAAGATGTAGGTACTGCCGCAAGGTAGTTAAAGCAAGGGAGACACGCAGTTAGAGCTACCTACTGTGGATACACTGCACTGGTTTGAACATAGCAGCACCACTCGCGAGTATCTTCCTATAAGACGCATCCTTTGCACACACAGCACGCATTACGAGTATAACATACAAAAAAAAACTTATTTAAAAAATCTAAAAAACCCGACTGCTCAACTGAAGTGTAAGAAACAAGCACATTTTTATTTTTAAAAGTGACAATCAGGCGGGACCCAATTGAACATATTTTTTTTTTAAATGGGATGGGTCCGCCTGCTTGTCACTTTTAAAAATAAAAATGTGCTTGTTTCTTACACTTCAGTTGAGCAGTCGGGTTTTTTAGATTTTTTAAATAAGTTTTTTTTTTCAACTTTTTAGTTAAAATATTAATTATCATTTTTTTAGTTTTCCCGGTCGTGTCACATTGGCACTCCACCAGATTCAGAAAGTGAGTCCATATTTTTAAACTTTCTCATTGTGTTATTTTGCTAGTATTACACTAATGATAAACATGATATACCTTTTTGAAATCCTTATGTTAAGCCCTTTAATTTGATACCCATATTGTAGTATTTGAAAAAAAAAATTTTTTCACCATGTTTAATGGCTTCGCACAGCCGCCATGTTTATTTTTTTTAAATGTCACCTATCTAAGAACACTCGGGCTGTTAAGACAAATCTAACGATACCTCAATTGTGTGAATCTGTTCAGCGGTTCTGGAGATATGAGGTAATAAAGAATATTACAAACATACATACATAGGGGAAAGTGGGGCAGATTCATACAAGGGGCACCGTCATACACCAAATATATCTGATGTTAGGCGCACATCAACAGAATGACTTATGCGTGTATGCGTAGCTTACTTTTGTGTGTGGTTGCTCAGGGAGTTTGAAAGCAGTCGGTGTGAAACGCGCGTCGTAGTGACACGAAACGTGATTCGGCCAGGCATAAGTATTTTTATAAGCTCACTTTAACGTCTTTTTTTAAATAAAAGCTGCTCTCTAGATTATTCAGTTCTATTTTATTTAAAAGATAATAGGGTCAAGTTTGTGAATTAATCTGTGAATAATTTTATATATGCTTGCTTTTTTTTTAGAAATATTTTTATTTCATTTTCTTGTGATGGGGTAGATTCATACAGGAGTGTACGGGGCACATTCATACTGTATGAAAGTGCCCTATTTTTTGTTTGTTTGTAAAATTTAAGTTATAGGTACCATAATTTTGTTTTGCAGAACGATTATGTTCAGAAATTACAAGAAAAAGGGAACTAGGAGTGGAGAGGTGGACGAAGAGGCAATGTTTAAAGCTATCGATAAAGTTTTGGAAAACAAACTCTCATTTCGGAACTCAGCAGCCAAATATGGAGTATTAATAAATAAGAATTAAGCAATAGGATGTAGATATTTAAAAAGTGATGTGACTGATCAGAAAGACTTTTTTTTTTATTACTGGTGGGCTCACTTCTTGACCTCGATCTCGCCTGATGGTAAGCGATAGATGAGGTCTAAGATGGGACGAGCGAGCCCAGAAGATGCCTATTTACTCGTGCTTTAAAGGCTGAAAGGTCATAAGTGGCAGGGAACACATAAGCCGGCAGAGGATTCCACAGTTTGGCTGTGCGCACAATAAATGTGGAGGAGAAGCGCTTGTTATGACAAGACGGTATATCAACCAAGTGTGGGTGGTACCCAGCCGTGCGTCTGGTAGTCCGGTAGTGAAAGGAATATGGAGGAATCAGGTCATGGAGCTTCTACGCACACTCCCCGAAGTACAATCTGTAGAAAACCGACAGGCAAGCAACGGTTTACCGATAAGCCAGGCTATGAAGCTTGTCCACCAGCACTTCGTCGCCTATAAGCCTTTCAGCTCGATCGAGTCCAATGCAGCAAGTTGGTACTTTGCAGAGCTATCCCACAAGTGGCTGCAATACTCCACGCAGGAACGGACCTGTGCTTTATACAGATTTAGAAGCTGTCCAGGCGTGAAGTACCGCCTCACCTTGTGTAGGATTCCCAGCTTTTTTGCTGCAGTCTGAGCTCTGGACTCGATGGTTGAGCCGAAGTTGAGGTCTGACGTCAACTCCATGCCCAAAAGCTCTAGGCGATTGGTAATTGGCACAGATGTACTTCGGAAAGTAGGGGTCAATTCAAAAGGGCTCCTTTAGCGCTGAAAAGACAAGCCTGTGTTTTCAGAGCGTTGAATTTGACCAGATTGTCGTCACCCCATTGGGAAACGAGATTTAAGGTCAAATTCATGCGCTCTACCATGGCCTTTCTGAGAGTGGCAATTTCGTCCCTGTCAGCTCTAGAACTGGATAAGTATCTCTCTGTGTGCTATGTGTGTTAGGTTAAGTTAGTTCTCTCGGTGCCATAAAAATAAAAACTAACTATATTTTTCTTTTTTACAATATGATTATGTAAGTATTATTTGGTAATAGAGACTAATATTGCTTTTGTTTTCATGAACGTTGTGTTTTGATACTTTGATTTTGATAAATAAATAAACATTTCACGCAAAACTTGTGTATTTTGTCACATGTATGAATCTGCCCCATAGGCTGTATGTAAGTGCCCCGCATGTGGGGTACATTCATACATTTTTAATTTTTTCTTTCAAGTGTTACAAAAAGTCGTACAAGTGTATTTACATAAATTTCATGTTTTTTATATAAAGTCAGATAGTAAGACTATTGATTTTTGATGAATCGATATAGATATCGATACCCGAGAGCATTCTATAAGACGAAATATAAAAACTGTATGAAGCTGCCCCACCTTCCCCTACATACATACAAGATACGCGCGAAAAACATAACCCTTCCTTTGCAGTCGGATAAAAAACGTAGCTTATTTGAATCCGTTCCCACCATTGTTATGCTGTGTGGAATAATGCATATGATTGGTGGATATCAAACGCATCCACAGCAACGTAGCATAAAATCTCTGGTGGAAACGTACCCTAATCTCTTTGGAAAAATTGACTGTTTGGGACATCTGGCTAAACCGGGAGTGATATTACCTATTTGGTTCTAGTTAAACTTTATTATGACTGAAACTTTTAGCAGACGTGATGGATGTGGAATTAAAACAATAAACCGGCCAAGTGAGAGTCGTACTTGCGCACAAAAGTTTATATATATATATATATACATTGAATCAAAATAAACTTGCAATGTTGTTAGGTATTTTTTGATAGCGGCAATGGAATACGCTCTGTAAAAATACACAGACCGATATACGTACGTTTAGTATTAGGGTTCCGTCCGTACTATATTTTGTAAATGCTTACCTACCATCGATGTTTTTTGGGGAGTTTAAATACGATGAGGCCGGTGTACCAAGCTAAGGTAGGCTTTAGCAGTTTTAGCAAGATCGCTTTTAGCGATAAGGCCGCTCACTTCATCGCCCTATTTCATGTTTTATAACTGATGTTTTTTGTAAGTAAATTGAACGGCGTACATAATAATAAGTATTCTATTCCTGGAAACACCGAAATAAACTCGAGAGGTCAATGTACTTTTAAACCTCCACACAGTCAGTAGGTACCTTTTTTTCCGGGTGGGAAAACCATCGAGTGACTTCTCCCGCTCTAGGTGGAACGGAATGGAGTGTCAGACTTCTACTGACTAAAAACCCACCCTGTTCGTTCAGCTGCCCTTGTGTTCCGGGGCGGCGGTATCTCGTTAGAACATTCCTTCAAACCCCTGAGAATGAGTACCGTATGTTACGCGTACCTGAATGTTACGCGTCAAATCATATGGAAACCACGATGGTTAATGTCTGAGGTGATCTTTTGTGGGAACGACCACAAAGATTTGAGTGGACCTGGCCAGATAGTAAGTAGGTACTAGCATTTTCTTGCGGACGGCGAGCAGGGGTAGCTCACCGTCCGGTAAGGACCAGGCCCGGGTCGGCGGCGCGTCGTGTTCCACGCGCGCCTCAAAGAGCTGTCAGCACCAGTGACAGGACCCCATAGGGCCATTGCCTGCCGGCGTTGCAGGAATGTTCTAACGAGATACCGTGGCCCCGGAACTTAAGGGCAGCTGAAAGAACAGGGTGGGTTTTCAGTCAGTAGAATTCTGACACTACCTTCCTCTCCACCAGTGGCGAAGGGTGAATTTTCATAAAAGGGAAGCCGGACCAAAAAATCCTTACCTTGCTCAAGTGTGATGCGTGAATTCCAGTAACTGTGGCCCTGTGGCTGACTTCGAAATCTTGTAACTTCGTAAATAATGATTTGTTTGATTGAAAATAATAGATTACTATTTATATATTCATATATAAAATAATAGACTAATATTTGCCATATTTCAAAAGGGAAGCCGGTAGGAATCGAGTTGTATGGAGCCTTCGCCACTACTCTCCACTCAGAACGGGAGAAGTCATTCAATGATTTTCTAACCCAGAGAAAAAAAAGTTACTAGCATTTTGTCGGTTATCGTTTAGCTTAATTTAGAACTGGTATTGTTTTGCCGTCATTTGATATCGATAATAATTCCAATTTTAGAGTCTAGATTATAATCTAGGTACTCCACAATTATAATCTAAACTATAAAATTGTGATTGCCCATCACTTAAATATACATGTTTTGAATGTTGATAGTTTTTCCATATAATAGCAAGTATAACCGATAACCGACCGTATCGAGCTTCTGGGGGTAACACTAACTTCTACCCTCAATTTTGGCCCGTTTATCGAGGGTAAGGCTCAACTAGCATCAAAAAAGTTGGGAATCCTAGCAAAGGTGAGACGGTACTTCACACCCGAACAGTTGCTCAATCTCTATCAAGCCCAGGTTCGGACGTGTATGTAGTACTGCTCTCATCTTTGGGATGGATCTGCTAAATACCAACTGGACGCGCTTGAGTCTATCGAGAAGCGGGCCAAGAGACTCATTGGCAACGATGCACTGGTCGAGTCAAAGCTCCAGAGCCTTGAACATCGACGACGAGTTGCAAGCCTATCTATCGGTTTTCTATCGGTTACATTTCGGGGAGTGTGCGATGGAATTACACAATCTAATTCCACCAAGCCCGTTCCATCATCGGACTACGAGACAAACGGCGAAGCGCCATCGTTACATGGTGAACATCCCACCCATACAAACAAAACGTTTTGGGAGTACCTTCATTGTGCGTACGGCTAAGGAGTGGAATTCCCTGCCGGAGTCTGTGTTTCCCGATAGCTATAACCTAGGGGTCTTTAAGTCAAGAATGAATAGGTTACTTTTAGTAAGCGTGCTCCATCTTCGACCACATCATCACTTACCATCAGGTGAGATGGTGGTCAAACGCGAACCTACTCTTTAATAATAAAAAAAAAACATTTCAACGAACCAATTTTTTTTAAGTGAACTAGCAATGTGAATAGAATTGACATAACTAGCAATCTTGTTAACCCCTCCAACTCCAACTAAGCTTAATATGCTTGTGACTGAAGTGAGTTCACGGCAATCGTGTAATGGCTGGGATTCGAACCCGTGACCTCTCGATCACATGTTCGTCACCACATTGATTAGGCCATTGATGCTTAGAATTAAAGACGCTAAATTGATCAAATAAAATGGTTTACTTTCTACGAAGTCCCAAAGGGTCATCTTTTTTTCATAATACTTTTCATTAGTATTATGAATATTACCTATTATTTATTTATTTAAGAAGTATGGAGGACTAACAGCTATTAAATACAAACATATATAGTATAGTAGACAATGAGCCAATTAAAAGTCCTAACGTTTAGAGGCAGGAAAATCTTACAGTGAACACTTAATAGGTACTTATATAATCTATACTTATAATAAATCTGTAGAGAGATCAATTCTGTACATGAAATATATTTCCAAAATAACTATCAGGGGGTGATTAAGGATCGATACTCATGCCAAAAATGCAATCAGTTAAATTTTTGTCTGTCTGTCTGTCTGTCTGTCTGTATAACCGTTATAGAAACAAAAACTACTCGACGGATTTTAACGAAACTTGGTACAATTATTTTTCATACTCCTGAGTGGGTTATAGTATACTTTTCATCACGCTACAATCAATAGGAGCAGAGCAGTGAAGGGAAATGTTGGGAAAACGGGAGAAGTTACTCCATTTTTTAAGCTTCCGTCGCGTGTGCAACCTTAATGGTTAAAGCTACACAAATCATTTCATGACGGAAATGTTCTCCTTAAAATTATATAAAAAATATCCCACGACAGCATATGTCTAACTTTTATGGTTGACTCACAATAACACGTGTAACTCCCGATAGCTTAGCAGTTCGAAGCTTTCTGATTATAATATTTGTCTACTCTTACGTTTATAACACTCTCAGTCACCCCTAATTGAAAAAGTTAACATTATTAACTATTCCATAAAAAAATTGGCCAAGTGCGAGTCAGACTCGCCCATGAAGGGTTCCGTAGTAACTATAATATAATATGCAAATTTATTTGACGAAAAAAAAACCTTACAAATTTCTTAAAACTAGCTTATTTACATTTTTTACAACTGCGCCAAATAAATTTGTTTTGAAAAAAAAAAAAACCTTACAAATTTCTTAAAACTGGCTTTTTTACATTTTTTACAACTGCGCCGAATAAATTTGTTTTTCATAGTGTTTGTATGAATTACAAAGTTATATTTGCGGTTTTAGAAAATATGCTGTATCTCAAAAAATGCTGAACTGATTTCGTTCAAACTAATTTTGGTTGAAAGTTTATATTAAGATCTACAGACATATATTTTTTTTAGATTTTTCACTCCATTATTATAGAAGTTAGAGGTTGTGTCCGCCACACACACATTTTACCACTTTGGAAGCTTATATCTTTAAACGATTGACTTTATGGAAAAGTGGTTTTAGAAACCCCGATGTCGTTTTTAAAGAACTGTCTATAGATACCACACATGCATCGATTTCATGAAAAAAAATATTTTCAGGTTTAGTTCCATGTATGGGGAGCCCCCCTTTATTTTAAATATTTTTTAATTTTTTTCTCAAAATCGGAAAGCGGTTCACAGAATACATCTACCTATCAAGTTTCACATGTATAGCCCTAATAGTTTCGGAATAAAATTGCTGTGACAGACGGATGGACGGACAGACAGATAGCCAGACAGACGGACAGACATGTCGAAACTATAAAGATTCCGTTTTTTGCCATTCGGCTACGAAACCGTAAAAAGAATCATATAAATCGGTATAGAAACACCAAAGTTATACATGAAATACGCTTATAATAATAAGCCATCGCGCGTGAATACTGAATCATGCTATAAGGATTATTTTTGAGGATCGGTCGCCGCGCTCGACGCGTCTCGCGGTCGAAGCGTTCTCTAGGTACTTAAGCCTCATGTGAACAATATTACCAATACATTAACTTACGCTGACGGAGTCGCGGGCACAGCTATATTGTATCATTACGCTAAGGCCAATAGGAGCGGAGCGCCAATGAACAATGCTTCAAAATCGGGGTTAAATTTAACGTTAGCCCAAAGTAACTATTCCACGCGGACGAAGTCGCGGGCAAAAGCTAGTCTTAATATATAAATAAATGAATATGTATTTCAGACCATTATCCATAATTATTACAAATATTTTTATAGCATCTGAATACGAATAAATGTTTTCAGGATATTTGAGTCTTGTTTATCCGCAATGACCTGTAGGATGCTGTTAGTGCTAGCCCGAACTCTGCTTAATAATGGTGCGAGCCGCTTGCGTATGATGGCATGGAAGCCGTCCACCCTGGCGTCCGCAAACATACCGGAGGCACTACAACAGCGGGGCAGCCCTAATAATATTCTAAATCCATTGTTATATTGGACACGCAAGGCATTAAGCGTCCTCTGCGTATACCTGAACCACAGGTTGCACGTGTAGAAAGTCTGACAGTAGGCTCTAAATAGTGTGACTTTAACTTGGTCGCTACAATGCTCAAACCTGCGGGCCAGCATATTACTTCTGACTGCCAATGCCCTACGTTCCCTTTCTATGTCAAGTTGGTCATCAAGGCCCTCAGCAACGTAGGTAATGTCCGAAGTATTTGAACTGTTGTACACAGTTCAGTTCAGTACCATTCAGTTTTATCGCACCATATCATACATATAATATTCAAAATGACTAAATAGATAGCAGATATAAATAACACATAAATAACACATACAGCACAGTAACTACGGATACTAATAATTTTTGGAAAAATCTAGGCTTAGGCGTCTTCTGGCTGCAATCACAGTTGTTGTAAACGGGTCAAAATCATGCTGCTTACATTTATTGATCAAATTACGAATATATTTATATGAATATCACAAGTATTACTCGTATGACAATAGTTTGGGACCTTGGCAATGACAACAGATTACTTTGATACCCCACCATACCACAACCTTACTTTGATATGGAAATATATGTAAGAAAAGATGTCTTAATTATTTGAATTATACTTGGTTCTCATATCAATCAAACACCTAAAGATCAAGAAGCTAACAACATCTTAATTAATGGAATTTCTTATAACTAGGCACTTAATACACTCCGTTATCACCTCTTATCATCAAGTCACATGTGGGAAATATTATACGGAGTTCAACGGTTCAAGATTGTGGATTGCGTGTCGTATAGTAAAGTAGTAGTTACATTGTATACCCGTCTAGGGTTGCCAGAAAGAAATAGAGTACGCAAGTACCTACCTTTTTTTTCTGGGTGGAAAAGTTATCGAATGACTTCTCCCGTTCTGGGTGGAGTGGAAGGCAGTGCCAGACTTCTACTGATTAAAAACCCACCCTGCTTCCCACAACCCCGTAAGGCATTGACCTTATCGGGCAACAAAGTACCTACCTACTAACATTTCATTTTAGAAAGGATTTTTGATCATCAGTGTTCAAATGCAGTTTGTAAAATTACCCCATTATAATAGTATTTTGGAAACAGTTTTTTTTTCTAAACATTTGTCGTTAGAACATTCCCGCAAACCCGTAAGGCAACTTATCCTTATCCTTATCGGGCAACAAAGTTCCTACCTGCTAACATTCTATTTCAGAAAGGATTTTTGATCATCAGTGTAGATGCAGACAGTTTATAAAATTACCCCATTTTAATGTTATTTTGGAAACAGTTTTTTTTTTCTAAACATTTGTTGGTATTTTTCAGAACAGTGGTAGCTCCTAATTACATGAATGACGTACTTTGTGCAGTTTTCGTCATCGTTCCTGCTTTCAAAACGGAGAATAAAAACATAGTGACGAAACTGGAATGACCTAGGAACAAAAATCCGAAGGCATGCGGCTTCCTGGTGGAAGCCCCAGTGCAGGATGGTTCCTGCACTGGGCCCTCGTGGTAGATTGTAGCCCATTACCTCTAAAAAAGGGGGGGCCTATGTCCCAGCAGTACTAGCATTATAGGCTGAATATCATATGTGAGTATTTTTCGTGTTTTAAAAATGTAGATAAGTGCCTACCTAATTGCTTCTCAATAAAAAACCCAACTCGTAGGTTCGCCTTGTACTTAAATCTAGGGCGTCCAATCCCGCAGCCTGAATTCAATTTCGGTATTTGCGGGACTACGAATTTTCAATCCCACGGGATCTCGGTATTTGCGGGATCCCGCATATTGAGAATATTCACATTTATATAAGCAAATAAAACAATGAATTAATCAACTAACTCCACGTTTATTTACGTATTACTATTAGTATGAGATCAATCAAATTACACCGTTTTTTCTTCACAAAAACAGTAACAAATACTGAATAAAAAATCGGTTGTCTGTAAAGTCGGTTTACTGACGATAGTTGAACGTGACAACGTCTTAAGAAAATACTGATGGAATGGTTGCATTTTTCAAAAGAAAATTTTAATTTTACATCACTATTACTGCACTTCTCATGACAATGGAAGAATCCCTACACAGTGACGTCATCTCTTAGCGTTTTATGATAGCCTAGTACTTGACTCGTTGAGTCATACATAAATGTCAACTTGTAGATCCAATTTGATTTGCTTTGGAACGCCTCAGAGCGATGGAACGCCTCAGAGCGAGGTAGCGCCGCATGAGTCATGTATTTTCGTGCGTGCAGCCAGCTTCATCGAATTATAAGACGTTGTCACGTCAAAAACTTATTTGATATTTTAGGCTACATACTTAGGCTACCACTGACTGAAATTCGGCTATATTAGGCTACATAAGCTGTGAAAAACGGGCGACATCGGCCCCCGCGTTGTTTGCAACACTGCCGGCCACCAGTCACCGAGCGATCGCGTTCGCGAGAGGTCGTATGCATGCTTCTTTCAGTCCCGCAAATCCCGCGGATCCCGCGCCCGTAATCCCGCATCACGCGGGATTGGAAAATGACGCGGGATTTCGCAATACCGAGATCTCGGTATTCCGAGATTGGACGCCCTACTTAAATCCGATTAGACCATAACTCTGTCAGCGAAATGACAGGTGTTCGTTAAATTAAATGTCAAAATCAGTTTCTAATTAATAGACACTTAGGTACAACATAATTATGTATCAACTCTGTCGTTTTAGTAGTTTATAAAGTACGCCTACGTGAAATAGGGTAGATACAATACTATACATTACACTACGGTAGGTACTACTGACAACCCTTAAACTACTCGACACCGACCGAGATTATTATTAATGACCGTGGTTAGAGGTAATCGATTTCCTATTGTTAACCCTTGGTAGGTGCTTACTACCTAATATTACAGGTTAATAATACACGCGCATGCTTGGCTATGCATGCAGTAGCGTAGCAAGGGAGAAGGGCGCATGTTAGGGTGCCACCTTGGTAGTTAGTAAGTTTTTATAACTAACGCCGAGCATTACAATGTTTTGCATCGATAGGGTTCTTATAGCAATAGATACAGCAATATTATTATAGTTATAATTATGACTTTTCTCTGTTTCAGAGAGTGCTATTCAATATTATATAACTATTTGTACTTCTTGAACTACACTGCTCCAGACTACAAAGTAACTTCAATATATTGTCGCTAGATGAGGATACGATTAGGTATGGTTAGCACCTCTGGTTTTTTAAAGAAGTAAGTATCTATGTAACTTAAGCGTAACTTACAATTAAAAAAGATACATGGAACAAAATGCTTCTCAGTATAGATAGGGTTGCCATCACCAAATTTGCTGGCCCCAGACAAAGACTTATATTTGGGTAAAATCACAGTTTTTTCCCGGACACCGTAAAGAGATACATTTTTGAACTTGAAACTAAAAACAACAATGTTTAATAATTATGGTATTTATTTACTGATAAAGTGATAATAGTTATTTGTAATGATTTCTATGGGCCCTTAGGTCTGAAATAAAGATAATAATAATAATAATATTGTAGAGCTTTAGAACTTTTTTAATAACAGTATCTTCCTTTTCATTTAATCAACATATCAATCAATCAATGAGATGAAAAACCACAGGAAAATAATAATAGAGATCGTGCTTTTTGGAACCCGTAAGACCAATGTGTGTCCGAGTTTTACCTGGACGCTTATTGGGAAAATCCCCCCGGATGCCCCCGGACGCTCTCCAAACTAAGACAAATCCGGGAAAATCCGGACGGATGGCAACCCCTAAGTAAAGATATCGCAGAGCCTGGCAGGCCCGTCAAATACTACTGAAGTCCTAAGCTTTTTGATATACCTAAATTAAATTAAAGTAAGTTCTATCTTTGTAAAGTAGATAAACACAGGGAAACTTATTGGAAGGGCTAAAGATGCATCACTTTAATAATAGTATATTAAGAGCCCGCATGTATGAACAATTAATAGAAGATCAAATATAAAATAATCAATACCTGAGGTGGAACAAAGATTTTGCTTTCGCTTTTCACGCCTTCAATCAAAAATAGTAATAGCTCGCTCTTTTTTTTTTCTGGTTGGGAAAATCATCGAATGACTTCTCGCCCACCCCCACCCTGTTCCTTCAGCTGCCCTTAAGTTCCAGGGCCGTGGCAGGACTTGCTCGCTCTTGTATTCTGTGCTATCTCAATTATTGAGCTTTTCTGCATAACTTTACAAAGTAACTCATTCACGATTAAAAGAAATTCCATCCCGAAATGTGTTGAGTTTCTTTTACTCAATAATCTACTTATACTAATATTATAAAACGGAAAAGTTTGTTCGCTTGTTTTAATACGCTAATCTTCGAAAGTACTGGATGTATTTGGATGACATTTAGTATGGACGTAGCTTGAAGCTTGAGGAAGGTTATACAATGAGTAACGGAAACCCAATATCTATCCAAAAGGGCTGAAGACAACATCTGGTATGGAGTCTCTATGCACAGTTTCAGCTCAAAATAACTGACTCAAAGAATTGATACCAAATTATCCGTTTCATATATTTCTTGAATTGAATACCAATCATAAAAAACGTGTCACAGCACTAAGAGGGTCAATAACTTTCCACGTCACTTGCCAATAACACGATAATTCTCTTCGTTCTTCTTAATTTGAAAAATTCGGTCTCTGGTATCAGTGTATTGGTATTTGTAATAAGTTCTACACACGTAGACTTAGGATTACAGGAAACACTTGCCATATCGTTTGTTATCATCCAAAGAAGCCATGCACTTGGTATGTATATACCCTTTAAATTACACGTTGTATATAGGCTCTTTACCCGACTGACAAAAAAGAGAGTTATATTTTTATCGTGAGCGACGCCCCGCTCGTCTGCTAGTATTTAAATATAGTGTCTGTCCATCTCAAGCATAATTTCCATAGAAAGGTAATTGTCAATATGTCGATCAGACAAAAAACATAGTAATATGATGCATAAATGCATAAAAACTTAATAAAATAAGGTAATTCAGCTTCTTGGCGAGATTCACAGCATCCGGCACGTTCCTACTCGACCACATTTCTTTATTCTCAGTATAATAAAACAAGATAAGTCTTCCCAAAATTAATTACCAACACTGCTAATTAAAAAGTTGTTGCTACGTGTTTCAATTATAACTGAGTTATTAACTAAACGTTTCCTTAGACGTGAGATAACAAGGATATCACTGATTTCATAAGCTACATGCTGGCTTGTCTTTGGTATAAAAGATATTCCTATTTGTTTCCTTTGCATGATCACAAGTCCAAAAGAGTTGAGAGCCGAAATCCGGGACAATTACTTATGCCCAGCCAAAGACTACATTTGTATAGCAGAAATTCAAATTGTATGGCAATCAAAATAGGTATTTAATAAATTACCACCACAAATAAGAGTATTGCCCACTTATAAATTTCTTGACAAATGTTTCTACTCAGTTAATGAATTTTTTTATCATAAATTTTGATGTTATTTGACATACATAAATAAATCTGACATACATGAATAAATTTTGACATTACATTACATAATTTTGACATGTACCTATTTCTTTTTTCACTCAATACGATTTTTAATGCGTTTGCTTCTTTTTTTTTTATTTATATAATAAAAAATATATTGACATCTCAATTTGTTTTAAGTTTTGTATAAATGAAAATTCAATATTTTTAAATTTAATTTCCTGAATATTTCTACACCGGTAACGGTAGTGTATGTGAAACTATGTTAATATTAAGATCTCAATGTACCATATGCTAAGAAATAAATGATATTCTATTCTATATCTGGGTACCTTTTTTTACTGCTGGAATCTTGGACAATAGAATAGGTAGGTAGTTATGTGTGTTATACCTTTTGTTTTAGATCATCAACAGCTTAACCTTTTCTCAATTATGATGGGGTCAGTTACTTATATTATTACTTATATTGGTACTTAATAGAGCTTTTTATTTATAAGTTCTTTGGAAGTTGGTCCACCTACCTGTTATAATGGACTCCAGTTCAATGAAATATCTGACTTTGGTTTTGTTATATAAAAATATCAATGATCGGTAGTGCTAAGTGATCTACACCTCGACTCAAACTATTGCAGACTACTTTCGAAGACTTAAAGTCTTCTAAAGTCTTCTAACTGTGTAACCTACTTACAGATGGTCTGACTGATTATGTATGAGATTTTAAATGTTTCTAAAAATAAACTCACGCTACCGACAAGATTTTTGGCGGCAACACCTGCATTTCTCCCAAAAGTGGGAAGGGTTCAGGTCCAGATTCTTTGTTTTTACTAGGGGTCCTCAAGAGAATAATAAATATGATAATGAAAATTATATTTCTTTAATTATATTTTAATGACAATTTGCCTGAAACTTTCAACGATAACCTCGCGACAATGTTCTGTCTTATCGCTCACTATTGATACTTACACAGTCCCCAGCAAGGGGTCAGATTGATACGTGTAACCTCAATCTCGTGCTTGACGTTTTATGAACGTACTTTTTCATTGTTGCGGCATTATTGCCAATAACAAATGATTCTTAAAAACGTTAAAAACAAAAACAATTTCTACAAAATAACTGAAGTACGTAATTGGTAATCTGATAAGCGCTTGCGCAGTCTGATTTCATAGGTAGGTGTATTTGTTTAGTGGTATATATGCTAGTATTGCTATTAATACCTATATGTTTAGGTGGCTTAGGGTTTCGTAGAATTTTGTACGAACGCATCTATACTGAACGAACTCGGCATTAGACGGCGGCGCCTGTCGTCTGTAGTACAAGCACGCATCCTAATTTTCTATGGCCATGTATCACAAGGCAGCAATGACTTCGTGGAACGTTTGATGATGCAGGGAAAAGTTGATGGTACCAGAGTGCGTGGTGGATCCCCAATGAGATGAACAAACCAAATTAAGGCGGCAACAAACTGCCCTGTTCACGAGTGTTCCAGAAAAGCTGCGGTCTGAGAAGAATATAATAGAACTATATAATAGAACTATATAATAGAACTATATAAGAGAACTTTTTACTCAAACTGTTCCTGATTGACGACCACGACCACTCTGTCAAGAATGATACGACTAAGAAAAAGAAAACCTACATGTATGTATCAGTCAGTTTCTATTAAAATCAGAAGTTTAAGAAATTTATTATTAGGTCACTTTCATTCTAAGAATGCATATAGTGACCGGACCCTAGGGATGGCCCGGATGATGTCGAATGAACCTACACGTTGGTCACCGTTTTGCAACGCCCTTTCAGTCTCAAATGACAGACAAAAGAACCTAGCAGAATCTTCCATACATTCAAGGGAACCCCACCCCACCAGAAAATTAACATATCACGTTACCTCACCCTTTAGTTGTGGAGGTCAGATAGTGGCTATGCTGAGTCTAGAATTATTATGGCTAGTTTTTACTTCAAAATTCATGATAAAGCATCTCATTTTTTATTTATTACGGATGAGCCCAGTCTTCACCTCGATCTCGCCTGATGGTAAGCGATAGATGAGGTCTAAGATGGGACGAGCGAGCCCAAAATATGCCTATTTACTCGTGCTTTAAAGGCTGCCAAAGAACTCAGAAATTAAAGAAACATCATTGAAAAGATTAGTAGGAAATGAATTTGTGTCTTGACAGCAGGGAAATTGTTTATCGGCTTGGGCTTTGTTTTTATTCATATTATATCAATGATCGGCTTGCAAAAAGTTTTGCTCGTGCAGGTAACCATGGCAATAATGCAATGGCATAAAACCTTGCGTGCCCATGCGTGATACAGTGTCGGTTTATTTCTCTAATCACCAACTTACGGTGTTATTCCACTTCACATTTTAATTAACAGATAAGAAATTCTAGAAATAGTTTAAAACATACTACGTATATGGGCAACTGCCTCGTTGGCCAAGTAGTCGCAAGTGTGACTGATGAGCACGAGGTGTCGGCTTCGATTCCCGGGTCAGGCAGAACGTGCTATTGGCTTTTTTGTAAAGCCTGCAATACATGTTGGCCCAGCGTTGTCGAGTGAAGACCAATACCAACATGTAGACTGTACATTTGCCTTGTCTTGCTATCACTCGGTGTCACTTGCCTAGTTGGCAGAGTGAAGGCCAGCGCCAACGTGTATAGAGCTCATTTGGTGCAACTTGTCTTCGCTCGCCGTTGCTCGTGATCACGTGCCTCACTTCGGATCGGTGTCGGTTTTTGGTTACAAATCAAAGGCGCTCGCCTGCGTTCGGCTAAAGCCGGCTCTACACGTTGGCCAACACAGTGGCGAATGTAGTGGCCAATGACTATTCGCCAACGTGTAGAGGGGGTGTTTGTGCACCCAACATGCACAAACACGCCGTCTACACGTTGGCCAATACGCATTGGCCACTACATTCGCCACTGTGTTGGCCAACGTGTAGAGCCGGCTTAACGTGTGGGCAGCTGCCCAGCGACCAATGTAGAAGAGGGTCTGTAGAGCTCTACAGATCCTCTTCTACATTGGTCGTCTGCATTGGCGTTCGACGAACTTGTCGAACGTGTGGACATTATTTCTTGCCTTGTACCTATTTGTCAACGCTCGCATTGGCCTACGCTTGGCCAACATGTATTACAGGCTTAAGGAATTTCTCAGTAGTAGCCCTGAGTTTGTTGGCGGTGTAATACTCTCGGTCTCTCGCGCCTCGGAAAGCACGGTAAGCTATTGGTCTCAGCAGTCATTTGGAAATATTTGACAGTCATTACGGGTAGTCAGAAGCCAGTAAATCTGACACTGGTCTAGCCAAGGGGTATCGTGTTACCCAGTTACTGGGTTGTGGAGGTCAGACGGGCAGTCACTCCATGTAAAACACTAAAACTCAGCTGCATCCGCTTAGACCAGAAACCGACCCCAACTTCGTTGGGAAAGGGCTCTACGTAGCTAGGCAGATATAGCTTAAATAAACGTAAAGCATTGACGTAAAAGAGGTATTCCTCGAAGCGCTACCATTTTGAAGCGCACCTAATGAAGCGCTCCTTTTTTATTCCTCGGAGCGCTACTTTTCCGATAACATGGTGTCCTGAAATACAAGTTTCGGCTTCGTTCAGGCACCAGTCTCACCAGTCACCAGTCACGTAAACACCTTTTAGCAGAAAAATTAACCATAAAAAAAAACGACTTTCCAAAAAACACTGCAAAGTGAAAAATAACTTTAATTTCTGTAGTCGGTGTCTTTAGTTTTGTACATATTTTCTATTTTGCAGTGTTTTTTGGGAAGTCGGTTTTATTTTTTGTTAAAATGTTTTTTTGTTCTCGCTTTTTAGTGTGTTGGCTTGTAATTCACCTAGTAACAAAAGTCTAAATGTCACCTTCTTATCACCTTTTGCAAAATATTCCTTTTCCCTACTAAGCTGTTAATTTTTGAGGAGTACTGCTGGTACTTCATCATCAGCTCCTCATCACCATATGCATTGTGACGAGCATAAAATGTTTTACAACCATGTCCAAGTAACCGAATCGCAATGAAATACTTATCATTGAGTAATTTTAGTAGCCATCTGTGATCTTCATCATCAGTTCCACTTCACCAAATGGTGCTTTTCGAGAGCAACTGCACAAGTTACTACGAAAAATACCTAAATCGCTATAGGTGTGCCTATAATATTTGAAGAGTTCCCTCGATTTCTCAAGGATCATCAGATCCTAATTTCATGACAATGGGACCAACTAGAAAGTATAATACAATTTTCCAAATCGGTCCAGCCGTCTTCGGGTTATGAGGCAAAATACATAAAAAAAAGTTCAAGACGAACTGAGAACCTACTCCTTTTTTTTAAGTCGGTTAAAATGGCATCATGTGATTGTGTGATGCATGTCCTCAGATAATGTTTTCTTTATATTTTTTTAATATTAAAAACAATTGCGTTATGTACCTCCTCGTTCATGATAAGAATGGCTTGAGATTTTTGCGTCCGTATTGCGTTATTCTATGTGCGTCAACATTTTTTCTAGAAAACATACGTTTAGTTTTGGTAATCTCAGTTCGAGACGATTACCTACAATATTATTTATACAAAAACCGACACACATGTCAAATATTTTCATAATCATGTATCATAAATACTCACAGAAGAGTACTTAGTTCTTTTGTCAGTGTTTTAGTATTTATTGACAGATAAAGAGTATTCATTGGGCATAAAAAATTCGTCAGCGTCGCTCTTTGTTTTTTTCTTTTTATTACAAATGAGCCCGTTCTTGAATTCGATCAAACCTCCCTATCCCCATCCTCGATGTTTATGGGTAGAACACTGGGTGCCCCGAACGCAGGCTTCATTGCCACGGTGAATGACGAATTCTTTGACTAAAATAGGCCGGCTCTCTGGTCTCGGGAAGGGTCGACTAATCGTGTACTGATTTCACGAAACACACGATGCGTACTTAGAACCCATGGGCCTAGTATTCAACCTCAAGCACAGCACGCCGAACACGCTTCTTAACAAAGAAGCTTTACAGTCATCCAGTCTAGCCTTTTTCTATTATCAAGTGCCTTGCTATTGAGTTCTAAAACAGATTGTACTCTAAATTTATTTTATTTATTTAAGGAAAACAAACAGTAACACATTACATCAAGTTGAAGAAAAAATACAATATTAAATGGGCAAATGTGCCGCCAACAACATTTTCCGCAAAATACATAAAAGTTTTCTGCAAAGAATGCGTTATAATTTAAAACCTTACAACTATAATGCTTATATTAATACTAAAAAGCAATTAAACCTGAAATAATGGAAATAAAAATGTAAATTAAAATATAAATAAAAATAATTGAAATAAAACAATGGAGATCTAATGGTAAAAAGAGCTCGATATACATACTAAAAATAAGTTTGTACAATAATCACGATTTTGAGTCAACAAACATGATAAATGTGAAGAACAATTGAGCGCTCCGTATTTAAAAAAAAAACTGTCTCCGATTTCTCATTGGACTGCTGAGTAATATGACTGACCTTAATTCTATACACGCGTCAGACAAAGTGTGATAATTATGTATTCCATTTAGAATTTCTCAGCATCCGGCCCTGGTCTGAGCCTGGCAATGCCCACGCCCCCTATACATACCTTGCGAAATTTCGAAGTAGATAGTAAAGTTTAACATTTACCAAACCCTCAGAGGAATATGGACGCGATGACATAGGTTTTAATTAATCGCCCTCTCAATTTATCTATTAAAAAGGAAAACATACGCTTCAACCTTCTTTAACTCTTAAAACACATTTGTTTTCAAAAGGCTCTTACATAGCCAGATCCCTTTCAATGAAGGGTCGGTCAGTGTTGCCATTTCACATAATATAATAACTACGACGCTGGACTAGACCCCTAGGGCAACACTTAGCTCATTTAGACGCCCATTTCATTACTTGTTGGTACAGTTGGCAAAATGAATTTGAATTTAGAACTGTGTAGAAGAAATAATTACTACGCTTGCCGACCCAAAACTTTGAATGTTGTAGAATAATTATTTTTACTTACCTTATTATCAAAGTAATAGAGCCGGCAAGCTCTTATGTTCTCATAGTTTACAGATTCATTGTTTACTCTTATTTCTAACTTACAAAAAGAAACCTTTATAAGAATTAGATTTTCGTATATTTACACTGCGTTTTAAGAGTGATGTGTACGTGTGTGTGTGTATGTATCGAATGTAGGAGTAGGCAAGAAACAATATTATAAAAAGAACTTTGAATCATAAACCTGCCCAAACCAAACAAATCACTTTTAAGCAAAGTGTTACAGTATCTGGTAATAAAATAAATAAAATTCGTTTAAAATTAAAATAATCACATACCTATTTGTTACTATTACTTACATTAACAAATTCTAGATGTCAAAATTACATAATAATGATACGATTAAACAGAGTCAAAAGAATCATATGATTCATATAATATGAATGATAGAACTGACTGCCTACTATAGTCGTATTACTGACTTCAGAAAAAGAGGAGGTACTATGGTCGGCTTTATATCTTTTTAGGGTTCCGTAGCCGAATGGCAAAAAACGGAACCCTTATAGTTTCGATATGTCTGTCCGTCTGTCTGTCTATCTGTCCGTCCGTCCGTATGTCACAGCCATTTTATTCCGAAACTATTAGGACTATACATGTGAAACTTGGTAGGTAGATGTATTCTGTAAACCGCTTTCCGATTTTAAGAAAAAAATTAAAATATATTTAAAATAAAGGATACCCCATACATGGAACTAGAAATGAATTTATTTTTTTCATGAAACCTATGCGTTTGTGGTATCTATAGACAGGTCTTTAAAAATAATATAAGGATTTCTAAAACCACTTTTTCATGAAGTCAATCGTTTAAAAGATATAAGCTTCCAAAGTGGTAAAATGTGTGCCCCTCCCCCCCTCTAACTTCTTTAATGATGGAGTGAAAAATCTAAAAAAAAAATATATGTCTGTAGATCTTAATGTAAATTTTCAAACAAAATTGGTTTGAACGAAATGGAGTCAGCAGTTTTTGAGATACAGCATATTTTCTAAAACCGCAAATATAATTTTGTAATTCATACAAACACTATGAAAAACAAAGTTATTTAGCGTAATTATAAAAATGTAAATAAGCTAATTTTAAGAAAGGACATTGTTCCGGCTCCATACATGTCACGCCTAAGAATCGTTTGAATCGAAAATGACTTAGACTCTAAATATATTATGGAATCACAGTAAATCAATTTTTACTAACGGACACTTGAAAATACAAAAATAATTGCGAGAATAAAAACCATACTAAAACTACCATTACTACATAAGAATCAAGCATAATAGTTATAGTAAGATATATCAATAAGAATAAAAGAGTTTTTCTAACATGGACAATAAAAACAATATGTATATTCAATAACAGTTTTTTAATCATCAGTATTTCTCACTAATATATCATCTAAGAACTGTGCAGGGGGTTCAAAATACCCGAAATATTCCGAATTTTATCAATTTCTGATTTAATCCCGACAACCTTCTGTATTTCCCGAAATCGGGGAAAAATCCCGTAAATCGGCAACACTAGATGCCAAATAGACATTTTTTACGGCACCACGCATTCGTCAATCGTGACACAACTTTTTATTTTGAATTTATTTATTTAAAGTGTCCATGGAATACTAAAATATGTTTCAAGCATTATAAAAAGAAATGAAAATTATCATGTAATTTATTCGGTGTATTATTTCGGTTATATAGGCCAAAATCGAACAATGTCTTTTTAATGTTTTTTTTATTCGTCAAATAAATATACATATTATATTATATTATTATAGTTACTACGGAACCCTTCATGGGCGAGTCTGACTCGCACTGGGCCAATTTTTTATGTATGTTCATCATATCTCCGCAAATTACGGAAATTTTTTTTTTCAGAAGCCTATACTCCAGGGGTGGTTGCATTGTCATCAAGTCAAAATCTACTGATGGGATCCCAGGGAAGTCGAGCTAAACTCTCAAATATGTGCATATATACTGTTTTTCTCAAACGTAAATCAGATATCATCTCATGTTGCTGAGCCAAGTCGGTATCTGATTGTGGAATCCCAGGAAAATCAAGGGAAATCCTCGACATTAAGGGCAACGTTACCACTTTTTATATATCCTATACTGGGTTATTGGTAAAACACTAACTACTATGTTAGTTACAACATAAACAACAACTTTTTTGTCATATTTTATTTTATTAGATTTCACACAAAAGTAAAGATATTTAAAGCAAATGAAAGTAAAAGAAGGCAGCTTTAATTGGTCTGCCCATAGTGAAACTTAACTTAAGAATAAAAGTATACCTAATCTTATTAAGCCTATCTTTGTTCTACTGCTGGGGAAAAGGCTCCTTTTCACCTGACAAACATTATATTACTTGTGAAGAATTTAATATTATTGTTAAATAATAAAAATCACTTAAATCATATTGGTTTTATTTTTACAAAGATTGTTTTTTCGTTACTATGGTAATTAGCAAAAACCACTGACAAGTTCATCACTGCAACAGAGGTTTGCATTAAGTAGGTAGATACAATCTTTACACCCACACTTCTTTAAGAATTTGCTTCAAGACCAATTCCACGAGACAGGTCGTTAAACCTTGGTCCATACAGAGGTTTTGTAAACATGTCTGCTAGTTGAACTTGTGCTGCAACTTGTTTAACAATTACTTCTCCTTTTGATACACATTCTCTAATGTAGAAGTGTCTCAAACTAATATGTTTTGTTCGACGGTGAAATTCATAAGGCGGATTATATGATAATTTCACAACAGACTCATTATCAATACACAGTGTAACTTTTAAAGATTCTGTGTTAGTTAGGTCTGCAAAAAGCTTCTTCAACCACACAATTTCTTGTGCGGTTTCGCTTGCTGCTACAAGTTCGGCCTCTGTGGTTGATAGAGCCACTGAAGTTTGTTTTTGACTCTTCCAGGCAATAGCAGTGCCAGCATAAAGGCAAACCATGCCTGTGGTAGAGTGCCCAGTCTCTGGATCTCCTCCATGATCAGCATCTGAGTAGCACATTAATTCATTTGCTTTACTCTTTGGATAAAATGTTAAACCTTTATCGAGAGTTCCTTTAAGAAAGCGAAGAATTCGCTTTACAGCCACAATATCCTCCTTACTGGGGTTTTCTAAATGTCTGGAAGCTACTGACACTGCATAACAGATGTCTGGTCTTGTTGCGACCATCAGGTAAGCCAGTCCTCCGACACAATTTCGATACGGAAATTTCACATCTTCATTTTCATTAGTTTCTTGCAATTTTGACATCTTAATTGCCGGAGATGTAACTGATTTGCAGTTTTCCATGCCGAATCGTTTTAGTACCTTTTTGGCGTAGGCTGTTTGTCTTAAGTTTATTGATCCGTCTTTGTTTTTATTTATTTCCATACCAAGGAAATATGACGCTGGCTTCGATGTGATTTTGAAGTTTCTTTCAATTTCATTTAAGAATTCTTGACCAGCGTTGTCAGTGGAAGCTACCAAGCCGTCATCGACATACAGTCCTACAATAACCTTTGAGTTTCCATTGACTCTTACATACAAGCAGGGATCTGCCTCACTTCTCTGAAATTTTGCATTCATCAGAAACTTATGTATGCACTCATTCCAGCATCGAGGTGCCTGTTTTAAGCCATAGAGACTTTTCAAAAGTCGACATACTTTTCCTTTAGGTACATTAAGTCCATTCGGTGGTGCCATATAAATTTCCTCTTCCACTGTACCATTTAAGAATGCAGTTGTGACATCGAATTGTTGTAAATTCAGATTTTCGTTAGCTGCAGTTCCTAGTATTGCTCTGATAGTTGCAAGTCGTGCAACTGGACTGAAGGTTTTATCATAGTCAATACCTTCACGTTGAGAAAAACCTTTGATAACCAGTCTTGCCTTAAACCGTTCTATGGTTCCATCAGCATTTCTCTTTATTTTGTATATCCATTTGCTTGGTAAAGCTTTTCTACCTTTAGGTAATGTGGCAAGTTCCCAGGTATTATTTTTCTGAAGTGAGTTCATCTCGCTTTGCATAGCTTCTTCCCATTTTTCTCTATTTTCCGATGATATAGCTTCATTATATGTTTTGGGTTCAGTGTAAATGTCTTCTAACTCTGCAACAGCGTTCATAACGCAATCATCATAACATATGGGCTTGCGTATTAATGAACGATCACGCAAAGCTCTGATTTCTGTTTGCTCTACAGCGACTTCATTTTGAGGTATTGGTAGTACTTCTTCTTCTGCGGAATAAATTTCATCTTCTTCAGAAATTGAATTATTATTAGTTCCTGATTGCATTTCTGTATCAACGTACGTGTCTTCTTCTCTTTCTTGACTTTCCTGTACTTCTCTATTTATGTTTTGTTCTAGAAATTCAATCTCAACATATTCTTTTTCTTTTCTTGTTCCAACATTGTTATTTTTGCTAGTGTTCTCTTCTTCCTTTATGTCATAGTAGAATTTCTGCATAATGTTTACATTTTTGGTTACAATCACTTTTTGCGTTGATGGTACCCAAATCCGGAAAGCCTTGGATACTTCAGAGTATCCAATAAAGACTCCAGGTATTGCTTTAGCATCAAACTTGTTTTGTCTTCCTTTTACGAGAAAGAATGCCTTTGCTCCAAATCTATTAAAGTGTGCAACACTTGGTTTTCTACCAACCCATTTTTCAAATGGCGTTGCATTTCCGATGCTATTATTTGGACTTCTGTTTGACAGATAGTTTGCTGTGTAGATAGCTTCGCCCCATAGATACATCGGTGCATTAGACTCAATCATTAGACTCCTTGCTTTTTCTAGTAAAGTTCTATTTTTCCTTTCCGCTATACCGTTTTGATGCGGTGTATATGGTGCAGATAATCTCCTGGTTATGCCATTTTCTTTTAAGAAATGGTTGAACTCATTGTTACAATATTCCGTGCCGTTGTCAGATTGTAGGCATTTAATTTTCTTTTCCATGAAGTTTTCTACTTCAGCTTTATAGACTTTGAACATATCTATGACTTCATTTTTAGTCTTTATGCAAAATACTCGACTATACCTCGTGAAGTCGTCAATAAAAGTGACAAAATATTTGTTTCCAGCACAAGAAGCTTTTGGCATCGGGCCACACACATCACTGTGTATAATCTGAAGTGGTTCAGAAGTGCGAGGTTCAGTTCTTGGTTTGCCGATCGTAGCTTTCATTTTCGCTTTAATACAAACTTCACATTCTTCTGGCTGTTCATCTATTTTGAAATTAAGTCCAATCAAACTTTCATTCTTAAGTGCTAGTTTCATATCCTTGTAGTTCATATGTCCCAGCTTTGAATGCCATTCTGAAATATTATTATTGTGCACAAAATTAACTTTTTCATATTTTGAGTTTATCACTGTCTTGGGAAAAATCGCATAGAGACCATCTTCAGTTCTCTTCGCTTTAATTACAATACCATATTTTGGATTTTTTACTGTAGCTCCATCCTTTTTGAAGAGTACTGTATTACCAGCATCTGTAATCTTCCCAATAGATAGGAGATTTGTACAAAGGTCTGGAATGAACAATGTATTGTGTAGATTTATTTCTTTATTTGTGTTTAATAAGAGATCAACTCTTCCTTTTCCCAGTATGTTTGTGTTGTGATCTTTAGAAGCTAATTTCAATGTTTTATTCATGTGTTCTATTTCACTGAAGTATTCTTTGCTATAGCACATGTGGGATGTGCATCCACTGTCCAAAATCCATTGTTTCTGGAATGGAAATGCTTCATCTTTTCCTAATAATGCTAAGCTATTAAATTCCTTTTGGTCAACTTTATTCCCTTTATTGTTGGGATAAATCCTGTTCTTATTTTTGTAATTTTTCCAGCAATTCTTAGTCATATGCCCCTTTTTCTTGCATATTTTGCAGTATAAATTTGACTTTGCATAAAACGATTCTTGTTCGCTTGAGCTTGTACTCGGGTTGAGTCCTTGAGTGTTTCTCCGCGCTTGGAATTCCTCTATAATTTTTATTTTTAGTTCATCCGGTTTCGGAAGATTATCACGGGACTCAATTGCAACTCTAAAGGTTTCAAATTCTGAGGAAAGACTGTAAAGCATCATAATACTTAGTAAATCTTCATGAACTGAAACATTCATTTCTTCCAGTTTGTCTACAATGTCCATAAAGTTGTCTAGATGCTCCTTGATGTCATTTCCTTTTTCATATTTTGTTAAAATTAGTTGCTTCAGTAGCGTTGCTTTCCTCGCAGGACATTTACTAGCATGAGTTTCGTTTAACTTTGTCCAAATTTCATAAGCTGTTTTGCAGCTTTTTATTTGCTTTAGTTCCGACGGCGATATTATTAAAATTAGCTCACTGACAGCCAGCAAGTTTCCCTCAATATCTGACTCACTTGCATTGTTTAGGTCAATCTTTTGATCTACAAATTTCCATAGTTTTCCTTTAACAAGTACGGCTTTGGCCTGTATTGCCCATGTATCGTAATTTTCTTTATTTAGACTTTCTATTCTGTTCATCTTTGCCTCTTTTCAGATTAAGCAACCACGCTCTGCTACCATGTGAAGAATTTAATATTATTGTTAAATAATAAAAATCACTTAAATCATATTGGTTTTATTTTTACAAAGATTGTTTTTTCGTTACTATGGTAATTAGCAAAAACCACTGACAAGTTCATCACTGCAACAGAGGTTTGCATTAAGTAGGTAGATACAATCTTTACATTACTTTTTATACTTTCTAAAACTTGCTCAGAGATCGCCCAAGATCTCTGAGCAAGATTTAGAAAGTATAAAATAATCATTGATACAATTTCGTTGATAGCTTATATACTAAACAGTTTTGCTGATTGTACAAACGAGGTGACTAGAATAATCTAAGCAATTATTCCTATCACCTAATGGGATATCTACTTAGCTTATATTTTTGGTTTGTTATTCTAGACAGAATATATTAGGAATTTAGGACAAACTTGTAGGTACTAATTATTTACTATTATTTTTGTTTCGTGACGATGATATTTCTAAAGGAGATTGTAACTAAATATTTATGTTACCATAGAAATCTTAATAATAATTAAGATTTCTGGGATGTTACCCAATTATAAGGTTGTGAAGGCATGATTGGCAGACGTTTTATGTAAAATACTGGTGCTAAAATACAACCGAATGTCCTTTTATTTATTAATTTATTATATACTTTATTGTACACATTATAATGCACTTAAGGATACAAATAATAAAACTAGTGTACAATGGGCGGTCTTATTGCACAGGGCAATGTTCTTTTGTGTGATGTATAAGGGTTCCGTAGTCGAGTGGGTAAAAACGTAACCCTTATACGTAAATTCGTCATGTTTGTCTGTCTATCCGTATGTTTGGTACAGTCATTTTATTTCTAAAGTATTAGTAAATAGGTATTTACTTTAAATCAACTTCGACCGGCTTGAAGAAAGTGGTTTATTCCGAGTTATCGTCTTATCCTAGCCTTTTCTCAGGTACACTACAAGAAACTGTCTAACAAATCGCATTTTTGCTAACTTACTAAATTACTGGATCGCAGACCTTTTCTGGTTTAAATGTACCATATTACACAGGTTACATTTAATCAAATTAAACTCATTACATTCTCAAAGTCTTCATTACACAAAATTAACTAATTACAAAGGCTGGTTACAAACGAAAAGAGAATAACTCCTCAATATGTCCCTTCAGTCGGTCTTAATGAACTTAATGTAAGGATACTCAATTAGTAGGCTCGGCAGTCTTCGTAATCTTATTGTTGGATTCGTCAGAATGAGGGAAGGGTGTGCTTTGTCTAATTACTCGAGTGTGAGGCTTAACCTACAGGCACCTTTGGGTTTTATGTTTACGAATTGAGTGCTTTTATTTTTGGGTTACATTATGATAGGTAGAAATAATCTAATTACTAGGTGGTGAAGGTCAGATTGGCTGTATTTATAGGCAATATAATTGGGCTCCACCTTTACTGGGTAAATTGATTGAACTATGTTTTGACTATTTAGTCATCATAATTATATTTCGTATATGTGTTTTGTGGTGTGATGTGAAGTATTGCTTCTTGCATAATTTTACGATTCTAGGTCATACGAGAAGTATTATTGCTAAATTGGTGCCTGACATAATCGCTTATTTTTCGATTGCGTTGACTTACAAATTAATTTGTTTTTTTTTTACAGTTGAAAGAGACCATAGAGCGAAGTATCGGATATATCTCTATCTACCTTTCCTGAGAAAAAAAGGGTCTTGACAGACAGACGGACTACAAATTGACCCAATAAGGGTTCCGTTTATTTTAGGAGTACGGAAAATGTCAGATTTTTCTGAATCCTTGGTTTACAGGTAAACTGTGATTTTTGACACATTTACCAGTACCCTAAAATTAAACCAATATGTCGACTCAATGATAATGTGTTTAATTAGCTGAATTTATTTGCTTTAATAGTTACGAAGGAATATAGCCTTTCTGTTTCCGAGAAAATTGTAGCTGTAGTATCAAAACCTGCTTGTACCGAGAAATTTCTAACCCGCTGAGTCTCAACAAAGAGGTAGAAACTTACTCATTCGATATGCACCCCTTTCCACTCATTATGTGCACTCCACTAGCGACAATAAACTTATTAGTGTCTAAGTACACGGAAAACCCTACAGTGGATTATACCAAATAAATTTCTTGAACGTAATAAGTGTTTTTTTAAGGATGGGATATCATCCAATGACTGCCTCACAATCTGGGCGAAGCCGAGGGTGTGTCAGACTTTTACTGACTAAAACACAATCCAGTGCCATCCGTGTTCCATCATTTGTCCTTCGTCTTCCGAGGCCGTGATAATTCTTTCGAACAATTCTGCAACCCCGGCAGGATAAGTTGTTGTATTGAAATTAAAGCCCTCTAAAACGTCTCATACCTAATCTATACTAATATTATAAAGCGGAAAAGTTTGTTTGTTTGTTTGTTTGCCTGAACGCGCTAATCTTCGAAAGTACTGGGTGGATTTGGATGCAATTTGGTATGGGAGTAGCTTGAAGCTTGAGGAAGGTTATAGGCTTCTTTTTACCCGATTTCAAAAAAGGAGAGTTATGTTTTTATCGTGATAGAATCTACGGGAGCGAAGCCCCGCGTGAGTACTAGTATTTTTATATGACTACACCTAAGGCTTGCAATATTGATATAATAATAATTACTGTATTATAGGAAAGCCATTTAGCCTCTTTCCAACTATGTTTCGGTCGGCTTCCAGTCTAACTGAAAGTAGCTGAGTATCAATTAACTTCCTCGACTTAAGGGCCTGTGGACACCACGTTTTTTAAACGCGCCGACGACGCGCGTTTGTAGCCATACAGACGCGATACGCACGCAAGTCAGACGCAGCCTATAGACCTTTGCATACCTGTATAAATTCAAATACGCGTTTGAATCGATACAGACGCGCGTGTGTATTGATACAGACGCGATGCAAATGCGCGTGTGTAGCGTTACAGACGCGATGCAAACGCGCGTGTGTATCGATACAAACGTGCTGGCATTTTGCATTTTTAGGCCGTGCGCGCACTACGTTGCGTTTTGGAAACGCAAAATCTGTGAAGTATGGAGTGTCATAGAAGTGCGCGCACTGCGGTGGAATAAACGCGTGGGGTAGAGTCACCGGTGGCCCCGGTCATTCTACCGGTGCGGTAGAACTACCGCAATTGCGGCCACCGCAAGGCAGTGCGCGCACGGCCTTAAGTAGAACCTCGTCAAGAGTAGCAAGATGGCGTCGGTCGAAACAGCAATACTAACGCGCGTTAGCATCACGTTTGTATCGATTCAAACGCGCGGCACCGGCGCGTCTGTATCGATACACACGCGCGTTAGTATCGCGTTTGCATCGATACAAACGACAACAATCTGCTCTGTAGGATAAAAGTGCGCGGCGCGGCGCATTTAAGAAACGTGGTGTGCACAGGCCCTAACTGATGACAAATTTTCGGTCTCATTCTTATGACTACCTCAGTCATAAGAAGGCGACGTTATCGCTCAGCGATAAAGCCCTTAAAATAAATAGAAAAAAAAAAAAAAAAAAAGAATGAAACCTGTTGTTGACTGTTAAAGATGTTTCCCAATCTATTAGATAGATAGATATAATATTTATTTATTTATTTATTAGGGACAAAAAACAGTTACTTACATGTTATGATATTACATAAATGTTCTTAAGATATGTAAGTAAACACATAACCCACACTATTATCCACGGATTAATCAATAACATACCAATTGAAAACGAACGGAAAACGATTAATAATGGAAACGGATTAATATTTTACTGTTAGTTTTAAACATTTTATTAGAATTTAGATGCTAATGCATTAATAGAGAGTGTTTTTATTAGAGAGAAAATATCAATGTCTATGAAGTGTGTTATAGGTTTCCACAAGACGACGTAGAGGCACTCGTGCCCCGGCGTTAGTTTTGCATGCGTCCACATGGAACAAGCGTGGCACGCGAGCCCCCTGTCTGATAACAGTTCTAGGTACCGTGTAACATAATTTGTTCGTAAGGTCAGTACAATCAAACCTATTATGGCACAAACCATACATCATCATTACATCCAAAAGTAACCTTCGGGCTTCCAAGCTCTGAATATTTTATTTTTTAAGTAATAGGGAATAGGGAATCTTTGAATGATTAAATTTGCAGTTCATGCTACATAAGAATTTTTTCAGAAGAATTTGTTATTATATTTAAGATAATAAGGATTCCAGATTGAAAAAAATATACTTTATTGTACACCAAATTTTTATACACACTTATTTAACCCTAGATAGCTAACGTTTCTGAACTTCTATGATAAGCTAACCATTCGACTTTTTGACGACCATTTTTTAAACGTGATTTTTATTAAAATTGTATATTATTTTAATCAGGTTTACTATATTCGTGGGTAGTATGGGATATAAATTAAAGATATTTATTACATAAATTAATATTTATTTAACTTTTAAGGACTGAATTTCAAATTTTAAATGGCATATGTTTCTTTGAGATCAATAAGACACTATATATTACAATGACTAAATGAGACACTATTTTTTAGAAATTCCTTCTTTTTCTTTTGGTATAATAAAGTAAACATCTTAAAAGTAACCATAAGTATCAAATTACTTAGATTTTTGTGGCACAAGTTGGGCAAAAGTCGACTGTATGTTCGCCACAAATGGGAACTCTGCAACTATTGCAGTGATTCTTTGTTATGCGCCTTTTCTTATAGAAACACAAACTGCAGCTATTCCTTTTCCTTGCTAGGCATTATCAGGTATCAGAGGACTTCCAGAACTAGATTGCCCAAATATTTGACCTTGACCTTCAGCGTGTTCCTCATGGTTCAAACCCAATACATGTCTTATTTTGTCTTTTATTCTTCGAGTCATTGTTGGTATTTCAAGGCGACGTTTTAGCCATGGTTCAAAGAGTTGTTCATAGAATTGTTTCATAAAGCTTCTTCCTGACAGTGGTTTACCTCCAGACACCAAGACATTATGGCAATATAGGACGTAAGAGTCGATACTCGATATATTGAGAATGTCATAAAACGAATATTGGCTTGGGTCAAGTGGATAATAGAGTTGGAAGCCGATGAAGAATTTTATATGAGGGGAAGAGCATCGGAAGTGACCTTTCTTATGCCTCTTCAATATCTAAAGGTGGACTTACTTTTGTTCGAGGGTTCATCGTGAAAATCACTTTCCAGGTCATCAGCCAACAAACCATCCTCTTTTTCACTATAAAAAAGAACATAATTTGTATTAACATCATCTAACCCACGAACTGTCATCATCTGTGATCAACCTCGCAGCCATTCTTTACTATTAACTATGTAACTAAAAAAAAAACAAACCAATAATCAACACAAAGTACAGGTTTAAAAGTTACGCATAAGCTAACCATTCGTCAAAATGACGAGTATGCAGTAGGTATCTCAAAAACAAAAGTACTTACTGGCAAAACGTGACCACCACGCCACGTAGTCTAGCGGTCACTAAGTTGGCTCAAATCACCTAGTGTGTAGGTAAAACCATTAGAAAGGGAGAGGGAGATATTTATTAGATGCTCGTCATTTTGACGAACGTTAGCTATTTAGGGTTAACAATATTGCAACAATTGTGGTCTTATTGCTGAGAGCGATACTTTCCAGATAACTTATTTAATTTTGTTCCAATGGTCAAATGTCCAATGGTCATTGGTCACCTTGGCAAGTATTGCTTATCCTTGAAGATCGACCCATGCAAAAAATAATGAAACACAAAATCAGGAATCCAACAATACGAATACCTACTCGTAAACGAGAATATTCATGCCGTTAGGACTTTCCACATAAATCTAAGAAAGCCTCAGAGAGAATGGCAAGTAAGTCATAAAACATTTCAGTGAAATTATTACAACTTAAACCACTTAAGTACTAAACCTACGAAGGTAGAAGGTATAAAAAGCTGGCAACGTGAAAGCTTCTTGATGTTAGAAGCGGTTCGTTTTGAAGACATAACTAAGGTTTTGAAATCATTTCTCCTTCCCACTAAGTATATACATATATATCTTGGATCGCCGAGCAATTACGGCATCTCCAGCTGCGACTGATCCTTTAAATGTTGGTTTTCCATGGGCGTGTAGGTGCAGGAATGCCAAATAATAGGTACTCACGAATTCGATATCTACAGACTATATTGTTAAACAATAACATTGAATACTTTGACAGGATAACGGAAATAATACAGAATACAGGATTACAAAAATAATTCAGGATTGAGCCAATGGGCTTGTGCGTCTGCACTGCGGGCCAGCTGTCAACCAAGAGACCGCTGCCCGCGCCATGCCAATCACAACTCCATACGGGGTAACCCGCTCGATCCATTTTCTAATTTAACTGTCAAATACTACAAATTGATTAAAAGTAAATCGACTAAATCCTTCGTGCGCCGATATAGAACGTGTAACGGAAACCCCATATCTATCCAAAAGGACCAAATTATCGGTTTCATATGTTTCTTGAATACCTATAATAACAAACGTGTCACAGCACTATGAGGGTCATCCTCAGACTAAGGAAAAAAGAATAGACATGAAATACCTACGAAAAAAGCGTGCATACCTATTGTGAGTCTGGCACAAAGATGGCGGCTTGCCGTAGAGCTGCGCGCATTATAACATCGATAGTTGAATTGCACGGTGCTTACAGAATTCAAAATTGTCGAAAATGAGTTTAACGTTTAAGAAATTCATTGCTTTAAGTTTTTACTATTTTTAACTAATTTCCCTATAAGTCTTATTTCGTTTCGCAAGGATTAAAAAAATAGGCCCCCAATCCAGGTGCACACGTTTTTTTTAGCTTTCTTCAGTTTTATTTACGTGGTAATGTGAGCTATAAAAACGCACACGCTCGAAGAGTGTCACTTTACATGGCAGGTCCCTACTACACGTGGATACTGAATAGATGCTACTGCAATTAAATTAACTATCTGTATTCTGAACTTGTACAGGTATGTTCATAATAAAACAAATTTTACTATGGTGTGGTATGTCTATCCCATTTATTCCCAGTTGTCACCGCGGCGATCACGAATAAAAAACTGTAGCCTTGTGATCGCTGTGTTCATTGCTCGCTTTTTCCTGTGAGCGTAGTATGCGACCGAAATTGCGGCCAGAACAACTGTGGCGACCACGCTCAACATAGTGGGTGCGAGTAAAAAACCTCCTACACACAGTGCCGCCGCACGGTGGGGTGAAAAACGGCTTTCATAGACTTAGGCATTTTATTTTGCAAGTGCCAGTTTTTGTGCCGGATATCACTTCTATTTGTTATAACAATATACAAAAATGACACCAGAATTGATTCTGCACAAAAACGAAGGAATTATAATTTTTTTACGAAAATTTTGTATGGAGCTAGTATGAAAAATCGAAATATCTCTGAAACGGCAGCGATAACCGTAATATCCTTATAGGAGGTTTTAGTACTAATTATTTATGATTTTTTGACATACGTTACATAATGGTTGTAGATGCCTTTTTTTTTTTTAAATCGTCAAAATATTTATATTTATTTTTACATATTAAACGTTCCTTTTAGTGTTTAAGTTGAAGAATTCAGAGCTTTAACAACTCTTAACATAAAATAGCATCACCCCTATAGACCTGAAGGACTAGACAGAGGTGTGTAGTATCTTGTTGATCTTGTAAGATTTCCAACAATACCAAATAGTTGAATATCAGTGTCAAAGTGCCCATGCTGTCGCTTCTTTTAGAAAGATAGGGGAATGAAATTGTTAATTGATCATACCCTAAAAGTATGATTACAACATAACCGGACACATAATAATATCGACACAAAAGGAATTTTAAAACCTTGCATACGTTCAAAATACAAAATAACATATTGTGTAGTCATCTAATGAGTCTGATGACAAGTAATTAAGTAATTAGAATGATGGTTGTAGTCTTCTGATTCTAATGAGCCTATTAAGTGATTAAATGATTTGAAATATCTCGCAACAATACCAACTAAGAACTGCATTCACCTTTTTATAATTAGTGAGCTAATGTGAGTTGCTAATGTTGATTAGTTCTACTATGAGTTCTACGAAATGTTTTTGACGATTATAAATTTTTATTATCATATCTTTTATAACTTTAATGAGGGTAGTTAACTAATTATTGACTTTATACAATAAAAGGGCTATAATTTTGTTCCATAATTTAGATTGTTCACAACCGTGTAACTGCTAACACTAAAACTATTTGCTTTGCGACTACAAAATCTTAGAATGGAAAGTTTAATCACCAACTTAGATTTGTTTGTTCTTCTAAAAAGTGAGTGTCCTTCATTTAATCATGAAGTATTGTTTAGTGCAATTGTGTCCCGCATAGGCGATTGCCTTTCTGCCGAAGATCAAGTAACTCTCAAAGAATTTTGCCGGAGATTCACGCGAGCTGCTTTAAACAGGTGGCAGAAATCTAAACGATTCTTTGATAAGTTTAGAAATACGTACGGAGAGTGGTTGCAAGCAAATATTGATTGGCCGAGTTGCGTGCAAACTTTAATAAATCAAGAACCAACTGTTGATGAGATACCAAGAGCACGCTCAGTCTCTCCAGAACCTTCGACATCATCGACTGTTGGAACAATGACAAAAAGGTCCCGAAAACCATTCAAAGATCTGGGAAGCAAACAGAAAAAGAGAAGATCTAGTGAGCACATAGGCGAGGATTCCTGTGAATTGGCATATGCAGCTGCAGCACGTTTAAAAGAAGAAGGTTATGAAGATATCGCATCTGTATTCAATTATATGATCAAAAATCCAGAAGCTGCCGTTAAAATCAAGGAAAGCATTAAGAAAACAGTAATATTTACACCAGAGAAAGCACTTGGATTGCTTCTTTCACTTAAGCTTTCAAAGTGGCAATATATTACGTTGCGAGAGACTGCCATTCGGGAAGGTGCTAAGGATATTTACCCATCCTACTATAAACTGCAACAAACTAAGCTTGCATGCTACCCTCCTAATCAATCAGTATCAGTTACGGATTCATCAGCTAGAATTACACTTCAAGCTTTACTTGACATCACGGTGAAGCGGATTCTTCAAAGTCTTTCTGATAATGTGGAAAATAAGCAGTTAAAGCTGATATCGAAGTGGGGATTTGATGGTGCTTCCAATCAAAGCCGATACAAGCAGAAAATGGACGGCGAGCATGATGATTCAAGCATTTTCATGACCTCCTTGGTGCCACTGAAACTGACAGATGGAGATAATACTATATGGACAAACCCGAAACCATGCTCAACTTTTTATTGTCGTCCGGTTCAGTTCACTTTTGTAAAAGAAAGCCATGCAGTTGTCATTGATAACAAAAGAAAAATGGATGAGGAAATTGAGGCCCTTAACCCCACAGAGTGCATTAATAGTAACAGGGTGACTCATAAACTAATGATGACAATGATCGACGCAAAAGTCTGCACGTACCTTTCTGAAGCTAGATCAAATGCATCATGCTACCTGTGCTTAGCAAAACCAACAGAAATGAACCACTTAGATGCTGTAACATCAAAAACTGTGTGTTCTGACATATATGAATTTGGCCTATCATCCCTACATGCCCGTATAAATTGCATGGAATGTCTGTTACACATTGCGTACAGACTTGACTTCAAACAGTGGGCAGCAAGAAGTAATGAGCATAAAGATATGTTACAAAACAGAAAAAAAAACATTCAAAATAAATTTAAAGAGGAGCTCAATCTGTTAATTGATATAGTAAAACAAGGCTCGGGAACTACCAATGACGGGAATACCGCAAGGAAGTTTTTCGAGTTTCCCAATAAAACTGCAGCTATTACTGGGTTGGATCAAAACCTGATAAAAAGATTTGCTGTTATTTTGCAAGCAATAACATCTGGTGAGAAGATCGATGTCATCAAATTTAAAGATTTTGCTCGCAAAACAGCAGAAAAGTACGTGGAATTATACGACTGGTACTACATGTCATCAACCGTACATAAACTATTAATACACGGAGCTGACATAATCGAAAAAAATGATATTGTCCCGATTGGGACTCTCTCGGAAGAAGCCTCAGAGTCTCGAAACAAAGATTTTAGGAGGTTCCGGGAACATCATTCGCGGAAAAGAAGCAGGCAAGATTCTAATCAAGATATCCTAAATATGCTTGTTGTTTCTTCGGATCCTTTTCTAAGTGCACAAAGGCCGAAGTTAGATGCCAAAAGGAAGACAACCTTTTTTGCTGAAACTCTCGACCTAATACAGTTTCCGGAAACTGAGTTCGAGTTTGTAGGTATATCCGATCTGGATTCTGACTCGGAATTGGAGTCCGACAACGAAAGTTGTAAAGAAAATTTGTAAAATTTAATTATTTTTCTTTATGTTCTTTTGTTATTTATGTTAGTTTATTGTACCAATATGTTTAGTTAATAATTTCATAAATTATAGTTTCAAATATGTATTTTGTATAATTGAATTTATTAGATATTATTTTTGTTACTTCTGTTTTATTTAAATTACCTATCAATAAAAAGTTTATATACAGTCTTTTTTTTTTCACATATTCTTAATATTTGGGGAAAAAGCATGCTTCCTAACGATGTTCTTAACTTTGACACAGTTCATGGATCGTTTTGAACAGTTTCATATGTTAAAATAAATAATGTTAGTACTATAATCCCCTATAAGGATATTATTATTATTATGTGTCCGGTTATGTTGTAATCATACTTTTAGGGTATGATCAATTAACAATTTCATTCCCCTATCTTTCAAAAAGAAGCGACAGCATGGGCACTTTGACACTGATATTCAACTATTTGGTATTGTTGGAAATCTTACAAGATCAACAAGACACTACACACCTCTGTCTAGTCCTTCAGGTCTATAGGGGTGATGCTATTTTATGATAAGAGTTGTTAAAGCTCTGAATTCTTCAACTTAAACACTAAAAGGAACGTTTAAATATGTAAAAATAAATAAAAATATTTTGACGATTTTTAAAAAAAAAAGGCATCTACAACCATTATGTAACGTATGTCAAAAAATCATAAATAATTAGTACTATAACCCCCTATAAGGATATTACGGTTATCGCTGCCGTTTTAGAGATATTTCGATTTTTCATACTAGCTCCATACAACATTTTCGTAAAAAAATTATAATTCCTTCGTTTCTGAGCAGAATCAATTCTGGTGTCATTTTTGTATATTGTTATAACTAATAGAAGTGATATCCGGCAAAAAAACTCGCACTTGCAAAATAAAATGCCTAAGTCTATGAAAGCCGATTTTCAGCCCACCGTGCGCCGGCTGGGGAGGATGCCGCGCGCGGCTCAGGGTTACTTAGCGCTTGGAATTAAGATTGATTTTCGTGTGGACTTCTAGTTTCTGCGACTTGTGCCGGGGCATATGTGTAGGAGCCTTATTAGAGTATCACTATTACTGATTAGCACACCACGACTGCAGTACCTGTACCTAAGGTCTATAATTACCAATGAAAAGAATAAATAAATACAAAATACGGTTTGTTTTCATCGTTTGTCAGACTATACTTATTTTTATTAACTAATAATATAACTTAACATTAATTTTTTTTATTTAAGTAGGTACTACTACATGGCTCGATCATTCATAATAAACCAAAAATTATCATTTTACACAGATTTATTTAAAACTATAAAAGCCGTTTATCCCAGTCATACTTAAGTTCTAAAATACAAATATGTATACACAATAATCAAATAAGAGCACGTTGCGCAAATTTTATACAAATATACACATTAATAAAACATGAGCATGTTGAACAAACAAAAAACAAAAAAAAATACAAACCACACAATCCTTACTTATTAATATTATTATAAGTGCGTAAGTTTGTTTGTATGGATGGATGTTTGTTACTCAATCACGGCTGAACGGATTTTTATGAAATTTGGCACAGATGTAGATTATAGTCTGGATTTTCTTACTCTGTCTTCTCACTTTTTCATTTAATGTTTTAATTTTTTTCTTCCGATATTCACATTTTGATTTTAATTTTTGAATAATTTCAAGCGCTTTATCCTGAAACAAAAAAAAACGCATTAACTTCTAGTTTTCTGCAACTTCGTTCAAGTTTTTGCCGTAAATTAATTTGAAATTACCAGTTACGCTGCCCACAGTACATACAGTAACATATTATAGAATAGAACACTTACATCTGCATAGCTAGAAGTGCTGCAGACAGGCTCCTCTTCCAGTGCTTTGTGAGAAAAAAATGTTGTGCCTCACATTCATTAAATTGGGCTGGTAACTGTAAATAAATAACAACAATTTTTATATTGAGTGAGTTTGTATTTAAAAGTCAAGATAGCATGGTAATTACCATAAGGAACATAATTATTATGAAATATTACACTTACATCTGCATTTTTAGAAGTGCTGCAAACAGGTTTCTCTTCCAACACCCTGCGAGGAACAGATCGTTGTTTCTCACACTCGTCAAATTGTGCTGGTAACTATACAAAGAATAACCATAAATGTTTAATAATATTTACATTGCGAATTTAATCACTAACTCACGCTCAAATTTGTTTAGCTTGCATTTTAACATAGACACAACATTTTATAACCTGATATATGTATGTATCATTTTCAAAAATTAATCATTATCCATCTCCTTTTGCTATGACTATATCAGGAGTAAAAATAGTGCAGGTATATGTGTCTTAATCTGTGTGAGGAGGTGGATAATTAAAATCATATAACTTATATTAGGTTTTGATTCAGTCCGTACGAGAATTTTAAGGATGTTTTATAATTTTCAGAAAAAAAGTTATCTATTTATTCTGACTGATGTGTATTTAAACCTGAAACTTTATACCAGTATTTCAGCAATATAGAACTGCTGTTGCTGACATGCTTCTCGTCCCTCCTCTCTCTCCATCAACTGGTTTGGATTGGTTACTTGTCAGTAAGTAGGTAAACACAATAAACTTGTCTATTATCAAAACTTACCAATAATTCACTTGAAGGCAAAGCATCATCGCGCAGTCTTGTTATATTTAAAGTTCGGTTAAAACATTTATCTTCAAAATGCAGGGAACAAATAAAAATATGTTCAATCCCAAGTATATACAGCCACTGTTCTTTTCTTTCTTTACATGTTGGCAATCTAAAATCATAAAAAGAAATCGAGTTAAATAATATTCACCTGTCGATATGTTTTATCGATAAATTGAATATTCCGAACCGTAACTCTAACTCTCTGTTTACTAACAAATGATTTGCTTAAAAATCACATAATATCAACAGTAAAACAGTAAATAATTACAGAAAAGCAAGTGTATCTTTATAAACTTTCCCAAAAATAGCAAAATCTTTCAAAATAATAGAAAAAAACAAGATATTTTGAATGAATTCGGTTACTTACCTGTGCAACGTTTTATTGGGATGTTTTTGTTGCTTTTCATGCGGCAGCCTAACACACTGCACCTACCCATGATAAATGCAGTATTATGCAAGTTCTTGCACTATAAACAAGCACAATTTTCGCCTATTATCACCAAATTTTCTTAAAAACACTGAAACAAGCAAGTCGCGATGACAACTGATGTACTTGTTGTTGGCTGTGACAAAACATGGCGGCCGGCCGCAGTTAGGTATTTTGTGACATTACCAAAGTTATGTTGCCATTTTTGGCAATGATAAAACTAATGTTGTCCTTTTTTACATATGATTACTCTGGCAAGTTAAAAAGAGATGCCGATATATCAGTAACTATGCCGTCGAAATGCATCATATTCCTATAACTACAGTTCGTATAGAATGTTTATGCCATGTCCTCTTTTTTTCCTTAGTCAGAGGGGTCATCACTTTCCACGTTACTTGCCAATAAAACGATAATTCTCTTCGTTCTTCTTAATTTGAAAAATTCGGTCTCTGGTATCAATGTATTGAAATTTCTAATAAGTTCCACACATGTAGACATAGGATTACAAAATCCTTGCTATATCGTTTGTTATCATCCAAAGAAGCCGTGCACTTGGTATGTATATACCCTTTAAATTACACGTTGTATATATTTGGCAAAGCAAAGAAAGTAGAGCATTTGTCTGGAGTTTATTAAATTTCTTAATACCTACAGAATAGAAATATATAGCAAGAGGACGATACGGTTGACTCAGTGGTTGAGCGATTGGCTGCTGTGATGCGTGTCTCAGGTTCAATTCCCGCAATTACAACAAATTTTTGTATAGCCTGCTAATCGCTGTTCTGGTCTAGGTGTTTTATAAAAATGCATTCAGGTTACAGTGTGAAAAAAAAACTAAGACTCCAAATTCCGTCCATCAAATGGTTCTCTGTAAGAGATCGTCCTATGCGATAAAACCACCCACTGTACACTAGTTTTTTGTATTCATGTGAATGTTGTGGGGTGCACAATAAAGTATAGGTATACGATCAAAAAAAATGGTTACGGAGTTCTGATGTTTTAAAATCTATCATCAGGACAACAATAATTACGTTCTACGTCACTCATATATAAATCCGTAATGATATTGCGCAATCCAGTACAAACAAACATTTTATTTTTTTTTATTTAGGATGAGCCCACTCTGACCTCGATATCGCCTGATGCTAAGCGATAGATGAGGGCTACGATGGAACGAACGAACCCACAAGATACCGGTTCACTCTTGCTTTAAAGGCTGAAAGGTCATAAGTGGCAGGGAACACAGAAGCCGGCAGAGAGTTCCACAACTTGACTGTACGTACAATAAATGTGGAAGAAAAGCGCATAATACGACAAGACGGCATATCAACCAAGTGTGGACATATAGTATAAGCACATCAATTAGATCGCCGCACACACGGCTCGTCATTCATAAATAAATTGCGACGTTGCCGTCCTTCAAGTACGCGTGTACAGAGTGTTTCTTTTACGTATCAATTTAACATTTTCAGTGAATATTTTAATATTTAAAAAAAAACAAAAACATTTTGTTTTCAAATGGTAATCTTTTTTAGCATGTATAGATGCTATATACTATTGCGGGTTAACGGGAACGCTCTCTGTTAGTTAACATAATGTATAATAACAGTCACTTGATATTTAAGGTAACGCAGCGCTTACCAAGCTCAGTCAGTGGATAGTTAACCACTACCACCAACTTGACATACCCAGATCTCTTTGGCCAGGAAAACCAGGCACACAGAGATCTCTGCATGGAGCTTTTCCTTCTTTGGCTGCTGACGCCTGCTGACGAAACAGGAATGTTCTACCGTGATACCACAGCTCAGGGCGCAAATGCCACTGAATGCATCGTCCTACACAGCATGTAGGTGTTAGAAATAAAAATACTGGTTCTCTGGTCCTCATAGCTGGAAAATAATTAGGTAGAATTTGCATTATTTCCCCGAATGTTACCTACATATCTTCCTAGCGGTGATCAACTTGTATGGGAAACTATTTTAACAGTAGATTGAATGTGTTAATGTGAATTTTCCTCAGATTACCTAAATGTTTAGATACCGCCCCGCATAGTAAGCTTCTTACTGAGTAAGGAGTCATATGGTACCGGGATCGCGGTACCGAATGCCACCTTGAATTTTATTAATATTTTTGAGGAGTCGTTCGGGACTGGTGCGGTGCCGTGGTACCAAACGACCCTTGGAATTAATGAATTATTATGAGTGGTTCTTTGGTACCACAAATAATACCAGGTGCTTCAAAAAAATGTATACACACTTTAAACTATCGTAGTTTTCCCGCTCTACAAGGCTAATGTTATATTTCTTCGCCAGGTGGCAGCATAATCGTCCCTCTATGTTATATTGTCAGTTGGAAGTTGTAATATCAACATGGCGGACGTACGTTTGAGTTTTGAAGAACGTAAGCAGGTTATTAAGTGGTACTGGAAGTTTGAGAATGTAAATGAAGTTCAAAGACAGTGGAGAAGGGAGTATGATACAAAACCACCTTCAAGATTAACAGTTACACGCATACGAGACAAATTCGAAGTTCATGGAACAATGTGTGATGTGCATAAAGGTCGTTCAGGTCGACCTCGAACAGCTACAAGTGATGAGTCATCAACGGCATCTTCTTATGGGGCACAGTAAAAAATGAGGTGTACAAACGTAAACTACGTAACCTAGACATTCTTTGGAATGAGATTCAAGCCGTGTGTAGAGAAATCTCATTGGACGTTTTGATACGATGTACAGAATCAGTGGTGACTTGTACTCAGAATTGTATTGATGCTGGAGGTCACCAATTTGAACAGTATTAACATTTGTTATGTATGTTTTATTTACATTGGATTTTCAGCTTTCTAATTTCCTGAAATTTAACTTTGTAGAACGGTAAATAAATTTTCTATGGACCTTCAAAGTGTGTATACATTATTTTGAAGCACCCTGTATATCATTTGTTTGTTTACGATATAGGAAAATACAGTCAAAGAAAAAATCAGCATTGGTAAAATCTTTCTTTTTATTTGAGAAATCATAGTTTTAAATTATAAAGAATCCTAAGTAACAAAGTAAGTAAGTATTTATTAATCGGGAATTTTATTATAATTTCCTGATCAATAATTATTAAGGTATCGTCGCTAATTTAAGGTATCGTCTACGGTAAGCGTTGGCAACTCTGTTGTGACGAGAATGGTGCCCCTAATGAGAGCGTGCCTGGCATTTAGATACGTTCCAAAGGTATGGAGGGAAGTGAAAGTCATATTCATCCCAAAGCCAGGTAAGAGTGACTACACGAACGCAAGATCGTACCGCCCAATCAGCTTGACCTCCTTTTTGTTGAAAACAATGGAGAGAGTGTGTGAAAGGGAGCTACGAGATGGCGCTCTAAAAACAGTACCACTGCATGGCAACCGACACGCGTACAGCGCTGGTAAGTCGACCGAATCCGCTCTTCACCAGGTAGTCACCGTGATTGAAGAATCGATTAACCAAAAGGGTTCCTGCCTGGGTACGTTCATAGATATCGAAGGAGCCTTCGACAAAACAAACTTCTCCAGCATAAGCACCGCACTCTCCAGACATGGGGTACAGCAGGTACTTATTGATTGGATTACAAATATGCTAAGCAAACGTGTAGTTCACCTTGAGGAAGACCAGCAGGTAGCCTTAATAGCCAGAGGCTGTCCACAGGGCAGGGGGCTATCACCTCTCCTCTGGAATTTAGTGATCAATGACCTCATCACACAACTCAATGCTCACCGTTATTACACAATAGGCTATGCAGACGACCTCGCAATCCTCGTGCCTGGGAAGGTAACAGGAACTATCTGTAACCTCACCCAGCAAGCGCTACGAATCGTGGAGAAATAGTGCAGGGAGTATGATTTGTCGGTAAACCCCACTAAAACCGAATTAATCTTATTCACCCATAAACGAACTCTAGGCCTTCATCGCCTACCTTAGCTGTTCAATACAGAACTCCAGTTGTCTAGTGAAGTTAAATACCTGGGGGTCATACTGGACCGTAAACTAAACTGGAGCAACCATTTAGACTATAAATGAAACAGGGCATGCATCACCTTCTGGCAATGCAAGAAAATGATAGGTAAGAAGTGGGGCCTATCCCCAAAAAACACAATGTGGCTGTACAATGCTGTAACTCGGCCAATGATTACCTACGGGGCCGTGGTGTGGTGGCCCCGCACCAAGCTTGTCACAGCCGTAAACAAACTGCAACGCATGCAAAGGCTGGCCAGCATGGCGATAACGGGCTGCATAAGAACTACCCCGACAGCAGCTGTGGAGGCTATGCTGGGGCTCCCGCCGCTCCATCTGTTCATACAACAGGAAGCGACGATGGCAGCAGTGCGTCTTAAAACACTGGACCTCTGGGGTAAGAGAGAAACACAGCACACTGCTCTGCTTGAGGAACTCAACAACGAGCTACCCATAACGAAGGCAGTTAATGATCGGCTGCCCAAACAAATCGTCTTTGACAAAAAATACAGAATCCAACTATACGAGGATCACCGCTGCGAGGGGCTGTGTCCCTCTGAGGTGCGTGTCTTCACTGATGGTTCCAAAACAGGTACTGGTACGGGTACAGGAGTCTTTTCGGAGGATCTCAACATTCATATAGCCAGACCATTGGGGGTCTACAACACAGTGTTTCAGGCCGAATGCATGGGGATCTCACTGGCAGCTTCGGCCATCATAAATAGGGAAGTTGTGGACCACTCAATACGTATACTTTCGGACAGCATGGCAGTCCTGCAAGCACTGAACAGCCACACAGTTAACTCCGGGCTGATCTTGGAATGTCACAATCTCCTCAACCAGGTTGGTAGACACAACAATGTAACCATTCAATGGATCAAAGGACACAGCGACTCCCGAGGCAACGATGCAGCGGACGAACTCGCTAGAAGGGCTTCGAGTATGGCGATTATGGGACCCGAACCCATTGCACCACTCCCCTTCGGTTATCTGCGTCACCTGGTAAGGAAACGCACCAGAGAACTACACCAAATTATGGAAGGACCATGGTGAGTGCAGGCAGGCCAAAGAGGCTCTCCCGACCTTTGATGGCCGCTTGTCGAAACAGGTCCTTAGACTATCTAAACCGCAATTGCGGCTGGTGACAGCCGCCCATACCGATCATGGATCATTTAATAAACACCTCTATGTAATAGGAGTCACAGACAGCCCACTCTGCAGAGCCTGCATGGAGGAGGACGAAACAGCAGCACACCTGCTACTGAGCTGCCCTGTAGTCGCGGATTACAGGACTAAATACTTCGGTAACCCAGGTACCCTCCGAGAAATGGCAAGCAAAACAAGGGCGTTGCTCGCCTTCCTGGAGGAACTGGCATAGATTGAGAGAAGAGGAATAGGCACTCCGGTAGGCTGCCTTATAGGCAGTCGATGACATCCAGTTGGAACATTAATCAGTTCGTTGCAAGCATAAATTTTAAAGACGTGTTAAAATTCAAACGTCTGCCGGACCCAAACGGCGCCAGTAAAATACAGAGATTTATGTTATGGCCCTGAAATAGGCGGCGGTTCCCCAATACAGATGATTTACTTACGATTATCGGCATTTGAAATAATCCAAACGAAACGAAACATAGTTGACAACGAAGTTAGGCCTACCGTTTCTTTCATTATGATAGTCATTCTTTATACATACATTGGTTACATGGCCAAAATGACTGACAACCGATGGCTCAGAGACACGGACTAATAAACCTCTAGCAAAAGATAACCAGGCGTTGAGACGAGAGGTAGACCGTGTATCAAGACAGCGAAGAATATACTGAGATCCCTGCGAGCTTCAACACAAGGAAACAACACAAGAATCGTATATGTATAAATGAAAAATTCACCCTTACAAAGATAAATGTTTCTTACTTGTTGTAAATGTACCAGCGCAAACGCGGACCACAGCGACGACGACGTCTACGACGCTCCAGAGGTGACCGAGGTAGACTTGAGAGTGGCGGTACAACGGCTCAAGGCCAAAAATACCGCCCCAGGACCCGACGGCTTGCCAGGGAAAGCGTGGGTCCTGGCCTCGGAGACTCTTGGGCCCCGACTAGGGGGCCTCTTTAGCGCATGCCTGGAGAGGGGCCAGTTTCCGCTTCGCTGGAAGACGGGAAAGCTGGTCCTGATCCAGAAAGCCGGGCGCCCTGCGGACTCTCCGTCCGCATTCCGGCCCATCGTGCTGCTCGACGAGGCGGGCAAGCTCTTGGAAAGAGTAATTGCAGACCGCCTCTTCGGGCACCTGAATCAGGTGGGCCCGGATCTTGCGGAGTGCCAGTTTGGCTTCCGCAGGGGGCGCTTGACGGTGGATGCCATCATGCGCGTGAGAGCCCTCACGACGGGGGACGCGGTATCCCGGGGCAGGGTCGTCTTGGCGGTGTCTTTGGACATCACCAACGCCTTTAACACCCTGCCCTGGAGTTGCATCAGGGAGGCACTCCGGTATCACCGGGTGCCGACCTACCTCCGTCGCATAGTCGAGGACTACCTGACGGACAGAGCCGTCATCTACCCCGGTCACCGGGGAGAGTGGAACCGGCGAGAGATGTCGTGCGGTGTCCCACAGGGATCGGTCTTGAGGCCGCCCCTGTGGAACATCGGATACGACTGGGTGCTGCGCGGCGACCTCCCTGACGGCGTCAGCGTAGTATGTTACGCTGACGACACGCTCGTCCTGGCGCAGGGAGAGTCGCACCAGGCGGCGGCCGACCTGGCGACGCAAGCGGTTGCGACAGTCGTTCATAGGATCCGGCAGTTGGGACTCGACGTGGCGCTGCACAAGACCGAGGCCATGTGCTTTCATGGCGGTCGGAACGCGTCACGGTCCGAGTCCCACATAACGGTGGAGGGGGTTCGCATCGGCGTCGGGAGGACGATGAAGTACCTGGGACTCGTCCTCGACAGCCGGTGGAACTTCAGGGATCACTTCCTGAGTTTGGCCCCAAAGCTGAACCGGGCAGCAGCTGCCTTCAGAAGACTCCTGCCTAATCTCAGCGGGCCAAACGCCTCCTGCCGAAGGCTGTACGCCGGCGTCGTGCGGTCCATGGCCCTCTACGGGTCCCCAGTGTGGGCCCTGTGCATCCGGACGCGACCACTAAAGTTGGTCGCATGCCAGAGGGTCATGGCTATCCGAATGATCCGGGGATACCGCACGATCACCGGCGAATCGGCCAACCTCCTTGCCGGATTGCTGCCCTGGGATCTGGAGGCGACTGCCCTCCAGCGCGTCTATGAATGGCGCGTGGAGGCGCAGCGCCGGGGCGTTACCCCGCTGCCTCGAGAAGTCGAGGCGCGGCGGGAAGAGCTCCGGCGCGATCTCAGGGCAGTATGGAGGGAACGACTGTCGCAACCGACGGCCGGGCACGCCGCAATTGCGGCGGTAAGACCCCTCTTTGAGGAGTGGCTAGATCGGCGTCACGGCGTCCTAACCTACCGCATGACGCAGGTCCTCACCGGACACGGAAGTTTCGGGAGGTACCTGTGTCTGATGGGTAAGGAAGAGACGCCTGGGTGTCACCACTGCGAGGGTCGCCCTGAGGACACAGTCGAGCACACGGTGCAGGACTGCCCAGCTTGGGCAGAGCACCGACATGTCCTCACGGCGACAATAGGCGGAGACCTCTCGCGCCCGGCCTTGGTCGAGGCCATGCTGCAGGGCGAGAGGGAGTGGGAAGCGGTCGCCTCCTTCTGCGAAGCAGTCATGCTTCCGAAGGAGGAGGCGGGCCGCGTGAGGGAGAGGATGGCGTCCTCCCTCCTGCCCAGCCGCAGTGGTAGACGCCCACGGCGTCGGACGTCGGCCGACGATCTCCGGCCACCGTAGGCGCGGGCATGCGGACAGCGAGTAAAGGGCAACTCGCTGTCCGACCATGGACCATGCCCGGGTCGACGGCGCGTCGTGTTCCACGCGCGCCTCAAAGAGCGTCAGTAACATGACGAGGCCCCCTCTGCAGAGGGCCGAAGCCTGCCGGGGTCGTGGGACTCATCCCGTTACCGTGGCCCCGGTATGTAAAGGGTTATTGAAGGAACACCGTGGATTTTAGTCAGTAAAAGTCTGACAGTCCCTCCCACCCTGCCCGGAGTGGGAGGACTTATTTGATAATTTTACCACGTAAAAAAAAAAAAAAGTCGTTACTACTAGTGCTAATAAATTGTCTCAACCTGCCCCAATGTAATTCATATAACTGGTCTTCAAGACACAGGATGTTCTTAGTTTGAAGAACAGAGGTCTTACTTTTTTTTTTTTTATTTATTTAAAATAGGTTCGCGTTTGACCACCATCTCATCTGATGGTAAGTAATGATGTGGTCGAAGATGGAGCACGCTTACCTAAAAGTAACCTTTTCGCTCTTGACTTAAAGACTCCTAGGTTATAGCTATCGGGAAACACAGAGTCACATACTTAATTAAGTCTCTAACATAACATCTGTAACCACAACATTTATTCAACCTTATGTAATCTTATGTGAGAAGAATAAACATTATTACAATATTCAATTTGCACGTTTTTTAGTTATTTCCAGCTGTCTAGAAAGGAACGGGGTATATCCTAACGGTGATGATAGGATGCAAATGCCAGTAATATTTAGTGGACTGTATTTTAACGTGAATGGTAATAACAAGCAGATAATATCAAATAGAGAAATTAGATGGTGAAATGACAAGTATGCGCTTAGTAAGGCGGACGTATAAAAATGTACTCTGTGGATGATGAGACGCAGTGGTTGTGCCGGCCGGCGCTCGCTCGTCGTTGCTCCGCCCCGCGCGCTCGCAGCCCCACCGCGGTCGCCGCGAGCGTAGTGATGTTCTCAACACTATCATTTGTACATTTTTGACAGTCGTTATAGATAGTCAGATACCTACCAAAAAATCTAACACCAGTCTTGATAACGGGTACGTGTTACCCAGCTACTGGGTTTACCAGGGTTGCGGAAATCAGAATGAGAGCCGCTTCATACGGGAGCACCATCCGAAAGTTGACTCCAATGTAGTTGGGCAAACGCTAGCTATATTGAATAGCTATTTTTTTATTCATTGTTCTCGCATATAGACGATAATAATGCGTTAAAAATAATGTTTAATACCAAAATAAGATTATTTGAAACAGTGGCCGGTGACTTTATCCATTTAGTTTGAATTTTTCAAGGATGGTCCTGTTCCATTTCTTCTACCGTCCTTGAAAAATACTAAATAAAATAACTAAATGGTTTGTTTTTAATTCAAGTTACAGTTTCATTATTCCTATAGATTAGTGTATCATTTATTAAATTGATGTTAACGTTTTTTCGTACATACCTAAATTAACGACAATGCGCCATCGTTACAAAGTGGAAATCCCATCCATACGCACAATACGTTTTGGGAATACTTTCTTTGTGCGTACAGCTAAAGAGAATTCCCTGCTGGAATCTGTGTTACCTGATAGCTATAACTTTGGGGTCTTTAAGTCAAGAGTGAATAGATTACTTCTAGGCACGCGTGCATCATCTTCGACCACATCATCGCTAACAAAAAGGTGTGATGGTGGTCAAACACGAACCTATTACCAAATTAAAATAAACATAGTTTGCCGTTCACATAACAGCCAACATTCAATTCCACCCATCTTTAATAACGACCTACAATCCAAACGACTTTCTTTTAATAAAATCCGAGAGCACACTCAGAGTAGCTAACGAAAGCCTTAATTTCCTTAATAAAGATTTGCATTCACTACTACTTAATTAGTAGATAGTCGAACTAACAAGAAAGAATTCCAAGAATTCAACACTAACGAATCAAAGAGATAAAAAATAAAAGAAGTTTCCGCTTACTTAAGGAACCTACTGCGTGGTACACTCGCTGGCAAATCGCCGCGTTTTCAAAATGCTTAGGATTATGATTTCCGTCCGTCCGGACACTGGACTGTGTCAGAATTGCCTGAAACTATTTTTCGCTTAGTGACCGTGGGTTTACGAAAATGCTGAATAGAAATGAAAAAAATAATCTTGAAGATGGCTCGGTTTCATTTTGCAGATAATCTTTTTCTAATCATCATTTGAAGCGTCATTAGCCTAATGGACTTGTGACTTGGGGTTTGAACCCTACCCATTATACTATTGCCGTGAATACACTTCAGACACAAGCATATTTCCGGGGTTGCGGGAATGTTCTATCGAGATACCGCGGCCCCGGAAGTTAAAGGCAGCTGAAGGAACAGGGTGGGTTTTTAGTCAGAAGAAGTCTGACACTCCCTTCCGCTTCACCCAGAGCGGGAGAAGTCATTCGATGATTTTCCCAACCGGGAAAACAAGACACAAGCATATTTAGCTTAGATGTAGAGGTTAACAAGGTTCCCAGTCATTTGAATACTAATAAAATCGTACTACGATCTAGAAAGTGTCTCTTTAAATGATAGTGTGGCGTCGAGTCACTGCGGCTCTCGATTGCTTGTGTGATATGTTTTGTATTACGAAATGTATTAACATATGAAATAATCAATAAGAAATATAAACTTCTTACCATAATAAGTTTCATTTAAATACCTAATAATTATATACATTCTAAATTCATTATAATATACGACTTTTTATTTAAAATGGATAATTGAGAATATGAAAGTCAGTATTTAAACTGAGCATTCATTGTTACATTGTTTTTTTTTTATAAATAAGACTGTTTGAATTAATCGTCTGCTAGTTTGTATTTAAATTAAGTATAAAAGCTAATTTGTCAACTGAAATTAAATCAGTTTATTAATTATTTGGACTGAGTTTTCCATTTGTTACAAAACAACAAATGCAATACGAAATTCCTTACTACACCAACACCATACATTTTTTCCCTCTACAAAACTTTACAATCCCTCCTACATTCCCTCCACACAAACACTTCGTATTACGTCAAAGCCTCATTTGTATCGTGAACTTCTACGTTTAATACTAGAACGGCAGACTAAGTTTATGCAACGCAATTTATCCATATATTAAAGAGACGATCGATCGTTTAGCTCGCGCTGCGACAATTGCAGAAGCCAACGAATGCAGGAACTAGGATGCAGACCGGTATTGTGTAGTATTGCTGCCTCGGGATGTACTACGAGACAATTATAAGGCATGGGAGGCAGCGGATATCTAAAATAAGAATAGTAATTAATATATAAAATAGCTTTATTAACCAGCAAGATTCAGCCAGGTGCGATTGACAGGCTAACTGTTCCGATTGGACTGGAAATCGACCCCGATATAGCTGAGAAAAAAGTTTTTACCAAAAAATTAAACCGACTCCCAAAAAACACTGCAAAGTGAAAAATAACTTTAATTTCGGTAGTCGGTGTCTGTAGTTTTGTCTTTTCGTTTTTGGCACCGACTTCCGAAATTAAAGTTATTTTTCACTTTTTAGTGTTTTTTGGCAGTCGGTTTAATTTTTTGGTAAAAAGTTTTTATTTCACTCTTTTTAGTTAATCGATTTTTAATTTACCTAGTTACAAGAGCCTAAATGTCAACTACATTCATTTACAAAATATTGCTTTTCCCAATGTTGGGCCGTTAATTGTTGAGGAGTTCTCCTGTTACTTCACCATCAGCTTCACTTCACCATATGCATTGTGACGAGCATATTGTGCTTAATAACCACATTCAAGTAATCGAAGCGGAACACTTGAAATACTTATTATTCCTACTTATATATTGAGTAGTTCCAGTGGCCATCTGTGGTCTTCATCATCAGGTCCACTTCACAAATGATGCTTTTCGAATGCAACTACACAAGTTACTATAAAAAAATACTCAAATCACTATAGGTGTGCCATAATATTTGAATAGTTCCCTCGATTTCTCCAGGATCCCATCATCAGATCCTGACTTGGTAACAATGGGACCAATTTCAAAGTATAACCTTTCAAACAAAAAATAATTTTCCAAATCGGTTCAGCCGTCTTCGAGTAATCGGTGATCATACATAAAAAAGAAATATACGCGTCGAATTGATAACCTCCTCCTTTTTTTTTTGTCGTCGGTTGAAAAAGGCTTAGCAGGTGATGGTAAACAGCCAAGATTTAATACAGCATTCCATAACCGACAAGAGGTACATTTTATTGTTATCGAAGGGAAACCTTTAAAAGGCGTCTGGATTTTTGAGGGAAAGAAAAGACCAGAGAGTGTGGGTTTTTTACCTCACTAAAACCACCTCAGTGATCACCATCAGCGCAAAGAAAGGGTCCCGTTAGCCCTTAGAAGACCACTCCAGAAATCCTCTGTGTAACGCTTATTAGGGCATATTCCTGGAGAGAATGTAAAGAGGTCCCTTGAGCCTCGCTGTGCACAACAGCACGTAATCACTGTGCCACCGTCTTCCCTGGGTACCTTCATGTTTCATGTATCATGGGTGCCGCTGATTCTCAAGCCATACTGTTCTATGCTATGAGAGTCAGTGTCCTTCTCTACAGCAGTTACTCACTGCCTAAATAATAATTATAATAAAGAGTATATCCACCTATCTAATTCTAAATATGTACATAATAGTACATTATGGTACAAGTGTGTAATGTTGGTGATTACCGCTGAGGCGCCATTGAGACCCGAGCCGTCAGGTGAGGGTCTTAAGAGAGCCGAGGACGGTAATCATCAATACACACGTGTATCATACGACGTTTTTCAACACACTTGCGAGGAAAAAACAAATATGTATTGCATAAATCGTTTAATTATTAAAACAATTGGTGAATGTACAATTTTCAAAACGATATTGGATTGTTTTTGATGGCAATTTCACAGTTTGTGTTACATTGGTACTTGCCACTTCTTTAGTACCTTCATTTACTTCTTGTGTAAATGTCGGCGACAAAGGTAAATCATACAAATTACTGGAAGGAGAGGGCACCAAATAACTCACGCTAGTAGATGTACATGGTTGTGGTTCGGGGCAAAACTTTTTTGCCTTTGGCTCCAAATTTTTGATTTTTGCTTTGTTATGAATTGAGTCTTCTATGTACGATTCAGCGATTGCGTCAGAACGCCATCCACCATGTCGCTTCAAAGTTAGTATATCAGCCCCCGAATCAGCCAACATTGTAGCCGACGTTCTTCTAAAACTGTGTCCAGTGTAAAAATCGGCCTCAGGCAAACCTAAATACTTCGCTATTTCTCTTGGCATATTACCAAATTTGTTAATACCGATTGTTTGTGCAGTACATTTTCCTTTCTGAAAGTTTTGGAAAAAGCGGTCATTCTTTGTTTTTGTTGAACGGAGATCTTGATATTTTTTCACTATTTCACGAAACGTTCCTTGGATTGTAAAAGATCGTGGAATCTTGGTTTTAGTCTGGGTAATTTTGACAAGAAGCATATCTCCGTGGATTTCTACATCTTTTGTTGTAATATTGTACAGCTCTTGTCGTCTACAAGCACCAGTAACACCGAATATTAAGGCAACCTGCAAAGAAATCAATTAATTAGTTCTAAGAAATTATGCTAAAGTTACACACTTGTATATTGTAGATTCGTTTCGATTAAAAATATGAAACGTACCTTTGTTGCTAGATACTGACTATCCGGAGCCTCATTCAAAAACTTTTCAACGTCGGCTGGTGACAAAACTTTAGATTTCTGACCAATATATCCATCCGAGCGTCTCTTCAAAAATGCCATCAGGTTACAGTACGTTTTGATATCAACACCATGTTTGAGCTTAACCATGTTTCTTAACATGGAATAGATGCACCACAGGGAGCTCTGTTTGTATGTATTGGCGAGTTCAGAGAAATACGCCAAAAACACATTTTCAGAAAACGACTGGGTTTTTTTGTTGCTCTTCCATTGCAGGAAACTATCGTAAGCAGCTAAATACTTTTCTCTAGATTTTGCAGGTATTAGGCTTTCGTTTGCATTTTGTGCTGCATTTAGTATTTCTGGCGGGGTTAAATCAATCAATTGTTCATCTTCTGTACTAAAACCTGACATTTTTATAATTATTTACCACACAGCAACAAATGCGATACAAACAAAATATGAAAATTAGGGGAAAATTGGGAAATGGCGCGCAATTTTTTTTTTTTGCACGCGCCAAATGTAAGTTGATTGATTACAGCCATACAGCCTACTTCAAAATGATAATTTTTGTGATAAAATGCAAATATTTTATAATAAATTATTGTGAATTATAAATAATTTGATAATAATAAATGTTTTTTCGTCTTAATTAGGGACACATTTATTTATTTCAAAAATGTAAATAGATTTTCGGTGGCATAAAACCTCTTTGTTGTTACAAAAAAAAAAAAAAAAACTGTATTACCCGCTTAAATTGAAAATGCTCTGTTTACTCGCATATAATTTGCAGTTAGGTACTAACTTAACTTTGTAGGGATCATTCTATTATGCACTAGTGTGTAATATTATTATGCACGTGTATGTTATAGTTCGGTTTATGGCCCTAAGAACGATATAATAAGGCTCACTTTACGAGCAAGTGTGTTGAAATAATATTTACTTACTTTCACTGATTTCAAATCGTATTATGATAATATTAAGTTCATTGTAATTGATATAATATAATATTGAGGTTATGTAATGGTGTTAACTCTATGAGTCAAAGTAACTTGAATGAAATGCATCTCATAAATGAGTTTGATGTTTAACTTTGTTCTTATTTATAGTTCATCTAAAAAGTTGAATAATGAAAATTGAATGTTTGTGGGTAAGTTATGTCAATGTGTGTGTGTGTGTTTGGTGAGCTAGTTTATTGTCACACCGGGTCATGGCTGACCAGACATATTCACTTCAAATCGCACGACAAATCCTACTCATTCAGTTTGTTAGAGAGGTCAATTCTGTACATGAAATATATTTCCAAAATAACTATCAGGGGGTGATTGGGGATCGATACTGATGCCAAAAATGCAATCAGTAAAATTGTTGTCTGTCTGTCTGTCTGTCTGTATAACCGTTATAGAAACAAAAACTACTCGACGGATTTTAACGAAACTTGGTACAATTATTTTTCATACTCCTGAGCTGGTTACAGTATACTTTTCATCACGCTACAATCAATAGGAGCAGAGCAGTGAAGGGAAATGTTGGGAAAACGGGAAAAGTTACTCCATTTTTTAAGCTTCCGTCGCGTGTGCAACCTTAATGGTTAAAGCTACACAGAAATCATTTCATGACGGAAACATTCTCCTTAAAATTATATTAAAAATATCTCACGAAAGCATATGTCTATCTTTTATGGTTTACTCACAATAACACGTGTAACTCTCGATAGCTTAGCAGTTCGAAGCTTTCTGATTATAATATTTGTCTACTCTTACGTTTATAACACTCTCAGTCACCGCTAATTGAAAAAGTTAACATTATTAACTATTCCATAAAAAAGAATCACATAAATCGGTATAGAAACACCAAAGTTATTCATGAAATACGCTAATAACAAGCCATCGCGCGTGAATACTGAATCAGGTTACAAGGATTATTTTTGAGAATCGGTCGCCGCGCTCGACGCGTCTAGCGGCCAAAGGTATAAAATTTCGTTCTATAGGTACTTAAGCCTCATGTGAACGTGATCTAAACAATATTACCAATACTTAATGTATTGGTAATATTGTACGCTTACGCTGACGGAGTCGCGGGCACAGTTATTAACAATAATATTGTGTGGTTCCGTATTGCGATATTTTTCAACTGTATTATAGATTGACATATTATATTTCCCTAATAAATTACGAAAATTAATCTGTCTGTTACATCAAAATCACTGAACCGTGAGCAAGGACATAGGTTACTATTTTTTACGAAAAACGACGGAAACGCGGAAGAAGTCGCGGGCAACAGCTATCTATACTAATAATATAAGGCTGAAGAGTTTGTTTGTTTGTTTGAACGCGATAATCTCAGGAACTACTGGTTCGAATTGAAAAATTATTTTTTAATTAAATAGTCAATTTATAGAGAAAGGCTATATATCATTATGCTAAGGCCAATAGGAGCGGAGCGCCAATGAAGAATGCTTCAAAATCGGGGTTAAATTTAACGTTAGCCCAAAGTAACTATTCCACGCGGACGAAGTCGCGGGCAAAAGCTAGTAAATAAATAAGTATTTTTCTGAAGTATTACTTTAACTATAATTGAAAAACACTCGCGATTAGCTTACAACCTGAACCAAAAACCTCGTACAGAAGAGCCGATACCTAACAAGCATTACGAATGCAATAAGCCAGTACGTTGTAAATGTTACACCACGCCACATTGCCGTGCACACTCCATCGCTAGGCCACACGCGCCGCGCGTTCCGACAACCATCAATATTTTCATTGCGCTTTGCATGTACGACGAATTGGCACGTGGAATGTAAAATGAAAATCGTACGTTATAGCCTTTTTTGTCAAAAGGCTGTCAGTGACACTGGTATTCTGGTTTATTCGATTCTTATGAAATAAATATCACAACCGCCTAATCATCACAATCAATCCCAAAAAAAATATCTAGTATTTAGCTTCGTAATTTAATAAATAAATTGCTTATTGAACCAAAAATGTTGTACAATCAAACACGAACGATTAATATGCAACCAGAAAGAAAAAGAAAGACACTAGGATAGTAGTAACAAATGAAATGGACATAAATACTTATTTAAAAACTTGTTCTTGTTTCAGTTTTGGAAATACTAGGAGTTTAGCAATTGTAGCCTATGTGTACTCCGATGTATAACCTATGTTACTGTAAAGCTTCATCTAAACCTGTTCTGAAGTTTTGCCTGAAAGAGCAAAAATCCATCATCACATATATTTTATTTTATTTTATAAATTTTAAGGAAACTTACAGCTAATACATTTGAGTGATCATTGACAATATGTAGAAAAAGGCCAATTACAAGCTTCCGCTAATAAACAGTTATATGTAACATAGATACGACGGCGGATGTCGCACGGTCATGGACAAGTACATACATATTATGAAGTAAAACATGCATAAATCAGTACAAAATGTATAAACATCATTTGATAGAAATGAAAGAAAAAAAATGTTAAGTCATCATTTGTCAAAGAAAAGGCTACATAGGCGTTTTTTTAATTGCTGAACACTGGTTCTGAATAAATCCAACTCCGTGTCCTGGCACACCATATTGAAAGTTCGACAAGCTCGTAACATAAACGAATTTTGCCTATAGGCAGTTTTTACACGTGGTACATGAAGAATATGTGGTCGTCTAAGAAACACAGATGGCACGCGAAGTCCAATCTTGGCCAACAGCTCAGGGACGTCAGTGGACCCGTTCAATAAACTAAATAGGAAAGTGAGATCTGCGATACGTCTGCGCTCGTGCAAAGGCAGAATATGACATTTCTTACACCTACTTATATAGTTAGGAAGATAACAATTGGAACGATATTGAGTGATAATTAAAATGATGTCACTAATGTGTATTCAATTCAATTCAGAACATTTATTTCAGATTTTCAGTCCGTAGACTGTTAGTAGAACATCGAAAAGACTTAAAACTGTGTTAGTAAATTACTCACAAACAATAGTAAAATCGAGAGTCAAGCTACAAAACATGTATTTATGCACTGCTTCCATATCGGATTATGGATGTTTTCTGCAATTACCTTCAGGTAGATATTACATTGCGGCGAGAAATTAAAAAATCATCTGATCAAAATATATTACTGTTACTCTTTGTGTAAAAAGATTTCGGTAACGGTGACCCTTATAGACTAATTCTTTCTCTCTTACACAAACATTGCTGTAGACCTTCAAACACTACACAGTTTTAAATCTAATCAATCTATCAGTGTATGAACAGTGAACATCTGATATTAATTTATGAACCGGCGGCGCGGCGCACACATTAATTTGTGTCGCGTTGTTGCAAATGCTACGGCGCGATATAATCACTGTTTTCATACAACGTCGATTGAAACTAACATTTAGAAACGAATTGATATTTATCTGTATTTAAATGCATGTTTGATTTAAATACAGTATAGTAATATTATAAAGCGGAAGAGTTTGTTTGTTTGAGCGCGCTAATCTTCGAAAGCGCTGGGTGGATTTTGTTGATATTTGGTATGAAAGTAGCTTGAAGCTTGAGAAAGGTTATAGGATAGGTTTTTACCCGACTGAAAAAGAAGGAGGTTATATTTTTATCTTTCTAGTAAATCACGGGAGCGAAGCCCAGCACGATTTCTAGTTACTCAACATAACGGTTTTAGGTATTTCCTGGAAGTGGTACCCAGAGGTGTATATTACTAAAACGCTTTGAAATGTCATTATTTCAGCTATTGGTGATTATAAGTAAAAATACGGTTAAAAATGCTTTTCTTATTTGCTGATTACTGAAAAACCCTGAACTGTATTTTATATTCGTTATCACCATCTCCCCTTGCATACTATTGGACCAACAATGAATTTAGTTTACGAACTTATGGTAACAAATGTCTTTATTAATTTTAATTTTTACTTAAATATAAAACGAATTAAAGAAAACATCGTGAGGAAACCGGCATGTTCTAGGATATACATATGCTAAAATATCACATTTTTAATATGAACAGAGATTGTTAAAATTGCTAAGCGCATGTACAAAGGACTAGCGAGCATGATATGATACGCGAACACTCACCGCTTCCCAGCTCCCGCACACCGAATTTAAGAAGGTACAGACCGACGACGACGTGTAGTAGTTTAAGTCAGTATGAGTTTGTTAAAAAAAATCACAAAGAAATCAAAAATTTTAAATTGAATCAATATTGTCGTAGTTCTGAGAAACAATATCGTGTCGACACCATTATATAGACATACCGCGTGTTTGTGCCTGAGGGCACTTTTAAAACAAAAAGAGAATAAATGCACAGCCGATGAACGGTTTTAATTTTTACAATAACACGATGTCTGCTAATTATGGGGTTTAACATCAGGGGAGATGGTCAAACGCAATCCTATCAACAATAAAAAAAAGAAATAACAGATGTCAAGGATTAAAAAACACAGTCGCTGTTAATTTTTATAATTGTTAATTTACAGGAGACCAAGATAACCTGTGAGTGATGTGGCGTTGGGTTCAAATTCCAGCAACAACCATCGCTGATTTCGGTGACACGGTTGACGGATTCCCGAACCGGAACAAACGTTTGTATGGCCTACAAACAGATGTCCCGGGTCTGAGTGCTTGTTAAATGCACTCACGATACAGGAAAAAATCCTAGAATAAGACACGGTTAAAAAAGATTTTGCAAGCTTAAGTGACAATGTGCAGGCCGCGATGATCACAGAAATGGCCAATGGTGCGATAAGTTTTGGAGTGGAGAATGCGCAACTTAGAAATATAGCATTGAAATGCCAACTTATACGCCTACTCTTAATACCACTTTTTTATCAATAAAAACGTACTTGCAATGATAGACTATCAAACCAAGAGGTTGGTTTGTGAAAAGTTGAAGTCCCTAAACACATTTTAGGCATTGATCACGCGACGTTTCAACAGCCTTTGTCAAACTCATAATTTTTTGAGGTTTTGGTTGCTTTAGCCGCGCAAAGACCGTAAGTCACTTGATTAGAGCCTCTGAAGTATCAAAAGTGTAAAAATAAATATCTCAGTGACAGACCGAGTAGGCAAGACTCGGTAGACCACCACAAAGTCGGTACCTTCGTCAAACGACAACTGGTTTTATAACTTCAAGTGCGCTGATGCGCGACGACTACTGTCACCACCCTCTTTATTTTAAAAATAAATGTGTTATTTATTCACAACCTAAAATAAATTGAAAACAGCGTACCTGTAACTAGCAATCGTACAGACGCCAGCACATGAAGCTACCCGAAACTGTCAAATTTTCCCAATCAACCTTGAACCTAGTTTCTTTAAGAATAAAGTTGAAAATCTATTAAAGAAATTTGATAGATTGTTGCTGATTGTGCTGGCGTCTGTACATTGAAGAACACGTTAAGTCTTTGCTCCCGGCTGTCATTTGCACATGTTTGACAGTCGTTAGGGGTAGACAGAAGCCAGCAAATCTGACAATAATCTTTTAAAGGGCCTCGTTGGTCGAGTGGTCCCAAGCGCGACTGCTGAGCAAGAGGTCTCGGGTTCGATTCCCGGGTTGGACAAAAAAAAGTGCCATTGGGTTTTTCTGTACGGAATTTCTTAGTAGTAGCTCGAACACTGAATAAAATGCAAGCCAATTTTATTTTTTATTCTTTTTGTTATTAAAAATAGGTTCGCGTTTGACCATCATCTCACCTGATGGTAAGTGATGATGTGGTCGAAGATGGAGCATGCTTACCTAAAAGTAACCTATTCACTCTTCACTTAAAGACTCCTAGGTTATAGCTATCGGGAAACACAGACTCCGGCAGGGAATTCCACTCCTTATCCTTAATGAAGTGACTTTTTAGCTTGATTGACGATATCTTGTTTAAATTGATAAAAATTTTTGTTAAGTTGATCATCACGACATGATTGCAGCAATACTAGTTCAAATGATTGAACGCTCAAACAAGTTTCTCGATTACCCTTAACATGACATCATTGTAGAAAGAGACAAGTAAAAAAAATTTAAGTTAGTTGTGTCAATCAAGCATTTTGTTTACTTCAATAAAGATCATTGATTCTTTATTAATTTGATTTGACTTGATAGCATTGCAATTAATTGTATTAATCATACAACTTGATCAAATCTTGCGCTAAATAAGTTCCTTGATTGTGTTTATCAAATACATAATAATCTTGGTTTGAGAAACTATGTTTTGACTTGTTTACTGCAAATAGATTTTGTGATAACTCGAATCAAGATCCCTCAATCAAATAAAATTGGTAGCTGTGATCATTGTGATCATAGGTTCAGATGCAAACAAGTTACATGATCAATCTAAACAAAATCTTAATTGTGGTAACTGTTTTTTTTTTTCAGTGAAGTTTGGAAGTCCGCGGTATGATACCCCCGTGCCTCGAAAAGCACGTAAAGCGACGGCTGTCATTTAGACATATTTGACAGTCGTTACGGGTAGTCAGAAGCCAGTAAATCTGACACTGATCTAGCCAAGGGGTATCGTGTTACCCAGTTACTGGGTTGTGGAGGTCAGATAGGCAGTCGCTCCATGTGATGTCACACTAGTACTCAGCTATATCAGGTAAGACTGGAAGCCTTCTCCGACACAGTTTAGAAAAGGCAAACCAGATAAATACCTAAAACAATCATCAAGATATTATTTTGTATAATGCAATATTGGACAGGGTGACTTGACTGACCTTGACTAATAATTTTGTCCCAAGCTTGACAGTCTTTGTCTTTTTTAGGGTTCCGTAGCCGAATGGCAAAAAACGGAACCCTTATAGTTTCGATATGTCTGTCTGTCTGTCTGTTCGTCCGTCCGTATGTCACAGCCATTTTATTCCGAAACTATTAAGAATATACATGTGAAACTTAGTAGGTGAACCGCTTTCCAATTTCAAGAAAAAAATTAAAAAATGTTATAAAATAAAAGGGGGTCCCCATAATGGAACTAGAACTGAAAATATTTTTTTTCATGAAACCTATGCGTGAGTGGTATCTTCAACGTGTAATTTAAAGGGTATATACTTACCAAGTGCATGGCTTCTTTGGATGATAACAAACGATATGGCAAGGGTTTTGTAATCCTAAGTCTACGTGTGTAGAACTTATTACAAATACCAATACACTGATACCAGAGACCGAATTTTTCAAATTAAGAAGAATGAAGTGAATCATCGTGTTATTGGCAAGTGACGTTGAAAGTTATTGACCCTCGTAGTGCTGTGACACGTTTGTTATGATTAGTATTCAAGAAATATATGAAACCGATAATTTGGTATCAATTCTTTGAGTCAGTTATTTTGAGCTGAAACTGTGCATAGAGACTGCATACCAGATGTTGTCTTCAGCCCTTTTGGATAGATATGGGGTTTCCGTTACACATTGTATAGACAGATCTTTAAAAATGATACAAGGGTTTCTAAAACCACTTTTTCATAAAGTCAATCGTTTAAAAGATATAAGCTTCCAAAGTGGTAAAATGTGTGTGTGTGTGTCCGCTCCCCGGCCCCCTCTCTAACTTCTATAATAATGGAGTAAAAAATCTAAAAAGAAATATGTGTCTGTAGATTTTAATGTAAACTTTCAACCAAAATTGGTTTGAACGAAATCGGGTCAGCAGTTTTTGAGATACAGCATATTTTCTAAAACCGCAAATATAACTTAGTAATTCATACAAACCCTATGAAAAACAAAGTTATTTAGCGTAGTTGTAAAAATGTAAATAAGCTAGTATTAAGAAATTTTTAAGTTTTTTTTTATTCGTCGTTTAAATATACAGTCATATTATATTATATTATTATAGTTACTACGGAACCCTTCATGGGCGAGTCTGACTCGCACTTGGCCAATTTTTCTGTTTTAGGGACAAACCTACAAAAGGCGCCTGGACCTTTACGAACCACACATCACATACGTCATGCTTTACACCGTGTGTTCGACACGTAACTCACTTGCATGTTCTTATATATACTATTTATTAAAACATACATGATTTTTTTTGTCTTATAAATTAAGTTACTTAACTATTACTGTAAATTGGGTTTTTTTCTCTCCAGTCTCCAGTAAGTTTGTAAAAATCTTATTTGGTGGCCTTGTGATCTGACTTATAAGTTTTGAAAAAAATACTTTGTTTAGGCGCCAGTCTCCAACAAATTATATTTAAATTGTCTGTACCTTAAGTCAATTACCTAATGTATTAATTTGTGGTGAGAAAATATACAAACTTCTATTCTAGAAGCTAGTTAGTTATACATTTGTCAAAAACTACTGAAAATATAACTCAATGCATTTGGAAAATTGTGGTCAGAACATCTTCGTGTTAAGCCTATGGAAGTACTTTTTTTCTTACAGAAAACACCTCGCAATGAAACAACTGAAAGAGGTTGTAACGTTACATTTTCCTGGGTAGACAGGGAAATGTAAGGTTGCAATAAGGTGCTTGCCTAATTAGGAGGAAACACGCTTTTATAAGGAATATAGCAAGGGAAAGAAATCAAAGGGAAAAAAAGATGAACAGGATTTATAAAAGGGATAATTAATTATATAAAATTTTGCTGGAGTCACGGAACCTAATAGAACTGGAGATGACGGAGATCGGAGTTGATGCTAAACGGAGCTGATAGTTCAAGTAAAACGAAGAGGTCACGTACAGGTGGCTTCAGGACGGCTGGTGGGCTGATGGTTCAAGTAAAACGAAGAGGTCACGTAGAGGTGGCTGCAGGACAGCTGGCCTCAGTCTTCCTTCGGCAGTAGAGCTCGAAGAACGTCTGGCCTCATCTTTGTTCCATCTGGCCGTAGTAGTGGGACGGAGGAAAAGTCAGGCTTCGTCGATGCAGCAGTCGATGGTGATGGTGGAGAACCCCGAGGATGACAGCATGTCTGGAGCTCCGCGCCACGGATCGTATATTAAAAGATGACCATCTCACTCCGATGGCTATTATCAGTATTCTTGCAGACTAAAACATAGTGTATTACATTCTCTTTGTTGCAGACTTCTTCTCTGTTTGAGTTCTCGGCGTAGACCGCAGATAACTAGACTGACCGCTCCCCTGTCATTTTTCTAGCTCAATCAAGAGCTCAATCGAGTTTTAAGCATTTGAATGAGGTTCTAGGATAAAAAGAGAAATAAATGTAATTTACCACGATGTACAATATCAGTTGCCTATGCTACCTAACCTCCTAGCTCCAGCAATGAATTAAGAAGAAAAACGAATCCTGTCAACTAATGACTTTACAAAAACGTAAATAAACAAAATATTGCAAAACAATAGCTTAATAACAGCATATTAGGAAATTTTAATGAATAATGATGTTATAATGTAAGTATCAAAGCCCTATAAAAAAGAAACATTACAAGGTCTGCTACGGACTCTCAATAACTGAAACCTTATGTTTTTTACGCAGCGATAAATACAACCTAGCTATCAATTTTAGGCGAATGACCTTCTAAAATCACCAAGCAACGAAATATTTCTTCACAATCCAAGAATAAATAACACGATAAAATAACGTTAACCACCAAAACGAGATACAATGTATTGTATTCCGGTTTCGCACAAATCTCTCGAACCGAGCGCTATATATCAGAAAGCAAGTACAGTCAGCGGCATATTTATAGACAGCGAGTGGTTGCAATAATCTGTGCGAAGCTGGCCGATGTGTTGGTCGATCGCAACCGGCCCGATATTAACGGTTGGCGATAACGTGCGATTCGCTTCGCTACAGTTACGTGCTCCACAATATATTGAGCAGGAATCAAAATGATCCGCTGCAAAAATCCGCTCTAGAGAGGAAATAAAGCAAGTTCTTTTTTTACCCGACTGCAAAGGAAGGGTTATGTTTTTCGCGCGTATCTTGTATGTATGTATGTATGTATGTTTGTAATATTCTTTATTACCTCATATCTCCAGAACCACTGAACGGATTCACATAATTGAGGTATCGTTAGATTTGTCTTAGCAGCCCAAGTGTTTTTAGATAGGTGATATTTGAAAAAATCAAACATGGCGGCTGTGCGAAGTCATTAAACATTGTGAAAAAAAAATTTTTTTTTCGAATACCACAATATGGGTATCAAATTAAAGGGCTTATCACAAGGATTTCAAAAAGGTATATCATATTTATCATTAGTGTAATACTAGCAAAAATAATACAAAGAGAAAGTTTAAAAATATGGACTTGAGCTATTTCACTTTCTGAATCCGGTGGGGTGCCAATGTGACACGACCGGGAAAATTAAAAATTGTTAATTAATATTTTAACTGAAAAGTTGAAAAAAAAAAGTTATTTAAAAAATCTAAAAAACCCGACTGCTCAACTGAAATGCAAGGAACAAGCACATTTTTATTTTAAAAAGTGACAAGCAGGCGGACCCGTCAAATTAAAAACAAAAATACGTTCAATTGGGTCCCGCCTGCTTGTCACTTTTTAAAATAAAAATGTGCTTGTTCCTTGCATTTCAGTTGAGCAGTCGGGTTTTTTAGATTTTTTAAATAACTTTTTTTGTTTAATGTCCATTTGGAACGACGAAAAACGACAACATCGTTTTGCTATAGGAATTTGAATTGATCACCACCAGTATTGTGTAATGTGAGCGAATTTGGATTCCATTTTGACACAGAATAACCGGATTTTTTAAATCATAATAGCAGCATCATCAGCTTAATGGCTAAGGGGTCGGACTTGTGATCAAGAGGTTGCAGGTTCGAACCCCACCCATTACACTATTGCCGTGAACCCACTCCACATAAAAGCATATTTAGGTTAGGTGGAGGGGTTAATAATATAGCTAGTAATGAGAATTCTACCAACATTCTAGTTAGCTAGTTCTCTTTTATAAAATAATAAATATAAATATTTGTAAATGCAAAACATAAAAACAAGTATAACTAAAAAATCCCGTAAAAATTCAAGTACGTTTACATTACAAGCGGTCCACGATCATAATAGTGCCAGAAAGGAGAAAAAATATTACCAATCACTGAAGAACATAAACTGTGAAAGAAAATTACTCTTATGAGTAATATGTACTTGTGCTTTGAGACCTTACTTATTATACCTTACATTTCAAAATAAGTCACATGATTTTTATTGCATTAACTTCGAAGTTTGATGACACTAAACATAATAAAGTAGTAACCCATTAGCGTCTGGAACAGGATCCATGCTACCGGTGGGCAGAACTCTAGAGAGAAGAATCTGCTAACGATACGCGCCGAGTCTGAAAATCTACCGCTTTCTCTCAGAATCGAGCCATTGAACCGGCTGCCTAACGTGATCTAGAGCCTCCTAAGATATTTACTTAGGTTCGTGACTATTAAGCAAATGGCTAACACGACAATCAGAACAATGATTGTTGTGTTCACATCCCAATGTCCACAATCTCGTGCGCCAAATCAAGATATTACATATTGAATATCTTTCTCGTGAGCTGTATTGTTATTAGAGTTTAGAAAATATTTTACTGTAGTAAACATAGTAAGGTAAACACCCCAATTATTACGGACAGTTTAAGAAAAAAACTATGGTATTTCTGAAATCTCACCAATATGGTGATAGTTTCAGCACTAAACTTACTAAAAGGGTAAAGTCGTATCCTTATTCAATATTATTACAGTGTAACACGTGAGATACTGCAAAGCTGGTATCAATTTATTTAACATATAAAAAACATAGTTTTTTCTCCAGTTATGGACAGCAAAAAACAAATAAAAATAATAATGACTAATAATTATATTTATTTTAAATCCGATGCATCACATCACACATGCTGAAAAGTACAGTTGAGCGTACATCATTATGGCCGCCCGGTCACAATAAGCGGTGGTGATATGAACCGATTGCAACTCGTCAGATATAAATGATGCACGATCGATTCAGCCACAATCATTTTAATTTTACCAATTATACTTATACCCTTGTATGTGGTTTAGCTTTAAGTTTACCAATATCCATAGATACTTGTATTATAAGTGTGAAACTTTGTTTGTTTGGTCTTTCACGACAAAATGGAAGAACAAATCGTTGTGTTTTTAATAAAAATACTTGTTCAAGACTGCAATAGGCCAGCCAACGGTAACTGGACGTGTCCGGAACTTTTCCACGATGCGTGGAGACTACCGTTGTTTTCAATAAACAAGGTTACTTAATAATAAGAACAAAATGTACCACTAACCTGAGTGCTGGGGACGCCAAGTTCGACCTTCAAAGGTCACGCCCTAAGTGTGGTTTGTATGTGATATGAGGTGAGTAATTGTAACGTGTGATGTAAGTTACGGGTTCTAGGACGGTCACAAGGCGTCGATCTTCAGATGGCGCGGTCCCGACCAGCATCACACCCAACTCGTTTCCAGCAAGCGCGCGCTACGCGTGGTAGACAATAAGGCGATGTGTTCCGAGAAATATCACTGGATTCTTGTTAATCCGAGATTACAAAGTTCAATCAATCACTGAACACAATTAATCTGTTCATATCTCGCGAGATCCAATTCGATTTACAACAAATTCCGCGTGCCAGGCCAACCGACGACAAGGCGGCGTACGATTCAACAATATCCCGGGGTTTTTCGGCAAATGGGGAATACACTTCAACAATTAGATAATTCGCGACCCAATTATCGGTCTCGACAGGCGAATCCAACAATATTTTACCAAATAATCAACTCAACAGGGTTCCGACGACCGGCATTTTTCCAAGCAAGCAAAGTCAATCTGTCAAGTCAAAGAGGTTATGTCAAGTCCACAGATAATTAATGTTGCCGGCCAAAAGGTGCGTTCTGTTTCACGTCGGACCGAACAATACTCATTGTATATCTATGACAGTCCTTACGGATAGTCAGTAACCTAAAAATTAGATACTACTCTTCAATGGGTTACAAATGGGTGTCACAGTAGCCCCCTCATTTAAACCCCAATAAAATAGATTGATAAGTCATAAGTCATTTATTTATTTGTTAACATAGGTAGGTACAATTTAAGATGTTATGAAAAAAAAAAATACAAGCGCTCTATGTTATACCAAAAAGGTGTACAAATGTCAATATATTCCATTACTGTATACATTAAAGCAAAAAAAAAAACATTGCAGACAAAAATTGAAATAAAACATGTCAAAAGAAAAGAATATAAGAATAATGTCAATAAAAATAATTTAAAAAATAATGTCAAAGAAATATAACAAAAAAAAGAATACTTAATAATAATTAGTCCAAAAAAAAATTAATAATCAATTAGTCCACAAAATGTCAACATTCTGTCATAACCTTGGTCATAACGTTTTTATCTGTCAGAAATTCTGAATTGCTGTAATATGCTTTTTTCAAAAGTATCGAGATCAGTCTCGTTTTAAATAAGATTATATTTAATTCTTTAATCGGATTGGGTACATGGTTGTATATGATTGGAGCCATACAAAATACACTTTTATGCATCAATGCTGTGTGGGACCTTCTTACGCATAAGTGACTGTTCTGTGGTCGATTTCGTTTGTTATGAAATACCAATCTAGTAAACAAATCTGGATTGGTCTTAACAAATACAGCTACCTCAAAAATATATAAGCAAGGAAATGTCAATAATTTGTATATTACTACTACATAGATAGATAGATATATTACTACTACAATTGCACATCATAACAGAATTAAGTATGGACTAACTATAGCCGGTCTTATGGCTAAAAGCGAAGTTTTACAGACACCCTTTGGATGGATTTGAGACAGATGACGAAAATAAATACGCGGGTAGTTTATGGTGTACTATAGTGACACTAACTGTGTTGCTATATCCATAACCCAATTATGGGTACTAGATAAAATGCTGAAACCAGACTAGATACCTACCGCATCATATGTAACGGTTTAAAGGCTAGGTAGGCTGAGTGGTAAGCTACCATGTACCACCCGGAGGAATAATTATTCTTTAGTCACCGAATTCCATCTATAGTTATCAACATGAGTTTTGGCTTTATCTCTAAAATACCAGTGTGGCGCTAGTCACTGCTGCCATTTGTTGTTGACACTAGTCTTGCCAAGGTCTTGCCGGGGTTGCGGGAATGTTCTAACGAGATACCGCGGGCCCCGGAACTTAAGGGCAGCTGAAGGAACATGGTGGGTTTTTAGTCAGTAGAAGTCTGACACTCCCTTCCACTCCACCTAGAGCGGGAGAAGTCATTCAATGATTTTATCACCCGGAAAAAAGAATTAAAAAAGTAAGTCTTGCCAAGGTGTATCGTCTTACCCAGCAACTGGGTTATGGAAGTTAGATAGGCAGTCGGGTCATGTAAAACTCTAGTGCTCCAATCAATCAATCTAGTAGTCCAATGGTGGACATCCCACACATACGCACAAAACGTTTTGAGAATACCTTCATTGTGCGTACGGCTAAGGAGTGGAATTCCCTGCCGGAGTCTGTGTTTCCAGATAGCTACAACCTAGGGGTCTTTAAATCAAGAGTGAATAGGTTACTTCTAGGTAAGCGTGTTCCATCTTCGACCACATCATCGCTTAACATCAGGTGAGATGGTGGTCAAACGCGAGCCTATACTGAATTAAAAAAAATCTCTAGATCCCCAAAATTGCTGAGAAAATGCTACGCAGATGATAATGAAAAAGTTACACTCAATTAAGTCCAATATCAACCCAACAGATAAAGCTAAATACGTTGATATTATTTTCTTATCGGGCCATTTATTATATATCAAACCCTACTAAGCAAGACAACGAATAGTCACTTATGGTATTGTAATAATATTGTTCGGTAGCACGACACAAATTCGAACACTCTTCGCGTGAAAATGTGTCGATTGGTATATGACAAATAGGGTGTTTCCTTATTGAAATAATATGTGTGTTTTCATTATCTGCGTAGCTTGTACCCAACTATGTTGAGGTCGGCTTCTAGTCTAACCAGATTCTGTGTATTAGTGTTTTCAATGTAGCGTATTCTGTGTATTAGTGTTTTATATGTGGCGTATTCTGTGTATTAGTGTTTTATATGTAGCGTATTCTGTGTATTAGTGTTTTATATGTAGCGTATTCTGTGTATTAGTGTCTTATATGTAGCGACTGCCTGTTTGATATGCACAACTCAGTAGCTGGGTAACAGAATATTCCTTGGTGAGACTGTTGCCAGATTTTCTGGATTCTGAAAACTCGTAACGACTGTCAAAAAAGTACAGATGAGAGCCGAGCCGAGTGATTTCCGTGGCACGAAGGAAGGTATTTAGTAAGCTAGGTATTTACAAATAACACTAGGATTTCCTGTGTGTTATTAGGCTCACACTCTTTTACATGGATCTTAAAAATTATTATCGTGAGATCTTACTTAGTTACACATAGTTAGTGCTCTTTGGAGTTTTCATGGCACATTATAATATGTATCTGAAACAAACACAAATTTTGTTATTTAGGGGGCTATTTGATAGCCCCTTAAATATATAGGAGGACGGAAGAGTGCTATCCAAGTAATATATTTTATAGGAAGATAACCTATATTTCTGAAATAAAAATGAGTGCGTCGCTACAGTACTTACCCTTCTTGGAATACAGATGTAGTATTTATTTATGTAGTAGGTAATCAAAGCTTTATGGTCTAAAACAACTCACTACGAAGATGGTTTTTACACTCTAAGCATTTTCTAATCAACCTTAAACTCCATAGTTCATATTGGAAAGAAAAGACGAAAAGGAAAAAAAAAACAATTTTAAATTAGGATACAGACGTCCCGTGTCAATGATGGGGCGTCTTGTTCCACGCGCGCCTCAAAGAACAGTTAACACTAATGAAGGGACCCAATAGAGCCATTGCTTGCCGGGCTTCTGGGAATATTCTAAAAAGATGCCACGGAATGCAAGGGAAACTGAAGGAACAGAGTGGGTTTTTGTCTGTACAAGTCTGACACTACTGTTCTACCCAGAGCGAGAGGAAACATTGGACGATTATTTCCTAAAAAAAAATGACAACAATAACAGGACTTAAATAATAATACACAGGATACCTATCCAAAATGTAGGTGATCGATACCAAACTGTACAAAACAAAACACTTCTAACATTAATTCCTGCAGACCTTTTCACACGTAACATGTCTGAGCCTGTTACAAAATGAGTAGGTACAAAAATGACATCTTGTTATGAGCCTTTCGGACTTACTCTCGCATCCATAGTCAGTGTGATATATTAGAACCATTACGTATAAAGCTCATTTTTATATCAACGAATAAAAATATTTATTTTGACTCCTTGGTAAATCGAACGACAATATAGCTAAAGGCAGGACGAAGTACTTGAAAGCTCTTTCCACTCACACTAAAATTTTCATATCCTATCATAAAATCTTAGAGACAGTCTTCCCTCGTCGCTAAGATAATTCTCAAAAATAAAAGCCGGCAGAATCGTAAAGAACCTTTTAAAGAACGTAGTAATTTGTCCCTTGCTACGTTTTAAATCGTTACATTTTAATTTTACTTCAAAGAATGAGAGTTAGAGTTAACCTTCTTTTGACCCTGGGGTCATTGATTCTATACAGTTTTCTGATACTTGCTAGAGAATATTTTCTAACTTAATGTTGACCCGTAAACTATGATGCATTTAGGTTCGTTCATCCGCAGGACCAAGCGTGCAGATGTTATCAGGTATCATAAAATACCCTTTAACTGGGCACAGTTCCAACTTTTAGATTGAAATTAAAGTATTTTCTTCCCGATATTATGGTACTTTAGGATCAGGTAGCTTCTTACTTGCCAACATCACAATCAACGCAATCTAATGAATACGTGAATGCCGCCATTTTCACCCATATCGACGTCTATTTTTAAAGTAAACGGATCAAAACGATACCAAATCTCCCCATAATAGAATGTTTTCCGGAAATCACCTATTTAGTTTGACATTACGTTTGCCAAAAGATTAGGGACTTGACTTTTTCTTTTGGCACGCAATTTAAAAATGAAGACAATACAGTGACTTATAATTTCACGTGATGTCATGCATTCATGAACTATAAAGCTTTTGATATTTGCAGAATTATTATTTATTCTAAAAAGGAAAAAATATGTATACCCTGAGACTAACCTATACGTACCCTAATCAATTATTTTTCGCAAACAAAAAATAAACAAGTAAAAAGAACAGGCGTCATCAAAGTTAAACTTTACTCAAAATTGACAATCGTTACACAACTTTACGAAACTCTCAGGAACGAAAATTGTCTGCTAATAGAAATGTCAGTCCGCAAATATGGGGGACCCCTCGTCAGGAAACTGTCACTCTTGAAACTTCAGGATTAGAAATGTAGATTATATTTTATTTAGGAAGTTATTGTGTCTAAGATATTTGCTTATTTGGATGTTATTTCCTTGCTGTCCCTGATTTTGTTGGTAATGAATCTATTCTCCTGTGTCTAGTCCCTTTTCAGGGTCGGAATGCAAATGAATAGGGAAGGGCTTGCGTTATTATGATTTAATATTTAAGTTTGGGATTGGATTTGAAGTTAATGTTATGCTGTTGTTTTCAACTTTCTTCGACATTGACCCTTTAGTTCACAAAGTTTACCGTTTATTTAGATCAAGTTTTAGTTTCCATTAAGTTAATTGAATCTTCCATCCATACGTACAAAGCGTTTCGGGAATACTTTCATTGTGCGGAATTCCGTGCCGGAGTCTTTGTTTCTTGATAGTTATAACCTAGGGGTCTTTAAGTCAAGAGTAAATAGGTTAGTTCTAGGTAAGCGTGATTCATCTTCGACCACATTTTCGCTTACCATCAGGAGAGATGGTGGTCAAACGCGAGCCTATACTCAATAAAAAGGGTTACACTTTCACAAAGAATGAATGTGTTGAGTAATTTGTATGGTATGTTTCGGAGGGATCGTGAACTAGGTGTAAAATCGGTGGAGGTGGACCATGATTCTTAGGATCTCTATCAGCGCTAGGCTGACCTTCAGAAATTATTTCAAGGAAAAGTTCAATGATCACGTAGGAAAAGATTTACTAAATCCAAACTACAATTATTCAAGGTTAATTGCGAAGAAGACATGCGACATGTCTTCAGATAGATAGATAGATAGAATATACTTTATTGTACACCTAAAATAAACACACCTATTTAACATTATTTCTTAATTCTATGATTACAATGGCGGTCTTATCGCTAAAAGCGATATCTTCCAGACAACCTTTGGAAAGACTTTCAAAACTTTAATTAAAGTGGGGTGGGCTAAATAAAAAAAAAAAATATATATATATATATATATATATATACAAATACAATACAATACATAAGTAATTATATATAAATATAAAATTTTCTTAAAATAAATAGCATTTTCCTCGCAATGTTTTACTTCACCGTTTTGAGAGCATAGTGATAGACAATGCAATATATCTCGAACCTACAACTCGTAAGTCGTAACCGTAATATTATTATATCATTTGAACAATTTAAATACAAAAATAAGCCAAATTTTACTCCATTTTTGTCGATGCAATTTAGGATTGTTTCCGAACGACAATTTTCCTGGTATATCCGGGATTTAGCCAGCGCAAACAAGGATCAAATGCGAAATACGCTCCTGCCGGAGTCCTCTTTGCTATTATCAACACATGCGCTCAAAACCGGTTTACCTTCCAATTTTAGAGGGATATAAGGATCAACCTTAGTAGAGTTACCTACTTAATGATATATTACAATGATAAATGAGCTAGTACAATGCACCTAATAGGTAAGAACAAAACAAGGTAGGTATTATATTTTTCAAAGGTTGTTCTATGTAGAGAAAAGACATCATCGTCAACCACGACCACGATTCTGTCAAGAATGCATGACTAAGGAGGAGGATTATATTTTTAACAAATTGGCATTATAAAAATAATAAATTATTATTTTTAAATTGTTAATCAATACAATAGTAGTTAATGCATAAAGGGATAAAGCAACGTCTTATGTCGTTATGCCACGTACAGACCTAGAGACAGCTATACATATAAAAAAAACAGCTTGTGATTAAACGCCTACCAGAAAAATAACTTCAAATATAATTAACTTCAATTATAATATAATGAAACATTGCATATTAAATGAACTAACTATAAAGCAGGTCTTATGTTATTTACTTTTTTTAATTTACCATTATTTTCACTGTAAAAAAAAATAAACTAAATTATCGGTGTCGTGTAGTCTTTTCCCTGCCACACTGTCTCGCTTGCTCGCGTGACCGCGGCCAGTAGTGTGCGAGCGAGGTAAAGAGTGAAAAGCGCTGAGGTAGTATAGGCCCTTAAGCCTAAAAAAACATTCTCCAAAGACACTTTCAGCTACCTCTAAATGAAATAAAAATTAAGTTGTTTAAAAAAGTTACTCAGCTGAAATGCAAGAAACAAGCACAATTTTAAGTAAAAAACTTTTTAACAAAAAATTAAACCGACTCCCAAAAAACACTGCAAAGTGAAAAATAACTTTAATTTCGGTAGTTGGTGTCTTTAGTTTTGTTTTTTCGTTTTTGGCACCGACTTCCGAAATTAAAGTTATTTTTCACTTTGCAGTGTTTTTTGGGAGTCGGTTTAATTTTTTGTTAAAAAGTTTTTATTTCACTCTTTTTAGTTGGATGATTTTTAATTTACCTAGTTACAAGAGCCTAAATGTCAACTACTTATAACCTTTTACAAAATATTGCCTTTCCCAATGCTGGGCCGTTAATTGTTGAGGAGTTCTCCTGGTACTTCACCATCAGCTCTACATCACCATATGCATTGTGACGAGCATAAAGTTCTTAACATCCATATTCAAGTAATCGAATCGCAATCCACTCAATACTTATTATTGAGTAGTTTCGGCGGCCATCTCTGGTCTTCATTATCAGTTCCACTTCCCCAAATGGTACTTTTTGAGACCAACTGCACAAGTTACTCTAAGAAATACCCAAAACGCCATAGGTGTGCCTATAATATTTGAAGAGTTCCCTCGATTTCTCCAGGATCCCATCATCAGATCCTGACTTTGGTGATAATGGTACCAATTTCGAAGTATACCCATTCGAACAAAAAAAGAATTTTCCAAATCGGTTCAGCCGTCTTCGAGTACTCGATGATCATACATTAAAAAAATATATATATACGCGTCGAATTGATAACCTCCTCTTTTTGTCGTCGGTTGAAAAAAGCATGCGGGATCCATCCCGTTTTCACGGTTAGAATTTGGAGGTATTCCTCGAAGCGCTACCATTTTGAAGCGCACCTAATGAAGCGCTCCTTTTTTATTCCTCGGAGCGCTCCTTTTCCGATAACATGGTATCGGGAGCGCTACTAAAAGGAGCGCTCCGAGGAATAAAAAAGGAGCGCTTCATTAGGTGCGCTTCAAAATGGTAGCGCTTCGAGGAATACCTCAGAATTTGAAGTCGCTCCATGTAAAACATTAGAACTCAGCTGCATTTAGTAAGACTGGAAGCCGACCGTAACATGGGTAAACAGGTGATGATAATGATGAAACCTATTTAAAACAAAAATAAAAGCCGGCCAAGTGCGACTCGGTCTCGCGCACGAATGGTTCCGTACTATCTTATCTTACTAATATTATAAATGCGAAAGTTTGTGAGGATAAATGGATGTTTGTTACTCTTTCACACAAAAACTACTGAACAGATCTGAATGAAATTTGGTAAGTAGATAGTTGACATTCTGTTAACACATAGGCTACTTTTTATCCCGAAATTGTCATGGAATCGGGATTTACGCGGGAAAACCTTCCCACGCGTACGAAGTCGCGGGCAGAAGCATCATTAAAGACGGCGAAAAAATCATGTCTGTTGTATGAGAGCCCCCCTTAAATATTTGTTTTATTTTAATTTAATTATTTATTTATTTTTTAATATTAACGACATTACCCGACGAGCTCTTGTCACTGTCGGCGTTCCAGCTGTATTAGAACCCAATGGCCTGGCACGCGACGATGGCAAAAGACCGGACGGCATGTCTTTATTTCCTTGGAAGATGGGTAGGCCTTTAGTGTGGGACGCAACTTGTGTCGATACTCTTGCGCCATCCCATCTTCCTAGCTCGTCTTGCTGTGCTGGCGCTGCCGCTGCGGCTGCTGAAAACCTCAAGCGGCGGAAATATAATAACCTTGTTGGTAGTTATATTTTCGAGCCGTTTGGGGTTGAAACCTTGGGGTCGTGGGGTCCGAGTGCTCACAGATTATTTAAAGATCTATCCAAACGCCTAGTTGACACTTCGCGTGACCCAAGGGCTGGCTTTTACCTTGGACAGAGGTTAAGCATTGCCATACAACGTGGCAATGCCGCCAGTCTTTTGGGCACATTACCAGTGGACAGCGATGCGCACGAATTTCTGGATGCCATATTTTAGTTTATTTTAGATGTATATATGTAGTTTAGGGTTTTTTATTTAAGTCTATAAAGTGTAAAAAATTTATGTTAAAAATTAATAAAGACCCTTTATTTTTAATGTCAATATATAACTAAACATTCTGTGAAAATTTCAAGCGTCTACTTGTTGTCGTTATCAATATCTAGCGAAGCCAAAAAATCACGTTTGTTGTATGGGAACTCCCTTAAATATTTATTTTATTCTGTTTTTTAGTATTTGTTGTTATAGCGGCAACAGAAATACATCATTTGTTAAAATTTCAACTGTCTAACTATCACGATTCATGAGATACAGCCTGATGACAGACGGACGGACAGCGGAGTCTTAGTAATAGGGTCCCGTTAATAACTTTGTAACTCCGTACTTAGGCGTCTTCATTTACAGAAAAA